>CM062294.1:167884051-170766780 GCA_031216915.1 Pictodentalium vernedei
ACATGACCTGAAATATACTGACACTTTGTCATTCAAATTGTACAAATATGGCGCTCATTGGAACCGGCTCGATGAGCCGGTTCCTATGACATCCATATTTGTAAGGTTTTATGAGTAAATATTGTTTATTTTTGTACATTGTATTTTACCATGCCGCTAAGACCCATGTCAAGGGCGGACTTGGCCAAGAAAAGTTACCAGGAAATGCACTGGGAGGGGGACGGGGGAAGTGTGGGGGGGAGTGTGGAGGAGGAGCGGACTCGGAGAAAATATTCATTTTTCGAACTGAAAGAACGCTGCTCCTTCTGCATTTGAGCGATCGATTTCAGTCCACACAGAGGACATTTCGATAGCATATTTATGTCATCTTTGAAACATTAACATTAATAAATTTCAAGTGATTAACTCCTTTTGACTGTCATCTTACTCTCGCGTTTTATGCACCACAGGATGACGCCCCCTTTTGTGACGTCGCATGTTATTTACATCGAATATGGGCGGCTGATAAAATAAATGTGGAACTGTGTTTATACTTTAAATGATTTTTCTCTACTTATATCTACGCCGCATTTTATGCATCTCAGACAGCATTGAAAACCGCAATAATACAATCTTCGTCGCTCATTCGAAAAATCTGGTTGCACCGAAGGAGGGGGGAGCCGTCGACCCGACCATATTTCGATACAGTGGCAAAACATTTTGATTTTTCAAACTGACAGAACACCGTCTCCTTGCATCTGGGCGATGAAATGCAGACAAGACTGCTGGTATATCGAAAGGTCTCTATGTGAATTGCCAAAGGCTGTCCATGCAGAGAGCATTTCGATATATCGACAGTCGTTGCAATCAGATCTATTTCGCCTGCTGATCAGTTTCACAAAATTCCATGCACCAACACGTGTTGGGCTGCATCCCAGGGGCCCTGGTATAGCATACCAGTCCACCTGTGGCCCACGTGCCACCACTGATCTACATCAGTGTGTGGATGCCCTTCTATGGCCGTTTCCCTACCACTCCCCCTCCCCCCCCCCCCCCCCCACCCGTTCGGAAAAGCTTCCTGCGTCCCTTTACACAGAAGTACCAATTGATATTTGGTGTTGCGACAGTACAATCAGTCAATCACCTTGCTCAGAAAATCAGTTTTATTATGGGGGAGGCATTTTAACACTGTCATTGTTGGGGTAGATTTTTTTTCTCGAAAAAACTTCAGCAAGCTTATATTGGGTTAATAATGAGAGACCGATTATGTTTTTAAATTTTCGAATATCCATCTGAAACATAAATAGACGATACTTACTTTTTTGGTAGGTGACTCGATTATTTCACGAGTGAACGCATGGAAATATAAGTTTTCTCCAACGACTGAAGCACCGAGGAATACTTATTTTTTCTTGAAGCAACGAATAGTACCTACTCAAAACATTGGTATTTTTATTACATGCGTTGCGATGTCTAAAACCCTCTGATGTCGAAATGTCGAAATTTCAACCTGCAAAATTTTCCCACAAAACAACCAGGCATTCAAGCAATTCAACCTTGATTGACAGAGCTCACTGAATAAAACTGAACACTTATGAGCTA
Organism: Pictodentalium vernedei; assembly: GCA_031216915.1. Classification (NCBI taxonomy): domain Eukaryota; kingdom Metazoa; phylum Mollusca; class Scaphopoda; order Dentaliida; family Dentaliidae; genus Pictodentalium; species Pictodentalium vernedei. Next base: position 167,885,633 of record CM062294.1, read on the forward strand.
ATAAGGGATTATTATTATTATCCCTGGTGGGTGAGGGTGTGAGATGGAGAAATCGCACCCTCGGGACAAGATATTTGGTTCCGACACTCGGCTTGGGGAAATCTCACCTGAGGGCAAGATATTTGGACTAGACACGAGGCTTGCCGAGTGTCTGGACCAAATATCTTGTCCCGAGGGTGAGATTTTCCCATTTTCCCATCTCATACCCGCCCTCATCAGGGATATTTTTTCTCTCCCTCCCCCCCCCCACCCCCACAAAACACTCTGACGTCATCAAAATTAATAATTAATTCAGGGGCACCTGCAGCTATATTGTTGTCCATTTCTGAAAAAAGTGATTTGCTTATCGGAAAGAGCGCACAAAAGTTCTGTATATACAGGTATATATCATGATATTGAAACCCAACGCCTGCCAGACAGGGGTTAAGATTTGTAGCGAAATGAAAATTGACAGATTCCGTTGACATCATATTATGAATTCTGCAATGTATTCGCATAATTTTTCGACGGGAATTTCGTGCAACTCTCTCCACTCATAATGGCATTCACCCAAAAAATCATATAAAAGAGTCAAGTGTCCTTTGGTTTTGCGGTCTGTATTTTTATTTCTATTTTCTTCGACAAACGTTCGTCTGCTAATATTTCCGAAACGTGACACCATCTTGTTCGTTTACATGAGAACGTGCGATGATTGAATGGTCCTGCGCTCGTTAAATATGCTAATAATCCGGCCACGTGGGTCATGTGAGACTGGCCTTCTCACATGAAATACGCATATCTTGCATAGGAAGTGGGGGAGAAAACTTATTTGTCTACATGTTGTAGTTATTTTAATCTTTACACTACATCTCATTTTCGAAACGTATTCCTATAATCGGGTTGATTTACACGGTATTCGTTCAGTTTTTGGTAACGTTATTCACTTCTATCCCGCGATGTCAAGACCATGTGTATTTTTCATGTTTTTCTCAGAGGAGGGATCTGGAAAAAATTGACGGATACAAGGTGGAAAAAACTGTTTTTTTTTTATTTTCGGGACCCACCACCCCGAGACCATAATTTCTTTCCTGCAAGTGCCAGACACCTAATCTGAAAGTGTAAGTTTGTCCAAGAAAGATTTGGGACCCACCCCAATTGATAAAAAAAACATAAAATAATTGAGTTGCGGACAGAAGGGTGTCAATTAGTGCACAACATTATTGCTAACATAACGTCAGTCGAGTACACCCAAGTCGCGAATCGAGTACAATCCAGTACAACTTCTTTATAAAAAAAACAAACTATTCATAAAGAAAGCATCTAATCTAACGAGGTACAATTCCCAACTGCTACAGATTGTCCCGTCCCTCACAGATTACCCCATCCCCCAATAGACACGTATGCGTTTGATAAAGAAAGCATAGAACAGTTTTCCATGTCCTATTTTCGTGTGAGTGCATGTGGTAGGCACAAGTTTGAGTCCAAGGCTGCATTTGACCCCCACTGTCATTGTTTACTTCACATTTATTTTTATGCAGTTGTTCTGGTTTGGCAATAACAAACAAGTTTTGAATCACTCAGCTTTTTATTCTACCAGTAAGTTCAACACAGATTCCATGCCTATAGACGTATACCATAACAGCTCAAATGGACATAAGTATGTTGTTCCTTCAATGCTGATGTAGTTTGCTAGGACTATAATAAGCATAGACAGACAAAGGCAATCAAAGAAAACGTGAAAACAAGTGGTAATCAATCAGAATCAATGGCAACTGATGGGAATGGAATTTTTCTACTTACAAGTGTTTTCCTCAAATGAAATTGCACCCGCCCCAAACTTTGCGGTTATTTAGAGACAAATATTATTCAGTGAAACATTATAATAGGGTCCTCCAATCACATGAATAATGATCTATAATGCAACTGTTTATAACGCGAAGCATTTAAATTAAATTTCAGAGTGACAGTTTGTCTGTAAGATGGGTTTTTTGTAAGGAAAACTGCATGAAACTGGAAAAAATATCTGCATTTGGGGTCTAGGAGCCACCCACCCACCGGAAAAAATTATGCCCCCCCCCCCTCAGTTTTTCTCAAAACTTTTACCTTACGAAGGAATAGTTTTGCTCTTCATAGTTTTTTATTGTTACGATATAGCCTTGGTTTCTGATGTGGCGCTAAGCGCCAATAAATAAATAAATAAATAAATTCGTCTGCAAGCGGGACATTTATCCGCCAAGACGGTTACAAAGGGACAGCAGACCAGCTACTATCCAAACGTATGCGATCTACTGGGGAGACTGAAAATGTCGAAACCCCCGGTGTAACAGTTTATCTTCTCCACCCCTCCCCCTCCTTTTACCCTTGGGATAAACTAGTTTATCCCCCTCTGAGAATATTTTTTACCTTATTACCTACTTGAAAGTAAGTGTGCTTTTATCATTTAGTGACATTTTATGTTTAAAAAAATGTATTAATGCCCACTGTGGCATATGTCTTTTCTGCAGCCGATGTGAATAGAAGTCATGAATTATTTTTTTGTGTTCATTTGTCCTTATCCTTTCGCGTAATTCATTGGCGATAACTCATAGTTTAAAAAAAATAGAAAATGCTAATTCTTATTTTCCATAGTAAAATTAGATTTTAAAGAGTAAAATTACTTTTTTTTATACAATATTGATTTTCAGGTGGGGAGGAAAACCTAGTTTATCTCCCACCACCTGATTTTTTTTTTGACTTTCCAACTAATGCTCACATACTCAGGTAATGTTATTTATTAACAGTTTTTAACTCAAGAGAACTATTGACCAGACATATGTAAGATAACAGAGCCTTTAAATATTCAGATGGAGAAAGAAGTTTTTATCGGGAAAATCTTGCCCTTCGCATAAACGACGTGTTGAATCTTTAAAATACCAATATGCGTAATGATGCCATACGCATTGTCCTAGTTTTGATATGGAACCGTTTCTTTCTTTTCAAAACTTTTTGGATGAAACTGCTCTATCTTTTCAGCAGCTTATTTACACGATAAAATGACATCAAACTCGCCGCGATCTTATACGAACACCTCGTTTGCTAATTTCGAATCCAAACATTATTCCAGTCAACTTTAGCCCCATGTGCACCGGGGCTCATATTTCGACAAAAAATCGAGAATCGATTCACGCAAAGATTCGTGAAACAAAACCTCTGCTGGTATTCGAGTGAAATGTTGGGTCATTTTAACCCTTTAACTATTACAGCGGCAGCAAATTAACCAATACAAGGCTGACATGACTTGAAATATACTGACACTTTGTCGATAAAATTGTACAAAAATGGCGGTCATTGGAACCGGCTCAATGAGCCGGTTCCAATGACATCCATATTTGTAATGTTTTATGAGTAAATATTGTTTATTTTTAAAACAACTATCAAATTAAGTTTATGTTTTAAAACTTAAGAAGCTATGTTAGTTAAAGGGTTAACATGTGTTATCGTACAGAGAACAGTGGTTCAACTATGGTTGCCTCATGGGATCCAGGGACACTCATAGCAGATACGGATTCTTGCAACCATTTTCGCTAGAATCCAAATGGATTCTTCCAAATTTAGAAGAAATATAAGCCCTGGTGCACTGACGTCAAAGTATAGAAATTAAACGTAGATATATTTTTCAAAAACAACTTGGAATTTAATCAAATGCAATTCTACTTGACAGAGCTCAATCAACAAAACAGAATTGGTTAAATACCCAGTTACATTAGAGGAAATATTTGTAACTTGACATTTTGATATTTCGGAGGCTACGTCTGTATTTGCCGGCTGTCGGACTTTTTAAAAATTCTCGATCTGCCCGCAAGCTGATTAAATACTTTCTCGGTTTGCCAGCAGCTCATAGAAATGTAACTATAGTTTGTTTTAAATAAGTGAACAGTATTCTGCTATCAGTAATTACTATTTATTATTACCACTCAATCTATAAGTTACTAGTCGATTAACATGATTTTGGAGGGCCGTTAAAACTCCATAATTTCAGTGACGTCATTCGACGGAGCCGGGCGGCGGGCGATAATGGTATAAATAGCCATTAGCGGCCCGCGGCCCGGCTATTTTTAGATTCCGTGGTCTAATGAATTACTCCCATTCTGATGACGTCCCTTTGTATTTCTGAACTGAGGTCGAACGCACGATCGAAACAGAAATATCGAACCGACTTTAGTGATTATTTCTTCCAGCAATTCCCTCGTGCGGTTAGCTGTAACAGGGAGTGGTAATAATAGTAATAACATGATTGTTGTCAGGCATCATGATTCATTAGCGGCCCTGCAGCAATGATGAACAGCCCTTGTGCTTATTAATAAACCCCCGGGCTGTTCATCATTGCTGCAGGGCCGCTAATGAACCACAATGCCCTCCGAAATCATGTTATTGTTATATTAATGATACTACACCATTAACACGTGAAGTCAGTTGGCGCTATATTCTGAAGTGAAGGAAAAACAACTAAAAGGATCCACTTACTATCCATGTGCCTCATATTATCTGTGTATTTCGTCTGTAAGGATTTCACTTGTTACAATTAATGGAGAGTGCCCACATTCTCCCATATATTCAAACGAGGCTAAAACAAATAAATAAGAAAAATACTCCCCCACCCCCTTCTGTCCCAATTTAAAATAAATTCCGATGATAATCTTGGTACTGAGTTTTTACGGCCTTATATCAGTATATTTTAATCAAACCTTTATCAATAAAGTTTCTTCGTATAATTTACTGTACTTTTTAGAACTTGACTACTGTACATGGATAGTGTATTGTAACAAAATCACCCGCGGAGTGGAGTTATCACCCAACGTATCACTTTCAAATTCTGTACATATCGACAAAAAACGCAAGCAATGTTGCAGCCAATGGATCTCCGGGTTCAACCCGGAGGCCCATTGGCTAGAACTTTGCTTGTGATTGTTATGCTTTGCAACAAATTCGCAATTATTGCTTGGGTGGAATCTCCACTCTGTGGGTGATTTAGTGATAATACCCTCTCCACGTACTGTATAACAGTAATCCCTCTTACACGTCCACGACAAATGTTATTTTAACGATCTGCAGTTCGTTTAAAACCATCTACTTACAGTGCGTGGAGAGTGGATTGTAACTAAATCACCCGTGGAGTGGAGTTATCACCCAAACTATAACTTTCAAATTTTGTATATAAGGACTAAAAACACAAGCAATGTTTCAGCCAATGGACCTCCGGGTTTAACCCGGAGGCCCATTGGCTGAAACTTTGCTTGTGCTTGTTATGCTTTGCAACAAATTTGAAATTATTGCTTGGGTGGAATCTCCACCCTGCGGGTGATTTAGTGATAATACACTCTCCACGTACTGTATTTTGAAATCCTGGTCATTTTCTGTCACTTCAGACATATTTGACTTTTGAAACCGACAACTGTTTGGATTGATTGCTGAGACGACGGAAGCTTGATTTAAGTGTGGGGGTGGGAACAAATAAGTGAATAGCATTAGACCTATTGTGGTTCGTCCGCGAAATGCCCCTTTCCTGATACTCAAGTCAGAATAAATGCCTTTGATGGTGCTAAAATGTGCGCATAGGTGTGGAGGCGAGGGATACGGCGAGAAATAGGCTCTCCCATAGAAATGGTTAGCGACATTCTTTCGTATGAGACCGTGTATTATAATCGTCTGCGAACCAATGTATGCTCTCTTCTCTTTTGTAGTGTACATACAACGGGTATAAAGGTTCGATCTGCTGTTTTCTGTTTCACCCATCTTCCAACCCGAAGGTTAGATAGTGGAAGTAAAAAAAAAAAACGACCGACTCGTTAGAAGCTGGATGCATTTTCCAAATGCAGCTATATATGTTTACGTTTGTAGATAAAATGGTACAAGACCACCTGTACAGTCACACTGTCAGGTCGCCAGTCAAATTCTGTAGGGAATCTTCAAGGTGTTATTGCTTGTTCCTTTAAACACATTTCGTGGAATGAGCGCACAGACAGCCGTTGATTTTATGTGACCTTCTTTTACTCAAACGTAAACAGATATTCTCTTTCGCGTCACCGTTATAGATATTCCAGTCCATAAACATTTAATTTACCCTGAATACATCGAGATATTAACACAATTACATGCAGTAAAACTACGCCGCGTAATTATAGAACTACAGCAGTGATGAGTCTTCATTCACAGTTATTTAGTAAATAAACGTCTTGAATAGTATTTTCAAGACTTGATCGTCTTGAATATTTGAGCTGGTCGGAAAAGCGAGCCTATATAACACCCGATACGGATCGCTTTTCCGACAAGTGAAATATTCCAGACGATTGAATCTCAGCATTGGCTAGGGACTATTTAGGAGCAAGACTGGTTCCAGGCCACAACATCGATTTCCTTATTCACTTTGAATGGTGGCTTGAAAGCTTGCTGTATAGCGCCGCACTTGATCCCTATCAAAATGTAAACTGATCATATAATCACTAAGTATGTCTGTGGGAAAATGCGGAGAGAGAAAGAGGTCCCCCGTGTCCCACCCTCCCTGGTTCCCGCACCTCTGGTAGAATGAGTTGCTTAACTGTTTGGTTTCAGCCACTGTGCCCTAGCTGAATCACAAGAGCAAGCCGGACTAGAAGCCTGTTATCCAAACGCTTCGCTCACACATGTTTGGAGTGTGGCCTTTGACGTCGAACGCCAAGTCGTCGTTTGGCAACTCTGTGATTCCGCAACATAAGATTCATACGATGGCTCTTCATTTGAATAACACAGAAACGCCTAAAGAATATGAAGTTTTGAACTGTCTGGCAACGTTGCCTGAAAACACTAGCTGTTGTTGTAACATCTACAGAAACGGATCTGGTGTGTGGTTGTTGCTGAACCAAAGCCGTGACCAAGATATTAATCGGTTCTAAAAAATATCTTTTGTGCCAGTTCAATATATTGCATGTTTCACATATTGAGAATGAAAATCTATCTTCACTCATGGCAGTTCAACATCCCTTGGATTTTTCTTTAAAATTCGTAACTAAAGCACCTGCCATCTGGTTTTGTGTCACTTTCGCAAAAACTTTCGCAAACAGGAGAAGGGAGAAAGTATCATTGCATTCTCTGTTGGTTCGAGGCTATCTTGACTGGATCAACGACATTCTCACAATAAAATGTGAACTCAGATGATACTGGAAACCGACTTATATGGAGTGTCTCCCTTACTTGTCCGGCTAAATGTTGAATTTGTGACACAAGATAGGAAGATCTGTTTTGAATCGAGACAAGGACGCATTTCAATTTAAATATTCTCAACGAGTGTTATATGAATTCAGACCATTCTAGTTTTGGACACAGGCACTCGACGTGTTATCGGATTTAATCAATTTTAATAAAATATATATTATCAATACTAAAAAAAGTAAAGGTATGACACTTCCCAGATCGAAATTTTTAACAATCTCTCAAATAGCGAATACCTCGTCGATCTCGCTCAAATAAACGACAAAATGTCGTGTAATTCGCGGAGCCACTCAGATTTCGAGCCCACGATTGACGAAATTTGACTTTTATTCGCATTTATTTCACTTTTTATCGACTGAAACGACGGAGACGTCTATCCGTAATCGGTAATTCTAATGTCTGTGTTGTAAATAAAGGACTCCATACTCCATATTTGGAGAAAGCATATAGACCATTTCATTACCACCTGTGTAACAAATATATCTTACCGACTGCTGCATCGATGCACAGAACTAATAACAACAGCGATCAAAATTAAATGAGAGAATTCTCACAATGTGTTCGCGTGTCTTTGCCTTGTTACAATTTATTGCAAAAAAATTGTAACAAGGCAAATTCATACATACCAAACAGTTTCATTTCGAAGGTAACATGACACACATCCACAGAATATGAAGCCTTTTAAGTTGCCTAACCTGCACTTCAGACCAAATATGGGCTTCCAACACTCAATCTTTCAACTTGAAGCGTTTATCGGCTGCCGCCATTTTTAATAATCAATGAACAAAGGGGAGATTACCCACAGCTGTCAGCGTATATTGATGTTGACAGACAGTATATGGTTTTATATGCAGTCTGCATGTGACGTCTTTGAACCAATGAAATACCCAGATACTTGTAGGAGGTAAGATATATTTCCATACAAGGCTCTGAGAGTTCATAACAGGTTCGGCTTCGCCTCACCTGATATGAACTCCCATCGCCTTGTATGGAAATGAATCAGCCAGCTGCACGTCTCTGTGGTGGTAACGGGTTGGACTTTAAATCGAAATGTTCACGACTCGATCCACGCCAGGAGTTACTGCGTTATGTCCTTGGGCAAGGCACTTCATCCCGATTGCCCGCGTGGGGGCACGGTGACGCCGCCGTGTACTAAGGCCTACTGTACGTCGATGGAGCACCTGCCTTCAACCAATGCTTACCCTGCTCGTGTGGAGTTAGTACGTTGGGGGGCCTGGCAGTTGCTCTCCGTTGCTCCGGGTACTCCGGCTTCCTCCACCGGTAAAACTGTCCGACACGAGTAGGCCCTGGCTGTAGGAAGTGTCGTTAAACCCTAATAAATAAATAAATCGCTTGAAAATCGTGTACAATTGTCAAAATTTACTCATATGGGTTAAAACTTCTCAATTTCGCGAGAAAACTGTGTTTTTAGAGTTTTCCTCCTCTTTCAATTGTTTTATAGCACCGAAAACTCCAAACTAACCAAGAAAAAGGGTGGTTTTCTCATTCATTTTTCAAGAATTCACGCCAGGGGAAATTTATGAAAAATTGTCCCGTTTCTCACCTGTGAAAATTCAGCCCACAGCACAGTCTGGATTCTACAAGCTGATGTGACCCTGACCTGAAACCAAAATGCATACAACTGTACACCACTTTCAACTACTCAAACAATGGATTTTATGGGGCATATTACCACTGATGGTCACTATTTACTAGTCCCGCACCATCATAAAATCAAAATGTCCTAAATTCTCAAATTCTCAGATCGATGAGTATACAGAAGACAGAAAAACAAAACTGTGCTAATGATAATCACGAGGGGCTAAGGTCATAACCTGTATTCCAATAAAAAAACCCTTTTGCTTCAAAATTGAGGACTTTGCTGCGGACATGGTTAACATGTTTGTATTTCACAAGCTTTATGTGCCAGATATCATTATGCTGAGGAATGAATCCAAATGTTTTTTTTGAGTATTTCTAGAGACAAATTGTCGCTTAGAAGTGCATTATAAATGAGTGAATAAAGTTGATTTTTCACAACGATCATCGAATGACGTATTTAGGGCGAGCTGAGTAGATATCAACAGAAAGAAAATTATTCAAAAGATAACACAACATATGAGGTTGAATAAATCGAGTGCATTGAACTCATCTGGACTGGGAACTTTCTATATGAAAATGCTTACGAACTTATTTTAAAACTATAAAATCCCCCCACCCCTCCTTCAACCCGCTAACTTTACAAATATAAAGAAAACAATATAAACAGCTATACTGCCGACAGAAGCAATACAATTAGCGATTTTCAGCTAAAATTATACCAAAATAAGTGTCCGAATTTTTTTTCTGGGCTTTTCATTGGCTAATCAGGTAAAATGTCACATGTGCCACTTAATAATGGCATTTTTGCTCAAATATTATCACCACACTGCAAGATTTGACGCGGAATGGCCCAAAAGTTTGACTGTTTCTGTGAGAATAAGGCTATTTAGTTCTGTAACACGCCGCAGTGTCTCTCCTGTAACAATATATTATAGATGCGAAATAATGGGCGACCCTTCTTTCTGACGAAATCCAAAGTTCCTTTCTGGAGGAATGTCGCAATCACACAGAAAGGAAAAGCACTTGCTAGGTAACTGGAAATAAAAAACTCCCAACATTATTCTTCAAGTGGGTGTACCACTAAGCGTATTTTTCGTGAATGTCTTTGATGTAACGCGAATTTAATAATCTCATTGTGGAAATTGCAAAATTACTAAGACAGTTTTAGATATTTTCATCGAAATGATCATTATTGTGAAATACTTCTCATTGGAACCAATTGATGAGTAACTTCGATGACAGTTTGAAAAAAATTGGTTTGCCCATAAATTTATGTTCACATTTTGGGCATGACCAAACGCTTAATATTTACTTAGAATTGTGTACTTGGTCGATACGAAGGATGAAAAAATTCTAAGAACACTTGCTTTATAGTATGGACATTCATTCTGTGCGAGCAATACACTTGAAGATGAAATACGAAGGAGATGAAAGGATCATTACAATTGAATCTAGAGGTCTTGTCACAATTAGCGCAGAAAATGTTCGTTAGTTAATGCGCTCCTTCCTGCAGAAGAATGAAATAGTCTGAAAAACACAAAAGCGTTTGCGCTGTGCACTGCAAAGTACAATGCGATATTAGCGATGTCGGAAGTGAAATCACGGACTGAACCGATCAAACAGACAGAAAATATTGAGGTATTTATTAATGCATTCCGGAATTTCATACATATATTTTGAAACTCAGAAAAGTGGGGAGAGCCAACATTTTGAATGTTGATCACGCTCATCTCTCAAACATGGTATGGACCTGGGACCAAAAGCAAATGAGTCGAAACTCAGTGGAGGTTCAAAAGATGGGTCACGATCACTGAGATCACCCAGGTGTCAATGAGTTCATTTTTTAGAATTGAGAATTGCAGAAAATTGCATTTGAAAAAAACTTTTAACGTATTTCTGAAGATCATACATGAATTGCATCACTCAAAAATGTGGGCGGAGTAACAAATACCCTTTTCGGATTCCTTTATAGAACACGTTGAACGATGTGCACAGAAGTTATTTCCGGCTTCTTAAAAAAGTTTATCTGATTCCTGTCTGAAACTCTTCAAACGCTGTTCACAAAAAGAAACTATCTCTCATTTTCTTAAAGATATTTTACTCCCGAAAATAAGTCTCCTTAAGTTATCTTTCTAAAAAGATTAGTTCTGATGCATTGATTACTTTCACATAGACTCGAATTTACTGATCACAGCAAATTCTGTTTCTCTAGTTTTCAATCATTTTACACAAAAGATTTTTTCCCTTTAAACCTTTACTCAAAGTAACGGCCAAAACCAGTCAGCGCTATTCTCAAAAATCGCCAATTAATTTTCATTATTTTTTTCATTTTTTGTCTCAAAAACATAGGTTATGACACCCAGTTGGAACGAGTTCGTCGAGCTCGTTCCAATGAGGGGTCATAACCTATGTTTTTGAGACAAAAAATGAAAAAAAATAGTTATTCAAGAATTTTTTTTACAAGTGTCGTCTGCTTTTCATGTTAGGTAAAGGGTTAAATTTAAAGGAAAAGTAAAAACAAGATCATAAATGAGCGTGAAACGTCTCATGTATATTTAACCCTTTACCAACGGCCCAAACCGGCCAGCGCTATTCACAAAAATCGCCAATTAATTTTCATTATTTTTTTCATTTTTTGTCTCAGAAACATAAGTTATGACTCCTCTTTGGGACGAGCTCGTCGAGCTCGTTCCAAAGAGGGGTCATAACCTATGTTTTTCAAGAATTTTATTTGCAAGTGTCGTCTGCTTTTTATGTTCTATAAAGGGTTAATAATTTTATAGGCTTTTTAGGACAGGTGCATCCATCTAAATGTTGATTTCGTCATAATGAAGCTGTGTAATATTTTGAAAACATATCAAACAATGTCTTAGGAATCAGCCTGTACAAGGTTGGCGATCATCACATGCTGGATGTGCCGATATGTGCTTATGTGAAAAGGCACAATGTGCACTAGCACATAGGCACATACGACCAACAAGGGATTCATAATTGTTTACTTGGCTCTGATTTCCCAGCAAATTCTCGGTTTCTAACTATGTATCTACAAGCTCTGTTATAACACAAACATATCCTAAAAAGGATTCTATAGGGATTCCAAAAAGGGATAAGAGGGATTCTGTCTTACCTCGAGTGACTCGCACATACTGCTCGAACGACTCGATCCCATCGAGCAAATGTGCTTTAGAGCAATTGCTCGATCGAGTGACTCGCACATACGAATCTTTGCCCCATTTCGGTATTTCAGGACACCAATGGCCTTGTATTGTATTATTTGAGATACCTTTCGAGGATACCTTTTGTAGGATACACGGAATCCCATGTCACAGAATCGGATAAGAATCCCACTTACGGAATCCCTTTTATGAGAATCCCTTTTGGCTATAGAATCCCTTTCTTCTGAAATGAGTCGAAGAGTCGTATGTGGAGTTTCTCGATCGTTTACTTGCTCTATAGCACATTTGCTCGATGGGATTCGAATCGTTCGAGCAGTATGTGGAGCCACTCGATCGAGCAATTGCTCTATAGCACATTTGCTCGATGGGATTCGAGTTGTTTGAGCAATGACTTTTCAGTAACTACTCGATAGCTTATTAGGAGAATTTGGAATAGGTATGTCTTGGGGTGACCTAGAAGGCTGGGCAAAACAGGTAATAGTATCCTCAGGTAAGTATCCTATAAAAGGTAACCTCGAAAGGTATCCTCAAATAATACAATACCAGGCCATAGGTATCTTCAAATACCGAAATGAGGCTAAGAGTCGTATGTGTGAGTCACTCGATCGAGCAATTGCTCTAAAGCACATTTGCTCAATGGGATTCGAGTCGTTCGAGCAGTATGTGCGAGTCACTCGAGGTGAAGCGGAATCCCACTTATGGAATCCCTTTTTGGAATCCCTATAGTATCCGTTTTTAGGATATGTCTGTGGCTACAGAATCCCTTTTTGGTCGTATGTGCCTATGTGCTAGTGCACACTGTGCCACATTGTGCCTTTTCATATAGGCACATATCGGCACATCCAGCATGTGCCTATGTCCTGCGTGTTATGTGTACAGTAGAACATAAACACATCTAGAGAAGTCAGATCCAAGTAAACAATTAGGGGGTTGTTTGTGATAATTCTACGAAGTAAATGTGGATTCTGGGGAAAAGCCGAGCCAGAAAACTACTCTAGTTCAATCGAACTTACCCGTGGTATGGCGGTACTAAAAAGGATTCTGGGGGAATCCGTATCAAATAAAGTCGTTTTTTGGTGATTTGAAGGGATAGTCGGGTTGTGGGTGGTAATTCTACGAAACGGGAAATTACTCTTCTTCCATCGAACATACCCTCCGAACATACCCCTATCCTATAAGAAGCCTTTAGGTATCATAGCAGCCACGTGCTATAGAAACAAAGATGGCTGCCTCCAGTATGGACGACGGAAACATGTATCACCCTAACAACACGCAAAGCGCATGCGGGTTGCAATGACAATACCACATGGCGCCACTGGGTCACGTGACATGACGTCACTTTCGGGGTCTTGCCCGGGGTCCTGCTGATGAGGCCCGTTTCATTCCTGATATACTATTCTCGGCTATAAAAATGCATCAAACCTGCCTCGGCGTTTCACAGAAACTACATGCATGGTCCTGTTTTATGCAAGTATCACATATTAACAGAATTACTTGTCTACAGTACGTGTAGAGTGTGCTATCACTAAATCACCCGCAGATTGGAGATTCCACCCAAGCAATAATTGCAAATTTGTTGCAAAGCATAACAAGTATAAGCAAAGTTCCATCCAATGGACCTCCGGGTTAAACCTGGAGATCCATTGGATGAAACATTCCTTGTGCTTTTTGTCCATATGAACAGAATTCGAAAGTGAAACTCCACGGGTGATTTTGTTACAATCCACTCTCCAGGTACTGTAGGTATAATTTACATCTGGAAAATAAAATATGCCTATCAAATTTATCGATTTATCTTGTTTGTAATTTTTCACATATAACAGTGCAAAAGTGCTTATAATTTAGGTCCTAAATTTCACGTCATATTTTCCCATAAACTACCACAGAACTCCATATGATAGTCATTTTTCAATTTGTTCTTCGTCTGGCCCAACGATGGTCGCCACTGCAGAGTCAGTGATCGTCGATCGACACTTAACGCAAAATTCTAGGGTACGCGCTTGCATTTCATGGGAATTTGCCATTTCAACCACCAGTTCCCGAATAAGATCGTTGGATCTAATTTTATTTTGCCAGTAATTGTTATTGACCAATCAGCTTCAATATCTAGTGACCGTATATGAGACTGTGTATCATCGAGCTGACCGTATATGGAGCTTATATACGGTCAGTTCCGACATTTTGTTTTTGACATCCAACGCTCGCTTCGATGTTTTTCAACGAACAACAAATAATTTCGCGTGTGTGTCTGTTGAGCAACGTACAACTATAATACGTTTCTTCCAGTCTTTGAGAAATTTTAAAAAACAAATGTAAATAAACACAATAAATAAACCACTAAAACGAGTTAAACGACATGTATAGAAGCCAACTGGCACTGTCTGAGACGAACTCAAGTGAGAATCCTTACCCGAATAATCTGCCCTTCTCAGTTCATGCAAATATTTTCGAGTGATTTGGATAAAGATGACGGGGATTTTGACATTGAACAGTTATTCATGCCCTTTGAAAATTCTGAAACTCCTGTGGTTAACCAAAAGAAATGACATGCGTAAACTTACTGGAAATATGCCTGTGTTTGCGAACTGCCGAGTTGGAAACATTAATATCACCATTAACAACAAATAATGAATGAAACTGTTCCCACTTACCTTCTTGAAAGAATTGTTCATCCATTTGCTCCAGTTGCTTTATTTTTCCAGTACTTAACACTGAATTAAAGTTGTGAATTGTTAATATAAATTCCTGTTTATTGAGAAGAAAACTCTGTTGTTTCAGCGCCTGCTACTAGCGTGACCTTCACATGACGTATCACCGGGAAATTCCCTGATAGTGATAACGGAACATTTGCGCTAGGAATCTGGGTACACTTATGCTTGTGTTTCTTTCAAAGGACTGGCATAATAAATACGTTATGAGGCTTTCAGTGGGCGGATATTATACGTTACAGGACGTTCAGGTGGTGTATACGGTATCATATGAGGCGAGGTGAAAACGATGTTGGACGAGGCGGTACGCCGAGTCCAATATTGTTTTTGCCGAGTCTCATATGACACCGTATCCGCCACCTGAACGTCCTGTAACATATTTATTATGCCAGCGAAAACAAAATAACAATCAAATTTGAACGCCGGCACATTTTCAAAACTGGTGCAAAACGCTATGTAAGTTGTAACAAACGTGCACAGTTGTCTCCCTGTTTGTGTATAATTTCCTTGACAGCACAGACAACAGCGATAGACGCTTTTCTTCGTCCTGTCACTTTGTCTTGAGTGTGCAGAAAATGCCCGAAACGTCCGATTTATAGAATTCGAACAAAATAAATGTATCTCGCATCTTCTCCCATTGACTTTCGTTCATTTTCCTACAATTTCATCATTGTGCAATCTTATAATTATTCAATGAAATTAAATCCATTTTCGAAGCGACGTTATCCATTTACCACAACAGAGACTACAGAATGAGCTCAACGAGAAAAAATGAAATTAATCTATTCCCGGGGTAAGACAATTTTTTTCTCAGTTTATTTATTCACACTATATATATTTTTCAACTTTCTAACAACGCATTTATGGGTTATATATTTTTTCTAAAGCTTTTAAAATATCGAGGCGAACACCGTACCCAAACTGTTGTGTGTTAGCCTCAATAAGCTTAGACCCTATGTCAAGTTAGGGCCAGGCCGACTTATCCGTTATCGGTAGATCGAATACAGTAGTATTTCTCACTTCAAATAATTAAATTTACATTTAGAAAATAAATTTCACAATAAATTTATTATAAAACGAGAGAAAATGAGACATATAGACACGGAGGGACGTTTGATTGTACTGCAATTTCTTCAATATGGATATAAAAGCACCGCGAGGTGAGGAATTTCCACGTCGAAACAAAATGGCGGTACTGACCTAATACGAGTTTCGTATTAGGTCACTTCGGGCTGCAGGTGACCCAATAAGGCTCAATACCGTCCCACTATTCGGGGGCTGTGATTGGCGAATTTCATTAGCTGGCATAATAAGGTGTGATATAAGGCCCAGCAAGATCAATATTAGGCTCGGCGTTCGGCCTCGCCTAATATTGATCTCGCTTCGCCTTATATCACACCATATCCACCCACTGAAAGCCCCATAACGTATAATATCTACATTAGTGAGCGCGGTGTCTTAGTAGGTAGAGGTGCAGGCTCGAATCCCACCTGCGGCAGCCGCATTGTGTCCTTGGGCAAGACCCATCACCCACATTGCCAACGTGGGGGCACGGTGGCGTTGAGTACTAAGGCGTACTGCACGTCAATGGTGCATTTGTCTTCAACCATTGCTAACCCTACCTGTGTGGAGTTAGTATGTCGGGGAGCCTGACAGATGCTCGCCGTTGTTCGGTGGTTCTCTTCGGGTACACCGGCTTTCTATACCCGTAAAACTGTCCGACACTAGGTGACCATGGCTGTCGAAAGTGTCGTTAAACCCAATAAATACATAAGTAAATAAATAAATAATAAATAAATAAACAAACAAACAAACAAACAAACAAACAAACAAACAAACAAACAAATAAATAAATAAATAAATAAATAAATAAATAAATAAATAAATAAATAAATAAATATATAATTAAATAAATAAATAAATCTGGTCTCATGATACCTGATGGTAGAATAAATTCCAAGTGTAAAGTATATAGTGGCAAGATGGGTTTTACTGAGTAATTAAAACTCTCTTCCACGTGATAAAGGCCGAAAATGTGTGGATTCTAAATGAGTAACTTTGTTCTGAATAATACGACTTCCGTTTGGAGTACTTTGAATATGAAGATTTACTCTGATACCAATCCCGAATATTCCGCTTTATTATATGCTAGCCTGTGGATTATCGGAAGTTATCTAAAAGATATTTCTTGATATCCATCGACTTGATGGATAACGATGAATATCCCTCAGTAGCTTCCAAAGTGACGTCAAGCTTCGGCGCATGACGTCGTCTTGAATGAACGATCAGCAGATGTTTGTTATTGTTTTGAAACGTACGCGTTTGGAGTCGGCTTGGGCTGAATATTAAGCAGCAAAATGTCACGTAGCATATAACAGAAAGGAAATCTGCGTTATTTTAGTGAATGTCGGGAATTATCTCATGAATGTGGACCTGAAAGTTTTATTTTTCACAAGCGGTTGCGCGAGTGAAATATATTTTCGGGTCCACACTAATAAAAACAAAATCTACGCTATTTGAGTGTGCGCAAGCGCTCGCGAAAAATAAAACTTTTACGTCCACACTCATGAGATAATTCCCGATATTCACTAAAGCAGGTAGATATACTCTTATTTTTTCTTCTTTTTTTGTATTGACTTTCCCAAACAGACGAATCGCTGTTGAATCAGTACATAGGTGGTAACTGGAACTATTCGCGGATGATAGGAGATGCAAAATTTTCAACTTGGAAGAGCGTTGAGAGTCGATTCTACAGTACGTGGAGAGTGGATTGTAACTAAATCACCCGTGGAGTGGAGTTATCACCCAAGCTATAATTTTCAAATTTTGTACATATCGACAAAAAACACAAGCAATGTTTCAGCCAATGGACCTCAGGGTTTAACCAGAGGTCCATTGGCTGAAACTTTGATGGTGCTGGTTATGCTTTGCAACAAATTTGCGATTATTCCTCGGGTGGATTTTCCACTCTGCGGGTGATTTAGTGATAATATACTCTCCACGTACTGTAGATTAGATTCGTGATTCGATTCACTCAATGATTGGAGATTCGCAGTGCCCTAAGACTGCCGTAATTTATAGTTTGTAAAGACCTCAAAGGCTAGATTTTAAAAAATATGAAATTAAGGTGAAAATTATGCATTCCATATTTGTTTGTTCTATACCTTAATAAATGATTTTAAAATTCGCTCAATCATTGTCATGATCGCTCAAATTCTATTCAAATGATTTTCATAAAGCGAAATTAATATTGTCCCGTTACCCTATATTTTCTGTACGAGATATTTCGATGAATTGCCTTATATTTAAAGATTAAATTAAAGTGGGAATAAATCTTAGAGAAGAGCACTTGTAACCGGCCTGTAACGGGAACGATTTTTCCTTTGTCTTTCTTTTCCACCTTCCGTCAATCAGTATCAGACTTCTGAGCTTGAAAAATGAATGTATTTTATCAATTTGCATGAGAAGTTCCATTGGACTTACCTCGGGGTATTTCAGGGAGATGTTGCGGATCCAGCCTGTTCCGAGCCCGTTAATAAATCATTTAGTTTACATTGCTTGCAACTGACTTTGCAGAACATGTACAAGTAGTATAGCATGTACCCGATCGTGCCCCATTGGGGGGAGGGAATGGGGAGGGGGATGTGACGTCATAGTCACGTGACCTGGTGGCGCCATGTTGTGTTGGCATGGTAACCCGCGTGAGCGGCCATCTTGTGACGTCATCTCCATAGTGATACGTGGTCCTAGTGCGCATGCGGAGCGCGTGTTGTTAGGGTGATACGTGTTTCCGTCGTCCATTTTGTATTCTGGAGGCCGCCATCTTGGATTATATGGTAGCACGTGGTTGCTATGTGACCTAAAGTCTTACAACAAGACGGGGGTATGCTCGGAGGATGCGTTCCTTTGTAGAAGAGTAATTTCCCGATTCGTTTAATTACCACAAACAACCCGACAATCCCTCCAAATCACCAAAATCCACCCCAAATCACCGAAATTGACTTCATTTACTATAGATTCCCCATTTTATCGGTGCAGTGCTATAGTACCAAGGGGGTACCGGGGATGTGTTCCTTTGTAGAAGAGTAATTTTTCCCAGAATCCTCGTTTAATATTACCCAAATAAACCCGACAAGTTGTAATATTTCGAATTCTTTCAAAATCCTATTTAGGATCGCGAAACTTTTGGTTTATCGGTGTAGCACGTAGTGCTATAGAACCAAGGGGGTACAAGGGGTGCGTTCCTTTGTAGAAGAGTAATTGTCTGGTTTTGTATTTGCCCCATATGATTTATAATAGTACCAAAAGAGCCCTGTGGGTACGTTCCTTTGGACTAGGGTAATGTTTTTCTTCCTCCCAATAAATTGTATAAGAGTAGTGCTATATGACAAATTCCTTTGGTAATTACCCAGAATCCTTTGCTTCTACCATTTTTAAAGATTACAAGTAGGGCTCATATGTGTACATGAAAGCGACGAAGCAAACTTCAAGTTCCACCATATACTCATGTGAGGATCTACCAAACAGATGTGTTGTGTGAGATCTAATTTACTACACCTCTTAGCCTGATTTCAGTATTTGAGGATACATTTTGGGTTTGTTAAAAAAATAACAACACAATTTTTACATTTTAATTTCTTTTATTCAACAACAAAAACATACAACTTTTTATGGAATCTTCTATGGTATGTAGATTGTCAGATATTCATAAACAGTCTTTCGGCAGATTGGACATCTTCTCAGTGGTTTACGACAGTCTTTGCACAGGCACAAATGGTTACATGGTCGCGGAGCGACATTGGCTTCAGCTAATAAACACACACTACATTTCGTCCTCCGTGAATCTTCTTCTTGAAAGGATGTGTCCATTTCTTCTTTGATGACCATTTCTTCTTCTTTTTCAACATCCATGAATTCAGATGGTAAATTATGAATGAAATAACAGTCTGGAGAATATTTTCTGTGTTCTTCTATAACATCATCTTCTGTTTCCCAGAAACGAACAATAATACCACAATGAAAACATTGAGTTCTGTCTCCTGTCCCCAAATAAAAGAATCCAGCTTTTGTAAGTTCATTCGGGGATTTCACACTTTCACTTTGTAACATGAATTGAATTGTCTTGAGACGATTTTCCTCCAATGCACACTTGATGTGTTTTGGTGGTCTTTGTTCTGGTGTCTTTCTTATTTTCCCTTCTCCACGTAATAACTGCTACAGTACTGGTGGTGGAACATCACGAAAATACGTTTCGAATGAAGCGCTCATTCTCTCCACAAAATCTCTTGTATTTCTTATATCTTGGTTTCGTGATTGATAATCATTCAGTGCCATCTGTATCAACGACGGAATAGTGAACATTCTTCAATCTTTTTTTATCTTCATTCTTCTTTGGTTTTCTTCCTCTCTTTGGTTTGGGTTCTCCTATTTCAAGGCTTCTCTTTTTTGCAATATTCTCTCCTTTGGTCACTTGTTCCCAATCTCTCGTGGTAAACTGGAACCCAACGTCGTTCTTGAACAGTTGAATCTGTAAGTCGTTGTTAAGTTTGAAGACGGTCACATTTGTAGACATCCTTCTTCTTTGGCTGTCGAAACAAAAAATGAGCTGAACACCAAGTGCACTCTTTTTATAGTTTTTTCTTCAATACAGCGACATCTAGTGACTGGTTTCCTCTATGACGTCATTAACCAATACATCATTATCCATTAGATCAGTCGTAAACATGTTGGATATGGTGTCCATCGGTACACCGCGACAGCGATGTTTCAAGTAAAATAGGCAGTATTGTCCACACACTGGTAATGGTCATTGAAGGCGTTTTGTATTATTCTTCTTCAGGAAATTCTCGAATGGTTTGTGTTGTGGTGGTAATCCATAGGAATCAAAGTCTTCTGCGTTGTGGTGACTCACAACGAGAGCCACCCAATGTTCTCCTTTTCCGTGGTCTGGATCCGTGTTGGCTATCAAAGCCACTGGTCTGTGATCTGGTAATCTTCTTGGAAATTTGTTTCTTGCAAATACTCCCAAACATATTATCTTCAAACAATTATCTGATCGACGTGCATTCTCTAACTGCAACGTGTTCATGTTGAGTAATCGAAGATAACTTGTCTATTCTTATCCACTTCTATGATGTTCTGAAATTCTGCATACACCAGTACGTTGATTGTGGTTGGTAATGGGTTTTCGAAATGGACTTCAAGTCTCAAAGTTCCTCTCTTCACCAGTTCGAAGTGTTGTCCATGTGATAGGTCTGGAGCAATGTCGAATACGAATAGGGTGTATCCATTTATGTACTCTTCTCGGCTGATGTGATTTCCTTCATTTTCATACATTTGTCGAGTTCCTTGGAACAGTGTCACATAACATCGAGTCCCTTCTTGTTGTTCGAATCGAGGTTGTAATGGTTTGGCTGGAATCTGTTGGCCATCCACGTACAAAGCCAAGTAATTGATTTTATAGTTCTTGAAATTATACGGATTCTTTGAAAAGTTTCCATTGAAGGCATCGTTGTCTACACACCCCACTACGATGCGTTTAGGTAGTTGGCCTAAAAATATTTTTTTTTTTGTGTGATGCTCAGATTTCCTTTTGGCACTGAAAACACCTTGGTTTCCACACGATCGATAGGATATTATGCAGTTGCTTTTGTCAGTGCTTTCTCGTGAGCCATTCTCACGAATGATTGAAGTCTCTCTTTGCGAACAAACATGGATAAATCTAGAATTTTGATCTTGTATGTATCGGCATCGGCCAAGAATGCGAAAGCATCTTTGGCTCTATTCATTTTAACATGAACATTAACTCCATTCAGCAAGTAACGAGTTTGGAAAAACATGTCCAATTGTAATCTCCCAGTCACGTCCACGATTTTACTTTTCTCTATAAATTTCTTTCGAAGAAGAAATCCCTTGTTATCATCTGTCAAATCTTCCATGTGTCCGGCCGTATCCTTGTACCATAATGCATTAGTCAGTTGTGACTTCTTGGCAGCTGGTCCATAACTCAACAAAGTTTCTATGAAGCTCTGTAGTGATAAGTGTTGTTGGAAGGAGATACCAGTTTTTCATTCAACCTAATATCGATTTGATTAAATAAGGAATGCATCCATAAATTGACTGGGCCCACTTTGGCATCGGGTGCAATTGATGTCCCATTGGAATCTACAACCTTTGCTTCAACATACAAATATGTCTGTGCCAAATTCAAATAATCACCTCCTAAGCCTGCAATGTGGAATTCGATTGGCCCACTGTTTCCTATTGTCGCCAAAGGCCTGTGTTCTACCCATTGCCCATGTTCCACACTAGTCTGCGTTGGTGGATGGAAAATAAGTCGAGATCGCTGTTGACACATTCACAAGATTTTTCATTGATGAGAGACATCACGCACCAAGAACGTCTTGGGTCTGTACAGTTCTCCTTCTTTTTGTAGATTTGTGAGTTTTGCGTGGTGCAGGCCTTTTTATACTTTTCCTGCCGGGTGGTTTTGAACCACCAACCACTTCATTCCAAGCTCCTGCACCAGCCTCTTTGATTCTTTTAATTGCTGCCTTTTTAATATTTTCCCTTCAATGACATCTTCGGCAAAGGCCGCTCCTTTTCTCAATAACTGTTTTTCCACGATCCTGGCTGTAGTTTTCAATAAAGGTAACACCATATTCTTCAGTCCTCCCAACATACTTCCCAAACCATATCCTCTCTGTGTTTGAGTTCCAGAAAAAGCTGGTAGACCGTTCCCAGCTTGTTTCGTGTAATATTCTTCGTATAATTTGGACTTACAACAATAAGTCATGTTTATGTGAAATGAAGAGATCTACGATTTCTGAAATGAAGTGTCACTGTCACTTTCCCGACCTCGAAAGGTACTATGGCACCGGTGTCGTCCCTTATATACACCTGGACGGTACTGAAATTTTTTCGTTCTACTGGTACATAATACACATTCTCAAAAGTTTTAGAGATGATATTCCCATATTTTTCACGTACAGGTACGATACGAAGAAGGGGTATTCTTTTATCTCCCACGACTTGGTCACGAACCAAGTCACAGTATACATAGAGTGAATAAAATCCTTGGTTGACATCGGCAACTCTGGAAGAATTGTAAGTTCCTGATTTAAAAACACACTCATTAAATCCCAAAATATTTTGAAGAGTAGTGCTCAATGTGACCACGACTCCATCACGTACAATGATACGAACTTTACCAGTCACTTCATCCAATTCAAAATCTATCTTATCGTGGCGAGGCAAGAGTAATTCTTTAACATCATTGATAGCCCGTATCACATTCACATCAATGGGATCCGAATATCGACCTTCCTTGCGAGTAAGTCGATAATTCTTTTTCGAAGACCAGAACACTGTAACGAAAGCTTCTTCCCCACGAATATTGAACCAAGTATTTGGATACTGAATCTCTACTAAACCTACTTCCCATTCACCCGTGAGATTCACGGGTTGTGATAACTGAGTGGTGTACGTAGTCAACGTGTTTTCAGGAAACACGTTCATAGAACTATTACTTCGTAGAGTGTCAAATAAAACATTACCTTTTCTTAATGGTTGGATTAGGTAACAAATTTCCTATGCTACTACTCACGAGAGCAGTCCACAATTTACTGTGTTCTCGAGAGTGAGATTAACAACACTGGTAATGATGATGATGTACAAAATGGTTATTTGTGAAAAATAAGTGATCTCGCTCCTTGGAATTCTTTTGCCAAACAGAGGCCAAGATCCGTTCGATCCTTCTTCCATTTTGAAGAAACCTCAGAGGTGCACTTCCTTTTATAGGTGAGCTGACTGTGCTTGATCCACGAATTGAACGAAGCAGGGTATCCTAGCCACTTTACGAACAATTCCCTTTTCTTTCCTCGACCACGTTTCTTGAGTACGTGTTCGATTTTGTAAATAGTTTTATGTGAAACTCGCTGAAGCTCTTCAGTGTAGAACGACCCTTTCAGTATTTCCCCATTATCATCTTGTAAGACATATGTGACTGGATGATCTTTCTTGATGGCTACCGCCGTGAATAACTCTTCAGTCCAATTGGGCAAATAACCTTTCTCAAAAGTTTTCTTAACTTTACTGATTCTGACTCTGTCTCCTACTTTGTACTTTGGAGTCTTGTGTTTTTTGGCTTTGCCATACAACCTTTGCCAAACCTCTTCTTGATTTTCAAAGTTCACGGCAATTGGGGCCATACCTATACTACGATGATGAGAATGATTATATGATTTCACCAACTTTTGAAGTGGAAAAATTAGTGTATCGTTCTTGGTAAAATATTTCCACATTTTGGTTTTCAAAGTTCTATTAAATCTCTCTACTATGGAACATTTTGTTTCCACATTTTGTGCAGTGAAAAATTCGACTTTGTGATCTTTGAGAAAATTCTGAAATTTTTTGTTTAGAAATTCTTTGCCTTGATCAGTTTGTAATTTTATTGGTTTACGACCTTGTTTAAATATTTTAGTAAAAGCTTTAACGATGGAGTCACCAAGTTTTGTTTTTGAGAGGTATAACCCAATCATATTTACTAAACACATCTATACATGTCGACAAACAAATTGTGTTTTTGTTGAATTTACTTATGTTTACTACATCTACCAAGTCAGCTTGCCATTGTGCATCGATACCACTAACTATCACTTTCCTTCTAGGAAATGTACGACGGACAGGTTTGTGAAGAGTGTATGTATCTTGAGTCTCCAACAATTTCACAACTTGTTTTGTCTTTTTCTTGGACGCTCTACGAAGAGCGTCTATACCACCAAAACTACCAGGAGCTTCAGAATCATAGTATAATGCTTCCGTGGCTGTCTTTTTTGTCATGTGTCAGCTGTATTTATACCCCTTTTCGGTCCACTTTGGCGTTTCTGTTTTCTTTGGTTGTTTAGGTTCCGACTTTATCGGTGCCTGTTTCATAAAATCCCAACGTTCTTTATGACCAATCATTTCTTGGGGTATGTTACTATCTCTCAAAGCTTCGGCCAACGCTTCCCATCCCTTTGGTTGGAAAGATTTTCGTCATCTAAGTAAATCGTTTAGAAGATCTGTTACATTCGACCCTACCACTGTTTGATCTTTGTAGATTAGTTCACCCTTCTCATTCCAAGATATATTTGGGTCACTTCTAATACGATTCAACAACAACTTTCCCTTTCTTTTCATTGTTATAGGTACAGAATCGAGAATGTCTTCATCTTTATTATTTTTTTCGAACTCGACTTTAATGGGTCGAGGAGCCATTACCTTTTGTTGAAATGTCAAGTATCTTTGACAAATCTGATTATAATGTGTCATCTTTTCGTCAGCTGAAAGAAAAGGGGCATCGAGAATATCTATCATTTCTCTATCCAATGATGAAACAGCCAGTTCGTTCGGTTGTCTTGGAGTCTCTTGTTGACGTTCCAATAACCTTGGTTCTACTAAGGTCATCTTCTTTGCATTTTCCATCATTATCCAAAAATACCTTTAACAGCACCCAATAGTACAGGAGGTAGCAATGCCCCAAAGAATCCCCCTTTCTGCAATATTTGTCTCCTCTTTTTGTCAGAGGTACCTTTATGTGCCACTGCCCTCACTAGTTGTTTCTGACGAACGAGTTTGGTTTTCTGAGCTTTTGTCAGAGGGACTGCCCCTTTCAAGATATTCGAGGCACAGTCACACAAACAAGTAATCAATTCTTTGTCTGCATGTTTTAGTATGGATTTAACGAGTGTGGGTTTCGATTTATTAAGAAGCTTGAGGAGAGCAATGTTGCGCTTGAGACGGTCAGACATACTTCTGACTTGAGACGGGGTTGTTGCTCCCCTTTTATACTTTTCGGAGGTACACATATTGGGTTTCCCCTGGGAAAATTTGACTTTTTAATCTCATATATTCAGGAGTATCTTGTTTGAGATCTATTAAAAGGTAACCATATGGTGTCGAAGTAGCATCTTCGAAAACTTCTCTCAGAAACTTGGAATAACCAGGATACATTTGTGCTGCCAAATGTGAGATCTGAGAACGATCCCTAGGATTTTTAAACAAGATCATGTAATGACTATTGAGAGCTACAGTCCTATGGACTTTATTTTTGTCGAATACATTTTGAACAATGTGCATCACACTAATCTTATGGTGATGACTATCTTTAGTAAATAATCTAGACACTCGAACATCTGCATCGAGCATCAGATCATCCAATATAACTAAACTATCAGATTTTAATTCTTGAGGGAGACCCTCTACGAATTCTACTTGGGGTAAAGTATTGTATAACGGTTGCCATTCACTATAACACCAAATGACGTGATTTGGAACAGGTGATATAATATTTTCAATGTTTTGAATAACTCTATTTACAAAGGATGATTTACCACTACCCGTGGGACCACACAATAAACAAGTGAATGGATGCTTCTAACGAGGATCCATGTTTGTTGTTCTATGTGGAAACTACTCACCCCTTTTATACGTCTTTGGGAAGGGGACAGCGAGTTAAAAAATGTGTATGCATGTACTGTATGCAGGGGAACTAAATTTCATTTTTGTTGAAAGAAAAAGGTTCGTCCTTGCCCAAAAGTAACCTATCAGGCGACTTGAAGACATCCACGACACCTTTTTCTGTGGTTGCCAAAACAAAATTCAGAATAAAATGTTTCGTCCTTGCCCAAGGGAAACTCATCAGGTGGCTTAAGGGCAACCACAACAGTTTTTTTGTTTTTTTTCTTAGTTTATAAAAAGAACATCTATTTACATCTTCATGCTGAGTGGTTTCTTGAAGGTTATGAATTCAATCACCAAATCCATAATACAACATCTCTGTTCATTTGTGAGAGGTTTCTCGAACATATCTTCATACTCTTTCTGTACTGGTGGTGGATTCATTTCAGAAGTATTATGCCATAGCAGATGGACATCATTCTTGTTTACTCTTTCAAGTGCTTCACTAAAACATGTTGTAATCTTCTCTTCTCCAGACATCATGAGTAATACATTATGCTGAATCTGACTTGGATGATCGACTGTACACCCATAACATTTTTCTTTTACTACAGCGTCAATATTCTCTTCCACATAATGAGCATATGCCAAACAAAGTTCATGTTGCAAGCGAACTTGCCTAAGTTCACTATCAATTTCATCAACGATCAATGGTAGTGGTTTGGTTCTTCTTACTGTGATCTTCTTTTTCTTCAAAGGTGGTTCCCTTGGTTTCTTGAAATCATCAGAAGGTTTAGTATCTTCAGTTAAAGCTCTTTGTTGGGTGTTGATGGCTGCATCTATTTCATCTATTTGGGATTTCAGTACAATCCATTCTTCTAAAGATAGTGCAATCCCAGTCTTCGTTCAATAAGGTTCCTGGTCTTCACCCTCAAAGTATCTTCGAACATGTATCTTCAGTTCACCCTGGTACAGGGTGACATTAGTGTAAGTCTGCTTGCTACCAAGTCGTAACATCCTCTCTGGTCAAAGGTTCGATCGTGAATGATGCCAAGTCCATTCTTCGTCTAATCTTATATATCTTTGACGGACGTGATTGAAAACACCACCACAGTTCAGCAAATTTTGATCGATATTTTCATTCTTGATTGAAGTTTGTGTTTGTTTCCTATTGGATTATAGGTTAAAGTTAGAAAAATTAGAAAATTAGTATAGAAAGTAATGGAAAAGAAACACAATAGGAATACATTAATCTGATTGGTCGATGCACTTCGATCTGATTGGTCAGTTTGGCGATCAAACTGCAATCTTGATCCTTAAACTGTAGGATATGGCCCTCTGCATTTTTATACTGACTTGGGACAGGTCAAGCTACAAACCTCTGTCCTATGGAGATAAGTCAAATAGCTTGAGTGCATTCCCACCCCCTACAGTTCGTACTTGTTTTCAATTCTAATCCTGTAAGAAGTATCCCTCTGCATTTTGTACTGAACTTGGGACAGGTCAAGTTTGTTTGATATTTGTCAAGAAGATAAACATCAAATAACTTGAGAGCATTACCACCCCACAACAGGAAATTTTTTTTTTTTTTTTAATTTGAATTTTTTTTTTTATTTTTTTTTTAAATTTTAAAAAACAATTTTCTTTTTTTAATTTTTTTTTTTTTTTTTTATAAAAAAGGTAGAAGGAAATTCATTCAACAGAGAATGATAATGATGATGATGATGAATTGACAACATGAATTACTCCATTGGTAGACATTTTTTTAACTAAATATAATTGGGTATCATCCGGTTCCAATAGGGGTAACCTAAAGGATACCAAGAATCAACTTTTAAAAAAAAAGTAAATAAATGGAATGAAACTAAACATAAATGTTTTGAGTATTTTGAAAATAAATATAATTGGGTATCATCCGGTTCCAATAGGTGTAACCTAAAGGATACCAGGAATCAACTTTTTAAAAAATAAATGGAATGAAACTAAACATAAATGTTTTGAGTATTTTGAAAATAAATATAATTAGATATCAACCGGTTCCAATAGGTGTAACCTAAAGGATACCAGGAATCAACTTTTGAAACAAAAAAAAATTTGTTTGGTTACACGTAGCCTACACGAGGAGTGTACAACATGAATGATAATTGTTGAAGAATAAATTTCCTTCCATAAACTATTTACAAATATGTACAAGTAATTATTTTCACCCACCCCCATGAGAAAATTTTCATCTTGGATAACCATCTCTGTAAATATAAAAATAATATTGATTGGGATAATTTGAATAT
This sequence comes from Pictodentalium vernedei, assembly GCA_031216915.1. Classification (NCBI taxonomy): domain Eukaryota; kingdom Metazoa; phylum Mollusca; class Scaphopoda; order Dentaliida; family Dentaliidae; genus Pictodentalium; species Pictodentalium vernedei. The sequence goes on from CM062294.1 coordinate 167,914,049, forward strand.
AAGAATTATGTTTACCTCTGGATTTCTGTAAAGATTGTGGAAGAATATTCACTGGTTGTAGAAAAAATTATATTGTCAATGGTAAAGTAGATACACCGTCATCTTGAACTAGTCGTTTTGGATAAAAATAAGATAAGCCATCTTTCGTACGTAAGTAAACATGTCATTTCCATTAAGTATAAAGTCTTTATTTTTTCCTGTTCCTGTTTGTTTGTTTTTGATCACTTTTAAATATGTTTCTTTTGTTAAATCATTTTGTCTTTTATTTATTCCTTTACAACTCAGTTTGTTTGATGGGCCGAAACAATAGTAAGTTTTGCTGCACAATTCAATAACCCCCTCTCCCTCCCATTCAATTTTAAAAAGACCCGGGGTTCTTTTATCAAAAGCTTTCCTGTCCCTGCAGCATTGAGATGGTATCCAGTGATCTCCCCTTAATTTAGTGTATACATAATCTTCCATATGGGCATCACAGGCTTCTGAGGGTAACCATTTACGGGCTTGGCGATAGAATGCTTCTTTTTTCTCTGGTCAGACTACTTCTTCAAGGGGACATCCAGAAAGGGCTATGTATAAGCTGTCTGTGTCCGATTCACAAAGTTCAAAATCCTTACGATCAAGAAAAAAATCCAAAAAAACCATAGTAGAACTGGAGCATACGTAACTTGGCATATTGATACACGAAAAAACCAATGTGGTGGGGCAAGTCAAGTTTGATTCTGCTTTAATTCATTTCAATTTCATAAAGTTCTTCAGTGAGGGTGTTCAATTTCCGAAAGGCCAGATAATGAGATTATTGATGAGGTTGGACACATTATCTTCATCACAATACACTACATTCCTATGTTTTGCCTTATTAGTGACTGTCTTCCCATAGCCCGAATTACCTAATAGCTTCAGCGTGTCAGCTACGATGGCTTTACTTGGTTCAGAGTCCCCTTCCCGTCGGGCCTATGATACTTGATCACCAAATGTTTGGAAGCACTCCTTAGGCTGATACTGGATGACATGATACACCCGACTGACTACCAGTCCGTGCTCCAAATACCATTTCAATAATGGTGTAGCCAGCAAGATTTTTTCGCCAAAGTAGCTACCAATGAGACTACCGCGAGGTTGGCGCATAATGTTGTTGGCTTCAGCGTAAGTCTTCATGTGTGGCCCGATATCATCACGAGAAATATTTGTATTTTTGAAGATTGGTGTCATTTCTTCAAAATATGGCTTCAGTTAGTCGGGTACAGAAATGTCGCACTCCACTAGGCCAAAGATATTACCTGTGCGGAGTTTCTAGAGAAGTTCGCTGGATGCCATCGAATCATCCACCGAAGTCCCAAACTTTTCCCGGAGAAAGGTCTTTAAGTCTGCATCGGTCTTCTTCTGCTGATGCCACTCACATTCCCAGATTTCTATTACATCATACCCAAGGCTCTGTAGGTACTGGGTGGTTCCCTTGGTGTTTTCCCTGAGCTCAGACATGGACGTCCCCCGTACTGCATTGTGAGTGGCCAATGTACCGTCCTTTATATTCAGATAACATTCATGACCGTGCCAGAAACATCCGTGAAACTGATACACAGTTTTGGTGTCTTTACACCAACCATCTACGGGCACTTGACGTCTACCAATCCTCTTTTCTCTATCATTGTATCCCTGTCGAATATGGACACCGTCCCTGGAAGACATATATTCCAACCACTGATGGGCCATCCCACCGTACATATGGGAATACTCTGGTTTAAAGCCCGTCTCTTCCTTGCGTCTAATGTAGCAACCTGTTGGCATTTCCTGCATTAATGACCATAAGTACAAGGCGTTGGCATCATACTCTACAACACCCCCACATCCCTTTACTTCTACGCCATACTTAAATGCTCTTATGTTGGTAATATTCTTCTCGTGATAACGATTGAATATAATTGAAGGCCACCCTACAATATTGTCCTTGATGAGATGATGTAGATCTTTGTTCTTCTCGTTGATGTTCTCGAAGGATATACCTTCGTCGACGGTACTGAATAAATATTTTAGCGTTAGTCCTGGAACGCTAATACCATCCTTAAACATATCGATCCCCCTTTCCAAGTAAAATTGTGATTGTTTCTCAATAGCCTCTAGGAATGGCTGGACATCTCTATTATTATACCAAATCAGGAAGTCCCTAAATGTCCTCATCCCATTTTCCCTCCAAACTTGATGGCAGTAAGCATATTCTTCTTCGGTAATGTTTCCTTTTTTAAAGAGCTATAACAGAAAACATGGGGAGGTAATTCATTAGTGTCCAATTTATCAAATACAGTCAATCCATTCATAGGGAAAAAATCCTTTAGTAATAGAACACCCAAAAACCTTGAGAAATTTATCATAACTAAATCCAGGAGCTAAGTAATTGCAAATATCTAAAAATTTCAAATGATCTGTTTTCAAAACCATACAATTGTTACTTTTTTCACAACAAAATACAGTGGGTCATACTTTTTCAGATACTCCATCAGTTCTCGTTTAATCACGCTCACATCATATTTTCCAGAATTAAAACCTAAGACGGGCATTTCCTTCATGTAACGATCAAATTCGGCAGCTAAGTTTTCAAATGGGTGGGGTTTAGAATCATCTGTACATTCCTGTGTCAAAGCATCTTGAATCATTTGCCTGAGGGATAATATGGTGGCCATGTGAATCCCCTGCATGAGAGAGAAATTTCCATTAAATAATTCATCATATTTTTAACCAATGTCTGTGTGTCACCATCAGTAATAAAACATTTGGGATTAACAAAACCGGGGACATTACTACATACACTAACACTGAGGGGTTTGTGTTGAGCTTCCCAGACAAGAGTAAGTGGGGAGAGAAGTTTTATCAAAATAACATTCAAAATCAAATGTAGCCCTATAGGGATATGATCGTAAGTGTCCTGGAATAACAATACCTTCTTCATGTAACTTTTCAAAAATGGTCTTTGGGGTGTGATACATACTACCAACATACTTATAAGACACATCATCAGTACAAGAGAGCTCATGGCGATGGAGTGCTTTCACCGATTTCCACAATTACGACAAGCAAAGGATTTACAATATTGATTAATGTCAGTGATATAACTAAAATGGTTCTCATACAAATTCACATACATGGTATTCTCAAAATTTCCATAAGACCTATGTACAATTTTAGCCAAAACTTCATCATCTTCCAATAAAAGTTCAAAAACTTCAATATTCACTTCAAATACTTTTTCTATTTTGGAAAGTTCATCTAATTTCACACCAGGAAAGTTATCTTTTGGTTCATTTGTGTATTTACTATACAGGGTCTGAGTAGTAGTATTCAAAGAATGGTAAGTAGAACCGCTCCAGAGGGCTAAACACCGGAATAAACAGAGATTGTCATTATAAACAAAATGGTGGTGCTGATCACTGACAAGGGCAACAATCGAACGTTTTTCCATAATATACTTGGGAAGATTTTCAGGGACTCCACCAATTGGATGATTTTTAATTTTGTTTACATAAAAAGTAACATTGGTTAATTGATGGACAATCCATTTAGAGTTGGGTCGTTGCTGCCTAGTCCATTCCAAAATATCTTCCTGTTCAAGGTCTTCAAGGAAATTCCTAAAATCTACAGCATTTTCAATAAGAGGTGGCCTATCAAGAACCCGGGCATTATTTTGTGAAGGATGATAAAATTTTAGTTCTTCTGTTTCATTATTTCGTAAAATGAAGCTGTAGCTTAAATTAATTTTGAATTTATTTTTTTGAGATTGAAAGATTGTTTTATTTAGTTCATAATTCATGGTGAATAAATCAGTTGTATCTAGCCTGTAATTAAAAATGTCCTGTATTTTTCTATTAGTTATGTGATGGGTCCGAATAGTATTCCAATTCTTACAATACAATTTCATCCCTTGTTTCTGCCAAAAGGTCCAGATCAAATTCAATGGGGTCAATGTCCAAAACAGTACGGGTTTTTTTTTCAGGGTTGTTGCCGGTCGTTCAGAATTCCATTTCTTGGGGAGAGTAACAGGGAGATGAGCAGTGTTTTTATGCCTATTAAAATGTAAAAGTTGTTTAAATTCATGTCCACATTCCAAACATGAATATACATCTAAGCAAGTTGTTTTATGGTTATCTAATTTATCTTTCCTAGTAAATGTTTTATAGCAGTTGTTACAGTCAAATGTCTTACCTTGTCCGTGAGTTGTCCTCCTATGTCAATCCATATTGTCCTTCCGAGTGAATAGTTTCCCACAATCCTCGCATGAAAATCCAGAAGTCTCCATAATCCTTAGAATAATGAATGCACAAAAAATAGCACACACAAAAAACAATTGAATATTCTGAGTACACAGAGATGATCCTTTTCCGTCAAGATATGAAAATGGAATGAAGCCGACTGCACAAAGTCATGACGTCACAGCATTTTTTATCGATATTTTCATTCTTGATTGGAGTTCGTGTTTGTTTCCTATTGGATTACATAGCCCAAGAACATTAGGTTTCACTAGGGAAAAAAATCGGAGAAAGCTGATTTTTTCAGGGAATGTCGAGTACATGTCACTGAACGATTAGACAAAAGTCCCCTAAAATCCCAGTTGAGCTTTTTTTCTACAGCCTTTTTTCGAAAACGCTTTTGAAAAAAATAAAAAAAATCGCACGAACTTTGTAACCTCGAATTGATCCAACTGTATTTTTTGTTTACGCGTATTTCGAGCTACATAAAATATCTAATATACATTTACCCAGAGGAAAATGTGCATTCTGTGACAATTTCTGCGAAAAATTATTGAAAATTCACAAAAAAGTATCGGATTTACGCAAAAAATGACGATTTTCCTAACGGATTTGCCCAAAGGGTCGTAGTACAGAACGGGATGTTAATTGGACAGACGATAAAAAATCCACCACCATTTGAAGACTTTTATCATTGCTTACAAAATAGACATTATGGAAGACCCCCTCTGCTTCTGGCCGAGTTCCCCTTTTGGCATAAAATTCGTCAGCATGAGAACTCAACTATTTTCGGGCTTGGGACCGAACAGACACGTCTGTGTCTGGCAGCATTAGATCAATAAATAATATTTACAGAATGTACAAAAATCAATAAATAATATTTACAGAATGTACAAATCAATCAACATGGATTAAGTTACATTGACTATTATCAACGCTATATACAGAAATGACATGACCTATATACATATTATTCATCGAACTCAGAAATTTCCGACAGGACAGTGTTTCTGTGATTGTTACAAGAATCCGAACTGCAATTACACAAACCTGAGCAAGAGAGTCCTGCCTTCTTACACCCACACCTTTTTGTACAAGCACTCTTGCAACCACAACTGATCAGATTCAGTAGGTTATCGGGGGCACATGGCTTTGTGGCTGCAGTCGGTACAAGAAGTCCATTGTCTAGCGACCACCCTCAATCCGTCGGAGGAAGCGAAGTGCCCAGCCATTGTTGGACCTGGAGATAACATCTGTAGACATGTTGTTGTGCAGCATCGCTGCTTGGTGGGAGTGAGGCTAGGTCGATGGGTTTATTCAGTTTAGATTTTGCTACATAACGCTTGTAAGTGACATATCTATATTGGTCGAGAGAGGAAACAGTTTTACTCCCGTATAAGATCAGGAGAAGTTGTTCCCCGGCAGCGGCTACTGCACTTGGTGTACTGTCATCCGCCAAAATTGTGTTGACATACTGTTGTGAGTCGCTAGTAACATCGGAGACAATTGTACTGAATACTTTCTTCTTACCAACTCGAAAGAGTGCAGAAGTAGTGTCACAACCACTTATAGAATGTGCTACAAGGAGGTTGCTTCTATGGTCACCCATTTTGGTTGCTATTTCACTAACTGAAACTAGTAAGTTTGGGGTAATGGAATACATCATGTGAATATTACATCCCGGTTGAACTCGAGAGGTAAGAATGACTAACAGGTCTGTGTCTGTTCCCACAACGACAACATTGTTGTCATCTTGAGCGATGTCAAGTGCAGTTTCGGCTATCAGTACATCAGCATCAGCCTCGGCCTGCTTGGACTGAATATTGATAGCAGATAGCTCCTGCATTAGAAGATCGATCAGTTGGGTTTTGTTCTTGGCATTTGCAAGGAAATCGGATTGGGGTGTGGTGGCTGGTAAAACGGGTGAGATATTGATATCAATGGAATACCTGTCTTTAGATCTACGGGCTTGTTCCATGCCCTTTGTCGACATTGTACAAGCATAACCATCAAAAACAACCACGACGTTCGCCCCAAAATGTCTCACTAGATAATTGGAATATGATGTACATATGTCCTTATATGACGACTGTTTAGGCCATACAACTGCCCTCAATAAAAATCCACCATCTACAACAAACAGAGAATGTTCTGGGATTTTAGTTTGCTCGGAACCGTATGTTTTGAGGATCTTACCGAGCGTGCTTTTCTGTGTCTTCCTCATTCCAGCAGAATCAAACAATGCTGGTGGTTTCGGGGCGAGTTCATATTTGAGATACTCTTCCATCTCTGCTTGTGACTGAATAACACATGTGATGCGGTTGAACAGAATTGTGGGGTCAATCACTACCTTACTTCCACGGACTTTGATGCTATTTGCCATCGATGCGAAAGACTTCACAGTGTCAACACGTCGTAGTTTGATGCTGTTGAACGTTTTGCTTACAACATTCGATACGCAACATTCACCAATTTTGCGAACTTGGTCACAGTTCACAGTTTCGTCGGCCACAAGCCCGGTCGCTATAGAGACTAATTGTAGTGGATCTCTATTCTGAAAGGGGGAATGCACTCTGAGCCAGTTCAATAATTTGGTGATATCATTGGCATCAGTCAATTGTGAACTTTGACGGAGATCCCGATGTTGTTCGCCATGACCAGTGTGAACATGAACAAAATTTTCGAGAGCATTACATATCGGAAGGCAAAGAGGTAGTCCATGTACCCATTTCGCAACAGTGCTATCGGTTATTCCCCTGCCATGTGTGAGACCACCAGGGAGCTTGAACATTCTCATTAAACACTGCTCTATGGTCTGATCAGAATATATCCCGTCCCAGAATTTATCTGAGCGCCTTATGGTAAAGTAACCTTTCTCAGTGAACAACTTCAAATCATCCTGTTGCATTATTTCTGTTAGCTCATTCATCTGCTGCAAATAGAGATGAGAACTTTTTGCGTATGCAAAATGACCACCTGCGTGAAATACTGGAATCATATTGCGAACACAATATGTGTGGAGTTCCCAGTCGCCTGTGCGCTCTGCTCTCAAGAACAACTGGAGAAGACCTATTTGCTCGTAGTATTGTACCCAAAGCTTTCCTGTGCGTCCTACAGACGCATTCTGGAGCAGTTCGTGTAATTTTGACAGTAGATGGTTGACACTTTCTTGATTGACAGCGTCAGCTGTTGTACAGTCACCTCTGGCAAGTCCACAGAATATTTCATTGACTTCTGTGCAGTCTATGTTATCTAGTGTTCGGCTTTCTTCAAACACAAGTTTTGTAATGGCAATTTGTGTTAGCAAATGGGCACGAACTGCTCTTGAATATGCATGACCACTGATCAAATGATGGATTGACCCACCAGCATAAACAGTCCCCCAAAGTTCATCCAAGCCGCTACCAGCCATGATCGAACCAATTGCCCCTAAATATGACATAATCATATGGAAGCCGCCGAGGCGTGCACACATTACATGCCAATGCATCTTGAGTGTAGGCGAACACCACATTATGTGATTTAATCGAACATGGAAATTGAAACAATGATGCTATAATACGGTATTTGAATGAGAAAAGTCGATGCCGTTTGAATTTGAGTTTAGGGGGTATGGTTAATATTTCACACGTTTCACCAGTTCATTATGGAATAAATGACTATTGTTATATATCATTATAAAGCCACTGCTTTTCTGCAATTTTTTATATATAATTTAACTCCCAAAGTAGTCGTAGATTTGATTTAATGGACGTTGTGTACCGTTGTGTGTATGAAAACAATTAATTTTTTTTCGTAATTTTGTACATTTTCGTGAATATTTCACCATTGAGTGTGAGGATTGGTACAAAGTTGGCATTTTCTGTTGGGGATATGTATTCTCAATATAATTCAGCACGATATTTATGATTCTCACCCTACTAAGGCGAATAAGAATGAGAAATATGGAGCTGGGTTGAATTTTTTTTTAATTTTTTTTTTTCATCAAAAAAACGCTATAACTAAAAAAGCTCAACTCGGATTCGCGGGGACTTTTCACACTTTATCCGCAATGTGTGTCCCGGAAACATATAAAAAAATCAGCTTTCTCCGATTTTTTTCCTTACTTTCTCATTTTTATGTCTAATGTGCCTGGACTAACAGGTTAAAGTTGGGAAAATTAGAAAATTAGTATAGAAAGTAATGGAAAAGAAACACAATAGGAATACATTAATCTGATTGGTCGATAATTCTGTTATTTCATTGGTCAGTTTGGAGATCGAAAAAGGAATCTTGATCCTCACATAAAAAAAAATAAAGTTATTAAAAACTTATTAAAATAGTGATGGGGTCATTTAAGGATGTTACTAAAAATAGAAACTTTATAAAAAATAGAGGATTCTGGGTAATGACCAAAAGAACTACTCTTATATAATTTATTGGGAGGAAAAAACATTACTCTAGTCCAAAGGAACGTACCCACAGTGCTCTTTTGGTACTATTATAAATCACATGGGGCAAATACAAAACCAGACAATTACTCTTCTACAAAGGAACGCACCCCCGGTACCCCCCCCCCCCCCCCCCTTGGTACTATAGCACTACATGTTAGTATTATAAATCAAAAGTTTCGCGATCCCAAGTAGGATTCTGAACGAATTCGAAATAGTACAACTTGTCGGGTTTATTTGGGTAATTAAACGAGGATTTTGGGAAAAATTACTCTTCTACAAAGGAACGCACCTCTTGTACCCCGTTGGTACTATAGCACTACGTGTTACTATTATAAACCAAAAGTTTCGCGATCCCAAATAGGATTCTGAAAGAATTCGAAATAGTACAACTTGTCGGGTTTATTTGGGTAATTAAACGAGGATTCTGGGAAAAATTACTCTTCTACAAAGGAACTCACCCCTTGTACACCCTTGGTACTATAGCACTACGTGCTACACCGATAAACCAAAAGTTTCGCGATCCTAAATAGGATTCTGAAAGAATTCGAAATAGTAGCGCGCGCAAAAGCAGCCCGAAGTGCTGCTTTGAAGAAGCCTAATGGACAACGTGTACGTGAAATTGAAAAAAACAAGGAATGCTATGCCATCCAATCTAAACCGGAAACCGGAAGTAAAAACATGGGGAACCCCAGCTCTCGTTTTCAGAAGCGAACAAATCGAATGACGCCCCCTAAAAAGCGAACGGTGTAATGCGAGATTTCTCCTTAGATCATTCCATGCAGACTGTGAATAATTTATTGAACATGCTTTTCAAAATTAAAGTTTTTCCAGACAAACTCAACTGTCGTTTGCTTTGCTGACTAAATGACAGAAATTGTCGAAAAGCTAGATGTTCCCATATATGCACATTGGATTTCATCGTCTGCTGGCTGGCTGTTGGGATCCCGCTGTTGTTCGATTCTGCGGAGTATTCTGTCACGTGATTTATCTGTTTTGCATTTGCAAAACGCTGTTCACTTCAAACCAACACTGCGTGTTATTGGAACAAAGTGAACCGAAAACAGACAGGTCAATGGTGTCGTCGCATGACTTCCCTAGCAACCACATCGCCCCTTAGCAACAGGCTAACTACTGGTCCGATTTTGACCAAATTTATTATACGAACCCAAAATGCATTGCAAATAAAAACAGACATATCAATGTTGACGTCTCCTGACTTCCCTAGCAACCAGAGCGCGTCCTTAGCAACCAGCTAACTACTGGGCCGATTTGGACCAAATTCGGTATACGGACCCAGAATGCATTGCAAATGAAAACAGATAGATCAATGATGACGTCACTGACTTCCCTAGCAACCAGAGCGCCCCCTTAGCAACGGAATAACTACTGGGCCGATTTTGACCAAATTCGGTATACGGACCCAAAATGCATTGCAAACGAAACAGACAGGTCAATGGTGTCGTCGTGTGACCTCCCTAGCAACCAGAGCGCCCCCTTAGCAACGGGCTAACTACTGGTCCGATTTTGACCAAATTCGGTATACGGACCCAAAATGAATTGCAAATAAAAACAGACATATCAATGTTGACGTCTCGTGACTTCCCTAGCAACCAGAGCGCGTCCTTAGCAACCGGCTAACTACTGGGCCGATTTGGACCAAATTCGGTATACGGATCCAGAATGCATAGCAAATGAAAACAGATAAATCAATGATGACGTCACGTGACTTCCCTCGCAACCAGAGCGCCTCCTTAGCAACAGGCTAACTACTGGGCCGGTTTTGACCAAATTCGGTATATGGACCCAGAATGCATTGCAAACGAAACAGACAGGTCAATGGTGTCGTCGCGTGACTTCCCTAGCAACCATAGCGCCCCCTTAGCAACGAGCTAACTACTGGTCCGATTTTGACCAAATTCGGTATACGGAACCAAAATGCATTCCGAATAAAAATACATATCAATGTTGACGTCTCAGGACTTCCCTCGCAACCACAGCGCGCCCTTAGCAACGGGCTAACTACTGGGCCGATTTGGACCAAATTCGGTATACGGTCCCAGAATGCTTTGAAAATAAAAACAAATAGATCAGTGATGACGTCACGTGACTTCCCTAGCAACCAGAGCGCCCACTTAGCAACGGGCTAACTACTGGGCCGATTTTGACCAAATTCGGTATACGGACCCAAAATGCATTGCAAATGAAAACAGACAGATCGAAGTTTACGTCTTTTGATTTTCCTAGCAACCAGAGTGCCCCCTTAGCAACGGGCTAACTAATGGGCCGACTTTGACCAAATTTGGAATACGGACCCAAAATGCATTGCAAATGAAAACAGATAGGTCAATGTTGACGCCACGTGACGTGGTAGCAACCAGAGCTCCACCTTAGCAACGGGCTAACTACTGGGCCGATTTTGACCAAATTCGGTATGCGGACCCAAAATGTATTGCAAAAATCTAGAAGCACAGGATTAGCAGTTTCATAATTACTCTCAGAATTATCTGTTGTGATAACTACAAACAATACCGGTACGTCGGCATTTTTTTCAGTGAAATTAATGAAAACGTCTTATTGAAATTGGCACATAAAGCTCTAGGCCTATTTACTTCAAACGACAAGTCTGTGCTGTCTTGTGAAGTGTGTATGTCTATGCTGGCTTGTGTAGTTTGTGTGTCTGTTGGGCAAATCTCCCATAAACCTGGTCCAAATCGTCCACAAACATGGACCGAATCATCCAATAGTCTGGTCCGAATCGCCAGAAATATGGTCAGAATCGTCCATAGATCTGGGTATGAAACGTCCTATATAAAAATCTGGTCCGAATCATGAAACTACATTTGTGATACTCAGTCTTATTATTTTAAAGATGGCCTTTTCAGTAAAACTGCATTGGAATATTATCATCGTCCTTTTTTTGCACAGCACTGCTGTATTTTCTTGTAGTGGCTACTAAACGTTGGCAATAGTAACAATAAATGCTACACGCTATTTGTGAAAAAATAAAAATGAACGCAGCAATTTCCGTAACTCATCGGATAAATTGCGGAAAACAACGACGCCATAAATATATCTTCCAATCAAAGCAATGATAAAATTATCTTTCAATCAGAGGATTGGAAAATATCTTCCAATCAAAACGCAGATAAAAGAAGTTATCTCGAAATTTGGTTGGTCCCCTATTCTTTACCAGTAAATGTGGGCCTGCAGCACATTAGGCCTAATGCATCACTTTCGCTCGCTTTTAGGTTTGCCTAAATTTCATATTATATTGTAGGTCTCATATGTTTTTGGGGGGAAATAAATCTACAAGACAGCATGTACATGCATTAGTTCACAACGCAAAATGTTTTGTTGGACGACCCCTTAAACACTGTTTTAAATTTTGTTAAGTTTATGTCATTATAATTTGAAAAACACTGTGCGTTGCGCGCGCTTCTTGGTTTTACCAAAGTTCATATTACATCTTGTCGGGTTTATTTGGGTAATTAAACGAGGATTCTGGGAAAAATTACTCTTCTACAAAGGAACAAATGGGGAATCCATAGTAAATAAAATCAATTTCGGTGATTTGGGGTGGATTTTGGTGATTTGGAGGGATTGTCGGGTTGTTTGTGGTAATTAAACGAATCGGGAAATTACTCTTCTACAAAGGAACACATCCTCCGAACATACCCTCCGTCTTGTTGTGAGACTTTAGGTCACATAGCAACCACGTGCTACCATAGAAACCAAGATGGCGGCCTCCAGTATACAAAATGGACGAGGGAAACACGTATCACCCTAACAACACACGCTGCGCATGCACACTACGACCACGTATCACTATGGAGATGACGTCACAAGATGGCCGCTCACGCGGGTTACCAGGACAACACAACAACACACATGGCGCCACCAGGAAACGTGACTATGACGTCACTCCCCCTCCCCCATTCCCTCCCCCAATGTGGCACGATCGGGTACATGCTATACTACTTGTACATGTTGTATATATCAATTCATCATTGCATATTTCTTACACAAGAAAACATGCCAATATGACCTGACGAAAAACGAGGCTATCCTCAGTGGTTCAAAACATTTAAGATGACACAATTATATACTCACCAACAGGGTAATTCACTCCTGCCCCTGCTACATGGAAATTGTGTCCCTACAATTAAACAACTCAAAACATGGTAGAATTTCAAAACACTTATTTTTAAAAAGACATCGCCACATACCTAATTTACAAATTGGCAGTTCAGTACATTTTCTACTTCTGTAAAAATATACATGTAAATCTTGAAAGATTTAAATCACTTCGTCCCCTGAGTTCACATAGAACACATTAGAACTCAGGGGATGAAATAGTAACACGGGTTACTCTCGCAAAATTGGTCGACGATAAAATGTGTTCTTTTTGTTGATTCTTGTTAAATGAATTTCTGAGTGTCCTTCTAATAATTGTTTTTATAGACGCATGTGTCGTTCTGTGTATTTAAGCCTTGTCAGTGGTAACTCTATTTGAAAATGCCAGAAGCTAGTAACGTATCAAATGCATTTGTCTTTTCGTCAACAGGCCTGCGATTTTACTCACAGCAATGATGGTCATCAAAATACTTCAGTATTCTTCGAACGTGTTCTGATTTCCTAGGAGCTACCCGATATAAAGATCTTCAGTGTGCACTCTGTCGGGTGCCAATGGTGCAATGAAAACTTGTTTGGCATCAAAAATACAGCATTTCGCACCAACATTGGGCACTAAAAATATACTTCTAGTAGGTCTCATAGGCTGTGTGGTTCATTATTTCAGTGCGTCGTTTTCCATAAAATCGCTGTCTGACGACACATGTGAGACAGAATTCACACCTGTCAGGTAATATACAGGTAACAGGTTCAATCATGATAGCTTTGTTAGGGGTCATCTCATCAATTTAATCTGATTCTTATAAATAAACAGAACGCGATGTGTGTTTGAATCGGTGGGTGTTTTACTTAACCCTTTACCCAACGCAGACGATGCCAAAATTTATTATTTTAAATATCATTTTTTCAAATTTTTCAAAACATTTCAACAAAACCATATCAAGTGACCCCCTTGTTGGAACGAGCTCGACGAGCTTGTTCCAACGAGAGGTCACATGATATGGTTTTGTTGAAATGTTCCGAAAAATAATTTTTTTTTCAGCTGCTGAATTTGCATATTACGCGGACGGATGCGGGCGATTCGTTGTTTAAAGGGTTAACTCGTTTTAATGGCGTAGTCATATTTCGCGAGAGCCGTAGGCTCGAGTCTCTCGCAAAATATGACTACGCCATTCCAACTCATTATGTAAAACACCCACCGATCCAAACATACATCGCGTTCTGTGTTTCATTTAAATAAACAAATGTTAATTCTACTGTTTAAACCCAAAGGTGAAGAGTCCGTTATTTTTGTTTGAAGCAGTACTGATCAAATGGATCGATAAAAAATCAAAGCAATCTTTTGGGAACGAGTCTGAATTACATTCGTTATCTTTTCTATTAGGCATGTTTGTTGAAATTCCTATCGCTGTTTCACTTCTACTGGTGTGCATTCACGCCTAACTATCTTTTCTATTGGGCGTGTTTGTTGAAATCCCTATCGCTGTTTCACTTCTACTGGTGTCCATTCACGCCTAACTATTTGGTGGCTATTACTGATAGTAAAAATATAAGTACAAATTTGGGCGGATTTGCAAAACAACGGGGAGAAACTCTTTAAAAAGAAGATCGGAGCATGTCAGGATGTTTGAAGATTTACCGAAATAAAGTTGACCAATTTAGCCCAGCATAACGGGAGCCGCAGACGAGACGGCCATGGGATGGGGTTAATGCTGTGGTTGGAAACATTATCTCATTTTTGGTTAATTTATTTGTCTTTGTGAACCGACTTTATTTTGCTTTGGACGTTTTCATTTTCACACTACGCGACAGACGATCGATAATTGTATAACGAAATTTGGAAACTTTTCGAAGCGCAACTAATGACTCGACGGGAAAGGAACTAGTATAAACAGTGTTGGGGAGTAGGTATAAAAGGCGGATTCTGTATCACTTGTACATTTTTTTTGTACATGTACACGTACATCGATGTACACCTCCATAGGATTTAGTGTTAAAATCGTGTACAAGTCCACGAAATGTCGTTTTTTTGGTGGTGATACAGAATCCGCAAGCGGATTCTATATCACTGGATTCTATATACACGTCGCTCAGGAGTGAAAAAAATGTATGTAAGAAAAATGAGGTCGATTGTCTGATTTAGAATCCGCAAATGGGTTTCCCCCATAGGATTCAGTGTTAAAATCGCGAGCAAAAAACGTGTTGCGGATTCTGTATCAGCATCAAAAAGTGGTTTGCGGATTCTGTATCATCTGTATCTGTACACGATTTAACACTGAATCCTATGGAGGTGTACATGGGAACCCATTTGCGGATTCTACATCAGAAATCGACTTATGTACGGTACATGGAAAAAAGGTGATACTGAACCCGCAAAACCACGCTCCCATTTCTAACGTAAGTGGGGGAAATACCCATAGTGGATTTTTCCAAACTTAACAGACTACTATTGGACATTCCCATTTCTGACGTAAGTGGGGGGAATACCCATAGTGGGATTTTCCAATCTCAACAGAAAAAAAACTAAGTTTTTTGGAAAATCCCTACTGTATAAACTTACTGAGAACGCCATTTGTCACGCTCGAAATGTATTACGGTGTTTTTTTATTCAAATGAGTGTCAATTGTCAGTTAAATAGTTTAACTGAAAAACTATTCTATGGATGAAAGCGGAAACAGTTCAAAAGATTAATTGATATGATTTAAACGCGTTTTTTTTTTTGAAAGTGTTACATTACTGATGTGTTTATTTGTGATTTTGATTATCAGATGTAATTATTCTCAAACGCGTTAAATCAGAAACCGGTTTCTTATGTACTAAAACTTTCAAACTTTTCAAAGTTCTCCAGTTCACCATTGAGCGAATAATCTGTGATGCGATTTTAACGCGTTCAGAGGCAAAACGCATTTATAGAGGTTTATCATGTAAAATGTTTTTTCCTCAACTGTTTTTTAGTTATTATATTAAAGACAGAAGATTTTTATTTACTTAAAACATAAAAATAATTATACATTTAATTTTGAAAAAAATAAATAACTCACATTAGCATACTCAAAGGAAATATTAATAATTTAAAAACGAAAAAAAAATGTTTTTACAGATGGATGCTAAACGCCGAGATCAGCTTTTAAATGAATATGAACGTGCCAAAAAGGGCATTCAATCGGCTGACAGAAGCAGACGTCTTGGAGAGATGGAACTCAAACGCGAGACCACAAAAATATTTAAACCCGTGACGGAGGTTCAAGAGCGAAGCAAGAAGGAGATAGTTGAAGAATTGAGACCCATAAAAGAGGGTTCTTTGAGAATGGGTTTGTTGCCCGGTAGTTTTACAAACCAGATTTCCTTTCAATCTACACCGGATTACGTTCCCATGAGAATCGAAACCGACGTGAGCTAAAGTGATGATAAAGCTTCGACTATCACCACTGATAGCGTCGCGTCGTCCGAGGATGATGGTAAGAGAGACCTGTTATTTGGAATTCGCGAGGATTCGGACGGTAGAATTTTTGTGGGTGATACCGAAGTGTGAAAGGATGATGATAATTTAATCGTCGGTTCGAATAAGTATAAAATAACTGATGGACTGCGCTCATTGCTCCTTTCCGACAAGCCTGGAGATTACACAGAACAGGATTTCGACAATTACGGCGACATTCTGGTTCAGACCAACGCCATGAAAAGAAATAACAATGCCGGAGAAACGAGACCCAAAGCCAGCAGAGGTTACAAGTGGACGAAGGTGGTGAAACCCATATGGGATATGAATAAGAAGTATGACGAGTCGAGAACCGGGAAAGGAGTGAGAACCACTTTTCTTCCGAGCGATTTTGACGCTCTGTCTCAGAGATTGAGTTTGTTGATGGCAAGTAGACGTGATGGTAACACAAGATTAGATAAATTGTTAAGCGATGAATTGTTAAGGCAGAAGGTTTTGAATAAAAACCATTATAAAAGGCTGATGAACGAATTGAAGGATTGATGTATATAATAAGTAGAGAGAAACAAACAAACAAACAAAAATATATAAAATAAAAACAGTAAATTTTACACTAGAATAATAACAGTATTTAAACAACAAACGCTTTACCAGTGAAAACAAAATATATATTATAAAATGAAATATGTTGGTGATAAAGAACAGGGGATACGTCAGAACTTATGTTCAAGGCGGTTCTGGCATCGTCGATTCTATAATGCGAGTTTTCACGAGTGATGCAGGTAGAGAACTCGCATCGACCGCGTTTGAGGTCGGTAAGAAGACGGCTTTGGATGCTTGTAAGAAAGCTGCTTCCAAAGCCAGTGGTAGGATAGCTTCTGTGGCTGGCAAGAGGGCAGCCGATGCGTTGATCGACAAGTTGATCAGTCCACCGGCGAAGCGAGCTACGTTAGAGCGAACGCCGAAAAGTTGGAAAGATTTTAAGGATGCTGTGGTACCCAGACAAGATTTGGCCAAAATGACGAGTGGATCTGGATTGAAGAGAACTCGCGACGGTGTAATGTAAATAAATAATAATATTAAAAACTGAGTTTGAAAAAACATAAAAAATTGTGTTTGAAAAAATCTAAAATAACAAATAAAAAAAAAAATAAACAAAGATGAACATTAAAGATATGTCTTGGAACGACGCCGTGACTAAGAGGTCGAATAACGAGTTCTTTCCTAAAAACTTAAGAGGCTTGATAGTGGGAAAATCGAATTGTGGAAAGACCAATCTGTTGATGAATCTGTTGTCCCGACCTGACTGGTTGGATTACGACAGATTGTTCGTGTTTGACAAGAGCTTGTTTCAACCCGAATACAGATTGCTTCGAGAATGCATGGATCGTACATTGCCCAAGGACGTCATAGCCAGAATCTTTGACAGTAGGGAGGAATTCGACAAAAGTGAAGCTTCTCTTTCGACCAAAAAATTCCACATTTCAGAAATCATAGAACTAAATCAATAAAAATTGAAGTCATACAGGAATATTTGCGAAACGATGGAAAGGCAAACGAAATGTCGATAGCAACGACGTCAAAAATGCATCGGTTGTGAAAAATGAGAAGAAGAAAAAGATAGTAAAAGGAATCGAAATGCCGACGTTGAAAAAAAACAAAAACGTTATGGTTGTGAAAAAATAAGAAGACGACTAAACGAAAAGCCGTTGAAAAACTTCAAGTTTCAAAAGAAAAGAAAAAAAAACTAAAACGAAAAGGAGTGATGTACTTCAAATTCTATATAAACGAGATATATCGAGTGAAATTCGACAAGTAATCAACGAAGGGAAAGGAGAAGAATATGTAGCATGACTCGTCATGGAAATATTCCAATCGAAGCCCGTAGAACAGGAGAGTGCGATTAAAGGCATTTTTAAAACTTTCGATGTGGTTCCCTCGTTCAAGAAAATCGATGCCTAATTATTCATGGAACGTGTGAAGAAAAAAATATTGGATTTGTTTCGCAAACACATGAACGTGGGACGAAAAATTAAGATGATACTCCATTGCGTGATGAATAAAATCGATGTGAAGTCCGCCGAGAGCATCGTGAAAAATGCATATTTCAGATCTAATGTCGAACCCATATTTCGAGGTTCAGATTTATTAGACGTTTTAGAAAAGATGAAAGACAAGATGTTGACATCTCTCGCGAATTATTAACATGAAGGTAGTAATTGGACGTTCAATGAGGTGTTGAAACTCGAAATTCATATAACTGAAAATGATTCATTGAAAGGGTCTTCCTATGTGGAATTACCGTATTTCTTAGCTAAAAAAATGCTGTAATCAACGTGAGAAATAAAGATGATCAGTGTTTTAAATGGGCAGTCACTTCCGCTTTATACCCTGTCAAAATGAACTCCGATAGAGTTTCTCGTTACGACGAGACTTCTAAAAATCTCGATTGGACTGGAGTGACTTTTCCAATGCAGTTAAAACACATCGAACATTTCAAGGCTCAAAATCCCACCATAGCAGGGAACGTCTTGGGATACGATGATGAAAAACGAACGATCTATCCTCTCAGACGGACTTCATATCTCGAAAGAGAAAAGAGGATTATTTTATTATTGATTTCGAATGGTGACAATCGTCATTATTGTTGGGTTAAAAATCCGAGCCGATTACTGTCGAGACAAAATAATAAACATAAAGGAAAGATATGTTTATGTTATAACTGCATGAACATGTTTCAGAGCGAAAACTCGTTAGTGAAACATCAGGAATATTGCAATGAAAATCAAGGTGTCACCATTGAAATGCCCAAACTCAACACCATCGTGAAGTTTGAAAATCGCAATAGAAGGTTAAAAGTACCATTCATCGTGTATGCCGATATCGAATGCTTCACCATGAAAATGAGTTCCTGCCAACCCAACACTCTTCAAAGTTACGTTGAAAGATATCAAAAACACATACCTTTGGGTTATTGCATTTACGTGAAATGCGCTTTCGACTCGCAACACGACATGGGTCCCTTCACCTACATGAAACAGTGCGAAGACGACGACGTAGCTCAAAGGTTTGTGGAAGAGTTAGAATCGAAAATTCAAATGTTATACGATAAATTCAAAACTCCGGCGAAAATGATCATCACACGAGAGCAGCAGGACGAAAATAATAGAGCCACCGAATGTCACATATGCAGACAATCGTTCGACGAGAATTCAGAGGAAAATAAGAAGGTCAGAGACCATGATCATTACACGGGTCTGTATCACGGTCCGGCTCACAGCAAGTGTAATTTAAAATATCGAGATGCCGTTTTCTATCCGGTGATATTTCACAATCTCTCGGGTTACAACAGTCATCTGTTTGTGAAAAATCTCGGCACCTCCCACAAAGAATTAAATTGCATCGCGAACAGTGAAGAAAGATACATTTCCTTCATGAAATGGAAGCTCATGGAGAAGAAAAAAGTAATCGACAGAGAGACGTTGAAAGAAAAAACGAAATTCATTCATAGAAGCATACGTTTCATCAACAGTTTTAAATTCATATCGACCACTCTGGAAAAATTAGTCGATAACATGAGCAAGGATAAATTTAAAATCACGAGCGAACATTTTGGAGAACGAGTAGACGTTATGTTGAGGAAAGGAGTCTATCCTTATGATTACATGAACGATCTAAAGAGATTCGCCGACACCGCACTACCTTTGAAAGAAGATTTTTATTTGAAATTATACGAATCCAACATTTCCGATGAGAATTACGAACACGCAAAAAACGCATGGAAATCATTCGATATGAAAACCATGAGAGATTATAACGATCTCTATCTCAAGACTGACGTTCTACTTTTGGCAGACGTGTTCGAAAATTTTTGAGACGTTTGTCGTCAAAATTACAATCTGGATCCCGCTTGGTATTTCACCTCATCCGGTCTGGCGTGGGATGCTCTGTTGAAGACCACCGAAGTGCAATTGGAATTATTATCCAACATGGACATGTTGCTCATGTTCGAAAGGGCTGCGAGAGGTGACGTCTCGATGATCTTCCACAGATATTCTGAAGCTAACAATCCCTACATGAAAGAAGGTTTTGATTCAAAACGATTGAATAAATACATACAGTATTGGGAAGCTAATAATTTGTACGGTTGGGCTATGAGTCATCCTTTACCGATTGGAAATTTCGAATGGGTAACTGAACAGGAAGAGATGCAAAAATGGAGAGACTATCCTTGCATTTTAGAAGTCGATTTGAACTATCCGGAAGAATTACATGATCTACACAATGATTATCCGCTGGCTCCAGAACGAATGGAACTGAACAAAGGAGACGAGGAAAAACTCATTCCCAATTTATTCTAACAAACGTTACTACGTCATCTACAGTGAGAATTTGAAACAATACGTCGATTACGGGATGAAATTAGTCGACATACATTGCATCGTTCGATTCGATGAAGAGCCTTGGATGAAAAAATACATCGATCTCAACATGAATCTCAGAATTGAGAATTCGAGCCAAGAACGATTTCGAAAAAGATTTCTTCAAACTCATGAACAACTGCGTGTATGGTAAATCGATGGAAAACATCAGGAAGAGAACTGACGTTCGACTCTTCACTTTTGAGAAAAGAGCTAAAAAATTAGTGGCGAAACCCAATTACAAACACCGAACCATATTCGACGAAAATCTAGCGGCCGTTCACATGCAAAAGACGCACTTGAAGTTTGACAAACCGTATTATCTTGGACCGATCATCTTAAATATCAGCAAGCGATTGATGTACGAGTTTCACTACGATTACGTCAAACGAAAATTTGGTGATAAAGCCAAACTACTGTTCACCGACATGGACAGTTTAGTTTACGAGTTAGAGACGAAAGATGTCTACCAAGATATATCTCCAGACATGGCCGCGTGGTTCGACATGAGCAATTATCCCGTCGATCACCCGTCCAACATTCAATCGACTGACAACAAGAAGGTGTTAGGTAAATTTAAGGACGAGAGCGGCGGTAAACAAATCCTCGAATTCGTGGGCTTGACACCCAAACTGTATGCTTATCGTCTAGAAGATGAAGAGATCAAGAAGTGTAAAGTGGTTAAAGCGTGCGTGGTGAAGAAAAACATCTCTTTCCAAGAGTATAAAGATTGTCTGTTAGGAAGTGGTCCAGTGTATAAGACTATGAAATCGATTCGAAGCGAAAATCACAACTTGTATACCGAAATAGTCAACAAGATTTTGCTGACGGCCGATGACGATAAGAGATTCATGTTAGACAATAAAATAAGCACTTTGGCACGTGGACATTGGATTTTGGATCTAATTTTAGACGATAGGATTTCAGATATGATTGTTGATGATAGGATTCCAGATATGATTAAGGATGATAGGATTCCAGAAAATCAAGAGGAATTAGACAGATTCAAGATTATGGAAATCGATAGAGACATCGAGAGTTAGTTTAAAAAGAAAAATAAAAAAATAATGTCATTTTAGTGAATTATAATAAAATAAATAAATTTTTAAAAAAAATATACACATTTATGAATAAGAAAATAGAGATATCCATAGAAGGTGTCGTCTTACCTAACGAACCCCTATCCAGCATTCTGTCGAATGCGGTGGAGGATTTGAAAATCAAAGATTTTCTAGGCATGTTTTCCAGAGATGCCTTGCCGAAGAGAAGACCTCGACAATCGGAATGCGGAATTTTAAATCTAGACGATTTATCGGGTGAAGGCACTCACTGGGTGGCGTGGTTCAAGAACGGGAAGAAGAAGAATTATTATTTCGACAGCTACAGAATCTCACCGCCGAAAGAAATAAAGAACTATTTCAACAGATCGATGGTTCGTTACAACACAGAACGAGTGCAATTACCAGATCAAGTGTTTTGCAGTCACTTATGTCTCTACGTTCTCAAGAGATGGTCTGAAGGAGATCAGTTTCAAGACATTCTCAATGATTTACATTAGAGAGAGATTTTTTTTTATAGTATATAAAGGTAAAAAATTATTTAAAGAAATTTAATCGAATAAAAACGAAAAATAAAATAAGTGAAATAATTCATTTTTAATAAACTGCATTTGAAATATATTTTTTTAAAACAAAAATCTCAAAAACAACATGCCAGTCGATAAATTTGGTAGAAGCGACGACAAAACTCAAACTAAAAAGAAGAGGAAGACGCTCGAAGTCGGTGATGGTTACGACGTTGCCAACTTGGATGAACGTTCGTTATGTTCGGAGATACGAACCTCGAAAGGAACCTTTGAACATGAACGATAAGAAGCTCTACAATCTTCCCGAGCCGATAGATCTCGCAGATGCTGCGACTAAAAAATACGTCGACAGGGAGAACGCGGATTTTGAACGAATCATGCTAGATAATTACGTGGATAAAGCCATGACCAATGATCTCAATCTGAAATCTAAACGTTTGGTGAAGGTTGTGAATCCCATAGATTCCACCGATGCCACAACCAAGAAATACGCTGACAATTCTCATGCGTGATTCAGCGAACACCTGAGAAATAGATACATTTAGAAAATGATGCCCTCGGAATTGAACGCCAAATTCTAACAAGATAACGAACGTGGCCACTCCCACGAATCCCAAGGACGTGGCGACCAAACACTACGTAGATCTGAAACAGAGAAAGTCTGATGGACGAGAAATGAAATCAGATCTGAATGCAGGATTCAAGAAGATATTGAATCTGTCGAAGGTCGACGGCACGGATGCGGACTCAACTGCAGTCAACAAGGGCTACGTAGATTCTGCCGTGATACGATCACAAGAATACGTAGAATCACAAGTGGATGATCTCTACCTGAACAAACAATCTGGCGGAACCATGGAGGGTGGTATCAACATGAACGGTGCGAATTTATTCAGACTCAATCACGATCCCGAATTCGATTCCAGCGCGGTCAGCAGGAAGTACATGGACGACAACTCGGTCTGGAGAAAGGGCGACATCATCGAAGGTAAACTAGACATGGGTAGACATGCGCTCACAAATCTACCGGATCCTGTGAACATGACGGATGCCTGCACCCTGATTTCGGTGGCGGAAAGACTCAAATATGCTAGAAAATTGATCACCGTGTGGGCTGAGGAGGCCGGCACATTAGAGGAGGGAAAAACCGAGTGGTCTTTCGGATACGGAGGTAGTGGATTGAAACATGGTCAGGTGGGATATCCCATGCCGTTGGGAGGTGAAATCCTTCGAATGGCTCTGGGTTCCTTGGATTTGAATACCAGAGCGGTCGTCAATCTCGTGGTGAATAGAGTAGAGAGCGATAAGAAATACAGCGTCGAAAAGACTGAGAATCAACATGCGAATGTTAGCACGTTCAGCACACCTCTGAAAGTGAACGCTGGAGACAGGATTAATTTCGTTACGAAAACCAATAATCCCGAAGCCGCCACTTCCGTGGTGAGTCTACTGATCGAACTAGATCCTTTGAACAAACAGTGAATGCGTGGAAATAATTAATTAAAAAAAAATAATGAGTGATTATTAAAAACAAAAAAAAGTAATAAGATTTAGAAAGATGATCAGTCTCTCTAGATCTCATTACTTTATTTTTTTTTTTTTTTTTTTGTTTTAATACATTATTTCTCATAATGTTTCATCTCGTGAAATTGGATCAACTATCTCGAAACACGCGTCAACATCTATTTTAGCATTTCGAAGAGCTTTTATAAATTCTCGAAAAGCAGTCGGTCCTCTATACGTCAACGTGTCTAAAAGTTTTCTGGTCTTATCTTCTATCAAGATTTTACTTTCGATTTCACGTCTCATATAATCAGTCAATATCAAAGGTTCTGTTTTGACTAAAGTGTTTAGAATTATTGCTAACGAATCTTGCAAAATATTTTTAATCAAAACACGTCTGTTTCTTCTTAAGTATTCTCTTTCTTTATCATTCATTTTCATAATAACATTTTTTAATTTTTATTTATATATATTTTTTTTTTCACACACGTCTCTCATCGAACAATCAACATCTTATTTCCATCCAATTCGAATTGTAATTCTCTGTCTGACAGGACCAGGGTGAAGGCTTCGGTTTTTCTCGGCACGTTCCTATCGAATTGCATCTTGATCTGAATAATTAAGACGCTACTCGAGTCGTTCACTCTGTTTACTAACGTCGAATACGAAAATGGGATACATCGACTTGTATTCGCCGGGAGATATGTTAGGGTTGCTCATCAATTCGTCTAGACCGTGATACTTCTTTCTAAAATCAGCGGCGTTGACGTACAGTCTGCAGAAATCGTTTTTGTCGAACGATGTGTTGTAATTGACTGCTGGATATCTCATGGCATTCAGAAACACTTGCATGTTTCTCAAATGGTAGTGATCGAACAGAGACGCATTTTTTTCCTGACACCCATCCTTATCAGTCTGAAACGCAACCACGGTGAAACGCGGTCTCTCAGAACCGGATTTCACCGTCAATCTCCAATCAAAGTGATTCGTGGAGGGTGGAATGCTAGTCGTGTCGCACTGTCTCATTCTAAATCCCACTGGTAATTTACTCTTGGATTCTATGATCTTGTAGAGACACGTTTTTTCCGCGACCGAAGGCTCCACGTGCGGAACGAACCACGATATCTTCTGTAGAGTTAACTTACCCGCATTGGTCACAGGGAGTCTCACTATTGCATCGTCGTTTCCTTTTCGAATCAACGTCAGATTGTGTTTGAATCCGTACATGATCTTGTTGTAATCATCCGCAAATCCGAAGATGTGTTTCAAAGGTATCCTGAACGAAAACGTTCCTTTAGGTCTGGACGTCTTGACGACGTAGTCGAATATCGCGGCTGCGCCGGCGCTAGCAGGGCCGACGGTGTCTTTTATTCACAACTGATTAAGTCCTCTGGATTTCGAAAAATCATCCGGATACATCAAGAGTCCGAACATCGTGGTGGCCTGACCGGGATGAAACACAGATTCTATCTCTTGTCCGGATAGCATGTATTTTATATTACTGAATAGATGCATGATGCCATTATTGGCTAGAGTAACCGTGTCGTCGTCGGCGTAGTCGCTCCCATCTTCCTTGGTGAGACGTCCCTGGACCATTATGTAACTCTCGCTAGGATGGACGAATAGATCTTGAGTTTCAAAGTTGATTCTTATCTCTCCAACATTGTTCAAACTTGTTCCGGTTACCGGTTCGTATTCGTGAACCTCATATTCTTGAATACTTTCATTTTTCACTATGCTTTGTGCTATATCTAGTATATTTGCCATTTTTTAAAGGGTTTTTGCTTTTTTTTTTGTTTATTAATTAGCTTGCTTTTTTTTATCTAAAAATAGTTTTAATTATTTTTTATTATTATTTTTCTCTCCTATATATATATGTGTAAACAAGAAAATGTTAAAGAGAGTAAATAAAAGAAATTTGTTTTTCTTTATCATAATATATATATCTTTGTCTTCTGTAATTGTTGTTCGTAAAACTTTCCGATGATCTCTTCTCCATCCAAAGCTTCGATTTCGTAAGTCACCGGATCGGTGTGAAATATTTTGATTATCACGAAGATTTCCGAGGTCCATCGAGGAGTATAACCCTTTTTGAAGTGCTTCTTATAAGCGTAGATTCTCACTCGCTCACCGACCGCAAATTTCGGCGTTCTAGACTTCTTCCTTATCTTAGATCTCTCAGAATATAGATTCGCGTAGACCCGTTTTTCGTTTCGAGGATCACTAGCTTCCACGGGAGTCATCTTGATCGATCTGTGTCGCGTGTTGTTATAATCTTTAACCAGACCGTTCAGAGCGTATATGTATTTCTTGGTCGAATTCGCCGTGAAGTATCTATGCATCTTTTCCTTCATCGTTCGGTTCCAACGTTCCACCACGCTGGCTTTCTCTTCGTTTTCGATCGAGTAGAGGTCGACCAATCGATGAACGTGCTTGTTGTAGAATTCCTTTCCCTTATCCACCCACAATTTATTCGGTTTTCGAGAAGACGAGTCGAACACGCTCTTCAGAGCCTCGGCGACGCAAGGTCCCGATTTATTCTTCAAAGCTCTGATCCAACCGTATTTGGAAAACACGTCGATGACCGTCAATAGATATTTGACACCCTCGTTCCACCTCAAAAACGATCTCATGTCGACCAAGTCGGCAGACCAAATATCATCCAAACCCTTCACGAACACCCTTCTCTTTCGAAATTTACGCACGATGGGTTTGTGTAACTCCTCGGCCAATAAGCTCGTCAATAATCGTTTCTTCTTCTTTTCAGATGTTTTTTTTTGAACGCCCCATCCGAATCGACATTTCGCACCGATCAGATTGCCGACCAGCGAACGTTCTATCTTCTCTCTCCTGGTCGGATTCGATATACCTCTCAATTTCCCCAACATGTTTTTATCGCAGACATCGTTGCGAGTCTTGGTGTCGTGATGTCCGGCGTAGCACAGATCGTGATCATACGCGGCCACGTCCACCCTATTCACAGGTTTGCTCCAAGATTTAGCAGTCAGATCGGCGTTGAGTCTCTTGTTCAATTTCGTTCCAGGTCCCGTGAAACTGTGACCAGGCAGATGCATTTCGAAAGGTAGATTATTGATCATTTTATTCACGATACCTTTACCTTTGCTCGCGTTCTTTTTTTTGACGAATCGAGTCTTGATAGAACCACACACGTCGCAAATTCCGCGAAGCATCTGTCTGTCGTTTCTAGTTTGTACTTCTCGAGAATTACTCGTCTCGGTAACTCTCTTACACTTTACGCAATACATTTTTTGAGAGTTATTTAAATTAATTTCGTTTTTATTTTATATATAAATTTAATATTTCTTTTTTAAAAATTCTGTTCTTATTATATATTTTTTTTTTTCAATTGCCGCTCTTGAGCTCTATCATCCTTCTGAATTCCTCCCTGGCCTCATTCCTCCCTTGTTCCATGAGAGAATCCTTCATCTCTTCCTTGATGATCTGACGAGTCTTGATTCTCACGGCTTCTTTCATGGCTTCGTATTTCGTTTTCTCGCCCAATATCGTGAAGTATTCTCCGTCCGATATCCTACTGTCTTTCAACGCCATCGAGATCATTTCGGATATCGTGTCGATCTTGGAGTCGGCCAAGACGCGAATCTTGACGTGTTTCCTCGCCTTCAGATATAATTTCCTAGTGAAAATGTTTCCGAGCGTGCTAAACAATCCGGCGGCGAGAGCCACTCCTTCTATGGTCAACGCGATCGGAATACCGACCGCGGTCGACAACAATCCGATGCCGGCCGCGTGTAAACCCATGGAAATCGTGATGAGTGTCGTGTCGACCGCGTTGACGAATTTCAGGAAACGCGAATACTTCTTCTTGAGAGAACAGCGAGAATCTCTCTCTCGAGTTAGATACGCTTGGATTCTACCGATTTGATCGATGCGATACCTCTCTCCTCTTTCTTTTTCTTCTAGCGACGGTGCCGTCGGCAAAACGCCGTTCGGCTTCTCGTCCTCGTCGTCATCTAATGTCGGATACAATTTATTTCTGGTTCTCATTTTATGTTTTTTTCTAATATTAGATAAAAAATTTATGTGTGTATTTATTTTTATTTTCTATTCTCCCTTATTTTATATCAACGAGAAAACTTAGATGTATGCTTCATTGAACAATAATTTCATGATGCATCCCTTGTCTTCTAAAGTCAGACTTCTATGCGCCAATTTCAATTCTTCTGAAACTGTGGGCTTGTCTCGATCCTTACAGAAGAGTAATCTCTTCCAAAACGCGATCACATCGTCGATTTGAACGCGTTCGAACGCCGGTTCGAAATACTTGACAACCATATCTTCCCTTTCCGTCGTCAGACATGAATGATTCTTGTGATCGAAGTCTAGGTGATCCCGACATCCGATGCATCGTTCTAACAAGAGGCGACCTAGTTGTTCGTTCACTCAGAATGCGTAGGCTCTCATCAACATTTTAAAAAGAAACCTTGCTCTAATAGTCTGGGAAGCGCTCATGATTTACGTATTTTTTTATTATCTTTTCGATTTGATATATTTATTTTTAAATAACTATTTATTTATATTTTTTTCTCTCCTATATATATCAATCACTTTTTTATTTCCTCGCCACAAAAACGATTCCAGTTGAGAAAAGAAACATTTACAAAACAAACCTCTCTAAATGAGTTTTGCTCTCAAAAGTGTTAAATCGCAACCGCGCTTATTCTCACCATAAAGGAAAACTCGAATAATCAAAAATCACAAGTAAACACATCAAAAATGTAACGCTTTCAAAAACGCGTTTTAAATCATATCAATTAATCTTTTGAACTGTTTCCGCTTTCATCCATAGAATAGTTTTTTCAGTTAAACTATTTAACTGACAATTGACACTCATTTGAATAAAAACCCGTAATACATTTCGAGCGTGACAAAATGGTGTTCTCAGTAAGTTTATACAGTAGGGATTTTTTCCAAAAAACTTAGTTTTTTTTCTGTTGAGTTTGGAAAATCCCACTATGGGTATTCCCCCCAACTTAGGTCAGAAATGGGAGTGTCCAATAGTAGTCTGTTAAGTTTGGAAAAATCCACTATTGGTATTTCCCCCACTTACGTTATAAATGGGAGCGTGGTTTTGCGGGTTCAGTATCACCTTTTTCCATGTACCGTGCATAAGTCGATTTCTGATGTAGAATCCGCAAATGGGTTTCCCTGTACACCTCCATAGGATTCAGTGTTAAAATCGTGTACAGATACAGATGATACAGAATACGCAAACCACTTTTTGATGCTGATACAGAATCCGCAACACGTTTTTTGCTCGCGATTTTAACACTGAATCCTATGGGGGAAACCCATTTGCGGATTCTAAATCAGACAATCGACCTCATTTTTCTTAAAATTTCATACATTTTTTTCACTCTTGAGCGACGTGTATATAGAATCCAGTGATATAGAATCCGCTTGCGGATTCTGTATCACCACCAAAAAACGACATTTCGTGTACTTGTACACGATTTTAACACTAAATCCGATGGAGGTGTACATCGATGTACGTGTACATGTACAAAAAAATGTACAAGTGATACAGAATCCGCCTTTTATACCTACTTTGGGGAAAAAGTTCCGGCTTATACTTCACCAACTGAATACAGAAACATTTATTTCATAGCCGCGATTCCGTTGTATACAAGGGTTTAAAGTTTAATGGATGTGTAATAAAACAGTTTATTGTTACTTTAATCTTTTTTAGCTTGCACGATCTTTTTATAAGCCTTCTGGAAGATAATACTAATGAAACTTGAGTGCATAAACAGTGAGTATTCTTGCGGATTCTGTATCACCACCAAAAAACGACATTTCGTGTACTTGTACACGATTTTAACACTAAATCCTATGGAGGTGTACATCGATGTACGTGTACATGTACAAAAAAATGTACAAGTGATACAGAATCCGCCTTTTATACCTACTTTGGGAAAAAAGTTCCGGCTTATACTTCACCAACTGAATACAGAAACATTTATTTCATAGCCGCGATTCCGTTGTATACAAGGGTTTAAAGTTTAATGGATGTGTAATAAAACAGTTTATTGTTACTTTAATCTTTTTTAGCTTGCACGATCTTTTTATAAGCCTTCTGGAAGATAATACTAGTGAAACTTGAGTGAATAAACAGTGAGTAAATAATAATCATGAAATTGTTTTGTAAACGTTAATAATAGAGTAATCAGTTTATTTACTATTTTATTTGTTATAGATATTTTAAACATTTGTTGTTTTTTGGGGGCAACTAAATTACTTGAAAGAGTCACGTACAGTACGTGGAGAGTGGATTGTAACTAAACCACCCACAGAGTGGAGTTATCACCCAAACTATAACTTTCAAATTTTATACATATGGACAAAAAACACAAGCAGTGCTTCAGCCAATGGACCTTCGGGTTTAACCCGCAGGTCCATTGGTTGAACCTTTGCCTGTGCTTGTTATGCTTTGCAACAAATTTGCAATTATTGCTTGGGTGGAATCTCAACTCTGCGGGTGATTTAGTGATAATACAGTCTCCTCCACGTACTGTAATAAAAAAATAAATATCATACTTTGAATGACAAGGCATCATCGGCAATGCTTCTGCACTGCAGGTGGCACCCTGTTGCACTTAACAGACGATAACTGGTTAAATTGTTCTTATTTACCAATCAGATACCATTCTGGCACCATCTGGCAACAAAAACATGAAAGTGTCAATGACACTGTAGCTTCACTTGTCTGTGTGTTGTGTTTGATGAAAAGGATAATGTTCAATGTTTATGAAAGGATTATGAAATAGGACAAGAATTGTGATAATTGGGAATTTGTTAATTTCTGTTCCCTGTATGCTATGTTTTTAATAAAAATAATATGAGGTATAGACTGCACTAAAACACTGAGGGGTGGGTTAATATGACCTCACAGTTAATATATGTGGCCCTCACAGTTAACATATGTCAACGAAAGTTACTAAGTTACAGTGAAATTATTCCAAAACGAGTCATCCTATCAAGTTAAAATGAAATCCCTTCATAAATATGGCCTGTGGACTATGCTGAAGGTTTTCGGGTTTCAGGCATGTGTAGCCATCACGGTTGACCGATTGCAACTAAAGGGGACGTCGTCATCTCGACATTATACGGAGTCATTCTACCAAGTTACAATGAAATCTCTTCACAAATACGACCTGTAGTCTGTACTAAAGTTTTTTGGGTTTTGGGCTCAGACAGCTGTCATGGTTGAATAATCGCGACCAAAAGGGGACGTTCTCATCTGGGCATTATATGAAGTGATCCTACGAAGTTACAATGAAATTCCTTCATAAATATGACCTGTAGACTGTGCTAAAGTTTTTCGGGCTTCGGGCCCCTGTAGCCGTCACAGCTGACCAATCACGACCAAAAGGGGATGTCATCATCTAGGCATTATATGGAGTTAGCCTAACAAGTTACAATGAAATCCTTCCATAAATATGACTTATAGACTATGCTCAAGGTTTTCGGGTTTTGGGCTCGGGCAGCCATCACGGCTGAATGATCATGACCAAAAGGGGACAATCTCATCTATACATTATTTGGAGTAATCATACCAAGTTACAATGAAATCCCTTCATAAATATAACCTGTAGACTGTGCTAAAGGTTTTCGGGCTTTGGGCCCCTGTAGCCTTCACCGTTGACCAATCGCGTCCAAAATGGGACGTTCTCATCTAGACATTATATGAAGTCAACCTACCAAGTTACAATGAAATCCCTCCATAAATATGACCTGTAGACTGTGCTAAAGGTTTTCGGGTTTTGGGCTCGGGCAGTCGTCACGTTTGACAGATCGCAACCAAATGGGGAAGTTCTCATCTAGACATCATACGGAGTCATCGTATCAAGTTACAATCAAATCCCTCCCTATTAAATATGACCTGCAGACTGTGCTAACAGTTTTTGGGTTTCGGGCTTGCGCAGCCATCTCACGGTTGACAGATCATGACCAAAA
Source organism: Pictodentalium vernedei (assembly GCA_031216915.1). NCBI lineage: Eukaryota > Metazoa > Mollusca > Scaphopoda > Dentaliida > Dentaliidae > Pictodentalium > Pictodentalium vernedei. The sequence continues at coordinate 167,945,791 of CM062294.1, forward strand.
GGGGACGTTTTCATCTTGACATTATACAGAGGCATCCTACTAAATTACAATGAAATCCCTTCATTAATACGACCTGTAGACTGTGCTAATGGTTTTGGGGTTTTGGGCTCGGGCAGCCATGCCGGTTGACTGGTCGCGACCAAAAGGGGACTTTCTCATCTAGACATGACCCCAAACCTGCATATGGAATTTCATGACGATCAGACAAGAAATACGGGGTGTAGTCTGTACTAAAGGAGAATGTGAACAGACTCACAGACTAACAGACTTCCGCACGCGTGATGGCAATAGCTTATCTTGACTTTGTCAAGTTAAGCTAACAAAACAATTCATTTGGAATCGAAAAGAAAATTCCACTTGAAACCACAAACATTTGGGCCAGCATGAACACAGAAGGTCTAGGTATTTATTCTCGTGCTTCACTATCTCCTGAACTTATTTGCTCATTGGCTGCTTACTCTTGGATTAATACTTCTTCATTATTGTCTATACTCGAGATCATTTGTGTAATGTTAGTGGGATCATTAGCACAAGCTCTCTCTTCGATTTTTTCATCTACCTCCTCTGTTGGCAACACATTATTTTCTTGTCTCTCCTTACTATTGTCAGGCATGAGGGCATCCCCACACACTATGTTACAAACTTTTCATCTGCCTCAAACTCACTTGTGGCGTAGCTGTTTTACAAACTCTTCCTCTTTCTCCTTATCGGCTGCAGCATTTTCATCTATTTTCTTCAAACTATTCCTATGTCTAGGAACTGGTTTCTTTTTTATTTCTTCTGGTCCCCTAGGCCTATTAAGAACATGTTAGGCTCAACATTGTAGATCTTCTGTTTCTCGGGTAACCGTATAAAGAATTACAAACTACAGTACAGCCGCCGTGGACCGGTAGTAATCCACGCGTGGGCAGTGATGTCGACGCATGCGTTTACCAGATAATGAAAATCATTATCAGCAACATTTTAATTAATGAAGCACCGGTTAAAACCCGGTGCTTCATTAATTAAAGTGTTGATGATTATCCTATAATTAGTGTTTGGATACTAATATTACCTCGTCCGTGGAAATATTGCCAACCTGTGGAAAGTGACCAGTCCAAGGCGGCCGTACAATATCAGGCAACCAGAAAGGTAGACCGCTGCTGCCTTGTAACATTATGCTGCTTCTTACGTATTCACAGAAACATTTCTGTTTGTCACAGTAATGGAACTTAAAATACTGGGTTAACTTCATCGAAAGATACCAAGCTGGGGATGATACACACAAAAATGATGGCTCCTGTAGAGACGAAGAGAATATGAGCGATTGGGGAGGGAATGTAAACCTGATTTATCGCAACTGTCGAAGTCATGCCTTGATGATTCAGTTGGAATATTAATCAGTACACTTCATTGAAATTTGTTGGCGAATATATATATATAATATAAAGAGTCGAAAAAGAAAGTATAATAGAAACAAATGTGAAAAAATAGCCTAAAGCACGTGCTACGCGAGAATGTCAAATTGCACGGGCGACCGACGATTTCTTTTGCGTTATGTTGCTAGCGAGCCTGGGTTATTGAGAAAACATGCTAGTTTTGTTTTTTTCCCCACATTTTAAAAAATTTCAAGGTTAACCGGAAATTAGAGGTTGCGTGCCATTGGTATGCATGAGGCTGGAATACCTCTAGATGAGATCGCTGCTGAGTGCGGAGCCACTGTGACCACTATTTGCCGTCTCATTGGAAGGTATAAAACCACTGGGTCTACTGCCGACCGACCACGTTCAGGCCGACCAAGAGTTACGACCCCTGCACAAGACCGACACATCAGGTCGTCTCACTTGCGGGATCGCTTCCACCCGGAGGCGAGGACAGCAGCAATTATTCCCGGTCAAACTAACAATAGAATCAGTGCACAAACTGTCTGCAACAGACTCGCTGAACACGGCATCAGGAGTAGGCATCCATACTACGGACCCGTCCTTACGCAACGCCATCGTACCGTCAGAATGGAATGGGTACGTCAGCGTGTTCGCTGGACTCAGCAGCGTAGGAGCACAGTTCTTTGTAGTGATGAATCACGATTTTGTCTACGCCGCTGACAAGGAGAACGGTTTTCTGGTGCTTGAGTGCCGGAATGCGACCGTTTCGGCGGGGGTAGTGTAATGGTTTGGGCAGGAATTTCCTTGCAACAACGAACGCAGTTGATCTTCATAGATGGTAATCTGAATGAACAGCGATATAGGGACGAAATTCTTAACGCTGTTGTTGAACCGTTGTTCAACGCTAACGTCGAATTGGAGTTATTTCAGCAAGACAATGCCCGATGTCACGTGGCGCGTATTTGTCGTGACTTTCTTGTGGAGCAGAGCATCGAACTTCTTCCCTGGCCCCCACTTTCGCCAGATTTGTCACCCATCGAGCATCTTTGGAATCAATTGGACCGTCGGGTACGACTTCGTGATCTTCAGACGTTAGGCGATTTACGTAATGTTCTAAGGCAGGAGTGGAACGCAATACCACGCGGTGACATCCATAGACTTAGCAGGTCCATGCGCAGTCGATGTCTTGCCATCCAAGAGGCAAACAGTGGACATACCATACACGCTATTGACTGCATGTGTGAACTTTTCGTGTCATCCCATATCTGAATTGCGACGTCCTGACGTGACGCTGGCAACAGTAAGAACATGAAATAATGCAAATTCATACAGCTAGACTCGAAATATGAATTTACAATAATTTGTTTGGGATTAAAGTCGATAATACAAAAACAATTGCCCCTCGAAGTTTCTTATACTTTCTTTTTTGACTCAGTATATATATGTAGTACTCGTGATTGTGGTATAGTGAACGTTAATGGCCGTGGCTCAAGGCTCGTCTTGTAGATGTATAATACGGTTCGGACATCAGTTGTTACCACACACAACGTCTTTGGAATGAGGTTGTGGTTCGTTTAAGTAGCGGGCCATCTGATCCGTGTGTTCTATTGTGGATTCTTATAGCAAAAGAAAACTCTGACAAGCAGCTCTTTTTCCACTTATCCATATTTTATTAAATACAAAGTCTCAAGAACTTCACTCAGTTCTTACGTCAAAAATATCTACATTGTGTCATAGCATCAAAATGTAATACTTATTCACCAATACTGGAGTGACGGTAGTTTCCTTAGGACAATCAAGGCTTATTGCCCAGCCAAATATTTCAATTGATGCGTGTGGGGTCGCTAACAACATACCGTTTATGTGTGTGACCGGAGCTGATCTGTTCTGGTGTTCTCGTCCCCTGAGTTCCAATGTGTTCTATGTGCCAGTAGGAACATAGAACACATTGGAACTCAGGGGACGTTCTGTTGGCTGTTATATACACAGAAGTACGTGAGTGGGTGACCTTGGGTAGAAATGCAAATTCGTGCTTGCCAAGCAACACGCGGGGTAGAGAAATTCAGTAAGTACATCGGGTGACATGAGGCATCCATAGCAAAAGACGTGCCTCCACCAGTCCGTGCCGAATGCCGATATTCTAATATTAGTCTCCAATCTTCAATTGACCAATTGGCATCGGCTTGGAGGATGTCCTCTGTAAGAAGTCCGCGTGATTGTCCAGTTAGAACCAGCAGATACCGGCTCAACATCACGCAACACATTAGTCATTGTTCGAGTTCTGCAAACCAGGTGTCATTTAACAGAACAATGGAACTAGATGTCTGCCAATTGTCAAGTTCCCATAAACTGAACATTCCATGACCCATCACGTCAATCTCATAGTACAGATGCAATTCCTTCACCAACACAAATAAGGATGAGTGACGTTAGAGGGAAAACTTTAGTAACCTTCTCTTCAATTCATCAGTGCGTAACGACTACCTTGACACTTTGGTATAACATTCTCAACTATTGGAATATACACCTACAAGCTTATCTGGTGTTTGCTAAGAACAATGGGTAATTTGATTGATTGGCAGTAATAACATATCTTGCAATCTCACCAGAACCCCTGTGCTTCATGGTAGAGTTTAGTGTAATACCTTTCTGTTCTACTCGATTATATTCTGCCTACTGACTACATTCAAGTGCTCTTATATTATTTTACTAGTCTCTAATGGCTCTTTAACCCTTTACCCAACCTGAAAAGCAGACGACACTTTCAAAAATAATTCTTGAATAACTAATGTTTTCATTTTTTGTCTCAAAAACATAGGTTAAGACCCCTCGTTGGAACGAGCTCGTCGAGCTCGTTCCAACGAGGGGTCATAACCTATGTTTTTGAGACACAAAATGAAAAAAATAATGAAAATTAATTGGCGATTTTTGAGAATAGCGCTGGCCGGTTTTGACCGTTAGGCTAGGTAAAGGGTTAACAGATTACCTAACATGAAATTTTCCACTGTAGGCTGACTTTCGCAACAGTGACGTAACTTCTTATTTAATTAGCACGCAACGTACCGGAATTTCAAGTTGATCACGCAGGTCTCTCCACACTGTGAAACGGGTGCTACAGATCTCTATATGTCTGATATGACCGTTTGTGTTTCTGATACAAGTCCAGTTATCAAAGCCAGTCTTATAATCCTTCACCCAACGTAACCCAAAACCGACCAGCGCCATTCTAAAACACGCCAATTAATTTTCATTATCTTTTTCATTTATTGAGCTCGTTCCTATGAGGGGTCATAGCCTATGTTATTGAGACGAAAAATGAAAACAATTAGTTTCTCAAAAATTTCTTTTGCAAGTATCGTCTGCTTTTCATGTTAGGTAAAGGGTTAAGAAAGTACATGACTACTAGCAAGAGAGAGTTGATATCTTACGATTCCAATCGATGTCTCGACTGGAAAAATAATTGGTGGGTGCTGTCATCTCGCTACCTACTAGCGACTCACCTCTGTTCTTGTCACCATGATTGCCATAAAAAATATATTTTCTGCTGGCTTGTTAGTTAGCGTGTCAAAGGTGTGATAATGCGGCCCAGACTTCAACTCAAGTATATTTAAACATCCTGTCGCATCTACATTAATTTGCCGAGTGTGCTTACGCTAGTTTTATAGTTCCTACGATTGCTAAGACGCATTCATTCTGCAAATAATTTGGAAAAATATCATGTTCTTGTGGCAGAAACATTCAAATATAAAAATATTATATGAGTAGTGGTGTTGGCGTTTTCCCCTCCAGTGCTTTGTGCAGAAAGTTTTGGGTTCCAAAAAATTATCATTCAGCTCGAAGATGGCATAATGAATAACAAAATAATATACTACTCAATGTTTGCTAAGCACCACATATTTGAAACATCATTGTGAAATTTTCTTGTGGCACATTTCCGATATTTTCGTGGATATGATTGAGGAATGTATTGAGATGACCCCCAGTGTTTACATTAGCTTTCTTGACAGGCAGACTTTTCGTGACAGTCATGGAAAGCAAGTACCCCTTGATTTTCATGATGTTTTCGTATCATGTACATGAGATGTGTAGGGTATTCAGTCTTCATTTCAACACAAACCCTTGTGATTTAATGATTGAATATGGCGAATGCAAATGTCAGCGGGTGGGCTGTAGGGATGTGTGAACAAGGGCCTACCCATCGTCAGGTTGGTGAAGCCCTTGGTGTGCACCATACGGTGATCACAGAGCCTGAGCAAGATTTCATCAGTATGGCACACCAGTCAGACGACATGGTGGTGGCAGAGACAGGGCAACATCTGCAACTGAGGACCGGTTTTTGACCATTCAGGCCCGTAGGAACCGCTTTGACACCGCAACCCAGCTGTGACCTTCCGAATGCATCCGGGATAAATGTTTCTACGCAGACTATCCGGGCAAGGTTGCACGAAGGTGGTCTTCGATCGAGAAGACAATGTATTCGCATTCACCTGTCCCAGAACCATCACCAGGCACAATATGAATGGGCCATGAATCACGTCGAATGGACCAGAGAAGATTGGTGACCTGTCCTCTTCACGGATGAGTCAAGGTACTGCCTAGACAACATAGTTAGGCGTTCTAGGGTATGGAGAGCGATTCCATGCAGCCAACACTGCTGAGCAAGACCGCTATGGTGGAGGGTCAATAATAGTGTGGAACGGCATCAGTTGGGATGGACGTACAGAGCTTTGTGTCCTTGACCGTGGTACATTGACTGCACAGCGGTATATTGATGAGATCCTGGATGCCCACGTCAGATTGTAAGCAGGAGCAGTGGGTGATAGATTTATTCTCATGGACGATAATGCCCGTCCTCATGTTGCCCATGCTGTCCGGGAGTACCGACAGAGGGAGGGGATTGAGCGTATGGACTGGCCAGCAAGATCTCCTGACCTCAATCCAATCGAATATGTCTGGAATGAGTTGCAGCTTGCAATTTCAGTCCGTCGAGTCCAACCAAGAAGTGTTCAGGAGCTTGGTGCCATGTTGGTCCAAGAATGGAACAATATCCCACAAAGGACCATCTGGAACCTGATGGGGAGCATGAGAAGGCGTTGTCATGTTGTAATTAACAATAATGGGTCTCATAGTCGATATTGAACACATATCAGTTCGCTCCGTCAACTTTTTGGCAAATTTGAAAAATTTACTCTTTTACCAATAATATCCATTTTCCATTGTTATCGAATTCAAAATCTAAAAAATAATGTCAAACACAAACAAAATCTTAATTTCTGTACTTAAATCATTTAAGATATAATTAAATAAAAAATATATACACTTTTCATAACAATATTTCAACTAAAACGTAAAACAGGTAGTTGGATATACTTGGTGCTTAGCAAACTTTGAGTAGTTCATAAGCTGTGATGTTAACTTCCAGCCAACTGCACTTACATGTACAAATCTAACGAAAAGTTTTTTTTCTCCTATTCCTGCCTTTAGGCGCACTGATACCTTTCAGGAATAAGAGACAGAACAAGTTAAAATGAATTCTGAAAATTATTCGGTCAGTAAATAAAATTCAAGCCGTAAATTATTCATCTTAACATGAAATTTGATGAGTAAATACTTGATTTCTCAGTTGGTGATGTATATATTATCATAAGCTTTTGAGTTGAAAACACATATATGAAATACTAGAGAGTGGCGGGTTGCAGAAGACAGCGATCAATTGACGACGATGAAGCAATCATTTTTACCAGCAATACTGGTTCTCAGTGCCTTTATGGTGAGTATTCCATTTCTCCATGTATTTATATATTTCGGTCTGCCGAAAACCTTCTTCAGGATACAGACACAACAACAACAAGAAAAATTACACACAAACGGTGAATGAAACGAAATGCAGCGATAAAAACTCTCGTAAGCGGGGTTTGGACTTAACAGATGTGGCATAAAATCCGAAATAAAAAAAAAAACATTGCAGAAACAGAAATCAAAAGGTACAAAACACTGTTTGACAAACTTTAACCCTTTCATACTTTTGAAAATGTTATTACGTACGAAATCAAACAGCACGTTGATACTTTGTGGTGATTTGTTTTGTTATTATTTTTCGATTTTTTAAAGTTTTCACCTCAGATTCCTATTTTCTCCCGAATACTGCTCAGTGGCAACCGTTGAGCCAAATATTATCGTGGCTTAAAATAGTAATTTAATCCTGCTGTCAAGACTTCTTAAATGGTTGAGTGCAAGAAGCCACTATCAGGGCATTCAAAATTGAGGACAACAGAGCAAAAGGCAACACTCTCCTTGCTTATATTTCATATTCAGTCAAACACAAATAATATTTTTTTTTTATAAATTTGTTTTATTACAAATTATTGGAGAGTTCCCACAGGCACTCTCCAATAATTTGTAATAAAACAAGTTTTGAATAACAAATTCAGACCACCAAAAATTATCTAGCCCTCAGTCAGATAAACACTAATGTGAAAAATATCTTGTTATTGGTACTTTCCGACGTTTGACGTCTCATTTTGAAAAACGTTGAAGAAACTGAATTCCCAGTGACGTTTGAACGTCAGGATAATTAAAGTCTGAAAGGGTTAAAAAAGATTCTGATAAACCCCACCCTCAGTATTACCTTAACTGATGGAAAAATATCCTTCAAAACATAAAAGGAATTAAGAATTGCTCGAAGTTTGGTTTAGACCGAGAGGTCTGTGAGTGCATAGCTCTTCGGTCCAGAATGTTTCCCGAAAAACGCGCTCAGCTTTTGTCCAGTTGTTCGTGCTTAATGTAGACCAATGGGGGCGCGGTGGCTCAGAGGTAGACTGTTGGACTTCTATGCTCGAGGTCCCGTGTTTGATCTCTGCCTTGGACGACCCACGTCGTTGTGTCCTTGGGCAAGGCACTTTATCCAGGTTGCCTACAGGAGGGCACAATGAAGCCGTGTACTATGGCGTTCTGCACGTCGATGGTGCACATGTCTTCAACCGCTGTAACCCTGCTTGAAAAGAGCTTGAACAGAGTTAGAATGTTGAGGAGCTGACAGTTGCTCGTCGATGCTCGGTGTTTCTCTCTGAGCACTCAGGATCCCTCTACCCGAAAGACTGTCACGGTCACGATTAGCCAGTGTGCATAAGTATGTGCCCTTAAACACCAATAAATAAATAATAATAGTAAATGTAGGACAATATCTTTCGCTTTAGACCCTTGCATCTTAGAGATTCAGTACACTTGAAACAGGTTTGTTTTATCAGAAAATAGACCGTTAAATAAATATTGCTACGCGCCATAAATCGTCGACTTTCTACAATTACACCATCTAACAGGTGACGCTGTTGTACAGGCGCAAGTAGTGTTCATTCTATAACCATACAAGCTCCAGATATTAATACCGGTATCGCTCTCTGGGAGAGAGTTTTCAAGTTTTAATGTCACAGCTAGGCGTTATTAACTAGGTCATGTGCTGGAAGCCCATATTTGGTTCGTTCTGAAGCGCGGGTAATGCAAATTGAAGATTTCAAATGCAATGGAAATGCCTCGTGTTATCTTTGAAATGAAATAATTTAGTCTGAATGCATATGCCTGGTCACAATTTATGGGAGAGTGCCTATAGGCACTCTCCAATAAATTGTAACAAGGTAAAACTCATGTGAACAAATTTAGACAACCCGAAATAATTAAGCCCTCTACATGTTAACCCATAGTACGCTTTTCCCGCAACATAATTTACTCCAATCATACTGTTTTCTATTGTTTATCTATGAATTTAACGAATTATATCTTGTTTGAAAGAACTCACCGAGCTCACTATTATTTATTCATTTATTTATTGGTGTTTACGGTCACATATTTATGAACAATGGCTAATCATGACCATGACAGTTTTACGGGTGGAGGAAGCCGGAGTACCCGGAGAGAACCACCACCGAGCATCGACGAGCAGTACGCCTTGGTACACGGCGTGATCGTACCCCCATGTAGGCAATCGGGATACAGTGCCTTGCCCAAGGACACAACGCGGGTCGCCCCGGACGGGGATCGAACTCGGTACCTCTAGCATAAGCTCAACAGTCTACCACTGAGCCACCGGGCTCCCATCGAGCTCACTAAGCTCTGTCAAAACAAGGTGTATTTGGTTAAATATCAAACTGCATTATGGGAAATATTTGCTGCTGAAATGCAGAGAGTTAAAAACAAGCACAAGAGATATATAGTGAGTGATGACGTCATAACATAGTTTCACTTGTACTGATCGTTGGGTTTCTGTCTCTTTCTAATGTTGAAACTATTATTTGATTATCCCGTATGGAACGGTTACCAAAGGCGTCGCAAAGTGGAGAGCGAGAATGTAGTAGGAGTGGGTGACTCCTCCCTCCTAGATACTTTTTAAGACGGGACATTTTCATCTGGATTGGAGTCCCAGACGTCGAATCACTCTTGCTTATAACTATGCAATTTCTCACGAGACTAGATCTGATATTTGGACTTATGTCTCACACACAATCGGTCATACAAATGCAGGGATTCTTTAGTATCCCATTCGGGGTGTTGGGAGCTCAGCTTGACTGGTTTGGACTACCGGTACGGCAATTAAAGATTAATTAAAAGTGTTGCGTCATGACTACTACTTTTATATATCCCAAAATAAATTTCAAAGAAGTCTTGATTTTGTCATGCCTTGATACCCCCACCCCCACCCCCTCCCCCACCTGAATATTGCCCAGGCCCCGTAATTTGAGTATCCTAGTTCCGCCACTGCTAAGGTATAGTTTTATAAAGATCAAAAAGAGAGTGAACAATCTGATCTCAGTTAACAGGGACGCTTATTGCATTACCCTGTTTTACAAAGTATGTTACCAAGGGCTTCTATTTGGATGATTTTAGCCAAAATTGGGGTGGAGATATCACTGTTTTCTACTTGAATGGCTTAAGGCTATATTGGGGGTGCAGAAGAACCAATTTTGGTGATTTTAAGAAGAGGGTCTCAATTTGAGAGTGGAAAAAAATTGCAAGGGTAGGGAGAGTGGGTGGGTGGGTGGGTAGTTGGGTGGGTGGACGAAAATTTTTCTTCAGCCTTATATATGCAAATGCATTCCGGACATCCCAAGCCCCCTCCCCCACCCCCACCCGTAATAAAACTTAGCATTTAACCAGTTAGGTCTTGTTTGACAGAGCGCCAAAAGCTCTGCCAAACAAGATCGAATTAGTTAAATTCTTAGTTACATTGTGAGGTTAAATGAGATCATAAAAAGGACTTGTGATAATGGAATAACAAAATTAATTTCGAAATTGGAATTGCAAATAAATAAAACATATATAAAAAATATTCATGGGGTTAACAAGAAACAAATTGTTTTTGTTTTTTTTTCACGCATGAGATTTTTGTTTGGTGTTTTTACCAAAAGGTTTTTTCTAAAGGGTCTTTTCTTTTTGTATTTTTCCAGTAGGTTTTGTGCTGCACTCGATCTTTGCGCATGCCTACCAAGGAGTGGTGTGTAACGGCCAGAACTGACCAGCGCTATTTACAAAAATCGCCATTCAATTTTTATTATTTTTTTTTAAATTTTTGTCTCAAAAACATAGCTTATGATCCCTCATTGGAACGAGCTCGATGAGCTCGTTTCAATGAGGGGTCATAAGTTATGTTTTTGAGACAAAATATGAAAATATTTAGTTATTCAGTAATTTTGTTTGCAAGTGTCGTCTGCCTTTCGTGTTAGGTTAAGGGTTAATAATAATAATAGTAAATAGTTAGCTGTTGCCAAGAGTCTCTCTGGAAATGCGATTTTAGATTTTTTAAAAGTGGTTATGATTTTCTGATATCTCAACTTCAACAGCCAACGCACTCCATAGTCAAGGCCCAGCGAATGAAAAAAAAGGTCTGCTATTCAGTAGAGTAGATCCGGAAAGGGCATATGCTGTCAAATTTGTTCAGAGGTACGTAAATACAGATTACTATAACAGTGAATTATCTGTGTTGTTGTATTCCGTCGAGTTGAGATGAGATTAGCCAGATCAAACGAGACGCCGAGTTTGATCTGGCTGATCTCATCTCGTCAACAAGACGGAATACAACAAAACAGATCAATTCACTGTTGTAGAAATGTGTTTATTATATGACAATTAGTATTTTAAACTGAACACAGCATCTGAAAAATCAGATACAACAAGAATTATATTAGCCAAATAACCATTCACGATTTATGAAAATGGGGAATCCCAAACGTGTAGTAATATCGAAGGTTCGTGTCGAACATGAAACTTGAAAGTCAAAACAATGGAGGCAAGACTTGAATTTCAATCGGAATCGGTTTCGATAACACAGACTCTCCCATGTTTTGTTGGATTCGCATCTTGAAAATAGTTGTTAATTGTTATTTTGCAATTGATTGGCACGGCATTTTCAATTAATCCTCGACTGGAAAGTTTGTCAACGCTGTTTAATGAGGAGACACTCGTGTTTATGTTCTTAGTTCAGCGATCTGAACGTAGTGGCTACCCCTCTACGTTCAGATTCTTCCCATTCAATCCTATAGAAAAAGTTCCCATCAAGTTTTTATGGGAACTCAAAACTCGAAATTAGGAATATATATCAAGCTTTCGCCCTTATTACCGGCTGCAATCGATAGTACACGTATTTCCTTACATTGGGGAAGAGTTTATTAATCCAAACTAGGTTTTATCCTTTAAATGTCGTCATTTGTGTTCTCGTGAGGCGGGGACGGAGATTTCAAAATCGGCCATGTTGTTGTTTAAATATAAAACAGTAAAAACGATAACCCGGTAATGGCGCCGAAACGAATAGACCTTTTCATCGATGCGGAATAGGAAATTCGATCTCATTCGCGCAGAGGAGGCCATCAAACTCGGTCGCATTCGCACAGAGCAGATTATCAAACCCATTCTGCACAATTGCGATCGAATTTCCTATTCCGCATCGATGAAAAGGTCTATTCGTTTCGGCGCCATTACCGGGTTATCGTTTTTACTGTTTTATATTAAACAACAACATGGCCGATTTTGAAACCTCCGTCCCCGCCTCACGAGAACACAAATGACGACATTTAAAGGATAAAACCTAGTTTGGATTAATAAACTCTTCCCCAATGTAAGGAAATACGTGTACTATCGATTGCAGCCGGTAATAAGGGCGAAAGCTTGATATATATTCCTAATTTCGAGTTTTGAGTTCCCATAAAAACTTGATGGGAACTTTTTCTATAGGATTGAATGGGAAGAATCTGAACGTAGAGGGGTAGCCACTACGTTCAGATCGCTGAACTACTATGTTCTGTGCTTATGTTCTATATTTATTTATAGGTCACTGGCAGAAATAGTCCGTTTACGTGCGCCTCGTTGAGACAGGTGTGATAACGACCTGGAAAGCTTGACGCTCTTGATTTCCGGAGAGCTGGGTTTGATGGGAAAACTACAGTGATATTGAGGGGCTATTTGTGGTAGCCATATAATAATTTCTGATATCTGAACTTCAACAGCCAACGCAATATATAGTCTTGGCCCAACGAATGAAGAAAGCACTGCTATTCATTAGTGTAGATCCGGAAGTGGCATATGCAGTCTAATTTGTTCAGAAGAACATGAACACCTTTCTGCTTTCCTAATTGTCAGGAGATTTTGTAAATATCCAGGTGCCGAGCCTATCTGTGGAGACAAAAACCAAAATTTTGAAAATAATCCCCTGCTGTACATAGGGCTGCACGGTATATCGATAAATATTTTTCTATTTATCGATATATACCGGTATTCAAACCAATATCGATTGAATACCAGTGTAACTACAAAAATATCGGTTTATCGTCATCATTTATTTACCCACAATTTAATTTTCAAGATGTCTTGAGTTTTAACTGTAGCCCCGAATGAATAATATTATTCCTTTACCCAGGGAATCGTCCGCATGTGCCCGCGTAATATACAAATTTAGCATTTGAAAAAATAATTTTCAAAAATTGCAACAAAACTATATCATGTGACCCCTCATTGGAACGAGCTCGCTGAGCTCGTTCCAATGAGGGGTCACATGATATAGTTTAGTAGAAATTTTTGGAAAAATCTGATAAACTATTATTTAAAATAATAAATTTTGATATGTCGTCTGCGTTGGGTAAAGGTGTTTCGAACCGCATCATCAAGGCATGCTGATTCGTTCCGATTGTGATGCCTCAAGTCTTGATGTGGTACTTACGTTCAGATATCTGAACAGTTTTCGATATACTGGTATACCGCGGTATTATTTTGAATACCGATACCGGTATTCAGTTTTGAATATCGTGAAGCCCTAGCTGTACAAGAAGCCAATGTATTTTTTCTTGCAGTGGGGTTGTGTGAACATGACGCCTTGAACCTTCGTGTGATGATGTGAGAAGCTGTATTATGGATGATTTGCAGTAATACACAGAACAGTCATTGTGGACTGGTCATACTCCACACGTGGAAAGTAACGTCCACGCATACGTTTACCATAGTAATGAAAATCAGCAGCAGCAAAATTATAATTTATGAAGCATCGAGTGGTACGGTTCCCGGTGCTTCATTAATTAAATTTTTGTTGATTATTCGTATAATTAGTGTTTGGAATCTAATAGCATTGCGTCCGTGGAAATATTGCCCGCCCCCACCCCCCCCCCCCCCCCCCTCCGTGGAAAGTGGCCAGTTCACGGCGGTCATACTGTATGAAATATATGACTGTGACAAGCCGATTAGCAGTGAATTTGAAAAATCGAAAGGGGCTGAGATAAAGACATCAGCTAATGTTATTTGAGACTCTGGAGAATACTATCGTCGACAGTGGCGGCGCTACGCCCCCCCCCCCCCCCCAACGAAGGCTTTACCCCCCCCCCCCCAGTTGCCCCCCCCCCCCCCAACCATCTCGCATGCATTTCCATCCACCCTCACACACAAACACATTCAGTCACTCTCTCTCTCACACACACACCCCTCTCTTTTTTTATTCCCAATAATTTCCCATACACACTTAGCCCAAAGCCTCAGGCTAGCTGATGAACACATCCAGGCAGTAGAGATTTAAAGACTCGGATGCAGATACTTATAAGTTATAATTAAGTTATGAGCCAACAAAGGCATGTCTATCCATATCCCTTGTCTAAAAAAATTCATGGATTTCGCATTATGACAGACGGGCATTATGAGTCTCTCTCTCTCTCTCTCTCTCTCTCTCTCTCTCTCTCTCTCTCTCTCTCTCTCTCTTACGCACAGACCCACCAGACGCGGATCCAGGATTTTTTGAAAGGAGGACCGCTAATTACCATTACATTTAGTCGAAACTTGGACACAAAGTCCGTAATATAATTTTTTGGTTTGGTACGTCTACAGGACGTACCAAACCAAAAAAGTATATTACGGACTTTGGGTCCAAGTTTGGACTACCTCATAACAAAGTAATGATATGATCCTTTACGTATTTGCCCCCCTTCATGGGAGTCTGCCCCCCTAGTTGCCCCCACCCCCCCCCCCCCCACAAAAAAATTTCTGGCGCCGCCACTGATCGTCGAAGATGGCTCATATTCCAAAGTTGTATAAAACAAGGCCAGCAAAATCGCCTTCACATTTTCCTCCATTCCCCATACATTATCCTTAACGGATGTGCAACCTTTTTTCAGGTGATTGGAATATCAAGCCATCAGCATGTTAAAGCGATTGATGAGATATTCTACGATGTGATGGAATTTGCAGAGAGGAGGATGACTAGCAATTTCGAGCGAGTTATAATGGGCCCGAGACATCACTGGATAGGCCCGCGATCTGGCATATTTATGGGTAGGTATTTGACAAGTACTTAACATGTACCTCAAGATACCAGGACATCACACATGTGTAGGGCTGTTCCGCAATTCAAATGAATACAATTTAATTGTAGATGTTTTATGCTTATTTTTTCACAAGGATTGGCGAGCTAGTTTGTAATTTACATTAACGTCTCTCCTTTGGTCCAGTGGCGATTGTGTGTGGCAGCGGCAACGTCATGGCCTCGCTCTTCTCGAGTACGACGAAGGGCTATTTAGTCTGCACGGAGTGTGTCTTTGTCGGCACTGAGAACAACCATTTTACGTCCCCATCCGATAGGATGGTACGCTGTGACAGCATCAACCTTACAACTGGTACTGACAAAGTGTGTTCAGACACCTAGATAACCTTCCCCGACCGAGAATCGATCCCTGGCATGAGAGACCAGCTCAGTTATCCACTCAGCCATCACTTTCTTGATTGTAGATTACTTGGTTATATTGGTTATACATTACAGACTGGGGTAATCAATAGTAGAGATTTTCTGGTTCCACGTGAAACCTTCGTTTCTTCCTGGTCGACCCTCACAACCTTTTATAAAAACATGTCTGAAACCCCTGCGCTGCACTAGTATGTAATCCCACACTGATATTTCTGGGGGGATTTTGTTATACTTATGCTTTAACTTTCTAGGTACATCGGACTGCATCAGCCTTAACTAATGGAGTATTGGAAGCTCATTATTGAGTTTTTTTTCTGAAGAGCACGTACCATAATTGAAAGGCTTTGTATACTGTAAATGTGTTCCATATTACCTTTTAAGCAACATTATTTTATCTGTTGGGATTCGCCTTGTTACAATAAATTGTAATAAGGCAATGACACTTGAAGACATTGCAAGGACCAAAAATAATTTAGCACTCTACCAGTTTACGCGGTTGTTGAAATTGGCAGGAAAAGTTCATTTTTTTCCTTGGGGGGACCTTAAACCTTTACCTAAGGGGATGCATTATTTATTTATTTATTTATTTATTTATTTATTTATTTATTTATTTATTTATTTATCTATTTATTTATTTATTTTATTTATGTATTTATTTATTTATCTATTTATTTATTTATTTATTTAATTTTATTTATTTATTTAAGATCGCATATTTCTGCACAATAGCTACTTGTGACTGCATGCAAATTCCTAACACACTGATGGCAGCAGAAGAAATGCCCAACCTTTCGCACTTCATTTAGCACAGCTACGTCCCTCCTTTAAAATTTTTTTAACCAAAGATGGGAAAGCAGCCAACTCTAGTCTGTCGCAATCATTCTCCTCTCCTTTTTTAAAAATCTTCCGGTTCCACGAAGCTTCCCATATCGTAACGTAATAGTCAGGTGAAATTTGCGGACCAAACAAATATATTTGTATTCCACGATACATCGAATGAGCTACATAGGGAGCACATGCCTCCTTCCCGCTCCATTACCACGCTAGCTACTTTACATTTGCTCATTGTATGGCTTCCAGTGAGCAGGATTGTAGGCGCATCCGAAATGTCCACCAGTTCAGTGATAACACTAGTTATCCTTTTGTTTTCCTGGGTGTATGGAAATTTACACCGATATGGGGACTCATACCCCCTGAGGCACAACCGAAGGGTGTATAAGTCCCCAGACCGGTGTAAATTTATTTCCAAATCCTTTTGTTCTGTTAACCTTACAGCTAGTATAGCGTTGAAAACAACACTTCATAAAACTTTTGCTCTCTTTTCTAAAATTTCAGTTTCTGTATGACTTGCAAAGCATTTCGTAAAATTAATTTGAACCATTTTTAATTAAGCAAACAACAAAACAAAACGCATCGCACCCCTTCCAAAAAAGAGCAGCATAAATAAATAATCCCTACATGATACACATGTATTTTTATTTTCATTAAAATTTTACTTCAAAATATTCAATTAACCATATTTGTCTTTTTTTCAAGCATACAAATGAGCTAGTAAATAAGTATTTATAATAATATAAATAAACAGGACTTTTTCAGCCTTTTTACCAGTTATTGTATATTTCTCTTTTTACACCGTAGTTAATCACGGTGTAAAAATTAAAAAATACTGTGGACAAAAAGTTACAACGTTCCTCTCAGCCAATCAAATAGCAGTGTTCCATCCTATTTGAAAATAATGCGTCTACCCATCGGGTGTGAAATGTAAAAATACTTGAATCACAGCGGTTTCTTACGTTCGTTGAAATGGCTAAAGAAGGTTTCAGGAATAAGGGGTTATCTTCGTCTTCCGAGCAAACGCTTTTTCTGCACGACCCTCTTCGGAGAAATTACATGTGCGATGAGCGGACAATTGTCAACAAATCTGCCGGTAAGTTAAAATCTTTTCTTCCGAGTGTTTTGTCAAAGAAACTCACAACTTCCGAAGCACTCAATTGTGCTGTTTTCTTCCAGATATCCCCGCGTACAGTGACACAAGATATCAGGACACCAGTCTAATTCTGTTCGGAAATCGACGTTGTTATGGGCTATTTGTTTTACCAATTTTTCATGAACATTTTAGAGCAGACTACTTTTGGTGTAATGTAATGTCTTTTTACTCAGAAAGATATACGGATATTCATTCGTGTTCCTGTTATAGAAATATAAGTATTTAAATCGCTTTGAAAATACCTAGATGTTGGAACAATTAGTGGAACTAAGAGGCGTAATTATTAACTCTGACGTTGGTGAGTCTTCATTCATAATGGTAATGTCACCAAAACATAATGTTTGAAACATTCGGACAAATAAAGTCTCGATTGAGCAAAACATACTTGTTTTATAAAAAAATGAATTTTTATGACATTTTTTACAGTGCGTGGAGAGTGGATTGTAACTAAATCACCTGCGGAGTGGAGTTATCACCCAAGCTATGACTTTGAAACTTTTTTATCTATCGACAAAAAAACACAAGCAATATTTCAGCCAATGGACCTCCGGGTTTAACCCGGAGGTCCATTGGCTGAAACTTTGCTGGTGCTGGTTATGCTTTGCAACAAATTTGCAATTATTGCTCGGGTGAAATCTCCACTCTGCGGGTGATTTAGTGACAATACACTCTCCACGTACTGTAGATTCAATAGTCTGGAATATATCAGTTGGTCTGAAAAGCGAACGATGGGTTCGCTTTTCCGACCAACGGAAATATCTCAGAAGAGGGAATCTAAACACAGACGATGGGTTATTGAAGGGCTAGACTGGTTCCTGGCCAAAACAGCGACGAATTTCTAACATAATTAAACTTCAGAGCTTAACAATGGCGGTGTGTCAGTGCCCATTTCTCAATTTTGGGAGTTGAAGGTATTCTTTGTACTTCAACATCTCCTTTTAGCGGGACATTTTGGTAGCGCTGCATTTGACATTCTATTGCCCATAAACTGTATTCTACATGGCATCTGGTCAAATGAAGTATTCAGACTTGGCCAATTTGGAACAGATTTACGATGAAACCACGATAGCATGTCAACATTTAAAGATAACATGTCCACGCGGTGGGATTAAATTGTGCAGAGAATGTTGGGTTACGAAAATAACATGTGCAGGAATATATTCTCTATATGCTCTTTTGGGCAATACAACTTTACCCAGTTTTTTATTACACATCCGTTACACTTTTAACCCTTATATTCAACAGAATCGCCGATATGACATAAATGTTTCTGTATTCAACTGGCGATATACAAGCCGGAACTTTTTTCGAAGCACCATTTATACTTGCTCCTTTCCCGTCGAGTAATTAGTTACGCTCCGAAAAGTTTTCAAATTTCGTTATACAATTACCGGTCGTCTGTCGGGTAGTGAGAAAATGAAAACGCCCAAAGCAAAATAAAGTCGGTTCAGAAAAAAATAGTTAACCAAAAATAAGATGATATTAAAAGCAATCATTTCCAACCACAACATTAACCCAGTCCCGCAGACGTCTCGTCTGCCTATCCCCATTATATCTAAATTGGTCAAATTTATTTCGGTAAATCTTCCACATCCTGACATGCTTCGAACTTCTTTTTAAAAAGTTTCTCCCGGCTGTTTTTGCAAATCCGCACAAATTTATATTTTTACTGTCAGTAATAGCCACCAAATGGGTCACCATGAATGGACACCAGCCCAAGAGAAACAGCGATACGAATTTCAACAAACACGCCCAACAGAAAAAATAACGAATGTAATTTACACTGGTTTCCAAAAGGTTTAGATTTTTTAACGATCCATTTCATCAGTACAGCTTAAACAAAACAAACAGACTCTTCTCCTTTGGGTTTAAACATCGGAATTAAAATTTGTTTCTTTTCTAACAGTGTTCCCGGATAGTTGACCGTCGATACAAACTTGAAGCTTTTATACCCTCGTAAGCTTTGAAAGACTTCCCAACCCTCGGACCATCTCGGGGCTCTGTGTTGTGCTTTTAGGAGGGCCAAGGCCCCAAAGGCATCCCCTATATCTACGCCACTGGCTTTGGGTTTCATTACAAAATGATGAAATGGTCCGTGCGAATCTCTGGCAAAGCTATCCAATAACCCATCATTCTATCATAACTATCACGCAAGTTTCCCTTCCAATATTGTTCTGTCGGTGGCCTAACCTTAATTGTCCTTTTTCTCTGTGGAGTTAAGACTTGAACGAGTGTCATTCTTGCGGGAAGTTCCTTTACACGGTTACAACTTATCGAGACAATGTAGTGAATACTGCTGTTCCAAAATAATTGAGTGACATTGTTACAATGATATTCCAAAATAGTTTATGCGAGTTGGGGTCTGAACCCCCAGAAAGAATATTTCCCCGAATTCCGTGTATGTTGTTGAAGATGATATCTACAGATTCGAAGTGTTTCAGTGATCGTCTCGAAAGTTCCCTTTGCCACTAGCAGGGAAGGTGGCGGTGGGGGAGGGGGGGATTCTGCAACTAAATTGGAGGTACGGATTCAGGGTGGGTGGGTGGGTGGGTGGGTGTAGTCTACAGCCTTGAAAAACCCTAATTCCCAGTATTTGTAAATTTTCTTCAGTTTGCTTTTTCTAAAACTATTTACAAATCATGACGTTGCTCTGCTCTTCATCGGCCTAATTGCAGTATAGCCGCCGTGGACTGGTCATAATCCTCGCATGGGCAGTTATGTCCACGCATGCGCTTACCAGGTAGTAAAAGAACATCATTAGCAAAAGTTTAATTAATGAAGCACCGGGTTGTACCCGGTGCTTCGTTAATTAAATTTTTGGTGATTATTCCTGTAATCGGTATTTGGAATCTAATTATATTGCGTCCGTGGGCATATTGCCCACCTGTGGAAAGTGATCAGTTCACTGTGATGTAGCGTACTTTTATCATGTGCGGTACTAAACAGGTAGTCATAGGAGCTTCAATCACCTCAGGTTGGACCAAAGTCGGGAGTCTGTTAGAGGCAGTGGTGCCATAGATGGCCATGATAATAGTTTGCGGAAACAACTTATTATTAACTCAAAAAGTAATTAGCAACAGACATATATTATCTCACTGTAACACAGAGCCACAACACAACAATTATATCACAACCTGTTGAGACAAAATGAATAAACATTTGACTAGACATGCCCTGCCCTGCTCAACACGTAAAGGTTGGAGAAAACTACGTCCTTCCAGATCAGCCGAGAAAGGAAATAAAATAACTGTGAGGTTGAAAATATTAAGGGTGCATTATCGGTATGATGACAATAGTTTCCTGTCTAAGCATGAAATGGTTGTAAATTTTAGAAAGCCCAAAACAAGACTGGTGATTTATGTCATTTGGTCATTTCTATATTGGATCTTTCAATTGGATCACAGGATTAGTTCAAAAAGCTTTATCATTTGGTTTGGCATTCACTTGGTGTGTATTGTAACTCCAATTATATGCTGCCAGTGCACCAGTATTACGTATACTTGTAGGTTCATGTCTTACGGGTGACACTGCCAGCATTGTTTTTGTAGGGGAGTTGTGACAGCATGGTTTTCTATCAATTCACTGAGGATGGACCGACCATTCACTTTTCTAGGAAGGTGTGGGTTGCTAAACACAAGACATTTCATTCTTTCGATACTTACCTTTATCGCACCAAATTGACTGTTTACAGAACAGTCATCGTTTACTGGTCGTAATCCACACATGTGCAGTGATGTCCACACATGCGCTTACCGTGTAATAAAAATCCTCATCAGCATTTTTTTTTTATTCATAAAGCACTGGGTTTTACCCGCACCAGTCCACAGCGGCCGTACTACTGTACGATTTTTATAATGTTGATTTGTGAGTATACACGTGCCTTCAAACTATGCATAATGTTTAAAATAAATAAATAAATAAATAAATAAATAAATAAATAAATAAATAAATAAATATAAATAAATAAATAAATAAATAAATAAATAACCCAGTTTGATATCTGCCTTTTCGATTATATTTATATCTTATCTTCTGTAAAGTTAAAACTAGAAGTCCTGTCATGAAATGCGCGCAGATAGCGCGTCGTTCTGCGGGTTAATCTGTGTGTTATAACCATAGTAAGGTTATCACATGGCCCGCGCACAAGCAATTGTCCAGTCAATGGACCTCCGGGTAACCCGGTCCATTGGCAGAAACATTACTTGTACTTGCTATGAGTAACCACAAGAATCTGCCGTGCTTTGGATGCCATTCGATGTGAAAATTGAGCGCAATTCCTACGCGCAATTAAGCTTAGATAAGCGCACAGTTCGTGACAAGACTTCAAGTTTTAACTGTACATTCAAAATAATTGTATTTGATTTAAGACGTCACGTACATGTGGTGCATACACATTTACTTTTAACAGTTAGTTGAAATGTATATTTGGTAAAGAGTCAGAATGTTCCCTGCATATCTTAACATTCACATGGGGATATTCACATGAATAAGCATGAAAGCCTTCATTTAGTAGACAATTGCAATTTCAAAACACAGTAAAGCCGCCGTTAAGAGATAGATATGCGCTAACCCATTAAAATACACGAAAGACAGACGACACTTGGAAACAAAATTCTTGAATAACTATATTTTTTCATTTTTGCTTCAAAAACATAGCTTTTGATCCCTCATTGAACGAGCTCAACGAGAGGTCATAAGCAATGTTTTTGAGACAAAAATGATAAAAATAATGAACACCGAATGATGAGTTTTGTTAGGTAAAATTTAATATTAACTCCGTTGATGAGTCTTGTTTACCTATCCAGGGGAGAATACTCTGTCGAATTATTTTATTTATTGGTGGTTTTGAGGTCACATATTTTTTAACAATTGCTTATCATGACAGTTTTACGAATGGAGGAAGCCGGAGTACCCGGGGAGAACCACCGAGCAACGGCGAGCAACTGTCAACTCCCCAACATACTAACTTCACACAAGCAGAGTGAGCATTGGTTGAAGACAAGTGCACCATCGACGTGCAGTTCGTCTTAGTTCACAGCGCCACCGTGCCCCCACGTGGGCAATGGGGGTGAAGTGATACTCTGTCGAAATACGTGTACATTAAATCTTGGCTCACATTTGTGTCAACTGTATTAACTGAAAATGTCACCCTGCTCTCGTCGAACATTTGGACAAGAAATAATTAGGTTTTGCAAACGCACGTTTGACGATAACAGATGCGAATAGAAATTGTGGTGACGAGAACGACAGTTCATGTAATACACTGTTCCAAACAGTTAACCCCCTGCACACTGATGTCAAAATATCTAAATTTCGTGCAGAAAACATTTCCCATAATGCAACTAGAAATTTAACCAATTCAATCTCGTTTGACAGAGCTCATTGAGCTCTGTCAAACGAGATTGAATTGGTTAAATTTCTAGATGTATTATGGGAAAAAACAGCTTCCTGAAATTTTGGTATTTTGACATCAGAGTGAAGGGGGTTAAAATAAACCCAGGTTATGAAAAAGATATTTGGACTGTTGAGCCTGCTTATATGAGAATTATGTAGTGGAGTGTGACTAATCAAATAGGGGTGTTGTTGCTGAGCTACATCAACATTCTGAGATTAATCTGAGCGGAAACTGAGCGACACCTCACTTTTTATATCGTAAAGGGTATAGGTGAGACTTGCAAAATCATTCTTCTGATGTGAACTCTATAAAATGATCATCAGGAAAGACTCAGTTTCCTTGAGTACATGGCTGACAATTTTCCTGATAGGAAGAGATTTACGGGAAAGTTAGCCCCAACCGTGCCCTTAATTTCATAAAGCTGTCAGTAAATTTAACACTAAGGCTAAAGAAAATTAATATTTTGATTCTCAGGCACCGGCGCATTCGTTTTGTCGGCCCGCGTTCGTCATATTAATTTTGGAGGCAAAATTCAGAATGTATAAAACTATCATAGGGTGCGCGATTTTAGCGGTGTCACATCGCGATTTCTGATGCAATATGTCGTATACATTGATACAGTATTGTTATTCTCTTCGCGAAATGCGACACGATTATCATATGAATGTACAAAATAAATATTTACTGGTTGAGATATTAGTTTTAGTAGTCTAAATTTGTTCATCAAAAATTGGCTTATTACAAATTATTGGAGAGTGCCAACAGGCACTCTCCAATAATTTGTAACAGAACAAATTTGTATAAACAAACTATATTTACTTTTGACTGAATACGAAACATTGGTAACGAAAATGTTGGCTGTTGCACTGACTGGTACCCTCATTTTTTGAAAGGTCGGATTCTGGCTCCTAGCACTCAGCCGGTTAAAAAAAGTCCTTATTATTTTTTATCTCCATTTTAGTTGTTCCATATTGATTTTGTGTTGTATGATCACAACAAATAATCACTGAAATCAACCTGGAAGCTCTAGTATTTAATTTTAGGCTATAAAAATAAAAACCACCCTCCCTCATTCGTTTTGAAAAAAAAATGCCTGAGAATCAATTATTTAATTTTCTTTGGCCTAAAGGTTTCATTTATTTATTTATTTATTTATTTATTTATTTATTTATTTATTGGTGTTTAAGGTCACATATTTCTGCACAATGGTTAATCATAACCACGACGGTTTTACGGGTGGAGGAATCCGGAATACCCGGAGAGTACCACCGAGCAACGGCGAGTAACTGTCAGCACCCAAACATACTAACTCCACACAAGAAGGGTTAGCATTGCTTGAAGACAAGTGCACCATCTACGTGCAGTACGTTTCAGTACACAACGCCACCGTGCCTTCGGCTTTCGTGATGGCCAAAGATATCTCGTGCGATAATTCTTAACCCATTCAAACGTATGTGCGCTTCTGTATATTTACCCTTTTTGAAATTTTGTGATTTTTTATCTGTTCATTATACCAACAGTATGAACACCTTGACATATAATACAGACATTGTCTTTTCCAATAATATAACAGTCCAGGAGGTGAGACATGCTAATATTTTTCCTCCGAAGAATAAAAACATGCAAATTACTGACTGTCAAAGCATATTCCCTTAACAAAAAGCTAAATTTGACACCACCATGTATTCTGACCAAAAATAGTTAAGCCCCCCCCCCCCCGCCCCCCCCCCCCCCCCCCCCCACCCCCGCCATCTTCCTATAATACCAGTGGGTATACAGTAAATGGGTAAATTCTCCTGAGAAAACCTGCTATTCGCAGTAGGGGGAATATGCCTTATTAGTGAAGCAAGGGTTTCTAGAGCTTTGTTTTTTATTAAATGAATATTAGGCACCGTCATCACAACGTTAAAAAAACGTCACGTTGTTCAGTACCTGATGGAACAGCCTCGAGAATATCTAACACAACTTAACCCTTTACCTAACATAAAAAGCAGACGACACTTGCAAACAAAATTCTTGAATAACTAATTTTTTTCATTTTTTATCTCAAAAACATAGGTTATCGGACCCCTCGTTGGAACGAGCTCGTTCCAACGAGGGATCATAATCAATGTTTTTGAGACAAAAACAGAAAAAATAATGAAAATTAATTGGCGATTTTTAAGAATATATAGCGCGGGTCGGTTTTGGTCGTTACATTGGGAAAGGGTTAATCGGCGTTTCCATGCTGTCCATGACCTTCTGAATTTTTCTCACGGTGATGTCTAATTTCTCTTTAAGCACACGGCAGTGAAGTGATCAATAGCCAGCAAATATTCACCAGTTTTAAGGATGTATGCCTGATCCGATAGAGGAATGCGGAATGTCACAATATGAGCTATTCGTATACCCACCCCCAGGTATTACAGGGGTAGGGGTAGTCCAAACTTGGACCCACAGTCCGTAATATAATTTTTGGCGTTGGTACGGCCTGTAGGTCCAACGCTCTCGATCACCGTGGTGTACTATATGACCAGTAAACGATTTACTTGCAGGTCTATCTCGCTTCGTGAGAACAATATGGCATATCCAGAAGCTTTTTGTTATTATGTGACCGAAAGAAGGATAATTGTAAAAAACAAAAACCTCTATGTCGGAAGCGCTTGGTCACCGTACTGTTCAGAAACGAAAGATTCATATCATTGAAGTGGTTCGAGAATATGAAGTTGGCAGCCATGTTTTGTATTTTTAAACATAATGACGTCATTCCTTCCTAGGTTTCAACCAGGGATTCCCTGATTGCAACCAATCGCTTAAGGAAGGAGCAAGTGTCTCGTCTACTTTTCATGTTGGGTAAAGTATTAATCATGTTATTACAGGTGAGAATTGTAAGATAAATCTATCATCGCCATTATGTTTAAGTGCAAAAAGTTGTATCAGAGTCTCGCCCTTGTTTTTAAAGCTATATCGCAATTCGTCTTCGACTCGTCGAGATATTGCCTTAGAGACAAGAGCTCGACTCTGATGCATGTATTATTTGTTGCATGACCTCTAGATATTACTCTATAATTTCAAAATCATCTAGCTATCATACTTTCACTTAAAAAGTGGAAGTATCTTGACATTGCTCTGCAATTTTATAATTCTAGTTCCTTTTAATCTTGGACGGGTATGTTGACATCAGGTATTACTGAGAGATAGGATTTACTTGAATCTTTTTCAAAGGGTGTCTAACAGTATTTTGTACCCTTTGCTTTCCATTTGTACCACGGTTTTTATCATTTCGGGTTGTATTACACACTCGTTAGTCAGAACGTGGCTTACGAGAGCTGTTTTCGCCACATTAAATTTCTTTCGTCGTCTGTGTCTATTTTTCTTGTTGTGTCTGTACCCTGAAAAAGGTCTTCGTCAGACCGAAAGCTAGGTGAAAATCTGATTTGTCCTATGCTGTTTGAGCTTTCTTTAGACGAATTTCTTTCGATTTTGTCTCTTGCATCTCTCAGATCCAGCACACCTGAAATAGATTTGTTTTATCAGAATACAGATTATTCTATATATATATATATATATATATATATATATATATATATATATACCCATAGTAGCTTGGTGTACCAAATGTTCACCACGAGTGGTGAAGTAGTGTTACCCGCGAGCCTTTGGCGCACGGTTAACACCACTTCACCACGAGTGGGTGAACATTTGGTACACCAAGCTACTTTGTGTATATTTTATTTATACCATGATTGTCAGATTAATAAGAGTTTAAATGTTGAATAAATAAATATTCGCACGTGCGAATCTGATTTTGTTTACATTGGCACCGGTGGGCGGTACTTCCGCTGGCAATTATATCTCCGAAACGAAACAGAAAACGAAACGCGCAAATTATGGGGCCTTTTTTCGTTTTAATAACACACTGTTTCGAGTTATGGATACTTTATTAACATGAGACAATGTACGTTTGTTAAGTTTTAGAACCTTATGAGGTAAACTTATTTAAAAACGTAATAAATAATTGCCGGTTTCATTTCATTCTTCATGATGCGACGAGTGATAAATTTAGACAAGTTTGCATTCAAGGCGAGGTCACCAAAGGTCAACTTGTAGGTGTAAATGTTAACTATAGAAATCCCATCCCATTGCTGGCGTGTTCACCACGGTTGGTGTGTAAAGCTAAAAATTATGTCACAGGCTTTTTATATATAGTAGAATAGGTAATCATGATATAAAAGTTGGTTTTACTGCACTTTGAATAAAACTTCGAACTCAAAGCTCTGCCATTTTTGTTTCAGAACTGTTTAATATTTTCACGTCCTGTCTAAATTTATTTTGCAGATGGACCGCTTGTTGTAACCCCTTTGGGACAAAGATTGCATGAGTTTGACATTGTCCTAACCGACAAAGATTTAGAACGCTATTACCCTGTCGGGTAAGTATAAACTAAGTCCTGCTACTCATAAGCAGTGATGTGGCTTCATGAGTGTGTGTGCAGATTTTAGTTTAAACAGTATTTATTTCAAAAGAATTTCCATGGTAATACATAGCTTACATTATCATTGGGTGTGGATTCGACAGTAAACTGTTAGCTTATCTGTGGTCGTTTCCACTCATAGTAATTTTAACAGGTAGCAAACGAGAAGACAGTGAGACCAATTCCTTCTAACAAGAACGTGTACAATAAGATACCTGTTGACACAAATAATTCGCTAATAAAGAAAAATAGAAAATACTATAAAAGATACAAATTGGTTAGATTTCCCAAACTGATATAGAGTAAGAAGATAGAAGTACAGTTCTTAGGAAGAGAAAGAGTAAGGAGCGCCTAGTCCGAACCGAACCACCTCCATGTTTGTACCTTGATACTGTAACAAGCGAATTCTAAATTTTAACGTTATTGGACTATCATAAGAACATATACTCTAGTGAGGGAAATGACCGAGAGTTAGTTTATCGTGGTACAATAATTCTGAGCATATTTTGGTGGATTTTCACAGTTAAACAATAGCAGCATAAACAGATTTCGGCGCCCGGATACCAAAGCGTTCCATGTTCTAGTGGTACATACAACACTTTACTCTCCGGCGATGAATTATACTTTCATCGATCATTAGCGACAATCTTCGGGGACGGACCATGTATTATTCCCAGATGCGAGATGCACTTTATTGCTTTATGCTTGCAAGTGGGAGTACAAACATAGAGACGGTCAGATAATTCCAGTTAGCCCATGTCGGGCTTGCACTTGAGTTGTTGTTAGTTCAAGGCACAGTTGGAAGATAGGAAGTAATCTCCACCAGTCAACAGTGGCCTCCGCCCGGTCACGGTGATGTGGTATGGGTGCGATGTGTCCTAGCACCAAGACATTAGGAATGAACACCAGGTGGAACGCACGGCAATTATGAGGCAAAACAGAGGGCGGGTGTTGGGTTGCATAATGCGTGTATGAATATGCAGTCAGTCTGTATTATTATTCTTTTCCAGAAATATATTCATAGGGTTATAATAGTAGCACCACACTAACTATTCACTATGATCTGAGGGTCACCCAAAGTAGTTAACTAAATCTCGCAGAACTAAGAATGTACTTATGAACTGTTTTAAAAACTAAATAGTTTTCGTCATGAGTATAAAATTCGGATCCATACAGTAATGTATCGCGGTCAGTTTGACTGGGAAGTATCCCTAGGGTCTCACTTCGTATACGGTCATAATTAGGGCATTTTAATAAAAAGTGTTCTGTTGTCTCTTGTTCACCGCATGAGCAATTCGGTGACTCTGCCAGGTGATTAACAAAAAGATGCTCATTGAGGTGACTACATCGAAGTCGTAACCTGCAGTGGTATACTTGAGCTTTACGGGACATTGATTTGACAAAGTAGGCTGGGGGACGAACAAGGTTATGGTTTAAGTATTTTCGAAATTCTGCGAGAGAGCAATTTTCTCGATTGTTAGGTGGAATTTCGTTCCAAGAATTCGTTGTGGATGGGACAAAAGATCTTTGGTAGCATGCGGTTCGGCAATAAGGAACTCGTAGGTTAGTTGCGGTTCGAAGTTCGAAATTCTGGGTTATCGAAATAGGGGGTGGAACTAAACAGGAAATATATGGCGGGGAAATGTTATGGTACATTTTGAAGAACTGTATTAATTTGTGCTTCTGCCTTCTTGCTTGTAACGTCTCCCACCCAGTTTCAACGTAGAGTGATGCCTTGCTCGCACTTAAAGTTGCACCCGTAACAATTCGAGCACTCGCAATTTGGATTCGTTCAAGAGTTGTCATATTTGTTTCATTGCAGTTATCCCAAACCGTGTCTGCATATTCCAACAAGGGCCTAACAAAAGCAAAGTATATCTTCTCGAGAATTTTCTGGTCTAAGATAAATTTATTTCGTCTCATAAGATCCAGACGTGACCATGCTTTTGAAGAAATATGTTTTATGTGGTCATCCCACGAACAGTTTGAATTGAGAATAACACCCAAATGCTTGTGCTGCGTTACTTCTTTAATGGGAACATTTGCCATTACAAGGGGTGGCTGCTGTGCGGGATCTGTTCTGCGTGAAATTATCATAGTTTCGGTTTTAATGGGATTGAATTCTACCAACCACGTATGTGCCCAGTTTTCGATTGTAGTAAGATCATTGTTCAAAATAACAGCAGCCTGGTCAGGGTTTTCAATTATTAAATATAAGGTTGTGGTCAAGTCGTCTGCAAAAAGACGGATACTGCTGGTTAGACCTAGGGTTATATCGTTAATATAAATAAGAAACAACAGTGGGCCAAGAATAGATCCTTGAGGAACCCCCGACGTCACAGGTTTCCAAGAGGACTCCTCGGAGTTGACCACCACTCTTTGCATCCGATCTCAAAGATATGATGCAAAGAAGTCGAGAAGTTCGCCGGTTACTCCAATTTGTTCAAGTTTGAAGATTAGACCTTTGTGCCAGACTTTGTCAAAAGCTTTACTGACGTCGCAAAATACCACCCTCACATCTTTACCTTCATCAAGTGCACGGCTAAATGTGTCATAGATATCCGTAAGCTGCAGTACAGTTGAGTCACATGGAGTAAACCCAGACTGAAATGGACTTAGTATTTTATTTTCGTCTAAAAAGGACCACAGTTTTTTGAAGCTACACCGTTCGAACACTTTTCGAGACAGCTCAGCAGTGAAATCGGTCGATAGTTTGATAAAAGATTTGCAGGGTCTTTTTTAGGAACCGGTATCACGTTTGCCTTCTTCCACAGTTCAGGAAATTTGGGGTGGCTCAATGAGATATTGAAAAGGGTGGCGAGAGGCTGGGCTAGGGATGTGGAACACTCTTTGAGAAGACGCGGACAGATTAGGTCCGGACCTGTTGCCTTCGATACTTTCAGTAACTTCAGTGCGGAGCGCACATCATGTTGGTCAAGTTTTATAGTTCTGAGTTTTGGACTTTCTGGAAATGGCATCGATGGAAGGCACGCGTGACTATCGTCAATAGTTGCTATGCTACAAAAATAATCGTTAAACGCTTCCGCCTTGTCTTTGTCAGAACAAATTATCCTATCCCGGTAATTAATATTCGGAATTTCAGTTTTCCTGTTCCCTAAAAACATCTTGAGGGTCTTCCACCACAGGGAAGAATTAGTATGAGGGCTATCTAGAGTGGCCTGCATTCTGTTATAGTAATTGTTTTTTGCATTTCTTATGGCTGAAACAACTTGATTTCTTTTGGAACGATATTTCTCCCAAGCCTCGGGTCGACCTTTCGACTTGGCAGTACGGTAAAGACGTTTTCGTTGGCGAATCAGATGCCGAACTTCGTTGTGCATCCACTTTGGGTCGTTTCTCCTAATTGTTGTGATTTTATTGGGAATAAACTTAGAAGCTAATTCAAGAACGGTGGAAGTAAACTTGTTAACCATATTATCTACGTTTGTATATGAGAAAACGGTATCCCAGTCAGTGTTTACCAATGCATAATTCAACCCATTATAATCGCCCTCGTTATATAACCATACCCGACGTTTGAAACTCCTTACAGTCGTTTTCTTAAAGTCAACCGCGATACACACAGGACAGTGATACCTGGTTAAATCTGGTAAAAATGGATCAGCTACTTCAGTTGATAGCACATTGATGGAATCGCTAACTGCAATCAGGTCGAGCAATGTCGCTGACGTCTCCGTGAAAAACATTGGTTCAGATACAACCTGTTTAAGGTTAAAATAGTCAGCAACGTCACTAATTTTTCCCCTTCTCTGAGAGAGTAGATTATCGTTAAAATCACCAGTAATAATGAGGTCCGAGATTCCAGAGTCTTTCGCTTTCTCAATAGAGGCAGAGATCATTTCCCATACTTCATTATCACTATTCGGAGGTCGGTAGAAGATACCAAGTAGAAACGAGCCACTGGGAGTGTATATTTCGACCCATAAGCATTCAAGCGCAGCCAGTCCGAGATCTGGTCTTGGTTTGAATGGTATGCCAATCTTAATGTAAACCGCAACACCGCCACCCCGTGTTGGACGATCTTTCCGCAGTACCTCTTGAAACCCGTTTAGATGGATATCACTATTGTTATCGGAGGATCCTAACCATGTTTCGGAAAGAGCACATATATCATATGCAGACATTTCACATTGCAATGTATCGAGTTTAGGCCTTAGGCTTTGGATATTCAAGTGACAAATCCGCGTTCCTGTTGATGAAGTATTATCGATTGTACTAATCTCACTTGAAGGTCCAGGATTTACTTCGATATCACCGGAGAGAATTAACAACATTAAAGCACACGCAAACATAAGACATAATATTTGCAACATAGGGAGCGCAATCGTAGTTAGACTGCGTAAGTAATGTAATGACGCACCATCTGGTAAGGTCGCGTTTGGTGTATTAATTGTAATGTGGGACTTTAAGCCGAAATGTCGGGCCGAACACGCATATTTCAGGCGGCTATCAAGTCCATTATCCAAGTATTTTTGTGTTTTGGGGAGACCTTCTTTTAATGTTGATTCGACAAGCATCAGAGATAGCATTAGGGTTACTCCCATGCAACTGAACCGAAGTACAAGGTTAACAAGTATAAGGCATGACATATCTAGTCTGCGTTTTCCTGGTGCACCGCTACGCGCACGAACAGTGAAGAGACCCACTCGCATTCTGTAAATATTTATGTCATCCATTACAGAAGACCGAAACTATAATAATCATCAATAGGAGTGGGTC
This sequence comes from Pictodentalium vernedei, assembly GCA_031216915.1. Lineage (NCBI taxonomy): Eukaryota > Metazoa > Mollusca > Scaphopoda > Dentaliida > Dentaliidae > Pictodentalium > Pictodentalium vernedei. Next base: position 167,977,930 of record CM062294.1, read on the forward strand.
ACATGGTACACTGTTGACATCAACCACATCACCCGACGGCCATGGTGACACCACTGTTTGCTTCGGTGCACATGAGGCTTCTGTTGACAGTGAAAAGGGCGTTATGTGAGAGAGACAGGAAGAAATAAAAGTGTATTGAGTGAGAACTGATAAAACTGAACATATTATAAAAACAAATTGAATGCTATTTATTGGCATCAATACTTTTGGGTGTAAGGCCCAGCAACCGTTTAGCATCAGTGCAGTAGACCTGTCGCTTATAGAATGTAAACATGGCCCAAACGGCGCATTTTGCATTATATTCGGTAGCATTAGCTCACTATGGACCCCAGCCACAACAGCAAATGATGGTGGTTCATATCATTCATCTTCGAAGGGGCATCTCAGGATTAGTCGAAACAAGCTCACCTCCAAACTTACTTGTAACCCACATGCATGATGGGCTCAGGGGCACGAGCCATTAAGAGGTGGTAGGCCCCCTAGCAACCACGTATATATATATATACATAAGACATATACATGCAGACATATACATATACGTACGTATACATATATGCATATACACACATACATACATACACACACATACACATATACACCCACATATGTATGTGAGCTGTTGTGCAACACAACCCATGGAGATTTGGCAACACAACCTATCTTCGAAGAAAGATAAAAATCATGTAGTTTCTAAGGCGCATGAAGAAGGGAATTACGTGCTTACAAGAAGTGACTGGTTGCTAATCGGGGGCCAAAAAGTGTGACCAATCCCTACGAATTCACTCTCCTTGGGTTGGAGAATGAGAGAGTCGGGCGAGAAGTAAGTCACAGGGTTCAAGCATGAAATAGAGAGAGAAGGATAGAGTGGATAGAGAGAGATGGGGGGGGGGGGGGGTAATGGTCGAAAAAAGACGAAAATTAAGGAGGGTAGTAAGGATGGCACAGTTATGGTTAATGAGCCGTGCCCCACCCTACGACTCGATCCATTGACAGTGTCCATGTAACGGGAATTTGATCAAGAGGAGATGATAACTGGACTAATCATAGTAAGCAGACATGACACACTTAAAATGTAGCCCGTGGAATGTGTTTCTGGTGACAGTAAGATGAATATCTTTCACAGAGAACTTCGTTTCCACAGTTATTCAACCTAAACTTCGTCAGTTTGCTTGATAAGAAAATAAGTACCATGTTCATCGTGCTTTATTTGTAGAAAGGATTGGAAACATAGGAGGGTAGGCATCACAATAATAACCCCATGCATTCGCTGTTGCTACCGAGGTCCAAGTAATTACTATCATTGGGTTTTTTTGTGGGGGTTTTATTTTTGTTGTTGTTTGCTTGTTTTTTGTTTTTTTTTTTTTTGTTTGTTTTGTGTCCTGCGCACATATCCCTCACTGAGCCCCAACGCGCTCTGTGTGCCCACTGGCACACAGAACGCGTTGGGACTCAGGGGACGAGATGTGACAATTTAGTTTGGTCACCTTTTGTTTGTTTGTTTCTTGCGCCCATATCTTTCACTGAATTCCAACGCGTTCTGTGTGTCTATTGGCACACAGAACGCCTTGGGACTCAGGGAACGATATATGACAATTTGGTTCGGTCACTAACGCGTCATTTGCCGGTTAGTTGGGTGTGGGTCTCCCAGTCCCATGCCTGCCCAAACTGGGAATGATAATATGAATAATGTGTAGGTCGACTTAATATGTTAGGGAGACAATGACAAATTACCCCCAACTCTGCATGTCGAAACGCGAAAATGCCAGACGACTGATGTGAACAGCGTAGAAATTAAGTTCATTGTTGTGTGGACATGAAACTTATGATTATCCATTTACGTGGGGTGCAGATGATTCAAGGCCTTTCCTGCACTATCCTCCAACGTACCAATTCGTCGGACAAGCGTGGAGAAGTGAATAAATAATATATCTTCTACGCGACAGGTCGTAATTCCCAGAATTGACAAATGAGTTTGAGGAATAGTAGCAGCAAATTTGTATAGATGTCAAAGGACAATTGACTTAATGAGCCGGTAATCAATAGTCCCATTTGTTTTGGGGCACGAGATAAGCAAATGGCGCAATCATTTACCCAGTCTGAGCAGGCATGCAGATGGACGTACCTTGGTATTTGTGGGGACATACACATTTATCGGCGTGACTATTTACACCAGTGCAAAATTATCTAACTCAGTCACCATATATGTATATACCTACACGATTGCCCACACACAAGTACAGATACGTGTACCCTCGTGCTTATGGGCTCACATACCTTTGCCAACATCAACATTTACACCCAGAGACATGCATTACACGCACAATCGCCTATGCACGGAAGCCTATAGATACTATCCTCGACAACATGCACACGACGAATTACAAGCTCGTGGTACGTAATACACGCATAATATCTACAATGCACGTGCAAAGTACATTGGTCTCCATACATGAATATATCGGTCGATTGCCTCCTTTAAACACAGAGATTTAAGAACAAAGGTATGTGAGACGAATACGCATGCACACGCCCATGGATATACACAGTCAAGTGGAAAGGCGAACACATAAATTCATGTTAAAGCATAAAGCATAAACTTTCTTGTTGGGTATTGAGTTCTTCGCCTGTATGTCCCAGAAGCGTACCTAATACGTGTGCATTTGGAGGCTCTGAAAGAGACATATAACTGAGGGCTATCTCCATCATGTCTTGGGTGTACCGAGCAATTTTACCCAAGTATGTAAACCAAAAATTGCAGGTGACATTTGATTATGATGAAGAGAATATAAACTTTACCCCTGTCAAGAAAACACAGCTCTTGACTCCCCCCCCCCCCCCCTCCTCCCTCCACCGGAGCAAGATTACAGATCTTGCTCCATTGAGGGGTCATGCCCCATGCACATGACCATGGATAAACACACTCAAATGGAAAGGCAAACACAAAAACACATATTACAAGAGAGAATTACGTGTTGGTTATTGAGTTTTTCGCCCATTGGTCCCAGAAGCGCACTTAATACGTGAGCATTGGAAGACTCTGAAAGAGAGATGCAACTGATGGCTATCTCCATCATGACTTGAGTGTACCGAAAAATTTAGTTCAAGTATGTAAACCAAAAAGTGCAAGTGGCATTCGATTAAGATGAAGAAAGTATAAAATTTACCCCTGCCAAAATACACAGCTCATGATACACAACTCATGACCCCCACCGGGGCAAGATCAGAGATCTTGCTCCAATGAGGGGTCATGCTCCATGTTTCCCAAACCAAAAATGAGGTAATAAATTTGAGTAATCCGATCTGAACACGAGTTCATTTTTTTTACATTTTATGTCAGTTCCGAACTTCGACATCACTTAGCAAGCACGGGAAACAGGGGGGGGGGGGGGGGGGGGGGGGGGGGCTTATTTGGACAAATTGTTAGAAAGCTGCCAAATAAATTCACAATAAATACTTAGACGTCAAATTAAGGGGAAATTGGTAAGATTATTGAACTTTCAAGCATGTTCACAATTCCCAGTACCGAGTTTGTTGTTTCAAATTCGATCACACTCTCTAGTCCCATCCTACACCACCCAACCCCCATCCAACCCCCACCAAGAGCACTCCCGACGCCCCTCCGCAAACTTTCACAATTCACTGTACCGAATTTGTTGTTTCAAATTCAATCACACTCCCTAGACCCATCCTGCACCGCCCACCCAACCCCCACCAAGGGCACTCCCGACGCCCCTCCGCAAACACTGAAGTGCAGGTCGGCAGATGTCGCCATATAAATTCACAGTTCACAATAGTACTTCGACGTCTAATCATTTCACACAATGTAGGGTTAACACAGTAGTCCACACCCCACCAGAATACTGTCCCAAATTTATAAAACTATCCGCGACTACGACTGTGCAGATTTTAAACTTGATGTTGCATTGATCTGGAGATATTTAAACCCTCGAAATAGGCATTATGGCATAATTTCCTGGAAATAGAATTTTGAACTTCAGGGCCATTGGCCGGGGGATTTCTGGTCGGGGAGATGTGGGGTTAGTCTCACAATTAAGCTTTCTCAGAAGCTGGAAATTTTGAGGTGCTAGTTTGAAAAATTATACCTGGGGTACAAATGGTCGAACCTTAAATTGGAAATGCGATGGCCACCCCACCAGGTGGATGCCTGTGGAGCTGTGGAGATGGTCCCCCTCCCCATTCATTCCTTTCTAGTTTGGGACCAGTTAGCGTGGTGTAACATTACTATGTCAGACACATGTATATTTCTGTGTAGATGTATGAAGCAGTATAAATCTATTGGAAAGTACACCCGGTAGATAGTACATTTAGATTCAATCATTCAAGCATAGAAAAAAGAAGGAATTGTTGTTGTTTGAAAAACTCAACAATCACTTGTCCTTCTAAAAGTTGAGGGGGAGTTCTATAGCAAGTCCGGATCCAGTTTGATCGGAGCTGAGGCTGAAGCAACTAATGTTCTACGACGGGGTCTGTGACGCAAGACGTTGTCTGCAATTAGCATTGCAAGGCGTTGCCGCGTGACACGTAACAATGCTTTGGAACAATAATCTCTTTTGGAAATTATCGCCACAAAGCATCGCCACATATCACGTGTCGTTGCGTTACATTGCTTATGTCGGTCGGGATGCTTACGGTTTCGACCCCTATATAGAGAAAGGGTATCTCTCCGTATGTTGCAATGCTTCTAAATCATCCACCCCATGATTAAAAAGGCTCGAAGACCTGGGAGTTTATCGGTTAGGTTGTAGGACCAGGCATGTCTACCGGTACCTGTTTTGGTACCGGTTCTCTCATGCTTCAACCGGCGCCTGTACTGAAGTTTTTGTCCAGCCGGAACCGGGACAAAATTATTTTATGGGGAAATTCATAACTGAACGAGGGTAAAAGGGCTGATAATTCGTCCCCTGAGTTCCAATGTGTTCTATGTGCCTACCGTCCCCTGAGTTCCAATGTGTTCTATGTGCCTACTGGCACATAGAACACATTGGAACTCAGGGGATGAATTGTGTATGGCACACTTACATGACATACTTTCAGTTTATTTGTGAATGAACATATCAAAACAATCAAAAGGGGAATGTTCTGTCTGCACCACAACCCAGATAAGACCAATCATTTTAACTTTCCAAACGTGGCATCAAAGACAATGAAACCGCCGCCATCGGCTACTTCAAAGAAATTACATGTATTCTGTGGCGATATCAAAGTAATCATAAAGCACGATTTTGTACTTTATGATTACTTTGATGTCCTCGCAGAATAATTGGTACGATGCCATGTTTGTTTTTGCGATCTTGGGGAGTGGGTTGGTTTAAATTCGAATTTCTACCATCTGCTTGTGATGTCGGTTCATGCCCACTAGACCAACTCCCACTAGACCAATTCCCTCTAGACCAATTCCCAAAAAGACCAACTCCCATTAGACCAATTCCCTCTAGACCAAATGTTAAATTATGTATTAGAATAGATGAACAGGATATATAAAAAGAAGAGAAAAGGAATTATCAACTTTTACTTTTACAAGGGACATGTTTCAACACTTTTGATTTTCAATACATTGTTTTTATAGCTATTTGTGTGTTGTTCATTGACAATTGATGTTTATTGAGCATGGTGTCTATTATCACAGTTTGTGATGTTTATTGAGCTTGGTGTCTGTTATCACAGTTTGTGATGTTTATTGAGCTTGGTGTCTGTTATCAATCTCTCTCATTTATCCTGGGGGCGTGGTGCCGTCACGGTAACCGGTTCTCGTCAGATCACCGAAGTTAAGCAACGTCGAGCGCGATTAGAAGTTGGATGGGTGACCATTTCAGCGACTGATTCGCGCCCGCGTTGTGTCCTTGGGCAAGACACTTAACTCCAACTGCCTACATGGGGGTCTTCAACCAATCTACCCTGCCTGTGCCGCGGTGCAGAGTTCAGAGTTGCGATGTTGAAGAGCTGACAGCTGTTCGCCGTTGCTCGGTGGTTCTCTCCGGGTACTCCGGCTTCCTCCACCCGTAAAACTGTCACGGTCACGATTAGCCATTGTGCATAAGTATCTGACCTTAAACACCAATAAATAAATAATCTCATTTATCCCTCCAATGGGTGTTAGACCAGCATGGGAAGGGATCAAGGAAGAACTTTCAAATTCTCAGGGCAGTGGCATTTCCGATTTCAGTGACTATGTGGAAACTACATGGATATCTAGCCAGGCAACATTCCCAATAAAACTTTGGAATCATCACCATACCCCGGCCCACCGTACTAATAATAGTGTAGAGGGGTGGCACTGTAAGCTAAATTGAATAGTTGGAAAATCTCATCCAAACATGTATGAAATAACTGACATTTTCAAACAAGAAACTACTGTGAACCAGGTTAAATTTGAACAATTAGAATGTGGTGCCCCTCCTCCGAAACGCAAGAAGAAATATATTTGCGTTGATGAACGACTCAAAAGGCTAAAAACTAAATTATGTGATGGTGAAGTTTGTGTAAATGAGTTTCTTGATCAAGCCAAATATCTGTGTTCTGTATGAATTAGGATACCTAGTGACTATAGGAAACAGTAACTCCCTTCACTATAATTAATGTGACTAAATTTTTAATTATTGGGGAATTGACACCTTCCTATATTCATCAAATATTTGATGAAAGTAATCCCTATTAATATTTCTGTCAATGGAGTAATTTTCATTATCCAAATTAAGCTTTGTGATCTCTAGATTATAGGAAAGTGTTAAATCACCATTCATTAAATATTTCTGTCAATGAAGTAATTTTCACTGACCAAATTACTACTCAATGAAACAATGAACAAGGTGACCCTCTCCCCAAAAGAATGTTGTCTATTTGTCTGCATATTTTTTGCCATATCAGTGCTTCATATCACATTTTTGAACTTTGATTTGTGTAGTCAAAAGTGTTGAAATATTCCTCATGTAAAAGTAAACCTTGATAATTTTTTTTCTAGTCCTCATTATTTATTAGGATAGGAAATTAAATGAACACAAGGTATATATCAAAGTATATATATCATGTAATCAGCTATTTTCCTATTCTAATACATAATATAACAGTTGGTCCTTTGGGAATTGGTCTAGTGGGAGTTGGTCTTTTGGGAATTGGTCTAGAGGGAATTGGTCTAGTGGGAGTTGGTCTAGTGGGAAGACACCGTGATGTCACCCAATTACTGACTTGTCCTGGTAGAGGTTTCCACGGCTCTGTCCCGCCCCGGTGCCGGTTATGTTGGTACCGGCGGCACTTTGAGATGCCTGTGTAGGACCCAGTTCCCTATTTTCCGCCATGCCAGGAGCATATTTATATACGATTCTGTTACCAACCTTTTGCAGTTATCCATAGATGAACAATAAGCGGTAGTGGAAATCCATGTGTTATCGCGTATATTATCGTTCCGACACGAGGTGACACTGTCTGTTGAAAGTGTCGTTAAGCCCCATTAAATAAATGAATAATCATTCCCCCTATAAACTCTAATACCGCCTCCTGGGCGGGTTTGAATGACTCTATATGACATTTGTGGAGTATTTTGGCTGGCTGGCAAACTTTGCGGTCATGTGTAAAAAAACACCAGGGGGCCACAATGTCCTTCTCTACGCCCACCCCCACCCCTTCTTTGTCATTTGTCCTTTGTCTTCTAGATGGGGGAGTTTCAGAAGGTTGTTGCATCCAGACAGGGTCAAATGCATCTCTCATTTGCGACAATTTGTCTGCAAAATGTTGGAGGCAGTCGCTGACCTTGAGATAAAGATGCATGAATGCGTTTACTCTTGATCAAAAACGAAAGGCAGCGACATTTGATAACAACATTCTTCAATAACTAATTTCGTTCATTTTTTGCGCCGAAAACATAGCTTATGACCCTCATTGGAACGAACTCATCGAGCTCGCCCCAATGAAGAGTCATAAACTATGTTTTTGATACAAAGAAATTATAAAAGAATGAAAATTGAATGTGGATTTTTGTGAATAGCGCTGGTCAGTTTCGGCCTTTACGTTGGGAAAAGATTTTAAATTGTAACAAAAAACCGCTTTGAAAATTTATCAAATGGGTAAAAACATCACTGTTTCCGAAAATAACGTACCGTTTTGGGGTTTGGGGGGATTTTCCTGAAAGGATAAGATATTTATTACTCTCATTATTATTATTTTAATTGTTTTTTTTCTTTTCTTTTCAACGCCCCTTTCAGAGTGGAATTCTCGAAGGTTCTTACAGATTATTTTCAAAAACTTTGCACACTCATAGATCCTTATGAGTTGTCTGCTTCTTTGGAGATTGGTTCCGACCAAATATTTTTTCTTCCACAAACGTTCAAATCTTGACCTATATCTCATGAATAAAAAAACCTCGATTGACTTAACTTTTTACAGTCTGTCAAAATACACCATTTTCATATAAAAGCTCAAAAGTAAGTCACATATCGTCTGCCTTAAAGAAAAATGGCAACAAAACAAACAAATCTCGTTTATTCTGTTGTTCCATTTATATACCGAACCAACCCCAAAACAGCGAGAAATGTGACCCGTCTTAATAACATTTCGCATAAACCAATTTACGAGATCCAACCTTAAAAAATTAAACGAGATCGTTTCCTAACACTCACAATTCCTTCTTTACCCGTTTTTTGCTAAATTAATGATTTTTCTGTGAAAATTGCTCACGTCCTATCATAAGGTACATGGAAGTATATATTTGACATTTTAAAATGTGTTGTCACTGCTCAAATAAGATATAACCAGTAGATTGACACAGACTCCGCTTCGATTTAACAGTCAAACATTCAGTCGTTTTCACGTGTGATTTTCAAGATAGTAGTATGTCATGTACCCGGACACCACCATGTTACAGGATCCCATGCAACATTTCATGTGACGTCATAGTGTTGTCAAGGTAACCCGCGTGAGCGGCCATCTTGTGACATCATCTCCATAGTGATACGTGTTGTTAGTGTGCATGCGCAGGGATAGAAAATTATACCTCATTGAGGACTTTTCTCATAGCCCTCATGGACTCAAAAAGAAATGAGGCTATGACGGATAATAAATGAGGCCTCATTGAGGGCTTTTCACATAGCCCTCATGGCCTCATACGACAAAAAGGGGTGCCGAAGGCAATGTTTTCCAAAAAGGGGTGCCGAAATTGGGGTTCCTGGGATATGGCTGTTAAATACTGTAATGAGGCTAAGACGGATAGTAAATTATACCTCACTGATGCTTTTTTCGTGGCCCTCAAAGAGAAATGAGGCTCTGAGGGATAGTAAATAAGGCCGCATCGAGGACTTTTCACATAGCCCTCATGACCTCATACGACTAAAAATGGATTCTCCAGAAAGTATCCTCGATAGGTATCCTCAAATAATACAATACCAGGCCATAGGTATCCTCAAATACTGAAATGAGGCTAAGAGGGACAGTAAATGAGGCCTCAAGGAGGGCTTTCTCATAGCCCTCATGGCCAAATACGACTAAAAAGGGATTTCATAACCAGAGACGTTTCACAAAAAGGGATTCCATGGGTCGTGGCCATTGGATGCAGAGGTGATGAGACTCGAAAAGGACTTCGCTGTAATAAGGGGAGATAACTCTGCATACAGACTATGGGAAATCAAGCAATATGATTGGTTAGTTAGAGCCAGGAAAGTGAACTGATTGGGTGATCTGGATACATGAAACAACAAGAGTACACGGAATAGTGTCAAAACTAACAAGAACAGACCAGAAAAAGTAAACATAGTAATAATAAGCAAAACTGTTCCAACTGAAAGACTCTTCTATTCTACTGGAGTATACACCAGAACAAATGAACATGGTCAGGTAGACGAAAACTATTGCATATATAGATAGAAGCAGAGAATTCTGGAAGAATTCGAAATAGTACAACTTGTCTGGTTGTTTGTGGTAATTCGTGATACTCCGATTCAATCGAACATACCCTCCGAACATACCCCTATCCTATAAGAAGGTTTTAAGTCACATAACAACCACCTGCTACAATCGAAACCAAGATGGCGGCCTCCAGTATGCAAAATGGACGACGGAAACACGTATCACCCTAACAACATGCGCTGCGCATGCGCACTAACACCACGTATCACTATAGAGATAGCGTCACAAGATGGCCGCTCACGCGGGTTACCATAGCAACGCAACATGGCGCCACTGGGTCACGTGGCTATGACGTCACATGAGATCCTGCAACTTGGACGTGTCCGGGTATATGACATACTACTCAACATGTTTCAAGATTGTCACTGGAGATGAAGAGATGTGCAATAACGATAAATTACTCCTTCACCGAATATACACAATGCCAACAATATAGATGAAAAGCATTGAATTTACAAGTTGAAGTGGTCGCCTACCTTTTTCTTTGCTGACACGCCGCTATCTTAAAAAGATCCTTCCTTAACAGGTACACATAGTTCGGCAGCCAATGCACCGTTGCGTATTTTAGCGTCTAGAGTTTTTTTTTTCTCAGCGAATTATGGTTGTCCACAACACCCATTTGAGGAATCAATCGGCTGGCCTTTTGTCAGCCTTGAGGATTTTGTGATATTCGGTTTTTAAAAATGGCGGCCATTTTTACAAACAGGAGGATGTTTTCCAACGTGGAGTGCTAATTGAAACAAACTAGCATCTTTCTTATCCAACAGACACGCCTTTTTAATTTGAGCAAAAATCAGACTGCCTAAATCCGACATGGCAGATAAAAATCAGAAAAAATCGACTTTTTCACATATCTCACCAATTTGGTCCAGATTACTAGTGCAATAATGGTCGAAGTGACCAGTGTTTGTGATGGAAAATCACATGACAGTAATGTTTAGGCATTTCCGTACAACTGTACAAGCTCTATCGGTTCAGGTATGAAGTTCTGAATTGGTACTCATTTATCACCCGTAAATTATCAAAGATATCATTGATATTAACCCTTTACCCAACGCAGATGATATGAAAATTTATTATTTTTCATTGGAAAGAGCTCGACGAGCTCGTTCCAAAGAGGGTCCACATGATATGGTTTGGTTGAAATTGTTCGAAAAATAATTTCTTTCAGCTGCCGAATTTGCATATTACGCGGGTGGGTGTGGGCGGGTGCGGGCTGGTGCGGGCGGGTGCGGGCGATTCGTTGGGTAAAGGGATAAAAGATTAGAAACAGACAGTCGTGGTGTATGGTATGACAAGAAAGATTATGTAAACCACTAGGTAGTTTCAAAAATGGGTAAGGATCCAAAAGTATAACAAAAAAACAATGTAATGTCCAATATGGTATTTCCTATACAGTTTAGGCAATAATTAGTCTTCATTTTCGGCAGAATCGGCAGCTGGTCCAATCCTACCAGTGGTGATATTCACGACTTCACTCGGGTGTTGCTTCGGATTCAAGAGAATGTTAACCACATCCAGTTTGCTCCTGATGTCATCTCGATCAAGTTTATCAGCGGCGATTCTACTCTTAGCTTCTTTGTGAAACTGATTTAAACTCGAATTCACACCAGAATCCCTCAATCGAGAAACGTCACTAACTAAACGGCCACACGTATGAAGACAGAATCCAGACTTTGCGACTTTGTGTAGGGCCGTCGAAAGGGGAGGGGGAGCCGGGGTAGTAACCCCGGGGCCCGGCGGTCCGGGGGGCCTCGACTGAACCGAGAGCAGAATAAATCCGTTGAAACTCTTTTACTCTGGGTCAACTGAGCGTCCAAACCAATCAGCATGCATGATGCATGCTGATTGGTTTGGAGCTCAGTTTACCCAGAGTTGAAGAGTTTCAACGGATTCATTCTGTAATGATGAAAGCAGCATATGTAGCATGACAGTAAATCGTTTCATGCTGAGAATCCTTACCACATGGCATCGCATTTGTATACAGCTTTAGGTAAGAGGAAAAGTCTCATAAAAAGAGACAAAGAGGATAAAAATAACTGCAAGATGCAGTCGTGCGGCTGCAGTTTGCAGTTATTTTTATCCCAATGTACCAACTGTGTGCATTGGAGTATGTCCACATGCTTTATCATATGCCAGCTAGTCTTTGGGAGGCAATTGAGTCATAACAGATATCGGTCGGAGGAAGGGTGAATATGTTCATGGGTCCTTGGTAAGTTGGGTTTGAAACAAGGGGGCCAGGTGGTACCATCTAATTGATCCCAGGGGCCCGTATTTTCTCTCGGCGGCACTGACTTTGTGGTTTCAAAGTGATACCGATTATTCCAGATTTACCATGTCCATAACGCATGAATGTGGTTTCGATATACATGTTGCTCTAAATTCCATTCCAAATCCATCTATATGTCTCATTATATGATTCCCTTTCATGAGATGGTCGAGAATGTCTTGGTGTTGAGCTGGTATCCGGACAAATTGTCCATAGGACAAAATGTCCATGGACATAATGTCCATGGTGGTTCTGCATAGGTGGACAAAATGTCCATACGACATAATGTCCATGGACAAAATGTCCATGAACAAAATGTACATATAGTAGTACACCATAAAATCAGTTGGGTTGAAAATTAACCAAAATCGACTGAGTTGAGTGAATATGAATCTTATTCACTCAACTCAGTCGATTTTGGTTAATTTTCAACCCAGCTGATTTTAGAGTGTAAAATAATATTACAAAAGACTGAATACCCCTGGGACAAAATCCCCTTGATAAATATAAATACTATGAATATAGTAGACTATAAAATCAGTTGGATTGAAAATTAACCAAAATCGACTGGGTTTAGTGATTTTTTCACTCAACCTAGTCGGTTTGGGTTAGTTTTCAATCTAACTGATTTTAGAGTGTAAAATAACATAACAAGTTTACAGTCTAATGACATGGGACAAAATCCCCTTGATAAATATAAATACTATGAATATAGTAGACTATAAAATCAATTGGATTGAAAATTAACCAAAATCGACTGGGTTTAGTGATTTTTTCACTCAACCCAGTCGGTTTGGGTTAGTTTTCAATCTAACTGATTTTAGAGTGTAAAATAACATAACAAGTTTACAGTCTAATGACATGGCCAAGGAAATTTAAAAATTCTGAGAGGTTTTTCTTTTTGTCCTTAAAGTCAATACACAGATTCTTCTTTGTAGAGTTAGGTAATAACCATGGAATGATCCTTTCTGATAGCATCAAGGGTTACCCAGACTGATGCATGGTGGTAACCTATGGACTTATTAAATGCACTGTTCCAAGATTCACAGATGTTATTTGTTCTATGATCGTCATTCAGAGTTGAATCATTGACGTTCCAAAGTGGAGGTGGGTAAAGTGCTGGTACATTGCGAAACCTAATGCTTGGAATACCGTCGGAGGATGATTCTGCTGGAACTTTTATTTGCCGATAAGAACCAGCCACGTATGTTTTGTTGAAATAATCCACTAATGGTTCAAGAATTTCAGGAGCAGAATCCATGATGTGTTCCATTCCATTTTTCACCTCTTCCACTGGCAAAAAAGCTAAGCCATCCAACATTGCACAAAAATGTCTCACTTCACTGTCATTCTTATATATTTCAACAAGTCCCAAAGCCTGAATCCTGCGCCACGTGCACTGGGTTAGATGATAAAAATACCATTGGAGTTGTATATGCTGTCCGAAGACTGTCTTGACAGAATTCATCATGGCCTGCTCAAAGTCCATCACAATCTTTTCAGGATCGGGTGTATATCCGTTTGCGTCACAGTTAGTCACAACAGCTTGCAGCAACTCATCATAAATATCCGGGGATTTGCCACTGAGAAAAGCATAAACACATGACACGGCAATGGCGCCAAGGGGGCATCGAATAACATATATTTGTTGAAAGAGCTTTGGTGCAGAAGAGAAGCAGCCATCCATATACCACACTTTCGAACGACATAAGTGTCTGAGTCCAGTTTCGGAACCGAAGACAAGCATTCGTTTGGACGTTTCTGGGCCATTATCATGAATGAGAAAGTTGTCGAAATTTGGCTCACCGGTTGTCTTCCACTCGCCGTCAATGATCAGGTCTTTGAGATGAGATGGATCTTTTGGAAGAGAACCATGCCTGTTTCTCCTGATGAGACGCTTCACTGTATTGTTGTTCCCCATCGCTGCACGTACTTCTAACGGCTTATGACTTACAAAGTCCGCAAGGATTTGTGCTGGACGACCTCTGTTAACACTTGCTGAGTCTTTGATTTCTGAACGCACTTTAGTAGCTTCAACTTTTGCTGCATTTGGGGCGTGATTATGATCTGTGACTTTTACAACCTTAGTTATCTGCAACAGAGAAAAACACTTAATTAAATGGAGAGAAATAATATACTGAGCCCAGGTTGTTTACTTAATATGGTTTGTAACAATAAATGCATTTAATCTATTATATCTTGCTTGACAGAGCTCATTGAGCTTTGTCAAACAAGATATAATAGAATAAATGCACAGTTGAACCACTGGAATATAACCAAATCCTTGTTAATTTATATTCCTGTTAATTGAATAACATCAAGTTGCAAAGTGACTATTATATGAATTCATTATATTGTAGAAAATTAGTAGAAAATTATGCCTTTATTCAACTGTACATGTTGGAAATGATGTATGCCCAGTTAGGTACTCGAAAGAAAAAAAGAGAAAACTTGATTTGACTTACCTCAACATCTGTATTAGCAAAGGATTTACAATCAAATGCAGCTCTGTTGGCACATGCCCATCGAATGGTTGATTTATTTGAAGATTTTTTGGTGTACATATATCCATCAAGAACTAATTTTTTGCCACCTTTATTGCTAGTAAGAACCTCCATGACTGAAGAATGTTTAATGACCAATTCAATATGATGTCCAATATATAGTTTGCTGTGTGTTTATCTTTCAAAAACATTGCTGTACATCAAAGAAATGAATGCTCTTTAGATGTGACTAGTACTGCAGTTTGACAATTTTCTTACCAATACATGAAAGATGGGATCTGTCTTTAGATGCAGTCACCAAACAGTTTTGACTGTTTTCATAGCCAAATTGAGAACAATATGTCAAAGACCAATCACACACACACCACAAGCTCATCATTGAATATTGTTATAAAAACAATAAAGTAATGTACACACATGCACATTTACCCTAAGCTAATGAGATATTCATGGTATTCTGATAACATGAAAAATATATACTTAAATTTTCAAAATAATTATAATAATAAAATTAAACTTAAAATTGGGAAGTACAAAAAATAGGAAAACAAAAAAAAATGGACATTTTGTCCACCATGGCAAATTAATCAAGGACATTATGTCCCTGGACATTATGTCCTATGGACATTATGTCCAAGGTGTATTTTTTGTTGGACATTTTGTCCATGGACATTTTGTCCTATGGACATTATGTCCCACTATCGTTGAGCTTGCATCTCTCGTAAATATTAAAGGCCATATCTTGCATAGTTAACGCTCTTTATGTAACGTTTTTCCGCGTTTACGCAACATTGTGTCGATCAGGAAATGATACGGGTGTGTTCTACGTCAGTTTGGGTCATGAAATTCGTGCAAAATCTTTCAAATGTTCGAAACATGATTTTTTCGGTCAAATTTGCGGTCATGTTATTCGGGCCTAATATTTAACATTTCTCAAGGCTGACAAGAAGCCATTCGACGGAATATTAATGTGGGATGTCTAAACTACCGGAAACGACCGAGAAAAAAAAATAGATACCACAACACGCACGAGTAAAGGTTTTAAAAGTGGGTTTGGCTGCCGGACAACAACACTGTTAATGGCCACATAGTTAGAATGCTTCATTTCATTACCGTAAATATCAACATAATTTCCATAATAAGGCCAAATCCGGCCGTTCAAATGTGTACCTTTCACACGAAATGAGTTTGTACTAATTCGTGCGAGATGTCTCTTTGTACCTTGAACACTTCACGGGGTACGAGTGAGTTGTATGTGATAGGTCTAAGAAGCTTTTCACTTGCAGCTGGATCTCTTTTCTGTCCAACCCGTCCAAATTTATATTGAGCAATATTTTCTGATTAAAATAAGCGAATTATTTGAACTTCTCGAGGATTTGTCAAAAGTGCACACTTCATCAATAACTGCTCAGAAGCCTTATCAAATATGTATATTTTTCCTGTTTTTTGTGTGTGTGTGGGGGGGGGGGGGGGGTGCTACAACTTTCCAAAAGTCGAAGAGAAGTTTCAAAAATGGACATTTTGTGCATACAATCTCGGGACTATTTAAGGAATAGTGCATGGCTTGGAGTCGACTACGCCTATATAGTGCCCAGTGAGGTGGTGTAGTTCCCCTCGTGAAGAGGATGGAACTACACCACCTCACTGGGCACTATATGGGCGTAGTCAACGACAAGACATGCACTAATCCTTATATTATATCGAACACACATCAAGAAAAACATCTGTCCGATTTGTTAATCTATTACCAAGGTAGCAGCCCTACCAACCAGCGTATATAGAAAAAAATACCATGTAGTTTTTAAAAAACATTTTCTTCTTCCAAAACACGGCTAACTTGGGTTATTGATATGAGCAGAAGACAGATTTTGAATCGGTCGGCAAGGGTAAACAAAACATTTCCCCCAAACGGAACTGTATATTCTAGAATCGCGCAACTCGCGAATGAAAACTAAAATTTTCGAAATTTGACAGCGCAGTTTGATAATTTCCACACGTTTGTCACACATATACATTACCGAATGGGTCTGTACGGGATACAAACTCCGAAGATTCAATTGAATTCCATTATTTATTCGTTTACTGCCCAAAACATACAATTAAATAGCGAAATAATATGAGCAGCGAAGCAAATGATTTTTCATATCCGGACGCGTTCTCATGAAAGTTGGACCCAGGTATGGATCATTCTCTTCGAAACGAGATATGGATCATCTTCTCAAGGAATAAAATGAACGCCTCGAAAAATGTGACTTCAACAATGGAAAAGCGGTACATTTTTCCACAAAGATTTCTTTCCGGGTCGTTTTGTGGATGTTGTGCCTCTGTGAATCGATATTTAAATTTAGCCTGCTTAGTTTTATTCGCCCAGTATGAAAAGAAAACTGATATAGTAGTGTGCTTAAAAATAGAAAACGTGTAGTGCCTGGGTGTAGTGCCTGGTCAGTTCTGTGGATGCAAACTACACGAAATAGGAGTGCAGCATTCATCCAATCAGGAGTCTAGAAGGTCACGTGAGATATAATATCAATTGATAGACTACCAGTAATGGTCCAAAAAGTAAAAACATAATGTATTATTACCGTAAATTCCAAAACATTTTGGGTTTTCTCCATAATGAATTTTAGCTTTCCTCTACACTCAATTCTTTTTTTCTGCCAATAAACAACCAAACCACCCAAATTTGTTATGGGCCCCAATTAGGACCCTGCTAAGCTTCTCGATTCGATTCGATTTCGAATATCAACTGGTATTCAGTTCGATTCGAAATCGGCTTTCCGATTCGTTTCTCTTCGAATTCTTTCATTGGAAAATAGTTGGCATCAGTCATATTCGTCGCCTCGTAGTTCAGATGGACTTAGTACATAAATGATGCTGAGAGTGAAGACAGAGTGTAATTTCCGCTATATTTATTTCAATAACATCTGCAGCCATGCTGCCACCCATGCTGATTCCAGTTCCACAGGTCACTACAACTGTTTGAAGCAAATTTTAGGTTTCCAAGCAATCTCGACGATGAGCTGGTGCTCGCGGCTAGTCCTGTGCAGTACACAATGCGGACAATTCGCCCGCTAGTTTCTGTTTTTGAACTGTAAACCTTACTGGATAATATTCCTACTACATCAGCAAAGCATGCCTTCGACGAAGCTCGTCGAGCTCGTTCCAATGAGAGTCACATGATATGGTTTTGTTGAAATATTTTGAATATTTTAAAAAAATGATATTTAAAATAATAAATTTTGATGTCGTCTGCGTTGGGTAAAGAGTTAAACTCCTAGTTCCAGGAAGGGAAAATGGTGTATCTTACATCTCTTAACCCTTCACCTTACATGAAAAGCAGACGACACTTGCAAAAAAAAATTCTTGAAAAACTACTTTTTTTCATTTTTTGTCCCAGAAACATAGATTATGACCCCTTATTGGAACGCGCTCGATGAGCTCGTTCCAATGAGGGAGTCATAACCTATGTTTTTGAGACAAAAAATGAAAAAAATAATAATTAACTGGCGCTTTTTGAGAATAGCGCTGGCCGATTTTTGCCTTTACCCGGGTAAAGGGTTAATTGGTTAAATTGGGAGAGCAGTGACTTTGTAGGTAGATATGCAGGCTGCAAGCCGAGACGTCCTCGGTTCGAATCCCACCAGCGGCAACCGCGTTGTGTCCTTGGGCAACACACTTCATCCCACTGATTGCCCACGTGGGAGCACGGTGGCGTTGTGTACTAAGGCGTACTGCACGTCGATGGTGTACTTGTCTTCGACCAAATGTAACCCTGCTTGTGTGGTGTTGGTATGTTGGTGAGTCTGGCAGTTGCTCGCCGCTGCTCGGTGGTTCTCTTCGGGTACTCCGGCTTCCTCCACCCGTAAAACTGACCCCACTCGAGGTGACCCTGGCCTTAAAAAGTGTCGTTAAACCCAATAAATAAATAAATTGGTTAAATTCGTAATTGCATTATAGCAAAATTTGGTGACTTGAAAACTGGGTATATTCGAAATAGGTGTGGAGAGGGTTAAACATGTTTCAGAACCACAGTTAAAACCAAGCACAGAATACAGTTACAAATCACTTATAGAGTACAATATATTTTTTATGTATAAGTTGGTGAATAAATTCACTGGGTACTTTTTTTCCGTGAAAGGATTTTGTCATATTTGTTACTTATTGAAAGTGATGTTGTCGGAGAAGTGGGGTGTTTGTTGGGGTGGATTTTGACCCTTGCGCAACTCTCCTCTCCGACCAGAGGTAGAGAGCGCAGCTGTTCCACTTGGGCGCGTGGTTCCCCAGAGACTAGAAATGCAGAACACAAACATTTTGACGTCAACATTGTGGCCCTCTGATTGAACTGCTCGATCCGCAAGTATACAGAAGAAGTCTCCTTGGTTACGAATCGAAATTAAGTATTTTTATTGTTTACTAATCATATATATTTCATTTTCAGGTTATTTTAGTCAACTTTGTGGGGAGTTAGTTTAGTATAGTAACTGGGACAAAGTTAGGAGGCCTTAAATAAAACTGTGAGCGCTAAGTTGTCGAACGGTTCGTCGTGTTGCCTTTTGTCGCGTGTTTACAATTTTCCCTGTCCGATCGCGTAATTTTGTCTTGATGATGGCGAGCAAGTCTGTTCAGACGGAGGTAAGTATGGAGGTAAATACGTGTAATATCGCGGTCCAGGTCAACGGTGCCAACGGAGTAAGTATTGGTGTGCAGACAGAGGTCACTGGGGGTGTCGGTCAGAGCCGGGTTGGTGGGGCCACCGATGGCGATATTGGGCTTGAAGTTTGTAAACAGTGTTCTATGATGTATGGGGACTGTCGCTCGATGGGATATGGAGAGGTATGTGCAAACTGTCAGGAAATCCTCCGCCTACTTGAGACAATTGTTAAGTTTGAGGGGGAGATTGCTGAGCTGAAGGGAAAACTTGGTAGGGCGGGACTGTCTGGAGTTACGCCTGTGAAAGTGGCTTTCCGAGAAGGATGGAAGGTTGTCGGTGGTTCCAAGAGGAAACATGAGGTAGAACATTTGATGTGAATGAGGTAGGTGAGGTAGGTGATGAGGTGGGGGCTGCTAGAAAAGTACGTAGGACAGATGAGGGGGGCCCAGGCCGGAGCAATGCTGTAAAGCGTTTGGCGTGGACTACCAAAAGTGGTAGGAAAGGGGGGCCAGAGAAGCGGGTAGATAGGGGTGTAAAGTCCAAAGGCAGTGGGGAGTGCAGCACCAGAAACAGATTTGATGTGCTCGATTGGGAAGAGACAGAGGAGGAGATGGAGGTAGTTGCAACAGATAGTAGCTTGGGGTCTAGGCCAGGAAAAAGGAGGAGGGATCCGGGGGAAGACCAGGGGAGTAGTCCAGGTAGCTCAGGACCTGGAAAGAGACGGAGGGACAAGGATAGGAGTAATCCTAGGTCAAAGATACCGATACCGATATTGATTCCGAGTGGGGCTGTTGGAGAGGAAGAGGACGCTGTAAACAATAGGAGACTAGAGGAGATAAATAGGGCGAGGTCCAAAAGTAAGTTGGTGGTTGCGGGAAGTAGCATAGTTCGGGGGATCGACAAGGTTGTCTGTGGTCCGGACAGTAAAAATAGAACAGTTCTGTGCTTTCCGGGGGCTAAAGTGGAGGACCTGAGGGATAGAGTGGACGGTATTGTAGCTGGGTCGGGGCCTGATCCGGTAGTGGTATTACATGTGGGGTCCAATAACATCAGGGAGAGGAAATCAGTTCGTTTGGTGGACACATACAAGGACCTAATTAGTAAGCTACTTAGCAGGAATGCTCGGATCATCGTTTCAGGGGTGCTCCCCGTTATGGGTGGTGGGAATGAGAGGAACTCGCGGATTATGGCACTAAACGAGGAGCTGGAAGAGCACTGCAAAGACTTGGGAGTGCATTTCATTGACCACTGGGATTCATTCTGGGGACAAGGAGAGTTGTATGGGCGAGACGGATTGCATTTAAGTAGAATGGGTACAGACCTGTTGGGCCAAAAAATCTTACAGGTGGCTGGGCCTTTTTTGGAGAAAAGGGGGGTAGGGGACCACAGCCGGTAACCCAGAGTGGCACAAATGCTGGGAACATAGGAAGAACAACAAACATGCACAATACAGGGACATACCAGGGCTATAATAATGTGCCAGTGATGACAAAAAAACAAAGATTCATTAAGTTTGGGTACTGCAACATCCAGGGTCTGCACAAGAAAGTAAGCGAAATATCAACAATGATGGACGAAGGAGACTTCGATATAATGGGTCTAAGTGAGACGTGGATACGACGGGATGAGCGGGTTGATCAGATGAAGGGTTGCGTGTGGATAGGAGCTGGGCGAACTGAGGGTCAGAAACGGGGTGGGGGTGTTGGCATCTACGCTAAAGAGGAATTACAGCCCTCATTGATTACAGATCTCACAGAAGCAAGGACTCAGATTCCAGTATCCAACGAAATAGTCTGGGCAAAAATCAAGTTAGGAAGCAGGAGTGTTGCCGTTGGTGTTGTATACTTAGCAGTGGAGGGAAGTAAGCCCGAGTGGAATGATTCAATATATACAACTCTTAGATCGAATATCACAGAGCTTGGGAGCAGAGGGTTCAGTATTGTCCTAATGGGGGACTTCAATGGGCACATCGGGGATAAGGAGGTGGGCATACAGGGAGGTGATAGGAAAATTAACACGAATGGGAGGAAGATGTTGGACCTATCAAAAGAGCTTGGTTTAAAGATCCTGAACAGGGATGCGAAATGTAAGGGTAAATGGACCTGGGAGAGGAACGATAAGAAAACAATAATTGATTATATACTCACTGACATTAGCGTATGGAGGGAGGTTATAGATGTAGAAATAGATGACGAGGGAAAAAAAGACTTGGGTAGTGATCACAACCTGATAACAGTTAAGATTATGGGCAAAAAGACGAATAGAGACAGAAATACCTTCAAGGAAGTTTGGGGACTAAAACAAGGAGCCGACTGGAAGCAGTTTCGGGAAAAACTAAAACCAAATCTTGAATGTATACCTAGGGATGCAAATGTCCAGAGTATTTCAGATGGGATAGTAAATAGCCTGACAGAGGCAGGGAAGGAGTGTATAGGAAGGGTGAGGGTCCCAACGAGAGAGCTTGGATACAGGGTTAACGAGGGACTGAAAAAGGCTATAAAAGAAAGGAAGGTAAAATGCGCTGCTTACAGAAGAAGTAGGAAGCTTAAAGGGGTGGATAACAATGACACGAGACTAATGAAAGGAGAATATGAACTGGCACGGAAAAAGGTGAATGAGATAAAGAATAATAATAGGAAGGAGCGCAATTGCAGTCTTGCCAGAACAATAAAGAAAACGGGGGGTTCGAGCTCAAACGTATTTTGGAACTGGGTAAATAAACGGGGGAAAAGTAGTGTGCAGAGTATCAAAGTGGATGGGGAAAGTACAGAAGATAAAGGCCGTATCGCTTCAGAGTTAGTCAAGCACTGGGAAAAGATAAACGATAGGCGATGGGGCAGTGGGTCCCCACCAAAAAGAAATACACTGGTGGAGGAGAACCTATCTAATCGTGTATGTAGCGAAATAACGACAGAAGAAGTGCGGAACGTGGTCTCGAAATTAAAAAATGGTAAAGCGGGAGGGACTGATGAAATTCCGAACGAATTCCTCAAAAATGGAGGGGAGGCACTTATTGAAGTCCTGACAAACCTTTTCAACCTGGCTCTGCGAAAGCAAGAGGTCCCCAGAGAGTGGAGGGAAAGTAAGGTGTCGTTCATACACAAAAAGGGGGATAAGGAAGTTCTAGATAACTATAGGGGGATATCAGTTAGTAGTAACATCGGAAAAGTATTCTGTAAGGTCATATACGGTAGACTAGAGGAAGTTATTGAAGAGAAAGGTTTTTTAGGAGAAATTCAAAATGGTTTCAGGAAAGGACGAAGAGTCACTGATCACCTATTTACACTCACCCAACTGATAGAATCAACAAAGGCTGAAAAGAAAAAGATGTTTCTGGCATTTCTAGATGTGAAAAAAGCGTACGACCGAGTGTGGAGGGAAGGTATGTGGCGAAAGCTCGAGGGCATCGGACTGGGGGGTGACTTTGTGGGAATCATGAAAGCACTGTATACAGATGTGCAAAGCCAACTCAGTCTAGGGAGTATCACTACAAAACGAGTCCCTATGGATATAGGCCTCAAGCAGGGGTGTATCTTTTCACCGATTTTGTTTGCATTGTATGTTAAAGATTTAGGGGACGAACTAATTCAGAGTGCGGAGGGGGTAAATGTTGGAGACATAAAGATACCAGGCTTATTCTTTGCGGACGACATGGTGTTAATGTCTAGAACTGAACAGGGGCTAGAGAAACTGCTGGAAATTGTTGGTAGATATGGGAACACTTGGCGGCTCGAACTAAATGAAAATAAAAGCAAGGTAAAACCCGTTGGACGCAAGGTAGATATGACGAAGAGATGGAGAGTGGGGGAGTTCTCAATCCCCGAAGGGGAAAGCAAACAAATCACTGTAGGAGAAACGGGAGAGTATGAGTATCTAGGGGTAAGCATAAATATAACGGGAAGAGGGGTGTACAGAAATTACTCAGCCAAACTGATTCTGAAGGGGAAAAGAATTCTGAACCAACTAAAACTTTTAGGGAAAAATAGTTTCAACAAGGTCTTTGTGGGGAAAACACTGTGGGAGAGGGTGGGTTTACCAAGTATAACGTATGGCACGGACGTGATTCCATTAAACCAAACCGTTATTAAAAAGTTGGAAAATACTCAAAATGATGCCGGCAGATGGATAACAGGGTCGAGTAATGCTGCAGCTTTGGAAGCAGTAAGGGGGGAGCTTGGGTGGATGAAAATCAAGGACAGGGTAGATTTGGGAAAACTGTGTTACTTTAACTACTTGAGAAACCTGCCTGACAACCGGTGGTGCAAATTGATGCTCGATACCATTTGGAATTCTAATATAGAAACGGGGTGGTCAAAACATGTGAGGGAACTAATGGACAATTACTCTATAGAGGTCACAAACATAGAAGTAGGAATGAAAGAAGGCAAAATGTTTGTCAAAGAGAGAGTCATGGAAGATTGCAATCGAAACTGGCGAGCAGGGGTTAGCGTGTAAAGATCACTGCAGGGGTTACAATATAAAGAAAAGCCAGCTTTTGAGAAGTACCTAGATGGCACCTTTGGAGGGTCACTGCTGTTCAAACTGAGATCAAGATCACTGGAGCTTCGGGGAAAAATTGGGAGAGATGGGGAAAAGGGATGCCAAATGTGCCACTCTGGAGTAGTGGAGACCCTGGAACATTTTCTCTTGGAATGCCCACAGTATATACCTCATAGAATAAAATTTACTGGAAGAATAATGCAGAAGTGGGGTGAAGAAACAAAGGATAGATGGCTGAAGGGGGAC
Organism: Pictodentalium vernedei; assembly: GCA_031216915.1. NCBI lineage: Eukaryota > Metazoa > Mollusca > Scaphopoda > Dentaliida > Dentaliidae > Pictodentalium > Pictodentalium vernedei. The sequence goes on from CM062294.1 coordinate 168,002,012, forward strand.
ACGAGGGAGAGGGTAGGAATGCTTATTGAAGAAATTGAAAAAGAGGAAGTGAGGGACACTATTAAGCAGTTTATATCTGAATGCTGGGAGGAGAGGAGGGGAAGAGGGGGTGGGGTGCAGGGGGAATGATGGCCTTCTCTTATGAGGACCGCGACAAATCAGCGGCTGGCCAAAGATTTATTATTATTATTTATTATTATTATTCTAAAATTTCTAGTCGAATCGAACCCCAAATCGAACCAGGCAGAGGATTTTGAATCGAACCGAATTTTACGGTTCTTCAGATTGTATATATTGTGCCTTCTTACAGCCGTAAATATTGCCAGTGTCCACTCAGGTGTTGTATTCAAGGTCTGTTTCGACACGTCGATCGAAAAAGAGCGGAATATTTTAGAACGAAATCAAAGTTATTTCGGCAGTGGAACCTCCTTAGACTCTTTTTCTATCATCTGCTCTCCTGTGCAGGAAACCTGATGATAGAAGAAGAGTTCAAGAGGAAACACTTGGCAGGAGTTTGAAAACATATCGACGATTCGAAAATTCACGAATCAGTGCGACAAGAATTGAATCGAATCATCGAGGCGATTTCGAATCGAATTTCGAAGCTTTGCAGAAACCAAATAGGATATCGAATCGATGAATACAAGATTAATTTAATTTATCTTTCAGCCCTGACGGACGCCGACGGCGTGCAGCCTTACCTGAGAACGCTAACTTATGGCCGAACGGCATTATTTATTATCATATTCAGAGTGTGTTTTGTAAGTTTATCTCTATTCTTTACTTCGCTATAATTAAACCTTTTTCTGTTAAACCATTTACGGTCAAAATGATTGGCTAAAGTATTTCTTTTTTTTCTTTTCATAACACAATGAACCGAAAAAAACGCATTTAGGCCCTCCCCTAACCACGCCCCCAATGTCTGTCTTAAATTTGCGTTGCACAGTCTGAAAAGAAAAGAACCCCTGCACGCTTATATTGTTTCAACATGAAAAGTAATTAATATTTATCTCATCATATTAAAAACACTTTCAAAATAAATTTAATCAACAATGAAATCTTTATCAGGCTTTTTTATTCCATGTTCAATTTGTTTATACGCAATAGGTGATCGTCTGCGTTCATCGTTTTACCCAAATTAAACGTAAACAATGGCCGGTCATAATAATCCATAAACGAAACTCACATGGACAAAACGTTTCAATTTGCAAATAGACTGAACGAACTCTTTCTGAGACAATGTTCAACCAACTTCATGGGTTTATATCGAACTCCATATTTCAAACTGTGTTTTCAATTTCTCAGGAAATGTTCAAAATCAGAAATAAATAACTCAGTGTTGTTTCGAATGACAGCACCCTCCCGTCAAGTGGAAAAGTAGATTGAGGTTTTGTGTGGAATTTTAGAAAGCTATGCCGTTTTCATTCAGTTGACACTGGGAACGATGATGTGACCTGGTTTTTATTTTAACTCCGCAAAGTAGAGAGTGGTTAACTTTATTGCCTCTCAAGCTTAACTTTTAGGAATGATCGTTTGTTTCTGTGTATTTCTTGAGTTACGCCCATTTACACCATGTTTGGCCTTTGTTTTTTTGTTTTGTTTTGTTTTTTGTTTTTTGTTTTTTTTTTTTTTGGGGGGGGGGGGGGGTCATAACTCATGAAATAGACAGTAACAAACGATCATTTCTTACAGGACGCCGACACCTTAATTCAAAATTTTAAGATTCAGTCTATATTGAGTAAATGTACGATATTGATTCCCTTTAATGGAGGATAAAAGTTCCTGGAATTATCCGATTGGTGGAAAATTAACCGAGCTTGTAAGTGTGAATGAAATTTGTAAAGTGCATGTTTTGGAAAAGATATAAAATATTGGTGACTATTGTCTTCTGAAATGTGTGAGAGAAGATTAAAATTGGGTGGGGGTAGGTAAAAATATGTCTATTTCATTCAGTGCGAAACTGGACGGGAGTATAGGAAGCTCCAAATTTAATGGCAAAATTCACGTGGCGACCTATATTTTTTTTCAGTATCTTTTTTTCATGAGATGATAAACTAAATGGATAGATGGTTGTTTTTGCCCAAATCAGCTTGATGAGATGGGGAGAGGAGGAAAGATTAGTACTGTCGTCAATGGAAAAAAACACTGTATTGTAACCTATATCCCAGACTAATACCTTCATGAAAATCGACTTTCGATAAAGTTATCTCCCTTGAAATTATTAGGTGACCGAGAAGAAGCATATTAATTGTGGAGAAAATCAGTACGACACCGGTAGAAAATAAAGTCAAATTACAATTTGTTACTTTTAATAAACAACTCCATCAGGGGGTGAGGCAGGAAAACATTTACAGACAGAGGGCTGAAAAACATTTTTCACCAAGAGTCCCACCAACCCGTGCAGTTTACCAAACCACATTCTCTTGCAATTTTGTCCACTTCCAAATGGGGACCCACCCCCTGAAATCACCAAAATTGACTCTTTTCTTTTTAAAATTTGTATACTACTCTAACGGGTAGGGCTGAAAGAAAAATGCAGATACAAGGCTAAAACATTGTCATTCCATAGACCCACCTACCCTTGCAATTTACCCACCCTACTCTTCCAATTTTTAACATTTTTAAATTGAGGATCTGCCCCCTAAAATTACCAAAATTGGCTCTTCTCCACCACAACCGTTCAAACAGAAGACAGTGACAAGAGACTGTCAAACAGAGCAATGCAATAAGCGTCCCTGTTAAATGAGGTCAGATTTTTCACGCTGTAGTAGTATATCATGTACCCGGAAACCTCCAGTTTGGATGATCTCATGGATGATCTCATGTGACGTGATAGTCACCTGACCCAGTGGCGCCAGTCATGGTAACCCACATAGGCGGCCATCTTGTGACGTTATCCCCATAGTGCTACGTGGTGTTCGTGCGCATGCGCAGCGTGTGTTGTTAGGGTGATACGCGTTTCCGTCGTCCATTTTGTATACCGGAGGCCGCCGTCTTGGTTTCTATGGTAGCCCGTGGTTGCTATGTGACCTAAAACCTTCTTAAATGATAGAGATATGTTCGGAGGGTGTATTCCATTGAATAGGAGTATTTTCTTCTTCGTAGAATTACCACAAATAATCCGACAAGTTGTACTATTTCGAATTCTTTCAGAATTCTCTACTTCAATCTATCTATGCAACAGGTTTCTACATGTCTACATGGCCACGTTCCTTTGTCCTGGAGTTTAATCCTGTAGAGAAGAAGAGCCTATCAGCTGGAACAGCTTTGCTTATTGTTGCTATATTTAGCTGTTCCGGTCTGTTCTTGTTAGTTCTGACCCTATTTCGAGTACTCCTATTGTTTCATTTATCTAGATCTCCCAGTCAGTTCACTTTCCTGGCGCTGACTAACCAATCAGATTGTTTGATTTCCCGTAATCTCTATGCAGAGTTATCTTGCCTTATTATATCGAAGTCCTATCCGATTCTCATCACCTCTATATCCAGTGGACACGACCCATGGAATCCCTTTTTGTGAAATGTCTCTGGTTATGGAATCCCTTTTTAGTCGAATGAGGACATGAGGGCTGTGAGAATATCCCTCAGTGAGGCCTAATTTACTATCCCTCTTAACCTCATTTCGATTGAGGCCATGAGGGCCATGAAAACATCCCCCAAAGAGGTCTAATTTACTATCCCACTTAGCCTCATCACGGTATTTGGGGATACCTATGGCATGGTATTGTATTATCTGAGGATACCTTCTGGAGAATTTCTTTTTAGTCGTATGAGATCATGAGGGCTATGAGAAATGCCCTCTATGAGGACTAATTTAATAACCCTCTTAACCTCACTTTGATTGAGGCCATGAGGGCCATGAAGAAATTCCTGAATGAGGTATAGTTTACTACCCCCCTTAGCCTCATCTCGGTATTTAACAGCCATATCCCATGGAATCCCATTTTTGGAAAGCATATGGCCTTCGGCGCCCCTTTTTAGTCATATGAGGCCATGAGGGGTATGAGAAAAGCCCTCAATGAGGTCTAATTTACCATCCCTCGTAGCCTCATCTCGGTATTTAAGAATACCTGACATTGTACTATTGGAGGATACCTTTTATGGGATACTTGTAGTGGAAGCTTTACATCCGAGTACTTCATGCTGCATCTGGGTACTTCTGCGGGGATAGTAGATAAAAACAAACAACAGTACATAAACTTTCATTCATTTTTATTCAAGTTACAGTTAACAATTCAATTTCTCAAGGCATCATTTTTGTCTTTGCAGTTCTGTCTTCTCTCGTGGGCTACCATCTCATCTTCTTGTGGATCGGAGCTTCTTCCCATCATCTGGCTAAGTTCTTGATAAAACACATTCTCTCGTTGATAACTGGTAAATTCGCTTTGTTGGTTGCTTCAATTTCCTGTCTGGCATCTTTCTTCTTTTCTGATTCCTCGTTCTTGTCTTTTAGCTGTTTCATAGTGGTAACTTCAGTCTTCTGAACATCATTCTCAGTTTCAGTAGTAAACTTCATTTGTGGTTTGAGTGGAAACACCGTTCTTGATGGAATCTGTCATCATTCTCTTGTATTCAGGCTGATTCATAGTTTGAGTAGTGACTTCATGCTTAATTTCGGTAGAAACATCTGGCGTCCTCATAGTGGTAACTTCATTCTTTATGGGAGCTGACATCATTCTCTTGTCTTCCGACTGATTCGTAGTTTGAGTAGTAACTTCCTTCTTGTTGTAGTGGAAGCATCAGTCAGTTATTTTGTCTTTATTCACTTGGTTGTAATGGCAACTTCGGTGGTTAATGATCGGCCAGTATCCACACATGTTTGTTTCATTCCACAAGCAACCATGTCTAGATGTTTTCTCTTGACCCCATTTACCACTCGATTCACATTGGCCAGTTCTTGGGACGTGTTTAATCTTTAATCCAGCGTCATTCTTGAAGATCTGTATGTGTAAGTCATCATTGAGTTTGAGCACTGTTGTTGAAACAGACATCTTCACGCTTCGACGTTCAAAACAGAAATTAGTTTATGTTCATATTAACACTCCTTTTATACATTTTATCTAATCGTCTTCTTCGTCATCTTCTACTCGGAATGAGTAGTTTGCCATCAGGTTGTCGAACAGACATCCTCGCTTTTCCAAGGCATATTTCTGGGATTCTTCAAAGTCAAAGTCCTCTTCTTCACGCACGAAGAAGCTTGGCCGTTCCTTGAATTTTCTTGTGTATTGAGTCGTTGCAAAACTTTCTAATGTAAACTAGGCTATTAATGTATTTCGCACTAATGGCTTCTTGTACACTCTTTTGTAGTGCTCTATATGTTGTTTCAACTGCTTCTTCTCTGTCCATTCCATCCTCGATATACTTGTTCATGAGGTTGTCAAAATCATCTTGGCATTTCGTCCCCTGAGTTCCAATGTGTTCTATGTACCTACTGGCAAATAGAACACATTGGAACTCAGGGGACGATTTGTCATAGCCACTTTGGACAATAGTTCCCATTATAGAAACGTCTTCTTCTTCCTCTTCTTTTTATTCTTCCATATCTTCTGATAGTTCCGACGTCTCATCGGAGTCCGAATCTCTTGACCAGTGTTTGGTGCACAACTGGATTGCATTCCGTCTGCTCTCTTCAAAGGTCAGAAAACAAATAACAAGTTTTTTACGAGCATGACCCTTTTATAGGTTATCGGACAGAACATTGATGATGGGTCAGAGAGTAACTTTCGTAAAAATCCTCCTTTCTTTACGATCCGTCTTCTTTTCTGATAAGATAGTTCTCTCTTTGGTAAGGCAATTATCCTAATCTGGTGTTTGTATGTGATCAGCTTAGCTCTCTCAGGTTTGGCCATAGGTACTGCTTCCTTCAAGATATTCGAGGCACAATCACATATACATTATATCAAATCATCATCGTCTTGGCTTCATGTCAATCCGCATCAGATAGGATTCGCAGTGTATCTGAATTTCTGTCTAGTCTTGCAGTGTTGCTCGATTTTTCCGACTTCCTCATGGAACAGTAATCATTCTTGTGTCTGTGCATGTTGTCCGATCTGGAAAAGGCCTTTCCACAATAACTGCAGCAATGGACTTTCATGACTTTACTCGTTCGTGGTCGTAGAACAAATGAGCATTTGGTGTTGGTATATCCCTTTTATACCCTTTTCAGAGCTAGGACTGGGTTAATAAACGCCGAGAGAAAGCAACTTTTTCGTAATATACTTCTTTTTATATCGGTAGAAATTCCATCATCTGTTAGCAGCTTCAATACATGTTCGTATTTTCGCAGGTCATCAAATTCAGCCAATTTCAGTGGTATCTTATCTTCGAGGATGTTGGTAGCACATTTACATAAACAAGTAATCAAATCTTCGTCAGCAGCGCGAAGAACGGCATCAATTTCCTCCTTGTCAGCATCCCGTAAAAATTCTAAAACTACTTTTTTTGGACAGTCATTGAATCTCCATTATATCTCTGCTCTGTTCTTCTTGGACAGTGATGTCCTTCATGCCTACGAGCATTCACTGATCGGGTAAACAACTTCGTACAATATCTGCAGTGGAGCCGATGATGGTTCTTCTGCTGTCTTCTGGCATTCTCCGATCTCGAAAATAACTTGAAACAGTATCTGCACCGAACTGGTAACATGTCTTCACTCAACGACGGTCAGGACACAAATGAGGCTTAAGCCGAGCTTTCACCCTTTTACACCTTTCCCAACAGAAGTACCCGGATGTAGCATGAAGTACCCGGATGTAAAGTTTCTGCAACAAGCATCCCATAAAAGGTATCCTCCCATAGTACAATGTCATGTATTCTCGAATACCGAGATGAGGCCAAGAGGGATTAGACCTCATTGGGGGATTTTCCTACTGCCCTCATGGCTTCAAACGAAACGAGGCTAAGAGAGATCGTAAATTAGACCTCATTGAGGGCTTTTCCCATAGCCCTCACGACCTCATAGGACTAAAAAGGGATGCCGAAGGTCAGGTGTTTTCCAAAAATGAGATTCCATTGGATATGGCTGTTAAATACCGAGATGAGCCTAAGCGAGATAGTAAATTATACCTCACTGAGGAAATTTTTCATGGCTCTCATGGCCTCAATCGAAGTGAGGTTAAGAGGGATAGTAAATTAGATCTCATGGAGGGAATTTCTCATAGCTCTCATGGCCGCATACGACTAAAATGGATTCTCCAGAAGGTATCCTTGATAGGTATCCTCAAATAATACAATACCATGTCATAGGTATTCTCAAATACCGAGATGAGGCTAGACGGGATAGTAAATTAGACTTCATTGAGGGATGTTTTCATGGCCCTCATGGCCTCAATCGAAATGAGGTTAAGAGGGATAGTAAATTAGGCCTCATTGAGGGATATGCTCATAGCCTTTATGGCCTCATATGACTAAAAAGGGATTCCATAACCAGAGACATTTCACAAAAAGGGATTCCATTGGACGTGGCCATTAGATATAGAGGTGATGAGAATCGGTTAGGACTTCGTGGTAATAAGGGGAGATAACTCTGCAAAGAGATTACGGGAAATCCAGCAATCTGATTGGTTAGTTAGCGCCAGGAAAGTGCACTGATTGGGTGATCTAGATAAATAAAACAACAAGAGTACTCGGAATAGGGTCATAACTAACAAGAACAGACCAGAACAGCTAAATATAGTAATAAAAAGCAAAGCTGTTCCATCTGATAGGCTTTTCTACTTTACTGGAGTAAACTGCAGGACGAAGGAACATGGTGAGGTTTTCGAAAACTATTGCATAGATAGAGAGAAGCAGAGAATTTTGAATTCTGAAGCAATTCGAAATAGTACAACTTGTCGGATTATTTGTGGTAATTCTATGAAGTATTTGAAGATTTGGGTAAATCCGAGCCAGAAAAAAAATCTCCTATTCAATCGAACACTCCCTCCGAACATACCCCTATCCTATAAGAACGATTTACATAGCAACCACGGTCTTCCATAGAAACCAAGATGGCGGCATCCAGTATACAAAATAGACGACGGAAATACGTATCACCCTAACAACACGCGGTGCGCATGCGCACTAACAACACCACGTATCACTATCGGGATGTTGTCACAGGATGGCCGCTCACGTGCCTTACCATGGCAACATAACATGGGTCACGTGACTATGACGTCACATGAGATCATCCATGAGATCATCCAAACTAGAGGTGTCCAGGTACATGACATATTACTCGCAGTTTTGTTTTCTTTATATAATGCTGAAGAAAAGGAGAAAGCAGTCTCTACACCTGTTGGGTTTCATAGGGGTTTTTTTCATTCATTGTACCTTTTGCCAATCACATATTTGATATGTTATCGAATTTGACTTTTGACCGTGTGAATGCTACATGGTATGGATGACTGATGAGTTCAAAAGTTTAAACTATAGTCTGTTCCAATTTTAAGACCCGAGTGGCATGAAGCATCTACCGTCATTTCTTCCATTAAGATCTTTCAAAATTTCTCATGTTAATCGGTTCGCAGGTTGAAATTCTCAAGGCTCAAACTAGATTTCAAACCCAAAATATTCCATTGTTTCATTGTAGCACATTTTAGTACAAGTAATAAAGCCGCAAACCCCAAGGTACAGTACGTGGAGAGTGAATTGTAACTAAATCACCCGCGGCGTGGAGTTATCACCCCCAAAGGTTCACTTTCAAATTCTGTACATACGGACATAAAACACAAGCAATGTTTCAGCCAATGGACCTCCGGGTTTAACCCGGAGGTCCATCGGCTGGAACTTTGCTTATGATGGTCATGCTTTGCAATAAATTTGCAATTATTTTTCGGTTGAAATAATCTCCACTCTGCGGGTGATTTAATGATAATGCACTCTCCACGTACTGTATAGGTTTGCACTCTTTACTCAGCAAATCAAAATTATCTTCGACTTGTGAACCGGCTGAGGCCCTTGGTCAAAGACAAAAAGGTATCCAGATCTAGACGATTGGTAATTGACTAGTCAATTAGGAGCAGTCAATACTCGTTTTCCTATGAAAATTTGGTGAAAATGATATTCGTTAAAAACAAGTATTTGGAAACAATTTACTGGACATGTTTTTTCCATCTCTCCACCAACCGGGTCTTATATTGTAATTTTTCGGGAGAGCACCCCCCCCCCCCCCCCCCCCCGCCAGCACCCCGCCCCCCCCCCCCCTCCAGGCTCTACGGGAAGATGCCTGACGTTTGTAAAATGTTGCGCACATCGATAATACAAATTCGTTAACATCTCGAGATTTCAATTTTCAAATGAAATTCCCATTCCTAAAGTGTCAAATTTTTGGACGGCCTTCGCAAATTAAGGGGAGGTAACTTTCCCCTAACTCTCTCGCTCTCTCTCTCCCAATGACGAAAATTGTCAGCCATGTGTCAAAAGAACACATTCTTTAAAGCTGAAAAAATTTCTCCCTAATACAAGTATAAGACGCCTAGACAAAATGCCAATCTATATTAAGGGAAGCAACCACTCGAGCGATCATTCGAATAGGAGAATGTTCTTATCTGCACTTATCGAAAACGGATGGCTCATGTCGAGGCCAACATTTTGATAAAAGTAACTGAATTATCAATAAATCACAACATCAGAGAAAAAGAATAGACTAGATCATTTTTCTGTCAAAATGATATTTTCATATAGACCTACCATGCATTTAAACCTGAAAACTAAAATAAGATAACAATAAGAAACAGACAGCTGAAAACTTGGCGATTATACGTGTAATACAAGTAGAACAATGAATGGGGATTACGTCATGCACAGCTCAAGAACGTAATACCATGACCCCACGACCTACATTCATAAACAATCAATTCATGGAAGTTGAATGATTGTCAAAATATATGCGAACGAGTCAAGAAAGAAGCATTATTGAAAGATAAGTTGGTTATTACCACCAAAAGGTTTCCGAGATGGTGTACTGAAGTCTGGACCTCATGTCTGGGTGATAATCACAGCTGATGTGTTTACCCACTTAATTTATTGTCATTCCATTTGTCATCCCCGCGGGTCCGACGCTAGTGGGGATGCTAGGATGGGGCGAGAACGCTGTTGGAAAAGTTTAACACTCGCCCGACCATGTTGGAAAATTTTGAAATCCTGGCTCTTGGCCTGCATCGTCATACCAAATAAGTTATTTTTCAGTCTGACAATTCGAGTCGATTTGAGCGCTAGGCTAGTGAGAACCCAGGCGGAGTGACTTTCATTATACACTACAGGGTATTGTTAACCCTTTACCTAACATGAAAAGCAGACGACACTTGCAAAAAAAAATTCCTGAATAACTATTTTTTTTCATTTTTTGTCTCAAAAACATAGGTTATGACCCCTCGTTGAACGAGCTCGACGAGCTCGTTCCAACGAGGGGTCATAACCTATGTTTTTGAGACAAAAAATGAAAAAATAATAAAAATTCATTGGCGATTTTTGAGAATCGCGCTGGCCGGTTTTGGCCGTTACGTTGGGTAAAGGGTTAACCTATCATGTGGTCTGGCTGATAGTCCACTAATTTCCTAAAATCGCGCAAATCGCTTCTCATTACAGAATCTTTCCAAGATTTCCTGAGAGAGAAGCCCTGCTTACATTTCACCCCTCTCATACTCTCGGACCGCCAGCTCTGTAAGGACTTCGACGGTCTTATGGGCTGCTTGTTCCCTACCCACGTTTCGTGGAGGTTACGCTCAGATGACCATCGATGTAATATGATGTTCAGTCACTCATGTATATAATCAGATTTTGTTTTGTGTTCCAATTATAAAATGTGGCTTCTTTTCGCTTTCACGCATCGCAGACTCGTAATTTTTGTTGATAGGACTTTTGTAAGCAGCCGTGACCACTTATTATGCCCCCGACCTCCGAAGAAGGATTCGGGGTTATCTAGTGGAGACCTCCGGGCTCCTATAATTCCATGTCTTTTTTCATTCTGACCCATAAAAAAACGTTCCCTAATTTTCATTAGAGTTTTATAGACTCCTAAATGAGCTCCAACCAGGGAATCATGAAATTCCCTACACACCCGATCTTTCAGTTCTCTTGGCACTATCCACAGAACTTTATTTTGTCTCCTAATCTCACGCCATTCCCTAAATAGCATATTATCTTTCAAAACTATTTGTTCCCACTGACTAACATACTTTTGAAGTGAGAAGGGTTTTCCTTTTAATAAATCAGGGTCGGGCTTTACTCCATCTGTCTTAAATTCCAAGTCGGATCAGCTTGCTGACTTTCTTCGGTAAATTCAACCACCGAACCAAGCTCTATAGTGTTCACAACTACAGGTGTATTGACTGGTATCCTACTCGGTGCATCAGCATTGTTATGCTGTTCACCGCGACGGTGAGCGACAGAAAAATAAAAAATCACTCAGATATTCCAGCCAACGTGCTACTTGTCCATTAGGCTCCTTAAAATTAAATAACCATTGCAAAGAGCCATGATCCCAACGTACAGTAAAATACTTTCCGACCAAAAAATGATGAAAATGTTCTATACTTTCTAACACCGCCAGCAACTCCTTGCGAGTTGTACTACAATTTCTTTCCTCTGGAGAATGGACTTTACTAAAATATGCAATAACTTTCTCTTACCATCTATGAGTTGGGACAAATGTGGCCCGGAACAAAATTCACTTGCATCTGTATCCAGAATGAATTCTCGATTAAAATCGGGTTATGCCAAAATAGGGCTGTGACATAATTTATCCTTTAAAATCTCAAATCTTGTTCCTCAGCCTCCCACTAAAATTTTACATTTTTGCGCGTTAATCGCATCAAGGGATTAGCCAAATTAGAAAAATGTGATATAAATTTCGGTAAAAAGAACACAACCCTACAAAACTTCGTACCTCCTTCACACAATTGGGTACAGGCCAATCTTTTATACAAGCTATTTTCTTAGGATCTGCCCTAACACCATCCGAGGACACAATATGACCTGGATAGGACACTTCACGTCTAAAAAGTGCACAGTTGGACGGTTTCAACTTTAACTCTGCTTTCCTAATGCATTCAAAAACTTCTTCTAGCCGCTCCAAATGTTCCTGAATCCAGCTAGCATAGATAATGACGTCATCAAGATAAATCAAGTACGTTTTCCAATGGATCCCCTTTACAATGAGCTCCATGAGCCTCTCGAACGAAGAAGGGGCACCAGAAAGCCCGAACGGGAGCACCGTAAATTCATATAACCCCGTCCCTGTGGTAAAGGCCGTTTTCTCCCGGGCAGAGGGTGCCAACTCCACCTGCCAATATCCCGATGCCAAATCCATTGTGGAAAACGACTTTGTCCCCGACATCCTCTCTAAACTTTCATCAATACGGGTCAAGGGATAGGTGTCCTTACGGGTAATCGCATTTAATTTACGGTAATCTGCACAGAACCGTAGACTGCCATCCTTCTTTTTTACTAGAAGAATGTGCGCGGCTCAAGGACTGTTGGAGGGTTGAATCACCCCTTGATTCAACATAGACTCTACTTGCTCCTCGACTTCCTGTCTCTTATGAACAGGAAGCCGATAAGCTCGTTGTTTAATAGGGGGTGATCACCCGTGTGAGTTTTATTCTGGGCAATATTTGTACGTCCTAAATCTCCTTCAAACTGTATAAAAACATCACGATTTTTCTCTAACATTGAATTGGCCTGAACCACTTGTAATTTTGTCAGCACATATAGGTCAAACATTTGTTTTAAAGAAAAGTTTCCTGTTCCCAAAGAGGGAGGTGACTCAATGGATTCTTCCATAACCTCACTTATTTCTAATGTCGCAACAATTTCACCTTGAATGACGCATTGAGACAAATTAATTAATCTAATCGGAACTTCCTGTTGCTGCTTTAACCCTTTACCCAACGTAACGGCCAAAACCGGCCAGCGCTATTCTCAAAAATCGCCAATTAATTTTCATTATTTTTTTCATTTTTTGTCTCAAAAACATAGGTTATGACCCCTCGTTGGAACGAGCTCGTCGAGCTCGTTCCAACGAGGGGTCATAACCTATGTTTTTGAGACAAAAAATGAAAAAAATTAGTTATTCAAGAATTATTTTTGCAAGTGTCGTCTGCTTTTCATGTTAGGTAAAGGGTTAGGTCACAACACCTTCAGCCCAACATTAATCCATGATGTTTATTAACAAACCTTGGATGGGCCTCGCACAAGCCCTGCTCGATCAAAGGATTGTTCACACGTCCCTCTACGATGACCTCAAAAAGGGAGGCATGGTCAATCCCTCAACAAAACATGAATTTGGTTCTCTGGTTCTTTAAGATATTTAAGGGGGAACTCAACATCTGTAATTTGTATGATGTTTTTATGTAAAAATAGTTCAACATAGAAACCCTGCAAAAAATCCATTCCTAAAATTGCTTCAAAAGCAAAATCAGCCACATGAAAAGTATGATCAATCTTATAACTACCAACTTCAACAGATAAATCAATCAACCCTGCAACCTCCAAAGGCTGACCATTTGCCCCCACAATCTCACTAGGGGCCTTCCGTAATGCTGAGGGTTTAATTCCCATCATTTTCTCTAACGTTTTGGAACTCAACAAACTTACTGCAAATCCAATATCTAGGAGAAAATCAACCTCCTGTCCAAAAATTTTAAGTGTAAGATAAACATGACCAGCTTTACGTTTTGGGAGGATCCTATGTTTTTCTGACTAAGGTTTGACCCCAACCTCAGTCCTTAACCCTTTAAATTATTTACATTATTATTCAAAGCCTCACCTTTTTGGCCCAGTTGACCACGACCCCTTCCCCTAGTCCATCTACCTCCACCTCGAATTCGGTCCCCACGACCCCCATGGTGATCATTCCGAAAACCTTGACCCTGCAACTAATTTCTCAACTTGTTGTTCAACTGTCATCTCCTGCAACTGTTTTTGCAGATCCCGTACCATTTGAGATAACGCCACCAAACATCCGGGTCTCCTGATTCATTAACCACATTAATAGATGACGTAGGAATATCGATCCTTTTATATGATTCTTCTTCTAATGCCAGTCGGACTGCCACATCCAGTGTCTCCGGTTTTGCTCTAAGTACCTGCATTCGGGTTTCATTATCAGTCAAGGCTGATCTAAAACTCTCCTTGGCCAAATCATCCCTAAACATCAAGGGCGCCTCGGGATAGGCTTTTCTTACCAACCGTCTAATACTACTAGCCAACTCAGGTAACGTCTCCCTACACTGGGCCCTATAAACAGCCGTTCCCCTGTAGGGGTCAAATCTATTCCTCAAACTTTGAATAATCCTCGAGGAGTGGGCCTTAACAACCGGGTCTAAATCTTCATAAAATTGAAGAGCCGTACCCCTCAACGAGACTACCAATAACTGATGGGTAAGGTCCTTCGACTGTTGGTTAATTAAGACACTTTTTTGAAAATGGGTCAACCAGTCGAACCATTTAGCAAACTTATCGGTTTCCTAGGATATCCCGTGATTCCGATAATTATAATAATCTTTACCAACCGTAGATTCTAGCTGTGGTGTATCATAGTCAAACTCTTGCATATCCCGCCTGGGTTTCAACCCAGATCTTTTCCTTTGTGGCTGAACCGGCCTAGGGTGTGTCGGTGTCGCCATCATGGGTGATACCCGCGAACCCCGTCTCTAGGGCCGGCGGCCACCATCCATGGGTGCGCCACTGACTGCTTCTGCCCTCTGTTTCTGACCAGAACGCTTTTTAGTGATGATGTCTGATTTCACTCCAGGGGTTTCACTAAGTTCATCCAACTGCTCCGAATGTGCCTGTAATTCTAACAAAGTTCTCTGTAACTCAACCTTCTCATGTTCTAAAAATCGAATAGACTCCTGTACATCTCTCTCGGGTGTAGGGTCAGGAGTATATAAATACTCGGGAACTCCACGAGACTGTTTAGGTATTGCCCCCTGCCCTGGCAATTCATTCAAATAAATCCGCGACCTCGGCCCTTGTACATAGTCATCCAAATCGTAATCAATTCCGGTCGCCATTTTCACAATTGCATAACAAATTTCCAGTAACTTCAACCGATGGAAACCCACCAGCTAATTCAACAAACACAGAAAAGGAATAATCACGTCAAAGGAACCCCAATGGACTTTCAATCCTGTGCGGGAAAACCCAAATGGATTTCCAATCCTGTCGGCAACGCCAAAAACTGTAACAGACCACACTAACCCCGCCCCTCTTAATTCACACCACAAGCGGTGTCTTTTAAGGTTTTGAAGCCAGTGTCACAAGTCTTTCTCCAATGAGGAAGACTTACGCAATGGCTCCATTCAAAACAATAAAAGGGTCCCTATGAGGGTGGGGGGGGGGGGGGGTGGGTGGCAGCAGTTTGGAAAAACGTAAGGGCCTGAAGAATCAGGTATGATTCCCCTATATCCATTCTTTTTTGGCTAACAAAACTAAGGGGTTCCATGAACAAGAGTAGAGTGAAAGTGAATTTATATTTATGAAATTCCTATACATACAATACCCTAAACTTGTGTATTATAAAGTTTAACTCGTGGGGATACTGTTTTACGTGGACTTAAAAAATCAATACCCTCTGGTCACTAAAGGAATTTTAATCCTATTAAACCAATGGAGGTTTGTTATGGTGAGCGGGGGTTGTCTACCAAGGTACCGTTGTGGTTAACGCTCTTTTTCACCACAATAATGTCACTTGATGCGCACAATCTTCCTCACAATCTTTCTCAATGCGCGAATAAACCTGCTATGACGCTTACCTTACCCAAAGTGAGCTGAAGTAAGATGTAATCAGTTATGGTTTAGCGTACCCTACGGAGTTCCGCCACCCAAAACACCGAGCCCAATCCTGTTCCGACAATGCACACTCAAATGAGTCCCGCTACCGAAACACCGCGCTATTTCTACACTCAAAAAAATCAATAAATTATCCAGTGCAAACCTCAATGGAGGTCAACTGGCCTTCCATGAAATTCATTGTACCAACTTGTACATTTTAATACGCGTATATATAAAAATCAGTAACACCTCCCGCACTCTATAAAAAGGAGTCTATCTATATCTGGTCCTCACCAGAAATTAAATGTCGACAGTAAAGGGCAAAGCGTACGATCCAGGCTATGTCATGTTAACAACACAAATTCCCTCAATATTCCAATATCTGCCTAGGTGGGGGGGGGGGGGGGGGGGGGGGTATCACGCCCAGTCAATACGAGGGGGACTCGAAAGACTATCCTTCCCACAGCCCACCCGGTTGAGTCTGCTACTGGGCTGCGAAGTATGCGTCCCCAGCAAGAAAATCTCAGCCGGGGCGCACAATTCTCAAGCACAGAATAAATATAAAAAGAAAGAAAATATAATATTATATTCTTACAGACCCATCCGGTGTGCCTTGGAAGAAAATTCCATGAATCCTCCCAAACCCAACTAATAAATTACATCAGTCAAAATAGAATATTCTCCAGAAGGAATAACTAAGAAATTACCTCCCAGCTTGCTCTTCAAACGACTCCTAATCGCTCGAACCAAACAGCGATTATATACACGAAGTGAACGAAGTGAACTAAATTGGCTCGCACTCCACGTGCTAACTGAGATAAGAGAGGAGAACAAGAAATTACTGAACGATAAACACATATCAGTTCAATACATGCAGTTAAGGTAGCCGAGTACTAGTAAATTAACACTTTCACGGCCACAACAAAACAAGACCCAAATCCAATAACGTATACTACACCAAGCCGAGACTTAGTTATCAACCCTTGAATGGCTGGAATGTTTCAGAGGCCAGCGGCCTCTCGTTTTATCCCTCCGTGCTGGAACTCATGCCATATCGATTAACCTATTCCCAGGTGTGCGTCGTTCTGTGTATATGTAGCATCATGGGAATAGACCACGTCTCACTATGGCCATGTCTCGACGGTCCGTCTGAACAGAAGAAATCGTCCTCACTCGTGGAAGTATGTCGGTATTAACGTTTTACCTTACACAGTATGAGAACGAAACCTGCAAAGAACCTTTTTTGAATAAGAAAACATTTTTATTTTTCGTCTCAGAAACATAGCTTACGATCCCTCATTGGAGCGGGCTTGAATGACTTCTTTGAGAGGTCCTAATCCATTTTTGGGAGGCAAAAATTAAAGTATAATAAAATTTCATTGGCGATTTTAATAAACAGAACTGGCGAATATTCTAGCTTGTTTGTAGAAGGGTCACTAAAAATGTGAAGTTCCTCCATTGAATTGTTTGTATTCTTGTTGCAGCTTCTTCGGCTCGAGTGACGATTCGTGAAGCAATGAATGACTTGGAGGCAACAACCTGTCTGCAGTTCATACAGCGAACTACTCAAGCTAACTACGTGTGGATAACTGGATATACCAGTGGGTAAGATATCGCACTAGAAAATATCGAAATACTGGGGAAACGTAATGGCAGAAGTGGGAGAATGGGACTTCTGGCTCATTTGACAATTTCAAACGTCTGTCAATAGGGTCATAAGACCCGAGGATCTGTTAAACCATCTATCGATGGGTAGGTAAGACCTTATTGGGTCTGTTGTACAGGTTCTGCAGTTGGTTTGTCGATGGGGTAGTCCGAAGGTGTCAAGACTCTATGGAATTTCTGGTTTACCTTCAGTTAGACAGGGTATGAATCCAGAGTCAGAAACAGGATCTGAAAATGGGGATTTTGCCGAAACGGGATCTGAAAATAGAATTAACTGATACGTGTGGGATATTTTCTGGCTCACTTTTCCATATTCCAACGTGCGATGACTTTATCCCTGGCAGTAATGTGCTTCAGATACCACCGATAGGCCGGGATCATTTGAATGTTCTGACTCACTTTTTCCTTCAGTGTATTTTCTCTGACGGTATTGTACTTTCGATACTTCTGACAGGTTGGGATCATATGATTTTTTCTAACTTTTCCATCGCGTGATATACATTTTCGATGTCACGAATAGCTCACTTCTCCAGGTGATGAATTCCTCTCTCTCTCTCTCTCTCTCTCTCTCTCTTCTTCTCTCTCATCACGTGATATGTACTTTTGATACCATTGACAGGTCGGAATGATATTAACTTTTCTTACTCACTCTTCAACTGCATGATTAGAACTTTCAATACCACTGTCAGATCATTTTGCCTTAGCGAGATGACATTTTTTCTCTTGGTTTTTACGTGAAAAATAACGACAATTCTGTGGTTATTTTGAATTGGAAATGAAAGTGTCAATGACACTGTAGCTCAACTTGTGTAAGACATGTACATGTATTATATGTGACACAGCAATGACAAACATCTAGGTAATGACCTGATAACAAAGGTACATATAAAGTATTGTAACGGTCTGTACATAAATGTTGACTGCAGCCTATAGCAAATGCATAGGTAAAGTATTGTAAAGATTGGTGACAGTTAGATGCTAAGCTAGAAAAGAATTCTTTGAGTCCCAGAGTGGGTCAGACTGAACCAAAAAAAAAATTGTTCTGTATAGCGTTCCTGTCCCAAGGTGATACGAAAGGCACTCAAGAGGTTTCGTGAAGATCGGTTCATAAATACAGACTCTAGCCCGAGCCGTATTGACATGTGAACTTATTGTGTATAAGTAGCACTGAATAAATCAAAGTTCATCTAATTTGCATGAATTTTTGCACGAGAAATAAACCCATATTATATGTGATGTATTCCATGTTACTAAACATTCATACAAAAATTTATTAAAATCAGAACTTTTAAAAAGAAAACTGATTACACTAATTTTGGTACAAAATGGCTTCTGGTGGCCATCTTGAATTTCGGACCGCACCCAAAAACACTTGTTCTCATCCCACGGTGATAATAAAGGTACCCAAGAAGTTTCGTAAAGATGGGTTCATAAATACGGCCTCTATCCTGATCCGTATAGAAGTTGTGTACAAAAAACTGATTAGACCTAATTTCGCTACAACATAGCCACTGGCAGCCATCTTGAATTTTGGACTCCACCCAGAAACACTTGTTCTCGTCCCGAGGTGATAACAAAGGTATCCAAAACGTTTCGTGAAGATCGGTTCATAAATACAGCCCCTAGCCCGAGCCGCATTGGCATTTGCACTTACAGTGCTGAAAGTAACACTAAATAAATCAAAGTTAGTATAATTTGCATAATTTACGCATGAGAACAAACCTGTATTATACATGATGTATCCCATGGTACTAAACATTCATACAAAAAAAATATTCAAATCAGAGCTTTTATATGGAAGTTCTGCACAAAAAATCTGATTGTACCTAATTTTGTACAAAATGGCTGCCAGCGGCCACCTTGAATTTCGGACCGGACCCCAAAACATTCGTTCTCGTCCCACGGTGATAACGAAGGTACCCAAGGAGTTTCGTAAAGATCGGTTCATAAATACAGCCTCTAGACCGAGCCGTATTGGCATTTGCACTTACAGTGGTGAAAGTAACACTAAATAAATCAAAGTTTGTCTAATTTGCATAATTTATGCACGCGAAAAACACCTGTATTATATGTGATGTATCCTATAGTACTAATCATTCATACAAAAAAATTATTCAAATCAGAGCTTTCATATGGAAGTTCTGTGCAAAAAAATCTGATTGCATCTAATTTTGTACGAAATGGCTGACAGTGGCCATCTTGAATTTCGGACCCGACCCCAAAACACTCGTTCTCGTCCCACGGTGATAACAAAGGTACCCAAGAAGTTTCTTAAATATCGGTTCATATATACGGCCTCTAGCTCTAGCCTGTTGACTGCACGGCAGACGGACGGACGACGTGCCATGACAATACCTCAAATTTGGCTTCGCCAAAGTTGAGCTAAAAATTGAAAACTAAAATTGAAAGAAAAAATATTTCAGAAAAGAACATAAAAAATGAAAATTATTTTGTTAATGGAAAAAATGAAAAACAAATTGAAGAAAATTGAAAGGAAATTTTTTTAAAAAGTAAAAAGAAAGACAAATTGAAAATTTTCTTTTAAAACTCAAAAAAAAAATTAGAAAAACTGAAATGAAATTGAAGAATAAAATTGAAAAAATGAAAATATTTTCTTACGACTTGTGCGGTTTGGATTCAGCAAACAATTACAAAATATGGGACGTAGAATATTTGATAACGTTAACACATAAACTCGGATTTGAGCGAGTTTCTTATGATGAGAAAGGAAATTTGATCATTTTGATAAATAGTCAGAAAATGTCAGAAGTAAAGACAAGGAAGCGGATGTTATGGTCAGTAAGAAGAGAAAGACTGAGTAACTGTATGGGTGATAGGGATGTTCAGAAGCCCCTGATTTCTGTCTTGTTTTAGTTGTTGACCGAACTGGACACCTCGAATAAAAGAAAAATAGAAAGAAGTTTGGATTTATATGAAAAAGAAATTTTTAGTATTTTTTGTCAATTTTCATACAGTTGTTCCCACTAATAGAATATAATTGAGCATTTGAGCAAAAAAAAGAACCCAGGTTTTGGACTTCGGTCATTTCTCGTGATTTTCAAGCTTATTTTCTTGAGAAATCAACTTTGTCCGATATGAGCACACTTTAGACTTCGTATACCATGAGACACCCTGCTGCTTTTTCGCGTCAAACATCTGATGAGAAATCGAATCGCCAAGAGATTGAGAGTACGAGGATTCGTCTAATCTTGTTGATCGAATTTCGGAGATGGCGCAATATAAAAATATCAGCAAATCTTAGAAATTTTTTGATTTGTCCGGTTCGAGCATAATCGGAGGATTCATTGAATTCCCCAGGGAATGGTGACAGAGATACTCGAAAGCTATCGAAGCCAAGATGAAAAACCTAAGTCGATGACAGATGTTTTACAAAAATATACATTTGAGTCGAAATGTCGAGTGTCGTCTTGTGACATATTAGTCCCACATTGGTGAGAAATCTAAAGTGGGTGTCGCGAAGGTCATACACATCAAGCTGTGAAAAAAAATTATATATTTTTGTTGGTTTTCTCAAGTGTCCCACCGATGGATTTCGTCGACTTGGCGGGATCTCTTGGAACATGTATTTTTGGTGTCGATGTGATCGAATCGATGGAGATCTGTCAGATGAGAAAGACTTTCAACCATGTGACATTTTTTTTAACCAATCTCTTTGTCAGTGACAGAGGAATAAATATATTATGTTGTTTTTTTGTAAATAAAAATATATATTAATAAAAAAGAAAAATAAATAAAAATAAAATTAATTGGAAAAAATCATAAAAAATCGAGCATGACATTTTTAACCCTTTATCCAATGAAGACGATTTCAAAATTTATTATTTTATTATTTAAAATATCATTTTTTAAATTTTTTTAAAAAATTTTAACAAAACCAAATCATGTGACTCCTCTATGGAACGAGCTCGATGAGCTCGTTCCAAAGAGGGGTCACATGATATGATTTTGTGGAAATTTTTCGAAAAATAATTTTTTTTCAACTGCTGAATTTGCATATTATGCAGGCGGATGCGGTCAATTAGTTGGGTAAGGGTTAAAGACCAGCAATCTTGAGCAGAAAGTGGAGAATATGAAAACAGATCTTCTGTACGAGAAGTTTCTCATATACCTTCTGCAGAGCGTGTTCCCATCCCGCGATAAGCAAAAGATGTCTGGGTTGCATGTCAGAGGAATGGATCAAAAAGCAGACCAGCTACACCACAGAACACAAAAAGCCATAGTCCTGTGCCTTGAAAACCTCGATAAGGACGAGGTGATAGTTGGTGGAAGACAATTATCAAGTGTTGAGGGCAACTGACGCCTATGGAGTTCGAAATTGCAAAATTGCAGAAAATACTGAGAAATCTCACGAACTACAGTCCAGGAAGTATTTTGCATTTATTTCTGGATACAGAATAGCTGACTCAGATCTTGTGAAGGAAAAAAGATGAAAATAATCATTAAATAAGAAAATAAAAGAATTTTTTATTATTATTTTTTTATAAAAAAGAACAGAAAAAATGATAGATTCATAAATGAAATGAAAATGAAAAAAAAAACGAAAAAGAGAAGGGCGTCACAAATTTCTCCTTGAAGTGTTTTACAGAACATTTGCCCATCTCATTAAAGAAAACATTCCCAGAGTGTTGAGGGAGATATGTTATTGGCAGCGTGTTTGTGTGGGACTATGGTCATATCTGGCAGGACACAGAATACGAAGATGCTATCATAATGTGTTTCATACCGGCATTAAATATGGCCAGTGAGTGTGACGTGATGAGAAATTGGACTGAGGCAGTCTTGCGTATAGGAAAACTGAGACTCACTGAATTCGAATGTCAGACTTTTTAATTCTGGAGAAATCGTCTCACGACCAACTGTTGTGGGAATATTTTGGAATTATTGTGGTGAATTTGCAACAACATCCAAACTCATTAAAAAACATTCCTCCTAATGAGTGTGATAACACTCATTGTAACTATTATGGCAAAACTTTATTAGTTAATCAAAATGATGATGAAAAGAAGAGAGATGCTATGATTGCTCTCTCAATTCCTGAGTGTTCTAAGAAGACAGAAAGGGAAAAAATTAAAAAATAAAATAAAAACACATCGATATTATACACATTTATTTACAAAATAAAAAAAGAAAATTTAACATTTTATTTCTTTATTTGTCTTTTTTACAAAGTCATATCTTTCATTAGCAATCGAGCTGTTACTTTCCCCTCTTTAACTTTATGCAACTGTTTGATGACCATGCCTATTTTCTTTAGTTTTTCAACATTTTTTAGCACTTCTTCTCCTAAAACATATTTACCAATTTTTGAGTATTTCTTATCTTTGCCGTAGATTAGAATAAAGTCCTCGAAATCTTCCTCTTCTTCCCTTAGGATTTCCAGACTCGATTTTTCTAAATCTAAAAACAAATCGACTTGGCTTTGTTCAAAATTAACACCATGTTATAATTTTCATATTTATATTCAAAATTTATTAACTCAATGTCTTTCAATTCGATGGGGTGAGGTTACAAATAAAAAGATTTTCTCTCATATCTATTGTATGGAATGGTATCTTTTTAATTCGATTTTTCTTACTGTTGCTATTTTATTTGTTAATTTATTTCATTTTTTAGCTCACCAACTTTAGTTGTGTGTGCTTATGGAATGGCTCGATCGGTCGGCGTCGGCGACAGCGTTCACGTTGGCGTCAGCTTACGTGTCCAATAATGTTAAAGTTTCTGTTTAGGTCACGTACTCGCCCTATTTCCATATCGTGGTCTTTATATTGCTGCTATATGATGATTATTATCATTCTACCATGATTTAACCCCTCATACACTGCATTTTAAACATTTTTCTTGACATTTTTAGTTGCATTTAGTTTTCTGTTCAGCTCAGAATTTCATGTTTAACTTATTGTTTAGATCAGCTGCTGTGCTCCTTCTCTTCCCATGGCATTTATATTCATCATACATGTTCCCGGTATCATTGTTCCTTGATTAACCCCTCATACTTTGCATTTTAATCATTTTTCTTGACATTTTTAGTTGTATTTAGTTTTCTGTTTAGCTCAGAATTTCATGTTTAACTTAGTTTTTAGCTCAACTGCTGTGCTCCTTCTCTTTCTATGGTGCTTATATTCATCATACATCTTCTTCATTGTCATTCTACCATGGTTTAACCCTTGTCCAGCGAATTTCTTAAAAAAATTTCTTCCAGTTTTGAGCGTTTGGTTTTTTGTTTGACTCACACTTCGACATTTTCAGTGGGTTAAATTTTTTGTTTACATCGACCTCTCACACCCTTTTCATCCCATGTCCTTTATAACGCTTATTATCATTCTACCACTATTTAACCCTCACCCAGTGTGTTTTAAACCTTTTTCTTACAATTCGTAGTTAAATTTACTTTTCTGTTTACCTCAGAATTTCATGTTTAAGTTTGTGTTTAGGTCAGTTGCTGTTTTATTTCTCTTCCAATGGTGCTTATATTCCATCATACATGTTCCTCATTATCATTCTAGCATCATTTAACCCTTGTCTAGTAAATTTCTTCAAATTTTCCATCCCATTTTTAATGTTAAGTTTCCTGTTTACCTCACACTTAGACATTTGCAGTGTGTTAAAGTTTTGTTTAGGTCAGCTGCCGACACTCTTTTCATCCCATGGTCTTTATATTGCTTCCATACGGTGCTTATTATCATTCTACCATTATTTCATTCTCACCCAGTGCATTTTAAACTTTTTTCTTATCATTTTTTAGTTATGTTTACTTTTCTGTTTAGCTCAGAATTTCCTGTTTGACTTAGTGTTTAGGTCACCTGCTGTGTTCCTTCTCTTCCCATGGTGCTTATATTTCTCATATATGTTCTTCATTATCATTGTACCACGGTTTCGCTCTTGTCCACTGAATTTCAATTCAAATTTCTCTTCAACTTTTGAATGTTGAGTTTTCTGTTTAGCTCACACTAGACATTTTCAGTGTGTTAACGTTTCTATTCAGGGCAGTTGCCAACACCCTTTTCATCCATTGACCTTAATATTGCTTCTACATGGTGCTTATTATCATTCTACCACTATTTAACCCTCACACTATGTGTTTTAAACCATTCTCTTGACTTTTGTATTTATTTTTTTCTTAAGTTTAGTTTTCTGTTTAGCTCAGAATTTCATGTTGAACTTAGTGTTTATGTGAGTTTCTGAGTTTTTCTTTTAAGAGGTTGTGTTTAGGTCAGCTTTGTCGCATGGTATGAGTCTGTTTGATACAGTTCTTGTGTTTGCCAATAAAACTATCAAAGGGGAATGTCGATGAGCTACAGGACGCTGGCGTCCTTCTTGTTTTGATTCTCTACTATATATATGATTTTTTTTTATAAAATTTAAAATTAATTTTCACATTTTGAAATTAAATTTATTTGTTATATACGTGTGAAATTTTCAGTTTTTAGGATTAACCTCTTTTATTTCTTAAATATATAAAAAAAAATTATTTCTTATATTTATAAGAAATAAAAGAAGAAAAATTGAAAAATTCTAAACCATTTTTGAAAGTTTGAAAAAATATTGGAAATTTTATATAAAAAAAAAAATTTGAAAGTTTGCAAAATTTTGAAAGTTTAAAAAAAATTGAGAATTTTATAAAAAATCTGAAAGATATATATAATAGGAAATAAAGAAAACAACTTTAACATTTAAAACAATTTTAACATTTCATCCCAAACATTTCTTGAACAAGATAAAATCTAGGGTGTTGAGATTCATTTCCTTGGATGCTAGCTGTGGATATCAACATGAAAATGGTATTGAAGTGTAGGATGGAGAAGATCGATCTGAACACGTGTGAAGTCGAGAAAAAAATGAATTATTTTCAATCTCGTATGAAGACCATGACCAAAAGCTCTTCGATGTCTGATATCGTCAATGAATGGTCATTTCATGAGGTAATGCAAACCCCAAAAGGAATCGATGAAGATGAATAATCATTTATAATATTCCCAAACTGGTAGATCTCAGCAATACCATGGCTGAAAGGTATACCGGTCAGAGTATTGCAGATTTTGAGAGGCACATGAGAGATAATTATGTGGATAAAAACATTACCGACAATCTAGACTTGAAATCTAAATGATTGGTGAATCTAGAAGATCACGGGGATTCACTAGACACAGTCAAGAAAAATTATGCTGACAATTTGCACAGACGTTTCAGCGTATATCAGCTTCGTCCAAAAAACATAATTTCCCAAGTGAATGCGAATTCTCACAAGATATTGAAGATAGGTGAACCCGAGCATCCCAGAGATGCCACCACCAAACAGTACCTGGATGTCATGGAATGAAAGATCATTGGTGCTGTGAACAACAAGAATAAGAATTAAAGACCAAGTTGAATGCTGGATTCAATAAGATTGTCAATCTAGCGCAAATCATCGACCATATTCCGAATCGACCAAAGTCAATAAATGCTATGTGGATTTTGTCCTGACAAAATCTCAAACCTATCTCGAGGAGCACGTGAATGATCACCAGCAGAACAAACAATCGTGAGGAATGATAGAGTCTGGCTTTGACATGAATGGTAAAAAACTATTTGATCTTGAGACAGATCCAGAATATGATTTGAGCGCAGTCAGCAGAAAATGCATGGATGACACTGAAGTCGAGAAAACCGGCGATGTGATGGAAGGTGATCTGGACATGGGAGGAAATCAAATCATGAATCTATCTCATCCCAAGTTCATGGTAAATGCCTGTCCTATGATTTGGGTCACGGAAAAGAATAAAATTCACGAGACAGTTGATAATCATGTGGGCCGAGGAAAGTGGTGCATTTGATTTGGGCGAATCGGACTGGTCCTTCACAAATGGAGGGAATGGAATGCTACATGGTCTGATAAGATACCCCATGTTGATAGTAGCACACATCATTTGAATGAGTTTGACTTTTACCGACTTGGAGAATAAAGCAGTCATCGCCGTTGTGGTGAATGGCGTAAAAAGTGAAAGATATAAAGTTGAGAAGATGGAGAATCAATATTCCAAAACAAGACAATTTCGTAACACCTTTGAGAGTCAAAGATGGAGATAGAATTCATTTCAAGACAAAGACGACTATCCTGAAGTTGCATCTTCTATAGTATTCGAGTTGGTTGAATGTCATCCTTTGAATGTATAGAATATAATAGGAAACAAAAACATGGACAACTTTTAATTGAATGGAACACGTGGAGTACTTGAAGGGAAAAAAATATGGGAGTTTGAGAACTTTATAATAATTTAATAATTATGTTTATAAACTTTTTAAAAAAAATCTTAAGTTTTTAAAAGGTTTTCTCTTATGTTTTTAAGTTATTTTCAAGGTTTATTTTATATTTTTTTAAGGAAAATAAATCATTTTTTTTTCAATTATTGAATAATGGACAGTTTACTTTCACCAGATTCAAATGTCAACACACTGTGGGATATGACAACTGTAATAGCTTCGGTTCGCTTAGGTACGTTCCTAGTAAACTGCATCTTTGATCACAAAGTCCAGAACATGAACGTGGGATACAGCTTCTTGTATTCAGTTATGTTATGTTCGTATTGCTTATCACTTCGTCCACATGATGATATTTCGATCTGAAGTCTGCAGCATCACCGTACATCCTAGAAAAGTTATTCTTCTCGAACAAGGTGTTGTAATCTTGCGGAGTTGAGAAACACCTGCATGTTTCTCAATCTGCAACGCAATGATAGAATAGAGATGAATTCTTTTCTTGAGATCTGATCCTGTCCATCTGATAAAAAAAACTGAGTCAATGTTGGAGCATTCGTGATAATGGATCAAATCTCTCCCTGACTGAGACTAGTTCCCACGAGGGGTTAATATTTGTCTCTCATTATATCTTCCTTTATATCTAATATTTACTCAATGTTTTACTCTAACTTTAATTAACTTTTTTATTAATTTTATTTTATTATATTTTTTTTCTTTTTATTTATATATATGTGAAGGAAAGAAAATTGTTCTCCTCCTCTTCCTTTTTTAAAAACATGGTCTTTTGCAATTTCCCATAATCTCTTCATCAGCTAATGCTTCTAACTCGTAATTGATGGGATTGGTGAAGAATACTCAAACCAAGATGCTGACTTCCTCCTTTCATCTAGGAATGTAACCTTTTTCAAAATGTTTTTTCCACTTGTAAATTCTCACTCGAGAACCCATGGGAAATTTCCATCGTCTTTTTGCTACCGCCGTTAGATAGAGATTGTTTTTATTTCATGAATGGAACTGTGATGTGTGTTGTTTTAGTCATTGACCAAATCATCTAAGATGTTGATGTCTTTCTTAGTCAAGTTGGCCGTGATATATCTGTGCATTTTTCTATTCCATTGTTCGGCCACGCTCACCTTCTCTTCGTCTTCTGTGAAATAGATGTTGATTAGTCAGCAGACATGAATGTTGGAAAAGTCTCGACCTTTGTGCACAAACAATTTCTTGGATTTTTGCGGGGAAGTGAAGATGTTTTCCAAATCTTCGGCTACGCTCATTCTCGATTTATTTTTCAATGCTCTCATCCATCCATATTTCGAAAACACATCTATGAATATCAGTAGATATTTCACACCTCTCTTGTATCTCGACAATGATTGCATGACCACTAGATCGGCAGCCCATGTGTGACCCGGTCCTTTTATGAACACTCTTCTTTTTTTTGCAATCTGTGCACTATGGGCTTGTGCAGTTCATTTGCTAATGCATTAGTGAATTCTTTTTCCATTTCCCATTCTGAATCGACGTTTCGTCCCGATTAGCTTACCACCAAGCAAAAGTTCGAATTTCTCTCCCAGCGTCAGATTGGCTATATTTTTTAACTTTCTCAACACGTTCTTGTCACATACGTAGTTTCCAGTCTTTGTGTTGGGATGCTTCAAGTAACAGAGACTGTGACTCTATTGATGTGATGCTACACGATTTCGGTGTCAGATCTTTATTAAATCTCTTGTTCAGTTTCGTGTTTGGTCCTGCGAATCGATGTCCCATCAGATGCATTTCAAAGGGAAGATTATTGATTTGTCTGTTGGCCACTCCTCCATCTCCTGTAACGAATTGAGTTTTCATCGAACCACACACTTTACAAGTCCCTCGAAGCATCTGTCTATTATTTTTAGTTTGCACTCTTTGCAAGTTATCATCGTCCATAGACTTCTTTCACTGAATGCAATACATTTGTTTGGTATTTTTTTTTTCAATTAGTTTTCTTATATATATAATTTCTTATATATATAATATAATGTTATTTGTTTTAAATCTGTCACTATTTCTGGATCTTTGTTTTTTCTAAAGAGTTTACAAACAAATTACCTGGCTTCTTCTCGACCTTTTTTCTCTCAGGTTATTTTTCATCTCTTTAAGAATCTGATGCAACTTTATTCTTATACCTGCCTTCAACATGTCGAATTTATCGTTTTTGCCCAGAATGTAGCAATAATCCTGATTGGAAATCCTTCTGTCCTTCAGAGAAGCCGATATCATGTCACTTACAGAATTGATTTTGTTATAATCTGATTTTGTTTTGTTTTTTAT
Organism: Pictodentalium vernedei; assembly: GCA_031216915.1. Lineage (NCBI taxonomy): Eukaryota > Metazoa > Mollusca > Scaphopoda > Dentaliida > Dentaliidae > Pictodentalium > Pictodentalium vernedei. Next base: position 168,031,003 of record CM062294.1, read on the forward strand.
TTTCCTGTTATATATAAAACATTGTTTTGAATCACAAAAAACGAAATTCAAAAAAATTGTTTTTATAAAACTAAATTTTTTTATAAAAAAAACATGGCTTGTAAAAACATGAGTTTTCTGAAGAAAGCAGAAAACTGAGAGGATGAATTATTTATGGTGGAGGAAATGTTGGCTGGGTTGAAAAAATGCAAAGAGATAATGCGTAAATTTATAGAGGATAAAAAGGCCCCAAAAAGAGGTAAATTTTTTTTTATTATTTTAAATTTCTCTCAGGTGAAATTGTATCATTACACGTTCGCCACAAAGATCTAGCAACTCTCCATTTTGATTTGTCAATTTAGTGGTGATGCTGAACAAGGTATGAATTATCATGGGCAGATAAAGTAGATTTATAAAATATGAGTTATCACAGGGAACTAGACTAGATTTCGAGTTTGCTCTATGATCTTGTAGCCTAAAAGACGTCCGGGAAGAAAGAGTAGATCGTGGGTTGTGTGTCATCGTTCACATAGCTTCTGGAAATCACATGAACGTTTACTAAGATGCAATTGATGGAGAGAATGTCTACCACGTTTTTGGATGTCGCATGTCCCTCATACGTCTTTTGCTCGAATGTCAACTTCTTCCCTAAACTATCATTTCCCCTAAAATCCACTCGATAACCATCTCTCATGTCCAGTATCGTTTGCAGAGTGTTGACATTGACAGTTATGTTCGTAGCGGTCCCGTATGATGCTGGATCTTTATTCTAGTGTGGATGCATTTGTTCAGATCGGCTATGTCGTAACTGCCTTTGGGAATGTGAATTATGAACCAAACCGATCCATCGGAATACCCGAACAACATGATGTTGGAAAATGAATAGTACGTCTCGAGATTCACCAGTACAATCTCGTATCTCTTATCCCTCTTGAATTCGATTGACAGATCGAATCTCATCTTGAATCGAGTCCTATCATCAATTACCATGATTGAAAAAGAATCTTCTGCAGTTGTGTTGTCGGTTGTCCGTTCCGTGTTCTTGGCTATCCTTTCTAATAATTGAGTTTGGTATTGTTGTGACATTTCTTTTAATTGGTATTGATTTAATATTTTTATTATTTTTTTCTTCTATTCCATATTAATTACATCGTATGGAGTATAAAAACGTTGAACCCGTTCCCATATTTTCCGTAGTATTTGCGATTTGTCAGATCGATGGTCACGACATTATAAGGTCCACAATCCTACACCACCTTACAATATCTCCTGAATTCGTCTTTACTCATTTGGTTGCCCATGTGATCACTGTAGACATGAAGATTCTTGAGATCTTGACAAAACAAATACAGAAAATTTGCATTCTCTCTTATGTTCTGTCTGGGCAGTCTGGAATAATTATGCGACAGATAGAAACAATCCTCGTTGCTGTGATGACCACGAATGTGGCACGATCCCCTTTGATTCTGTTTCTCTAACAGTTGGTCGTCGAAGATTATGAGATTTTGTGCTCCGAATTCAAGTCCCGAGGGTCGGGTATGGCGCCTGCCTTTTCGTTAAACTGACATTCCATGCTCGACGTTTTATTTCCGAGATCTTTCGCCATCTCTTTCAAGATAGTTGCGAGAAATGCATCGCATTTTTCGAACTCGTCCTGTTGGTTGAATACTCTCATTATTACGGCCTTCAGTAAGAATGTGTTCAGGGCTTTTTGTGATAATTCATATTCGGGTTGAAAGAGACTCTTGATGAACACGACCAATCTATCCTAATTCAACCATTCGGGTCACAACAACAGATTTATCAATAGATTCATTTTTTCACAATTCGATTTCCCATTATCGTCCCTCATGCTTCTGGAAAAAGTCTATGATTCAATATTTTGGTCCTCATTTCGTTTCACAATAGATCTTTGATTTCCATCTCATCTCGTTTTAAGTCTTTTAAGTTCTTTTTTAAATGTTTTTAAACCAATGTTTTTTATTTCTTATAATAAAAAAAACCAGTTTTTCTTTAAACCATTTTCAATCCCAATCTGCTGCTTCTCAATGACTTAGCGAGTTCCTTTCTCGATAAGACCCAGAACCCATTGAAGTTCCCAACTCTCAGATCATAAATATAGAATATATTCTGATTTCGATGATAATTTCGATCGTTTATCCTGTGGTCTTATCAATTTCTGAATTAAATTGGCACTGCTCTTGTCGGCTTCTGAAGGGATTCTATTACTCGCTTCCATTGGAGCATCCCCACTCACGTCCATCTCGGTCTTCTTTCCGACCTTCGCGGCAGTCAAATCAATCTGTTTTGCTACATCGCCAGTGAAGGCACGCAATAGAACTCCCATTATCGAATCGAGCAAGCCCGATCCGTGTAAACATAAGATGAAGTAAATCCTTTGTTCTTTACACTCACCTATTTTTTCTTGTTTTCTTTAGTAATAAGTATTTTTTTTATACATTTATTGTTTTTAATTGACTATTTTATTTATTATTTATTTTTTTCTTCTTCTTCGAACGCATTCATGAACGATTTATAGGTATCTCTATCCAAAGACTTTTGGCTCAACAATGTGTTGTATATGCTAACCATCTCGTTTCTTACTCCCGAATTACGGTTAAACTAGAAGTCCTGTCACGAACTGTGCGCTTATCTAGGCTTAATTGCACGTAGGAATTGCGCGCAATTGCCATATCGAATGTCATCCAGAGCACGGCAAGTTCTCCTGGTTACTCATAGCAAACACAGGCAATGTTTCTGCCAATGGACCTCCGGGTTACCCGGAGGTCCATTGGCTGAAACATTGCTTGTGCACAGGCCATATGTACATGATTTGATAGCCTTACTATGGTTATAACGCGTAGAGTAAAGCGCAGATCGACGTGCTATTTGTATGCATTTCGTGACAGGACTTCTAGTTTTAACTGTAGCTTCTTGGTTCGCTATCAAGAGATCGAAACTGTCCAGCAGCTCATTGGGGTCACAAGGGATGATTGTGGTGGTTGTGGTTCGATGACTGATTTGACGAACGCTTTATTCACATCCCATATGACTTTCACCACCGCCTTCCACTTCGAACCTATGCTCGCATTCGGTCTTGTCTGTCTGGAATCGTTGTTGTTTTTCTCATGGCATTCATCCGTAGTAGGGGATCGTTTAAGTTTTGTAATCCTCTTAGTCGTAATCATTGGATTTAGCCTGCACGAGAAGATCACACAGTCCCTTAGTGCCTTCGTATTCTCGATCTTCGACGGTCGGATTATACTCATTGGTTATTTCCACTCACTTGTCGTCGATGTAGAGGTTGCCATCGGCTCCTTCGCGCAAGCGGAAGATAAAGGCAACACACACTCCGTGGATTTGTTCTCTATAAATTCACGTAATCTTCGGTTTCATATTGCCGGCATCTACCACCATATCGCTGGTTGTGCTTGTACGTAGTAACCGTCGATTTTTCACTCTCTGCATAGGTCTCCATTCTGTCTATCTCAGAAGAACTCGGCAGAAAGTGTTGATAATGAAGAGGAAAGGGACTTCCGGTCGGAGTGTATGCGGCAGATGATGGTGTATGACCAGAAGGTGTGTAACTATAAGTCTGGCCAGAAGGTCTGTCACCATAAGTCGGATCATAAGATTCGTAAATAGAAGTCATCAAGGGTTTCATTTCCTTGACGATTTCTTTTTTAATCTCTTCCTGAGTTTCTATCATGGATTTGAATAACTTAATCGTCTCGTTTCATCAAGATTTTGCCCGTACTGATGCTTGAATATTCCTCTTCAATTCTAGAAATCGACAAACTGTCCCATCTCTCAACTTGGGATCCTTGATCTCTAAAAATGCATGCTCGATATTTTAAGGGTTTTTTTCTTCTAACTTCATTTTTATTTATTTTTCATTTTTTCTATTTATAATATTTATATTTATTTTTCTATTATATATGTTTATTTGAAAAAAGACCCAGCATAAAATATATACTCCTTTATCACAGAGAGACAGACTGACTGAGCCAAAATTGTCACGCAGTTGAAAATCTCCCTCAACCGAGAGAACGGCATTGAATCGATCAAATCAGTCGAAGAGGCACTACAAAAATCTGACGAAACAATACTTATTTTGCATATTTTAACGATTGGAATTTTTTACAGCCGAAAAATCGAGGGCGAATCGATGAAATCAGTCGACGAGACACTTAAAAAACCGGAAAAACATGCGTTTTCCACATCTTAACCCTTTACCCAACGAATCGCCCGCATCCTCCCGCATAATATGCAATTTCAGAAGCTGAAAAAAATATTATTTTTCGAAACATTTCAACAAAACCATATCATGTGACCCCTTTTTGGAACGAGCTCGTTCCAAAGAGGGGTCACATGATATGGTTTTGTTGAATTTTTTTTTACAAATTTAAAAAATGATATTTAAAATAATAAATTTTGAAATCTTTGGTGTTGGTTAAAGGGTTAACGAGTGTGATGTTCGCGTCACCCACTTTAGATTTGTCACCAAAGTGGGACTAATATGTCATGAGACGACACGCGACATTTTGACCCAAAAATATATTTTTGTAAAACCTCTTTCATCGACTTAGAATTTTCATGCCGCTTCGTTGCTTTCGCATACCTCTACCACCATCTTGACACGAAAATGTCGCATGCCGTCTCGTGGTATACAAGTACACTTTGCGAGAAGTCTGAAGTGCGCTCATATCAGCTAAAAAATCGCGACAAACCACCTTAGTCAAAAACCTATTTTTTGTGCTCGAATGCCCAAGTATCCGCTACGCCCAATCTTTCAAAAGTGTTTTGGGGTCTATTGAACAACAGGCATTTTGTTTCCGTCTGACTGAATCCCTTAAGATTCTGTCGTTTCGGTTCTCGCAGGCGCCTTCTGATAGAAATGAATTTTGAACGATATAACCAACACACTGTTTTTGAGTCTCTCGCTCTGCTCTGACATGGAACACGAATATAGGATATGGTGTCTTGTAATTGTCAGCGGTGATGTTCGGATTGCTTATCACCTCGTTCAAAAAATATTATACTTCGATTTAAATTTGGCGCATCTCTGCATATACTAGAGAAATGATATTTGCGGAAGTGTGCATTTTAACTCCTCCCATGCAGCTGGTGGTTATTCCTGCCGAGGACAGGATTTCCCTTGCCACTGAAATGAGTATACTTTAGGCACATGTAATGAAGTTATTCCCTGTAAATTAAACAGATTTTTTTGTTCATCAATGATTTCTTAAGTAAAATTGAGATGAATGTTCCATCAAATGTAGTCATGGCTGATCCATAGCATATATGACTACATCTGATGAAAATGTATCTTTAAAATACTCTGCGAGTTAAGAGTTAATCTATCGCTGAAATTCTAGACGCGCCAAGTATGGCATATATATTTGTCGCGCTCGGGTGATTGAGTTTGAATAGATTTTAGTCTCTAACGGTTTGAATGGGATTGAGATGATTTGAAGTCGTCCCAAAGAGGATTTCACAGGAACTCTCCAACTGAACTGATTCGACCAGGAAACGGTCGTGTAATCGCACCACGCATTCTATATCCCACCTTGACAGCAGTCTTGTCTTCGATCGTCTTTAACAGTTTAAACGTTTTCAATCAAAAATTGGAAATTTCATGTCCTTTGGTAGTATCAGTAACTGTGACCGATCCTAATAGATATTTAGTGATGTTTATACCATGCTCTCCTATGTTGCTACCTGTGAACAGTCCGTGATGTTAAACTTAACCCCACTACCGATGTAAACCTTTTTCTGTGGTTAAAACGTTTTCAATGGGAATTCCATTACAAACATTTACACCTCTAGTAGGAACTACATGAAACTTGACCTTTGACATGACCCAATTTACCGACCTAGATACATTCACACTACATGATGCTTCATTCAATCATACGGCGTTTTGCGGTACTATCTACCACGTACAGTGACTTATTTAGTTTAAAGTACCTAAAATTAAATATTTAAAATAAAATTTAAGAATTGTTAATAACAATTTGACTGAAAAAAGCAAGGTAAATTCAATCAACTTTTATGCTGTATCTCGCTGTCAACCAAGCATTCAGCAGTAGCCGAAGGTACTGCCCACTGAATACAAAACAAACCCGTGCATTTGCGATAGAAAGTATCATTTTTACTCCATTTTAAGTGACAAAGTCGATTATTAAGAGCATGATATAAATAAAATAAATAGGTACTAGAGCCGGTAATCAGATTTAAACCACTCGTAGAATAAGGTTTTTAACCACTTGGCAGAGCCTCGTGATGAAAAGCCTTATCCTACTCATGGTTTAGATCGGATTACCACCGAAAAATCGAGGGCGTATCGATTATATGTCCTATGGTGGTATCCATAACTGGGGTCGACAGTTAGTCATTTTAACCCTTTACCCAATGCAGAAGGTATCAGCAAATGTTATTTTCAACATTGTTTTTTAAAATTTTCCAAGTTTCAACAAAACCATATCATGTAACCCCTCATTGAAACGAGCACGACGAGCTCGTTCCAAAGAGAGGTCACATGATATGTTTTTGTTGAAATATTTTTGAAAAATAATATATTTCCAGCTGCTGAATTTGCATATTACGCGGGTGGTTGTGACCGATTCGTTGGGAAAAGGGTTTTTAACCATATGTAATTTTTTAATTGGAGTCATTATTTCGTCCCTTGGGTAATACTTGGAGCCATATGTAATGCTAAGGCATTGCGGGTGGCGCCATGTTGCACTCAGGGGACGAATTTCAGCTCGAAGATCCAAAGGTTGTACATTTCAAAAACATGGGAATTGAGTGCATTCGGATTTATTCAGCAGTGAATATTCCTTGACAAAAGTTGGAAGATTTTTACGCAAGGGGATGGGGTGCAAATGGTTTTCTCAAAAGTTGGATGTTTGACAGCCCGGATGTGGTGTAAGTTGGAATTTCAGAGGAGTTGTACTCCAGAACCAATATCCTCTAGCTGTATCCCTGTGTAGGTGAAAGGTAATTTTTAAAAAGAAGGTCATTGAGATTACTGCAGGTTAGACGCAGTCTGCAGTGATACATTTGTGTTGTTCGTGACATATTATGGAAAAGCAGCTCATTCCATAATTATACCCCCACTTTTTTCAAAAAATGAAGTGTACTGAATTGCGCCTGCCTGCACGTCCATGAGTCTGTGCGTCCTTCCGTCCGTGTGTCTGTCCGTCCAAACTCGGATGTCTCTTCGCATTCTTACTTCAACATTACTGCTGAGATTTCGATGAACTTTCATACAGATGTTCACTATCATGGGACCTTTAAGCAGCATTAGGCGTTGGGAGATTTGGAATAAATATTGTTTATGGGAAAGGTTTTCAAATGAATCATGTCCCTGTAGTAAAACAAAGAAAATACATGCAAATCACCCATGTGGCATTATGTCTTTGTTTTATAAGGTTTGGGTTATCAGATTTCAATGAAATTTGGAATGAAGATTGTTTATAGGAAAGGCTTTTAAGTACGTCATGTCCAGCAGTAAACCAAAGAAAATGCATGCAAATCACCTACCCACATGTGGCCCTATGTCATCGTTCTACATCTCTTATGTGGATGGTCCGATTATCACTAGATTTCAGTAGCAGGTGTTTCTGGCCTTCACAATTACCAGTTACCTTGCTCTAAAACAAAGACAATACTTTTGCTGCTTGTCTCGTAAAATAGCCAATTTTTTGTCTGTTCACCTCGTATCTCTAGTTTGGGTTTCGTGGATCTCAATGAAATTTGGAATAAAGATTGTTTATGGGAATAGCTTCCACGGTATCATGGTTCATTTCTTCTCGTCATTGTTGGGCGGTATACACCGTAGAGGTATTTCCCGGGGCGTGGCCCCCTCTTGTTTTGTAGTGATGGGCAACAAAAATCTTTTAAGCGAGTGTGTACAACAGGAAGGGACAACCAGATCTGTATTTTCCCCGGAGATCATAACCAAACATATTTTCTGTTGATTCATCTGGTTCAACTGATCTGGCAAATAAAGGTATATTGTGGCCGAATACCGAATCACTCGGAATACCGATATTATTCATTTATGAATACATTTACTAATGTATAAACATTTTTGATAATTCATTTTCCCCGAAATCTCATCCATTTCAGTTGTTTTTCGTATGTTGGAATGATTGGTGGTTACCAGCAACTGAACCTGCAGATTAATGGTTGTGTATATGTAAGTATTTCCGGATTATACTTCTGATAGAGTTTACAAGTTCATCACATGTAAACAGACGCTAACAAAAGCGAAGATGACAGAATGAGACGGTGTGCATCCAATTAGTCCCGAATGTCATGACTCGTATCTCGGCTGATAAAATATTCCACTACAACATCAAGGCATGCCTTCATAGATGGAATGCCTTGATGGTGTAGATGGAATATTTGTCATTTGGGGTTGTAGTTTAAAAACACTCTCAGGGAATTCATTTGTGGTTAAATACATTAACCATTTGAACTATAGCGGCCATTTTTCTGGAAAGCAACATGAGACGTTATAACCTCATTAAATTGGATGGCTGTTCAGTAAATGTGTGGGGTAGACCAGTTAATATTTTCAACGTGCAGCCTTGGGCTGCACGTTGAAAATATTGACTGGTTTACCCCACATAATGAATAAGGACTCTTCTAATTCTGTCATAGAACTGGCAAGGAAGATACCACTAGAGTCCAAAGGGTTAATAGTAATATTTAACTCGAATATACCGGCTTCACACTTGGCCATAATGCTACCAAATGGAGCACAGACCTATAATTGCATGAGAATGCCTGCGCACGTGACCTATGACCAAGTAGCAAATCATGAATCGTAAGAATGTTTGCGTTAACCAGCAAGGGCGAATCGATATCTGAAGCCCCAATCTAGACAAAAATGTCCCGACTAAATAATTAATACGTCCCTACTCCTCCCCCACCCAGACCCCCAATTGTTACGCCCCTGGACATAGAGTGAAAGGGGACTCAATGAAAGTTGGAGGGAGATACACATGTCCAGGACATATAGACATACTAAGGTTCAGAGCCCTGAAGTACTGTTTGAAGAATGGATATACAAGAATGCCAAGTCCTTGATTCTTAGTTCATGGCGATTACAGGGAAGCTGTTTGTGTGGTTGTGTGTGTGTGTGGGGGGGGGGGGGGGGTGGAGGGATGGTGGGAGGAAGGGCTATTCTTACGCGTCACATCATGTATTATAATTGTATTATAATAATGTAGGAATATCAGTCTAGTCTATAGTTTAATATGCATGCAGCGACCGAGTCAAAGATTCTGTCTTTTAATTATACTTCAACCATTTCAAATCCGAAGGTGAGGTCAGTGGATAAAAAATGTCTGAAGGATAATATATAAACCGAACAACTCACTGAACAAATCCAACTAAATTTATTCAAACTCATAAATAAAAAATGTGATAGATATTCCACGAGATGAGAGTTGACGAGGCAAAAATAGAGGTTCTTGGGGAATAGAGGTTCCAAAGGTGGATGGACGATTTTTCCTCTAGAACCGGGGGGGGGGGGGGGCACTAAAATTGGCAAGACGTGACGTCCTATTTTTTATTCAGCTCCTGTTTATACCCACCCACCCACTACGTGCAAATTTTTTTCTACCGTTCTCAGACACCCACTCCCACTCTCCCATTAAAATCCAAAATAAACTTATAAACTTAGTAGGCACAGCTGTCTTTAGGGGGTTTTCATAATGTTCTTAAACTTGTACCACCAATTTAAGTCTGTGGGCTGCTGTGGGTCCCAATCTACAAATGACAAGCTGTTCATTATCAGGTTTGGCCAGAGCAGGTGTACACATGGGCGCAGATCTGTTGTAAGAAGTGGGGGGGACATGACCGAAAGCAGATGCCGAAGGCATCTGCCGCGAGTGCCGAAGGCACGAGCGTTTGGAGGGGGGTCTATATATCATATAATTTCTCCGCGACATCCCAAGTCTTCCTGGGCTATACGCCCACTTGTGCCTGGGTTGGGGCGTAGAATGTTTTAGATATATCCTGCTGCAGATAATTTAAGAGCGCGAGAAAAGGTTATCTCAGTTGAAAATAAGGAGCGTCATGTGTGCAACAGTCTCCCAAGAACTGAAGCCCTTAAGTAGATAAGTTGAAAACATTCATCGAGTGCAACAAGGCATGATTTAGCATCGCAGATGGCGCCTTGTTGCCATGGGCGCAGATCTGTTGTAAGAAGTGGGGGGGACATGACCGAAAGCAGATGCCGAAGGCATCTGCCGCGAGTGCCGAAGGCACGAGCGTTTGGAGGGGGGTCTGGGGGGGTTCTCCCCCCAGAAAATTTTTTTCAGAAAGGGATAAAAAGAAGCATTCTGGCAGCATTTGGAGTGAAATCCTTTTTGTTTTTTTAAGCCTTAAAAGGCTATTTTTAACTGATTTTTTTCATATCACTGCTACAGAATTGGGTGATTTTAAATATACTTTAAAAATAGCTCACCGTAAGTTACGGTGAGCTATTTTTAAAGTATATTTCGTAAGACTGCTCATTCGACACATCTAAGGTACTTGCAGTTGTTACTGCAGACGTCTCACAAAGAGTCGAGGTTGGGCGGGGGTGACAGATGCCCAAAGCATCAGTTGTGAGTGTCGTAGCTTACTGAGGGTGGTTCGGGTGTGGGGGTGGGGCAAACCCTCGAAAATATTTTAATGCAGCTCTCAAATGCTGCATTTTGGTGGCTCTGGGGTGAATTTCCTGTTGGTTTGTCTTAATAGAAAATATAGTTTTTTCAACAACACGTAATATTTTGAAATACTGGTCCGTTTAATCTGATTAATAGTGATTATCATATACCCCAAATAAAATAACACTTGAGCCTGTACTCACATAAATAAACGTTAATCAACATGCTCGTGTCAAACGGGAAAGCCCCCACATCTTGTGTGATAACTTTCCATGTCAAGTTGCTTTCGGATTTTTATGGGGGGGGGACACTACACATGATGTCCCCCCCTACAAAATGTTTGGGGGGGACACGTCCCCCCCGTCCCCCCCATGATCTGCGCCCATGGGTGTACATATACGGGAAAACAAATTTTTATTTGAATTGTTCTGTCAGTATTCTCAGGTGTTTGCTACTTTCCTCTTCGATGTATACAAATTCTATTGATAAATAAATAATTTAGTGTATCAGAGGGAATTTTCCCCAAATATTGTCTGCACATTTTCTACATTTCGAACAAGACACCCACCCCCTACTAACGTGTGACATTTTCCCAGATTAAGCCCAATATTCTCACATATAAAGCCTCCTGATGTTGTATTTATGTTAAGAGTGTGATGTACAACATCATCATCTTTAAGGTTTGAAACACAAATGATGGTATATATTAGCTGATATATTGATATATTTTTAAAAAATTCAAAAAATTGCACAAGTTGGAAATGCACATTTTTGGCGCACTCAAGAGACCCACACCCCCATGTCACGTCTTGCAAATTTTTGGTCCCCCCACCCCCACACCCCTGCAAGAATCGCTATTTTTGCAGAGTCAACGGGAACTAGCTTCATGTGGTTGTTGCCACATCCTGAACAATACCATCTTTCTCTATTAAGTGGTACAAATGTGTCTTGTATATTTTTCACTCTAAACATTCACGAGAAACATTCCCAAAGCTTAGAAAGCTTATAGACTGCTGACAAAATATTAATGAGCGTGAGAAAGACAGTATATATTATCAGCATGGGGGAAAAAATTAAAAATATACATGTAAACAAAAGATTTTATATAACGAAATTCATAATCATAAAAATTAAGCAGACGAAAATAATTAAATACTGCTTCTGTAAGTTAAAAAGTAAAAAGGTATTTTTTATCTGAAAATTAAACAGTTGAAAAAAGGAAGAAAACGAAACAATGTAACGATTTCTGAATTTGGAAGCTTTTGCATGTGCCCTCCACAGGGATGTGGCGACAGGTGTGTGTGTGGGTGTGTGTGTGTGGGGAGGGGGGGGGGGGGTCCCCCCCCCCCCCCCCAGCTAGGAGTATTTTTTTTTCAATAGTTGGAAATTCCGAGGTCAAAAACCAAATAGTTAGAAATTCAATAAATTAACATTGTTCATGAAAAATATTAAAATTCCAACTAATGATGAGAAATTTTGATCTTTTATTTCCAACTGGAAACTTGAGTTTCAAATTTCCTACTCTAAAATTGACATGGCCTCAAAATTTCGACTTTGACATCAATCCGGTAAATTTTCTGACCCAGACACATTACAAATGATGCTTTTTCCGTTTCAGGACTAGTGAAAATTTTCAGAAGGGTTCATAACCCTTTACCCAAAGCAGACGATTTCAAAATTCATTATTTTAAATATCATTTTTTTTTTAAATTTCAACAAAACCATATCATGTGGCCCCCTCTTTGGAACGAGCTCGACGAGCTCGTTCCAAAGAGGGGTCACATGATATGGTTTTGTTGAAATGTTTCGAAACATAATATTTTTTTCAGCAGCTGTATTTGCATATTACGTGGGCGGATGCGGGCGATTCGTTAGGTAAAGGGTTAAAATATATCACCCAGCGCTGCAGTGCAACCACCTATCGAAACCACTCACAGTTGGAATTTACACCGGTGGCACCCCCCCCCCCCCCCCCCCCAGCTGAAACCCTCTAGCCACATCCCTGGCCCTCCATTTTAGGTAGCTTTTGCCAAGAGGAGAAGGTGGCTATTTGCAGAGACACCTTCCGTCGAAGAACTTTTGTTTTCAATCCTAATTAATTGTATACTTGCATCAAGCAATGGTCCATAAGGTATCTATCCACAAAATTATCCAAGGAGCCTGAAGCGTTCAATTTATAAAAGGCTGTTAACCTTTTCACAGATTCCTTTAAAGTTTTCCAAAACGATCAGTTGTTTGTTATGTCGAGGATTACGGTACAAAGTTTGTGAGAAGATTGTTTCATGTTTATACATCACCAACCATATTAGCAGGGGGAGGTTGTAAGGGTATGGGAGAATGTTGTGGCTGGCATCCCTCCAATGTTCTAAGTGGTTCTATTTCTACTAACTTGAGAATTGTGAATAACTATTACAAAGATATTATACTACGTATCAAATGTGAGATTATTATGTGGTTTGTAAGAGAACGTTTTTCATTGTGGTGGCCGTTACCCAGAGTTGGAATGTCGGCACACCCCCTACCCTAACGTCACCCTCAACCATAACATCAGGGGAAACGATCTGATTTTTTGTGTGCATAAAATCACACAAAGTCCTTTTAAACTCATCTTAAAGCAAGAAAAAAAATCACCCAATGCCCCCCCCCCCCCCCCCGCACCACCCACAAACCTCAAGGCTTTAAGCAACCCGGTGGGCTCTCTTTGACCAAAAGGTAATCTAATTCACCCAGTTATACATCTGACTAAACTTGACCACAACAGGTCCCTTCACCAGTGGGCAGAATTCATTTAAATAAACAAGTAAATTTTCTATTTGGGTTCTATGTTTCAATAGCGCCTTGGACAAATTTCATATTAGGAGTCACAGTAATGTTATTTACTAAATAACAAAAGATGATTCTAAAAGGCGAGTTTGAAGAAAAAGATATTTGAAGAATATTCTTCATATTGCACTAAGTTAAAAATCAGGCTCCCACAATGGGGTCGAATACAAATTCGGGGACTTCATTTGGACAAACTGGAATTTGAGTCCTCAAGAATGATGTATAACCATATATCAAAAGATTTTGACTGTGAATAGGAAGACGATTTTTAAAAAAATTCCTCATCTTACATTAAGATGAAATGAGAATTCAAATACGAACTCAAGGGCTTGATTTGAGCAAACTGGGATCTCTTCCCACTGTGAATTATTTCGAGAGTCATCTCTTGACTGGACAGGTTACGTGAAATAATTCATGAGAGGTGAGGGACGTTTGTACAAACACGACTGCGCGAATGCGCACGAGTGTTTTACAATATAGTCCCTCGCCCCGTAAACAGTCCAGTAAAGCGATTACTCTGTTTATTACTTTTCATTATTAACAATAATTATATTATTTAACCCTTTACCTAACGTAACGGTCAAAGCCGGCCAGCGCTATTCTCAAAAATCGCCAATTAATTTTCATTATTTTTTCATTTTTTGTTTCTAAAACATAGGTTACGACCCCTCATTGGAACGAGCTCGTCGAGCTCGTTCCAATGAGGGGTCATAACCTATGTTTTTGAGACAAAAAATGAAAATATTAGTTATTCAAGAATTTCTTTTGCATGTGTCGTCTGCTTTTCATGTCAGGTAAAGAGTTAAAAAACAATGAAGTCCCCATTACACCCACGGCAAAGCGTCTTCGTTTGTGCGCACGGATACATAACCCAATTGTTGCTTGCATAATTCACTTGTTAAGTTATCGTTTATAATCAAATCGGAAAATCCCAGTAAATCATACTTTGTAAAGTAATAAAGATACCTAATATTAAAAGATTCTAACAGGTTGATTTGAACAAAAAGATTCTTAAATAATATTTCCCATATAGCAGCAAGTTGAAATTTGAGCTAACCCATAAGGAGCTCAAATGTGAAACCAGGGACATGATTTAGACAACCTGAATCTCTCCCCTGCCCTAAAAATGAAGGACAAGTTCTTGCCAGTGTTGAGAACCGCGCCAAGTGAAACAGGAGTGAACGGTTGCATTGTTGTTCATCACCTCACCATTTACGTTTACAGCCGTACCAAATATAAGCCGCCTTAATTTTTTCTCGAAAAAGTCAAGAAACCTGTATCTCGACCATACCACTAAACGAAAAATGTGTGAATTTGATGGAAAATAGTTTGACTATCACATTTTCGCCGCTGTGAGATGATGTGACAAGTGTAAGACTTGTCAAAAATCTTATGGATACATTCATTTGTTCTGTGTAATATGTTTGCGGATATGAAAAAAAGCAACAAAATCTGAAAATATTGTAAAACTTGTGTTTGATATCAGTTTATACCATGCTCGAATATGTTACTACCCGTGAAAAGCCTGTATGTTAAATTTTAGCTTTCAACCCCACTACCAGTGTAAAGCTTCTACTGCGGTTAAAAAACATTTACACCTTTTGTCGAAGTTCATCCATGACACAATTTGCCAACTTCGATACATTCACACTTTGCGATGTTTCATTCAAACATACGACATTTTGCGGTATTACCTTCTACGTGCAATGACTTATTAAGCTTAAGATACTTACAATTAAATATTTAAAATAAAATTTAAGAATTGTTAATAATAATTTGCCTAAAAAGCAAAGTAAATTCAATCAGCTTTGACGATGTGTCTAGCTGCCAATCAAGTATTCACATGCAGCCGGTAGTGCTGCCCACCAGCACAGAAGAAAACAAAACAAACCTGTATGTTTGCGATAGAAAGTGTCGTTTTTTCCACTATATTAAGTGACAAAGTCGATTATTTATTAAGGGCATGGTATAAATAAAACAAATAGGTACTAGGGCCAGTTATCAGATTTAAACCACTCGTAGAATAAGGGTTTTAACCAGTCGGCAAGCCGAATTGTTAAAATCCTTATGCTACTGGTGGTTTGAATCTGATTACCGGTGTGGCAGGAATGATAGTCCGTAGGAACGTTAGTCCCTCTGGACTATTATTCCGCGGAATTATGGTCCTAGGTCTAACATTCCTAGGAATAGTAGTCCGCCGGACTACTATTCCTAGGAATGTTAGACCTAGGACTATAATTCCGCGGAATAATAGTCCAGATGGACTAATTTTCCTGCGGACTATCATTCCTGTCACACCGGCTCTAGTACCTATTTATCCTATATGTTCACGCTGGCCAGAAACTACCTGGTGCCAAATGTTTAGCCATTCTGGATATTGTAGAAAAAAAAGGTATTTTGGTGCCAAAATGCTGGTGGGAAGGGAAGGGTGATTTTTTTCTCTGATTCAAATAAAACTTCCAGTTTTGACAAATGAACTGTCGCTTGAAGGTTGAATTGACGATTGGCCACGGAAAAAATCTAGCAAAGCTCAAATGTTCTGACAAACTCATCGATAGGTGAAAAGGATGGTCAGGCTGAACGATATCGTCTGTTGCTTCAATTGGAAAATAACAGATTACTCCACTAATTATCTCGCGATGAAATGATGTGTTTATCTAATTAAATCCTGCCTTTTGTAAAGTTGATAACCTAAAATGTGTTTTGAAGAAAAAAAAGCATGCCTCATTACCACCACTCTGTAATAACAGTTAAAAGTTTGTTCAAACACAGTTTCAAATAGTTTATCGACGAAAGATGTAATAACATATTTTATCATATGAATCGTCCGTTTTGTTCACTTTAAAACATTTGATATTTTGTTTTCATATTAATCTGTGATAAATAAAGCCTTCCGTCAATTTCATTGGTCAGTTTCAAAACTGGACAATTTCATTGGCTAAAATACAAAATAAACTGAGTCATATTTGCATAATTTCAGTGGGGAGGATTTACGTTACCTGTCCTATTTAGGGTGGGTTATATTGTATTAATCGTTTACCTGCAAGAAAAACGCCATTCATTTTTTTTATATTTTCACTTTTTGCTTCCAAAACATAGGTTATGAGCCCTCATTGGAACGAGCTCGTCGAATGAAAAAAATTAGTTATACGAGGGTGTTTTTTCCAAGTGCCGTCTGCAACTCAAGTTAGGTTATGGGTTAAAAGGGTCATACTAAGTGGCTAATTTGTGCGTGTGTGTGTCATATGATAAATAGAATATGAAATGAGTGTTTTTTCTCATATAATATTGATGAAACTCGACGGCTCGCCCAAACGGAAAATTCGGACGAGTTTCATAAATATTATATGAGAAAAACACTCATTCCATATCCTCTGTTTATTTTATTAGGCTTTTCCCTCTGAAAAAGACTATTGTTTTTCTACGGATTATTATTTTTTTTTTTTTTTTTTGGGGGGGGGGGGGGGGGTTGGGTTTTTTTTTTTTTTTTTTTTTTCCACACATTTTGTCCGTACGATTCAGAAGCCATTTTCCAACCGATTTTCACGAAATTTTGCACACGCATAGAGGGGCACAAAATCTAAAAATGTACCGAAGCGGAATTTTCGATTTAACCCTTATTTTCGTCAGAATTGGCAAAAAACTGCCCAAAATGAGGTTTATCGGCACTTTCTCGAAACATGTCTTGTAGATTTTTCTTATACATTCGACATTGGTAGACCTGTCTGTGACACACCCTTTGGTACACACGACATATCAGGCGATGCATATGATAACCCTCCACAGGCTGCCAAACATCGAAATTTTGATGAAATAGGCCGGTTTCAGGCCCCACTGCACCCAAACAATACACGAGAGATAAACATAACTTCCTTTACTGGGAGTGGAATTCACCGAGGATAATTTTTGTCAGTAATAAGGGTGTTCAGAAAACCAAGCGTTAACCCATTTTGAGCTGGTTAAACAGCAATACCCCCATAATGCTCAAAAGTTCGTGTTTTCCGTGGATTTCTCTTAACGAGTCTTGTAGATTTTCAAGAAAAATTGGTCACTCTCAGGTGTTGGTGTGACATTACAAGTTGCATGGATAAAATATTCCGGTCAGCATTAGTTAACCCTCCCCGAGCTGCTAAACGTAAAAATTGTGGTAAAATGGGCTGTTTTTAGACGCCAACAGCACCCAAACAGTATACCAGAGAGAAAGGGGCCTTCATTTATCGGACGCAAAATTGATCGGAAAATATTTTTGAAAGTGGTAAGGGTATTCAAAATTTGACGTCTTAACCCATTTTGGGCTGGTTAAATAGAGATACCCATTAAAATCTTAAAATAGCCGTTTTCTGTGGATTTCTCTATCAACATTTTGTAGGTTTTCAAGAAAAAATCGGCTATTTGGAGGTCTTGGTGTGACATTACAAGTTGCATGAACAAAATATTCCGGTCAGCATTAGTTAACCCTCCCCGGGCTGTTGAAGGTCAAAATTGTGATAAAACGGGCTGTTTTTGGACACCAACAGCACACAAAGGGTACACCACAAAGAAAAGTGCCTCCTTTTATCGAGCGCACAATTTATACGGAAACATTTTTGTAAGCAGTAAAGGTATTCAAAAGTCGACGTCTTAACCCATTTTGGGCCGGCTAAAGCGAGATTTCCCTTGAAAGCTTTAAATTCCCATTTTCTGTGAATTTCCCTAACGGTAACTTGTAGGGTTTCAAGACAAATTGACTATTCGTAGGTCTTTATGTGACATTACAAGTTGCATGGACAAAATACTCCGGTGAGCGTTTATTAACCATCTACAATCTGCCAAGCATCGTAATTTTGTTAACATGGGGCTGTTTTCAGACACGCACAGCACCCAATGTATACATGAGAGATAAACATAATCTCCTTTGTTGGAAGTGGAATTCACAGAGGACCATTTTTGTAAGTAATAAGGGTATTAAAAAAACCAAGCGTTAACCCCTGTTGGGGAGGTTAACACGGATACACATCGATAGCTTAAAAATCGTTTTCCCTGGATTTCTTTACCAATATTTTGTGGGGTTTTCAAGAGAAAATGGTCGTTGATAGGTCTTGGTGTCATATGACCAGTTGCATGGATAAATTATTCTGGTAGGCATTTGTTAACCCTCCATGGGCTGCTAAATGTAAAAAAAAAATGAAGAAATAGTCTGTTTTTGGACACCAACAAATGGAAATGCCACAGAGAAACGTAACTTCTTTTACCGGACGCAAAACTAATAGGGAAACATTGATCTTGATTTTAACACATTCTACCATTAATGATGGGTTTTACCTAAACATTTTTTTTTATCAAACCCAAACCGAGTCATTTGAGACTACTATACTCACCTTTCTCATAACATGAATGAGGGAACTTCAGTGAGACAGTAAAAACAATTCATCAGACACTGTGGGGGTCATGAAAAGCCATGGAATCTAATCGGGAAAAGCCATGATTCTCCAGAATCATAAAGTCTAGTTTTCATTCGTTTTTCTTCCCCCAAAACAAATCGTATTCCCACTCACACTCGCCGAAAATTGTATTCCACTCTCAGCATCGTATTCCACACTCTGCGATGGCGGACTTTTTTTTTTGCGGGGGGGGGGGAGGGGGGGGGGTGACAAGTTTTGAAAGTACCCACGGAATCAATTATAAGCCCGGTCGTTTTGGGATAACAAATAAGAAGAGAATAGCATAAATTCAAAAGTTCACTGCTAAGAATAGAGTAAAATTATATCCTCTCGAGAACCGTGCGGTATATTGCACTCCGCTAACGCCTCGTGAAATAATCTTCCGAGGATAAAAATCGTACTCTGATCCGAGCAGTGAACTATTGTCTATTTTTTCGTCATCGATAGTGCGCTTCCCTGCCGCAATAGTTTTCTTTTACAAGTGAAAGAAATTAATTGGTGCCAAAATTTTCGCAAACGAGGATTTTTTGTTACCAAAGCTAAATGTTTAGTGCAATTGGCTAAATTGACACGGCAGCTTTAACACTGTTAGAGATTATATGGGACGTTAGATAGAATAAATAGAGATTACTACCATTATGTGGATGTACAAAATATGTATCCTAGTCTCGCTCCGGGTTCTAAGGGTAGATCACGACGAGTAGAAGACTCGTCGTGATCTGTCCTTAGAACCCTGAGCTCGTCGAAGACTCGTCGTGATCTGCCCTTAGGACCCGAAGCTAGACTCGGATACATATTTTGTACATCTACATAATGGTAATAATCATTTTATCTTACAATATATTGGGGATAAGTCAAGAATGTAGACGAATATATAACGAACTATTTATTTGTACGGATGAATAAAAAGAAAAAAAAATGGAACTCACGCGAAAGGAACGTGCTTGTATCCGACCCCCTGATACAAACATCTGTATCAGGAGGTCGGATACACGACAGTTGCGGAGTTAATACAGATAAAATACATGTTGATTGTGAGATAAAATGTAATATTATGCCTCAACGTTTGTCCAATCAGACCGCGGGAATACGATCTAAGGGCTCCGCCGTATCAGGTAACACATCTAATATCCTTTATCATCATGATATCAGGTGAGTAGCAGCCATTACTATTTTGATCAAATTGATGCTCTTCCACTCGCTTCCTATTTTAAAATTTGAAATAAAACAAAATAAGAGAACATAAGTACCAAAACTATTTTCAAGGTATCGTATTTGTTGATTTAAAACATCAAATATTTTAAAAAGTGCCATTTTTATAAAAACAGTTACTGGCAAAGGTTCGTTCTTGTTTTTACGACTTTATACCAACGTTTGGCCTAGTCTATCGACTTGTTATGCCGAAGCGAGCATTTTCTTTACAAAGTTTACTCAACAGATTAAAAATGATTTTTTGAACATTTAAAAGTGCTTCGTTGACACATTTCAGTTTGTAATGACGGTAAATGTATGTAAGGTTATTTCAGTCATGATTGTAGCGATACGTGTTATTTTGTAAGCAAATATCGCACTTTGAACAGCGAAGATTGCTTACTATCACCATGGATGCATACCGGTGCCAGTTACTGTCGATCATAGAAATCGGGTATAAAAAGATCCGATTTCTGTGCTGTTGATGATTTGCGCGGTGCTGCCGATGGTGGTTTCTAAAAAATAAATAAATATCCGGTCGTTCCTTGTTTTTCGTGAAACTTTATTAATCTCTTGATTTACATGGATCTTTGACAAAATAAATATGTTACACGGCGTATAGCTGGCTGGTGCATTTCCATACAAGTCTCTGAGAGTTGATATCAGGTTTGGCTTCGCCTCACCTGAATATGAACTCTCATCGACTTGTGTGGGAATGTATCAGCCAGCTACACGCCTTGTTACTAAATGTTGGAAAAATCTTCTGATATATCTGGTATTGCACTCAGTTTACAACTGCAACATCACTCCAACTTACCATGACACCAACCACGACAACTACAACACCAACCATTCGACAATAGTCAAACCTATTACCAACAACCACAACCACAGCACCAACATCAAGTGCTACATCAACTACTAAACTACAACACCAGATGCTATACCTCCTAAACCTACCACAGCAACATTTACTACAATTGTAAAACTAACCACAAATACATCTACAACTAATACACCAACTACTACTAACCAGTATACCTGCTACATCAGCAACCACTACACCAGCAACTACAACACGAGCACAACAACACCAACCACTGCATCGATATCAATATCGACAGGAACAACAACTACAGCAACAACCACGACCAAACCAGCCAATTTAACTATCACACCAACTATTAAACAACACTAACCACAAATACATCTACAAACTACTACACCAACTCCTACAATCCAAACTAGAACACTAACCAGTATACCTGCTACATCACCAACCATTACACCAGCAACTACAACACGAGCACAACAACACCAACCACTGCATCGACATCTATATCGACAATAACAACAACTACAGCAACAACCACGACCAAACCAGCCAATGTAACTATCACACCAACTATTAAAACACTAAATACTATCTTACTAAACCGAACGATCTATAACACCCACCACTACAACACCAACCAATGTGACACCACGAAATACATCACTCGACCACCAACCACTACACTACACAAACCAAACACTACAGTGTCATTGCGATAATTACTCCTATAACCACTACAGTATCATGCACTATAACTATGACACCAACAACTACAATATCATCCACTACGTTACTACTACAACTACTACACTTACTAAACGAACCACTACAGCGCTGTGAACACCAACCATCACAACCACAAAACTATCCACTGCAACGCCATCCACGTCACCTATTAAACAACGACGAAAGCACCTACAATTATTACACCATCCCAAAGCCCTAAAACACATACTTCACGTACTAAACCAACCACTAGAGCACCTACCGCTACAACTATTACATAAACCGGAAGAGCTGACACCAACCATCACAACTACAACACTGTCCACTTTAACCATTTACCTAAACGAAAAGCAGACGACACTTGCAAATAAAATTCTTGAAGCACTAATTTGTTTGATTTTTGCGTCAAAAACACAGCTTATGACCCCTCATTGGAACGAGCTCGTTGAGCTCGTTCCAATGAGGGGTCATAAGCTATGTTTTGGCGACAAAAAATGAAAAAGTAATAAAAATTGAATGATGGATTTTGTGAATAAAGCTGGCCGGTTTTTAACGTTACGTTGGGTAAAGGGTTAATGCCATCCACTACAACTATTTAACAACCATTACACAACCTATAGTACCGTCGGCGTGGGCAGCGATGTCCACGCATTCATTTACCAGGTAATAAAAATCACCATCAAGAAAAGTTCTCATTCGGGGATTGGGACGGGGCAGGCTTGGCACTGGACTCAAATTTTGGGGGACCCAGGCCTGACCCAAGAATCCTGGGCCAAGCCCGGGCACTCAAAGTTCCGGGCCTCGGGGTTACTACCCGAGCCCCCATTCTCTCCCCGGTCCTGACTACAACACCAATCACTATGACACCATGAACTACAACACTACACTACCAACCACTACAATACTCAAACCAAACAATACAATTAATGCGATAATTGCTACTATAACAACCACTACAATACCATGCGCTATAACTACGATACCAACAACTACAATAACATCCACTACGTTACTACGTCAACCACTATACCTACTAAACCAACCACTACTGCACTGTGAACACCAACGATCACAACCACAAAACTACCCATTGCAAGGCCATCCTCTACACCTATTAAACAACCACTACAGCACACATCACTACAACTAATTCACCACCCAAAAGATCTGACACCAGCCACCACAACGACAGTACGGCCGTCATTGACTGGGTACTTTCCACGCGTGGACGATATCTCCACATCGTCCACGCGTGTAAAGAGTAATATTAGATTCCAAACACTAATTAAAGGAATAATCATCAAAAATGTACTTAATGAAGCATCGGGTACAACCTTGTGCATCATTAATAAAATTTTGCTGATGATGATTTTTATTACTTGTTAAACGCATGCGTGGACATCACTGATCACGCGTGGATTACGACCAGTCAACGGCAACTGTGCTGTATAACTTCAACCACTACGACACAAAGAATCACCACTAGGACAACAACCACTACAATATCAACCACTATACCTATTACATCAACAACCACAGCATCAACCACTAGCACTACTACACCAACCGCTGTTACTACAACACCAACCAACATAATACCAAGTACAGCAACTCAACTTCACCACTAAGAGGAAGAGCATAACCTCAACGCCAACAACCATAATAACACTACAAATTCTATTCTAACGACTAAACAAACAAGTAGAACTACTACACCAATCAACTACTATGTTTAGTCCCCAAAAGCACCATCTTTCAACATCTGTCACCAAACAGTACATATAGCCCCCAATAGTCACCAAAGTGCCCAAACCACTACTGTCGTTAGTCCCTACACCGCTGTCTTCAATCCTAGAAGTTCCCAATTAGTCTACGTAAGTCCAAAAAAGTCATCAAAAGTCTCCAATAGACCCCAACAGTTCACATCAGTCCACAAAGTCCCACATCAGCCCACAAAGTCCATATCAATCCACAAACGTTTACAGATAAAAGCCACTACCGCTAGTCCAAAAAAATGCTGATGTGTTTCGATAGCTGTTATAACGCGGTGCGCAGAAATAAAAATAACTTCTGTGATAAATACCGGAGGCATTTATGCAGCACCCCGGGCGTGCTTTATATGCTACGGTAAGCCCAGCCAGGAAGTTAAAATTACTGAATGGAAACAAAACAGTGTATCCTAATCAAAGCAACAACATCGCTGTGCGTATGATTTACTAGTAGCATCTACAACGCCACCACACCAAGCCTGTCTGTTCTCGGACTTCAAAGATATTAGTCACTGGATATATCATATAATTTCTCCGCGACATCCCAAGTCTTCCTGGGCTATACGCCCACTTGTGCCTGGGTTGGGGCGTAGAATGTTTTAGATATATCCTGCTGCAGATAATTTAAGAGCGCGAGAAAAGGTTATCTCAGTTGAAAATAAGGAGCGTCATGTGTGCAACAGTCTCCCAAGAACTGAAGCCCTTAAGTAGATAAGTTGAAAACATTCATCGAGTGCATCAAGGCATGATTTAGCATCGCAGATGGCGCCTTGTTGCACTCAAATGACGGAATGCATTTAGTTGTCTGGTTGTAAGAGTTACACAAACAAGAACCGGTGTATGAGGCTCCTGCAAATATGGATTTTTCTTCGACTCGACTTTCGACGCGAACTTGCAAAAAAAATGTTCCAGTCTACCGAGCATCGAATTCGAACCAAATTAGCCGAAACTAGGTATCCGACGCGTGCAGTTTCGTACGCGATATTTCCAGTTTAAAACAGCCACATTAGGATTGTTTTGGCATTGTACTGATGATTTATCCACATATTCATGCTCACATTCATCAGTTTGTACGTTACCACATGCAGCAAACATGAACGCATGGTTGAATAGGAGAATCTATATGTACTTGTGATTGCTTTGCTCCCTTCTTGACTTTATGCTTGGCATCGTCCGGTTTTCCTTATCATGAAGCGATGTATGCTTTGTACTGAAGAGTGCCAGAGGTGAGATGTAGTCCCTGTCTCTTGGATTTTGAACGAAGTCTTACATGTATTACACGGGTATGGAGCCGTGGCTTTATCCGCTGTAAAATTTGAGTGTGTTACAGATGTCATTTGGAATCTTGCGACACGCGTGATTCCAAATGACATTGGTAATACATTGTAAATTCCATATTGACGATGTATGCTTGCGTTTCGCACTCAATTTCTCGCATTGTTTTGACAATTTAGCCGGTATTAAATGTACGAATGTATGTATACCGAAACATTTCTTGATAAATTTTATTCATATCCGATTTTTGTATTCGTGATTTTATTTTCGACTCAAATTTGTTGATCGACTCGACTTCGACTCGAACAATTGAATATTCGCAAGGGTCTACAGTGTATTTACTTTCTTTAAAGAATGTTCTGGATCTGTCTAAAAGGTCTAGTAATTAGTAAAGACAATTTAAGGATAATCTACACCCAACTCGTGCATTAGTTATTGTTTTGTATATGTATTTTTATTTACTTAAACATATTTTATTTACTTCATAGTAGATTGGGATTGGTGAACAGGCTTGCGGCTATATTAACATCTTTTTCATACAAACAGTGATTAACAATATCTACAAATACGCGTGCAAGTGCGGGTGCAGAGTGTATTTGATTGTTTTGGGGTTTCTTATTTACCATGTTATAATTTTATTGAGCTGGAGTGAACCAAATGTCTCAACAGAAAACTTAACACCTGCTCAATTGTTGACATATGGACAGATGAGGATTGTGGTATTCGTTTCCATACAAGAGTCATTGCGGTTCTGTTGCCTCGTCTTACTTCTATTGTCATTTCAGAATTAATAACCACGTTGATATATCTACATGTCTGTATGTATTTTTTATGAATTTACTTTCATTTACTAATTACGGTCGGACACCATTACCCGAATATACACTGTCCAGGTCTACACGAATTTCGGGATGAGAAACCATCAGAGAGTCACTATTCAGACAATGTTGTTAATGCATATTAAACCTTTACCCAACGCAACAGCCAAAACCGGCAGCGCTATTCTCAAAAATCGCCAATTAATTTTCATTATTTTATATTTTTTGTCTCGAGCTCGTTCCAATGAGGGGTCATAATCTATGTTTTTGAGACAAAAAATGAAAAAAATGAGTTATTCAAGAATCTTTTCGCAAGTGTCATCTGCTTTTCATGTTAGATAAAGGGTTAAAGTCACCGTGGAACATCCGCTGAAAGAGTTTTCTGTTGCACCCACTGCTCAGCGAAAATACATCAATAACGAAAATCTGACGGCAACCGACAGGTCACTAAGGAGGAATGCTAGTTCACCGTTGACCGCCGGGCGAGTACATATAACAGGACATCATTTCCAAATGAAACAAAATACTGCATTTTGATTGGCTGAGAGGCACGGTGTAACTTGCAATCCACAGTGGCTTTTTCACAGTGTTCAACCACGATGTAAAAACAAGAATATACAAGAGCAAGCTATGTGGCTAAAAAGTACCCATTTTTTATTATTAATTCATACTTTCTTCTCAGTTATGTTAGAACAAAAATAAAAATTCAGGAAATTTAATATTTATGTGCAATAAAATATTACAGATATAGATGTCATTGGAACTGGCTCATCGAGCCAGTTCCAATGACACCCATATTTGTCTTTATTTAAGAAACTTGCAAAGTACAAATATTTTCTGTCAGTTTTTTCCCACAATGTAGGTTAAAGTATTCAGTACACCAAAATTCTTGGAAATAAATCTGTTATCCTTGTGTTTTCCAGGGTGTACGGGAATTTACGCCGGTTTGGGAACTCATACACCCTTCGGCTTTGCCTCAGGGTGTATGAGTTCCCAAACCTGTGTAAATTCCCATACACCTTGGAAAACACAAGGATAACTAATATTCCCCACGCTAGTATTATCTATTAAACCTCGATATTATTTATTTATTTATTTATTTATTTATTTATTTATTTATTTATTTATTTATTTATTTATTTCAGCCCAACATTATAAAACATGAACTGTTGCATGCTGCTGGAATATATCACGAGCAAAGCCGACCGGACAGAGACCAGTTTGTCACAATTAATTGGCAAAACATTCAACAAGGCAGAGAAAACAACTTTAACATAAGGACAGATCTGGACCCCCGTAATATAACGTATGACTTTAAAAGTGTTATGCATTATGGCAGAACTGTGAGTAACTTTAATACCAAAAGTGTTTACATTCAAGCTTATCAATAAAAAGCAATGGATATGTCCACGTAAATGAGTGTATTGCTTGGGTCAGTTTATCTGATCTATAGCCAGCCGTTCTGACAAAGAATATACTGAATGTTATGTCAAAAACAAGCCAGATGAGTGAGTTGTGGGTTAGTAATTGAGATGCCTCATTCTCATTTCACTCTGTTGATGGTTCCAGGCCAGGCCTGGGCGCCATCTCCTGGGAAGCTCGCAAGGTGACTCATGAGGGGTGGTGTCCAGGTTTGGTATTGTCAGCGGGGAATGAGAGCTAACTTCTCATGTGAGTAACCTACAGCTTCCTCTTATACTGTGCATCCTAGACCCCAACAGCCACCAGTATTCACTAGAGACAAGATATTTACTTTTTTAATTTAAATTCAAATATTCTATTCTGGGATTTAATCAACCTCGCAATATCGAATCAGCTAAATGTACTTAAATGCAATGGAGACAGCTTACATAAGCTTAAGCTTGCTGCTGGATCCATTTTCCGTCAATTATTTGTATCCTGTATATATTTTTGTACTTGTATGTTTCTGTTTACCGGAAATAAAATATTGTTTAAACTAAAAAACATGTGACAAAAACAAAAATTGTTGAAACCAAACATTCCTGATCGAAGAAAAGGAAGTCAGAAAAGCAAACTCATTTGTTTGTATCACACCCGAATGTTAATATTATAAGTTAAATCTCCGCCATCATGTGTGGTATATGGAGATTTAATACCTGGGTGTCTGTTTTTGAGACACCCAGATATTAAATCTCCATATACCATACATGTCGACGGAGATAACGTTTTTGTCCGGTTTGAAACACAATAGAAACATAATTGAAATAAATTTGCGGACGCCTTTCTCACGCTCCACAATTGTTTTGTTTTTACAAACACAGAAGACAACAGATAGTTACATCCCTTGCGTCGTTAAGGCAACGCATAAACAGTATTTTGTTGATATATCGTCCGCTAAGTTCCAATGTTTTCTATGTGCCCGCTGGCACATAGAAAAGATTGGTACTCAGGGGACGAATTATTTGCTCTTATTGTACTTTTCACAAGTTGCTTTATTTTAATTATTTGACTATTTAATCTATAACGACAAAATACGATTGAATTGTCGGGAATCTGATGATATTTGTGACTATTTTCAGGTTTTGTCGGTTCATTTGTTATCTCGAGGCGAGCCAAAGCGGAAAGCTTTCGTTTAAACCATATACCACCGACGTTTCGCGTACGTTTATACAGTGGATATTGCACGCTCCCATAATACCTTGGAGGATGGGTGCACCCTTTGCCATGGCTATAAGTCCCAAACATTCTGGCCAGTCAAAAGACAGAATTTATCGGGATATAGGGACCATTTTTTTATACAACTGGATTATTGAACATCAACGAAAATCCACGAAACTTATCCTGCCCTTTCCCATCATGACAGTTGAGAAACAAATAGTGAAGACAACAGTAATTAATGATACCAAAACTGAATGAATACTCTGTAATGTAAATCAATCCGTCGAACCTACTTATTGTTTATGAAATGAAGGTAAAATAATACAAACAACTGAAACTTATTAACCCTTTACCCAACGAATCGCCCGCATCCGCCCGCGTAATATGCAAATTCAGCAGTTGAAAAAATATTATTTTTCAAAAAATTTCAACAAAACCATATCATGTGACCCCTCGTTGGAACGAGCTCGTCGAGCTCGTTCCAACGAGGGGTCACATGATAGGGTTTTGTCGAAATGTTTTGAAAAAATTGACAAAATTATATTTAAAATAATAAATTGTGATATCGTCTGCGTTGGGTAAAGGGTTAACCCTTTGAACACTGGTGGTACCTTCCATGTCAGTTCAATAGCAGGAAATAAAATAGTCCATATTCATTATTTGGGGGCAGACCAATTAATATTTACAACGTGCTGCCCTGGGGCATTATATGGGGGCTGCCCTGGGGCAGCACGTTGAAAATATTGATTGGTCTGCTCCACATATTCTCTATGAAGCCATCAAACTTAATGATGTTGCGACGTATCATATTCCTTGGCCGGAAAACTGGCCTCTGGAGCTTAAAGGGTTAAAAAGGTTGATTTCCTCGAGAAACGGGAGAATCTGGAGCGAACTGATACTGTGAAATAGTTCTCTCAAATACAGAACATGATAACGTCGCCGTCTGATGTCATTAAATCAGAACAGGCTAACAGAAATGATCGACTGTCACGGTACATTGACAGGAACCGCATTCTGGTCGCATTTTACTCTCTAACAAAAAGAAATGTCTTAGCATGTCTTAGCATTGTATGGCCTATATGGCATTGTGTAAAAATATACCTCATCCCTTCTGCAAACCTAACAAGACGAGAACATATCCTCAATATTACGTCGGAAGCGATGGAGCTTGTTATTTGTCGCACCATTCCGCTTGCCGATAGATTTGATTTGTAATCACTGAATGAACTCTTAGCATTAGCGATAGGCTTGTTTAGGGCCCATGTTGCTGCACTGTTTGCCACGCTGACACCGGAGATACCAACACGTCATGGGAGCCAACAAAACGCGATATTATATTAGTCAAACATGAGTGTATCCAACTAGTCACGAAGGTCCAAAATTACAGGGTTCTTCACCTTGAGGCCGAGTAAAGCTAGCAAACGGGAAAGAGAGTCGGAAGATACAATCGACTTCTTTTCCTGTACATTCTCAAAGTGTTGAAGCTCTAGTTCCAAAGCCTGAACATTAAATGTGAAAGGAGAACTTCTTGAATGGAATCAAAGCAGTTTCGGACGCAGAATCTCCTTGAATTTTCCTTACATTATCAGGTCTCCTATGCAGGATAGATGAAGAGTTAAGTGAAAAACCCTCGGTAGGAAGGTTCAAGAATGAAATCAAAGTAATTTCGGAAGCAGAACGTTCTTGAACAGGAGACCCGAACCAAGATGAATAGTTTAGAGGAGACACTCCGTAGAATTTTGAGAATATCTCGAACCGATTTTAATTTCGAAGCTTCGTATCGACCATATCCTTTCCATCCACATGCGTTTCTGGCATAATCGTAAAGACCAGCAAGCAATTTGTCGTTCATGGGGCAGCGTTGATTATCTCCCCTGATTTGCAATGGGTTATATTTCCGTCGTTCAGGCGGGGTTTCTCGTCACAGGATGGGTGGACCCGCCAGTTGTTGATAAAAGAATAAATATTAGCAATATTTGAGGCTGTTGCATTGTTTAAACGTTTAAACATTGTTTAAACCCCGCCCCCCCCCCCCCCCCCCCACCCACCCACTACAACACGAATAGAAGATGTCACTTGAATAAAAGAAATTGGTGTGAAACTAAGGCCAGTTAGCATTTCAAATCAATGAGGGAGAGGGGATTTTATTTTTAGTTTTTATTTCATCTGTATGCCATCTGTACTTCTTTGCCTTGTTAAGTCGATGTTGGAGTGCAGGCACTCTCCCAAAAATTATAACAAGGTAAACACATATAACAAAATTTTGATAAGCACGCTATCAGTTAGAACAGAAATATGAAATATATTTGAGCTCAGTTATATTTATGCACCTTTTTGAAAACTAAATACCCTCCATATAATATTTGGGCTATTTTCTTCAGAAACCAGCAAACTGGATGTTAACAAGACAAATATAAAAACACACTGTGCTTCAGGCATTGTTTGTTGCAAACGCATACAAACAAATAAACATGAACCAAAAGAGGTGGTATTTTAACTCTTATAAGCCGCGGAATCAGAATAAATTTATTGAACATGACATACCTCGAAAAACTTAGAGTAAGCAGATGCTTCTAGTCAAGTGACGTTTGCCTATTCGGGTAGACGGCACTTGACTAGAATCACCTGATCAGTCTTTAATTCTCCCCCAACCCAAAGATAGCCGAACCATAAGAGTCAGATTACCTGCCGTATTACGTCAGAGGTGAGGAAAACTCGACTGCCGGCTTCTAAAAGTTAAAGTCTCACGATTTTATACTTTGGTAGACACTGCAAGCTAATTAATGTTTTTTAATTAGCTTGCAGTGTCACATGCACTTTAGCCATATATGGAGAACCTCTGTGTACGCCTGTATGCGAGGAGGTTTAAGGAGATTTATGAGGTAGCTGAAACTCTATCATCTGAGTAATTGTTGGAAAGGGCTCTCTGAGCCTTTTCCAACAATTAATCAGATGGTAGGTTTGATCGGCTCATACCAGAACGTACAGGTAATCACATAACATAAGTGACAATAGTCGCTTTCGGCAGCGCTAGTATTAAAACGTTCAACGAGGGGAGCAATGACATTGAGTGACTACCTGAGAACTACCTTTTCTACTCTATTTGGCGTACTGAAATCGAGGGAGTACTCGATGCGCCATTTGCGTAGCCTCAAATCTCACTATTTGATTTCGAACTACTAAAAACTGAACACAACAGACCGTTGCGCAATTGTAGTGAAGCGGTGGTGAATTGCACAAAGCCACGTTATATATTGCATACTTTTCCGTCTAACCCGAAAGAGGAATTATCCTCTGAACAAACGAAAAATCATTATCAGATTCACGGCTCCCTCCACTGTGATTCACCAAATATTATTTACCTTATTACATGTAATCGCTGAAGGAACCAGAATGTAGTTAATAATAATAGACCGCCTTCGAGAAAGTGCGAATCGACACAAAGTTGATATAAAACATAATTTTAACGTCCCTGAAGCACAACATGTTAAACTACCTGACCTTTCTACGGACGATTTCGAAATTCGACCAGCTGAACAACCACCAATTCAAGACACAGCAGATTAAACAGATAAATTAAGGAAAAACGAGAAGATTTTTGAACCAACTCACTTTAAATCCTCGGGCCATTTGGCATTAACGTGTCAGGGGGAGAATGCGAAAGGAGGTCCATTGTTCCCTTCACGTTAACATACATCAGATTGAATGTCGAAATGGCGAGATTAATAAAAGATGAACAACAAACTCTAAATTAAAAGAACGACTAAACATTCGACCAGTTATTGCTTATAAGAAAAAACAAAGCTTATTTATTTATTTATTTATTGGTGTTTAAGGTCACATATTTATGCACAATGGCTAATCATGACCGCGACAGTTTTACGGGTGGAGGAAGCCGGAGTACCCGGAGAGAACCACCGAGCAACGGCGAGCAACTGTCAGCTCCCCAACATACGAACTCCAATAAGTAGTAAGAGATGCGCCAAACAATGTCGATTGGCTCCATACCCCAGAGGTACTCAGTACCTCAGAGGTATAGAGCTTTATTAATTTTTTTAAAAATTACTTTTTTTAATAATTTTAATTGCTATGACGCGATACCCCCACCCTCTCCCTCTTTTAAATTTAATTTCAATTGCTATGACATCATATCCCTGCTACCCTTTTAAGTTCGATAAATTACTATGATGCAATTCCCTTACCCACTTTAATTTCAAACAATTGCTATCAGACAGTAACCCCACCCATCTCCCCTCTTTTAATTTATTTAATGTTAATTGGTGTGATGTAGTCCCCAACAATTGAATGATGCACGATCATTTAAATGAAATTTTAAATTTAAATGGCGTAACATTTATGAATACCAACAATTGAAAAAGCCGTTGGTCTTCAATACATTTCGTTAAGGAATCAATCAAGTGGATAATTACTTTTAAATTAAGTTTAAATTGCGTAACATTTATAAATACCAACAACTGAAAAACTGTTGGTCTTCAATAATTTTCATTAAAGAATCTATCACAAAGATAACTAATTTTAAATAGCATCACATGATATGATTTTGTTGAAATTTTTTGAAAAATAATATTTTTTCTTCTGCTGAGTTTGCATATTACGCGGGCGGATGCGGGCGATTCATTGGGTAAAGGGTTAACGACACTTTCGATAGACGGGGTCACCTCGTGTTGGACAGTTTTACGGGAGGGGGAAGCCGGGGTGTGCCTGGAGAGAACCTCCCAGCGACGTCAAGCAACTGTCAGGCTCCCAGCACACTCCACACAAGCAGAGTTAGCATTGGTTGAAGACAAGTACCCCATCGATATGCAGTGCGCTTTAGCACACAGCTCCACCGTGTCCCCAGATAGGCAATCGGATGAAGCGTCTTGTTCAATTAAGGACACATCGCAGTTATTCCTGGCGGGGATCGATCCGCGGACCTCCCGGTTTGAAGTTCAATGCCGTAACCACTGAGCCATAGTGTAATATTAACTTGTAAAATCAGCCAGTAATGTAATACAAATCAGCATGTGTCATTATTAATCAGTAATATAATACAAATCAACCAGTAGTGTAACATCCAGATATTTAATAAACTTAAACAGGAGGATAATAAAAGCCAGTGAAAATCAACAGTTTTTCAACAAACTTTCAAAACGTTTTCGGGTTGCTCAAATTAAAATTTGGGTACATCTTGTTGTTTTTTAATTACTTGATAAGTTTAAATATGTTTTGAGTAGTACTACCCAGACGTATAGAACACCCTTTCCCTATATACTCTATACAAATCTGCCATCTTGTTTGAGGAGGGAATTGTTGAGGGGATTTTCTGTAGTCCTTCTTTTGTGATATTGTCATCAGTTCAGAGTCGCCTCTGTTTCTAGTAGCTTTATGTGAATCAACCACTGTCACTTTTCCCATCGGCTCACCGGCCACAAAACATTTTAGAACTTCAAAATTCGTATCTAACATGTTTTTATATTTCAATGCAATTCCTCGTACTTTACACTAAGTGAAATGTCCATCCTCGTCCGGATTCTTCAACGTGTAGGCGTAGTTTTTGGACCCGCCTGTCACAAATGTTTGTGTTTGGCTGTCAGGCACCTTCGTCTGGGAGGTTACCTAGATAATCCCCCAACAAGGGTTTCTGTTCACCATTTTCTCGTAGAAAATTTTACACAGTGCGTGTCCGCATACAAAGCTCGGGGACCTAGATTTCCTGAGTTTGAGTATAATTTCAGGCGAGATTGTGCGGTAGTATAGGCAGCTATAACAACGTCAGTTTTCGAATCGGTATCAAGAAATTAGTCTTTGTATTTCCATCGCATCTCTGCTATCTCGTCAGACACGTAATTCATAACAGTCACTTCTTTGTGGTCTGATACTAGTTTGTCAAAGTAAACAGATGGATCGTCAACAAAATCTACAGAACGAGTTCAACATGAGCTTGGATATTTTGATAGTCCAGAAGAACTCATTCTCTTTGATAGTATCTGTTGATGTAATCTTGTTTATAATAATAATAATAACACTTTGGCCAGCCGCTGACTTGTCGCGGTTCTCGGACGAGAAGGCCTTGGTTACCCCTGTACTTCAAACTGCCTCCCTATTCCCACGCTTCTCCTCTCCTCCCATCACCCGGAGACGAACTGCTTGATGACATCCCTTGCCCTATTCTTCCCATTCTCTCCGATTAGCATATCAACTCTCTCCTTTGAATCTCCCCTAACCACATGTCCTTCATTCTCCCACCCCACTTCCCCATTATACTCCCAGTTTATCCTGTCCCGTCTCGCACCACTTTGGCCACCCACTTGCCTCCTGTTTAAGTTTTAAGAATGTATTTATGTATTCAGTAAAGCGTCCTCCCATTTTCGTCGTCGGATCATATTGGGATATTTTATGAAATGCCAGATTTCATATATTTTTACTATGTCGTATCCCTTTTTCAATGCCATTTTAACTTTATCCGTCACCCACTTTCCAACAAAGGACCGCTCTTCATCCGTGTGGCGGCAGGGTGTTTGTGTTTGGTAATCGGCGCATATTTTACAGAGGTGAAACAAAAGCTTCCTATTTGTTCTTGATGGCAGGTCGCCGTGAACGAGGCCTCTTGGTGGTACAACTTTACATTTGATAAGACCTTCATATAGATGTACATTCTGAACATTTTCTGTAATAATTTCATGATGACCAAAAGGTATCTTTCCTGTTTTGTTGACGAACGGGTAAAGTCATGTCACGTCGTAATAATCAAGTCTTTCACTAGTCGATGCTTCTTTATAGAGAGTAAAGGTTTTGGTGCGACAACATACAACTCATCACGAGGTCGATGAGGGGAAATCTTGACCAACCGTTCAATAAATGTTCTCATTTCAGGATCGTTTTTCAATCTATTTTCGATCTTGGACTCCCAAATACATCTGTAAGTGCATCCTTGGTCTTCTAGATATTTTTTTCCCACAAACGTTTGTCATGTTGATCTCCCATGGTCATCTTGTTAACTGTTACAGTAGTACGAGCATACTTATTGAGTGACGTTCCCGTGCCAAAAATCCCCATGAAAAATTCTAACACCACTTTCTCACCGCCTTCCGTTTCGAAATATTCAGCAACGAGATGTGGTCCAATTGTTTTCTCTACACCATTTCGAGAGTGTTGAATTCGTCGACATTCGCTATGTGAAATGTATTTGATCCACTCTGTGGCTTTAATTGATTGTTTCTGTTCTGGTTTATAACCATGATCTGGTATAATGGCTATCGTCCCATGTTTAAGGAAATTCGTTCTGAACACTACATTACAAGCCGAAGCAATGATCAAAAGGACCAATACCTGTAATATTCATGAAATCTTCTTGCTTGAAAACGCAGGCAACAATGTTTCAAAATTTCATTATTCTAAAATTTCTTTTTGGAAGTCGAATTTGTCATCTTTATGTTCTGTGTACCATTTCATAAACTTGTCTCTATCAGAGGGTTTCATTGCATCAGGGTTGTAGTATTTGATGCCTGGTAAATCAATCTGTGCCACATTCCGATTTTTCATCATGTTTATTAAATGAGGGAAGTACCCCTTCTTCATTTCATTAAATTCGAACATAGACGGAAGTTTTGACAAGGCCATTGGTAGGAAATTTATGGAATCAATTATTTTAAATTTACATGAGGGCACTTTCAAACACATAATCCTTTCGGGATATCAGTCCACACCATAGAATTTTTATATAGATAATGCAATATTGGGTATGAATCGTACCCCTGAAAGTTGTGACAAAGTACAATGCCTCGTAATTTTCTCCCGAAGACAACCAGGAAGTCTTCTAAAGTAGAGTCACCACTGAACACATATTCATGGGGGAGGTGGGGGGGGGGGGCAATGTTTGCATTTTGAGATTTTGTGCATACATACAGTACATACTTTCTGGGCGTTCGGTTTTTGTTCGTATGCACCATATTTGGATTTACAACAATTCTGACACATGCCGTTCTCATCCCGTCTCTAACTATTTTCACACTCAAGCAGATTATCTTAAGTGCACTCAAAGTCAAAGCAAATATATGTTTTGACATTCTCAAACTCACCAAATAGTTCTTCAATCGACATAGGTTCTTCCAAGAGAGCCTCTACTGACATCATGTAACAAAGGTGACCTTCTGTGTAATAATCTTTGCACACTTCACAATACTTGTCTCGGCAAACATGATTTCTCTTTCTGAATTTCCTGTTGACTGTTTTACAACATCGGTAGATTTTTACACAAATAAAGTTTCCTTTTACTATGACCTTTATATGGAGAGCAAAATATTCCTCGTCATAGAAGAAACAGTTGCAGTCATCACACTGAATCCGGGTTTCCGTATTCACACCATGCATTCTGTGGCAGGCATTGCACACATTGTACCATTTACGGTCTTCTTTATGGTCATATTCTTTGTGACACTGTGTACACTAGTAGTTTGTTAGCAGGAATTCAGACATACTCATAATGGCATCATAGCCATGGTAGTACAGTAGTACAGATATATTTTCCTCTCAGCCTCAAGTCCGCTATAAATGATTGGAATGAAATGTTCTTTGGAGACGTGTATTTGGAAATTCTCTAGCCCATCTTGGAACTTTTTAATTTCTTCAATCCCACACTTCCCAGAAGTAACGCCAGCCTGTTTATGAAGCTCCCTTGCTAACAGTTCTTGTACAGGTATACCTTGTCTTATTTGACCCCACTTTTCATGTCCGTTGAGTTTAGCCTTAGCCATAATAATGGCTCTGGTACAGCAAAAGTTATCCTCATTCTGTGTTTTTATTATGCATCTTTTGTGAACCAGGAACCGGTTTTTATTATAGGCTAAACGATAGATTATCGAAGAAATTGCGGAAAGATAGAAATCGCATCCCCACTATGAAGTTATAGAAATTTTCACTTTCACGATATCAATCAAAATATCGGCTTTCAAAGCATCACTTCAAGGTGAAATCGAGCCAATTTATCACTGGAAATGATTAATTTGTCCTAACAACGTATAATAAAAAGTAAATGTAATGTTTTTGAATGGATACTGATCATTTCCAGCAATAATTCAACACGCATTCATCTTGAATTGATGCACAAACCCCACTAATCCAAACATGGCCCGAAAGTCCGTAATATAAGTTTTTAGTTTGGTGCATCATTTTAAAGGACGTACCAAACCAAAGACTTATATTACGGTCTTTCATGCCATGTTTGGACTAGAAACCCGCCAGCTGAATCAGACTGCAAGAAGCTATCTGTTCCAAGTATCAATCAAATCACTTCCTTGTTTCAATGATTCAATGTTCTGTTTACTTTCATGCATCAATTCGAGATTGGAGCGAGTGAAATTATCAGATTCTTATAAAAAGCGTACAATAAAAGGAAAATCTAGTGTTTTTGAGTGGATACTAAAAATTATATCCTTTATGACCAAGATAAAGGGTTATTTTCGCTCGCGCCAGCGCTCACAAAAAATAAACATTTGTCTCGGTCACTCATGAGATAAGTTTCGGTATCCACTCAAAAACACTAGATATCCTCTATGCATTAACGGGTTAATAACGTTTACCAAATCCACCACTGAGCATATTGATATGTGTAACTTCAAATATCAGAGATTCATCATGGCAGAATCTTCATTGGAATGGAGAACACGTTCAATTTCTACAATTTTTTTTTCTTTGCTACTATTTAACTTCTAGATTTTCTCTGTCCTTATCAACTTGCATTGTCGTGTATTCATCTAACCCTTCTTGATTTTGAAGAATCATTGACTTCGTGGAATAATGATGGGAGCTTACATGTTTATTCCATCAGATTGCATGATTCTCGTGTCATCATCGGTCGATAAAGCAATTTTATTGATTATCTCCGTGTAGAGATTGTACATGTTACTTTGAATCGTGTTCATCGATTTGTGCACTCCTCGACTTTTGAACAGACACTTGTTATACTTTTTGAAAGTGCCGTTATTATCCACAACGTTTGTTTTGACACCATTACATTTCTTGATCGCCTTCTCATCTAAGAGGTAAGCATACAGTTTCGACTTCAAACCCGCGAATTCTGTGACCTGTCTTCCTCCCCTCTCGTCTTTGAATTTCCCCACCACCTTCTTATTCACACCCAGCGGAATGTTAGATTTGAGATCATGGGGATAGTTGCTCGTGTCGAAGCATGCATCAACATCTAGAGATATGTCCTAGTAAAAGTCTTCTGTCTCTATCTCATAAGCTAGACTATCCATGTAAGTGAACAACAGTTTGACTTTCGAATCGTATTTCCTCTTGACGTATTCATAATGAAATCATACATCAATTGCTTGCTGATGTCTAAGATGCACGTTCCCAAATAAAATGGTTTCTCGAATGCCAGGTGCGTCTTTTTCATATGCACGGCCACAAGATTTTCGTCAAAGATAGTTCAATGTTTAGTTTGGTTTCAAGGCGTAATTTTTAGCTTGCCTCTCCTACATGACGAGACGAATGTCGATCCTCTTACGGATGTTTTCCATCGATTTTGGAATTGTTCATGGGTTTGAAAAATTCTTTCACGGCCTGTCACGGCCAGCATTCTTAAATTTGTGTTGAGATCTATGTACTTCTTCATCCAAGAATCCTCGTCGTATCGGATGATGCGATGTATGTCGACTAATTCCATGCCAAAATTCTGCGGTGTTTCAGATTTTCGTAGTAGACTACGTATTTAGGTTTGTCATTTAAATCTGGAACACGTTTGTCGACTTTGTTCACTTACAAATGTTCGGGTGCCAGCAGATAATCGTGTGGATTTGTAAAGTTTGGGGATATTCTAGATCCACCTGCAAAAAACAGAGATCACCTCTCCATTTTTCTAACTCCTCGCGATGACTCATGGTCCAACCACATAAATTATTAGCATCTATATATGTTATGTATGTACTCGGTTTTCGCGCATCAAATCTTTCCTCCACGTTGCAATTGTTCGCTTTCACATTTATGTGAGATATTGTCAACACTCCGCCTCTTACACCCTTTTTGAAAATGAGCAACATGTCCACATCAGATAATAATTTCAACTGCATTTCAGTCGTCCCAAGCTACACCGGGAGCCATGTATTACCAAGCCAAATCTAGTTCATAATGTCTCCAAGAGACGTCGCGAACATTTTCGAACACGTCGGCTTAAAGAAGCACGTCGGTTTTCAGACACAGATCATGATAATCTCTCAACGGATTTCATGTCAAATACTTTCCACACTTTTTGAGCATGCTCATAGTCGAAGTCGAAAATGTCAGCAGTGTACAATTTTAAATAAAAATTATCTCAGGAACCTGGCATTGACTCGTTGAATCTACGAAAACCATCCACGTTAACGTAGGGATAGACTCATTTCCTCAATAGGCTCTCCAATTGGCGCTTGTCTCAAAAATGTTCGATCAATATCTCGAATTTCTCCTTCCCTAAATTGCCGACTAGTTTCTCCAGACTGGTCGACATTATAAGTTATTTCCGCCAACATGTATGGTATATGGGGATTTAATACCTGGATGTAGGGTTTTTAAACGCCGAACCACAGGCGAGGTGTTTAAATGAGACATCCAGGTATTAAATCTCCATATACCATACATGTTGGCGGAGATAACGTTTTTGTCCCGTTTGAAACACAATACAAGCAAAGTGGAAATAAAATCTCCGCTCAACAATCACTTGGACCAAATTCGTAATAAATATTTTGTTTTTATAATCGCAAAAGACAACAGATAGAGTTACATCACTTGGATCGTTAAGGAAACGTGTAAACAGTATTTTGTTGACATAACGTCCCCTGAGTTCCAATGTTTTCTATGTGCCTACTGGCACATAAAACACATTGGTACTCAGGGGACGAATTATTTGCTCTTACTTTATTTTTATGATTGAACTGTCGGAAATCTGATGATATTTGTGACTATTCCGGGTTTTTTTGGTTCGATTTTTTATTTCGAGGCGAGCGAAATCGGAAAGCTTTCGTTTAAACCATATACCTCCGATGTTTCGCATGCGCTTATATCCTGGACGCTGCATGCTCTCATATACCTTGGATGTTGGGTGCATCCTTTGCCATGGCTATATGCCCAAGGCATTCTGACCAATCAAAAGACAGAATTTATCAGGATATAGGGACAAGAATATAAAACTATCTGTGAAACGTATTTCTCTCTTGATATCGACTACTGACGTCTGCCCATCTAGTTTTTTTCTTCTTTTTGTCTATGACTATCCATTTCGTGTGAGAAATGTATTTTTCTTCATTGTTCGGGATGCAGTTTATATTGTATATTCTTCATGAACAGATGACTGTCGTAACTCGACATATTGTGAAATAACACTAAAAAAAACTTAGCAGCTTGATATTTTAAATTGCAGTTCGTGATCGCGGCACCTCAGAATTTACCCGTGTAGTGATCGTGACCTCTCATTTTCTTGTTTTCGGGTGCCGATTTTTTGGGTGAACGGTAGTCTACATATATGACATTCAGTGGTACTCTTATAGATTTTCACTTGCTTGTCTGTGATGATCATCTTCCCGGGGATTTTAAATTGCTTGTTTTACGTTTTGATTTAAGAATTCCAAATCTTTCAAGAACTTTTTGAGCCACACATCATCGTTCGACTGTTTCCTGTAGGTGTATGGACTCACAGAATGTCGATCACCGAAAGAACATTTTACGTAGAAACATTTTCCCGACCGTATGTGCTTCTGATATTTTTTGGTGTAACTCTGACGATCGTCGGGCTGACACAAACTCATCATCACCGCGAAACATTCGAAATCTGCATATACCGCAAAAGACACTCTCAGTCCTTTGTTGTGATGTATGAATTTGATGTGAGTGTGTGATTTAGGCATGTTGACAGAAACGCATTGATTTGAGTTGCAATATTCCTTGTGACGTTATAGAGATTCTTTGCATTTGAAGGAATTCGGACAGTGAAACAGAAAATTCCCTCTCCATCGTGTCTGGTAGCATGTGCCGAAAGTAATCGACTTATCCTCTTGGCACAACAGTGATGTTGATTGTCATCTTCCAAAATCAATTATAAATTAATGTTTTTCTGATGATTTTTTTATGAACTTATTCTCAGAGGAAATTTGTTTTTTGTTTTAGAATTAACGTATCACAAGACGTGGATGGCGACTGGGATTTTGATTTTCGAAATGACTTGTGTGGCTTACCCACATCGGAAAATTCATTTCGACCAATCTAAATTCTTAGAAGTTTCCGCGTATTTTGACAGTTTCTGTGCATGCTTTTCTATGGAGCAAAAGGCAGATGTGACAGCCCATTTGAAGTATTGGCTGTCCACTTTATTTTCCACATAGATCACGGCTATTTTCTTTCCTGTGGAATAAGGCAATTTTCTATATGAAGACATTTGCAATGGATTGTACTTGTCAATGTGAATTTCTAGATTCAATACTTCTCTAAATCTCCAATTGCTACCTTCAACTTTGATACTGCACCAAAGATTGTATTATGTTTTCTTTCATGCCATCAACGAGATCGGACATCGAAGAACTCTCGGTTTTCGTGCAAGATTGAAAATACGAGAAGACTCATGTAAGCTTAATGGCTTCCTGTCGAATCCTAGTTTATCTAGCGATCTGATTATCACTGTAGCTAGTATCTCGTACATTGCTAGCAAAACTTCTTTTTTATTAATCTATTGTACTGCAATGTAATGTATACATATAACATTATCTTGAATAAAATATTGTTTAAACTAAGATTGGAAATAAGCCCTTTTTCCCGACTTCACCCGTGTTTAGATCGATATTCTCCAGCTTACACTTCAATACCATTTTCGTTTCGATACCCACGTCTAGTGTTCAATGAAATAAATACAACACGCTAGAATTTATATCTTTCAAGAATGTTTTGGCTTGACGCTGAACA
Organism: Pictodentalium vernedei; assembly: GCA_031216915.1. Lineage (NCBI taxonomy): Eukaryota > Metazoa > Mollusca > Scaphopoda > Dentaliida > Dentaliidae > Pictodentalium > Pictodentalium vernedei. The sequence goes on from CM062294.1 coordinate 168,073,060, forward strand.
TTTTGAAAAATCCCTTGATGGCCTGTTCTCGTTCTACGGGAGTGGGCAGGAATTGTTCGCATATGCCTTTAGCTAGAATTTCTTCTATGTCACCATCATCACCATTTCTTTCGTGTTTGACCATCTCTGCTTCTACGATGTTCGTTATTTGATTTATATTCTCCCCCATCTGGTGAGCAAATAGTATATCAACTCGAGTCTCTTTAATGAACGTGTGCCTTTCAGACCCAGCTCACATACTCGATATTAATTTGGGTACTATTTTTCTGACTGATCGCTGTCCATCTGACTCTGATCATTTGTAGTTTGGTTTGATATCTCGACGATTTTGCAACGCCGAGATTCTTAACGTAACTTTTCAATTGAGCGAGATTTTTATTTATTAAAATTGTTTTAAATAGTAAAATTGTTTCCTTTAAGTTATTTTTTTTTAACTTAAAGGAAATATAATAGAATTGAAATACATTTTAAAATCAGTCAAAAAAATGTTTCATATAATTTAAGAAATAAAATCTTAATTTAAAATTAATCCAAAAAAAGAAGAAAGAAATAGCAACTGTAAGAAAAAAATCGAATTGAAAAGAATCATTCCATACAAGACATATGGTAGTAAATCTTTTCTTTTGAAGCCTTACCCAACCCAATTGAAAGACGTCAAAGTGACAAAAGTTGAATATACATACAAGAATTATAGCATGGGATTAATATTGAATGAAGATTAAGACGATTTGTTTTCAGATTTGGAAGAAGAGAAACAATTCACGGATTTTACTCCGATCTATGGCAAAAACAAGATATATCTCAAATTTATAAATGTGTCATAGATTGACTCAGAGAAAAAGCACTCAAGAATGTGGAAAATTTAACGAAAATAGACATGGTCATCAAGCATTTACATAAACATGAAGAGGGGAAGTGACAGCTCACATACTAATAAAAGATATGACTTTATAAAAAAAAAATAAAATGTTAATTTTTTTTTTTTTTTAAATAAATCTTTATATCGATTTTTAAAAAAAAAATTTTTTTAATTTTTTTGTTTAATTTTTTGTTTCTCTCTTCTCAAGTATTGGATACAAAATCATTCCAGTTTCTTTTATTTCATAATCTAATAAAATTTCTGAGGCTACAATAAGTATCATTACACTCATTTATGCAAATATATTTAGGAGGAGTCCTGGTAAAATATTTTTCCATAGTCTTAGAAAAATATATTTTTCTTTCTCTGTGGTATTCCATCATGATATTATGATATTTGTCATATTTGAATAATCCATTTTTTATAAATTCTTTTTTTAACTGTTTAATAAATTTAGATATCGAACACATCTGATCACAAAAATAGTTCCAAAATATGCCCTCAATATTTGGTCATGTGATGACTTGCCCACAATCAAAAAGTCTGACATTCTAATTCAGTGGGTCTCACTTCTCCCATACTCAAGACCTTCCAAATCCTCATCACATCACACTTGTGAACCATATTTAATGCCGGTGTAAAAGGAATGGAAGTCCGTAGGAACGTTAGTCCCTCTGGACTATTATTCCGCGGAATTATAGTCCTAGGTCTAACATTTCTAGGAATAGTAGTCCTAACACATCTTGGAGAAATTCGTGACGCTCTTCTCCTTTTTTTTATTTTATCTATGAATCTATCCATTTTTTTTAAATTAATATATCGAATTTGTTTTCTCCTTCACAAGATCTGAGTGGGATAAACTCTTTCCAGTGATAAATGCAAAATACTTCCTGGATCATAGTTCATAAGATTTCTCGATATTTTCCGAAATTGCTCAATTTCGGCATTCAAAGGCCTCATTTTTTTCCACCAATATATCACCTCGTCCTCGTCGAGCTTTTCCAACACCGATACAAAACACACAACTGTGGCATCTTTGTGTTCGGCAGTGTAACAGGTGTGATTTTTGATCCATCCCACCGACATGCAACCCGGACATCTTTCGCTCATCATTCTAAAAATGTTTATATCCGTGAGATGGGCACAGGCCCTGTGTGTGGTATTTCTGAGAAACGTCTCCTGCACATAATCTCTTTTCATATTCTCTTCTTTCTCCTTTTGCTCCTGTATCTTTAAAATTGACATGCTGGATATTTTTAAGGTTTTTTAAATTTTATTTGTATTTATTTTTTTTTTCCTATTTCAATTTTTATTTGAGAAAAAAACAACATATAATATATATTCCTCTATAACAGATTGTAAAAACAAATGTTACGCAGTTGAAAATATCTCTCATCTGAGAGATCTCTCCCGAATCCACCACATCCCTCAAAGAGACACAACAAAAACCGATGCAAAAATGCATGTTTATGCATTTTTTGGCCATTGGGAATTTTTCACATCAGAGAGATCATGGCCGAATCAACGAAATCCGTCGACGAGGTACTTAAGATAAGCGACAAAAATACATGTTTTTCTACATCTTTACGAGTGTGACGTTCGCATCACCCATTTTAGATTTCTTGTCAAAGTGGGACTAATATGTCATGCGATGACACATAACATTTTCACTGGAAAGTCGATTTTTGTAAAACATCTATCATCAACTTAGGATTTCATCTCGGCTTCGAAAGCTTTTCGCGTATCTCCACAGCCATCCGATGGGAAAATTCGATGAATTCTCAGACTGGGCTCGAACCAGAGATTCTGGAAGATTATCTAAGATTTTTATGTTGATTCATCTCAACGATTCGATTGAGATGGGACAGAACTTCGTAGTCTCTCACTCAGTGATACAATATCCCTTCCAATTTCTGACTCGAAAAAGTTGCATGTCATCTCGTATTCAAGCCCACTTAGCGAGATGTCTAAAGTGGGTTTGTATCGGACTTGGGTGATTTCTCGATAAAAATAAGCTCGAAAATAGCGAGAAATCACCTAAGAAATCACTAAGTCAAAAACCCGGATTTTGTTGGCTCAAATTGTCCTTTGCTATCTACTGATCTCTTGATCTTAGTTTCGTTCCATGACAAATCTTTGATTTCAATTTGTTTTAAATTTATTTAATTAATTTAATTTTTTTCTTTTTTATATTTTGGACTTTGGTTTTTTTCCAAATTACATTTTTCAATCCCAATCCATTTAATGTCTTGAAGAGTTCTTGTATTTTTACGACATCATAACTATCGTGGAATCCTTCACCTTTGATAAAATTTATTTTGATCTTGGTGTCAGTTTCGCTTTTTGAGACGGCGCTATTAATTTATGAATTAAATTGGCAGTTCTCTTGACACTTTTTGTCGCAGTCTTGCTGCTGGGTTACACCACAGCTTTCTTATCGAAGTCAATCACTGTCTTTTTCCGACCTTTGCAACCGTTGAAGCCATCTGTCGCGCCACATCTCCAGATAACTCCATGGTGATGACGCATGATGAGAACAACAATAGTACCGAGGAGGGCAAGGTGTGTGGGATACGATGCTGTATTATAAGGTATGTAACTTGGAGTCGCATGAGGAGTTTCTGAGTAACTGTCGCGGGTTCAAATGACTTGGTCGTCCAGCGTTTCATTTTGATATCTCCTATACGTCTCATCGTATCACTCTCTTTGAATATTTGTCTTCGATTTGAGAAATCTTCGAATCATCTCTTCTCACTTCCTAGGATCTTTGATTTTTAAAAATGACATTTTTGGCTTCTTTTTTTTTTTTTATTTAATTATTTCTTCTTTGCAAACAAAAACTAGTAATAATGATGGGGAGAGAGATCACGGAACCTCTTCTTAGACACTTATCTCCGTCATTTTCAGGTTCAGGGTGACCTTGCTTTCGGCCACGAGTAACCTGTCCACGATTATCACCATAGAAATGACGATCGACCAAGGTCTTTTCGCCGCACTTCTCAGTGATCGACTGCTCGACTTTAGGATATGTGCAATTATAACAGATCAATGTCGGATCACCTGTGTCAAATGTTTCGATTAAGTTTTCTGCGAGGTTGCACCCCTCTTTCCTCAGATATAGTAAAAGAGCCACTTGCGCTTTATTCAAAATCAATGTCATCTGGTAATTTCCGTACTGATCCCTCGTCTCGTGCCCTCTGTCCGGACGTTTTCTGTACGGATATTTTAAGTGTGAAATTGAATCGTATCACTGTTGAATTTCTTGTAATGAATGACTTTATTTACTCGTCATGCTTCCCCTTTTTTATTATTATTTTATTTTTTATATCTATTAATTTTAAGTTTCCTTTCAGTTTCTTTTTGTGGTTTAATGTTAAGTTTTTTCTTGGAAGTTCGAAATATTTCAGAAAAAAAATTCAATTTTTTTCTATTTCGAAATGTATATTTTTCTATTTCATTTCGAAAATAACCCGAACAGAAAACCATAAAATGATTCTACGTCCATAAATACAAACAAAAATGTACAAAAAATGCAGCCCACACACGGTAATTGCCATGTTGGTCGAGCAGAAAATCAAAACCCTTAAATTATTCCGCTTTGATAAACGCAAACAAAAATTACGTTCGGACATGCGAAGATCAAAGTCGAGATGACGTCACGGTCAATGCGTCCGCTAATCGCCGTATTCTTCGAGTGACTTCGAGTGGAAAATCGATTAAGTTTTCTCTTACACCCCTATTAACCCTTTACCCAACGTAACGGCCAAAACCGGCCAGCGCTATTCTCAAAAATCGCCAATTAATTTTCATTATTTTTTTCATTTTTTGTCTCAAAAACGTAGCTTATGACCCCTCATGGGAACGAGCTCGTCGAGCTCGTTCCAATGAGGGGTCATAACCTATGTTTTTGAGACAAAAAATGAAAAAAATTAGTTATAAAAATTAGTTATTCAAGAATTATTTTTGCAAGTGTCGTCTGCTTTTCATGTTAGGTAAAGCGAAGAAAATAACCTCGAAGAGACACGCATTTTTCTAATTCAATTTTGGTCAATTTTTATACAAAATTGGTTGGTAGCCAGAAATTTGAATTACACACAAAATGAAAATTGGCAGCAGATCTACAAAAATATGGGTCCTTTTAACAAAACTTGTAATTCCCAATGGAGATTTCAGTGTTAATATCCAACTCACTTGGAACATTTTTGCAACCTGCAATTTTATGTGAGTTAGAAAACGTCTTATTACACGAACGTGTAAAAAGTAACACTGAAAACTCCGTAGCTACATCCTCATGGGATTTAGACATTAACACGGAATTTTCCATAGGGAATTACAAGTTCTGAAAAGTTTTGGGTTGGCAATTGCTTTTCCGAAATGAATAGTGGATAGGACATTGTAAGGCATTTTCTAAAAAATCTAAACATTTTAAGGTCTGGACATAAACGTGCGAGTCAGAACACACTCCTTATCTCTGAGAACACATCAAATTTTCAGCCATTTTTAACCATCCCTTTAAATTGATTTAATTGGTTAACAGTAACATATTTCAGTCACATTTATTGCTCCGTCCGTCCTCCAGTAGCATAGCCACAGGGTTGGGGGGGGAGGTTTGTGCCTCCTCCAACATAAAAATCCCCCCCCCCCAACAAAAACAATATTGAGATAACATACAGAGCCCTAAAATGGTCTCCAATATTGGACAACACACTCAATAAAAGCCTCGGATTTGATCTTAGAGCACTGAATTTTTAAAACATTTTCGTATAGGTAGGAGGCCTAGTGCTGTCTGGGACGTTCCGGCTGTTACTCCCTCCTCCCACTTCTCTTGAAGGGGATATCAGCTGGAGGGTCCTAGTTAAGAATAGGGAAGGCTTCCAACACCAGCCCACAGCGGCCGTCCAAATATCAAGTTTTCCCTCCTAAAATTGCTGGGGCACCCCCTATTATTGAATCCTGGCTACACACCTGCTGTCATCTGGCTTAGTCCAATGCTAAAAATCTCCCTTTTTTCTATTTCTATAGAGATATACTTTATAAGTCAATATGAACAGACAAATGGCCGTGTTGCATGTGCTAACAACCTCAACTACTTGTGACAGTTCATAGCAAGAATTGTGAGGGCATTCGTTGCGGTGTTTAGTTTCCTGTCTCGAAATTTGGATTTGGTGTACCGGGTACTTTCTGTTTATGGTCCAAAAGTTAGTTAACTTTATGATGGCAGACAGTTGTACAATAAGCCGCACTTTTTCAGATCTAAGTAACTCCAACTAAGACAACGGGAAACTGGTAAGACAACGGTTCCAAAAACCGGAGGTCTTATGAAGCGATTCCACACGAAAAAAAATATGTACGCACGGTATCCAAGAAAAATCGTTACTTCGATTCCGATTTTCCGTTAAATCAATCTATATGTAATTGCTCACAGTTATTCAACATTTCTATGGTATTTCAACTTCCTGAAAAGCAGACGACACTTGCAAAAAAAATTCATGAATATCTAATTATTTTTACTTTTTGTCTCAAAAACAAAGGTTATGACCCTCGTTAGAACGAGCGCAACGAGCTCGATCCAACGAGGGGTCATAACCTATGTTTTTGAGACAAAAAATTAAAAAATAATGAAAATTAATTGGCGACTTTAGAGAATAGCGCTGGCCGGTTTCGGCCGTTACGTTGGGTAAAGTGTTAAATATCTCATAAGTGGCAATTCCTTTGCAGACTGATTTACAGAGAATCGCGGTTGTTCTTTTTTGAAAATTGTTGCTTTTCGATTTTAAGGCAATTTTCAAGAAATAACTTGGGCACTTTGCGAGTAAAGTGTGTTGCACTAAGACCGACACAGGATTCTCTACTTCTTACCAGTGCATCATTTGACGTTCATATTTTCTCTTCTTTGTCGGTATTCGTTGCCTTATCAACGGATTGACACTTTTCAACGAAATATTGCTATTTGGTGCTTCCAGACCACCCTAAAACAAAAGTGAACCACAGCGACCAAAGTGCAAAGTTACCTACAATTTCTTTCTCTAGACGAAATGTTCAACAGTGCGCATGCAAGAGCGGAAATCTTCTGTCGATGATGTTTTTTTGGACCGTATGGTTATATTAAGTTAATGTCGTCATAATAAAATCTTGATAGCATAAAGATCCCCCCTCCCCATCCCACCACCCCTCCACAGGGTGGGCGTCCTTTTAATTTGGGCCTTCCGCAAACTTCTTGAAATTTCGTTGAACAGTTTTTGATTTCCACTGACTTTATTTACACAACTGGCTAAGGTTATTACATTAAAACTTATTATACTTCTGGTTGATTTGTGTAGAATTACTGGTTAATTATTACACTACTGGTTGATTTGTGTAAAACTGCTGGTTGATTATTACGCTACTGGTTGATTTTTATCACATAGCTGGTTCATATTACATTAATGGTTGATTATTACACTACTGGTTGATTTGTGAAACATTACTGGTTGATTACTACGCTACTGGTTGATTTTTATTACATAGCTGGTTAATAATATTACATTACTGTTTGATTATTACGCTACCGGTTGATTTGTGTAAATTACTGGTAGATTATTACAGCACTGGTTCAATCTTATTACACTGGTGGTTGATATAACATTACTGGTTGATTATTACACTACTGGTTGATTTGTGTAACATTACTGGTTGATTATTATTACACTTCTGGTTGAGCTTTGTTACACAGCTGGTTGATATTACATTACTGGTTGATTATTACACTACTGGTTCTTACACAGTGCACACATGCTTTATTTTCTCTCAGCATTAGATTGGTTTCGATCCTATGTGAGCAACAGAACTCAGTGTGTTACTGTTGATGACGATAGATCAGAGATAGCTTCACTTGAATTCGGGGTCCACCAGGGTTCTGTTCTCGGCCCACCTTATTCATCCTTTACATGCAGCCTCTAGGTGGCATTATTCGCTCACATGGTATCGAGTACATTTTCTATGCTGATGACTCACAATTATATGTTGAATTTAACCCTACCGATTCTGAAGATGCGTCCATACAATTTATGCGTTTTGAAAACTGTATTGAGGATGTGAAGAATTTCATGCTCCAAAACAAACTTAAATTGAATGACGAAAAAACTGCACTGATTGTATTCTCTTCAAGATACAAACCTGCACCAGACACTCCGCCACGGGTCAAAGTTGGCGATACAGCGATCAATCCGTCAATTCATGTTCGAAATCTAGGTGTCTAGTTTGACAAGCACCTATCTATGACTGCTCACATTACTAAAATATGTCAGTCTGCCAACTGGTACCTCCGAAAACTTGGTCGCTCTCGAAAATTTTTGACGAAAAGGGCAACAGAGTGTCTGGTACATGCATTTATCACATCACGCCTAGATTATTGCAACTTCCTGTTGCATGGGCTTCCCAACAAGCAAATAAAAAGGTTGTAACAAATACAGAACACAGCCGCCCGTATTGTCTCATTGACGAAGCGGCGCCGTCATATAACTCCAATGTTGAAAGATCTACACTGGCTTCCTATTTCTGCAAGGATTGAGTTCACGGTCTTACTCTTTGCATACAAGGCCCGCTGCTGTGGTCTGGCTCCGGCTTATATTAGCGACCTGGTGTTTCCATATGAGCCTCAACACTCGTTATGATCCTCTGCACACAAGTTGCTTGAGGAAACTACCTGCAACTTAGTCTCATATAGTGGCCGCTCCTTTACCTACAGTGAACCTAGGCTTCTTAATGGGCTATCCGTTTCAGTGCGATATACATCTCCGAGTGCTTTCAAATCTGTGCTGAAATCCTATCTTTTTGATAAATCATACTCGTAATTCTGAGTAGCATCGTATGAATGTACAGTCCATAGCCATTGCCACACGTCAAAAATGTCTTTGTAAAGCGCCATGGAACCTTTTATCATTGTGATATGTGCGCTATATAAATATTTATTATTATTAGTATTATTATTAAACTGGTTGAGGGCGAGATTATTTTTACTGGTCTGGATTTTTTATTCAAAATTTGTTCTATTACAAATTATTGTAATATAACCTATTTATATTAACAAAATATTATTTGCGTTTGACTGAATATGAAGCATGAGCAAGGAAAACGTTGGCGTTTATTCTGGTACCCTACTTTTTGAAAGCCCTGATAGTGGCTTCTTTCACCCAACCAATTAATATGAGACTGAAGATCCCGCGAGTGATTTGCTTCTTCTGTGGCCTTTTGGGTTGAGAAAAATGTACAATTGTGAGTCTGTATTGAACAAATTTCCTCACTGGGCTGCAAGATTGTTTCGGTCCGGTGGGGAAATTAGTTAAATGTGTGGCCACAAAAGAGCATCTTTCGTAATGTAGACGTGTGTGAGTCCCAAACTTAGCTTTGTGTATTATATTCTTACCTTGCCCATCACTGAAATATAGCATCGTGTGGCGCATTTGTATGGCCGTGCTCCCACTCTCCGCCTCCTCCGTCTAGTTCGAAATGATTCCTACGTCTCTGGTTCCTTTTCCTTCCAGTGTCTATTTAAGGTTATTTTTATTCTCTCAGGCTTTTTCAGGTAATGGCCAGGATACGATCACAACAGCCGATTCAACAATGCAGAATGTGATCGGCACTGCCTCTCAACAAAGCCATCGTGACAGCCATGTCTTAAGTCTAATGTACGAGTGTGCAGGTTTGTCTTTCTTTTTTTCTTTTTTTTTTCTTCTTTTTTCTCATATTTTATTTTTGGACATAAAAATGTGTTTATGAGTAACATATGATAGTGTATACAACAGTATGTATGCAACATGATAAAATGCATGTCTGATTTTTTTATTATAGTTAAAACACAAGAGGGAGAGAGAGAGAGAGAGAGAGAGAGAGAGAGAGAGAGAGAGGGGAGAGAGAGAGAGAGAGAGAGAGAGAGATAGAGATTTGTGTTATTTTTTGAGGTTACACTTTGTACGTAACTGTCACTCACATACCTGCACATAAAATGACAATTGTGGCAATAATGACGCAACGCAAAGCCGATTCCTCTGCACAAAGTTGACATACTTTCAGGACAAGGTACTGATATTAAATAGTACTGCGTATATGCATTAATGTGTGCATTTAATCCGATGTGTTATCAGGTTGTGCAATCTGCCCCTCCCATCTGGACCATCGCTTCTGAAAACGGTTATATGTGCACATTCGATAGTAGGCTGTTCGTTCATTGGCATGGTAACTTTCAAATTTGAGGGTAAGGTGTGTGAGACTGGGATGGCGGTCAGATAATTTTGTTTTGTAAGTATTAGAAGAAATTAGAAAATATTCCAGGAAACAGCAGTAGTTCGCCCACAGGGCCAGCTTCTGGGGGATCGCAAAATGAATGGAGTCTTCGGTTGTTTGTGGGTCCTCACCGGTCCTTTCAAAAATCCATTTTTCTGAATTGTTCAGAATTGTTTCCAAAATAATGATATAAAGGGCATTGCTAGAACAAAATGAAATTTAACGATTTACTTTTACTTTCCCCTTTGAACACTGGTGGTATCTTCCATTCCAGTTATATGGCAGAAATTGGAATAGTCCATATCCATTATTTGGTGGTAGTGAAATTAATATTTTCAAAGTGCAGCCTCCAGGCTGCACGTTGAAAAGATTAATTGTTCTGTCACTCACGTTCACTTACATGTAGCAGCCATCCTACTTAATGAAATTATGACGTATCGTGTTCCTGGTCCGGAAAAAAGCCTCTCGTGTTGAAAGAGTTAATTTAACCGATGTTATATACAGAATAAACGTACAGTGTTTTCAGGTATTTTTTTGTTTCTACGGGTAGGATTAAGAATGAAACCGACGAGCCTTTGGCGAGTAGAATAAATGTTTTACTTGAAAAGACTATACGTTTATTTTGTTTATCCCACAGGGCAGTCGCGGCGAAATCGTGCTGTCACTCGCTGCAAAACACTGCGAGACGTCAGGAGCACATTGGTCCAATTCGATCGACAAGCAAAATTGTCAAAAATAAACAAGGCGCAGTGATACATTTCAGTCTAATATTAATTCCCCTACAAACTTGAGCTCAAGTTGCAAACATACTTTATAAATACTTTATTAAATGATCAATGTTTATCTTTCTTATTTTTTGTTGTTTGTTGTTGTTGTTTTTTCGTCGTCGATTCGAGTCTTATAAACAAAGTAGACGACAGGTGCATTTGTCTATTTACACACTTTCCCAATTTGGAAATTGAAACATCACTCATCATGCCCCGCCTTTCACAATCGGACTTGTATGCTTTTCAACGCTTGGCTTCGATTGATTGACTTTGTGTTTTCTATGTTAATTGTTGTCCGTTTTATTGTTAGACAGAGTTGAAGTGTGTCATATATTCTAAAACCAAATATTTCAGCGACGGTCAACGTTTGATAAAACGTCGGTTAATTTTGTCTCCCACAAACGTACAACAGGTCATGACAACACGAATGCAGTAGAGGTCAGAGGTCAACAAGTCATTCTCTACTATAGGAATAAGTTCTTTCAGTATTAAACCTACGGGGAAAATTTATCACCCCACTAGCAGCTGCAACTAGGTGAATAAAGCAAAACTTTATCTAAGACTTTTATTATTCGAATAAACGTCTATTCATGGGATAAACCACATTTGTAAAAAAGAGCTCGCGTTTCAAACATTGGGGTTTTAGTTTTGTCTTTTATAGACAATTAGTATTTGATCCTTTTAACACCAACGTTCTTGTGTTGTATTGTCTGAAAATAGTACTATATCATAAGTTACTAGACGTTTGGTTGCCGAATACGGTGTCACATGGGGCGAAGTGGGAACAATATTGAGCTCTGATAAACAAGTTTTTGCCATTTATTTGTTAATCCACCCGGCTGGCGTAATAAATAACAAACTGGGCGATGCTGACCTTACAGTACGGATCCTCTGGTATAGTTAGGTGTTTATTGTGTTGTCTACAGTACGGCCACCGTGGACTGGTCACTTTCCACGGGTGGGCAATATTTTCACAGAAGTAATATTATCATGCCACCGATTTAATTTGACCAATCAACGTGCTCTTATAGCACCGATGGACTACGCGATATTAGGTTATTCCATGGGGAACCGGCTATAGATTGAGTCCATACACTGCCAGTGTCCGCATATGAGCCCATACACCTCCTCTGCTGGGTGTCATTTTGTTTCAGAATTAATTTTCACGTTTCACCAACTTTCATGCAAATAAAAGACGGTTTCCTGATAAATATTCAAAATGAAGCGATTCGTATCATTTAATTTATTATTTAATTCGTTTGGTGGCATGATAAATACGTTACAGGACGTTTACTTGCCAGGTATGGTATCATGCGAGGCTGAGCGCGATCGATATTAGGCGAGGCTTGATACAAGTTTCTCGATCAACACATAGTGGTGATGACACATTTATCTTTCCATCTCGGAAAATCGCTTAGTGATAATAAGCAATTTATCTTACAATAATCCCCCTTTTTTGATTTCTTCTCATATATTTTGTCAACCAATCAGCGTCTGAATTGATCTTTTTATGAACGAAGCTCATGTTGTCGTCATGGTATTACACGTTCTTCAGTTGTGCATGATGTAATCCACATTCATTGTTCCACTTATATATAACCTCTGAAGTTTATAGTTGTGTTTTACTTGTGTCTTTGATTTATTTTTTCAGTTTTAAAGCATGGTAGGCTTTTTTAAAAATATTATAATGACAAAAATGGTCTAGACTAATTTATTTCGTTGAGTTGGTGATTTATGTGTCACATAAATACTGTTATCAAAACGGTGATTTCGGCATGTGTAATCAGTTTTCTATGAGTGCAGGAGGGAGCGCGGTGGCTCAGTTGGTAGAGGTGCAGGCTGCAAGCCGAGAGGTCCTCGGTTCGAATCCCACCTGCGGCAACCGCGTTGTGTCCTTGGGCAAGACACTTCACCCCGATTGCCTACATGGGGCACGATGACGCTGTGTACTGAGGCGTACTGCACGTCGATGGTGCACACGTCTTCAACCAATCTAACCCTGCCTGCCTGCCTGTACTGCGGTGCAGAGTTCAGAGTTACGATGTTGGAGAGTTGACAGCTGCTCGTCGTTGCTCGGTGGTTCTCTCCGGGTACTCCGGCTTCCTCCACCCGTAAAACTGTCACGGTCACGGTTAGCCATTGTGCATAAGTATGTGACCTTAAACACCAATAAATAAATAAATAAATATGAGTGCAGGAAAAACGTTCTCTTTTTGAAGCGAATGAGCACATGTGTGCTTGCAGAAGTTACTGAGGCTAATACAAATTTTATCAGTCTAGGCATTTTAGCTTTTATTATGCCTCAAAGTTAGTGTGTCCAATCAGAACGCTGGAATACCATCTGATGATCTAAGGGTTCCGTCGTATCGGGTAACTCACCTGATATGATCTGATATCAGGTGAGCTGCAGCCATTACTATTTTGACCAAATAGATGCCCTCGCATCGAATTTTCAAAACTTGAAATAAAACAAAATAAGAGACTTTAAGTACCAAAAATATTTTCAAGGTACCGTATTTATTGATGTAAAACATTAAATATTTTTTTTAAAAAGGGCATAAAATATTATTTGTAGTCCCAAAACTGCCAAACGTTATTTGTTGTTTTTACGACTCTAGTCTTATACCGACTATAGTCTATCGATATTTCATGCAGAAGCGAACATTGTCTTTACAGTTATTCAACAGTCTAAAGGTGATTTTTTTTAACATTTAAAAGTAATTTGTTAACCCTTTTTACATGGTAATGACAGTACATGTATGTAAGGTAGTTTCGCCTCTGCTTGTAGCGATACGTTTTATTTTGTAAACAAATATCGCACTTCCAACAGCGAGGATTGTTTACTGTCACCATGGATGCATGCCGGTGCCGGTTATCACTAAAAAGTGTATACTGAGGCCGAGCCCGAGTCCGGAATTGGTGTATACAGAAATCAATTATTCAAATATTTCCTTAATGCCGAGGTGTTGACGAGATATTTTTATCTATATGTCGTATAAACCCATCTTTTTTCGAATTAGTGAAAGAAAATCCAATTTTTCGCATTTTCCTGACTTATATCGTGAAAAATGTCTTTCGAATACACTATAAAGTGTATACAGAACGACTATTTGGTCACGTGATTTGTCTCTTATTTTGATCGGCTGTGTTATTAATCTTATATTTTCGGCAAGTTCTGGAAGGAAACTGGTACGTCCGTAAACTTTGGTAGTAATTTTATTTCGAACACATGTATATTTCTAACGTATGTCAAAATTTTAATGTTGTACACAAATTATTTATCGAGATATTATCGCCTGAGGCGAAAATCTTCAACAGCCGAGTCCTGGAAGGTGAAAACAGAAATTACCACACTAAAAAGTGTATAAAGCTGCCGAAGCCTGATCGGCGGATTATACATGTTGGTATTTACTTACTTGCGGTGGGTTTGATTGTTTGGCTTTCGAGTCATTCCATAGTTTGAAGTTAAATAGATGTAAATAGATGTTTGCTTGGATTTCGATTTTTTAAACATGAACTCCCAACGCAGTTTAAGAAATTCGATTTCTTCTCTCTCTCTCTCTCTCTCTCTCTCTCTCTCTCTCTCTCTCTCTCTCTCTCTCGTCGAATCCGTAAACTTCGGTAGTAATTTGTTTCGTATATTTCTGACTTGTGTCCAAATTTTAATGTTCTACACAAATTATTTATCTAAGTTATTATCGACTGAAGCGCCTGATGCGAAAATCATCAACAGCTTAGTCTGAGCCCGGGAAGATGTATACTCTAATTATTTATTTAAATCTCTTCGCTTTTGCCAATTGGTGGGAGAGAGAGAGCCAAGAAACCGAATTTCTCAAACTGCGGTGGGAGTTCATTTTTAAAAAATCGAAATAGAAGCAAACATTTATTTAACTTCAAACTATGGAATGACTCGAAAGCCAAACAACCAAACCCACCACGAGTAAGTAAATGCCTATAATCCACCCCCTATGTGCTGTGTACAACCTGACTTGGACTCCGGCTTCGGGGGGCAGAACACACTTTTAGTGTGGTAATTTCTGAATACGCCTTCCCGGACTCTGCTGTTGATGATTTTCGCCTCAGGCGCTTTAATCGATAATAACACGATACATAATGTGTGTACAACATTAAAATTTGGACACACGTTAGAAATACGACACAAAATTACTAACGAAGTTTTTGAGTGTAACTCGTACCAGTTTCCTTCCAGAACTTGCCGAAAATATAAAATTCATAACATCGCCGATCAAAGTAAGAGACAAATCACGTGACCATACTGACCAAATAGTCTTTCTGTATACACTTTTTAGTGTGTTTGAAAGACGTTTTTCACGATATAAGTCAGAAAAATGCGAAAAATTGGATTTTTTTTCACTAATTCGAAAGAAGATGGGTTTATACGACATATAGATAAAATATCTCGTCAACACCTTGGCATTAAGGACATATTTGAATAATTGATTTCTGTATACACCAATTCCGGATTCGGACTCGGCCTCGGTAAACACTTTTTAGTGATAGACACCGGTGCCAATTACTGTTGATGATTTTGCACGGTGCTGTCAATAGCAGTTTCTACAAAATAAACGTCCAGTTGTTCTTTGTTTGAAGATACCTATGGTATGAGGATACCTTTTAGACGATATCTCCCTGAAGATAGTTACGGCTCCTAGCGCCATTTGAGTTCCTGGCATCTACAGTACGTGGAGAGTGTATTATCATTAAATCACCCGCAGAGCGGAGATTCCACCCTAGCAATAATTACAAATTTATTGCAAAGAATAACCATCACAAGCAAAGTTTCAGCCAATGGATCTCCGGGTTAAACCCGGAAGTCCATTGGCTGGAACATTGCTTGTATTTTATGTCCATATGTACAGAATTTGAAAGTGATACTTTGGGTGATAACTCCATTCCACGGGTGATTTAGTTACAATCCACTCTCCACGTACTGTAGGCCACTACTACTGACTTGTCCATGTCACTATCGTTTATCCTATGATTAGATTCTACTCGCGTCAGCAACTACTACTTGTCTTTACCATTACTATTGGCTGTCAGTGGCTGCCCTGTGCTAGAGTCTTTCTCCATTGCTACTGACTACTATGGCTCCCAGTATCTATATCACTATACAATAATCACTTTCACACTTGCCTTCCACTACTATTACCAAGATACTGCTTGCACGGACGACCCGAATCTTATCAAGCACATGAGCTCTACACAGGGCTGGGAGAAGTTAAAATTTTCCTTACCACGTTAACGTGGTAAATAATTCTGCGTTAACGAGTTAAATGACGTTAAATGTTAAAATGAACCAAATTTTAATAACTTCGGCCATTTTTATTGATTTGAATTTGAATATAATTGAACTTACGTACAGTTCGTCTCGAGTTCCAATGTGTTCTATGTGCCTACTGGCACATAGAACACATTGGAACTCAGGGGACGAGTAGTTAAGATATTCTCCCAGGTGATCATAAATTCTAACATTCAGCGATGTTTTCATTTAAGAATACAATCGCTGCGGCCGTATCATTAGAAAGAGACTTCCACCATTGCTCGAATACCAGTCATTACATGGAAACTAGGCGTTCGGGTGAAGCTGTATCGTCAAATATCGTCGGGCCAACTTCGCCAACGTTGGTAAGAGGGCTTCATGGTCTCTCCACCAAATCAATGGGTCGTCTATAATTGACGGACATCTAAATTATTCGTGTTTTTCAATTTCGTCAAATGGCGCAAAATTCGACGTCATCGGCGCGCGCGATCCGGATTGGGTAAACACAAGATAACGACGCAATGCTACATATTATACAATTATAATCTTCAAAGTTAAACGTTATTAACTTGGTTAAATTTTGTTAACGTTGTTAAAATAATTTAACACGTTAACGTTTGAAACGTTAACTGCCCCCAGTCCTGGCTCTAGAGCAATTGCCCAAACGAGCGACTCCAAATACGACTATTCTGTTCACAGGGGTATTAGGAATACCTATGGCATGGTGATGTGTGGAGGATACCTGTCTGAAGCAGGCCTGGCCCTTGATTTTCTGGAATGCCAGACCTGCTTGGGACTGCCTGTAAAATCTATTATCATTTCATCCCCTAAGATCCAATGTGTTTTCTGTGTAGGCACAGAGAACACATTGGAACTCAGGGGACGATTTGTCAATGTTGCATTGATTCACAATAATTCATGACCCATTCTGTGTCGCATTTCGATACATTTTGAATGGAGAAGACAGTCACATAAGAACTGAATGCAACATTTTGAATAATGAGAAGATGTGTGGGCCAATTTTTCCGTTACGGAATGTAGCACAATTTTTCAGTCACAATATTAATACCTTGAAGTGAATATAACCAAAATAGCATACAAGTTTTTGCATTGAAAATTTCAGCTGCAATTGCACTCCCAAGCAACTGTTTTGCACTCCTTGATTTTCTAGACTGCCAGGCCTGCTGAAGATAGTTATGGCTCCTAATGCATGTTCAGTTCCTAACATTTAGACCCCTCATGCCATCCATGGGTCTAAGACCTTTACTACTGACTTACCCATAGTCACCGTCATCTGTCCGGTGATTAGCTTATATTGTAGTCACCCAATCCTATAGTCTTCTACCACACTTACAGCATTGTACAATTACTAATGACTTGTAACACTACTGACGCTTTGCTAGGTACATCAGATTGCTCGATCAGATTAGAATCGTTCGAGGATATCAATTAACACGAACTGTTCGAACACACCCTGAGACACATAGCCCCGTCCTATTGTAGACCATTGGGTGATATAGCAACCACATGCCGCAATAGAAACCAAGATGTCGGCATCCAATAATCAAAATGGACGACGGAAACACGTATTACCCTAACATCACGCACTGCGCATCAGTATTGACACCACGTATCATTATGAGGATAACGTCGCAAGATGGTAGCTCACGCGGGCTACTGTGACAACCAAGCATGACGTAGTTAGGTCACCCACCCAATGAGGCCCGATCCATCATCTCCACTACTACTTGAGAAGACAGTAGTGAATAGTGATAACAAAATTTGAATGAATACTGTGTAAGTTATCCCGATGATATGAGTTGCAGTTAAAGGAATAAGCGTTTAATGTTATGAGACAACCCCATCTAGAACCTGCCTCCTTTATTGAAGGTTTGTCGGGGAGTATCCTTACCCTTGTCGGTAAGCAATCCCCCAATTGTCCTGAATATCCTGAGTAATCCCACACCCCTTCCAGGCTAATACATGCTTGTGATATTGAGGGGTCACAATCGACATTATCTAAGCAAAAGAATGAAATTTAGTCATTCATTTTCGATGTCGCCTTTTATACTCGTTCTTGAGAAACTTGGAGTCCGCCTGGTTAAAAAGATAAATACAGAACATATATATAGTGTGCGATAATAATATTTTCCTCCCACAATGATGGATAGGATTTGAAAAGCTCGCCGGTTAAATAGCCCCGTCTGATTATTAGTCCAACTACAGCATCGAGGCATGTCTCCGACAAAGGCATGTCTTCATGTAGATGGAACATTTTATTAGTCGGGACTGGGGCATCACAGTAGGGATAAATCAAATCCACACCCCAATCGCTCATCTTCGCGACGATCCTGCCGTTGATTTGGGTGATCCTTTCTGAAATATCATCAGGTGCTTCGCTATCGTTGTCTCAATTTAAGCAGAACATTTTGGCCTAATCACCAAGTAGATCAGCTTCACAGAAAGAAAAACTGGCTACAGAATTTTTAAAACCAGAAGTCAAGAGCACCGAAAGCATTCGAGAGCAAGGGATAGGGCTATTAAAAAGGGCACTCGACTCTGTGTATGAGTAGGGGCCGGGAGTTGTACAACATATCATAAACTGTAATATGACAAGCTTGGATGAATGAAATGGTTTCGCGCACAGAAGGCGCACAGGGACTGTGTGGGACAAGCCCCTTTCGACCCTCGTTAGCAGTTGAAAATAGTTTATCGTAACATGACCAGGCGGGTCGAAGGAGGAGAAGGTGGAGTACTCAGCAGATGTCCGGGATCATGGTGTTCTTGGGAGTAGTGATGGTTCAGTTTGTCGTGGCGATCTTCAGATGTGTTTATTGATGTTTACCTTCTGATGAGGACCTGTGTGAGAGGGGGTCCTCTCAACGAAGGTGCTACCTCCCCCTGAGGATGGAGTGTTGATGTTTTCAGATACGTATAGTCTGCAATATGGCGAACAATAGTACTGACACTATATATATACACCTGGAACTTAATTAAGCACCTCCTGAAATGTTTTATGACAGTGAAGTTGCTGTTGCTGATAATTATGTTTTAATGATTGCTATGTCTTGCAGTACATTTCATTTCGTGACACATGATATGTCTGGTTGATATCATACGCCAACCTTAACCCCCTTGTCTACGTCAAGAGTGCTACCCACGAATGTCACAAAAACACTTTCATCCACATGCAATATCTGGGTATAAAACAAAAAAAATTGTCACTTCTTTTATCAGTAAATGTTGACATGACAAGGAGGAGACTGCCAGAGGCACTAATATGGCAAATCGTTGGCACGCATGCAACAGGCATGTCATTCAGTGCTATTGGAAGGCAACTTGGCTATAGAAATTCTGTCATCGGCAGGCTTGTCCGAAAAAATCAACAAACCAACGATGTTAAGAACCGACCAAAGCTAGGACAACCCCGAAAGACCTTTCCTCGGGAAGATCGGAGTCTGGCACGCCTCGTTAGGCGTGAACCCTTTACTTCAAGTAGAGTTTGAAACGCCTTTGGCTCCCCAACAAGCGTTTGTGCAACAGAACAGTCCGAAACCATCTCAAAGCACTGGGTATGAGGTCCAGAAAGGTCATCAAGCGTCCAGCTCTGTCCGATGAGCATCAAGGACGACGTTTTGGAGTGTTGTATGGCACGACAACATTGGAATCTCAGTTCATTGGTCAGACGAGAGTAGGTTACTACTTCACGACACAGATGGTCGCATGAGAGTGTGGAGGCATAGCAGTACTGCTTACATGTAAAAGAACATCAGACCCACTGTTCCTTATGGAGGAGGATCAGTAATGATCTGGTGATGCCTCTCTCGTAATTGTAAACTTGATATGGTGACTGTACGTGGGAATCTGAATGGTCATCAGTACATCCGGGATATTCTGAATTCGGTTGTCGTGTTTGATTTTGACAAACACCCGATGGCTACTCGCCCCGTAATCATGGACGACTATGCAAGGCCACATCGTTTCCATGCTGTGAGAGCATTCCTTCAGAACAACGCTATTACAACACTACCTTGGCATGCAATGAGCCCCGATTTGAATCCATTAGAACACATATGGAACTTTCTTGGACGTCGTGTGCAGCGAGGGATTTGGCCGATTTGGAAGCTGCGTTGCACGAGGAGTGGTAGCAGTTGCCTCTGGACCGTATCAGAAGGCTCACTGGTAGCATTAGGAGGATGGTTCAGGCTGTCAGACGGACACGTTGTGGATAAACTCGCTACTGATGTCAGACACTGCTATTGTGTTCAGGAAATCACAAGTTACAATTTTTGCCAGTAATTGCTGGCATTGTTTCATCATGGACCGTCCATGCGCCATACTTGTCGAGAGAACATTTTTCCATCAAAAACATTAGTGACAGATATGTGTAATTAGCACAATTTAAATACTGCACATTTTCATCATTGTGATGTCTTTCATTTGTCAATAGACCATTCTTTCCGCAAATAATCACTTTTGGCTATTTTAAATATAGCATGAAAGTGATGACAGTTTCTATTAACGCCACTACGAAAAAAAACGGTGGGTGCTTAATTAAGTTACAGGTGTATATATATCGTCCCCTATGTGGAAGAAAGTGCCGTCTGCAATGCTAAAGCATTGCAGATAGCACCTTGTTTCTCGCAAGGGACGATGTAATGCTTTGACATTACCAAGCCGATTGTATAGTTTCTTTGGCGATCATCGACCAAACTCTGTCATTACACCTGATACCCCCCCCCCCAAGATCCCCCCTCCCACCCCCACCACTGGCATTGACCCACGTAAAATACGTTGCAGTTTTCGAAAAGTAAAGTGTTTTACGCTGGTGCCGTACCTTGCTCCCCTTCTCGAAGTGCCCCTCGCTTCCGGCACCCACGCGACAAGTTAAATCAACATTTCGAACTACTTTGTTTTGCTAGATGAGCGCGCGCAGATCAATCGGGTGATTGTGAATCGTCTCCCTCAGCTGTGATTGTCTTTGAAGTTGGAGCTTTTCAGTAAGACCGCAACTCGATTATTTTTCATAACGGGTTGTCATATGATAAACAGAAAACAGAATTTGCATTTCCATCATAAATATTTTTGTTACTCGTGCGATGTTTTTCACGACAAGAGGCTCGGCCAGATGAAAATCCTGATACTCAGTTCATGATATATCATGTGATAAACTCTCATTTCTTATCCTCTATAGTATGCTGATGTCTTGATGGAATCGCGATCGGGTCGCAACACACCTACACACCATTCAGGGATCGAGATTTCATAAATAGAATATTGTGGAATAAAGACCGAGTCAAAAAAAAAAGAATTAAAAAAAAACAAAGATCCTGCCGATATTTTCTGTCAGTTTTTGCGATCAAAATATTGTGCGCCGTGTTTATTCTGTGTTTATTTATTTATTCAACATTACTTGAAACAATACAACCGTTGAGAAAGTTTCTTGGTACACCAGGGTAGGAGATTTATAAGGGAAAAGGTGCTTGAGGATTGTAATAGAAACTGGCGAGCTGAAATTGGGACCAAGAGTTCCTTAGACGTGTTGTATAAAAAGGATGCACCAACTTTTGAGGAGTAACTAGATGGATCATTTTTTTTTTTTTTTTTTTTATTTTTTTTTTTGGGGGGGGGGGGGGGGGCATTGTTGTTCAAAGTGAGAGGCAAGTCACTAGAGCTGAGGGGGAGAATCGGGAAAGGAGAAGAAAGAGTGTGCCAAATGTGTAACATAAGTGTGACGGGGACCCAGGAACATTTCATTTTAGATTGCCCCAAATATTTGCCTAGTAGAACGAGACTCATTGGGAAACTAATGGAAAAATGAGATGGAAACATGAAGAATAATTGGATGAGGAATGACACGAGGAAAAGGATCAATTTTATAGTTAGGGAGATCGAGAAGGGGCCAATGTGGGAATTTTGAAACAGTTTTTGACTGAATGCTGGGAGAATAGGAGGGATAGTGGGGGGGGGGGGGTCTGGGTCACTGGGTTAATGTAGGCGTCGTCGTTAGAGTACCGCGACAAATTGGCGGAAGGCCGAAGATTATTATTATTATTACACCACCAGTGGAAATCCGCCTCTGTGTGAGAACGTCATATCTGAACGCATCTAATTAGCCGTACAGCATCTGAGCAACGTTGGGACGTGAATGAAGTGCTTCGATACAAAACGGTGTAAATCAAGAATGTAAACTAACCGCCGATAGTGAAAATTTTCCTTAACTCTTTACCTAACACGAAAGGCAGACGACATTTGGAAACAAAATTCTCGAATAACTCATTTTTTTCACTTTTTTGTCAAAAACATTGTTTATGATCCCTTATTGGAACGAGCTCAAAGCTATATTTTTGAGACAAAAATAACGAAAATTTAATAGTGAATTTTGTGAATAGCGCCGGTCGGTTTGGGCCGTTACATTTGGGTAGAGGGTTAAATATATCATCTTCGATCACTCTATTCTTGCTTAACCCTTTACCTAACATGAAAAGCAGATGACACTTGTGAACAAAAATTCTTGAATAACTAATTTTTTGTCTCAAAAACATAGGTTTCGACCCCTCATTGGAACGAGCTCGACGAGCTCGTTGCATAGAGGGTCATAATCTATGTTTTTGAGACAAAAAATGAAAAAATAATGAAAATTAATTGGTGATTTTTGAAAATAGCGCTGGTCGGTTTTGGCGTTACTTTGAGTAAAGGGTTAATCATAGAATAAATACAGAACACAAGTCGTGTAGATTTTAGCTTGCCTGAAATCAACGAAAAACTCCCAAGAAGGATCGTGGATTCCAGTCACCTGCACTTCACTCTCGTTGTGTTCTGTCTTATTTTGTCACCTCCCATATTATCTACTTTACGTATATCATCGATGTGGACTGACACCCCCTTTTACAAAACTGATCTGATTTTGAGGTTTTCCATTCGGTTAATGTTGTTATGACAATTGCTCTAAAGTATAATGTTTGAAACTAGAGTGTTCATTTATCATACGACTCGTCCGTTTTGTTCACTTTAAAACATTGGATATTTTGTTTTCATATTAATCAGTGATAAATAAAGCCTTCCGTCAACTTCATTGGTCAATTTCAAAAGCGTGTTGCGCTTGTTCCAATCAAAGGTCATAACCTTTGTTTTGGAAGCAAAAATGAAAAGTTTTAATTATACGAGGATGTTTTTTCCAAGTGCCGTCCGCAACTCAAGTTAGGTGATGGGTTAAAAAGTCATACTAAGTGGCTAATTTGTGCGTGTGTGTGTCATATGATAAATAGAATATGAAATAAATGTTTTTCACATATAATATCTATGAAACTCGTCCGAATTTTCCGTTTGGGCTCGCCAGAGGCTCGCCAAAACGGAAAATTCTTAGACTCGTTTCATAAATATTATATGAGAAAAACACTCATTCCATATCCTCCATTTATCACTTTAATGTCAATCTGCTCAATTCCGAAAATCACCCCAAAACAAGCGAATTTATAGATAAAATATTCTCTGGTGGGTATATACCGTTAATTACAAAACCAACACGATTGAGGGATTACTCTGCCACCCTGATTGACAATATAATCACAAATGACGTGACCGAATCACACAGCGGAATACTGCTGACTGACATATCTGACCATTTTGCAACTTTTACAATAAAAACAATGCGTTTAAAAGACAGAGACACTAAAAACTTAATGGTCAAGCGACGCATCTTCAGTCAAGCCAACATATCCATCTTTAAGGATAAGCTACTTCAGAGCAATTTTGACCCAGTCATGAACTCGAGATGTCCTGATATTGCCTATAATAATTTTCTTGACATCTATACACGGAATTTTGACGAAGCATTTCCCCTAAAACTAACCAAAGTAAATAAAAAACGATCTAAACGTATGCCATGGATGACATTAGGCCTAATAACTTCATCTAACAGAAAAAAACGTTTTATACAAGCGAAAACTAAAAATCCCAAATGATGAGAATATCCAGGCATACAAGAACTATATTAGAATATTTAACAGACTTAAAAGAATCAGTAAAAATAAATATTACGAACAAGCACTGGACCAAAATAAGCATGACATAAAAAAAACTTGGGGAATCATAAGGGAACTTATTAAAAAATCCAAAACCCTTCCGAGCAGGTGCACGACCTTTACTCACGGCGACGGTGTGATAGACGACCCATCTGAAATCGCTGAAAAATTTAACGAATTCTTTTCAACCATTGGCCAAGCTGTTATCGATGAAATCTCCATGACACCCGATACATCATTCAGAGACTACTTATCAGAAATTTACACAAATAATTTCTTCATATCCCCTACCGATGAATATGAAATTCTAAACATTTCGAACAAACTTAGGAATAAAACCAGTACGGACATTCATGGCATTTCATCGCGCCTTCTAAAGCAATCAATCGCCACTCGATAGCACATATAATTAACTTATCCTTCTCAACTGGAACTGTTCCAGATAAAATGAAAATATCTAAAGTAATTCCCATTCATAAAAAAGGAAGCTTAGACACATTTGGTAATTATAGACCAATAAGTATAATACCCGCTTTCTCTAAGTTAATGGAAAAGGTAATGGATAACCGCCTAACATCATTTTTAAATAAATTTGATATCCTAAACAATGACCAATATGGTTTCCGTAAAGGGCACTCGACTATACAACCAATACTCCAACTGTTGAAATCAGTAACAGAAAATAATGACAAAACTACAAGAGATTCGACATTGTCAATATTTGTGGACTTGTCAAAAGCTTTTGACACTATTAATCATAACATTCTACTTTCGAAACTAGAACACTATGGCATTAGAGGGGTATGTCTATCTTGGTTCAAAAGCTACTTGATGAACAGGAGACAATATGTTGAATTTAATGAACATGCCTCTCCCCTAAAACTTATAACTTGTGGTGTTCCACAGGGCTTCGTGCTAGGACCTCTTTTGTTTCTAATCTACGTAAATGATATTGACAAAGCTACATCTATGAAAACACTATCATTTGCTGACGACACAACGCTCCAAGCCAATGGATCTGACATGGCAATCTTACAAAATCAAGCCAACATGCAACTAAATAACTTGTATAAATGGTGTTCCGCCAATCATCTCAAAATTAACATTGACAAAAGTAATTACATGCTCCTGCATCCTCCTAAAAATGAACACAAGATTAAGCAGATAAAATTAAAAATCAATGGACAACCCTTGGGGTCTGTAGGGAACCGCGAATAAAAAAATACTGTCTCTTTTTTAGGAATATTAATGGATGAAAATTTAAAATTCACTAGTCATATTGACTCACTTTGCTCCAAAGTCTCACACATTATATGTTGCATGAATAAACTTAAAAGAACGATTTCCAAACGCGCATTAAAATCCATATACTTTTCACTCGTTCACAGCCACTTGTTATACGGAATACAAATCTGGGGTCATGCAGCATCCGACCGTTTGTTCAAATTACAGAAGAGAGCAATCAGAATTATTTGCAACAAGAACTATAACAGCCATACAGATCCCCTTTTCAAAAAAGAAAGTATTCTTAAGTTAAACGATCTCTACAAACTGTACGTTTCCTTGTTCATTCATGATTGGCACTTCCTCAGACTACCAGCTTCGTTTCAAGATTATTTTACGATATCTGAGTGTGGCACGCGACAATTTGGGGAATTGACGTGTAAAACACCAAAGACCACCTTTTCCACACAACTGCCTGTTTTCTCATTTATTCATATATGGTCTGGTATTGACGATGAAATAAGAAGAATTCCTAGCAGAGCAAGCTTTAAGAAACATCTAGTTAATAAAATACTCGATGAATATCAAGAGGAAGTGAAATGTAGCAATCTCAAATGCAGTGAATGTGTGCAAGGTTAATTGCGCATGACAAAGCGGATCACCGATGCGTTCCCCTCTAGTGTTGAGGTTTGGAAGGCGAGTCAAGTGGATTTCATCTGCGACAGGCATTAGCGAGTTGCAGATGGGATCTGCTTGACGAGTCAATCAAGTTTTCGATATTGGACGGGAGCACGTTTGAGACTCTCTTTTCAGAGATTATACATCAACATGCTGATGGTCCATTTGTGGCCTTTTTACTTTTATTACATTGGTGTAACACAAACATTTATTGCATGCTACCGTCGGATGGTAGGATTATGTGTTAAAATAAAATCGTTCATTGCTCTTTGTTGGAGATTGCCAAAAGGCACGCCCCAATGAATTGAAACAAGACAACTTTATTTAGCTCTGAATAAAACATCAGGACAATCCTTAAAATGTGATATTAACCTTTAACCTGCCATTAAAAAAAAAAAAAAAAAAAAAAAAAAAAAAAAAATTTAAAAATAATAAGTCCCTGGATCCTACATAAAAAAAGAACTAAAGCTAACTGCACAGTCATATACTCCTGGACCATCGGCAAAAAAATTACACAATATCGAAACTGTGTAAATATGTTGTTGACCTGTGTATGTATGTTCTCTTCTTCAGATCGCGGGGGTGACAGGAAGACAGTCCAAGAGACTATGCCATCTCCTTGCAATATGCATGTACTTTGTGCCAACTTTTTTTTTTTTTTTTTTTTTTTTTTTGTCATCATGTGTGTACATCTCTATTTTTGTATATTGCAAAATGAATAAATCAAATCAAATCAAATCATATATAAACCCAAGGCTAAACAAGCCTGTCGCCGATGCTGTATTGAAGTTGCTTTGACTGACGCTCCGAATTCTTGTGAAGAGAAAGTGGTGTTCAACTTCAACAGATCATTGTTTCTAGTTACGTGCCAGCTGACCTTATCGGCTGATCACAATTGACAAGAAACAACTTCACAAGGCCGCCGAACGTCTTGATCTTTTTTTATGTTCAGTTTAGAAATGCGTAGGAGGGTTTGGACTGTTACGAGTTAGCATATCTTTGAATTTTTCTTTGGAAGTAGATAATGTGAAGACATGATTTCTTTTGTAGCCTCCTGCGATGTTTACTGTACAGATAATGAAGCTTATGTTACGGAAAATTGCGGTTGCTTCTGTCCAGCAAATGGTGGATTTGAGACGCAGACTTGCCAATGTAAGTATTAGAGCTAAAACGGTTAAGGGGTTTTCTTGAACGACTAATCACGTGGACTAACCTAGGTTAACCGACTAATCACTTGTCTAAATATATATCTGAATAACTGCCATACCGTTGATGATTTACAGCATGAACCCTTTACCCAACGTAACAAACAAAACAGACTAGGCCTATATACAAAAATCTCCATTCAAATTTATTATGTTTTCAAGTTTTGTCTCAAAAACATAGCTTTTGACCCCTCATTGGAACGAGCTCATCGAGCTCGTTCCAATGAGGGGTGATAAGTTATGTTTTTGAGACAAAAATTGAAAATGTTTAGTAATTCATGAATTTATTTTGCAAATATCGTCTGCAACCCGCAATAGGAAAACGATTAAGGATGACCATTTCCAGCCACTGATACAGTATAATGAGCATGCAAGTAAACAATTATGTCAGCAAGTAACTTGCATTCTTTACTCTGTCTCATATAATTATTGTGAGTCAGTGTGACAATGTTTGCCTGTTTTGGAACAAGTTTGTTCCTTTGTTAACCCATATAATACAGTAGTTCAAAAGTAACGGTAATCGATCAGTTACTTTTTGGATCGATCATTCCTTAATCGATTAATCGGTTAACCGTTTCAGCTCTAGTAAGTATCAATTTTTAGAGCACTTTCTGTCCGTAAGCAGTGGCGTAACCACGTTGAGGGGGGAGGGAGCGGGGGGGGGGGGGGGGCAGCTTGGTCCCTCCACACTCACCCCAAAAAACCGTTCACATAACACATAGAACCCTAAAATGGTCTCCAACATTGGGCAACACACACTATAGGTGCCTCAGGTTCGCTCTTAGGGCACTGAATTTTGCAAACTGTTCTTGGGGTGGGCTGTATAAGACGATTTTTAACCATTTACCTAACATGAAAAGTTGACGACACTTGTAAAAGAAATTCTTGAATAACTATTTTTATCACAAAAACACAGGTTATGACCCCCTCATTGGAATGGGCCAGAGTTCGTTCCAATGAGGTGTCATAACCTATGTGTTTGAGACAAAAAAAATGAAAAAAATAATGAAAATTAATTTGCGATTTTTGAGAATAGCGCTGGCTGTTTTGGCCGTTACGTTGGGTCAAGGGTGACCGAGCTATTTAGGGAAGAGTATAGTCCGTTTGCCTGCATTCTTAAAGGCATTTCTTTGGACAAATGTTTCCTTTTGATTGACATAAATAATTTAAGCTTCCACACGATCTGCTGTTTCTAAAGTTCACAGTATCAGCTACTTTTTGCCGTTATGTTTTTTGCGAATATGAGAACATATACAATTTTAGACCTAAGATATTTAAAAAAAAATTTCAAAAATTGTCTCGTCCTCTCTTAACTCATTGATATACTGTACACTCATAAAGTCAGAAAAAGCAAAAGATATAGCTTCATTCCTAGTCTCAACAGGTATCCTCTCCACCAAGCTCAACCGGGTGCCCTTTTTATATTTATTACCCTGCCGCCGATTTTTAATACAGGCGTCCCTGGCAAAGTTTAACTATTGTTTTGTTTAATGATATGGCCCTCATTACATGCAGCTGGACGAGTTAAGCAAAACCTCTAGAGGCGTGTGTCCCGCCACAGTAAAGGTGGCATGAAACCATAAACACGCGAAACATCAAACGGTTCAAAACATCTGACGACATTCGAATTTTCAGTTAGAAAATCATCCAAATTTTTTTCTACTCAAAGTTTGCTGAGCGCCAAGTATATCAAATTACCTGTTTTACATTTTAGTTGAAATATTGTGATGAAAAGTGTATATATTTTTTATTAGTTATATCTTTAATGATTTAAGTACAGACAGTAAAAATTTTGTGTGTGTGTGTGTTTGGCATTATTTTTTAGCTTTTGAGTACGATAACCATGGAAAATGGATATTATTGGGTAAAGAGGAAATTTTTCATTTGTCAAAAAGTTGACGGAGCGAACTGGTATGGGTTCAATATCGAGTATGAGACTCATTACTGTCAATTACAGCTTGACAAAGACTTCTTATGCTCCCAATCAGGTTCCTGGTGGTCCTTTGTGGGATTTTGCTCCATTCGTGAACCAGTATGTCACCAAGCTCCTGGACACTTTGCTGGACTAGAGGGGCTGAAATTGCAAGCTGCAACTCATTCCAGACATGTTCGATTGGATTGAGGTCAGGGGATCTTGCTGGCCAGTCCATACGCTCAACCCCGTCCCTCTGTCGGTACTCCCCAACAACATGGGCAACATGAAGACTGGCATTATCGTCCATCAGAATGAACCTCCGTCCACTGCACCTGCATACAATCTGACGTGGACATCAGGATCTCATCAATATACCGCTGTGCAGTCAATGTACTCCGTTCAAGGACACAGAGCACTGCACGTCCATCCCTGCTGATGCCACCCCAGACCATGATTGACCCTCCACCATAGCAATGTTGGCTGCATGGGATCACTCTCCTGGTCTTCTCCACACCCTAGACCGCCTAACTGTGTGGTCTAGGCAGTACCTTGACTCATCTGTAAAAAGGACAGGTCGTCAATCTTCTCTCGCCCATCCAACGTGGCCCATGGCCCATTCATATCGTGCCTGGTGGTGGTTCTGGGACAGTGGAATGTGAATACATGGTCTTCTCGATCGTGACGTGCAACCTTGCCCGGATAGTCGTGCAACCTTCGTGCAACCTTGCCCGGATAGTCTGCGTCGAAACATTTACCCAGGATGCATTCTGAAGGTCACTGCGAAACTGGGTTGCTGTGGCAAAGCGGTTCCTACGGGCCTGGATGATCAAAAACCGGTCTTCAACAGAAGTTGTTGCCCTTTCTCTGCCACCACCATGCCGTCTTATTGGTGTGCCATACTGCTGAAATATTGCCCAGGCTGTAGTGATAACTGTGTGGTGCACACCAAGGTCTTCATCAACCTGACGATGGGTAGCCCATTGCCCCACCATCCATACAGCCCGTCACATTTTTGCTTCAGACAAATGTCTTCTTACATTTGCATTTGCCATATTCAATCATTAAATCACAAGGGTTTGCGTTGAACTGAAGATTGAATGCCCTACACATGTCATGTACATGTAGACAGTACACGGAAACATCATGAACATCAAGGGGTACATTCTTTCCATGACAGTCACGAAAAAGTCTGCCTGTCTAGAGAGCTAATGTAAACACTGGGGACCATCTCAATACATTCCTCAATCATATCCACCAAAAATATCGCAAATATGTCACAAGCAAATTTCACAATCATGTGTCAAATATTTGGTGCTAAGCAAACTTTGATTAGTATATATGTGCTAAATCTTTTCCCTTGAATGACATTTGAACAAGATGCATTCAGTATAACCCAGGTCGGGTCTGGAGTTATCCCATTAAATTAATGAAAATGGTATTATGTAACTCACTGTTGCAAAGGGCCTTCGGGGCTCTTTGCAACAGTGTGTTACACAATCCCATTTCCCAAGAATAGCAGAGGCACACAACAATGTTGGCGTCTCTCCGTCTCTCCATACATATCATGTTATTAAAGAGGATTCCCCAGTATCATTCATGTACGTTTTTGACTTGCTTTTTGTGTGTATACATTACTATGTGTACTCAGTTCAAACAAAGACTTTTGTTGTGAAATCATGTCATATTCAGATTTAGATTCTTTATTCACAATATACTTTCATATATAGAGGATATGGAATGAGTGTTTTTCTCATATAATATTTATGAAACGAGTCTAAGAATTTTCCGTTTTGGCGAGCCTCTGGCGAACGCAAACGGAAAATTCAGACGAGTTTCATAAATCTTATATGAGAACTGGGTGTAAACTGTACCTCGTGAGTGAGGTATGACTATAATCCACAAGGCGCGGACTGCCACAAGCACGGGCGGTCTAAAATTTAGTGAAACCCACCAAATCTTCAGTTCTATAACTCAAAAGTTCAGCATAAGTTAAATAGTAATATTATCTTACGTAGTTTTGAAGCCAATGAGGAACTTTTGATGTGATGGCGCTGATTCTTTCCATCAATGGCACATATTCCGTAAGCAAAGCAAACTTCCTGTGCTAAGAAATTTAGGTGTTTCGCACACAAGGAATTGCCCATACAATACGAACACACCCAGCGAAGTGTTTCGAATAAGCATACAATGTTTTCTTATTCCACCATGTCATGGCTCTGACACCCCCTTCAACTAACTGTAAACTATAGGTGTCATAAGAAATGAATGGCATATCCATAGTGTTCATTCAGTGGCGGCGCCATGGGGGAGAGGGAGGGGGGGGGGCTGCCTTTTCTCTCGCCCGACCCCAAAAAATCAACCTTCAAATTGCTATCTGACCGTGATTTTCTTGGAAGCGTTTACAAATAATCATGTGAGTCCAATTTTGGACACAATTTGGGGGCCTTTGAAGACCACGCCGTAGGCTGCGCGTTGAAAATAGTGAATGGTCTACCCAACACATTCACTTAGCAGCCATCCCACTTTAAGAACTTATGACCTATCATGATCCTGGGCTTGAAAAAGCGGCCTCTTGTGTTCACAGAATTAATCGTCGGTTTCAATTTTGCCAGTTATTTGGAGGCACAAAGAAGAAATTCCGTGTAGAAAATAACAATACATAAATAACAACATGAGATGTAACTTACTTTATACCATGATTACATATTCTACTGTATATAGCATGCCTAAGAACATATTAAATAATTGCCGCTTACATTTCACTTTTAGCGAGACAACGAGCGATAATTTCAGACAAGTTTGCATTCAGGTCGAGGTCAGCAAAGGTCAACTTGGATGTAGTTCCCTTTGCTGGCGAGTTCATCACGGTTGGTGTGTATTATTTATTTATTTATTGGTCTTTAATGTCACATACTTATACACAATGGCTAATCGTGACAGTTTTACAGGTGGAGGAAGCTGGAGTACCTGGAGAGAATCATGGAGCATCGACGAGCAACTGCCAGCTCCTCAACATTCTAACTCTCTTCAAGCTCTGCTCAAGCAGGGTTAAAGCGGTTGAAGACGTGTGCATAATCGACCTGCATTGTACGCCCAAGTACACAGCGTCACCGTGCCTCCATGTTGGCAACCGGGACAAAGTGCCTTGCTCAAGGGCACAACGCGAGTCGTCTCGGATGGGGATCGAACTCGGGTCCTCTAGCATTGAAGTCCAACAGTCTATCACTGAGCCACCGCGCTCCCGGTTGGTGTGTAAAGCTAAAATTTATGGGACATTAATTTTAGCTTTGCACACCAAAGGTGGTGAACACGCCAGCAATGGGATTTCAATAGGTAAAATTTACACCTACAGTGGAACAACATCCAATTTGACCTTTGGTGACCTCGACCTGAATGCAAACTTGTCCAAATCTGAAATGTAAGGGCAATTATTTAATATGTTTTAATTGGGTTTACCTCATAAGATAACAAAAAGTAACAAACATGCGTTGTCTCATATTAATAAAACATCCATAACTCGAAGTATGTTATTATGTTATTGAAATGAAAAGAACCCCGTTATTTACGTGTTTCTTTTTCCGTTTCGTTTTGGCAATAAAATTGACAGCGGAAGTACCGTGGACTGGGGCTCATGTAAACAAAAACAGATTGGCACGTGTGTACGTCTGTTGTGCAGTAAAATCGAGAAAAAATAATAGCGACCCTTAATAATCTGGCGATCATGGTATAAATAAAATATACCCAAAATGGCTTGGTGTACCAAATGTTCACCACTCGAGGTGAAGTGGTGTTATACCGCTCACCAAAGGCTCGCGGTTAACACCACTTCACCACTCGTGAACATTTGGCACAGCAAGCTACTTTGGGTATATTTTATATACAGCAGGGCACGGTGAATCACGATTTGTCGTTGGAATCGAATCCATGTCCCAGGAGGGGTGCCAGACCCGGAGAAAAGTTTGCTTTTGCAAACTGAATGAACGCGACTTCCTTGTATCTGAGCGACCAATGGCAGTCAACCTAGAGGACATTTCGATGGCATTTCTTTATCATGTTCATCGATCATTCGATAAAAAATAGTTCTACCGGGGGGGGGGGGGGGGGGGGGGGGCATCGGGAAGACTATAGTTCGGCCCTATCGGAGAAAAGGTTGATTTTTAAAACTGAAGGAACGCTGTTTCCTTTCATCTGAGCGATCCGTGGCATATCGAAATACTGTTGGCAGTCGACATAGAAAACATTTCGATATACAGGCAGTCAATGCAATCAAATCTTCGCCTATTGGTCATATTCACGAAATTTGACGAATGAACAGGTGTTGGGATGCATAAATTTTGAGGGCCCGGTGGACAATATGGCCAGTCCGCCTCTGGTATTCCGTGTAGAAATTTCTCCATGGACTACGGAGTGTATGAGTCCGATATTGAATATGCGTTGTTTAATAGTATAACTTAAAGGGACAGGGTTCTGACCGGCTGACTTTCAAATTACTAGAAGCGATCACTTTGAATGGGCCACTACAATAAAGAGTTTTGAAGTTTCTGTACTTAACCCTTCACCTAACATAACGACCAAAAGCGCTATTAACAAATATCGCCAGTTAACTTTCATTATTTTTTCATTTATTGTCTCAAAAACATAGGTTATGGCCCCCTCTTTGGAACGAGCTCACCGAGCTCGTCCCATTGAGGGGGTCACAACCTATGGTTTTGAGACAAAAAATGAAAAAAAAATTAGTTATTCAGGAATTTATTTTGCAAGTGTCGTCTGCTTCTTTTCATGTTAGGTCAAGGTTTAATGGTAACAACTCACCCCGCTGTTATTTTAGAAGTGGGACAAGATTCAAACGCAAATTTATCGGTTATCTCAAAGGTAGTCGATGGAAACGCCATATATCGTTCTTTGTGTGGAAACAATGCGCCATCTGCAGTGCTTTAGCGGAGTAGATGACGCTTCATTTAAGGACCTGGAAAAATTAGAGATTCGATGCGGCTCGAAACCAATCACCTAGGTTCTGCATTTTCGAACCCAAGCCCACTTCCATTTAAAAGACGTGTTCGTCCGTCATGTTCGACAAGAATAATGTGAACTCTTAACTCGCTGATTGTTACCAAAATATTTTTCATCAAATGTAGTCATGGCTGCTGTGATTAGCAGCCATGACTAGATTTGATAAAAAATTTAACAAAATTTAACTCAAGAAATCATTGGTGAAAACACCCATGCCATTTACAGAGGGACAATTGGATTAAATGTGCCCAAATTATCTTTATATTAGTGGCAAGAGACATCCTGTCCTGGACAGGAATATCTGCCAGCAGCATGGAAGGAGTTAATACATTCGAAATACCCGCCGCTTTCATGATAGCAAATAACGTTCACGTAATTGCTGTTTCTGCTCTTAACCCTTTACCCAACGTAACGGCCAAAACCGGCCAGCGCCATTCTCAAAAATCGTCAATTAATTTTCAAAATATTTTCATTTTTTGTCTCAAAAACATAGGTTATGACCCCTCGTTGGAACGAGCTCGTCGAGCTCGTTCCAACGAGGGGTCATAACCTATGTTTTTGAGACAAAAAATGAAAAAAATAAGTTATTCAAGAATTTTTTTTGCAAGTGTCGTCTGCTTTTCATGTTAGGTAAAGCGTTAACGAAACTACAAGGTTCAAGCAGAGAACTCTCTATCACCAAAAGCAACAGATTACATTGTATTTGCACCATTCTCACAGTTTTCAGTACGATATTCCAACCGTTTTGGGCTCGTCTAATGTATACCGCCACGCGTATGCTGGAATATATCTACCTATCACAATATCACTATACTGACGGACACCAGGATTCGAGATTTGATTCGATTCAAAACCTTCGCAGAGATCAGATTCGAGATTCGACTCGAGCCGAAATCGGAGCTTCGCAGGTCTCTAGTTCCATTCCACTCAAAGGACGATAGGGACTATATTGCGCAACCTACACGTAACGCGATCTCCACTGTCGCTTCAAATGACATTTTAAGGAGTTTCCCGGCTAATGTTTGGTTATCTAATTAGGTTGGGTACGGTCAGTCCAGTTCCTCAAAAAACTTTTGGATGGAGTTTCATCTTCAGAAAGTCGACAATAATGAAATGTATGAAATACCAAACACTCCCAGATTCGATTTTTTTTCGTTTAATTAATGAAAGAATCTAGAACGTTCGCCATACCCTATGTTGTAGCCACATTGGACACGCCTTGAAGCCTTCGCCACGAATAGAAAGAATGGCTGTGGGCTATTTGAGAGAGGATATGGAATGAGTGTTTTAGCCACTCGATATTCAAGAATCGAGTTTAAGAATTTTCCGTTTTTCCGAAATCTGACACGCCACGCTTGGTTTATCACCTAACCAATCCTTTAGAAGCGAGATGAACCGCAATCGATTTCTTGCGCCTCAAATTCGTATCATTCTCTCATGTCACCAGTCAAATTCTGCGAGGAACCAAGCCAGAAAATAAGCAGACTGTCATCTGCTAATTGAGGTCCCCAGAGGGTGAATTTAGTGATGCTACCCTGCACAGCATCACTAAATTTACCCTCTTTGAACCTCAATTTGAATCAGGGTCTCAAACTAAACAGAAAGAGGTACCCAGAGGATGGCCCACTCTATGGGAGAGCAACATCAAATTCACCCTCCGGGGACCTTATTCTGCAAATGTCAGATTGCTTATTTTCGGGCCGACGAGGAACCCGACACTGTTACGGACTGTTTGTTTATCCACTAATAGTTCAGTTTGCTCGCAGAGTATAGTTGATGTAATGTGACGTTCCTTTTCTCACGAAGGTATAGAGGATATGGAACTTGTGTTTTGGTCACTCCATATTTGGAGCTGAGGTGAAAAATGGTAAAAGCAGTGAAAAGGAGTGCGAGATGTGTAATTTGGGTGTGGTGGAGACCCTGGAACACTTTCTTCTAGACTACCCAAAATACCAGTCTAAAAGAATAAGATTCACTGGGAGTATAACAGGGAAGTGGGATGGGAGAATGAAGGACATATGGTTAGTGAGAAATTCAAAGGAGAGGGCTAATATGCTAATTGGAGAGATTGGGAAGAATGGGGCAGGGGATGTCATCAAGCAGTTCGTCTCCGAGTATTGGGAGGGGAGAAGAAGCCTGGGAATAGGGAGGTAGTTGGGAGTACAGGGGTAACCAAGGCCTTCTCACCCGACAACCGCGACAAACCAGCGGCCGACCAAAGTGTTATTATTATGAAACTCGTCTATGAATTTCCCGTTTTGCCTCGCCTCTCTGGCGAGGCAAAAGGGAAATTCGTAGACGATCTCCATAAATATCGTATGACCAAATTAAGAATTTCATATTCTGTTTATCATATGACTCCACAGTTACCAAAAAAAGCATATATTTTAAATAGAAAAGAAGAGTTAAAGAATAGAATTTCACCGTGAACGTCATACATTTGATTGGTACACGTCACAGAGCTACATGCAATCATACGTCGTAACCGCAATAATTGGACAGAGATCTTTTTGGTGATAACCAATCAGAAAGCAGTTCTTTGAAAATTGACCAATCAAAACAACTGATGGTGTTATGAAGCACAAAATAATATTTATTGCAAATATGAAACGGTAATAAGCAAAGTTAATGGAAAGTCATACGAAAAATTATAATCCGACACAGGACTTTGTGCCGGCTTTCCGTTCTGCTGGAACAAGGGTTGCTGTTATTTTTTCTATCAAACCGTCATTTCACCAACTCCCTTCTGCAAGTGGGGCAGCCTTCTGAAGGTGGGTACATGTTTGATTTGGACCTGTAGCAGTACAGTGACCCAGCGTGAATTGTCATCACAGTGTCTAATATAACAAATGGTATGTAGAACCTAATTTAATAGTAAATTGTAAAAACGTGTGAGAGAGAGAGAGAGAGAGAGAGAGAGAGAGCATGCACCTGGATACCCCTACAGCATATTTCCCTCATTTCTTTATTTAGGGCTGCTTGATATTCAAAACTGAATACCGGTATCGGTATTCCAAAAAATACCGCGGTATACCAGTATATCGAAAACTGTTCAGATGTCTGAACACAAGTACCACAATCGAGACTCGAGGCACGAACGAATTAGCATGCCTTGATGATGCGGTTCGAAAAACATTTACCCAACGCAGACGATATCAAAATTTATTATTTTCAAAATTAGTTTATCAGATTTTCCCCAAAGATTAACGAATTAGCATGCCTTGATGATGCGGTTCGAAAAACATTTACCCAACGCAGACGATATCAAAATTTATTATTTTCAAAATTAGTTTATCAGATTTTCCCCAAAGATTTCAACAAAACTATATCCCGTGACCTCTCATTGGAACGATCTCAACGAGCTCGTTCCAATGAGTGGTCAAATGATATAATTTTGTTGAATTTTTTGAAAATTATGTTTTCAACTGCTGATCTTGTATATCACGAGTGCACAAGCAGACGATTCCTTGGATAAAGGGATAATATTATTCATTCGGGGCTACAGTTAAAAAACTCAAGACATCTTGAAAATTAAATTGTGGGTAAATAAATAATAACGATAAACCGATATTTTTGTAATTACACCGGCATTCAATCGATATTGGTTTGAATACCAGTATATATCGGTTTATCGATAAACCGTGCAGCCCTACCTTTATTGTTAACCCTTTCAACACTGGAAGCTATCATTCTTGAACGATAAGTCAATATTGTCAACGGCAAAATGGGCTAAACCATCCTGGTTTGTTGTGAGGTTCAGTTATAATTTAATCCAACATCTCTGTCGAGCTGCTGGATTAAATTATTACCGAGCATCGCTTCGGATTTTTTGCTGTTTATATCGTCTGCTCGTCCACTACCATTTTTTTCTTCACGCAAAAATCTATGCACGCCGGGTTAAAAGGGCTAAACAGCTTCTGCCAAGCCAGATAAAGTCATATATCAAACCCGGACCACTAACGAAACACAACTCCTCTTACAATTCCCGAAACGATGACGCCTTCATTAATTCAAATACCTTCATAACTTCATAACCCCTCCCCAGCCCCCTATGCATTGGATGAACCTTGCATGCAATCTCGATATCATGTAAATGGATGTCACGTCTCCAAACTAGTCTTTTAATCCTATACCTAATTGGCCGGTCGCACCCGCTTTGTTAATTGGGCAGTTGAAAAAAAAAAGATTTAAAAACAAATCAGGAAAACCATATCATGTGACCCCCTCTTGGAACGTCCTTGTGAAGGGATCGCATGACAAGGTTGTGTTAAAAATTTGAACAAAGTTATAATTAAAATAACAAATTTTGATATCCCGTGCTTTGTGTAAAGGGTTGAACCATTAACCCTTTACCCAACGTAAGGGCCAAAACCAGCCAGCACTATTCACAAAAATCGTCAATTAATTTTCATTATTTTTTTCATTTTTTGTCTCAAAAACATAGGTTATGACCCCTCATTGGAACGAGCTCGACGAGCTCGTTCCAATGAGGGGTCATAACCTATGTTTTAGAGACAAAAAATGAAAAAAAATTAGCTATTAGTTATTCGAGAATTTTGTTCCCAAGTGTCGTCTGCTTTTCAGGTTAGGTGAAGGGTTAACTAATATTTATTTATTGGTGTTTGAGGTCACATATTTCTGCAGTCTGCACAATGGCTAATCGTCACCGCAACATGAAAAGTCAAGTCCAGCCAATCGTTTATACCCAAGTTGGGTATTTAAAAGGAAATCTGCCACTCCAGGGATTGGTTACCGAGTCCTATTTTACCAGTAAATCAGGGCTTATTTACCACATAAAACAAGCACTGTTTCACTTCCCGACGATCCCATGGAGAACCCGTTATCTAAAGTAAAGATAATAAACAACCAGCGTTATTAACAGACAAGTGATATTCCAATTTTATTATTGTTTTCATTTTTTCCCTCAAAACATAGCTCGTGGCCACTCAAAGAGACGATATCACTGAGCTCATTCCAATGAGGGTAGTGAGCTATTTTCAGCAAGAAAAGAATATTATGGGTAAGGCTAAACAATGTGTTTTCATTCACAGGCAATCCCTTTTTGAATTTGAAGCCCCTCATTGAACATTTTTATTGCCTCTCAGTGACTTCCAATATTGGTACAAACTCGGAAAGACCTGATTTTTTAAAAAATGTTATTGATACATATTTATTTAGTTGCATCTCCAATCTGTTTGCCTTGTTACAATTTATGGGAGAATTCTGATGGGGCAAATCCCCATAGATAATACGAAGAGCATCGAAAGAATGTGAAACCTTTGAATTGCAGTACCGGTACCTACAGTTTGTTTTTTGAGGAATGTTTTATTTTTCAACTTAAAAATGAATTTATTTGTATAAATATGCACTTTCTATGTATCTGTGTGTAAAGAGACAGCCGAAATCCTCTCCATGTTTGCTCATTTTTTGCAAAAGAAAAATAAAAATTCAAAATAAAACACTCCCTCCTTCACTGATTTGAAAAAAAAATGCCTGAGAATCAACAAATTTAGTTTGTGTGGCTTTCGAGAGGACTCTTTCAACAAGTGCTGTCCTCTCGTCGTATGCCAGGTGAAGTATTGGGCAGTTGAAATAAAGAAGAACGATGAATCGGTTACGCGCAGTTTGAAAAATGACAGGTCCGCGATTTCCTCTTATAATTGTTTGATCTTCTAACCTATTTTTTCTGGAATGTCTATCTCGAGAACATGTTTTGATAGTCAT
Organism: Pictodentalium vernedei; assembly: GCA_031216915.1. NCBI lineage: Eukaryota > Metazoa > Mollusca > Scaphopoda > Dentaliida > Dentaliidae > Pictodentalium > Pictodentalium vernedei. The sequence continues at coordinate 168,113,008 of CM062294.1, forward strand.
TGTATTTCTGAAATTTTTACTGACAAGTTTTGAACAGACTTATGTGTGAAAAATTGCTGATTTGAATGTGAACCGCGTATCAAATAAAACTAAAACTTTGATTTTATAAAAAAAAATACACAGTTCTCATATCACATTCATCTTATCTTGTTCTAGCTGCTCCGGTCAACTCAACGGCGACCTCAACAACCACAACACCAACAACCACAACTCCTACCACAACCACACCGTCAACAACGACTCCAACAACCACTACACCAACAACCACAACGCCTACCACAACCACACCGACAACAACGACTCCAACAACCACAACACTAACAACCACAACACCAACAACCACAACTCCTACCACAACCACACCGACAACAACGACTCCAACAACCACAACGCCTACCACAACCACACCGACAACAACGACTCCAACAACTACAACACCAACAACCACAACGCCTACCACAACCACACCGACAACAACGACTCCAACAACCACTACACCAACAACCACAACGCCTACCACAACCACACCGACAACAACGACTCCAACAACCACTACACCAACAACCACAACGCCTACCACAACCACACCGACAACAACGACCCCAACAACCACAACACCAACAACCACAACGCCTACCACAACCACAGCAGGTGAGTTCAGCATTTTATTTTCTCCAGAGGCCATCAGTTGAAACCACCGTAAAAAGGCTCGACATTATTTTTTTTGGTACGACTCAACAAAAATCTGTGATATTCCACCAGCATTTTCTTTTTCTCCACAGACCATCAGTCGAAATCACGAAAAAAGGCTCAACAAAAATTCGTAATTTTCTACCATTGTGAGGAACAGAATAACACAATATCGACGCTCTAAACTTCAAAAAACTAAAAGCAGATGTCAGGCTGGAAAAGGAAAACTCGCATGGCTCTCGTGGGTCCAGGGGAATGTTTAACCCTTTACCCAACGAATCTGCCACATCCACCCGCTTAATACGCAAATTCAGTAGTTGAAAAAATATTATTTTTCAAAAAATTTCAACAAAACCATATCATGTGACCCCTCGTTGGAACGAGCTCGTTCCAACGAGGGGTCACATGATATGATTTTGTTGAAATCTTTTGAAAAATTTGAAAAAATGATATTTAAAATAATAAGTTTTGATATCGTCTGCATTGGGTAAAGGGTCAAGAGTGCCTGAAAGTAGGAATTTTAGGAAAATGTCATAAAGAAAGTCTTTCACAAATATATTTATCACCCAATTACCCAAAAATAGCCCATTTCGGAAATATCGCCTGCAACATGTCCAATAAAAGTATGACGCCGTAACATTCTGCACTTTAAAATATCAGTTGGGTTGAAAATTAAATTGAGTTCATATTCACTCAGTTGATTTTGGGCTGATTTGTAACCCACTTGATTTAAGATGAGCGTAAGTTGATTTCAGAAGTAGGATTGGATTACCGGGAATCTTCCCTTTTTTGAAAGTCAGTACGCCATAAAACTACACATTATGTGATAAAAAGAAACTCAAAACTGTCACAATTTGATATGGAGTTTCAAAATCTGGTACTCTAAAATGATCTGAGTCTCGGTAAACCTCGACTCAGATCTATTTTAGAGAACCAGTCCAAACATTTCATATAATATTGCAGTGTGCAAAATTTCAAAAATGACTCTAAACGACTGACTGTTCACGTGGGTTGGACATGGCAAACCGAACACTCGGCTGTGTAAAAATTCTCAGGAAACTGTTTTTTTTATCATTAACAAGTGTTCATATATCGCATGGAATTGAAATATATATAGCCCCTCACAGCAAAAGTCTAAAAATCTATATCAAGACACAAGAAAGGTTGCTTAACTTGTAGAGTGCTAGAAGCCCATATTTGGGCTTTATTCTGAACTGCAGGTACCTAAAGTTAAAGGCTTCATATTCTGTGGATATCCTTCATATTATTTTGTAAGTAAAAGTACTTCATCTCCATCGATTTGCATTGTTACAATCCATGGGAGAGTGCCTATAGGCACTCTCCCATGAATTGTAACAAGACAAAAATGTGTGAACAAATCTTGAGGCTCAGAAAAAAATTAGCATTCTGCCAGTTAAGTGACTCAGACTTCACCATTCAAGATGCAACTTTTGGCTAACCGGTCATCCGTTCGCGTAGATTTAAATTTGCGTAACCACCATGCGAACGAAATGAGCGTTCTCGTCAAATTTTGCACACTATATTGTGACACATTACAAATCATCTATATAGTGCAGGTCATTAAGCTGTAGCAGAACAAAAATGATAATAAGTGTGATTTGATATCATTCGACAGAGGGACATTCACTGAATAACATATACAAAATCCACAAAAAGCCGCTTTGGGGAATATTTTTAGACAAGATGGCGTTCAAGATACCCGCCAAATCGAGGGAAAATTGGAAACAGCATTTAAAAGTTCAAAGTTCAGTCAACTTCTTTTGGGACTTTCGAACTGGATGTATGCCAAAAATACCGCTGAGACTCGTTAAGACACTTTTGAGGTCATGAATCTAGAACGGATCGGCAGATGGCCACCAAAATCGCCGCCACAAGTATTTTCTCAGTAAACATCCGGACGTGGCCGCCAAATGGCTTCAGGTTGAAGGATAGCAGCGATTGAGGAACCATCATCATTCAGGAATCTCAGAATCGTAGACCACAACTTCTTCAAAATTCTGAGAAGCGTCACCTCTACACTCCAACTAGCTGACACACACTCCAGACCATGCCTGCGACAGGAATAAATATTGGTTCCGCATGCATTTCAGTTTGTCATCTTTCATTTGCAACGCACAAAATTCAAAAGAGAACTAATGGCGGCTTCTCTATCCATCATCATAGGCACTCAAAGATTAAACACTTAAATTGTTTTCATTCCCAATATATTTCGTTTCCAATCTGTAACCTCAGATTCCTAAAATTATGCCAACAAATTGGTTAAAAATCCACATGATTGTCCTTAAGATAGAAATTCTACCAGTCCTCTCTAGGTTTGTGCAGCCTATTTTCCTGCTTAAAACAGATGAACTTGGCCTCAGTCGATAACCCTGCTACCTGATATATGCAACGGAATTGATAAATAACCCCCCCCCCCCCCCCCCCCCCATCTTAGTCGCGTGGCTAGAAATATGCTCTGCGACCGTATCTGCTAGGTAAAAAGAGCCGATTTCAACATAGAAACTTGCGAACATCAACAGATAATATTCTGATTGCTCATGGAATCCGACAACCGATTGGGCAGTGTGATATTATCCCTCGCCAGAACTAAGTTTTCTATCCTCCTTGCCGGGTTTTTGGAGTCTTTTGTCAACTGACAATTGCAACCACAAAATAGACAGTGTTGTTTTAAATCAAACACAATTTGTGCCTGACATCGCCTAGATTTTTTTCTCGGGTGGTGCATCCGCCTCGGTAGGAATATTTCAGATAGATCTAGCTTGTCAGACACTTTTCGGAATATTTGTGACTTTTCAAGACTAAACTGGCATCCAAATTTAGTTGCGATTGTAAATCTACATGCAGACCATCATTATACAGTTTGCTGCATATGATTATGTTCTCGATTCGCTTCGATTCCACGTTTACCAGACGGTCACTTTCCCTAACTACTTCACATCCGCATTTCGGTGAGAAAAAGCAACGATCAGCCCTGGCAGATTCTGCACATAAACCGTCTGAAAAAATCAAATAATGCCAGACTAAACAACAATTAAATGACAAAAGAATAAGGCAAGCTTTGCCGTCAAACTCACAAAATATGAACTTAGAATAATATTTAATTCAACTTGATTTCAAATCAAAGTAAACCGAGGAGGTACACCGAAGTTATGATCACTTGTATATAGCGGCCCCTCAACTGAAGGAAAGAGACAAGATAAAGAAGACTGGCGTTTTATCAATGCAGTATGACGTCGCTGATCAGAAGGAGTACCTGAACCCTTTAAACCCGAAAGGCCGTTTTTCCGGCCCAGGAACATGATACGTCATGGTTTCATTAAGTAGGATGGGTGCTAAGTGCATGTGTGGGGCAGACCAATCAATATTTTCAACGTGCAACACCAAGGCTACACGTTGAAAATATTAATTGGTCTATCCCCAAATAATGAATATGGACTCTTCCAACTGCTGTCAGTGGACTGACAGGGATAATCCCACAAGGCTTCAAAGAGATAAGGTTCCAATTTGACGTTTTCTTGTATTTATTTATTTATTTATTTATTTATTTATTTATTTATTTATTTATTAGTGTTTAAGGTTAAGGTCAAATACTTATGCACAATGGCTAATCGTGACCGTGACAGTTTTACGGGTGGAGGAAGCCGGAGTACCCGTAGAGAACCACCACAACATTCTAACTCTGTTCAAGCTCCGCTCAAGCACGGTTACAGCGGTTGAAGACATGTGCACCATCGACGTGCAGTGCGCCTTAGTACACGGCGTCATCGTGCCCACCATGTAGGCAACCGGGATAATGTGGCTTGCCCAAGAACACAACGCGTGTCATCCCGGACGGGGATCGAACTTGGGACCTCTGGCATAGAAGTCCATTAGTCTACCACTGAGTCACCGCGCTCCCCGTTTTCTTATAAACGCTCTTTATTAATTTATAAATGCTGTTCATAAAACGCCTGTTTTCAAAACAAAATAGCAGTTTTTTAGTGAACATGCACTTATTTGTGCATTGAATAATGTTTTTTGTGTCTACATAAGTAAAGTTTATAGATATTTTTTGGTAAATGCCGATTATATACTATTAAAAAAGTAGGGGTTATTTGATAAAAGTGAGATATCTGGAGAAATATATTTATATTTCCATCGAAAAGACAGTTGAGGCATTGCACTGCGACATCTGGTGAATGATTTCAGCGATAGTTGAGTGTCTGACAAGCACACATTCCACGCACTGAGCTGGAGAAGACATGGACGGTCAAAGAATTTACCATATTCGGTCCAAGACCTCAGATCCTTGAAAATCCTCCTCGGTTCGGGACACAAGCGCGGATGCAACGTGGCACTCTCCTCACTAGACGTCCAATATCAGCTTGACTGATGTTATTCCATTCTTCCTGCTGTGCAGCGGTGAATTCCTGGGCATTGGAAGGCGGCTGTTGGCGTTGTCGTAGGCGCCGACCAAGCATATCCCAGAATTGCCCAATTGGTGAAAGGTCTGGACTTAGTGCTGGTCAAGGCAGTGCAGTGATGTTCTGCTCCTGGGGGAACTCTGTAGAGACACGGGCCTTGTGTGCTCGTGCATTATCCTCTTGGAAAATTAATCGACGGCCGTGACATGGCGCCAATGGCACCACATGAGTTGGTAACATGTTGTCACGGTAATACTGTCCTGTGGCACGCCCTTGCATGACATGTAATGCTGTTCTGCTTGGCATGGTTATGCCTCCCCACACCATAACCGATCCACCACCAAAACGATCGTGCTGCCTAACGGTTACGTCATGGTATCGTTCGTTCCGCCACCGCCACACTCGTTTTCTCCTGTCGTGGAAGTCGAGAGTGAACGACGATTCATGAAAAATGACGTTAGGCCTACTCCACCGACGATTGTCCCAGCGCTGTCGTGCTCCACACCAATTACGGCTTTCTACGATGTGATTTTCAGTCCAACGTGGAATTATTCGAGGTCGACCAGCGTACGAATTCCAGCTGTGTAGGCGATTTCGGATAGTCTGACCACTGACTCGCACATCTGTCGCTCGGTGTAGCTGCTGTCCAATTTCTGAGGCACTTTGATGACGGTTACGTAATGCTTTGGTTCGGATGAAACAAACCTGGTTAGCAGTTGTCGCCCTTGGACGACCGGACCGACGTCTGTCATCAACATTGCCTGTCTGACGGTAGCGTGACCACAACCTGCTAATCACCGATTGAGTAACGTTGAGAATTTGAGCCACTGCAGCCTGTCTGTTGCTAGCTTCCAACATGCCAACGGCACGTAAACGTTCGTCACGTGTCAGCAGTCTTCGCATACTTCAAAAGTTACGTTTCGACCAGAAACTATTGATGAAAGAGTTTATACAAGAAAAGGACGATGAGACCTCCGAAAAGGCCCGTACACCTTTTCTGAATCAGGAGATATCACTGTATCAGAAACTACAGAGAAAAAAACTTTGGATGCGACTTTTTGCAGAAAGTTGGCATTTGGCGACCCGCCGCGACCGAAATACCACGAGGTTTTATCACGAAATATAATGTTATAATTAAGAATTGAATACAATTTTTATAATCTGTATTGGGGTATGAATGTGTGGGAATGGGTACAAATTGTATGAATCCCTTCGGGATTCATACATAATTTGTACCCATTCCCACACGTTCATACTCCAATAAAGATTATAAAAATTGCATTCAATTCTTATAATTACATTCCGTAACTGTTTAAACTACTTTTTTCCAAACAACAAATCAGAAAGACGAAATAAAATATGTACGAACGAACGAGGCGAAAAACCACCCTCACACAAAAGACAAAGCGCACAATTCTGAGTTGAGCGCCGGTTCCGTCTAAATGATATCTCAAAGGCAAATAAGCTTTAATTTTCACAACTTTAGAAATGGAAACGAGTATTTTAGTAACGGGCTTTATGCCACAGTTGGGAAATGTCACCAAAGAAACAGCAGCGGAGCTGATCACTGCGAGAGGCGCTAAAAGTTAAAAACCCGCCCAAACACCGCCCGAATTACATTCTGTCAACACCAAGCTACTTTGGGTATATTTTATTTATACCATGTTTGTCAGCTCATTAAGAGTCGCTGTTATTTTTTCTCGATTTTACTGAGCACTAGACGTACATACGAGCGAATCTGTTTTTTGTTTACACGAGCATCGGTGGGCGGTACTTCCGCTGTCAATTTTATCGCCGAAACGAAATGAAAAAAAAAATAAAACTGATCCTTTTTCGTTTTAATAACATAATAACATACTATTTCGAGTTATGCATGCTTTATTAACACGAGACAATGCATGTTTATTATTTTTTGGCATCTTATGAGGTAAACCCATTTAAAAAAGTAATAAATATTTGCCACTTCCATTTCACTCTTTGCGAGGCGACGTGCGATAAATTTAGACAAGTTTGCATTCAGGTCGACGTCACCAAAGGTCAACAGGGATGTAGTTCTACTGTAGGTGTAAATTTTTACTACTGAAATCCCATTGCTGACGTGTTCACCACGGTTGGTGTGTAAAGCTAAAATTTATGTCAGGCTTTTCATAAGTAGTAGAATAGGTAATCATGGTATAAAATTTGCTATGAAATTCCCCAGACTGGAATTCCATAAAATTCAAATAAATTTTTGCAAATTATACCGGCATGAAGGTTACGGGCCTCGAAAACGACATACATATGCTTTCAAGTCAAACAGTGGCGAGAAGACAAAAGTCTGCTACCACATCCGAAGCAGAACTGATAACAAAATATTTCATGCGAACTCATGGCGAAATATTCTACAGATATCAAAGAACAAAGCTAGGAATTTAAAGCTCCCCCACGGCGCAGCGAAGGGGCTGCTTGGGTGAAAATTCCAACATCTTCTGCATGTTTACTCGAAGAAGGGAGCCATTTCCAAAAGTTTCTTATTGCCACGTGATACTCGAGGATCCTCCCTAATTTGCCTAGAGAACTGTTTTTTGAATTTTGGGAAGCTCAAGCAAGTTTTGCGATTCCACGCTCTTGGTGATAGTTTGTAATGTGAGGGCGATCGTTTTAGAAGGTATTGCATTTCGGAGCTTTCAGCCTCTGCTGACCTTGACCTAAATGTAAACAACACGCATGTGTTTCTTCCCACAAGAAAGCCGACAGTGGCGGCATTTTCTTCGAATTAGCCTTGTCGCTGCATTTTGAAGAGATTTTAATTCCTCGCTTTTATACTTGAATATATAAGCACATTTAACTACGAGATGTTCTCATCAAATAGTATTTTACTATCAGTTCCGCTAGGACTGCGACAGCAGACGTTCGGGAACCATTCATACCTGCTATGAACTATGAGAGTAAATAAGGGGCCTTAATCGCTCACCCAATAAAATTGGTTAAAGAAGGATTTAAGGTCACATTTAGCATCTAGATGTTAATATAGTTAAATCTAATCTAGCTGAAGGGGTGGGGAGGAGGGCTGTTGGGTGATTTGTTGTGTTTAAAATCACGCAAACCCCTTCAAACCTTATTTTAAAGCAAAGAGAAAAAAATCCCCCAGTGGGCCCCATCCAACACCCCCAACCCAAAGAGGGTGAAAGTTCATTTTTTGCATAAAGTCACTCACGGTCTTCTGAATGTTTTATCAAGCAAACAAAAAAATACCAGAAGGACCTACAGTGTATTTGAGCAAATATTTCTGTTATTTTCTCACATTTACATTTAAGTAAAGGTTACCACAATCAGATCTGTTACGCGTGGGCAGAATTTAATTTTAAAAAATCGTAAATTGTTCATTGGGTTCTGTGTTAAATTCCAGACCGCTCTGGTGCTCACTATAAACAATCAAGCATAACACTTTGAACAAATTTTAATCTAGGAATGATAGTTATGCTATACACCAAGTATCAAAAGATTCTTTCCGGGGGGTCTGTAGAAGAAAATCGTTTAATCCTATACTGCACTAACTTAAAATTAGGGCTCCCACTGGGATCCAAAATATGAGCCAACACATTTGATATGAAGGAACTTGTATCTCCCCACACTAAAGACGTTAATACTATGTAACAAAAGAATCGGACTCGTGGTTCTGAGGAAAAGACTTTTCAAAAAGTAGTTCTTTTACCGCATTAGTATAAAATTAGGATCAACAGGAGTCCAAATATAACCCAAAGGGACTCGAATTGAACACACTGGAATCTGAACCTCCTAATGTTGCTGCCCGATTATCAAATATTAAAAGATTCTGACTGGTGGATCTGAAGATTTTTAAAAGAATTTCCCTATATAACATCAAGTTAAATTTAGGTTGCCATAAGGATCCCAAATATGAACCAGTGAGTTGATTTGAACAAACTGGAATCTGACCCTACTAAGGATATTGTAAATCAAACATCAAAAGATTCTGACTGATGGATCGAAAGAAAAGAATTTTTAATGAATATTCCTCATATTGCACCAAGTTAAAATTTGGGATCCCATAGGGACCCCAAATATGAACCATGGGACTTGATTTGAACAAACTTGAATCAGAACCTCACCTACTAAGAATGCTGCATATCAAACATCAAAACATTCTAATTGGTAGATCCATTTCAACGACTGATTCGCACTCCCGCTTTGTGTTTTTTAGCAAAGCACTTAACCCCGATTGCCTACATGAGGGCACGATGACACTGTGTACTAAGGCGTACTGAACGTCGAAGGTGTGCATGTCTTCAACCAATCTAACCCTGCACATGCCGCGGTGCACAGTGTAGAGTTACGATGTTGGAGAGCTGACAGCTGCTCGTCGTTGCTCGGTAGTTCTCTGCGGGTACTCCGACTTCTCCACCAGTAAGACTGTCACCGACATGATATGACCCTGGCTGTTAATGTGTCGTTAAACCCTAATAAAAATGGTAGATCTGAAGAAAAAATTGTTTAAAGAATATTTCTCGTATTGCACCACCACCACCAACGGATGCTCTATACCAATTATTAAAAGGTTCTGACTGGTATGTATCTAAAGAAGATTTTTAAAAAACTTGTTCTCATAGGTTAGACCCAGTGTGAGAAAGGTTACAATCGTAGGCCTATATCGGTAAATGTACCATGACTCGCTACAGTCTCTCGTTTAGATGAATATGCCGCTGTGTGGTCACTGTCCTTTCCTGTCTGTTTCTTCTACTTCAACCAGGGATGTGGAGACAGTGTGTGGGAGGGGGTATCACCCCCCAATCCTGGTCAAAATTTCCAATAGTTGGAAATTCGGGGGGGGGGGGGGGGGGAGGAATCATGAGTAGTTAGAAATTCCATCTATCTGGATTTTAGAGCTTCTTTGGTGATGCTGATGTCTCCTTCTCGGTTTCCAATCGGTAAAAATTCTATTACTATTTACAACTACAGTGTACGCAATATCGAGCTTCATAAGCATGCATGATGTCAATCGGTACGAGATTTCTATAGTAGGCCTGCGTTTACTTATCGTCACATCATAAAAAATCATTCTCGAAATGCACTTCTAGAAAATCACGTCGTGTAAAATCGTTATCCTGAGTTATTTCCATCATTTACAGTTACAAAATCATGAACCATCGAAAACTAATCATTCCTGCATAAGATTTTGTTTTTTGTTTAATGTTAGGACAGTGTGAATTGCTCAAAGTTCCAAACTCGAGCATTTGTATAACACATATTCAATTCCCAGAAGAATACTAAATAATAATAACCTGATAATTCTATCATAAATGTGTTGGCATTTCAGTTACTAGAATCAATTTTATGCCCCCTTTCGTGGCTTCATTTTCAAAATCTTTCTCGGTAGTGAATTTCCAACTAGGGGGATGGATCGGGTGGGGGGGTTCCCCCTCCCGGTCTTTCCTAGTTGGAAATTCACTACCCTGCCCAGCCTCCCCCCAACCCCAATCGGAAACCTCTAGCCACGTCCCTTACTTCAACCATCTCCCAACCCGAAGGCCAGCTTTCGGGTTAAAAGATAGTTGAAGTGGAGAAGAAATGGACGAAGCGACCGAAAGTGGGAATCTTTGTCTAAATATTGTCTGGATTTGCAAATGTTACAGGAATACCAACATATTGACGCGTTTGCATGCCCCCATTTTAACTCATTGTGTAACTGCAAAACATATCTGTGGAAAAAGTGGAGGGGCGCGTTTCCCCTGTGAACCCCCCCCCCCCCCCCGGCTCCGCCGCCTCTGATAGTTTTTTCGTGTTATCTGCTTCCAGAAAAATCACTTTGGAGTAGAGATCCTGATACATTTTTCTAGGAAATTCTGGTTGACCTGTACATGTATTGCGATAACCACCCTGTCATACTCACTGTTTGGAAGCCACTACGGGCGTTTTTGTTTAGACTCTTCCGTTTGAAAGACACTGACAAGATCGAGCGCAGGTTGATGTTTGTTTTATTGATCATTTTCGACACATAATATTATGTTACCAAACTTTCACAAAACTATCCCATGTGCATTTGGAGATGTGAAATCTACCTTCATGCTCTGCGAGCTAAGCTCAAATAGCTTATTTTATCTCTAAAAAATAAATTTTTGTCTACCTTGAAATAAGAAAACATTCTTTTTCTGCAGTTCGTTGTCGTTTTCGCCTGCAAGGGAGGATTTGTCAGCGTTATAGCAGTTTATTTGCCAACCTCAACCATTCCTCCTTTCAAATTTTGTCCAATGGAACGACAGCGTCGACCATCCCCTCTCTTCTCGTTACTTTTCTGCGACAAGTAGATGTTAATGGTGTACGTGTTTAGTGGGCCTTATAAACAACGTGTGTACGGGTTGGTCTGTATCTCACTACAATCGCATGAGTGAAATTGAGCACCCAAGTCAATTTGAGCTACAAAGTACAAAGGACTTAATTCTGTCTCTCTGTCTCTCTGTCTCTACACTCAGAGGCACCGAATGCAGTAAAACTGTGTGCGAGTTTGAGGAGAGGGGATTAGGGGATTAAGGACGTGATCTTCTTAGAGATTACGATGGCCTTTGGTGAAAAAAATAATCGATTTTACGTCCCTACCCCTGGGTCATATCACCTCCTGTTTCCAAAACATGAAAACATGAGGTGCGCATCTGAGACCGAGATGCAGGCGTCGAGTTGTGGTGGTAACCGAAGAGCGTTGCATGTCAAAAACACGGTTATCGGCCATGCACCAGTTTTCGAGCTCGCTTGAGATATTACTGCAAATGGCTTGTATGGCAAATATTAGCCAAATCGGAGAACATTTGTTCAATTTATCGCGCTATTACGAGCTCAAAATTCGTAAAAAAAAATGACTAATTAAGACCCATAACTACTAACAAAAATCGGGCCGCACCAGTTTTCGAGCTTGCTTGATATATTATTGCAGACGACCTATATGGCAAATATTAGTCAAATCGAGAACGTTTGTTGATGTTATTGCGCTAACAGTGTAAGGACGTCCGTCCGGACGCACCCAGACAGTCTCCAAACGAGATCTCGGGTGTTAACAAAACTCGACCCCCAAAATTATATGTTTTCGTCTCATTTTTACATACCTGGTAACAACTGACATTTTTAAACGTGGGTAATTTTCGAAGCCACTGTTTCTCATAATTCCTCAGGTAATTTACCACCATGTATCAGACTCCAACTTTGTGACCAAAACTTCAAGTGCTCTTGTCTAACAAATATCCGATAATTAGAATACAACTCCAACTTAAATGGTATTAGTTTCAGCAGATGCCCTTTGCTTAAAATCTTACACCTGTGCAATAGTGCGAGACTGTAGAACGGACGTCAGGGTTTCATGGACTCACAGGGCTCGCCAGTCGTTATCACGATACATACCCTTCCACATGCCAAAATTGTAAGGCCCGTTATTCTTATAAAATTCGCTAACTGGGCACCGGTAAAGTTACCACGGAGCAACTGAGCGCGATTAGAAAGTAAAAAGTAGTGTTTGTGGGTTGCTCATTGCAGTGAGAGACAAACAAAACGATCACATGCGAGGGAAACTCCAGTATCAGGAAAATACTGGTATACTGATTGTAATCTCAGTTGTAGGTCGCGCTCGAGTTTGGCCAAAAATACATGTAAGAAACTGAGATCACATTCGCGCAATGCAAAAGAGAACATTACTACCCCACGTCTCGCTTGGATTAACAGAAACATAGCCGCCTGTTTGATGAGCGTTATTTAGCAGGAAGTCGGGTAGCAGCGATCAGTCCAGATCATTCCAAGTTTATTTTTATGAAGTTCGTTTTATACAATGTTCTTTTATGTGTGTACACGCTATATTTTAGGTAACACAGTCTATAGAAAGAATAGTCAATATCTTAACGGTGTGTTTACAAAGAGATCCAACAGTTTTTAAACCAACGCGGTGCTCATCCTTCATCCTGTTCAAGTGGAAGGAAACCACACTCGTGGTGTGTCAGTGGTGATATCGACCACTACCACACTCTAAAATCAGTTGGGTTAAAAATCAACCCAAATCGACTGGGTTGAGTGAATATGAACCCAAATTGGGTTCATATTCACTCAACCCAGTCGATTTGGGTTGATTTTTAACCCAACTGATTTTAGAGTGCACCTGGTTCTAGTCTTTTTAACATTTTAGCAATTCCCGCATGTGTATATATTATCTATGCCCAGTGGTCAGCCCCGTGCTTGGTTTAGCTGAATCTGTTTTTTTAAGTCACAATACATATGTTCAGTTGAGTATTTATATCTGATAGGCGAACTCCAACCCTAACCTTATCCAGCTAAGCCGTGCACTTTAAAAGCATTTTACAATCGATCAACTGTACAGAGTTATTTTCTAAACACGTTCACCGAGCACATCTACTTGTCGCAGAAAAGTAATGAAAAGAAATGGGATGGTCGACGCAGTCGTTCTATTGGACAAAATTTGAAAGGAGGAATGGTAGAAGTTGGCAACTAAACAGCTATAGCGCTGACAAATCCCCCTTTGCAGTCGAAAACGACAACGAATTGCAGAAAAAGCATGTTTTCGAATTTCGAGGTAGCCAAAAATTGACTTTTTAGAGATAAAATAAGCTATTTGAGCTTAGCTCACAGAGCGTGGAGGTGGATTGTACATCCACAAATGCACATGGAATTGTTTTGAGAAAGTTTGGTAACATATGTGTCGAAAATGAACAATAAAACAAACATCTCCCGCGCCCGATCTTGTCAGTGTCACTCAACCTGAGGAGTCTAAACAAAAACGCGCGTAGTGGATCCCATGCAGTGATACTGTGTGGCGATTTCAATGCACGAAGAGGACACCAGATTGATTGTAATGTAGAAAATGATAATTTTCCAGAACGGGTAGCGATTGATACTGTTGTTAACCAGCATGGGAGTGTTTTCCATGAATTTCTAAATGACTCAAAATATGTTGCCTTAATGGAAGATGTAAGCCTTCCGATAACAATTTCACTTGCGTCAGAACAAGGGGTAAATCAGTTGTACATTATATATGTGTTTATCATGAAAGTAAATATGATATTTTTTGTCTTATCACACAGTCCTCTTCTTCTGGGCGAGAATGTTAAACAACCCTGATCAGAGTTTTACAGCATTTGATTTTAATATATAGAAGCAGAGTTTGTTCTGTCTGTTGATTGTAGTAAACGTGGAAGCAAAACGAAATTAAATGTCTATACCGGATAATTTTCTCCAAAATGTTACATCAGTTCACTTCATTGCCTCAACGAAATTATAAATTTAATTGAAAGTGCGAGGGAATCATAGGTGCAGATTGACGAAAGTCATAAGTAAGTTGTTGATACCGTGGTGATAGAATTACAAATCGTATTCCTGAGTTCGGGAAGGTAGAGGCTACCGAAGCAGGGGGGGGGGGGGGGGTCACAAGGAACACCTGCCCTCCCCTCTTTTCCACGGACACGTAACGTTGTTACACAGTGAGTTGAAATGGGCGCATGGAAATGTGTCAATACTGTGATTTTTTACTTGCAAGTCCAAACAACATTTGGCCAAAGAATCCCACTTCCGATCGCTTCGCTCCGTTTTTCTCTACTTCAACCATCTTCCAATCCGAAAGCCAGCCTTCTGGTTGAAAGATGATAGAAGTGAAAGAAATGGGCAGGTCAGTGACCATACCGAGGCATGCTCATCAAAACAAGAGACTACTGTCTCAAGGTACATTTACCGATAGACCATCGTCACTTTTCTTCAACTGGGCCGAACCATGGTGGGGCCTTGAAATTTTGTGCCCCTCCACTTTTATCGAACTCTCGCCATCTTTAGGTGAGGCTTCGTCTCATAAAACAAACAAACAATTCAAAAATCTTAAACGTTATTGGAGTCAAGATCTGGCCAACTGATGCAAACAAATGCATAACAATGAAAAAGATTTTTTAAGAGAGTTAAAGATAAACAAAATTTCTATATGTCATTTAAAACATCACGTCCAACATTCAGATTTCACGTACTTTTCTCCAAAGTCCAGAAAAGGGTCAGAAAGGAAAAACCCCAATAAATTATGGATCAATTTTTGGGGGGAATGAAACATAGATTTTGTAGAAACTAATATTTGCAATGGAACCGTTACCATGTGGCAGAAAGCACCACCTCAGAGTCTGCTGTGGCATAAGTTAGAGACCGGATTTTATACAATAAAATACCATAAATTTACCGAATAGTTAAATTCTGCGATCCTTCTAGCACAGCCTCTGGGAAATCTTTTTTTTCATTTTTGCAAGGAAAGGACAGCAAGACTAATAGTAATTCAGGATGTCTAAATTTCACAAGGGGTGCCATTTTTCTTGTGTTTGTTTACCTTTTATGAAGTTCGCCAAGGGTCAAATCCACACAGGTCACAAGAACAAGTATGGAGTCATGAGAGAGTGCATCAGTGTAAAATGAAGAATGGCCAATGTGGCTTTTGTCAGTCTGCTGTGACCACACCCCTACTATGCTGTACCACTTTGCATGAGATCTGTGTCAAATTGGTAAAGAAAGATGACATTGATCCCCCCCCCCCTCCCCTCCAATAAGGAAAACTACCAAACTTCCTCATTTTTGGTATTATTTGTGTCCATTTCTGGGGTTGCATGACCAATAACAGCTGCCAGGAGGGCCATGTGAATGCTCAAGTGTGGCCCAAGCAACAAAAATGACCTGCCCTACATGTGGAATACTTACTTCAATCGGCTTCATTAAGTTAGAAAGCGTAGATTCTAATTCATTTGTGAACATGGTTTGGTATGCTTCATTTATTTGGAAACTATCGCCCTTCTGTAGTTGCTGCATGACTGTTGCTTACTCGTGGAATTTAACCCTTTACCTAACATGAAAAGCAGACGTCACTTGGAAAAAAAATTATTGAATAGCTAATTTTGTTCGTTTTTTGTCTCAAAAACATAGGTTATGACCCCTCGTTGGAACGAGCTCGGTGAGCTCGTTCCAACGAAGGGTCATAACCTATGTTTTTGAGACAAAAAATGAACAAAATAATGAAAATTAATTGGCGATTTTTGAGAATAGAGCTGGCCGGTTTTGTACGTTACGTTGGGTAAAGGGTTAAGAACATTAATAACTGATCTGCTTACGAATACTAACTTTGTAGGCAGTGAATTACCGACCTGAACAATATCGCAATTCTGTTGGTTATGAAATTCATTTATCTAAAAACTTATAAGACGTCATGGTCTCATTTCGATAATTCGTGTCATCTTGTCCACCAGGCGCCTTTATGCTATTTCTGTCAACAGACTGTCAATGCTCATAGATAATTGCACCCTTTTGGCGCCAATAGCGATCAAAATCGATGTTGATCCATCTTACACACAATGCGGTTGTGCGAGGAAGAAATTTAAATTGACGATGGTACTAAATTTCGCTCTATTTGGTGAATAGTAAAAGAACTTTCGAAAAATTCTCCTTGGCATTTGTCTTCTTTTTGGATTAGCAGACTTCACCAAGCCTTCTTTACATCACAAATATAGTTCGGCTACAGTTAAATTATTTTTGTCGTAAATATACAATTGTGAGGACCGCAATGTACATGTATGTTGATGTGAATATATTTTTGTTTTGAAATTTTATTTTCCAGTTTTATGTCTTGATCATCGACAACAAAAAAATATTAGGAGTTCGAATCGGTGGCGTATTAATCCTTTGCTGAAACTTGCGTAAATTTCTACACTATCCGGGCTCAACATTGCTACTAAGGACTGTATCTCTCCATTATTACATTGTCAGTTGAATATTTTCTTATGAATATATCGCGTGTTATACATTACATCGCCTCGGAGATTCGAAACCGGCCTGCAGTGAAATTTTCAGAAATCAAGCAATTTCCCAACTTGGCCCAAAAAACACATGATCATGACAACAAGCAGTCGTCGAATACAATTTATAGTTTGTGGTCATCCATTTCCATCTTCCTCTGAGCGTTTTCACCACGTGGGTGATGAAATGATATATTTGCTTTTTCCAAGTATGGAGTGTGGGGTCTTTTATTTACAACTCCAACATTCGAATTTCCGATCTGTTTCTTGTTATTCTTGTTGGTTACTTATGCGGCTGGAAGTTTCTTTGTCACCAACAGCGAAAGGAATCAAAAAGGTTTTTGAAAAGGTGGATGAATCCAGGTTTTGGGAACTTTTGTCATTATTTTGGTATATAATATGTCGCTATTCACCGCTTAAATCGTATTGAGGGAATTGTGGGCATTTTCAGTTAAAGGGTCGTCCAACCTAACTTTGGTCAAATTTCTGGACATTTTCTCCGAAGTCCAACAGTGGCTAGAAAGAAATAATCCCAGTAAATTGTGTATCAAAATATTTGGAGAGAAACATACAATATGTGAAAACTGAGCTTTGCTATTTATCTCACAATCGGGGCGTTTTTGCACTGTTACAACTAAAGTTTAATGTATCTGGGCCCTTGTTCCGAATCCGTATCAAGGGCCCCTGATACAAGCGCGTGATTCGGCTGTTGCCAAAACAACGGCATTAATATCATTTTCGATCGCTTCGCGTTTTTCCCTTCTGAGAAAACAATATTACGTGAGACGAAGCCGAACCTAATAGTGTTTTCTGAGTCGTATATGACACTGTATCTGCCAACTAAACGCCCTGTAACGTATTTATTATGCACGGCATGCTAAAATGTCACTGGAGAAGTTCACTCGACGAATAGTTACATTATGCGAACTTTTCCGCATCTAGGGCTGGTTTGTAGCCTATTATTGTGATTTTTTTTCTGAACGCTCGAGTCGAGGCTTCTCTCTTGAAGTTAAAGGATCAGCTCTCGCTATGAAATGTGGAAAACTCCACTTTTAATTCACCAGTAATTATTGCAAAAGTAACAACCAAATTCACGTTGACGAAACACACAGTTGCTCCACTTCGCAAGACAGTATTCAGTAAAGTGAATCCCAGTGACGTAATTTTCTCTGAAGTGTAACGTCATCACTGACCTCAATATGGAGATCAATGAACGCAATTCTATTTTTCAATTTGCGTCTTTCCATCGATAAGGCAAATGAAAAAGTTCCTCTTAAAATAGTTTTATAACACATTTTGTGGTCAATATTGTGAGATAAATGTATCATCACCACGGTGTGTGTCTCCGGAAATTCTGATCAAGTCTCGTTGTAGGCAGAGAATCGCATTTCGACTGGCCCTAACGGGCTCGTCGAAATACTGTTCTGTTCCTACAACTCGACTTGATTTGAATTCCCGGTGACACACACTGTGGTGATAATCTGTGTGGAAATGTTGTTGTGTGGTTGAGAGCACTGCCTGAAAGTCTGACATGGTATAAGTAAGAGACCAAACTTTTTACAGTAAACTACCTTAAAATAACTGAATGGTTGTATTTTGCAATCCTTTTAGTGCAGACTGGAGAACACTTTTGTCATTCATGAGAAAATTGGGCAATGATACTAAATTCACAAATGCTGCCATGTTGTTCTGTTTTTGTTTTGGTGAAGAAAGTTCAGCAGGAATCAATTCCATACAGTTCAAAGCAACAGGTATGGAGGCGCCTTCATCAATGAAAAATTGAAACTGCACGATGTGAACATTTTATGTAGTAATTATACGGCTCATAATTCTGTTGAAGATGGTCTAATATTCTTGGCAAATTCACAAAAAAATTATTTCATTCCTAAACTAGGGGAACCAAACCACCCTAATTTATTTATTTGGTATCATGTGGGTTATTTGTGGTGTTTAGTTATGACAACTGCCATTTAAATGCACAAATAAAGTGAACTACGGCAACACATATTGGAACAACCTTCAATATCAACAGTCCCAGATTAGAAAAAAATTGTATCGACTAACTGATAGAGTGTGTGATTGTTCATTCTATGCTTTACTTTGCATAGTTTGTTTTTTCTGTTTTCTTCCAATTGCTGGCAAATTAGATTAAGGGTTGACAACTGTACTGATGAGTCGTTTCGACTACAGTTAAAACTAGAAGTTCTGCCACGAACTGTGCGTTTATTTAGGCTTAATTGCGCGTAGGAAATGCGCGCAATTGCCATATCGAATGGCATTCAATCCACGGCATGTTCTCCTGGTTACTCATAGCAAACACAGGCAATGTTTCTGCCAGTGGACCTTCGGGTTACCCGGACGTCCATTGGCTGAAACATTGCCTGTGTTTCCCGGAGGTCCATTGGCTGAAACATTGCTTGTGCACAGGCCATATGTACAGAATTTGATAGCCTTACTATGGCCATAACGCGTAGATGAACGCGCAGATTGACGTGCTATTTGTGCGCCTTTCATGACAGGATTTCTAGTTTTAACTGCATGGAATAACTTATCTTCCAATCGGGCATATTGGCCTTTCCTAGAAAAATCATGCGGGCTGGAGTGTGGTTGGTATCGATTCAGGGCACAGGTTCTGATAATATCAGTACTGGTATAATTCTATCGATTAGAAACTTCAGTCTTTTCAAACAATTAAAATTCTCCTTCAAAGAGCAAGTGTGGTGTGAGTGTATCAAGGTCCAATTTACTGTAACAAAATTGTTCGAATGTTGTTTGTATTCTTTGTGTTCATTTTTTATATGTTATGTACCCATGTAAGGAACAAATGTCAATAAAGTAGTATTATCAATTTATTTCCCCACATGGAAGCTTATTTCTTTTTCGTGATTTGTTTGTTTTGTTTTTTTTTTTGTTTTTTTTTTGGGGGGGGGGGGGGGGGGGGGTTATAAGACACCGAAGACGAAATCGAAAAATGTGCTTTCTCCGAGTCTAGAGTTCAAAGTCATTTATTTGAAACTTTGTCATTGGAATTACGGATCTATTCGTGATCTTTGCAATTCGTTACTTACAGTACGTGGAGAGTGTATTATCACTAAATCACCCGCAGAGTGGAGATTCCACCCGAGAAATAATTGCATATTTGTTGCAAAACATAACCAGCACCAGCAAAGTTTCAGCCAATGGACCTCCGGGTTAAACCCGGAGGTCCATTGGCTGAAACATTGCTTGTGTTTTTTGTCGATATGTACAAAATTTGAAAGTTATAGCTTGGGTGATAACTCCACTCCACGGGTGATTTAGTTACAATCCACTCTCCACGTACTGTATGCTATTCGAAGCTTGTCAGTCGTCAAAATCGTAAAAAAAACATTTTTGCGTAAAAAAGTGACTATATTCCATTTCCTTATTCTCTTGTCATTATTTTGATATATAATATAATGATTTTGATTAATTCTTTTATCAGTATGTTGGGCACTAGTGAACATTTAAAAAATTTCCCCAAAGTTTTGTTGTACGATCCCATAAGGTACTATATAAGCAAGAGACATTTGTTCACTTTGACATTCCCACCTCTGATTTTCCATAAATTCAAGTTAGATATACACGAATCATACAACAAAATAAAGGTTGGGTGGTATAGAACACGAAAAATAAATGTAATCAACTCCTAGAGTTGACAGCAGGCAACACTGGTTCCAGGAAGTCTGCTACCGTATTCGTACCAGAACTGACAAATAATTTTTCCAGAGAACAACTTATGGCCAAATGTGCTTCACATATCCAAGAACAAAGTTAGGCATTCTAAACACTTTAGAATGCAGCGTTAGAACTGCATTTGGGAAAAGGACAACACTGTCTGCATTTTAATTGAAGATGGATTCCATGTTCGACGGACATGCGCACATCACTAGATACCACGAATTTCTAAGGAAAAACAAAATCGTAATTCTGAGAAATTTCAACAGGTATCATGATACCTTGCATGGAATATGGCAACCGTGCAGTACGCTGTATTAAGGCGATCTTTCTCATTATTTCATTTTGGACGGCGTTATATAAAGATGCTTTTTCCGGCCGATGACCTTGATCGGAAATCGAAAGTATTGTAACATGTAAACAAAGCCGACAGTTTTGGAATTTAACTCCCCCCCCCCCCCCCCCCCCCCGCAGCTCTGTCGCTGCGTTTTGAAGAATTCCTGATGCCCTAGCTTTGTACTTAGATATCTGAAGCACATTTGGCCAAAAGGTGTTTGCCTGAAATAATATTTTATTGTCAGTTCTGGTACGAATACGATAGCAGACATCCAGGAACCAGTGGTGCCTGCTGTCAACTCTGTGAGTTGATTACATATTATGTTTCGTGTTCTATACATCACAAGCTTCATTTTGATGTATAATTTGTGTATATTTAATTTTAATTGATAGAATATCAGAGGTGAGAATTTCAGAGTAAACAAATTTCTCTTACTTATATAGCACCTTAATGATTTGACTAAGGAAATAAAAGATTCACAATTGGGCATTAATATAAACAATGACAAAATTTCGATTTTATTGTGTGCCGATGATATTGCTCTTCTTTCGGAAAATGAACACGATATGCAGGATATGCTGAATATTGTGAACGTTTGGTGCAGAAAATGGCGACTGTTATTATCAAAATAAAACTAACATTGTTCACTTTCGGGGCAGTCGAAGCAAAAGAAGTTCATATTATATTAGGCTTGATGGAAACGTTATTGAAATAGTTGACAAATATGAATACGTAGGTGTAATATTACATGAATTTAACTCTTTACCTAATACGAAAAGCAGACGACACCTGCAAACAAAATTCTTGAATAACTAAATATTTTAATTTTTGGTCTCAAAAAACATAGCTTATGACCCTTCATTGGAACGAGCTCATCGAGCTCGTTCCAATGAAGGGTCATAAGCTATGTTTTTGAGAAAACAATAATGAAGATTGAATGGCGATTTTTGTAAACAGCTTTGGCCGGCTTTGGTCGTTACGTTGGGTAAAGGGATAAATCTTTCACTCATACGGTGGGAGCGCAGTGGCTCAGTAAATAAAGATGCAGGCTGCAAGCCGAGAAGTCCTTAGTTCGAACCCTACCTGCGGCAACAGCGTTGTGTCCTTGGGCAAGACACTACATTCCCAACTGCCCACGTGGGGGCACAGTGGGGTTGTGTGCTAAGGCATACTGCACGTCGATAGTGCACTTGTCTTCAACAAATGCTATATTCCTGGATTTAGTACGTTGGGGAGTTTGACAGTTGCTCGCCGTTGATCGGTGGTTCTCTCTGGGTATTCCGACTCTCTCCACCCGTAAGACTGTCCGACACGACGTGATCCTGGTTGTCGAAAGTGTCGTTGACCCCAAATAAATAAATAAATTCACCCATACAGTCGAAAATCTAGGAAAATCTGGTGGTAGGACTTTAGGTGCCATGATTTAAAAAATTCACCCCGTTGAGGACGTAGGGTTTCAAATTTCTGAAAAAATTAAAAAATTGTATACCAGTTGCATCTGTTCCGATTTAGTTTATGCTTCTGACGTGTGGGGATACAAAACATATTCTTGTATTGATGCTGTGCAAAATAGGGGGTTACGCTATTACTTTGACGTTCATCGTTTTACGCCTTTATTGACTGTAAACGGGGATAAAAGGAGCAAGGTACGTCACTGGATTAATATTATCCTACTTCGGAAATTTTTAGTACAAGCCGATAACAATACACTCGTTCATAAGGTCCAGGGACCGACCTGGGCATGCGCCAGTGCGTATTTGGTTCTGAAACATCAGGACCTGGCTCTTAAATCTCAGAAATAGGCTTCTCAGTTGGCGCGAAACTTCTCAGATCATATTTTGATATTCTTTCGATGGATAATCGAGAGAGACACTCTTACATGTATTTTTTATATGATTATCATTTATCATTGTTGTAGAGTGCTAAATTAATACTTCAAGTCTTAATTACCAAGCATTAATCTTCACTGTGGTTTCTGATCAAGTCTTGGCTGCCTAAATAGGCAGCCAAGACTTGATCAGAAACCACAGTGAAGATTAATGTTTGCTATAGTGTACTAAATGAAAATGATGAGAGCTATTACATACTTGCAGTGTGTGTTACAAACAGCAGTGTGACTCTGAAAATTGAAATCTGGCGCATGAATTGAAAAAATAGTCTCCGAGGCTAGAGCGTATTTTAAATAGTCCTGATCGGTCCCTGAAGGTCTTTCAGTGGGATTATAAGAGTCAAAATTGTTAGTGCTCTGATACAAAGGATATTTTTCACCAAGTTGATAAAAGTGATATTTCCGATAAATCACTCAACTTTCAACTAAGGTGAAATAAGATCGTTATTGAGAACATATCTTTCCACAAAATGGTCGGACAGTATTCAGAATGTACCGACACTTAGAACTTACAAATTATTTAAAGAAAATTTAGAGACTGAGAGTTATTTTAAAATTAATGTAAGTCGAAGGCAATGTTCGATTTTAGAGCAGTTCCACTGTGGAGTCCTTCCTATTCTAACGGAAACTGATCGTTTTAGAAACGAACAAGTAAGTGAGAGTACTGTAAGATCAGGGTCAATATGTAATAAAAATGCCATCGAAAATAAGTTTCATTTTTAATGGAATATGATTTTTACAAGAGTCTAAGAATGGAAATCTTGGGTCCAGCTTTGAATGAACAAGTTACCAAGACATTGTTGTAGTCTAAGGGAATTTTCTTCTTTATTTTAGTTCAGAAATACCGTCGTCGGTGTGCGAAACGTAAAGTGTATTTTTATTCCAAATGACAGGTTTTCTTGTTAAAGTTTTATCCAATACAGTTTTTTTCTAACAATAAACAAACATGTATATTGGAAACTTTAATAAGGATTATTAATCAAGTCACGCGAGTTATGAAGCTTGTGCTAAGAATTTTCGGTTTAATAGGGAATGGTCGTTTGTTTCTGTTTATTTCTTGAGTTGTGAACCCCAAAAAACTAAGGCCAAACAAAGTGTAAATGGGCTACGACCGTTTATACAGTATGGCCTTTGTTTTTTTGTTTTGTTTTGTTTTTTTCTGTTTTTGTTTTTGTTTTTTGTTTTGTTTTGTTTGTTTTATTTTTATTTTTATTTTTTTTTGGGGGGGGGGGGGGGTCATAACTCAAGAAATAGACAGAAACAAAAGATCATTCATTATAATTAAACTTGGGGAAATAAATTTAAAGACTCTCTACTTTTCGGAGTTAAAATAAAAACCAGGTCGCATCATGCTTCCTAGTGATAACTTAGTTTTCTAAAAGTTTGTTTGAATTGACGATACACTTCACCGAAACATATTCTTGTGTCATTACAAATTTTATTGACCAACGCATTGCATAAATTAAAAGGAACATGATAGGCCACGCCCACACAAAACTTCAATCTCCTTTTCCACTTGACGGGAGGTTGATGTTATTCAAAGCGACACTGCATTAAATTTAATTCTGATTTTGACCATTTCCTGAGAAACCGAAAACAGTTTGTTAATGTGGAGTTCGATATAAACCCAGATGACATAAAGTTGGTTGAACATTGTCTCAGAAAGTGTTCGTTCAGGCTGTTTGGAAATTGGAAAGTTTTATTGGCGTAAGTTTCTTTAGTGGATTATTATGACCGACCATTGTTTACTTTTGATTTGGATAAATGATGAATGCAGACGACCACTTATTGACTATAAACAGAATGAAATGGAATAAAAAGGATGATAAGGATTTCATTGTTTATTAAATTTTATTTTGAAAGTCTTTTTAATATGATGAGATAAATATTAATTACTTTTCCTTTTGAAACAATATGGGCGTGCAGGAGTTCTTTTCCATTCACACCGTGCAACGTAATCTTCAGGACAGACTTTGGGAGCGTGGTTTGGGGGAGGGGGGGGGGGGGGGTAATGCGTTTATTTCAGGTATATTGTGCTATGAAAAGAAAAAAATAGAAATACTTTAGCCACTCATTTTGCCTGAAAATGCATGAACAGAAGAAAGGTTTAATTATTATCGCATAGCCGAACAGAAACAACAGTTAATTCTTAAATAAAATAATGATTATTAATCAGGTTACCAGGTTATATGTTTTAGTTGAAGAACATGATTGAATTAGTGTTACTGACATATAATTGTATGATTTCCTGGGGGGGGGGGGGACAAATTGTGGTATATTTTGGTTCTTTATTGGCATAGGCGTACGGGCCAAATTTTTCAGACGGGCCTGGAAGATTTTGCCCGAAAAGTGATGCTGCTGGAATTATCGAGGCACGTGGAGCCGAGATGGGAGGAGGTCCCAAAGGTGGGGGGCGCCGGAATTTTTTTGAAAAGTCTGATGCCTGCATGGATGGAATACGAATATACATGGCCTCTCTCTCTCCCTCTCTCGTTCCTTGCCCGAATTTTTAAAGCTGATTTGCCCAAATCCAGGGGGGGGGGGGTAACTGCCCCGCCCCTGGCCCGTACGCCCATGTTCATTGGCCTGATTTATCATCACTGTATTGGATAAAGCTCAGATATTTGAGGAATATAACTGAATTAGTTTCACTGGTGACATCCATATCTGTATGGTTTCCAGGGACGAATATTGAGATAGTCTGGTTAATTTTCTACTGTTATGCGGGATAAAAAAATTCAAAGATATTTACAGATGTAGAACATTTGTTAATTCTATTTACAGTAGAGTGTATTATCACTAAATCACCCGCAGAGTGGAGATTCCACCCGAGGAATAATTGCAAATTAGTTGCAAAGCATAACCAGCACCAGCAAAGTTTCAGCCAATGGACCTCCGGGTTAAACCCGGAGGTCCATTGGCTGAAACATTGCTTGTGTTTTTTGTCGATAAGTACAAAATTTGAAAGTTATAGCTTGGGTGATAACTCCACTCCGCGGGTGATTTAGTTACAATCCACTCTCCGCATACTGTATATAATTGCATTTTATTAAGGTAGTGAAGGTAGGGTATCCAGATTTTTGTGAATGGCTTAAGTGTCCAAACTCTTTTTAGGATACATCAACAAATTTCTTAAAATTTCCACGTATTTCCTTCATTTGTGCGGAGATATTACGTGATGAATGTTAAGTATCACTAACAATTGCACACAAACCAGAAATAATAAAAGCGCTTGTTTGAAAAATGGTGAATTCAGAACTTAAACGCGAATAAAGAACTTTCCGGTTCAAGAATTGAACAAAATGCTCTTAAGGTTCCTCAGTTTTCCAGGCATTTCCAAAAATGACATGCGATGCATTCACTTCAAATGCAAATATTCTGTAAGTTATTATCTAACCCATAACGTATTACATTTCCCAAATCCACTAAAAACATATAACACTATCTGACTGAGTGGAAATAAACAATCGGAATTTGGGTGAAATAAATTATTGTTAAAGGCCAGACTTCAACTTACAAAATAGCATAACAAAATGCCAATACCAGTCATTTTCAGCCACCCAGCAGCCCCCAAAGCAGAATTTTCCAACTATCCCCACTCACCTTACCCTGGGTCATATAGCCTCCTGGTTCTAAAAGGTGAAAAATACCCTGTTTCCGTCTCATTTTTAGTTGCATGCCTGGTAACGATCGAAGCCACCGTTTGCCATAATTCATCTGGTAATTTATCCCAATGCATCAGACTCCAACTTTGGGACCAAAAATTCAAATGCTCTTGTCCAACAAATAGCCTAATGTAATCATATATCTCATACTAAAAATATATCTCCAATTTACATGGCATTAGTTTCTCCATATGCCCCATTTTTAGAATTTTACCCCTGTGCAATAGTGCGAAACTGTAGAACAGAACCCAATATCGAATATTCAAATTTGAAAACTATCTACCTCTTCCTCACTATTTACTTCATGGTGCCGAGTTAGCTTTTGTTGAGGATTATAAACCAAGTTAGAAATGTGTCAATTTTTATTTAATATTTTATATTTTGCAGGATGCACTGACGCTGCAGAATGTAGTGGAATGCCTACTTTCTTTTGTATGTTTTCCTCAGTACAGAGCTTGTGTCCTGTAACATGTTCTACTTGCCCTACTTAGTACTATCAATAAAGTGTCATTCTTACAGTTGCAAACAGAATTTGTCACATTCTTTTCATCGGTAACAAAACAGACAATTGAAGAAGGTAAATGTTGTAAGTGGTGTCAACTTTCACAAAACCTTAGGATGTAACACTTCCCCCTCTCCCTCCCCATCCCCTCCCCCCACACACACGACTATATCTTACCTCCTACAAGTATCTACGACTTTCATTGGTTCAAAGATGTCACATGCAGACTGCATATAAAACCATATACTGCCTGTCAACATCAATATACGCTGACAGCTATGGGTAATCCCCCCTTTGTTCATTGATTATTCAAAATGGCGGCAGCCGATAAACGCTTCAAGTTGAAAGATTAGGTGTTGAAGCCCATATTTGGTCTGAAGTGCTGGTTAGGCAATTTAAAAGGCTTCATATTCTGTGGATGCATGTCATGTTACCTTCGAAATGAAACTGTTCGGCATGTATGAATTTGCCTTGTTACAATTTATGGGAGAGTGCCTGTAGGCACTCTCCCATAAATTGTAACAAGGCAAAGACACGTGAACAGATTGTGAGAATTCTCTCATTTAATTTTGATCGCTACTGTTATTAGTTCTGTGCATCGATGCAGCAGTCGATAAGATATATTCGTTACACAGTTTTGTTGGTGGCCTAATATGGTACATATGGTGTCAGTTAATTCCATTTTGGACTCGAGCTTCGCTCTCGTCCAATATGAAATTAACTGACACCATATATACCATATTAGGCCACCAACAAACTGCGTAATTAATAATGTCCATTCCATGCATGCTTTCAAATATATCCCTGAAGAGGGGATGGGTTGGGGGTAATGCTCCCTTCCTCCGGAGGCCCCCCCCCCCCCTCTTCATCGCAGAAACTGCCTCCTTCTTTTTGAGCTTGTCGGGAAACATACTAGCGCCCCCCCCCCCCCCACCACCACCACCACCACACTCAGTCCCACCCGGTCGGGGAGCGCAAGCACCCTTATCGGGAAATTATAGCGCCACCTACAACTTCGATCTGATGCGTTTTGATAATGCCAAATAGATCCTGGCATAGGCGTATCGAAATCATTTTACTGACGGAATAGGAGACACTCAAACTTTGCCCTGAATTGTTTTCTTCTTTTTTGAACATGCCGTTACCTTCCTTGGACTTGCCCTGACGTTTCCTGACAACAATCCGTTCACGCCTCGACGACGCTAAAATCTGAAGAAATGCCCACTTGACAGGTCTAGTATTTGTTCGGAAAATATCCTGTTATTTTTCTGGAAAAATCTAAATTGTATGACCCCCTCCCCTCCCCCCACCCACCCACACCCAGCACCTTCCACACAAATACACTCCCCAGAACTGGTATGTATTCCATTACGTTGAAGATAAAGATGATATCTGGCGTTTTTTCTTTTGTGTGAATACCAAAATCATCTCATGCGTGACCGAGACAAATTATTTGTTCATTGGTTTTCAAGGTCACGAACTCTGATGCGCAATGGCCAATCGTGACCGTGACAGTTTTACGAGTGGAGGAAGCCTGAATACCCGGAGAGAACCACCGAGCATCGACGAGCAACTGTCAGCTCCTCAACATTTTAACTCTGTTCAAGCTCAGCTCAAGCAGGGTTACAGCAGTTGAAAACATGTGCCCCCTAGGCGTCCAGTACGCCTTCGCACGCGGCGTCATTGTGCTCCCATACAGACAACCGGGATAAAGTACCTTGGCCAAGGACACAACGCGGGTTGTCCCGGACGGGGATCGAACTCGGGACCTCTAGCATGGACGTTCAATAGTCTACCACTGAGCCACTGCGCTCCCTGACCGAGACAAATGTTTTTTAATGCTATATTATATGATAAATAATGCTTTATAAATATTTGTCTCGTCATTCATGAGCTACTTTTCATAATACGCGTTTCAAAAGATTGGGTAGTTTTCGGGGTGAGATCGCCAGCATTCACCTTGGTTGAGCATCAAATCGAAGCACGATTGATTGTTGCCCTTTTTCGCAGTAATATTCCACCGTGGTAAAATATAGTTCCCGTATACTTCCGTTGGTGTAACTAATAAATGTATCAGATTTTAACATACAGTATATTTGATATAACTATAATAATAACAGTTAATTTATTTCACTATTTATAAACGACGAAAGCACTGATATGCGAAGCAGGGGTGGCGCCAGGGATTTCTCGACAGGGGGGCTGACCTCTCCGACAGGGTGGCTATAACATTTGACATCCCAAACGAAGGAAAATGAGTGAAAATTGGTAAATTGGAGAACCAAAATTCAGTATGTTTGTTGATTATTTAACCCTTTACCTACATGTAACCTGAAAAGCAGACGACATTTGCAAAAATAATTCTTGAATAACTAATTTTTTTCATTTTTTGTCTCAAAAATATAGGTTATGACCTCTCGTTGGAACGAGCTCGACGAGCTCGTTCCAACGAGGGGTCATAACCTATGTTTTTGAGACAAAAAATGAAAAAAATAATGAAAATTAATTGGCGATTTTTGAGAAAAGCGCTGGCCGGTTTTGACCGTTACCTTAGGTAAAGGGTTAAAGTAAACATATTATAATAAGGTCGGGAAATATTTCATCTATAAAGCCAGTTTGACGAACGACATTAAGGAATTTCGTGAGACTCACTATTCTCTATCAAAGTTCCAGTGCTGCACGGGTTCGAGACTGACAAGACGAGATATCTACATTCGATTGTCGGAAATTTCTCGTGAAGTCGGGTTTACGAGACTCTCCGACGGACTGCCTAAAAAAATCTCCGACGGGGGGGGGGGGGGGGGGGATGGAGCTCTTCGACGGGGGTGGGGGGGGGGGGGGTGCTGTAGTGATTTTGTAACATTCTCACAACAGCGAAAAATTCTTTATCTTCACTTCCAGAGGTACGATTGTTATTTTGCGCGATGTGTCCTGTAATCTATAGTTGAGCGTATCATAAATGCAGTTATGTAACGAGTCCTTTCCAACATTTTACCGAATGATTTCCAAATGATTCCACGAGCCATGTTTTCGACACACGGGTGGGACTTGTATAGATTCCATCACTGAAACAGCTGAAAGCGTCAACCCTGTATACACAGGAGACGGGGGGGGGGGGGGAGGCCTTCAAACCATTCCTGTACACAGGGCTGAATTTTTTTCCCTCCCGATGACCACCCACCGCTCCCCTTTTTGAAGCAATTTTTTTCCGATTTCGAATGGTACACCCACCCCCACTAACTATCAGTCTGGTCTAAATTGTCCAAATTTTAAATGCTTTCACTTGCATTTCATCTTCCTATTTTATTCAAACAGTCAGTCCAATTTTTAAGCTGCCCAAAGGGAGATAACTAACAAAACAAAGACATATGCAACTTGATGCAGCTCTAGCAGTGTCGGTGCAAATTTTAACTTGTGTTGCAAACTCTTTCGGGGTAGGTATTAATCACCAATACTTTCATCCAAGAAATATTTTCATGAGAGAAATAAAAAACAATTTTTTTGAAGTATTTTAAAGTGGAAATATGGAGATAAAAATTCCAGTTGTTGGGTTTGAACTGCGAATTATAATTAAAATATGCTATTGTGAGTCCTTGGAGCAGCATCCGTATAGAGAATTGTCTAATTTTAGCCAAATGTGTAAGTTACGTTTGTGAGCCTTTTGTGAAAACATGTTTAAACGGAATTTATCGAGGGGGTAATTGATTTTTATGAATACCTTATTTGCGGTGTAAGTTACCACCTTTTGCGGTATTGGTGTCTGCTGGGTGTACCACAATTGCGGTGCGAAACATTTAATGGGGTCACTCTTTTACTAAAATGTTGCCTTATCTGGACACTTTTATTCCCTCTGATAGGATACAATTAATTCTAAAGCATTTGTTTGATAAGTCCAAGCATTCATGATATGTTTAGCTCAATAGTTGGATATTGACTAACTTGTATTGTCTTTGAAGCTCCGAAAACAAGTATCATGTATTGGACCAATTCACATTTGTTGATTAGCCAGACCGCAAGTTGTTTTTCGCGTGCATCTCCAGTGGCAAGCAGGTCTAGTAAGCGCTCAAATCTGTCCGTCAGTCAGTCAGTCCGTCTGTCAGTCCGAAATACTTTGGGTTGAAATTTCTAGTCAAAGTTTTCTTGGCTGGTAACAAGGGAATGATTTTATATTTGGCCTTGGGCTTGATAATGTTTCGTTGTACCGTGTAAGAAGATTTCAGATCTTCCGTGTAGCCACTTCCTGCTTGCCAATTGTTTAAAATTTTATTGTACCCACTAAACATAAAAAGTTCAGTCGAAGTTTTCTTGGCTTGTATGAAAGGGATTGATTTTATATTTGGTCTGGCGCTTGATATGATATTTTGAGTTGTACCGTGGAAACAATTTCCAGATCTGCCGCACAGGCGGTTCCTGTTTGCCGAAAGTTTGAAATTGTACTATATCCACTGAAAAATTGCATGCAGCGACGCGTATTCAGGCTGGTACTGGTCTTGGGTTTTTTTTTTTAGAAAAAGCCCTTTGATAATTGATCACTTACAAAACAGATACATTTTTCACATTATGGTACGTTTTATCACATAATCATCGTAACTTACAAATCACCGAGAAACTCTATCAGAGAGCTTTTCTATGAATTGTAAATAACAATGATTAAGAAAGAAAAATGCCATTTGCAACACATATATTTACAAAATGCCATCTCAAAATAGTGAATTCTAGATAGTTGAAGTTTTAATTGAACACACATATTCAAAGTAAATTTCAGAGAAAATGTTTTGAAATAAAGGGCAATGGAAATTTATTTATTTATTCAATCGGCCCTACAAATCACAAATAATGCGATATGAGGTCACCTGTAATAAAACACTATTGACGGGTGGAAAATCCACCTTCCCGCGATTTGGCGTACCCTACATGTACAGAATGACCGCTGGCGATTATCATCAATAATTCGACTTGATGTCTTAAAGAAAATTTTCAGGAGCAATTACTATAATTAATTCAGTGTGTAACCAAATATTTACTCACTACTTTCGTTTAAAAAAGCCAATTTTCCTAAACAGAACAAGCGAAAACACATTAACATTTTCATCCCTAACAATTAAAAAAAATATCACATTGCATCAAAAACAGTATTTTGACCCATGTTAGTCCAAAATCGGCAATGGTGTTGTAATGAGGGAACAGAGAGAATAAATGGGGGAAGGGTTCCTGTCTAAGCCTTTCCTAGAATCTTTGTCGAAGTTCGACGAAAATTTTAGGAAAGGCTTCTGAAAGTGAAAATTTTTAACTTAGTGCGCAAGCAAAACATTTCGGTTTTGTGAATGCACATCCAAGTGTTAGTTTTGGAAACCGGGCCTGGCATTATAGGAGCCCCGCAGATTTTTTTCTCATTTCGGCTAATTACCTCAAGTCAGGATTCTCTTAGGCAGGCTTTGACTTGCAGTGAAGGCCTCACTGTCCTCACAGATAAGACCGTAAGGGAATCCTGCTCTAAAGCAATTATGGAAAATCGGCGGGCCCCCATAACGCCGGACTCCAGTTTACTACACCGCCCCCATCTCGACGGTTTTGCGCGGATTTATTTTAGGTGCGATATAAATTATGGAAATCAGGTTACTCCGAATTGGCGAGGTCTGATTGATATTCCATATATAAATTACAAAATATAAATTTGTATTAAAAATATACATCGAAATGGAGGTTATGGTGGATAGAAAACGGGAAACTGATTCGTTTACCCCACAAGTGCTGATTGTGGGCACTGACCTGTGGTTCATGGAAGTCTGCGATCGTATTCGTATGAAAACTGACAACCAAACAATATTTCACGAGGACATCTCGGGGCTACATATGCTTCATACATCCATGAACAACGCTAGGCAATCAAACCACATCACAATGCAGCGACAGAACTTATTCTGAAAAAATGCCAACACTGCCTGCATTTCTTTGAAGACCTTGTCCATGGGGAACGGAAGTATTTTATATGTGGTAACTGTGTAATCTCCACATCATGACAGTAGTTAGGGCGGGGACGATCAGTCCCATTATTTCATGTTGCATGATATTGTTTATCGGTGTATTTTGGTCCCGTTGACCGGAACCTCCACATTGTGATGAATGTAAACAAACGAAATGGTTTGACATTAATCTTAAAGCTGCTCTGTCGCTGCGTTTTAAAGTATTTCGATTTCCCAGATTCGTTCTTGAACATTTGAAGCATATTTGGCCACGAGTTGCTCTCACGAAATTTTATTTGATAGTCAGTTCTCGTACGAATAGGATCGCAGACTTTCAGAAATCACCGATGCCTGCTGTCATTGTTGTATGTTGGACGAATATATTTTTCGTGTTCTATGCATCATAGCCTTTATTTTCGTTTATTATTTGTGTATATGTCATTCATATATAAACGGAATATCAGACTTAAGAGTAAACCGATTTCCACTACTTCCATTACTAATATATAGCACCTTATATAAAATGTGTAAAATACATCCTGCGCATAAACCGCTTTTATCAATTCAATACGACACAACTGTTTCAAATTCCTCGGACCTTTCATTAATTTGATTGCATAAACTAAAATTATTTCGCAGCACATAATGTTGTCTGTATCTATGCACTATTATAAAAAACAGTACTAAACTTGGTCCAAACAAATAAATACCACCATAGAGGCTTAAAACAGGGGTTTTGAATTTCTCGGCTGTTTGACGCAATATATTCAAATATATACGATCATAGGGTGACACACCAAAAACACTATTGACAGAGAGGTCAACCACCCCGGACAACCACCGCCAACCGTCCAACCAAGAGGCTTAAAAACGGGTTTTGATTTTCTCGGCCGTTTGACGCAGTGTATTCAAATATATACGCCCATAGGGTGGCACACCACAAACACCATTACCAGAGGGGTCAACCACCCCGGACAACCACCGTCAACCGGCCAACCAAGAGGCTTAAAAACGGGTTTTGATTTTCTCGGCCGTTTGACGCAATAGATTCAAATAAATATCACCACAGTGTGGCACACGAAAAACGCTATTACCAGAGAGGTCAACCACCCCGGCCAACCACCGCCAACCGTCCAACCAACAGGCTTAAAAATAGGGGTTTTGATTTTCTTGGCCGTTTGATGCAATAGATTCAAATAAATACAACCATAGGGTGGCACACCACAAACACTTTTACCAGAGGGTCAACCACCTCGGCCAACCACCGCCAATCGTCCAAGCAAGAGGCTTAAAGACAGGGGTTTTGATTTTCTCGGACGTTTGACGCAATAGATTCAAATAAATACCACCAAAGAGTGGCACACCACAAACACTATTACCAGAGAGGTCAAGCACCCAGGCCAACCTCCGCCGACCGTTCAATCAAGAGGCTTAAAAACAGGGCTTTGGATTTTCTCGGCCATTTGACGCAATAGATTCAAATAAATACCACCATAGGGTGGCACTCCACAAACACTATTACCAGAGGGGTCAACCAGCCCGGCCAACCACCGTCAGCCGTCCAACCAAGAGGCTTAAAAACAGGGGTGTTGATTTTCTCGGCCGTTTGGCGCAATGGATTCAAATAAATACCACCAAAGAGTGGCACACCACAAACACTATTACCAGAGAGGTCAAGCACCCAGGCCAACCTCCGCCGACCGTTCAATCAAGAGGCTTAAAAACAGGGCTTTGGATTTTCTCTGCCGTTTGACGCAATAGATTCAAATAAATACCACCACAGTGTGGCACACCACAAACACTACTACCAGAGGGGCCAACCACCCAGGCCAACCTCCGCCAACCATTGAATCAAGAGGCTTAAAAACAGGGCTTTGGATTTTCTCGGCCGTTTGACGCAATGGATTAAAAAAAAATACCACCACAGGGTGGCACACTACAAATACTATTACCAGAGTGGTCAACCACACTAGCCAACCACCGCCAACCGTCCAACCAAGAGGCTTAAAAACAGGGGGTTTGATTTTCTCGGCCGTTTGACGCAACAGATTCAAATAAATACCACCATAGGGTAGCACACCGCAAACACTATTACCAGAGGGTCAACCCCCGGCCATCAATCGTCCAACCAAGACGCTTAAAAACATGGTTTTGATTTTCTCGGGCGTTTGACGCAATAGACTCAAATAAGTACCACCATTGGGTGGCACACCACAGACACTAATTACCAGAGGGGTCAACCAACCCGGCCAACCACCGCCAACCGTCCAACCAAGAGGCTTAAAAGCAGGGGTTTGATTTTCTCGGCCGTTTGACGCAATAGATTCAAATAAATACCACTATAGGGTGGCACACCACAAACACTATTACCAGAGGGGTCAACCACCCCGGCCAACCACCGCCAACCGTCCAACCAAGAGGCTTAAAAACGGGTTTTGATTTTCTCGGCCGTTTGACGCAATAGATTCAAATAAATACCACCATAGGGTGGCACATCACAAACACTATTACCAGAGTGGGTCAACCACCCGGCCAACCACCGCCAGCCGCCCAAGCAAGAAGCTTAAAACAGGGGTTTTAATTTTCTCGGCCGTTTGACGCAATAGATTCAAATAAATACCACCATAGGGTGGCACACCACAAACACTATTACCAGATTGGGTCAACCACCCGGCCAACCACCGTCAGCCGTCCAACCAAGAGGCTTAAAAACAGGGGTGTTGATTTTCTCGGCCGTTTGGCGCAATGGATTCAAATAAATACCACCAAAGAGTGGCACACCACAAACACTATTACCAGAGAGGTCAAGCACCCAGGCCAACCTCCGCCGACCGTTCAATCAAGAGGCTTAGAAACAGGGCTTTGGATTTTCTCTGCCGTTTGACGCAATAGATTCAAATAAATACCACCACAGTGTGGCACACCACAAACACTACTACCAGAAGGGCCAACCACCCAGGCCAACCTCCGCCAACCATTGAATCAAGAGGCTTAAAAACAGGGCTTTGGATTTTCTCGGCCGTTTGACGCAATGGATTAAAAAAAATACCACCATAGGGTGGCACACTACAAATACTATTACCAGAGTGGTCAACCACACTAGCCAACCACCGCCAACCGTCCAACCAAGAGGCTTAAAAACAGGGGGTTTGATTTTCTCGGCCGTTTGACGCAACAGATTCAAATAAATACCACCATAGGGTGGCACACCGCAAACACTATTACCAGAGGGTCAACCCCCGGCCATCAATCGTCCAACCAAGACGCTTAAAAACATGGTTTTGATTTTCTCGGGCGTTTGACGCAATAGACTCAAATAAGTACCACCATTGGGTGGCACACCACAGACACTAATTACCAGAGGGGTCAACCAACCCGGCCAACCACCGCCAACCGTCCAACCAAGAGGCTTAAAAGCAGGGGTTTGATTTTCTCGGCCGTTTGACGCAATAAATTCAAATAAATACCACTATAGGGTGGCACACCACAAACACTATTACCAGAGGGGTCAACCACCCCGGCCAACCACCGCCAACCGTCCCACCAAGAGGCTTAAAAACGGGTTTTGATTTTCTCGGCCGTTTGACGCAATAGATTCAAATAAATACCACCATAGGGTGGCACACCACAAACACTATTACCAGAGTGGGTCAACCACCCGGCCAACCACCGCCAGCCGCCCAAGCAAGAAGCTTAAAACAGGGGTTTTAATTTTCTCGGCCGTTTGACGCAATAGATTCAAATAAATACCACCATAGGGTGGCACACCACAAACACTATTACCAGAGGGGTCAACCACCCCGGACAACCACCGCCAGCCGTCCAAGCAAGAAGCTTAAAAGCAGGGGTTTTGATTTTCTCGGCCGTTTGACGCAATAGATTCAAATAAATACCCTAATAGGGTGGCACACCACAAACACTATTACCAGAGGGGTCAACAACCCCGGCCAACCACGGCCAACCGTTCAACCAAGAGGCTTAAAAACGGGTTTTGATTTTCTCGGCCGTTTGACGCAATAGATTCAAATAAATACCTCCATAGGGTGGCACACCACAAACACTATTACCAGAGGGGTCAACCACCCCGTCCAACCACCGCCAGCCGTCCAAGCAAGAAGCTCAAAAACAGGGGCTTTAATTTTCTCGGCCGTTTGACTCAATGGATTCAAATAAATACCACAATAGGGTGGCACACCACAAACACTATTACCAGAGGCGTCAACCACCCCGGCCAACCACCGCCAGCCGTCCAACCTAGAGGCTTAAAAACAGGGGGTTTGATTTTCTCAGCCGTTTGGCGCAATAGATTCTAATAAATACCACCATAGAGTGGCACACCACAAACACTATTACCAGAGGTGTCAACCACTCCGGCCAACCACCGCCAACCGTCTAACCAAGAGGCTTAAAAACAAGGGTTTTGATTTTCTCGGCCGTTTGACACAACAGATTCAAATAAATACCACCATGGAGAGGCACACCACAAACACTATTACAAGAGGGGTTGTGTGTGGGGGGGGGGGGGACATAGTAGCCACTAGGTTCGCCCTGAAGCCTCGGGTGCGGTCATCTAATAGCGGAGCGAAATGGGGAGGGCCATGGTAGCCCATTCCTATAAGCAGGGCCCCAGGGGGGGGGGGGGGCGTTGTTGTTTGGTGATAAGAGCTGGATTTAAAGAGAGCACCATAGGTTCGTGTCAAGGCTAGGGCCATGGTAGCCCAGTCCGTGTAAGCCCGATTTCCCTTGTGTGTGTGTGGGGGGGGGGGGGGGAGGGGGGGGAGGGTTTGCATGTGGTATGATCATTTGAACTAATTTCAGGAGTACACCATCACTCCGTGTTCAGGTTGCCCACTGAATGCCATGTTCAGTATATTGTGGTATTATATGGCCCACACCCACAAATGTAAGAAAGGGGTTGGTTGGTTCTCGGTTAATTTTTGTTTTTTGGTTAACCCGTGTTGGTAGATGGTAGAGTGGTACCGGCATTGGTCTTTTAATGTATGGCCACCATAGGAAGACCCTAGGTTAGCTTCAATAGATAGACTTGAAGTCAGCCCTCATTATGTTGAAGGTTTAGAGCTCAGTATAGCTAGCCGTGTCAGCCCGAGCGGTAGGGTTGGAATTTCGTTCCATCCGACGGTGTGTATGCTGATTCCGGGTGCGTTTGAAAAGCCACTCGCAAGCTATTTGCGCGGAGGCAGCGGCGGTTGAGGTGTATAGGTATATGACGGCCTGTGAATGAATGAGCATCGCTGGTAGGAGCACATTGGCCTTATGCCCGGATGCATGCCCGTGATTGACTAGGGGTATTGTTACTCGGTGAGTGGATAGTGGACCATGTGTGTTCAGGAGACCTATTGTAGTGTCCACTGGAAAAATCACCCAGTAAGTGGATTCAGGAAAGCACGCCCCTTGTTCCCGGGGGCATTGTCCTGGTGAAGCGTGTTACTGAGATATTCGTTTTCAGGTTAGAAAAACACCTCCACTATTGATGTTTTGCCAAGAGAGTGGGTACTAACACATGGGTGGTCCATGATTTGTGTACCTAGGGAAGGGGGATGGAAAGAGCTATCCAGCCTGGAGGCACGTGTAGGTGGAGTGCATGTATCCAAAGAGTCAGGTTCAAACTGGACAAAGTTTCAGGGTCGTCAGAAGAGGCGAGAACTCTATGCCCTCCGATGACGTATTGGTGAGACAACCGTTGGTTCCAATGGTGGAACCGTGGTCAAGCTCTGATAATGGAGCGACGGAGTCGAACCCCAGGGGACAGATATGGTCCCTACGACCGACGTGAGTGGATATATCCGTGGGCTCAGTGGTTGGTAGTGGACCGAGCCGAGCTGATTCAGTGATGGTTGATACCAGTTGTATGTCTGTGACATTACCGACGGTATCATTCGCATTATTGTTGGACCCGTAGTCTGTAGACGGGTGTAGGGGCCACAATCTCTCTGGCAAAGTGATCTGTGACCATGGTAGTTGGCTACTAAAAGGGATCATAAGTGTACTAAGTACGGTAGATGTGGTAATGTCCAGAGGTACGCGAGGTGTGGAATCTGCCTCTATTGTAGTGGCCCTGCGTTTAGTGGTACTAAGCTCCGCCCTCTAGAGGACAGAGGGGACATCTCTGGGGGAGATCGCAGAGGTCTGATATTTATTGACCCGAGATGTAGCAATCGGGGGAAGAATCTTGGTCATTCCCAACTTGCAACGCTTAGGTGCACTCTGAAGTGAATCAGCTAAGGTTTGTTTGGTGCCTATCGGTGCCGTTCGTCTGTGAGGACGCTTCGGGAGGCGTGTACCAACTTGGTCAGTGGAATGTCCACTCGGTGAGTGGATTATGACCCCCTGTGTGGTGTGGGGGGGGGGGGGGGTAAAGTAGCGCCAGCATATCCAGGCTAAGGGCCGGTGCAGCCGTGGCCATGATTTCCTTAAAACGCTGAACATTGGATAGCCGATATTTGGTGAGGTCAGCGCTAGAGAAGCGCTTGATAGTAGTATGGAAGAGTTCAAGAAAGGCAGGTTGGTCCTGCTCAGTGATATTAGGAGGAAGCGGGTTGTTGAGGTACTCAGATATCTCGACTTCTAGGTCAGAGATACGCTTCCAGTATTGTGTCTGTATGAGTTGTGTCACACGCTGAGTGGTTTGGGGAGCAAGCTCGTCGAGGTCCGACGATATGTCATTCTCAAATTTGAGCACGCCATTGACGGTGTGGCGTAGATCTGTATTTATGGTACTGAGAAGATCTGCGGGCACGACGTTTTGTGGGTTGCTTATGGTGGTACTTATTTGAATCTATTGCGTCAAACGGCCGAGAAAATCAAAACCCCTGTTTTTAAGCCTCTTGGTTGGACGCTTGGTGGTGGTTGGCCGGGGTGGTTGTCCCCTATGGTAATAGTGTTTGTAGTGTGCCACCATATGGTGGTATTTATTTGAATATATTGCGTCAAACGGCCGAGAAAATCAAAACCTTTGTTTTTAAGCATCTTGGTTGAACGGTTGGCGGTGGTTGGTCGGGGTGGTTGACCCTTCTGGTAATAGTGTTTGTGGTGTGCCACCCTATGCTGGTATTTATTTGAATATATTGCGTCAAACGGCCGAGAAAATCAAACCCCTGTTTTATGCCTCTTGGTTGGACGGTTGGCGGTGCTTGGCCGGGGTGGTTGACCCCTTTGGTAAGAGTGTTTGTGGTGTGCCACCCTGTGATGGAATTTATTAGAATCCATTGCGTCAAGTGGCCGAGAAAATCAAAACCCTTGCCACTCGGCAGTTTACTGAATATCGAATGAGGAATAAGGAATAAGGAGCTGGAGCCACCTCCATACATATTGAATCTTTATTATCGATGCTGGGTTCACGAGGCAAAAAGCATACGAATCGTAATTCTGAAGTGTCGCGGAGCAGGCATCTGTGTGGGCGTTGTTTCACTAGTGCCAGCAACATATTGAGTAAAAATTTGCTGTATAGTCCCCTCTGTGTTCTCAATTCGATGTTTCAAACTTTGCCATAAGCCTTCCTGACTAATCTTTTCCTTTGATCAGATTAGAATTACCATTATTCTTGGATGGCGTACATCGATAAACGTTATTTTTGATGAATAAAAGTTTTCTTTTATCCATCAAAAATAATGTTTATCGACTGGTTGGATAACTTGTCACACTATGGCAGTACGGCTCTCATACTATCAGCGAAAAGCTCCTTTAAAACTGTCACTCACTGATTTTTATTTTGCTTTCTAACCACGGTGACCAGTTTCTCAGTCCAATTTTATTTTCTTTCCATAAATGTTGAAATGAAGATTCACAGTACAGTCTAAAAATAGAGAGACGTGAAAGAGCCCAAAAGCTTCGTCTCCGATACAAGTTTCATTCTGGTCACCTATTTTAATCTTTGGTTTTATTTTGGGAACATTATACTGTTTATGTAACAACAGGTGGGGGCAAGTTTCACAGAAAAAGACTATGGACAGTAGCACAATTCAGGGGCGCCGGAACGGCTCAAATATTGGCCCGCCCTTAACACCCAGGTCCTGTTTTTTTCGAATTGTTGCCATCGATTAGGGCCTATGTGGGGAGGAAAAAGATGACAGTGCATGCAGTTGGTGTTTCGAGGAACATAATATGACAAAATTTCCTGCCAAATTGCCTTTGTATTTTGTCATATTATGTTCCTCGAAAGACGAACTTTAAAGTGGGGCCTCCACAAATGTGGGGCCCTGGGCGTCCGCCCAGTCTGCCAATTCGTAAATCAGGCCCTGCCCCCCAAAATGTTTTGGGGCTACTTCTTTAGTATTCCAACCGCTTCCGAAGCGGTTGGAATACTAAAGAAGTAGCCCCAAAGCCTCCTCGTCTTACGGTAACTGGTCATTAATAGCCGCCACTGTGTGCCCAATACTAAAGAAACAAGACGACCCATGCGCGCACTATTTTCGGATATCCTCCAGAACAAAATTAAAACATCATAGCCTAGTTATTTGATATGAATGACGTTCGGCTGAAGGTCGATCACAAAAATATAATGATCGGCAAATTTTTTACCCCGACATTGGTCGGGGTGGTTGGGGCAGCTCCGGCGCCCCTGCAGTTGAGTGTGTACTTATTCTGGACTACACAATTTATCTGGTACGCAAACACTTTGCACACAGGGGCGGTCTGGGCCAAGAAAGGTTGCCGGGAAATGCTCCCGGGGGTGGGGGGTGGGGGTGGGTCAAGACACGGAGATTTTGATTTTGCGAAGTGAAGGAACGCGGCTTTCTTGCCTCTGAGCTATCAATGGCAGTCCAGATAGAGGGCATTTAGATGGTATTTTTGTATCATCTTTATCGATCATTCGACAAAAATGGTTCTACGGGGGGGGGGGGGGGGGGGGGATATTTTTGGTGGATATGATTGAGGAATGTATTGAGACTCTCCCCAGTGTTTACATTAGCTCTCTTGACAGGCAGACGTTTCGTGACAGTCATGGAAAGCATGTACCCCTTGATTTTCATGATATTTTCGTGCACTGTCTACATGTACATGACATGTGTAGGGTATTCAATCTTCATTCAACACAAACCCTTTTGATTTAATGATTGAATAAGGCAAATGCAAATATAAGAAGACATTTGTCTGAAGCAGAAATGTGGCGGGCTGTAGGGATGGTGGAGCAAGGGGTTACCCATCGTCAGGTTGGTGAAGCCCCTGGTGTGCACCATACGGTTATCACCAGAGCCTGGGCAAGATTTGAGCAGTATGGCACACCAATAAGACGGCATGGTGGTGGCAGAGACAGGGCAACATCTGCAGCTGAAGACCGGTTTTTGATCATTCATGTCCGTAGGAACCGCTTTGCCACAGCAACCCAGCGTCGGAATGACCTTCAGAATGCATACGGGGTAAATGTTTCGACGCAGACTATCCGGGCAAGGTTACACGAAGGTAGTCTCCGAATTTATCCATTTAAAAAAAATATTTTTTTTTTGTTTTTCATGACAAAGAAATTGCCAGCTGCATAAGTAACCGCCAGGATTAACAAGAAAAAAATCGGTAATTCGAATCTCGTTGTAAATGAAAGACTCCACATTCCATACTCGGAGAAAGCATAATTATCTTTTCATCGCCAACATGGTGAGAACGCTCAGGTGAAAATGGATGACCACGCTTGATGCTGTTCGCGTGACATGTTTGTTATGATCACGAGGGTTGGGGCAAAGTTGGAAAAATATTTCACTGCGGTTTATGAATCTGGGAGGCGATGTAATGTACACACTCACGACACATTCATGAGAAAATATTCAACTGAAAATGTGATAATTGCTAGATACAGTCCATAGTAGCGCTGTTGAGATCAGAAACTGTACAATGTGACGCAAGTGTCAGCAAGGGATTAAAACGCCACCGATTCGAAGTACTATTATTTGGTTGGTGACGATGCTCAAAACATAAAAGTGTAAAATGAAATTTGAAAACAAAAATATATTCACATCAACATACATTACAGTTCTCACAATTGTATATTTACGAAAAAATAATTTTACTGTCGCCGAACTTTTTTAGTGACGTAAAGGCTTTGATGAAGTTTGCTACGAAAAAAGACACCAGAGCTGTTGAGTATTCCGGTGAAGAGATGCCTGGTTCCGGGACGGTTGTCCCCCTCCAGTCGACATCTGAGGCTGTCACAAGGGTTGTGACTCCTCCTTTGGAGCCGAGCTTGGTTGCTCTCTCCACCATTCCACCAGTTCCAACAGCTCCTGACGTGTCTCCTGCTACTGTTGTTCCGTCTGCAATGTCTACGGTCACCGTTCCAGCCGGCCTCGACTTATCCATGCAGGGGTCTGCAGGGATGTCTGGTAGTTTGGACGTGGGATATTGGCCTCAGCCTTCCGACTTCAACTCGGCGAAGTCGGAAGGGGCTTCCGGCCGAACCCTCTGCTGTGGTTTCTCAGCCGTCGAGCCCAGCATGTTTTTCTTTGGATTCAGATGTTCATGGTGGGGTCACCATGGAGTCTATTGCATTTCCGTCCACGCACTATGGTCCTTCGGCCGGTTTTGCGGGACCGACGCTTTTGTGAAGCCTCGACCTTATGTTCCTCAGAGGTCCGCAGCGACTCTCCTGAGTTCCCGCACAGATCCTCGGGGTATTTCATACCCCTATAAACATCTGAATTCAGATGTTTCGACTGCCATCCGTGGGCCCGCGTCGGGTGTTCTAGAGAATCGTGATCCTTCGCTGGTTAAAATGGTCAGGAGCGAAGCTACTTTGCCAGGTCGTTCCCACATCGAACCGGCTGATACGGGCCGTGAGCTTAGGGAGGCACTCTCCTTGCTCACGCAGGTTCTTTCCAAGAGCCTTCCCGTTGCCTCCGATGACGCTACTATTGGCTTCCAGGCGCTCCCCACCTCCTCCCGGATTTGGAAGCAGGCCGCCTTCTGATCCCTCTGGTGTGCCTACACCACGGGAGGGATCGGCTGGTTGGCCCGTGTTGGGCTATGTGTCTTCCGACTCGGAGGATGGGTCAGACACTCCTGACGTTGAGAGCCAACAGTCTTCTGACTTGGTGGCAACTCTTTACTTTGTGTTTGAGTTTCTTCCAGACAGGCCGCAGGTTTCAGCCAGGCCGCAATCAATGGTCGTGCGTCTACAGCCTGTGAAGGAACCTGCTTCTGGGTACCTTCGACCGTGCCAGTCGGTACAGGTGGTCGAAGCTTTTGCACCTTTGGGCTCTAAGCTGAGTTCTAAGGCTATAAAGACTCCGTTCTTCACCACGGCTGATACATTTTTCCTCCAGTGGGTTATCGTTTCAGCGAATCCGCCAATCCGTCGGTCTGCCATACCTCGA
The DNA here is from genome assembly GCA_031216915.1 of Pictodentalium vernedei. NCBI lineage: Eukaryota > Metazoa > Mollusca > Scaphopoda > Dentaliida > Dentaliidae > Pictodentalium > Pictodentalium vernedei. The sequence continues at coordinate 168,157,289 of CM062294.1, forward strand.
CGTCTTGGATCAGGACTCCTCCTCCCTCGGGCTTTCCAAGCCCAAGTCGGCCGTTATTTCTATGGCGACTCTGGAGTCCCTGTTGGGCTTATCGAGAGAGATGCTAGGCATGCTTTCTCTCTCCGATCACGTCCTCTCAGTGTTGGCTACTTATCTTCTCCAGATAAGTTTGACGACGTACAGGCTCCTTTGCGTGTGATCTCCAAGGCGCGGATGCATCTTACAAACACGTATGCCTGTAACACGGCTAACTTGGAATTAGTTCGCCGGGATGCTGTGTTGGACATAAGTCGTTCCTTTTCTGAAGGCAACGCGCTGCTCTTCGATCCGCTTCTTTGGCGGGTTCGCGAATATTCTACGGTTTCGTGGTAACGGTCCGGGATGACATCCCGCGTCATTCCAAAGATCGGCTGCTGCTTCCACAGCTTGATCAGCCCTCTTGCTTCCTCTGCGAAGCCAAGGGCTGATCCTAGCTTCTTCTTCTTACTCACATGGTAAGGGTAACCGTCGGCAGACCAGAGAGAGGTCTCAGGATCCTTCATCTAGCAGAGGAGGTGGGTTCTCCTCTCACGGGCCTCGAAATGAAGGTCCTCACCTCGATTCGTCCCAGGTTGGAGGAGGGATTCACGTCGAGAACTTTTGATCATGGAGATCTGTCAAAGGGGGCGATCGAGGTCGTCAAGAACATTCATACAGTGCAATTTTATTTCCGCCTGTTATTGGTGCCGAAGAAGGATGGCTGTCTCCGATCGGTTATCGATCTGAGTATCCTGATCCAGTCTATCATTGCTCCCAAGTTCAGCATGAGGACTTTCAGGTCGGTTCGCCGCTCCATTCAGATTTCGCTTCCAGCATAAACTTGCGAGACGCTTACTTTTACGTTCTGATTCATCGAACATCGCGAAAGTATCTCGGGTTCGCTTTTTTGCGGTGAGTTTACCAGTTCAAGTCAACCTGGCTCTTTGGGCCTTCGCCCGACTGATGTTGCAAGTGATAGCCTTCCATCGTACAGAGTCGAGGATGAATACTTTGGTGTATCTGGACGATACCCTCCAGAGGCATTCCAATGCTGCTTTTCGGGAATCAGATATCGACACACTGTTGAGAGTGCTCACGTCGCTACGGTTCCGAGTCAACGAGAAGTCGGGCCTGGTCCCTTCCAGTCATTTTGTCATCTGGGGCTGGACTTTCGTACTCAGCTGAATGCGGTGGTGGTTTCCCGAGCGGGGGCTGTTATTCTCTCGGCTTTCGCCCCGACTCTGTCCCAGTCCACATCTGCGACAGTTCAGAGTATTCTCCGGCTGATCGGTTTCTGCGGTTCGGTGATGGATCTCATTCCTCTAGGTGACTGCATGTCAGACCTCTTCCAACACTTTCTGCTCAGTCGTTGGAGGCCGAATGTCAAACCTCTGGTGAAGTTTAGTGTTCAACCAATGATCGGAACCAGCCACCGCAATCGGGGGCAATCGGATGACAACGGCACCGGCTCCTGGAACATCGGTTCAACCGATTGTTGCCAAGCATTTTTGTGATGATTCATTAATCACATTTCATTATCTTCTGCAATTGTTCAATTGCTAATGTAAAATGGTGTCAGTGATACCAGTAACCATTCAATAAAGTTTAGATACAACCGCAATGTGCTCCTAATCTGTCTCTAGACGCCCCTTACGAGAAATACAAGTTAAATGACATGTAAAGCTCACAATTGAGCGAACATGCAGTAATCGCCAGTTCATATCGGAAAAGTGACGGCTGCACACCATTGACTCAGGTCCCAGTAAAAGTACCAGTCGCACGCACTTGGGTCCGAGAGCCACGTTTACCACCAAAGTGTTACTTTTAATTTTACTGCGACCTGTGTCAACGAAGTTTAACAATGTGAAATCGACCTGAGGCAACGAAGTTTAACAATGTGAAATATGCTCAATTTAGTGTAGTTCTTTTGAGCCACGACTTGTCTGGTAGTACACGGTATTACAATCAGAATCGGCCCATTGTTAGCTCAGATAACCGGTAATCGGTCAGCATCCATTTTTGGTAATCGCTTGAACACTAGTGATTTTTGTGAATAGCGCTGAGCGGTTTGAGCAGTTACGTTGGGTAAGGGGTTAAACTCTCCCTGCAATTTATTTATTTGTTTAAGGTCACATAAATCTGAACAATGGCTACTCTTGACCACAACAAACAAATAAATTCATATTTTGTCAATCATTTATACTCATGTTTCCCATTTTCAACGATTTCCACCCTAAGTGACTAGATCCCTTTCACCAGAACAAAATAGCTTATTTACCTTAGTAAACATGCACTACGTCACTTTCCATGGAGATTCCCCTGCATATAAAAACAATTTAGTTTTCTTCTATCATGCAATAAAAAGTATTCCCATGGACCACAATTTCAAAACCAACAGTACAAAGTTTCATAGGGGCGGCTCTCTAAGTCTATCAAGGGCATAACTGTGGTAAATATGCGTGACAGACACCCACAATATGTGGAAATCCTCTCTCCCATATTGGCCTATCACAAGACAAACGGAAAACAAAATTTGACCACCAATGCAAGTTCATGCACTTTCCTAAATCTAGCACAGGACATAACTTGGGTGAGTATATTTGGATGAAACATGTTATATATGGATATCTTTTCCCCATATTGGTCACTCACCATTCAATATACCATCAAAATGTGATAACTGATGATTGAATAAGGCCAAAATGCCAGTACAGACAGGTTTGTAAGTTAACACAGGCCACAACTCTGGTACGAAAGCGTGGACAAACTGAAAATGACAATATGTGGCTATCCTTTTCCGCATGCTGGTTTCTCACCATACTGAAGTACATTAAAATATGACAGCCAATGTTTGAGTTATAATACAAAATGTTCATAGGGGCAGTCTAACAAGAGCTGTAACGCTGGTAGAAATACGTGGACAATACTCGCAACCTGTGAACATACCCCCCCCCCCCCCCCCCTTCATGCTGGTGTCTCACCACACCACAGGACAGCATAATGCGACAACCAATGTGTGAGTTATTGTTCAAAACGTTTGTAAGGATAGTTTTCCAAGTCTAACAAGGGCCATAACTTTGGTAAAAATTCGTGGACAAAACCCGCAACATATCATTTCCATCAACCATACTGGTCCATCAGCAAAACAATGGACTCAAAATCCGACAAACAAAACTTGAGTTAATACTTACGCTGCCGAAAGCGATTATTGTCACCTATTTTATGATGATTGGCTGTACGTTCTGGTAAGCGCATATCTAATCTACCATCTGATTAATCTTCCACTCCAGGCACTGGTGACTGGGTCATATTTTACAGTAAAACAGAGCGCTTCACTTCCCGGGGTTTCCACGGGGAAACACACCACATGACATGTAAGAACGGCATGTAAGAATGCATCTAATTTGTGCTTATGCTTCTGCGTGACGTTATGATGTGAATGAAATGCTTCGACACAAAACGATGTTGAACAATAATGTAAAAACAGACTGCCAAAGATGATATTCTTCTTTCAAAATATCAACTTCATTCCATTAATTTGGTGGCATGTTTCCTTCTGCGCACGTGAAATATGGGAAAATCTCTGGTCATTCATTCCACTGCCCTGCACTCCAACCTCGTTGTGCTCTGTATTTTTCTTCTACCAAGAGTCCTAAACATTGATGACGTTGTTCGTGCTGTCGGATGGCAATAGCACTAAAGAAATTCATTTGGGACCAATAATACAGCATTTGGCACCAAAACCTGGCAACCAAAACATACTTTTGGTAGATCTCGGAGGCTTTGAGGTTTATTATTTCGGTGTATCGTTTTCGATAAATCGCTGTCTGACGACCCGCGAAACAGATTTCACACTTGTCAAGTTTATCTGCCGATAACGGGCGGCGGAACCGGGGGTTGGTGGGCTGATGGTCTTCAGCCCCTCCACATTTTTTTTTGCAGGGTCATGTTTTTTATGTATGCATATAGTTTAACACAACCAATGACTGGTGAAACAAGAGGCAGGTCCCGAGCCTCCCCCATATTTTCGCCAGCTATGTTTCTCTCGTACTGGTTCAGTTTCGATGGATTTCAGATCATTTTTTGAATTTGTGGCAGCAAACGCTAAAATGTATACACTCTGTTAAAAAATCTGTTAACTGAAGTAGATTGTAATCTTACAGACACACAAGTACCAAATCCACCCAGACAAGATATTCCACAGACAGTATAATTGCTGTAAACGTCTGGTAAAGCATACATGTGAGGTCTATTTATCAGCTTTGGGCGTTACGACCAAAGCTGATAAATAGACCTCACCTGTATGCTTTACCAACGTTTTTAACGGCTCTCAAAGTGTGAAATCTTTCAAATACATCCTCTGAAAAATCTCAAAATATCCACTCAGATGCATGGAAATTGGGGTTTTGGGACCCTGGAATTTAGAGAATTTTCATACCGACGACAATCCATCGCCCGGTCCAGCCAGCCCCCCCCCCCCCCCCCCCCTCCACACACACACACACAAACACACACTTTGCTTTGAAAATCGTTCTGCCACGTCTGGATAATCATAGCTCTTTGTTGTGGGTCCAATGAATTAACAGTTATCCTTTTAAATTAATTCCTATCTAAACAATATTGTGTTACTTAAGGTGCTGTATAAGTAATGGAATTTTGTTGTTTTTTAAATTCCCACCTCTTGACATTCCTTAAAGTCAAATTAAATATACACAAATTATACATCAAGATGAAGCTGAGATGTATAGAGCACGAAAGTATTCAACTTAGAGTTGACAGCAGGCACCGCTGGTTTCTGGAAGTCTGCAACCGTATTCGTACCAGAACTGATAATAAAATATTATTTCACGAGAACAACTTGTGGCCAGATGTACTTCCGATATCCAAAAACAAAGCTATGCATTCAAAACACTTTCGAATTCAGCGATAGGACTACATTTGGGAAAAGGACAACACTGTCTGCATTTTTTTATTGAAGATGGATTCCATGCTCGACAGACATGCACAAATCACTTGATAACACGAATTTCCATCGAAAAACAAAATCGAAATTCTAATAAAAAATTTCAACAGGTGTCATGATACCTTGCATTTCTAGAATATGGCAACTGTGCAGTCCTTATTTTATAAAAGTATGCTGTATTTAGGCGAGATTTCTCATTATTTGATTTTGGACGGCGTTGAATATCGATGTTTTTTTCCGTCCGATGACGTTGACCGGAAATCGAAAGTACATTTGAAAGTAAACAAAAGCGAAGGTTTGGGAATTTACCCCCATGCAGCTCTGTCACTGTGTTATGAAGTATTTTGATGCCCTAGCTTTGTTCTTGGATATGTGAAGCACATTTGGCCACAAGTTGTTCTCGTGAAATATCATTTTATTATCAGTTCTGGTACGATTACGGTAGCAGACTTCAAGGAATCAGTGGTGCCTGCTGTCAACTCTATGAGTTAATTTCATATATTTTTGGTGTTCTATACCTCCCAGCCTTCATTTTGATGTATAATTTGTGTTTATTTAATTTGATTTTAAGGAATAATTATTGTTATTATTTGTTTGCCATCAATTTATTTATCTCGGGGCATGTTATATAATACTTGGAGGGAGGGGTGGTAACATAAAAATAGAGAAAAAAAAAGCTGAAAAAACACAGCAAAAATGGCTGCCATTCCGCCATCTTGGACTTTGAAAAAAAATATTGAGCGTACATCATCCCCTCCTAACCCTCTATCCATGTGCCAAATATGCAAAGTGCAGCTTGAACCATGTTGGAGGGAGGAGTGGTAACATGAAGAAAATAGAGAAAAAAAAGCTTAAAAAACACAACAAAAATGGCCGCCATTCCGCCATCTTGGATTTTGAAAAAGAAATATTTAGGCGCGCATCATCCAATCAGAACCATTTATCCACGTACCAAATATGAAAGGTGTTGCTTGAAACATGTTGGAGGGAGAGGTGGTAACATAAAAACAGACAGACAGACGGGCAGACAGACATACCTTAGATTTGGAAAAAAAAATATTGAGCGTGCATCATTCCCTCACAACCCTTTATCCATGTACCATATATGAAAGATGTAGCTTGAACCATGTTGGGTGGTAACATAAAATAGAGAAAAAAGCTTAAAAAAACACAACAAAAATGGCCGCCATGCCGCCATCTTGGATTCTGAAAAAAAAATTGAACATGCATCATTCAGGCCCGTATGAACCGCTTTGCCACAGCAGCCCAGCTTCGCAGTGACCTTCAGAATGCATCCGGGGTAAATGTTTCGATGCAGACTATCCGGGCAAGGTTGCACGAAGGTGGTCTCCGATCGAGAAGACCATGCATTCGCATTCCACTGTCGCAGAACCACCGCCAGGCACGATATGAATGGGTCATGGACCATGTTGGATGGACCAGAGAAGATTGGCGACCTGTCCTTTTTACAGATGAGAGACCACACAGATAGGCATTCTAGAGTACGGAGAAGACCAGGAGAGCGATTCCATGCAGCCAACATTGCTGGACATGACCGCTAGGGTAGAGGGTCAACCATGGTCTGGGGCAGCATCAGCAGGGATGGACGTACAGAGCTGTGTTCTTGAACTTGGTACTTTGACAGCACAGCAGTATATCGATGAGATCCTGGATGTTTGTTGTTTGTTGGTGGTTAACGTCACACATTTATGCACCATGGCTAATCGTGACACAACATGGAGATGAAGTCAAGTTTAGTCAATCGTTGATCAACATGTTGCCCATTTTAGAGGACTTTCACCCCAAGCATTGGTGACTGGGTCCTATTTTACTAGTAAAGCGGAACTGGTTTACCACAGGAAACAAGTGCTGCTTACTTCCCGGGGTTCCCACAGGGAAGATCCTGGATGTCCACGTCAGATTGTATGCAAGTGCAGAGGGTGATAGATTCATTCTGATGTACGATAATGCCCGTCCTCATGTTGCCCATGCTGTCGGGGTGTACTGACAGAGGGAGGGGATTGAGCGTATGGACTGGCTAGCAAGATCCCCTGACCTCAATCCAATGTCTGTAATGAGTTGCAGCTTGTAATTTCAGCACGTCCAGTCCAGCCAACAAGTGTCCAGTAGCTTGGTGCCATGCTGGTCCAAGAATGGAACAACATCCAACAAAGGCCCACCAGGAACCTGATTGGGAGCATGAAAAGGCATTGTCAAGCTGTAATTAACAGTAAGGGGCAGGCCTGGCATTCTGAAAAATGCAGGAGGGCAAAAAATCGCTCTCCTCTATCAGTTAGGAGAGCAATTAGCTTTACACAGCATTTTAAGTATCCAGTTGAACGAACTCATTGAAACTGAAACCAACAGACTATTATATCAGTGATTTTATTAACTTTACTAAGGTAAAGCGAAATCTCTTAGACATCTAGATGTCTCACTCAACAACCGAACACACACTTGACAAGACCTGTGTGTGTACCCAGACCTGTTGTCCAAGAAAGTCATACGCCTACCACTGGACAACAGGTCTGCTTGAATCTACAGTCATATCCTGGTGCAAGTGCTTCAAGTGACAGGATAGTAGTAATGGTAGTATATTATAGTGTCAATATTCCTTGAATAATTACCCCTCAAACTGTGATGTCAGTTGCTGAACTTGAAACTGACAGAACAAAAATTATTGCTGTGACCCATTTTGCTTCAAATGATTGCAAATGTGTTTGGGTATGGTTGCAGCCATTACCTTTTACCACTAAACCACTTTCAAAATGAAATTACGTGATGTTATGTGACTTCGAAGTTAAATTACATTTTTGCTTTACAACAAAAATTTAATGTGAGCATAATACATGTAATCTCAATCATCCCAGACCAAAATATTTAGGAGGGCAGTTTTTCGCTCTCCTTAATTCTTTCAGGAGGGCAGCAAGGAGAGCTAAAAAATCGCTCTCCTGAAATTGCCTAGCCTGAAGGGGTCTCATACTCGATATTGAACCCACAACAGCCAGCGTGAAAAATGATTGAAGGTGTCCTTAGAGTTTATGAAACACTCTCATCATTATTGCAACACACCTTCTAAATTGAACCCTCAGAATTCAATTAGAATACAATATAGCTTTTATTTGCAAAACGAGAAGTGTTAATGAAAGCTCAAAACATTGCATTACAATTCAGAAATTGCGGTGACAGCCGATAAATCGAATGTAAACTGGAAAATGTATGCTTTTGTTCAAATCTACCAAAATTAACTTATTCTATAAATGGGCAGTGATTTTATAATCCTCAAGTTGTGACTTTGAAGTGAATAGGTCTCAGATAATGGCAGCTAATTTCTTGAAAACACAACTTTCATTTACATTTTATTTTTCTGTTTATGTATTGATCTGTCATATGTACAGTGGAGCCCACTTAATTGGATATCTCTTAACTGAATATCCCTGTTAACTGAATATAATTTCCCAACACAAAACTGTTTACCATACCTCCAGTACAAATCTGACCTTGAATATAGGTTATAGAGTAAACTCCTGTTAGTTGAATAAAAAATCTTGTAACCTTTCGAGAAATTACCCTGACTGTCCCCAGTTGGCCTCAGTACATCCAATACAGGCATTTAATATATCATATTTTGTTTGACAGAGCTCATGGAACTCTGTCAAACAAGATACAATAGAATAGCTAAGTTTACCTCTAGAATACAAGAAAGTTAAACAATCCCTGTTAACTGAATAATTTTCATTGACAAAGTGGCTATTCAATTAACAGGGTTCCACAGTATTTGCCAATCACATCTGAGTTTTGTTTTTATTTCAAGCAGATGTCAGAACTGTAACATTCTACAAATAAGACCAAATTTTTCACCATGAATTGAGAGAATGGTAATTATCATAGAGACATGTACTAACAGCAACAATGATGATCAACAATTTCGCACTCGTGTTATCGCAGAAGGATAGAACTAGATGCTAACCTTGTTCGCATCCTCGTTCTATCCTTCCCGCAACGGCACCCGTGTTATATTGACAAATGCATTAACACGTAATGACTCTCTGTATACATACATATTGCAGCATACTTATCTGATCTTCTTCCATGCAGAAGTCACTTCTGAAAACTTTTTTACTAAATCTAGTTTAATTAAAATAATCATTGAGTTTGAGTGTTCTGATCAAGTAATCTTTGTTTATTTGATGGTCCTGGTAAAGAGACACTGCATTGACAAAGCTCCTAATAACAGGATGACCATCCAAGCTGTCTAGTCCTGTTGTCTCATCAAGTCTTTAGTCCAGGCACATTAGACATAAAAATGAGAAAGTAAGGAAAAAATCGGAGAAAGCTGATTTTTTTATATGTTTCCGGGACACACATTGCGGATAAAGTGTGAAAAGTCCCCGCGAATCCGAGTTGAGCTTTTTTAGTTATAGCGTTTTTTTGATGAAAAAATTTTTAAAAAAAAAAATTCGACCCAGCTCCATATTTCTCATTCTTATTCGCCTTAGTAGGGTGAGAATCATAAATATCGTGCTGAATTATATTGAGAATACATATCCCCAACAGAAAATGCCAACTTTGTACCAATCCTCACACTCAATGGTGAAATATTCACGAAAATGTACAAAATTACGAAAAAAAATTATTGTTTTCATACACACAACGGTACACAACGTCCATTAAATCAAATCTACGACTACTTTGGGAGTTAAATTATATATCAAAAATTGCAGAAAAGCAGTGGCTTTATAATGATATATAACAATAGTCATTTATTCCATAATGAACTGGTGAAACGTGTGAAATATTAACCATACCCCCTAAACTCAAATTCAAACGGCATCGACTTTTCTCATTCAAATACCGTATTATACGTTTGTCCAGTGACGTTTGACCAACCACTTTATATCAAAGCAGTGGAGATTGTGTCTTCGTCAGATAAGTTGACAAAAGTTTTCGTTAGACTCGGCGGCTTCCATATGATTATGTCATATTTAGGGGCAATTGGTTCGATCATGGCTGGTAGCGGCTTGGATGAACTTTGGGGGACTGTTTATGCTGGTGGGTCAATCCATCATTTGATCAGTGGTCATGCATATTCAAGAGCAGTTCGTGCCCATTTGCTAACACAAATTGCCATTACAAAACTTGTGTTTGAAGAAAGCCGAACACTAGATAACATAGACTGCACAGAAGTCAATGAAATATTCTGTGGACTTGCCAGAGGTGACTGTACAACAGCTGACGCTGTCAATCAAGAAAGTGTCAACCATCTACTGTCAAAATTACACGAACTGCTCCAGAATACGTCCGTAGGACGCACAGGAAAGCTTTGGGTACAATACTACGAGCAAATAGGTCTTCTCCAGTTGTTCTTGAGAGCAGAGCGCACAGGCGACTGGGAACTCCACACATATTGTGTTCGCAATATGATTCCAGTATTTCACGCAGGTGGTCATTTTGCAAACGCAAAAAGTTCTCATCTCTATTTGCAGCAGATGAATGAGCTAACAGAAATAATGCAACAGGATGATTTGAAGTTGTTCACTGAGAAAGGTTACTTTACCATAAGGCGCTCAGATAAATTCTGGGACGGGATATATTCTGATCAGACCATAGAGCAGTGTTTAATGAGAATGTTCAAGCTCCCTAGTGGTCTCACACATGGCAGGGGAATAACCGATAGCACTGTTGCGAAATGGGTACATGGACTACCTCTTTGCCTTCCGATATGTAATGCTCTCGAAAATTTTGTTCATGTTCACACTGGTCATGGCGAACAACATCGGGATCTCCGTCAATGTTCACAATTGACTGATGCCAATGATATCACCAAATTATTGAACTGCTCAGAGTGCATTCCCCCTTTCAGAATAGAGATCCACTACAATTAGTCTCTATAGCGACCGGGCTTGTGGCCGACGAAAATGTGAACTGTGACCAAGTTCGCAAAATTGGTGAATGTTGCGTATCGAATGTTGTAAGCAAAACGTTCAACAGCATCAAACTACGACGTCTTGACACTGTGAAGTCTTTCGCATCGATGGCAAATAGCATCAAAGTCCGTGGAAGTAAGGTAGTGATTGACCCCACAATTCTGTTCAACCGCATCACATGTGTTATTCAGTCACAGGCAGAGATGGAAGAGTATCTCAAATATGAACTCGCCCCGAAACCACCAGCATTGTTTGATTCTGCTGGAATGAGGAAGACACAGAAAAGCACGCTCGGTAAGATCCTCAAAACATACGGTTCCGAGCAAACTAAAATCCCAGAACATTCTCTGTTTGTTGTAGATGGTGGATTTTTATTGAGGGCAGTTGTATGGCCTAAACAGTCGTCATATAAGGACATATGTACATCATATTCCAATTATCTAGTGAAACATTTTGGGGCGAACGTCGTGATTGTTTTTGATGGTTATGCTTGTACAATGTCGACAAAGGGCATGGAACAAGCCCGTAGATCTAAGGACAGGTATTCCATTGATATCAATATCTCACCCGAGTTACCAGCCACCACACCCCAATCCGATTTCCTTGCAAATGCCAAGAACAAAACCCAACTGATCGATCTTCTAATGCAGGAGCTATCTGCTATCAATATTCAGTCCAAGCAGGCCGAGGCTGATGTACTGATAGCCGAAACTGCACTTGACATCGCTCAAGATGACAACAATGTTGTCGTTGTGGGAACAGACACAGACTTGTTAGTCATTCTTACCTCTCGAGTTCAACCGGGATGTAATATTCACATGATGTATTCCATTACCCCAAACTTACTAGTTTCAGTTAGTGAAATAGCAACCAAAATGGGTGACCATAGAAGCAACCTCCTTGTAGCACATTCTATAAGTGGTTGGGACACTACTTCTGCACTCTTTCGAAAGAAGAAAGTATTCAGTACAATTGTCTCCGATGTTACTAGCGACTCACAACAATTTTGGCGGATGACAGTACACCAAGTGCAGTAGCCGCTGCCGGGGAACAACTTCTCCTGATCTTATACGGGAGTAAAACTGTTTCCTCTCTCGACCAATATAGATATGTCACTTACAAGCGTTTTGTAGCAAAATCTAAACTGAATAAACCCATCGACCTAGCCTCACTCCCACCAAGCAGCGATGCTGCACAACAACATGTCTACTGATGTTATCTCCAGGTCCAACAATGGCTGGGCACTTCGCTACCTCCGACGGATTGGGGGTGGTCGCTAGACAATGGACTTCTTGTACCGACTGCAGCCACAAAGCCATGTGCCCCCGATAACCTACTGAATCTGATCAGTTGTGGTTGCAAGAGTGCTTGTACAAAAAGGTGTGGGTGTAAGAAGGCAGGACTCTCTTGCTCAGGTTTGTGTAATTGCAGTTCGGATTCTTGTAACAACCACAGTAACACTGTCCTGTCGGAAATTTCTGAGTTCGATGAATAATATGTATATAGGTCATGTCATTTCTGTATATAGCGTTGATAATAGTCAATGTAACTTAATCCATGTTGATTGATTTGTACATTCTGTAAATATTATTTATTGATTTTTGTACATTCTGTAAATATTATTTATTGATCTAATGCTGCCAGACACAGACGTGTCTGTTCGGTCCCAAGCCCGAAAATAGTTGAGTTCTCATGCTGACGAATTTTATGCCAAAAGGGGAACTCGGCCAGAAGCAGAGGGGGTCTTCCATAAGTCTATTTTGTAAGCAATGATAAAAGTCTTCAAATGGTGGTGGATTTTTTATCGTCTGTCCAACTAACATCCCGTTCTGTACTACGACCCTTGGGGCAAATCCGTTAGGAAAATCGTCATTTTTTGCGTAAATCCGATACTTTTTGTGAAATTGTCACAGAATGCACATTTTCCTCTAGGTAAATGTATATTAGACATTATGTAGCTCGAAATGCGCGTAAACAAAAAATACAGTTGGATCAATTCGAGGTTACAAAGTTCGTGCGATTTTTTTATATTTTTTTCAAACGCGTTTTCGAAAAAAGGCTGTAGAAAAAAAAGCTCAACTGGGATTTTAGGGGACTTTTGTCTAATCGTTCAGTGACATGTACTCGACATTCCCTGAAAAAAAACACCTCCTGCACTGATGTTGAAATAAGCCACTAGGTGCTTTTTATTCAAATAAAAACAATATTTGTTTGTTTATTTGTGTTTTAATGACACTTTGAACAGCCAAGGGTCATATCGTATCGTGTAGAACAGTTTTCTGGGTGGAAGAAGCCAGAGTACACAGAAAGAGCCACCAAAAAGTGGCATGCAACTGTTAGACTCTCTAACTTAATAACCCGACACAAGCAGAGTTAACCCTTTACCCAACATAACGGCCAAAACTGGCCAGCGCTATTCACAAAAATCAACATCCAATTTTCATGCCTTTTTTTCACTTTTTGTCTCAAAAACATAGCTTATGACCATTCACTGGGACAAGCTCAATAAGCTCATTCCAATGAGGAGTTATAAGCTATGTTTTCACGTGAAAAATGAAAAAAAATTAGTTATTCAATAATTTTATTTGCAAGTGTGGTCTTCCTTTTGTGTTAGGTGAAGGGTTAACAATGGTTCAAGGAAAGCGCATCACCAACGTGCCATAATCCTTAGAGACAGTTGCACCGTTCTCCGAAGTAGACAGTCTAGATAATTGTGATGCCCAAGCACATAGCACCAGTGGCGGCGCCAGAAATTTTTTGTGGGGGGGGGGGGGGGGGGGGGAGGGGGCAACTAGGGGGGCAGACTCCCATGAAGGGGGGCAAATACGTAAAGGATCATATCATTACTTTGTTATGAGGTAGTCCAAACTTGGACCCAAAGTCCGTAATATACTTTTTTGGTTTGGTACGTCCTGTGGACGTACCAAACCAAAAAATTATATTACGGACTTTGGGTCCAAGTTTCGACTAAATGTAATGGTAATTAGCGGTCCTCCTTTCAAAAAATCCTGGATCCGCGTCTGGTGGGTCTGAGAGAGAGAGAGAGAGAGAGAGAGAGAGAGAGAGAGAGAGAGAGAGAGAGAGAGAGAGAGAGAGACTTAAAATAATTGAACAGTGCAAGGGAGATAATGCCCGTCTGTCATAATGCGAAATCCATGAATGAAAAGGGATATGGATAGACATGCCTTTGTTGGCTCAAAACTTAATTATAACTTATAAGTATCTGCATCCGAGTCTTTAAATCTCTATTGCCTGGATGTGTTCATCAGCTAGCCTGAGGCTTTGGGCTAAGTGTGTATGGGAAATTATTGGGAATAAAAAAAGAGAGGGGTGTGTGTGTGTGTGTGTGAGAGAGAGTGACTGAATGTGTTTGTGTGTGAGAGTGGATGGAAATGCATGCGAGATGGTTGGGGGGAGCAGCTGGGGGGGGGGGGGGGGGGGGGCAAAGCCTTCGTTGGGGGGGGATGCTCCCCCCCACCCCATGCCCCCCCCCCCCCCCCCCCCCCCCCCGTAGCGCCGCCACTGCATAGCACAGATGGCAGGGATCAGGATCAAACCGCCGTAATTTGGCGAAAAATTCAATGCTCTAACCAACTGACCACCTGCACACCCACAGACATGATGAGTTCGGTTCAGTATATAAGACGCCACACACATTCAAAGTAAGCAGTGTGCTCCTTCGAGCAATTGGGATAAAATGTCTCTCTTTATGTTTGTAGGTACAGTTGAAACTGAAGTTCTGTGACTGTATTGTGCACTATTTTGAAGTAATGGCGTCCTGTCATACAGCACCATTAGGGTTACTCAATTCTTGTAGAAATACCGCGTGCCCAACTCTGTACAATTCTATACTAGTAAAAAGAGATAATTAACATCATTCCTATCCTCTACTGGGATACGTGTTATGACATACATAGATATTAGCAGGGGGGGGGGGGGATGCCCCTCCCACTTTTTGCACCAATTATAGGTACCCGAACAGCATTTTCCGACATAAGGTACACAACCCACAGGGTCACTACACATCACATATTCATATATGACCACATTGACTTTCAAGATTCAAGGTTTCACTGAATGAAAATAGAAAGCTCCAAATGGCATGTAATATTTCAAAGCACGGTTTGAAAGTTATGATTAGCCCTTTGAACCTGAGAGGGCCGCTTTTCCAGCCCATGAATGAACATGATACTTTATAAACTGATTAAGCAGGATAGCTGGTAAGTGAATGTGTAGGGAAGACCAACCAATTGTATTAATTGGTCGACCCACAACGAATATGGCCTCTTCCAATTGCTGCCTTTGAACTGATATGGAAGATACCACCAGGATTCTAAGGCTTAAGTAAAAAACAAAACAAAATAAATACGTTGAGGTTAGTGTCTTAAATAGCTATAGGGTGGGGTTCAAGGGTGAAAGGTAGCGTATATAAATTTATGTAATTTGCGTGAAAACAATCCCACAACCATTGACCTCCCCCCCCCCCCCCCCTCCAAAGAAAAACCCCATCCTTGCGGGTACCCAGAAATGTATGGCCCCCTCTTTTTCGGAGCTTCCACCTCCTGTGGATATTAAAATCTGATTCCATATACGGAATGAAGCAGTGGATTACTACTTAATTGGCGTGCTATATATTCACCACTCGAAAAGTATTTATAATTATACATAACAGCGCAAGACACGCTTGCAAACTTATTACATGGACCTGACTGGGTGCAACCTTGTGGTCCATGTGAAGGAATTTTACAAGTGCTTCATGTGTTTTGTTCTCAGAAATTGTAAATAATTACTAAGTAAACTAGACCAACGACGAGGGTGGCAATATACTCCCGCCTGCAATACCAAGAATAGCACTAAATTTGAAACATTTATTACTGGGTTGAACTGAAGGATGATTTAAGTGTGACAGCTTATAGACCACTGGGGCATATATAAAGAGAACTATTAAGTGTCACCATAGGGTGACAGAAAAGGGTACTCTTTACAAAATGTGAGAATGATGATTTGATAATTCTCTGAAAAAAGTTTTTTTCTGCAAACTTTATACATGTTACGCATCTGTAAAACATGTGTAACCATATCCTAAAGTTTCAACTCTCTACATCAGAAATTGTGGGAGGAGTTGATTACACCATGAAAGTACCATACCCTTAATTAAACAAGTTATTTAAGGAATGATCGTTTCTTTTTGTCTTTTTCTTGAGTTATGAACCCCTAAAAACAAAGTCCAAACTGTGTAAATGGGCGTAGCCCATTTACGCGATGTTTGGACTTCGTTTTTTGGTGTTCATAACTCAAGAAATAGACAAAAAGAAACGATCATTCCTTATAATTAAACGTTCGCGACCCAAATAAATAAATAGTGTTAGTCGTCCTCTACTTCAGCGAACAAAGACTTAAAAACTAAAACTGGTAGACATATTATTTTTCTGGCATAAAAGAGGGCGCATATTATTGAAATGCAGGTAGCAATTGACACACTTTCCAAGTCAAATGCACTTATGTCATTAAATTTTTTATTGACCAATGAATTACGAAATGCAAAGAAAACGTCATAAGCCACGCCTCCCTCAAATTTCATTCAACTGTTCACTTCACGTAAAAGTTATGTTCCGTGGTGGGTGGAAGTAGGCCATCAGTATTACAGTGTATTTTGGTTTTGACCGTTTCCCGAGAACTGAACAACACAGTTTGTAAAAGTGGAGTTAGATATAAATATAAAATCATTTTGATTTCCAAAAATTTCATTCAAATTAGCAATGTCAAAATTGCCGTATTCGTCGTGACCAGCTATTATTTACAATCGATTTGGGTAAAACGATGAATGCAGACGATCACCCAGTGTGCGAAAAATTGAAATGTCAAATAAATACAGTTGTGAAGAAAAATAAAAATTGACCCACCACGGTCATTTAAATATTTTATAAATAATTTCATGGTGATAAATTAGTAATATAAATTTATTTTTCTTTTTCAGATTTAGAACGTGCCAGTGTTCTAACTTCTATTATTACCACTTTGCAGGGCGTTTCCTACTGCATTAATGTCGATTTAACGGGCAATCATATCCTCTATTGCTCGGTAGTCACGTGATAGGAGGGCCGCTAATGGAAAACAAAATTTATTATCGGCCCTCTTGTCACGTGACGTCTTTTAGAATTGAAAATTTAGAAATGAGGCGAGAACTCGCAAGGAAAAGTTGATGCTTTCGCCATGTTGCGGTCTTGTTGATCGACAGCAACAGAAACAAATGACACGTGGCCATGTTGTCAGTTGTAGCCATTTTCCATGGCAACAGATTCGTCATCTTTATTGCGTGCATTACCTCCCTCGCTGGAAGTGGAAGACGGAATTTTTTTAAACTCTCTCATCGTCTCGATTACAAATTACGTAGTGGTAATAATAGTAATAACATGATTGTTGTCGGGCACAATGGTTCGTGAGCGGCCCTGCATCGATGTTGAACAGCCCTTGGGCTTATTAACGACCCTCGACTTCGTCTCGGGCCTTTAATAAACCCTCGGGCTGCTCAACATCGATGCGTGGCCGCTCACGAACCATAATGCCCTCCAAAATCATGTTATTGTTTAATTGATTTGACACCATGTTGCAACTCCGAAGACTGGTATTTTAGGGGCGTGGCTGGGGGCGGACCTAATTGTGTTTTTTCGGTTCATTGAGTTATGAAAAGAAAAAAACAAAATTGTGTGAGCCAATTGTTTTATCTGAAAACGCATGAACCGAAAAAAAGTTTAATTATTTAAGGAATGATCGTTTCTTTTTGTCTATTTCTTGAGTTATGAACCCCAAAAAACAAAGTCCAAACATCGTGTAAATGGTAATACACTGCATAACATATGCCTTTTACTGTGGATAGACATCAATACGATAGACATACACACCAAATATGAAGTCACTCCACTGAGTACTCTATGAGTAGTTATTCATGAATTAATTTCAAGGCGGACAAATTCTAAGTCCATAAAGGGCAATGACTCAGGCAATAAAATCTCGCACAATACCTGCATTTCACTATGGGTATACAGCAATAAGATACACCTGCATACCAAATATCAAATCACTCAACCAAGTACTTTATAAGTTATTAATGACTGAATTTCGGGATGGACGGACGGACAGATGGACTGACGAATGGACAGATGGACAAGTTGATTCCTATATACCCTCTCAATTAGAAAAATATGGTTTTAACCCTTTACCTAACCTGAAAAGCAGACGACAGTTGCAAAACAAATCTTGAATAACTAATTTGTTTCATTTTTTGTCTTAAAAACATAGGTTATGACCCTTCACTGGAACGACTCAAGGGGTCATAACCTATGTTTTTGAGACAAAAAATTAAAAAGATAATGAAAATTAGTTGACGATTTTTGTGAATCGCGCTAGCCGGTTTTGGCCGTTATGTTGGGTAAAGGGTTGAACATTCAATTTGTATTACTGCGAAAAAGGTGCACATCATCAACATATTCATTTTTCACACCCAGCAAAGAATTTTCTTTAATGAAAGTGTTAACCTGACTGTGTAGTGTTGAAAAGGATAATGTTCAATGTTCCTATAACCCAATAAATTCTGTCTTTTGATTGGTCAGAAGCCCTTGAACAAATAGCCATGGCAAAGGGTGCACCCAACATCCAAGGTATATGAGAGAATGCAACATCCAGGGTATATGGGCACACAAAACATTGGGGGTATACGGTTTACATGAAAGCCTTTTGCTTCCGGTCGCCTCGATATAAAAATCGAACGAAAAAGCCTGAAAATAGTCACAAACATTATCAGATATCCAACAATTCGATCATTTTTTGCCGTTACAAATTAAATAATCAAATAATTAAATAAAATAACTTGAGAAAAATAAAATAAGGGCAAATATCATCCCCTGAGTGCCAGTAGGCACATAGAACACATTGAAACCCGGAGGATGATATGTCAACAAAATACTGTTTACTTGTTTCCTTAATGACAAAGGGATGTAACTCTATCTTTTGTCTTCAGCGTTTATAAAAACAAAACAATAATTCATAAATTTGTGAGTGCTTGCAGAGCATGAGAAATGCATCCACAAATTTTTTTCCACCATGTCTGTAATGTGTTTCAAACGGGACAAAATCGTTATCTCTGCCAACATGTATGGTATATGAAGATTTAATACCAGTGGATGTCTCATTTAAACACCTCACCTGCGGCTTGGTGTTTAAAAAGCTGCATCCAGGTATTAGATCTCCATAATGTTGGTGGAGATAACTTTATAATGTTTATGAAAGAATTATGAAAAAAGATAAGAATTGTGATAATTGAGAATATGTTAATTTCTGTTCCCTGTATGCTGTGTTTTCAAAAAGAATAATTTGAGTGTAGACTGTACTAAAGTTTTAAGACCTGGGTTAATGTGGCCCTAACAGTTAACGTATGTCAACCAAAGTACTGTAAAATCATTCCAAAATGAATCATCCTACCAAGTAACAATGAAATCCCTTCGTAAATATAACTTGGGAGACTTTGCTAAAGGAATCTAGGTCGTGCGATGGTTAGGCGGTCACGGTTGACCGATCTCGGCTAAAATTGGATGTTCTAATCTAGACATTATACGGTCATCCTACAAAGCTACAATAAAAGCCCTTCATAAATGTGACCTGTAGATTGTGCTAAAGGTTTTTGGGCTTTGGGCCCGCATAGCTGTCACAGTTGACCGATCGCGACCAAAAGGGTACGTTCCCATCTAAACATTATACAGAGACATCCTACCAAGTTACAATGAAATCCCTTCATTAATTCGAACTGTGGACTCTGATAAAGGTTTTGGGGTTTCAGGCTCTTGCAGCCATCACGGTTGACTGATTACGACCAAAAGAGGACGTTCTCATCTAGGCATTAATTATACCGAGTAATCCTACCCTAGTAGTATGCCATGTTCCCCTACACCTCCAGGTTGCAGGATCTCATTGCAGGATCTCATATGACGTCATAGTCACGTGACCCAGTGCCGCCATGTTGTGTTGTCATGGTAAACCGCGTGAGCGGCCATGTTGTGACGTCATCTCCATAGTGATACGTGGTGTTAGTGCGCATGCGCAGCGCGTGTTGTTAGGGTGATACGTGTTTCCGTTGTCCATTTTGTATACTGGAGGCCGCCATCTTGGTTTCTATGGTAGCACGTGATTGCTATATTACCAATGGCTTCTAACAAGACAGTGGTATGTTAGGGGGTGTGTTCCTTTGTAGAAGAGTAAATCTGATTACCACAAACAACCCGACAATCCCTCCAAATCACCAAAATCCACCCAAAATCACCGAAATTGACTTTATTTCCCCAATTTATCGGCTTAGTACGTAGTGCTATAGTACTAAGGGGTACAAAGGGGTGCGTTCGATAGAACAGGAGTAATGTTCTGGCTTAGAATTCTCCCAGAATCCCTTTTTGGATCCCTATCCCATGACGTTTTTCCCATTAAAAGACACGTTCCTTTGGTCATTACCCAGAATTCTCTGCTTATATCTATATATGCAATAGTTTACGTCCATCTGGCCATGTTCCTTTGTTCTATTTGTTCTAGCGTAGAAGAGCCTATCAGTTGGAACAGCTTTGCTTATTGTTACTATATTTAGCTATTTCTGGTCTATTCTTGTTAGTTCTGACCCTATTCTAAGTACTCTTGTTGTTTCATTTATCTAGATCATTTATATAAATTATAACTAACCAATCAGACTGCTTGATTTTCCATAACCTGTACTTAATCGTATAGAGTTATCTCCCCTTATTACAACGAAGTTGTATCAGATTCTCATCACATCTATATCCAATGGCAATATCCCCGGGCACCCCAATTTCGGCACCCCTTTTTTGAAAAACATGACTTTCGGCACCCCTTTTTTGTCATATGTGCTTATGTGAAAAAGCACAATGTGACACAATGTGCCCTATCACATAGTCACATACGGGTATTTGAGGATACCTATAGCCTAGTATTGTATTATTTGAGGATACCTATCTAGGATACCTTCTGGAGAATCCCTTTTTGTCACATGTGCTTATGTGAAAAAGCACAATGTGACACAATGTGCCCTAGCACATAAGCACATGCTTTATGTGCCGATATGTGCTTATGTGAAAAGGCACAATGTGACACAATGTGCCCTATCACATAGTCACATACGGGTATTTGAGGATACCTATAGCCTAGTATTGTATTATTTGAGGATACCTATCTAGGATACCTTCTGGAGAATCCCTTTTTGTCATATGTGCTTATGTGAAAAAGCACAATGTGACACAATGTGCCCTAGCACATGCTTTATGTGCCGATATGTGCTTATGTGAAAAGGCCCAATGTGACACAATGTGCCCTATCACATAGGCACATACGACCAAAATGGGATTCCATAGCTACAGGTGTTTTCCAAAAGGGATTCTTTAAAGGGGATTCCATAAAATGGAATTCCTATCCGACTCGGTAAAATGGGATTCCGTGTTTTATCATCGACACTCGAGGGTATTCACCTTCCCAATTAGAAGAATTCAGTTCAATGGGTTGTAGTTCATTAAGTTTAAAATTTATTTAGTTAAATGTCGTTCAGTTCAAAGGGTGTTTATTTATATTAGATATAAAAAGTTCATTCAAAAAGTTCAAGGGTGTTAACATTGGGATATATTTAGGGGTTATTGTTCATTCAAACGGTTCAAGAGGGTTAATTATATTTTCCTTCATTAGGGTTGTAGTTCATTTCAAACAGTTCAAGAGGGTTAACATTGGGTTATATTTAGGGGTTATAGTTCAATCAGATCAGTTCGATCTTCGTTCACTTTGTTCTATTCACTTCGATCATGGCTGTGTTGGATCTTTGTTCATTTTTATGGTCAATTCACTTCGAGTTAGCTTATATTCGATCAGATCAGTTCGATTTTCTTCAATTTGTTCTGTTCACTTCGATCTTGGTTGTGTTGGATCTTCGTTCTGTACCTTTATTGTTTTGTAGTGGTTGGTTGTCTCTGTTCAGTTGTTTCCTACTAGTTCGATCTTCGTTCATGTTTCGTCTGTTTAGTTAGGTTGCTGCATGTAGTATTTAGGGGTTACAGTCCATTCAGGTTAAAAATTGTATTGTATATATTGGGCGATAAGATTAAATCAAAGTTTATGTTGTGTTCTCTTCGATCTTGGTTGTCAGTTGTATCTGTTCGGGTTCTTGCAATAATAATTGGGTGTTATCAGTCCCTTTCCATACTCTCGAGTGTCGATGATAAAACACAGAATCCCATTTTACCGAATCGGACAGGAATTCCATTTTATGGAATCCCTTTTGGAAAACACCTGTAGCTATGCAATCCCATTTTGGTCGTATGTGCCTATGTGATAGGGCACATTGTGTCACATTGTGCCTTTTCACATAAGCACATATCGGCACATAAAGCATGTGGTTATGTGCTAGGGCACATTGTGTCACATTGTGATTTTTCACATAAGCACATATGACAAAACCTCAAATACCCGTATGTGACTATGTGATAGGGCACATTGTGTCACATTGTGCCTTTTCACATAAGCACATATCGGCACATAAAGCATGTGCCTTTGTGCTAGGACACATTGTGTCACATTGTGCTTTTTACAAAAGCACATATGACAAAAAAGGGATTCTCTAGTAGGTATCCTCGAATAATACAATACCAGGCAATAGGTGTCCTCAAATACCCGTATGTGCCTATGTGCTAGGGCACATTGTGTCACATTGTGCCTTTTCACATAAGCACATATCGGCACATAAATCATGTGCCTATGTGCTAGGGCACATTGTGTCACACTGTGCTTTTTCACATAAGCACATATGACAAAAAAGGGGTGCCGAAGGTCATATGTTTTTCAAAAAAGGGGTGCCGAAATTGGGGTGCCCGGAGATATTGCCATTGGATATAGATGTGATGAGAATCTGATACAACTTCGTTGTAATAAGGGGAGATAACTCTATACGATTAAGTACAGGTTATGGGAAATCAAGCAATCTGATTGGTTAGTTATAATTTATATAGATGATCTAGATAAATGAAACAACAAGAGTACTTAGAATAGGGTCAGAACTAACAAGAATAGATCAGAAATAGCTAAATATAGTAACAATAAGCAAAGCTGTTCCAACTGATAGGCTCTTCTACGCTACTGGAGTATACTCTAGTACAAAGGAACATGGCCAGATAGACGCAAACTATTGCATATATAGATAGAAGCAGAGAATTCTGGGTAATGACCAAAGGAACGTGTCTTTTAATGGGATAACCGTCATGGGATAGGGATCCAAAAAGGGATTCTGGGAGAATTCTAAGCCAGAACATTACTCCTGTTCTATCGAACGCACCCCTTTGTACCCCTAAGTACTATAGCACTACGTGCTAAGCCGATAAATTGGGGAAATAAAGTCAATTTCGGTGATTTTGGGTGGATTTCAGTGATTTGGAGGGATTGTTGGGTTGTTTGTGGTAATCAGATTTACTCTTCTACAAAGGAACACACCCCCTAACATACCCCTGTCTTGTTAGAAGCCATTGGTAACATAGCAATCACGTACTACCATAGAAACCAAGATGGCGGCCTCCAGTATACAAAATGGACGACGGAAACACGTATCACCCTAACAACATGTGCTGCGCATGGACACTAACACCACGTATCACTATGGAGATGACGTCACAACATGGCCGCTCACGGGGGTTACCATGACAACACAACATGGCGGCACTGGGTCACGTGACTATGACATCACATGAGATCCTGCAAAGAGATCCTGCAACCTGGAGGTGTAGGGGAACATGACATACTCCTTTCCCTTCGTAAATATGCCCGGTAGACTGTGCTCAAGGTTTTTGGGTTTCTGACTTTCTCAGCCATCAAGGTTAACCGATCGCGACCAAAAGGGGATGTTCTCATCTAGACATTATATGAAGTCATCTCACCAAGATACAATGAAATCCCTAAATAAATACGATGACCTGTAGGCTGCGCTAAAGGTTTTCGGATTTTGGGCTCTCACAGCTGTCACGGTTGACCAATCGCGACCAAAAGGGGATGTTCTCATCAAGACATTATACAGTCATCATACATGTATCAATTTACAATAAAATTCCTCCTGTAGACTATGCTAAAGGTTTTTGGGCTCTCACAGCCATCACAGTTGATCTATTGTGACCAAAAGGCGACGTTCTCATCTAGACATGACTTTGAACCTGCGTTTAAAATTTTGTGATAATCAGACAAGAACTACGGGGTGTAGCATGTGCCAAAGAAAATGTGAACATACTGCAGACATGTTAACTCTCCCAGAATGACTGGGAAAATCCCGAAAATTTCAGTGTAGTTCAAGGCCTCCCAGATGGGAATCAGTTTTGGACCAAAAAGTCCGGAAAACAACAGTTGAATATTTCTTTCCCATTGTAACTTACGTAAAACATTCGGAGTCAAATCACATGCATTTCAAACTCTGGTAAAAACTCACAAAACAGTAAAATATGGATTTAAGTTAAATTTATTTAAGAAAAGGGTATTTTATATATATTTCAACAGTGTTCATGTTTATTTCTGTTCTTTTCTTTGTAATCAGAGATTTGTGATCAATGTGCGAGTGTCGAAGTGAAAATAAGTGACTTACTTTCAAAAAATTGAAACTCCACCCTTATTTAAATGCAGTTTTTTGGTAAATAAAATATATGAAAAGGAATTAAATAATATATACTTATTTATCCACAGAATAGCTTTAATTCACATCCATTTTCCAAATCAAAATGTAAACAACACATTGACCTCAACTATTCATCACAGTTTAAAAATAGGTTAAAGTCGCTTAGGATGCTGAAAAATTATGACTACATATTTATACACAAATGGGTTATTTTCTAAAACAACATTTATTCCATTGTGCTGACTACAGAATAGTTAACTGTACCCAGAAAATTTCGAATGGATTTAAAAAAAAAAAAAAGGGTTCAATGATGAAAAGAAAAGTTTTGAGCAGGGCACAAACGTCCACACATGCATGATGGATTCTGATAAAGATACTTTCTAAGTACTAATCTTCTTGAAGTAACTGAACTTTAGGACATCTTTTCCTGTTAACATTTCCAGACTTGGGAAATTATCAGCTCATCAGACTTTGATAAAAGTAAACCACAGGTGGTGGTGTTCTGTGGGTGGGGGTCATGAAAAAGAGGATGGTGGGGGGGGGGGGGGGGGATCGGGGGGGAATGTGTTAAATCATCAATTATTTTCTGATTTTTTTTTTACATACAAGAATGCATCAGCATAATTGACAACTAGATCTGGATATAACCTGGTGTTAATAGTAGTCCATGAGCTGAAAATTCACAAGGTTTTTCTTTTGTTTAGTCCACGTGTGAACTTTTCCCTGAAATCCATCCCATTTCCCTGAAAATCAACCTCAGGTTCCCTGAAAAATTATTCAGGAGGTTAACATGTCAGTCAGACTGACAGATTAACAGACTTTCACACACGTGATAGCAATAGCTTATCTAGACTTTGTCAGGTTAAGCTAAACACCGGCCATCGATTGTGAGACGTCAAAAAATTTAACTCTTGACCTGCTGAGTAATTTTAACAGGAGCAACGCCGATCGCAGACAATCAGAATCTAGTCCCCCATGGTGGATGGTCTGTTCTATAAAACATGCAAAATATTTTTTAGGCCTGTTGGGCATTTAAAAAATAAGTTGCACGTTATGAAATGGATAAAAGATTTCAACACCAAGTGGGAATTGAAGTCCTCTCTCTCCCATCATGTATCTGTTCTGAGGCACCTACCATTTAACAACCGGAACAACAATGTAATCATTCCATATTGCATTTTTATTCAAAAATTATTGACATGCATCAACCTCCTATTATGTGTCACCAATGGTATAAATATGAAAGTACAGTCTCGAAGCATCTATCTATTAGATACAGGTGGTAACCATAAAATAGGAACACAAAAAATCAATGAAAATGGTCGGCCTTCGGCCATTCTAAGTTTTTTTTTCAAAAAATTTTGACGTGCATCATCCTCCTAGCATCTCTGACTAATGTTAGAAATCCTCCTAGTGACGTGCATCATCCTACTAGCATCTCTGATCTCTGACCAATGTTAGAAATCCTCCTAGCATCTCTGACCAATGTTAGAAATCTGAAAGTAATAGCTCGAAACGTGTCTAAGATAAGGTGATAACGTCAAATATGGCAAACAAATGACAACAAAAAAGTCTGTCATTCAGCCATCTTGAATTTTTTTCAAAAAATTTTGACGTGCATCACCACCCTCCTAGCATCTCTGACCAATGTTAGAAATCTGAAAGTAATACCTCAAAATATGTCTAAGATACAGGTGGTAACGTCAAATAAGACAAAAAAATAACAAAAATGGCTGCCATTCGGCCATCTTGAATTTTTTTTTCAAATGATTTTGGCATGCATCATTCTCCTATGGTGTCTGACAAATGTTGAAAATTTAAAGCTAATATCTCAAAACATCTCCAAGATATGGGTGATAACGTAACTTGAGAATGAAAAAATGAACAAACATGGCCCGGCCATCTTGAATTTTTTTTGCAAAAAATTTTGACGGCATCATCCTCATAGCATTCATCATCCTCACAGCTCTTACCTAAAGTCCTTGCCTAATGAGCACACCAAGTTCAAAAACAATCCTATGATAAATGTGGCTTGTAGGCCATGTCAAAGAATGTTGATGCACAAATGCAATACATTCAAAGATTGTTGCTAACAGCAACTGTTTTTGAAGGAAATGAAAAGAAAATCAATAGCTCCTATCTTTGTCACCCTGCATAAGCATACAAAGTTACAGAACGACCTGATAATGAATGTGTCCTCTGAGGCATGCCAAAGAAAGATGTTAATACACAAATGCACTAAGTAGAAGGTTATTGTTTGTGGCAATGGATTTTTATGGAAATTCATAAATATACCCTGCAGAGAGTGCAAAAGGGATAAGCTGATGCACAAATGCATTAAGTTCAGAGGTTGGTGATAACGACAATAAATTTTTATGGAAATGAAAAAAAGCAATAGCTCACATCTAGAGGTCACACGGAAAACACATACCAAGTTTCAAAGTGATCCGATCATAAATGTGCCCTGAAGGCCGTGTTAAAGGGAAATATTGAGGTCTGACTAAGTTCAAAGGTCAGCGGCAACATTTTTTGACAGAAATGGAAGAAAATCGACAGCTCCCATGTAGATGTCACCCCACACAAGCTCACCAAGTTTGCAAGCGATCCAATCCTAAATGTGCCCTGCAGGGTGTGTCAAAGGGAAATATTGTGGAAACGACCTTGTATAAGCTATCAGCTTTTTGTCGAATCCACATACATCATTATACTGTTTCATGTATATTCTGAAAGTTGGAAATAAATATTGTTTAAACTAAAGGGAAATATTGATGCTTAACTGCACTAAGTTTTTACTAAGTTCATTGAAGGTCATTGCCAGTGGCAACATTTTTTGACAGAAATTGAAGAAAATCGATAGCTCCCATCTAGAGGTAACCCCAAACAAGCATTCCAGGTTTCAAATCTGATCATAAATGTGCCCTGTAGGGTGTGCCAAAGGGAAATATTGAGGTCTGACTAAACTGAGTTCTAAGAACGTTGGCCGTAGCAACATTTTTTGACGGAAATGGAAGAAAATCGATAGCTCCCATCTAGAGGTCTCCCCAAACAAGCATTACACGTTTCAAAGCAATCCAAACATAAATGTGCCCTGTGGGGTGTGCCAAAGAGAAATATTGAGGTCTGACTAAACTAAGTTCTAAGAACGTTGGCAGCGGCAACATTTTTCGACGGAAATTGAAGAAAATCTATAGCTCCCATCTAGAGGTCTCCACAAACAAGCATACTAGGTTTCATAGCAATCCGATCATAAATGTGCCCTGTAGGATGTGCCAAAGGGAAATATTTGAGGTCTGACTAAACTAAGTGCTAAGAACGATGGCCGTGGCAACATTTTTCGACGGAAATGGAAGAAAACCGATAGCTCCCATCTAGAGGTCACCCCAAACAAGCATGCCAGGTTTCAAAACAATCCGATCATAAATATGCTCTGTAGTTTGTGCCAAAGGGAAGTATTGAGGTCTCCTGACTAAACTAAGTTCTAAGAATGTTGGCCGCGGCAACATTTTTTGACAGAAATGGTAAAAAATCGATAGCTCCCATCTAGAGGTCACTCCAAATAAGCATACCAGGTTTCAAAGTAATCCAATCATAAATGTGCCCTGTAGGTGTGTCAAAGTGAAATATTGAGGTCTTCTGACTAAACTAAGTTCAAAGAACGTTGGCCTCGGCAACATTTTGTTTCCAATTCACCCATGAAGATATTAGCATTTGAAAGCGCTACTTTGGTGCCCATTGCTGTGCCACCAATTTGCAGGTAAAAATGGCTGCCAAAAGATTTTGGCATGCATCATCCTCCTATGATGTCATACAAATATTGATAATTTAAAACTAATATCTCAAAACATCTCTAAGGTACGGGTGGTAACGTAACTTGAGAATGCAAATGAAAGAGTCAATGACTCTGTAGCTCAACTTGGATATGACAGGAATTAGTACTTGCTGTGACCAAGACAACTGAATAATGAATATGACAGGAATTAGTATTTGTTTTGGCCCAGTCAACAATAATAAAAGAATTACAAGGTGACTGTAGTGGACTACAGATTAAGACCAATCATTGTTGATTATTATTTTTGTGTGGAAATTTTCAGTCCCAAACAAAATATTTTCAGACTAAAATTTTTTCTTCTTCTTCTTAAAATTGACCAAAATGCATCAAAACACAAAAAACTATTTTCCGGATTTTGGGCCAAAATTTTCTAAGTCCCACCCGGACCCCTAATTTGCATAATTTATTCACGAGAAAAACTCTGTATTATATGTAATGTATCCCATGGTACTAAACATTCATACAAAAATTTATTCAAATCAGATCTTTCATTTGGAAGTTCTGCGCAAAAATCTGATTTCACTTAACTTTGAACAAAATGGCTGCTAGCGGCCATCTTGAATTTCAGACTGGACCCCAAAACACTCCTTCTCGTCCCACAGTGATAACAAAGGTACCCAAGAAGTTTCGTGAAGATCGGTTCATAAATACGGCCTCTAGCCTGAGCCGTATTGGGATTTGCACTCACAGTGCTGAAAGTAACACTAAATAAATCAAAGTTAGCCTAATTTGCATAATTTACGCACAAGAAAAAAACCTGTAATATATGTAATGTATCCCATGGTACTAAACATTCATACAAAAAATTATTCAAATCAGAGCTTTCATATGGAAGTTCTGTACAAAAAACAGATTCCGGCATCGTCGGTACAAAATGGCTGCTGGCAGCCATCTGGAATTTGGGACTGCACCCAAAAACACTCGTTCTCGTCCCACGGTCATAACAAAGGTACCCAAGAAGTTTCGTAAAGATTGGTTCATAAATACGGCCTCTAGCCCGAGCCATAGCAGCTTGGCACTTACAGCTCTGAAAGTAACACTAAATAAATCAAAGTTAGTCTAATTTGCATAATTTACACACAAGAAAAAAACCTGTATTATATGTGATGTATCCCATTGTACTATACATTTATACAAAACTTTATTCAAATCAGAACTTTCATACAGAAGTTCTGTACAAAAAACTGATTTTTGCATCATCGGTACAAAATGGCCACTGGCAGCCATCTTGAATTTCGGACCACACCCCAAAACACTCGTTCCCGTCCCAGGGTCATAACAAAGGTACCCAAGAAGTTTCGTAAAGATTGGTTCATAAATATGGCCTCTAGCCCGAGCCATAGCAGCTTGGCACTTACAGCTCTGAAAGTAACACTAAATAAATCAAAGTCAGTCTAATTTGCATAATTTACGCACGAGAAAAAAACCCGTATTATATGTGATGTATCCCATGGTACTAAACATTTATACAAAACTTTATTCAAATCAGAACTTTCATACAGAAGTTCTGTACAAAAAACTGATTTTTGCATCATCGGTACAAAATGGCCGCTGGCAGCCATCTTGAATTTCGGACCACACCTAAAAACACTCGTTCCCGTCCCAGGGTCATAACAAAGGTACACAAGAAGTTTCGTAAAGATCGGTTCATAAATACGACCTCTAGCCCGAGCCATAGCCAATTGTTGACGTACGGACAGACGGACGACGGGCCATGACAATAGCTCAAATTTGACTTCGTCAAAGTTGAGCTAAAAATGAACAAAAAATAAAAAATTTATAGTAATTTATATATGTTTTATATTTACCAATGACCCAGACTTAGCTGGTGCTAACTCTCAAAATTCTAGGGCCAAACACAAATTTTGCTCCCTCCCCCAATCCCCCAAATTTGCATCAAAATCCCAAAAATCAATGTCCTATGTGTTCCTCCATACTTTTATCCACTGCGCATGCACAGTGTAAAGGAAGTACCGAAATTGGCACCAAATCCTCATTCTTACAACCAGTGCCTGGTAAGCGTTAAGTAATCAGCGGGGAGGTATGAGTTCCCAACTCATGGGAGGGCCATCCCCGTCTGGGTCATTGGTAAGTATAAAAATTATATAAATTACTATAAATTTTTTAACATTTTTATACTGTACCAATGACCCAGACTTAGCTGAATAGAAAAAAGGCTGGAGGGCCTAGGACATAAAGGAAAATCCAATAGATTCAATTACATGTAAACAGAATTATCTCCTCAAGGAGAAAAGGAGAACAGACTTTACATGTATCTTTCTTGTTTATACCAAAAAAGAAAGACACAATACCATTCCGTAATTGAGCACAATAACATCAATGATCTCTATTAACATCCATATAACCCATTATACTAATTTTTTTAAAGGAAAGCCAATAAATAAAGAGAGTCCTGAGAATGAGACTCTTTATACTCATTTAAAAGTGTCTGAGGATTATATATTAATGCTTGTATGACACATGACATATACAAATGCTTCACACCGAGGTACACTTTAAAAATATTATATAAATGAGATAGACATTAGCTTTACACTTTAAAACCATCCTGGGACCGACTCGGAATTACTGACTCCAGAGGAGGTATTCCCTTGCTTTTCACTATAAAGCAGGTGATATAAGGGAACACCATCCCACCCCCCCCCCCCCCTTCCCCTTGCTCTGGGTCAAATACCCCAGAACGAAGAGGGCAGCAGGACAGAGTCACTGCCGGAACAGAAAGCCTGCATAACTATAGTTGCAACTGTTTAGTGGACGACATTGTGGGCAACAGATAATGGACCTAAACAATGCAGGTCACCAGAAATGAACTCAATATTTCTAAGATAAAAATTCGTGAACGTGGAAGGCTGAGACCAATATGCAGCCTTCATCAAATCGGTAATAGCAATGCTATTAGCATAAGCCCAAGATGTAGACAGAGCTCTTACTTCATGCGCCAAAATCTTAAGCACAGACTGCTGAGTTGAAGATAATTTTTCATAAGCAGTACGGATAGTTGAATGAATCCACTTTGCAATAGAATGGACCGTAATGTCCTCTCTATTAGGCAGCAGAGACAGAAAGAAACGCTTACGTCCCTTTCTGATAAACTCAGATCTACGTTTGTAAATCCGCATAGCTCTAACTGGACAAAGCAAAGGCCTATGACCGTCTGAAGACGGAAGAGCCTTAATAACCATAGCTTCGGGGTACTTATTAGGAGCCTGATTCTTAGCCAAAAATCCAACATTAGTAGTCAATGTTATAGTATTACCAACACTACGATAGTGAGAATCATCAACAGATAGTGCATGAAGCTCAATAACTCTTCTAGCAGAAGAGAAGGCAAAGAGAAAAGCTGTCTTAAGATAAGTATTTGAAGTCCACTGTATTAAGAGGCTCAAATGGCGCTTCTTTTAGCTTCAGAAGAACCCAAGCTAAATTCCACTTAGGAATTAACCTAAGGGTTCTAGGTCTATTTATCGAAAAGGTTTTCACTAACTTAGATAAAGAGACATTAGATCCAATTTGTAAGCTATCATGATGAGCATAGGTATCCGATAGCATAGACCTATAATCCTTAATAGTTATTGGCTGCAGTTTGATCTCGTCAAACAAGTAGACCAGAAAATTGGCAATGTCTGGAATGGAGGGATCATAAATATCAACAGAATGATCCCTACACCATTGAGTGAAAACCTTCCACTTAGCAGCATAATTTAGCGAAGAGGAGGTCCTCCAAGTTAGAAATTGCGTCCACTACTCGTCCTGTAAAATGCTTGCCGTGCAAGAAGGACAGCACAACGGAAATACGTGAAGGTTGAGACCTGGCGGGTTGTGATGCAGTGTGCGCGATTTCCCCTGCGAAAGAAGGTCCTCCCATGGAGGAAGCTTCCGCAGAATGTCCCACAACAGACACCTGAGTAGATTTATCTATGGTCTCTGGGGTGACAGAGATGCTACCAACAGAATCCTGCGGTGAGATTGCTTGATTTAGCACTATCTGTTGAAACAACGGAGCTGGAGGATAAGCGTATCCTATCATTCCGTCCCAAGAGATCGAGAGGGCATCTACTGCAAACACTCAAGGATCTGGGCATGGTGACACATACGTCTGCAACTGATTGTTGAGATGCGTCGCAAATAAGTCTATCAAGGACGATCCCATTGGTAGCAAATCTGATTGAATACTTGTTTGTTGAGAGTCCATTCTGATGGCAACGAATGACCTTTCTGAGAAAGGGAGTCTGCTATAACGTTCAGACGACCCGGAATATGACGTACCGACAGAAGAACTTGATGCTCTAGGACAAACAGAAGGATTCTTTCCATTAAGTTGAACAACGGAATGGAATGAGTGCCTCCCTGGTTCCGAATATTCGCTACTACTGTCGAATTGTCGGACAGAATTTGAACATGCGAATTCTGAATAATGTTCATCCAATGACGTAGCACAAGCCAAATTGACATCATCTCTTTGATGTTTATGTGCTCGTTTAGGAACTACGGATCCCAAAGACCCTGGCACCTCAAATTTGTTGGGCTCAAAGTTGCGCCCCAACCTGTTTGACTTGCATCCGTCATTATCATAAAAATCGGATCTGGCAGTTGCAGTGGTACTTCCTGAGTTAACCACTGAATATCTGCCCAAGTCTGAATCTCTTGTTTCACCTGATTTGACAAGAGGATGTTCGTTTCGAGCGAATGAATCTTCACCCTCCAATTCCGAGTAAAAAATATCAGGAGTGGACGAGTACGTAGTCGCCCCATCGGAATAAGATCCGTGACGGCTCCGCACAAACCTATCAGTTGCATGAATACACTCGCTGTTACTACATCTGAGTGAAGACAAAAGCGAGCATAACAACTAACTTCGCTCTGGTTAACGGCAGACGAACGAGATTATTGTGCGTCTCAAAGCTCATTCCCACGTGGGTGAATGACTTGGACGGCACTAGATCCGACTTCTTTTTGTTTACTATGAAACTGAGACGTCGGAGCAGTTGAGGCAGACTCTGAACATCATTCTGAAGCATTAACTTGTTACCGAACCTCTGAAGAATGTCGTCCAAGTAGGCCGACGTAACTGCAGACGAATGAGCTCGGAAATGAGTCATTACCGAGTTCATTATTCAAGTGAAAGCCCAGATCGCTAGATTCAGACCGAAGCACCTTGCTCGGAACTGATAAACGACTCCTAGGACAGCGAAGCGAAGATACTTTCTGAACGCCGGATGTATAATGAAGTAAAAGTATGCATCCTTGAGATCTATGCTCGCAACATAATCGTTCATTCGAATGCTCGCTCTGACCGATCGGATGGTCTCCATATAAAATTTCGGAGCCATGATCAGCTTGTTTATCCAGCTCAGATCTATAACTGGACGAAACGAGCCGTCTGGTTTTGGAACCAGGAACAGGTGACTGTAGAAACTGCGTCTAAACTGCTTGTGTCAGACGAGATTGTCGTCTCCAGCATACTGGAATGAATCGACATAGACGCTGGCAATGACAACTCCAAGTCTTTTGCCTGGTCGTCTAAACGCAGAGGAACTCTCAGCACGCCCTGTCCTGCTGTTTCAAATCAAATTCTATGATTGATGAAAGGCAGCTGTAGAGCATGAGACGATAAGAAACCAGATTTGCCAGTCTTAGAGGCTAGCTGAGCATAGCCTCAATAAGAAGTTCAAAAGCCCGCATGACATTTCTGGACTGGTCGGAAACTCAGGCGCATTGTCCCTATTCCGGCAGAAAAAGTCTGTGTCCAGTGACGCTATCGGTCTCTTATCAGGTAACGCAGCATTTTGGTCCGGAGGAACAACTTCTGGAAGGTGTTGCCAGATGGAATCTACGGCCACCTTATGTTGTTCAGAAAGGGAAAATTCCAGACCCGCTGATTCCCTTTCACCATCCGACTGGACATGAGAATCCCAGTCATCCCTTACTGACTCTGCAGGGAAGCGAACCGACCCAACTTCCTCAGACAGTTCCTGTTCTGAAAAAGTTTCTGATGGCTGCTGGGATGCTGCGATAAGTTGAGCTATCTATGATAGCAAGTCCGTCACGGAGGCCTGTGGAGCCGCGGTCTTACGTAATTTCGCTGCTGGAAGCTCCTGGGACATTAATTCCTGCATACTTCTATTATGCGAACATCCCGACTGGAAAGGCCTCGTGTCCTTGGCTACCGGATGGCATGACCTGGTCGACGTGGAATCCCTGGTCAGCGAAGCAGGCTGGGTATCTGCGGTCACGTAGCAAAGGTGCAGTCATGTGTGCTTACGTGTGGATGAGGAAGCCATTAGACTAGCCGCGCCGGACACTCTATGTGACAGAGCGTCACGAGCAGGAGGAGTGGACGTATGCTCTAACAAACGTACGTACAACAACATCTGGGCCCAGATGTAGTTGTAAGAGAGAGGGGCCTCTCTCGCTCGCGGTTCGGGTAGACCTGGACGAGGTAGTTACCGAACTGACTGGCTTCCTCCGTTCCACCCCCGATCCGTCATCGCCGGGTGTGCGTGATCCAAGATGATAGTGCTCGCAACACCCCTTCTCCTCTCCTGGACCGTAACGGACAAACCCAGTGTCACAACCACTTCGTGAATGATTGCTTCACTGGGGGAACTAGCGAGCGACAAGTGACCATCGATCCTACTTGGGACCTCTTAGACACTTGCCGCATTTCGTTGAGCACTATGCCGCTAGCTCATCAATGCGACGACGGAAGCACACTTTTGAAGAAATCACGGAAACATCACCCTGTTCTTGTTCCTCTGAAAAAACTAGAGTGACCCTGTGGCGAGAGGACCGGCATGGACCTCTCACCACTAACAAAATACCGTGACACACGTCTCCTAACGTTTGTCTTCCGAATTGGCACACACTGAGCAAGAATTAGTGCGAGTACACTGACTACAGCAAATGCAATGAACATGAGAATCAGAGGAAGACTTCCTCGATTTACAAATTGAACAATATTCTTTCATTTTGAAAAAATATTAAACAGTCATCGTACTCACACTAACCCTTGAAAACGAGGATACATAATAATAATATAATCCATTACAAACATTTCGAAATACAATTCAAAAGAAAAATTTTTTTCAAGATGAGCCCAAGTTCCCAATGGGAATGATGAGCCAAAATGGATCCCAAAAAAGCCTATGTGTGGACAAAAATTTTAAAACATATCTAAAATTTAATGCTACACTTTGGGACAATATTAATGTATCTGGCAATGAACAGAACCAAAAAGAAGACAAGGAATCACTGTCAGAAGAAACCGTTGTCAGTGAATAAAAACCGGAAACAAGACTCCAGGCACTGAAAATATGGCACGAAATCAGTAACCAATTTTAAACACTATCCGATGTAAAACAGAAGCTTCCAGAGAAGAAACTGCAGTACATTGGATGGTAGATGCATGACCAAAATGCCTAATCACCCCTAGGGTGAGGATGTAACCATGGGGAAAACAGAATAAACATTCTGTTACCAAGCCAAAAAATCCCAAGAAATTTCAGTAAAAAAATTACAAAAATTATGCCAAATGCATGGGAGAATAGCAAGGGGGGTATAAAGGAAAGGGAGAGAGGAAACATTGAACAAACCATGGAAATTTCATAGCAAGAATGTGAACATCAGGCCCATGCCCCGAAATTAGGGAACATGAAATAATTTTGCATAAAAATTATAAGT
This sequence comes from Pictodentalium vernedei, assembly GCA_031216915.1. Lineage (NCBI taxonomy): Eukaryota > Metazoa > Mollusca > Scaphopoda > Dentaliida > Dentaliidae > Pictodentalium > Pictodentalium vernedei. The sequence goes on from CM062294.1 coordinate 168,193,411, forward strand.
TACAGCCCTGAACACATCCTTCCACTGTTTCTTCCTCTCATCCTCTTATTTCATCCTTAGATCCACCATTTCTTTCATGATGTTGGGTCTGGCATCATTTTAACTGAGATTATAAGCACAGATATCAGTGAGATGTTACTGATTTCAGGGCCAAACAAAGAATGAGGATTTTGCGTCAATTTTGGTACTTCCTTGACACTGCGCATGCGCAGTGGATAAAAGTATGGAGGACCACATAGGACATTGATTTTTTAGATTTTGATGCAAATTTGGGGGATTGGGGGGACAAAATTTGTGTTTGGCCCTAGAATTTTAAGAGCACCAGCATCTAAGTCAGGGTCATTGGTACAGTATAAAAATATGGATGTCATTCGGCCATCTTGAATTTTTTTTTTCAAACAATTTTGACATGCATTATCCTCATAACATCTATAAACAATGGTAGAAACCTGAAGCAAATATGTCAAAACATGTCTAAGATACAGGTGGTAACATCAAATGAAGCAAAATATGATGACAAAAATGGCCGCCAGTCAGCCATCCTGAATTTTTTTTCAAAAATTTTTGACGTGCATCATCCTCATATTATGTGTCACCAATGGTATAAAAATGAAAGTACAGCGTTCAAGCATATATAAGATACAGGTGGTAACATAAATGAGGACAGACAGACAGACAGACAGACAGACAGACAGACAGACAGACAGACAGACAGACAGACAGACAGACAGACACAGACAGACACAGACAGACAGACAGACAGACAGACAGAGTCCAATCCAATAGTCCCCCAAAACAGTAAAACCTTGGGGGATTAAAAATATTTTTTAGCAAATCTGGTCATGGCTGCTTCACAGCAGCCATGACTAGATTTAATGAAAAATTCATGAAAATTTGACTTGAGAAATCATTGATCTAAAGGTCAATTTAATTTACAGGAGAAAATTTGGTTAAATCTCAAAGTTTTCTTATTTTAATGGTAAGAGATTTCCTGTCCTGGGCAGGGATATCTGCCAGCAGCTTGCAAGCAGTTAAAACCTTTGAGAATTTCTGTAGTTGAGCATTGTTTATTAATAGTAAGATGGCAGTAGTTAAGAGACTGACTTTTCTACATTTGACAAATTAACATTCCAGCAATCAAGTTGCATCGAGTTCTAGGAAATTTGCATTAATAATTGTATCCCCTAGTTCAAGGGGATTCTAGAATTAAAGTAATACTGATCCTCCCCAGCTATTTATTGTTCACTAACTTCATTACCTATGTTGTTTCCTTATCTACCAAAAAGTTTTTTCTTTTACAAAAACTCATGCATACCGACTTGAAAAGGTTCTTATCTGAGAAAATCAGCAAGTTCTCAGGCAACTAATGTAATAAAGTCATTCAACGAAGTTGAAATAACTTATAGCAATCGTCAACCTTTTTAACCTTCATCCTACCGACTGGGATCAAATCGGACCCCGGAGCACATTTTCCGGTTGGCATTTCTAAAGTTACCAAGCTTCAGTTTCGAGCTTTTATGATGTTGTCAGTATATGTATCTTCATCGTAAAACACGTTTCTGTGATGTGCTTTCCTGCAATTTCTCTGAAAAAAGTTCTACTGGGGTCCAATTGGACCCCAACTTTTGATGTGATTTCTTTTTAATTCTCTTATCTCTTTTGCAGTGAGTCATGGCTGAAACAACACGAAAAGCGAGGTATACTGTTACAGAAGTCTTGAATGCAATTTTTGGAGAATGATGAATCAGATCTGGAAGATTCTAGCTCATCTGAAAGTGAAGTTGACCATGTATCTAGTCCATCAGACCACAGCGATACAGAAGTGGTAGATATTCAATCAGACAATTGGTCTATTTCAGTGACTGACTATACTGAATCACAACCTGTGAGAGGTCGAAGTCAAAGACTTGTCAGAGCTAGGGGTACAGACAGAGGTATGGCCCATGGTAGAGGTCAGGTGAGGTCCACAGCCACATCCAGTTCTCAGTTAGATGCTCTGTCAGGAACTTATGTTGGCCATGGGACAAACAACCCCCTTTTATGGGAGGAGGCAGCCACAAGACATAGTCAGACAGCAACCAGGCATCACCAACTCTGTGAATTGTGACAATCTTAGGGATGCCTTCACTTCCTTTATCACGCCAGCGATGATAAATATTCTTGTCCTTGAAACCAACGCTGCTCATCCTGAAAGTCCGAAAACTATCCAAAAAATACTGATGATGTTGAAATGATGTCTTTCATAGGCCTGTGCTTACTTGATGGAGTTCACAGATCCAACCATGAGTCAGATTCTTTGTTGTGGTCACTGAAGGGCGGCCGTCCCATATTTTCAGCAACAATGTCGATAACCAGACTCACAGACATCCTAAAATATCTTCGTTTCGACAATCGAGCTACCAGACTCAAGAGACAAACAACAGACAAGCTAGCAGCTTTTTGCGAGTTCAGGACCCTTTTTCAACAACAGTTCCCAAGTTTTACATTCCCAGAACTGATCTTTGTGTTGACAAGCAATTGGTTCCTTTTCGTGGATGGTGTGTGTTCCGCCAATACCTTCCATCAAAACTTGCTACGTATGGCATCAAAATCTGGAGGTGTTGTGATTCTGCTACCAGTTATCCACTGAAAGGGGATGTATACTTAGGACGCCAACCAGGTGAACAGCGCGAGGTTGGGCAAGGAGCGCATGTTGTCAAAGACCTTGATTCACTTTGGATCAGGACTGGCCGAAATGTAACAGCTGATAACTTTTTCACTTCTGTTCCATTGGTCAAGGATCTTTTGCAGAAAGGACTCACATATGTTGGAACTATTCGCTCAAATAAAAAAAAAAAAAATGTGCCAGATATAATGCGGCCTGGAAACACAAGCAGAGAGGTTCATAGCTCAATATTTGGGTTCACAGACCAGTTGACAATCGTCTCATATGTGCCGAAACAGAACAAATCAGTTTTGATCTTGTCCACAATGCATCACGATGATAAAGTTGAAGGTGTTGATCGAAAACCTGAAGTAATTTTGCATTACAATGCCACTAAGAGTAGGGTGGATAACCTTGACCACCTGAACACAATAAACACTGCCAGATGGTAGGTCAATCATTGGCCAGTTGTGCTATTCGGTAACTGTGTTGATTTAGCTGCTGTTGCTGCTTTTATCATCTGGGTGATCAAATTTCCTGATTGGAGAAGGTCAGAAAGGAAACGCCGCCGCAGGTTCTTCCTCCACGAATTAGGTGAAGAGATGGTGATGCCTCAGATTAAGCGCCGCGCCGCACCACAACACCGACCCTACTAGACCCAATCCAGATGGCCATGAAGATGGTTGGTGTCGATATGAGTACCCTAGCGAGCCACACCGATTCTCCAGACAGCAATAAAAGAAAGTGGTGTGCCTTCTGTCCCTGCGGTGATGATAAAAAAGTTTGTGCGAGATGTGATACGTGCAAACGTCCAGTATGTCATGACCACAGCATACTGCACACAATTTGTGAACAGTGCCTATAAGGCCAGAAAGTCTATCATAACTATTGCAAAAGTTGACTTTTGAGTGTGGCTTGATCTGTTTGTATCTGAGATGTTCAAAAACTCAAGTACATATTGTTCTGTTTGCACAAGTTCAGGGCTGAACTGTTTCTTCACTTTTTTTCAGTATCAACGCTATTCTGTCGACTTCTTCCGTTTCCAGCAAAGACTCTAGTTGGTCAAATTTTTAGTTATATGTTGCACTTTTGTTGAAATAATATCCTTAAGCTTGAATTTTGTTGATATTAAATTAAATTTGTTGCAAAAGAGGTAAATTATATAAGGGTTCCAAATGGACCCCTGTTGGTATGATTAGTACACAAAATATGTTGGTAGTATGAAGGTTAACTTGTTGAGTGCTAGAAACCACTATCAGGGGGTTTCGAAACAATTAGGGTAGCTGAGTAAAACCCAATGTTTTCTTTGCTCATGTTTCATATTAAGGCAAATGCAAATAATATTTTGTTTATATGAATTTGTTCTAATACAAATTATTGGAGAGTGCTTGTGGGCACTCTCAAATAATTTGTAATAAAACAAATTTTGAATAACAAATTCAGACCACAAAAAATAATCTAGCCCTCAATGAGTGAAATTTTTTTTTTCCTCCTGCCAAGATTTTGAGTACTTGCCATAAAGCAATCAGATGAAATTTGGCACACTAATTAACCTTTATGCCGAGTTCACAGCTAAGGCTGTGATTTTTAATTGCATGTCTTTATGCTTTTATCTAAAACCGCGTCCAATTTAGACATTTTTCTAACAATCCTAACAGACTTGAACTTCAAAAATTGCTCCTAGAAAAATGACACACAGACTCATTCTCACTGGACTTAGAGCCACTTTATGCGCGACAAGCTGTTTGAGGACTAACATAATAAAAAGAACAAACTGCATGACCTGCAATTTTATTTACCTCATCACTTGGCGCTCATGTGGCAAACAGTATATCGGGGAAACTAAAATAAATTTTGAAATCAGTATACGCAAACATTTAGCAGATATCAAACACAAAAGTGACATACCACTTCATTCAATATGTTCACACCACTGCGGATCTTATTTCCATGTTATACAGGTACTTAACTCCTATTATTTATATATTAATTTATTTATTTATTTATTTATTTATTGGTGTTTTAAGGTCACAAATTTCTGCACAATGGCTAATCATGACGGAAACATGGAGATAAAGTGAAGTTTATTCAATCGTTTATACCCATATTGCCCATTGTACAGGACTTTCACCCCAAGCGTTGGTGACTGGGTTCTATTTTACCATTAAAACTGAGCTGAGTCCCAGGGGAATTACCTCTGATCCCAAAGCTCCTAATTTTATGAAACAAAAATGAAAATGTGAAATAGAATGGACTACATGCTTAAAATGATAATACCACTTGACTTAAACAGGAAGGACTTTTAATGAATAAAAAGAATAAGTTAAAACTATCATCGTATAATTCTTATACAGAGACCTGCGAACGGTTCAAAATTCGATTCGGCTCAAAGCCAATCACCTAGGTTCGACATTTTCGAACCCAAGCCCACTTCCATTCAAAAGATGTGTATGTCTGTCATATTTGATGTGAATAACATTAGCTCTTAACTTGCTGAGTGTTTCCAAAATATTTTTCATCAAATATAGTCATGGTTGCTTTGAAACAGCCATGACTAGATTTAATGAAAAATTCAACTGACTTTAACTCAAGAAATCACTGGTGAAAAAATCCATATCATTTACAGAGGGACAATTTGATTAAATGTGCCCAAATTATACTTATATCAGTGGTAAGAGACAACCTGTCCTGGGCAGGAATATCTTCCAGCAGCATGCAAGGACTTAAAAACATTCGAAATACCAGGTGCTTTCATGATAGAAAATAATCTTCACGTAATTACTATTTCTGCCCTGAAAGGACCCATGAGGCTCAAATGGAGAACTTTCTTTCACCTAAAGCAAAATATTACATTGTATTTTCACAGTTTTTGCCATGATTCCAACAATTTTGGGCTTGTCTAACGTACACTGCTATGTGTATGCTGGAGTATATCTACCTATCATGGTATCACGATACTGACGGACATAAAGATTTGAGATGCGATTCAATTCAAAACCTTAGCAGAGATCAGATTCGAGCTGAAATCGGAGGTTCACAGGTCCCTATTCTTACATTACAAACCACTCTTTCTGACTCTGACTTATTATTATATGATACCATTAATGTTCAAAATTACGTTGAGCTGAGATACAAATAACTGCCCCTACTGAGGGCATTCTGTTATGACATAATATGGGATTACAACCTACAAGTACCATATTTACTCTATGTATTGGGACAGCTGAAAATAATTTCACAGGTGTCCCAATTCTTAGAAAATGGGGAAAGAACAGAGCCTGGTCTTGATTTGATGCTGAATAAAGTTGTGTGTGATTCGTTTTCCATCACTATATACGAAAATCGACGTCCAATTTTTTTTTATATTTTCATTTTTTGCTTCCAAAACATAGCTTATGATACCTAATTGGAACGAGCTCGTTCCAATGAGGGATCATAGATATGTTTTGGAAGAAAAAATGAAAATGTTTAGTTACCCAAGAATTTTTTCTATGAGTGTCGTCTGCTACTAGCGACGGGCCAACTGGAAACAAATCTCCTGAATGTCCCAAACTTTGGAGCATAAAAAAAATATAGTTTTCTGGAAAAAATGTGTGTCCCAAATCATAGAGTGTCCCAATACATAGAGTAAATATGGTACATTGAACAATGATCAAGCAATAAAGATGGAAGTTTTGGGAATTTTATGGTTTGGTTCTGGTTTTTGCAGAAAACTAGTAAACCATACCACAAGAACCAGCAAAAAGAGGCCCTAAGTTTTCACTGTGTTTGTACACAAACTGATTAAACTATCTTACTGTGAGGGAACTGGACTTTTGACCACTGTTGACTCTCGTTACTTTGTCTATCCAGCAAAGGGGCGATTTTCTCATTGTCTCTCTTATTAACTTGCCCACTGGATGAATCGATAACAGACAAAAATGTGATACAGTGGAACCCTGTTAATTGAACAGAGACTTTGCCAAAGAAAATTATTCAATTAACAGGAGTATTCAATTAACAGGGATTGTGTTACTTTCCTGTATTCTAGAGATAAACTTAGTATTTATTCTTTTATATCTTGTTTGACAGAGCTCCAGGAGCTCTGTAAAACAAGATATAATAGATTAAATGCCTATAATTGATACAAACAAAGGAAAACTGGGGAGAGTCAGGGCAATTTCTCAACAGCTTACAAGATTTTTTATTCAATTAACAGGAGTTTACTCTATAGCCTACATTCAATTAACAGGTCAAATTTGTACTGGAGGTACAGTACGTGGAGAGTGGATTGTAACAAAATACCTGCAGAGTGGAGTTATCACCCAAGCTATTACTTTAAACCTTTGTACATATCGACAAAAAACACAAGAAATGTTTCAGCCAATGGACCTCCGGGTTAAACCCGGAGGTCCATTGGCTGAAACTTTGCTTGTACTGGTTATGCTTTGCAACAAATTTGCAATTATTGCTTGGGTGGAATCTCCACTCTGCAGGTGATTTAGTGATAATACACTCTCCACGTAATGTATGCTAAATGGTTTTGTGTTGGCAATTCATATTCAATTAACAGGGTTGTTCAGTTAAGAGATATCCAATTAAGTGGGCACCACTGTATTGCCCACCGGATGAGTCAATAAGAGACAAAAATGTGATATTGAGAACACAATATAGATTAGACAAACTTTATTCATCAGTTACTCTAATTTATGTTTTTTTTTCTGACTCAATAGGCTTAGCAACTGATCCTCAAGGATCCCTAAGAATGATCAAAGGGAAGTTAGGCTGAACCCATTGGAGATACTGACAGAGAGGCTTTTTGTGGTGAGTGCTGTTGTACAAACTATTGGGACTCTTTACTATGTTAATGAGCCTGAACAAGCCTGAAAATAAGAAAATAAGCAATCCATCATTTGCAGAATGAGGTGCCCAAGGGGGAATTTGCTAATGCTATCCCATACAGTGGGCCAGTTTATCTTCTGGGTACCTCTTTCTGTTTAAACCCGAGACCTTGATACAGATTGAGGTTCTATGCAGAGTAGCATCACCAAATTCACCCTCTATGGACCTCATTCTGAAGATGACAATCTGCATATTTTGAGGCCTGAGCCTGAAGTGTTATTTACTATATGTCCATAACACATTGAATGAAAGTGTCAATGACTCTGTAGCTCAACTTGTTTAAGACATGTACATGTATAGTATGTGACACAGCAATGACAAACATCTAGGTAATGACCTGATAACAAAGGTACATGTAAAGTATTGTAACGGTCTGAACATAAATGCTGACCATAGCCTGTAACAAATGTGTAGGTAAAGTATTGTAAAGGTGGGCGACAGTTAGATGCTACGCTAGAAAAGAAATCTTTTGAGTTCCAGAGTGGGTCTGACTGAACCGAAAAGTTAAACAAGAGGCCCCAAGGGGCCTGAGGGCGCTCATCTGACATGGTAGCCTAAATCGATGGTTTAGAGGTAAAACCCTGTATCTACCAAATTTGGCGAAAATTTGTTTTTCTTATGTTCTAACAGAGCAGAGCGAGGTCTATTTTGTGCCGAAAACGGCATATTAGTATCCCTTAGCATTGTTAAGTTATTGACAGAAATTTAACCCTGTATCTCCATATCTACCTGAATATTAATAAGTAAAAGACCGCAAACAAAGATAATGGGTTTTACCATAACTTAGTAAATATGAAAGACTGGTCCAAATTTCTGGTAAAACCCTCTATCTGCTTTTAAACTGTTATGCCAATTCATTCTGAACATTAAATGTGTATTAATGTACAGCTAAATGACTGTATTAAACTTTACATTAATCTTCCAGAACGTTAGTGTGCCATATGGCCAACTGAAGTCATGACAAACACATGCTTATCAAATTAATGGGGTTTCCCAAACTAAAGACCAGATTGTCCCAGAAAAATGTGTCAGCTAAATTCAATAAAATGATGATAATGTCTGAATTACCTCAACACAGGTTATCAATCTTAACCTCTGAAAACCAAATAACTGATAAAAGTGTCATTCTATGTTGTTTTATCATGATTTACTTATATCACAATACCAACAGTAATGTATGCTGTCTAACTAATTACCTGGGAAGGGAAGTTGGGGGTTTATTCATTTATTCATGGCACATTGAAAGTTTTTAGTTTCCTCACATCTAGATTCCATCAGTTTGCTTGTGCAAAGAATCTTGGAGTAGACTGACTAATGCTATAACGGTTTGAACATAATAATTAAAATCAACAATAGCCTTGACAGAGAAGACTTGGAAAAAGAAAATTGCAACCAAAAGGTGAGTACAGTCCCATTTATCAATTTAGCTGATACCGTTTTCTCCAATTATTCCTGAACTATTGTTTTAGAAATCATCTAAAAAAAAGTAAGTATTGTTTGTTCCAAGGTGTCGGGCCAGATGTTAAGTCAGTGTGCCCCACACCCCTGTGGGGATCTCTGTCAGAATTGTTTGCCTCTTTTCACAAGAATGTGTGTGCATCATTGGAGTGTTTTGTTCATTTTCCCCAATATTTTCAGAAATTTTGTCGGAAATTCTCAAACATCCCCCACCCCCATGGGGAATAGTCTGGTTTAGGGCCTGCAAGATGTATATTATGGCTCCATCCCGTCCACACCATCATTGCAAGGGCAGAAACCCTACGACAGGCTATTAATGTTATTCCAACTTCTTTTATTTTCATAGCTTTTAATCAATCTATTTTGAAACTGAAATCTTGGGTCTTCCCCAGTAGTTCTGATTTGGCGGTGGATGGAATCTTTGTGTGTATGAGTGGTGGTAGTGGGCCGGTGGGGGGGGGGGGGGGGGGGGGGGGGGTGCGTGTGTGAGGGTGAGGATGTATATGTGTGTAAGGAAAGGAGGGTATTCATGAGTGCTGAGGTAAGTAAAATTGTAATATAGTATGGTAATTATGCCTCAATGTGGCATTTCACTCCCTTACTCACAGCTACCTCCCAATTATAAGTATACCCAGATATACCCAATGACTCATAATTATACTTGGTTGCAGGAAATTAAATGTTCCCTTGTCACCTATTGTTTTAACATCACACACATTCAGATTATCAATGTTTGGGTTGGTACTAAAATGTTTTATTTGCTCACTCCGACAGCTGGGGCTTAATTATGCGGTTATTGGGTGGAAATTGGGGTAATCTGGTACCTATGATACACTGCCTCGATAGAAATGCTAATATATTCATCTCTTCCTCTCTTTCAGGTAATGGACTTCCCAGAAGCTGATGACGCAGCTCTCATTGCGGCTTCAATCGAAGTTGAAGGACAAAATGTTAAATTTGACAGCCCGATTGAGGCAGAAGATGATATTGAATTCTGTGCAAAGTCAGTGCTTGATGAAATGATTTCACTGATAGTCCAAAGAAATCAAGAAAATTCATTAAGGTCAGGAGCAGACAAAGATAAAACGGAAAATATGCAGTGCTCCGTGAATTTCATAGATGCTGAACTTATGTTGGCGGCACATATGGACCCCGAGGCATCATCAGATGCAGATGTAGATACTGAACTCGGTGATGTGAGTATCAAGATAAATGAAGATGAAGGCTTCAATACTTCAGACGACGAACCCTTGATAAAACTGAAGCAGGCTTATGATTTGGAAACTTCCGACGATGAACCGTTAAGTAGTGTGAACATACCCAGTGATGTTGATTATTATGATTCTTTGTCCGATTCAGTCTACGAACCGGAGTGTGATGTGCCAAATTCTACAGATTCCGAGTTCGTCGAAAGTCCCGATGAGTTACTTCAAGAGACTGTCATTATGAAGAAGAAACTGCATAAGAAAAAACATATTCGTCAGAGGAAAACACAAAAAGAGCAACCCCAGAAAATCACCGAGGGGGGTATAGCTGAACTACCGAGAAGGGCATACAGCTCACCAACAAGAGAACACACTAGATTACATGACCTCTTGGTAGCAAATGATTTAAAACATGTCCAAGTAGAGTCTGACGGAAATAGTTTTTTCGAAGCTGCAAGCCTACAACTGGAATCATATACTGGACGTGATATTCGGGACATGGTATGTAGGGAATTAGAGAATAACATCAGTCGTTACATTAGTTTGATTCAACATGAAACAAGTTCCGACCAAAATGACTGTTATTTAAATTTTGTGTCTAATTTGAACAGCATTAAGGAGTGTGGAAATTGGTGTCCAGAATTCGAAACTATCATACCTTTCGCATTAGCCGAGGTATTTACGGAACCTGTGGTAATCTATACAAACAAAACAATCCAACCAGTCATGAATTTTGATCCTGACACAAAATCTACCGATTGTCACCCTATAAAATTGTGTCACATGAAGGATGGTGATTCGCAAAGCCAATATGGTGCATGTGTAAGAATTCCGAACCATGTTCCACCAAATGAGCCCTATATTTCGAAACCATCGTCACATACTAACATATCAGATGTCAGCGACTTGAGTGATAATGGAAATAAAAGCAACTCATCAATTCCCATGGACACAACAGAAGAATGTATGACGCCCATATATGGGGGATCACCAGATAAGAGGAAAAGTGGTTCCATGAGTTGCCCTCGCAAACGAGCATCATTCCTTACTCCACCAAAGAAAATGCGCTTTCGAAAAATGTATGCCACTCCAGAAAATTGGAAGTGCAATATCAGGAAAAAATTAAAACTCAGTGGGAGAGAATATGTCAATTCCAAAGGACAAACTATATCCAAAAAGTCTGTAAAACCCATAAGCTGTGAAAAGTGTAGGTATAAATGTAGGGAGAAGATAGTTCATGAGGATAGAGAAGCAATATTTAAGCAATTCTACGAACTGGACAGTTATGAGAAACAAAAATCATTTGTATGTGCATGTGTCATAGAACAAAATACGCGGACGTACATCGATTCAGATATGGTTCCGGTGGCCAAAAGGAGAAAGGTTGCAAGGCGATATTCATTCACCTGTGAAGGCAATAGAATCACCGTTTGCAAAGCTTTCTTCACAAAGACATTAGATATTGGTGAGGCTTACATTGATCATGCCTTATCTTGCAAATCTTGTGGGATATTCACAGGCCGAGAGAACCGTGGGAGACATACACCACCCAACAAAACCGACCAGGCTCAACTTGACATGATGCGCCAACATATCGAATCGTTTCCAGCTGTTGAAGCACATTACACACGTTCAACAACAAAACGAAAATATCTAGAGCAAGGACTAAACATAAATAAACTGTAGGAGTTATATATTGAGTTTTGCAAATCCAACAAAACTCGGCCCGTGTCAAAGGTCAAAGGGAGTGTATAGAAAGTTCTTCAACGAGCATTTCAACTATTCGTTTCATATCCCCCAAAAAGACCAGTGCCTTTTATGTACAAGGTACATCAGAGAGAAAGCGCTTAAAACTGGTGTCTCAGCTGAATTAGAAACAGAGTATCAGTCTCACCAGGCACGAAAAGTGAAAGCCAGGTATCAAAAAACAGTTGACAAAAAACACGCATCTTCAGATAACAACATCAAAGCAGTCTGTTTTGATCTCGAGGCAGTGTTACCAACGCCTTGTGGATTAGTTAGCCAACTCTATTATAAGAGGAAGTTGAGCTGTTACAACCTATCCATCTACTCGAAACAGAAGGGAAACGTGGTTCATGTGAGATCTCATCATTACCTATACACATCCAACATGTTATACTCTTCTCAGACAGTTGCACTGGCCAAAATCGAAACAAGTATGTCGCTGCATCCATGTTGTCATTCGTGAGATCCCACACCAGCTTGGAGACAATAAATCATAAATTTCTTGAAACTGGCCACACGCAAATGGAGTGTGATTCAATGCATGCTGCCATTGAATTTGCAAATAAGAAAACATCTATTTATGTGCCTAGTCAATGGGATACAGTTATGAGGATGGCCAGGAGGAAGAACCCATATCAAGTAATACCCTTGAAGTTTGGGGACTTCATTGACTTCAAAAAAATTGCGCAATACTTGTTGAAGAATTCCAAATCAACCACTGATGGTACGAAGGTCAACTGGATGCAGATCAAATGGTTGCAGTACAGACGATCGGCCCCAGATTCAATTTTCGTCAAACATGATTATGACGATGAATCTTTCCAAGAAATGAGGTGTGTTGGGAAATCGCGGCGTCACCAGAGCACAACAAATCAGTTGCCCAAGCGTTACAAGAAACCAATGGCAATCTCAGTAGCAAAGAAGAAAGACCTTGTGGATTTGTGTTCATCTGGGGTGATTCCAGAAGAGTACCATCAGTTTTACCAGAAGATGAACTGTGAGATGCCTGTTAACGACAACTTACCCCAACCGGATTGTGATGAAAGTGACTATGACACAGATGACGAATAATGAATACTGTTTGTTGCGAGATACACTGTTCATATGGGTGTGATTATACCCAATAATTGGATTAATTAGTCTAGTTTAGTTTATGTGACTTGTTGACATGAACTGGGATGTTTATTTTAATTGATGTGACTGGACACACTTGCAGGAAATCTTCTCAATAATGTAAGTAAAATATTCTCTATTTTTTGAGTAAGGTTGCTCGCAGACTTCAAATGGGTTGTCAACTATTTCTTTAAATCTTCAAACTGATAATTATTACGTTGCAGCGTTTTGTAACCCTCTCTGACACTACCTCCAACTAGTAAGCTATATACAATTTGTGTTGCATGTCATTCATAACCATGCGTTGCATATTCTGGAAATAACATCTGTTGATTGGGCGAACCGGGTTAATAATTAAAAGAAACATTGAAGAAAACTATACTACATCGCCCGATATAGTAAGCTTGGCTTCAGATGTTTAAATTATCACCCCATAAACCCAATCGACACAGTTATGTTTTGTGATTTAATCTTGTCATTTCAAAAAGTGGGCGAAATTGAATATTATCAGGGAAAAGTGGGTGAAGAGGTGCACATTAAATATATTCCATGAAAAGCATTGCTGATATTATTAGAACCTCCCCACCCCAGGAAGTAAAGAAGTGTTTGTTGAATATGGTAAACAAGTTTCGTTTTACTGGTAAAAAGGGACCCGGTCACCAATGCGTGGGGTGGAAGTCCCCTAAAAAGGCAAAATAGATGCCAACGATTGGTTAAACTTGACTTTACACCATTGTTGTGGTCACAATTTGCCATAGTGGCAGAAAAGTGGCATTCAACACTGATAAATGAATTAATGAATTACTGAACTTAAACTGTCGTGAAATGTTATTGCTGGATAAGGGGTTATGTTCTCATTTTGAACTCGCGAGTGTAATAATATGTTACAACATAAACAGCTATCTATCGTTACTATATTTTTCCTCAAATTATTTATACTGAGGGATTGAAAATGCCAAGAAGCAAAATGCAGTGAACCCACTTACGCAGTTTTAGCATTACTGTATAGTGGTGGAGATTGTCTTTGTGTTTTGGCAAAATCACGTATCTCGCTTTACGATATTTTTCCTCATTTTTTTCTGATTGAATCATTATTATTTGCAGGAGCATAACATTGTATATCCTGTTACCTTGTTTTAGAATAACTTTATATGTTATGTGTTGCATTTCTGTTACGCTAAAACTCTGTATTTAACCCCTAATTAATAAATTAGCAATTTATGAGAAGAGCATATTCACCTAATATATAGGGCATATAAAGATTATTAGACAATAGATATTTGAAGAAATCTACGACAACAGAATTCGACAAAGTTATAAAGTGTCTCTTACTAGCTAAACCGAAGTTTAAAAATGTGATTACTCAAAAAGTCAAAAAAATCAGATACAGGGTTTTGGCTCTAAACAGTCGAAATATCAACCCAGAGAATTGATTTCAACAAGTTGCATCTGCTCCTCCTAAGAAAAGCTAAAACCAAATATCCAAAGATTCTGACCAGTGGATCTACAAAAAAAAAAGATTTTTAAAGAATATTCCTCATATTGAACTAAGTTATAATTTGGGCACCCACAAGGAGCCCATATATGAACCCAGGGACTTGGCTTTAACAAACTTGAATCTCACCCCCTTAAGGATGCTGCACACCAAATATCAAAACATTCTGACTGCTGGATCTGAAGAAGAAGATTTTTAAAGAAAATTCCTCATTTTGAACTAAGTTACAATTCGAGCTCCCACAGTGAGTCCAAATATGGACCTAGGGACATGGCTTGAACAAACTTGAATCTCACCCCCTAAGGATGCTGAATGCCAAATATCAAAACATTCCGACTGCTGGATCTGAAGAAGATTTTTAAAGAAAATTCCTCATTTTGAACTAAGTTATCATTCAGGCTCCCACAGTGAGTCCAAATATGGACCTAGGGACATGGCTTGAACAAACTTGAATCTCACCCCCTAAGGATGCTGCATACCAAATATCAAAACATTCCGACTGCTGGATCTGAAGAAGATTTTTAAAAAATATTCCTCATTTTGAACTATGTTATAATTCGGGCTACCACAGTGAGCCAAAATATCAACCCAGGGACTTGGCTTGAACAAACTTGAATCTCACCACCCTAAGCATGGTGCATACCCAATATCAAAAGATTCTGCCAGCTGGATCTTGAGAAGAATATTTTCAAAGAAATTTGCCTAATATGCACTAAGTTCAAATTTGGGCTCCTATACTGAGCCCAACTATAAACCCAGGGGGGTCGATTTGAACAAACTTGAATCAGATCCACCCCACAATTTTGCATACCAAATATCAAAAGATTCTGCCTGCTGGATCTGGAGAAGAAGACTTTTTAATAAATTTGCCTGAAATGCACTAAGTTTGAATTCAGGCTTCTATAGTGAGCCCAAATATGAATCCAAGGGGGCCAATTTGAACAAACTTGAATCAGATCCACCCCACAATGTCGCATACCAAATATGAAAAGATTCTGCCAGCTGGATCTGGAGAAGAAGATTTTTGAAGAAATTTGCCTGAAATGCACTAAGTTCGAATTCGAGCTTCTATAGTGAGCCCAAATACGAATCTAGGGAGCCGATTTGAACAAACTTGAATCAGATCCACCCTACAATGTTGCATACCAAATATCAAAAGATTCTGCCTGCTGGATCTGGAGACGAAGATTTTTTAAGAAATTTGCCTGAAATGCACTAAGTTCAAATTTGGGCTCCAATACTGAGCCCAAATATAAACCCAGGAGGCCGATTTGAACAAATTTGAATCAGATCCACCCCACAATATTGCATACCAAATAAGAAAAGATTCTGCTTGCTGGATCTGGAGAAGAAGATTTTTTAAGAAATTTGCCTGAAATGCATCAAGTTCGAAATCGGGCTCCTATACTGAGCCCAAATATGAACCCAGGGGGCCGATTTGAACAAACTTGAATCAGATCCACCCTACAATGTTGCATACCAAATATCAAAAGATTCTGCCTGCTGGATCTGGAGAAGAAGATTTTTTAATGTTTTTCCCATTGCCTACAGTGTTAAAAAGTGCTGACTCAGCACTTTTTCAAAGTCCTGAAAAAAGTACCTCGTGATCAAACCGATAGGGATTTTTTTTAACCATTCTATTCTACTGGATAGTAAGCTTTATACAAAATAAGAATTCTCTGTGCCATGTAGTTTTGGAGATATGGCAGTTTTAAGGTTTTTCCTATTTTTAGCTCCTGAGGTTCCCACGGGGCAATGAGAAAAAAAATTTTTTGCACCAATTAACTACTTATGACCCATTATCATCTCATATCAAATTTGGTTCAAATCGACCTCACGGTTCAGAAAATAGATATTTTAGGTGTGGCCAAAATTTTTGCCCCTCCCATAACGAAGGCAAATAATGCCCGACAAACTTCACTTGAACAAATTTGATTCTAAACCTCAAAAGGACTCTGTATACCACATATCAAGTCTCTGCTACTGGTGGTTCATTAGAAGAAGATTTTCAAAAAATTTGGCCATTTTTTCCCCACACCTCTACTCACTATGAGCCAAAACCTAATTTGGACAAAAATCAAAATGCCCCTATATAACCACTACTTACATGAAATTTAATTAAAATGTGGCCAGTGGTTTAGGAGAAAGAGGCTCAAACACCACCTTCACGACGGACGAAGAGTGATAAGAAAAGCTCACTCTGACTTTCAGTCAGGTGAGCTAAAAATTTATAGTAATTTATATATTTTTTATATTTACCAATGACCCAGACTTAGCTGCTGGTGCGAACTCTTAAAATTCTAGGGCCAAACACAAATTTTGCCCCCCAAATCCCCAAAATTTGTATCAAAATCCAAAAAATCAATGTCCTATGTGGTCCTCCATACCTTTATCCACTGTGCATGCGCAGTGTCAAGGAAGTCCCGAAATTGGCACCAAATCCTCATTCTTACAACCAGTGCCTGGTAAGTGTTATGTAATCAGCGGGGAGGTATGAGTTCCCAACACATGGGAGGGCCAACGCTCGTATGACACGTGACATATACAAATGCTTCACACCGAGGTACACTTTAAAAATATAACATAAATGAGATAGACATCAGCTTTACACTTTAAAGCCATCCCGACACCGACGTGGAATTACTGACTCCAGAGGAGGTATTCCCTTGCTTTTCACTATAAAGCAGGTGATATAAGGGAACACCATCCCCCCCCCCCCCCCACCTTCCCCTTGCTCTGGGTCAAATACCCTAGAATGAAGAGGGCAGCAGGACAGAGTCACGGCCGGAACAGAAAGCCTGCATAACTACAGTTGCAACTGTTTAGTGGACGACATTCTGAGCAACAGATAACGGACCTAAACAACGCAGGTCGCCAGAAATGAACTCAATATTTCTAAGATAAAAATTTGTGGACGTGGAAGGCTGAGACCAATATGCAGCCTTCATCAAATCGGTAATAGCAACACTATTAGCATAAGCCCAAGATGTAGAAAGCACTCTTACTTCATGCGCCGAAATCTTAAGCACAGACTGCTGAGTTGAAGATAATTTTTCATAAGCAGTACGAATAGTTGAATGAATCCACTTTGCAATAGAATGGACTGTAATGTCCTTTCTATTAGGCAGCAGAGACAGAAAGAAACGCTTATGTCCCTTTCTGATAAACTCAGATCTACGTTTGTAAATACGCATAGCTCTAACTGGACAAAGCAAAGGCCTATGACCAAGCCTTAATAACAATAGGTTCAGGGTACTTATTAGGAGCCTGAATCTTAGCCAAAAATCCAACATTAGTAGTCAATGTAATAGTATTACCAGAACTAAGATAGTGAGAATCATCAACAGATAGTGCATGAAGCTCACTAACTCTTCTAGCAGAAGAGAAGGCTAAGAGAAAAGCTGTCTTATAAGATAAGTATTTGAAGTCCACTGTGTCAAGAGGCTCAAATGGCACTTCTTTTAGCTTCAGAAGAACCCAAGCTAAATTCCACTCAGGAATTAACCTAAGGGTTCTAGGTCTATTTATCGAAAAGTTTTTCACTAACTTAGATAAAGAGACATTAGATCCAATTTGTAAGCTATCATGATGAGCATAGGTATCCGACAGCATAGACCTATAACCCTTAATAGTTATTGGCTGCAGTTTGATCTCGTCAAACAAGCAGACCAGAAAATTAGCAATGTCTGCAATGGAGGGATCATAAATATCAACAGAATGATCCCTACACCATCGAGAGAAAACCTTCCACTTAGCAGCATAATTTAGCGAAGAGGAGGTTCTCCTACAGTTAGAAATTGCATCCACTGCTCGTCCTGTAAAATGCTTGCTGTGCAAGAAGGACCGCACAACGGAAATACGTGAAGGTTGAGACCTTGTGGGTTGTGATGCAGTGTGCGCGATTTCCCCTGCAAAAGAAGGTCCACCCGTGGAAGAAGCTTCCACGAAATGTCCCACAACAGACACCTGAGAGTCCAAAGCTTTCTTAGTAATCTGATCATAGATTATAGAAAGCTTACCGTCGAAGAGAAGCTCTCCGGAGACCGGAGAGACTCGAAGAGAGATTTTCACCTTACTATCCACTCTTGTGGATGCAGCCAGGGCAGCATCACGTCTGACTAACTCCAGATTTGCCACTGAAAGGGCAGAGTTATACGTAGAATATGCTATGGCCCTCGAAAGAACTCTCAAGGAAGTTTGAACATCCTGGAATTCTTTTCCTTCGAGACGTAATGATAACGCTCTGGTAAGGTGATCTGCGTAAGATAAGGCGTCTAAACTGATTCTGTTAGATGAGATTGTCGTCTCCAGCATACTGGAGTGAATCGACATAGACGCCGGCAATGACAATTCCAAGTCTTCTGCCTGGTCGTCTAAACGCAGAGGAACTCTCGGCATGCCCTCTCCTGCCATTTCAAATCTATTTCTATTATTGATGAAAGGCAGCTGTAGAGCATGAGACGATAAGAAACCGGATTTGCCAGTCTCAGAGGCTAGCTTGAATATAGCGTCATTAAGTAGTTCAAATGTCCGCGTGACATTTCTGGACTGGGTCAGAAACTCAGGCGCAATGTCCCTATTCCGGCCGAAAAAATCTGTGTCCAGTGACGCTATCAGACTCTTATCAGGTAACGCAGCATTTTGGTCCGGAGGAACAACTTCTGGAAGGTGCTGCCAGCTGAAATCTATGGCCACCTTATGTTGTTTGGAAAGGGAAAATTCCAGCTCTGCTGATTCCCTTTCACCATCCGAATGGACCACATGAGAATCTCAGTCGTCCCTTTCTGACTCTGCAGAGAGCGAACCGACCCAGCTTCCTCAGACAGTTCCTGTTCTGAAAAAGTTTCTGATGGCTGCAGGGATGCTGCGATGAGTTGAGCTATCTGTCATAGCAAGTCCATCACGGAGGCCTGTGGTGCCGTGGTCTTACATGATTTAGCCGCTGGAAGCTCCTGGGATGTTAATTCCGGCATACTTCTTTTATGCGAACGTCCCGACTGGAAAGGCCTCAGGTCCTTGGCTACTGGATGGCGTGACCTGGTCGACGTGGAATCCTTGGTCGGTGAAGCAGGATGGATATCTTCGGCCACGTAGCCAAGATGCAGTCGTGTGTGCTGCCGTGAAGATGAGGAAGCCAATAGACTAGCCACACCGGACTGTCTGTGTGACGGAGCATCCCGGGCAGGAGGAGTGCACGTATGCTCCGACTGACGAATGTTACGTATATAGACCTGGACGAGCTAGCTACCGGACTGAGTGGCTTCCTCCGTTCCATCCTCCGATCCGTCGTCGCCGGGTGTGCATGATCCGTGTTTATAGTGCTTGCAACACCCGATCTCCTTTCCTGGACCGCAACGGACAAACCCGGCGTCACAACCATTTCGTGAATGATTGCTTCATCGGGCGTGCTAGCTGGCGACAATGCCGTTGATTCTACTAGGGACCTCTTAAGCATTTGCCGAGTTTCATTGAGCACTTTAGCCGCTAGCTCTTCATTTGACTTCGACGAAGACATCACAGAAACATCACCCTGTTATTGTTCCTCTGAAAAAGAGACTGAAAAACTAGAGTGACCCTGTGGCGAGAGGACCGGCATGGATCTCTCAACACTAACAATATACCGTGACACACATCTCCAACGTTTGTCATCTCAATTGGCACACACAGAGCAAGAATTAGTGTGAGTACACTGACTACATGAAATACAATGAACATGAGAATCAGAGGAAGACTTCCTCAAATTACAATTTGAACAATATTCTTTCATTTTGAAAAAATATTAACAGTCATCGTACTCGCACAAACCCTTGAAAACAAAGATACATGATAATAATATAATCCATTACAAACATTTCGAAAAATAATACAAAAGAAAAATTTTTTTAAAAAAATTTCAAGATGAGCCCAAGTTCCCAATGGGAATGATGAGCCCAAATGGATCCCAAAACAGCCTAAGTGTGGACAAAAATATTAAAACATATCTAAAAATTAATGTTACACTTACGGACAATATTAATGTATCTGGCTTTGAGCAGAACTAAATAGAAGACAAGGAATCACTGTCAGAAGTAACAGTTGTCAACGTAAACAAGAGCGAATAAAAACCGGAAACAAGACTTCAGGCACTGAAAATATGGCCCGAAATCAGTAACCAATTTTAAACACTATCCGATGTAAAACAGAGGCTTCCAGAGAAGAAACTGCAGTACATCGGATGGTAGATGCATGACCAAAATGCCTGGGGTGAGGATGTAACCATGGGGAAAAACAGAATAAACATTCTGTTACCAAGCCAAAACTCCCAAGAAATTTCAGTAAAAAAATTACAAAAATTATGCCAAAAGCATGGGAGAATAGCAAGGGGGGTATAAAGGAAATGGAGAGAGGAAACACTGAACAAAGAATGGAAATTTCGTAGCAAGAATGAAAACATCAGGCCCATGCCCCAAAATTAGGGAACATGAAATAATTTTGCATAAAAGTTAAAAAATTTATAGTAATTTATATATTTTTTATACTTACCAATGACCCAGACATAGCTGGTGCTAACTCTTAAAATATAGGGCCAAACACAAATTTTGCCCCCCAATCCCCAAAATTTGCATCTAAAACTAAAGAAAACATGTCCTGAAAGGCCCTCCACACCTCGCCCCCACTGCGCATGCGCAGTGTCAAGGACGTTCCGAAATTGGCGCCATTTATCATTCTAATAACCAGTGCCTGGTAAGCGCTATGTACTCAGCGGGGAGGCAAGAGTTCCCAACTCCTGGGAGGGCCATCCCCGTCTGGGTCATTGGTAAGTATAAAAAATATATAAATTACTATAAATTTTTTAACATTTTTATACTGTACCAATGACCCAGACATAGCTGAATAGTAAAAAGGCTGGAGGGCCAAGGACATAGAGCAAAATGGAATACGCTCAATAAAATAAAATAGAGTCATCCCCTGTAGGGAAAAGAAGTAATAGGCCTTACATGTATCTTTCTTATTTATGATAAATTAGAAAGATACAACACCTTCCAAAAATTGAGCTTCATACATCCATGTACTCTATTAATATCCAATAATCCTTATACTAATAATTTTTAAAGTAAGCCAATAATAAAGTAAGTCTAGAGAATAGAGACTCTTATACTCCTAAAAGTGTGTGAGAATTGCATAATCATGTCCGTTGACATATGCAATATTCAAAAGCTATACTTTAAAAACTAAGACTTGAATGAATTTTATAAACTTAAACTTCTCACTAAACAACCATCCCAATAACAGCTCAGAATTACTAACTCCGGAGGAGGTATCCCCTTGTTTTCATAGTAAAAACAGGTGACCCAAGGGAACACCCTCCCCCCCCCCCCCCCTTTTTCTTGCCCTGGGTCAAATAGCCCAGAGCGAAGAGGGCAGCCGAACGGAGACACTGCCGAAACAGACAGCCTACCTAGCTATAGTAGCAACTGTTAAGTGAATGACATTCTGAGCAGTAGATAATAGACCTAACAATAGAGGCCTCCAGAAATGGACTCGATATTTCTGAGAAAAAATTCATGAATGGATGGCTGAGCGCAATGAGCAGCCTTCAAAAATCTATAATAGCAACACTATTAATGTAAGCCCAAGAAGTAGAAGAACTCTTACTTCATGAGCCGAAATCTTAAGCACAACTGCTAAGCCAATGATATACCATAAGCAGTACGCTAGTTAATAGAATCGATTAACAATAAAATGGAGCGTAACGTCCTTCTACTAGACATCAAAGACAGAAGAAGCTTACGCCCTTGTAATAAACAGATATCTGTTTATAAATACATAAACTGTACCCGGAAAGAGTAAAGGCCTATGCCCATACGAAGACGGAAGGACCTTAAAATAATAGGTTCCGGATAATAGGAGCCTAACTCTTATGCAACAATCCAACCTAAATAGTAACGGAAGTATTGATTCCGAAACTATGAAAGTGAAAATCATCCATCGATAGTGCATGAAACTCACTGATTCTACAGTAAAAGAGAAACCAACAGAATTACTGTCTAAAAGGTCAGAATTTGAAAACTACTGTTTCCAGAGGCTCAAATGATTACTTAGCTAAATAAGAACCGAAGTTAAAATCCGTATAGGAATTTAATCTAAAGATTCTAAGTCTATTTATCAAAAAGTTACTAACTGACTTAGATAAAGAGACAAAAGACTCAATTGTAAACTATCGTAGAGTGCATAGGTATGAGGTAACAAACCTATAACCTAAATAACAACAGGCTGCAGTAGATCTTGTGAAACAAGTATACTAAAAACTAGCAATGCGTAGTATGGAGGGATCAACAATATGAACATAATGATCCCTACACCACGACGGAAGAGCCTCCACTTTAGCCGCATAGAATAGCGAAGAAGAGGATCTCCTATAGTAAGAAATCGCGTCCAAAGCTCGTCCAGTACAGTGCTTACAATGCAATACGGACCACACAACGGAATACATGAAGGTTGCGACCTTGCTGGTTGTGATAAAGATGACACGATTTACCCAGTGAAAAAAGATCCTCACATAGAGGAAGATTTCACGTTAAGATCCACAGTAGACAAGAGAGTAAATTACTCATGATCTCTGTGAAGATAGAGATGCTGTCAACAGAAATGTATTGTGGTTGTTTATCTTAGCAATACCTGCTAAAACAACAGCGCCGGAGGATACGCGTATCCTATCATTGCGTCCTATAGATCAATAGAGCGTTAACAGTATTAGCTCAGAGATCTGGACAAGCCAACACATACGTCTGCAATTGATTAGCAAGCTGTGTCATAATAAAACATCATTGGGCGCTCCCATAGATAGCAAATCTGATTAAATACTTGTTTGTTGAGAGTCCATTCTGACAGCAACAAGCGACCCGTAAGAGAACGGGAGTGCGATAAAACAATCAGACGACCCAGAATATGACGGACCAAAACCGAACTTGGTGTACTATAACCAACAGACGGATTCTTTCCATTAAATTGAATAACGGAAACGAAAGAGTGCCTCCCTGGTTCCGGAGATACGCCACTACTGTCGAATTAAAGGACAGGAATTTGGGCATGCGTTTCTGAATAATGTTCATGCAATGACATAAAGCAAGCCTAAAAAAACATTATTCCGCGGAAGTTAAACTGATAGCTAAAAGACTGCGGAACCCAAAGACCCTGGCACTTCGAATCCGTAGGGATCAGTATATATCCCAATCTGTTTGACTGGCAACCGTCATAACAGCCACACTAGGGTCCGGCAACTGCGGCGGCACTCTCTGAGTCAACCACCGAATGTTTGCCCCAGTCTGAATCTCTTGTAACACTAGATAGACAAGAGAATGTATAAATCAAGCAATTCATGGATTGCCGGAAAGTTGCCGTCGAAGAGAAGCTCCTCCGAGAACGAAGCGACTCTGAGAGAGTTCTTAACCTACTATCCACGCGTGGATGTAGCTAGGGCTGCATCACGTCTAACCAACTCCAATCAGCCACTGAAGGGCGGAGTTATACGTGAACAAACTACTGCCCTCAAAAGAAATTACATTGAGAATAATATCCCGTAAATCTTTTCTTGAAGACGTAATGATAACGCCTCAGTAAGGCGGATTACGTATAATAAAGCGTCTAAGTTAAGTCTACTATACATAATGTCGTTCCCAACATTGAAATTGGAAAAGACATAAACGGCGAAAAAGAATATATGCAGTCTTTAATCACACCGTCTAGACGCATATGAACTCTCGGTATGCCCTGCTCTGCCAAAATAAACTATATGTAAAAAAAGATAAAATGGCAGAAATGAGCCACGCGGACAAGAAACTAAACTATCATGCTTAGTAGCAGGCTTGTATATATATATATAATATATAGCGTCGAAAAATAAAACACATGTTGTAATGACAATATTGGACTGCGTCGGTAAGTCAGGGACAAAGTCCCTGTACCGATCGAAAAATCCGAGTCCAATGACGCTATAAGTCTCTTATCCAAGATCGCAGCAATGAAGTCCGAAAAATAATCACTGGAAGAAATGCCAGAAGATATGAAAGGCATCTTCCGATACTACTAAAGGGAAAACTCGAAATCTTTCGAATCCCTTTCGCCATCCTGTCGGACCCTATAAAGCGTTCGGTCGTCCGTAGCTTGATGCAACCGCGGACCGCACCGACCCAGCGCCGTCGGATAATTCCTGATTCGACCGAGAAACCGTCAATTGCTGGGATGCTGCGAAACAACTGTGCTAACTCGGATAGCACGTCCGTCACTGAGGCCTGAGGAGCAGCGGTCTTACGATGCATTGCCGCAGGAAGCTCCGAGATCGTTACCCCGTGCATACTTCCAATATGCGAGCGAACGGAGTGTATAGGCCTCGTGTCCCTTGGCTACCGGATGGCGCGACCTATTCGCTGTGGAATCACTGAATGCCGAAACTGATCGGATACTCGAGGTCACGTAGCCAATGTGCGGTCGTGTGCCCTGCTGTGAGGATGAGGAAGCATTAAAGACAGTCTCTCGGACTGTCAATATAACGGAGCGTCCCGAGCAACGGACATATGCTCCGAATGTAAAATATCTGAACCACAACATGCGGTCCCCTATGTTGTTGGCTTCCTCCGATCTGTCCTCAATCTGCCGTCACTGGGTGAGTACTAAAGTAATTAAAGTGCTCGCATCACCCAAATCTCCTTCCTAGACCGCAACGGACGAACCCGGCAGCCGAACCATTCGATGAATGTACGCTACACCGGGTGAGCTAGCGAATGTCATTCCGTAAGCGATAGACATATTCCATGAGCACTTATTGCCGCTAACTCTTCATTAACTATGACGACAGAGGCACACTTTTGAAAGACATCTCCATAACTCTTCGAACAAGAAACCAGAAATGCTTGGATAGCAAGCATAAAATAATAATATATATAGCGTCGTTCAATAATTCGAAAGTTTGTGTGACATTATTGGACTATGTCGGAACTGAGGGACGATGTCCCTGAACCGAACCAAAAATTTCTAAGTCCACCGACGCTATCAGTTTCTTATCCGGCATCGCAGCATATGTTGTTCCGAAAGGGAAAGCTTGAAATCCACCGAATCCCTTTCGGTATCCCGTCGGACCGGATGAAACTTTCGGACGTCCGTACCCGCTTCCGCGGAGCGTCCCGACCCAGCATCGTCGGATAAAATATATGCGACAGATTCAGTTGATGCTGGGATGCTGCGATAAACTGTGCTATTAAGGAAAGCACGTCCGTTCCCGAGGCCTGTGCAGTAGCGGACTTACGATGCATTGCCGCTGGAAGCTCCGTGTACGTTGACTCCCGCACACTTCCTATGCGAACGTCCGGAGTCTGCAGGCCTCGAGTCCCCGGCTACCGACCCAGCGCTGTCGGATAATTCTCGATCCGACACCGTTTCTGTCGGCTGCTGGGATGCTGCGATAAGTTGTGCTATGTGCACAAGAATGTCCGGCGTCGAGACCTGCGGAGGCGCAGTCTATCGGTGCTTCGCCGAGGGCAGCTCCGCATCAGATGGCTCCCGCATACTTCCTATGCGAACGGCCGGAGTCCATCGGTCTCGAATCCCTGGCTGCCGGATGGTGTGACCTGGTCGCCGAAGAATCCTTGATCGGCGAAGCTGGTAATATATCGGCGGTCACGCAGCCAAGGTGCGGTCGTGTGCGCTGACGAGAAGAGGAAGCCTTAGCAGTCTCAGCGGACTGCCTATACAACGGAGCGTCCCGAGCGACGGACGTATGCTCCGCTAACGACACATTTGTACCACAACATCTGGGGCCAGATGTTGTTGAACGAGAGAGGGGCCTCTCTCGCTTGCCGTCCGGATGGACCGGAACGAGCTATGAACCGGACTAAAAGGCTTCCTCCGTTCTCCCTCCGATCCGCCGTCACTGGGTGTGCATTAAGTTAATTTTATAGTGCTCGCATCACCCCAAAATTCCTTCTAGACCGCAACGGACGAACCCGGCTGCCGAACCATTCGGTGAATGGACGCTACACCGGGCGAGCTAGCGGACGTCAAAGGCCGTCGAACCTACTAGGGTCCTCTTAGGCAATTGGCGTATTACATGAGCACTTTTCCGCTAGCCCTTCATTAATTGTGACGACGGAGGCACACTGTTGGAAGACATCACAGATACATCACCCTAATCTTGATCGTCTGAAATAGAAATTGATAAAGTAGAGTGACCCTGCGGGGAAAGGACCGGAGTGTCCAAATCCCCAACAACATACCGTGACATACGCTTCCCATATTGTCATCGAAATCATACGATACAGAACAGAAGTTAATGCGAGTACACTGACCACATATAGAATGATAATAAGGTCAGAGGAAGACTTCCTCCTAAAACAATTGATCAATATCCTTTCAATGTGAAAAGAAAACAAGTCCTGGTACTCGCACTAACCCCTGGCAATCAAAATACATAATAATAATATGATCCATTAGTATAGAAAAAATAATTGAAATCAAAATATTTTGAAAAAATATTTTTTCAGAACAGCCCAAGTTTCTGAAAAGTAACGTTGAGCCCCAATGGATCCCAAGCCTAAGTGTGGACAAAAATTTTAAAAATATTTTAAACAATTTATTCAA
Organism: Pictodentalium vernedei; assembly: GCA_031216915.1. Classification (NCBI taxonomy): domain Eukaryota; kingdom Metazoa; phylum Mollusca; class Scaphopoda; order Dentaliida; family Dentaliidae; genus Pictodentalium; species Pictodentalium vernedei. Next base: position 168,220,565 of record CM062294.1, read on the forward strand.
CACTTACGAACAATAATAATGTATCTAGTTATGATTAAAATAACATAAAGATATTATTATTTAGAAATCCCCCCCTCACACAGAGGGCTGTTGTAAATGTAAACAATGAGTGTAAAAACACTAAAATAAGACTCCAGGCACCCAGGCCCGAAATCAGTTACCAAAAATACACCATCTAATGCAAAACAGAGACTTCCAGGGAAGAAACTGCAGAACATCAGATGGTAGATGCAGAACACAACGCCTAACCACCCGTAGGTGAAGACGTAAACATGGGGAAAGAACAGAATACATTCTGTTATTAAGCTAAAACTCCCAAGAAATTTTAGTAATAATAATTACAGAAACTATGCCAAAAGCATGGGAGAATAGCAAGGGGGAACTTAAAGGACAGGGAGAGAGGAAAAACACTTGAAAAAACAGTGTAACTAAATAATCAGAATGACAACAAAATGGCTGCTGCCTTGAAAATAGGTAACTTAACATAATTTCATTAAAAAATTTTAAGTTACAGCCCTGATAATATTCTGTCACACATTCTTTTCCTCTCCTCCTTTTCTATCCTCCTTAGAATCACCATTTCACTAATATTTATGTGTCTGGCATCATTTAAACTGAGATTTAAAAGCACAAAGATCAGTCAGATGTTAACTGATGAAGGGCCAAACTTAGAATGATAAATGGCGCCAATTTCGGAACGTCCTTGACACTGCGCATGCGCAGTGGGGGCGAGGTGTGGAGGGCCTTTCAGGACATGTTTTCTTTAGTTTTAGATGCAAATTTTGGGGATTGGGGGGCAAAATTTGTGTTTGGCCCTATATTTTAAGAGTTAGCACCAGCTATGTCTGGGTCATTGGTACAGTATAAAAATATTATAAGTTACAGCCCTGAACACATCCTTCCACTGTTCCTTTCTCTCATCCTTTTATTTCATCCTTAGATCCACCATTTCTTTCATGATTATGTGTCTGGCATCATTTTAACTGAGATTATAAGCACAGATATCAGTGAGATGTTTCTGATTGAAGGGCCAAACAAAGAATGAGGATTTTGCACCAATTTCGGTTCTTCCTTGACATTGCGCATGTGCAGTGGATAAAAGTATGAAGGACCACATAGGACGTTGATTTTTTTGATTTTTATGCAAATTTTGGGGATTTGGGGTGCAAAATTTGTGTTTGGCCCTAGAGTTTTAAGAGTTAGCACCAGCTAAGTCTGGGTTATTGGTACAGCATAAAAATTTATTTGTTCTCATAGCACAGTGATAACAAAGGCACCCCAAACACTCGTTCCTGTCACAAGGTGATAACAAAGGTAGCCCAAGAAGTTTCGTGAAGATCAGTTCATAAATACAGACTCTAGACCGGAGCCATATTGACATGTGCACCTACTGAGTATAAGTAGCACTGAACAAATCAAAGTTCATCTAATTTGCATAATTTCTGCACGAGAAAAAAAACCTGTATTATAAGTGATGTATTCCATGTTACTAAACATTCCTACAAAAATTTATTCAAATCAGAACTTTCATACAGAAGTTCTGTACAAAAAACTGATTGCACTAATTTTGGTACAAAAAAGGTTGCTGGTGGCCATCTTGAATTTTGGACTGCACCCAGAAACACTCGTTCTCATCCCACGGTGACAACAAAGGTACCCAAGAAGTTTCGTAAAGATCGGTTCATAAATACGGCCTCTAGCCTGAGCCGTATTGGCATTTGCAGTTACAGTGCTGACAGTAACATTAAACAGATCAAAGTTAGTCTAATTGGCACAATTTATGCACGAGAAAAAAACCTGTATTATATGTGATGTATCCTATGGTACTAAACCTTCACACAGAAAATTATTCAAATCAGTGCTTTCATATGGAAGTTCTGCACAAAAATCTGATTGCACCTAATTTTGTACAAAATGGCCACCAGCGACCATCTTGAATTTCAGACTGGACCCCAAAACACTCGTTCTCGTCCCACGGTGATAAGAAAGGTACCCAAGAAGTTTCGTAAAGATCGGGTCATAAATATGGCCTGTAGACCGAGCAGTATTGGCATTTGCACTTACAGTGCTGAAAGTAACACTAAATAAATCAAAGTAAGTCTAATTTTGCATAATTTACGCATGAGAAAAAAACCTGTATTATATGTGATGTATCCCATGGTACTAAACATTTACACAAAAAATTATTCAAATCGGAGCTTTCATATGGAAGTTCTACGAAAAAATCTGATTGCACCTAATTTTGGTACAAAATGGCTGCCAGCGGCCGTCTTAAATTTCGGACTGGACCCAAAAACACTCGTTCTCGTCTCACGGTGATAACAAAGGTACCCAAGAAGTTTTGTAAAGATCAGTTCATAAATACAGCCTCTAGCCCGAGCCGTGTAGTGAAGGCATGATGGAAGGACAGACAGACACATGGACGATGGGCCATGGCAATACCTCAAATTTGGCTTCGCCAAAGTTGAGCTAAAAACTAACCAAAACTGAATCTGAAAGAACGTGTCAGTGACACTGTAGTTCAACTTGACAAACGTGAACTTGGTAAGTTATAAGTGAAATGGCAAAATTGAAGGTCAAATGTAAACTAAGGGCAAAAGGAAGAATGCTGATACACAAATGCAGTTAAGTTTAAAAAAAGGCAACTTTTTTACATGAATGCTAATCGATAGCTCTTATCTGGAGGTCTGGCCTAACAAGCACACTAAGTTCTAAAACAATCCTATAATAAATGTGTCCTGTAGGCTATGTCAAAGAAGAATGCTGATGCACAAATGCACTAAATTCAGAAGACTGTTGCTAACAGTAACAGTTTTTGATGGAAATGAAAAGAAAATCAATAGCTCCTATACTGGACACCCAGAATAAGCATATCAAGATTCAAAACAACCTGATAAAGAATCACCCTCTGAGGCATACCAAAGGTAAATGTTAATGCACAAATGCACTAAGTTTGAAGGTTGTCATTGGAAGTGGTAATGTTTTTTTCTTCTTTTTTTTGATGGAAATTCATAAATGTGCCTTGTATGGAGTGCAAAAGGGATATATTGCTGCACAAATGCACTATGTTCAAAGGTTGGTGTCAACGACATTTTTTTGATGTAAAAGTTAAAAAATTTATAGTAATTTATATATTTTTTATACTTACCAATGACCCAGACTTAGCTGGTGCTAACTCTAACAAAACCAGGGCCAAACACAAATTTTGCCCCCCAATCCCCAAAATTTGCATCCAAAACCAAAAGAAATCATGTCCTATAGGACCTCCATACTTCGCCCCTACTGCGCATGCGCAGTGTCAAGGACGTTCCGAAACTGGCGCCAATTATCATTCTTACTGGCAGTGCCTGGTCAGCGCTATGTACTCAGCGGGGAGGTAAGAGTTCCCAACTCCTGGGAGGGCCATCCCCGTCTGGGTCAATGGTAAGTATAAAAAATATATAAATTACTATAAATTTTTTAACATTTTTATACTGTACCAATGACCCAGACTTAGCTGAATAGTAAAAAGGCTGGAGGGCCTAGGACATAGAGGAAAATCCAATAAGCTCAACTATATAATATAGAGGCAACCCCTCAAGGAGAAAAGGAGTATTAGGCTTTACATGTATCTTTCTTATTTTATGTTAAATTAGAAAGATACAATACCCTTCATAATTGAGCACAATAACATTCATGTTCTCTATTAACATCCAGTATAACCCTTATACTAATTATTTTTAAAGTAAGCCAATAAATAAAGTTAGTCCAGAGAATTGAGACTCTTTATATTCTTTTAAAAGTGTCCGAGGATTGTATATTAACGCCCGTTTGACACTTGACATATACAAATGCTACACACCGAGCTACACTTTAAAAATATGACATGAATGAATTTTAACATTAATATTACACTTTAAAACCATCCCGGAAGCGACTCAGAAATACTGACTTCGGAGGAGGCATTCCCTTGCTTTTCACTATAAAGCAGGTGACCTAAGGGAACACCCTCCCCCCCCCCCCCTTCCCCTTGCCCTGGGTCAAATAGCCCAGAGCGAAGAGGGCAGCCGGACGGAGTCACTGCCGGAACAGAAAGACTGCATAACTATAGTTGCAACTGTTTAGTGGACGACATTCTGAGCAACAGATAACGGACCTAAACAATGCAGGTCTCCAGAAATGGACTCAATATTTCTGAGATAAAAATTTGTGAATGTGGATGGCTGAGACCAATAAGTTACCTTCATTAAATCTGTAATAGCAATACTATTAGCGTAAGCCCAAGAAGTAGCAAGAGCTCTTACTTCATGAGCGGAAATCTTAAGCACAGACTGCTGAGAAGAAGATAAACTCTCATAAGCAGTACGGATAGTTAATTGAATCCATCTAGCAATAGAATGGACCAAAATGTCCCTTCTATTAGGCATCAAAGACAGAAAGAAACGTTTTTGTCCCTTTCTGATAAACTGAGATCTCTGTTTATAGATACGTAACGCTCTAACAGGACAGAGTAAAGGCCTACGCCCGTCTGAAGACGGAAGAGCCTTAATGACAATAGATTCCGGATATTTATTAGGAGCCTGATTCTTAGCTAAAAAACCCCCATTAGTAGTAAAGGTGATAGTGTTCCCGACACTACGATAGTGAGAATCATCCACCGACAGTGCATGAAGCTCACTGACTCTTCTAGCAGAAGAGAAAGCTAAGAGAAAAGCTGTCTTATAAGATAAGAATTTGAAATCTACTGTCCCAAGAGGTTCAAATGGCTTTTCCTTCAGTTTAAGAAGAACCCAAGCTAAATTCCATTTAGGAATTAACCTAAGAGTTCTGGGTCTATTTATCAAGAAGTTTCTAACCAACTTAGATAAAGAGACATTAGATCCAATTTGTAAACTATCATGATGTGCATAGGTATCCGATAACATAGACCTATAACCCTTAATAGTAACAGGCTGCAGTTTGATTTCGTCAAACAAGTATACTAGAAAGTTTGCAATGTCTGGTATAGAGGGATCGAAAATATCTACAGAATAATCCCTACACCAACGACGAAAAACCTTCCACTTAGCCGCATAGTTTAGCGAAGAGGAGGTCCTCCAACAGTTAGAAGTCGCATCCACTGCTCGTCCTGTAAAGTGCTTGCCATGCAAGAAGGACCGCACAACGGAAAAACGTGAAGGTTGAGACCTTGCGGGTTGTGATGGAGTTGACGCGATTTCCCCTGCGAAAGAAGATCCTCCCGTGGAGGAAGCTTTCGCGGTAGGTCCCACAACAGACACCTGAGTAGATTTATCCACGGTCTCTGTGGAGACAGAGATGCTACCAACAGAATCTTGCATTGAGATTGTTTTATCTTTAGCAATACTTGCTGAATTAACGGCGCTGGAGGATACGCATATCCTATCATTCCCTCCCAAGGGATCGACAGAGCGTCTACTGCAAATGCTCTTGGATCCGGACACGGAGACACATACGTCTGCAACTGATTGTTGAGATGTGTCGCAAATAAATCTATCATTGGCCGTTCCCATTGGTAGCAAATCTGATTGAATACTTGTTTGTTGAGAGTCCACTCCGACGGCAACAAGCGACCCTTTCGTGAAAGGGAGTCTGCTAGTACATTCAGACGACCCGGTATGTGATGGACCGAAAGAAGAACCTGATGTTCTAACACACAAACAGAAGGATTCTTTCCGTTAGATTGAACAACGGAATTGAATGAGTGCCTCCCTGATTCCGTATATACGCCACTACTGTCGTATTGTCGGATAGGATTTGGACATGAGCATTGTGAATAATGTCCATCCAATGACGTAACGCAAGCCAAATTGACATCATTTCCTTGATGTTTATGTGCTTGCCCAGGAATTGCGGATCCCAAAGACCCTGGCATCTCGAATCCGTTGGGATCAATGATGCACCCCAACCTGTTTGACTGGCATCCGTCATAATGGTAAAACTCGGATCCGGCAACTGCAGCGGAACTCCCTGAGTTAACCACTGAATGTTTGCCCAAGTCTGAATCTCTCGTTTCACTTGATCTGACAAGAGAACGTCTATGTCGAGCGAATGAATTTTCACACTCCAATTCTGAGTCAAGAAAATTTGGAGAGGACGCGTGCGTAACCGCCCCATCGGAATGAGATCCGCAGCGGCTCCGCACAGACCTATCAGTCACATAAATTCTCTCGCTGTGACTTTGTCTGCGTGCAGACAATAGCGAGCGTAACAACTGACTAATTTCGCTCTGGTTAACGGCAGACGAACGAGATTGTTGTGCGTCTCGAAGCTCATTCGAATGTGAATGACTTGGACGGCACCAGATCCGACTTCTCCTTGTTTACTATAAAACCGAGACGTCGGAGCAATAGAAGTAGATTCTGAACATCGTTCTGAAGCGTTAACTCGTTGCCGTACCTCTGAAGAATGTCGTCCAGGTAGGCCGACGTTACCGCAGACGAATGAGCTCGGAAATAGATCATTACCGAGTTCATTACCCGAGTGAAAGCCCAGGGTGCTAGATTCAATCCGAAGCACATCGCCCGGAATTGATACACCACTCCTAGGACTGCGAAGCGTAGATACTTTCTGAATGTCGGATGTACCATGACGTGAAAGTACGCATCTTTGAGATCTATGCTCGTTGCATAATCGTTCACCCGAATACTCGCTCTGACCGACCGAATCGTCTCCATATAAAACTTCAGAGCGACGATCAGCTTGTTTATCCAGCTCAAATCTATGACTGGACGGAACGAGCCGTCTGGTTTCGGAACCAGAAACAGATGGCTGTAGAATCCCGGAGTCTCCTGGTTTTCTACGACCTCTACCGCATTCTTCATTAAAAGAGACTGCACCTCTGATAATAGAGCGTCTCTTTTCTGCGGATTTGACGGAAGTTGAGTCCATTTTGGACTTCGAGTTAATGGAGGCTTTCGTTTGAAGGATATCTTTAGACCTTCCGAAGTCACTCCTCTCACCCAAGGGTCGTCCGTAATCGACGCCCACTCTTGTGAAAAGCTCGACAACCTTCCGCCAACCGGAACACGATAGAGGTTTAAGCCATCACCTCCTGGACCTGCGAGGCCTGCGGTAGGAGAAACCACGTCCTCCACGACCCGCACCTCGTCCCGTCGACCTCGGGGCATCCGACCGGTTGTCCCGGCCCGAAGGACGTCCCGAACGTGAGTCGCTACCTTGACAGTCTCTCGAATAAGACCAAGAGGATGCACCAGAACCTCTATAGGAACCTCTCTTGGGCGCATTAGACCCAGAAGTGCCTGTCTTATTCTTGTCTGCCGTATCCGACTTCTTAGAAGCAGATTTGAACAACAGAGAATCCGAAGCTTTCTTTGTAATTTTATCATAAATTGCAGAAAGCTTGCCGTCAAAGAGAAGTTCTCCGGAGACCGAAGCGACTCTGAGAGAGTTCTTCACCTTAGTATCCACGAGTGTGGATGTAGCTAGGGCTGCGTCACGTCTAACCAACTCCAGGTTTGCCACTGAAAGGGCGGAGTTACACGTGGAATAAGCTACTGCCCTTGAAAGAAGTCTTAAAGAGGATTGTATATCCTGAAATTCTTTCCCTTGAAGGCGTAGTGATAACGCCTTAGTAAGGTGATCTGCGTAAGATAAGGCATCTAAACTGGCTCTGTTAGACGAAATAGTTGTTTCCAACACCGCGGTTGGAATAGACGCCGACGACGGTAATGATAGTTCTAAGTCTTCCGCCTCGTCGTCCATACGCAGAGGAACTCTTGGAATACCCTGTCCTGCCGTGTCGAATTTATTCCTTGCATTAATGAAAGGCAGGTTGAGAGTATTGGCGGACAAGAAACCTGCTTTCCCCGTTTTGGAAGCAAGTTTGAATATAGCGTCGTTCAATAATTCAAATGTTCTTGCAACATTATTGGACTGAGACGGAAACTCGGGAGCGATGTCCCTGAACCGCTCAAAAAAATCAGAGTCCAATGACGCTATAATCCTCTTGTCCGGAACCGCAGCAGTCTGGCCCGACGGAACAACTTGAGGGAGAAAGTGCCGGATGAAGTCCACGGCAGCTTTATGTTGTTCCGAAAGGGATAGCTCCAAGTCATCCGTATCCCTTTCACCATCCGGTCGGACCTCATGATGCTCCCGGTCGTCCGCCCCCGATGCTTCGGCAGAGCGTACCGACCCAGCGCCGTCGGATAATTCCCGATCCGACACCGTTTCTGTCGGCTGCTGGGATGCTGCGATAAGTTGTGCTATCTGCACAAGTACGTCCGGCATCGAGGCCTGCGGAGGCGCAGTCTTTCGCTGCTTCGCTGAGGGCAGCTCCGCATCTGATGACTCCCGCATACTTTTCCTATGCGAACGTCCGGAGTCCATCGGCCTCGTGTCCCTGGCTACCGGATGGTGTGACCTGGTCGCCGAAGAATCCCTGATCGGCGAAGCTGGTAAAATATCGGCGGTCACGTAGCCAAGGTGCGGTCGTGTGCGCTGACGAGAGGAAGAAGCCAGAGCAGTCTCCACGGACTGCCTATACAACGGAGCGTCCCGAGCGTTGGACGTATGCTCCGCTTGCGACACATTTTGTACCACAACATCTGGTCCCAGATGTTGTTGTACGAGAGAGGGGCCTCTCTCGCTCGCGGCCCGGCTGGACCTGGACGAGCTAGGAACCGGACTCAAAGGCTTCCTCCGATCTCGACTACTATCCGCCGTCACTGGGTGTGCACGTTGAATGTTTATAGTGCTCGCATCACCCAACATTTCCTCCTGGACCGCATCGGACGAACCCGGCTGCCGAACCATTCAGTGAATGGACGCTACACCGGGCGAGCTAGCGGACGACATTTGTTTAATCTCCATGAGCACTTTTGCCGCTAGCTCTGTATTCATTTGTGACGACGGAAGCACACTTGCGGAAGATAACATGGAAACATCACCCTGTTCTTGTTCCTCTGAAATAGAAACTGAGAGAGTAGAGTGACCTTGCGGAGAAAGAGCCGGCATAGCCCTTTCTCCACTAACAACATATCGTGACACACGTTTCCAATGTTTGTCATCCCAATATTGACATATAGAACAGGGATTAGTGCGAGAACACTGACTACAATTAATACAATGATCATGAAAGTCAGAGGAAGATTTCTTCCTATTACAATTTGAACAATATCCTTTCATTGTGAAAAGTCAACAAGTCCTAGTTACTCGCACAAACCCCTGACACAAAGATACATAATAACATGATCCATTAATAATGAAAAAACAATTGCAAATCAAAATAATTTTTGAAAAATATTTTTTCAGCGATGCCCAAGTTTCTGAAAAGTAACGTTGAGCCCCAATGGATCCGATGGCTAAGTGTGGTCAAAAATTTTAAATTTATATTAAATAATTAATGCAACACTTACGGATAATAAAAATGTATCTTATAGTGAGATAAACTACACCAAAGGCAAACAGCCCCCCTCAAAAGAGACTGTTGCCAATGTAAACAAACAGTGTAAAACACCAGAAAACATGACTCCAGGCACTGAAAAAACTGGCCGGCCCGAAATCAATCACCAAAATTACACTGATGCAAGACAGAGACTCCCAGGGGAGAATCTGCAGAACATCAGATGGAAGATGCAGAACACAACGTTTATACACCCATGGGTGAAAACGTAACTATGGGGAAAATAACAGAAAACATTCTGTAACCAAACAACTCTCCCAAGAGAATTTAGAAATGATCTTTCTCAAAAATATGCCAAAAGCATGGGAGAATTGCAAGGGGGGACTTAGAAGACCAGGGGAGAGGAAACACTGAATAAGCAGTGCAACTTTTTAGCAAGAATGACAACAAGAGGCCCATGCCTCGAAAATAGGCAACTTAACATAATTTCATAAAAAAATTTTTTAAGTACAGCCCTGATTATTTTTTGTCACTCCTTTTTCCTCTCCTCCTTCTATATCCTCCTTAGAATCACCATTTCTCCAATAATTACGTGTCTGGCATCCTTTAAACTGAGATTTACAAGCACAAAGATCAGTGAGATGTTGACTGATGAAGGGCCAAACAGAGAATGATAATTGGCGCCAATTTCGGAACGTCCTTGACACTGCGCATGCGCAGTAGGGGCAAAGTATGGAGGTCCTATAGGACATGATTTCTTTTGGTTTTGGATGCAAATTTTGGGGATTGGGGGGGCAAAATTTGTGTTTGGCCCTGGTTTTGTTAGAGTTAGCACCAGGTTAGTCTGGGTCATTGGTACAGTATAAAAATATCAAGAGATCCCATCTAGAGGTCACCCAGAACATGCATACCAAGTTTCAAAGCAATCTATTCATAAATGTGCCCTATAGAGCCTTCCAAATGAATAAGCTGATGCACATAGTTCAATGGCTGTTGGTATGGAAGCATCTTTTTGATGAACTTGAACAAAGTTTCAAAGCAATCCATTCATAAATGTGCTCTGTAGGGCATGCCAAAGGAATATATTGATGCACAAATGCACTAATTTTAAAATTCACTGCGGACAGCAACATTTTTGATGGAAATGGAAGAAAATCGACAGCTCACATCTATAAAGGGCTGGGAGGAGTTAACGTGTTAACGCATTAAAATATTTTAACTGAGTTAGAAAAAAAAATAACACGTTAATAACGCGAGTCTTCAATATGAGTATTCCCATGACTGCCTCGTACTTGGATGCGCGTTTCAAAAACTTATCATTTGTCAAACCACATCTGGCCGCATCAGTGAAGCGAACGGTGAGAGAAGAAGTCGGCAAACTGGCAATCAGTGAAACTGATGAAGTCAGTAATCCTTCTTCTTTGCAGGACGTTCAACCTCCACCCATGAAACAAGCAAGAAAGTTAAAAAATTTATAGTAATTTATATATTTTTTATACTTACCAATGACCCAGACATAGCTGGTGCTAACTCTTAAAATATAGGGCCAAACACAAATTTTGTCCCCCAATCCCCAAAATTTGTATCTAAAACCAAAGAAAACATGTCCTGAATGGCCCTCCACACTTCACCTCTACTGCGCATGCGCAGTGTCAAGGATGTTCCGAAATTGGCGCCATTAATCATTCTAATAACCAGTGCCTGGTAAGCGCTATGTACTCAGCGGGGAGGTAAGAGTTCCCAACTCCTGGGAGGGCCATCCCCGTCTGGGTCATTGGTAAGTATAAAAAATATATAAATTACTATAAATTTTTTAACATTTTTATACTGTACCAATGACCCAGACATAGCTGAATAGTAAAAAGGCTGGAGGGCCAAGGACATAGAGCAAGATGGAATACGCTCAATTATATAAAATAGAGTCATCCCCTCTAGGGAAAAAGAAGTATTAGGCCTTACATGTATCTTTCTTATTTATGATAAATTAGAAAGATACAACACCTTCCAAAATTGAGCATCATACATCCACGTACTCTATTAATATCTAGTATAATCCTTATACTAATAATTTTTAAAGTAAGCCAATAAATATAGTAAGTCTAGAGAATAGAGACTCTTTATACTCCTTAAAAGTGTCTGAGGATTGTATAATAATGTCCGTTGACACGTGCTAAATTCAAAAGCTATACTTTAAAAACTAAGACCTGAATGAATTTTTAGAACATAAACAGCTCACTAAACAACCATCCCAATAACAGCTCAGAATTACTAACTCCGGAGGAGGTATCCCCTTGTTTTCATAGTAAAACAGGTGACCCAAGGGAACACCCTCCCCCCCCCCTTTTTTTCTGGCCCTGGGTCAAATAGCCCAGAGCGAAGAGGGCAGCAGAACGGAGTCACTGCCGAAACAGACAGCCTACCTAGCTATAGTAGCAACTGTTAAGTGAATGACATTCTGAGCAGTAGATAATAGACCTAACAATAGAGGCCTCCAGAAATGGACTCAATATTTCTGAGATAAAAATTCATGAATGTGGATGGCTGAGCGCAATGAGCAGCCTTCAAAAATCTATAATAGCGACACTATTAATGTAAGCCCAAGATGTAGAAGAACTCTTACTCTTACTTCATGAGCCGAAATCTCAAACACAACTGCTGAGTCAATGATATACCATAAGCAGTATCGATAGTTAATTGAATCCATTAGCAATAGAATGGAGCGTAACGTCCTTCTATTAGGCATCAAAGACCGAAGAAGCTTACGCCCGTAGTAATAAACAGATATCTGTTTATAAATACATAAACTCTAACCGGACAGAGTAAAGGCCTATGCCCGTACGAAGACGGAAGGACCTTAATAACAATAGGTTCCGGATATTAATTAGCAGCCTGACTCTTATGCAAAAATCCAACCTAAATAGTAAAGGAAGTAGTGATTCCGAAACTACGAAAGTGAAAATCATCCACCGATAGTGCATGAAACTCACTGACTCTTCAGAAAAGAGAAGCCAACAGAATTACTGTCTAAAAGGTCAGAATTTGAAAACTACTGTTTCCAGAGGCTCAAATGATTACTTAGCTAAATAAGAACCGAAGTTAAATTCCATATAGGTATTTAATCTAATGATTCTAAGTCTATTTATCGAAAAGTTACTGAAAGATAAAGAGACATAAGACTCAATTGTAAACTATCATAGAGTGCATAGGTATGAGGTAACATAAACCTATAACCTTAATAATAACAGGCTGCAGTAGATCTTGTCAAACAAGTATACTAAAAAGTTGCAATGACTAGTATGGAGGGATCAACAATATCAACATAGTGATCCCTACACTAACGACGGAAGAGGCTCCACTTTAGCCGCATAGTATAGCGAAGAAGAGGTTCTCCTATAGTAAGAAATCGCGTCCAAAGCTCGTCCAGTACAATGCTTACAATGCAATAAGGACCACACAACGGAATACGTGAAGGTTGAGACCTTGCGGGTTGTGATAAAGATAACACGATTTTACCCAGCGAAAAAAGATCCTCTCATGGAGGAAGATTTCGCGTTAAGTCCCACAGTAGACATCAGAGTAAATTTACCCACGGTCTCTGTGAAGACAGAGATGCTATCAACAGAAATGTATTGTGGTTGTTTATCTTAGCAATACTTGCTGAAACAACAGCGCAGGAGGATACGCATATCCTATCATTCCGTCCTATTAGATCAATAGAGCGTTAACAACATAAGCTCAGAGATCCGGACAAGCAAACACATACGTCTGCAATTGACAATTTAGTTGTGTCGTAAATAAATTATCATTGGGCGCTCCCATTGATAGCAAATCTGATTGAATACTTGTTTGTTGAGAGTCCATTCTGAGGCAACAAGCGACCCATAAGTGAACGGGAGTCCGGTAATACAATCAGACGACCCGGAATATGACGGACCGAAGCAGAACTTGGTGTACTACAACAAACAGAAGGATTCTTTCCATTAAATTGAATAACGGAAACGAATGAGTGCCTCCCTGGTTCCGGAGATACGTCACTACTGTCGAATTAACGGACAGGATTTGGACATGCGTTTCTGAATAATGTTCATCCAATGACATAAAGCAAGCCCAAAAAAACTTTATTCCGTGGAAGATAAGTGCTTGCTTAGAGAATGCGGAACCCAAAGACCCTGGCACTTCGAATCCGTTGGGATCAAAATTATATCCCAACCTGTTTGACTGGCAACCGTCATAATTATAAAACTCGGATCCGGCAACTGCAGTGGCACTCTCTGAGTCAACCACCGAATGTTTGCCCCAGTCTGAATCTCTTGCTACACTAGATAGACAAGAGAACGTGTAAATCGAGCAATTCATGGATTGCTGAAAAGTTGCCGTCGAAGAGAAGCTTCTCCGAGAACAAAGCGACTCTGAGAGAGTTCTTCACGTTACTATCCACGCACGTGGATGTAGCTAGGGCTGCGTCACGTCTAACGAACTCCAAGCAGCCACTGAAGGGCGGAGTTATACGTGAACAAACTACTGCCCTCACAAGAAATCACATTGAGGATTATATCCCGGAATTCTTTCTCTTGAAGACGTAATGATAACGCCTCAGTAAGGTGGATTACGTATGATAAAGCGTCTAAGTTAAGTCTATTAGAAATCATTGTCGTTTCCAACATTGTGGTTGGAAAAGACATAGACGGCGAAAAAGATTATTTCCAGTCTTTAACCACGCCGTCTAGACGCATATGAACTCTCGGTATGCCCTGTTCTGCCAAAATAAATTATTCGTATAAATGATAAAAGGCAGAAATGAGCATTGCGGACAAGAAACTATACTATCATGCTTGGTAGCGGGCTTATATATATATATAGCGTCGATAAATAATACACATGTTCTAATGACATTATTGGACTGTGTCGGTAAGTCAGGGACAATGTCCCTGAACCGATCCAAAATTCCGTGTCCAATGACGCTATAAGTCTCTTATCCAACATCGCAGCAATGTAGTCCGAATAACAATCACTGGAAGATAATGCCGGAAGATATGTATGGCATCTTCCGATGCTACGAAAGGGAAAACTCGAAATCTTTCGAATCCCTTTTGCCATCCTGTTGGACCCTATAAAGCGTTCGGTCGTCCGTACCTGATGCAACCGCGGACCGCACCAACCCAGCGCCGTCAGATAATTCCTGACCCGACCAAGAAACTGTCGAATGCTGGGATGCTGCGAAAAAACTGTGCTAACTCGGATAGCACGTCCGTCACTGAGGCCTGTGGAGAAGCAGTCCTACGATGCATTGCCGCTGGAAGCTCCGTGATCGTTACCCCGTGCATACTACTAATATGCGAGCGCACGGAGTGTATAGGCCTCGTGTCCCTTGGCTACCGGATGGTGTGACCTGGCCGCCGATGATTCTCTGACTGGCGAAGCTGACTGGATATCCGAGGTCACGTAGCCAAGAGCGGTCGTGTGCGCTACCATGAGAATGAGGAAGCCTTATTGACCATCTCTCCGGACTGACTATATGTCGGAGCGTCCCGAGCGGCGGACGTATGCTCCGAATGCGAAACATTTTGTACCACAACATCTGGGGCCAGATGTTGTTGTACGAGAGAGGGGCCTCTCTCGCTCGCCGTCCGGATGGACCAGAACGAGCTATGAACCGGACTAAAAGGCTTCCTCCGTTCTCCCTCTAATCCACCGTCACTGGGTGTGCATTTGGTTGATTTATAGTGCTCGCATCACCCCAAAACTCATTCTAGACCGCAACGGACGAACCCGGCTGCCGAACCATTCGATGAATGGACGCTACACCGGGCGAGCTAGCGGACGTCAAAGGCCGTCGAACCTACTAGGGTCCTCTTAGGCAATTGGCGTATTACATGAGCACTTTTCCGCTAGCCCTTCATTAATTGTGACGACGGAGGCACACTGTTGGAAGACATCACAGATACATCACCCTAATCTTGATCGTCTGAAATAGAAATTGATAAAGTAGAGTGACCCTGCGGGGAAAGGACCGGAATGTCCAATTCCCCACTAACATACCGTGACATACGCTTCCCATGTTGTCATCGAAATCATCAGATACAGAACAGGAGTTAATGCGAGTACACTGACCACATATAGAATGATTATAAAAGTCAGAGGAAGACTTCCTCTTATTACAATTGATCAAAATCCTTTCAATGTGAAAAGAAAAAGTCCTGGTACTCGCACCAACCCCTGACAATCAAAATACATAATAATAATATGATCCATTAACATAGAAAAAATAATTGAAATCAAAATATTTTGAAAAAATATTTTTTCAGAACAGCCCAAGTTTCTGAAAAGTAACGTTGAGCCCCAATGGATCCCAAGCCTAAGTGTGGACAAAAAATTTAAAAATATTTTAAACAATTTATGCAACACTTACGAACAATAATAATGTATCTAGTTATGATTAAATTAACATCAAGATATTATATTCAAGAAATCCCCCCCTCACACAGAGGGCTGTTGTAAATGTAAACAATGAGTGTAAAAACACTAAAATAAGACTCCAGGCACCCAGGCCCGAAATCAGTTACCAAAAATACACTATCTGATGCAAAACAGAGACTTCCATAGAAGAAACTGCAGAACATCAGATGGTAGATGCAGAACACAATGCCTAACCACCCATAGGTGGAGACGTAAACATGGGGAAAAGAACAGAATTCATTCTGTTATTCAGCTAAAACTCCCAAGAAATTTTAGTAATAATAATTACAGAAACTATGCCAAAAGCATGGGAGAATAGCAAGAGGGGACTTAAAGGAAAGGGAGAGAGGAAAACACTGAAAAATCAGTGTAACTAAATAACAAGAATGACAACAAAATGGCTGCTGCCTCGAAAATAGGTAACTTAACATAATTTCATTAAAAAATTTTAAGTTACAGCCCTGATAATATTCTGTCACACATTTTTCCTCTCCTCCTCCTCTATCCTCCTTAGAATCACCATTTCACTAATATTTATGTGTCTGGCATCATTTAAACTGAGATTTACAAGCACAAAGATCAGTCAGATGTTAACTGATGAAGGGCCAAACTTAGAATGATTAATGGCGCCAATTTCAGAACGTCCTTGACACTGCGCATGCGCAGTAGAGGTGAAGTGTGGAGGGCCATTCAGGACATGTTTTCTTTGGTTTTAGATGCAAATTTTGGGGATTGGGGGGCAAAATTTGTGTTTGGCCCTATATTTTAAGAGTTAGCACCAGCTATGTCTGGGTCATTGGTACAGTATAAAAATATCATTTCTTGAAGAATTGCTTGGATCGAACGACCAAGAATCATCTGCTGGTGAAGTTGCTGAGTATGATAAGTTCCGGACTGCTCCTGTCACAGCCGACCCTTTGAAATGGTGGCAAGACCACGAAAGACTCCTTCCCAAAATGGCGGGACTTGCGAGAAGATACAGCTATTCCTGCTACGTCCGCATCGTTGGAGCAGCTGTTTTCGGCATATGGCCTGGTGTTCGAGCAAAGACGGATGTCTTTGTCTAAAGACGTGGCTCGGGCAATAATATTTATGCATGAGAATTAGGAGTGAGCGACTATAACTTAACTTGACTTAACTTAAGAGTATAGAACTTTTGAGCGCTCAAAGCACGACTCATCGAACTTTGCCGAAGTCCGGAGTTTTTTCAGTATTTCAAAGAACGCGAAGAACGCTGTTCATGAGTTACTAGTCATTTATTTGTTCATTAAAACATGTAACATCATGTTACGTTGAACAATTGTCGATATTACTCATTATACAAAAGACCACAGTTAACGTTTTATTAACGCGTTAACGCGTTATTTCGTTAACGCGTTAACTACATTAAGAAAATTTAAACTCCTCCCAGCCCTGCATCTATAGGTTACTCTGAACAAGCATACAAAGTTTCAAAGCAATCTATTCATAAATGTGCCCTATGGAGTATGCTAAATGAATATGTTGATACACAAATGCACAAAGTTCAAAGGCTGTTACTACGGCAGTATTTTTTTTGACGAACTTGAACCAAGTTTCAAAGGAATCCTTTAAAAAAATGTGCCCTGAGGGCATGCCAAAGGAATATACTGATGCACAAATTCAAAGCAATCCAATGATAAGTGAGACCTGTGCAGTGTGCCAAAAGAAACTGAGGTTATCCAAACACACATAACAAGTTTCAAAGTGATCTGATAAATGCAACATGTGCAGTGTGCCAAAGGAAATTATTGACATATAAAACGGATAAGTCAAACGTTGTTTCTAACAGCAAAGTTTCTAAACATGAATGAATGAAAATCGACAGCTCCCAACTAGAGGTCACCCCAAACAAGCATACCAAGTTTCAAAGTAATCCAGTCATAAATGTGCCCTGTAGGGTAGGCCAAATGCGACGTTTTTTAATGGAAATGGAAGAAAATTGATAGCTCTCCTCAAACTGTTCCGATAATAAATGCGACATGTGCAGTGTGCCAAAGGAAATTGTGTACGTACATACATATGCCAAAGGACTAGAAGTGACAGCAATAGCTCAGCTTGACTTCAGCAAGTTGAGCTAAAAATTAAAACCTTCAGGTCTAGTCAAGAAATTTATTAGTTGACTCAAAGTTCCTGATTATTCATACAATATTCATAGTGTTATAAAATAGAAATACAACATAAAGGTTGCCCTGCCCTACAGTTAAAACTAGAAGTCCCATCACAAAATGTACACAAATAGAATGTTGATCTGTGCATTTATCTACGCATTATAACCATAGTAAGGCTATCAAATCCCGTACATATGGCCTGTGCACAAGCAATGTTTCAGCCAATGGACCTCCGGGTAAGCCTGTGTTTGCTATGAGTAACCAAGAGAACCTGCCGTGCTTTGGATGCCATTCGATTTTGCAATTGCGTGCAATTCCTATGCACAATTAAGCCTAGATAAGCACACAGTTCATGACAGGGCTTTTAGTTTTAACTGTAGCTCCCTCCTACTTTTTAAAAACATTTAGATGAAAGCCTAGCAATATTTTTATTCTGGCTTAAATGATACAGCCAACATTACTATCATTATAAAAGTAGACAAGAGAATTTCAATCAAATGATGAGGATGTCATAATCTGGAGAAATTTCTCCACCTGTTTCAAAGAACACACTTCTCTAGAATTTCACCTGTCAGAAAATAAATATGAAAACATTGCATCTTAGGTGTTATTTTGTTTTTTTTCTTGATTTAATTTGGATTGTGTCACAGCAGATCACAATCCAATTGCGAAAAAGACCCTCTTTCAATCATAGTACCTAATACAGTTGAAACTAGAATTCCTGTGGCTGTATTGTGCACAATTTTGAAGTAATAGTATGCCAAGTAAGGGCACTTTTGTCCGTCAAACTGCACGATTAATGTAAGTCAATTCCTGTAGAAAAATAGCATGCCCAATTTTGAATATTTCTCTACTAGTAAATAGAGATCATTAACACCATTTCTAACCTCTACTGGGATACATGTACATGTAATGATGTAAATAGATACAAAGATTTGACTGCAAAAAACATAATATAGAGAGTGGATTACTACTTAATCGCAGTGCCATATATTCACCACTTGAAAAATACTTATAACTGTTCATAACAGCACAAGAAACACTTATACAGGTGCAACCTGGCGGTCCATGTAATGAATGTTTGCGAGTGTTTCTTTTTTGTGTTGTCCTCAGAAGTTGTAAATAATTAGTAAGTGAAAAATCTATCCCACAGCGATTTAGTAGTAATACACCCTCCATACTGTAGTCTCATTATTTTCTTTCTGGTTGATGGGTTCAGTTAGTGATATCACTGTTGAACTCGCTAACATAGCGCATTATATTTTGTATTGCACAGTGCAACACTCTTGTGTATTTCAGACTACTTCATTCTTCTGCAGTAAGGTGTGCATTAACCAACAAGCAGTTTCTGTGTTATTTGTGACAGGATTTCTAGTTTCAACTGTAAATATTAGAGATGGGCAATTAAATGAAAATTCAGTTCGGTTTTGTTATCAAAACCGAAACCGAAACAATTACAGAAAACCTGTCATCGCAGTTTTCAACTTCAATTTTGAAAAATGATAAATTTTAAGTAATTTGTGTATTTTTTATACTTACCAATGGCCCAGACTTAGCTGGTGCAAACTCGATATTATCAAGGGCCAAACACATATTTTTAACCCACCCAATCCCCCAAATTTGCATACAAAACTGAAAATTAAAAGTCCTAACTCGCCCTCCATACTTTTATCAACTGCGCAATAATAACTCAGCCGGGAGGTATGAGTGCCCACTCATGGGGGGGGGGGGGGGGTGGGGGGGGGGGGGTGGGGGGAGGGGGGCATGGCCCGACTGGGCCATTGGTAAGTATAAAAAATATACAAATTACTTAAAATTTAAATTTTTATACTAATAACCAATGGCCCAGACTTAGCTGAATCATAAAAAGGTGGAGAGCCTAGGACTTAAGAATAAGCAGACCAAATATAGCTCTCAAGACTGCATTCCAAGGTGAAAGGAAATTAAATTCAAAAGGAATTATGTGTATGTCTCTCTATACAATAATAGAGAAGACATCTCATGAAAAGGAGCCATCTGAGTAATTCCATATTCTTAGCATGAATGATTATGATTAATGATTAATTATTAATGATTATGCTAATTAGATGTAATGAGCCCCCAATTTAAGGCTATACAGGACTAAGCCACTTAAATCAGGATGGCGTATTCGAGAGAGACTACCCCCCACAAACACACGCCATATATATATATATAAACAAGCTGTATCTAAAATCAGTAATAATCTAGACAAAAACAGCTTCACTCATAGTTACACACTTATTTTCAAGCTGGAAGAGATGAAGAAAATTCTCCCCCATCTTTTTTTTAAGGAATATTCTTCAAAACAAAGAGGGAAGCGCTCTGGAATCAAGGAAAAGCGGGTACCAAATAATAAATATATAATCGCCCAACAGACACCCAGTTATTAATTATTATTAATTATTGGTGCTTAATGCCACTTCAGAAGCTAAGGCTATCGTGGAGATCCCAGTAATCAACAGCACACGCTTCTAACATATGCCAGAGTCGGAATATGTAGATAGGTCAAAAAAGCGGTGACATAACGTGTACAACCATACACTCGTCAAATTGAAATGCAAAGGAAAACCTCCAAAGAGCAAACACGCATCTAAGGCAACCAACTGAACCGTGCGAATATATGAGAATTTGTACAGAGTCTCGTAGAAAACTGGATTTAGAACATGGAAAGAGCTATGATTAACAGACTCGTCACTGACCGTCCCCAAAATAATTCATGTTCCCTATGTCCGTAACAACCAATGACTGTTCGGAGAAAGAATATACTACTCTGAATAATGATGCCAAAAATTGAGAACGTATGCATAGACGGCCTATTGGAAGTTCCATAACTGATCAAAATAGCCCAAAAATTCTCATGAGCTCTATAAGCAGAGCAGGAATTTATATAATCTGATCAATAATGCATCTGCCTAATAAATACAGATATTATGTACACAAGCAATGAAATCCTGCATGTACTCAACTGAGTAATAAACTCATACGTCGTAAAAACAGGCTAGATAGCTCTGAGCGAAACTTTCAGAGTGGACTAATTACCACATTGGAGAATGTCATCCAGATAACCGACATGTCAACCATACAGGTACACGAAGGCTAGCAATTTTATTGATAAAGAATCAAATAATCCCTCTCGAACCCCCCTCACCCGCATTACTTGAATCGCTCTTGTGTTAGTTATCAAATAGTATAGGAACCGCAGGGTTCCCTCAAGTATGACTGCCTCTATAATGCCACTAAGGACGGAGAGGGACGTGATGAACAAATAATACACCATTGAGACATAATATCTAGTCTGTAAGGTGGAAATATAATCCACAGCAATAGATTGGATAGAAATGAAAAGGGAGACGAAAACAATGTTCCAACACCCAATCATAAAAACCTAGATGAATTCTTATGTTCGATCCGATATCAGGAAATATATTCCTGAGAAGGAGTTAGTATAGGCGTTTGAAGAAACGCTCATTAATCACACTAGGTTAATATGGCATCATCAATAGAACTTATCACCTCAGATAACTAACACCAAACCATACCAGTTGGAAGAGAATAACCTCCTCTAACACAATGGTATCATGTCCGATAGAACAATGAACTCAGCCTAGCTGAAGCAGCTGAAGGTCTTCCTATCCGTGAAGACAATTAAAAGGCTGATAACTGCGGCCTTAGAATGTCACTAAGGAGACTTACAACGCCAGCCGCAGCTTATAAGTCTTTCTCTCTGTGAAGACAGATATATCGGTGTAAGTTGCGACCTTGAAAGATAACTGAACGGAGACTTAAAACTATTGTCGTGCAAGGTAGGGAATGAAGAGCCGCTATATAAACAACCCTAAATTCCCAAAAAGACAGTAGTCTCAAGAGATAATTATTTCAGTTATATCACTGCATAATTACTGAAAAACATCGCTCATGATTCTAGCTAGGCTACTATGGTGTAAACAATAACTCAAATCTATGACACCCAGGAAAACAAACCGAAAAGCACTCTTCCTTCAGTGGTTTTATTCCCAAAAGACAGTGTTCAGAGCCTAGCTAACGTAGCTTAGAAGTCTTCATCTCCGTGAAGACAGATATCTTAGTGCAACTTGCGACCTTGAAAGCTCACTAAATGGAGACTTACAACCATTGTCGCGCAAGGTAGGGAATGATGAGCCACTATTCTAATAACCATAATTCCCAAAGAGACAGTAGTCTCAAGGTAGCTACGCAGTTATGAGTCTTCGTCTGCATGAAAACATATCTGTGTCACTTGCGGCCCTTGAAAGCTCACTAAATGGAGACTTACAGCACTAGCCACTAATGTACAAGACAAGACTGCTGTAACAATACATAAGGCTACTATGGTATTTAATGTCCTGACGCTAAGGAATACAACACCAAGAAGGAAAAGACATACTTATTCCCTCTAACGGCTCCATTCCAAACAAGGCAGCTGTCTCAGCCTAACTATGCACTATGGAACCTCTTTTCGTAACAAATAGGGCATAGCATTTCTTATACTATTGCTAAGGCAAGGAAGGCATCGTTATTCGGGACAAAAGCTCTCGACACCTGAGCCAAAAGATCCGGGGATGAAAGATCTCTGTCTTTCCATCGCCTAGAATGATAAGCTGTATTTTTGCCTAGCAAATGCAGACTTATTTTCAGATGGAACAATATTCTAAGAGCTTAAGACTAAAATTTCACAGTTTTAAAGTGCCCTTCTGTGAGGGATGGAGACTCACACTCACACTCCGTTGCCCTCTCACCATCCAAATGTTCCATCTGAAAATATGGTCAACTCCACTCGACTGAACGGATGACTGGACCAATGCAGCATCGTCCGACAGCTCACCATTGGAGTCTGTTAAATGGTAATACCAGCACCTACTGGAATGCTGCAGAACGCAGAGCAATCTACGGCAGCCGGTCCGTGACCGAGGCTAGCAGAACGATGATAATCTACTTGTTACCATAAGCTGCTCACAGGATGGAGATCTGGCCCCAGATCGTCGACACATGTCCCGTATAAAATGCCTCAAACGACTAGCTATCAACATGAAAATGCGAAGTCAGATAGCTAGTCTGCGGTCAACGTGCTTCATTAATGAAGCAGGGGAAGATGTCATAGCTGCAGCATAGAAGGAGTGTCACGAACCGCAAGCGTGAACGGGCGTCCCAACTCACTAATGTTTCTAGAACCAAAAACAGTCGACCCCGACTGCTGATGGAAAGGAGATGGTTCTCCAGCTCACAGTCTGCTCTAGAGCTTGCCAAGCATTCTGTTAGAAACTTGTAGGCATCTATCCCTCATCGTGCATATCCAAGGAAGAAGAGGAAGCTGTAACCGCAGCTGCCCCCAGCTGAAGTGTGGAAGAAGCATCCCGACTCGACACATAGGACGGATGCTCCTACTCACTGAAGTTTCTTACAACACAAAACAGTCGTCCCCAACTGTTAACAGGAAGAAAAATGCTCTGTACTCGCTCTGTCCCCAGATCTCGCCGAGTATCCCGCTTAGAGACTTCAGGGCTAATCCTCTTTCGTGCGCTTCCGTGTAAGAAGAAGAAGCCATAACTGCCGCCGGCCTGGCTGCAGTGTGAAAGGAATGATCGATATACGTGTTCCGACTCAATATGGTTTCTCATAATGGACACAGTCGACTCCGAGTGTCAATGGGGCAGAGAGGGTTCTCCAATGCTGATCTGACCCAAGATCTAGATGAGCATCCCGTAGAGAAACTTCTGGCTTCTTCAACGTGCACAATTGACCGGATCAACACATCACCGTCCGACAGCTCACCACTGGAGACTGCAGGAGGCTGCACTTGCACTTGCTGGGTTCTCTCTGGACATCTTCTCCAACCATTTTAAATGAACGTGGTCCAAGGAACGGTAAATTTATGGAAGATGTCAAAAAGAAACTGCCTTTCCTCTTAGCACTAGAGATGCTGAATATGGCATTGACAACATGGCCGAAGGCCTGTGACACCTGTCTAGACTGTATCGGGAAGGAAAGAATGTCAGCTTTCCTCCGGACCAAGTCTGCATCCAAAGACGATAGCGCTTTCTCTCTAGTAGTCAAAGCTGATCAGGTGGAACAAATTCAGGATAGTATTGATGAATAAAATCCATCGCTACCATATGCTGTTCTGAAAGGGAAGGGTAATCCTTTCACCATCCGACTGATTGAACCGTGACATTATGGTACATCGCATCTGCATGTGCAGATGACTGGACCTACCTAGCACCATCTGACAGCTCACCACCAGAGTCTGCTCTTGCACTGCACAATCTGCGACAGCAAGTCTGTTACCAAGGCTTGAGGAGCAGCAGTCTTCTGTTTTTTTGCAGCTTGCTGCTCCTGGGACGAAGATCTGGAGACGGATCTCTTCTCTGAACGTCCCGATGATTAAAGCCTCAGATCGCTAGCTACGATGGTCCGATTTTACAGGCGAAGACTGGCTCCATCTTCGCGCAGCTGGCTGGATATCCGAAGTTGGGTAGCTAGCAGGCGGTCGTGTGTGCTTATGTAACGTAGCGGAGGAAGCAGTGACTGTAGCCGATCCTGGCTGCAGTCTAGATGGAGCATCCCGAGCGGCGGGTGTGGACGTATGCTCTGGCTGGTGCAAGTTTCTCAAAACAACATTTGGCCCCAAATGTTGTTGGGTTAGAGAGGGACCTCTCCCGCTCACGGCTTTGTCAGACCTCGCCGAGCCTCCCTAAAAGAAACTTGCTGACTTCCTCCCTATTTCCGTCGTTGCTGGATGAGCTTTTGATTTTAAGGTGCTCGCTCTACCCAAATGTACACTTTCATCGACCGCAACAGACTTACCCAGTGTCACGGCTCCAATGGACGGTCTAACCGCTTCACCAGTCGAGCTAGCTGCTTGCAAGGGATTAAGAACACTAACTAGAGGCCTTATCCCTTGCTTAATATTCATGAGCACCTTTGCAGCTAGCTCTGTTGCTCATCAGAGCATGACGATTGAATCACACTTTGATGGGTGTCACAATACCATCACCATGTTCTTGTTCCTCTGAAAAAGAAACTGAAAAACTCGAATTATCTTGCGGTGAGAGTTCCTGCATAAGAATCTCACCGCAAGCAATGTACCGCAACACCCGTCTCCAACATTTGTCATCCCAATTCACATACATCAAAAAACAAAGTTGAGCACTCATACAAACTCAACGTTAAAATATATGATAAAGTTACATGAATAATAGCAATTAAAATTAAATTCGAAAAATCAAACCATAAACAAACCAAACCAATACTGGGTCTGGACCTGCGTCGCTGCATGCAATTGATCGGCAAACAGGAAGTGGCTGCACAGCAGATCTGAATATTAGATACACAATACAACTCATCATTATGAAGCAGCAGACCAAATATGAAATCATTCCCTTTCATAGAAGCCAAGAAAACTTTGACGGAAGAAGTGTTTTGGACGGACGGACTGACAGACGGATGGAGTCGAGCGGTTACTAGACCTGCTCTGCCGCTGGTGACGCAGGTAAAAAGGGAACATGATGAGCCCAAAGGCATCCTGATAGAGCCTACCTGTGGACAAAATTCAAATTTTTTTAGCTACACTACCGGAATCATAAACAATGTATCCTACAGTAATCCTACAGTAATATAATACTAAATACTACATATATTTGAGGACGTTGCCAATGTAAACAATGTCAAAGGAAAACAAGTGTTTGACCACCAAGGTGGTATTAGTCCCCTACGGCGCTTTTGTGACATAAGGTGTTTTTGTCACAGAAGACACTACAGTATATAAGCATCTTGGATTTTTAAAAAAAAATATTGAGCGTGCATAATCCCCTCACAACCCTTTATCCATGTACCATATATGAAAGGCATAGCTTGAACCATGTTGGAGGGAGGGGTGGTAACATAAAATAGAGAAAAAAGCTTAAAAAACACAACAAAAAAGGCCGCCATTCTGCCAACTTGAATTTTGAAAAATAAATATTGACTGTGCATCATCCCCTCAGAACCATTTATCCATGTACCAAATATGAAAGGTGTAGCTTGAAGAATGTTGGAGGGAGAGGTGGTAACATAAAAACAGACAAACAGACAGAAAGACAGACAGACAGACAGATGTTAGATTTTGAAAAAAAAATATTGAGTGTGCATAATCCCCTCGCAACCCCTTTATCCATGTACCATATATGAATAGTGTAGCTTGAACCATGTTGGAGGGAGCAGTGGTAATATAAAATAGAGAAAAAAAGCTTAAAAAACACAACAGAAATGGTTGCAATGGCACCATCTTGAATTTTGAAAAAAAATGTTGAACGTGCAACATCCCATTACAACCCTCTATCCATGTGCCAGATATAAAAAGTGAAGCTTGAACCATGTTGGAGTGAGGGGTGGTAACACAAAATAGAGAAAAAAGCTTAAAAAAACACAACAAAAATGGCTGCCGTGCCGCCATCTTGGATTTTGAAAAAAAAAAATTGAACGTGCAACATCCCATTACAACCCTCTATCCATGTGCCAGATATAAAAAGTGTAGCTTGAACCATGTTGGTGGGAGGGGTAGTAACATGAAAATAGAGAAAAAAAGCTTAAAAAACACAACCAAAATGGCCGCCATTCCCCCATCTTTGATTTTGAAAAAAACATTTTGAGCGTGTGTCATCCCCTCAGAACCATTTATCCATGTACCAAATATGAAAGGTGTAGCTTAAAGCATGTTGGAGGGAGAGGTGGTAACATAAAAAACAGACAGATGGACAGACGGATGGACGGATGGACAGATGGACGGAGTGCAATCGTATAGTCCCCTTACGGTTCCCGTAGGGGACTAAAAATGGAAACAAGACATCAGGCACACAAAAAGGCCCAAAGTCAGTAACCGATATAAATGATACCAGATGTGAAGCTAGATCTTCATATGAAGAAAAAACCCCCGATACATCGGATAGAAGATGCAAGACGAAAAGGACCTAACACCCCTACGGTGCGGACGTAAGCATGGGGATAAACAGAATAAACATTCTGTAATACATGTTAAACTCCTAAGAAATTTAATAAAAAATTTCCAAAAATAGCCAAAAAGCTTGGGAGTTTAACAGGAGAGCTTCAAGGAAGGATAGGGAAGGAACACTTAGCAAACAGTGGATAAATCATTAGCAAGAATGATGACGTCAGGCGTATGTCCCGCAATTGGTAAACATGAAATAATTTTATAATTATTTTAAAGTTACAGTCCTGAATGTTAGAAACCACCATTGTTCACTTCCATCATCCATTTACAGCCTTGGATTCACCAATTCTTTCCTTGATTTCTGTCTGGCATCCTCAAAAAGTTAAAAAATTTATAGTAATTTATATATTTTTTATACTTACCAATGACCCAGACATAGCTGGTGCTAACTCTTAAAATATAGGGCCAAACACAAATTTTGCCCCCCAATCCCCAAAATTTGCATCTAAAACTAAAGAAAACATGTCCTGAAAGGCCCTCCACACTTCGCCCCTACTGCGCATGCGCAGTGTCAAGGACGTTCCGAAATTGGCGCCATTAATCATTCTAATAACCAGTGCCTGGTAAGCGCTATGTACTCAGCGGGGAGGCAAGAGTTCCCAACTCCTGGGAGGGCCATCCCCGTCTGGGTCATTGGTAAGTATAAAAAATATATAAATTACTATAAATTTTTTAACATTTTTATACTGTACCAATGACCCAGACATAGCTGAATAGTAAAAAGGCTGGAGGGCCAAGGACATAGAGCAAAATGGAATACGCTCAATAAAATAAAATAGAGTCATCCCCTGTAGGGAAAAGAAGTAATAGGCCTTACATGTATCTTTCTTATTTATGATAAATTAGAAAGATACAACACCTTCCAAAATTGAGCTTCATACATCCATGTACTCTATTAATATCCAATATAATCCTTATACTAATAATTTTTAAAGTAAGCCAATAAATAAAGTAAGTCTAGAGAATAGAGACTCTTATACTCCTAAAAGTGTCTGAGGATTGCATAATCATGTCCGTTGACATATGCAATATTCAAAAGCTATACTTTAAAAACTAAGACTTGAATGAATTTTTAAAAACCTAAACTTCTCACTAAACAACCATCCCAATAACAGCTCAGAATTACTAACTCCGGAGGAGGTATCCCCTTGTTTTCATAGTAAAACAGGTGACCCAAGGGAACACCCCCCCCCCCCCCCTTTTTCTTGCCCTGGGTCAAATAGCCCAGAGCGAAGAGGGCAGCCGAACGGAGACACTGCCGAAACAGACAGCCTACCTAGCTATAGTAGCAACTGTTAAGTGAATGACATTCTGAGCAGTAGATAATAGACCTAACAATAGAGGCCTCCAGAAATGGACTCGATATTTCTAAGATAAAATTCATGAATGTGGATGGCTGAGCGCAATGAGCGGCCTTCAAAAATCTATAATAGCGACACTATTAATGTAAGCCCAAGAAGTAGAAGAACTCTTACTTCATGAGCCGAAATCTTAAGCACAACTGCTAAGTCAATGATATACCATAAGCAGTACCGATAGTTAATAGAATCCATTAACAATAAAATGGAGCGTAACGTCCTTCTACTAGACATCAAAGACAGAAGAAGCTTACGCCCTTTGTAATAAACAGATATCTGTTTATAAATACATAAACTGTACTCGGAAAGAGTAAAGGCCTATGCCCATACGAAGACGGAAGGACCTTAAAATAATAGGTTCCGGATAATAGGAGCCTAACTCTTATGCAACAATCCAACCTAAATAGTAATGGAAGTATTGATTCCGAAACTATGAAAGTGAAAATCATCCATCGATAGTGCATGAAACTCACTGACTCTACAGTAAAAGAGAAACCAACAGAATTACTGTCTAAAAGGTCAGAATTTGAAAACTACTGTTTCCAGAGGCTCAAATGATTACTTAGCTAAATAAGAACCGAAGTTAAAATCCATATAGGAATTTAATCTAAAGATTCTAAGTCTATTTATCAAAAAGTTACTAACTGACTTAGATAAAGAGACAAAAGACTCAATTGTAAACTATCGTAGAGTGCATAGGTATGAGGTAACATAAACCTATAACCTAAATAATAACAGGCTGCAGTAGATCTTGTGAAACAAGTATACTAAAAAATATCAATGAGTAGTATGGAGGGATCAACAATATGAACATAATGATCCCTACACCACGACGGAAGAGCCTCCACATTAGCCGCATAGAATAGCGAAGAAGAGGATCTCCTATAGTAAGAAATCGCGTCCAAAGCTCGTCCAGTACAGTGTTTACAATGCAATACGGACCACACAACGGAATACATGAAGGTTGCGACCTTGCTGGTTGTGATAAAGATGACACGATTTACCCAGTGAAAAAGATCCTCACATAGAGGAAGATTTCACGTCAAGACCCACAGTAGACAAGAGAGTAAATTACTCATGATCTCTGTGAAGATAGAGATGCTATCAACAGAAATGTATTGTGGTTGTTTATCTTAGCAATACCTGCTAAAACAACAGCGCCGGAGGATACGCGTATCCTATCATTCCGTCCTATAGATCAATAGAGCGTTAACAATATTAGCTCAGAGATCTGGACAAGCCAACACATACGTCTGCAATTGATTAGCAAGCTGTGTCATAAATAAATCATCATTGGGCGCTCCCATAGATAGCAAATCTGATTGAATACTTGTTTGTTGAGAGTCCATTCTGACAGCAACAAGCGACCCGTAAGAGAACGGGAGTCCGATAAAACAATCAGACGACCCGGAATATGACGGACCAAAACTGAACTTGGTGTACTATAACCAACAGACGGATTCTTTCCATTAAATTGAATAACGGAAACGAAAGAGTGCCTCCCTGGTTCCGGAGATACACCACTACTGTCGAATTAAAGGACAGGAATTTGGGCATGCGTTTCTGAATAATGTTCATGCAATGACATAAAGCAAGCCTAAAAAACATTATTCCGCGGAAGTTAAACTGATTGCTAAAAGACTGCGGAACCCAAAGACCCTGGCACTTCGAATCCGTAGGGATCAGTATTATATCCCAATCTGTTTGACTGGCAACCGTCATAACAGCCACACTCGGGTCCGGCAACTGCGGCGGCACTCTCTGAGTCAACCACCGAATGTTTGCCCCAGTCTGAATCTCTTGTAACACTAGATAGACAAGAGAACGTATGAATCGAGCAATTCATGGATTGCCGAAAAGTTGCCGTCGAAGAGAAGCTCCTCCGAGAACGAAGCGACTCTGAGAGAGTTCTTAACCTTACTATCCACGCGTGTGGATGTAGCTAGGGCTGCGTCACGTCTAACTAACTCCAATCAGCCACTGAAGGGCGGAGTTATACGTGAACAAACTACTGCCCTCAAAAGAAATTACATTGAGAATAATATCCCGTAAATCTTTTCTTGAAGACGTAATGATAACGCCTCAGTAAGGCGGATTACGTATAATAAAGCGTCTAAGTTAAGTCTACTATACAAAATGTCGTTCCCAACATTGAAATTGGAAAAGACATAAGCGGCGAAAAAGAATATATGCAGTCTTTAATCACACCGTCCAGACGCATATGAACTCTCGGTATGCCCTGCTCTGCCAAAATAAACTATTTGTATAAATGATAAAATGGCAGAAATGAGCAACGCGGACAAGAAACTAAACTATCATGCTTAGTAGCAGGCTTGTATATATATATATATATAGCGTCGAAAAATAAAACACATGTTGTAATGACAATATTGGACTGCGTCGGTAAGTCAGGGACAATGTCCCTGAACCGATCGAAAAATCCGAGTCCAATGACGCTATAAGTCTCTTATCCAAGATCGCAGCAATGAAGTCCGAAATAATAATCACTGGAAGATAATGCCAGAAGATATGAAAGGCATCTTCCGATACTACTAAAGGGAAAACTCGAAATCTTTCGAATCCCTTTCGCCATCCTGTCGGACCCTATAAAGCGTTCGGTCGTCCGTAGCTGATGCAACCGCGGACCGCACCGACCCAGCGCCGTCGGATAATTCCTGATTCGACCGAGAAGCTGTCAATTGCTGGGATGCTGCGAAACAACTGTGCTAACTCGGATAGCACGTCCGTCACTGAGGCCTGAGGAGAAGCGGTCTTACGAAGCATTGCCGCTGGAAGCTCCGTGATCGTTACCCCGTGCATACTACCAATATGCGAGCGAACGGAGTGTATAGGCCTCGTGTCCCTTGGCTACCGGATGGCGCGACCTATTCGCCGTGGAATCACTGAATGCCGAAACTGATCGGATACTCGAGGTCACGTAGCCAATGTGCGGTCGTGTGCCCTGCTGTGAGGATGAGGAAGCATTAAAGACAGTCTCTCGGACTGTCAATATAATGGAGCGTCCCGACCAACGGACATATGCTCCGAATGTAAAATATCTGAACCACAACATGCGGTCCCCTATGTTGTTGGGCGAGAGAGGGACCTCTCTCGCTCACAGCCCGGACGGACCTGGACAAGCCAGGAACCGGACTAACAGGCTTCCTCCGATCTGTCCTCAATCTGCCGTCACTGGGTGAGTACTAAAGTAATTAAAGTGCTCGCATCACCCAAATCTCCTTCCTAGACCGCAACGGACGAACCCGGCAGCCGAACCATTCGATGAATGTACGCTACACCGGGTGAGCTAGCGAATGTCACTCCGTAGGCGATAGACATATTCCATGAGCACTTATTGCCGCTAACTCTTCATTAACTATGACGACAGAGGCACACTTTTGAAAGACATCTCCATAACTCTTCGAACAAGAAACCAGAAATGCTTGGATAGCAAGCATAAAATAATAATATATATAGCGTCGTTCAATAATTCGAAAGTTTGTGTGACATTATTGGACTATGTCGGAACTGAGGGACGATGTCCCTGAACCGAACCAAAAATTTCTAAGTCCACCGACGCTTTCAGTTTCTTATCCGGCATCGCAGCATTCTGGTCCGACGAAAGAAGCTGTAGAAGACCAAGTCAGATGACATACACAACAGCATATGTTGTTCCGAAAGGGAAAGCTCGAAATCCTCCGAATCCCTTTCGGTATCCCGTCGGACCGGATGAAACTTTCGGACGTCCGTACCCGCTTCCGCGGAGCGTCCCGACCCAGCATCGTCGGATAAAATATAAGCGACAGATTCAGTTGATGCTGGGATGCTGCGATAAACTGTGCTATTAAGGAAAGCACGTCCGTTCCCGAGGCCTGTGCAGTAGCGGTCTTACGATGCATTGCCGCCGGAAGCTCCGTGTACGTTGACTCCCGCACACTTCCTATGCGAACGTCCGGAGTCTGCAGGCCTCATGTCCCTGGCTACCGGATGGTGTGACCTGGTCGCCGAAGAATCCTTGATCGGCGAAGCTGGTAATATATCGGCGGTCACGCAGCCAAGGTGCGGTCGTGTGCGCTGACGAGAAGAGGAAGCCTTAGCAGTCTCAGCGGACTGCCTATACAACGGAGCGTCCCGAGCGACGGACGTATGCTCCGCTTGCGACACATTTTGTACCACAACATCTGGGGCCAGATGTTGTTGAACGAGAGAGGGGCCTCTCTCGCTTGCCGTCCGGATGGACCGGAACGAGCTATGAACCGGACTAAAAGGCTTCCTGCGTTCTCCATCCGATCCGCCGTCACTGGGTGTGCATTAAGTTAATTTATAGTGCTCGCATCACCCCAAAATTCCTTCTAGACCGCAACGGACGAACCCGGCTGCCGAACCATTCGGTGAATGGACGCTACACCGGGCGAGCTAGCGGACGTCAAAGGCCGTCGAACCTACTAGGGTCCTCTTAGGCAATTGGCGTATTTACATGAGCACTTTTCCGCTAGCCCTTCATTAATTGTGACGACGGAGGCACACTGTTGGAAGACATCACAGATACATCACCCTAATCTTGATCATCTGAAATAGAAATTGATAAAGTAGAGTGACCCTGCGGGGAAAGGACCGGAGTGTCCAAATCCCCAACAACATACCGTGACATACGCTTCCCATATTGTCATCGAAATCATACGATACAGAACAGGAGTTAACGCGAGTACACTGACCACATACAGAATGATTATAAAGTCAGAGGAAGACTTCCTCTTAAAACAATTGATCAATATCCTTTCAATGTGAAAAGAAAACAAGTCCTGGTACTCGCACTAACCCCTGGCAATCAAAATACATAATAATAATATGATCCATTAATATAGAAAAAATAATTGAAATCAAAATATTTTGAAAAAATATTTTTTCAGAACAGCCCAAGTTTCTGAAAAGTAACGTTGAGCCCCAATGGATCCCAAGCCTAAGTGTGGACAAAAATTTTAAAAATATTTTAAACAATTTATTCAACACTTACGAACAATAATAATGTATCTAGTTATGATTAAAATAACATAAAGATGTTAAAAAATTTATAGTAATTTATATATTTTTTATACTTACCAATGACCCAGACATAGCTGGTGCTAACTCTTAAAATATAGGGCCAAACACAAATTTTGCCCCCCAATCCCCAAAATTTGCATCTAAAACTAAAGAAAACATGTCCTGAAAGGCCCTCCACACTTCGCCCCTACTGCGCATGCGCAGTGTCAAGGACGTTCCGAAATTGGCGCCATTAATCATTCTAATAACCAGTGCCTGGTAAGCGCTATGTACTCAGCGGGGAGGCAAGAGTTCCCAACTCCTGGGAGGGCCATCCCCGTCTGGGTCATTGGTAAGTATAAAAAATATATAAATTACTATAAATTTTTTAACATTTTTATACTGTACCAATGACCCAGACATAGCTGAATAGTAAAAAGGCTGGAGGGCCAAGGACATAGAGCAAAATGGAATACGCTCAATAAAAATAAAATAGAGTCATCCCCTGTAGGGAAAAGAAGTAATAGGCCTTACATGTATCTTTCTTATTTATGATAAATTAGAAAGATACAACACCTTCCAAAAATTGAGCTTCATACATCCATGTACTCTATTAATATCCAATAATCCTTATACTAATAATTTTTAAAGTAAGCCAATAATAAAGTAAGTCTAGAGAATAGAGACTCTTATACTTCTAAAAGTGTGTGAGAATTGCATAATCATGTCCGTTGACATATGCAATATTCAAAGGCTATACTTTAAAAACTAAGACTTGAATGAATTTTATAAACTTAAACTTCTCACTAAACAACCATCCCAATAACAGCTCAGAATTACTAACTCCGGAGGAGGTATCCCCTTGTTTTCATAGTAAAAACAGGTGACCCAAGGGAACACCCTCCCCCCCCCCCCCCTTTTTCTTGCCCTGGGTCAAATAGCCCAGAGCGAAGAGGGCAGCCGAACGGAGACACTGCCGAAACAGACAGCCTACCTAGCTATAGTAGCAACTGTTAAGAGAATGACATTCTGAGCAGTAGATAATAGACCTAACAATAGAGGCCTCCTGAAATGGACTCGATATTTCTGAGATAAAATTCATGAATGGATGGCTGAGCGCAATGAGCAGCCTTCAAAAATCTATAATAGCAACACTATTAATGTAAGCCCAAGAAGTAGAAGAACTCTTACTTCATGAGCCGAAATCTTAAGCACAACTGCTAAGCTAATGATATACCATAAGCAGTACGCTAGTTAATAGAATCCATTAACAATAAAATGGAGCGTAACGTCCTTCTACTAGACATCAAAGACAGAAGAAGCTTACGCCCTTGTAATAAACAGATATCTGTTTATAAATACATAAACTGTACCCGGAAAGAGTAAAGGCCTATGCCCATACGAAGACGGAAGGACCTTAAAATAATAGGTTCCGGATAATAGGAGCCTAACTCTTATGCAACAATCCAACCTAAATAGTAACGGAAGTATTGATTCCGAAACTATGAAAGTGAAAATCATTCATCGATAGTGCATGAAACTCACTGACTCTACAGTAAAAGAGAAACCAACAGAATTACTGTCTAAAAGGTCAGAATTTGAAAACTACTGTTTCCAGAGGCTCAAATGATTACTTAGCTAAATAAGAACCGAAGTTAAAATCCGTATAGGAATTTAATCTAAAGATTCTAAGTCTATTTATCAAAAAGTTACTAACTGACTTAGATAAAGAGACAAAAGACTCAATTGTAAACTATAGTAGAGTGCATAGGTATGAGGTAACATAAACCTATAACCTAAATAACACAGGCTGCAGTAGATCTTGTGAAACAAGTATACTAAAAAATAGCAATGAGTAGTATGGAGGGATCAACCATATGAACATAATGATCCCTACACCACGACGGAAGAGCCTCCACTTTAGTCGCATAGAATAGCGAAGAAGAGGATCTCCTATAGTAAGAAATCACGTCCAAAGCTCGTCCAGTACAGTGCATACAATGCAATACGGACCACACAACAGAATACATGAAGGTTGC
Organism: Pictodentalium vernedei; assembly: GCA_031216915.1. NCBI lineage: Eukaryota > Metazoa > Mollusca > Scaphopoda > Dentaliida > Dentaliidae > Pictodentalium > Pictodentalium vernedei. The sequence continues at coordinate 168,255,955 of CM062294.1, forward strand.
GACCTTGCTGGTTGTGATAAAGATGACACGATTTACCCAGTGAAAAAAGATCCTCACATAGAGGAAGATTTCACGTTAAGATCCACAGTAGACAAGAGAGTAAATTACTCATGATCTCTGTGAAGATAGAGATGCTATCAACAGAAATGTATAGTGGTTGTTTATCTTAGCAATACCTGCTAAAACAACAGCGCCGGAGGATACGCGTATCCTATCATTCCGTCCTATAGATCAATAGAGCGTTAACAGTATTAGCTCAGAGATCTGGACAAGCCAACACATACGTCTGCAATTGATTAGCAAGCTGTGTCATAAATAAAACATCATTGGGCGCTCCCATAGATAGCAAATCTGATTAAATACTTGTTTGTTGAGAGTCCATTCTGACAGCAACAAGCGACCCGTAAGAGAACGGGAGTGCGATAAAACAATCAGACGACCCAGAATATGACGGACCAAAACTAAACTTGGTGTACTATAACCAACAGACGGATTCTTTCCATTAAATTGAATAACGGAAACGAAAGAGTGCCTCCCTGGTTCCGGAGATACGCCACTACTGTCGAATTAAAGGACAGGAATTTGGGCATGCGTTTCTGAATAATGTTCATGCAATGACATAAAGCAAGCCTAAAAAACATTATTCCGCGGAAGTTAAACTGATAGCTAAAAGACTGCGGAACCCAAAGACCCTGGCACTTCGAATCCGTAGGGATCAGTATATATCCCAATCTGTTTGACTGGCAACCGTCATAACAGCCACACTCGGGTCCGGCAACTGCGGCGGCACTCTCTGAGTCAACCACCGAATGTTTGCCCCAGTCTGAATCTCTTGTAACACTAGATAGACAAGAGAATGTATAATTCAAGCAATTCATGGATTGCCGGAAAGTTGCCGTCGAAGAGAAGCTCCTCCGAGAACGAAGCGACTCTGAGAGAGTTCTTAACCTACTATCCACGCGTGGATGTAGCTAGGGCTGCATCACGTCTAACCAACTCCAATCAGCCACTGAAGGGCGGAGTTATACGTGAACAAACTACTGCCCTCAAAAGAAATTACATTGAGAATAATATCCCGTAAATCTTTTCTTGAAGACGTAATGATAACGCCTCAGTAAGGCGGATTACGTATAATAAAGCGTCTAAGTTAAGTCTACTATACATAATGTCGTTCCCAACATTGAAATTGGAAAAGACATAAACGGCGAAAAAGAATATATGCAGTCTTTAATCACCGTCTAGACGCATATGAACTCTCGGTATGCCCTGCTCTGCCAAAATAAACTATATGTAAAAAAGATAAAATGGCAGAAATGAGCCACGCGGACAAGAAACTAAACTATCATGCTTAGTAGCAGGCTTGTATATATATATAAATATATAGCGTCGAAAAATAAAACACATGTTGTAATGACAATATTGGACTGCGTCGGTAAGTCAGGGACAAAGCCCCTGTACCGATCGAAAAATCCGAGTCCAATGACGCTATAAGTCTCTTATCCAAGATCGCAGCAATGAAGTCCGAAAAATAATCACTGGAAGAAATGCCAGAAGATAAGAAAGGCATCTTCCGATACTACTAAAGGGAAAACTCGAAATCTTTCGAATCCCTTTCGCCATCCTGTCGGACCCTATAAAGCGTTCGGTCGTCCGTAGCTTGATGCAACCGCGGACCGCACCGACCCAGCGCCGTCGGATAATTCCTGATTCGACCGAGAAACTGTCAATTGCTGGGATGCTGCGAAACAACTGTGCTAACTCGGATAGCACGTCCGTCACTGAGGCCTGAGGAGCAGCGGTCTTACGATGCATTGCCGCAGGAAGCTCCGAGATCGTTACCCCGTGCATACTTCCAATATGCGAGCGAACGGAGTGTATAGGCCTCGTGTCCCTTGGCTACCGGATGGCGCGACCTATTCGCTGTGGAATCACTGAATGCCGAAACTGATCGGATACTCGAGGTCACGTAGCCAATGTGCGGTCGTGTGCCCTGCTGTGAGGATGAGGAAGCATTAAAGACAGTCTCTCGGACTGTCAATATAACGGAGCGTCCCGAGCAACGGACATATGCTCCGAATGTAAAATATCTGAACCACAACATGCGGTCCCCTATGTTGTTGGCTTCCTCCGATCTGTCCTCAATCTGCCGTCACTGGGTGAGTACTAAAGTAATTAAAGTGCTCGCATCACCCAAATTTCCTTCCTAGACCGCAACGGACGAACCCGGCAGCCGAACCATTCGATGAATGTACGCTACACCGGGTGAGCTAGCGAATGTCACTCCGTAAGCGATAGACATATTCCATGAGCACATATTGCCGCTAACTCTTCATTAACTATGACGACAGAGGCACACTTTTGAAAGACATCTCCATAACTCTTCGAACAAGAAACCAGAAATGCTTGGATAGCAAGCATAAAATAATAATATATATAGCGTCGTTCAATAATTCGATAGTTTGCGTGACATTATTGGACTATGTCGGAACTGAGGGACGATGTCCCTGAACTGAACCAAAAATTTCTAAGTCCACCGACGCTATCAGTTTCTTATCCGGCATCGCAGCATATGTTGTTCCGAAAGGGAAAGCTAGAAATCCACCGAATCCCTTTCGGTATCCCGTCGGACCGGATGAAAATTTTCGGACGTCCGTACCCGCTTCCGCGGAGCGTCCCGACCCAGCATCGTCGGATAAAATATATGCGACAGATTCAGTTGATGCTGGGATGCTGCGATAAACTGTGCTATTAAGGAAAGCACGTCCGTTCCCGAGGCCTGTGCAGTAGCGGACTTACGATGCATTGCCGCTGGAAGCTCCGTGTACGTTGACTCCCGCACACTTCCTATGCGAACGTCCGGAGTCTGCAGGCCTCGAGTCCCCGGCTACCGACCCAGCGCTGTCGGATAATTCTCGATCCGACACCGTTTCTGTCGGCTGCTGGGATGCTGCGATGAGCTGTGCTATGTGCACAAGAATGTCCGGCATCGAGACCTGCGGAGGCGCAGACTATCGCTGCTTCGCCGAGGGTAGCTCCGCATCAGATGGCTCCCGCATACTTCCTATGCGAACGTCCGGAGTCCATCGGTCTCGAATCCCTGGCTGTCGGATGGTGTGACCTGGTCGCCGAAGAATCCTTGATCGGCGAAGCTGGTAATATATCGGCGGTCACGCAGCCAAGGTGCGGTCGTGTGCGCTGACGAGAAGAGGAAGCCTTAGCAGTCTCAGCGGACTGCCTATACAACGGAGCGTCCCGAGCGACGGACGTATGCTCCGCTAACGACACATTTGTACCACAACATCTGGGGCCAGATGTTGTTGAACGAGAGAGGGGCCTCTCTCGCTTGCCGTCCGGATGGACCGGAACGAGCTATGAACCGGACTAAAAGGCTTCCTCCGTTCTCCCTCCGATCCGCCGTCACTGGGTGTGCATTAAGTTAATTTTATAGTGCTCGCATCACCCCAAAATTCCTTCTAGACCGCAACGGACGAACCCGGCTGCCGAACCATTCGGTGAATGGACGCTACACCGGGCGAGCTAGCGGACGTCAAAGGCCGTCGAACCTACTAGGGTCCTCTTAGGCAATTGGCGTATTACATGAGCACTTTTCCGCTAGCTCTTCATTAATTGTGACGACGGAGGCACACTGTTGGAAGACATCACAGATACATCACCCTAATCTTGATCGTCTGAAATAGAAATTGATAAAGTAGAGTGACCCTGCGGGGAAAGGACCGGAGTGTCCAAATCCCCAACAACATACCGTGACATACGCTTCCCATATTGTCATCGAAATCATACGATACAGAACAGGAGTTAATGCGAGTACACTGACCACATATAGAATGATAATAAGGTCAGAGGAAGACTTCCTCTTAAAACAATTGATCAATATCCTTTCAATGTGAAAAGAAAACAAGTCCCGGTACTCGCACTAACCCCTTTTAATCAAAATACATAATAATAATATGATCCATTAATATAGAAAAAATAATTGAAATCAAAATATTTTGAAAAAATATTTTTTCAGAACAGCCCAAGTTTCTGAAAAGTAACGTTGAGCCCCAATGGATCCCAAGCCTAAGTGTGGACAAAAATTTTAAAAATATTTTAAACAATTTATTCAACACTTACGAACAATAATAATGTATCTATTTATGATTAAAATAACATAAAGATATTATTATTTAGAAATCCCCCCCTCACACAGAGGGCTGTTGTAAATGTAAACAATGAGTGTAAAAACACTAAAATAAGACTCCAGGCACCCAGGCCCGAAATCAGTTACCAAAAATACACCATCTGATGCAAAACAGAGACTTCCAGGGAAGAAACTGCAGAACATCAGATGGTAGATGCAGAACACAACGCCTAACCACCCGTAGGTGAAGACGTAAACATGGGGAAAGAACAGAATTCATTCTGTTATTCAGCTAAAACTCCCAAGAAATTTTAGTAATAATAATTACAGAAACTATGCCAAAAGCATGGGAGAATAGCAAGGGGGAACTTAAAGGACAGGGAGAGAGGAAAAACACTTGAAAAAACAGTGTAACTAAATAATCAGAATGACAACAAAATGGCTGCTGCCTTGAAAATAGGTAACTTAACATAATTTCATTAAAAAATTTTAAGTTACAGCCCTGATAATATTCTGTCACACATTCTTTTCCTCTCCTCCTTTTCTATCCTCCTTAGAATCACCATTTCACTAATATTTATGTGTCTGGCATCATTTAAACTGAGATTTAAAAGCACAAAGATCAGTCAGATGTTAACTGATGAAGGGCCAAACTTAGAATGATTAATGGCGCCAATTTCGGAACGTCCTTGACACTGCGCATGCGCAGTAGGGGCGAAGTGTGGAGGGCCTTTCAGGACATGTTTTCTTTAGTTTTAGATGCAAATTTTGGGGATTGGGGGGCAAAATTTGTGTTTGGCCCTATATTTTAAGAGTTAGCACCAGCTATGTCTGGGTCATTGGTACAGTATAAAAATATTATTTTTTAGAAATCCCCCCCTCACACAGAGGGCTGTTGTAAATGTAAACAATGGGTGTAAAAACACTAAAATAAGACTCCAGGCACCCAGGCCCGAAATCAGTTACCAAAAATACACTATCTGATGCAAAACAGAGACTTCCAGGGAAGAAACTGCAGAACATCAGATGGTAGATGCAGAACACAACGCCTAACCACCCGTAAGTGAAGACGTAAACATGGGGAAAGAACAGAATTCATTCAGTTAATCAGCTAAAACTCCCAAGAAATTTTAGTAATAATAATTACAGAAACTATGCCAAAAGCATGGGAGAATAGCAAGGGGGAACTTAAAGGACAGGGAGAGAGGAAAACACTTAAAAAACAGTGTAACTAAATAATCAGAATGACAACAAAATGGCTGCTGCCTTGAAAATAGGTAACTTAACATAATTTCATTAAAAAATTTTAAGTTACAGCCCTGATAATATTCTGTCACACATTCTTTTCCTCTCCTCCTTCTCTATCCTCCTTAGAATCACCATTTCACTAATATTTATGTGTCTGGCATCATTTAAACTTGAGATTTATAAGCACAAAGATCAGTCAGATGTTAACTGATGAAGGGCCAAACTTAGAATGATTAATGGCGCCAATTTCGGAACGTCCTTGACACTGCGCATGCGCAGTAGGGGCGAAGTGTGGAGGGCCTTTCAGGACATGTTTTCTTTAGTTTTAGATGCAAATTTTGGGGATTGGGGGGCAAAATTTGTGTTTGGCCCTATATTTTAAGAGTTAGCACCAGCTATGTCTGGGTCATTGGTACAGTATAAAAATAGGAGATTTTAAAGCACAGATGTCAGATCATTGTTACTGACTTTAGGGCCAAACAAAGAATAATGTTGGTGCCAATTCCATTCTCTTCCTGACTGCTGCGCATGTGCAGTTGGTAAAAGTATGGAGAACCAGATAGGACTTTTAATTTTCGGTTTTGTACGCAAATTTGGGGGTACAAAATTTGTGTTTGGCCTTTGATAATATCGAGTTTGCACAAGGTAAGTCTGGGCCATTGGTTATTAGTATAAAAATACTCTAATCAGGTTTTCACTTCTCAGAATAAAGAGAGAAACAACGTAAAGTTAACCTTGTTTTCAAACTTCAGAGTCGTAATACAGAACAGCTGCACTAATTGGTATTGCATTCGAGCATGGCATTTAACTCGAAAATAGATGACAAAAGTTAAAAAATTTATAGTAATTTATATATTTTTTATACTTACCAATGACCCAGACATAGCTGGTGCTAACTGTTAAAAATCTAGGGCCAAACACAAATTTTGCCCCCCAATCCCCAAAATTTGCATCTAAAACCAAAGAAATCATGTCCTGAATGGCCCTCCATACTTCGCCTCTACTGCACATGCGCAGTGTCAAGGACGTCCCGAAATTGGCGCCATTAATCATTCTTACAATCAGTGCCTGGTAAGCGCTATGTACTCAGCGGGGAGGTATGAGTTCCCAACTCCTGGGAGGGCCATCCCCGTCTGGGTCATTGGTAAGTATAAAAAATATATAAATTACTATAAATTTTTTAACATTTTTATACTGTACCAATGACCCAGACATAGCTGAATAGTAAAAAGGCTGGAGGGCCCAGGTCATAGAGGAAAATCCAATAAGCTCAACTATATAAAATAGAGTCATCCCCTCGAGGAGAAAAGGAGTATTAGGCTTTACATGTATCTTTCTTATTTATGATAAATTAGAAAGACACAACACCTTCCATAATTGAGCATCATAACATCCATGTTCTCTATTAACATCCAGTATAATCCTTATACTAAATATTTTTAAAGTAAGCCAATAAATAAAGTTAGTCCAGAAAATTGAGACTCTTTATACTCTTTAAAAGTGTCTGAGGATTGTATATTAACGCCCGTTTGACACGTGACATATTCAAATGCTATACTTTAAAACTATGACATGAATGAATTTTTAAAACATAAACTTTTCACTTTAAAATCATCCCAGTAACAGCTCAGAATTACTGACTCTGGAGGAGGTATCCCCTTGTTTTCATAATAAAACAGGTGACCCAAGGGAACACACTCCCCCCCCCCCCCCCCCCCCCCCCTTCCCCTTGCCCTGGGTCAAATAGCCCAGAGCGAAGAGGGCAGCCGGACGGAGTCACTGCCGGAACAGAAAGCCTACATAACTACAGTTGCAACTGTTAAGTGAACGACATTCTGAGCAGCAGATAATGGACCTAAACAATGCAGGCCTCCAGAAATGGACTCAATATTTCTGAGATAAAAATTCGTGAATGTGGATGGCTGAGACCAATATGCAGCCTTCATTAAATCTATAATAGCAACACTATTTGCGTAAGCCCAAGATGTAGAAAGAGCTCTTACTTCATGAGCCTAAATCTTAAGCACAGACTGCTGAGTTAAAGATAGATTATCATAAGCAGTACCGATAGTTAATTGAATCCATTTAGCAATAGAATGGTCCGTAATGTCCTTTCTATTAGGCATCAGAGACAGAAGAAGCGTTACGTCCTTACTGATAAAATGAGATCTGTTTATAAATACATAAAGCTCTAACTGGATAGAGTAAAGGCCTATGCCCGTTCGAAGACGGAAGGACCTTAGTAACAATAGGTTCCGGATATTTATTAGGAGCCTGATTCTTAACCAAAAATCCAACATTAGTAGTAAAGGTAATAGTGTTTCCGATACTACGAAAGTGAGAATCGTCCACCAATAGTGCATGAAGCTCACTGACTCTTCAGCAGAAGAGAAGACTAAGAGAATTGCTGTCTAAAATGGCCAGAATTTGAAATCTACTGTCTCAAGAGGCTCAAATGGTTACTTTAGTTTAATAAGAACCCAAGCTAAATTCCGTATAGGAATTAATCTAAGGATTCTAGGTCTATTTATCGAAAAGTTTCTAACTAACTTAGATAAAGAGACATTAGACTCAACTGTAAACTATCATGAAGTGCATAGGTATCAGATAACATAGACCTATAACCTTTAAAAGTAACAGGCTGCAGTTGATCTCGTCAAACAAGTATACTAGAAAGTTTGCAATGTCTGGTATGGAGGGATAAAAAATATCAACATAATGATCCCTACACCAATGACGGAAGACCCTCCACTTTAGCCGCATAGTATAGCGAAGAGGAGGTCCTCCTACAGTTAGAAATCGCGTCCACTGCTCGTCCTGTACAATGCTTGCCGTGCAAGAAGGACTGCACAACGGAATACGTGAAGGTTGAGACCTTGCGGGTTGCGATGAAGTTGACACGATTTCCCCAGCGAAAGAAGATCCTCTCGTGGAGGAAGTTTTCGCGGTAAGTCCCACAGCAGACACCTGAGTAAATTTATCCACGGTCTCTGTGGAGACAGAGATGCTACCAACAGAATTGTATTGTGAATGTTTTATCTTAGCAATACTTGCTGAATCAACAGCGCTGGAGGATACGCATATCCTATCATTCCGTCCTACTAGATCGATAGAGCGTTAACTACATATGCTCGGGGATCCGGACATGGTGACACATACGTCTGCAATTGATTGGTGAGTTGTGTCGCAAATAAATTTATCATTGGGTGCTCCCATTGGTAGCAAATCTGATTGAATACCTGTTTGTTGAGAGTCCATTCTGACGGCAACAAGCGACCCTTACGTGAAAGGGAGTCTGCTAATACAATCAGACGACCTGGAATATGACGGACCGAAACAGAACTTGGTGTTCTAGAACAAACAGAAGGATTCTTTCCGTGAAATTGAATAACAGAACCGAATGAGTGCCTCCCTGGTTCCGGATATACGCAACTACTGTCGTACTATCGGACAGGATTTGGACATGCGTTTCTGAATAATGTTCATCCAATGACGTAGTGCAAGCCAAAATAACATCATTTCTTGGATGTTAAGTGCTTGCCTAGTAACTGCGGAACCCAAAGACACTGACACTTCGAATCCGTTGGAATCAATATTGTACCCAAACCTGTTTGACTGGCATCCGTCATAATCGTAAAACTCGGATCCGGCAACTGCAGTGGAACTCTCTGAGTCAACCACCGAATATTTGCCCAAGTCTGAATCTCTTGTTACACTTGGTTGACAAGAGAACGTGTATATCGAGCAATTCATAGATTGCTGAAAGGTTGCCGTCGAAGAGAAGCTTCTCCGAGACCGAAGCGACTCTGAGAGAGTTCTTCACCTTACTATCCACGCGCGTGGATGTAGCTAGGGCTGCGTCACGTCTAACCAACTCCAGGTTGCCACTGAAGGGCAGAGTTATACGTGGAAAAACTACTGCCCTTGAAAGAAATCTCATTAAGGATCATATCCTGGAATTCTTTCTCTTGAAGACGTAATGATAACGCCTCAGTAAGGTGGTCTACGTATGATAAAGCGTCTAAGTTAATACTATTAGACATCATTGTCGTTTCCAACGTCGTGGTTGGAATTGACATAGACGGCGAAAAAGACAATTCCCAGTCTTCAGCCTCATCGTCTAGACGCAGAGGAACTCTCAGTATGCCCTGTCCTGCCATTTCAAATTTATTCCTAGAATTGATGAAAGACAGATTTAGACCATTTGCGGACAAGAAACTAGACTAGCGTGTTTTGGTAGCAAGCTTATATATAGCGTTGTTCAATAATTCGAATGTTCTAGTGACATTATTGGACTGTGTCAGCAACTCAGGGACGATGTCCCTGAACCGATCAAAAACTCTGTGTCCAATGACGCTATTAGTCTCTTATCCAGCATCGCAGCATTCTAGTCCGACGGAACAACCTCTGGAAGATAACGCCGGAAGAAATGTATGGCAGCTTCTGTTGTTCCGAAAGGGAAAACTCGAAATCGTCTGAATCCCTTTTGCCATCCTGTCGGACCCTATGAAGTGTTCGGTCGTCCGTACCTGATGCATCAGCGGAGCGAACCGGCCCAGCGTCATCGGATTATTCCTGATCCGACAGAGATTCTGTCGTTTGCTGGGATGCTGCGATAAGCTGTGCTATTTTGGATAGCACATCCGTCACTGAGGCCTGTGGAGAAGCGGTCTTACGATACTTTGCCGCTGGAAGCTCCGTGTTCGTTACCCCCGTGCATACTTCTATTATGCGAGGACTGGAGTGTACAGGCCTCGTGTCCCTTGGCTACCGGATGGCGTGACCTGTACGCCGTGGAATCACTGAATGACGAAGCTGGCAGGATAGTCGAGGTCACGTAGCCAAGGTGCAGTCGTGTGCGCTGCCGTGAGGATGAGGAAGCATTAACGACAGTCTCTCGGACTGTCTATATAACGGAGCGTCCCGAGCGGCGGACATATGCTCCGAATGCGAAACGTTTGTACCACAACATCCGGTCCCAGATGTTGTTGTACGAGAAAGGGACCTCTCTCACTCGCAGCCCGGATGGACCTGGACGAGCTAGGAACCGGACTAACAGGCTTCCTCCGATCTCTCCTCTAATCCGTCGTCACTGGGTGTGTACTATTGTCTATTATAGTGCTTGCATCACCCAAATCTCCTTCCTAGACCGCAACGGACGAACCCGGCTGCCGAACCATTCGATGAATGGACGCTACACCAGGTGAGCTAGCGAATGTCAACGCCGTCGAACCTACTAGGGACCTCTTAGGCGATTGACGTATTTCCATGAGCACTTATTGCCGCTAGCTCTTCATTTAACTATGACGACAGAGGCACACTTTTGAAAGACATCTCAGTAACTTTGCGAACAAGAAACCAGACTTGCTTGTTAATAGCAAGCATATATATATATAGCGTCGTTCAATAATTCGAAAGTTCCTGTGACATTATTGGACTGTGTCGGAACTGAGGGACGATGTCCCTGAACCGATCCAAAAATTCTTGTGTCCACCGACGCTATCAGTCTCTTATCCGGCATCGCAGCATTCTTGTCCGTCGAAACAACCTCTAGAAGATAAAGCCGGATGACATATACAGCAGCTTATGTTGTTCCGAAAGAGAAAGCTCGAAATCCTCCGAATCCTTTTTGCCATCCTGTCGGACCCTATGAAGTTTTCGGACGTCCGTACCTGATGCTTCAGCGGAGCGTCCCGACCCAGCGTCGTCGGATATTACATGATGCGACAGAGATTCTGTCGTTGCTGGCATGCTGAGATAAGTTGCGCTATTTGGGATAGCACGTCCGTCACTGAGGCCTGTGCAGTAGCGGTCTTACGATGCTTTGCCGCTGGAAGCTCTGTGTACATTAACTCCTGCATACTTTTCTTATGCGAACGTCCAGAGTCTACAGGCCTCGTGTCCCTGGCTACCGGATGGCGTGACCTGGTCACCATGGATTCTCTGATTGGCAAAGTTGACTGGATATCCGAGGTCACGTAGCCAAGGTGCGGTCATGTGCGCTGCCATGAGGATGAGGAAGCCTTATTGACAGTCTCTCCAGACTGTCTATATAACGGAGCATCCCGAGCGGCGGACGTATGCTCCAAATGCGAAACATTTTGTACCACAACATCTGGGGCCAGATGTTGTTGTACGAGAGAGGGGCCTCTCTCGCTCGCAGCCCGGATGGACCTGGACGAGCTACGAACCGGACTAATAGGCTTCCTCCATTCTCTCCTCTAATCCGCCGTCACTGGGTGTGTACTTGGTTGATTTGTAGTGCTCGCATCACCCAAAACTCCTTTCTGGACCGCAACGGATGAACCTGGCTGCCGAACCATTCGATGAACCGGGCGAGCTAGCGGACGTCAAAGGCTGTCGATCCTACTGGGGACCTCTTAGGCAATTGACGTATTTCCATGAGCACTTTTCCGCTAGCTCTTCATTAATTGTGACGACGGAGGCACACTTTTGGAAGACATCACGGATACATCACCCTGTTCTTGATCGTCTGAAATAGAGATTGATAAACTAGAGTGACCCTGCGGGGAAAGGACCGGCGTGGCCATTTCCCCACTAACACACCGTGACACACGCTTCCCATGTTGTCATCGAAATTAACACATACTGAACAGGAGTTAGTGCGAGTACACTGACTACATTTATAGAATGATTATGAAAGTCAGAGGAAGATTTCCTCTTATTACAATTGAACAATATCCTTTCATTGTGAAAAGAATACAAAGTCCTAGTACTCGCACCAACCCCTGAAAATCAAAATACATAATAACATGATCCATTAACATAGAAAAAATAACTGAAATCAAAAAAATTTTTGAAAAAATATTTTTTCAGAAAAGCCCAAGTTTCTGAAAAGTAACGTTGAGCCCCAATGGATCCCAAGCCTAAGTGTGGACAAAAAGTTTAAAAATATTTAAAAAAATTAATGCAACACTTACGAATAATAATAATGTATCTAGTTATGATTAAACTAACTCCAAGACAAGAAATCCCCCTCACACAGAGGCTGTTGTCAATGTAAACAAGAAGTGTAAAAACACCAGAAACATGACTCCAGGCACTGATAACCCTGGCCCGAAATCAGTTACCAATAATACACTATCTGATGCAAAACAGAGACTTCCAGGGAAGAAACTACAGAACATCAGATGGTAGATGCAGAACACTACGCCTAAACACCCATGGGTGAAGACGTAAACATGGGGAAAAGAACAGAATTCATTCTGGTATCCAGCTAAAACTCCCAAGAAATTTTAGTAATAATATTACAGGAAATATGCCAAAAGCATGGGAGAATAGCAAGGGGGGACTTAAAGGAAAGGGAGAGAGGAAAACACTGAACAAGCAGTGTAACTTTATAGCAAGAATGACCACAACAGGCCCTTGCCTTGAAAATAGGTAACTTAACATAATTTCATTAAAAAATTTTAAGTTACAGCACTGATTATTTTCTGTCACTCATTTTTCCTCTCCTCCTTCTATTTCCTCCTTAGAACCACCATTTCTCTAATATTTATGTGTCTGGCATCATTTAAACTGAGATTTACAAGCACAAAGATCAGTCAGATGTTAACTGATGAAGGGCCAAACAAAGAATGATTAATGGTGCCAATTTCGCGAAGTCCTTGACACTGCGCATGCGCAGTAGAGGCAAAGTATGGAGGACCATTCAGGACATGATTTCTTTGGTTTTAGATGCAAATTTTGGGGATTGGGGGGCAAAATTTGTGTTTGGCCCTAGATTTTTAAGAGTTAGCACCAGCTATGTCTGGGTCATTGGTACAGTATAAAAATTTACTTCTTACGCATTATGGTGTAAATGATCATCTGTTTATCAAATGCGATTTCCTTTGCAGAACTGGAACTTGTCACTTGTTCCACATTTATATTGACAAATATGTTTATTTCTCCATGTAATTTTGAAAGCTTGAACTCGAAAGTCAGCGTCATAATCATAGATGAAGTTGGATGGAAATTTAGGGTTACAAAGACCTATATGAGCGACTTTTACTCGATAAAATTTTTATGGTCGGCATAATTTTTTAGGGTGTGTCGGGTTACCCTAAACACAGGTATTTGGGAGGTGGAGGGCTAATTTTGCAACAGACTCAAGGCAAAAATCATTTTTCTCAAACTTGAAACTCTTGAGATAATTTAAGCAAATACACTGTGCTCAGGAAATCAGAGTACCGGTACCGGTATAGGCTATTACACAGGTGCGTTGCCCTGGAAAGAGAGTCCCATTGAAACTGACTGGCACCAAATACATCTTCTGATATGCAACTGCAATGTTATTGTTATGTTTGTACAATGAAAACCGAAAACAAACCGAAAACCTGACTCTTTGAATGAAACACAAATCAAAACAGGAACCAAAATGAAATTTGAAAACTGCCCATCTCTAGTAAATATAGGTCTGATCTAAAAGAAACGAAAAAGGTCACTTGACTTGCTTCTATGGCTTTCACAGTCAGGAATGAATATTTTATTGCACAGAGAAATACTTCTTTTTGAAGGATATTTTTCAAATTATCTTTTAGACAAACTTTTGGGCAGGTGTCACAAAAATCATAGGCATTCACTGAGAATGATACATGGCAAAAAAAAGGACATAGTCCTTGCAGAAGAGTTGAGTCTTACCCCTCGTCTTCAGCTTTTATGAAAGTTGAGAACAAAAACAACAGCATAACATAGCAAGCTATATATTAGGCCCCACAAACTAAATCTTGTTTCTGAGGTCACTTTTTGTATAATTGCATGTGGGCAGGCAGTTTTTTATTTTATTTTCTATTTTTGTAATTAACTCTTTGCCATCAAAAAAGTTCTTGTACTTGGTTTGTTTTATGCTTTCAACCTCATAATCTACAGAATAGCATGGGTGGTGACATATTTATCCCTCGAGTGTAAAAAGGCTTTGCAATGCTAAAGCATTGCAAAGCCTTGTTGCACTCAACAGACAAATTTATCAATTTTATTAACTTGGGTAAAATATTATGCAGCAGCCAAAAGGACCATGCAGGAGGGCCCGAGTAACATATTTTCAACTTTTTTTAGGCCTTAATAACTGTAATTATGAGACACAAGAGACCAAGCTGATATTGTTCCTCCTTTTACCCCAGATAAGTGCAAATGACATTATTTATTTATTACATTTATTTATGTGTTTATAGTAACATATTTTCGCAAAATGGCTATTGTGACAGCAACATGCATATGGATATAAACTCAAATCCAGCCAATCGTTTATACCCAAGTTGCCTATTTTAGAGAACTTCCACCCCAGGTATTAGTGACAAGGTCCCATTTTACCATTAAAACAGTTTGTTTACCACAGTAAACAAGCACTGTTTCACTTCCTGGTGTTCCCATGACATGTGGTTACAAAAAATGATTCTCAATCGTCCAGAATAAATATGCTTGGTGGCCTGCAGTGGCAAGAATAAATATCACATTCAATAAATAGAATTCATATCACAGAATCTTGTGTATTTGGTGCCGAATGTAAATCATTAGAATTGACAGAACTGGGAGAATACTGTTGCGCTTCAAAGTATTCAGGTAAGTCAGAGAAAATATCATCAGATACATTAACCAGCTGCTCCACCTCTTGTAACAATTCTTCAGCTTTTTCATTCAGCAGCAACTAGAATGAAGAAATAAACATTCATTTAAAATAAACAACAAGAGGTGCACATCGGAGATGCGGGCATTGAATTGTGTTAGTAATGAGAGAGTGTTGCATGTCCATAACCCAGTTATCAATCATATCCCAATTGTCAAATCTGGAACCTTTGTTCAAGTTATAAGGCTAACAAATTCAAAATTCGTAAAAAATGATTTAATTAAGGCCCATAATTCTGTAATGAAAAATTGGGCAGGGTCAGTTTTCGAACTCGCTTGTGATGTTATTGCAAAAGACCTGTGTAGGTAAGTATTAGGCAAATCAGAGAATGTTTGTTCAAGTTACTGCGTTAACAAGCTCAAATTTCTCTTAAAAGTTGACTAATTAAGGCCGATAATTCCTTTACCAAAATCAGACTGGGTTAGTTTTCAAATTTGCCTCAGATATTATTGCAAAAGACCTGTATGGCAAGTATTAGTCAAATCGCAGAATGTTTGTTCAAATTATTGCACTAACAGTGTGAGGATGGCCACCAGCCCACTCGGACACACACTGACCATCGCTAAATTACAGGTGTCGGTTTTTAACACAGCTCGACGAAGAACAATACTGGAAGAAAAAAGGGCATAACAGATTGAGAAATGATAAACTGAAAGTAATTTGTATATTGTTAATACTTACCAATGGCCCAGACTTAGCTGGTGCAACCTCAATATTATTAAGGGCCAAACACAAATTTTGAACACCCTAATCCCCAAAATTTGCATACAATACTGAAAATTAAAAGTCCTATATGGCCCTCCATACTTTTAGTACTTGCACATGCATAGTACCCAGGAAGAGACCGGAATTGGTGCCAACATCATTTTTCCTAGTTGTGCCAACTGAAGTGATAACTCAGCGGGGAGGTATGAGTGCCCACTCATGGGAGAGTCATCCCCGTCTGGGCCATTGGTACGTATTAAAAATATACAAATTACTTTAAATTTATCATATTTTAATACTAAAACCAATGGCCCAGACTTGGCTGAATCGTAAAAAGGCAGAGGGCCTAGGACTTAAAGAAGAATTAGCAGACCAAAATAGAGCTCCATAGCCTTCATCAGAACTCCCAAAGTGAAAAGGAGTTTAATATTTTAAGGAATTACCTAAATGTCTCTGTACCACAATATAGAAGACATACCACAGAAATAAGGAGCAATAAACAAGTAATTCCCTATTACTTAGCATAAATGACTATGATAAATGGATGTAACAAGCCCTCAATTTTAAGGCTATTCCGGAATAAGACACTTAAAATTAGGAAAAGCATGCCTGAGAGTGAGAGACTAACGCCCACAAACACATGCCATATATAATGTAACAAGCTGTCCATAACATCAGAATAATCTACAGACAATAACAGCTTAACTCATAGTTACACACTCATTAAAAGGCCAGAGGCGGTCAGGAACCCCCCCCCCCCCCCTTTTTTTTTGAAGGAATAATCTTCATAACAAAGAGGGGAGTGATCCGAAAACAGTGAATAAGCGGTACCGAATAATATATATATATTCGTCTAAAAGGCACCCAGCTATTAATTATTAATTTATTGGTGCTTAATGCCACATCAATTGCCTACATGGGGGCACGATGACGCTGTGTACTAAGGCGTACTGCATGTCGAAGGTGCGTATGTCTTCAACCAATCTAACCCTGCCTGTGATGCGGTGCAGAGTTCAGAGTTACGATGTTGGAGAGCTGATAGCTGTTCGTCGTTGCTCGGTGGTTCTCTCCAGGTACTCCGGCTTCCTCCACCTGTAAAACTGCCACCGACATGATATGACCCTGGCTGTTAATTTGTCGTTAAACTCTAATAAAACCCCCCCAAAAACCCTGCCACATCAGCAGCTAAGGCTATAACTTGGCAATCCCGGTTAAAAAAATCGCAAGCTTCAAAATGCATGCCGCATCCGGAATACGTAGATAGGTCGAAAACCGGTGATATAAAAATGTACAACCTTAAAACTTGTCCAATTGAATCCCATTGGAAAGTTATCTAATAAAACTATATGTTTCTTAGCCAACACAGGTGCCCACGTTCAGGTGTACAATTTCAATAATGAACCACCCAATTGTAACCGTACAATTATATGAGTGTAGGAATAAGCCTTGTGTACCACTTAACGGTTGAAAAACTGGATTCCGAATATGGAGCAGGATATGATTAAAAAACCGGTCACAGACCGTCCCCAATAATTCAGTGTTCCTTAGGTCCGTTAAAACGAACGACTGTTCGGAGAAAGACTTTATCACTCCGAAAAATGAAGTCAAAAATTTTTTATCGACCCCCCCCCCCCCCCCCCCCCCCTCCCCCTTCACCTGCAAAACTTCAATCACTAGATAAGTAAGGCCGGCATAGTAATATTAAGGTTTGGGACAGTGACAAATTCCTTTTTCGCCATAAGAAAAAGATTCACACAACATTCCCAAGCTATACTGCTGCTGCTATTCTCAATAAAGAGTAATACAGCTAAAAAGCTTGCAGTTAGCCCAAACAAGCAGAAAGACACTAACCCAGCGTGACACGTAACTCTTTAGTGTTAGTTATCTAGAATAGTATAGAAACCATATGGTTCCTTCACGTCTGACCGACTCCATAATGCCACTAAGGATGGAGGGGATGTGATGAACATGGCACTATTGCAAGGAATATACCCGCTGAAACAGCGTCGACATATCCCTTGAAATCAAGACAGTATGCCATGTCATCAAATAATACACCATATAGACATAATATTCAATCAAGTGGAAATGTAATCCACAACATTAGATTTGATAAGATTGAAAGCGGTAGACAAAAACTATGTTCTGGCACCCCCCGATCACAAGAAACCTAGATGAACTCCTTGCATCACGTACCGATTATAGCTGGAATATAATCCTGAAAAGAAGTTAACTATAGGCATTCGAAAGAATGCTCATTAATCACACTATGTTAATATGGTGTTATCAATAGGGCTAAAAGCCTCAGACAACGAACACAAAAACAATTACCACTAAGGAGAGATCAACTCTTCTCATGTAACGGTACCTTGTCCGATTGCTATAGGACAGTGGTCTCAGTCTGGCTGAAGCAGCTAAAGGTCTTTCTACTCAAGAAGACAATTAAATGGCTGATAACTGCAGCCCTAAAAGCTCACTAAAGGAGACTTACAATGCTAGCCGCTAATGAGAGGGATAAAAACACTGCTCAAACTTCCAGCTAGGCTACTAAGATGTCAACAATAAGACTAAAGTCTACAACACTTAAGAAAACAACACCGAGAAGGAAAAGAGCACTCTTTTCCTTTAGAGGTTCTATGCCCAAAAGACAGCAGTCTCGGCCAAGCTAATGGAGCTTAGAAGACTTCATCTCAGTGAAGACAGATATCTCGTAGTAAATTTTGCGACTTTGGACAGCTCACTACAGAGACTTACAATGTTAGTCGCTCAAGTTAAGGGAAAAAAGGGCCCACATGATTCTTATAAGCTGTCAACAAAAGGACTAAAAGCTCCCAGATGCCTAAGAATAAAACACTGAGAAGGAAACAACATACTTTTTCCTTTCAATGTCCCTAATTGCATAGAGACAGCAGTCTCATATTAAATAGCGTAGCTAATAAGTCTTCATCCCGTGAAGACAGATATCTTGTTGAAACTGCGACCTTGATAGCTCACTAACCCTTTACCCAACGAATCACCCGCGTAATATGCAAATTCAGCAGTTGAAACAATATTATTTTTAAAAAAAATTCAACAGAACCATATCGTGTGGCCCCTCGTTGGAACGAGCTCGTTCCAACAAGGGGTCACATGATATGGTTTTGTTGAAATTTTTTGAAAAATTTTTAAAAATGATATTTAAAATAATAAATTTTGATATCGTCTGCGTTGGGTAAAGGGCTAAACAGAGACTCACAACATTAGTAGCTCAAGGTAAGGAATAAGGACGGCTCTAATGACCAAAATTCCAAAGACAGTAGTCTCAGGTAACTAACGTAGTTATTTGTCTTCATCTCCATGAATCCAAATATCTGTTTCACCTGCAGCCTTGGAAAGTTCACTAAACAGAGACTTACAACATTAGCTGCAATGTATAAGACAAGAGGCACCACAGGGCCTGAAGCGCTCATCTTGTATAGAACACAATTTAAACAGAGTCCAAGAATGAGTCTACATTAAGCAAGCCATCTCCATAGGCTACACTGTCAATCCTTGAGTCCCTCAGGAGTGACAAAAATAATCTGGGCATCATGCCTTTTCTTCAGTTGATCATAAGTAAAATGTAGAGCTCCCCTATGAAGCTCCTTGATACAACCTATGTGGATTAATCTTAGTACCTCTAGAGGGTACTGAATACAAAATTTTTAATTCTTCAGCAAAATGGCCAATTCCGGCTCCCACAGAGCCCAAATATTAACCCAGGCTCTTGATTTGAACACAGTTAAATCTGACTTCCCTAGAGATGTTGTGTACCGAATATGAAAGCATTCTGACTGTTGGATCTGAAGAAGAGAAACTGAAAAGAAATTTCTTCGAATTGCACTAAGTAAAAATTTGGGCTACCATAGTGAGCCCAAATATATACCTAGGGATCTGATTTGAACAAACTTGAATCTGACCCCCATAGAGATGTTGCATACCAAATATCAAAGCATTTTGACTGATGGATCTGAAGAAGAAGATTTTTTTAAATTACCCTCCATATTGAACAAAGATCAAATTTGGGCTTCCGTAGGAAGCCCAAATATTAACCTAGGGACTTGGTTTGAACAATCTAGAATCTGACCCTCATAACAATGATGTATACCAAATATTAAAAGATTCTGAATGGTGGTTCTGAAGAAGAAGATTTTTAAAGAATATTCCCCATATTACCCTATGTTAAAACTTCGGGCTCCTGTAGAGAGCCCAAATATGAACCAATGAGCTTTATTTCTACAAACTTTTATCTGACCCCCCTATGAATGCTGTATACCAAATATCAAAAGATTCTGATGATTGGTTCTGGAGAAAAGATTTTTTAAAATTTTTGCAAATATGCTGACTCAGCATTTTTTCGATGCCCATTACAGAACACCCTAACATAACCGATGGCAATTTTTTTTTACCATTCAATTCTACTGGTCATAAGGATACTTCATATGAAATAAAAGCTCTCTGTTCCGTGGGGTTTGGGAAATATGGGCGTTTGAAAATATTTCTATTTTTAGCTCCCAGGGTTCCCATGGGGATGCGGGAATTTTTTTTTTTGCATGGGTCAAGTACTTATGACCCAATACTACCACAAACCAAATTTGGTTCATACCGGACCATCGGTTCAGAAAGTTAAAAAATTTATAGTAATTTATATATTTTTTATACTTACCAATGACCCAGACTTAGATGGTGCTAACTCTAACAAAACCAGGGCCAAACACAAATTTTGCCCCCCAATCCCCAAAATTTGCATCCAAAACCAAAAGAAATCATGTTCTATAGGACCTCCATACTTCGCCCCTACTGCGCATGCGCAGTGTCAAGGACATTCCGAAATTGGCGCCAATTATCATTCTTACTGGCAGTGCCTGGTCAGCGCTATGTACTCAGCGGGGAGGCAAGAGCTCCCAACTCCTGGGAGGGCCATCCCCGTCTGGGTCATTGGTAAGTATAAAAAATATATAAATTACTATAAATTTTTTAACATTTTTATACTGTACCAATGACCCAGACTTAGCTGAATAGTAAAAAGGCTGGAGGGCCTAGGACATAGAGGAAAATCCAATAAGCTCAACTATATAATATAGAGGCAACCCCTTAAGGAGAAAAGGAGTATTAGGCTTTACATGTATCTTTCTTATTTAATGTTAAATTAGAAAGATACAATACCCTTCATAATTGAGCACAACAACATTCATGTTCTCTATTAACATCCAGTATAACCCTTTATACTAATTATTTTTAAAATAAGCCAATAAATAAAGTTAGTCCAGAGAATTGAGACTCTTTATAATCTTTTAAAAGTGTCCGAGGATTGTATATTAACGCCCGTTTGACACTTGACATATACAAATGCTTCACACCGAGCTACACTTTAAAAATATGACATGAATGAATTTAACATTAATATTACACTTTAAAACCATCCTGGAAGCGACTCAGAAATACTGACTTTGGAGGAGGCATTCCCTTGCTTTTCACTATAAAGCAGGTGACCTAAGGGAACACCCTCCCCCCCCCCCTTCCCCTTGCCCTGGGTCAAATAGCCCAGAGCGAAGAGGGCAGCCGGACGGAGTCACTGCCGGAACAGAAAGCCTGCATAACTATAGTTGCAACTGTTTAGTGGACGACATTCTGAGCAACAGATAACGGACCTAAACAATGCAGGTCTCCAGAAATGGACTCAATATTTCTGAGATAAAAATTTGTGAATGTGGATGGCTGAGACCAATAAGCAGCCTTCATTAAATCTGTAATAGCAATACTATTAGCGTAAGCCCAAGAAGTAGCAAGAGCTCTTACTTCATGAGCGGAAATCTTAAGCACAGACTGCTGAGAAGAAGATAAACTCTCATAAGCAGTACGGATAGTTAATTGAATCCATCTAGCATTAGAATGGACCGAAATGTCCCTTCTATTAGGCATCAAAGACAGAAAAAAACGTTTTTGTCCCTTTCTGATAAACTGAGATCTCTGTTTATAGATACGTAACGCTCTAACAGGACAGAGTAAAGGCCTACGCCCGTCTGAAGACGGAAGAGCCTTAATGACAATAGGTTCCTGATATTTATTAGGAGCCTGATTCTTAGCTAAAAAACCCACATTAGTAGTGAAGGTGATAGTGTTCCCAACACTACGATAGTGAGAATCATCCACCGACAGTGCATGAAGCTCACAGACTCTTCTAGCAGAAGAGAAAGCTAAGAGAAAAGCTGTCTTATAAGATAAGAATTTGAAATCTACTGTCCCAAGAGGTTCAAATGGCTTTTCCTTCAATTTAAGAAGAACCCAAGCTAAATTCCATTTAGGAATTAACCTAAGAGTTCTGGGTCTATTTATCGAGAAGTTTCTAACCAACTTAGATAAAGAGACATTAGATCCAATTTGTAAACTATCATGATGTGCATAGGTATCAGATAACATAGACCTATAACCCTTAATAGTAACAGGCTGCAGTTTGATTTCGTCAAACAAGTATACTAGAAAGTTTGCAATGTCTGGTATAGAGGGATTGAAAATATCTACAGAATGATCCCTACACCAACGACGAAAAACCTTCCACTTAGCCGCATAGTTTAGCGAAGAGGAGGTCCTCCTACAGTTAGAAATCGCGTCCACTGCTCGTCCTGTAAAGTGCTTGCCATGCAAGAAGGACCACACAACGGAAAAACGTGAAGGTTGAGACCTTGCGGGTTGTGATGGAGTTGACGCGATTTCCCCTGCGAAAGAAGATCCTCCCGTGGAGGAAGCTTTCGCGGTAGGTCCCACAACAGACACCTGAGTAGATTTATCCACGGTCTCTGTGGAGACAGAGATGCTACCAACAGAATCTTGCATTGAGATTGTTTTATCTTTAGCAATACTTGCTGAATTAACGGCGCTGGAGGATACGCATATCCTATCATTCCGTCCCAAGAGATCGACAGAGCGTCTACTGCAAATGCTCTTGGATCCGGACACGGAGACACATACGTCTGCAACTGATTGTTGAGATGTGTCGCAAATAAATCTATCATTGGCCATTCCCATTGGTAGAAAATCTGATTGAATACTTGTTTGTTGAGAGACCACTCCGACGGCAACAAGCGACCCTTTCGTGAAAGGGAGTCTGCTAGCACATTCAGACGACCCGGTATGTGACGAACCGAAAGAAGAACCTGATGTTCTAGCGCAAACAGAAAAATTCTTTCCGTTAGATTGAACAACGGAACTGAATGAGTGCCTCCCTGATTCCGTATATACGCCACTACTGTCGTGTTGTCAGATAGGATTTGGACATGAGCATTGTGAATAATGTCCATCCAATGACGTAACGCAAGCCAAATTGACATCATTTCCTTGATGTTTATGTGCTTGCCCAGGAATTGCGGATCCCAAAGACCCTGGCATCTCGAATCCGTTGGGATCAATGATGCACCCCAACCTGTTTGACTGGCATCCGTCATAATGGTAAAACTCGGATCCGGCAACTGCAGCGGAACTCCCTGAGTTAACCACTGAATGTTTGCCCAAGTCTGAATCTCTTGTTTCACTTGATCTGACAAGAGAACGTCTATGTCGAGCGAATGAATTTTCACACTCCAATTCTGAGTCAAGAAAATTTGGAGAGGACGCGTGCGTAACCGCCCCATCGGAATGAGATCCGCAGTGGCTCCGCACAGACCTATCAGTCTCATAAATTCTCTCGCTGTGACTTTGTCTGCGTGCAGACAATAGCGAGCGTAACAACTGACTAATTTCGCTCTGGTTAACGGCAGACGAACGAGATTGTCGTGCGTCTCGAAGCTCATTCCCAGATGTGTGAACGACTTGGACGGCACCAGATCCGACTTCTCCTCATTTACTATAAAACCGAGACGTCGGAGCAATAGAAGTAGATTCTGAACATCGTTCTGAAGCGTTAACTCGTTGCCGTTCCTCTGAAGAATGTCGTCCAGGTAGGCCGACGTTACCGCAGACGAATGAGCTCGGAAATAGATCATTACCGAGTTCATTACCCGAGTGAAAGCCCAGGGTGCTAGATTCAATCCGAAGCACATCGCCCGGAATTGATACACCACTCCTAGGACTGCGAAGCGTAGATACTTTCTGAATGTCGGATGTACCATGACGTGAAAGTACGCATCTTTGAGATCTATGCTTGTTGCATAATCGTTCACCCGAATACTCGCTCTAACTGACCGAATCGTCTCCATATAAAACTTCGGAGCGACGATCAGCTTGTTTATCCAGCTCAAATCTATGACTGGACGGAACGAGCCGTCTGGTTTCGGAACCAGAAACAGATGGCTGTAGAATCCCGGAGTCTCCTGGTTTTCTACGACCTCTACCGCGTTCTTCATTAAAAGAGACTGCACCTCTGATAACAGAGCGTCTCTTTTCTGCGGATTTGACGGAAGTTGAGTCCACTTTGGACTTCGAGTTAATGGAGGCTTTCGTTTGAAGGATATCTTTAGACCTTCCGAAGTCACTCCTCTCACCCAAGGGTTGTCCGTAATCGACGCCCATTCTTGTGAAAAGCTCGACAACCTTCCGCCAACCGGTACGCGATAGAGGTTTAAGCTATCACCTCCTGGACCTGCGAGGCCTGCAGTAGGAGAAACCACGTCCTCCACGACCCGCACCTCGTCCCGTCGACCTCGGGGCGTCCGACCGGTTGTCCCGGCCCGAAGGACGTCCCGAACGTGAGTCGCTACCTTGACGGTCTCTCGAATAAGACCAAGAGGACGCACCGGAACCTCTATAGGAACCTCTCTTGGGCGCATTAGACCCAGAAGTGCCTGTCTTATTCTTGTCTGCCGTATCCGACTTCTTAGAAGCAGATTTGAACAACAGAGAATCCAAAGCTTTCTTTGTAATTTTATCATAAATAGCAGAAAGCTTGCCGTCACAGAGAAGTTCTCCGGAGACCGAAGCGACTCTGAGAGAGTTCTTCACCTTAGTATCCACGAGTGTGGATGTAGCTAGGGCTGCGTCACGTCTAACCAACTCCAGGTTTGCCACTGAAAGGGCGGAGTTACACGTGGAATAAGCTACTGCCCTTGAAAGAAGTCTTAAAGGGGATTGTATATCCTGAAATTCTTTCCCTTGAAGGCGCAGTGGTAATGCCTTAGTAAGGTGATCTGCGTAAGATAAGGCATCTAAACTGGCCCTGTTAGATGAAACAGCTGTTTCCAACACCGCGGTTGGAATAGACGCCGACGACGGTAATGATAGCTCTAAGTCTTCCGCCTCGTCGTCCATACGCAGAGAAACTCTCGGAATACCCTGTCCTGCCGTGTCAAATTTATTCCTTGCATTAATGAAAGGCAGGTTGAGAGTATTGGCGGACAAGAAACCTGCTTTCCCCCGTTTTGGAAGCAAGTTTAAATATAGCGTCGTTCAATAATTCAAATGTTCTTGCAACATTATTGGACTGAGACGGAAACTCGGGAGCGATGTCCCTGAACCGCTCAAAAAATTCAGAGTCCAATGACGCTATAATCCTCTTGTCCGGAACTGCAGCAGTCTGGCCCGACGGAACAACTTGAGGGAGAAAGTGCCGGATGAAGTCCACGGCAGCTTTATGTTGTTCCGAAAGGGATAGCTCCAAGTCATCCGTATCCCTTTCACCATCCGGTCGGACCTCATGATGCTCCCGGTCGTCCGCCCCCGATGCTTCGGCGGAGCGTACCCACCCAGCGCCGTCGGATAATTCCCGATCCGACACCGTTTCTGTCGGCTGCTGGGATGCTGCGATAAGTTGTGCTATCTGCACAAGTACGTCCGGCATCGAGGCCTGCGGAGGCGCAGTCTTTCGCTGCTTCGCCGAAGGCAGCTCCGCATCTGATGGCTCCCGCATACTTTTTCTATGCGAACGTCCGGAGTCCATCGGCCTTGTGTCCCTGGCTGCCGGATGGTGTGACCTGGTCGCCGAAGAATCCCTGATCGGCGAAGCTGGTAAAATATCGGCGGTCATGCAGCCAAGGTGCGGTCGTGTGCACTGACGAGAAGAAGAAGCCTGAGCAGTCTCCGCGGACTGCCTATACAACGGAGCGTCCCGAGCGACGGACGTATGCTCCGCTTGCGACACATTTTGTACAACATCTGGTCCCAGATGTTGTTGTACGAGAGAGGGGCCTTTCTCGCTCGCGGCCCGGCTGGACCTGGACGAGCTAGGAACCGGACTCAAAGGCTTCCTCCGATCTCGCCTACTATCCGCCGTCACTGGGTGTGCACGTTGAATGTTTATAGTGCTCGCATCACCCAACATTTCCTCCTGGACCGCATCGGACGAACCCGGCTGCCGAACCATTCGGTGAATGGACGCTATACTGGGCGAGCTAGCGGACGACATTTGTTTAATCTCCATGAGCACTTTTGCCGCTAGCTCTGTATTCATTTGTGACGACGGAAGTGCACTTGCGGAAGATAACATGGAAACATCACCCTGTTCTTGTTCCTCTGAAATAGAAACTGAGAGAGTAGAGTGACCTTGCGGAGAAAGAGCCGGCATAGCCCTTTCTCCAGTAACAACATACCGTGACACACGTTTCCAATGTTTGTCATCCCAATATTGACAGAAAGAACAGGGATTAGTGCGAGAACACTGACTACAATTAATACAATGATCATGAAAGTCAGAGGAAGATTTCTTCCTATTACAATTTGAACAATATCCTTTCATTGCGAAAAGTCAACAACAAGTCCTAGTTACTCGCACAAACCCCTGACACAAAGATACATAATAACATGATCCATTAAAAATGAAAAAACAATGCAAATCAAAATAATTTTTGAAAAATATTTTTTCAGCGAAGCCCAAGTTTCTGAAAAGTAACGTTGAGCCCCGATGGATCCGATGGCTAAGTGTGGTCAAAAATTTTAAATTTATATTAAATAATTAATGCAACACTTACGGATAATAAAAATGTATCTTATAGTGAGATAAACTACACCAAAGGCAAACAACCCCCCCTCAAAAGAGACTGTTGCCAATGTAAACAAACAGTGTAAAACACCAGAAAACATGACTCCAGGCACTGAAAAAACTGGCCCGAAATCAGTCATCAAAATTACACTCTATCTGATGCAAAACAGAGACTCCCAGGGGAGAATCTGCAGAACATCAGATGGAAGATGCAGAACACAACGTTTATACACCCATGGGTGAAAACGTAACTATGGGGAAAATAACAGAAAACATTCTGTAACCAAGCAACACTCCCAAGAGAATTTTAGAAATGAACTTTCTCAAAAATATGCCAAAAGCATGGGAGAATTGCAAGGGGGGACTTAGAAGACCAGGGGAGAGGAAACACTGAATAAGCAGTGCAACTTTTTAGCAAGAATGACAACAAGAGGCCCATGCCTCGAAAATAGGCAACTTAACATAATTTCATAAAAATTTTTTAAGTACAGCCCTGATTATTTTTTGTCACTCCTTTTTCACCTCCTCCTTCTATATCCTCCTTAGAATCACCATTTCTCCAATAATTACGTGTCTGGCATCCTTTAAACTGAGATTTACAAGCACAAAGATCAGTGAGATGTTGACTGATGAAGGGCCAAACAGAGAATGATAATTGGCGCCAATTTCGGAACGTCCTTGACACTGCGCATGCGCAGTAGGGGCGAAGTATGGAGGTCCTATAGGACATGATTTCTTTTTGTTTTGGATGCAAATTTTGGGGATTGGGGGGCAAAATTTGTGTTTGGCCCTGGTTTTGTTAGAGTTAGCACCAGCTAAGTCTGGGTCATTGGTACAGTATAAAAATATAGAAATTTTGGGCGGGGCCAAAAATCTTATCCCTCCTATTACAAAGCCAAATATTACTTCACGAACTTTGTTTGAACAAATTTGATTCTACACCTCATATGGAAGCTCCATAGCAAATATCAAGTCATTGTACACACTGGTTCTTGAGAAGAAGATTTTAAAAATATTTTGGAGCATTTTCCCCCACTCCCTCCCTATGGGGCTGGGCATGCTGAGTTGAACAAAAATGAAATGCCCCTTTGGGACCATCACTCACACAAACTTTCACTTGAATTGGCCCAGTGGCTTTGGAGGAGAAGACCAAAACATGGTGTTGATGGACGACGGACGACGGATGACGGACGGAGAGCGATGAGATTAGCTCAGCTTGACTTTGTCAAGATGAGCTAAAAAAGACTGCTGTAGCAATTTATAAGGCCACTATGACATTAGCCACCCATGATATATAGACACAGACCACTCTTAATTCACATAAGCCAAACTAAGGCGACAACAATAGGACTAACTGCCTGTGATGCCTAGAAATATTACACCGAGAAGGAAAACGTAATTCTTTCCTTCTAACGGCTTATTCCAAACAGCTAGCGGTCTCAGAATTGCTGATGGAGCCTAAAAGTCATATATCGGTTAAAAACAGATATCTGTGTGTAACCCTGCGGCCTTAGACAGCTCACTAAATGAAGACTTATGACGTTAGCCGCTAATGTATAAGAAAAGACCGCTCTAACTGTACATAAGGCTACTATGGCATCCATAATAGCACTAAATGCCTCTGATGCCTAGGAATACAACACCGAGAAGGGAAAGACATACTTACTCCTTCTAACGGCTCTATTCCTAACAAGAGAGCTGTCTCAGCCTATCTATGAGCTATCGATCTTCTATTCATAAGGAACAGATCATTGCCTTTCTTATACTATTGCTAAGCCAATGGAAGCATTGTTAATTGGACCAATAGCCTACAACACCTGAGCCGAAAGATCCGGGAAGGAAGATCTTCATCTTTCCTTCGCCCGGTACCTTAAGCTGTTTTTTGCCTAGCAAAAGCCGACTTCTGTTCAGTTGGAACAAGATTCGAAGAGCTTATGAATACAAATTCAAAGTCTTAATGTGCAGTTCCGCGAGGGCTGGATAATCAACCTCTGTAGCCCTCTCACCATCTTAAAGTTCCATCTGAAATATGGACAACACCATCCGAATGTACAGATGACTGGACCAACCCAGCACCGTCCGACAGCTCACAACCGAAGACTGTTGACGGCAGAACCTGCGACTACTGGGATGCTGCTATTCGCTGTGCAATCTGCGGCAGCAGGTCCATGAACGAGGCTTGCAGAGCAGCGATTATCCATTTCATAACCATATGCTGATGGAGAATGCTCTCCAACTCGCAATCTGGCTCCAGACCCCGCCGAGTATCCCATTGAGAAACTTATCAGCTAATCCCCTTTGCATGCACTTCCATGTAAGAAGAAGCCATAACCACAACCGACGCTGGCTGCATTGTGGAAGGAACATCCACGCGTGTTCTGACTCATTATAGTTTCTCGCAACGGACACAGTCGACTCTGACTGCCAACAAGACGGAGAGGGTTCTCCAACTCGCGATCTGCCCCAGATCTCACCGAGCATCCGTAGAGAAACTTAAAGGCTTCTTCCCCTTATTGCCATCATCGCTGGGTGAGCTTTATATTATAAGGTGCTCGCTCTACCCCCTTTATACTACTCGACCGAAATGGACCTACCAGGCGTCTTTTCTCCCTTAAAAGGGCCAACCACTGCATTGGTCGAGCTGGCTGCATGCAGAGAATTAAGCTACTCCGGCTTTAATCCTGTGCATTTATATCATGAGCACCTTGGCAGCTAGACCTATTTTACTCATCAGAGCAGGGCTCATCAGCGTGCGACAACAGCAGCACATAACGGACAGGTGACAAAGTACCATCACCATGTTCTTGTTCCTCTGAAAAAGAGACTGAAAGACTGGTATTAGCCGGCGGTGATGGTTCCACCACCCATCATACAGGTCGACACCCGTTTCCAACATTCACATCCCATAATACAAGTATTGAAGGAGTGCCGCAACTATTGGCAAACAGCAAGCCTATATTGGATTTACACTAA
This sequence comes from Pictodentalium vernedei, assembly GCA_031216915.1. Taxonomy (NCBI): domain Eukaryota; kingdom Metazoa; phylum Mollusca; class Scaphopoda; order Dentaliida; family Dentaliidae; genus Pictodentalium; species Pictodentalium vernedei. The sequence continues at coordinate 168,285,571 of CM062294.1, forward strand.
ATATCAATTAATATAATGGCAACAATAACAATGTTGGCAAAAACGTAAGTCCGCTGCACTCCCAAAAATAAACATCACAAGGATACATGACATAGACAAAACAAAAAACTTTCAAATAAAATTTAAAAAAATGTTTTTTGAAAAATTTTGAATGAAGCCAAAGTGCCCCAAAGGAACCTCATGAGTCCAAGGGCGTCCTGATAGAGCCTAAGTGTGGACAACCACTAACTAATAAAAGCAAACATATACTATGTATCCTAATAGAAAAACCGTGATTGTTTAAAACTAAACATTGAATTAATACGAATCCAAAATGTTACTGAACAGACGTCAAGAGGAAAAACCGGAAACTAACCCACAACAGGCACAACAAAGGCCCAGAGTCAGTAACTGATCAACAACCACCTGATGCAAAACTAGATCTTCATATGAAGAAAAAACAATGCATCTGGTAGAAGATACAAGAGTACAATAACGTCCTGATCCAAAATAGACAGGACGTAAACAACAAAGGGGATAAACAGAATACCTATTCTGTTTACAAGTTAAACTCCCAAGAATTTAGTAAAAAATTCTTCAATAAAAAAGCCAAAAGAGCTTGGGAGTAAAACAGGAGGGTTCAGGAGAGGGAAGGGAAGTAATAGCAACAAAACAACAGTGGAGTCATATTATAATGACGACGTTCAGAATCATATCACGAAATTGGTTAACATGAATAATTTACATAAAAATTATAAATTCATAGTAATTTGTATATTTTTCATACTTACCAATGGCCCAGACTTAGCTGGTGCTAACTCCAAAATATCGAGGGCCAAACAAAAATTTTGCCCCGCCAATCCCCAAAATTTGCATGCAAAACCAAAAATTAGAAGTCCTATCTGGCCCTCCATACATTTACTCTCTGCGCATGCGCAGATGCCAAGAAGTGACCAGAATTGGCGCCAACATCACTCTTTGTAAAAGCGAGTATTACATAATAATTCAGCGGGGAGGTATGAGTGCCCACTCATGGGAGAGCCATCCCCATCTGGGCCATTGGTAAGTATGAAAAATATACAAATTACTATGAATTTATAATATTTTTCCACTATAACCAATGGCCCAGACTTAGCTGAATTGTAAAAAGGTGGAGAGCCTAGGACTTCCAAAATAGTTCCAATCCTGCAATCAATGATGAAAGGAAATTAGAATAATTAGGAAATACATGTATGTCTCTCTATACAGTAATAGAGGAGACATATTCTAAATAAGGAGCCCAATTTAAGTAATTCCTTATTCTAAGCATGAAGACAATGCTAATTAGGATGTAATGAGTTCCTAATTTTAAAGGCTAGTCCAGACTAAACCCCCCAAAATTAGGATGGCGTATCTGAGAATGAGAGAAAATCCCCCACAAACACACGCCATATAATAACACTTCAGCTGTATGCAGGATATAATTACGGATAAAACAGCTTCCTTCATTGTTACATACCCATTAAACCAGAGAAGTGGTAATGAAAGTGTCAATGACAGCGTAGCTCAACTTGTTAAGACATGTACATGTATAGTATGTGACACAGCAATGACAAACATCCAGGTAATGACCTGAAAACAAAGGTACATATAAAGTATTGTAACGGTCTGTACATAAATACTGACCGTAGCCTGTAACAAATGTATAATTAAAGTACTGTAAAGGTGGGTGACAGTCAGATGCTAAACTAGAAAAGAAATCTTTGAGTCCCAGAGTGGGTCTGACTGAACCCCAAAATATTTGTTCTCATAGCACAGAGATAACAAAGGCACCCCAAAACACACTCGTTCCTGTCCTAAGGTGAAAACAAAGGTACCCAAGAAGTTTCGTGAAGATCAGTTCATAAATACGAGGTGTATAGAAGTTGTGACAAAAACTGATTGGACCTAATTTTGGTACAAAATGGCCACTGGCAGCCATCTTGAATTTTGGACCGCACCCAGAAACACTCGTTGTCGTCCCAAGGTAATAACAAAGGTACCCAAGAAGTTTCGTGAAGATCGGTTGACAAATGCAGCCTCTAGCCCGAGCCGTATTGACATGTGCACTTACAGTGTATAAGTAGCACTGAATAAATCAAAGTTTATGTAATTTGCATAATTTCTGCACAAGAAAAAATGTATTCCATGTTACTAAACATTCATGCAAAAATTTATTGAAATCAGAACTTTCATACAGAAGTTCTGTACAAAAGACTGATTGCACTAATTTTGGTACAAAATGGCTGCTGGTGGCCATCTTGAATTTTGGACCACACCCAAAAACACTCGTTCTCATCCCACGGTGATAACAAAGGTACCCAAGAAGTTTCATAAAGATCGGTTCATAAATACGGCCTCCAGCCTGAGCCGTATAGAAGTTGTGTACAAAAAACTGATTAGACCCAATTTCGGTACAAAATGGCCACTGGCAGCCATCTTGAATTTTGGACCGCACCCAGAAACACACGTTCTCGTCCCAAGGTGATAACAAAGGTACCCAAGACGTTTCGTGAAGATCGGTTCATAAATACAGACTCTAGCCCGAGCCGTATTGGCATTTGCACTTACAGTGCTGAAAGTAACGCTGAATACATCAAAGTTAGTCTAATTTGCATAATTTACGCACAAGAAAAAAACCTGTATTATATGTGATGTATCCCATGGTACTAAACATTCATACACAAAATTATTCAAATCAGCGCTGTCATATGGAAGTTCTGCGCAAAAATCTGATTGCACCTAATTTTGTACAAAATGGCTGCCAGTGGCCAACTTGAATTTCAGACCGGACCCCAAAACACTCGTTCTCATCCCACAGTGATAACAAAGGTACTCAAGAAGTTTTCCTAAAGATCGCTTCATAAATACGGCCTCTAGCCCGAGCCGACAGATGGACAGACGGACGATGGGCCATGGCAATACCTCAAATCTAGCCCGAGCCGTATTGAATTGTTGACGGACAGATGGATGACGGACGACTGGCCATGGCATAAGCTCAAATTTGGCTTTGCCAAAGTTGAGCTAAAAATCAACCCCCCCCCCCACCCTTTCTTTTGAAGGAATCTTCAAAAGAAAGGGGGAGAGCTCTGGAATCAATAAGAGCGGTACCAAAAAACAATATAAAATATAAATAATCGTGGAACAGGCACTCAGGTATTAATTCATGATTAATAAATGGTGCTTAATGCCACTTCAGAAGTTAAGGCTATAGCGACAATCCTGGTAATTAATACTGCCCGCTATATAACATACACCGCAGACGGCATACACTGATACGTCAAAAATCGGTGATATAAAATATAACATACACATGTCCAATCGAGCAACACTGAACGATCCCTGAAGAGAAAACACACTTCCTTGGTAATCCACAGGTGGCCTCTGTACAATAAATTCCAGTAACAACACTCTCCAACGTGTACTATCCGATATCTACGATCGTAAACACGTGAGAATATGCAAATTGAGTACTGACATAATAGAAACCTGGATCTAGAAATGGAAGTGGGCATGATTAACAGGCTCCAACACGGCCCGTCCCCGAAATAGATTATAATTTTAAGGTCCACAAAATACAATAAAGCGTTAGCCTAATAATATGATGCGCGAGAGCATTTATATTTAGCATGTAATCATCTGAATACCAGTTAACTGGTTATGCAGCCTCTGAGGTACTCAAAGAGTAGTAATTTAATTGTGATGATTTCCAAATAAGCGCTCATATATAACAAATCAACAAATAAATAATCACAGGAAACTAAACCAACTAAAAAGTGGATGTGCCTATGAGGTCGCCATTGAACACGATCCAAATGTATAGTATGTATGTATTAAATTATACGAGGCTAGCGAGAAGAAAACTATGTCTTGTCTGGTAATTGCCTCTAAACACATAGGCAGTGGGTGTGTGTTGAGGTGGGGGAGGGGGGGGGGGGGTTAAAGTAGCTTTTACTTACAAAAAACATGTATGCCGCTCATTCGGTTGTTCCTTGTTTCCCATTGACGCCATTAACTTCACAGCTTCCCATCCAGGTATCCTTCCGCTTGTTATGACTTCGGGGCTCTATTCTATTTATTGCTGAAGTGTACTCTTGTCGCAGGTGAAGCACCCAATGCATTAGATGTACATGCACATTCATGTAATAGCAAAAACATTCCCTCTGTTTGAATTTTCTTTGAAATTGTCCAACATATAAACTGTCTGTACAGTGATATTTCTTGAAAATTTCCAAAATGATAAAACTGATTAACAGGAACTTTCAACGTATGAACAATGAAACAGTCAAACTTATTCACATAGGTATCTTCAGAAAACTGGTTATATACACTGTACAGTATGATACAGGAAGAATGCTTTCAAGTGTTTAAGTTATGTGTAAGTATTCAGGAGGCAATTTGCCAGACGGCAATACTTTCAGTAGTTCCTGACCAGAAGCTCCTTTTTTGGTCATACTGTTTGCTAGCTGGAAAGATCCTGAAATCCATTTGATAGAGATAACTTGACCACTCAGTAGACATTGTTTAACTGCTGCTATATCTATTTTAAGACGTTTGTCATCCACCATTTTTTTTGAATGAATTGATACAACGACACTTCTGTTGTCAATTAATATTTCGATTCGAAGTTCAGTAATTTTCAAGAGTTCTATTAATATGTTTTTCAAATAGATGGAATCTTCAATGCCATCCAATAGACTAAGGGTTTCAGCTGCAATAGTAGACCTAACAACACGTCAAATCTTCTTGGCTGACCACGATAATATGCAACAGTTCATTTTTGAGTCCAACAAGAAGATAATGTATGCTCCGAAAGTACTAACTCCATCATTTAGATATGCATGAGATGCATCCGTAAAAGTAACCAGTTTCCAATCTGTCATAGGACCAAGCTTCGGAAAGTAAATTGATGACTTCTCATCTTTCAATTTGATAATTTTTTTAAAAGCTTGCTTCAAATCTAGTACAGAAGCAGATTTGAATTTCATGCTGAAATCTATCATATCATAAGCCATATCAGGATGAGCTCCTTGTACTGTCCAATTCAATGTTCGTACTGTACTGCGAAGAATACTTAGTTCATTCATTGTTAAACTGTTATTCTTCTCCTAAGTTCTAGAAGCAGATAGGTTATTGATTTCAATATCTTGCATATATTTTGATAGATCTAATGTTATACCTGAAGTACTTTGAACATCAAAACCAACATAACGAAATGAAGAAGCCTCCAGTTTTCCAGCAAAGAAACGTTTGCGTAAGTTGTCCATTACTATTGCATCGAAACTCTGAAATCCTGCATGAAGAAAGTCATCGATATGACATACAATCAATCCATTTAGATCATTTTCATTTCTCATGTAGAATAAAGCTGGGTGAAAAGTTAAAAAATTTATAGTAATTTATATATTTTTTATACTTACCAATGACCCAGACTTAGCTGGTGCTAACTCCACAAAAACCAGGGCCAAACACAAATTTTGCCCCCCAATCCCCAAAATTTGCATCCAAAACAAAAAGAAATCATGTCCTAAAGGACCTCCATAGTACGACTCTACTGCGCATACGCAGTGACGCAGTCGTCCCGAAATTGGCGCCAAATATCATTCTTACTGGCAGTGCCTGGTCAGCGCTATGTACTCAGCGTGGAGGCAAGAGTTCCCAACTCAGGGAGGGCCATCCCCGTCTGGGTCATTGGTAAGTATAAAAAATATATAAATTACTATAAATTTTTTAACATTTTTATACTGTACCAATGACCCAGACTTAGCTGAATAGTAAACAGGCTGGAGGGCCTAGGACATAGAGGAAAATCCAATAAGCTCAATTATAAAATAAAGAGGTAACCCCTTAAGGAGAAAAGGAGTATTAGGCTTTACATGTATCTTTCTTATTTAATATTTAAATTAGAAAGATACACTACCCTTAATAATTGAGCACAATAACATTCATGTTCTCTATTAACATCCAGTATAACCCTTATACTAATTATTTTTAAAGCAAGCCAATAAATAAAGTAGTCCAGAGAATTGAGACTCTTTATAATCATTTAAAAGTGTCCGAGTATTGTATATTAAAGCCCGTTTGACACTTGACATATACAAATGCTTCACACCGAGCTACACTTTAAAAATAAGACATGAATGAAATTAAACATTAATATTACACTTTAAAACCATCCCGGAAGCGACTCAGAAATACTGTCTTGGAGGAGGCATTCCCTTGCTTTTCACTATAAAGCAGGTGACCTAAGGGAACACCCGCCCCCCCCTTCCCCTTGCCCTGGGTCAAATAGCCCAGAGCGAAGAGGGCAGCCGGACGGAGTCACTGCCGGAACAGAAAGCCTGCATAACTATAGTTGCAACTGTTTAGTGGACGACATTCTGAGCAACAGATAACGGACCTAAACAATGCAGGTCTCCAGAAATGGACTCAATATTTCTGAGATAAAAATTAGTAAATGTGGATGGCTGAGACCAATAAGCAGCCTTCATTAAATCTGTAATAGCAACACTATTAGCATAAGCCCAGGAAGTAGAAAGAGCTCTTACTTCATGAGCAGAAATCTTAAGCACAGACTGCTGAGAAGATAAATCTTCATACGCAGTACGGATAGTTAACTGAATCCATCTAGCAATAGAATGGACTGAAATGTCCTTTCTATTAGGCATCAAAGACAGAAAGAAACGTTTCCGTCCCTTTCTGATGAACTGAGATCTCTGTTTATAGATACGTAGTGCTCTAACAGGACAGAGTAAAGGCCTACGCCCGTCTGAAGACGGAAGAGCCTTAATAACAATAGGTTCCGGATATTTATTAGGAGCCTGATTCTTAGCTAAAAAACCGACATTAGTAGTGAAGGTGATAGTGTTCCCAACACTACGATAATGAGAATCATCCACCGATAGTGCATGAAGCTCACTGACTCTTCTGGCAGAAGAGAAAGCTAAGAGAAAAGCTGTCTTATAAGATAAGAATTTGAAATCTACTGTCCGAAGAGGTTCAAATGGCTTTTCCTTCAATTTAAGGAGAACCCAAGCTAAATTCCACTTAGGAATTAATCTAAGAGTTCTGGGTCTATTTATCGAAAAGTTTCTAACCAATTTCGATAAAGAGACATTAGATCCAATTTGTAAACTATCATGATGTGCATAGGTATCAGATAACATAGATCTATAACCCTTTATAGTAACAGGTTGCAGTTTGATTTCGTCAAACAAGTATACTAGAAAGTTAGCAATGTCTGGTATAGAGGGATCAAATATATCAACAGAATGATCCCTACACCAACGACGGAAAACCTTCCACTTAGCCGCATAGTTTAGCGAAGAGGAGGTCCTCCTACAGTTAGAAATCGCGTCCACTGCTCGTCCTGTAAAGTGCTTGCCATGCAAGAAGGACCGCACAACGGAAAAACGTGAAGGTTGAGACCTTGCGGGTTGTGATGTAGTTGGCGCGATTTCCCCTGCCAAAGAAGATCCTCTCGTGGAGGGAGCTTCCGCGGTAGGTCCCACAACAGACACCTGAGTAGATTTATCCACGGTCTCTGTGGCGACAGAGATGCTACCAACAGAATCTTGCATTGAGATTGTTTTATCTTTAGCAATACTTGTTGAATTAACGGCGCTGGAGGATACGCATATCCTATCATTCCGTCCCAAGGGATCGATAGAGCGTCTACTGCAAATGCTCTTGGATCCGGACACGGGGACACATACGTCTGCAACTGATTGTTGAGATGTGTCGCAAATAAGTCTATCATTGGCCGTTCCCATTGGTAGCAAATCTGATTGAATACTTGTTTGTTGAGAGTCCACTCCGACGGCAACAAGCGACCCTTTCGTGAAAGGGAGTCTGCTAGCACATTCAGACGACCCGGTATGTGACGGACCGAAAGAAAAACGTGATGTTCCAACGCAAACAGAAGGATTCTTTCCGTTAGATTGAACAACGGAACTGAATGAGTGCCTCCCTGATTCCGTATATATGCCACTACTGTCGTATTGTCGGATAGGATTTGGACATGAGCATCGTGAATAATGTCCATCCAGTGACGTAACGCAAGCCAAATTGACATCATTTCCTTGATGTTTATGTGCTTGCACAGGAATTGCGGATCCCAAAGACCCTGGCATCTCGAATCCGTTGGGATTAATGATGCACCCCAACCTGTTTGACTGGCATCCGTCATAATGGTAAAACTCGGATCCGGCAACTGCAGCGGAACTCCTTGAGTTAACCACTGAATGTTTGCCCAAGTCTGAATCTCTTGTTTCACTTGATCTGACAAGAGAACGTCTACATCGAGCGAATGAATTTTCACACTCCAATTCTGAGTCAGGAAAATTTGAAGAGGCCGTGTGCGTAGCCGTCCCATCGGAATGAGATCCGCGGCGGCTCCGCACAGACCTATCAGTCTCATAAATTCTCTCGCCGTGACTTTGTCTGTATTCAGACAATAGCGAGCGTAACAACTGACTAATTTCGCTCTGGTTAACGGCAGACGAACGAGATTGTTGTGCGTCTCGAAGCTCATTCCCAGATGAGTGAATGACTTGGACGGCACCAGATCCGACTTCTCCTCGTTTACTATGAAACCGAGACGTCGGAGCAATAGAAGAAGATTCTGAACATCGTTCTGAAGCGTTAACTCGTTGCCGTACCTCTGAAGAATGTCGTCCAGGTAGGCCGACGTTACCGCAGACGAATGAGCTCGGAAGTAGATCATTACCGAGTTCATTACCCGAGTGAAAGCCCAGGGTGCTAGATTCAATCCGAAGCACATGGCCCGGAACTGATACACCACTCCTAGGACTGCGAAGCGTAGATACTTTCGGAATGTCGGATGTACCATGACGTGAAAGTACGCATCTTTGAGATCTATGCTCGTTGCATAATCGTTCACCCGAATACTCGCTCTGACCGATCGAATCGTCTCCATATAAAACTTCGGAGCGACGATCAGCTTGTTTATCCAGCTCAAATCTATGACTGGACGGAACGAGCCGTCTGGTTTCGGAACCAGAAACAGATGGCTGTAGAATCCCAGCGATTCCTGGTTTTCTACGACCTCTACCGCGTTCTTCATTAAAAGAGACTGCACCTCTGATAGCAGAGCGTCTCTTTTCTGAGGGTTTGACGGAAGATGAGTCCACTTTGGACTTCGAGTTAATGGAGGCTTTCGTTTGAAGGATATCTTTAGACCTTCCGAAGTCACTCCTCTCAGCCACGGGTCGTCCGTAATCGACGCCCACTCTTGAGAAAAACTCGACAACCTTCCGCCAACCGGAACGCGATAGAGGTTTGAGCCATCACCTCCTGGATCTGCGAGGCCTGCGGTAGGAGAAACCACGTCTTCCACGACCCGCACCTCGCCTCGTCGACCTCGGGGCGTCCGACCGATTGTCCCGGCCTGAAGGACGTCCCGAACGAGAGTCACTATCCTGACGGTCTCTCGAATAAGAGCTAGAGGACGCACCGGAACCTCTATAGGAACCTCTCTTGGGCGGATAAGACCCAGAAGTGCCCGCCTTATTCGTGTCTGCTGTATCCGACCTTTTAGGAGCGGATCTAAACAACAGAGAATCACTAGCTTTCTTTTTAATATTATCATAAATAGCGGAAAGCTTGCCGTCAAACAGAAGATCTCCTGAGACCGAAGCGACTCTAAGAGAGTTCTTCACCTTAGAATCCACTAGTGTGGATGTAGACAGGGCTGCGTCACGTCTAACCAACTCCAGATTTGCCACTGAAAGGGCGGAGTTACACGTGGAATAAGCTACTGCCCTTGAAAGAAGTCTTAAGGAGGATTGTATATCCTGAAACTCTTCCCCTTGAAGACGCAGTGATAACGCCTTAGTAAGGTGATCTGCGTAAGATAAGGCATCTAAATTGGCTCTGTTAGACGCAATAGCTGTTTCCAACACTGCGGTTGGAATAGAAGCTGACGACGGTAATGATAGCTCTAAGTCTTCCGCCTCGTCGTCCATACGCAGAGGAACTCTCGGTATACCCTGACCTGCCGTGTCGAATTTATTCCTTGCATTAATGAAAGGCAGGTTGAGAGTATTTGCGGACAAGAAGCCTGCTTTCCCCGTCCTGGAAGCAAGTTTAAAAATAGCGTCGTTCAATAATTCAAATGTTCTTGCAACATTATTGGACTGCGACGGAAACTCGGGAGCGATGTCCCTGAACCGCTCGAAAAAATCAGAGTCCAATGACGCTATAATTCTCCTGTCCGGAAGCGCAGCAGTCTGGCCCGACAGAACAACTTGAGGAAGAAAGTGCCGGATGAAGTCCACGGCAGCTTTGTGTTGTTCCGAAAGGGATAGCTCCAATTCATCCGTATCCCTTTCACCATCCGGTCGGACCTCCCGATGTTCCCGGTCGTCCGCCCCCGATGCTTCGGCGGAGCGTACCGACCCAGCGCCGTCGGATAATTCTCGATCCGACACCGTTTCTGTCGGCTGCTGGGATGCTGCGATAAGCTGTGCTATCTGCACTAGAATGTCCGACGTCGAGACCTGCGGAGGAGCGGTCTTTCGCTGCTTCGCCGAGGGCAGCTCCGCATTAGATGGCTCCCGCATACTTTTCCTATGCGAACGTCCGGAGTCCATCGGTCTCGAATCCCTGGCTGCCGGATGGTGTGACCTGGTCGCCGAAGAATCCTTCATCGGCGAAGCTGGCAAAATATCGGAGGTCACGCAGCCAAGGTGCGGTCGTGTGCGCCGACGAGAAGAGGAAGCCTTAACAGTCTCTGCGGACTGCTTATACAACGGAGCGTCCCGAGCGACGGACGTATGCTCCGCTAAAGACACATTTTGTACCACAACATCTGGTCCCAGATGTTGTTGTACGAGAGAGGGGCCTCTCTCGCTCGCGGCCCGGCTGGACCTGGACGAGCTAGGAACCGGACTAAAAGGCTTCCTCCGTTCTCGTTCACTATCCGCCGTCACTGGGTGTGCATCTATTATTTTTATAGTGCTCGCATCACCCAAAATTTCCTCTTGGACCGCATCGGACGAACCCGGCTGCCGAACCATTCGGTGAATGGACGCTACACCGGGCGAGCTAGCGGACGACATCTGTCTAATCTCCATGAGCACTTTTGCCGCTAGCTCTGTATTTAATTGTGACGACGGACGCACACTTGAAGAAGATAACATGGAAACATCACCCTGTTCTGGTTCCTCTGAAATAGAAACTGAGAGAGTAGAGTGACCTTGTGGAGAAAGAGCCGGCATCGCTCTTTCTCCAGAAACAACATATCGTGACACACGTTTCCAATGTTTCTCATCCCAATGTTCACATACAGGACAGGGATTAATGCGAGAACACTGACTACAATTAATGCAATAATCATGAAAGTCAGAGGAAGATTTCTTCCTATTACAATTTGAACAAGTTCCCTTCATTGTGAAAGAACAACAATAAGTCCTAGTTACTCGCAAAAACCCCTGACACAAAGATACATAATAACATGATCCATTAATAAATGAAAAAACAATTGCAAAACAAAATAATTTTGAAAAAATATTTTTTCAGAGAAGCCCAAGTTGCTGAAAAGTAACGTTGAGCCCCGATGGATCCGATGGCAAAGTGTGGTCAAAAATTTTAAAATTATATAAAATAATTAATGAGACACTTTCGGATAATATAAATGTATCTTATAATGAGATAAACTACCTCAAAGGCAAACAGCCCCCCTCAAAAAAGGCTGTTGCCAATGAAAACAAACAGTGTAAACACAGAAGAAAACATGACTCCAGGCACTGAAAAAACTGGCCCGGAATCAGTCATCAATTACACTCTATCTGATGCAAAACAGAGACTCCCAGGGGAGAATCTGCAGAACATCAGATGGAAGATGCAGAACACAAACGTTATACACCCCTGGGTGAAAACGTAACTATGGGGAAAATAACAGAAAACATTCTGTAACCAAGCAACTCTCCCAGGGAATTTTTAGAAATGAAACTTCTCAAAAATATGCCAAAAGCATGGGAGAATTGCAAGGGGGGACTTTAGAAGGTTAGGGGAGAGGAAACACTGAATAAGCAGTGCAACAATTAGCAAGAATGACAACAAGAGGCGTTTGCCTCGAAAATAGGCAACTTAACATAATTTCAACAAAAAATTTTAAGTACAGCCCTGATTATTTTTTGCCACTTCTTTTTTCCTCTCCTCCTTCTATCCTCCTTAGAATCACATTTTCTCCAAGAATTACGTGTCTGGCATCCTTTAAACTGAGATTTACAAGCACAAAGATCAGTGAGATGTTGACTGATGAAGGGCCAAACAGAGAATGATATTTGGCGCCAATTTCGGGACGACTGCGTCACTGCGCATGCGCAGTAGAGTCGTACTATGGAGGTCCTTTAGGACATGATTTCTTTTTGTTTTGGATGCAAATTTTGGGGATTGGGGGGCAAAATTTGTGTTTGGCCCTGGTTTTTGTGGAGTTAGCACCAGCTAAGTCTGGGTCATTGGTACAGTATAAAAATTTACATTTTTTACAACCCAATTGTTCAAGACTATCAGACAAATTTATGTAGAATTGCCGAGAGGAATCATTTCAACCGTAGAGACGTTTGAGTTGCGATATATATCCTACTTTTACTTCAGCTTCTTTTGGAGGAATTAAATATACATCTCTATCCAGTTCTTTTCTTTGAAGAAATGCCGATTTTATATCAGTAGTTTTTATCATCCAGCCTTGGAAAGTAACGACTGCTAAGAATATTCTCTAAGTGCTTTTACTAACTGTAGGCAAGTCTGCTTGAATGTCAATATCTTCTTCAAAGACCCTGGCTACTAATCTTGCTCTTTCATATTTTTCTTTAAAATTTTGTTGTAATTTCTATAAAATTTTGATACAAAATCGTCCATAGGTTGATTTGGTTCTCTAGAGTATTCTTCAAATATTTCATATTTCTCCAAATTGTCAGCTTGATCATCTTTCTTTAACTTTTTGTCGAAAAAAGTGAGAAGTTTTTCAAAACCAGTTTAAAGTGTTAAATCCTGAAGACTAAGTTCATGAAATACTTTTTCACGAAGTTCATCGTTTTCCAGTAATGATAATGCAACTGCAATAGCTTGAACCTTTTTGGGGTGTTTCATAATTTCTCGCCATGCTAAAAGTTCCACTCTATAATGCTCGTACACTTTGTCTTCGAGTAAGTTGGGGGGGTTCACTTGACTTGAAATCGCCATTTTAAAAACGAAAAACAGTTTAAATACTGAAGACGCAAGGAATAAATTATTTGCTAACATCGAAACAGTCTATTTTGTTCTGATACAAAAGCAGTCTTTCATCATAAATGATTCTCCAAAATATTTCAGACTTACAGTGATTCATTGAAAACAAATATTAGAAAATGTCACTGAACATGTGATACCATAATTTTTATTGTTGTTCATTTCTCCAATTTCATGAATGAAAGTTCCAGTTATTTTTATAAAAAGCTTGTGTTGAAACGCTGATAATGTCCGAATCCTCTTCCTCTGCTACCATTGTTAAAGTAGATTTTACTTACAAAAAACATGCACGCCACTCATTCGGTAGTTCCTTGTTTCCCATTGATGCCATTAACATCACTGCTTTCCATCCAGGTATCCTTCCGCTTGTTATGACTTCGGGGCTCTATTCTATTTATTGCTGGAGTGTACTCTTGTCGCAGGTGAAGCACCCTATGCATTAGATGTACATGCACATTCATGTAATAGCAATAACAGGGGAGGGGGGGGAGAGGGGGGGGGGAATTCGAAGTCATATCGAAATTTCCTCACACGCATTACTTAATCGTTCCTGTGCCAGTTATCAAATAATATAGGAACCGCAATGGTTCGCTCACATCTAACTGACTCCATTATGCCAATATGGGCGGAGAAGGACGTGAAAATTAAAACTGCCCCTGAAAGAAGGACCTCTCATGTAGGAAGCTTCTGGGGAGCGTCCCATAACAGGCACTTGAGAATACTGATCCAAGGTTTCTGTGACAACAGAGGTGCTATTAGTAGGATTCACAACGAGACTGTTTAATCTTAAACGTAATCTACTGAATCAAATGAATTGGAGGATATGTGTATCCTGTCATTCATCCCCATGAATTCTGCAGAGTGTCTACTGCATGCGCTCAATGGTCTGGGCATGGCGACACAAATGACGGTAACTAATTGTTCCGGTGCATCGCAAACTGAACTATCATGGTGCGATCCCACTGGTAGCAAAACTGTCCAAATACTCGCTTGTTGAGCATCCAATGCAGATGTAACAGGCGACCTTTCCGAGGAGCGAGTCTGCTAGTACGTTCAGATGACCCGGTATATGACGGATAGAGAGATGAACATGAATAGAAAAATCTTCTCCGTTAGTTATCATAATGGAAATTAATGGGTGCCGTCCTGGTTCCTGATGTATGCTACCGCTATCGAGTTGTTCAACAATATCTGAACATGTGTGTCCACAATTAATGTGAATCCATTGATGTGGCGCTAACAATATTGACTTCATTCTTTGATGTTTATGTGTTTCTCCAAGAACCGAGGGTCCCAAGACCCCTGCATTCGAGTCTGTCGGACTCAGGGTCGTGCCCCAAACTATTGACTCACATCCGTCATAATTGTGAAAGCCGGATCTGGCAGTTGCAGTGGAACTCTTTGAGTTAACCATTGAATATCTGCCCAAATATGGACATTTTATTTACTAGATCCATTACAAAAATACTGGTCTTGAGCGAATGCGTCTTCACACTCCGGTTCTGGGTAAAGAATAATTGGAGGGGACGTGTGCGTAAGCAACCCATCGGAATAAGATGTGTAGCCCCTCCGCAAAACCCCATCAGTCGCATAAAATTTCTCGCTGATAATGCATCTGAGAGTAGACAAAAACAAGCATAGCAACTAACTAATTTTCGCTCTGGGTAACGGCAGACGAACCAGATTGTTGTGAGACATTACCGAGTTCATTATTCGAGTGAAAGCCCAGGGCATTAGATTCAGACTCACACATCACTCGGAACTGAAATACTATCCCTTGGACGACGAACCGTAGGTACTTTCTGAATGCTGGATATACCAGGACATGAAAGAACGGATCCTTAGATCTATGCTTGCCGCATAGTCGATCACTCGAACGCTCGCTTTTGCCAACTAAATGATCACCACAAATAAACTTTTAGAGCTATGATAAACTTGTTATCCAGCTCCAGTCTATTATCGGTCGGAACGAGCTCTCAGGCTTCGGTACGAGTAACAGTGACTGTAGAATCCTAGAGAATCTTGATTCTCGATGACCTCTATTACTTTCCTTTACCTCCAATTGGAGAGACTCTTATGCAAGGATTTGACAGAAGCATTGACCATCACGGACATTAAGTTAGTGGTGGTTTCTCTCGGAAAGATAGCCCTAGGCCGTACGAGACCACACTTCTCACCTACTGGTCTTCTGTAACAGTTATCCAGTTTGATTTTAATCTTGATAACCACCTGCCAACTGCTAAGCAATAGAGGTCCTAACCATCACCTGTAGTACCTGCGAGGTCTACGGAAGGAGAAACTACGTCTCCTTCGCGAAGAGCTAGCAGCTTAGGGGCGTCTGACCAGTAGTCTTGATCAGACCTATGCCCCCTATCTGAGTTGCTGTATGACGATCCCTAGAGTAATTATTGGAGGGTTACCTATACCCTCGCGTGGAGTCCTTTTTAGACAATTTTCTGTCTAGAACGTCCTCCCTTACTCTTTTCTGCTATTGCGGGTCAATTAGACACCGACTTAACAAGCAGAGTATCGATGCTTTCTTTGTAGTTTGGTCATAAACCAATGAAAGCTTATCGTCAAAAACTTAGTGTCCAGATACCGGAGCGACCCGTATAGAGTTTTTCACCTTGTCATCTATTAAAGATGACGACACAAGGGCTCAGTCACGTCTGATTAACTCCAAATTAGCAACTATTAAGATAGAGTTATACGTGATAAATATAATAGCCCTGGAAAGGACTCTAAATGAGGTACGTATGTCCTCAAATTCCTTTCCTTAGAGACGTTGCATCACAGTTCTTAAAGGTGATCTGCACAAGACACTGAGTCTAAATTCGCTTGGAATGTAGAAATTGCCGTCTCAATTGTGTCCGAGCAAATAGTGAATGACAAAGGTAAGGCCATAACTAGGTCCTTAGCCTGCTCATTCAAATGCAGAGGAACTCTCTATACATCTTCCCCGACCGTTATAAATGAACATAGTTCAACAATCGGTAAAATTACGGAAGATGATGACAAGAAACTGCTTTACTTCTTCCCACTGGAAAGCTGAATATGGCATCATCTAAATGCCCTAAAGCCTGCGACACCTGTCTAGACTTAACCGGAAAAGACATGACCTCCTCTTTTTCCGGATGAAGTCAGCGTCCAACAATGCTAGTGGTTTCTTGCAAGTAGTTGCAGCATTCTGATTCACTGGAACAAATTCCAGGTAGTGTTGATGGAGTAAATCCATCGCAACCATGTGTTGTTCCGAAAGGGAAGGGTAATCCCCTCCGTATCCCTTTCATCATTCGTCTGAATCAGTTGAAAATCACGGTCAGTGGCATCTGAACTTGCAGATGACTGGACTGACCCTGCACCATCCATTCTGAGACTGCCGTCGGCTGCTGCTGCACTTGCTGGGATCCTGCGATGAGCTGCACAATCTGCGACAGCAAATCTGTTATGGAGGCCTGAGGAGCAGCAGTCTTCTGTTCTGGCCGCTGGCTGCTCCTGGGACAGTGTGTCCGAGAAGGCTCTTTTCTCCGGACGTCCCGATATATGAGGACTCGTCTCTTAGCTACTGAATAGTGCTAGTTTCGAGTGGTCGCAGCATTCTGATTCTTAGGAACGAACTCAGGGAAGTACTGATGCATTAGATCCATCGCCACCCTGTGTTGTTCCGAAAGGGAAGGGTAATTCTCCTCCAAATCCCCTTCACCATCCGAATGAATCAGATTATACTCACGGTCATCGGCATCTGAACGTGCAGATGACTGGATCGACCCAGCACCATCCGACAGCTCAGGTTCTGAGACTGCCGTTGGCTGCTTCTGCACTTGCTGGGATGAGCTGCGCAATCTGCGACACCAAGTCCGTTACGGACGCCTGAGGAGAAGCGGTCTTCTGTTGCTTGGCCGCCGGCTGCTCCTGGGACAGTGTGTCCGAGATAGCTCTTTTCTGCAGAAGTCCCAATGAATGAGGCCTCATCTCCTTGGCTACTGTATGGTGTGACTTCTTTGACGAAGAGTGGACCTTCTCGGCGATGCAGGCTGGATATCAGAAGTTACGTAGCCAAGGTGTGGTCGTGTGTGCTTGGTAGACGCTAAAGAAGAAGCCGTAACTATAGCCGACTGTGAACTGAAAGGAGCGTCCCAGACGGGGGAGTGGATGTATGCTCCGACTGGTGCAAGTTCCGAACCACAACATCTGGCCCCAGATATTGTTATGAAAGAGAGGGGGCTCTCTCGCTCGCCGTCCATCAGACCTTGCCGAGCTTCCCGCTTAACTTGCCAGCTTCTTCCACTCCGTTGTCGCAGGGTGAGCCTGTTATTATGTTGTAGTGCTCGCTCTGCCCTTTCTACTCTTCTCAACTGCAACGGACACACCCGGCATCAAGCTGGCTGGCGACAGGGAGCTGAAACCACGCTGTGGTTTATTGCCCTGTCTAATATTCATGAGCACTTTAGCCGCTAGCTCTGATTGACTATCTAAATGCAACAACGGAAGCACACTCTCTGATGGCGTCACCTAAACATCACCATGTTCTTGTTCCTCTGTAAATAGAAATTAAAAAAACTAGAGTGACTTTTTGGTGAGAGGACCGGCCGTGGCCTCTCACTGCAAGAGGACCGGCAGTGGCCTCTCGCCTCTAACAACATATCGTGACACCCGTCTCCAACGTTTGTCATCCCATGCGACACATGTTGACACATGCAACACATGTTGAATTAGTGGGAGTACATCGTCTACAAGCAAGGCAACCAACATGTAAATCAGAGGAAATTCTTCCTCTCCTTGCTTATTAAGCAATATGCTTTCTATAATGAAGCAAAATAAAGTCGATCGTACTCCCGCCAACTCCACATTAAATATTATAAAAAGATACGTAACAAATAACATTCAAAATATAAATCAAAAAATAATTTACATAAAAATTTTTTTCAAAAAATTTTGACAAGAGCCCAAGTTCCCAAAGGGAATGATGTGCCCAAATGTATTTCGATAGAGCCCAAGTGTAGACAAAAATTATTTTTCTATCCAAAAAATTAATTGCTACACTACTGGAATATTTAATGTATCTTACAACAGTCCTACCATAATAATAAATAGGAAACTACATATATAAATAGAGCGTCGTCAATGTAAACAACATCAGAATGAAAACTGGAAACAAGACCCCAGGCAACACGGCCAGAAGTCAGTAACAGATTTTTGAACTATCCGATGTAAAGCAAGATCTTCATCAGAAGAAAAAACGATACATCGGATGACCAAAACGCCTAAACACCACAAGGGTGAGGACATAACCATGGGGATATACAGAATATACATTCTGTGTAACACATTAAACTCCCAAGAAACTTTATATAAAAAACATTTCAATAAAACAAGCCAAAAAGCTCAGGAGTTTAACTGGGGGGCTTCAAGGAAGGATAGGGAAGGAATACTTAACAAACAGTGGAAAAATCATTAGCAAGAATGATGATGTCAGGCCCATGTCCCGAAATTGGGGAACATGAACAAATTTTTATAAGTATTATAAAGTCACAGCCCTGAACATTTCAAACCACCGTATCTTCCTTCCTTCATGCAGTTGTGTCCTTGTATCCACCAAATTAACCACTGATTTGTGTCTGGCATCATTATAAACTGAGATTTAAAAGCACAGAAGTCAGTATGTTGTTATGTGACAGAGGGCCAAACAAGAATGATGTTGTCGTCAATTCCGGTCACTTCCTGGCGTCTGCGCATGCGCAGAGAGTAAATGTATGGAGGGCCAGATAGGACTTCTAATTTTCGGTTTTGCATGCAAATTTGGGGGATGGGGGGCAAAATTTGTTTGGCCCTCGATATTTTGGAGTTAGCACAAGCTAAGTCTGGGCCATTGGTTATGGTGGAAAAATATTATAAAGTTACAGCATCCGAAACCACCGTTATTCATGTCCATCATCCTATTACACTGTTGATTTCATGAAAACCATCATTGATTTGTGTTTGGCTTCTTCAAAAATGAGAATTTAAGGTACAGATGTCAGTTCAGATGTTACTGATTTTGGGCCAAACAGAAGAATGATGTTTGAGCCAATTCCGTTCTCTTCCTGGGTACTACGCATGCACAACTACTAAAAGTATGGAGGGCCATATAGGACTTTTAATTTTCGGTATTGTATGCAAATTTTGGGGATTGGGGAGTTCAAAATTTGTGTTTGACCCTTAATAATATTGAGGTTGCACCAGCTAAGTCTGGGCCATTGGTTTTAGTATTAAAATACATTAAGCTGAGAATTATACACACAGAGGATTGTGGGAGTGATATGAAATGACTGAAAAATGTTCACTAAAATCGACCTAAGCCATGGTTTACCAAGGGTAATGTAGAATTGGAAGTGTTGTACCAAGATGGAGTTAGATTCTATCTCCTCTTTATCTTATTTAACCCTTTACCCAACGCAGACGATATCAAAATTTATTATTTTAAATATCATTTTTTAAAATTTAAAAAAAAATTTCAACAAAACTGTATCATGAGACCCCTCATTGGAACGAGCTCAATGAGGTTGTTCCAATGAGGGGTCGCATGATATGCTTTTGTTGAAATATGTCGAAAAATTTAATTTTTTTCAACTGCTCAATTTGCATATTACACGTCGGATGCGGGCGATTCGTTAGGTGAAGGGTTAACCAGACTGTCTCCTCAGTGGTTCGTTTGTGTTTGTTAACAATAGTGGTCCTTTTTGTCGTATTTATACTATCTCAGCGGTTAATTTTGCTATCTAACTGGTGGTGAAATCAGCCATCGATTAAATTAGCTTAAATCCTTACATCGGGTGATGGTGATTACTGGGCAGATATGGTAGCTGTCAGCTTGCATTTGTTCAGGTGATAGTTATTGTTAGGCAGCTAAGTGTGCGGTTCTGTAATCTGGGAGTTCACTGTAGTCCATTTTTGTTTGGGTTTTTTTTTGACATTTTGTCTAGGTCAAATCTAGCTGATCTACAGAAATCATTATTAATAAGTGTATGTTGAGTAATAAATATTTCTTTTTATTTGTAGATTCAAAGAAGGAGCAGGATTGTTGCATTCTTGTAAATAATAAAATGTTGAATTCATTCAGTTGTGTTTGTTTATTAATTCTATTCAAAATCTTCCAGGTTGTATTCCCATTGTGGAGATTCCAGAAGTGCTCTAGATCTAAAGTTCTCGGAGTGGGGAGGGATGACGTTTTGCCAGTCTGACTGAAGTTGTCCCTAGTTGTGTCTCCCTGTTTATTGTATTCTTATTATATGGTGCATTGTCCAATGGTGTGTTCAATTCTGCTGGGTTAAATTGATTGTGATTATTCACTTTCTGTATGATCGCTTCTTTTATGGTCCTTACAGAGTCCGAGTGGAATATATTGAGTATCACAAATCACTCAAGTTATGTGTGTCTGCTTTGAAGGATGTGCTTCTTGAAGTATTCCTTTCAACGAAATGTAGAGAGGAATGTCAGGCATTGTCTATAACCTGTTTCAAAATGTTCAATTTGCTTGTGGCGGCTTAGGCTTGTGGTTTTCATGAACTTGAGTTTGCATATATTGCATGAGTTTTCCATGACAGCTATCCCTAGTGTCACTATAATTACCTTCTTATTATATTGTGACATTATGGATGTACGTGATTACGTTACATAGTGTACGCCCCTTGGTCTGTTTTGACAGGGCCCTACCATCTGTGAATCTGGGCTGTATTAATTAATAGGTCTCAAAGGCTTGTACTTAGAAAAACTGATCCCACACAGATGATATGAATAAGATTCCAACCTTCTTAAGGGAAAACACAGGAACCAAAGGAGACCCCACCCCTCAATAAAAAAATCCAACGCCTCTTCTGCCAAAAAAGTACCTGGACACCAAAACCAGCCATGGATCCTTTCCTTGAAGCATTCTCAAAAACTTTCAAACATGCCTTTTTATAAAAACAACACCCAGGTTTCCAAACAAAAAAACATCTCAAAAGAAAAAGAAGCCCTACAATCCCAAGCACAAAACAAAAAAATTAATCATACAAGAGGCCCCAAGGGGCCTTAATCGCTCACCGGGCAAAGTGATTCAAACAAAGTGGTTCAAAGAAGTATTTGGGGTCACATTCAGTTAGACATGGTTCATCAACACTACAAAGGAATGAAGTCATGAGAGACAAATTTTATGGAACTAGGGACATGGCTTGAACAAACTTGAATCTTACCCCCCTAAGGATGCTGCATACCAAATATCAAAAGCATTCATCTGCTGGGTCTGAAGAAGAAGATTTTAAAAGAAAATTCCTCATTTTGAACTAAGTTATCATTCGGGCTCCCACAGTGAGCCCAAATATGAACCCAGGGACTTGGCTTGAACAAACCTGAATCTCATCCCCTAAGGATGCTGCATGCCAAATATCAAAACATTCTGACTTCTGAATCTGAAGAAGACTTTTAAAGAAAAATTCCTCATATTGACTAAGTTATAATTTGGGCTCCCACAGGGAGCCCAAATATGAACCCAGGGACTTGGCTTTAACAAACTTGAATCTCACCCCCTAACGATGCTACACACCACATATCAAAACATTCTGACTGCTGGATCTGAAGAAGAAGATTTTTAAAGAAAATTCCTCATTTTGAACTAAGTTATAATTCGGGCTCCCACAGTGAGCCCAAATATGAACCCAGGGACTTGGCTTGAACAAAATTGAATCTCATCCCCCTAAGCATGGTGCATACCCAATATCAAAAGATTCTGCCTGCTGGATCTTGAGAAGAAGATTTTCTAAGAAATTTGCATGAAATGCACTAAGTTCAAGTTTGGGCTCCTATACTGAGCCCAAATATAAACCCAGGGGGCCGATTTGAACAAACTTGAATCAGATCCACCCCACAATATTGCATACCAAAGATCAAGAGATTCTGCCTGCTGAATCTGGAGAAGAAGAATTTTTAAGAAATTTGCCTGAAATGCACTAAGTTCGAATTCGGGCTTCTATAGTGACCCCAAATATCAATCGAGGGGGGCTGATTTGAACAAACTTGAATCAGATCCACACCACAATGTCGCATACCAAATATCAAAAGATTCTGCCTGCTGGATCTGGATAAGAAGATTTTTAAAGAAATTTGCCTGAAATGCACTAAGTTCCAATTCGAGCTTCTATAGTGAGCCCAAATATGAATCCAGGGGGCCGATTTGAACAAACTTGAATCAGATCCACCCCACAATGTTGCATACCAAATATCAAAAGATTCTGCCTGCTTGATCTGGAGAAGATTTTTTAAGAAATTTGCCTGAAATGCACTAAGTTCAAATTTGGGCTCCTATACTGAGCCCAAATATGAACCCAGGGGGCCGATATGAACAAACTTGAATCAGATCCATCCCACAATGTTGCATACCAAATATCAAAAGATTCTGCCTGCTGGATCTGGAGAAGAAGATTTTTGAAGAAATTTGCCTGAAATGCACTAAGTTTGAATTCAAGCTTTTATAGTGAGCTAAAATATGAATCCAGGGGGCCGATTTGAACAAACTTGAATCAGATCCACCCCACAACGTTGCGTACCAAATACCAAAAGATTCTGCCTGCTGGATCTGGAGAAGAAGAATTTTTAAGAAATTTGCCTGAAATGCACTAAGTTCGAATTTGGGCTTCTATACTGAGCCCAAATGTGAATCCAGAGGGCCGATTTGAACAAACTTGAATCAGATCCACCCAACAATGTTGCATACCAAATATCAAAAGATTCTGCCTTCTGGATCTGCAGAAGAAGATTTTTAAGAAATTTGCCTGAAATGCACTAAGTTCGAATTTGGGCTTCTGTAGTGAGCCCAAATTTGAATCCAGGGGGCTGATTTGAACAAACTTGAATCAGACCCATACCAAGATACTGCATACCAAGTATCAAAAGATTCTGCCCACTGGTTCTGGAGAAGAAGATTTTTTAATAATTTTTCTATAATTCATACGGTGCTATCAGAGTTATGCCCCATACAGAGCCCCCATGGGATGTGGCCAAGTCATTTGAACAAACATGAATTGCCATATAGTAATGAACATCTACATGAAGTTTCGTGAAAATCAAACCAGTGGTTTGAGAGGAGAAGTCGTTTGAAAAATGTTCACTACGACGGACGACAGCCGGCCGGTGATAAGTTAAGCTCCCTTCGGTGAGCTAAAAACCAGCAGATAAAGGCTCAGTGTTTGTCATTCAAGACATAAAAGATTATGTCAATGAAGCTAACAGACAACTAAGCAACCAACAGTTCTACAAGAAACTTTCAAACAACCCAACAGACCACCACACAGAAATAGTTAACACAGCTATCCAGAGACTCTACAACAATGAGAGTGTCAATGACACTGCAGCTCAACTTGACAAACATGAATTTTTAAGTGAAATGGCAAAATTGAAGATCATTGGTACCAATGTTATTTGGTGAAATTTAAACATAACAGCACTGTGTGTGCACAACGCCAAAGTAATCCATGCATTTTTAAATGTAAACTGTAAGGCTGGCTAAAGGAAGAATGTTGATACACAAACACAGTAAGTTCAGAGGTTATTGTAAACAGCAACTTTTTTTCACAGAAATGAATGCTAATCAATAGCTCTTCTCCAGAGGACGAAGATTTTTTAATAATTTTTCTATAATTCATACGGTGCTATCAGAGTTATGCCCCATACAGAGCCCCCATGGGATGTGGCCAAGTCATTTGAACAAACATGAATTGCCATATAGTAATGAACATCTACATGAAGTTTCGTGAAAATCAAACCAGTGGTTTGAGAGGAGAAGTCGTTTGAAAAATGTTCACTACGACGGACGACAGACGATGGCCGGCCGGTGATAAGTTAAGCTCCCTTCGGTGAGCTAAAAACCAGCAGATAAAGGCTCAGTGTTTGTCATTCAAGACATAAAAGATTATGTCAATGAAGCTAACAGACAACTAAGCAACCAACAGTTCTACAAGAAACTTTCAAACAACCCAACAGACCACCACACAGAAATAGTTAACACAGCTATCCAGAGACTCTACAACAATGAGAGTGTCAATGACACTGCAGCTCAACTTGACAAACATGAATTTTTAAGTGAAATGGCAAAATTGAAGATCATTGGTACCAATGTTATTTGGTGAAATTTAAACATAACAGCACTGTGTGTGCACAACGCCAAAGTAATCCATGCATTTTTAAATGTAAACTGTAAGGCTGGCTAAAGGAAGAATGTTGATACACAAACACAGTAAGTTCAGAGGTTATTGTAAACAGCAACTTTTTTTCACAGAAATGAATGCTAATCAATAGCTCTTCTCCAGAGGACCCACCTAATGAGCACACCAAGTTCAAAAACAATCCTAAGATAAATGTGCGCTGTAGGCCATGTCAAAGAAGAATGCTGATGCACAAATGCAATAAATTAAAAGATTGTTGCTAACAGCAACAGTTTTTGATGGAAATGAAAAGAAAATCAATAGCTCCTATCTTTGTCACCCTGCATAAGCATACAAAGTTTCAAAACAACCTGATAATGAATGTGCCCTCTGAGCATGCCAAATGCACTAAGTTTGAAGGTCATTGCTTGTGGCAATGTTTTTTTTTTATGGAAATTCATAAATATACCCTGCAGAGAGTGCAAAAGGGATAAGTTGCTGCACAAATGCAGAAAGTTCAAAGGCTGGTGATAACAACAATATTTTTTTATGGAAATGAAAGAAAATCAATAGCTCACATCTAGAGGTCACCCCAAACACATATACCAAGTTTCAAAGTGATCTAATCGTAAATGTGCCCTGAAGGGTGTGTCAAGGGGAAATATTGAGGTCTGACTAAAGTACGTTCAAAGGTCAGCGGCAACATTTTTTGACAGAAATGGAAGAAAATCGAAAGCTCCCATCTAGAGATAAGCCCAAACAAGCACACCAAGTTTCCAAGTGATTCAGTCATAAATGTGCCCTGCAGGGCGTGTCAAAGGGAAATATTGATGCATAACTGCACTAAGTTCATCAAAGGTTGTTGCCAATGGCAACATTTTTTGACAGACAAGGAAGAAAATCAATAGTTCCTATCTAGAGGTCACCCAAACAAGCATACCAAGTTTCAAAGTAATCCAATCATAAATGTGCCCTGCAGGGTGTGCCAAAGGAAAATACTGATGCTTAATTGCACTAAGTTCATCAAAGGTTGTTGCCAATGGCAACATTTTTGACGGACAAGGAAGAAAATGAAGAGCTCCTATCTAGAGGTCACCCCAAACAAGCATACAAGGTTTCAATACAATCCGATCATAAATGTTCCCTGCAGGAAGTGCCAAAGGGAAATATATTGATGCATAACTGCACTCGGTTCATTGAAGGCTATTGCCAGCGGCAACATTTTTTGATGGAAATCAAAGAAAATCAATAGCACCCATCTTGAGGTTACCCCAAACTAGAGGCTCTAAAGAGCCTGCAATCGCTCACCTGGCACTACATATGTGATTTCCCATAGGCTTTCTGTGGTAACTATGAGCTGCAATTGTGGCCATGTTTTCAACATTACATCAACATTACATAAGGATCATTGGTAGAAGGTGTCCCAGTCCTCAATCAAATGAAGTTTCAAAACATTTGACTTTGTAGTTTCAGCGGGGAAGCTTTTTGCAAAATCCATCAATCAGAATCAGAGAATGTCTCTGGTGGCCATATTTTCCAACCAAAGGGAAAAAAAATGAGGATCGTTTGTAGAGGGCCTCCTATAGACCATTCCTGCGAAGTTTGGTTCATGTCGGCTCAGCAGTTCCAGAGAAGACGAAAATGTGATTTCCCATAGGGTTTCTATAGTAACTATAAGCTGCAATTGTGGCCATGTTTGCAACACGATCAACATTAAATGAGGATCGTTGGTAGAGGGTGTCCCAGTCATGAACAATGCAAAGTGTCAAAACATTTGGTTTCAGAGAAAATTTTTCAAAGTCCACCAATCAAAATCAAAGAATGCCTCTGGCGGCCATGTTTTCAAAACCCATGGGAACAAAATGAGGATCATTTATAGAGGACCTCCCATAGACTATCCATGCCAGGTTTGGTTCACACCGGCTCAGTAGTTCCAGAGAAGAATATGAAAGTTAAAAAATTTATAGTAATTTATATATTTTTTATACTTACCAATGACCCAGACTTAGATGGTGCTAACTCTAACAAAACCAGGGCCAAACACAAATTTTGCCCCCCAATCCCCAAAATTTGCATCCAAAACAAAAAGAAATCATGTCCTAAAGGACCTCCATACTACGCCCCCACTGCGCATGCGCAGTGTCACGGACATCCCGAAATTGGCGCCAATTATCATTCTTACTGGCAGTGCCTGGTCAGCGCTATGTACTCAGCGGGGAGGCAAGAGTTCCCAAATCCAGGGAGGGCCATCCCCGTCTGGGTCATTGGTAAGTATAAAAAATATATAAATTACTATAAATTTTTTAACATTTTTATACTGTACCAATGACCCAGACTTAGCTGAATAGTAAACAGGCTGGAGGGCCTAGGACATAGAGGAAAATCCAATAAGCTCAACTATATAATAAAGAGGTAACCCCTTAAGGAGAAAAGGAGTATTAGGCTTTACATGTATCTTTCTTATTTAATATTAAATTAGAAAGATACACTACCCTTAATAATTGAGCACAATAACATTCATGTTCTCTATTAACATCCAGTATATCCCTTATACTAATTATTTTTAAAGTAAGCCAATAAATAAAGTAGTCCAGAGAATTGAGACTCTTTATAGTCATTTAAAAGTGTTCGAGTATTGTATATTAAAGCCCGTTTGACACTTGACATATACAAATGCTTCACACCGAGCTAAACTTTAAAAATAAGACATGAATGAATTTTAACATTAATATTACACTTTAAAACCATCCCGGAAGCGACTCAGAAATACTGACTTGGAGGAGCATTCCCTTGCTTTTCACTATAAAGCAGGTGGCCTAAGGGAACACCCGCCCCCCCCCCCCCACCCCCGCCCCCTTGCCCTGGGTCAAATAGCCCAGAGCGAAGAGGGCAGCCGGACGGAGTCACTGCCGGAACAGAAAGCCTGCATAACTATAGTTGCAACTGTTTAGTGGATGACATTCTGAGCAACAGATAACGGACCTAAACAATGCAGGTCTCCAGAAATGGACTCAATATTTCTGAGATAAAAATTCGTGAATGTGGATGGCTGAGACCAATAAGCAGCCTTCATTAAATCTGTAATAGCAACACTATTAGCATAAGCCCAAGAAGTAGCAAGAGCTCTTACTTCATGAGCGGAAATCTTAAGCACAGACTGCTGAGAAGAAGATAAACTCTCATAAGCAGTACGGATAGTTAATTGAATCCATCTAGCAATAGAATGGACCGAAATGTCCTTTCTATTAAGCATCAAAGACAGAAAGAAACGTTTCCGTCCCTTTCTGATAAACTGAGATCTCTGTTTATAGATACGTAACGCTCTAACAGGACAGAGTAAAGGCCTACGCCCGTCTGAAGACGGAAGAGCCTTAATAACAATAGGTTCCGGATATTTATTAGGAGCCTGATTCTTAGCTAAAAAACCCACATTAGTAGTGAAGGTGATAGTGTTCCCGACACTACGATAGTGAGAATCTTCCACCGACAGTGCATGAAGCTCACTGACTCTTCTAGCAGAAGAGAAAGCTAAGAGAAAAGCTGTCTTATAAGATAAGAATTTGAAATCTACTGTCCCAAGAGGTTCAAATGGCTTTTCCTTCAATTTTAGAAGAACCCAAGCTAAATTCCATTTAGGAATTAATCTAAGAGTTCTGGGTCTATTTATCGAGAAGTTTCTAACCAACTTAGACAAAGAGACATTAGATCCAATTTGTAAACTATCATGATGTGCATAGGTATCAGATAACATAGACCTATAACCCTTAATAGTAACAGGCTGCAGTTTGATTTCGTCAAACAAGTATACTAGAAAGTTTGCAATGTCTGGTATAGAGGGATCGAATATATCTACAGAATGATCCCTACACCAACGACGAAAAACCTTCCACTTAGCCGCATAGTTTAGCGAAGAGGAGGTCCTCCTACAGTTAGAAATCGCGTCCACTGCTCGTCCTGTAAAGTGCTTGCCATGCAAGAAGGACCGCACAATGGAAAAACGTGAAGGTTGAGACCTTGCGGGTTGTGATGGAGTTGGCGCGATTTCCCCTGCGAAAGAAGATTCTCCCGTGGAGGAAGCTTTCGCGGTAGGTCCCACAACAGACACCTGAGTAGATTTATCCACGGTCTCTGTGGAGACAGAGATGCTACCAACAGAATCTTGCACTGAGATTGTTTTATCTTTAGCAATACTTGTTGAATTAACGGCGCTGGAGGATACGCATATCCTATCATTCCGTCCCAAGGGATCGACAGAGCGTCTACTGCAAACGCTCTTGGATCCGGACACGGAGACACATACGTCTGCAACTGTTTGTTGAGATGTGTCGCAAATAAGTCTATCATTGGCCGTTCCCATTGGTAGCAAATCTGATTGAATACTTGTTTGTTGAGAGTCCATTCCGACGGCAACAAGCGACCCTTTCGTGAAAGGGAGTCTGCTAGCACATTCAGACGACCAGGTATGTGACGGACCGAAAGAAGAACGTGATGTTCTAGCGCAAACAGAAGGATTCTTTCCGTTAGATTGAACAACGGAACTGAATGAGTGCCTCCCTGATTCCGTATATACGCCACTACTGTCGTATTGTCGGATAGGATTTGGACATGAGCATTGTGAATAATGTCCATCCAATGACGTAACGCAAGCCAAATTGACATCATTTCCTTGATGTTTATGTGCTTGCACAGGAATTGCGGATCCCAAAGACCCTGGCATCTCGAATCCGTTGGGATTAATGATGCACCCCAACCTGTTTGACTGGCATCCGTCATAATGGTAAAACTCGGATCCGGCAACTGCAGCGGAACTCCCTGAGTTAACCACTGAATGTTTGCCCAAGTCTGAATCTCTTGTTTCACTTGATCTGACAAGAGAACGTCTACGTCGAGCGAATGAATTTTCACACTCCAATTCTGAGTCAAGAAAATTTGGAGAGGACGTGTGCGTAACCGCCCCATCGGAATGAGATCCGCAGCGGCTCCGCACAGACCTATCAGTCTCATAAATTCTCTCGCTGTGACTTTGTCTGCGTGCAGACAATAGCGAGCGTAACAACTGACTAATTTCGCTCTGGTTAACGGCAGACGAATGAGATTGTTGTGCGTCTCGAAGCTCATTCCCAGATGAGTGAATGACTTGGACGGCACCAGATCCGACTTCTCCTCGTTTACTATAAAACCGAGACGTCGGAGCAAAAGAAGTAGATTCTGAACATCGTTCTGAAGCATTAACTCGTTGCCGTACCTCTGAAGAATGTCGTCCAGGTAGGCCGACGTTACCGCAGACGAATGAGCTCGGAAATAGATCATTACCGAGTTCATTACCCGAGTGAAAGCCCAGGGTGCTAGATTCAATCCGAAGCACATCGCCCGGAATTGATACACCACTCCTAGGACTGCGAAGCGTAGATACTTTCGGAATGTCAGATGTACCATGACGTGAAAGTACGCATCTTTGAGATCTATGCTTGTTGCATAATCGTTCACCCGAATACTCGCTCTGACCGACCGAATCGTCTCCATATAAAATTTCGGAGCGACGATCAGCTTGTTTATCCAGCTCAAATCTATGACTGGACGGAACGAGACATCTGGTTTCGGAACCAGAAACAGATGGCTGTAGAATCCCGGAGTTTCCTGGTTTTCTACGACCTCTACCGCGTGTTTCATTAAAAGAGACTGCACCTCTGATAACAGAGCGTCTCTTTTCTGCGGATTTGACGGAAGTTGAGTCCACTTTGGACTTCGAGTTAATGGAGGCTTTCGTTTGAAGGATATCTTTAGACCTTCCGAAGTCACTCCTCTCACCCAAGGGTTGTCCGTAATTGACGCCCATTCTTGTGAAAAGCTCGACAACCTTCCGCCAACCGGTACGCGATAGAGGTTTAAGCCATCACCTCCTGGACCTGCGAGGCCTGCGGTAAGAGAAACCACATCCTCCACGACCCGCACCTCGCCCCGTCGACCTCGGGGTGTCCGACCGATTGTCCCGGCCCGAACGAGAGTCGCTACCCTGACAGTCTCTCGAATAAGACCAAGAGGACACACCGGAACCTCTATAGGAACCTCTCTTGGGCGCATTAGACCCAGAAGTGCCTGTCTTATTCTTGTCTGCTGTATCCGGCTTCTTAGAAGCAGATTTGAACAACAGAGAATCCGAAGCTTTCTTTGTAATTTTATCATAAATAGCAGAAAGCTTGCCGTCAAAGAGAAGTTCTCCGGAGACCGAAGCGACTCTAAGAGAGTTCTTCACCTTAGAATCCACGAGTGTGGATGTAGCTAGGGCTGCGTCACGTCTAACCAACTCCAGGTTTGCCACTGAAAGGGCGGAGTTACACGTGGAATAAGCTACTGCCCTTGAAAGAAGTCTTAAAGAGGATTGTATATCCTGAAACTCTTTCCCTTGAAGGCGCAGTGATAACGCCTTAGTAAGGTGATCTGCGTAAGATAAGGCATCTAAATTGGCTCTGTTAGATGCAATAGCTGTTTCCAACACCGCGGTTGGAATAGAAGCCGACGACGGTAATGATAGCTCTAAGTCTTCCGCCTCGTCATCCATACGCAGAGGAACTCTCGGGATACCCTGTCCTGCCGTGTCAAATTTATTCCTTGCATTAATGAAAGGCAGGTTGAGAGTATTAGCAGACAAGAAACCTGCTTTCCCCGTCTTGGAAGCAAGTTTAAATATAGCGTCGTTCAATAATTCAAATGTTCTTGCAACATTATTGGACTGCGACGGAAACTCGGGAGCGATGTCAATGAACCGCTCAAAAAATTCAGAGTCCAATGACGCTATAATCCTCTTGTCCGGAACCGCAGCAGTCTGGCCCGACGGAACAACTTGAGGGAGAAAGTGCCAGATGAAGTCCACGGCAGCTTTATGTTGTTCCGAAAGGGATAGCTCCAAATCATCTGTATCCCTTTCACCATCCGGTCGGACCTCATGATGTTCCCGGTTGTCCGCCCCCGATGCTTCGGCGGAGCGTACCGATCCAGCGCCGTCGGATAATTCTCGATCCGACACCATTTCTGTCGGCTGCTGGGATGCTGCGATAAGCTGTGCTATCTGCACAAGAATGTCCGGCGTCGAGACCTGCGGAGGCGCAGTCTTTCGCTGCTTCGCCGAGGGCAGCTCCGCATCAGATGGCTCCCGCATACTTTTTCTATGCGAACGTCCGGAGTCCATCGGTCTCGAATCCCTGGCTGCCGGATGGTGTGACCTGGTCGCCGAAGAATCCTTGATCGGCGAAGCTGGTAAAATATCGGCGGTCACGCAGCCAAGGTGCGGTCGTGTGCGCTGAAGAGAAGAAGAAGCCTTAGCAGTCTCCGCGGACTGCCTATACAACGGAGCGTCCCGAGCGACGGACGTATGCTCCGCTTGCGACACATTTTGTACCACAACATCTGGTCCCAGATGTTGTTGTACGAGAGAGGGGCCTCTCTCGCTCGCGGCCCGGCTGGACCTGGACGAGCTAGGAACCGGACTCAAAGGCTTCCTCCGTTCTCGCTTACTATCCGCCGTCACTGGGTGTGCACCTTGCATGTTTATAGTGCTCGCATCACCCAAAATTTCCTCCTGGACCGCATCGGACGAACCCGGCTGCCGAACCATTCGGTGAATGGACGCTACACCGGGCGAGCTAGCGGACGACGTTTGTCTAATCTCCATGAGCACTTTTGCCGCTAGCTCTGAATTCATTTGTGACGACGGACGCACACTTGTAGAAGATAACATGTAAACATCACCCTGTTCTTGTTCCTCTGAAATAGAAACTGAGAGAGTAGAGTGACCTTGCGGAGAAAGAGCCGGCATAGCCCTTTCTCCAGAAACAACATACCGAGACACACGTTTCCAATGTTTATCATCCCAATATTGACATATAGGACAGGGATTAGTGCAAGAACACTGACTACAATTAATACAATGATCATGAAAGTCAGAGGAAGATTTCTTCCCATTACAATTTGAACAATATCCTTTCACTGTGAAAAGTCAACAACAAGTCCTAGTTATTCGCACAAACCCCTGACACAAAGATACATAATAACATGATCCATTAATAAATGAAAAAACAATTGCAAATCAAAATAATTTTGAAAAAATATTTTTTCAGCGAAGCCCAAGTTGCTGAAAAGTAACGTTGAGCTCCGATGGATCCGATGGCAAAGTGTGATCAAAAATTTTAAATTTATATTAAATAATTAATGAGACACTTACGGATAATATAAATGAATCTTATAGTGAGATAAACTACACCAAAGGCAAACAGCCCCCCTCAAAAAAGGCTGTTGCCAATGTAAACAAACAGTGTAAAACACCAGAAAACATGACTCCAGGCACTGAAAAAACTGGCCCGAAATCAGTCATCAAAATTACACTCTACCTGATGCAAAACAGAGACTCCCAGGGGAGAATCTGCAGAACATCAGATGGAAGATGAAGAACACAACGTTTATACACTCATGGGTGAAAACGTAACTATGGGGAAAATAACAGAAAACATTCTGTATCCAAGCAACTCTCCCAGGAAAAGTTTAGAAATGAACTTTCTCAAAAATATGCCAAAAGCATGGGAGAATTGCAAGGGGGGACTTTAGAAGGCTAGGGGAGAGGAAACACTGAATAAGCAGTGCAACATTTAGCAAGAATGACAACAAGAGGCCCATGCCCCGAAAATAGGCAACTTAACATAATTTCATCAAAAAATTTTAAGTACAGCCCTGATTATTTTTTGTCACTTCTTTTTCCTCTCCTCCTTCTATATCCTCCTTAGAATCACCATTTCTCCAAAAATTACGTGTCTGGCATCCTTTAAACTGAGATTTACAAGCACAAAGATCAGTGAGATGTTGACTGATGAAGGGCCAAACAGAGAATGATAATTGGCGCCAATTTCGGGACGTCCGTGACACTGCGCATGCGCAGTGGGGGCGTAGTATGGAGGTCCTTTAGGACATGATTTCTTTTTGTTTTGGATGCAAATTTTGGGGATTGGGGGGCAAAATTTTTGTTTGGCCCTGGTTTTGTTAGAGTTAGCACCAGCTAAGTCTGGGTCATTGGTACAGTATAAAAATATGTGATTTCTCATAGGGTTTCTACAGTAACTGTAAGCTGCAATTGCGTCCATGTTTGTAACCCAATCAACATTAAATGAGGATCGTTGGTAGAGGGGGTCCCAGTCATCATTCAGGTGAAGTTTCAAAACTTTTCAGAGGAGAAGATTTTTGAAAATCCACCAACCAGAATCAAAGAATACCTCTGGAAGACAAGTTTTTCATCCGACGGGAACAAAATGAGGATCGTTTGTAGAGGACCTCCCAAATTTGGTTCACACAGGCTCAGCGGTCACAGAGAAGAAGATGAAAATGTGAAAAGTTTTTGGACGACAACGGACACCAAGTGATGTGAAAAGCTCAAATGGCCTTTTAGGCCAGGTGAGCTAACAGGCAAGTTTCAAACCTATCTGATCATAAAGGTGCCCTGTAGAGCATGCCAAAGGAATATATTGATGCCTGACTTAACTAAGTTCAAAGCTCATTGAAGAAAATCGATAGCTCCCCTCTGGAGGTCATCCCAAACAAGCATACCAGGTTTCAATGCAATCCAATCATCAATGTTTCCTGTGGGATCTGCCCAACGGAAATACTGAGGTCTGACGAAACCAAGTTTAAAGGTCGTTGTCAGCTACAATATTTTTTGATGGGAATAAAAGAAAATCAATAGCTCCCATCTAGAGGTTACCCCAAACAAGCATACCAAGTTTCAAACCGATCTGATCATAAATGTGCACTGCAGAGTGTGCCAAGGGGAAATACTGATGCATAACTGCACTAAGTTCCTTAAAGGTTGTAGCCAGCGGCAACATTTTTTGACGGAAATCTAAGAAAACCGATAGCTCCCATCTAGAGGTAACCCACAAACAAGTACAATACAATATTTTTATTCACAATATACATGTACATATAGTGTAGTTACAAATATAAATGTATTTAGATGTTTTCCAACAAGTATACCAAGTTTCAAACTGATCTGATCATAAATCTGCCCTGTAGGGCATGCCAAAGGAATATATTGATGCCTGACTAAACTAAGTTAACATGTTGTTGCCACCGGCAACATTTTTTAATGGAAATGGAAGAAAATCGATAGCCCCCATCTAGAGGTCACCCCAAAAAAGCATGCCAGGTTTCAAAGCAATCCGATCATAAATGTGCCCTGTTGGGGTGCCAAAGGGAAATATTGAGGTCAGACTAAACTAAGTTCTAAGAATGTTGCCAGCGGCAACACTTTTTGACAGAAATAGAAGAAAATCGATAACTCCCATATAGATATCACCCCACACAAGAACACCAAGTTTCCAAGCGATCCAATCATAAATGTGCCTTGCAGGGTGTGTCAAAGGGAAATATTGATGCGTAACTGCACTAAGTTTTTACTAAGTTTATCAGAGGTCATTGCCAATGGCAACAATTTTTGATGGAAATGGAAGAAAATCAATAGCTCCTATCTAGAGGTCACCACAAACAAGCATACCAAGTTTCAAAGCGATCCAGTTAAAAATGTGCACTGAAGGGTGTGCCAAAGGGAAATATTGATGAATAACTGCACTAAGTTCAACGAAGATCGTTGCCAGTGGCAACATTTTTTGATGGAAATCGAAGAAAATCGATAGCTCCCATCTAGATGTAACCCCAAACAAGCATACCAAGTTTCAAACCGATCTGAACATAAATGTGCCCTGTTGGGCGTGCCAAAGGGAAATATTGAGGTCTGACTAAACTAAGTTCAAAGAATGTTGCCAGCGTCAACATTTTTTTGATGGAAATGGACGAAAATCGATAGCTCCCATCTAGAGGTCACCCCAAACTAGCGTACCTAGTTTCAAAGCAATCTGATAATAAATGTGCCCTGTAGGGTGTGCTAAAGGGAAATATTGAGGTCTGACTAAACTAAGTTCAAAGAACGTTGCCAGCGTCAACATTTTTTGACGGAAATGGAAGAAAATCGATAGCTCCCATCTACAGGTCACCCCAAACAAGCGTACCAAGTTTAAAAGCGATCTGATCATAAATGCGACCTGTGCGGTGTGCCAAAGGAAATTGTGGACATACATACGTATGCCGACGGACGAGAAGTGATGGCAATAGCTCAGATTGACTTTGTCAAGTTGAGCTAAAAATGAAATAAAAGAAACCATAGCAAACAGACTAACGACAACAAAACCATGCACCCCGATTTTCTATATGATACTGAAAATACACAAATGCACAACCCAAGGCAAGATACCGGGACAACCCACAGTCAGTGGGAATGGCAGCCCCACAGAGAAAATCAGCAGCTTCAATGATGAACATTTAAAAGGGTTCATAAAAAAAACTACCCCCCTAGTTACATCAAGGATGCAACCCACTTTATCAATATGCTCGAATCAGTTGGAAATCTACCAGAACACTTCATATTATTAACTATGGATGTGACTTCACTCTACCCTAATAAAACAAACCACAGCTGCTTACTCGCAATAGCTTGCTGCTTAAAACGGGAAAAACCAAACTTGTTATCCCTACTCAGGATAGTCCTGCAGAACAATAATTTTGAATTAATGGCGAACATCAACAACAAATTTATGGCACATGCATGGGCACAAATGTAGCACTGCCCTAAAGGAGAAGAGTCACCTAAATGATTCATAGAACATTGCAATAACTTCCACAATACAATTAAATTTACAGCCGAACACTCGGGGACTGAACTCAGCTTCCTCAACATCAAAGAAAAAATACGGAGAAGAAATACTCTATAGAAACAGACTTATATTCCACACCCAAAGACATGCATGGGTACCTCAGATTCAACTCATGTCAACCTGAACACCATAAAACCGCAGCTCCATACTGTCAATTCCTGCAGTTCAAGAAAATATGCTCAAATAACAAAAATTATGAACTACACTGCAAACAAATGATAGAACATTACAACACAAGACTAGACCAGAGGCTCAAGAGAGCCTAAAACGCTCACCTGCCTCAAGTTGTCAAAAGAGATGAGTGGTGTATCAGC
The DNA here is from genome assembly GCA_031216915.1 of Pictodentalium vernedei. Taxonomy (NCBI): domain Eukaryota; kingdom Metazoa; phylum Mollusca; class Scaphopoda; order Dentaliida; family Dentaliidae; genus Pictodentalium; species Pictodentalium vernedei. Next base: position 168,322,036 of record CM062294.1, read on the forward strand.
AGCAAGAGCAACTTTTTGATTTGCTGACACAACCATAGGCAACTTTTTTGGCCATTCATTTCTGCTGGTCCTTGGAAAGCTTTCTAGCAAGCTCTGTTCTGTGAATTTTTGTTTTGTTTTCAACTACTGTGGTTCTCTGTACCACCCCCCCCCCCCCTCCCCCCCTCAAAAAAAAAAAAAAAAAATTCTGGCATAAATGAAATACTTCTGACCCAGTTATATACTTGATGACAAATATGGTTCACATCTGCCCATTGAATCTGAAAATAGAAATATTGAGTGTAGCCCAAAATTTGGGAGCCCAAATTTTGACTTACTGAATTTCTTTGAAAAAAAGTGAATCTGCATCACTGAAGTAAGTTCCAAACAAGAAATCTAAGAACTATTGCAAGTGGCTTATAAAAAGAGGATTTTAAAAGCATATTAGGCTTATAGAGCATTAACCCCACCCTAAGGGATATAGTAATTTGGAGGGAAAAATCAGAAGAGTAAATTCCACCAGCCCGAAGGTGGCAGCAGCTTCATTTGAACAAGGAGAAAAGGTTTACTTCAAAGATGGTCTGTGCCATAAATGAATGAATATGGTCCAGTGGTTTTAAAGAATAAGAAAGATTTCAAACTAGAGAAACATAATTTTACTGCCTCCAGAAAATTCAAGTCTGTGTGAAAATGGTAAAAACATCAAAAATAAACAAAACAGAAAGAGAATTTATGCAGGCTTATTTCGGGTGGGGGGGGGGGGGGGGGGGGGGGGGGGGTAAAATATTTTTAAAGATATCAGAAATAGATTTTCATTAACAGTATTGCATAAAATAAAATCTTTGGAACCCACATTGAAGCCTTGAGAGGGTCAAATTAAAGATATTCATACAGGGATTAGAGAATTTTTTTTCCAAGAAACCAGAAAAAACATATATGTGCACAGAATGGAATAGGTTTGATCAAGGCATCAATAAAATCTTTGAAAGCCATACTGAAGCCTTGAGAGGGTTAAATTAAAGACATCCATACAGGAATCAGATAAATGTTTCCAAGAAACCAGAAAAAACATGTATATTTGCATAGAATTGAAAGGGTTCAACATAAAATAAAATCTTTGGAAAACACACTGAAGTCATAACAGGGTTAAATTAAAGATATTCATACAGAAATCAGATCAATTTATTTACAAGGAACCAGAAAAAACATATATGTGCACAGCACTGAAAGTGTTTGATCATGGCATCAATAAAATTTTTGGAACCCACATTGCAGTCTTGAGAGGGTTAAATTGAAGATATGCATACAGGAATCAGATAAATGTTTCCAAAAACATGTGCACAGCAGTGAAAGAGTTCATCATGAAATAAAATATTTGGAAAAACACACTGAAGTCACGAGAGGGTTAAATTAAAGATATTCATACAGGAATAAGATCAATTTTTTTTTCCAAGGAACCAGAAAAAAAACATATACAGCATTGAAAGGGTTTGTTTATTGATGGCTTCAATAAAATCTTTGGAACCCACATTGCAGTCTCGAGAGGGTTAAATTAAAGAAATGCATACAGGAATCAGATAAATGTTTCCAGTACAGAAAAGGGTTCAACGTGAAATAAAATCTTTGGAAAAAACAGACTGAAGTCACAAATTTTCTGATTAAAATAACATGTTTAGAATGTCAGCAGCAATTTTGTTGATTTAAGAACAATATGTCAATCAAGGTTCTCAGTGAGTGAAAATTTTTCTCCAGGATAAACTATTGTAAAAATGCTGACTCATCATTTTTTCAATACCCTCTACCGGGCACCCTGATTGAACCGGTGGCAATTTTTTTAACCAATCCCTTCTTCTTTTTTCACTTTTTTACCCCCTGGGGTTGCCAGAGGGATGTGAAAAAAATTTTTTTGAGGGGGGGGGGGGGGCATCAATCAATTACTTAGGACCCACTTATACTACATGCCAAATTTGGTTGAAATTGGCCCACTGGTTCTTGAAATTGAAATTTGGGGCAGAGCCTCAAATGGATATGACCCCACAGAGAGGCCAGATATTGACCTATCAACTTCCCTTGAACAAACTTTAATCTTCTACACAAAAGGATGTACCATACGAAATATCAAGGCATTCCCTCTTGTGGTTCATGAGAAGATTTTTAAAGGTTTTTAACAGAGCCCGAATATGGCAGCTGCTTCATTTAAACAAAATAGAAAGGGTATACTCCATAGATGGTCTGTGCAATGTATGTTTGAATTTGGCCTAGTGGTTGTGAAGAAGATGTCAAGTTTGCAAAAAGTTAACAGACGACGGACAATGGACACCGGACAAAAGTGATGGCAATAGCTCCCACTGACTTGCAGTCAGGTGAGCTAAAAAGGTCACAGCACACAACAGAAAAACCCTCTCACACAAACCACCACAAAAACCAAAACAAATTGCATTTCATTTGATACAAACTGCCACCGAATGGGAATACAGCTGTTCAGAAAAACCCATCAACAAGAGTGGTAACGCAAAGCATGTGCCATGCCCCCAACCCACCAAACATTTTCTAAGTCGAAAGAGTGAAAGAGGGCCATAACACTGGAATAATATGTGGAAGAAACTCAAGCTACACAAATATCATTCTGCCATGATTCTCTATCACAACACCAATATTCAAATCTGAGTAGCAGTCGCTGAGACAAGGGAAAATGTTGGTACAAATGGATGGATGGATGGACTGACAGATGGATAGACAGGTGAATGGATGGATGGATGGATGGCAAGACAGACAGACGAACGAACAGATGGATGGAGATCTCCACTAGATGCCCCTTGGACTTTTCAAGTTGTGAAAATAATAAATACTGGTTCCTACTAGAGGCCAGCGATGAATGCAAACATTTTGCGGAAGAACGGCCACTTCTGGCCTTCCACAGAAATCCCAACCTCAAAGATCTCCTAGTCAGAGCCTGAATTAAATCCCCAAAAAACCCAAAACAGGAGTCTCAATGGGGACAAACAAATACGAAATTTGAAACCTGCACTACGGATAACTGCAAGATATGCAAGTTAACAGATACACACAAAAAAACTTCAAAAGCACACAAACAAAACATAGATACACCCTGAAAACCAGGACCTCCTATAGAAGCCACAACTTAATTTACCTCATCACTTGCAAAGTCTGTCAGAAACCAAATGTTGGTGAAACAAAAATAGAGTTCAGAATTCGGATTGATTATGATTTATTGGTGTTTAAGGTCACATACTTACGCACAATGGCTAATCGTGACCGTGACAGTTTTACGGGTGGAGGAAGCCGGAGTACCCGGAGAGAACCACTGAGCAACGACGAGCAGCTGTCAGCTCCCCAACATCGTAACTCTGAACTCTGCACCGCAGCACAGGCAGGGTTAGATTGGTTGAAGACATGCGCACCATCGACGTGCAGTACGCCTCAGTACACAGCGTCATTGTGCCCCCATGTAGGCAATAGGGGTGAAGTGTCTTGCCCAAGGACACAACGCGGTTGCCGCAGGTGGGATTCGAACCGAGGACCTCTCGGCTTGCAGCCTGCACCTCTACCAACTGAGCCACCGCGCCCCTCAGAATTCGGATTAAGCAACACCTATACGATATTTGTCAAAACCGGGACAAACCAGCTGCCACACATTATCATTCCACAAACCATAATATTGATGATATGAGCGTTCACATTAACTCTTTCGTGCTTCATCGCGTGCGCCACTACGACGGTAAATTGACACTACAAACCTGTTGGCAAGCCGCGCGCTGATGGCATAGTAATGCATCTACTCTTACGTCAGTCCACATATGCTATCTCTATCAGTCCACAGAAGTAATTTCCATGCCCAAATGAATTTGGAGTTATTTCCCTTTTGGTGCTTGGCTACAGTTTTAGCGCAAATTGCACCAGAATCATACTAACTCCACAGACGAATATGACTCTAATGATAGCGACGTGGAACAGGATTCTGCAGTACAGTCTGGTTCAAATCAAACTGACACACATCACACTACTTTGAGTGCTGGACATTCAGATGATGTTGCCAGTAATAATAGAGATGATGGAGAGAGTCATTCAAAGTCTGAAATAGGACTGGTCAGTGGGAGGGGACATGGCAGAAAAAGAAGTGCTGGTCAGGGACATGGCAGAATGGCATGATCGTGGAATTGGTCCAATTTTTCAATGGGAAAAATGCACAGATTTTGTTCAAATAGATATCCCATGTTCTGAAGCTGGGAAGATAAATCTTGACTTACCTGACAATCCAAATGAATGGGACTTTTTACACCTTCATCTAACGGACAAGATGATCCAGAAATTAACTCCAATATCCCAAGTATGGGGGAGGCCAGTTTGGCTGAGTCGCGAAAGGGTTAAACAAATTCTGAATGGAAACCCTGATTCAGAGAAAGGCACTAAAACAAGGAAGCAATGAGAAAAAAACTGGATTTACACACTGTGTACTCTCGAACCACTTGGTCTAAACAAGCTTGACTAGAGTGCCCCCATTATACTTATACAAGGCTTACCAAGGCTCAGATCGATTTTAATGAAAAAGGTTCAGAAATTTCATGTCAAATTGTGATGCATTTGGTATTTTTTTAATCACATAATATGCAATTTAAACTTTTACCTAATGTAATGAAAGTGTCAATGACACTGCAGCTGAACTTGACTGTGTGTAGTGTTTGATGAAATGGATAATGTTCCCATGTTTATGAAAGGATTATGAAATAAGACAAGAATTGTGATAATTGAGAATATGTTAATTTCTGTTCCCTGTAGGCGATGTTTTCAATAAGAATAATTTGAGTGTAGACTACTAAAGAATTAAGACCTGGGTTGACATGGCTCAAAGAGTTAACAAATGTCAACCAAAGTTACCAAGTTACAGTAAAATCATTCTACCAAGTTACAATGAAATCCCTTCATAAATATAACTTGTAGATTTTGCTAAAGGAATCTAGTTCAGTTGACGGTTCTGCGTTCGCGGTTGACCAATCATGACCAAAATAGGTTAGTCTCAACTAGATATCATACCAAGTTATCCTACGAGTTACAATGAACTCCCTTCATAAAACAACCTGTAAGCAGTCCTAAAGGAATCTAGGTCAAGTGACCAGGTGGCGGAAACGGCTGATCGATCGTGACCAAAACATGACAGTCTCCCCTAGACATCAGACCAAGTTATCCTCCCAAGTTACAATGAAATTGCTTCATAAATATGATCGGTGCTAAACAAATCTAGGTCACCTGCCTGAACGGCTGTCATGGTTGACCGATCAGCCAGAATAAGATGTTCTTATCTGGATATTATACACCTTACCTTACAAAGGTACAATAAAATCCTTTCATAAATACGACCTGTAGACTGTGCTAAAGGTTTATGGGGTTCAGGCCCATGTAGTCATCACAGTTGACCAATGGCGACCAAAAGGGGAATGTCCCAATCTAGACATTATACGAGGCTTCTTGTTTATTTATTTATTGGTGTTTTTAAGGTCATATACTTATGCACAATGGCTAATCATGACTGTGACAGTTTTACAGGTGGAGGAAACCAGAGTACCAGGAGAGAACCACTGAAAAACTATGAGCAGTTGCCAGCTCCCCAACATCGTAACTCCACACTGCAGCACATGCAGGGTTAGATTGGTTGAAGACAGGCGTGCCATCGATGTGCAGTACGCCTTAGTACACGGCATCATCATGCCCCCATGTGGACAATCAGGGTTAGGTGCTATGCCCAAGGACACAACGCAGGAGTCCGAATCGATCACTCAGACGGTCACCCATCCAAGGACTAACCGGGCTTGACATTGCTTAACTTCGGTGATCTGATGAGAACCGGTTACCGCAACGCCACCACGCCCCCTGATAGAGGCTTCTAGCACTCAACCAGTTAAGAAGTCTTGCAGCAGGATCATGTTGGTATTTTAAGCTGTGATAACATTTGGCTCAATGGTTATCATTGAGCACTATTTGAGAGAAAATAGGAATTGAGGTTAAAACTTAAAAAAGTCGAAAAATAAAACAAAACAAATGACCACAAAGTATAAACAAACTGTTTGATTTTGTACGTCATAAGACGTATGTCAGTATCAAAGGGTTAACGTGACTGTGTGTTGTGTTTGATGACAAGGATAATGTTCAATGTTTATGAAAGGATTATGAAATATGGCAAGAATTTTGATAACTGAGAATATGTTAATTTCTGTTCCCTGTATACTATGTTTTCAATAAAAATAATATGAGGTGTAGACTGTAATAAAGAATTGAGGGGTGGGTTAATGTGGCCCTCACAGGTGATGTATGTCAACCAAAGTTACCAAGTTACAGTGGAATTATTCCAAAATGTGTCATCCTATCAAGTTACAATGAAATCCCTTCATACATATGGCCTGTAGACTGTGCTAAAGGTTTTTGGGCTTCGGACCTGTGGTTTAGCCATCACAGTTGACCAATTGCAACCAAAAGGGGCCGTCCTCAACTAGACATTATACTGAGTCATCCTACCAAGTTACATTGAAATCCCTTCATAAATACAACCTGTAGTCTGTGCTAAAGGTTTTTGGGTTTTGGGCAGCCATCACGGTTGAATGATCGTGACCAAGAGGGGATGTTCTCATCTAGACATTATCAGGAGTTATCCTACCAAATTACAATGAAATCCCTTCATACATCTGACCTGCAGACTGTGCTAAAGCTTTTCGGGCTTCGGCCTATGTATCTGTCACAGTTGACCGATTGTGACCAAAAGGGGAAGTTCCCATCTAGAGATTATATGGAGTCATCCTGCCAAGTTACAATGAAATCCCTCCATAAATACAATCTGTAGACTGTGCTAAAGGCTTTCAGGTTTGGGGCTTGGGCAGCAGTCACGGTTGACAGATCGTGACCAAATGGGGAAGTTCTCATCTGGACATCATACGGAGTCACCCTACCAAGTTACAATGAAATCCCCCCCATATTAAATACAACTTGTAGACTGTGCTAAAAGTTTTTGGGTTTTGGGCTTGGGCAGCCATCATGGTTGACAGATCATGACCAAAAGGGGACGTTCTCATCTAGGCATTATAGAGTCATCCTACCGAGTTACAATGACATCCCTTCATAAATACGACCTGTAGACTGTGCTAAAGGTTTTTGGGTTTTAGGCTCTTAACTTTGTCAAGTTAAGCTAAAAATCTTGTCACTGATTAAAAATAAAACCTACCCATTGCCTAATGTAATGGCCTATTCACAGAAATCGGCGTTCATTTATTATTTATTTATTTACTGTTGTTTAAGATCACATATTTCTGCACTATAGCTAATCATGACTGCAACCTGGAAATAAAGTAAAGTCCAGTCAATCGTTTATACCAGGCATTGGTGACTGGGTCCTACTTTACCAGTAAAACAGAGCTTGTTTACCACCGTAAACAAGTATTATTTCACTTCCTGGGGTTCCCATGGGGAAATTGCCATTCAAATTTGATTTTTTTTTTATTCGTGGACTAAAATACCTCTTGTATAACATCTCATTGGAAAGATCTTGTTAAAGTCATTCCAATGAGTGGGTCATACAGTTGAAACTAGAAGTCCTGTCACAATTAGCACAGAATATGCTTGTCAGTTAATGCGCTCTTTACTGTAGAAGAAAGAAGTAGTCTGAAATACACAAGAGCGTTTGTGCTGTACAATACAAAATATTATGTGCTATTAGCGAGTTCAGAAGTGAAAACATGAACTGAACCTATCAATAGATCTGTGCGGTATTGAAATTTCAGATTCGGTATCGGTATTTTTCAGGTAAATACGTTGGTTTCGGTACAGTATTCGGTATAAGCACAGAACACTGAAAGTAATCACAAACTGATCCAATTTCCCAACATTCAACCATATAGTAACTTAACAGGTTCGGCAATGACATCTCATGAACTTGACAAGTTAATTCAACTGTGATAACTGATTAGTCTAGCTAGTTATTTAATGAATCACTTGATTCAATATGAATCATCACACTGAATCAATTGATTCATTAAATAACTGGCCAAGCTAATCAGTTGGCCTCTATGTCCTTCGTACCATGCCCCTCCACCATGAATCAGGTAGAAGAAACATAAATGTTCTTCACCTTAAAACCTTTTCAGTAAGTTTTCACTAGTAGTAACACTCTTGGATAGTCCTTCCCCCCTTATCTTTCAAAGTGGCAACAAGATAAATGTCCACTGTCCAGTGAATCTGGTGTCCAATATCCACACAAATATGCAAGTAAACTGAAGTAATGCAAGCAACTGTAATTAATCTCAGTATGATAATACCAGTTGTGAAAACATTGCGCAATCAATGCCAATTTGCAATGCGTCAATGACATGGTGTCACCCACCTTTCATCATTTGGGTTCATCCTTGATAAACATGTAAAATAACATGTTTTATGACATTCATCTAGTTATAGGGTATTTTGAGTGGAATCACTCTATCAGTGTTCACTAACTTCACTTCTGGTTTCTAGCTTCATAAACGTTACTGAAAATTCCAGAGAATCCATGATTTTCCATGATAAATTAGGGTAAATTATCATTTTCCATGAAAAAAAAATGTAGAAATCTACTAACAGTAGAAATTCATTTCTCGATCGATCAAATGAACTTCGATAATTCTAAATCTGATGTCACCTGTTGGCTTCCATTCATTGCTTTTCAATGAGTCTTAAAATTAAGGTCAATCACTTCTTTACAGTGTGCGCTGGTGTGCAGTATAAATTATTTATAAAGCAGATGACCGGGTATTACAGTTGGGGGGGGGGGGGGGGGGGGTTGTATTTTATAATAAAATGATCAGTTAAAAGTATCTGCAACTTAAAATAGCAACTCTGTTGGCGCTGATGTATCAGTACCAGGGGTCAGCCGAGAGGGCGACTAGGGCGAAGAAGTTGCCTTGTCATTCCTCAAGTCGCCTTGACTTACAGTGGGGGCGAAATTCAAGTCGCCTTCCAAAACTTCCTTGGGAGACATGGCAGTTTACTGTATTTTCTTATGTTTTATTTCCAAAAAAACAATGCTTCCGCATTCACAAAAAAGTAAACACGGTTGCTGTTAAAATCCGTCATAGGGCTCTGAAAATAGCCTAAACTAGCCCAATTTTATATTTCTGAAATGAGTTGTAATGGCGTAGTTGTTCGAACAATGCGCCCCAACTGATAGCAACCAGCACAAAATGCTATTTAAAACCAAAAGTGTCAGCAAAAACAACGAATCACACATGACACACATCGAGTTTATTAGAATTTATTGAAGTTAACCACTGTTTCAAAACCAAAAAGAATGTGCAGGGGACAGTTCATCCATAACAACTTAAAAATTGCTTACGGTTTAGGCTCTGTTCCACTGAAAAATTGGTTGCATTGCAATTCGCCCCGCAATTTGCATTGAAAGTTTTTCTTTGAAACCTGTGTTTGAAGGGGGTTAAATGTAATAAGGCTATGATAGAAATCACACATATTATGATGGATAAGAATGGCAGGCCTTATAGCACCAATAGCACGTGTCAATGTATGATGGATGGCAGAAATTGTCATTTTTCTGAACAGAGTAAAATCACCCAGCGCAGCAGGTAAGGGAGACAACCGAAATATTTTGTCATTTACCTTAGAAATAAATTAACTCAAATTGTTAATGACGCTTAATTTTCGAAGGATGTCGAAAACGTTTTTAACTACACTTTTCAATTCAATTAGGACATTCAGAAACCATGAATGACCCAGCTTCTTATTGGAACTTGAAATTTATTTTAAATACTTTAAATATTTTTTTTAAAAGAATATACCTTCTATTACAGAGAAGAACACTCTCACCATGGGTAATGCGAAATTTCAAATCCACTGCATTGAGGCAAATACAAAATCAACTGCATGGTAACCCAAGTCATCACTGTTAAGGAAAGAGTTAGGGTATTCAGAAACCATGGACAACGCAATTTTTTGTAGGGGAAGGGAGAGGATTTTAACCTACATGACTTAGTTTTGTGTGTGTATGTATGTTTGTATAACTTTTATTTATTTTTTTCTCCACAATTGTGTCCTCTGTGTACATTTATTTTGTCACGATGTCATATACGTTTTGTTTTTTTCTGACTTCTCCCTCATGTCCACTGACTTCTCCCTCCTGGCCCCTGACTTCTCCCTAAAGTCTCTGGAGGGAGAAGTCACTTCTCCCTAAAATCAGCTGCCAGGCTGACCCCTGATCAGTACCAATGGATTATTTCCAACCAATTGTCAACCAGTCAACCACCCACCTGATACCTATTGTCCCCTGTGAATAAATCACACAGTAATTTCCAGGATATGTATTGAATAAGGCTTAACCCTTTACCCAACACAGACGATATCAAAATTTGTTATTTTAAATATTTTTTCAAATTTTTGAAAACATTTCTAAAAAACCATATCATGTGACCCCTCGTTGGAACGAGCTCGATGAGCTCGTTCCAATGAGGGGACACATGATATGATTTTGTTGAAATTTTTTGAAACATAATATTTTTTCAACTGTTGAATTTGCATATTACGTGGGCGGATGCGGTTGATTGGTTGGGTAAAGGGTTAATTGCAACCAGGCCATATTTCTTCCAGAAATGGAAGTACCAAGTTCACAACTTGCCATTTTTCGTTTTTCTGCCGTCGCTATTTTATTTCTTTCTCTGATGTATTCGCAGTGTCTGCTGCTACCAGTCAGTTACAAAGATCACATTTTCATGTTTTCTTATCAATTCGATCAAAATATGCGGCCCACAGGCTTTTAGATTTATGATCCACCTTGATGAGTTGACTGTCAATTTCGCAGAAAAATATAATATAATTAAGGCCTAAAAAAATAAAAAATCTGTTTCTCAGGCCCTCCCGCATGGTCCTTTTGGCTGCCACATGCTCTCTTTTTATAACCAATTTAAACTTTAAAAAAATTAAAATTAAATGGTTCATGTCTGATATTTTACCCAAGTTAAAAAAAATTGATGAATTTGTCCCTTGAGTGCAAGAAGGCTTTGCAATGCTTTAGCATTGCAAAGCCTTCTTGCACTCAAGGGATGAAATAACCACCACGCATGCTATTCTGTAGATTATGAGGCCTAAAACTTGAACCAAGAACATGAACTTTTGATGGCAAAAAAGTAATTACTGAAATAAAAAATAAAATAAAAAAATGCTCGCCCACATGCAATTTCGCAAATAATGGCCTGAGAAACAGAAGATCTACTTTGTGGGGCCTAAGCGATATTTTGATTTGGTTTCGGTACGGTTTTCGGTATCCCTGTAATACCAAAACCATACCAAAAATTTGGTACACCGCACAGCACTACCGATCAACCAGAAAGAAAATACTCAGACTGTTGTATGTGGAGGAGGGATTACTACTAAATCACTGCAGGATACATTATTCACATAGTAATTATGAGGACAAAACAAAAGAAGCACTTGCAAACTTTCATTGGGTCCATGTGATGAAAATTTGTGTTTCTTGTACAAATCCTTGTCTTGGTCAACCATCAAGCAGATAAGACTCTCCGACAAATGACAGCCAGATATTAGAGTAAGTCTTTCAGGTCTGGAAGACTTTCTCAAGATTGCTTGTTGGGCAGTATTTCAAATTGGTTGAATTTGGGGACCATGAGATTGGGTGAAACAAGAGATACAGATTGACTGAATCTAAGGACATCAGGGCTACCCGACAAACATTGTTTGGCTCAACAAAATAGCCTGATAAAATTTAACAAAAAGTTTGACTTCCAGAAATGCTAGATCCTTTCTGAATGTTTCAGGTGATGTGTGTGAGTGGGGGTGAGGGTGAGGGAGGGGCTATCATTTTCCATTTGGCGTTAGGAAAATTCAGACAGTTTTGTACCCTCAAATGTCACACAGCAGAAATGACTGCAAATAGTTCATCATATCTGGGCCAAAAGTCACTCAGGGTAGGTTCAAACCACTTTCATTAGGTCTGAAATCATTTGGGCAGAATTCATTTTTTCTTTCTACGGTACCCAATGTGAGTCAATGTCACTTTGGCCATTTCTAAGAGATGTTATCCATTTTTGATGGATATCAACTTCTGTGAGAGCGTTTGAGTCCTGATAATTTTTTTCAAGGCAACTCATTTAACCCTTTACCCAATGTAATGGCCAAAACCGGCCAGTGCTATTCTAAAAAAATGCCAATTAATTTTTAATTATTTTTTTATTTTTTGTCTCAAAAATCATAGGTTATGACCCCTGAGGGGTCATAACCTGTGAGACAAAAAATGAAAAAAATTAGTTATTCAAGAATTTTTTTTGCAAGTGTCGTCTGCTTTTCATGTTAGGTAAAGGGTTAACAAATATGAAACAAATGTGAGCAATATATTCCTGAAAGAAACATTTTTGTAAAGTTTGAAGAATGTATATCCACTGGATTTCAAGGTATGGCCAAGGCATGATATCAACTCTACATATGGATAGACAGAAAGCTCAAAACAACACATTGGCAGAACTTTGTCTTTGGCTTTACCTTTGCTGAAGCAACTATCTGTTTTGCAGCTCTTCGAGGCATGTGTTCAATACATTTCACCAATTTTTCTGGATCTGCATTGGCAACATGAGCTAGACTTCTAAATCCTGCATTGTACAGTTGTCTTGCACGCCCCTGAAAAGTAGAAGAGAAAACATGTACATATTCAGCAGTGCATGGACACCTGTATAAATAAAACTGAATCAGAATAATAACTGACTAATAACAGGCATCCAGACTAATTTGAAGACATCATAACTTGTCAAGTCAGTAGCTGTTCAGCCAATTTAAAAAACCTTTTTCGTAATACAGATTGTCTGAAATGTTATTTTTGGGCCTCTAAGGGCTGTTTTGTTCAGAATATTTATTTATTACATGCCTGTTCTATGTAATCCCCACCTACATCAACACTAAACCGTGCAGAAAATGAAAATCTGTTCTGCACATACATGCTGAACGGAAATCGTTGGTGGACTACTTAATTTAAATAGAAGTGAAATTTCACTGGAATTTTCTACAAATCGTGCAATGCAATTACAATTTGAATGGCTAACGATAACTGAAAATCGTCCCATGCGCTCCAATGTGTTCTCTCAGCCAGTAGGCACATATAACCCATTGGAACTCAGGGGACGAAATAGTAACATGGGTCTCCCTTGCAAATTTGGTTGGCGATAAAATGTGTTCTTTTTATTGATAGTTGTCAAATGAATTGTTGAGTGTCCTTCTAATTGTTTTTATAGACGTGAAGGCATGTAATAAACATTGAACGACACACACGTATGAATAGGTTATAATCGATATGGCACTTGTGCCATCGCAGAAGGATAAACTTGAGGCCTGCAGCCTCTCATTTTACCCTTCCACGCTGGCACTCATGCCATATCAATTAACCCATTCACACACATCCGTCGTTCTGTGTATTAACCGGCATCGCCAAAGTTCAATTTTGATAATTTTTTTCAGCAACAGAACAGGTGCCCAACACTCAAACATTTAAACTCAAAGTTACATTGGGCAAAGTACCTGGGCAGTTGTTTCTAGGCAAGTCTTGGCTGCATTTATAGCCAAGACATTCCTGGAAACTGCAAATCAACAGGATGTAGACTGACTTGTAGCGAAAATGTGTAAAATTTCTAACCGGTTAAATTATTTTTTATGAAATTCTTAAAAAAAAGCAGAAATAACAGACAAAACAGTGGACTCCTGTTAATTGAATAGAGACTTTGCCAATGAAAATAATTCAATTAACAGGAGTATTCAATAATTAACAGGGACTGTGTTACTTCCCTGTATTCTAGAGATAAACTTAGCATTTATTCTATTATATCTTGTTTGACAGAGCTCCATGAGCTCTGTCAAACAGGATATAATAGATTAAATGCCTGTAATTGATGTACTGCGATCAAATAAGTCTATAGACAAATGAAAACTGGGGAGAGTCAGGGTAATTTCTCAACAGCTTACAAGATTTTTTATTCAATTAACAGGAGTTTACTCTATAACCTACATTCAATTAAATGGTCAAATTTGTACTGGAGGTATGGTAAATGGTTTTGTGTTGGGAAATCATATTCAATTAACAGGGTTATTCAGTTAAGAGATATCCAGTTAAGTGTGCTCCACTGTACTTGCATTATTCCCCCTAATTTGGTAACATACAGGGACATCACTTATGAGCTGAGTGGAATTTGACGGCCTGGAAGTAAGCCAAATTTTGATGACTCCTTTACCAAACACATAAACGCAATCTGCGTGGTACAATACAGAGCTTGCCTTTCAAATTTTGTTATTTTTGATAATTTTTCCCCCAAAACGTAACAGTACTGTGAGTACAAAATCAAAGAATTTCAACCAGATTATGACCCAATTCTCTGTCTCCTTTCTTCCCCCACAACATTGCGGAATCTTAGAAACACAAGAACATTAATTCTTAAGGCCCCACAAAGTAGATCTTATGTTTCTCAGGCCATTTTTGGTAAAAAAGCATGTGGGCAGGTGTTTTTTTATTTTACTTTTTATTTTTATAATTATTTCTTTGTCATCAAAAGTTCATGCGCTTGGTTTGTTTTATGTTTTAAGCCTCATAATCTACAGAACAGCATGGGTGGTGGTGTATTTGTCCTTTGAGTTCAATAAGGCAAAGCAATTAAAAATACAGCGACAAACATGCAGAGGTTTGACTTGTCGGCCTATTCCTGATGTTTTAAATTATCAACATGAGTTAATGCTATGATCGTGGGCTAAGCCAAAATAAAACACTCTAGACAACAAATGGAGGAGAAAATTATCAAAAAGTATACTCGGAACAACAAAGTATAATACCCTATGCAAAGGTTTGAATGGGTATTCATGAACAGCCTACATTCAACACACGTCCAAGATTATTTATGTGGCTAAATCCCCTCCCTCCCTCCCTCCCTCCCTCCCTCAACCCACCCCACCCCATCACCAAACGAGAAATGAAACATATTCAGTTAACAGTCTAAACTCTATATCTCCTTTCATTTATAGAAAAATTGTATGCTCTGTTTATGCCCTTTGTAATTGATGTAGAATTAAGAAAAAGTCTGAACTCCCACACCCCGTCCTCTCTAAAGTAGGTATACTCCAATATGTTCTTTTGGTCAGAGTTTCAGTTGAAAATAAATATAAAGTCTGAGATTCTGAGAAAGATATGACCTGTGGGACAATTCGCAGATTTATTCAAACTATTTGGCCTATATCTACCATAAAACAGTAAGTGAAGGTGAACAGATCCACCGTTATAAACCCAACGCAATCGCCATTCAAATCTAATTATTTTTCCACTTCCTCCCAAAAGAAATATGGGCTGTGACTCTTCCGAATCTTCCAGCTTTCGATAAGACGGGATGTTGTCTTGACGTTCCCAATTCCCTTATGAACTGAGAGGTCTAAATTGCAACATGTATTGGATAGAAAAGACATGATTTTGGGACAGGACAACCCGTACTTTTTGACAGATTGGACGATGCGGACATTTCTGTCTTGAAATCAGGTCTGTTTGGTACGAATTAGCAATAAATAGCATATTTATATTATAGGTTGTTCTACAATTGTCGTATTGCATCAGAAATTTAAATATAGTAAATTTCCTTTCTTATTATATCTACCGCAATTGTTTACAACAGGCTTGCACTACAGTGGCAGTCCCTAACTCAGAAAAATACTCTCTATTTTCTTCCTTCCCAACCGATGGAACTGCACTGGAACTGACCTTGCAAGAACCCTAATGGCTAGGGTTGATGACAGCCTGAGCAGAAGAAAAGAAGGTCTAAAGAAAAAAGGTCCTCAGACTGCTCCTGCAACTGATGCAGATAGGTGGAGAAAGTAGAAGCATTTCTCAAGTAGGCTGCCTGCTTAACATCTGACAACTGACGGAGTTAGCATAAGCCCACGAGGTAGACAATGCATGCACCTCATGGGCAGAAAAGTGATTGGTAATACAATTGTCAGTCGCTAGATGAACGTATGATGCACGAATAGCAAGACAAATCCATCTAGAAACGGATTGAGGAGAGATCTTCTGTCGACAGAGATATGAGACAGAAATATATCTTTTCCTGCCTTTCCTAATGAACTGCGCCCGGTTGAGGTAAATGCGAATTGCACAAACCGGACAGAGCAAAGGGCGATTACCCTTAGCAGAAGGAAGAGCCCTGATACAGATTGGAGGTGGAGTAGTTTCTGGCATCTGATTTTTGACCAGAAAGGAGCAATCAGTGGTAAACTAACAATGTTGGCGGAGCTCCTGAAAAAAGCCGGATCAACAAGAGGTGTGAAACTCACTAACCCTTCTGGCTGAGGCAAAAGCCATCAGACAAGCCATCTTGTATGTGAGAAAAATGCATATCCACCTGGGATAAAGGTTCAAATGGCACCCCCCCCCCCCCCCCAAGCAAAGCAGCACCCAAGAAAGATACCATCTTGGGGTAAGCTGCAAAAACCTAGGCCTTTTCAAAGAAAAGTGCCCAATAAGCTTGGAGAGGTATGGATCAGTGCCAATACTACACTTTCCCACATACGAAGAGGTCTGCAAAAGGTTGGACCTGTACCCTTTGATGATAACAGGTTGGAGAGCACGAGAATCAAACAGATATACCAGAAACTCCACAATCTGTGTTATCGAAGAATCGGTATAATCAACAGAGTGATCAGCGCACCATCGACAGAAGACCTTCCATTTAGCAGCATAGGAAAAACAGTTGAAGAAGAAATGCACTTCACTGCTCGTCTCGAAAAAAAAAACAGGA
Source organism: Pictodentalium vernedei (assembly GCA_031216915.1). Classification (NCBI taxonomy): domain Eukaryota; kingdom Metazoa; phylum Mollusca; class Scaphopoda; order Dentaliida; family Dentaliidae; genus Pictodentalium; species Pictodentalium vernedei. The sequence continues at coordinate 168,338,823 of CM062294.1, forward strand.
TCTGACAAAAGATATGCATGAAGGAACAATGAAGTCAGGTCGACATGAAACCTCCTCAAATAATCTTGACAAAGAAGGTCACGACATAGAGGGAGATGTGATGGAACTGCCGCCAACAGAGAGTGGTGCCGATTGATCCACACCTGCTGAGCCGACAGGGGTCCGGTGATCAGAATGATTCAACAACTGCAGGTTTATATCTTGGCTAGAACCTGATGCAGAATCGGAACCGGTGGGAAGGCGTAGCTGACTATACCGTTCAAATCGAGTGATGGCGCATCCATGGTGAAAGGCAGAGGATCTAGAAACAGGGATACGAAAGTGTACACCTGAGGGTTCCAACGGGTCACAAAAAGATCAATGTGGGGAGGACCCCAGAGATCGCAAAGCGAATGGAACACTGCCCTGTGAAGCATCCACTCGGTGGAAATGAACCAGCCCCATCGGGACAGGAAGTTGGCTAAGACGTTCAGACGACTGGGAATGTGACGAACCACTACCACGGCATTGACATCCTGAGCAAGCAATAGAAGATCACGAGCCAATTCGTACAGGGAACCAAGTGCGTGTCGTCCCGGTTCCAAATGTAAGTGACCATTGTCAAATTGTCGGATAACAGAAGGGCCTGATGATTTGAAAGGAGGGGGATCCACTGCCGGAAACTCAGAAGAAGAGCAAGAAGCTCGTTCTGGTTGATGTGAAGAGCTGCTTGATCCTGGTCCCATACACCGTGAAGGGAAAAACCAGATGATCCAACATCGCGCACCATCCAAGATCACTGGTATAATCCGTCAGAACACGATCAAGCATGGGAAAGTCCAACGGAACTCCCTGCATAATCCACTAAACATCCATCCAGGAAAGAAGGTGATGATGAAGAGATGCTAGTAACTGAAGCACCAGATCCATAGGGTCGATATTCGGCCTCCAATGCCTGAGAAAGTGTTGGAGAGGTCTGACATGCAGCCGACCTAGAGGAATGAGATCTGTCACCGAACCGCAGAGACCGAGCAGCCGGAGAATACTCGCAAGCTGTCGAGGACGTGGACTGGGTCAGAGTCAGAGAAGCCAAGAGAATCACAACCCTCGCCCGGGGAATCACGACCGTATTCAGCTGAGTACGAATCCAAAGTCTATCCCCAGATGATAAAACGACTGAGAAGGGACCAGGTCTGACATCTTCTCATTGACTCTGAACCCTACCGACGTTGAGCAGGCTAAAGTGTGTCGACATCTGACTCCAGAAGAGCAGCAATGAAGTGCCTCTGGAGGATATCGTCCAGATACGCCGAAGTAGTGACCCTGGACTGAGTGCGATGGAAGGCTAGCACATGCGACATTAGTCGGATGAAGGCCCAAGGAGCCAGATTGAGGCCGAAAGGCATGGCCTTGAACTGGAAAATTCACCCTAGAAAAGCAAACCTGAGGTACTTTCGCGATGTCCGATGAATCGGAACATGACAGTAAGTGTCTCGCAGGTTGATGCTGGAAGCGAAATCTCTCTGGTGAATGGAGCGGTGAACCGACCTGAAAGTCTACATGCTGAACTTGGGAGCAATGATAGACTGGTTCAGGATACTCAGCTCGATAACCGGTCAGAGTCGGCCATCCTTTTTCGGCACCAAGAACAGGCAGGAATAAAATCCCACTGAATGAATGTTCTTGATGACCTCAGTCGCCCACTTTGACAGGAGATTGTCCATCTCTGTGATCACAAGTTTCCGACGTGAAGCGTCTAAAGAAACTTGGGTTGGAAGAGGCCCTCTCCACAGAGTGGGGTGCTATAAAAGGATATAAGCAGACTGGACCGAACATCTAACACCCAAGGATTGGATGTGATCATGGCCCAACAGTCTGCAAACTTGGATATCCCTCCTCTAACCTGGGACCTTTGTTTCGAGCACCGGCAAGGCCCGTGAGAGGATGAAGCAGGGACCAGCCGTGAGGGCGACTAGGGCGATTAAGTCGCCCTTCTAAGCCCAAAGTCGCCTAGAAAAATAGTCGGGGCGATTACAAGTCGCCCTCTAAAAATTGACCAAATTGAGAAAAGGCTGAACTGAGTGATGCGAGGTTTACATGAAAACGAGTATTTTCAAAAATCGAATGTGCTCGAGTGTGATAAATGGGCATTTTAATTCGTCAAATAAACGTCCATTTATTTGAAATCACACGACAAGTAATTGTCCATTGTCGCTTTTGGCAGATTTTTTAATTTCTATTTTGTTGCGTTCCAGTCGGAGCTTCAAGTGTCGAAACGAAAATAGGTGACTTACGCGACTCAACAAACAACCCAGTTTGAAAGTAGGTTACGTCGCTTAGGATGCCGAAAATGTATACACAACGGACGTATTTTATAACACATTATTTTCAATTCGATTTGCTGACGACTGTTAACTGCTGGGCTGTCTATTCCTAGAAAAACACGAATGGAATTGAAACACATGAAAAAAAGCTTTTTGATGTCAAGAAAAGCTTTGTACAGGACACAAGTGTGCATGTGGACGATCTTGAAAAAGGGTCCTCCTAAACATCGGAATGACATGAAATGACGCGGAATGACACCGGAATGCCATAAAAATGATGCGGAATGACATTTCTTTTACAAAATACTCGACCCCAGAATGTATTTTGTTTATTAACTAACAAAGTGCCTCCCAAGCAACCTTCTTACATCTGGTCCTGTTCACACTTTCAGACTTGGGAAATTATTAGCTTAGTAGACTTTGTTGAAAGGCAACCACAGGAGGGTGATGGGGGATTGGCACGAAGAAGAGGTGAGGGGTCATGAAGGAGAAGGTAGCAGTGGGGGATTTTCAGTCAATAATTACATTGTGATTTTTTAACCTGGCACAGATGCATCATAGACAACTGGACCTGGATTATTTGTACGTTAATGGAGGACCCTAAATTGAAAATATGAAGGGGCGGCGGGGGTGGTACATGAATATTCTTAATTTTCCCCACTTGCCTATGAAGTCTCCCTACATGACTCTGCAGTCTCCCTATTTTTTCTGGAGGGAGACTTGAAGTCTCCCTAAAATTCCCTCCTAGGCTGGTCCCTGGGATGAAGATGCTAGATGAAGGATCCTGAAACCTCCCTCTGGACTGCAAATGCTTACCTTTACCACATGAGTAAGAGGAAGCAAAAGGGCATTTGTTAGGCTTGGAATGGCCCCGGCCTCCAACAGAAGGCAGATCAAGCTGGCGAAGCTGCAGCTGATCTTTGGAATGATGCAGGATGTCATCCCAGATGGTTGCCACAGAATCATGCAATAGTCGCCAACCCACCATAGAAGCAGATCGAAGAGCAGCACCCTGACCTTCAGGAAGGGAACGGCTTGTGTGCATCACAGCGTCCTGGCGAACTAATTCCAAATTAGCCGTGCTACAGGCATGTGTGTGAGTAAGATGAATGAGCATCTTAGAGATCACATGCAAAGGAGTCTGTATGTCATCAAACTTATTTGGAGACAGATAAGCAGCCAAGGTAGAGACGACATGATCCAAGAGAAAAAGCATGCCTAGCATCTCTCTGGATAAGCCCAACATGGACTCCAAAGTCGCCATTGGAATAACGGATGACTTGAGATTGGATTCCCCTGATCCAAGACCATCAAAGTCTTGAAGACAGATGGATTGGCGGTATCGTAGGAACAATAATGCACAGGGAGCAAAAAGGTATCAGCCTAGTGAAGAACAAAGTCTTCATAGCCTTGGAACTCAGCTTTGAGTCCAATGCTGCAAAAGCTTTGACCAGTTGTACTGACTGGTACAGTCGAATGCGCCCAGAAGCAGGTTGCACCACAGGCTGTAGGCGCGCGACCGATGATCGCGGCCTGGCTGAATCCTCTGGCTGGTCTGACGATTTAAAGTAACTCAAGCACAAAGTCAAGAGCCGCCTTCACGTCAGAAGACTGATGGCTCTCAACGCCAGGTGTCTGACCCATTGCTTCAGTCGGAAGACACATAGCCCATGTTGGAATACCAGCCGATGCCTCATTTGGTGTAGGAACACCTGGGGCATCAGAAAGCAGCGACCTGCTTCCAATCCTGGGAGGTGGCACTGCGGAGGGTGCCTGGGAGCCACAAGAAGCCTTGCTGGAGGCAACGGGAAGGCTCTTGGAAAGAACCTGTGCGAGCAAGGAGAGGGCCTTCCTAAGCTCACAACCCGTATCTGCCGGTTCGATGTGGGAATGGCCTGGTAAAGTGGCTTCGCATCTGACCCTCTAAACCAGCGAAGGATCACGATCCTCTAGAACACCCGATGCAGGGCGACGGGTGGCAGCCAAAACATCTGAATACAGATGCTTATAGGGGTATGAAATACCCTAAGGATCCAAGTGTGGGAACACAGGAGAGTCGACGTGGACCTCTGAGGGACAGAAGGTCCAGGCTGCACAAAAATGCGCTGGTCCGGAAAAACTGGCCGAAGGAAGAGAGTGCATGGACGGAGTCCACAGTGACCCCACCATGGACATCTGAATCCAAATCAAAACCTGCCAGGCTCGACGACTGAGAGGCCACAGCAGAGGGATCAGCTGGCAACTACTTCCAACTTCGCCGAGTTGAAACCAGGAAAGGTTGAGGCCGATATCCCACGTCCAAAGAAGCAGAAATCCCTGCAGACACCTGCAGGAATAAGCCGAGGCCGGCTGAAACGGAGACTGATGACATCACTGACGGAGCAGCAGCAGGAGCGGATACATCAGTAGCTATTGACAAAGGTGGAAAAGTGGAGAGCCCAAGAGGAGTCACAACCCTAGTGACAGCCTCAGATATTGAATGGAGGGGGACAGTAGTCCCGGAACCAGACATCTCTTTGCTAGAAGTCAGCAGCTACCATGGTATCCACACCATAAAAAAGACTGCAAATCCCCCAGCAGAGGGTATAACTCTCTCTAGACGAGTCGAATTGGGAGGCCCTGAACGACTGTGTTCCCCTTCCCATGGGTGCAGGAGGAAAACGGCACATGCCCGAACTACATAATAGACTGATGCCCAAAAGGTGGAAGACCACCCAGCTCCCAGGGTCTTTCAATAGAACACCCAAATAAAGTGGAGCATGAATAATGGGAAACTTCAACATGCTAAGACAACAATAAAAGTGTCAATGACACTGTAGCTCAACTTGTAAGACATGTACATGTATAGTATGTGACACAGCAATGACAAACATCTAGGTAATGACCTGATAACAAAAGTACAGGTAAAGTATTGTAATGGTCTGTACATAAATGCTGGCCGTAGCCTGTAACAAATGTATAGGTAAAGTATTGTAAAGTTGGGGTGACAGTTAGATGCTAAACTAGAATAGAAATCTTTGAGTCCCAGAGTGGGTCTGACTGAACCCAAAAATATTTGTTCTCATAACACAGTGACAACATAGGCACCCAAAAACACTTGTTCCTGTCACAAGGTGATAACAAAGGTACACCAAGAAGTTTCGGGAAAATTGGTTCATAAATATAGACTCTAGCCCGAGACGTATTGACATGTACACATACTGCGTATAGGTAGCACTGAACAAATCAAAGTTCATCTAATTTGCATAATCTCTACACGAAAAAAAACCCCGTGTTATATGTGATGTATTCCATGATACTAAACATTCCTACAAACATTTCATACAGAAGTTTTGTACAAAAAACTGATTGCACTAATTTTGGAACAAAACGGCTGCTGGCGGCCATCTTGAATTTTGGACCGCATCCCAAAACACTTGTTCTTGTCCCACGGTGATAACAAAGGTAATGTTTGTTTAGTAACATGGAAGTTTCATAAAGATCGGTTAATAAATACGGCCTCTAGCCTGAGCCGTATAGAAGTTGTGTACAAAAAACTGATTGGACCTAATTTCGGTACAAAATGGCCACTGGCAGCCATCTTGAATTTTGTACCGCACCCAGAAACACTCGTTCTCATCCCAAGGTGATAACAAAGGTACCCAAGAAGTTTTGTGAAGATCGGTTGATAAATACAGCCTCACGCCCAAGCTGTATTGACACGTGCACTTACTGTGTATAAGTAGCAATGAATAAATCAAAGTTCATCTAATTTGCATAATTTTTTGCATAATTTCTGCTCGAGAAAAAAACCCATATTGTATGTGATGTTTTCCATGTTACTAAACATTCATACAAAAATTTATTCAAATCAGAACTTTCATCCAAAAGTTCTGTACAAAAAACTGATTGCACTAATTTTGGTACAAAATGGCCACCGGCAGCCATCTTGAATTTTGGACCACACCCAAAAACACTCGTTCTCGTCCCAAGGTGATAACAAAGGTACCCCAGAGTTTCGTGAAGATCGGTTCATAAATACAGACTCTAGCCCAAGCCGTATTGACATGTGCACTTACCGTGTACAAGTAACACTGAATAAATCAAAGTTCATCTAATTTGCATAATTTCTGCACGAGAAAAAAACCTGTATTATATGTGATGTATTCCATGTTACTAAACATTCATACAAAAATTTATTCAGATCAGAACTTTCAACAAAAGTTCTGTTCAAAAAACTGACTGCACTAACTAAAGTACAAAATGGCTGCTGGTGGCCATCTTGAATTTTGGACCGCACCCAAAATCACACGTTCTCGTCCCACAGTGATAACAAAGGTACTCAACAATTTTCGTAAATATCGGTTCATAAATACGGCCTCTATCCCAAGCAGTTACAGTGCTGAAAGTAACACTAAGTAGATCAAAGTTAGTCTAATTGGCATAATTTATGCACAAAGAAAAAACCCTGTATTATATGTGATGTATCCCATGGTACTAAACATTCACACAAAAAGTTATTCAAATCAGCACTTTCGTATGGAAGTTCTGCACAAAAATCTGATTGCACCTAATTTTGTACAAAATGGCTGCCAGTGGCCATCTTGAATTTCAGACTGGACCCTAAAACACCCCTTCTCGTCCCACGGTAATAACAACGGTACCCAAGAAGGTTCGTAAAGATCGGTTCATAAATACAGCCTCCAGCCCGAGCCGTATTGGCATTTGCACTTACAGTGCTGAAAGTAACACTAAATAAATCAAAGTTAGTCTAATCTGCATAATTTACACACGAGAAAAAAACCTGTATTATATGTGATGTATCCCATGGTACTAAATATTCATACAAAAAATTATTCAAATCAGAACTTTCATATGGAAGTTCTGCGCAAAAATCTAATTGCACCTAATTTTGTACAAAATAGCTGCCAGCGGCCATCTTGAATTTCAGACCAGACCCCAAAACACTTGTTCTTGACCCACGATGATAACAAAGGTACTCAAGAAGTTTCCTAAAGAACGGTTCATAAATACGGCCTCTAGCCCGAGCCGTGTTGACGGCGCGACAGATGGACAGACGGACGATTGGCCATGGCAATACCTCAAATTTGGCTTCGCCAAAGTTGAGCTAAAAATGGCCCACAAGGTATCGTCCTAAGCATATCTGGTGAGAGCAATGTAGATGGGAAGGTGAATCCAAAGAAAAAACAGAAGTGTCAATGACACTGCAGCTTAACTTGATTGTTTGTTGTGTTTGATGAAAAGGATAATGTTCAATGTTTATAAAAGGATTATGAAATATGACAAGAATTGTGATAATTGAGAATATGTTAATTTCTGTTCCCTGTATGCTACGTTTTCAATAAAAATAATTTGAGGTGTAGACTGTACTAAAGAAGAAAGGGGTGGGTTAATGTGGCTCTCACAGTTAATGTATGTCAACCAAAGATACCAAGTTACAGAAAATTATTCCAAAATGAGTCATCCTATCAAGTTACAATGAAATCCCTTCATAAATACGGACTGTAGACTGTGCTACAGGTTTTGGGCCTGTGTAGCCATTTTGGTTGACCCAGCCCAACCAAAAGGGGACGTCCTCATCTAGACATTATACTGAGTCATCCAACAAAGTTACAATGAAATCCCTTCATAAATACGACCTGTAGTCTGTGCTAAAGGTTTTGGACTCTGGCAGCTGTCATGGCTCAATGGCATGACCAAAAGGGGACGTTCTCATCCAAACATTATCTGGAGTCATCCCACCAAGTTGCAATGAAATCCCTTCATAAATTAAGACCTGTAGACTGTGCTCAAGGTTTTTGGGCTTTGAGTCCCTGTAGCCATCAGAGTTGACCGATCACGACCAAAAAGCGACTTTCTCATCTAGACATTATATGGAGTCATCCTACCAAGTTAAAATGAAATCCCTCCATAAATACAACCTGTAGACTGTGCTAAAGGTTTTCAGGTTTTGGGCTGGGGTAGTCGTCACAGTTGACAGATCACGACCAAATGGGGAAGTTCTCATCTAGACATCATATGGAGTCATCGTGCCAAGTTACAATGAAATCCCTCTGTATTAAAAATGACCTGTAGGCTGTGCTAAAAGTTTTGGGGTTTCGGGCTTGGGCAGCCATCAATGTTGACAGATCATGACAAAAAGGGGACGTTCTCATCTAGATATTATACAGAGTCATCCTACCAAGTTACCATGAAATCCCTTCATAAATAAGACCTATAGACTATGTTTTCAGGTTTTGGGTTCAGACAGCCATCACGGTTGACTGACCACGACCAATAGGGGACCTCAAACCTGCATATGAAATTTTGTGACGATCGGACAAGAACTACAGGGTGCAGCTTGTGCTAAAGGAAAATGTGAACAGACTAGCAGACTTCCACACACGTGATGGCAATAGCTTATCTTGACTTTGTCAAGTTAAGCTAACAAATTAGGACACCCCCAGCTACCAGAGTAAGGTGGAAGGAAACAAAAGCCTGACAGGAACAGAAAAGTACCCCAACAGACAAAAAGGGAACTGGCAGAAATTCTACCCTCAAAAGAAAGCTGCCACAACAGCCCCCAGTTGACGCCTGACTCATATATAGCATTAATAAACAAATCCGAAACAGCACGGTATGCAAAAAATCGCGTCGAAATCGGAAAAGAGATTTATCACAAAAAATATAGTGAATAATCAAGAGAATATATAAAAACACAGCCCTGTATGTTTGGATAGTGAAGAAACAGCTATGAATCCACAATTCAGAACAGGAAACATCGTAAACATTGAGTCAAAAGGTATCAAGCCGTGGATTAGTACAAGGAGAAGAGTGTCCCCTACTGGGTGTGCGCCGGTCGCACTCAACCCAGTTTTGGCTTATTTTGTTTTGGTGCTTTTGCACCACTTTTCTTTCCCAAATCGCTTGGGAAAGAACAAAATAGAGAGTATTTTTCTGAGTTAAAGACTTCCACTGTAGTGCAAGCCTGTTGTAAACAATTGTAAGGTAAGCTGATAAGAAATTACAAGACTGAAAATGTTATAGGTTGAATCGACAGTTAACCACCAGATCAACATGAATGCATGTGTAACCTATCCCCATATGCATGTATTTTGACTTTTGCTTTCCATTCTTCTATACATGTAACACACGTTTCAATTTTGTTTTTCAAAATTTCGCTCAACTTTGTATATTAATTTTTATCATGCCACATATAAACTTTAATAATCAGGCCTGGCAATCTAGAAAGTTAAAAAATTTATAGTAATTTCTATATTTTTTATACTTACCAATGACCCAGACATAGCTGGTGCTAACTCTTAAAATATAGGGCCAAACACAAATTTTGCCCCCCAATCCCCAAAATTTGCATCTAAAACCAAAGAAAACATGTCCTGAAAGGCCCTCCACACTTCGCCTCTACTGCGCATGCGCAGTGTCAAGGACGTTCCGAAATTGGCGCCATTAATCATTCTAATAACCAGTGCCTGGTAAGCGCTATGTACTCAGCGGGGAGGCAAGAGTTCCCAACTCCTGGGAGGGCCATCCCCGTCTGGGTCATTGGTAAGCATAAAAAATATAGAAATTACAATAAATTTTTTAACATTTTTATACTGTACCAATGACCCAGACATAGCTGAATAGTAAAAAGGCTGGAGGGCCAAGGACATAGCGCAAAATGGAATACGCTCAATAATATAAAATAGAGTCATCCCCTGTAGGGAAAAAGAAGTAATAGGCCTTACATGCATCTTTCTTATTTAAGATAAATTAGAAAGATACAACACCTTCCAAAATTGAGCTTCATACATCCATGTACTCTATTAATATCCAATATAATCCTTATACTAATAATTTTTAAAGTAAGCCAATAAATAAAGTAAGTCTAGAGAATAGAGACTCTCATAGTCCTAAAAGTGTGTGAGGATTGCATAATCAGGTCCGTTGACATATGCAATAATCAGAAGCTATACTTTAAAAACTAAGACTTGAATGAATTTTAAAAACATAAACTTCTCACTAAATAACCATCCCAATAACAGCTCAGAATTACTAACTCTGGAGGAGGTATCCCCTTGTTTTCATAGTAAAACAGGTGACCCAAGGGAACACCCTCCCCCCCCCCCCTTTTTCTTGCCCTGGGTCAAATAGCCCAGAGCGAAGAGGGCAGCAGAACGGAGACACTGCCGAAACAGACAGCCTACCTAGCTATAGTAGCAACTGTTAAGTGAATGACATTCTGAGCAGTAGATAATAGACCTAACAATAGAGGCCTCCAGAAATGGACTCGATATTTCTGAGATAAAAATTCATGAATGTGGATGGCTGAGCGCAATGAGCAGCCTTCAAAAAACTCTAATAGCGACACTATTAATGTAAGCCCAAGATGTAGAAGAACTCTTACTTCATGAGCCGAAATCTTACGCACAACTGCTAAGTCAATGATATACCATAAGCAGTACCGATAGTTAATAGAATCCATTAACAATAGAATGGAGCGAAACGTCCTTCTACTAGGCATCAAAGACAGAAGAAGCTTACGCCCATAGTAATAAACAGATATCTGTTTATAAATACATAAACTCTACCCGGAAAAAGTAAAGGCCTATGCCCGTACGAAGACGGAAGGACCTTAATAACAATAGGTTCCGGATATTAGGAGCCTAACTCTTATGCAAAAATCTAACCTAAATAGTAACGGAAGTAGTGATTCCGAAACTACAAAAGTGAAAAGCATCCATCGATAGTGCATGAAACTCACTGACTCTACAGTAAAAGAGAAACCAACAGAATTACTGTCTAAAAGGTCAGAATTTGAAAACTACTGTTTCCAGAGGCTCAAATGATTACTTAGCTAAATAAGAACCGAAGTTAAAATCCATATAGGAATTTAATCTAAAGATTCTAAGTCTATATATCAAAAAGTTACTAACTGACTTAGATAAAGAGACATAAGACTCAATTGTAAACTATCGTAGAGTGCATAGGTATGAGGTAACATAAACCTATAACCTTACTAATAACAGGCTGCAGTAGATCTTGTGAAACAAGTATACTAAAAAATTGCAATGAGTAGTATGGAGGGATCAACAATATGAACATAATGATCCCTACACCAACAACAGAAGAGCCTCCACTCTAGCCGCATAGAATAGCGAAGAAGAGGATCTCCTATAGTAAGAAATCGCGTCCAAAGCTCGTCCAGTACAATGCAATACGGACCACACAATGGAATACATGAAGGTTGCGACCTTGCGGGTTGTGATAAAGATGACACGATTTACCCAGTGAAAAAAGATCCTCACATTGAGGAAGATTTCACGTTAAGACCCACAGTAGACAAGAGAGTAAATTACCCATGATCTCTGTGAAGATAGAGATGCTATCAACAGAAATGTATTGTGGTTGTTTATCTTAGCAATACCTGCTGAAACAACAGCGCCGGAGGATACGCGTATCCTATCATTCCGTCCTATAGATCAATAGAGCGTTAACAACATTAGCTCAGAGATCTGGACAAGCCAACACATATGTCTGCAACTGATTAGCAAGCTGTGTCGTAAATAAATCATCATTGGGCGCTCCCATAGATAGCAAATCTGATTGAATACTTGTTTGTTGAGAGTCCATTCTGACAGCAACAAGCAACCCGTAAGTGAACGGGAGTCCGGTAAAACAATCAGACGACCCGGAATATGACGGACCAAAACAGAACTTGGTGTACTATAACCAACAGACGGATTCTTTCCATTAAATTGAATAACGGAAACGAAAGAGTGCCTCCCTGGTTCCGGAGATACGCCACTACTGTCGAATTAACGGACAGGATTTGGGCATGCGTTTCTGAATAATGTTCATGCAATGACATAAAGCAAGCCTAAAAAACATTATTCCGCGGAAGAAAATTGGTTGCTAAGAGACTGCGGAACCCAAAGACCCTGGCACTTCGAATCCGTTGGGATCAGTATTATATCCCAATCTGTTTGACTGGCAACCGTCATAACAGCCACACTCGGGTCCGGCAACTGCGGTGGCACTCTCTGAGTCAACCACCGAATGTTTGCCCCAGTCTGAATCTCTTGTAACACTAGATAGACAAGAGAACATGTAAATCGAGCAATTCATGGATTGCCGAAAAGTTGCCGTCGAAGAGAAGCTCCTCCGAGAACGAAGCGACTCTGAGAGAGTTCTTAACCTTACTATCCACGCGTATGGATGTAGCTAGGGCTGCGTCACGTCTAACCAACTCCAATCGGCCACTGAAGGGCGGAGTTATACGTGAACAAACTACTGCCATCAAAAGAAATTACATTGAGAATAATATCCCGTAAATCTTTTCTTGAAAACGTAATGATAACGCCTCAGTAAGGCGGATTACGTATGATAAAGCGTCTAAGTTAAGTCTACTATACATCATGTCGTTTCCAACATTGAAGTTGGAAAAGACATAAACGGCGAAAACGAATATTTCCAGTCTTTAACCACACCGTCTAGACGCATATGAACTCTCGGTATGCCCTGCTCTGCCAAAATAAACTATTCGTATAAATGATAAAATGGCAGAAATGAGCAACGCGGACAAGAAACTAAACTATCATGCTTGGTAGCAGGCTTGTATGCATATATAGCGTCGAAAAATAAAACACATGTTGTAATGACATTATTGGACTGCGTCGGTAAGTCAGGGACAATGTCCCTGAACCGATCGAAAAATCCGAGTCCAATGACGCTATAAGTCTCTTATCCAAGATCGCAGCAATGAAGTCCGAAATAACAATCACTGGAAGATAATGCCAGAAGATATGAAAGGCAGCTTCTGATACTACTAAAGGGAAAACTCGAAATCTTTCGAATCCCTTTCACCATCCTGTCGGACCCTATAAAGCGTTCGGTCGTCCGTACCTGATGCAACCGCGGACCGCACCGACACAGCGCCGTCGGATAATTCCTGATTCGACCAAGAAACTGTCAATTGCTGGGATGCTGCGAAACAACTGTGCTAACTCGGATAGCACGTCCGTCACTGAGGCCTGAGAAGAAGCGGTCCTACAATGCATTGCCGCTGGAAGCTCCGTGATCGTTACCCCGTGCATACTACCAATATGCGAGCGAACGGTGTCCCTTGGCTACCGGATGGTGCGACCTATTCGCCGTGGAATCACTGAATGACGAAACTGATCGGATACTCGAGGTCACGTAGCCAATGTGCGGTCGTGTGCCCTGCTGTGAGGATGAGGAAGCATTAAGGACAGTCTCTCGGACTGTCAATATAATGGAGCGTCCCGACCAACAGACATATGCTCCGAATGTAAAATATCTGAACCACAACATGTGGTCCCCTATGTTGTTGGACGAGAGAGGGACCTCTCTCGCTCACAGCCCGGACGGACCTGGACAAGCCAGGAACCGGACTAACAGGCTTCCTCCGATCTGTCCTCAATCTGCCGTCACTGGGTGAGTACTAAAGTAATTAAAGTGCTCGCATCACCCAAATCTCCTTCCTAGACCGCAACGGACGAACCCGGCAGCCGAACCATTCGATGAATGTACGCTACACCGGGTGAGCTAGCAAATGTCACTCCGTAGGCGATAGACATATTCCATGAGCACTTATTGCTGCTAGCTTTTCATTAACTATGACGACAGAGGCACACTTTTGAAAGACATCTCCGTAACTTTGCGAACAAGAAACCAGAAATGCTTGGTTATAGCAAGCATATAATAATAATATATAGCGTCGTTCAATAATTCGAAAGTTTGCGTGACATTATTGGACTATGTCGGAACTGAGGGACGATGTCCCTGAACCGAACCAAAAATTTCTAAGTCCACCGACGCTATCAGTTTCTTATCCGGCATCGCAGCATTCTGGTCCGACGAAAGAAGCTGTAGAAGACCCAGTCAGATGACATACACAACAGCATATGTTGTTCCGAAAGGGAAAGCTCGAAATCCTCCAAATCCCTTTCGGTATCCCGTCGGACCGGATGAAATTTTCGGACGTCCGTACCCGCTTCCGCGGAGCGTCCCGACCCAGCATCGTCGGATAAAAAATATGCGACAGATTCAGTTGATGCTAGGATGCTGCGATAAACTGTGCTATTTAGGAAAGCACGTCCGTTCCCGAGGCCTGTGCAGAAGCGGTCTTACGATGCATTGCCGCCAGAAGCTCCGTGTACGTTGACTCCCGCACACTTCCTATGCGAACGTCCGGAGTCTGCAGGCCTCGTGTCCCTGGCTACCAGATGGTGTGACCTGGTCGCCGAGGAATCTCTGACTGGCGAAGCTGACTGGATATCCGTGGTCACGTAGCCAAGAGCGGTCGTGTGCGCAACTATGAGAATGAGGAAGCCTTATTGACAGTCTACTCCAGACTGACTATATGTCGGAGCCTCCCGAGCGACGGACGTATGCTCCGAATGCGAAACATTTTGTACCACAACATCTGGGGCCAGATGTTGTTGAACAAGAGAGGGGCCTCTCTCGCTTGCCGTCCGGATGGACCGGATGGACCGGAACGAGCTATGAACCGGACTAAAAGGCTTCCTCCGTTCTCCCTCCGATCCGCCGTCACTGGGTGTGCATTAGGTTGATTTATAGTGCTCGCATCACCCCAAAATTCCTTCTAGACCGCAACGGACGAACCCGGCTGCTGAACCATTCGGTGAATGGACGCTACACCGGGCGAGCTAGCGGACGTCAAAGGCCGTCAAACCTACTAGGGTCCTCTTAGGCAATTGGCGTATTTACATGAGCACTTTTCCGCTAGCCCTTCATTAATTGTGACGACGGAGGCACACTGTTGGAAGACATCACAGATACATCACCCTAATCTTGATCGTCTGAAATAGAAATTGATAAAGTAGAGTGACCCTGCGGGGAAAGGACCGGAATGTCCAATTCCCCAATAACATACCGTGACATACGCTTCCCATATTGTCATCGAAATCATACGATACAGAACAGGAGTTAATGCGAGTACACTGACCACATATAGAATGATAATAAAGTCAGAGGAAGACTTCCTCTTAAAACAATTGATCAATATCCTTTCAATGTGAAAAGAAAACAAGTCCTGGTACTCGCACTAACCCCTGGTAATCAAAATACATAATAATAATATGATCCATTAATATAGAAAAAATAACTGAAATCAAAATATTTTGAAAAAATATTTTTTCAGAACAGCCCAAGTTTCTGAAAAGTAACGTTGAGCCCCAATGGATCCCAAGCCTAAGTGTGGACAAAAATTTTAAAAATATTTTAAACAATTTATTCAACACTTACGAACAATAATAATGTATCTAGTTATGATTAAAATAACATCAAGATATTATTTTCCAGAAATCCCCCCCTCACACAGAGGGCTGTTGAAAATGTAAACAATGAGTGTAAAAACACTAAAATAAGACTCCAGGCACCCAGGCCCGAAATCAGTTACCAAAAATACACTATCTGATGCAAAACAGAGACTTCCAGGGAAGAAACTGCAGAACATCAGATGGTAGATGCAGAACACAACGCCTAACCACCCGTAGGTGAAGACGTAAACATGGGGAAAAGAAACAGAATTCATTCTGTTATTCAGCTAAAACTCCCAAGAAAATTTAGTAATAATAATTACAAAAACTATGCCAAAAGCATGGGAGAATAGCAAGGGGGGGACTTAAAGGACAGGGAGAGAGGAAAACACTTAAAAAAACAGTGTAACTAATTAATCAGAATGACAACAAAATGGCTGCTGCCTTGAAAATAGGTAACTTAACATAATTTCATTAAAAAATTTTAAGTTACAGCCCTGATAATATTCTGTCACACATTTTTTCCTCTCCTCCTTCTCTATCCCCCTTAGAATCACCATTTCACTAATATTTATGTGTCTGGCATCATTTAAACTGAGATTTACAAGCACAAAGATCAGTCAGATGTTAACTGATGAAGGGCCAAACTTGGAATGATTAATGGCGCCAATTTCAGAACGTCCTTGACACTGCGCATGCGCAGTAGATGCGAAGTGTAGAGGGCCTTTCAGGACATGTTTTCTTTGGTTTTAGATGCAAATTTTGGGGATTGGGGGGCAAAATTTGTGTTTGGCCCTATATTTTAAGAGTTAGCACCAGCTATGTCTGGGTCATTGGTACAGTATAAAAATATCAAGGAGTGCAAAACAGTTTCCCTCCTCAGATTGCTTGGGAGTGCAATTGCACCTGAAAATTTCAATGCAAAAACTTGTATGCTATTTTGGTTATATTCACTTCAAGGTATTAATTATTGTGACTGAAAAATTGTACTACATTCAGCTACATGGTGGAAAAATTGGCACACACATCTTCTCATTATTCAAAATCAATGCAACATTGATAAAAATCATCCCCTGAGTTCCAATGTGTTCTCTGTGCCAGTTGGCACAGAGAACACATTGGAACTCAGGGGACAACTTGACAGTAGATTTTAAAGGCAGTCTCAAACAGGTCTGGAATTCCAGAAAATCAAGGGGTGCAAAAAATTGCCCTTCTCAATTTTTTCAAGGCGTGCAGTAGGCGTGCAGCACTCCTGTACTCCTAAAGAATGCCAGACCTGAATAATGTATGGTATGGACGGAATGTAGTAAAATAGGCATCGGGGGACCTGATTTTTGTTTCAAAACATAATTAGCTCCAGAATCACCAGAATCGGCATATACAATGGAACCCTGTTAATTGAATATAGACTTTGCCAATAAAGATTATTGAATTAACAGGAGTATTCAATTAACAGGGATTGTGTCACTTCCCTGTATTTTAGAGATAAACTTAGTATTTATTCTATTATATCTTGTTTGACAGAGCTCCATGATTAAATGCCAATAATTGATATAAACAAAGGAAAACTCGGGAGAGTCAGGGTAATTTATCAACAGCTTGCAAGAGTTTTTATTCAATTAACAGGAATTTACTCTATAACCTACATTCAATTAACAGGTCAAATTTGTACTTGAGGTATGGTAAATGTTTTTGTGTTGGGAAATCATATTCAATTAACAGGGTTATTCAGTTAAGAGATATCCAATTAAGTGGGCTCCACTGTACCTCTATTCATTCTGTATTTGTGGGGGTTTTCCATTTATAGAGAGAGAGTGGGAGCATACAGATATACATGTATGTTGATTGAGGCAATTGTAAAATCGTGCCTGTGTTGATTACCATGTTCACACTAATAAACTTAATCAGGACCCCTCATCGGTTCGATCATGCTTTAATTGTTACAAGCTTCCAGAGCATCATCACATCGATCTCGATTGTATTGTGATGTGATGCGAACGATGCTCATCTTCCACTTTTTTGATCACACCACTGTATTTTTTTATAACTTTTTTCATCAAATTTATTTATGGCTGCTTCATAGAAGCGATGATGAGGTAAAAAAAAAAGCTGACTGATCTTCACAAAATTGAGTTAACCCATTACCCAATGCACAAAATAACAAAAATTGATATTTTTATTAATGTTTTTTTTTTTTCAAAATTTTCAAAACATTTCAATAGAACAAGCTCATTGAACTTGTTCCAATGTGAGGGTCACATGATATGGTTTTGTTGAATTCTTTTTTATTCAACTGCTTAATTTCATGAGAATGGGCACTTTCAACTTGTTCCTTTGAGGTATCATAAGCTACATTTTGAAAACAAAAAGTTATTATTTATTTATTGGTGTTTAAGGTCACATAAGGTCATACTTATTTACAGTTGCTAATTGTGACAGTTTTACGCGTGGAGGAAGCCAGAATATCCAGAGAGAATCACAGAGCATTGACGAGCAACTGTCAGCTCCTCAACATTCTAACTCTGTTCAAGCCCCGCTCAAGCAGGGTTACAGCTGTTGAAGACATGCACATCGACGAGCAGTACTCTTAGTACAAGGCGTCATTGTGCCCCCATGTAGGCAACCAGGATAAAGTGCCTTGCCCGAGAACACAAAGCGGGTCGTCCGAAAACAAAGAGTGGATTTGTTTTGAAGCAGGCTTGGCAATTTCAGGAGAGCGATTTTTTAGCTCTCCTTACTGCCCTCCTGAAAGAATTAAGGAGAGCGAAAAATTGCCCTCCTAAATATTTTGGTCTGGGATGATTGAGATTACATGTATTATGCTCACATTAAATTTTTGTTGTAAAGCAAAAATGTAATTTAACTTCGAAGTCACATAACATCGCGTAATTTCATTTTGAAAGTGGTTTAGTGGTAAAAGGTAATGGCTGCAACCATACCCAAACACAGTTGCAATCATTTGAAGCAAAATGGGTCACAGCAATATTTTTTTTTCTGTCAGTTTCAAGTTCAACAACTGACATCACAGTTTGCGGGGTAATTATTCAAGGAATATTGACAATATAATATACTACCATTACTACTATCCTGTCACTTGAAGCACTTGCACCAGGATGTGACTGTAGATTCAAGCAGACCTGTTGTCCAAGAAAGTCATATGCCTGCCACTACCACCTTCAACCCCCCTTGGGGGGTTGAAGGTGGTAGTGGTAGGCGTATGACTTTCTTGGACAACAGGTCTGGGTACACACACAGGTCTTGTCAAGTGTGTGTTCGGTTGTTGAGTGAGACATCTAGATGTCTCAGAGATTTCGCTTTACCTTAGTAAAGTTAATAAAATCACTGATGTAGTCTGTTGGTTTCAGTTTCAATGAGTTTGTTCAACTGGATACTTAAAATGCTGTGTAAAGCTAATTGCTCTCCTAAGCTGATTGCGGAGAGCGATTTTTTGCCCTCCTGCATTTTTCAGAATGCCAGGCCTGTTGAAGACAATAGCATAAAATGTTGTCAAGTGTATTATCCAATTACAGTGAAGCCCACTTAATTGGATATCTCTTAAATGATTAACTCTGTTGATTAACTCCTAGCACTCTATCTGTGCAACAGAATTTTCTCCAATCACTCTGTTTTTTCTCTTGATTAACTACAAATTTAACCAATTATATCGTTTGACAGAGCTCACTGACCTCTGTCAAACAAGGTATGCAGTTAAAACTAGAAGTCCTGTCATGAAATGCGCAGAAATAGCACGTTGATATGCGTGTTAATGTGCGCGTAAAGGCCATAGTAAAGCTATCAAATTCTGTACTTATGGCCTGTGCACAAGCAATGTTGCAGTCAATGGAGCTCCGGGTAACCCGGAGGTCCATTGGCAGAAATATTGCATGTGTTTGCTATGAGTAACCAGGAGAACACGCCATGTTTTGGAAGCCATTCAATATGGCAATTGCGCGCAATTCCAACGTGCATTTAAGCCAAGATAAGCGCACAATTCGTGACAGGACTTCTAGTTTTAACTGTATTTAGTTACATATCAAACTGCATTATGGAAACATTTGCTGCTGAAAACTATGCCATTTTGACATCATAGTGCAGAGGGTTAAATATAATTTCCAAATACAAAACCGTTTGCATATGGGTTATAGAACAAAAAATATGTCGAGAAATTACCATGACAATCACCAAATCCTTCTCTGGAGATTTGCTTTGTGTTTCTCTATTACTCACACTCCTGAATTATGGATACCACATTTGGGCCACCATAATAAAATCAAACAATTCTTTTTTACCAGGATGCATAATCCCAAATATCAACAACTTGTGCCATCTAGTTCAGGATAGAAAGACATTGGAAAATTTTGTTCAATTTTTGGCTTGTGTGAATTTCCACTGGGCTACTCATTTTTTTGTATAAATCTAGGAAGTACACCCACTCACAATTTATGCCAAATTTTATTCAAATTGGAACAGTGGTTTCAAGAATATTTTTGTGAGTCCATATGCCATGCCTCTACTGTTATGATGGTAAATACTGCCTCTTGAACTTCACTGAAGAAACAAATACAATTTTGTAATTTTCAAAGGTCTGCTAATGGTGTCAGGTAAACTGATGCCACAGATATACTTTTTAATCTCATTTTCCATTTTAGTGGGTTCAGGTGTGATAATGCAATATAAAATTTTCTTTGACAATTTGCTGTTTTTCATGCATTTCCTCACCCTATATAGTTACTGCCTTTTGGGGGAACAGTTCTTTCAATTCAGCATCTGGTATTGCCACAAAACAGTTGAATATGCAGCACTGTGCTGTATTGTCATCTTGTCATAAACCCATATGTTTAAGGTGAGGCAATCAGCTGGGGACAGAGGGTGAAAGCCACCAGCTCAAAAGCTGAAAAAATTATTTCAGTGAAGCCTTTACCTTTCTCAAGACGATTACACTTGCAAAAATTTTTTTTAATAACTCAAAATTTCCATTCTTGCTTCAAAAACATAGCTGGTGAAAAACCATTGCTTCAAAAAAAATATTGTTTCAATACGAGCCCAACAAACTGATTCCAATGAGGTCATAAGCTATGTTCTAGAGACAAAAACTGAAAAAATCAAATTTGGATAAACATTTGGATTAACATTTTTATGAATCATGCTGGTCAGACATGGCCAATATATGGCGGCGAAAGCTTAATGAAAGATAAGATGTGTATAATCAACACTTGCTCTGATAAACTTTCAAAATATTAAAATGTCAACAACAATTGCTGCATATGATACGGATATCATATAAGTATACAGAAAATTTTGACCAGATCATGACTGGGTCACGATCCAGGTGAAATTGTCTTTTCGCCACGCAGCACTAGGGAATTTCATCTGTTAGAAAAGAAATGCAAGAACAATGAAACTGAGATGCTACTTTCATTTGAGTTTCTTGGGATCGAGCTTGATTTTGCAATAGTTCATTTCTGAAATCTCAACATATGGTGTGCAAGTAGGGCTGCATGGTATATCGATAAACCGATAGTGATGAACTGATAACCATAATCGGCAAACGGAACTGGCCGGTTATGGGGCATCGGCCAATTAGGAGAACTGGCAGTTAAAATCTGTTTGATATCTGGCATTTTCAATAAAGTTTCCCCATTAAAAATGTGTGGAGTGCATATCAGGATATTTAGGGATATGCAGAGCAGAGATATTATGGAATTTACCTTCTGCAATCAGTACAAGATCGCAACTATTCCCAGCTGATCGAAGTCACTGATCTTCAATCATGGTGCTGTACAACGTTGCATTGGGTACATGTATAAACAAGAGGCCCCAAGAGCGCTCACCTGACATGGTAGCCTAAATATCAACCCAGAGAATTGATTTCAACAAGTTGCATCTGCTCCTCCTAAGAAAAGCTTATACCAAATATCCAAAGATTCTGACCAGTGGATCTAAAAAAAAAAGATTTTTAACCCTTTACCTAACATGAAAAGCAGACGAGACTTGCAAAAAAAATTCTTGAATAACTAATTTTTTTCATTTTTTGTCTCAAAAACATAGGTTATGACCCCTCGTTGGAACGAGCTCGACGAGCTCATAACCTATGTTTTTGAGACAAAAAATGAAAATATTTTGAAAATTAATTGGCGATTTTTGAGAATAGCGCTGGCCGGTTTTGGCCGTTACGTTGGGTAAAGGGTTAAAGAATATTCCTCATATTGAACTAAGTTATAATTCGCGCTCCCACAGGGATCCCATATATGAACCCAGGGACTTGGGTTTAACAAACCTGAATCTCACCCCCCTAAGGATGCTGCACACCAAATATCAAAACATTCCGACTGCTGGATCTGAAGAAGAAGATTTTTAAAGAAAATTCCTCATTTTGAACTAAGTTATAATTCAAGCTCCCACAGTGAGTCCAAATATGGACCTAGGGACATGGCTTGAACAAACGTGAATCTCACCCCCCTAAGGATGCTGCATATCAAATATCAAAACATTCCAACTGCTGGATCTGAAGAAGATTTTTAAAGAAAATTCCTCATTTTGATCTAAGTTATAATTTGGGCTACCACAGTGAGCATGGTGCATACCCAATATCAGAAGATTCTGCCTGCTGGATCTTGAGAAGAAGATTTTCAAAGAAATTTGCCTGAAATGCACTAAGTTTGAATTCGAGCTTCTATAGTGAGCCCAAATATGAATCTAGGGAGCCGATTTGAACAAACTTGAATCAGATCAACCCCACAATGTTGCATACCAAATATCAGAAGATTCTGCCTGCTGAATCTGGAGAAGAAATTTTTTTAAGAAATTTAACTGAAATGCACTAAGTTCAATTTCGGGCTTCTATAGTGAGCCCAAATATGAATCCAGGGGGCCAATTTGAACAAATTTGAATCAGATCCACCCCACAATGTTGCATACCAAATATCAAAAGATTCTGCCTGCTGGATCTGGAGAAGAAGATTTTTTAAGAAATTTGCCTGAAATGTACTAAGTTCGAATTCGAGCTTCTATAGTG
Source organism: Pictodentalium vernedei (assembly GCA_031216915.1). Lineage (NCBI taxonomy): Eukaryota > Metazoa > Mollusca > Scaphopoda > Dentaliida > Dentaliidae > Pictodentalium > Pictodentalium vernedei. The sequence continues at coordinate 168,361,424 of CM062294.1, forward strand.
AGCCCAAATATGAATCCAGGGGGCCGATTTGAACAAATTTGAATCAGATCCACCCCACAATGTTGCATACCAAATATCAAAAGATTCTGCCTGCTGGATCTGGAGAAGAAGATTTTTAAAGAAATTTGCCTGAAATGTACTAAGTTCGAATTCGAGCTTCTATAGTGAGCCCAAATATGAATCCAGGGGGCTGATTTGAACAAACTTGAATCAGATCCACCCCTCAATGTTGCATACCAAATATCAAAAGATTCTGCCTGCTGGATCTGGAGAAGAAGATTTTTTAAGAAATTTGCCTGAGATGCACTAAGTTCGAATTCAAGCTTCTATACTGAGCCCAAATATAAACCCAGGGGAATGATTTGAACAGCTTGAATCAGATCCACCCCACAATGTTGCATACCAAATATCAAAAGACTCTGCCTGCTGGATCTGGAGAAGAAGATTTTTTAAGAAATTTGCCTGAAATGTACTAAGTTTGAATTCGGGCTTCTATAGTGAGCCCAAATATGAATCCAGGGGGCCGATTTGAACAAACTTGAATCAGATCCACGCCACAATGTTGCATACCAAATATCAAAAGTTTCTGCCTGCTGGATCTGGAGAAGAAGATTTTTTAAGAAATTTGCCTGAAATGCACGAAGTTCGAATTCAAGCTTCTATGCTGAGCCCAAATAAAACCCCAGGGGGCCGATTTGAACAAACTTGAATCAGATCAACACCACAATGTTGCATACCAAATATCAAAAGATTCTGCCTGCCGGATCGGGAGAAGAAGATTTTTTAAGAAATTTGCCTGAAATGAACTAAGTTCGAATTCAGGCTTCTATAGTGAGCCCAAATATGAATCCAGGGGGCCGATTTGAACAAACTTGAATCAGATCCACCCCACAATGTTGCATACCAAATATCAAAAGATTGTGCCTGCTGGATCTGGAGAAGAAGATTTTTGAAGAAATTTGCCTGAAATGCACTAAGTTCGAATTCAAGCTTCTATACTGAGCCCAAATATAAACCCAGGAGGCCGATTTGAACAAACTTGAATCAGATCCACCCCACAATGTTGCATACCAAATATCAAAAGATTCTGCCTGCTGGATCTGGAGAAGAAGATTTTTTAAGAAATTTGCCTGAAATGCACGAAGTTCGAATTCAAGCTTCTATGCTGAGCCCAAATAAAACCCCAGGGGGCCGATTTGAACAAACTTGAATCAGATCAACCCCACAATGTTGCATACCAAATATCAAAAGATTCTGCCTGCCGGATCTGGAGAAGAAGATTTTTCAAGAAATTTGCCTGAAATGAACTAAGTTCGAATTCGGGCTTCTATAGTGAGTCCAAATATGAATCCAGGGGGCCGATTTGAACAAACTTGAATCAGATCCACCCCACAATGTTGCATACCAAATATCAAAAGATTCTGCCTGCTGGATCTGGAGAAGAAGATTTTTGAAGAAATTTGCCTGAAATGCACTAAGTTCGAATTCGAGCTTCTATACTGAACCCAAATATAAACCCAGGGGGCCGATTTGAACAAACTTGAATCAGATCCTCCCCACAATGTCGCATACCAAATATCAAAAGATTCTGCCTGCTGGATCTGGAGAAGAAGATTTTTTAAGAAATTTGCCTGAAATGCATTAAGTTCGAATTCGGGCTTCTATAGTGAGCCCAAATATGAATCCAGGGGGCCGATTTGAACAAATTTGAATCAGATCCACCCCACAATGTTGCATACCAAATATCAAAAGATTCTGCCTGCTGGATCTGGAGAAGAAGATTTTTTAAGAAATTTGCCTGAAATGTACTAAGTTCGAATTCGAGCTTCTATAGTGAGCCCAAATATGAATCCAGGGGGCCGATTTGAACAAATTTGAATCAGATCCACCCCACAATGTTGCATACCAAATATCAAAAGATTCTGCCTGCTGGATCTGGAGAAGAAGATTTTTAAAGAAATTTGCCTGAAATGTACTAAGTTCGAATTCGAGCTTCTATAGTGAGCCCAAATATGAATCCAGGGGGCTGATTTGAACAAACTTGAATCAGATCCACCCCTCAATGTTGCATACCAAATATCAAAAGATTCTGCCTGCTGGATCTGGAGAAGAAGATTTTTTAAGAAATTTGCCTGAGATGCACTAAGTTCGAATTCAAGCTTCTATACTGAGCCCAAATATAAACCCAGGGGAATGATTTGAACAACTTGAATCAGATCCACCCCACAATGTTGCATACCAAATATCAAAAGACTCTGCCTGCTGGATCTGGAGAAGAAGATTTTTTAAGAAATTTGCCTGAAATGTACTAAGTTTGAATTCGGGCTTCTATAGTGAGCCCAAATATGAATCCAGGGGGCCGATTTGAACAAACTTGAATCAGATCCACGCCACAATGTTGCATACCAAATATCAAAAGTTTCTGCCTGCTGGATCTGGAGAAGAAGATTTTTTAAGAAATTTGCCTGAAATGCACGAAGTTCGAATTCAAGCTTCTATGCTGAGCCCAAATAAAACCCCAGGGGGCCGATTTGAACAAACTTGAATCAGATCAACACCACAATGTTGCATACCAAATATCAAAAGATTCTGCCTGCCGGATCGGGAGAAGAAGATTTTTTAAGAAATTTGCCTGAAATGAACTAAGTTCGAATTCAGGCTTCTATAGTGAGCCCAAATATGAATCCAGGGGGCCGATTTGAACAAACTTGAATCAGATCCACCCCACAATGTTGCATACCAAATATCAAAAGATTGTGCCTGCTGGATCTGGAGAAGAAGATTTTTGAAGAAATTTGCCTGAAATGCACTAAGTTCGAATTCAAGCTTCTATACTGAGCCCAAATATAAACCCAGGAGGCCGATTTGAACAAACTTGAATCAGATCCACCCCACAATGTTGCATACCAAATATCAAAAGATTCTGCCTGCTGGATCTGGAGAAGAAGATTTTTTAAGAAATTTGCCTGAAATGCACGAAGTTCGAATTCAAGCTTCTATGCTGAGCCCAAATAAAACCCCAGGGGGCCGATTTGAACAAACTTGAATCAGATCGACCCCACAATGTTGCATACCAAATATCAAAAGATTCTGCCTGCTGGATCTGGAGAAGAAGATTTTTTAAGAAATTTGCCTGAAATGCATTAAGTTCGAATTCGGGCTTCTATAGTGAGCCCAAATATGAATCCAGGGGGCCGATTTGAACAAATTTGAATCAGATCCACCCCACAATGTTGCATACCAAATATCAAAAGATTCTACCTGCTGGATCTGGAGAAGAAGATTTTTTAAGAAATTTGCCTGAAATGCACTAAGTTCGAATTCAAGCTTCTATAGTGAGCCCAAATATGAACCCAGGGGGCCGATTTGAACAAACTTGAACCAAATCCACCCTACAATGTTGCATACCAAATATCAAAAGATTCTGCCTGCTGGATCTGGAGAAGAAGATTTTTTAATCTTTTTCCCATTGCATACAGTGTTAAAAAGTGCTGACTCGGCACTTTTCAAAGTCCTGAAAAAAGTACCTTGTTGTCAAACCAATAGGGATTTTTTTTAACCATTCTATTCTACAGGATAAAAGTAAGCTTTATACAAAATAAGAATCCTCTGTGCCGTGTAGTTTTCGAGATATAGCAGTTTTAAGGTTTTTCCTATTTTTAGCTTCCGAGGTTCCCACAGGGCAATGAGAAAATTTTTTTTTGTTTTTTTGCATCAATCAACTACTTATGACCCATTATCATCTCATATCAAATTTGATTCAAATCGACCTCACGGTTCTGAAAATAGAAATTTTAGGAGTGGCCAAAATCTTTGCCCCTCCCATAACGAAGGCAAATAATGCCCGACAAACTTCTCTTGAACAAACTTGATTCTAAACCTCAAAAGGACTCTGTATACCACATATCAAGTCTCTGCTACTGGTGGTTCATTAGAAGAAGATTTTCAAAAAATTTGGCCATTTTTTCCCCACACCTCTGCTCAATATGAGCCGAAACCTATTTTGGATAAAAATCAAAATGTCCCTATATAACCACTACTTACATGAAATTTAATTAAAATGTGGCCAGTGGTTTAGGAGAAAGAGGCTCAAACACCACCTTCACGATGGACGACGGACGAAGAGTGATAAGAAAAGCTCACCCTGACTTTCAGTCAGGTGAGCTAATAAAATGTGTTCAGTCGGTAGTCTGTAGTACTTCATGATGAAAGCATCACAATACAATAAGAAGTTAAAATTGGAGAAAAACTAAAAAACACTCTTGTTGTTTGTCACGCAACATACATGTACAAGTCGCATGACTGTCACAAACATGTTTTCAGTTTGTCAAGTTTATTTTTTAACACTGAAGAAATACATCAAGGGAGGTAACAAGTTGAACAATGAACATTAAATAATATATTCTGACGTCACGTGAGTTTTTGTAAACAAGGCACCAAACAACTTCACAACACACATTAACATCAAAGTTATTATTCAATCAAGACGCAAAGCATGTGTGCTCAGTATCTTCCTGGTTAATTTCGCCAAGTGTATTATATTCTTACACAAAACCGTATTAACACTATTTACCAGAATAAACCACAATCTTCACAAGAGAACAATATCGTGTGATTATGTCGTTTATAGCGATCTTCCCCCACCCCAACTACCAAAAATGAAAATATTATTTTGGCTAATATTGCCCAGCACTAAACATGCATACTCTGAGAACTTATGTGGTATTTAGCTTTCGTAATTGGTGATTTATCAATGAAATTCTGCGGTATAACAGACACTAAAAGATTTTCTTCTTGGTCCTATTTCAACCATCGGAATTGGAATCGAAATCGGCACAATCAGCACAATCGGTAGAGAAAATAATCAGTAATCGGTTCATAGCAAGTTTTGATAATCTGTTCATCACTATAAACCGATACATACCGGTATTCAAACCAGTAATGATTGAATACCGGTGTAATTACAAAAATATTGGTTTATTGTAATTATTTATTTACCCACAATTTAATTTTCAAGATGTTGTGAGTTTTAACTGTAGTCCCGAATATGGTAATATCCCTTTACCCAATGAATTGGTTGCATCCATACATGTTATATAAAAATTCAGCCGTTGAAAAAGTTGAAACATTTATAGTAATTTATATATTTTTTATACTTACCAATGACCCAGACATAGCTGGTGCTAATTCTCAAAATCTAGGGCCAAACACAAATTTTGCCCCCCAATCCCCAAAATTTGCATCTAAAACCGAAAAAATCATGTCCTAAATGGTCCTCCATACTTTTCCTCCACTGCACATGTGCAGTGTCAAGGAGGTCTCGAAATTGGCGCCAATTATCATTCTTACAAGCAGTGCCTGGTCAGCGCTATGTACTCAGCGGGGAGGTATGAGTTCCCAACTCCTGGGAGGGCCATCCCCGTCTGGGTCATTGGTAAGTATAAAAAATATATAAATAACTATAAATTTTTCAACATTTTTATACTGTACCAATGACCCAGACATAGCTGAATAGTAAAAAGGCTGGAGGGCCTAGGACATAGAGGAAAATCCAATAAGCTCAACTATATATAATAGAGTTATCCCCTCGAGGAGAAAAGGAGTATTAGGCTTTACATGTATCTTTCTTATTTATGATAAATTAGAAAGACACAACACCCTCCATAATTGAGCATAATAACTTTCATGTTCTCTATTAACATCCAGTATAACCCCTTATACTAATTATTTTTAAAGTAAGCCAACAAATAAAGTCAGTCCAGAGAATTGAGACTCTTTATACTCTTTAAAAGTGTCCAAGGATTGTATATTAACGCCCGTTTGACACGTGACCTATACAAATGCTTCACACCGAGCTACACTTTAAAAATATGACATGAATGAATTAAAACATTAACTTTACACTTTAAAACCATCCCGGTACCGACTCAGAATTACTGACTCCGGAGGAGGAATCCCCTTGCTTTTCACTATAAAGCAGGTGACCTAAGGGAACACCCTCCCCCCACCCCCTTCCCCTTGCCCTGGGTCAAATAGCCCAGAGCAAAGAGGGCAGCAGGACAGAGTCACTGCCGGAACAGAAAGCCTGCATAACTATAGTTGCAACTGTTTAGTGGACGACATTCTGAGCAACAGATAACGGACCTAAACAATGCAGGTCTCCAGAAATGGATTCAATATTTCTGAGATAAAAATTCATGAATGTGGATGGCTGAGACCAATATGCAGCCTTCATTAAATCTGTAATATCAACACTATTTGCGTAAGCCCAAGACGTAGAAAGAGCTCTTACTTCATGAGCCGAAATCTTAAGAACAGACTGCTGAGTTGAAGATAGATTATCATAAGCAGTATGGATAGTTAATTGAATCCATCTAGCAATAGAATGGACCGTAATGTCCTTTCTATTAGGCATCAGAGACAGAAAGAAGCGTTTTCATCCCTTTCTGATAAACTGAGATCTTCGTTTATAAATACGTAAAGCTCTAACCGGACAGAGTAAAGGCCTATGCCCATCTGAAGACGGAAGAGCCTTAATAACAATAGGTTCCGCATATTTATTAGGAGCCTGATTCTTAGCCAAAAATCCAACATTAGTAGTAAAGGTAATAGTGTTCCCGACACTACGATTGTGAGAATCGTCCACAGATAGTGCATGAAGCTCACTGATTCTTCTAGCGGAAGAAAAAGCTAAGAGAAATGCTGTCTTATAAGATAAGAATTTGAAGTCCACTGTCTCAAGAGGCTCAAATGGCTTTTCTTTTAATTTAAGAAGAACCCAAGCTAAATTCCATTTAGGAATTAATCTAAGGGTTCTAGGTCTATTTATGGAGAAGTTTCTAACTAATTTAGATAAAGAGACATTAGATCCAATTTGTAAACTATCATGGTGTGCATAGGTATCAGATAACATAGACCTATAAACTTTAATAGTAACAGGCTGCAGTTTGATCTCATCCAACAAGTATACTAGAAAGTTTGCAATGTCTGGAATGGAGGGATCAAAAATATCAACAGAATGATCCCTACATCAACGACAAAAGACCTTCCACTTAGCCGCATAGTTTAGCGAAGAGGAGGTCCTCCTACAGTTAGAAATTGCGTCCACTGCTCGTCCTGTAAAATGCTTGCCGTGCAAGAAGGACCGCACAACGGAAATACGTGAAGGTTGAGACCTTGCGGGTGTGATGTAGTTGGCGCGATTTCCCCTCGAAAGAAGATCCTCTCGTGGAGCTCGAGGAAGCTTCTGCAGTAAGTCCCACAGCAGACACCTGAGTAGATTTATCCACGGTCTCTGTGGAGGCAGAGATGCTACCAACAGAATTTTGCATTGAGATTGTTTTATCTTTTGCAATATCTGCTGAATCAATGGTGCTGGAGGATACGCATATCCTATCATTCCGTCCCACGAGATCGATAGAGCGTCTACTGCATATGCTCGGGGATCTGGACATGGAGACACATACGTCTGCAACTGATTGTTGAGCTGTGTCGCAAATAAGTCTATCATTGGCCGCTCCCATTGGTAGCAAATCTGATTGAATACCTGTTTGTTGAGAGTCCATTCTGACGGCAACAAGCGACCCTTTTGTGAAAGGGAGTCTGCTAATACATTCAGACGACACGGAATATGATGGACCGAAAGTAGAACCTGGTGTTCTAGAACAAACAGAAGGATTCTTTCCATTAAATTGAATAACGGAACGGAATGAGTGCCTCCCTGGTTCCGAATATACGCAACTACTGTCGTACTGTCGGACAGGATTTGGACATGTGCTTTCTGAATAATGTTCATCCAATGACGTAGTGCAAGCCAAATTGACATCATTTCCTTGATGTTTATGTGCTTGCCTAGAAACTGCGGATCCCAAAGACCCTGGCACTTCGAAACCGTTGGGATCAATGTTGCACTCCAACCTGTTTGACTGGCATCCGTCATAATAGTAAAACTTGGATCCGGCAACTGCAGTGGAACTCCCTGAGTCAACCACTGAATGTTTGCCCAAGTCTGAACTCTTGTTTCACTTGATTTGACAAGAGAACGTCTATATCGAGCGAATGAATCTTTACACTCCAATTCTGAGTCAAGAAAATTTGGAGAGGACAAGTGCGTAACCGCCCCATCGGAATGAGATCTGCAGCGGCTCCGCACAGACCTATCAGTCTCATGAACTCTCTCGCTGTGACTTTGTCTGAGTGAAGACAATAGCGAGCGTAACAACTGATTAATTTTGCTCTGGTTAACGGCAGACGAACGAGATTGTTGTGTGTCTCGAAGCTCATTCCCAGATGAAAAAATGACTTGGACGGTACCAGATCCGACTTCTCCTCGTTTATTATAAAACGGAGACGTCGGAGTAATAGAAGCAGATTCTGCACATCGTTCTGAAGCGTTAACTCGTTGCCGTACCTCTGAAGAATGTCGTCCAGGTAGGCCGACGCAAACGTGTCCCTGGCTACCGGATGGCGTGACCTGGTCGCCGTGGAATCCCTGATCGGCGAAGCTGGCTGGATATCCGTGGTCACATAGCCAAAGTGCGGTCGTGTTCGCTGCCGTGAGGATGAGGAAGCCATATTGACAGTCTCAGCGGACTGTCTATATAACGGAGCGTCCTGAGCGGCGGACGTATGCTCCGAATGCGAAACGTTTTGTACCACAACATCTGGTCCCAGATGTTGTTGTACGAGAAAGGGACCTCTCTCGCTCACAGCCCAGATGGACCTGGACGAGCTAGGAACCGGACTAAGAGGCTTCCTCCGTTCTCTCCTCTGATCCGTCATCACTGGGTGTGCACTTTGTCTTATTATAGTGCTTGCATCACCCAAATCTCCTTCCTGGACCGCAACGGACGAACCCGGCTGCCGAACCATTCGATGAATGGTCGCCACACCGGGCGAGCTAGCGGACGCCAATGCCGTCGATCCTACTAGGGACCTCTTAGGCAATTGACGTATTTCCATGAGCACTTTTGCCGCTAGCTCATCATTTAACTGTGACGACGGAGGCACACTTTTGGAAGACATCACGGAAACATCACCCTGTTCTTGTTCCTCTGAAATAGAGATTGATAAACTAGAGTGACCCTGCGGAGGAAGGACCGGCGTGGCCTTTTCCCCGCTAACAACATACCGTGACACACGTTTCCAATGTTTGTCATCCCAATTGACACATACTGAACAGGAGTTAGTGCAAGTACACTGACTACAATTAATACAATGATTATGAAAGTCAGAGGAAGATTTCCTCTTATTACAATTTGAACAATATCCTTTCATTGTGAAAAGAACACAAAAAGTCCTAGTACTCGCATGAACCTCTGAAAACAAAGATACATAATAACATGATCCATTAACATAGAAAAATTTGCATCTAAAACAAACAAAAACATGTCCTGAAAGGCCCTCCACACTTCGCCCCTACTGCGCATGCGCAGTGTCAAGGACGTTCCGAAATTGGCGCCATTAATCATTCTAATAACCAGTGCCTGGTAAGCGCTATGTACTCAGCGGGGAGGCAAGAGTTCCCAACTCCTGGGAGGGCCATCCCCGTCTGGGTCATTAGTAAGTATAAAAAATATATAAATTACTATAAATTTTTTAACATTTTTATACTGTACCAATGACCCAGACATAGCTGAATAGTAAAAAGGCTGGAGGGCCAAGGACATAGAGCAAAATGGAATACGCTCAATAAAATAAAATAGAGTCATCCCCTGTAGGGAAAAAGAAGTAATAGGCCTTACATGTATCTTTCTTATTTATGATAAATTAGAAAGATACAACACCTTCCAAAATTGAGCTTCATACATCCATGTACTCTGTTAATATCCAATATAATCCTTATACTAATAATTTTTAAAGTAAGCCAATAAATAAAGTAAGTCTAGAGAATAGAGACTCTTATACTCCTAAAAGTGTCTGAGGATTGCATAATCATGTCCGTTGACATATGCAATATTCAAAAGCTATACTTTAAAAACTAAGACTTGAATGAATTTTAAAAACCTAAACTTCTCACTAAACAACCATCCTAATAACAGCTCAGAATTACTAACTCCGGAGGAGGTATCCCCTTGTTTTCATAGTAAAACAGGTGACCCAAGGGAACACCCTCCCCCCCCCCCCCCTTTTTCTTGCCCTGGGTCAAATAGCCCAGAGCGAAGAGGGCAGCCGAACGGAGACACTGCCGAAACAGACAGCCTACCTAGCTATAGTAGCAACTGTTAAGTGAATGACATTCTGAGCAGTAGATAATAGACCTAACAATAGAGGCCTCCAGAAATGGACTCGATATTTCTGAGATAAAATTCATGAATGTGGATGGCTGAGCGCAATGAGCGGCCTTCAAAAATCTATAATAGCGACACTATTAATGTAAGCCCAAGAAGTAGAAGAACTCTTACTTCATGAGCCGAAATCTTAAGCACAACTGCTAAGTCAATGATATACCATAAGCAGTACCGATAGTTAATAGAATCCATTAACAATAAAATGGAGCGTAACGTCCTTCTACTAGACATCAAAGACAGAAGAAGCTTACGCCCATAGTAATAAACAGATATCTGTTTATAAATACATAAACTGTACCCGGAAAGAGTAAAGGCCTATGCCCATACGAAGACGGAAGGACCTTAAAATAATAGGTTCCGGATAATAGGAGCCTAACTCTTATGCAACAATCCAACCTAAATAGTAACGGAAGTAGTGATTCCAAAACTACGAAGTGAAAATCATCCATCGATAGTGCATGAAACTCACTGACTCTACAGTAAAAGAGAAACCAACAGAATTACTGTCTAAAAGGTCAGAATTTGAAAACTACTGTTTCCAGAGGCTCAAATGATTACTTAGCTAAATAAGAACCGAAGTTAAAATCCGTATAGGAATTTAATCTAAAGATTCTAAGTCTATTTATCAAAAAGTTACTAACTGACTTAGATAAAGAGACAAAAGACTCAATTGTAAACTATCGTAGAGTGCATAGGTATGAGGTAACATAAACCTATAACCTAAATAATAACAGGCTGCAGTAGATCTTGTGAAACAAGTATACTAAAAAATAGCAATGAGTAGTATGGAGGGATCAACAATATGAACATAATGATCCCTACACCACGACGGAAGAGCCTCCACTTTAGCCGCATAGAATAGCGAAGAAGAGGATCTCCTATAGTAAGAAATCGCGTCCAAAGCTCGTCCAGTACAGTGCTTACAATGCAATACGGACCACACAACGGAATACATGAAGGTTGCGACCTTGCTGGTTGTGATAAAGATGACACGATTTACCTAGTGAAAAAAGATCCTCACATAGAGGAAGATTTCACGTTAAGACCCACAGTAGACAAGAGAGTAAATTACTCATGATCTCTGTGAAGATAGAGATGCTATCAACAGAAATGTATTGTGGTTGTTTATCTTAGCAATACCTGCTGAAACAACAGCGCCGGAGGATACGCGTATCCTATCATTCCGTCCTATAGATCAATAGAGCGTTAACAACATTAGCTCAGAGGTCTGGACAAGCCAACACATACGTCTGCAATTGATTAGCAAGCTGTGTCATAAATAAATCATCATTGGGCGCTCCCATAGATAGCAAATCTGATTGAATACTTGTTTGTTGAGAGTCCATTCTGACAGCAACAAGCGACCCGTAAGAGAACGGGAGTCCGATAAAACAATCAGACGACCCGGAATATGACGGACCAAAACTGAACTTGGTGTACTATAACCAACAGACGGATTCTTTCCATTAAATAGAATAACGGAAACGAAAGAGTGCCTCCCTGGTTCCGGAGATACGCCACTACTGTCGAATTAAAGGACAGGAATTTGGGCATGCGTTTCTGAATAATGTTCATGCAATGACATAAAGCAAGCCTAAAAAACATTATTCCGCAGAAGAAAACTGATTGCTAAGAGACTGCGGAACCCAAAGACCCTGGCACTTCGAATCCGTAGGGATCAGTATAATATCCCAATCTGTTTGACTGGCAACCGTCATAACAGCCACACTCGGGTCCGGCAACTGCGGTGACACTCTCTGAGTCAACCACCGAATGTTTGCCCCAGTCTGAATCTCTTGTAACACTAGATAGACAAGAGAACGTGTAAATCAAGCAATTCATGGATTGCCGAAAAGTTGCCGTCGAAGAGAAGCTCCTCCGAGAACGAAGCGACTCTGAGAGAGTTCTCAACCTTACTATAAACGCGTGTGGATGTAGCAGGGCTGCGTCACGTCTAACTAACTCCAATCAGCCACTGAAGGGCGGAGTTATACGTGAACAAACTACTGCCCTCAAAAGAAATTACATTGAGAATAATATCCCGTAAATCTTTTCTTGAAGACGTAATGATAACGCCTCAGTAAGGCGGATTACGTATGATAAAGCGTCTAAGTTAAGTCTACTATACATAATGTCGTTCCCAACATTGAAATTGGAAAAGACATAAACGGCGAAAAAGAATATATGCAGTCTTTAATCACACCGTCTAGACGCATATGAACTCTCGGTATGCCCTGCTCTGCCAAAATAAACTATTCGTATAAATGATAAAATGGCAGAAATGAGCAACGCGGACAAGAAACTAAACTATCATGCTTAGTAGCAGGCTTGTATATATATATATATATATATATAGCATCGAAAAATAAAACACATGTTGTAATGACAATATTGGACTGCGTCGGTAAGTCAGGGACAATGTCCCTGAACCGATCGAAAAATCCGAGTCCAATGACGCTATAAGTCTCTTATCCAAGATCGCAGCAATGAAGTCCGAAATAACAATCACTGGAAGATAATGCCAGAAGATATGAAAGGCATCTTCCGATACTACTAAAGGGAAAACTCGAAATCTTTCGAATCCCTTTCGCCATCCTGTCGGACCCTATAAAGCGTTCGGTCGTCCGTACCTGATGCAACCGCGGACCGCACCGACCCAGCGCCGTCGGATAATTCCTGATTCGACCGAGAAACTGTCAATTGCTGGGATGCTGCGAAACAACTGTGCTAACTCGGATAGCACGTCCGTCACTGAGGCCTGAGGAGAAGCGGTCTTATGATGCATTGCCGCTGGAAGCTCCGTGATCGTTACCCCGTGCATACTACCAATATGCGAGCGAACGGAGTGTATAGGCCTCGTGTCCCTTGGCTACCGGATGGCGCGACCTATTCGCCGTGGAATCACTGAATGCCGAAACTGATCGGATACTCGAGGTCACGTAGCCAATGTGCGGTCATGTGCCCTGCTGTGAGGATGAGGAAGCATTAAGGACAGTCTCTCGGACTGTCAATATAACGGAGCGTCCCGACCGACGGACATATGCTCCGAATGTAAAATATCTGAACCACAACATGCGGTCCCCTATGTTGTTGGACGAGAGAGGGACCTCTCTCACTCACAGCCCGGACGGACCTGGACAAGCCAGGAACCGGACTAACAGGCTTCCTCCGATCTGTCCTCAATCTGCCGTCACTGGGTGAGTACTAAAGTAATTAAAGTGCTCGCATCACCCAAATCTCCTTCCTAGACCGCAACGGACGAACCCGGCAGGCGAACCATTCGATGAATGTACGTTACACCGGGTGAGCTAGCGAATGTCACTCCGTAGGCGATAGACATATTCCATGAGCACTTATTGCCGCTAACTCTTCATTAACTATGACGACAGAGGCACACTTTTGAAAGACATCTCCATAACTCTTCGAACAAGAAACCAGAAATGCTTGGTTAGCAAGCATAAAATAATAATATATATAGCGTCGTTCAATAATTCGAAAGTTTGTGTGACATTATTGGACTATGTCGGAACTGAGGGACGATGTCCCTGAACCGAACCAAAAATTTCTAAGTCCACCGACGCTATCAGTTTCTTATCCGGCATCGCAGCATTCTGGTTCGACGAAAGAAGCTGTAGAAGACCAAGTCAGATGACATACACAACAGCATATGTTGTTCCGAAAGGGAAAGCTCGAAATCCTCCGAATCCCTTTCGGAATCCCGTCGGACCGGATGAAACTTTCGGACGTCCGTACCCGCTTCCGCGGAGCGTCCCGACCCAGCATCGTCGGATAAAATATATGCGACAGATTCAGTTGATGCTGGGATGCTGCGATAAACTGTGCTATTAAGGAAAGCACGTCCGTTCCCGAGGCCTGTGCAGTAGCGGTCTTACGATGCATTGCAACCAGAAGCTCCGTGTACGTTGACTCTCGCACACTTCCTATGCGAACGTCCGGAGTCTGCAGGCCTCGTGTCCCTGGCTACCGGATGGTGTGACCTGGTCGCCGAAGAATCCTTGATCGGCGAAGCTGGTAATATATCGGCGGTCACGCAGCCAAGGTGCGGTCGTGTGCGCTGACGAGAAGAGGAAGCCTTAGCAGTCTCCGCGGACTGCCTATACAACGGAGCGTCCCGAGCGACGGACATATGCTCCGCTTGCGACACATTTTGTACCACAACATCTGGGGCCAGATGTTGTTGAACGAGAGAGGGGCCTCTCTCGCTTGCCGTCCGGATGGACCGGAACGAGCTATGAACCGGACTAAAAGGCTTCCTCCGTTCTCCCTCCGATCCGCCGTCACTGGGTGTGCATTAGGTTAATTTATAGTGCTCGCATCACCCCAAAATTCCTTCTAGACCGCAACGGACGAACCCGGCTGCCGAACCATTCGGTGAATGGACGCTACACCGGGCGAGCTAGCGGACGTCAAAGGCCGTCGAACCTACTAGGGTCCTCTTAGGCAATTGGCGTATTTACATGAGCACTTTTCCGCTAGCCCTTCATTAATTGTGACGACGGAGGCACACTGTTGGAAGACATCACAGATACATCACCCTAATCTTGATCGTCTGAAATAGAAATTGATAAAGTAGAGTGACCCTGCGGGAAAAGGACCGGAGTGTCCAAATCCCCAATAACATACCGTGACATACGCTTCCCATATTGTCATCGAAATCATACGATACAGAACAGGAGTTAATGCGAGTACACTGACCACATATAGAATGATAATAAAGTCAGAGGAAGACTTCCTCTTAAAACAATTGATCAATATCCTTTCAATGTGAAAAGAAAACAAGTCCTGGTACTCGCACTAACCCCTGGCAATCAAAATACATAATAATAATATGATCCATTAATATAGAAAAAATAATTGAAATCAAAATATTTTGAAAAAATATTTTTTCAGAACAGCCCAAGTTTCTGAAAAGTAACGTTGAGCCCCAATGGATCCCAAGCCTAAGTGTGGACAAAAATTTTAAAAATATTTTAAACAATTTATTCAACACTTACGAACAATAATAATGTATCTAGTTATGATTAAAATAACATCACGATATTATTTTTTAGAAATCCCCCCCTCACACAGAGGGCTGTTGTAAATGTAAACAATGAGTGTAAAAACACTAAAATAAGACTCCAGGCACCCAGGCCCGAAATCAGTTACCAAAAATACACTATCTGATGCAAAACAGAGACTTCCAGGGAAGAAACTGCAGAACATCAGATGGTAGATGCAGAACACAACGCCTAACCACCCGTAGGTGAAGACGTAAACATGGGGAAAAGAACAGAATTCATTCTGTTATTCAGCTAAAACTCCCAAGAAAATTTAGTAATAATAATTACAAAAACTATGCCAAAAGCATGGGAGAATAGCAAGGGGGAACTTAAAGGACAGGGAGAGAGGAAAACACTTAAAAAACAGTGTAACTAAACAATCAGAATGACAACAAAATGGCTGCTGCCTTGAAAATAGGTAACTTAACATAATTTCATTAAAAAATTTTAAGTTACAGCCCTGATAATATTCTGTCACACATTTTTATCCTCTCCTCCTTCTCTATCCTCCTTAGAATCACCATTTCACTAATATTTATGTGTCTGGCATCATTTAAACTGAGATTTATAAGCACAAAGATCAGTCAGATGTTAACTGATGAAGGGCCAAACTTAGAAATGATTAATGGCGCCAATTTCGGAACGTCCTTGACACTGCGCATGCGCAGTAGGGGCGAAGTGTGGAGGGCCTTTCAGGACATGTTTTTGTTTGTTTTAGATGCAAATTTTGGGGATTGGGGGGCAAAATTTGTGTTTGGCCCTATATTTTAAGAGTTAGCACCAGCAGCTATGTCTGGGTCATTGGTACAGTATAAAAATATTAATGCAACACTTACGTATAATAATAATGTATCTTGTTATGATTAAGCTAATACAAAGACAAGAAATCCCTCTCAACAGAAACCGATGTCAATGTAAACAAGAAGTGTATAAACACCAGAAACATGACTCCAGGCACTGATAAACATGGCCCGAAATCAGTTACCAATAACAACACTATCTGATGCAAAACAGAGACTTCCAGGGAAGAAACTGCAGAACATCAGATGGTAGATGCAGAACACAACGCCTAACCACCCGTAGGTGAAGACGTAAACATGGGGAAAGAACAGAATTCATTCTGTTACCTAGCTAAAACTCCCAAGAAATCTTAGCAATAATATTACAGAAAATATGCCAAAAGCATGGGAGAATAGCAAGGGAGGACTTAAAGGAAAGGGAGAGAGGAAACACTGAACAAGCAGTGTAACTTTATAGCAAGAATGACAACAACAAGCCCATGCCTTGAAATTAAGCAACATAACATAATTTCATAAAAAAAATTTACGTTACAGCCCTGATTATTTCCTGCCACTCATTTTTCCTCTCCTCCTTCTAATTCCTCTTTAGATCCACCATTTCTCTAATATTTATGTGTCTGGCATCATTTAAACTGAGATTTACAAGCACAAATATCAGTCAGATGTGAACTGATGAAGGGCCAAACAAAGAATGATAATTGGCGCCAATTTCGAGACCTCCTTGATACTGCACATGCGCAGTGGAGGAAATGTATGGAGGACCATTTAGGACTAGATTTTTTCGGTTTTAGATGCAAATTTGGGGGATTGGGGGGCAAAATTTGTGTTTGGCCCTAGATTTTGAGAATTAGCTCCAGCTATGTCTGGGTCATTGGTACAGTATAAAAATATATTTTTCAAAACATTTTAATGAAACCATATCGTGTGACCCTTTATTGGAACGAGCTTGTCGAGCTTGTTTCAATGAGGAGTCACATGAGATTGTTTTTTTTTAATTTTTGAAAAAATTCAATAAAGTGCTATTTAAAATAATAAATTTTGATATCGTTTGTGTTGGGTAAATTGTTATTCAAACTGCATCATCAAAGTGTGCTGTCTGTGATGGCTCAAGTCCCGATTGTGGTAGGTATGTTCAGATATCTGAACAGTTTTACGATATACCGGTATATTGTGGTATGTTTTTGAATAGCGATACGGTATTCAGTTTAGAATATCGTGTAGCCCTATGTGCAAGTGTGTCACAACCCGATGGTGATCTCACTGAAAAATGTACCACTATTGTGAGCACAGTACTGTATTCTATACTTACAAGTTTGACACCAGATATTTCCATCAAAGGAATCAACTCCATGGAAACACAATACGAAAGCTGTTTAACAAAATGTTCAAGTAACTTCTCAAAAGCCCAAAATTCCTCAAGTTCCTGAAAATTATAAATTTAAAGAAATTTGTATATTTTAATACTTACCAATGGCCCAGACTAGCTGGTGCTAACTCAGAGTTATCAAGGGCTAAACACAAATTTTGAACCCCCCCCCCCCCCCCCAATCCCCAAAATTTGCTTGAAAAACTGAAAATTAAAAGTCCTATCTGGCCCTCCATACATTTAGTCTCCACGCATGCGCAGCCGTCAGGAAGAGACCGGAATTAGCACCAACATCATTCTTTGTAGAAAAGAGTACTACATAATAATTCAGTGGGGAGGAATGAGTGCCCACTCATGCGAGGGCCATCTCCGTCTGGGCCATTCGTAAGTATAAAAATATACAAATTACTTTAAATTTATAATATTTTTACACTATAACCCAATGGCCCAGACTAGATGAATCGTAAAAAGGTGGACAGCCTGGGACTTCAGAATTAGTAGATCAACATAGTTCCAATCCTGTAATCCAAGGTGAAAGGAAATTAAAATTATTACGAATTACACGTTTGCCTCTCTATATAGTAATAGAGAAGACATATCATAAAAAAGGAGCCCAGTTCAAGTAATTCCGTATTCTTAGATGAAGACTATGCTAATTTGGATGTAATGAGGTCCCAATTTTTAAGGCTAGCCCGGACTAAGACCCAAAAATTAGGATGGCGTATTTGAGAATTAGAGAATATCCCCCACAAACATACGCCATATACAATAAAACCCAAGCTGCATGCAGGATATGCTGTATGCAGGATATGCAGGATATCATTACAGACAAAACATCTTCACTCATAGTTACATACTTATCAAACCGGAGGAGAGGTAAAAAATCCCCCCTCCCCTTTTTGAAGGAATCTTCTTCAAAAGGAAAAAGGGGAGTACTCTGGAATCAGTAAAAGCGGTACCAAATGAAAGTGTCAATGACACTGTAGCTCAACTTGACAAACTTGAACTTGGTGAGTTATAAATGAAATGGCAAAATTGAAGATCATTGGTACCAATGTTATTTGATGAAAATTCAACATAACAGCATTGTGTGTGCACAACATCAGAGTAATCCATGCATTTTTAAATGTAAACTGTAAGACTGGTTAAAGGAAGAATGTTGATACACAAAAGCAGTATGTTCAGAGGTTATTGTAAACGGCAACTTTTTTCCCAGAAATGAATGCTAATAAACAGCTCTTATCTCGAGTTCTTGACTAATAAGCACACAAAGTTCAAAAACAATCCTATGATAAATGTGGCCTGTAGGCCATGTCAAAGAATGTTGATGCACAAATGCAATAAATTCAAAGATTGTTGCTAACAGCAACAGTTTTTGATGGAAATGAAAAGAAAATCAATAGCTCCTATCTTTGTCACCCTGCATAAGCATACAAAGTTTCAAAACAACCTGATAATGAATGTGCCCTCTGAGGCATGCCAAAGGAAGATGTTAATGCACAAATGCACTAAGTAGAAGGTCATTGCTTTGTGGCAATGGTTTTTGGGGGATTTTTTTTTTTTTTTATGGAAATTCATAAATATACCCTACAGAGAGTGCAAAAGTGATAAGTTGATTCACAAATGCAGTAAGTTCAAAAGCTGCTGATAACGACAATGACTTTTTATGGAAATTAAAAAATAGCTCACATCTAGAGGTCACCCCAAACACACATGCCAAGTTTCAAAGTGTTCTGATCATAAATGTGCCCTGAAGGGTGTGTTAAAGGGAAATATTGAGGTCTGACTAAACTAAGTTCAAAGGTCAGCGGCAACATTTTTTGACAGAAATGGAAGAAAATCAACAGCTCCCATATAGATGTCACCCCACACAAGCACATCAAGTTTGCAAAGCAATCCAATCTTAAATGTGCCCTGCAGGGTGTGTCAAATGGAAATATTGATGCTTAACTGCACTAAGTTTTTACTAAGTTCATCGAAGGTCATTGCCAGTGGCAACATTTTTGGACGGAAATCGAAGAAAATCAATAGCTCCCATCTAGAGGTAACCCCAAACAAGCATACAAAGTTTCAAACCGATCTGATCATAAATGTGCATGCCAAAGGAATATATTGATGCCTGACTAAACTCAGTTCAAAGATCATTGCCAGTGGCAACATTTTTTGATGGACAGAATTGGAAGAAAATCGATAGCTCCAATCTAGAGGTCACCCCAAACAAGCATGCCAGATTTCAAAGCAATCCAAACATAAATGTGCCCTGTAGGATGTGCCAGAGGGAAGTATTGAGGACTGACTAAACTAAGTTCTAAGAACGTTGGCCGCGGCAACATTTTTTGACGGAAATTGAAAAAAATCGATAGCTCCCATCTAAAGGTCACCCCAAACAAGCATACCAAGTTTCAAAGCGATATGATCATAAATGCGACCTGTGAGGTGTGCCAAAGGAAACTGTGGACGTACGTACTAACGTACAAACAGAAGTGATGGCAATAGCTTAGCTTGACTTTGTTAAGTTGAGCTAAAAATTGTTACATTTCCCCATACTGCACTAAGTTAATAAACTTGAAACGGACTCACCAGGGGATGTTGTTTCCCAAATATGAAAGGCTTCTGCCTGGTGGATCTGAAGAAGATTTTTAGAGAAATTCCCTCACATTGCACTGAGCTAAAATTTGGGCTCCCATAACTATAGGGAGCCCAAATATAAACCAAGAAACTTGATTTGAACAAATCTGAATCTGCCCCCCTTCGAGATGTTGTATAACAAATATGAAAGGATTCTGACTAGTGGATCTGAAGAAGATTTTTAAAGAAATTATCTCATACTGCACTAAGTTAAACTTTGGGCTCCAATAGAGAGCCCAAATATGAACCCAGGGACCCGAATTGAATACACATGCATCTGACCCTCCTAGAGATGTTGTATAGCAAATATCAGAAGATTCTAATTGATGGTTCTGGAGAAGATTAAATATATGGGTACTATCAGAGTTATGCCCCTTGTGGTGCCCCCTGGGCGTGGCAAGTTTATTTAAACAAACTTTAATTGACATAGAAGGAACATGCACACCAGATTTGGTTCAATTTGGCCCAGAAGTTTCTGAGAAGTTGATAATGCAAACTTAACGCCTGATACCAGGCAGAAAGTGATCAGTAAAGCTACCCCTGAGCTTTGCTCAGGTGAGCTAAAAACAGGAGGCTCAAAAATTTTTTATGATTTTTATTGATAGGAGTAACTGAAATATGAAGTGTATACCCAAAGACAGTCTACATCTTGTGGCTTTGCAGTTATTTCTAGGCAGGTCTGGGCTGCCAACATAGAGTCAGAGTAATCCATGCATTTTTAAATGTAAACTATAAGACTGGTTAAAGGAAGAATGTTGATACACAAATGCAGTATGTTCAGAGGTTATTGTAAACGGCAACTTTTTTCACAGAAATGAATGCTAATCAATAGCTCTTCTCTAGAGGTCCCGCCTAATGAGCACACCAAGTTCAAAAACAATCCTAAGATAAATGTGACCTGTAAGCCATGTCAAAGAAGAATGTTGATGCACAAATGCAATAAATTCAAAGATTGTTGCTGACAGCAACAGTTTTTGATGGAAATGAAAAGAAAATCAATAGCTCCTATCTTAGTCACCCTGCATAAGCATACAAAGTTTCAAAACAACCTGATAATGAATGTGCCCACTGAGGCATGCCAAAGGAAGATGCTAATGCACTAATGCACTAAGTAGGTCATTGCTTTGTGGCAATGGTTTTGGGTGTTTGTTTATGGAAATTCATAAATATACCCTACAGAGATGCAAAAGGGATAAGTTGATGCACAAATGCAATAAGTTCAAAGGCTGGTGATAACGACAATAACTTTTTATGGAAATTAATGAAAATAGCTCACATCTAGACATCACCCCAAACACACATACCAAGTTTCAAAGTGATCCGATCACAAATGTGCCCTGAAGGGTGTGTTAAAGGGAAATATTGAGGTCTGACTAAACTAAGTTCAAAGGTCTGTGGCAACATTTTTTGACAGAAATGGAAGAAAATCGACAGCTCCCATATAGAAGTCACCCCACACAAGCACAACAAGTTTGCAAGCGATCCAATCTTAAATGTGCCCTGCAGGGTGTGTCAAATGGAAATATTGATGCGTAACTTCACTAAGTTTTTACTAAGTTCATTGAAGGTCATTGCCAGTGCCAACATTTTTTGACGGAAATCGAAGAAAATCAATAGCTCTCATCTAGAGGTAACCCCAAACAAGTATACAAAGTTTCAAACCGATCTGATCCTAAATGTGCCCTGTAGGGCATGCCAAAGGAATATATTGATGTCTGACTAAACTCAGTTCAAAGATCGTTGCCAGTGGTAACATTTTTTGATGGACAGAATTGGAAGAAAATCAATAGCTCCAATCCAGAGGTCACCCCAAACAAGCATGCCAGGTTTCAAAGCAATCCAAACATAAATGTGCCCTGTAGGGTGTGCCAAAGGGAAGTATTGAGGTCTGACTAAACTAACTTCTAAGAATGTTGGCTGCGGCAACATTTTTTGACAGAAATGGAAGAAAATCGATAGCTCCCATCTAGAGGTCTCCCCAAACAAGCATGCCAGGTTTCAAAGCAATCCGATCATAAATGTGCCCTGTAGGGTGTGCCAAAGGGAAGTATTGAGGTCTGACTAAACTAACTTCTAAGAACGTTGGCCGCGGCAAAATGTTTTGACGGAAATCGAAGAAAATCAATAGCTCCCATCTAGAGGTAACCCCAAACAAGCATACAAAGTTTCAAACTGATCTGATCATAAATGTGCCCTGTAGGGCATGCCAAAGAAATATATTGTGGTCTGACTAAACTAAGTTCTAAGAACGTTGGCCGCGCCAACACTTTTTGACGGAAATTGAAGAAAAACGATAGCTCCCATCTAGAGGTCACCCTAAACAAGCATGTCAGGTTTCAAAGCAATCCGATCAAAAATGTGCCCTGTAGGGTGTGCCAAAGGGAAATATTAAGGTCTTCTGACTAAACTGAGTTCTAAGAACGTTGGCTGCTAGTGCTGCCGCAGTTAAGACTTTTTCTGACCGGTTAACCAGCGTGTTTGACCGTGGTTAACCGTGGTTAACCACATTTAAGGTACCTATATTTGTAGTGTGTTCTTGCTTCAACTGTAACTATTATATCGGGCCGGCCAATGTTATTTACACTGACCATAAATAATAATAAAGAAGTATTCTATTTAGTCATTGTTGTTCAATCGCCCATGTGTTTACATCAGTGCGTGTACCGGAAATCAACAGGTTTGTGGGGCCAATATGGATGAAACCATAAAAAATACAAAATCATCAAAATAACAACGAAAAAATAAATAAAAACACATTAAATGTTTGCCAGCAATACCTGGAGAGACGTATTTATTTATTCCACGAACTCCAATTCACTGATGTGTAATGTCCGGTTATAAATTACGTAAACATGCACCAGGTCAAGTTAGTTTCAATAGCACCAACAATGTTTAAGTGGGACAACAATCTGAAAATAATTTGCACTGTAACCTGCGCATCTGTTGTATTTTTATTGGTTTTTCCAGAACGTTCTCGCACGTTCTGGAAAAAACAACTTAATCACAACAACTGCGCAGGTTACGGCACAAATGGTGCTCTGATTCTGAAACTATGAAGTTTCAGTCACAAACGGGCGTTGAATTTTCTTGACAGGGATGAAGACATTGGGGTGATAAACAAACAACGAGAAACAAATAAATGCGAGCATTTTTTAAATCTTTAATAATAATTTTCCTTTATTCTTTTATCTTATTCACCACGTGGTAACTCGTGAAAACTTACCTATTTCCGTTGCATCCCAAACTGCCCCAAATTGGCAAAACGTAACTTGCAACTAATTCTTTCTGACTGCATATATTTAAAAATGGGGGTGCGACTTATACATGGGCTTTAGGCAAAAGGAAGAAATTCCAAGTGTGAGTTTGGGGGGCGACTTATACACGGGGGCGACTTGTACATGGACATATATGGTGAGTATAGTGAATGTAAGGTTAACAGGTTAAAACATTTTCTTGACCGGTCAAAGTTTTAACCACAGGTTAACCGGTTATCCGGATAACTGTGGCAGCACTATTGGCAGCGGCAACATTTTTTGACGGAAATGTAAAAAAATCGATAGCTCCCATCTAAAGGTCACCCCAAACAAGCATACCAGGTTTCAAAGCAATCCAATCATAAATGTAGGGTGTGCCAAAGGGAAATATTGTGGTCTGACTAAACTGAGTTCTAAGAACGTTGGTCGAGGCAACATTTTGTGACGGAAATTGAAGAAAATCGATAGCTCCCATCTAGAGGTCACCCTAAACAAGCATGCCAGGTTTTAAAGCAATCCAATCATAAATGTGCCCTGTAGGGCATGCCAAAGGGAAATATTGAGGTCTGACTAAACTAAGTTCTAAGAACACTGGCCGCGGCAACATTTTTTGACGGAATTGAAGAAAATCGATAGCTCCCATCTAGAGGTCACCCCAAACAAGCATACCAAGTTTCAAAGCGATCTGATCCTAAATGCGACCTATGAGGTGTGCCAAAGGAAATTGTGGACGTATGTACTAACATACGTACGTACAACCGTATGTACGCCGATGGATGAGAAGTTGAGCTAAAAACAATATAAATATTCGTCAAACAGGCATGCAGGTATTAATTATTATTAATAAATTGGTGCTTAACGCCACTTCAGAAGCTAAGGCTATTGCAGCCTTTCTGGTAATTAATATCACCTGCTTGTAACATATACCAGAGACGGCATACGCAGATAGGTCGAAAACCAGTGATATAATATATAACATACACATGTCCAATAGAATCACAATGGACGATCTCTGGAGAGTAAACACACTTCCGAGGTAACCCACAGGTGACCCCATTCAGGTGTACAATAAATTCCAGTAATAACACTCCCCGACGTGTCCTATCCGATATCTATGAATCTGGAAACGTGCGAATATACGAGAGTGTAAGACAAGGTGTATTCGATTGGGTACGGACATTAATAGAAACTTGGATCTACAAATGGAAATGAGCTATGATTAACCGACTCGACACGGACCGCCCCCGAAATAATTCATTTTTTCTAAGGTCCATAACATACTATAATGTGTCTGCCTAATAAATCATTTGTTATGCGCGTGAGCATTGAAATCCCACGTGTAATCATCTGAATACCAGTTAACTGACTAGACAGTCTCCGAGGTACCCAAAGACTAGCAACTTATTGATGATGAATTATGCGCTCGTATATGACATAAAGATGAACAACCACAGAAAATCAACCGACTAAAAAGTGGATGTGCTCAAGAGATCGCCATAGAACACGACCCACCTGCCAGTCGAGAAGTCATGCAATGCATATATGTACTTAAACTCATGCAAGGCTTACAGGAAGAAAACTACATCTTGCTCGGTAATCGCCTTTTAACAGATTGGCATGGGGGGGGGGGGGGGGGGGGTGATTAGAAGTCATATCGAACCCTCCTTACTTTAATTGTCTTGTGTTAGTCATCAAATAATATAGGAACCGCAATGGGTCCCTAACGTCTAAATGACTCCATAATGCCACTAAGGGCAGAGAAGGACGTGAAGAACAAATACTTCCCCTGATAAAGAAGGTCCTCTCATGGAGGAAGCTTCCAGGGAACGTCCCATAACAGACACCTGAGAAGATTGATTCAAGGTTTCTGTGATGACAGAGGTGCTACTAGTAGGATTTCACAACGAGATTGTTTGATCTTTAACATAGTCTACTGAATCAATGGAATTGGAGGATACACATATCCTATCATTCATTCCCATGAGTTTGACAGAGCATCTACTGCGTACACTCGATGGTCTGGGCATGGCGACACAATCGTCGGTAACTGATTGTTTCGGTGCGTCGCAAACAGATCTATCATGGGGCGATCCCACCGGTGAAAAATCTGCCCGAATACTCGCTTGTTGAGAATTCACTCCGATTGCAACAGGTGACCTTTCTGAGAGAGCGAGTCTGCTAGTACGTTCAGACGACCCGGTATATGATGGACAGAAAGCTGAACATGGTGATTCATGACATATAGGAGAATCTTCTCCGTTAGTTGGCATAATGGAAATGAATGGGTGCCGCCCTGGTTCCCGATGTATGCTACTACTGTCGAGTTGTCCGACAAAATCTGAAAATGGACGTCCGCTTTTATGTGAATCCATTGTTGTAGCACTAGTCATATTGACATCTTCTCTTTGATGTTTATGTCTTTCTCCTAGAACCGAGGGTCCCAAAGACCCTGACACTTCAAGTCTGCAGGACTTAGGGTCGCGCCCCAACCCATCTGACTTGAATCCGTCATAATCGTGAAAACCGGATCCGGCAGTTGCAGCGGAACTCCCTGAGTTAACCACTGAATATCTGCCCAAATCTGAACCCTTTGTTTTACTAGGTCCGTTAAAACAAAACCGGTTCGAGCAAAAGTGTCTTCACACTCCAGTTCTTAGTAAAGAATATCTGGAGGGGATGTGCGCACATAGGAATGAGATCCAGAGCCGCTCCGCACAGTCCAACAGTCGCATGAATTCCTTCACTGTTAATGTGTCTGAGTGTAGACAAAAGCAAGCATAACAACTGACTAATTTCGCTCTGGGTTACGGCAGACGAACCAGATTGTGCGTCTCAAAGCTCATTCTCAAGTGAATAGACGATTTGGACGGAGCTAGATCTGACTTTTTCTTTTTTACGATGAAACTGAGACATCAGAGTAATAGAAGCAGACTCTGAACATCGTTCTGAAGAATAATTCTGTTGCCGTATCTCTGTAGAAAGTCGTCCAAGTAAGCCGATGTTTCTGCAGATGAATGAGCTCGGAAGTACAACATTACCGAGTTCATTATTCGAGTGAATGGCCAGGGAGCCAGGTTCAGACCAAAACGCATTGATCTGAACTGATACACCTTCCCTTGTACCACGAACCACAGGTACTTTTTGATTGCCAGATGTACCAGGACAAGAAAGTATGCATCCTTTAGATCTATGCTTGCCGCATAGTTGTTCACTTGAACGCTCGCCCTTACCAATCGAATGGTCTCCATATATAATTCTGGAGCCACGATAAGCTTGTTTATCCAGCTCAAGTTTATTACCGGTCAGAACGAGCCGTCTGGCTTCGGTACGAGGAACAGGTGACTGTAAAAACCTTGAGAATCCTCATTCTCGACGACCTCTATTGCTTCCTTTGATAAGAGAGCCTGAACCTCCACTTGGAGAAACTCTCTTATGCAAGGATCGGATGGAAGATATGTCCAATGCGGACAACTTGTTAGTGGGGTTTCGCTCGGAATGATAGCCGTAAGCCATCCGAGGCTTCACTTCTCACCCACTGATCTTCCGTGACTGTTATCCAGTTTCTTGCGGAGCTTGATAACCTTCTGCTAACTGGCCAGCAATAGAGGTCTTAACCATCGCCTATATGACCTGCGAGGCTTACGGGAGGAGAAACCACGTCCTCCCCATGAAGAACCTCGTCTCGTCGGCCTAGATACGTCTGACCGATAGTCCCGATCAGACCTACGCCCCTTTCCGAGTTGCTATACTGATGACCTCCAGAGTAATAATAATAAGAGGGTTTCTTGTACCCTCGTCAGGAATTTCCTTTTGACGATTTCTGTCTGGAATATGGCGTCGTCTGTATAGCCAAAGGCCTGCGACACCTGCCTAGACTGAACAGGAAAAGAAAGGTCTTCCTCCTTTGTCTGGTGCGGTCGTGTGCGCTGCTGAGAGGATGAGGAAGCCTGTACAGTCTCTCCGGACTGCCTATATAACGGAGCGTCCCGAGCGGCGGACGTATGCTCCGCTTGCGAAACATTTTGTACCACAGCATCTGGTTCCAGATGTTGTTGTACGAGAGAGGGGCCTCTCTCGCTCGCGGCCCGGCTGGACCTGGACGAGCTAGGAACCGGACTACAAGGCTTCCTCCGATCTCTCCTCTTATCCGCCGTCACTGGGTGTGCACCTTGTATGTTTATAGTGCTCGCATCACCCAAAACTCCTTCCTGGACCGCAACGGACGAACCCGGCTGCCGAACCATTTAGTGAATGGACGCTACACCGGGCGAGCTAGCGGACGACAGCGCCGTTGATCCTACTAGGGTCCTCTTAGGCAACTGGCGTATTTCCATGAGCACTTTTGCCGCTAGCTCTTCATTTGATTGTGATGACGGAAGCGCACCTTTGGAAGATAACATGGAAACATCACCCTGTTCTTGTTCCTCTGAAATAGAAACTGATAAACTAGAGTGACCCTGCGGAGAAAGGACCGGCATAGCCCTTTCCCCGCTAACAACATACCGTGACACACGTTTCCAATGTTTGTCATCCCAATATTCACATACTGAACAGGAGTTAGTGCGAGTACACTGACTACAATTAATACAATGATCATGAAAGTCAGAGGAAGATTTCCTCTCATTACAATTTGAACAATATCCTTTCATTGTGAAAAGACAACAATAAGTCCTAGTACTCGCACGAACCCCTGAAAACAAAGATACATAATAACATGATCTATTAACATTGAAAAAACAATTGAAATCCAAAATAAATTTTGAAAAAATATTTTTTCAGCAAAGCCGAAGTTTCTGAAAAGTAACGTTGAGCCCCAATGGATCCCAAGCCTAAGTGTGGACAAAAATTTTAAAATTATTTTAAAAAATTAATGCAACACTTACGAATAATAATAATGCATCTTGTAATAAGATAAACTAGTACAAAGGCAAAAAGCCCGCTCCCCCCCTCAAAAGAGACTGTTGCCAATGTAAACAAGAAGTGTATAAACACCAGAAAACATGACTCCAGGCACTGACAATCCTGGCCCGAAATCAGTTACCAAAATATACACTATCTGATGCAAAACAGAGACTTCCGGGGAAGAATCTGCAGAACATCAGATGGTAGATGCAGAACACTACGTCTAAACACCCATGGGTGAGAACGTAAACATGGGGAAAATAACAGAATTCATTGTTACCAAGCTAAATCTCCCAAGAAATTTTAGTAGTAATCTTACTCAAAAATATGCCAGAAGCATGGGAGAATAGCAAGGGGGGACTTAAAGGACAAGGGGAGAGGAAACACTGAATAAGCAGTGCAACTTCATAGCAAAAATGACAACAACAGGCCCATGCCTCGAAAATAGGCAACTTAACATAATTTCATTACAAAATTTTAAGTTACAGCCCTGAATATTTTCTGTCACTCCTTTTTCCTCTCCTCCTTCTATATCCTCCTTAGAATCACCATTTCTCCAATATTTATGTGTCTGGCATCATTTAAACTGAGATTTACAAGTACAAAGATCAGTGAGATGTTAACTGATGAAGGGCCAAACAAAGAATGATAATTGGCGCCAATTTCGGGACGTCCTTGACACTGCTCATGCGCAGTGAGGGCAAAGTATGGAGGACCTTCAGGACATGATTTCTTTTGGTTTTAGATGCAAATTTTGGGGATTGGGGAGCAAAATTTGTGTTTGGCCCTAGAATTTTAAGAGTTAGCACCAGCTATGTCTGGGTCATTGGTACAGTATAAAAATCTACCTTTTTTTTGAGGACGTTGTCATTGTAAACAATGTCAATGTAAACAAGACATCAGGCACACAAAATGGCCCAAAGGCAGAACAAATTTAAATGCTACCAGATGCAAAGCTAGATCTTCATACAAAGAGAAAATGATACATTGGATAGAAGATGCAAGACTAAACGACCTAACACCCCTAGGGTAAGAATGTAACCCTGGGGAAAAACAGAATAAATATTCTGTGATACATGTTAAACTCCCAAGAAAATTAATAAAAAATTTCAATAAAAAATAGCAAAAAAGCTTAAGAGTTTAACGGGAAGGGTTCATGGAAGGATAGAGAAGGAATACTTAACAAACAGTGGAATAATCATTAACAAAAATGATGACGTCAGGCGTATGTCCCGAAGTTGGGAAACATAAAATAATTTTACAAATGTTATAAAGTTACAGCTCTGAACATCTAAAACCACTGTTGAACACTTCCTTCATCCAGTAACAGCCTTGTATCCACCAATTCTTGCATTGATTTGTGTCTGGCATCCTCGAAAAGGAGATTTTAAAGCACAGATGTCAGTTCATTGTTGCCGACTTTAGGGCCAAACAAAGAATGATGTTGACGCCAATTCTGGTCTCTTCCTGATGGCTGTGCATGTGCAAAGAGAAAATGTATGGAAGGCCAGATAGAACTTTTAATTTTCGGTTTTGCAAGCAAATTTTGGGGATGGGGGGGGGTTCAAAATTTGTGTTTGGCCCTTGATAACTTTGAGTTAGCACCAGCTTGTCTGGGCCATTGGGTTACAGTGTAAAAATATATTCTTTTTCTCATTATTGGAAAGCATAAAAGAAAAGTCTTTTAAAAACAATTGCTATTTTTTTGTAACTTAATACACAAGAGGCCCCAAGGAGCCTTAATCGCTCACTTGATTGAGAGTACATGGTTTCAAGGAGGATTTGAGATAACTTTTAACTTTGGACATCTATGGCTCATTAATATTATAAGGGGGGAGCGAGGTGGCTCAGTAGAGGTGCAGGCTGCAAGCCGAGAGGTCCTCGGTTTGAATCCCACCTGCTGCAACCGCGTTGTGTCCTTGGGCAAGACACTTCATCTCCATTGCCAATGGTGGCATTGTGTACTAAGGCATACTGTACGTCGATGGTGCACTTGTCTTCAACCAATGCTAACCCTGCTTGTGTGGAGTTAGTATGTTGGGGAGCTGAGGGCTGGAAGTGGGGTTGGGTGCAGTGTTCATTGGAGGAATGTTTTTGTTTTTTAATTAAGCCTTTAGCAGTCAGAAAACAAGCTGTATGGTAAACTGAATAATGCCAGAGTGGCCGGAACACCAGCCTTGGCAGATTACCAGATAACATTCCGGCTTTTCCGTCCAATTTAATGCTACAGGTGAAGGGGAGATAACTTGAAAGTCTTACTCAAAAGTCAACACATTTTCATTTTGTATTTTCCTTCACAATGGCTCGAAAATGTTCATCAATGGAAGAAGTATTGAGGTAGATTATGGATTCAGACTCGGAGGACATGAATGATGACAATTATGGGACTGATAGTGAATTTGAAACAGAAAAAAACAATTCGTGTTTGGACATAAATAGTGATTCTGATGATGGCAGGATGCTATTAGAGCCGAACCAAGTGGTACCACTTTTGACAGTGTGATGGGTTGTGATCAAGATCGGGCCTGCAGAGGTGAGTAAGATAGGGCCACAGAAGGGGGTGTGGAAGGGGGAATGAAGATCAACTGAACAACAAAAGTCAATAATAAGCTGCAAAGTATAATTTGTTTGGAAATATGTGAATATAAACATATATAACAGCCCAATATTATAAATTTATCAATATCTATATTTTAGTCATATTTCCCATGAAAACCAGGGAGTGGGAGCTCACCATATAGGGAAGTTAGGGTTCAAAGTCTTAAAATGATTTTGAAAGACTTTTGAGTAATATTGTGTAAAAAAAAAAAACTTTCTGCCAAATGATCTGTTCAATTGGGAAAAAAAACACCTAATGAACCCCACCTCACCCACACATCCCTTGGGGTATGTAAATGGTAAATGTGGGGGAATTTGTTTTTCTTTTGCATACAATCGTTCAAAATCCTTCAGAACACATTTTAAAGTCTAAAACAATTCATCTAATGCCCCACCCCCCCCCCCCCCCCCCCCCATCTCCACAGCACAAAAGCCCCAAGTGGACACAAACATTAGATCTTTTACAACCCACATATACATATATCTGACTAAATTTTACCACAATCAGCCCCATAACTTGTTTGAAGAAGTCATTTATAGCAAATTCACCATTGAATTCTATGTTAAATTTCCAACACGCCTGGTGTCCCCAAAATCAGTTGAGTGAAATAACTTGAATACATTTTTAGAAGTCATAGGAAAACTATATATCAAAAATCAAAGGGTTCTGCCTGGAGGATCTGAAGGTCTTTGAAAAACATTCTTCATATTGCACTAAGTTAAAATTCAGGTTTCCATAGGGAGCCCAATGATGAAGTAAGGGACAGACACTGATTTGAAAAAACTTGAAGCTGTCATCCCCTTCCCCTTCTAGGGATGGTGTATATAATATCAAATGATTCTTGATTTCATCAAACTTGAATCTGACCATCCAACCCACTAAACATTCTGTATTCCAAATATCAAAAGATTTTGAAAAGTGGATCTGAATATGATTTTTAAATAATTTTCCTCATATTGCAAAAAGTTCAAATTTGTGGTTCCAAGGGGAGGTCAAAGTTAAACCAAGGAACTAGATTTAAACAAATTTCAATTGCACCCCTCCATGAATGCTGATTACCAAATATCAAAAAAATCTGATTGTTTGTTCTAGAGAGGATGACTTTTTTAATTTTTGGGGGTGCTAACATGAGTTATGTCTCGTGGAAACCCCCCTCACCCACCCACCCCCCCCCCCCCCACACATACACACACTCCACCATTTCTATTGCAAACACATGAGTTTGCTTTGTTTACATCGTTACATCTACGCTGGTGGGAAGTACTACTGTACTTGAATGCTTGATTGACAGCTAGACACATCATCAAAGTTAATTTAAGTTACCTTGCTTTTTCAGTCAAATTATTATTAACAATTCTTGAATTTTATTTTAAATATTTAATTGTAGGTATTTTAAACTTAATAAGTCATCGCACATAGTAGATAGTGCCACAAAATGTTGCATGTTTAAATGAAACTTCGCGAAGTGTGAATGTATCAAATTTGGGAAACTGGGTCATGTCAAAGGTCAAGTTGGATGAACTTCCTACTTTTGGTGTAATTTGTTTTTAACAGCAGTAAAAGCTTTACACTGGTAATGGGATTAAAAGCTAAAATTTAACATACAGGTTTCCACAGGTAGTAACATACATGAGCATGGTATAAATGTCAATATTTGTATGTTGCTTGTATTCAATCGGTAATGGTTTAAGCCTTTAACCAATGCAAGCAATATCAAAATTTAAAATTTTTCAAACAATTTCAACAAAACAATATGTGACGCTTCATTGGAATGAGCTCATTCCAATGAGGGGTCACTTGAAATCGTTTTGTTGGTATTGTTTGAAAAGTTAAAAAATTTATAGTAATTTCTATATTTTTTATACTTACCAATGACCCAGACATAGCTGGTGCTAACTCTTAAAATATAGGGCCAAACACAAATTTTGCCCCCCAATCCCCAAAATTTGCATCTAAAACCAAAGAAAACATGTCCTGAATGGCCCTCCACACTTCACCTCTACTGCGCATGCGCAGTGTCAAGGACGTTCCGAAATTGGCGCCATTAATCATTCTAATAACCAGTGCCTGGTAAGTGCTATGTACTCAGCGGGGAGGCAAGAGTTCCCAACTCCTGGGAGGGCCATCCCCGTCTGGGTCATTGGTAAGTATAAAAAATATAGAAATTACTATAAATTTTTTAACATTTTTATACTGTACCAATGACCCAGACATAGCTGAATAGTAAAAAGGCTGGAGGGCCAAGGACATAGAGCAAGATGGAATACGCTCAATAATATAAAATAGAGTCATCCCCTGTAGGGAAAAAGAAGTAACAGGTCTTACATGTATCTTTCTTATTTATGATAAATTAGAAAGATACAACACCTTCCAAAATTGAGCATCATACATCCATGCACTCTATTAATATCCAATATAATCCTTATACTAATAATTTTTAAAGTAAGCCAATAAATAAAGTAAGTCTAGAGAATAGAGACTCTTATACTCCTTAAAAGTGTCTGAGGATTGCATAATCATGTCCGTTGACACGTGCTATATTCAAAAGCTATACTTTAAAAACTAAGACTTGAATGAATTTTTAAAACATAAACTTCTTACTAAACAACCATCCCAATAACAGCTCAGAATTACTAACTCCGGAGGAGGTATCCCCTTGTTTTCATAGTAAAACAGGTGACCAAAGGGAACACCCTCCCCCCCCCCCCCCTTTTTCTTGCCCTGGGTCAAATAGCCCAGAGCGAAGAGGGCAGCAGAACGGAGTCACTGCCGAAACAGACAGCCTACCTAGCTATAGTAGCAACTGTTAAGTGAATGACATTCTGAGCAGTAGATAATAGACCTAACAATAGAGGCCTCCAGAAATGGACTCAATATTTCTGAGATAAAAATTCATGAATGTGGATGGCTGAGCGCAATGAGCAGCCTTCAAAAATCTATAATAGCGACACTATTAATGTAAGCCCAAGATGTAGAAGAACTCCTACTTCATGAGCCGAAATCGTAAGCACAACTGCTGAGTCAATGATATACTATAAGCAGTACCGATAGTTAATTGAATCCATTAGCAATAGAATGGAGCGTAACGTCCTTCTATTAGGCATCAAAGACAGAAGAAGCTTACGCCCGTAGTAATAAACAGATATCTGTTTATAAATACATAAACTCTAACCGGACAGAGTAAAGGCCTATGCCCGTACGAAGACGGAAGGACCTTAATAACAATAGGTTCCGGATATTAGGAGCCTAACTCTTATGCAAAAATCCAACCTAAATAGTAAAGGAAGTAGTGCTTCCGAAACTACGAAAGTGAAAATCATCCATTGATAGTGCATGAAACTCACTGACTCTTCATTAAAAGAGAAGCCAACAGAATTACTGTCTAAAAGGTCAGGATTTGAAAACTACTGTTTCCAGAGGCTCAAATGATTACTTAGCTAAATAAGAACCGAAGTTAAATTCCATATAGGAATTTAATCTAAAGATTCTAAGTCTATTTATCAAAAAGTTACTAACTGACTTAGATAAAGAGACATAAGACTCAATTGTAAACTATCATAGAGTGCATAGGTATGAGGTAACATAAACCTATAACCTTAATAATAACAGGCTGCAGTAGATCTTGTCAAACAAGTATACTAAAAAGTTGCAATGAGTAGTATGGAGGGATCAACAATATGAACATAGTGATCCCTACACCAACGACGGAAGAGCCTCCACTTTAGCCGCATAGAATAGCGAAGAAGAGGATCTCCTATAGTAAGAAATCGCATCCAAAGCTCGTCCAGTACAATGCTTACAATGCAATACGGACCACACAACGGAATCTGTGAAGGTTGCGACCTTGCGGGTTGTGATAAAGATGACACGATTTACCCAGCGAAAAAAGATCCTCTCATTGAGGAAGATTTCGCGTTAAGTCCCACAGTAGACATCAGAGTAAATTACCCACGGTCTCTGTGAAGATAGAGATGTTATCAACAGAAATGTATTGTGGTTGTATATCTTAGCAATACCTGCTGAAACAACAGCGCCTGAGGATACGCGTATCCTATCATTCCGTCCTATTAGATCAATAGAGCGTTAACAACATTAGCTCAGAGATCCGGACAAGCCAACACATATGTCTGCAATTGATTAGCAAGCTGTGTCGTAAATAAATTATCATTGGGCGCTCCCATAGATAGCAAATCTGATTGAGTACTTGTTTGTTGAGAGTCCATTCTGACGGCAACAAGCGACCCCTAAGTGAACAGGAGTCCGGTAAAACAATCAGACGACCCGGAATATGACGGACCGAAACAGAACTTGGTGTACTATAACCAACAGACGGATTCTTTCCATTAAATTGAATAACGGAAACGAATGAGTGCCTCCCTGGTTCCGGAGATACGCCACTACTGTCGAATTAACGGACAGGATTTGGACATGCGTTTCTGAATAATGTTCATGCAATGACATAAAGCAAGCCTAAAAAACATTATTCCGCGGAAGATAATTGCTTGCTTAAAGACTGCGGAACCCAAAGACCCTGGCACTTCGAATCCGTTGGGATCAATATTATATCCCAATCTGTTTGACTGGAAACCGGCATAACCATAACACTCGGATCCGGCAATCGCAGTGGCACTCTCTGAGTCAACCACCGAATGTTTGCCCCAGTCTGAATCTCTTGTAACACTAGATAGACAAGAGAACGTGTAAATCGAGCAATTCATGGATTGCTGAAAAGTTGCCGTCGAAGAGAGGCTTCTCCGAGAACGAAGTGACTCTGAGAGACTTCTTCACCTTACTATCCACGCGCGTGGATGTAGCTAGGGCTGCGTCACGTCTAACCAACTCCAATCAGCCACTGAAGGGCGGAGTTATACGTGAACAAACTACTGCCCTCAAAAGAAATCACATTGAGAATAATATCCCGTAAATCTTTTCTTGAAGACGTAATGATAATGCCTCAGTAAGGTGGATTACGTATGATAAAGCGTCTAAGTTAAGTCTACTAGACATCATTGTCGTTTCCAACCTTGTGGTTGGAAAAGACATAGACGGCGAAAAAGAATATTTCCAGTCTTTAACCACGCCGTCTAGACGCATATGAACTCTCGGTATGCCCTGCTCTGCCAAAATAAATTATTCATATAAATGATAAAACGGCAGAAATGAGCATTGCGGACAAGAAACTAAACTATCATGCTTGGTAGCAGGCTTGTATGCATATATAGCGTCGAAAAATAAAACACATGTTGTAATGACATTATTGGACTGTGTCGGTAAGTCAGGGACAATGTCCCTGAACCGATCCAAAATTCCGTGCCCAATGACGCTATAAGTCTCTTATCCAACATCGCAGCAATGTAGTCCGAAATAACAATCACTGGAAGATAATGCCAGAAGATATGAATGGCAGCTTCCGATGCTACGAAAGGGAAAACTCAAAATCTTTCAAATCTCTTTCGCCATCCTGTCGGACCCTATAAAGCGTTCGGTCGTCCGTACCTGATGCAACCGCGGACCGCACCGACCCAGCGCCGTCAGATAATTCCTGATTCGAGTAAGAAACTGTCGATTGCTGGGATGCTGCGAAACAACTGTGCTAACTCGGATAGCACGTCCGTCACTGAGGCCTGAGGAGAAGCGGTCCTACAATGCATTGCCGCTGGAAGCTCCGTGATCGTTACCCCGTGCATACTACCAATATGCGAGCGAACGGAGTGTATAGGCCTCGTGTCTCTTGGCTACCGGATGTCATGACCTATTCGCCGTGGAATCACTGAATGACGAAACTGATCGGATACTCGAGGTCTCGTAGCCAATGTGTGGTCGTGTGCACTGCTGTGAGGATGAGGAAGCATTATCGACAGTCTCTCGGACTGTCAATATAACGGATCATCCCGACCGACAGACATATGCTCCGAATGTAAAATATCTGAACCACAACATGCGGTCCCCTATGTTGTTGGACGAGAGAGGGACCTCTCTCGCTCACAGCCCGGACGGACCTGGACAAGCCAGGAACCGGACTAACAGGCTTCCTCCGATCTGTCCTCAATCCGCTGTCACTGGGTGAGTACTAAAGTAATTATAGTGCTCGCATCACCCAAATCTCCTTCCTAGACCGCAACGGACGAACCCGGCAGCCGAACCATTCGATGAATGGACGCTACACCGGGTGATCTAGCGAATGTCACTCCGTCGATCCTACAAGGGATCTCTTAGGCGATAGACATATTCCATGAGCACTTATTGCCGCTAGCTCTTCATTAACTATGACGACAGAGGCACACTTTTGAAAGACATCTCCGTAACTTTGCGAACAAGAAACCAGAAATGCTTGGTTATAGCAAGCATATAATAATAATATATATAGCGTTGTTCAATAATTCGAAAGTTTGTGTGACATTATTGGACTATGTCGGAACTGAGGGACGATGTCCCTGAACCGAACCAAAAATATCTAAGTCCACCGACGCTATCAGTTTCTTATCCGGCATCGTAGCATTCTGGTCCGACGAAAGAAGCTGTAGAAGATCAACTCAGATGACATACACAACAGCATATGTTGTTCCTAAAGGGAAAGCTCTAAATCCTTCAAATCCCTTTCGGTATCCCGTTGGACCGGATGAAATTTTCGGACGTCCGTATCCGCTTACGCGGAGCGTCCCAACCCAGCATCGTCGGATAAAAAAATATGCTTCAGATTCAGTTGATGCTGGGATGCTGCGATAAACTGTGCTATTTAGGAAAGCACATCCGTTCCCGAGGCCTGTGCAGTAGCGGTCTTACGATGCATTGCCGCCGGAAGCTCCGTGTACGTTGACTCCCGGTACACTTTCCTATGCGAACGTCCGGAGTCTGCAGGCCTCGTGTCCCTGGCTACTGGATGGTGTGACCTGGTCGCCGATGATTCTCTGACTGGCGAAGCTGACTGGATATCCGAGGTCACGTAGCCAAGAGCGGTTGTGTACGCTACTATGAGAATGAGGAAGCCTTATTGACAGTCTACTCCGGACTGATTATATGTCGGAGCGTCCCGAGCGACGGACGTATGTTCCGAATGTGAAACATCTTGTACCACAACATCTGGGGCCAGATGTTGTTGTACGAGAGAGGGGCCTCTCTCGCTCACCGTCCGGATGGACCAGAACGAGCTATGAACCGGACTAAAAGGCTTCCTCCGTTCTCCCTCTAATCCGCCGTCACTGGGTGTGCATTTGGTTGATTTACAGTGCTCGCATCACCCCAAAACTCCTTCTAGACCGCAACGGACGAACCCGGCTGCCGAACCATTCGATGAATGGACGCTACACCGGGCGAGCTAGCGGACGTCAAAGGCCGTCGAACCTACTAGGGTCCTCTTAGGCAATTGGCGTATTTACATGAGCACTTTTCCGCTAGCCCTTCATTAATTGTGACGACGGAGGCCCACTGTTGGAAGACATCACAGATACATCACCCTAATCTTGATCGTCTGAAATAGAAATTGATAAAGTAGAGTGACCCTGCGGGGAAAGGACCGCAGTGTCCAATTCCCCACTAACATACCGTGACATACGCTTCCCATGTTGTCATCAAAATCATACGATACAGAACAGGAGTTAATGCGAGTACACTGACCACATATAGAATGATTATAAAGTCAGAGGAAGACTTCCTCTTATTACAATTGATCAAAATCCTTTCAATGTGAAAAGAAAACAAGTCCTGGTACTCGCACCAACCCCCGGCAATCAAAATACATAATAATAATATGATCCATTAATATAGAAAAAATAACTGAAATCAAAATATTTTGAAAAAATATTTTTTCAGAACAGCCCAAGTTTCTGAAAAGTAACGTTGAGCCCCAATGGATCCCAAGCCTAAGTGTGGACAAAAATTTTAAAAATATTTTAAACAATTTATTCAACACTTACGAACAATAATAATGTATCTAGTTATGATTAAAATAACATCAAGATATTATTTTCAAGAAATCCCCCCTTCACACAGAGGGCTGTTGTAAATGTAAACAATGAATGTAAAAACACTAAAATAAGACTCCAGGCACCCAGGCCCGGAATCAGTTACCAAAAATACACTATCTGATGCAAAACAGAGACTTCCAGGGAAGAAACTGCAGAATATCAGATGGTAGATGCAGAACACAACGCCTAACCACCCGTAGGTGAAGACGTAAACATGGGGAAAAGAACAGAATTCATTCTGTTATTCAGCTACAACTCCCAAGAAAATTTAGTAATAATAATTACAGAAACTATGCCAAAAGCATGGGAGAATAGCAAGGGGGGACTTAAAGGACAGGGAGAGAGGAAAACACTGAAAAATCAGTGTAACTAAATAATCAGAATGACAACAAAATGGCTGCTGCCTCGAAAGTTAAAATATTTATAGTAATTTATATATTTTTTATACTTACCAATGACCCAGACTTAGCTGGTGCTAACTCTAACAAAACCAGGGCCAAACACAAATTTTGCCCCCCAATCCCCAAAATTTGCATCCAAAACAAAAAGAAATCATGTCCTATAGGACCTCCATACTACGCCCCCACTGCGCATGCGCAGTGTCAAGGACGTCCCGAAATTGGCGCCAATTATCATTCTTACTGGCAGTGCCTGGTCAGCGCTATGTACTCAGCGGGGAGGCAAGAGTTCCCAACTCCTGGGAGGGCCATCCCCGTCTGGGTCATTAGTAAGTATAAAAAATATATAAATTACTATAAATTTTTTAACATTTTTATACTGTACCAATGACCCAGACTTAGCTGAATAGTAAACAGGCTGGAGGGCCTAGGACATAGAGGAAAATCCAATAAGCTCAACTATATAATAAAGAGGTAACCCCTTAAGGAGAAAAGGAGTATTACGCTTTACATGTATCTTTCTTATTTAATATTAAATTAGAAAGATACAATACCCTTAATAATTGAGCACAATAATATTCATGTTCTCTATTAACAACCGTGCGGTTGTGTGCGCTGACGAGAAGAAGAAGCCTAAAGCAGGTGACATAAGGGAACACCCCCCCCCCCCCCCCCCCCTTCCCCTTGCCCTGGGTCAAATAGCCCAGAGCGAAGAGGGCAGTCGGACGGAGTCACTGCCGGAACAGAAAGCCTGCATAACTATAGTTGCAACTGTTTAGTGGACGACATTCTGAGCAACAGATAACGGACCTAAACAATGCAGGTCTCCAGAAATGGACTCAATATTTCTGAGATAAAAATTCGTGAATGTGGATGGCTGAGACCAATAAGCAGCCTTCATTAAATCTGTAATAGCAACACTATTAGCATAAGCCCAAGAAGTAGAAAGAGCTCTTACTTCATGAGCGGAAATCTTAAGCACAAACTGCTGAGAAGAAGATAAACTCTCATAAGCAGTACGGATAGTTAATTGAATCCATCTAGCAATAGAATGGACCGAAATGTCCCTTCTATTAGGCATCAAAGACAGAAAGAAACGTTTCCGTCCCTTTCTGATAAACTGAGATGTCTGTTTATAGATACGTAACGTTCTAACAGGACAGAGTAAAGGCCTACGCCCATCTGAAGACGGAAGAGCCTTAATAACAATAGGTTCCGGATATTTATTAGGAGCCTGATTCTTAGCTAAGAAGGTGATAGTGTTCCCGACACTACGATAGTGAGAATCATCCACCGACAGTGCATGAAGCTCACTGACTCTTCTAGCAGAAGAGAAAGCTAAGAGAAAAGCTGTCTTATAAGATAAGAAATTGAAATCTACTGTCCCAAGAGGTTCAAATGGCTTTTCCTTCAATTTAAGAAGAACCCAAGCTAAATTCCATTTAGGAATTAATCTAAGAGTTCTGGGTCTATTTATCGAGAAGTTTCTAACCAACTTAGATAAAGAGACATTAGATCCAATTTGTAAACTATCATGATGTGCATAGGTATCAGATAACATAGACCTATAACCCTTAATAGTAACAGGCTGCAGTTTGATTACGTCAAACAAGTATACTAGAAAGTTTGCAATGTCTGGTATAGAGGAATCAAAAATATCTACAGAATGATCCCTACACCAACGACAAAAAACCTTCCACTTAGCCGCATAGTTTAGCAAAGAGGAGGTCCTCCTACAGTTAGAAATCGCATCCACTGCTCGTCCTGTAAAGTGCTTGCCATGCAAGAAGGACCGCACAACGGAAAAACGTGAAGGTTGAGACCTTGCGGGTTGTGATGAAGTTGACGCGATTTCCCCTGCGAAAGAAGATCCTCCCGTGGAGGAAGCTTTCGCGGTAGGTCCCACAACAGACACCTGAGTAGATTTATCCACGGTCTCTGTGGCGACAGAGATGCTACCAACAGAATCTTGCACTGAGATTGTTTTATCTTTAGCAATACTTGTTGAATTAACGGCGCTGGAGGATACGCATATCCTATCATTCCGTCCCAAGGGATCGACAGAGCGTCTACTGCAAATGCTCTTGGATCCGGACACGGAGACACATACGTCTGCAACTGACTGTTGAGATGTGTCGCAAATAAGTCTATCATTGGCCGTTCCCATTGGTAGCAAATCTGATTGAATACTTGTTTGTTGAGAGTCCACTCCGACGGCAACAAGCGACCCTTTCGTGAAAGGGAGTCTGCTAGCACATTCAGACGACCCGGTATGTGACGGACCGAAAGAAGAACCTGATGTTCTAGCGCAAACAGAAGGATTCTTTCCGTTAGATTGAACAACGGAACTGAATTAGTGCCTCCCTGATTCCGTATATACGCCACTACTGTCGTATTGTCGGATAGGATTTGGACATGAGCATTGTGAATAATGTCCATCCAATGACGTAACGCAAGCCAAATTGACATCATTTCTTTGATGTTTATGTGCTTGCACAGGAATTGCGGATCCTAAAGACCCTGGCATCTCGAATCCGTTGGGATCAATGATGCACCCCAACCTGTTTGACTGGCATCCGTCATAATGGTAAAACTCGGATCCGGCAACTGCAGCGGAACTCCCTGAGTTAACCACTGAATGTTTGCCCAAGTCTGAATCTCTTGTTTCACTTGATCTGACAAGAGAACGTCTACGTCGAGCGAATGAATTTTCACACTCCAATTCTGAGTCAAGAAAATCATTACCTGGTCGCCGAAGTATCCTTGATCGGCGAAGCTGGTAATATGTCGGCGGTCACGCAGCCAAGGTGCGGTTGTGTGCGCTGACGAGAAGAAGAAGCCTTAGCAGTCTCCGCGGACTGCCTATACAACGGAGCGTCCCGAGCGACGGACGTATGCTCCGCTTGCGACACATTTTGTACCACACCATCTGGTCCCAGATGTTGTTGTACGAGAGAGGGGCCTCTCTCGCTTGCGGCCCGGCTGGACCTGGACGAGCTAGGAACCGGACTCAAAGGCTTCCTCCGATCTCGCTTACTATCCGCCGTCACTGGGTGTGCACATTGAATGTTTATAGTGCTCGCATCACCCAACATTTCCTCCTGACCGCATCGGACGAACCCGGCTGCCGAACCATTCGGTGAATGGACGCTACACCGGGCGAGCTAGCGGACGACATTTGTCTAATCTCCATGAGCACTTTAGCCGCTAGCTCTGAATTCATTTGTGACGACGGAAGCGCACTGGCAGAAGATAACATGGAAACATCACCCTGTTCTTGTTCCTCTGAAATAGAAACTGAGATAGTAGAGTGACCTTGTGGAGAAAGAGCCGGCATAGCCCTTTCTCCAGTAACATACTGTGACACACGTTTCCAATGTTTGTCATCCCAATATTGACATATAGAACAGGGATTAGTGCGAGAACACTGACTACAATTAATACAATGATCATGAAAGTCAGAGGAAGATTTCTTCCCATTACAATTTGAACAATATCCTTTCATTGTGAAAAGTCAACAACAAGTCCTAGTTACTCGCACAAACCCCTGACACAAAGATACATAATAACATGATCCATTAATAAATGAAAAAACAATTGCAAATCAAAATAATTTTGAAAAAATATTTTTTCAGCGAAGCCCAAGTTGCTGAAAAGTAACATTGAGCCCCGATGGATCCGATGGCAAAGTGTGGTCAAAAATTTTAAATTATATTAAATAATTAATGAGACACTCACGGATAATATAAATGTATCTTATAGTGAGATAAACTACACCAAAGGCAAACAGCCCCCCTCAAAAAAGGCTGTTGC
Source organism: Pictodentalium vernedei (assembly GCA_031216915.1). NCBI lineage: Eukaryota > Metazoa > Mollusca > Scaphopoda > Dentaliida > Dentaliidae > Pictodentalium > Pictodentalium vernedei. The sequence continues at coordinate 168,404,500 of CM062294.1, forward strand.
CAATGTAAACAAACAGTGTAAAACACCAGAAAACATGACTCCAGGCACTGAAAAAACTGGCCCGAAATCAGTCATCAAAATTACACTCTATCTGATGCAAGACAGAGACTCCCAGGGGAGAATCTGCAGAACATCAGATGGAAGATGCAGAACACAACGTTTATACACCCATGGGTGAAAACGTAACTATGGGGAAAATAACAGAAAACATTCTGTATCCAAGCAACTCTCCCAGGAGAATTTTAGAAATGAACTTTCTCAAAAATATGCCAAAAGCATGGGAGAATTGCAAGGGGGGACTTTAGAAGGCAAGGGGAGAGGAAACACTGAATAAGCAGTGCAACATTTAGCAAGAATGACAACAAGAGGCCCATGCCTCGAAAGTTAAAAAATTTATAGTAATTTATATATTTTTTATACTTACCAATGACCCAGACTTAGCTGGTGCTAACTCTAACAAAACCAGGGCCAAACACAAATTTTGCCCCCCAATCCCCAAAATTTGCATCCAAAACAAAAAGAAATCATGTCCTAAAGGACCTCCATACTACGCCTCTACTGCACATGCGCAGTGACGCAGACGTCCCGAAATTGGCGCCAATTATCATTCTTACTGGCAGTGCCTGGTCAGCGCTATGTACTCAGCGGGGAGGCAAGAGTTCCCAACTCCAGGGAGGGCCATCCCCGTCTGGGTCATTGGTAAGTATAAAAAATATATAAATTACTATAAATTTTTTAACATTTTTATACTGTACCAATGACCCAGACTTAGCTGAATAGTAAACAGGCTGGAGGGCTTAGGACATAGAGGAAAATCCAATAAGCTCAACTATATAGTAAAGAGGTAACCCCTTAAGGAGAAAAGGAGTATTAGGCTTTACATGTATCTTTCTTATTTAATATTAAATTAGAAAGATACACTACCCTTAATAATTGAGCACAATAACATTCATGTTCTCTATTAACATCCAGTATAACCCTTATACTAATTATTTTTAAAGCAAGCCAATAAATAAAGTAGTCCAGAGAATTGAGACTCTTTATAGTCATTTAAAAGTGTCCGAGTATTGTATATTAAAGCCCGTTTGACACTTGACATATACAAATGCTTCACACCGAGCTACACTTTAAAAATAAGACATGAATGAATTTAAACATTAATATTACACTTTAAAACCATCCCGGAAGCGACTCAGAAATACTGACTTGGAGGAGGCATTCCCTTGCTTTTCACTATAAAGCAGGTGACCTAAGGGAACACCCGCCCCCCCCCCCCCCCCCCCCCTTCCCCTTGCCCTGGGTCAAATAGCCCAGAGCGAAGAGGGCAGCCGGACGGAGTCACTGCCGGAACAGAAAGCCTGCATAACTATAGTTGCAACTGTTTAGTGGACGACATTCTGAGCAACAGATAACGGACCTAAACAATGCAGGTCTCCAGAAATGGACTCAATATTTCTGAGATAAAAATTCGTAAATGTGGATGGCTGAGACCAATAAGCAGCCTTCATTAAATCTGTAACAGCAACACTATTAGCATAAGCCCAGGAAGTAGAAAGAGCTCTTACTTCATGAGCCGAAATCTTAAGCACAGACTGCTGAGAAGAAGATAAATCTTCATAAGCAGTACGGATAGTTAACTGAATCCATCTAGCAATAGAATGGACTGAAATGTCTTTTCTATTAGGCATCAAAGACAGAAAGAAACGTTTCCGTCCCTTTCTGATAAACTGAGATCTCTGTTTATAGATACGTAATGCTCTAATAGGACAGAGTAAAGGCCTACGCCCGTCTGAAGACGGAAGAGCCTTAATAACAATAGGTTCCGGATATTTATTAGGAGCCTGATTCTTAGCTAAAAAACCCACATTAGTAGTGAAGGTGATAGTGTTCCCAACACTACGATAATGAGAATCATCCACCGATAGTGCATGAAGCTCACTGACTCTTCTAGCAGAAGAGAAAGCTAAGAGAAAAGCTGTCTTATAAGATAAGAATTTGAAATCTATTGTCCCAAGAGGTTCAAATGGCTTTTCCTTCAATTTAAGAAGAACCCAAGCTAAATTCCACTTAGGAATTAATCTAAGAGTTCTGGGTCTATTTATCGAAAAGTTTCTAACAAACTTCGATAAAGAGACATTAGATCCAATTTGTAAACTATCATGGTGTGCATAGGTATCAGATAACATAGATCTATAACCCTTTATAGTAACAGGCTGCAGTTTGATTTCGTCAAACAAGTATACTAGAAAGTTTGCAATGTCTGGTATAGAGGGATCGAATATATCTACAGAATGATCCCTACACCAACGACGAAAAACCTTCCACTTAGCCGCATAGTTTAGCGAAGAGGAGGTCCTCCTACAGTTAGAAATCGCGTCCACTGCTCGTCCTGTAAAGTGCTTGCCATGCAAGAAGGACCGCACAACGGAAAAACGTGAAGGTTGAGACCTTGCGGGTTGTGATGGAGTTGGCGCGATTTCCCCTGCGAAAGAAGATCCTCCCGTGGAGGAAGCTTCCGCGGTAGGTCCCACAACAGACACCTGAGTAGATTTATCCACGGTCTCTGTGGCGACAGAGATGCTACCAACAGAATCTTGCATTGAGATTGTTTTATCTTTAGCAATACTTGTTGAATTAACGGCGCTGGAGGATACGCATATCCTATCATTCCGTCCCAAGGGATCGACAGAGCGTCTACTGCAAATGCTCTTGGATCCGGACACGGAGACACATACGTCTGCAACTGATTGTTGAGATGTGTCGCAAATAAGTCTATCATTGGCCGTTCCCATTGGTAGCAAATCTGATTTAATACTTGTTTGTTGAGAGTCCACTCCGACGGCAACAAGCGACCCTTTCGTGAAAGGGAGTCTGCTAGCACATTCAGACGACCCGGTATGTGACGGACCGAAAGAAGAACGTGATGTTCTAACGCAAACAGAAGGATTCTTTCCGTTAGATTGAACAACGGAACTGAATGAGTGCCTCCCTGATTCCGTATATACGCCACTACTGTCGTATTGTCGGATAGGATTTGGACATGAGCATCGTGAATAATGTCCATCCAGTGACGTAACGCAAGCCAAATTGACATCATTTCCTTGATGTTTATGTGCTTGCACAGGAATTGCGGATCCCAAAGACCCTGGCATCTCGAATCCGTTGGGATTAATGATGCACCCCAACCTGTTTGACTGGCATCCGTCATAACGGTAAAACTCGGATCCGGCACTGCAACGGAACTCCTTGACTTAACCACTGAATGTTTGCCCAAGTCTGAATCTCTTGTTTCACTTGATCTGACAAGAGAACGTCTACATCGAGCGAATGAATTTTCACACTCCAATTCTGAGTCAGGAAAATTTGAAGAGGATGTGTGCGTAACCGCCCCATCGGAATGAGATCCGCGGCGGCTCCGCACAGACCTATCAGTCTCATAAATTCTCTCGCCGTGACTTTGTCTGCGTGCAGACAATAGCGAGCGTAACAACTGACTAATTTCGCTCTGGTTAATGGCAGACGAACGAGATTGTTGTGCGTCTCGAAGCTCATTCCCAGATGAGTGAATGACTTGGACGGCACCAGATCCGACTTCTCCTCGTTTACTATAAAACCGAGACGTCGGAGCAATAGAAGAAGATTCTGAACATCGTTCTGAAGCGTTAACTCGTTGCCGTACCTCTGAAGAATGTCGTCCAGGTAGGCCGACGTTACCGCAGACGAATGAGCTCGGAAGTAGATCATTACCGAGTTCATTACCCGAGTGAAAGCCCAGGGTGCTAGATTCAATCCGAAGCACATCGCCCGGAATTAATACACCACTCCTAGGACTGCGAAGCGTAGATACTTTCGGAATGTCGGATGTACCATGACGTGAAAGTACGCATCTTTGAGATCTATGCTCGTTGCATAATCGTTCACCCGAATACTCTCTCTGACCGATCGAATCGTCTCCATATAAAACTTCGGAGCGACGATCAGCTTGTTTATCCAGCTCAAATCTATGACTGGACGGAACGAGCCGTCTGGTTTCGGAACCAGAAACAGATGGCTGTAGAATCCCGGAGATTCCTGGTTTTCTACGACCTCTACCGCGTTCTTCATTAAAAGAGACTGCACCTCTGATAACAGAGCGTCTCTTTTCTGCGGATTTGACGGAAGATGAGTCCACTTTGGACTTCGAGTTAATGGAGGCTTTCGTTTGAAGGATATCTTTAGACCTTCCGAAGTCACTCCTCTCACCCAAGGGTCGTCCGTAATCGACGCCCATTCTTGTGAAAAGCTCGAGAACCTTCCGCCAACCGGAACGCGATAGAGGTTTAAGCCATCACCTCCTGGACCTGCGAGGCCTGCGGTAGGAGAAACGTCTTCCACGACCCGCACCTCGCCCCGTCGACCTCGGGGTGTCCGACCGATTGTCCCGGCCTGAAGGACGTCCCGAACGAGAGTCGCTATCCTGACGGTCTCTCGAATAAGACCAAGAGGACGCACCGGAACCTCTATAGGAACCTCTCTTGGGCGCATTAGACCCAGAAGTGCCTGTCTTATTCGTGTCTGCTGTATCCGACTTCTTAGGAGCAGATTTGAACAACAGAGAATCCTTAGCTTTCTTTGTAATTTTATCATAAATAGCGGAAAGCTTGCCGTCAAAGAGAAGTTCTCCTGAGACCGAAGCGACTCTAAGAGAGTTCTTCACCTTAGAATCCACTAGTGTGGATGTAGCTAGGGCTGCGTCACGTCTAACCAACTCCAGATTTGCCACTGAAAGGGCGGAGTTACATGTGGAATAAGCTACTGCCCTTGAAAGAAGTCTTAAAGAGGATTGTATATCCTGAAACTCTTTCCCCTGAAGGCGCAGTGATAACGCCTTAGTAAGGTGATCTGCGTAAGATAAGGCATCTAAATTGGCTCTGTTAGACGCAATAGCTGTTTCCAACACCGCGGTTGGAATAGAAGCTGACGACGGTAATGATAGCTCTAAGTCTTCCGCCTCGTCGTCCATACGCAGAGGAACTCTCGGTATACCCTGTCCTGCCGTATCGAATTTATTCCTTGCATTAATGAAAGGCAGGTTGAGAGTATTAGCGGACAAGAAACCTGCTTTCCCCGTCCTGGAAGCAAGTTTAAATATAGCGTCGTTCAATAATTCAAATGTTCTTGCAACATTATTGGACTGCGACGGAAACTCGGGAGCGATGTCCCTGAACCGCTCAAAAAATTCAGAGTCCAATGACGCTATAATTCTCTTGTCCGGAAGCGCAGCAGTCTGGCCCGACGGAACAACTTGAGGGAGAAAGTGCCGGATGAAGTCCACGGCAGCTTTATGTTGTTCCGAAAGGGATAGCTCCAAGTCATCCGTATCCCTTTCACCATCCGGTCGGACCTCATGATGTTCCCGGTCATCCGCCCCCGATGCTTCGGCGGAGCGTACCGACCCAGCGCCGTCGGATAATTCTCGATCCGACACCGTTTCTGTCGGCTGCTGGGATGCTGCGACAAGCTGTGCTATCTGCACAAGAATGTCCGGCGTCGAGACCTGCGGAGGCGCAGTCTTTCGCTGCTTCGCCGAGGGCAGCTCCGCATCAGATGGCTCCCGCATACTTTTCCTATGCGAACGTCCGGAGTCCATCGGTCTCGAATCCCTGGCTGCCGGATGGTGTGACCTGGTCGCCGAAGAATCCTTGATCGGCGAAGCTGGTAATATATCGGCGGTCACGCAGCCAAGGTGCGGTCGTGTGCGCTGACGAGAAGAGGAAGCCTTAACAGTCTCTGCGGACTGCTTATACAACGGAGCGTCCCGAGCGACGGACGTATGCTCCGCTTGCGACACATTTTGTACCACAACATCTAGTCCCAGATGTTGTTGTACGAGAGAGGGGCCTCTCTCGCTCGCGGCCCCGCTGGACCTGGACGAGCTAGGAACCGGACTCAAAGGCTTCCTCCGTTCTCGCTTACTATCCGCCGTCACTGGGTGTGCATGTATTATGTTTATAGTGCTCGCATCACCCAAAATTTCCTCTTGGACCGCATCGGACGAACCCGGCTGCCGAACCATTCGGTGAATGGACGCTACACCGGGCGAGCTAGCGGACGACATTTGTCTAATCTCCATGAGCACTTTTGCCGCTAGCTCTGAATTCATTTGTGACGACGGACGCACACTTGAAGAAGATAACATGGAAACATCACCCTGTTCTGGTTCCTCTGAAATAGAAACTGAGAGAGTAGAGTGACCTTGCGGAGAAAGAGCTGGAATCGCTCTTTCTCCAGAAACAACATATCGTGACACACGTTTCCAATGTTTCTCATCCCAATGTTCGCATATAGGACAGGGATTAATGCGAGAACACTGACTACAATTAATACAATGATCATGAAAGTCAGAGGAAGATTTCTTCCTATTACAATTTGAACAACGTCCCTTCATTGTGAAAGAACAACAATAAGTCCTAGTTACTCGCAAAAACCCCTGACACAAAGATACATAATAACATGATCCATTAATAAATGAAAAAACAATTGCAAAACAAAATAATTTTGAAAAAATATTTTTTCAGCGAAGCCCAAGTTGCTGAAAAGTAACGTTGAGCCCCGATGGATCCGATGGCAAAGTGTGGTCAAAAATTTTAAATTTATATTAAATAATTAATGAGACACTTTCGGATAATATGAATGTATCTTATAGTGAGATAAACTACAGCAAAGGCAAACAGCCCCCCTCAAAAAAGGCTGTTACCAATGAAAACAAACAGTGTAAAAACACCAGAAAACATGACTCCAGGCACTGAAAAAACTGGCCCGGAATCAGTCATCAATTACACCTCTATCTGATGCAAAACAGAGACTCCCAGGGGAGAATCTGCAGAACATCAGATGGAAGATGCAGAACACAAACGTTATACACCCATGGGTGAAAACGTAACTATGGGGAAAATAACAGAAAACATTCTGTAACCAAGCAACTCTCCCAGGAAATTTTAGAAATGAAATTTCTCAAAAATATGCCAAAAGCATGGGAGAATTGCAAGGGGGGACTTTAGAAGGCTAGGGGAGAGGAAACACTGAATAAGCAGTGCAACAATTAGCAAGAATGACAACAAGAGGCCCATGCCTCGAAAATAGGCAACTTAACATAATTTCATCAAAAAATTTTAAGTACAGCCCTGATTATTTTTTGTCACTTCTTTTTCCTCTCCTCCTTCTATCCTCCTTAGAATCACATTTTCTCCAGAAATTACGTGTCTGGCATCCTTTAAACTGAGATTTACAAGCACAAAGATCAGTGAGATGTTGACTGATGAAGGGCCAAACAGAGAATGATAATTGGCGCCAATTTCGGGATGTCTGCGTCACTGTGCATGCGCAGTAGAGGCGTAGTATGGAGGTCCTTTAGGACATGATTTCTTTTTGTTTTGGATGCAAATTTTGGGGATTGGGGGGCAAAATTTGTGTTTGGCCCTGGTTTTGTTAGAGTTAGCACCAGCTAAGTCTGGGTCATTGGTACAGTATAAAAATATAGGCAACTTAACATAATTTCATCAAAAAATTTTAATTACAGCCCTGATTATTTTTTGTCACTTCTTTTTCCTCTTCTCCTTCTATATCCTCCTTACAATCACCATTTCTCCAAAAATTACGTGTCTGGCATCCTTTAAACTGAGATTTACAAGCACAAAGATCAGTGAGATGTTGACTGATGAAGGGCCAAACAGAGAATGATAATTGGCGCCAATTTCGGGACGTCCTTGACACTGCGCATGCGCAGTGGGGGCGTAGTATGGAGGTCCTATAGGACATGATTTCTTTTTGTTTTGGATGCAAATTTTGGGGATTGGGGGGCAAAATTTGTGTTTGGCCCTGGTTTTGTTAGAGTTAGCATCAGCTAAGTCTGGGTCATTGGTACAGTATACAAATATAGGTAACTTAACATAATTTCATTAAAAAATTTTAAGTTACAGCCCTGATAATATTCTGTCACACATTTTTCCTCTCCTCCTTCTCTATCCTCCTTAGAATCACCATTTCATTAATATTTATGTGTCTGGCATCATTTAAACTGAGATTTACAAGCACAAAGATCAGTCAGATGTTAACTGATGAAGGGCCAAACTTAGAATGATTAATGGCACCAATTTCGGAACGTCCTTGACACTGCGCATGCGCAGTAGAGGTGAAGTGTGGAGGGCCATTCAGGACAGGTTTTCTTTGGTTTTAGATGCAAATTTTGGGGACTGGGGGGCAAAATTTGTGTTTGGCCCTATATTTTAAGAGTTAGCACTAGCTATGTCTGGGTCATTGGTACAGTATAAAAATATTGTCTTTTTTTCATTGCTCAGTTTGTAAATTATATGGGCTAATGCTTCTGAGTTGGGTTGGAAAAGGGTTATAAAGACTAAGTCAGCTTAGTCGGTGATGAGATCTAATGGTTGATGAGGCATGAATAACATATTTCAAAGATTCAGGGTCAACAAGCTATACTGCCACCACAGTTGAGTATGTGGAGATTTTTTAACAAATGCAATGATAGCAAATGCTTCCGTCACCATTGAAAACAATTACATAACAGCTGTGATATACAGAGGTTTAGACTGTCTTTAATTCCTTACATGCTGCTGGCAGTTAAATAATCCTGCCCAGAAACCAGTGAAGCAGCCATGACTAGATTTTCTGAAAAGTATTTTAAACAGGAGGCCCCAGGGGGCCTGAGGACACTCACCTGACATGGTAGCCTAAATATAAAACCCAGGGAATTGATTTCAACAAGTTGCATCTGCCCCTCCTTAGAAAAGCTTATACCAAATATCCAAAGATTCAGACCAGTGGATCTAAAAAAAAAATTTTTTTTAAAGAATATTCCTCATATTGAACTAAGTTATAATTCGGGGTCCCATAGGAAGCCCAAATATGAACCCAGGGACTTGGTTTGAACAAACTTGAATCTCACCTCCAGTGGGATGCCATTTTTCAAATATCAAAAGATTCTGACTGGTGGATGTGAAAAAGAAGATTTTTGAAGAATATTCCTCATATTGAACTAAGTTATAATTCGGGTTCCCACAGGGAGCCCAAATGTGAACCCAGGGACATGGCTTGAACAAACTTGAATCTCACCCCACTAAGGATACGGCATGCCAAATATCAAAACATTCCGACTGCTGAATCTGAAGAAGAAAATTTTTAAGGAACAATTCCTCATATTGAACTAAGATATAATCCGGGCTTCCCAGGGAGCCCAAATATGAACCCAGGGACTTGGATTTAACAAACTTGAATCACACCCCCCTAAGGTTGCTGCACACCAAATATCAAAACATTCCAACTGCTGGATCTGAAGAAGAATATTTTTTAAAGAAAATTCCTCATTTTGAACTAAGTTATAATTCAGGCTCCCACAGTGAGCTCAAATATGAACCCAGGGACTTGGCTTGAACAAACTTGAATCTCACCTCCCTAAGCATGCTGCATACCAAATATCAAAAGATTCTTATTGGTAGATCTGAAGAAGATTTTTAAAGAATATTCCTCATACAGCACTAATTTAAACATTTGGGCTCCCATAGAGAGCCCAAATATGGACCCAGGGAATTGATTTCAATAAACATGTGAAACAATCTTCCAAAGATGTTATATGTGAAATTTGAAAGCTTTTGGGGCAGTGGTTTGGGAGAAAAGTAGTCTTAAATGTTTTTCCCATCACCCACAGTGTTAAAAAATGCTGACTCAGCACTTTTTCAAAGTCCCAAAAAAGTACCCCATGATAAAACCAATAGTAATTTTTTTTTACCATTCCATTCTGTTGGTACTAAGGAAGCTTCACACCAAATAAGAATTATCAGTGCTGTGTAGTTATGGAGATATGGGTATTTTAATTTTTTTCTATTTTTAGCTCCTGCGGTTCCCATGGGGTGACGAGAAAAATTTTTTGGGCATACATTAAGTACTTATGACCCAATAAGCCCTCACATCAAATTTGGTTCAAATCTGCATCTCGGTTTGGAAAGTTAAAAAATTTATAGTAATTTATATATTTTTTATACTTACCAATGACCCAGACATAGCTGGTGCTAACTCTTAAAATATAGGGCCAAACACAAATTTTGCCCCCCAATCCCCAAAATTTGCATCTAAAACTAAAGAAAACATGTCCTGAAAGGCCCTCCACACTTCACCCCTACTGCGCATGCGCAGTGTCAAGGACGTTCCGAAATTGGCGCCATTTATCATTCTAATAACCAGTGCCTGGTAAGCGCTATGTACTCAGCGGGGAGGCAAGAGTTCCCAACTCCTGGGAGGGCCATCCCCGTCTGGGTCATTGGTAAGTATAAAAAATATATAAATTACTATAAATTTTTTAACATTTTTATACTGTACCAATGACCCAGACATAGCTGAATAGTAAAAAGGCTGGAGGGCCAAGGACATAGAGCAAAATAGAATACGCTCAATAAAATAAAATAGAGTCATCCCCTGTAGGGAAAAGAAGTAATAGGCCTTACATGTATCTTTCTTATTTATGATAAATTAGAAAGATACAACACCTTCCAAAAATTGAGCTTCATACATCCATGTACTCTATTAATATCCAATAATCCTTATACTAATAATTTTTAAAGTAAGCCAATAATAAAGTAAGTCTAGAGAATAGAGACTCTTATACTTCTAAAAGTGTGTGAGAATTGCATAATCATGTCCGTTGACATATGCAATATTCAAAAGCTATACTTTAAAAACTAAGACTTGAATGAATTTTATAAACTTAAACTTCTCACTAAACAACCATCCCAATAACAGCTCAGAATTACTAACTCCGGAGGAGGTATCCCCTTGTTTTCATAGTAAAAAACAGGTGACCCAAGGGAACACCCTCCCCCCCCCCCCCTTTTTCTTGCCCTGGGTCAAATAGCCCAGAGCGAAGAGGGCAGCCGAACGGAGACACTGCCGAAACAGACAGCCTACCTAGCTATAGTAGCAGCTGTTAAGTGAATGACATTCTGAGCAGTAGAGAATAGACCTAACAATAGAGGCCTCCAGAAATGGACTCGATATTTCTGAGATAAAATTCATGAATGTGGATGGCTGAGCGCAATGAGCGGCCTTCAAAAATCTATAATAGCAACACTATTAATGTAAGCCCAAGAAGTAGAAGAACTCTTACTTCATGAGCCGAAATCTTAAGCACAACTGCTAAGCCAATGATATACCATAAGCAGTACGCTAGTTAATAGAATCCATTAACAATAAAATGGAGCGTAACGTCCTTCTACTAGACATCAAAGACAGAAGAAGCTTACGCCCTTGTAATAAACAGATATCTGTTTATAAATACATAAACTGTACCCGGAAAGAGTAAAGGCCTATGCCCATACGAAGACGGAAGGACCTTAAAATAATAGGTTCCGGATAATAGGAGCCTAACTCTTATGCAACAATCCAACCTAAATAGTAACGGAAGTATTGATTCCGAAACTATGAAAGTGAAAATCATCCATCGATAGTGCATGAAACTCACTGACTCTACAGTAAAAGAGAAACAAACAGAATTACTGTCTAAAAGGTCAGAATTTGAAAACTACTGTTTTCAGAGGCTCAAATGATTACTTAGCTAAATAAGAACCGAAGTTAAAATCCGTATAGGAATTTAATCTAAAGATTCTAAGTCTATTTATCAAAAAGTTACTAACTGACTTAGATAAAGAGACAAAAGACTCAAATGTAAACTATCGTAGACTGCATAGGTATGAGGTAACATAAACCTATAACCTAAATAACAACAGGCTGCAGTAGATCTTGTGAAACAAGTATACTAAAAAATAGCAATGAGTAGTATGGAGGGATCAACCATATGAACATAATGATCCCTACACCACGACGGAAGAGCCTCCACTTTAGTCGCATAGAATAGCGAAGAAGAGGATCTCCTATAGTAAAAAATCGCGTCCAAAGCTCGTCCAGTACAGTGCTTACAATGCAATATGGACCACACAACGGAATACATGAAGGTTGCGACCTTGCTGGTTGTGATAAAGATGACACGATTTACCCAGTGAAAAAAGATCCTCACATAGAGGAAGATTTCACGTTAAGATCCACAGTAGACAAGAGAGTAAATTACTCATGATCTCTGTGAAGATAGAGATGCTATCAACAGAAATGTATTGTGGTTGTTTATCTTAGCAATACCTGCTAAAACAACAGCGCCGGAGGATACGCGTATCCTATCATTCCGTCCTATAGATCAATAGAGCGTTAACAGTATTAGCTCAGAGATCTGGACAAGCCAACACATACGTCTGCAATTGATTAGCAAGCTGTGTCATAAATAAAACATCATTGGGCGCTCCCATAGATAGCAAATCTGATTAAATACTTGTTTGTTGAGAGTCCATTCTGACAGCAACAAGCGACCCGTAAGAGAACGGGAGTGCGATAAAACAATCAGACGACCCAGAATATGACGGACCAAAACTGAACTTGGTGTAGTATAACCAACAGACGGATTCTTTCCATTAAATTGAATAACGGAAACGAAAGAGTGCCTCCCTGGTTCCGGAGATACGCCACTACTGTCGAATTAAAGGACAGGAATTTGGGCATGCGTTTCTGAATAATGTTCATGCAATGACATAAAGCAAGCCTAAAAAACATTATTCCGCGGAAGTTAAACTGATAGTTAAAAGACTGCGGAACCCAAAGACCCTGGCACTTCGAATCCGTAGGGATCAGTATATATCCCAATCTGTTTGACTGGCAACCGTCATAACAGCCACACTCGGGTCCGGCAACTGCGGCGGCACTCTCTGAGTCAACCACCGAATGTTTGCCCCAGTCTGAATCTCTTGTAACACTAGATAGACAAGAGAATGTATAAATCAAGCAATTCATGGATTGCCGGAAAGTTGCCGTCGAAGAGAAGCTCCTCCGAGAACGAAGCGACTCTGAGAGAGTTCTTAACGTACTATCCACGCGTGGATGTAGCTAGGGCTGCATCACGTCTAACCAACTCCAATCAGCCACTGAAGGGCGGAGTTATACGTGAACAAACTACTGCCCTCAAAAGAAATTACATTGAGAATAATATCCCGTAAATCTTTTCTTGAAGACGTAATGATAACGCCTCAGTAAGGCGGATTACGTATAATAAAGCGTCTAAGTTAAGTCTACTATACATAATGTCGTTCCCAACATTGAAATTGGAAAAGACATAACGGCGAAAAGAATATATGCAGTCTTTAATCACACCGTCTAGACGCATATGAACTCTCGGTATGCCCTGCTCTGCCAAAATAAACTATATGTAAAAAAGATAAAATGGCAGAAATGAGCCACGCGGACAAGAAACTAAACTATCATGCTTAGTAGCAGGCTTGTATATATATATAAATATATATAGCGTCGAAAAATAAAACACATGTTGTAATGACAATATTGGACTGCGTCGGTAAGTCAGGGACAAAGTCCCTGTACCGATCGAAAAATCCGAGTCCAATGACGCTATAAGTCTCTTATCCAAGATCGCAGCAATGAAGTCCGAAAAATAATCACTGGAAGAAATGCCAGAAGATATGAAAGGCATCTTCCGATACTACAAAAGGGAAAACTCGAAATCTTTCGAATCCCTTTCGCCATCCTGTCGGACCCTATAAAGCGTTCGGTCGTCCGTAGCTTGATGCAACCGCGGACCGCACCGACCCAGCGCCGTCGGATAATTCCTGATTCGACCGAGAAACCGTCAATTGCTGGGATGCTGCGAAACAACTGTGCTAACTCGGATAGCACGTCCGTCACTGAGGCCTGAGGAGCAGCGGTCTTACGATGCATTGCCGCAGGAAGCTCCGAGATCGTTACCCCGTGCATACTTCCAATATGCGAGCGAACAGAGTGTATAGGCCTCGTGTCCCTTGGCTACCGGATGGCGCGACCTATTCGTTGTGGAATCACTGAATGCCGAAACTGATCGGATACTCGAGGTCACGTAGCCAATGTGCGGTCGTGTGCCCTGCTGTGAGGATGAGGAAGCATTAAAGACAGTCTCTCGGACTGTCAATATAACGGAGCGTCCCGAGCAACGGACATATGCTCCGAATGTAAAATATCTGAACCACAACATGCGGTCCCCTATGTTGTTGGCTTCCTCCAATCTGTCCTCAATCTGCCGTCACTGGGTGAGTACTAAAGTAATTAAAGTGCTCGCATCACCCAAATCTCCTTCCTAGACCGCAACGGACGAACCCGGCAGCCGAACCATTCGATGAATGTACGCTACACCGGGTGAGCTAGCGAATGTCACTCCGTAAGCGATAGACATATTCCATGAGCACTTATTGCCGCTAACTCTTCATTAACTATGACGACAGAGGCACACTTTTGAAAGACATCTCCATAACTCTTCGAACAAGAAACCAGAAATGCTTGGATAGCAAGCATAAAATAATAATATATATAGCGTCGTTCAATAATTCGAAAGTTAGTGTGACATTATTGGACTATGTCGGAACTGAGGGACGATGTCCCTGAACCGAACCAAAAATTTCTAAGTCCACCGACGCTATCAGTTTCTTATCCGGCATCGCAGCATTCTGGTTCGACGAAAGAAGCTGTAGAAGACCAAGTCAGATGACATACACAACAGCATATGTTGTTCCGAAAGGGAAAGCTCGAAATCCTCCGAATCCCTTTCGGAATCCCGTCGGACCGGATGAAACTTTCGGACGTCCGTACCCGCTTCCGCGGAGCGTCCCGACCCAGCATCGTCGGATAAAATATATGCGACAGATTCAGTTGATGCTGGGATGCTGCGATAAACTGTGCTATTAAGGAAAGCACATCCGTTCCCGAGGCCTGTGCAGTAGCGGACTTACGATGCATTGCCGCTGGAAGCTCCGTGTACGTTGACTCCCGCACACTTCCTATGCGAACGTCCGGAGTCTGCAGGCCTCGAGTCCCCGGCTACCGACCCAGCGCTGTCGGATAATTCTCGACCCGACCCCGTTTCTGTCGGCTGCTGGGATGCTGCGATAAGCTGTGCTATGTGCACAAGAATGTCCGGCGTCGAGACCTGCGGAGGCGCAGTCTATCGCTGCTTCGCCGAGGGCAGCTCCGCATCAGATGGCTCCCGCATACTTTTCCTATGCGAACGTCCGGAGTCCATCGGTCTCGAATCCCTGGCTGCCGGATGGTGTGACCTGGTCGCCGAAGAATCCTTGATCGGCGAAGCTGGTAATATATCGGCGGTCACGCAGCCAAGGTGCGGTCGTGTGCGCTGACGAGAAGAGGAAGACTTAGCAGTCTCAGCGGACTGCCTATACAACGGAGCGTCCCGAGCGACGGACGTATGCTCCGCTAACTACACATTTGTACCACAACATCTGTGGCCAGATGTTGTTGAACGAGAGAGGGGCCTCTCTCGCTTGCCGTCCGGATGGACCGGAACGAGCTATGAACCGGACTAAAAGGCTTCCTCCGTTCTCCCTCCGATCCGCCGTCACTGGGTGTGCATTAAGTTAATTTTATAGTGCTCGCATCACCCCAAAATTCCTTCTAGACCGCAACGGACGAACCCGGCTGCCGAACCATTCGGTGAATGGACGCTACACCGGGCGAGCTAGCGGACGTCAAAAGGCCGTCGAACCTACTAGGGTCCTCTTAGGCAATTGGCGTATTACATGAGCACTTTTCCGCTAGCCCTTCATTAATTGTGACGACGGAGGCACACTGTTGGAAGACATCACAGATACATCACCCTAATCTTGATCGTCTGAAATAGAAATTGATAAAGTAGAGTGACCCTGCGGGGAAAGGACCGGAGTGTCCAAATCCCCAACAACATACCGTGACATACGCTTCCCATATTGTCATCGAAATCATACGATACAGAACAGGAGTTAATACGAGTACACTGACCACATATAGAATGATAATAAGGTCAGAGGAAGACTTCCTCTTAAAGCAATTGATCAATATCCTTTCAATGTGAAAAGAAAACAAGTCCTGGTACTCGCACTAACCCCTGGCAATCAAAATACATAATAATAATATGATCCATTAATATAGAAAAAATAATTGAAATCAAAATATTTTGAAAAAATATTTTTTCAGAACAGCCCAAGTTTCTGAAAAGTAACGTTGAGCCCCAATGGATCCCAAGCCTAAGTGTGGACAAAAATTTTAAAAATATTTTAAACAATTTATTCAACACTTACGAACAATAATAATGTATCTAGTTATGATTAAAATAACATAAAGATATTATTATTTAGAAATCCCCCCCTCACACAGAGGGCTGTTGTAAATGTTAACAATGAGTGTAAAAACACTAAAATAAGACTCCAGGCACCCAGGCCCGAAATCAGTTACCAAAAATACACCATCTGATGCAAAACAGAGACTTCCAGGGAAGAAACTGCAGAACATCAGATGGTAGATGCAGAACACAACGCCTAACCACCCGTAGGTGAAGACGTAAACATGGGGAAAGAACAGAATTCATTCTGTTATACAGCTAAAACTCCCAAGAAATTTTAGTAATAATAATTACAGAAACTATGCCAAAAGCATGGGAGAATAGCAAGGGGGAACTTAAAGGACAGGGAGAGAGGAAAAACACTTGAAAAAACAGTGTAACTAAATAATCAGAATGACAACAAAATGGCTGCTGCCTTGAAAATAGGTAACTTAACATAATTTCATTAAAAAATTTTAAGTTACAGCCCTGATAATATTCTGTCACACATTCTTTTCCTCTCCTCCTTTTATATCCTCCTTAGAATCACCATTTCACTAATATTTATGTGTCTGGCATCATTTAAACTGAGATTTAAAAGCACAAAGATCAGTCAGATGTTAACTGATGAAGGGCCAAACTTAGAATGATAAATGGCGCCAATTTCGGAACGTCCTTGACACTGCGCATGCGCAGTAGGGGCGAAGTGTGGAGGGCCTTTCAGGACATGTTTTCTTTAGTTTTAGATGCAAATTTTGGGGATTGGGGGGCAAAATTTGTGTTTGGCCCTATATTTTAAGAGTTAGCACCAGCTATGTCTGGGTCATTGCTACAGTATAAAAATATAGAAATTTTGGGCGTGGTAAAAATTCTTGCCCTTCCCATAATGAACGCAAATATAGCTCCTCGAACTTCTCTTGAACAAATCTGAGTTTACACCTCAAAAGGGAGCAGCACGCCAAATATCAAGTCTCTGCTACTGCTGGTTCATGAGAAGATTTTTTAAGATTTAAGCGCACTTTTGGGGCGTAGCCCTACCAAGGGGTGGGTCAACTTGATTTGAACAAACTTGAATTGACATATGATAGGGAACAAGGACAGCAAATTTTGTTGAATTTGGTCCAGCAGTTCGTGAGAAGAAGTCGATAATGTAAAGTTAACGACGGACAATGGACGGACGACGGATGGAAAGTGATCAGTAAAGCTCCCCTTGAGCTTTGCTCAGGTGAGCTAAAAATGATAAATTTCAAGTAATCTGTATATTTTTTATACTTACCAATGGCCCAGACTTAGCTGGTGCATCCTCAATATTATTAAGGGCCAAACACAATTTTTGAACCCTCCAATCCCCCAAATTTGCATATAATACCGAAAATTAAAAGTCCTATCTGGCTCTCCATACTTTAGTACTTGCACATGTGCAGTACCCAGGAAGAGACCGGAATTGGCGCCAACATCATTCTTCCGAGTTGTGCCTACTGAAGTGATAACTCAGCGGGAAGGTATGAGTGCCCACTCATGGGAGGGCCATCCCCATCTGGGCCATTGGTAAGTATAAAAAATATACAAATTACTTTAAATTTATAATATTTTTATACTAAAACTAATGGCCCAGACTTAGCTGAATTGTAAAAAGGTGGAAGGCCTAGGACTTAAAGAAATTGCAGACCAAAATACAGCTCCTTAGCCTGCATTAGAACTGCCAAAGTGAAAATGAGATTAAAAATTTAAGGAATAACCTATATGTCTCTCTATACAGAAATAGAGAAGACATACCACCGAAATAAGGAGCAATATCCAAGTAATTCCCTATTACTTAGCATAAATGATTACGCTAAATGGGTGTAACGAGCCCCCAATTTTAAGGCTAGTCCGGAAGACACTAAAAATTAAGAAAAGCATGTCTGAGAGTGAGAGGCTAACGCCCACAAACACACGCCATATATAATGTAACGAGCTGTACATAAGATCAGAATAATCTACAGACAATAACAGCTTAACTCATAGTTACACACATATTAAAAGGCCAGAAGAGGTCAAGAGGAAAACACCCCCTCTCCTCTCCCTTTTTTTGAAGGAATAATCATCAAAACAAAGTGGGGAGCGGTCTGGAAACAGTGAAAAAGCGGTATCGAATTATATATTCGTCTAAAAGGCACCCAGCTATTAATTATTAATATATTATTAATTTATTGGTGCTTAATGCCACATCAGCAGCAAAGGCTATATTGTGGCGATCCCAGTTATTTAAATCGCAAGCTTCAAAATGTATGCCGCATCCGGAATACGCAGATAGGTCGAAAACTGGTGATATCAATATGTACAACCTTAAACTTGTCCAATTGAATCCCAATGAAAGTTATCTAAAAGAACATATACGCTTCTTAACCAACACACAGGTGACCACGTTCAGGTGTACAATTAATTCCAATCATGAACCTCCAAATTGTAACCATTCAATTATATGAGAGTAGGAATATGCCTTGTGTACCACTTACGGTTGACAACTGGATTCAGAGCACGGACTGTCCCGAAATAATTCATTGTTCCCTAGGTCCATTAAAACCAATGACTGTTCGGAGAAAGAATATACCACTCTGAATAATGAAGCCAAAAATAGAGAATGTATGCACAGACAGCTCGTTGGAAACTCCATAACTGATCCAACTAGCCCAAAATTCTAAAAAGCTCTATACTAATGCAGAGCCAGACTTAAGAGAATCTATTCCATAATACGTCTGTCTAATAATATACACATATTATATATACATATTATGCACGCAATCAACAGAATCCCGCATGTACCCTCATCTGAATACAGCCTGTATCGAAGGTATGACCGAGCAACACAAAAACTAACCAGGAAACTGAAGGAATAAAATAACGTTAATGCGATTAACCTGAGGAATAGATTCATACATCGTAAGAAAAGCACACAGCTCTGAGCGTAACTACTCGGAGTAGACTAATTGCCACATTTAGAGAATGTCGCTCAGATAACCGACATGCCGGCCACACACGAACATGAAGGCTAGTAATATCAACCGAATGTATTCATGAAAGAATATGGAATCCAAGAACAGTTACTGTTCAGGAATCAAATGCTCATATAACACTTATGAATGATCAATCACTGGAAGCACACCAACAAGAGTGGCTGGGCCCCTGATGTCACCGTTAGACCACAACCCACCTGCCAATTGAAGAGCAATGAAAGACATGAATATAACTGAATGCATAGAAGGCTTACAGGAAGAGCACTACACCCTGCTCTGTAATCACCTCTTAAGATATTGGTGTGTGTGTGTGTGGGGGGGGGGGGGGGGACAAATAAAATCATATCAAACCCCCCTCACCCGCAATACTTGAATCGCTAGATAAGTAAGGCCACCGCAGTAATATTAAGGCTTGGAGCAGTGACAAATTCCTTTTTCACTATATGAAAAAGAAACTTCAAGCTACATTCCCAAGCTATACTGCAGCTGCTATTCTCAATAAATAGTAATACAGCTAAAAAGCTTATAGTTAGCCAAAGCAAGCACAATGAAACAAACCTGCCACGTCTTGTAACACTTTAGTGTTAGTTATTAGAATAGTGAAGAAACCATATGGCTCCCTCACGTCTGACAGACACCATAATGCCTCTAAGGACGGAGGGGGATGTGTTGAAAATGGAACTATTGCAAGGAATATCCCGCTGAAACAGTGTTGACATATCCCTTGAAATCAAGACAGTACACCATGTCGTTAAATAATACACCATATAGACATCAGACCCAATCATTGAGTGGAAATATAATCCACAACATCAGATTTGATAAAAATGAAATCGGGAGACGAAAACCAGACGTGTTCCAGCACCCGATCATAAAAACCTAGATGAACTCCTCGCACCTCGTACCAATTATAGCAGGAATATAATCCTGAAAAGGAGTTAACTATAGGCATTTGAAAGAATGCTCATTAATCACACTAGGTTAATATGGCATTATCAATTGGGCTAAAAGCCTCAGACAACTAACACAAAAACAATACCGCTAAAGTGGGAACAAACTCTTCTCATGTAACGGTATCTTGCTGACAGGACAGTGGTCTCAGCCTGGCTGAAGTAGCTAAAGGTCTTCCTATTCATGAAGACAATTAAATGACTGATAACTGCGGCCCTAGAAACTCACTAAAGAGACTTACAATGCTAGCCACTAATGACAGGGATAAAAACATTGCTCATACTTCTAGCTAGGCTACTAAGGTGTCAACAATAAGACTGAAGTCTATGACACTTAAGAAAACAACACCAAGAAGAAAACCAGAGGCTCAAATGAGCCTAAAACGCTCACCTGGCTCAAATTGTCAAAAGAGATGAGTGTTTCAGTACGTGATCAGCAGTAAGAGCAATTTTTTGATTACACACCCAAAGACAACTTTTTTGGCCATTCATTTCTTGGTCCTTGGAAAGCTTCCTAGCAAACTCTGTTCTCTGAAGTATTAAAAAACAACAACCGAATGAAATTTTTGTTTTGTTTTCAACACCACATATACTGTGGTTCTCTCTAGCCTCCCCCCCCCCCCCCACCAAAAAAAAAACAAAAGAAAAAAAAAACAAAAACATGAAAAAAGAAGCAACTGGATTTGAAAAACCTTGAATTTGACACCCCTAGAGATGGATGTTACATATCAAATATGAAAGGATTCTCACTGGTGGACCTGAAGAAGAATTTTCAAGAAATTTTCTTGTACTGCACTAAGTTAAACTTTAGGCTTCAATAAAAAGCCCAAATATTAACCCAGGGACCTGATTTGAACAACCTTCAATCTAACCCTCACAGAGGTGTTGTACACCAAATATAAAAAAAAATCTGACTGCTGGATCTGAAGGAGATGATTTTAAATGATAATTCCCCATATTGCACTAAGTAAATATTTGGGCTCCTTTGGGGAATCCAAATATTAACCCAGGAACTCAATTTGAACAAATTTGAACCTTACACCTCCAGAGATGTCACATCTAATATATAAATGCGAATGTCTGTATCTATATCTCTATCTCTATCTATCTATCTTTGTTCCGGGTGAACTCCTCCATTTCTCGACCGATCGATCTCAAGTTTTGTACACGGGGGTAATTCGTCCCTACGAGTAACATGGGATGCCCGTGTGGGGTGACCTTGACCTTGAAATTGATGACCGTGACCTTTTATTTCGAAAACGGCTGGGCCGATCGGGCTAAAATTTCATATGTGCTGTTATATTGACCCTTCGATCATTTTGACTTTATCCAGGAGCCCGTGTGGGTAACCTTGACCTTGAAATTGGTGACCTTCATCTTCTATTTCGAAAATAGCTGATATAACCATCTTCTCCCGTGCAATGCTGGGTATTCACCCGCTAGTACTAAATATTAAAGGATTCTCACTAGTACGTCTGAAAAAGATTTTTTAAGAAATTTTCTCATAATGCACTCAGTTAAAATTTGGGCTCCAATTAAGAGCCCAAATATTCATCCAGGGATCCCATTTGAACAAACTTGAATCTAACCCCCCTAGAGATGCTGCATACCAAATATCAGAAGAATCTGAATGGTGGATCTGAAGAAGATGATTTTTAAAAATTATTTCCCATATTGAACCAAGGTAATATTCAGGCTCCCATAGGAAGCCCAAATATTAACCCAGGGACTCAATTTGAACAAATTCGAATCTTACACCTCTGGAGATGTTACATACCAAATATGAAAGGATTCTCATTAGCAGGTCAGAAAAATGAAGATTTTTTAAGAAATTTTGCACTAAGTTAAAATTTGGGCTCCAATAAAGAGCCCAAATATTCATCCAGGGATCCCATTTGAACAAACTTGAATCTAACCCCCCTAAAGATGCTGCATACTAAATATCAAAAGAATCAGACTGGTGGATCTGAAGAGGATTTTTAAAGCATATCCCCCATATTGCACCAAGTTAATAATCAGGCTCCCATAGGAAGCCCAAATATAAACCCAGGGATCAATTTGAACACACCTCAATCTGACCCCTGTAGAGATGATGTATAGCCAGTATCAAAAGAATCTGACAGTTTGATCTGAAGAAGATTTTTAAAGCTTATTCCCCATACTGCCCTAAGTTAATTATTTGGGCTCCTGTGTTGAGCCCAAATATGAACCGAGGGGCTCGATTTGAACATACTTGTATTCTTGTATCCTATGGATGCTGTATTCCAAATATTGAAAGATTCTTATCAGTGGTTCTGAAGAATTTTTTTTTCAAATTTTGCAAATATGCTGACTCAGCATTTTTTCAAACGCCCCTACAGAACACCCTGACACAACCAATGGCCATTTTTTTCTAAATCCATTCTCCTGGTCAAAAGGATGCTTCATTAAATAACAGTTCTCTGTTCCGTGTAGTTTGGGAAATATGGGCATTTTAATTTTTTTTCTATTTTTAGCCACTGGGGTGCCCACGGGGCTACAAAAAAAACATTTTGGGTGGTCTCAGCCTAGGTAATGATGCTTAGAAGACTTCATCTCTGTGAAGACAGATATCTCAGTGAAATTTTTTGCGACTTTAGACAGCTCACTAGACGGAGATTTACAGCGTTAGTCGCTCAAGTTAAAGGAAAAAGGGACGCACTTGATTATTATAAGGTGTTAACAAGATGACTAAAAGCCCCAGATGCCTAAGAATACAACACCGAGAAGGAAACAACGTACTCTTTCCTTTAAATGGCCTAATTCCAAAGAGACAGCAGTCTCCTATTAGATAGCGTAGCGAATAAGTCTTCATCCCCTGAAGACAGATATCTCAGTGAAACTGCAACCTTGAAAGCTCACTAAACGGGGACTTACAACATTAGTCGCTCAAGGTAAGGAATAAGGACTGCTCTAACGACCGAAATTCCAAAGAGACAATAGTCTCAGCTAGCTAACACAGTTTATTAGTCTTCATCTCCAGGAGGTCAAATATCTGTTTCACCTGTGTCCTTGGAAAGCTCACTAAACGGAGACTTACAATGTTAGCCACAATGTATAAGAAAAAGACGCCTGTAAATTTATATAAGGCTACTATAACGTTAGACGCTGATATATCGACACAGACCGCTCATAATTAACATAAGCCAAACTAAGGCGACAACAGTAGGATTAATTGCCTGTGACACCTAGGAATATTACACCAAGAAGGAAAACGTAATCTTTCCTTCTTACGGCCTTATTCCAAAAAGCTAGTGGTCTCAGCATAGCCAACACAGCCTAGAAGTCATATATCGGTGAAAATAGATATCTGTGTGTTACTCTGCGGCTTTAGACAATAGACAGCTCACTAAACGGAGACTTACGACGTTAGCCACTAATGTATAAGAAAAGACCACTCTAACTGTACATAAGGCTACTATGGCGTCCACAATAGCACTAAATGCCTCTGATGCCTAGGAATACAACACTGAAAAGGAAAAGACGTATTTATTCCTTCTAACGGCTCTATTCCCAACAAACCAACTGTCTCAGCCTATCTATGAGCTATCGATCTTCTATTAGTACGGAATTGATCATTGCCTTTCTTATACTATTGCTAAGCCAAGGGAGGCACTGTTAATCAGACCAAAAGCCTTCAACACCTGAGCCGGAAGATCCGGGAAGGAAGATCTTCGTCTTTCCTTCGCCCGGTACCTAAAGCTGTTTTTTGCCTAGCAAATGCAGACTTTTGTTCAGATGGAACAAGATTTGAAGAACTTATGAATAAAAATTCATTGTCTTAATGTGCTGTTCCGTGAGGAATGGAGAATCAACCTCCGTAGCCCTCTCACCATCTGAATGTTCCATCTGAAACATGGTCAACACCATCCAAATGTACAGATGACTGGACCAACCCAGCACCATTCGACAGCTCACTACCGGAGACTGTTTACAGCAGAAGCTGCGACTACTTGGATGCTGCGATATGCTGCACAATCTGCGGCAGTATGTCCGTGAACGAGGCTTGCAAAGCAAAGGGATTATCTGCTTCTTCATCATATACTGCTCACAGGACAGAGATCTGTCTCTAGATCTTCGATGCATGTCCCGTATAAAAATGCCTCGAACGACTAGCTACAGGTAAATCTGACTTCGGTGGTGAATACTGGGTACATCACCAGGGAACAGCATGAACATGCAAAGTCAGAGAGCTAGTCTGCCGTCTAACATACTTCATCGATGAAGCAGAGGAAGAAGCCATAGCTGCAACCAGCCCCAGCTGCAGTGTAGAAAGACCATCCCGAACTGCAAGCGTGAACAGGCGTTCCAACTCACTAAAGTTTCTCAAAGCGAAAACAGTCGGCCCCCAACTGCTGACGGAACAGAGAGGGATCTCCAGCTCGCGTTCTGGCTTCAGACCTCGTCGAACATTCCGTTTAGAAACTTGTAGGCTTCTATCCCTTAGCATGCTTTTTCATGGAAGCAGAGGAAGCCGTAACAACAGTTGACTCTGGCTGAAGTGTGAAAGGAGCATTGCTCAGACTCATTAAAATTTCTCACAACGGACAAACAGTCGACTCCGACTCCTAACGGGATGGAGAACGCTCTGCAACTTGCGATCTGGCCCCAAATCTCACCGAGTATCCCATTGAACTTGTAGGCTAATCTCCTTTGCACGCACTTCCATGTAAGAAGAAGAAGCCATAACCGCAACCAATGCCGGCTGCATTGTGGAAGGAACATCCTGACGCATGTTCCGACTTATTGCCATCGTTGCTGGATGAGCTTTATATTATAAGGTGATCGCTCTACCCACATTATACTACTCAACTGCAATGGACCTACCTGGTGTCTCGGCTCCCTAAAAAGGGACCACCACTGCACCGGTTGAGCTAGCTGCATGCAGAGAATTAAGCTACTCCGGCTTTAATCCTGTGCATTTATATCATGAGCACCTTGACAGTGAGCTCTATTTCACTCATCAGAGCGGGCTCATCAGAGTGCGACAACAGCAGCACGTAACGGACAGGTGTCAAAGTACCATCACCATGTTCCTGTTCCTCTGAAAAAGAGACTTGAAAGACTAGTTTTAGCCACAGGTGAAGGCTCCCATCGGAACTTCACCACCCATAACACAGGGCGGCACCCATTTCCAATGTTCGCATCCCATAGTTACAAGTATTGAAGGAGTACCGTGACTATCGGCAAACAACAAGCCTTTATTCCGAGGCTTCTTGGACTTACACTAAGTACCAATTATTATAATGGCAACAATAATAATGAAGCCAACAACATACATCTGCTGCACTCCCCAAAATAAACATCACAAGGATACATAACATACACAAAACAAAACTTTTCGACTAAAATTTAAAAAAAAAAAATTTGAATGAAGCCTTAGTGCCCCAGGGGTTTCCGATAGAGCCTAAGTGTGGACAACCACTAACTAATTAAAGCTAAACTACCGGAATAATATGTACTATGTATCCTAACAGAAAAACAATGATTGTTTTTAAACTAAACATTGAATTAATATGAATCCAAAACGTTATTAAACAGATATCAACGTCAAGAGGAAAAACTGGAAACTAACCAACAACACAACAGGCACAATAAAGGCCCAGAGTCAGTAACCGATCAACAACCACCAAAGCTAGATCTTCATATGAAGAAACAAGAGCACCGCTGGGCATTGCATCATACGTCCGTGAACTGTTCAAATTGTACCATTTTAACACATTTGCAATTTTTTTAGAGTGCGAGAAATTTATACTGGCATATATATATATGTTACGGTCATTTGAGAAAAAGACTAACAAGTTTGAAGCCAATCGAAAAACAAATACTAAAGTTATCATCCGGAAACCAAATATTTGACGAAAAATTCTAAGTCCAACAGGGGCCATAAACCATTTTAACACATTTGCAATTTTTTTAGAGTGCGAGAAATTTATACTGGCATATATATATATGTTACGGTCATTTGAGAAAAAGACTAACAAGTTTGAAGCCAATCGAAAAACAAATACTAAAGTTATCATCCGGAAACCAAATATTTGACGAAGAATTCTAAGTCCAACAGGGGCCATAATTCAGGCAAAAATTGTTCAGACCGACCCCATATTCGAACTTGACCTGTATTTTGTTGTGATTAAACCACATACCAAGTTTGGAGCCGATCGGAAAACAAATACTAAAGTTATCATCCGGAAACCAAATATTTGACGAATTCTAAGTCCAACAGGGGCCATAATTCAGGCAAAAATTGTTCAGACCGACCCCATATTCGAACTTGACCTGTATTTTGTTGTGATTAAACCACATACCAAATTTGGAGCTGATCGGAAAACAAATACTAAAGTTATCATCCGGAAACCAAATATTTGACAAATTCTAAGTCCAACAGGGGCCATAATTCAGGTGAAAAATGTTCGGACCGACCCCATATTCGAACTTGATCTGTATTTTGTTGTGATTAAACCACATACCAAATTTGGAGCCGATCGGAAAACAAATACTAAAGTTATCATCCGGAAAACAAATACTAAAGTTATCATCCGGAAACCAAATATTTGACGAATTCTAAGTCCAACTGGGGCCATAATTCAGGCGAAAAATGTTCGGACCGATCCCATATTCGAACTTGACCTGTATTTTGTTGTGATTAAACCACATACCACATTTGGAGCCGATCGGAAAACAAATACTAAAGTTATCATCCGGAAACCAAATATTTGACGAATTCTAAGTCCAACTGGGGCCATAATTCAGGCGAAAAATGTTCGGACCGACCCCATATTCGAACTTGACCTGTATTTTGTTGTGATTAAACCACATACCACATTTGGAGCCGCTCGGAAAACAAATACTAAAGTTATTGTTCGGAAACCAAACGGACGGACGGACGGACGGACAGACGGACGGACGGACGGACAGACGGACGGACGGACAGACGGACAACGCCATAACATAATACGTTCCGTTTTTTCAAACGGGCGTATAAAAACAATGTATCTGGTAGAAGATGCAAGAGTACAAAAACGTCCTGAACCAAAATAGACAGGACGTAAACAGAGGGGATAAACAGAATACCTATTCTGTTTACAAGTTAAACTCCCAAGAATTTAATAAAAAATTCTTCAATAAAAAAGCCGAAAGAGCTTGGGAGTATAACATGAGGGTTCAGGAGAGGGAAGGGAAGTAATACTAACAAAACAACAGTAGAGTCATATTATAATGACAACGTTCAGGAGCATATCTCGAAATTGGGGAACATGAATAATTTTACATAAAAAGTTAAAAAATTGATAGTAATTTATATATTTTTTATACTTACCAATGACCCAGACTTAGCTGGTGCTAACTCTAAAAAATCCAGGGCCAAACACAAATTTTGCCCCCCAATCCCCAAAATTTGCATCTAAAACCAAAAGAAATCATGTCCTAAAGGACCTCCATACTTTGCCCTTACTGCGCATGCGCAGTGTCAAGGACGTTCCGAAATTGGCGCCAATTATCATTCTTACTGGCAGTGCCTGGTCAGCCCTATGTACTCAGCGGGGAGGTAAGAGTTCCCAACTCCTGGGAGGGCCATCCCCGTCTGGGTCATTGGTAAGAATAAAAAATATATAAATTACTATAAATTTTTTAACATTTTTATACTGTACCAATGACCCAGACTTAGCTGAATAGTAAAAAGGCTGGAGGGCCTAGGACATAGAGGAAAATCCAATAAGCTCAACTATATAATATAGAGGCAACCCCTCAAGGAGAAAAGGAGTATTAGGCTTTACATGTATCTTTCTTATTTTATGTTAAATTAGAAAGATACAATACCCTTCATAATTGAGCACAATAACATTCATGTTCTCTATTAACATCCAGTATAACCCTTTATACTAATTATTTTTAAAGTAAGCCAATAAATAAAGTTAGTCCAGAGAATTGAGACTCTTTATATTCTTTAAAAGTGTCCGAGGACTGTATATTAACACCCGTTTGACACTTGACATATACAAATGCTTCACACCGAGCTACACTTTAAAAATATGACATGAATGAATTTTAACATTAATATTACACTTTAAAACCATCCCGGAAACGACTCAGAAATACTGACTTCGGAGGAGGCATTCCCTTGCTTTTCACTATAAAGCAGGTGACCTAAGGGAACACCCTCCCCCCCCCACCCCCCCCCCCCCTTGCCCTGGGTCAAATAGCCCAGAGCGAAGAGGGCAGCCGGACGGAGTCACTGCCGGAACAGAAAGCCTGCATAACTATAGTTGCAACTGTTTAGTGGACGACATTCTGAGCAACAGATAACGGACCTAAACAATGCAGGTCTCCAGAAATGGACTCAATATTTCTGAGATAAAAATTCGTGAATGTGGATGGCTGAGACCAATAAGTAGCCTTCATTAAATCTGTAATAGCAATACTATTAGCGTAAGCCCAAGAAGTAGCAAGAGCTCTTACTTCATGAGCCGAAATCTTAAGCACAGACTGCTGAGAAGAAGATAAATTTTCATAAGCAGTACGGATAGTTAATTGAATCCATCTAGCAATAGAATGGACTGAAATGTCCTTTCTATTAGGCATCAGAGACAGAAAGAAACGTTTTCGTCCCTTTCTGATAAACTGAGATCTCTGTTTATAGATACGTAACGCTCTAACAGGACAGAGTAAAGGCCTACGCCCGTCTGAAGACGGAAGAGCCTTAATAACAATAGGTTCCGGATATTTATTAGGAGCCTGATTCTTAGCTAAAAATCCCACATTAGTAGTGAAGGTGATAGTGTTCCCGACACTACGATAGTGAGAATCATCCACCAACAGTGCATGAAGCTCACTGACTCTTCTAGCAGAAGAGAAAGCTAAGAGAAAAGCTGTCTTATAAGACAAGAATTTGAAATCTACTGTCCCAAGAGGTTCAAATGGCTTTTCCTTCAGTTTAAGAAGAACTCAAGCTAAATTCCATTTAGGAATTAACCCAAGAGTTCTGGGTCTATTTATCGAGAAGTTTCTTACCAACTTAGATAAAGAGACATTAGATCCAATTTGTAAACTATCATGATGTGCATAGGTATCAGATAACATAGACCTATAACCCTTAATAGTAACAGGCTGCAGTTTGATTTCGTCAAACAAGTATACTAGAAAGTTTGTAATGTCTGGTATAGAGGGATCAAAAATATCAACAGAATGATCCCTACACCAACGACGAAAAACCTTCCACTTAGCCGCATAGTTTAGCGAAGAGGAGGTCCTCCTACAGTTAGAAATCGCGTCCACTGCTCGTCCTGTAAAGTGCTTGCCATGCAAGAAGGACCGCACAACGGAAAAACGTGAAGGTTGAGACCTTGTGGGTTGTGATGGAGTTGACGCGATTTCCCCTGCGAAAGAAGATCCTCCCATGGAGGAAGCTTTCGCGGTAGGTCCCACAACAGACACCTGAGTAGATTTATCCACAGTCTCTGTGGAGACAGAGATGCTACCAACAGAATCTTGCATTGAGATTGTTTTATCTTTAGCAATACTTGCTGAATTAACGGCGCTGGAGGATACGCATATCCTATCATTCCGTCCCAAGGGATCGACAGAGCGTCTACTGCAAATGCTCTTGGATCCTGACACGGAGTCACATACGTCTGCAACTGATTGTTGAGATGTGTCGCAAATAAATCTATCATTGGCCGTTCCCATTGGTAGCAAATCTGATTGAATACTTGTTTGTTGAGAGTCCACTCCGACGGCAACAAGCGACCCTTTCGTGAAAGGGAGTCTGCTAGTACGTTCAGACGACCCGGTATATGACGGACCGAAAGAAGAACCTGATGTTCTAGAGCAAACAGAAGGATTCTTTCCGTTAGATTGAACAACGGAATTGAATGAGTGCCTCCCTGATTCCATATATACACCACTACTGTCGTATTGTCGGATAGGATTTGGACATGAGCATTGTGAATAATGTCCATCCAATGACGTAACGCAAGCCAAATTGACATCATTTCCTTGATGTTTATGTGCTTGCCCAGGAATTGCGGATCCCAAAGACCCTGGCATCTCGAATCCGTTGGGATCAATGATGCACCCCAACCTGTTTGACTGGCATCCGTCATAATGGTAAAACTCGGATCCGGCAACTGCAGCGGAACTCCCTGAGTTAACCACTGAATGTTTGCCCAAGTCTGAATCTCTCGTTTCACTTGATCTGACAAGAGAACATCTATGTCGAGCGAATGAATTTTCACACTCCAATTCTGAGTCAAGAAAATTTGGAGAGGACGCGTGCGTAACCGCTCAATCGGAATGAGATCCACAGCGGCTCCGCACAGACCTATCAGTCTCATAAACTCTCTCGTTGTGACTTTGTCTGCGTGCAGACAATAGCGAGCGTAACAACTGACTAATTTCGCTCTGGTTAACGGCAGACGAACGAGATTGTTGTGCGTCTCGAAGATCATTCCCAGATGTGTGAATGACTTGGACGGCACCAGATCCGACTTCTCCTCGTTTATTATAAAACCGAGACGTCAGAGCAATAGAAGTAGATTCTGCACATCGTTCTGAAGCGTTAACTCGTTGCCGTACCTCTGAAGAATGTTGTCCAGGTAGGCCGACGTTACCGCAGACGAATGAGCTCGGAAATACATCATTACCGAGTTCATTACCCGAGTGAAAGCCCAGGGTGCTAGATTCAATCCGAAGCACATCGCCCGGAATTGATACACCACCCCTAGGACTGCAAAGCGTAGATACTTTCTGAATGTCGGATGTACCATGACGTGAAAGTACGCATCTTTGAGATCTATGCTTGTTGCATAATCGTTCACCCGAATACTCGCTCTGACCGATCGAATCGTCTCCATATAAAACTTCGGAGCGACGATCAGCTTGTTTATCCAGCTCAAATCTATGAATGGATGGAACGAGCCGTCTGGTTTCGGAACCAGAAACAGATGGCTGTATAATCCCGGTGTCTCCTGGTTTTCAACAACCTCTACCGCGTTCTTCATTAAAAGAGACTGCACCTCTGATAACAGAGCATCTCTTTTCTGCGGATTTGACGGAAGTTGAGTCCATTTTGGACTTCGAGTTAATGGAGGCTTTCGTTTGAAGGATATCTTTAGACCTTCCGAAATCACCCCTCTCACCCAAGGGTCGTCCGTAATCGACGCCCACTCTTGTGAAAAACTCGACAACCTTCCGCCAACCGGTACGCGATAGAGGTTGAAGCCATCACCTCCTGGACCTGCGAGGCCTGCGGTAGGAGAAACCACGTCCTACACGACCCGCACCTCGTCCCGTCGACCTCGGGGCGTCTGACCGGTTGTCCCGGCCCGAAGGACGTCCCGAACGTGAGTCGCTACCTTGACGGTCTCTTGAATAAGACCAAGAGGACGCACCGGAACCTCTATAGGAACCTCTCTTGGGCGCATTAGACCCAGAAGTGCCTGTCTTACTCTTATCTGCCGTAAATTGCAGAAAGCTTGCCGTCGAAGAGAAGTTCTCCGGAGACCGAAGCGACTCTGAGAGAGTTCTTCACCTTACTATCCACGAGTGTGGATGTAGCTAGGGCTGCGTCACGTCTAACCAACTCCAGGTTTGCCACTGAAAGGGCGGAGTTACACGTGGAATAAGCTACTGCCCTTGAAAGAAGTCTTAAAGAGGATTGTATATCCTGGAATTCTTTCCCTTGAAGACGCAGTGATAACGCCTTAGTAAGATGATCTGCGTAAGATAAGGCATCTAAACTGGCTCTGTTAGACGAAATAGTTGTTTCCAACACCGCGGTTGGAATAGACGCCGACGATGGTAATGATAATTCTAAGTCTTCCGCCTCATCGTCCATACGCAGAGGAACTCTCGGGATACCCTGTCCTGCCATATCGAATTTATTCCTTGAATTAATGAAAGGCAGGTTGAGAGTATTGGCGGACAAGAAACCTGCTTTTCCCGTTTTGGAAGCAAGTTTGAATATAGCGTCGTTCAATAATTCAAATGTTCTTGCAACATTATTGGACTGAGACGGAAACTCGGGAGCGATGTCCCTGAACCACTCAAAGAAATCAGAGTCCAATGACGCTATAATTCTCTTGTCCGGAACCGCAGCAGTCTGGCCCGACGGAACTACTTGAGGGAGAAAGTGCCGGATGAAGTCCACGGCAGCTTTATGTTGTTCCGAAAGGGATAGCTCCAAGTCATCCGTATCCCTTTCACCATCCGGTCGGACCTCATGATGTTCCCGGTCGTCCGCCCCCGATGCTTCGGCGAAGCGTACCGACCCAGCGCCGTTGGATAATTCCCGATCCGACACCGTTTCTGTCGGTTGCTGGGATGCTGCGATAAGTTGTGCTATTTGCACAAGCACGTCCGACATCGAGGCCTGCGGAGGCGCAGTCTTTCGCTGCTTCGCCGAGGGCAGCTCCGCATCTGATGACTCCCGCATACTCTTCCTATGCGAACGTCTGGAGTCCATCGGCCTCGTGTCCCTGGCTACCGGATGGTGTGACCTGGTCGCCGAAGAATCCCTGATCGGCGAAGCTGGTAAAATATCGGCGGTCACGTAGCCAAGGATCGGTCGTGTGCGCTGATGAGAGGAAGAAGCCTGAGCAGTCTCCGCGGACTACCTATACAACGGAGCGTCCCGAGCGACGGACGTGTGCTCCGCTTGCGACACATTTTGTACCACAACATCTGGTCCCAGATGTTGTTGTACGAGAGAGGGGCCTCTCTCGCTCGCGGCCCGGCTGGACCTGGACGAGCTAGGAACCGGACTCGAAGGCTTCCTCCGATCTCTCCTACTATCTGCCGTCACTGGGTGTGCACGTTGAATGTTTATAGTGCTCGCATCACCCAACATTTCCTCCTGGACCGCATCAGACGAAACCGGCTGCCGAACCATTCGGAGAATGGACGCTACACCGGGCGAGCTAGCGGACGACATTTGTTTAATCTCCATGAGCACTTTTGCCGCTAGCTCTGTATTCATTTGTGACAACGGAAGCGCACTTGCGGAAGATGACATGGAAACATCACCCTGTTCTTGTTCCTCTGAAATAGAAACTGATAGAGTAGAGTGACCCTGCGGAGAAAGAGCCGGCATAGCTCTTTCTCCACTAACAACATAACGTGACACACGTTTCCAATGTTTGTCATCCCAATATTGACATATAGAACAGGGATTAGTGAGAGAACACTGACTACAATTAATACAATGATCATGAAAGTCAGAGGAAGATTTCTTCCTATTACAATTTGAACAATATCCTTTCATTGTGAAAAGTCAACAACAAGTCCTAGTTACTCGCACAAACCCCTAACACAAAGATACATAATAACATGATCCATTAATAATGAAAAAACAATTGAAAATCAAAATAATTTTTGAAAAATATTTTTTCAGCGAAGCCCAAGTTTCTGAAAAGTAACGTTGAGCCCCAATGGATCCGAAGGCCAAGTGTGGTCAAAAATTTTAAATTTATATTAAAAAATTAATGCAACACTTACGGATAATAATAATGTATCTGATAGTGAGATAAACTACTCCAAAGGAAAACAGCCCCCCTCAAAAGAGACTGTTGCCAATGTAAACAAACAGTGTAAAAACACCAGAAAACATGACTCCAGGCACTGACAAAACTGGCCCAAAATCAGTCATCAAAATTACACTCTATCTGATGCAAGACAGAGACTCCCAGGGGAGAATCTGCAGAACATCAGATGGAAGATGCAGAACACAACGTTTATACACCCATGGGTGAAAACGTAACTATGGGGAAAATAACAGAAAACATTCTGGAACCAAGCAAACTCTCCCAAGAGAATTTAGAAATGATCTTTCTCAAAAATATGCCAAAAGCATGGGAGAATTGCAAGGGGGGACTTAGAAGACCAGGGGAGAGGAAACACTGAATAAGCAGTGCAACTTTATAGCAAGAATGACAACAAGAGGCCCATGCCTCGAAAATAGGCAACTTAACATAATTTCATAAACAATTTTAAGTACAGCCCTGATTATTTTTTGTCACTCCTTTTTCCTCTCCTCCTTCTATATCCTCCTTAGAATCACCATTTCTCCAATAATTACGTGTCTGGCATCCTTTAAACTGAGATTTACAAGCACAAAGATCAGTGAGATGTTGACTGATGAAGGGCCAAACAGAGAATGATAATTGGCGCCAATTTCGGAACGTCCTTGACACTGCGCATGCCCAGTAAGGGCAAAGTATGGAGGTCCTTTAGGACATGATTTCTTTTGGTTTTAGATGCAAATTTTGGGGATTGGGGGGCAAAATTTGTGTTTGGCCCTGGATTTTTTAGAGTTAGCACCAGCTAAGTCTGGGTCATTGGTACAGTATAAAAATTTATAAAGTTAGAGCCCTGAACATCCGAAACCAAGATTATTCACTTCCAGTATCCTGTTACACTGTTGATTCCATGAAAACCATCACCGATTTGTGTCTGACATCTTCAAAAATGAGAATTTAAAGCACAGATGTCATTTCAGTTGTTACTGACTTTGGGCCAAACAGAACAATGATGTTTGTGCCAATTCCGGTCTCTTCCTGGGTACTGCGCATGCAGGGCCAGATAGGACTTTTAATTTTCAGCATGGTATACAAATTTGGGGGATTGGGGGGGTTCAAAATTTGTGTTTTGCCCTTAATAATATTGAGGTTGCACCAGCTAAGTCTGGGCCATTGGTTTTAGTATAAAAATATACTCAGTGGGTAAAGAGTTAAATTACCCACCCATTATAAACATAAATACAATACACTGTTGCCTAGTAGAGGTATGTTATGGTGTTATGGCTCATGATAAATAAAATGTTCTTCAGAAAATTGTTAATAATGATTTTTTAATGCCACATGCTACTGAATTTTTCATCAAATCAACAAAGCAGCTATGACTTCATTTTATCTGAAATACAAAAAACTTGGCAAGTTAACCCTTTACCTAATAAATCAGCCCAATCCTCCCACGTAATTTACAAACTTAGCAGCTGAAAAAAAAATTTTTTCCCAATTTTTTTAACAAAACAATATCATGTGACTCATTTATTTATGTATTTATTTATTAATTGGTGTTTAAGGTCATATACTTATGCACAATGGCTAATCATGACCGTGACAGTTTTACGGGTGGAGGAAGACAGAGTACCCGGAGAGAACCACCAAGCAACGATGAGCAGCTGCCAGCTCCCCAACATCGTGACTCCGCACTGCATCACAGACAGGGTTAGATTGGTTGAAGACATGCGCACCATCGGCGTGCAGTACGCCTTAGTACACAGCATCATCGTGCCCCCATGTGGACAATCGGGGTGAAGTGCCTTGCCTAAGGACAGAATGCGGGAGTCCGAATCGATCGCTCAGACGGTCACCCATCCGAGGACTAACCAGGCTCGACGTTGCTTAACTTCGGTGATCTGACGAGAACTGGTCACTGCAATGCCACCGTGCCCAATGTGACTCATTGGAATGAGCTCATTCCAATGAGGGTAACATGACATGGGCTTTTTGAATTTTTTTTTCTTTAAATTTGAAAAAAATAATAATTAAAATAACAAATTTTGATATTGTGTGCATTGGGTAAAGGGTAAAAAGAACTGAGGACTAAACAGAGAGGTGAAAAAGTATGAATTTTACTTGCCAGAACCTAGATAGTGTTGAAACTGTGGCTTATTGTATTCACCTAGGACTGTCTTCCAAATTTCAATGGTAATGCATACCTACACCCACTAACAGTATAGACTTGTGATGAATTTAACCCTTAAGGGCCTAATTCCGACTTGGATCACTTTTCCTGCAATAGAACAAGTGTCCCAATATGCAGTACCAGGGTTAACTCAGAAATTACATTCTAAGTACCCTGGAAGTTGTTTTTAGACAAATCTTGGCTGCCTATATAGGCAGCCAAGAATTGCCTAAAAACAACTACAAAGCCACAGAATGTAGAACTGTCAAAGTGTAGCAAAAATATATACTACTCAAAGTTTGCTAAGCACCACATATTTGACACATCATGACATTTTCTTGTGACACATTTGCGATATTTTTGGTGGATATGATTGAGGAGTGTATTGAGATGGTCCCCAGTGTTTACATTAGCTCTCTTGACAGGCAGGTGTTTCGTGACAGTCATGGAAAGCATGTACCCCTTGATTTTCATGATGTTTTCGTGTACTGTCGACATGTTCATGAGATGTGTAGGGTATTCAGTCTTCATTTCAACACAAACCCTGGTGATTTAATGATTGAATATGGCGAATGCAAATGTAAGAAAACATTTGTCTGAACCAGAAATGTGGTGGACTGTAGGGATGGGGGAACAATGGGCTACCCATCGTCAGGTTGGTGAAGATCCTGGTGTGCACCATACGGTGATCACCAGAGCCTGGGCAACATTTTAGCAGCATGGCACACCAGTCAGATGACATGGTGGTGGCAGAGACAGGGCAACATCTGCAGCTGAAGACCGTTTTTTGATCATTCAGGCCCGTAGGAACTGCTTTGATACAGCAACCCAGCTTTGCAGTGACCTTCAGAATGCATCTGGGGTACATGTTTTGATGCAGACTACCCAGGCAAGGTTGCACGAAGGTGGTCTCCGATCGAGAAGACAATGTATTCGCATTCAGCTGTCCCAGAGCCACCACCAGGCATGATATGAATGGGCCATGGATCACGTTGGATGGACTAGAGAAGATTGGCGGCCTGTCCTTTTTACAGATGAGTCAAGTTACTGCCTAGACAACACAGGTAGGCATTCTAGGGTATGGAGAAGACCAGGAGAGCGATTCCATGCAGCCAACATTGCTGAGCATGACCGCTATGGTGGAGGGTCAATAATGGTCTGGGGTGGCATCAGCTGAGATAGACGTACTGAGCTCTGTGTCCTTGACCGTGGTACATTGACTGCACAGTGGTATATTGATGA
The DNA here is from genome assembly GCA_031216915.1 of Pictodentalium vernedei. Taxonomy (NCBI): domain Eukaryota; kingdom Metazoa; phylum Mollusca; class Scaphopoda; order Dentaliida; family Dentaliidae; genus Pictodentalium; species Pictodentalium vernedei. Next base: position 168,441,606 of record CM062294.1, read on the forward strand.
GATCCTGGATGCCCACTTCAGATTGTATGCAGGTGCAGTGGGTGATAGATTCATTCTGATGGATGATAATGCCCATCCTCATGTTGCCCATGCTGTCTGGGAGTACTGACAGAGGGAGGGGATTGAGCGTATGGACTGCCCAGCAAGATCCCCTAACCTCAATCCAATTGAACATGTCTGGAATGAGTTGCAGCTTGCAATTTCCGTCTGTCCAGTCCAACCAAGAAGTGTTCAGGAGCTTGGTGCCAAGCAGGTCTAAGAATGGAACAACATCCCACAAAGGACCATCTGGAACCTGACTGGGAGAATGAGAAGGCGTTGTCAAGCTGTAATTAACAATAATGGGTCTCTTACTCGATACTGAACCTATATCCGTTTGCTCAGTCAACTTTTTGGCAAATTTGAAAAATTTCCTCTTTTACAAATAATAACCATTTTCCATGGTTGTCGTATTCAAAAGCTAAAAAATAATGTCAAACATAAACAAAATCTTAATTTCTGTGCTTAAATCATTAAAGATATAATTAAATAAAAAATATATACACTTTTCATAACAATATTACAACTAAAACGTAAAACAAGTAGTTGGAAATACTTGGTGCTTAGCAAACTTTGAGTAGTATATAAAAATCTCCAGGCCTAAGGGTTAAGCAACATACCTGACAGAAATGGAAAACACATGAAGCAAAGCTTGATGCACTGGATAGTAAATTCTGAATAAATCCTCTGGATGTCTGAAATTTTTCAGCAACTTCCCAAACTGTCTTCTGTTTCCACAATGAGTAGAGCATTAGAGTTAAATAGAATCTCTTTACAGCATTTTCATCAACTTTCTGAAAAAAAGATTTTTGGGTAGCTACTGAGTTCAAATTCATTGTCTCAAAATCTTCTGCAACAAACTCTTTCATGAGACAAACTTTTTTTGCAACTCTAAAAAATGTAACAATTTATACTTTACACAATTTAAATGTATTTATTAATTATTTATTGGTGTTTAAAGGTCACATATTTCTGCACATTGCAACATGGACATAAGTAAAGATCAACCAACTGTTTATAACAAGGTTGCCCATTTTAGAGGACTTTTGACCCAGATACTGGTTACTGGCAGGGGCACCAGAAGAGCTGGGTGAGGGCACTTTCTTGTACTACAAGTATGGAAAAATCATGAAAATGACATGAAAATTCCCAAACTATGGAAAAGTCCACACATGAGAATTTAAATAGAATTAAACAGACACATATCCTCTCTTTGATAATCGTGAAACACTAAAAATAATTTAATTTTACATGAATTTATTAAGTTTTACCATAGTCAAAGGGTCACTTTGTTCACCTTCCCTGTGCCTCCATCCCCCTAGTGAAGGACAACAGGGGCAAGTGCCCCCTCTCCCCCCTACTCTGGCACCCCCAGGTTATCATGTCCTGTTTTACCACTAAAACATAGAGTGTGTTCCACAATAAAGGGTTAAGAACAGTAAACCAAAACAGTGTGCACAGCAAACATGCACTGCTCAACTTCCGGTGGTTTCCACAGGGACAAAATTTAAATTCAACAGTGCAAAATCTGTGTTCGTCATTAATATTTGTTCACATGTCTCTGCCTCATTACAAATAACAGAAAAGTGCCTGTAATTCTAACAAGAAAAATCCATACAGGCTAAATAATTTCTCTTTCAAGAAAATTTGAAGCATACCCACTGAACTGAAGCTTTTTAATTGTGGTACTCACACTGACCCACACTTCAGAAAGGAGCCCAAATAAGGGCTTCCATCAAAACGTGTAAAATATAGGGCACCAAATAAAAGATGTGCCATTATGAGAGATAACATTGTCACTGCACAGATGGACAAGACAAGCATACCAGAAAATAAGTGGTCAGACAAGGACAATGTCAGGCACAAAAAGGCTAATGTCTGACTGAGCTTCAAAATAATCAGTCAAAATGTCTGATGCCAAAATTATCAATGAAGTTCAGTGATCAGAACATCATGCATGCTGGAAATCATGTAAATAACCAGCAAGCCTAAAATTAATGATTACTGTGGTTTCTGGTCCTGGCAAGTTGGGATGTGTGAAGAAAGTGACTGTACGGCTCATCAGTATTAACAGCATGTGAAGGAATATGAGTTGATATAGCCATACATGTATCTAAATTACGTCTAAACTGTAATTCAGTTCCAATACAGAATGAAACCAATCATACCTTGTTTGGCAGGGCTCAATATTGAGCCCTGCCAAACAAGGTATGGTTGGATGAATTCTGAGCAGTTTTGAGATGAAGGTACATGTACACACAAAAGACATTATATCAAATACTCAAACTTCATTTTGTAATATGTCAGATACCATTCATAAATGACAGACATGATTCTTTTGGTGTCTGACATTTTGTCTGGAAGCACAAAGAAAATTATTTATAGGCCTGAAGACAAGTGATTTTGGAGAATTGTGGCCGAGTGGATAAGTGCACTGGTCTCATGCCAGAGGACTCGGGATCGGTCCCCAGTCGGGGAAAGTTCTCGAGGTGTCCAAACACTCTCTATCAACATCAATTGTGGGGTAGATGCTGTCACAGCATACCGTCTGTGCGGAGAGAGACACACTTCGTGCAGGCTAAAGATCCTTTTGTAATATTCGAGAAGAGCCAGGCCACGAAGTTGGCACTACAAAGGTCATCACACACACCTGAGAATTGGGCCAAGGAGAGGTGTTAATATAAGTTGAATAACTTGTTTGCCAATCATTGTAAAACAAATAACATTAAATTAAGTGATTTTGGAAAGTGGATGTTATTTTTCATTTTTCTCAAATGAATGTACTTCATACAATATTATCAAGAAGTTTATTTGTATGTTCTGTGTCAGAAACTGTTATAACATGATATACCAGGGATGGACCCAGGGTCGATTTGATACCTGTTACAGGTTTTCACAGCATTTTTTTTGCTGAGGAAACCAGGATGAATTACCAGGACCAGGTGATGCAACTCTTCAGTATATTTCAAAACCATGAATTACTTTCAGTGATATTTATGGATTGTATATATCAAACTTGGGATTTTGAGGCACACAATTGCACTTGTGTACCATAGCATCTGGATTTGAAATGCAATGCAGAAACAAGCCAAGACCAATACCGGGTCTGGACCTGCGTCGCTGCATGCAATGGCTGTACGGCAGATCTGAAAATTAGATACGCGATACAACTCATCATTATGAAGCAGCAGACCAAATATAAAATCATTCCCTTTCATAGAAGCCAAGAAAACTTTGACGGAAGAAGTGTTTTGGATGGACGACTGACGGACGGATGGACAGACTGATGGACAGACAGACTGATGGATGGACGGACTGATGGACGGACGGATGGAGTTGAGCGGTTACTAGACCTGCTCTGCCGCTGGCGACGCAGGTAAAAATTGAGCACATCGCAACTTTTCCCACGTAGATTTTCATTTTAATGTGAAAGACAGACAGACACACCTATGAAATGTTTCCATTCAATATTAGGGCATTTACTTATGCACACTAGATTATTTTTCACATATGCATAAGTTTTGGTTTGTGGCACTTGCATTTTACTTCTTTGGATCAATTTATTCAAAATTTCATGCCAATTTTCCCACAGAATTGTAATCTACAACTGATAGCACTAATTGCACTTGATCAGGTTAGTACACCAGAACAACAGAGTCATGCAAGTGGCACACATCGGCTGTTGGTCCCAATGACATGAATTTGGCCGAGTCCATTTGTACATCATGGCCTGAAAGTAAATGAGTGCAATATACCAGCATAACTACGCCATCTTGGGCAATTGTGTGTTACCACTTGTACCATGGCTTGCATTCCATGGGAAAGTTGACATGAAATTTTTGAATAAACTCATCTGAAAAAGATATTAAATGCAAGTGCAACGAATCACAACATATGCAGTTGTGCAGAGTAATCCATTGTGCTAAAGTACAAGCCCTCATATTGAATGTAAATGTTTCATAGTTGTGAAACTCCCACTTCTAATGGTGCCTGAATTTTTGTTATTGTCATTACACACCTTTCCAAAATATATACATAATTAGGGGACATTTGTTTATTTTTGCTATAAATTCAATTATTAAGGTTGTTTTTAATGATCTAAGCATCAACCACTTATGGTTCAGTCAAATCCTGGTAGGTGCACAAAAACAAAATGGTCCACTTGGATTTGAAACCAGGAGCACACTGTACTGTGCATCTACTTTTTCCAAAATCGAAAGACTGATATATGTAAAAAGGCATCTTTATGATGATGTTTCACCACTCTTACTTTCCTGCTCCAATAACCACCATAAAATGAAAAAGGAAATTCCACCAATTCAAAAGTCCCAGAAAACATATTAAAAATCTAATTTTGAATAAACTGAAGAGACTATGTAAGGAACTGATAATGAATGCAGACTTATATTTCGACGAGAATCCAATAATCGATTCACGCAAAGATTTGTCACATAAAACCAGCAGGACTCCATGTAAATTCTCGCTGCAACTCTGCTGGGATTCGCATAAAAAGAATTGAGTCGATTTAACCCTTTAACAACATAGCGACAGCAAATTAACCAGTACAATGCTAACATGACCTGAAACATCCTGACATTTGGCAATAAAATGGTACAAATATGGCTGTCATTGTCATCATTCCACAGACATCTATATTTGTAAGGTTTTATTGGTGTCACAACTGTGTTGTGCCTTTTGAAGTGTAGCAGTGCAAGGGTGTTTGTGGTGGCTGTTTAGCCGTATTGTATTTCTAGTGGGCAGTTGTTTATTAGTTTTTACACCTGAGTTGGTTCTGTGTGAATAGAAGATTGTGAGGAGTTGGCACATGATAATTGATTTTTTCTCTTGTCTGCCTTCCATGTCATCAGTTATAAAGTTTTTTGCTGAATGTGAATGAAAAATGAAATAAGATCTTATTTGTTGATAAAAGAATTATTCATCTGGGGTTAATTGTGGTAATTTGATGCATGGTGGTTAACCTGTGGTTATATTGGTCGGATGGTATGCTGGGATCTAGTTGTGAATCAGATGTGAATGTCCTGTGTCACATGTAGTGGTGTTCCAGATGCACTTTCATGATGATTGTTTAATTGGTGTAGAGAACCGATAGACTTGTGATGTATTATAAATTAGAAGTAGTATACCATGTATTTTCTGATCCACAAATTCTATACATTAAGTATAAACTTATAACCTGTGATTGCCATTGTAAAGTACTTATGCTGTAAAGGGACATTTTATATATACGATAGGTGGATAGCATATGAGAGTGGTTTAGTGACCCCAATCATGGCGTTATCCTATGCAGAATGTTGACTTGTGAGAGTTATGATAATGTGTTAAGTTGTGGACTGATTTCAAGTCGGTGTTCAGAGAAATTCTGCAATGTAAAGTATTACAGATATGTTTATTGACATCCAATGTCGGTGCTGTTGACTCACAGAAGTCAGAGTAATTCCTATGTAAGACTTAATTTAGATGATAATTAGTCGGAGATATTTGTAGACTGTGGTCGGGGAAAATAGATAAGCATTATTTGACTTGGATCAGTCGGTGTTTACTAAACTGATAGTGTAAAAGATACTCTGTGAATAAGTGATATATAACTTAACTTTTTGCAGTCAATGATTCGATATTGTGCTGTATGTGTAGTCAGATGCAAGTATGTATGGGATAGGCCTATAGTGTCAGCGCATGATAGAATTGAAATGAATGTGATGGGTGAAATACTGATTGTATACAATATTTACACAGATTTAAGTATATGTTATATTGTGAATACTTTAGCTAGCAAATAGAGGAATAGAACTTTAATTACTCTTGTTCAATTGCAAAAATACCTGCGGATCTATTTGGTTGCATTTCCCGTGTGACAATTGGTAAGCATTGTTTATTTTTTTTTTAAATTATCAAATTCAGTTTATGTTTAAAAAATTAAAAAGCTGTGTTGGGTAAAGGGATAACATGTGCTATTAGTATAGAACAGGGGTTCAACCATGGTGGCCTCATGGGATCCTGGGACACTCATATCAGGTATGAATTCTTGCAAACATTTTCGAGAGAATCCAAATGGATTCTACCAAATTTAGATGAAATATAAGCCCTGGAATATCATCAATGAACTCATGTAACAAAAGTAAAAGCAATCTAACCTTTCTTGTTGCTTGACAGGAAGCTTTCCTGATGATATAATTTTCAGATACACCAATCTGGCTAGCCACCTTCAATTCAGCAGGATCCAGATGAAGAATCTGAAATCAAAATGATATGTAACACAGACATCGTTGTTTTAGAATTCAGAGACTTACAAAGATTTATCCTTTTCAAAAACTTACATGTAAAAGGAAACAATAAGGCAAAAAAAAAGAAAACTATTGTCATTATCACGCAATCCCTCCCTGAAACTGAACACCCTCATTAGACATTTTACTGCTTGCAGTGCCTTCCAATATTACTACAAAACAAGAGGCCCCAAGGGTCCTCAATCACTCATCTGATAAAGTGGTTCAAAGAAATATTTATGTATCACATTCAGTTAGTCATGGTTCATCAACACTACAGAGGAATAAAGTCATGAAATTATTCATCATTTTAATGTCCATGTCAGATGATTATTATCACAGGTCTTCCTGACTACTTCCAATTTTATCAGCTGCAGACATGCACTGCCAAACATCCAAGGGTTGTTATGTCACAGCAGTTTGAAAGGCAAATTTTATGGAAAAACACTTAGGAATGGGTTTGAACCTAACCTGCTCACTTCCCAAAGCACCCCCTCCCCCTTCCAGGAACCTGGTTTGAACAAACTTGAATCTAACCCGCCTAGAGATGTTGTATACTAAATATGACAGGGGTTCTGACTGGTGGATCTGAAGAAGAAGATTTTTAAAGAAATTCTCTCATATTGCCTTAAGTTAAGATTCGGGCTCCCACAGGAAGCCCCAGGGACTCAATTTGAACAAACTTATAACTGACTCTCTTATAGATGTTGTATACCAAATATGAAATGATTCTGACTAGTGGATTTCAAGAAGTTCTGACTAGTGGATTTGAAGAAGATTTTTAAAGAAATTTCCTCATTTTGCACCAAGTTAAAAATTGGGCTCCCATAGGGAACCCAAATATTAACCCAGCAACCCAATGTGAACAAACTTGAATCTTGCACCCCCCCCCCTCTCCCTAGAGATGTTGTATACCAAATATCAAAAGATTTTAATTGATGGTTCTGGAGAAGATTTTAAAAGAAATTCCCTCATATTGCACTAAGTTAAAATTCAGGCACCCATTGGGAGCCCAAATATTAACCCAGGGACTCAATTTGAACAAACTTGAATCTGCCCCCACTTAGAGATGTTGTATACCAAATATCAAAATATTCTGAGTGGTGGATCTCAAGAAGGAGATTTTTTTTAAATTTCCTCATATTGCACTAAGTTAATATTCCGGCTCCTATAGGGAGCCCAAATATTAACCAAGGGACCCTATTTGAACAGACGTGAAACTGACCCACCTAGGGATGTTGTATACCAAATATGAAAGGATTCTGACTGAAGAATCTGAAGAAAATTTTTAGAGAAATTTCCTCATAATGCACTAAGTTCAAAATAAGCCCAAATATTAACCCAGTGACTCGATTTGAACAAACTTGAATCCTGCCTGCCCGCTCCCAACCCCCCCCCCCCCCCCCCCCCCCCTTTGAGAGGTTGTATACCAAATGTGAAAGCATTCTGACTGGTGGATCTTAAGTAGAAGATATTTTTACTACAACCAATGGCCAAACACAATTTTGAACCCCCAATCCCAAAAATTGCATACAACAATGGAAATTAAAAGTCCTATCTGGCCCTCCATACTTTTGTACTTCCACATGCGCAGTACCCAGGAAGAGACCGGAATTGGAGCAAACATCATTCTTTGTCTGGCCCTAAGTCAGTAAACATCTCAACTGACATCTGTGCTTTAAATCTCTTTTTTGGTGGATGCCAGACACCAATCAATGAAGTATATGGTGGATTCAAGGCAGTAAATGGATGATGGAAGTGAACAAAGGTGGTTTGAGACATTCAGGGCTGCAACTTTTTAATAATATGAAAATAATTTCATGTTATCCAATTTCGGGATATACGCCTTGATGTAATTAATTTTGCTAATGATTTTCCTACTGTTGGTTATGTGTTCCTTCCCCCTCCTTCCATGAACCCTCTGGTTAAACTCCTAAGCTTTCTGGCTCTTTTTTTTATTGAAATTTTTTATTAAATTTTTTGGGAGTTTAACGTGTGTTGTACAGAAGGTTTATTCTGTTTATCCCCACTGTTACGTCCTCACCCTTGTGTTGTTATGGTCTTGCATCTTCTACCGGATGCACTGTTTTTTCTTCACATGAAGACCTAGCTTTGCATCAGGTAACAGTTAATTGCTTACTGACTTGGGCCTTTTGTGTGCCTACTGTCTAGTTTCTGGTGTTTGTCCACACACAGGCTCTCTCGGGATGACCTTGGGCTCATGAGGTTCCCTTAGGGAACTTGAGCATTTTCAAAAAATAATTTCGAAAAAAATTTGTTTTCATTTATTTCGAAATTATTTTTGGTTGTCTTTGTCATGTATCCATATAATGTATTATTATATGTTAGATTTTAGGAGTGCAGTGGACTTTGTTTTGATTGTAATTATTATTTATGAAGATTACTGCTCTTACCGGTAGTGTAGGGCGAGGAAGTCTACATCAGATTTACATGCATGTTGCCTTGCCTGTAGTTGCTGCACTCCTACTGATTAAGGTCCCACTTGTGTGGTCGGGGTTGACTCATTGGGACACTAACATTGGAAGCAGGTGTCATGTTACATATTCGCAGTGAATTTCCGATGCCGGAGCTGTCACTGCAAGATAATTCAAGTTTTCAGTTTCTTTTCCACAGGAACAAGAACATGGTGATGGTATTGCGACACCCGTCTAGAATGTGCTGCCGTCGTCGTGCTCTGAGGAGCAAACAGAGCTAGCTGCAAAGGTGCTGCTGAATATCAAAGGGAATAAGGCCTCTTATTCCAGCATCTAGCTTGACCGGTGAGGCGGTTACCCTATAGTGGGAGCCGTAACACTGGGTATGTCCATTGCGGTTGAGGGGAGTGTAGATTTGGGTAGAGTGAGCACCTTATAAACAAAAGCTCACACAACGACGATGGCAAAAAAAGGGGAAGAAGCCTGCAAGTTTCTCTTTGGGAAGCTCGGCGAGGTCTGGGATCAGGCCGCGAGCGGGAGAGCCTTCTCTAACCCAGTAACAGTCGGAGTCGACTGATTCCAGAGTGCTTCCCCTCTTTGATTTGAAGAATATTCCTTCAAAAAGGGAAGGGGGGGGGGGGGGGTGATTTCTCTTCACCTCTTCTGACCTGATAATAAGTGCAACTATGAGTGGAGCTATTTTTGTCTGTAGATTATTACTGATCTTATATACAGCTTGTTCTATTATATATATGGTGTGTGTTTGCGGGCGTTAGTCTCTCACTCTCGGACATGCCATCCTGATTTTAAGTGGTTTATTCTGGACTAGCCTTAAAATTGGGGGCTTGTTACACTCAATTACCATAATCATTCACGTTAAGTAATACGGAATTACATGGATATGGCTCCTTATTTTGATGATGTCTTCTCTATTAATGTATAGAAAGACATACATGTAATTCCTTAAAAATTTTAATCTCCTTTTCACCTTGGAAGTTTAATACAGGCTAAGGAGCTGTATTTGGTCTGGTAATTATTTAAGTCCTAGGCCCCTTTTACGATTCAGCTATGTCTGGGCCATTGGTTGTAGAATAAAAATATTATAAATTCAAAGTAATTTGTATATTTTGTATATTTACCAATGGCTCAGATGGGAATGGCCCTCCCATGAGTGGACACTCATACCTCCCCGCTGAGTTATCTCTTTAGTAGGCACATCTACAAAGAATGGTGTTGGCGCCAATTCCGGTCTCTTCCTGGGTACTGCGCATGCGCAAGTACAAAAAGTATGGAGGGCCAGATAGGACTTTTAATTTTCGTTGTTGTATGCAAATTTTGGGAATGGGGGGTTAAAAATTTGTGTTTGGCCATTAGTAATATTGAGGTTGCACCAGCTAAGTCTGGGCCATTGGTAAGTATAAAAAATATACAAATTACTTTAAATTATAATTAAAGTGTCAATGACACTGTAGCTCAACTTGACAAACTTGAACTTGGTGAGTTATAAATGAAATGGCAAAATTGAAGATCATTGGTACCAATGTTATTTGATGAAATTTCAACATAACAGCATTGTGTGTGCACAACATCAGAGTAATCCATGCATTTTTAAATGTAAGCTGTAAGACTGGTTAAAGGAAGAATGTTGATACACAAATGCAGTATGTTCAGAGGTTATTGTAAATGGCAACTTTTTTCCCAGAAATGAATGCTAATCAACAGCTCTTATCTCGAGTTCTTGACTAATAAGCACACAAAGTTCAAAAACAATCCTATGATAAATGTGGCCTGTAGGCCATGTCAAAGAATGTTGATGCACAAATGCAATAAATTCAAAAATTGTTGCTGACAGCAACAGTTTTTGATGGAAATGAAAAGAAAATCAATAGCTCCTATCTTTGTCACCCTGCATAAGCATACAAAGTTTCAAAACAACCTGATAATGAATGTGCCCTCTGAGGCATGCCAAAGGAAGATGTTAATGCACAAATGCACTAAGTAGAAGGTCATTGCTTTGTGGCAATGGTTTTTGGGGGATTTTTTTTTTTATGGAAATTCATAAATATACCCTACAGAGAGTGCAAAAGTGATAAGTTGATTCACAAATGCAGTAAGTTCAAAAGCTGCTGATAACGACAATGACTTTTTATGGAAATTAAAAAATAGCTCACATCTAGAGGTCACCCCAAACACACATACCAAGTTTCAAAGTGATCTGATTATAAATGTGCCCTGAAGGGTGTGTTAAAGGGAAATATTGAGGTCTGACTAAACTAAGTTCAAAGGTCAGCGGCAACATTTTTTGACAGAAATGGAAGAAAATCGACAGCTCCCATATAGGTGTCACCCCACACAAGCACATCAAGTTTGCAAAGCAATCCAATCTTAAATGTGCCCTGCAGGGTGTGTCAAATGGAAATATTGATGCTTAACTGCACTAAGTTTTTACTAAGTTCATCGAAGGTCATTGCCAGTGGCAACATTTTTGGACAGAAATCGAAGAAAATCAATAGCTCCCATCTAGAGGTAACCCCAAACAAGCATACAAAGTTTCAAACCGATCTGATCATAAATGTGCATGCCAAAGGAATATATTGATGCCTGACTAAACTCAGTTCAAAGATCATTGCCAGTGGCAACATTTTTTGATGGACAGAATTGGAAGAAAATCGATAGCTCCAATCTAGAGGTCACCCCAAACAAGCATGCCAGATTTCAAAGCAATCCAAACATAAATGTGCCCTGTAGGATGTGCCAGAGGGAAGAATAGAGGACTGACTAAACTAAGTTCTAAGAACGTTGGCCGCGGCAACATTTTTTGACGGAAATTGAAAAAAATCGATAGCTCCCATCTAAAGGTCACCCCAAACAAGCATACCAAGTTTCAAAGCGATATGATCATAAATGCGACCTGTGAGGTGTGCCAAAGGAAACTGTGGATGTACGTACTAACGTACAAACAGAAGTGATGGCAATAGCTTAGCTTGACTTTGTTAAGTTGAGCTAAAAATTGTTACATTTCCCCATATTGCACTAAGTTAATAAACTTGAAACGGACTCACCAGGGGATGTTGTTTCCCAAATATGAAAGGCTTCTGCCTGGTGGATCTGAAGAAGATTTTTAGAGAAATTCCCTCACATTGCACTGAGCTAAAATTTGGGCTCCCATAACTATAGGGAGCCCAAATATAAACCAAGAAACTTGATTTGAACAAATCTGAATCTGCCCCCCTTCGAGATGTTGTATACCAAATATGAAAGGATTCTGACTAGTGGATCTGAAGAAGATTTTTAAAGAAATTTCCTCATACTGCACTAAGTTAAACTTTGGGCTCCAATAGAGAGCCCAAATATGAACCCAGGGACCCGATTTGAATACACATGCATCTGACCCTCCTAGAGATGTTGTATAGCAAATATCAGAAGATTCTAATTGATGGTTCTGGAGAAGATTAAATATATGGGTACTATCAGAGTTATGCCCCTTGTGGTGCCCCCTGGGCGTGGCAAGTTTATTTAAACAAACTTTAATTGACATAGAAGGAACATGCACACCAGATTTGGTTCAATTTGGCCCAGTAGTTTCTGAGAAGTTGATAATGCAAACTTAACGCCTGATACCAGGCAGAAAGTGATAGTAAAGCTACCCCTGAGCTTTGCTCAGGTGAGCTAAAAACAGGAGGCTCAAAAATTTTTTATGATTTTTATTGATAGGAGTAACTGAAATATGAAGTGTATACCCAAAGACAGTCTACATCTTGTGGCTTTGCAGTTATTTCTAGGCAGGTCTGGGCTGCCAACATAGGCAGCCAAGACTAGCCTAGAGAAGATTGTGAAGGCATTTAGAATGTAACTTGCAAGTTTCTACAGAGATGGCATGTTGAGGAACCTGTTCTTTTGCTGTTAAAGGTGATGCAGTCCAAATTAGGCCCCTGATGGTTAAAATCATATGAGTTAATTCGTATAATTATACACTTTCTGTATATTCTATGTGTGAAAAGACAGCAGAAAGCCTCTCAATTCAGGTTAATTACAAGCAAGAAAAAAACATGAAAAATAAAACCCTCTCGCCCTCACTGATTTGAAAATAAAACTGTCCGAGAAACAATTTAATAATTTGTTTGTGTGGCCTAACTTATTAATTTTCTTTTTCACAAAAGACATTGGAATTTCTCATTCAATCTGGAAGATGATTTTAATCACTATGGACTTGGATACTGCACCAAATCAGTTCACACCACTGACAAGTTTTAGTGCAGCTACTGCCAGGTCACAGACTTACAGAAATTGGTTCACATTAACACATTAAAATAAACAAGGTGACTGATTTTTCATTCTCCTAACTAGCTCCTCCTAGCTAATGGTTGTGCATTTTCATTACCATCAGAACAGGCAGGGAAACTTAAGTTCTCAACTGGAAACAAATTTAGGCACAAAAATCTATTCTTAGTAAATACCCTCAATATCTGACGTTACAACATATAATGGTACACAGAACACCGAACATATATAACAAACATATCTGTAAAGTTTAAGTACAACTGGTCCAGGAAAATTCATGTTCTCATCTGGAAACAAATTTACGCACAGAAATCGCTTTATAGTAAGAATGACCTCACAATATTTAACCTTTTGACCTGAAAAAGTACACAACACATTTAACATCTATAGGTTTCATGCATGTTAACCCATAAAGGCCTGCTTCCATCTTTTACAACCTCTGAACAGGTCCCCTTAACAACCCATCATAAGGAGGTCCTGTTGACAACAGATAAATTAGGTAAGCAGTGGTTTTCAATCAAGCCTAGGCAGCCTGTTAAGGCAGCCAAGACTTGACTAGAAATCACTGCTAAGCCACTGGACATCTGGAGGCTGTGGGCTGGTGGAAATTCACGACACTTGTCTGGGCCAAAAAGGGTTAAGTGTCATAACAATTGGCTAAGGGAAACTTAAGTTCTCCTCAGAATACGGAATACAGACAGACAAAAGAACAGATAGACAGGGCGATTACTACACAGCTTCCCTCTGAGGTCCTAATTAAGAGTTGTGAGTTTTGAATGAGCCTTCCACAATAATCTTGATAAGTGGAAAGAGGAATACTGAACTAATTATTATATGGTGATGCTTAAACACAACAACTACTATTTTTAGTTGTATGATCTGATATCACCAAAAGTAAACAATCTTTGCAGAGAATGAAGAAAAATAGAGGATGCCACCAAATTAACGAACACTAGCAAACAAAATATAAGCGATCAAATAATAATTTGAATATTCAAAATGTTCATTTCAGCACTATGCATTATTAATCTTTTCATCTCCTGAATTCGTTCTACTGTGATTTCAATCTTGGATCAGGGATAAGAATGGCACCAACTGAATTCATTGAAACTGGCTGAAATTCTAACATTTGTAAGGACAAATTTGTGAAATTTATGTATCACAAAAAAATGAAACAACTTTACAGTGAACCTGTTGGTTGAGAAATATTTTATTTCTATAAATTTCACAGAAATAAAATTTCCTCATTTGGGAATAAGTTCACTGAAATTAGGTAATTTGCTGAAATTTCTCATCCCTGATGAGTGCATTCATTTCACAACCACAGCATTTTTTGCACTAGATAATGAATGCTGCTATTCAATTTCTGAACATGACTGAGTGCCACTATGGTGTGCAGTAACTCGTTGGTTAGAGCATTGGACTTAAGATCAAAGGGTCAACAGTTTGATCCTGGTAAGCATCATCTGCATTGTATCATTAGGCAAGGCACTTCATCCTGACTGCTTATGTGGGAGTACACATCAATAAATTTTGTATTTTTATTTATTGGTGTTTAAGGTCACATATTTCTACACAATCGATTATCACGACCACAAATGGAAATAAAGTCAAGTCAATAGTTTATACCCATGTTGCCAAGTTTAACTCTTAACCCACTATTTTTGGGATATTTTTCATCAAATCTAGTCATGGCTGCTGCAATGCAGCCATGACTGGACTTGATGAAAAATTCATGTAAATTTAACTCAAGGAATCAAGGGTAAAATATGATAAATTTTATGTAATTTGTATATTTTTTATACTTACCAATGGCCCAGACTAGCTGGTGCTAACTCAAATTAAAATCCAGGGCCAAACACAAATTTTGCACCCCAATCCCCAAAATTTGCATGCAAAACCGAAAAAAATCAAGTCCTTGATGGTCCTCCATACTTTTGTGATCTGTGCATGCGCAGTATCCAGGAAGGCACCGAAATTCGTGCCAACCATCATTCTTTCTACAAATTGCCTGTTAAATGTTATGAACAGCAGGGAGGTATGAGGCCCAGTAGTTTCTGAGAAGTTGATAATGCAAACTTAACGCCTGATACCAGGCAGAAAGTGATCAGTAAAGCTACCCCTGAGCTTTGCTCAGGTGAGCTAAAAACAGGAGGCTCAAAAATTTTTATGATTTTTATTGATAGGAGTAACTGAAATCTGAAGTGTATACCCAAAGACAGTCTACATCTTGTGGCTTTGCAGTTATTTCTAGGCAGGTCTGGGCTGCCAACATAGACAGCCAAGACTAGCCTAGAGAAGATTGTGAAGGCATTTAGAATGTAACTTGCAAGTTTCTACAGAGATGGCATGTTGAGGAACCTGTTCTTTTGCTGTTAAAGGTGATGCAAGCCAATTTAGGCCCCTGATGGTTAAAATCATATGAGTTAATTCGTATAATTATACACTTTCTGTATATTCTATGTGTGAAAAGACAGCAGAAAGCCTCGCAATTCAGGTTAATTATAAGCAAGAAAAAAACATTAAAAATAAAACCCTTTCTCCCTCACTGATTTGAAAATAAAACTGTCCGAGAAACAATTTAATAATTTTTTTGTGTGGCCTAACTTATTAATTTTCTTTTTCACAAAAGACATTGGAATTTCTCATTCAATCTGGAAGATGATTTTAATCACTATGGACTTGGATACTGCACCAAATCAGTTCACACCACTGATAAGTTTTAGTGCAGCTACTGCCAGGTCACAGACTTACAGAATTTGGTTCACATTAACACATTAAAATAAACAAGGTGACTGATTTTTCATTCTCCTAACTAGCTCCTCCTAGCTAATGGTTGTGCATTTTCATTACCATCAGAACAGGCAGGGAAACTTACGTTCTCAACAGGAAACAAATTTAGGCACAAAAATCTATTCTTAGTAAATACCCTCAATATCTGACGTTACAACATATATTGGTACACAGAACACCGAACATATATAACAAACATATCTGTAAAGTTTAAGTACAACTGGTCCAGGAAAATTCATGTTCTCATCTGGAAACAAATTTACGCACAGAAATCGCTTTATAGTAAGAATGACCTCACAATATTTAACCTTTTGACCTGAAAAAGTACACAACACATTTAACATCTATAGGTTTCATGCATGTTAACCCATAAAGGCCTGCTTCCATCTTTTACAACCTCTGAACAGGTCCCCTTAACAACCCATCATAAGGAGGTCCTGTTGACAACAGATAAATTAGGTAAGCAGTGGTTTTCAATCAAGCCTAGGCAGCCTGTTAAGGCAGCCAAGACTTGACTAGAAATCACTGCTAAGCCACTGGACATCTGGAGGCTGTGGGCTGGTGGAAATTCACGACACTTGTCTGGGCCAAAAAGGGTTAAGTGTCATAACAATTGGCTAAGGGAAACTTAAGTTCTCCTCAGAATACGGAATACAGACAGACAAAAGAACAGATAGACAGGGCGATTACTACACAGCTTCCCTCTGAGGTCCTAATTAAGAGTTGTGAGTTTTGAATGAGCCTTCCACAATAATCTTGATAAGTGGAAAGAGGAATACTGAACTAATTATTATATGGTGATGCTTAAACACAACAACTACTATTTTTAGTTGTATGATCTGATATCACCAAAAGTAAACAATCTTTGCAGAGAATGAAGAAAAATAGAGGGTGCCAACAAATTAACGAACACTAGCAAACAAAATATAAGCGATCAAATAATAATTTGAATATTCAAAATGTTCATTTCAGCACTATGCATTATTAATCTTTTCATCTCCTGAATTCGTTCTACTGTGATTTCAATCTTGGATCAGGGATAAGAATGGCACAAACTGAATTCATTGAAACTGGCTGAAATTCTAACATTTGTAAGGACAAATTTGTGAAATTTATGTATCACAAAAAAATGAAACAACTTTACAGTGAACCTGTTGGTTGAGAAATATTTTATTTCTATAAATTTCACAGAAATAAAATTTCCTCATTTGGGAATAAGTTCACTGAAATTAGGTAATTTGCTGAAATTTCTCATCCCTGATGAGTGCATTCATTTCACAACCACAGCATTTTTTGCATTAGATAATGAATGCTGCTATTCAATTTCTGAACATGACTGAGTGCCTCTATGGTGTGCAGTAACTCGTTGGTTAGAGTATTGGACTTAAGATCAAAGGGTCAACAGTTTGATCCTGGTAAGCATCATCTGCATTGTATCATTAGGCAAGGCACTTCATCCTGACTGCTTATGTGGGAGTACACATCAATAAATTTTGTATTTTTATTTATTGGTGTTTAAGGTCACATATTTCTACACAATCGATTATCACGACCACAAATGGAAATAAAGTCAAGTCAATAGTTTATACCCATGTTGCCAAGTTTAACTCTTAACCCACTATTTTTGGGATATTTTTCATCAAATCTAGTCATGGCTGCTGCAATGCAGCCATGACTGGACTTGATGAAAAATTCATGTAAATTTAACTCAAGGAATCATTGATGAAAAAATCCATTCCTTTTTTTCAAGGGTAAAATATGATAAATTTTATGTAATTTGTATATTTTTTATACTTACCAATGGCCCAGACTAGCTGGTGCTAACTCAAATTAATCCAGGGCCAAACACAAATTCTGCACCCCAATCCCCAAAATTTGCATGCAAAACCGAAAAAAATCAAGTCCTAGATGGTCCTCCATACTTTTGGGATCTGTGCATGCGCAGTATCCAGGAAGGCACCGAAATTGGTGCCAACCATCATTCTTTCTACAAACTGCCTGTTAAATGTTATGACCAGCAGGGAGGTATGAGTGCCCACTCATGGGAGGGCCATACCTGTCTGGGCCATTGGTGAGTATAAAAAATATACAAATTACTAAAAATTTATCATATTTTTATACGACAACCAATGGCTCAGACGTAAAAAGGCTGGAAGGCCTAGGACTTGAAGGAAAATACAATCTCTCAATTACTTCAGTAAAGAATAGCTCCCACAGGAGAATAGGAGAAGATAGGAATTATTTTTGTCTTTCTCTTTTACGAGAAAAGAGAAAGACGTAACACCAACAATGTAATTGAGTATTACATAATATATAATTCTCCATTTAATGCCAGCATAACCCATTAAGCTAATTCGGTGAAGGAAAACCAATATATAAAGATAGTCCAGAGAATGAGACTCTTTATACTCATTTAAAAGTGTACAAGGATTCTATATTAATGACTGTTTGACACGTGACATATACAAATGCTTCACAATGAGCTACACTTTAAAAAACCATACATAAATGAGACATAGTTATTGCTTCACACCGAGATACACATTAAAACCATCACAGCACAGACTCAGGACTACTGACACCGGAGGAGGTCTTCCTTTGCTTTTCACTATAAAGCCAGATGATCATAAGGGAAAGAAACCATCCCCCCACCCCTTGTTCTGAGGTAAATTTCCTCAGAATGAAGAGAGCAGCAGAACAGCGTCAGTGCTGGAACGGACTGCCTAAAGACCTATAAATGTAAACATTAATGGACAACATTCTGAGCAACAGAAAGAGGACCCAAAGATCTAAGGTCACCAGAGATGGACTCTAAATTTATCAGGTAAAACATGGTAAATGACCAGGGCTGTGTCCAGTAGGCAGCCTTCATGAGATCAGTAATGGCTATACTGTTGGAATAAGCCCATGAAGTGGACAGTGCTCTAACCTTGTGCGCTGATATCTTATTTACAGAATGTTGATCGAAAGATAGATTTTCATAGGCAATGCGTATTGCCAACTGAATCCATCCAGCAACAGCATGAACAGAAATATCCTTTCCGTTAGAAATCAATGAAAGAAAGAAACATTTTCTTCCCTTTCTAACAAAATCTGATCGACATTTATAAATGTGCATAGCCCTGACTGGACATAGCAAAGGTCTACGGTTATTGGAGGACGGTAAAGCCTTAATGACAATAGGCACCGGCCTCTTGTCTGGAATTTGATTCTTAGCCAAAAAACCCCACTTCTGTAGTGAGGGTAAAGGTATTACCCACACTACGGTAGTGAGATTCATCAAGAGATAAAGCATGAAGTTCAATGACTCTTCTTGCAGATGCAAAGGCTAAGAGAAACGCTGTTTTATAGGTCAAGAATTTGAACTCTACGACGTCCAACAGCTCAAAAGGAGCTTCTTTGAGCTTCAACAGAACCAAAGCCAAAATTCCACTGAGGAATTAATCTGAGGGTTCTAGATCTATTGATAGAGAAATTTCTAACTAGCTTGGATAATGAAGTATTGGATCC
Source organism: Pictodentalium vernedei (assembly GCA_031216915.1). NCBI lineage: Eukaryota > Metazoa > Mollusca > Scaphopoda > Dentaliida > Dentaliidae > Pictodentalium > Pictodentalium vernedei. Next base: position 168,460,945 of record CM062294.1, read on the forward strand.
AATAGCCAAGTTATCATGATGAGCGTAAGTATCTGATAACATAGACCTATAGCCCTTAATAGTGACGGGCTGCAGTTTGAGATCGTCAAACAAGTAAACCAGGAAATCGGCAATATTTCGTATAGACGGATCGTATACGTCTATCGACTGATCCTTATACCAACAGAAGAAAACCCTTCACTTTGCTGCGTAGTTTAACGAAGAAGAGGACCTCCTGCAGTTAGAAATTAAAATTTTTTAGTAAATTTTGTTTCTTAACATACCTACCACAATTGTTTATAACTGGCTGTAACGTAAGTGCAAGCCCTACTTCGGAACTAACTCAAGCTAAGAAACTTTTCCAAACGAGTTGGAAAAGTGGAAGAGTGCAAAAGCACGAAAAAAAGATCGAAAAGGGGTCGAGCGAGACCGGCGCTCAACATTACAGGTACTCTTTCTGCACACCTCTTGCATTTACCGAGCACATGTGCAAGAACCGTGACATCAATTCCATATTTCTGCCAACGAGAAGTTTGTGATTTAGCGGGGAGGCAACGATATCAAAGATATCCCCAAGGAGGGTGGGAAAACAATTGTGGTAGGTATGTTAAGAAACAAAATTTACTAAAAAATTTTTAATTTCTTCTCAACCTACTCACAATTGTTTACAATTGGCTGAATAAATAGGAGGAAGTGAATCACATAACCAATACCAACAGGCGCAGCAGAAAGAAATGCAAGGAGTCTGGCAGAAGCAAAAGCTAGAAGGAAAGCAGTCTTATATGGGCAAATTGGTCTCAGATAAAGGCTCAAATGGCGCTCCCGCCAAACAATGCAACACCCATGCCAAGTTCCACTTGGGTGTAAGAGGCAAAACTCGAGGCCTCTTCAGAGAAAAGTGTCGAATCAGTTTGGAGAGAAAGAGATTACGACCGATGCACCGCTTTCCCACTTAAGAGAAAGTATCTGACAGCATAGACCGATAGCCCTTAATAGTAACAGGCTGGAGGCCCTTGGAGTCAAAAAGGTATACCAGAAAATCCGCAATTTGAGTGATTGATAGATTATGGTAATCCTCATTTTGACCTGTACACCAGCGGCAGTAAACCTTCCACTTAGCAGCATAAGTCATGCCAGTGGAATGTCGCCGTGATGCAGAAATGCACTCAACTGTTTGTCTTGAAAAACCTCTACGTCGGAGACAGGACCTGATAAAAGACAGGTGTGAAGGGACAGGCTCGCCAGGTTGTGATACTTCCTGGGACGACCCTGGGAAAGAAGATCACGATGTAGAGGTAGGTAGAGGTAGACGAATCGGCCGATCTGTCAACAGAGGCCACAGCAAATTGATCCACACCCTCTGGGGAGACAGAGGTGCGATCAGAATGATCCTGCAATTGCAAGCGCAAATCTTTGCCAACACTTGAGGAAGAATCGGTGCAGGAGGGAAGGCATAGCCGATCCAACCTGTCCAGTCCAAATGCTAGTGGATCTGGACAAAGGGAGACAAAGGTCTCTACCTGATGATTCCAGCAAGTGGCGAAAAGGTCGACAAGAGGACGCCCCCCACCGCTCGCAAATCGCCAGTAGTCATCTCTTGGAAGACTGGTGGACAGACAAATTCCTAGACACGAAACCGCGATGGAGGCAGAAAAGCATCAGATCGAGAAAAGAAAGAACCGACAAAAGTTTGTGCCTCATGAGGCACAGGGAGGCCAACTTGAGGGTTGCTAGAAAGCAACCGCGTGAGTGCCAGAACGGCCTGCCTCAGCTCACACTGAGAATCAATCGCAGCAGCCGCGTCCGACGGAGTGTCTTCCCAATGGACCCTTCTAGAAGAAGAACCCAAATCCTCAGAAGGGACAGACGTCGATCAGCAAACAGAGTAGGGAGACGGTGAGAAGACACCGGAGGATAGTCCCAAGAGTGAAGCCCAGGGGCATTCACTGACCTCTGCAAAACAGAAGGCACTGCATGCAAATCCTCTAGAGGGACCGACGGCGTACGTCTTTTGGTAGCTGGATCTGGGACACGATGAGAAGACACCGGAGGATTGTCCTAAGAATGACAGAAACCTGCCATTGGCCTCTGCGCAACAGAAGGCCCCAACTGCCCATCCTCTGAGACCGACGATAAGCATCGATCGACAGACAGACTTGGAACACAGTGAGAAATCACCGGAGGAAGATCCCAAGAGTGACAGCTAAACAGCAGCCATCACTGGCCTCTGTGGAACAGCAGGCCCTGGATGCCAATGTCCCAGCCCCATCATGCTAGGCGGCTCACAAACAACAACAAATGATTCGCTCGAGGGGCGAGGAATCACTGCCAAAGCGACCGAATGACCCAACCGACCAGGAGCAAACGTAGCCAGATGAGACGGGGCAGCCAGCAAACCTGAACAGCTTTGCTGTGAAGCCAGGGAAGGCTGAGAGCACAGAGACACACCACAAAATACAGCCTCGGACCCCCGAGACTGTATACCATCCCCGGAAGAGATGGCAGAATCACTAACATGCAAGATTGGATCAGCAGGAACAACTTCAACAGCAACAGTCGACGGTGCAGGTGGCAAATTGGAGAGAGTGACCGAGCTGACCTCGGAAAAACTCTCAATGAAAACAGCCGCCTTAAGGGTGACATCCGAAGCCAAAGGAAGAGAGACTGCCGTCTCCACTTCAGGCATCCCAGTACTAGCACTGTCAACAGTTGCAGAGGAACTTGCTACCGAAATAGGCTGACAAACATCCTGCATGACAAAGTCACCACGTGCACTCTCAGAAATATCCGAAGAGGCACGGCTACCTTGGAAAGACCCACCTTGTTCATGGAAGCCCAGAGCTTAGAGGACCAAACCCCACAAACACCACAGGGATGTGCCTGAAAGCAATTGTTGCAAGTGAAACAAGTAGCGAAAGCATCGTCTACATGTTTCACCTGCAAACAAGAAGGACAAGGAATAGTTTTAGGCATTGTCCAAAGAATTTCTATTGGGGAAAAAACCCAAGAATACAAAAAAAATCAAACTTCCCACCGACGGAAAACCGAACGCGGGTCGCGTTTTCACGGGCATTAAAAGCAAGATAATGTAAGAGAATACAAGCGAAAATGCGCATAAATATAATATAATGAATCAATTTTAAGCTTGAGTAAAGGATACAGTCCACTTGCACAAATAACAATAATAGCAGACAAATAATCAAGTTGTTCACGAAGGAAAAAGAATTTGTGCAGCACGAGTCACAAAATTTCGGACCATGCACAATGGCGGAAATGAAAGGAATTGACGTCATGGTTGTTGCACATGCAATTTGCATTTGGCCCTGGATTAATTTGAGTTAGCACCAGCTACTCTTGACCATTGGTTGTTGTACAAAAATTTGATTAATGTGCCCAAATTATACTTATTTCAGTGGCAAGAGAAATCTTGCCCTGGGCAGGAATATCGACAGCAGCATGCAAGGAGTAAAACGATTTTCTCTCAAAGCATTGTTGACCAAGTCCTATTTTACTAGTAAATCAGAGCTTGTTTACCACAGTAAACAAGCACTGGTTTGCTTCCCAGGATTCCCACAGAGGAAAAACTCTCATAATTTCTTAGTAGTCTTAGAAGAAACTGCAAGCCAATAAAACGTTCAATGAGGGGATTCCATTTCAAACTCATTTTTAGAATAAATTAATTTTGATCATACTAATGAGTGGGAGAAAGATTTTCTTTTGATGAAATCCTTCAACAAAGAGCAGACAATCAAAATTAACCTATTCCATACGCAAAGTCCTTAACTCCAACATATTAAAGATTATTTTAGCCCCTCACCATACAGAAAAGAAACAACAGGCCATGAACCTTTCATTAAATTGTAAAATATAAAAATAAAATTTCCTTTCAATTTTCCTTCAGTGATAGACAATCAGATACTGTAAATGGTTTTAATTTCGTTGGTCTCAATTTTCGTGGTATGACGCAAAATTTAGTTGGGGGTTAAATTCGTGGATCAACTTGGCCCATGAACTAATGAGCCACATCAATCAATGTTTAACACATGATCACAAAGTATAATGTTAGGAGATGCCAAATGCAAGCTGTTATCGCTTTATAATTCAATGTCTGCCATGTATGTATGTGTGTGTATTGTATAACCGTATTAGTGAGCACATCAATACTTCAGTTATCTGCTGTATATACAGCAATGGGAAGCCTTTGAATGCGAATCCGTAGAATTATGCAATGAATGTGTGATGAATCCATCTTACTTTACTTAAGTTTAAAATATGTTTACTCAATGTATTATGCCACCCCAAAATGTCCTAGTTCTGGGGATTAACACTATCAGACAGCTCAAATATGTCTGAGAAGTCTAGGTTAAAAACTGCTGGCAAGTTAGAATTGCTGTCGCCTTCCAAGTCCAAACGATAAAGAAGATCAGTGAGATCAGAAAGTGAAGTCAGCGATACTTGAAGCACTAATAATGCACAAATGCAATTTATTGGGTTTACCACACTACTGTTTCATTGAATTAAACTTGTATTTATTATTTGGATGTCCTTTATATTATCTATGTTTATTGCTGATAATATATCAAAAATCCAGACACTAAATAACCTATCAACGATACAACTTGGATTCATTGAATTAACTTCAATAAATGCACAGGGTTTATCGATGGTTATTGGAGTAAATATTTCATTGCGATCTTAATTTCGTGCCTTATCTAACCACGAAAATCCACGAGTAATGGACACCCACAAACAAAAAACGATTTCACAGTACTCGTCTTATCAGTTAGGTTTCCAGCAGGTAAGGATTGATAAAATTCAAGGCTATTCAAGGCTATTTCGTGATATATTTCAGCCTTTTTCAAGTCCCTACAACAGCCAATTTCAAGGATTTTCAAGGCCCTGCCTTCGCTAGTCCTAACTAGGACCTCTGGTCATTACCCCATCCTCCAACTTCCCTTGTAGGAGGGGTAATAACCAGAGGGTCCTAGATGAGTTTTGGCATATAAAACTATATATATAATAAATAGGTACTAGGGCCAATAATCAGATTTAAACCATGAGTAGGATAAAGGTTTTAACCACTCAGCTTGCCGAGTGGTTAAAACCCTTATTCTACGAGTGGTTTAAATTTGATTATCAGTCCTAGTACCTATTTGTTTTATTTATACCATGCTCTTAATAAGTAATCGACTTTGCCACTTAAAATGCAGAAAAAACAACACTTTCTATCGCAAACACACAGGTTTGTTTTGTTTACATCTGTGCCAGTGGACAGTACTGCTGGCTGCATGTGAATGCTTGACTGACAGATAGACACCTCATCAAAGTTGATTGAATTTTACCTTGCTTTTTCAGTCAAATTATTATTAACAATTCTTAAATTTTATTTTAATAGAAGGCCGCTAGGCCACATGTCCCCCGAAAAAACAAGTCGAAAAAGGGGCATAACTCTAGTAAAAATTATCGGTCCGAACCCATATTCAAACTTGACCTGTATTTTTACCCCAAAAAGTCACATACTAAAATTCTTTCCGATCAAATAATCCTAACTGGAGTTATCATCCGGACACCGCAAATCTTGAAATTTCTAAGTCGAAAAAGGGGTATAACTCAGAAAAAAATGATCGGTCCGAACCCATACTCGAACTTGACCTGTATTTTTACCCCAGAAAGTCACATACCAGAATTCTTTCTGATCAAATAATCCTAACTGGAGTTATCATCCGGACAGAGCAAATATTGAAATTTCTAAGTGGAAAAAGGGGAATAACTCTAATAAAAATAATCTGGCCGAACCCATATTCGAACTTAACCTGTGGTTTGGGCTAAGAAGGTCAAATACCAAAATTGGTTCCAATGAAATGATCCAAACTGGAGTTATCATGGGGACACAAAGTGGGACGGATGCACAAACGGACGGATGCACGCACAGACGGATGGACGGACACCGCTGATTTCTATAGTCCCCCGAAAATTTTTTCGGGGGACAAATATTTAATTGTAGGTATTTTAAACTTAATATGTCATTACACGTAGTAGATAGTGCTGCAAAAGGCGACATGTTTGAATGAAACATCACACAGCATGCAGGTATCGAAGTTGGCAAATTGCGTCATGCCAAAGGTCAAGTTGGATGAACTTCCAACTATACGTGTAAATTTTTTTAAACTGAAGTAAAAGCATTACACCGGTAGTGGGGTTAAAAGCTAAAATTTAACTTACAGGCTTTTCACAGGTAGTAACATAGGAGGGCATGGTATAAATAGTTATTATTATATGCTTCATCAGCATTTTCATTTAATGAATATTCAAGGATTTTCAAGGCCATGAATGACCCTTAGTCAAATTCAAGGCTAGTCCTTGAATCAAAGGCCCCATGGGAACCCTGTCAGTGGAGGAAAACCGATAGTGGAATTCACTTGTTCAGTATACAGTACGTGGAGAGTGTATTATCACTAAATCACCTGCAGAGTGGAGTTTCCACCAAAGAAATAATTGCAAATTTGTTGCATAGCATAATAATCACAAGCAAAGTTCCAGCCAATGGACCTCCAGGTTAAAGCTGGAGGTCTATTGGATGAAACATTGCTTGTGTTTTTTGTACATATGTCCAGAATTCGAAAGTGATACTTGGGGTGGTAACTCAACTCCATGGGTGATTTAATCACAACCCACTCTCCGCGTACTGTACACTTTGTGTATACTTATTTGTAATTGTTAGATTTGAATTATTCTTATTTGTTATTCTTCCCAAATTTTTATTTTTGACAGCTAAATGCAATAAACATATTCTGTTAACCAGCACATAATTACTCTGTACAGACCTACTGTTCATTTCTTCAATTCATCAATTGGTGCCTAAGTCACTTCAAGACTTTATTACCACATCACTAAAAAGTCAAGGTTATTTGTTTTATTTATTTATTGGGATTGGCAATGACACTTTCGACAGCCAAGGTCACCTCGTGTTGGACAGTTTTACAGTTGGAGAAAGCCAGAGTACCCGGAAAGAACCACCAAGCAACGGCGAGCTACAGCCAGGCTCACAAATGTACTAACTCGACATGTAGTATGCCTTAGTACACAGCACAACCGTGGCCCCATGTGGGCAATTGGGACTCCACACATGCAGGGATAGTACTGGTTGAAGACAAGTACACCATTGACGTGCAGTATGCCTTAGTACACAGCACAACCATGCACCCATGTGGGCAATCGGGACTCCCCAATGTTCTAATTACACACAAGTAGGGATAGCATTGGTGGAAGACAAGTGCAATCGATGTTAAGTATGCTTTAGTACACAGCGCCACATACCCCCAGTGAGCAATCGGGATGAAGTGCCTTGCCGAAGGACACAATGCAGTTACCCCTGGCAGGGATCAAACCGTGGATCTTTCTGTTTGAAGTTCAATTCCATAACCACTGAGCCACCATGCTCCAAAAGTTAAGGTTAGCCTCTTGATTATACCTTTGTAGTCATTGGTAACTGAGTAGTGTTTTACAACTTAAACACAACAAATGGTGCTCCACTTCCTAGGGCTCTCGTGGGAAGATCGGAGCCTCAACATATGGCTTTGAAAACATCTGAGACCCAGGTATAAGCAAAACATATTTTGCCCCTAGAAACATTTACTCTCAAACTAACATGTATTCAACCCTATTCACAAAAAAAGCAATTTAAATTTTATTTTTTCAATTTTTAACTAAAAAATGTTGCTTATGACACCTCGCTGGAATAAGCTGAAAGCTATATTTTTAAGCAAAGTGATTGAATTCTCTCCCAGAAATAGATTCAATAGATTCATGCACAATGAGTATTAAATGTACCTTTTCCATAAAGCATTTTGCAATTTTGCACTGTAATAGAGCACCATATGTGGATTTAATGCTGTAAAATTATTATTATTTTGAGAATCACACTGTAAAATCACACCACAGGATGGCATTCTCTCTGACAACATCCACTCCAGCACTGCTACAAACACAGACATGCTGCCACAACAGAGTGGATAAGGATAGGCAAGAGCGATGAGCTGCATAAATTCTGTTCATTGCTGCCTCCTGCCCCACCACATTGGCACAGATGCCAGCGTGGCTGTCAGGCGCTGTTTGTGGCTTGTCTGTCCAACTCATAAAAATCATACTGCAAAATCACACTACACACACACTTCATAAACATCGACTCCAGAACAGCTACAAACACACACATGCCTTCATGCCAGTGTGTATATGGATAGGCAATAGAGACAAGCAGCATAAACTCTGTTCACCTCCTCCACCCCCTCCTCAGACAGATGCCAGCATGATTGTCACTCATGATTCAACAATGCTGCAAACCAACTAACAAGAGATTTATCATCACACTGACAAACTTTAATCAACATCTAATCCATCCATATACTGTAAAAGAAACAGATTCTCTAGAATCATTCAAGAAGACAATTAATAAAGTATTTTTTCCATAATGCATTTTGCAATTCTGTTCGGCCATAGAGCACCATGTGTGTATTTAACCCTTTACCAAACATGAAAAGCAGACGACACTTGCAAAAAAATTTCTTGAATAACTAATTTTTTTCATTTTTTGTCTCAAAAACATAGGTTATGACCCCTCGTTGGAACGAGCTCGCCGAGGGGTCATAACCTATGTTTTTGAGACAAAAAATGAAAAAATAATGAAAATTAGGCCAACATAGGTTATGACCCCTCGTTGGAACGAGCTCGCCGAGCTCGTTCCAACGAGGGGTCATAACCTATGTTTTTGAGACAAAAAATGAAAAAATAATGAAAATTAGGCCAAAAAAAAAAAATCAATTGATTCTCAGGCAATTTTTTTTTCAAATCAATGAGGGAGGGAGGATTTTATTTTTATTTTTTATTTTTATTTCTTCCAGATGGTGAGAAAGGATTGAGAGGCAAAAGTCACTTTCTGATGTCTGTTTTTACCTGAAAAGCATGGAAAGTGCATATTGTAAAATGATATACAAATAAAACTAATTTTATTGAAAACTAAAACTGTTTTTCTTTATTTTCTGATATCACCACTTTTTGTATTTAGAAACAGAACTCTGACTTCACTTTTAAACTTTTACAAAGCAGAACTATTTTATGAATACTAGATATTATTGACCACCCTCGTGTTATTTTGCTATCATTGTGAGTTATTTTGATTTTTAGTATGACCCATGGTGAGAGTGTTCTTCTCTGTAACAGAAGGTATATTCTTTTTAAAAAAATATTTAAAGTGTTTAAAATAAATTCAAGTTCATATAAGAAGCTGGGTCATTCATGGTTTCTGAATACCCTAACTGAGTTGAAAAGCGTAGTTAAAAAAGTTTTCGATATCCTTCGTAAATTAAGCGTTATTAACAATTTGAGTTAATTAATTTCTTTGGTAAATGACAAAACATTTCAGTTGTCTCCCTTCCCGGCTGCGCTGGGAGATAATACACTGTTCAGAAAACTGACAATTTCTGCCAACCATCTTTCACTGACACGTGCGATTGGTGCTTTGAAGGTCTGCCATTCTTATCCATCCAAATACCTGTGATTTCTATTGTAGCCTTATTACATTTAACCCCCTTCCAACAAACTTCACAAGTTTTCAAAGAAAAACATTCAATGCAAATTGCGGGGCGAATTTCAATGCAGCCAATTTTTCAGTGGAAGTGGAACAGAGCGTAACCGCAAGCAATTTCGATATGGACGAACTGTCTCCAATACATTTTTTTTGTTTTGAAACGGTGGTTAACTTTTAATAAATTCTAATTAACTCGATGCGTGTCTTGTGTGATTCGTTGTTTTGTCTGGTACTTTGTTTTTAAATAGCCATTTTGTGCTGGTTGCTATCAGTTGGGGCGAATTGTTCGAACGACTACGCCATTGCAATTCTTTTCAGAAATATAAAATTGGGCTAGTTTAGGCTATTTTCATAGCCGTGTGACGGACTTTAACAGCAACCGTGTTTACTGTTTTTTTGCGGAAGCGTGTGTTTTTAAAAAATAAAACGTAAGAAAATACAGTAAACTGCCATGTCTCCCAAGGAAGTTTAGAAGGGCGACTTGAATTTTGCCCCCAATGTAAGCCAAGGCCAGAGGCTCTCACACTTAACACACGCCTGTGTATATTTACCTGTTTATTCGTTGGTTTTGGGCTTAAAACCAATAGTCCCTTTTCAATTTCCCTGTTTCCTATTTTCTTGCAATGACGGTCCAAATAAAAAGGCCCAACGCGGGCCATTTTTTTCAACGAGGCGGTGCCTGAGAATCAATTCCCTTTTTTTTTTTGGCCTTAATTGGCGATTTTTGAGAATAGTGCTGGCCGGTTTTGGCCGTTACGTTGGTTAAAGGGTTAAGGCTATGCAATTATTATTATTATTCTAATAATTAGCTGTTCAAGAATTTTTGGGGGTAATTATTAGTTGTTCAGTTGTATTATTTTTTTATTTTTTTTTTGGGGGGGGGGGGGGGGGCATTTGCTTTTCACATTAGATAAATGGATAATTTATCTTCTCAACATAGAAAATATATATTAACTGGTTTTATGTTTGACTGCTAAGTGCAGCAGACTAATTCTATTAACCCAACATATAATTACTTTGGATCCACTGTACAAATGAAAGTGTCAATGACACTGTAGCTCAACTTGACAAACTTGAACCTGGTAAGTTTTAAGTGAAATGGCAAAATTGAAAATCATTGGTTCTAACGTTATTTGGAGAAACTTCAACATAACAACATCTGAGCAATCCATGCATTTTTAAATGTAAATGTTGATACACAAATGCAGTAAGTTTAAATGTCATTGTAAATGGCAACTGTTTTCAGAAAAATGAATGCTAATCGATAGCTCTAATCTTGCGGTCATGCCTAATGAGCACACCAAGTTTAAAAACAATCCTCTGATAAATGTGCCCTGTAGGTCATGTCAAAGAAGAATGTTGATGCACAAATGCTGTAAATTCAAAGGTTGTTGCTAACAGTAACAGTTTGTGATGTAAAGGAGAAGAAAATCGATTGCTCCTATCACCCCGAATAAGCATACCAAGTTTCAAAACAACCCAATAATGAATGAGCCCTCTGAGACAGGCCAAAGGAAGATGTAAATGCATAAATTTGAAGGTCATTGCTGGTGGCAATGTATTTTTTTATCTTTTATTTTATGGAAATTCATAAATATGCCCTGTAGAGAGTGCAAAAAGGATAAGTTGCTGCACAAATGCACTAAGTTCAAAGACTGATGCTAACAACAATAATTTTTTATGGAAATGAAAGGAAATCAAAAGCTTCCATCTTGAGGTCACCCCGAACATGCATACCAAGTTTCAAAGTGAACCGATCATCAATGAAGTGACAGCAATAGCTCAGCTTGACTTCGTCAAGTTGAGCTAAAAATAAAGTAGACTACATGAATGGGTTTGCTACTAACCTCTTCAACATAAATTGACCATGATGGTGTAATATCTTTCACCATATCATATGGGGTTACAAGATAAAGTAAATGGAGGTAGTTAGCTAATACAAGACTTTCCTCTGCTTTCTTCAAATCTGTATACAGCTGTGGACCATAACATATGTTCACCGATCCTGTAAAAATAACATAAAAATGAGGCAATTAACTAACAGAGGAAACTATCCAATAATACTGTAAAACTGATCTAAACTAGAGATAGCCTGTCACCTGGTATACCCCCTCCATGGCATACCGCCTAGTGTGGGTGACTGAAAAGGGGCATTCAATTTCTGTAAGTAAAAAAATCTCCAATATGGCTGCAAGTCGGCCATCTTGAATCCGATTGGGAAAAAGATTATGTCATGCACTGCTTCTCATCATGTTGATCATTTTGGTGAAGTTTCACGAAAATGCGACTAAAACTGTGGAAGTAGTTTGCTCCACAAGTATTTTGAAAAATCCAATATGGCCTCCAGTCGGGCATCTTGAATCTGATTTGGAAAAAAATTATGCCACGCACTGCTCCTCATCATGTCAATCAATTTATATTGAGTTCCATGAAAATGCAGCAAAAACTGTAGAAGTAGTTCTCTCCACAAGTATTTTGCAAAACCCGATATGGCCACCAGTCGGCCATCTTGAATCTGATTTGGAAAAAAATTATGGCACACACTTCCCCTCATCATGTTGATTATTTTTGTGAAGTTTCATGAAAATGCGACTAAAACTGTGGAAGTAGTTCACTCCAGAAGTTTACATGTGCAACAAACCTACGATGACAGACCGACCAGCCGACCGATCGATGGACAAGGTGACTCCTTTTTATCCCCCTAAACTTTGTTTTGTGGTGGTATAATAAGCAGACCTTTAGATTAAGCTAATTTGGGGACAGCAGCGTGTGAACACAAATCCTGAGTGTCTGACTGTCATCCATGCCACTCTCAAAGTTATTTATTTATTTATTGGTTTTTAAGGTAACTTTCAACATCAATGGCTACATCATGACTGCAGCATACAGTTGAAACTAGAAGTCCTTTCACAATTAGTGCGAAAAGTTAAAAAATTTATAGTAATTTATATATTTTTTATACTTACCAATGACCCAGACTTAGCTGGTGCTAACTCTAACAAAACCAGGGCCAAACACAAATTTTGCCCCCCAATCCCCAAAATTTGCATCCAAAACAAAAAGAAATCATGTCCTAAAGGACCTCCATACTACGCCTCTACTGCGCATGCGCAGTGACGCAGTCGTCCCGAAATTGGCGCCAATTATCATTCTTACTGGCAGTGCCTGGTCAGCGCTATGTACTCAGCGGGGAGGCAAGAGTTCCCAACTCCAGGGAGGGCCATCCCCGTCTGGGTCATTGGTAAGTATAAAAAATATATAAATTACTATAAATTTTTTAACATTTTTATACTGTACCAATGACCCAGACTTAGCTGAATAGTAAACAGGCTGGAGGGCCTAGGACATAGAGGAAAATCCAATAAGCTCAACTATATAGTAAAGAGGTAACCCCTTAAGGAGAAAAGGAGTATTAGGCTTTACATGTATCTTTCTTATTTAATATTAAATTAGAAAGATACACTACCCTTAATAATTGAGCACAATAACATTCATGTTCTCTATTAACATCCAGTATAACCCTTATACTAATTATTTTTAAAGCAAGCCAATAAATAAAGTAGTCCAGAGAATTGAGACTCTTTATAATCATTTAAAAGTGTCCGAGTATTGTATATTAAAGCCCGTTTGACACTTGACATATACAAATGCTTCACACCGAGCTACACTTTAAAAATAAGACATGAATGAATTTAAACATTAATATTACACTTTAAAACCATCCCGGAAGCGACTCAGAAATACTGACTTGGAGGAGGCATTCCCTTGCTTTTCACTATAAAGCAGGTGACCTAAGGGAACACCCGCCCGCCCCCCCCCCCCCCCCTTCCCCTTGCCCTGGGTCAAATAGCCCAGAGCGAAGAGGGCAGCCGGACGGAGTCACTGCCGGAACAGAAAGCCTGCATAACTATAGTTGCAACTGTTTAGTGGACGACATTCTGAGCAACAGATAACGGACCTAAACAATGCAGGTCTCCAGAAATGGACTCAATATTTCTGAGATAAAAATTCGTAAATGTGGATGGCTGAGACCAATAAGCAGCCTTCATTAAATCTGTAATAGCAACACTATTAGCATAAGCCCAGGAAGTAGAAAGAGCTCTTACTTCATGAGCAGAAATCTTAAGCACAGACTGCTGAGAAGAAGATAAATCTTCATAAGCAGTACGGATAGTTAACTGAATCCATCTAGCAATAGAATGGACTGAAATGTCCTTTTTATTAGGTATCAAAGACAGAAAGAAACGTTTCCGTCCCTTTCTGATAAACTGAGATCTCTGTTTATAGATACGTAGTGCTCTAACAGGACAGAGTAAAGGCCTACGCCCGTCTGAAGACGGAAGAGCCTTAATAACAATAGGTTCCGGATATTTATTAGGAGCCTGATTCTTAGCTAAAAAAACCCACATTAGTAGTGAAGGTGATAGTGTTCCCAACACTACGATAATGAGAATCATCCACAGATAGTGCATGAAGCTCACTGACTCTTTTGGTAGAAGAGAAAGCTAAGAGAAAAGCTGTCTTATAAGATAAGAATTTGAAATCTACTGTCCCATGAGGTTCAAATGGCTTTTCCTTCAATTTAAGGAGAACCCTAGCTAAATTCCACTTAGGAATTAATCTAAGAGTTCTGGGTCTATTTATCGAAAAGTTTCTAACCAACTTCGATAAAGAGACATTAGATCCAATTTGTAAACTATCATGATGTGCATAGGTATCAGATAACATAGATCTATAACCCTTTATAGTAACAGGCTGCAGTTTGATTTCGTCAAACAAGTATACTAGAAAGTTTGCAATGTCTGGTATAGAGGGATCAAATATATCTACAGAATGATCCCTACACCAACGACGAAAAACCTTCCACTTAGCCGCATAGTTTAGCGAAGAGGAGGTCCTCCTACAGTTAGAAATCGCGTCCACTGCTCGTCCTGTAAAGTGCTTGCCATGCAAGAAGGACCGCACAACGGAAAAACGTGAAGGTTGAGACCTTGCGGGTTGTGATGGAGTTGGCGCGATTTCCCCTGCGAAAGAAGATCCTCTCGTGGAGGAAGCTTCCGCGGTAGGTCCCACAACAGACACCTGAGTAGATTTATCCACGGTCTCTGTGGCGACAGAGATGCTACCAACAGAATCTTGCATTGAGATTGTTTTATCTTTAGCAATACTTGTTGAATTAACGGCGCTGGAGGATACGCATATCCTATCATTCCGTCCCAAGGGATCGACAGAGCGTCTACTGCAAATGCTCTTGGATCCGGACACGGAGACACATACGTCTGCAACTGATTGAGATGTGTCGCAAATAAGTCTATCATTGGCCGTTCCCATTGGTAGCAAATCTGATTGAATACTTGTTTGTTGAGAGTCCACTCCGACGGCAACAAGCGACCCTTTCGTGAAAGGGAGTCTGCTAGCACATTCAGACGACCCGGTATGTGACGGACCGAAAGAAGAACGTGATGTTCTAACGCAAACAGAAGGATTCTTTCCGTTAGTTTGAACAACGGAACTGAATGAGTGCCTCCCTGATTCCGTATATACGCCACTACTGTCGTATTGTCGGATAGGATTTGGACATGAGCATCATGAATAATGTCCATCCAGTGACGTAACGCAAGCCAAATTGACATCATTTCCTTGATGTTTATGTGCTTGCCCAGGAATTGCGGATCCCAAAGACCCTGGCATCTCGAATCCGTTGGGATTAATGATGCACCCCAACCTGTTTGACTGGCATCCGTCATAACGGTAAAACTCGGATCCGGCAACTGCAGCGGAACTCCTTGAGTTAACCACTGAATGTTTGCCCAAGTCTGAATCTCTTGTTTCACTTGATCTGACAAGAGAACGTCTACATCGAGCGAATGAATTTTCACACTCCAATTCTGAGTCAGGAAAATTTGAAGAGGATGTGTGCGTAGCCGCCCCATCGGAATGAGATCCGCGGCGGCTCCGCACAGACCTATCAGTCTCATAAATTCTCTCGCCGTGACTTTGTCTGTGTGCAGACAATAGCGAGCGTAACAACTGACTAATTTCGCTCTGGTTAACGGCAGACGAACGAGATTGTTGTGCGTCTCGAAGCTCATTCCCAGATGAGTGAATGACTTGGACGGCACCAGATCCGACTTCTCCTCGTTTACTATAAAACCGAGACGTCGGAGCAATAGAAGAAGATTCTGAACATCGTTCTGAAGCGTTAACTCGTTGCCGTACCTCTGAAGAATGTCGTCCAGGTAGGCCGACGTTACCGCAGACGAATGAGCTCGGAAGTAGATCATTACCGAGTTCATTACCCGAGTGAAAGCCCAGGGTGCTAGATTCAATCCGAAGCACATCGCCCGGAATTGATACACCACTCCCAGGACTGCAAAGCGTAGATACTTTCGGATTGTCGGATATACCATGACGTGAAAGTACGCATCTTTGAGATCTATGCTCGTTGCATAATCGTTCACCCGAATACTCGCTCTGACCGATCGAATCGTCTCCATATAAAACTTCGGAGCGACGATCAGCTTGTTTATCCGGCTCAAATCTATGACTGGACGGAACGAGCCGTCTGGTTTCGGAACCAGAAACAGATGGCTGTAGAATCCCAGAGATTCCTGGTTTTCTACGACCTCTACCGCGTTCTTCATTAAAAGAGACTTCACCTCTGATAACAGAGCATCTCTTTTCTGTGGATTTGACGGAAGATGAGTCCACTTTGGACTCCGAGTTAATGGAGGCTTTCGTTTGAAGGATATCTTTAGACCTTCCGAAGTCACTCCTCTCACCCAGGGGTCGTCCGTAATCGACGCCCACTCTTGTGAAAAACTCGACAACCTTCCGCCAACCGGAACGCGATAGAGGTTTAAGCCATCACCTCCTGGACCTGCGAGGCCTGCGGTAGGAGAAACCACGTCTTCCACGACCCGCACCTCGCCTCGTCGACCTCGGGGCGTCCGACCGATTGTCCCGGCCTGAAGGACGTCCCGAACGAGAGTCGCTATCCTGACGGTCTCTCGAATAAGACCAAGAGGACGCACCGGAACCTCTATAGGAACCTCTCTTGGGCGCATTAGACCCAGAAGGGCCTGTCTTATTCGTGTCTGCTGTATCCGACTTCTTAGGAGCCGACCTGAACAACAGAGAATCATTAGCTTTCTTTTTAATATTATCATAAATAGCGGAAAGCTTGCCGTCAAAGAGAAGTTCTCCTGAGACCGAAGCGACTCTAAGAGAGTTCTTCACCTTAGAATCCACTAGTGTGGATGTAGCTAGGGCTGCGTCACGTCTAACCAACTCCAGATTTGCCACTGAAAGGGCGGAGTTACACGTGGAATAAGCTACTGCCCTTGAAAGAAGTCTTAAAGAGGATTGTATATCCTGAAACTCTTCCCCTTGAAGGCGCAGTGATAACGCCTTAGTAAGGTGATCTGCGTAAGATAAGGCATCTAAATTGGCTCTGTTAGACGCAATAGCTGTTTCCAACACCGCGGTTGGAATAGAAGCTGACGACGGTAATGATAGCTCTAAGTCTTCCGCCTCGTCGTCCATACGCAGAGGAACTCTCGGTATACCCTGTCCTGCCGTATCGAATTTATTCCTTGCATTAATGAAAGGCAGGTTGAGAGTATTAGCGGACAAGAAACCTGCTTTCCCCGTCCTGGAAGCAAGTTTAAATATTGCGTCGTTCAATAATTCAAATGTTCTAGCAACATTATTGGACTGCGACGGAAACTCGGGAGCGATGTCCCTGAACCGCTCAAAAAATTCAGAGTCCAATGACGCTATAATTCTCTTGTCCGGAAGCGCAGCAGTCTGGCCCGACGGAACAACTTGAGGGAGATAGTGCCGGATGAAGTCCACGGCAGCTTTATGTTGTTCCGAAAGGGATAGCTCCAAGTCATCCGTATCCCTTTCACCATCCGGTCAGACCTCACGATGTTCCCGGTCGTCCGCCCCCGATGCTTCGGCGGAGCATACCGACCCAGCGCCGTCGGATAATTCTCGATCCGACACCGTTTCTGTCGGCTGCTGGGATGCTGCGATAAGCTGTGCTATCTGCACAAGAATGTCCGGCGTCGAGACCTGCGGAGGCGCAGTCTTTCGCTGCTTCGCCGAGGGCAGCTCCGCATCAGATGGCTCCCGCATACTTTTCCTATGCGAACGTCCGGAGTCCATCGGTCTCGAATCCCTGGCTGCCGGATGGTGTGACCTGGTCGCCGAAGAATCCTTCATCGGCGAAGCTGGTAATATATCGGCGGTCACGCAGCCAAGGTGCGGTCGTGTGCGCTGACGAGAAGAGGAAGCCTTAACAGTCTCTGCGGACTGCTTATACAACGGAGCGTCCCGAGCGACGGACAGATGCTCCGCTAAAGACACATTTTGTACCACAACATCTGGTCCCAGATGTTGTTGTACGAGAGAGGGGCCTCTCTCGCTCGTGGCCCGGCTGGACCTGGACGAGCTAGGAACCGGACTAAAAGGCTTCCTCCGTTCTCGCTTACTATCCGCCGTCACTGGGTGTGCATCTATTATGTTTATAGTGCTCGCATCACCCAAAATTTCCTCTTGGACCGCATCGGACGAACCCGGCTGCCGAACCATTCGGTGAATGGACGCTACACCGGGCGAGCTAGCGGACGACATTTGTCTAATCTCCATGAGCACTTTTGCCGCTAGCTCTGAATTCATTTGTGACGACAGACGCACACTTGAAGAAGATAACATGGAAACATCACCCTGTTCTGGTTCCTCTGAAATAGAAACTGAGAGAGTAGAGTGACCTTGCGGAGAAAGAGCCGGCAGCGCTCTTTCTCCAGAAACAACATATCGTGACACACGTTTCCAATGTTTCTCATCCCAATGTTCACATATAGGACAAGGATTAATGCGAGAACACTGACTACAATTAATACAATGATCATGAAAGTCAGAGGAAGATTTCTTCCTATTACAATTTGAACAACGTCCCTTCATTGTGAAAGAACAACAATAAGTCCTAGTTACTCGCAAAAACCCCTGACACAAAGATACATAATAACATGATCCATTAATAAATGAAAAAACAATTGCAAAACAAAATAATTTTGAAAAAATATTTTTTCAGAGAAGCCCAAGTTGCTGAAAAGTAACGTTGAGCCCCGATGGATCCGATGGCAAAGTGTGGTCAAAAATTTTAAATTTATATAAAATAATTAATGAGACACTTTCAGATAATATAAATGTATCTTATAATGAGATAAACTACCACAAAGGCAAACAGCCCCCCTCAAAAAAGGCTGTTGCCAATGAAAACAAACAGTGTAAACACACTAGAAAACATGACTCCAGGCACTGAAAAAACTGGCCCGGAATCAGTCATCAATTACACTCTATCTGATGCAAAACAGAGACTCCCAGGGGAGAATCTGTAGAACATCAGATGGAAGATGCAGAACACAAACGTTATACACCCATGGGTGAAAACGTAACTATGGGGAAAATAACAGAAAACATTCTGTAACCAAGCAACTCTCCCAGGAAATTTTAGAAATGAAATTTCTCAAAAATATGCCAAAAGCATGGGAGAATTGCCAGGGGGGACTTTAGAAGGCTAGGGGAGAGGAAACACTGAATAAGCAGTGCAACTATTAGCAAGAATGACAACAAGAGGCCCATGCCTCGAAAATAGGCAACTTAACATAATTTCATCAAAAAATTTTAAGTACAGCCCAGATTATTTTTTGCCACTTCTTTTTCCTCTCCTCCTTCTATCCTCCTTAGAATCACATTTTCTCCAAAAATTACGTGTCTGGCATCCTTTAAACTGAGATTTACAAGCACAAAGATCAGTGAGATGTTGACTGATGAAGGGCCAAACAGAGAATGATAATTGGCGCCAATTTCGGGATGACTGCGTCACTGCACATGCGCAGTAGAGGCGTAGTATGGAGGTCCTTTAGGACATGATTTCTTTTTGTTTTGGATGCAAATTTTGGGGATTGGGGGGCAAAATTTGTGTTTGGCCCTGGTTTTGTTAGAGTTAGCACCAGCTAAGTCTGGGTCATTGGTACAGTATAAAAATATTCTTGATGGTTAATGCACTCTTTACTGCAAAAGAATGTAGTCTGAAATACACATGAGTGTCTGCGCTATGCAATGCAAAATATAATATGCTATCAGCAATTTCGGAAGTGAAATCACTAACTGAACCGAGCAGAAAAAAAACATTGAGACTACAGTATGTGGAGGGAGGATTACTAATAAATCACTGTGGGATAGATTTTTCACTTTGTAATTATTTACATTTTCTGTGGACAAAACACAAGCACTTGCAAACTTTCATCGCATAGATCACCAGGTTGTTACCAGAGGTCCACATGATGAATGTTTGCAAGTGTTTCTTGTGCTGTCATGAACAACTATAAATCTTTTCAAGTGGAGAATATGTGGCCCTACAATTAAGTTGTAATCCACTCTCTTCATTTTGTATATATAGTCAAATTTTGATGTCCATTTACATCATTACATATACATGTATTCCCAGTAGAGGTTAGGGCTGATATTTATCATCTCTACCTACCCAAAAGAATTGTTGGGCACACTGTTTTTCTATAGGAATTGAGTTCTGCTAATGGAGCAGTTTGAGTTTGATAGGGATAAAAAAGTGCACTTACTCAGCACGCTATTAAAATAGTGCATAATACAGTGACAGAACTTAAAGTTTCAACAGTAGGTATGAAGTCAAGTTTAGCCAATCCTTTATACCTGTGCTTCTCACTTTAACCCTTTACACATCGAATTGCCCACATCTGCCCACGTAATATGCAAATTCAGCAGCAGGAAAAATATTTTTCGAAAAATTTTAACAAAACCATATCATGTAACCCCTCTTTGGAATGAGCTCGTCAAGCTCATTCCAAAGAGGGGTCACATGATATGGTTTTGTTGAAATTTTTTGAAAAAATTTAAAAAATATTTCAAATAAATTTTGAAATCATCTGCATTGGGTAAAGGGTTAAAGGACTTCTACTCCAGGCATTGGTTCCAGGTCACATTTTACCAATAAAGCAGAACTTGTCTACCACAGTAAACAGGCACCGCTCCACTTCCTGTGATTCCCACAGAGAACTCAAAGTCTTATTTAACCCTCTGCATGCCAATGTTGAAACATGAGTATTAGCAGCTGAAAGTTTTCCCCATACTTCAATTATTGAATTTTAATCAATCCAATCTTGTTTGACAGAGCTCAAAGAGCTCTGTCAAACAAGATTCCATTGGTTAAATTCCAAGTTGCATTAAGGGAAAAAAGTCAACTTCATATATTTTGGTATTTTGACATTAGTGATGTTAAATGCTCCCCCGAACATACATGAGCACAAAAGATATGGTATGGCCATGATAGTGTGTGTCGTTGTAAAAGTATCAGTGAGTACCTGCCTGCAAATACGTTTCGGTTTTAGCACGTCAGGTCAGGCAAATATTCAGTGACTTTGAAGTAATAACCTTGGGTCGATGCCCCATAACCATCCGGTTCCGATTGCTGATTCCGATTATCGGTTCATCACTAGTTAATAGTCTGGATAATACAACTTAGTGTTTGCACTATAACCTAGCAGTGGTGGTTAGTGAAATCTTGGCAGAAAATGATAAATTTAAAGTAATTTGTATATTTTTTATACTTACCAATGGCCCAGACTTAGCTGGTGCAAACTCAATATTATCAAGAGCTAAACACAAATTTTGAACCCCCGAATCCCCAAAATTTGCATACAAAACCAAAAATTAAAAGTCCTATCTGGTTCTCTATACTTTTACTATCTGTGCATGCGCAGTACTCAGGAAGAGACTGGAATTGGCGCCAACATCATTCTTTGTAGACGAGCCTACAAAAATAAAATCTCAGCGGGGAGGTACGAGTGCCCACTCATGGGAGGACCATCCCGTCTGGGTCATGCCATTGGTAAGTATAAAAAATATACAAATTACGTTAAATTTATCATATCTTTATACTACAACCAATGGCCCAGACTTAGCTGAATCGTAAAAAGGCTGAGGGCCTAGGACTTAAGAATTAGCAGACCAAATACAGCTCCTAAGCCTGCATTCCAAGGAGATTAAATTTTTAAAGGAATTACATGTATGTCTCTCTATTTATTTATTATTTATTTATTGGTGTTTAAGGTCACATATTTATGCACAATGGCTAATCATGACCATGACAGTTTTATGGGTGGAGGAAGTCGGAGTACCCAGAGAGAACCACTATTTATTATGGTAATCCTGGTTATTAGCAGCGCAAGCTTCTAATGTATGCCAGAGTTGGAATATGTAGATAGGCTGAAACAGACATGTTAACCTTCCAAAATTTTTTTCAGGGAGATTGAAGAAAATTTTCAGGGAGATGACATGATTTTCAGGGAGATTATTTTTTGCGCGTAGAAGCCACATGTGGATCAATTTTAAATACAAATTAATACCAAATACCCCCCCACCCCACCCCCACACACACAGACATAGCAGGAAACAGTCCAACAACAAGACATCAAAGGAACATATGCCAACGTTCTACTAACCGGTGGTGAGTGACCCAGACCTGTTAACCTCTCAAGGTGACTGTCAGTGAGATTTTGATGAGCTCCCAGTGAGATCGGATGCTTGTCAGTGAGATTTTTGCACGTGGGCAGCACATCAATAATTTCCATGTTACCACCCCCACCCCCACCCCCCCCCCCACCCCCACACACACACATACATTAAACATTCCACCCTAATGTGTTTTATTTGAACAATTTGTCCTTTCAAAAGCCAAAACATAGAAATATAGAGAAAAACAGAAATCAAAAATATGGATGTGGTCATGTGCCAATATCTGAGTTGTTCCAATGACATCCATATTTCAATGGTTTTATGTACAAAATGTTTGGAGATATTTTCGACCTTTTCAGCACTATATCAGTTTTGACGCTGTGTTGAAAGTTTTGGATTTATTTGGGAAATTATGGGTACTTGCGGCGACCTGCGGTAACCTGCGGCGATCTGTGGTGTTTAGGCACACCCTGAGCCCGGTTGTTGTGGTAATTCGATCTGCCAAAGCCCAGCGCCCCACCTAACCACACCGGGTACTCACTGGAAGTAGTTGGTCATTTACGAAGGGGATTTGGAATGGGGTGATCATTTTTCAGTGAAACGTGAACATTATGCCACAGCCAGCCCAGGACGAAACATCTCCGGGATATTTAATTTATTTTGTTGTCCATTTATCACAACGAATGAAAAAACGTCCAAGTGCCGTAAATTAGCAACTTTTTAGAGATTTTTTTCACCAAAAACATAATTTTTTTCACAGCCTGCTTTAGAAAATTGCGAATCGGAAATTTTTCCCAATATATTGAAAATTACGGCAACTCATATGTTTGAGCCGTTTGTCTGCAAAATTGGCTATAATTATCTGAAGTGAAAGTGAAATCCAAAACGCACAATAATAAATTTGTGCGTATTTTTGCACATGTTCGATTGGACAAAATTTATGCGTTTTCGATTTGACTGCTACCTGTATACAAGCAAAGGTGTGCCTTTAATATATAATCAATTTCAGCAATTATCCTGCATCTCAAATTAATTTAATCCGCCCGTCAAACGTGTTGCAAATAATCACAACACGGCCATTGACAGAAATGAGATTGGTCACCAGTTCTTAAGTAAGTGGTGACGTTTCACACAAACTTAATGACCTTGCCATTGAGAGTAGAGCACATGCTTTTGTATTTGTAAACAAAAGCTGGTGGATTCAGTTTGTGTCTGGTATGTCGACTTTCCGGGAGATTTTGGCCCAAATTGACTCCCGGGTGGGAGGGCGGGAGGGGATAGCTAATTCCGGGAGAATCCCGGGCATTCCGGGAGAGTTAACATGTCTGGGCTGAAAACCGGTGATATAACGTGTACAACCATACACTTGTCCAATTGAATCCTAATCAAAAGTATCTGTCAAAAAGTATCAAACACGCTTCTAAGGCAACCAACAGATGACCCCGTTCAAGTGTACAATTAATTCCAATAATGAAACTCCAATTGAACAATGCGAATATACGAGAATGTGAATTCTCCTGTGTACCGTCTCCGGTAAAAACCTGGATTTAGAACAAGGAACGAGCTATGATTAACAGACCCGTCACTGGCCGTCCCCCAAATAATTCCTTGTTCCCTAGGTCCATAACAACCAATGACTGTTTGGAGAAAGAATATACTACTCCAAATAAAGATGCCAAAAATTGAGAATGTATGCATAGACGGACTATTGGAAGTTCCATAACTGATCCAAATAGCCCCAAAATTCTCAAAAGCTCTATAAAGCAGAGCAAGAATTTTATAGAATCTGTTCAGTAATGTGTCTGCCTAATAAATATACATATTATGCTCACGAGCAACGGAATCCTGCATGTACTCAACTGAATACAGCCTGTAACCATGGTATGACCAATTGATACCAGTGTAACCAGGAAACTGAATGAATAATACAACGTTAATATGCAGTTAACTGAGTTATAAACTCATATGTCTTAAGAAAAGGCCAGACTGCTATGAGCGAAACTTTTCAGAGTGGACTAATTGCCACATTGAAGAATGTAGCCCAGATAACCGACATTTCAACCACCCAGGTACACGAAGGCTAGCAATTTAATGATAAGGAATCATATGCTCGTATTTGACTTATAAACGAACAACCACAGGAAAAAAACTAACTAAATAGTGGATGTGCCCATGAGGTCGCCACTAGAACACATCCCAGCCGTCAATCGCGAAGCCATGAAAGGTATGCATATACTTGAATGCATACGAGGCTTATGGGAAGAAAACTACGTCCTGCCTTGTATTCGCCTCTTAACACAATGGCTGGGGGGGGGAGGGGGGGGGGGAGGGAGAAGGAGTCCATGAAGAATAATTCCTATCGAACCTCCCTCACCCGCATTACTTGAATCGCTAGATAAGTAAGGCTGGCGCAGTAGAATTAAGGCTATACTGTTGCTGCTGTTCTCAATAAGAGTAATACAGCTAAAAAGCTTAAAGTCGAAGCAATCATAATAACAATAATCTGGCACGACTCGTAACGCATTTGTGTTAGTTATCAAATAGTATAGGAACCGTAGGATTCCCTCATGTCTGACCTACTCACTCCATAATGCCACTAAGGATGGAGGGAGACATGATGACCAAATAATACACCATATAGACATAATATCCAATACCCAGAGTGGAAATATAATCCACAACAATAGATTGGATAGAAATGAAAAGGGAGACGAAAACAATGTTCTGACACCCGATCATAAAAACCTAGATGAACTCCTTACGCTGGATCTGATATCAGGAAATAGCTTCCTGAGAAGGCGCTTAGTATAGGTGTTTGAAGAAACGCTCATTGATCACAGTAGGTTAATATGGTACCATCAATAGGGCTTATCGCCTCAGATAACTAAGAACCGTACCATACCGGTAGGAAGAGAATAATCTCCTCTAACATAATGGTATCATGTCCGATAGGACAATGAACAATGAACTCAGCCTAGCTGAAGCAGCTGAAGGTCTTCCTATTCGAGAAGACAATAAAAAGGCTGATAACTGCGGCCTTAGAAGCTCAACGAAGGAGACTTACAATGCCAGCTGTAGCTTATAAGTTTTCATCTCAGTGAAGACAGATATTTTGGTGTAGGTTGCGACCTTGAAAGGTCACTGAACGTAGACTTACAACTATCGTCGCGCAAGGTAGGGAATGAAGAGATGCTATTTTAACAGCCCTAATTCCCAAAGTGACAGTAATCTCAAGAGATAATTATTTCAGTTATGTCATGGCATAATTACTGAACAACACTGCTCATGATTCTAGCTAGGCTACTATGGGCTAAACAATAAGACTCAAGTCTATGATACCCAGGAAAACAAACCGAAAAGCACCTTTAGAGGTTTTATTCCCAAAAGACAGCAGTCAGAGCCTAGCTAACGTAGCTTAGAAGTCTTCATCTCCGTGAAGACAGATATCTCAGTGTAACTTGCGACCTTGAAAGCTCACTAAATGGAGACTAACAAACATCATCATGCAATGACCGAGCTGCTATTCTATCAGCCGTAATTCCCAAAGAGACAGTAGTCTCAAGGTAGCTACACAGTTATGAGTCTTCGTCTGCGAGAAGACATATCTGTGTCACCTGCAGCCTTTGAAAGCTCACTAAATGGAGACTTATAACACTAGCCGCTAATATATAAGAAACAAGAGGCCCCAGGGGGCCTGAGGGCACTCACCTGACATGGTAGTCTAAATATCAAACCAGGGACTCGACTTGAATAAGCTGCATACGTCCCTCCTAAGAAAAGCATATACCAACTAGATGAAGCGATTGTGCCCACACAATACACAGGATTTTTCCTTCTATTTTCAGTTCCTGCACTTTTTACGTCCCAAAATTGAGATAAACACATAAAAAACAGATTTTTTTTTCCCAAACAAAATACTTTCAGCCTAAATTTTTTTCTTCTTCTTAAAACGCATAAAAAACAAAAAAACAAAAATTCCAGATTTTGGTCCCAAATTTTCTTTTACCCACCTGGACCCCAAATTTTCAGGGGAAAAAAAAAAAATTTTTTTTGTCTTAAAATTGACCAAAATGCAGAAAAAACAAAAACAATTTTTTTCGGATTTTGGTCTAAAATTTTCTAAGCCCCACCCGGACCCCAAATTTTCAGGGGAAAAAAAAAAAAATTTTTTTGTCTTAAAATTGACCAAAACGCAGAAAAAACAAAAAAAAATTTTTTCGGATTTTGGTCCAAAATTTTCTAAGTCCCACCCGTACCCCAAATTTTCAGGGGAAAAAAAAAAAAAAATTTTTTTGTCTTAAAATTGACCAAAACGCAGAAAAAAAAAATTTTTTTTTCGGATTTTGGTCCAAAATTTCTAAGTCCGCAACGGGACCCCAAATTTTCAGCCTAAATATGAACCTAGGGACTTGGCTTCAACAAACTTGAATCTCACCCCCCTAAGGATGCTGCATACCAAATATCAAAACATTCTTATTGGTAGATCTGAAGAAGAAGATTTTTAAAAAATACTCCTCATACTGCACTAATTTAAACATTTGGGCTTCCATAGAGAGCCCAAATATCGACCCAGGCAATTGATTTCAATAAACATGTGAAACAATCTTCCAAAGATGTTATATGTGAAATTTTAAAGCTTTAGGAGCAGTGGTTTGGGAGAAAGGTAGTCTTATATGTTTTTCCCATTACCCACAGTGTTAAAAAATGCTGACTCAGCACTTTTTCAAAGTCCCCAAAAAGTACCCATGATAAAACCGATGGCAATTTTTTTTTACCATTCTATTCTGTTGGTCCTAAGGAAGCTTCACACCAAATAAGAATTCTCAGTGCCGTGTAGTTTTGGAGATATGGACGTTTTTTCTATTTTTAGCTCCTGTGGTTCCCATGAGGTGACAGGAAATTTTTTTTTGGCACAAATTAACTACTTATGTCCCAAGAAAACCTCATGTCAAATTTGGTTCAAATCAGCCTCTTGGTTTGGAAATTAGAAATTTTGGGCGGGGCAAAAATTCTTGCCCCTCCCATAATGATGGGAAATATAGCCCCTAGAACTTCTCTTGAACAAATCTAAGTCTACATCTCAAAAGGAAGCTGCACACCTAATATCAAGTCTCTGCTACTGCTGGTTCATGAAAAGAAGATTTTTTAAGATTTAGGCTTACTTTTCGGGCGTGGCCCTACCAAGGGGCAGGTCAACTTGATTTGAACAAATTTGAATTGACATATGATAGGGAACATGCACACCAGATTTGGTTCAATTTGGTTGAGTAGTTTGTGAGAAGAAGTCGATCATGTAAAGTTAATGACGATGGACGACGGACGGACGACAGATGGAAAGTAATCATTAAAGCTCCCCTTCAGCTTCACTCAGGTGAGCTAAAAAAGTTCACGATACCGGACGGACGACAGACAGCAAGTGATAAGTTTAGCTCCATTTGTTGAGCTAAAAATTCCTCATTTTGAACTAAGTTACAATTCGAGCTCCCACAAGTGAGCCCAAATATGGACCTAGGGACATGGCTTGAACAAACTTGAATCTTACCCCCTAAGGATGCTGCATACCAAATATATCAAAAGCATTCTGACTGCTGGATCTGAAGAAGAAGATTTTTAAAGAAAATTCCTCATTTTGAACTAAGTTATCAATCGGGCTTCCACAGTGAGCCCAAATATGAACCCAGGGACTTGGCTTGAACAAACTTGTATCTCACCCCTGTAAGGATGCTGCATGCCAAATATCCAAACATTCCGACTGTTGAATCGGAAGAAGATTTTTAAAGAAAAATTCCTCATATTGAACTAAGTTGTAATTCGGGCTTCCACAGGGAGCCCAAAAATGAACCCAGGGACTTGGCTTTAACAAACTTGAATCTCACCCCCTAAGGATGCTGCACACCAAATATCAAAACATTCTGACTGCTGGATCTGAAGAAGAAGATTTTTTAAGAAAATTCCTCATTCTGAACTAAGTTACAATTTGAGCTCCCACAGTGAGCTCAAATATGGACCTTGGGACATGGCTTGAACAAACTTGAATCTTACCCCCTAAGCATGCTGAATACCAAATATCAAAACATTCTGACTGCTGGATCTGAAGAAGAAGATTTTTTAAGAAAATTCCTCATTTGAACTAAGTTATAATTCAGGCTCCCACAGTGAGCCCACATATGAACCCAGAGACTTGGCTTGAACAAACCTGAATCTCACCCCCCTAAGCATGCTGCATACCCAGTATCAAAAGATTCTGCCTGCTCGATCTTGAGAAGAAGATTTTTAAAGAAACTTGCCTGAAATCCTATACTGAGCCCAAATATGAACCCAGGGGACGATTTGAACAAACTTGAATCATATCCACCCCAGAATGTTGCATACCAAATATCAAAAGATTCTGCCTGCTGGATCTGGAGAAGAATTTTTTTACGAAATTTGCCTGAAATGCTCGAATTGGGGCTTCTATAGTGAGCCCAAATATGAATCCAGAGGGGCCGATTTGAACAAACTTGAATCAGATCCACCCCATAATGCTGTATACCAAATATCACGATTCTGCCCACTTGTGCTGGAGAAGAAGATTTTTTTAGTAATTTCTTTAATATACATAGGTTGCTATCAGAGTTATGCCCACTATGGAGCCCCAAGTGGGCATGTCCATTTCATTTCAACAAACTTGAATTGACATATGGTAATGAACATCCATACCAAGTTTCGAGCAAATCGACCTAGTGGTTTCAGAGAAGTCATTTGAAAAATGTTCACAATGCCGGACAGACGACGATGGACGGAAAGTGATAAGTTTAGCTCCTTTCGGTGAGCTAAAAACTGATTAGCAACTTTTTTTTAGCCCAGGGTGAATGAAGAAGGTTCAAGGCCCCTCTGTGTTGACTGTGGTTTGGCCCTGAGTGAGCTAATTTTGAAAATTTGACCTGAAAGAAGGGAATGTAACAGAGTCTTACTTTCAAACTCATTTTTCCAAGTGTTTGAAGAGAATTATATTATTCTGTTACTTACTAGTGTTCAAGTGCTAGATGAGTCCAAGTAAGAAAATACATTACCATGATATTGGTTGATCCCATCTTTAATATATCAACAAATTCATCTAATTTTATCCTATATTCTCACTATGTATGTCCTACTGAGTTCCAGAACACAAGTAAAGTTTACCTTGTGACATATTGTACTTTGTTTCATGAGACACGTGTTTACTTCCTGGAAATACGTAAACGCGTGTCCATGACATTCCGGTTCAAAGTAATTGAGATTTCCCCACCAACCAATCAGAAGTGATGCCGGGTATATGCTCTACAAGCTATGCATGGTAGTTGATGATATAAATAGTATGCAATTTGCATACTCATTCTAGACTGTCCAACCCAGTGATTATGAGAGTACTTTTTTGCATTCATAGATTTTATCCCGAAGTAAAAAAACTCGTAATCAATTCCAGCTATAGCATAAAAGCTGGCAATTTTTGCCATGAACTGCCACTTTTTATATTGATTTGAAAAAGTTAATTGCACCAAGTGTATTCTTTCATGAGGGCTTGACTGGTGTAACCATTCATTCTGACAATGTTTTCACATAGGATGCCTGTACAGGCAGCCAATAATAATGTAGAAACACTGTTAAGTCATCTGCAGCTATGTATGCATATATAAGGTAGCCATTAGGCCTCATAGAAGTAGATTTTTGTTTCTCAGGCCATTTTTTTGTAAAACTGCATGCGGGCAAGCAGGCCATTGCCATCAAAAGTTCATGTTCTTGGTTGTTTTATGTCTTAGGCCTCATAATCTACAGTCCAGAACAGCATGGGTGGTAGTGTATTCCATCCCTTGAGTGCAAGAAGGCTTTGCAGTGCTAAAGCATTGCAAAGCCTTGTTGCACTCAAGGGATAAATTCACCTTGGGTAAAATATCAGACATAAACAATTTCATTTTCATTTTTTGAAGTTTGCTTTGGTTATAAAAAGAGAGCAAGCAGTAGCCAAAAGGACCATGTGGGAGGGCCTGAGAAACAGATTTTTTTAAAACTTTTTTAGGCCTTATAAAAATAAATCTACAGATTTAAGGGTTAATTTGCTACAGGGTTCCAATGTACTGGATTCAAAGATTAGAATACCTTTATAGACAGCTGTACCAAGAGCTGTGATTTTCAAGTCGGATTTATCAGTACACTTTATCAATTTGTGCTCTACTAAATACTCCAAGGCCTGTGATGTAATGGATGAGATATCAATCTCTCTTTCTTCACTCTGAACTGCCAAAAGAGAACTTCCAATTAATTGTTCCACTGTTTCCACAGTTGGAGTAATCTGCAAATAATAAAGATTAAAGCTATTCATACAAATCTTTGAAAAGGCTATAAGAAAATAAATCTAGCTTCCAATGCACCTCCTTCATCACTGAAAATCTTCCTCATCACTTCTTTTTTTCACCTGGAAATCACTTCGGTAATACTATTCTGCACTTGTAGGACTAAACATTTATTTAAATTGTACAGTAAATTTCCTTTCTTATTATACCTACCATAATTGTTTACAACAGGCTTGCACTACAGTGGAAGTCCCTAACTCGGAAGTATACTCTCTATTTTGTTCTTTCCCAAGCGATTTGGGAAAGAAAAGTGGTGCAAAAGCACCAAGGAAAAATAAGTCAAAACTGGTTCGAGTGCGACCGGTACACACGGAGTAGGGGACACTCTTCTCCTTGTACGAATCCATGGCATCTGGTACCAGTGTTCAGACGTATAACCAACGTGTCATTCTATTTGAATCCGCAACATTGGAGTTATGTGTTCAGCAGGGAGGAAGGATTCTTTCCTGAATAAGAGGAAGGGAGGGCCTCCACGTAAACAATTGTGGTAAGTATAATAAGAAAGGAAATTTACAATAAAATTTCTTATCAGAGCATAAGAAAGAGGGCTAAAGAAAAAAGGTCTTCAGACTGCTCCTGCAACTAACAAAGGTAAAAGGTGGAGAAAGTAGAAGCATTTCTCCAGTAGGCTGCCTGCATAACATCCGACAACTTGACAGAGTTATCATAAGCCCAGGAGGTAGATAATGCACGCACATTATGAGCAGAACGAAACGGATAGAGCATAGGGCGATTACCCTCGACAGAAGGAAGAGCCCTGATACAGATAGGAGGCAGAGTGGAGTCTGGTATCAGATTGTTGGCCAGAAAGGAGCAATCAGTGGAAAAAGTAACACTATTGGCAGAGATCCTGAAAAAGGCTGGATCAAGCTTCAACCATTTGTACCGACTGGTACAGTCTAAGGTGCCCAGGAGCAGGTTGCTCCACAGGCTGTAGGGGGCAACCGATGATCGAAGCCTGGCTGAAACCTCCGGCTGGTCTGACGGTTTGAGTTCCGGAAGGAACTCAAACACAAAGTCAAGAGCTTCCCCATGTCAGAAGGCTGATGGCTCTCGACGTCAGGTGTGTAAGACCGAATGCCTGAGTCGGAAGGCACATAGCCCATTACAGGCATACCAGCCGATGTCTCCCATGGTGTAGGGACACCAGGGGGATCAGAAAGCGGCCTGCTTCAAATCCCGGGATGCAGTGCTGCGGAGGGCGTCTGGAAGCCACTTGAAGCCTCGCTGGAACCTGCACAAGCAAGGAGAGGGCCTTCCTAAGCTCACGACCTGCATCTGAATGGCCCGGCAAAGTGGCTTCGCATCTGACCCTCTAAACCAACGAAGGGTCATGATCTTCTAAAACACCCGACGCAGGGCAACAGGTGGCAGCCGAAACATTTGAATACAGATGCTTATAGGGGTATGAAATACCCTGAGGATCTAAAGTGTGGGAACTCAGGAATCGCCAAGGAGCTCTGAGCGACAGAGGGTCCAGGCTGCACAAAATGCACAGGTCCAACAAAACTGGCTGAAGGACCAGAGTGCATGGACAGAAGTGCAACAGAGTCCATGGTGACCCCACCATGGGCATCTGAATCCAAAGCAAAACCTGATGGGCTTGATGGCTGAGAGACCACAACAGAGGGATTGACCGGCAACCACTGCTGACTTCGCCGAGTTGAAGCCCGGGAAGGTTGAGGCTGCTATCCCATGTCCAAAGAAGCAGAAATCCCTACAGGAATAAGCCGAGGCAGGCTGAAACGGAGACCAATGACATCACGGCAGCAGCAGATACATCAGTAGCTGTTGACAAAGGCGGAAAAGCGGAGAGAGCAACCAAGCTCGGCTCCAAAGGAGGCATCACAACCCTAGTGGCATCCTCAGATGTCGACTGGAGGGTACAGAAGTCCCGGAACCAGGCATCTATTCACCAGAAAGTCAGCAGCTACTCCACGCCAGAAAAAGACTGCAAAACCCGAACCGAGGGGTAGAACTCTCTCCAGACAGAGTCAGTTCAGGAGGTCCCAAATGACTGCGTTCCCTTTCCCGCAGGTACAGAAGGAATGGCACGTGCCAGAACTACACACTAGACTGAAGCCCAAAAGGTGGAAGACCACACTGCCCAAAGGGTCTTTCAACAGAAAAACAATATAAAGTGCAACATTAAAAATGAGAAACTTCAACATGCTAAGACAACAAAAATCGCCCGCAAGGTATCGTCCTAGGCAAATCTGGTGAGAGCAACGTAGGTGGGAAGGTGAACCCAAATAAAAAATAAATCAGGACACCCCCAGCTACCAGAGTATGGTGGCAGAAAACAAAGGCCCGACAGGAACAGAAAAGCACCCCAACAGTCAAAAAGGGAACTGGCAGAAATTCGACGCTCAACAGAGAGGAGAAAAGCTGCCACAACAACCCCCAGCTGGCACCTAACTCAGATAAAAGGAAAACCCAAAGGGTTAACATGAAAAGACCGAAACAGCACGGTATACAAAAATCGTGAGGAAAATCAGTATACAGATTTATCACAAAAAAGATAATCGAGAAAATATACAAAAACACAGCCCTGTATGTCGGGATGGTGAAGAAACAGTTATGAGTCCACAATTCAGAACAGGAACATCGTCAACATCGAGTCAAAAGGTATCACTTTTGATGAGCAAAAGATACGCATCTTCACAAGGTGGCTGAAGAACAAGAGGCCCCAGGGGGCCATAGGCGCTCACCGAATGTTCCATACTGTTAAGACACAAATTTTATCAAAAGCTATTCTTAAGGTTCTACAGAGTAAATCTATACTCTCTGTGGAGCTAAAACATCAACAGGACTGAATGAGACAATGCTGCTGATCAAATATCAAAAGATTCTGCATGATGGTTCTGAAGAAGATTTTTAAAGAATTTTCCTTGAATTGCACAAAGTAAACATTCACGCCCCCATAGTGAGCCCCAATATTGGTTGAGGGACTTGATCTGAACAAACTTGAATCAGACCCATACCAAGATGCTGCATACCAAATATCAAAAGATTCTGCCCATTGGTTCTGGAGAAGAAGATTTTCAAAGAATTTTTCTTAAATTGTACTAAGTAAAAATTCACGCCCCATAGTGAGCCCCAATATTGGTTGAGGGACTCGATTTGAACAAACTTGAATCATACCCATACCAAGATGCTGCATACCACGTATCAAAAGATTCTGCCCACTGGTTCTGGAGAAGATTTTTTAATAATTTTTCTGTAATTCATACGGTGCTATCAGAGTTATGCCCCATACAGAGCCCCCAAGGGACATGGCCATTTCATTTGAACAACATGAATTGCCATATAGTAATGAATATCCACATGAAGTTTCGTGAAAATCAGACCAGAGGTTTCAGAAGAGAAATCGTTTGAAAAATGTTCACAACGATGGACGGCAAGTGATAAGTTGCGCTCCCTTCGGTGAGCTAAAAAAGAATGAAACGTTGGTTATACGTCTGCGCACTGGTAACAGATGCCATGGATTCGTACAAGAAGAGTGTCCCCTACTGGGAGAACACCGGTCGCACTCGACCCAGTTTGGGTTTACTTTTTCTTTGTGCTTTTGCATCACCTTTCTTTCCCAAATTGCTTGGGAAGGAACAAAATAGTATACTTCCGAGTTAGGGACTTCCACTGTAGTACAAGCCTGTTGTAAACAATTGTAAGGTACGTTAATAAGAAATACTTGGTTTAATTTGCAACTCTATTATGAGAAATTTTCATTGCTGAAAACATAGCTTTTTAATTCCTAATTCATTTTCAACACTGTTTTGTGGATAACAGAAAAAAGGGAGAAAAAGACATCCCTCCCTCAGGAGGGGGGGCACTAAAAATTTGCAAGACGGGACGTCCTATTTTTTATTTGGTTCCTTTTTACACCCACCCACCCACCCACCCACTACATGCAAATTTTCTACTACTGTTCTCAGACACCCACCCCCCACTCTCCCATTAAAATCCAAAATAAACTTATAAACTTAGTAGGCACAGCTGTCTTTAGGGGGTTTTCATAATGTTCTTAAACTGGTACCACCAATTTAAACCCCTGTGGGCTGCTGTGGGCCCCAATCTACAAATGACAAACTGTTCATTATCAGGTTTGGCCAGAGCAGGTGTACATAAACGGGAACAAATTTTCATTTGAATTGTTCCCAAAATATTGTCTGCACATTTTCTACATTTCGAACAAGACACCCCCCCCCCCCCCCTACTAACATGTGACATTTTCCCAGATTAAGCCCAATATTTTCACATATAAAGCCTCCTGATGTTGTATTTATGTTAAGAGTGTGATCTACAACATCATCTTTAAGGTTTGAAACACAAATGATGGTATATATTTGCTGATATATTGATATATTTTTAAAAAATTCAAAAAATGGCACAAGTTGGAAATGCACATTTTTGGCGCACTCAAGAGACCCACCCACCCCCAAGTCACGTCTTGCAAATTTTTGGTGCCCCCCACCCCCCACCTCCCTCATTATAAAATTGAAGAAAAAGTGCCTGAGAAAAAGGAACTTTGTTTTTACAGGCCTAATAAAACACAAACTGCAAAATGTTCATGCTGGGAGTGCAGTGGCTCACTGGTTAGTACACTGGACTTCAGGTAAAAAGGTTGGCAGTTCGATCCAGATCTGCATTCTGTCCCTGCAGTGTTCCCACTGATGTCAGAAAATAAAATTTAAGCACTATTTAAGCATTTTTCAACGACTCTGAACATGATTTTCAAGGACTGTTCTAATTTTGATATGGAC
Source organism: Pictodentalium vernedei (assembly GCA_031216915.1). Classification (NCBI taxonomy): domain Eukaryota; kingdom Metazoa; phylum Mollusca; class Scaphopoda; order Dentaliida; family Dentaliidae; genus Pictodentalium; species Pictodentalium vernedei. Next base: position 168,496,200 of record CM062294.1, read on the forward strand.
TTTATAACACCATAGCAACACAAAGAATATCAGTCACGAGGATCTGATCTCTGGAAAACCCAACTAACTAGATATATATCTTCCTTCAGTTCAATAAGGAGCCATCCACAATGCTCAAGCATTGCAGATGATGCCTTATTGCACTCAAGGGACAATATAGAGATCACATAAATGTGATTTCTAACTGATTTTGTGACTTTGCATGCATGTGGGGATGGTTATCCTAAGACGTATGTTCTCTGAAGTTATAGGTAAACTTAATTCTTTTCAAGGAGAGTGATGGAAAATGAAGAATTTTTCAAGGCTATAAACAATTTCAAGCACTTTTCAAGGAAGGGGACAAAATTCAAGGACTTTTCATTTGAATGGGAAACCTGCCCTGGTTAGCACACTTGATCCCAGTTGCTCAGGTGCAAGCCAGAAAATAAGCAGACTGACATCTGCAAAAGGAGGTCCCCAGAGGGTGAATTTAGTGATGCTACCCTGCTACATAGCAGGGTAGCATCACTAAATTTACCCTCTGTGAACCTAAGTCTGAATCAGGGTTTCAAAACTAAACAGAAAGAGGTACCCAGAGGATAAATTGGCTCACTGTATTGGATAGCATCATCAAATTCACCCTCTGGGAACCTCATTCTGCAAATGTCAGACTGCTTATTTTCAAGCCTGCTCAGGTGGGTGATGTGCGCCGATGGTGCACTTGAATTTAACCAAGTCTAATTCAGCCTGTGCCAGTTTAGTAAGCTGAGAAGTAACTTGATGATGCTCGGTGGTTATCTCTGGGTACTCTGAATCCCTACATCTACAAAACTGTCTTGAAGATATGACCCTGGATGTTGAAAGCCACATAGAATAAATTTTAAAATAAATAAAAAAAAATACTCATTATAATACAAACACAGGTAATGATGAGGTGTCGGTATACAATTGGTTAATAAGCAACCATCAGTTGACAATTGGTAGTCAGGGGCATGGGATCTGTCCTCGCCAATGGTCACATGTAAAAAATTGTCAAGATTTCCTAAGTTCATCAAAATTTAAGACTTTCTTATTGAAATGACTCTTGAATGATTCGTAGTTCCATTTCATCTCGTCAAATCTCATGGATCAGAGTGAATGTGTGTGACTAGAGATGTTGAATTCTCGGGGATAATCGTGTTAATATTATTATTCAAGACTGAAAATTGTAAAGTTTCACTTTGATCCCACCGACCCCGAAATTGAGAGACACCCTTGTTCATTCAAATGATGAGTGTTGACTTGATATCAAAGAAATCTGAAAACGACAGCAAGAAATTGCAGGAACTAGCCCGCGACATTGTGTATATTACCTTTGAAGCACTTCAGCAATGGTTTTCATAAAAGATAAAACTGTAGTGTTTGGGTTTATGTTTTTTTGGTTTTATTCTGCTGTGATTAGAGATGAGTGGTTTTCAAATTTCATGTCGGTTCTGGTTTTGGTTTCATTCAAAGAGTCAGGTTTTCGGTTTCGGCTTTCATTGTACAAACATAACAAATCATTGCATTTGCATATAAGATGTATTCGGCGCCAGTCAGTGCCATAGGGATTCCCTTTCCAGGGCAACACACCTGTGTAATAGCCTATACCAGTTCTCGAATTTCCTGAGCACAATGTATTTGTTTAAATTATCTCAAGAGGTTCAAGTTTGAGAAAAATGATTTTTGCCTGGTGTCTGTTGCAAAATTAGTCCCCCTAACCCTCCCCCCCCCCCCCCCCCCCATACCTGTGTTTAGGATAACCTGACACACCCTAAAAAATTATGCCGACCATAAAAATTTTATCGAGTAAAAGTCGCTCATATAGGTCACAAAGTCAAGAGCTTCCCCATGTCAGAAGGCTGATGGCTCTCGACGTCAGGTGTGTAAGACCGAATGCCTGAGTCGGAAGGCACATAGCCCATTACAGGCATACCAGCCGATGTCTCCCATGGTGTAGGGACACCAGGGGGATCAGAAAGCGGCCTGCTTCAAATCCCGGGATGCAGTGCTGCGGAGGGCGTCTGGAAGCCACTTGAAGCCTCGCTGGAACCTGCACAAGCAAGGAGAGGGCCTTCCTAAGCTCACGACCTGCATCTGAATGGCCCGGCAAAGTGGCTTCGCATCTGACCCTCTAAACCAACGAAGGGTCATGATCTTCTAAAACACCCGACGCAGGGCAACAGGTGGCAGCCGAAACATTTGAATACAGATGCTTATAGGGGTATGAAATACCCTGAGGATCTAAAGTGTGGGAACTCAGGAATCGCCAAGGAGCTCTGAGCGACAGAGGGTCCAGGCTGCACAAAATGCACAGGTCCAACAAAACTGGCTGAAGGACCAGAGTGCATGGACAGAAGTGCAACAGAGTCCATGGTGACCCCACCATGGGCATCTGAATCCAAAGCAAAACCTGATGGGCTTGATGGCTGAGAGACCACAACAGAGGGATTGACCGGCAACCACTGCTGACTTCGCCGAGTTGAAGCCCGGGAAGGTTGAGGCTGCTATCCCATGTCCAAAGAAGCAGAAATCCCTACAGGAATAAGCCGAGGCAGGCTGAAACGGAGACCAATGACATCACGGCAGCAGCAGATACATCAGTAGCTGTTGACAAAGGCGGAAAAGCGGAGAGAGCAACCAAGCTCGGCTCCAAAGGAGGCATCACAACCCTAGTGGCATCCTCAGATGTCGACTGGAGGGTACAGAAGTCCCGGAACCAGGCATCTATTCACCAGAAAGTCAGCAGCTACTCCACGCCAGAAAAAGACTGCAAAACCCGAACCGAGGGGTAGAACTCTCTCCAGACAGAGTCAGTTCAGGAGGTCCCAAATGACTGCGTTCCCTTTCCCGCAGGTACAGAAGGAATGGCACGTGCCAGAACTACACACTAGACTGAAGCCCAAAAGGTGGAAGACCACACTGCCCAAAGGGTCTTTCAACAGAAAAACAATATAAAGTGCAACATTAAAAATGAGAAACTTCAACATGCTAAGACAACAAAAATCGCCCGCAAGGTATCGTCCTAGGCAAATCTGGTGAGAGCAACGTAGGTGGGAAGGTGAACCCAAATAAAAAATAAATCAGGACACCCCCAGCTACCAGAGTATGGTGGCAGAAAACAAAGGCCCGACAGGAACAGAAAAGCACCCCAACAGTCAAAAAGGGAACTGGCAGAAATTCGACGCTCAACAGAGAGGAGAAAAGCTGCCACAACAACCCCCAGCTGGCACCTAACTCAGATAAAAGGAAAACCCAAAGGGTTAACATGAAAAGACCGAAACAGCACGGTATACAAAAATCGTGAGGAAAATCAGTATACAGATTTATCACAAAAAAGATAATCGAGAAAATATACAAAAACACAGCCCTGTATGTCGGGATGGTGAAGAAACAGTTATGAGTCCACAATTCAGAACAGGAACATCGTCAACATCGAGTCAAAAGGTATCACTTTTGATGAGCAAAAGATACGCATCTTCACAAGGTGGCTGAAGAACAAGAGGCCCCAGGGGGCCATAGGCGCTCACCGAATGTTCCATACTGTTAAGACACAAATTTTATCAAAAGCTATTCTTAAGGTTCTACAGAGTAAATCTATACTCTCTGTGGAGCTAAAACATCAACAGGACTGAATGAGACAATGCTGCTGATCAAATATCAAAAGATTCTGCATGATGGTTCTGAAGAAGATTTTTAAAGAATTTTCCTTGAATTGCACAAAGTAAACATTCACGCCCCCATAGTGAGCCCCAATATTGGTTGAGGGACTTGATCTGAACAAACTTGAATCAGACCCATACCAAGATGCTGCATACCAAATATCAAAAGATTCTGCCCATTGGTTCTGGAGAAGAAGATTTTCAAAGAATTTTTCTTAAATTGTACTAAGTAAAAATTCACGCCCCATAGTGAGCCCCAATATTGGTTGAGGGACTCGATTTGAACAAACTTGAATCATACCCATACCAAGATGCTGCATACCACGTATCAAAAGATTCTGCCCACTGGTTCTGGAGAAGATTTTTTAATAATTTTTCTGTAATTCATACGGTGCTATCAGAGTTATGCCCCATACAGAGCCCCCAAGGGACATGGCCATTTCATTTGAACAACATGAATTGCCATATAGTAATGAATATCCACATGAAGTTTCGTGAAAATCAGACCAGAGGTTTCAGAAGAGAAATCGTTTGAAAAATGTTCACAACGATGGACGGCAAGTGATAAGTTGCGCTCCCTTCGGTGAGCTAAAAAAGAATGAAACGTTGGTTATACGTCTGCGCACTGGTAACAGATGCCATGGATTCGTACAAGAAGAGTGTCCCCTACTGGGAGAACACCGGTCGCACTCGACCCAGTTTGGGTTTACTTTTTCTTTGTGCTTTTGCATCACCTTTCTTTCCCAAATTGCTTGGGAAGGAACAAAATAGTATACTTCCGAGTTAGGGACTTCCACTGTAGTACAAGCCTGTTGTAAACAATTGTAAGGTACGTTAATAAGAAATACTTGGTTTAATTTGCAACTCTATTATGAGAAATTTTCATTGCTGAAAACATAGCTTTTTAATTCCTAATTCATTTTCAACACTGTTTTGTGGATAACAGAAAAAAGGGAGAAAAAGACATCCCTCCCTCAGGAGGGGGGGCACTAAAAATTTGCAAGACGGGACGTCCTATTTTTTATTTGGTTCCTTTTTACACCCACCCACCCACCCACCCACTACATGCAAATTTTCTACTACTGTTCTCAGACACCCACCCCCCACTCTCCCATTAAAATCCAAAATAAACTTATAAACTTAGTAGGCACAGCTGTCTTTAGGGGGTTTTCATAATGTTCTTAAACTGGTACCACCAATTTAAACCCCTGTGGGCTGCTGTGGGCCCCAATCTACAAATGACAAACTGTTCATTATCAGGTTTGGCCAGAGCAGGTGTACATAAACGGGAACAAATTTTCATTTGAATTGTTCCCAAAATATTGTCTGCACATTTTCTACATTTCGAACAAGACACCCCCCCCCCCCCCCCCCCCTACTAACATGTGACATTTTCCCAGATTAAGCCCAATATTTTCACATATAAAGCCTCCTGATGTTGTATTTATGTTAAGAGTGTGATCTACAACATCATCTTTAAGGTTTGAAACACAAATGATGGTATATATTTGCTGATATATTGATATATTTTTAAAAAATTCAAAAAATGGCACAAGTTGGAAATGCACATTTTTGGCGCACTCAAGAGACCCACCCACCCCCAAGTCACGTCTTGCAAATTTTTGGTGCCCCCCACCCCCCCACCTCCCTCATTATAAAATTGAAGAAAAAGTGCCTGAGAAAAAGGAACTTTGTTTTTACAGGCCTAATAAAACACAAACTGCAAAATGTTCATGCTGGGAGTGCAGTGGCTCACTGGTTAGTACACTGGACTTCAGGTAAAAAGGTTGGCAGTTCGATCCAGATCTGCATTCTGTCCCTGCAGTGTTCCCACTGATGTCAGAAAATAAAATTTAAGCACTATTTAAGCATTTTTCAACGACTCTGAACATGATTTTCAAGGACTGTTCTAATTTTGATATGGACTTTATAACACCATAGCAACACAAAGAATATCAGTCACGAGGACCTGATCTCTGGAAAACCCAACTAACTAGATATATATCTTCCTTCAGTTCAATAAGGAGCCATCCACAATGCTCAAGCATTGCAGATGATGCCTTATTGCACTCAAGGGACAATATAGAGATCACATAAATGTGATTTCTAACTGATTTTGTGACTTTGCATGCATGTGGGGATGGTTATCCTAAGACGTATGTTCTCTGAAGTTATAGGTAAACTTAATTCTTTTCAAGGAGAGTGATGGAAAATGAAGAATTTTTCAAGGCTATAAACAATTTCAAGCACTTTTCAAGGAAGGGGACAAAATTCAAGGACTTTTCATTTGAATGGGAAACCTGCCCTGGTTAGCACACTTGATCCCAGTTGCTCAGGTGCAAGCCAGAAAATAAGCAGACTGACATCTGCAAAAGGAGGTCCCCAGAGGGTGAATTTAGTGATGCTACCCTGCTACATAGCAGGGTAGCATCACTAAATTTACCCTCTGTGAACCTAAGTCTGAATCAGGGTTTCAAAACTAAACAGAAAGAGGTACCCAGAGGATAAATTGGCTCACTGTATTGGATAGCATCATCAAATTCACCCTCTGGGAACCTCATTCTGCAAATGTCAGACTGCTTATTTTCAAGCCTGCTCAGGTGGGTGATGTGCGCCGATGGTGCACTTGAATTTAACCAAGTCTAATTCAGCCTGTGCCAGTTTAGTAAGCTGAGAAGTAACTTGATGATGCTCGGTGGTTATCTCTGGGTACTCTGAATCCCTACATCTACAAAACTGTCTTGAAGATATGACCCTGGATGTTGAAAGCCACATAGAATAAATTTTAAAATAAATAAAAAAAAATACTCATTATAATACAAACACAGGTAATGATGAGGTGTCGGTATACAATTGGTTAATAAGCAACCATCAGTTGACAATTGGTAGTCAGGGGCATGGGATCTGTCCTCGCCAATGGTCACATGTAAAAAATTGTCAAGATTTCCTAAGTTCATCAAAATTTAAGACTTTCTTATTGAAATGACTCTTGAATGATTCGTAGTTCCATTTCATCTCGTCAAATCTCATGGATCAGAGTGAATGTGTGTGACTAGAGATGTTGAATTCTCGGGGATAATCGTGTTAATATTATTATTCAAGACTGAAAATTGTAAAGTTTCACTTTGATCCCACCGACCCCGAAATTGAGAGACACCCTTGTTCATTCAAATGATGAGTGTTGACTTGATATCAAAGAAATCTGAAAACGACAGCAAGAAATTGCAGGAACTAGCCCGCGACATTGTGTATATTACCTTTGAAGCACTTCAGCAATGGTTTTCATAAAAGATAAAACTGTAGTGTTTGGGTTTATGTTTTTTTGGTTTTATTCTGCTGTGATTAGAGATGAGTGGTTTTCAAATTTCATGTCGGTTCTGGTTTTGGTTTCATTCAAAGAGTCAGGTTTTCGGTTTCGGCTTTCATTGTACAAACATAACAAATCATTGCATTTGCATATAAGATGTATTCGGCGCCAGTCAGTGCCATAGGGATTCCCTTTCCAGGGCAACACACCTGTGTAATAGCCTATACCAGTACTCGAATTTCCTGAGCACAATGTATTTGTTTAAATTATCTCAAGAGGTTCAAGTTTGAGAAAAATGATTTTTGCCTGGTGTCTGTTGCAAAATTAGTCCCCCTAACCCTCCCCCCCCCCCCATACCTGTGTTTAGGATAACCTGACACACCCTAAAAAATTATGCCGACCATAAAAATTTTATCGAGTAAAAGTCGCTCATATAGGTCACTGGAACCCTAAATTTCCATCCAACTTCAACTGTGATTTTGACGCTGGCTTTGAAGTTCAAGCTTTCAAAATTATGTGTAGAAATAAATATATTTGTCATTATAAATGTGGAACAAGTGACAATGCCACGCTCGAACGTAATACCAATTAGTGCAGCTGTTCTGAAAAAGGGGTATCACGACTCTGAAGTTTGAAAACAAGGTTAACTTTAGGTAGTTTCTCTCTTTATTATGAAAAGTGAAGACCAAATTACAGTTTTTCAACACTGAAGTTGAAAACCGCGACGACGGGTTTTCTGTAATTGTTTTGGTTTCGTTTTTGACAACAAAATCAAAACCAAACCAAATTTTCAGTTAATCGCCCATCTCTAGCTGTGATAAAATAATGACCATTGTTAGTCAGCTGAGTTTGCATCGAAAACATTGGCATTCAGATGACAGGTCATTTATCTTGTGGGCTCATCATTAATCTCAGAAATACAACTGAGATTTGAAGTTCATATTCATATATTATGTACACTGCTTATTCACTAGGTCAGTACCCCACAACATTTATAGTGACATATAACCTGCAAATAAGGCAAATAACATTTTGGGGGTTGTGGTGGGTAAAGGTTGCATGCCATGGTTACATATACCAACATTTGCCTGCCAGACTTCTCAAACTTGGCAACTGGTAAAGGAATTCTGACCAACTGGTATGGCATACCATGACTATGTGCCAAACCTTATGAATTATGGTCTAAGTGTGCCAAACCTTATGAATTATGGTCTAAGTGTTTGGTGAAGCCAGGGACCAACCAAACTGCAATCTGTACCCTCCACAAAGAGAAATTTCTTAAAAAATGGAATTTGCTCATTAGTCATTGTACTCTAAATAAAGTTGAATTAAATATTAAAAGTTGACTTTCTACCTACATTTAATCCAATGGTAGACAGAATGATATTACTGATGCCTTGGCCATTATTGAACATTAAACTGCTCAAGCATTTCTCTACTGGTCCTCCAATGAGTCCTTCAATCTGAAATAAAATGAAATTACCTACTTAACTTAATTACCAAATGCATCGGCTGCATCTTCCTGCAAAATTTCCAAATTAAGCAATTGAATAAAATATATTTTTCGAAAGATTTCAACAAAACCCATATCATCTGACCCCCTCATTTAAACAAACTCGTTCCAATTAAGGGTCACATGATACGGCATTGCAGAAATCTTTGAAATTTGAAAAAAACAAAAATTCAAATAAAATTTGATACCATGTGCACTGACCCAGCTGGGTAAATGGTTAACAAAGTCATGAAAACATGTTTTATTTATTTCAGAATCAGTCCAACTATTTTCCAAACAAAAATCATGTTGAATCAATTATTTCAACACAACAAATTAAATATCACGTTTCAAACTGCAATTTTTAATACTGGCTAATTTTAATACAGAAAAGACAAAAAGGGTTGTTGTTTCTCTAAATTTAAAAGGGAGAAGCTTTTTCTTTCTTTCTTTAACACGCGATGACTTGTGTTTTATACATTCTTTCTGCACTTTAACAGTCTACATCCTGCAGCTTTATAGTTGTTTCTAGTCCTGTCTTGGCTGCCTATATAGGCAGCCAAGTCATGCATAGAAACAGCTGCTAAGGTGCTTAGAATGTAACTTGCTAGTTTCCTCAGAGACAGACTGTTATACACATCAAAACTCCAAATGAAAAGGCTTTATTTATTGATCTTTAAGGTCACATACTTATGCACAATGGCTAATCATGACCATGACAGTTTACGGGTGGAAGGAAGCCGGAGTACCCGGAGAGAACCACTGAGCAATGACGAGCACCTCCAGCTCCCCAAGATTGTAACTCCGCACTGCAGCACCGGCAGGGCTAGATCGGTTGAAGACAGTGTGCACCATCAACGTACAGTAGGCCTTAGTACACGGCATCATCGTGCCCCCATAGTGGACAATCAGGGTTAAGTACCTTGCAAAACGACACAACGCACATTCCAGGGTTCCTGCACTTTTCAGGGGGGCAAATTCAAGACTTTTCCATACCTTTTCAATGCAAATTTCAAGACATTTCAATGATGGAAAAAACAAAATTCAAGACTTTCAAGACTATTAGTGCAAAGTATGTTACATATTTAGAAATGTCCCATTTTCAAGACTTTCAAGGCCCAGGCTTCAAATTCAAGACTTTTCAAGACCTTGAATTTTTTTTTTCAAATTCCACACTTTTTAAGATTTTCAAGGCCCGCGGGAACCCTGCATTCCATCACATCGTGCGTACATTGAATGATGCAAGTAGGGACATATCTACATCCCCGGCCTGCTCATGTAAATGCAGAGGAGCTCTCGGGACATCTTCTCCAACTGTTTTAAATGAACTTGGTCCAAGAAACGGTATACTTATGGAAGATGTCGATAAGAAAACCACCTTCCTCTTAGCAATAGAAGAGGTTGAATATGGCGTCATAAACATGGCCGAACATCCTCTTTCCTCCACACAAAATCTGCTTCTAGAGACAACAGCGGTTTCTCTACAGTAGTCGAAGCTTTCTGATCAGCTGGAACAAAGTCAGTATAGTATTGATAAATAAAATTCATCACTACCATATGCTGTTCCGGAAGGGAAGGGTAATCTTCTTCCTTTTCCCTTTCTCATCCGACTGATTCAGCTGTGACATTTGGTCCATCGCATCTGCATGTGCAGATGACTGGACCGACCCAGCACTATCCGACAGCTCACCACCGGAGTCTGCGGGAGGCTGCTCTTGCACTTGCTGGGATATTGCGACCAGCTGTGCAATCTGCAACAGCAAGTTCGTTACCAAGGCTTGAGGAACAGCAGTCTACTGTATTTTCACCGCTTGCTGCTCCGGTGATGAAGATCCGGAGATAGATCTCTTCTCGCAACATCCCAATGATGGAAGCCTCGGATCGCTAGCTACCGGAAAGTCCGACTTCACAGCTGACTGAATATCCGAAGTTAGGTAGCTAGCATGTGGTCATGTGTGCTTGTGTAGTAGCCATGACTGTAGCCGAGGCCGGCTGCAGTCTAGACGGAGCGCCCCAAGCAGTGGGTGTGGACGTATGCTCCGGCTGGTGCAAGTTTCTCAAAACAACATTTGGCCCCAAATGTTGTTGGGTTAGAGAGGGACCTCTCCCGCTCATGGCCTTGTTAGACCTTGCCAAGCCTCCCTAAAAAAATTTTGCTGACTTCCTCCCCATTTCCGTCAGCACTGGGTGAGCTTTTGAGGTGCTCGCTCTACCCAAATCTACAATCCCTTCGACTGCAATGGACATACCCGGTGTCACTGCTCCTACGGATGGAGTAGCCGCTTCACCGGTCGAGCTAGCTGCTAGCAGCTTGCAAGGGATTAAGAACAATAACTAGAGGACTTATCCCCTGCTTATATTCATGAGCACCTTGCAGCTAGCTCTATTTGCTTATCAGAATGCGGCGACGGTAGCACACTTTGGATGGATATCACAGTACCATCACCATATAATTGTTCCTCTGTAAATAGAAACTGAAAAACTTGAATTATCTTGCTGTGTGAGTTCCAGCATAGGAACCTCACCACCAACAACGTACCGTGACACCCATCTCCAATGTCTGTCAACCCAATGTACACAAGTAGGACAAGTATCCATAGGAGTGCATCGACTACAGGCAAGGCAACAAGAATGCAAATCTGAGGTCGACTTCTTCACCTTGCATTAAAAGCAGTAAGCTTCATAATTCAATCAAAAAACAAAGTCAATAGCACTCCCACAAACTCCACAATAAAATATATGATAAAGATACATGAATAATAGCAATCAAAACTATAAAAAATTTCGAAAAACTTTTGGTTTAATTTTTCAAATTTTTTTTTGAAAAAGACTAAGTTCCCAAAGGGAACATGTGATGAGCCCAAGGGTATCCCGTTAGAGTCTAAGTGAGGACAAAATCCAAATTTTATAAGCTACACTGCCAGAATCATAATCAATGTATCCTACAGTAATCCTACAGTAATATAATACTAAGTACCAGATATATTTAAGGACGTTGCCAATGTAAACAAAGTCAAAGAAGAAAAATGGAAACAAGGCATCAGACACACAAAAAGGCCTGAAGTCAGTAACCGATCCAAATGCTACCAGATGTAAAGCTAGATCTTCATACGAAGAAAAAATCGCGACATCGACACCGTAGCTGCGACGGGTGGTGCAATTTCACAAAATTCTAAGTTCATCAAGGGCCATAACTCCAAGAAAAATATTTGGAACAACACATGCATTGAACAGTGGCTAGACATCAATAAGATATACTTACAAGCCAAATATAAAGTCATTCCATCAAGTATTTCAAAGGTTATTGAGTTTTGAAACTCGTTGGTCACAGACAGGCCGACCGACATTCTAAGTTCATCAAGAGCCATAACTCCAAGAAAAATATTTGGAACAACACATGCATTGAACAGTGGCTAGACATCAATAAGATACACTTACAATATAAAGTCATTCCATCAAGTATTTCAAAAGTTATTGAGTTTTGAAACTCGTTGGTCACCGACCGACCGACAGACAGACAGACCGACAGACAGACAGACAGACAGACAGACAGACCGACATTGCCACTTATAGTGCTGCTAGTCGCAGCTAAAAACGATACATCGGATAGAAGATGAAAGACCACAACGACCTAACACCCCTAGGGTGAGGACGTAACCATGGAGATAAACATTCTGTAATATACGTTAAACACCCAAGAAATTTAATAAAAAATTTCAACCTGAACCAGGGGCTCAAGTAAGCCTAAAATGCTCACCTGACTCAAATTGTCAAAACAGATGAGTGTATCAGCATGTGAACATCAGCAAGAGCAATTTTTTTGATTTGCTATGACACAACCAAAGGCAACTTTTTTGGTCATTCATTTCTGCTGGTCCTTGGAAGGCTTCCTAGCAAACTCTGTTCTGTGAAGTATTAAAAATAACAACTGAAAGAAATTTTTGTTTTGTTTTAAACTACTGTGGTTCTCTCTAGACACCCGCCCCCCTCCTCCTCCCCCCCCCCCCTCCCCCACAAAAAAAAAAAATTCAAAAACAAAAAAAACAATTAAAAACAAGCAAATCGGTTTGAACAAACCTGAATTCAACACCCCTAGAGATGTTACATTCCAAATATGAATGGATTCTCACTGGTGGATCTGAAGAAGAAGAATTTTCAAATTTTCTCATATTACTCTAAGTTAAACTTTGGGCTTCAATAAGAAAAGCAAATATTAAGCCAGGGACCTAATTTGAACAACCTTCAATCTAACCCTCTCAGAGGTGTTGTACACCAAATATCAAAATAATCTGACTGCTGGATCTGAAGGAGATGATTTTAAACGATAATTCCCCATATTGCACTAAGTAAATATTTGGGCTCCCTTGGGGAACCCAAATATTAATCCAGGAACATGATTTGAACAAATTTGAACCTTACACCTCCAGAAATGGCACAAACTAAATATGAAAGGATTCTCACTTAAGCTTGTGGGTCTGAAAAAGAAGATTTTTTAAGAAATTTTATCATATTGCATGAAGTTAAAATTTGGGCTCCAATAAAGAGTCTAAATATTCATCCAGGGATCCTGTTTGAACAAACTTGAATCTAACCCCCCCCCCCCCCACCCCCTCCAAAGATGCTGCATACCAAATATCAAAAGAATCTGACTCGTGGATCTGAAGAACAAGATTTTTAAAGATTATTACCCGTATTGCACAAAGTTAATATTCAGGCTCCCACCAGAAGCCCAAATATGAAAAAATTTGAAGTAATTTATATATTTTTTATACTTACCAATGACCCAGACTAGCTGGTGCTAACTCAAAAATATCTAGGGACAAACGCAAATTTTGTGCCCAATCCGCAAAATTTGCATGCAAAACCAAAAATTAGAAGTCCTATCTGGCCCTCCATACATTTACCCTCCGCACATGCGCAGACGCCAGGAAGTCACCGAAACTGGCGCTAACATCATTCTTGTAAAAATAAAATTATAACATAATAATTCAGCGGGGAGGTAGGAGTGCCCAGTAGTGCCCACTCATCTCATGGGAGGGCCATTCCCATCTGGGCCATTGCTAAGTATAAAAAAATATGTAAATTACTTTAAATTTTTTCATATTTTTATACTGTATGCCAATGGCCCAGACTAGCTGAATCGTAAGAAGGTGGAGGGCCTAAAACTTCCAAAATAGTAGATCAACATAGATCAAATCCTTCAATCCATGATGAAGAAAATTAGAATAATTAGAATTTACATGTATTTCTTTATACCATAATAAAAGAGACATATCCTAATATGGGTCCCAATTATGTAAATCCTAAATCTGAGCATGAAATCAAATAAACTATTTTTAAGGCTAGTCTGGACAAAGCCCTAAAAATTAGAATGGCACATTGAGAATGAGAGAAAATTGCCCATAAACCTACGCCAAACAATAATACTACAGCTGATCACCGAATATAGTACGGACAAAACAGCTTCCTTTGTAGTTACATTCCTAATAAGCCAGAGAAGTGGACAAAATGACCCCCCGACCCCACCTTTTTTTTTAACATATCTTCAAAAGAAAGAGGGGAGAGCTCTGGAATCAGTAAGCAGTACCCGGAAACGATATAAATAAATATCGATCAGGCACTCAAAAATTAATTCATGAACAATAAATGGTGCTTAATGCCACTCCACAAGCCAAGGCTATAGCAATGATTTTGGCAAATAACATTATCTGCTACAAAATATGCACTGCAGACGGCATAGACAGGTACGTCAAAATCAGTGAAATAATAATATAACATACACATACAAAAGCGAGATACGATAAACAATCTCTGCAGAGAAAACACGCTTCAAGATCATTCACAGAAGGCCTCTGTACAATTAAATCCAGTAAGAACACTTTCCAACATGTACTATTTGGTATCTACAACTATACACATGTGAGAATATGCGATTTGAGAACCGACAAAATAGAGACCAGGATCTAGAAATGGAGGTAGGTATGATTAACCGACTCCAACACAGACCGCCCCCCAAAATATATAATAATTTCAAGGTCCACCAAAGCGATAGTGGAATAAAATATTGCACGAGTGCATTAAAATCCAGTCTGTAATCATCTAAAAACCACTAAATGGTTATGCAGTCACCTATGAACTCAAATAGCAGCCATTACGATAATAAATAATTGCTTGTATATTAGAAATCAGAAAATAAACACTGGAAACTAATGCAACAGAACTACATATATGCCTATGAGGGCGCAATGCAACACGACCCAAATGCTTAGTATGTATGTATAAGATATATATACACAACAGTGTGCGAGTGTGTGGGGGGTGGGGGGGGGAATTTGATTTTCATGTCAAAACCTCCTCACCCCCATTACTTAATCATTGCTGGTCCAAACAGCAATAATATAGTGACCACAAAGCTCCCTCACATCTGATATACTCTGTAATGACACTGAGAGCGGAGAATGACATGAAGAACAAAACTTCCCTTGAAGAAGAAAACCCTCTCATGGGGGAAGCTTCTGGCGAATGTTCAATAACAGACACCATAACCTCAATGTAATAAATGGAAACAAATGAATTGAAGGATACACATATCCTATCATTCATTCCCATGAAAATGGCTGAGCGTCAAATGTATGCGCTCAAATGACTAATACTGGTGACACAAATAATTCAAACTATAATTCCCGTGTGCTGCAAACTTAACTATCCTGAAGTGAACCTACATAAGATCATGTAATAGCCATACAGTTAGAATAAGCCCAAGATGCTGCCAGCGCTTTACTTCACGCGCTGAAATCTTAAGCACTGACTGCTGATTGGAAGATAAATTTTCCTAAGCAGTATGAATAGCAAACTGACTTCATTTAACAATAGAATGAACCTAAATGTCCCTTCTATTGGAAATTGATGACAAAAGAAGCGTTCTTCTCTTCTGATAAACTCTGATCTACGTCTATAAATACATGATCGGTAATAATATAAATTCAATGATGTAGCGTAAACAATGAGACATCATTTCTGAATATGTGGTTTCCAAGAACCGAGGGTCCCAAGATCCCTGCATAGAGAGACCATCGGACTCAGGATTGTAACCCAATATATGAACTTACATCCGTCATAATTGAGAAAACAGTTAAATATATGCCCAACTTGACCTTATGTTAAAAGATTCTCTAAAACAAAACAGGTCTATAGCGAAAAACGTCTTCCCCTCCAGTGCATAAGTGACCCATCGAAATAACATTCATAGCCGCTCTGCACAACCCCATCCGGCGCATAAAGTTTTCCGCTGTTAATGCGTCAGATAAAAGATAAAAGTGAGCCAAACAACTGGCTAGTTCGCTCTGTGAAACAATAGACAAACCAGCCTGTTTAAAATGAATTGTTGTAGGATACGTGTATCCTATCATTCATCCCATGAGACATTATCTAGTTCATAATTCAAGTGATCTAAAGAACTATACTCGCTGCATCGCCGAACGCTCGCTTTTCGACTGAAAGATTATCACAAATAACCTAATTATCTAGTTTCAGTCAAAATCGGTCGGACCGAGCTCTATAAGAGCCTCGAGCTACCAGCTCAGGGGTGTCTGATCAGTAACTCAAACAGACGTAAACCCCCTATCCAAATGGCTGGATAGACAATCCCTAAAGAAATATATAGGAGGGATACCTATACCTTCGTTATGAGTCCTTATAGACGATCTGAGTCGAGGACAACCTCTCCTACTCTTCCTGCTGGTGTGGTCGATTAGACCCCAACTTAAAGAGTCAAGTATTGATGCTTTCTTGTAGCTTAATCCTACAATAACGTAAGTTTACGATCAAAGACTTAGGGATACCTATACCTTCGCTATGAGTCCTTACAGACGATCTGAGTCTAGGACAACCTCTCCAACTCTTTCTGCTGGTGTTGGTCGATTAGACCCCAACTTAAAGAGTCAAGTATTGATGCTTTCTTGTTGCTTAATCCAACATTAATGAAAGCTTACCATCAAAGACTAGTGTCTGGAAAACTAAAGTGACCTGTAGCAAGTTTTCCACCTAGTCAAATGTTAAAGATGACGATGCAAGGCTTCGTCACACCAGAATAGCTCCCATTTAACATTTGTTAAGACAGAGATATATATTATAATAGGTCTGGAAAGAATATTTAAAAGGTACAAACGACCACAAAATTCCTATCCAGACTGACGTTGCATCACAGTACTTAAAATTGAAGTACACAAGACCATGAGTCTAAATTCGCTCTGAATAAGAAATTATCTTCTCAATCGTATCTAAGCGAACAGCTAAATGATGAAGGTAAAGCTACAACTAAGATCTTAGCCTGCTCATTCAACGCAGAGAAACTCTCAACACATCTTCCCGTCATTTTTTAAATGTATGTGAACAAAAAAATGGTTAAAAATACAGAAGAAGATGATAAACCGTATTACTTTTTCCCGCAGGAAGTTAAATATGGCGTCGTCTACACAATCGAAGACCTGTAACACCCATGTAGACTTCACCGGAAAGAGATCTTATTATCCTGCTCTTTGTCCGGATGAAGTCAGCATCTAACAATGCTAGCGGTTTCTCATAATTACTTGCAGCATTGTAATTCACTGGAACAAGTTCAAGGAAACGATAATGTATAGTATCCATATCATCCATGAGTTGTTCCAAAACGGAAAGTTATCCTCCTCCGTATCCCTTTCATCATTCGTCTAAATCAGTTAGAATCACGGTCACCGGCATCTGAATCCACCCGGCCCCAGATGTTGTTAAAAGAGTGAGAGGGGTCTCCCTCTTCCTCACGGTCCGGAAAGACCTTACCGAGCGTACCTCAGAACTTGCCGGCTTCTTCCTTCCATCAACGCAGGGTGAGCATGATTGGATTAAATGGTGCTCGCTACACCCTTATTCTCCCTTGACCGCTTCGGACATACTCGTCGTCACACTACCCATATTCTGAGTAACGACCCACTGGTTGAGCAAGCTGGAGACAAGGTCGTGAACCCTATATTCTAAGGTGTAGAACTTGTCACTTATGCCACTAGCTCTGAATACAATGCATATGCGACACAACCGGTGTCACGGTCCTCATATTCAATCTTAACTGCTTCACCGGCGTCAGGGAACTGAAACCACTCATTGCGGTTTATTGGCCTGTGCAATATCAAGAGCACTTTAACCGTTATGGAGAGGAAGCCATAAGACTAGCCGACCCCGGCTGCCTATTAGACGGGACGTACCGGACAGGAGGCATGGACGTATACTCCGACTGATGCAAGTTCCTACCAACAACATCTGTCCCCAGGTGATGCTGTAAGAGAGAGAGGCCTCTCTCTTTCTCCTAGTCCTGGCTGACCTGGATGAGCATACCTCAGAACTTGCCGGCTTCCTCCTTCCGTCGTCGCTGGGTGAGCATGGTTGTATATTATAGTGCTCACTCCACCCTATATCGTCTCCTAGCCTGGAGTGGACACACCCGGCGTCACAGTTCTCAGAGGCCTGAGTAACCACTTCACCGGTCGAGCTAGCTGGCGACAACGGACTTTGTGCAGTCGTGTGTGCTTTTCGAACGTAGAGGAAGCTATAAGACTAGCCAACCCCGGCAGCCTATTAGAAGGAGCGTCACAGACAGGAGGCATGGACGTAAGCTCCAACTGACACAAGTTCCTACCAAAAACCTCTGACCCCAGATGTTGTTATAAGAGAGAGGGGCCTCTCTATTGCTCGCGATTATGGTAGACCTGGACGAGCATACCTCAGAACTTGTCTGCTTCCTCCTTCTCGTGCTTCCTCTTTCCGTCGTCGCAGGGTGAGCATGTTCATATTTTTATAGTGCTCGCTACACCCTTATTCCTCTTCTGGACTGCTGTGGACATACCCGGTGTCACACCACCCATATTCTGCATGATAGAGCTGCCGGTTGAGCTAGCTGGAGACAAGGGACGTAAACCTTAGTTCAAAAGCCTAGCCCTTGTCTTATATCCTTGAGCACTTTTCCACTAGCTCTAATAGTATAATGCGACGGCGGAAGCACACTCCCTGACGGTGCCACAAAACCACACCATGTTCTTGTTCCTCTGTAAATAGAAACTAAAACACTATAGTGACATTTTGGCGAGAGGACCAGCAGTGTCCCCTCGCCACGTTAGGACCGATAGTGTCCATTCACCGAACACAAACCATGACACCCGTCATCAACATTGTCAAAACCTGACACATGGAGCAAGAATTAGTGGTAGTACATCAACTATACACCAGACAACAACCATGTAAATAGAGGAAAGGCTTCCTCTATTTGCCCTACTATTAGATAAATATTACATCTAAAATCTAACATAGGTCAATTGTACTACCACCAAATCTACATAAATATAAGATAACATTAAAATACAATTGATGAAATAAATACATCCAAAAGAAAAATTCCTTCAAAAAATAAAAAAAAAAGTTTGAAAATTTTTTTCTTATATAAGAGCCCAAGTTCCCAAAGGGAACGATGAGCCCAAAAAAGCCTAAGTGTGGACAAAATTATAATAATATGTCATAAAATTAACTACCACACTATCAGGATATTTAATGTTACTTACAGGTGTCGTTCCTTAAAAATAATAGGAAACTACCTAGAGCAATGTCAATGTAAACAACTTAAAAAAACTGGAAACAAGACCCCAGGCAACACGGCCCAAAGTCAGTAACAGAAACAAGACTATTCTATGTAAAGCGAGATCTTCATCAGAAGAAAAAACGATACATCGGATATATGATGCATGACCAAAACGCCTAAACACCCTTAGGGTGAAGACGTAACCCTGGGGATGTACAGAATATCTTCTGTATAATACGTTAAACTCCCAAGAAATTTTATAAAAAAAAAAATTTCAATAAAACAAGTCAAAAAGCTTGGAAGCTTAACTGGGGGATCAAGGGAAGGAAGGGAAGGAATACTAAACAAACAGCGGATAGATCATTATCAATGAATGATGACGTCAGGCCCATGTCCCGAAATTGGGGAACATGAACTAATTTTTATAAATATTATAAAATTACAGCCCTGAAAGTTTCAAACCACCGTTTCTTCCTTCCTTCATCCAGTTGTGTCCTTGGATCCACCAATTTAACCATTGATTTGTGTCTGGCATCATTATTAATTGAGATTTAAAAAGCATAAATGTCAGTTTGTTGTTATCTGACAAGTGCTAAACAAAGAATGATGTTAGTGCCAGTTTCGGTGACTTCCTGGCGTCTGCACATGCGCGGAGGGTAAATGTATGGAGGGCCAGATAGGACTTCTAATTTTCGGTTTTGCATGCAAATTTTGGGGATTGGGGGCAAAATTTGTGTTTGGCCCTAGATATTTTTGAGTTACCACCAGCTAGTCTGGGCCATTGGTATACAGTTTAAAAATATAAACCCCAGGGACTCGATTTGAACAAATTCGAATCTTACACCTCTAGAGATGTCACATACCAAATATGAAAGGATTCTCAATAGCAGGTCTGAAAAAGAAGATTTTTAAAGAAATTTTCTCATATTGCTCTTGAGATGCTGTATACCAAATATCAAAAGAATCTGACTGGTGGATCTGAAAAAGAAGATTTTTAAAGATTATTCCCCATATTGCACCAAGTTAATATTCGGGGTT
The DNA here is from genome assembly GCA_031216915.1 of Pictodentalium vernedei. Classification (NCBI taxonomy): domain Eukaryota; kingdom Metazoa; phylum Mollusca; class Scaphopoda; order Dentaliida; family Dentaliidae; genus Pictodentalium; species Pictodentalium vernedei. The sequence goes on from CM062294.1 coordinate 168,516,296, forward strand.
CCATATTAACCCAGAACTCAATTTGAACAAAATTCAATCTGACCCCTGTAGAGATGTTGTATACCAAGTATCAAAAGAATCTGACTGTATGATCTGAAGAATATTTTTAAAGCTTATTCCCCATAGCGCCCTAAGTTAATTATTTGGGCTCCTCTGTCGATTTGAACACACTTGTATTTGACGTCCTATGGATGCTGAATACCTAATATCAAAAGATTCTGATCAGCGGTTCTGAAGATTTTTTTTTTTTTCCAATTTTTGCATATATGCTGCCTCAGCATTTTTTCAAACGGCCCTACGGAACACCCTGACACAACCGATGGCCATTTTTTTAAAATCCATTCTACCGGTCAAAAGGATGCTTCATACCAAATAACAGTTCTCTGTTCCGTGTAGTTTGGAAAATATGGGCATTTAAATTTTTTTATATTTTAAGCCCCGGGGTACCCAAGGGGCACCGAAAAAAAAAAATTCGGGCATCAATCAAGTACTTTGGACACACTTATGAAACATGCCAAATTTGGTTCAAATCGGCCCATCGGTTCTTCAAATAGAAATTTTGGGTGCAGCCCAAAATGGACATGTGCCCAGAGAGAGCCCAAATATTGATCTACCAACTTCTCTTGAACAAACTTTAATCTTTAATACCAAAGAGTGTTACATACCATATAGCAAGGCAATCTCTCTGGTGGTTCATGAGAAGATTTTTAAAGATTTTTAGGCTTTGGCATCATTGCCCAGAGCCTGAAGAAGGCAGCCACTCCATTTGAACAAAATAGAAAGGGTATACCCCAGGGATGGTTTGTGCAATATATGTTTGAATTTGGCTGAATGGCTGTGGAGAAGAAGCCAGGTTTGCAAAAGTTAACGGACGACGCCAAGTGATGGCAATACCTCACACTGACTTCCAGTCAGGTGAGCTAATAAAAAATAGCAAAAAAGGGTTCGTGGAAGGGTAAGGAAAGAACTCTTAACAAACAGTGGAATAATCATTAGCAAGAATGATTGCCGTCAACAAACTTGATTCTACACCACTAAAAGAAGCTCCATACCATATATCTAGTCATTGTACTCACTGGTTCAAGAGAAAATTTTTAGCATTTTCCCCCACCCCTCCCTATATGGCTGGGCAAGTTAAATTCAACAAAAACAAAATGCGATGCCAGAACAAGCAATCACCTCAAATTTAACTGAAATCAGTTTCAGAGAAGAGAGGAGGTGCAAACACCATGTTCACAGATGACGGACGGGGTGGGTGATCACTATATCTCATCCTGACTTTCAGTCAGGTGAGCTTATGATTCTGACTGGTGTTTCTGGCAAAGAACAATTTTAAAGATTATTCCTCATATTGGGCTAAGTTAAAAGTTGAGCTCCAACGTGGAGCCCAAATATTAACCCAGAGACTTGGTTGGAACAAAATGAGATCTGACCTCCATAAGGATACTGCAAACTAAATATAAAAATATTCTGACTGATGGATCTGAAGAAGATTTTTAAAGATTATCCCCCATATTCTACTAAGTTAAAATTCGGGCCCCCATAGGAAGCCCAAATATTAACCAAGGGACTTGATTTGAACAATCCTGAATCAAAAGATTCTGACTGGTGCTTCTGAGGAAGAAGATTTGTAAAGATTATTATCATATTGCCCTAAATCAGTGACCGTTGGGAACGGCGAGCGATCGCGCCAGCGCACCATCGCGCACCGCTTTTTCGTATACCGCGAGTAATTAGTCGCGCACGTTTATCTTCCGGTCGTGTTCAAAGCCTTCGTCGGAGTCTCCGACGAAGGCTTAGAACACGACCGAAATTCAAGTCGCCCTCCCAAACTTCCTTGGGAGACATGGCAATTTAATGTATTTTCTTATGTTTTATTTTTTAAAAACACACGCTTCCGCAAAAAACAGTAAACACGGTTGCTGTTAAAGTCCGTCACACGGCTATGAAAATAGCCTAAACTAGCCCAATTTTATATTTCTGAAAAGAATTGCAATGGCGTAGTCGTTCGAACAATTCGCCCCAACTGATAGCAACCAGCACAAAATGGCTATTTAAAAACAAAGTACCAGACAAAACAACGAATCACACAAGACACGCATCGAGTTAATTAGAATTTATTAAAGTTAACCACCGTTTCAAAAAAAAAAAAAATGTATTGGAGACAGTTCGTCCATATCGAAATTGCTTGCGGTTATGCTCTGTTCCACTGAAAAATTGGCTGCATTGAAATTCGCCCCGCAATACATTGAATGTTTTTCTTTGAAAACTTGTGAAGTTTGTTGGAAGGGGGTTAAATGTAATAAGGCTACAATAGAAATCACAGGTATTTGGATGGATAAGAATGGCAGACCTTCAAAGCACCAATCGCACGTATCAGTGAAAGATGGTTGGCAGAAATTGTCAGTTTTCTGAACAGTGTATTATTACACAGCACAGCCGGGAAGGGAGACAACTGAAATGTTTTGTCATTTACCAAAGAAATTAATTAACTCAAATTGTTAATAACGCTTAATTTACGAAGGATATCGAAAACTTTTTTAACTACGCTTTTCAACTCAGTTAGGGTATTCAGAAACCATGAATGACCCAGCTTCTTATATGAACTTGAAATTTATTTTAAACACTTTAAATATTTTTTTAAAAAGAATATACCTTCTGTTACAGAGAAGAACACTCTCACCATGGGTCATACTAAATTTCAAATCCACATCGTTGACGCAAATACAAAATCAACTGCACGGTAACCTTAGTCATCACTGTTCGGCAAAGAGTTAGGGGGTATTCAGAAACCATGAACGACACAGTTTTTTGTGGGATGGGGTGGGGGTGGGGATTTTAACCTACATTCTGTTATGTAACCATCTGACTTAGTTTTGTGTGTGTTTGTATGTTTGGATAACTTTTATTTATTTTTTTCTCCACAATTGTGTCCTCTATGTTCATTTATTTTGTCACGATGACATATACGTTTTATGTTTTTTTTCTGATTTCTCCTTCATGTCCACTGACTTCTCCCTCCTGGGTCCTGACTTCTCCCTAAAGTCTCTGAAGGGAGAAGTCATTTCTCCCTAAAATCAGCTGCCAGGCTGACCCCTGGTCGGAGAAGTGCAAAGTACAGAAGAACCTGTCATGAGCGACCACCCTTGGGACTTGCCAATTTAAAACTCCACAAACCCCTCCACACAATCACATCTAAAAAAGAATTACCGAAAGTGAAGACGTTTCGGCCCAATTTCTAAGACGTTTTGGCCTCTTAGGGCCGAAACGTCTCAAGGCCGAAACGTCATAAAACCAATTATTTTGGAAATCGCGCGTTATTAGGCCTACTGATTTCTCAACAGCAATCACCACCAATCCTCGTTATTCCACCTGGGGGCGAATTGGCCCGAGGCATTATTTTTTATTTTAAAAATCACTCTCCTAAAATTTTTCACTCTCGTAAAATCTAAAAGTGGAGAGTGAATTTCCACTCTCCTGCTCTCCCGCTCCCAACGGTCACTGCTAAATTAATATTTGTTCTCCTGTATTGAGTCCAAATATGAACCAAGGAGCTTAATTTTAATAAACTTTTATCTGACCCTTATGGATGCTGCATACCAAATATCAAAAGATTCTGATCAGTGGTTCTGGAGAAGAAATTTTTTTAAATTTTTGCAAATATGCTGACTCAGCATTTATTTGATGTCCCCCTACAGAACACCCTGAAACATCTGACGGCAATTTTTTTATCATTTTATTCTACTGGTCCTAAGGTTGCTTCATACCAAATAACAGATCTTTGTTCTGTGTGGTTTAGAAAATATGGGCATTTGAAAATATTTCTATTTTCAGATCCAGTTCCCATGGGACACAGGAAATTATTTTTTTTCTGCATGAATCAAGTACTCAATAGTACCACATACCAAATGTGGTTCAAATCAGACCATCGTTCAAAAAATAGAAATTTTAGGCAGGGCTAAAAATCTTGCCCCTCCCATTACAAAGGCAAATATTGCTCCACGAACTTCATTTAAACAAACTTGATTCTGCACGTCAAAAGGAGCTTCAAAAGGAAGCTCCATACCAAATAAAAAGTCACTGTACTCACTGGTTCATGAGAAGAAGATTTTTTTTAAATGCGATGTCAGAACATGCAATCACCTCAAATTTAACTGAAATTGGTTCAGCTGTGTTAGAGTAGCAGGTGAAAACAGCATGTTCACGGATGATGGACAGTGAATGATCACTCTAGCTCATATGGCCTTTCTGTCAGGTGAACTAAAAAAAAATAATTAAATAAAAATTCTTCGTGCAATCTGATTTGGGAAAGGGTGAATCATCCAACTGTGAAACGTCTCATTTATGAAAGTAACAATATTGAATTATTGGTATGAAAAGTCTATTAATTGGATATAAATAAACCTTGAACACACCTCTTCTCCTTGATTCTGCATGGAAAACTGTGATATTGGAAGAACGTATCTTGCATTTAAGCAAAGAGTTTTCCCTTCAACATCAGTTTCAGAGCTACAATGTGATTTTGTTATTGTTTTCAATTACACAGTTTTGTGTGTCTGGCTTCACATGGTATTGTTGTCAAACAAGCCAAAATTGAGTGCATCCGATTTCAGTAATTAAGAATCCGAAATTGTTGAATCGACTCAGATTGTCAAAGCAAGAACACTGTTATTACTGTTATGAAATGAATCACGGTTTCATCAATGATAAATAATACAATTTTATTTAGTCTTGGCAGATAACTTGTGTGTTTTAAGTGCCCCTTGATGAAAAGGGAAATGCTAAATAATGTGGAACCTGATTATTGTTGCATGGAAACACAACGTGAAATCTGCATGTTTGGAACTGCTTGAAACAGAACTATACATGTGCATGTTTTGCACATATTGTTCAAATACTACATGTCCTTGTGGAGCTCTGCTGAACAAAAACAATTCTCAAATGGAAACATGTGCTTGTACATACACATATACTGAAAGAGCTTGACGTTCCTCTTCCTAAGTTTGGACGAATGGGCAGTGTTGCAACCCTCAGTACAGAGGTGTCTCTCATCTAGATGTCTTTACTTGTATTGGAGAAAAGCAGGACTGAACAGTTTTTTCGGTTTTCCTGTTCAGTTCCAGTTGTTGCAAAAAAACGGAAAAACGTATCACAAGAAGCAGCAAAAAATGGCCGATCGTTTACTGTATTTGTGCATACACTAATCAAACTATTTTACTGGGAGGGAACTTGACTAGCAGCTGCTATTGACTCTTGTCACTTAGTCTATCTGGCAAAGGGACAAATACATCATGTTCTCATTGTCACAGTTTCTCCCCTATTGACTTGTCCATTAGATGAGTCAATAAAGGAGAAAATGTGACAATAAAAACACAACAGATTTTATATGAACTTTATTCATTTGTTACCCTGATTTACGTTTTTTTTTTACTAAATAGACTTAGCAACTGATCCCCTAGAACCCAAACGGAAGTTAGGTTGAACCCAATACAGATAGAGATTTGTGGCGAGTCATGTCGTAATACAGATTTTTTCCAAGTGAAGGAGCCTTCACTATTATTTACTATCAGTTCTTAACACAGAAAAACTAAACCGAAAAAAACTGAAACAGAGTGTTTTTTTTCCAGAAGTCAGACCAAAATCGAATCTTAGAGATCAAAACCTCCCAGCTCCAGAGAAAAAATTTGCTTGTTGTAACAAAAATACACGTACCAGCTTCATATCTTTTCTTTTTGCAATGAGTATACTTTCACCAGATGTGTCAAGTCCAGCTCGTCCTGCTCGTCCCATCATTTGTTTGTACTGACTGCAACTTATAAACTCCAGTCCAACATAAGGGCTTCTTAGAATAACTCTAAAAGAGCAAATATATGAAGTCATTGTTTTTGTACAGTTTTCAACTGGGTTAAGAATAAAAGGCTTACACAGCACTGTGATCACAAATGTGTCAAAGAATTTCAACTGGATCATAATCTGATCAATTTAGTTTGGCCTACATTTTCTTAACATAAAGCGGCTGTATCTGCTGTATGATAAATGTCATTGATATAGTCACTACAGTTAAAATTAGAAGTCTTGTCATGAAATGCGCACAAATAGCACTCGATCTGCACGTTAATCTACGCGTTATGGCCATAGTAAGGCTATCAAATTCTGAACACATGGCCTGTGCACAAGCAATGTTTCAGCCAATGGACCTCCGGGTAACCCGGAGGTCCATTGGCAGAAACATTGCCAGTGTTTGCTATGAGTAACCAGGAGAACCTGCCATGTTTTGGATGCCATTCGATATGGCAATTGCGTGCAATTCCTATATGCAATTAAGCCTAGATAAGCGCACAGTTCGTGACAGGACTAGTTTTAACTGTAGATAAAAAACCTCTCATACAGAGATTAGAAAATACCGGTTTCATTAATTTGGTAAAATTCTGCAGAGCTGATGCTAACCTATTTGGCATAACAAGGCCAAATTTAAACTTCAAATACCTTTAATAATGATCAGCCATGCATACTGAGTAGTATGCATCCGAGATATCAATTCTAGCCATCCAACAAAATTTAGGCTGCATAAGACTTAATCAAGTATCTAAACTCTCCATTTTAAAACATCTTACAAATTTATTAAAGTCAATCAAGTTCAAAATCATTTGATATGAACCATTACGATTTGGCTGGAGAAAAATGTTGGAGGCAAAATCACCACCATCTTGGCCACATTCAGCAATAATGCTCTTACTTAGAACCAATTCAATATGCTTTTCTAAAATCGTGGAATCTCTGGAATTTTCAGAAACATGTATGAAGCCAGAAACCGTAAGTGAACACTGATAGAGTGATTCCACTCAAAATAATCTATAATTATAATTTCAATGAGATGAATGTCATAAAACATGTTATTTTACTTGTTTATCAAGGATGAATCCAAACAATGAAAGGTGGGTGACACCACATGATTGACGAATTGCATGATTGGCAATGATTGCACAATGTTTTCACAACTGGGATTATCATAGAGAGATTAATTACAGTTGCTTTACTTCAATTTAAAACATCAAAAAATTCTATCTAACTGTTGGATCTGAAGAAGCTTTTTCAAGATTATTCCCCATATTGCCAGATACTGCACAAAGTTGAAATTCAGGTTCCCACAGAGAGCCCAATTATACACCAATGGGACCGATTTGGTCAAATGTGAATCCGACCCCATAAGGATTCTGTATACCATATACCAAAAGATTCTGAGAAGTGCTTCTGGAGAAAAAACGTTATAAATATTATTTCCCATTGTGGACAAAGTTAAAATTTGGGGTCCAACAAGGAACTCAAATATTAACATAGGGACTTGATTTGAACAAACTTAGATCTGACCTCCCTAAGAATGCTGTAAATCAGATATCAAAATATTCTGACTTGCAGATCTGGAGAAGATTTTTTTAAAGATTATTCCCCAAATTCCCCAAGTTAAAATTCAAGCTTCAATAATATAAAGAGCCCAATTATTAACTGATGGGCATGATTTGAACAAACCTGAATCTGATCCCTTTAAGGATTCTGTATACCATATATCAAAATATTCTGACTAGCACTTCTGGAGAAAAAGAATTTGAAAGATTATTCCTCATATTGGACCTAGTGAAAATTCAGTCTCCAATAGGGAGCCCAAATATTAACACAGGGACTTGGTGTGAACAAACTTAGATCTGATCTCCTAACAGATGCAGTATACCAAACATCAAAAGATTCTGACTGGTCGATCTGAAAAGGAAGATTTCTGAAGATAATTCCCCAAATTGCATAAGTTAAAATACGGTTCCCATAGAGAGCCCAATTATATCAACCAATAGGCTTGAGTTTAACAAACTTGAATCTGATCCCTTTAAGGATTCTGTATACCATATATCAAAAGATTCTGACTACTGGTTCTGGAGACAAAGAGTTTTAAAGATTATTCCTCATATTGGACCAAGTTAAAGTTTGGGCTCCAATAGGAATCCCAAATATTAACACAGGGACTTGGTTTGAACAAACTTAGATCTATCCTCCCTTAAGATACTGTATACCAAATATCAAAAGCTTATGACTGGTAGATCTGCAGAGGGAGATTTCTAAAGATTATTCTTCCTATTGCACCAAGTTAAAGTTTGGGTTCCCATAGGGAGTCCCAATATTAACTAGGGGACTTGATTTGAACAAACATGAATCTGCCCCTTGAAACGATGTTGTACACCAGATATTAAAAGATTCTGTGGTTCTATAGAAGTTTCTTTAAAGAGTATGTCTCACATTGCTTCAAGTTAAAATTTGGGCTCCTGTATTGAGCCAAATGTAAAAAGAGGCACTTAATTTCAACAAACTGGTATCTGACCCTTCTATGGATGCTGTATACCAAATATTTAAAGATTCTGATCAGTGGTTCTGGAGAAAATTTTAAATTTTTTGCAAATATGCTCAGAATTTTTTTCGATTCCATCTACATTACACTTTGACAGAACCGATTGCAATTTTTTTTACCATTCTATTCTACTGGTTTTATGGGTGCTTCATACCAAATAACAGATCTGTTCAGTTTGGGAAATATGTATGCTTGAAGATATTTCTATTATTAGATCTTGGGGTACCCACAGGGATCCTGGAGTTTGTTTTTTTTTGCAACGAATCAAGTACTTATGACTCAATAATATCAAATATCAAATTTGGTTCAAATCAGAGCAAAAGTTCAGAAAGTTAAAAAATTTATAGTAATTTATATATTTTTTATACTTACCAATGACCCAGACATAGCTGGTGCTAACTCTTAAAATGTTAAAAAATTTATAGTAATTTATATATTTTTTATACTTACCAATGACCCAGACATAGCTGGTGCTAACTCTTAAAATATAGGGCCAAACACAAATTTTGCCCCCCAATCCCCAAAATTTGCATCTAAAACTAAAGAAAACATGTCCTGAGAGGCCCTCCACACTTCGCCCCTACTGCGCATGCACAGTGTCAAGGACGTTCCGAAATTGGCGCCATTTATCATTCTAATAACCAGTGCCTGGTAAGCGCTATGTACTCAGCGGGGAGGCAAGAGTTCCCAACTCCTGGGAGGGCCATCCCCGTCTGGGTCATTGGTAAGTATAAAAAATATATAAATTACTATAAATTTTTTAACATTTTTATACTGTACCAATGACCCAGACATAGCTGAATAGTAAAAAGGCTGGAGGGCCAAGGACATAGAGCAAAATGGAATACGCTCAATAAAATAAAATAGAGTCATCCCCTGTAGGGAAAAGAAGTAATAGGCCTTACATGTATCTTTCTTATTTATGATAAATTAGAAAGATACAACACCTTCCAAAAATTGAGCTTCATACATCCATGTACTCTATTAATATCCAATAATCCTTATACTAATAATTTTTAAAGTAAGCCAATAATAAAGTAAGTCTAGAGAATAGAGACTCTTATACTCCTAAAAGTGTGTGAGAATTGCATAATCATGTCCGTTGACATATGCAATATTCAAAAGCTATACTTTAAAAACTAAGACTTGAATGAATTTTATAAACTTAAACTTCTCACTAAACAACCATCCCAATAACAGCTCAGAATTACTAACTCCGGAGGAGGTATCCCCTTGTTTTCATAGTAAAAACAGGTGACCCAAGGGAACACCCTCCCCCCCCCCCCCTTTTTCTTGCCCTGGGTCAAATAGCCCAGAGCGAAGAGGGCAGCCGAACGGAGACACTGCCGAAACAGACAGCCTACCTAGCTATAGTAGCAACTGTTAAGTGAATGACATTCTGAGCAGTAGATAATAGACCTAACAATAGAGGCCTCCAGAAATGGACTCGATATTTCTGAGATAAAATTCATGAATGGATGGCTGAGCGCAATGAGCAGCCTTCAAAAATCTATAATAGCAACACTATTAATGTAAGCCCAAGAAGTAGAAGAACTCTTACTTCATGAGCCGAAATCTTAAGCACAACTGCTAAGCCAATGATATACCATAAGCAGTACGCTAGTTAATAGAATCGATTAACAATAAAATGGAGCGTAACGTCCTTCTACTAGACATCAAAGACAGAAGAAGCTTACGCCCTTGTAATAAACAGATATCTGTTTATAAATACATAAACTGTACCCGGAAAGAGTAAAGGCCTATGCCCATACGAAGACGGAAGGACCTTAAAATAATAGGTTCCGGATAATAGGAGCCTAACTCTTATGCAACAATCCAACCTAAATAGTAACGGAAGTATTGATTCCGAAACTATGAAAGTGAAAATCATCCATCGATAGTGCATGAAACTCACTGACTCTACAGTAAAAGAGAAACCAACAGAATTACTGTCTAAAAGGTCAGAATTTGAAAACTACTGTTTCCAGAGGCTCAAATGATTACTTAGCTAAATAAGAACCTGAAGTTAAAATCCGTATAGGAATTTAATCTAAAGATTCTAAGTCTATTTATCAAAAAGTTACTAACTGACTTAGATAAAGAGACAAAAGACTCAATTGTAAACTATCGTAGAGTGCATAGGTATGAGGTAACATAAACCTATAACCTAAATAACAACAGGCTGCAGTAGATCTTGTGAAACAAGTATACTAAAAAATAGCAATGAGTAGTATGGAGGGATCAACCATATGAACATAATGATCCCTACACCACGACGGAAGAGCCTCCACTCTAGTCGCATAGAATAGCGAAGAAGAGGATCTCCTAGTAAGAAATCGCGTCCAAAGCTCGTCCAGTACAGTGCTTACAATGCAATACGGACCACACAACGGAATACATGAAGGTTGCGACCTTGCTGGTTGTGATAAAGATGACACGATTTACCCAGTGAAAAAAGATCCTCACATAGAGGAAGATTTCACGTTAAGATCCACAGTAGACAAGAGAGTAAATTACTCATGATCTCTGTGAAGATAGAGATGCTATCAACAGAAATGTATTGTGGTTGTTTATCTTAGCAATACCTGCTAAAAACAACAGCGCCGGAGGATACGCGTATCCTATCATTCCGTCCTATAGATCAATAGAGCGTTAACAGTATTAGCTCAGAGATCTGGACAAGCCAACACATACGTCTGCAATTGATTAGCCAGCTGTGTCATAAATAAAACATCATTGGGCGCTCCCATAGATAGCAAATCTGATTGAATACTTGTTTGTTGAGAGTCCATTCTGACAGCAACAAGCGACCCGTAAGAGAACGGGAGTGCGATAAAACAATCAGACGACCCAGAATATGACGGACCAAAACTGAACTTGGTGTACTATAACCAACAGACGGATTCTTTCCATTAAATTGAATAACGGAAACGAAAGAGTGCCTCCCTGGTTCCGGAGATACGCCACTACTGTCGAATTAAAGGACAGGAATTTGGGCATGCATTTCTGAATAATGTTCATGCAATGACATAAAGCAAGCCTAAAAAACATTATTCCGCGGAAGTTAACTGATAGCTAAAAGACTGCGGAACCCAAAGACCCTGGCACTTCGAATCCGTAGGGATCAGTATATATCCCAATCTGTTTGACTGGCAACCGTCATAACAGCCACACTCGGGTCCGGCAACTGCGGCGGCACTCTCTGAGTCAACCACCGAATGTTTGCCCCAGTCTGAATCTCTTGTAACACTAGATAGACAAGAGAATGTATAAATCAAGCAATTCATGGATTGCCGGAAGTTGCCGTCGAAGAGAAGCTCCTCCGAGAACGAAGCGACTCTGAGAGAGTTCTTAACCTACTATCCACGCGTGGATGTAGCTAGGGCTGCATCACGTCTAACCAACTCCAATCAGCCACTGAAGGGCGGAGTTATACGTGAACAAACTACTGCCCTCAAAAGAAATTACATTGAGAATAATATCCCGTAAATCTTTTCTTGAAGACGTAATGATAACGCCTCAGTAAGGCGGATTACGTATAATAAAGCGTCTAAGTTAAGTCTACTATACATAATGTCGTTCCCAACATTGAAATTGGAAAAGACATAAACGGTGAAAAAGAATATATGCAGTCTTTAATCACACCGTCTAGACGCATATGAACTCTCGGTATGCCCTGCTCTGCCAAAATAAACTATATGTAAAAAAGATAAAATGGCAGAAATGAGCCACACGGACAAGAAACTAAACTATCATGCTTAGTAGCAGGCTTGTATATATATATAAATATATAGCGTCGAAAAATAAAACACATGTTGTAATTACAATATTGGACTGCGTCGGTAAGTCAGGGACAAAGTCCCAGTACCGATCGAAAAATCCGAGTCCAATGACGCTATAAGTCTCTTATCCAAGATCGCAGCAATGAAGTCCGAAAAATAATCACTGGAAGAAATGCCAGAAGATATGAAAGGCATCTTCCGATACTACTAAAGGGAAAACTCGAAATCTTTCGAATCCCTTTCGCCATCCTGTCGGACCCTATAAAGCGTTCGGTCGTCCGTAGCTTGATGCAACCGCGGACCGCACCGACCCAGCGCCGTCGGATAATTCCTGATTCGACCGAGAAACCGTCAATTGCTGGGATGCTGCGAAACAACTGTGCTAACTCGGATAGCACGTCCGTCACTGAGGCCTGAGGAGCAGCGGTCTTACGATGCATTGCCGCAGGAAGCTCCGAGATCGTTACCCCGTGCATACTTCCAATATGCGAGCGAACGGAGTGTATAGGCCTCGTGTCCCTTGGCTACCGGATGGCGCGACCTATTCGCTGTGGAATCACTGAATGCCGAAACTGATCGGATACTCGAGGTCACGTAGCCAATGTGCGGTCGTGTGCCCTGCTGTGAGGATGAGGAAGCATTAAAGACAGTCTCTCGGACTGTCAATATAACGGAGCATCCCGAGCAACGGACATATGCTCCGAATGTAAAATATCTGAACCACAACATGCGGTCCCCTATGTTGTTGGCTTCCTCCGATCTGTCCTCAATCTGCCGTCACTGGGTGAGTACTAAAGTAATTAAAGTGCTCGCATCACCCAAATCTCCTTCCTAGACCGCAACGGACGAACCCGGCAGCCGAACCATTCGATGAATGTACGCTACACCGGGTGAGCTAGCGAATGTCACTCCGTAAGCGATAGACATATTCCATGAGCACTTATTGCCGCTAATTCTTCATTAACTATGACGACAGAGGCACACTTTTGAAAGACATCTCCATAACTCTTCGAACAAGAAACCAGAAATGCTTGGATAGCAAGCATAAAATAATAATATATATAGCGTCGTTCAATAATTCGAAAGTTTGTGTGACATTATTGGACTATGTCGGAACTGAGGGACGATGTCCCTGAACCGAACCAAAAATTTCTAAGTCCACCGACGCTATCAGTTTCTTATCCGGCATCGCAGCATATGTTGTTCCGAAAGGGAAAGCTTGAAATCCACCGAATCCCTTTCGGTATCCCGTCGGACTGGATGAAACTTTCGGACGTCCGTACCCGCTTCCGCGGAGCGTCCCGACCCAGCATCGTTGGATAAAATATATGCGACAGATTCAATTGATGCTGGGATGCTGCGATAAACTGTGCTATTAAGGAAAGCACGTCCGTTCCCGAGGCCTGTGCAGTAGCGGACTTACGATGCATTGCCGCTGGAAGCTCCGTGTACGTTGACTCCCGCATACTTCCTATGCGAACGTCCGGAGTCTGCAGGCCTCGGGTCCCCGGCTACCGACCCAGCGCTGTCGGATAATTCTCGATCCGACACCGTTTCTGTCGGCTGCTGGGATGCTGCGATAAGCTGTGCTATGTGCACAAGAATGTCCGGCGTCGAGACCTGTGGAGGCGCAGTCTATCGCTGCTTCGCCGAGGGCAGCTCCGCATCAGATGGCTCCCGCATACTTTTCCTATGCGAACGTCCGGAGTCCATCGGTCTCGAATCCCTGGCTGCCGGATGGTGTGACCTGGTCGCCGAAGAATCCTTGATCGGCGAAGCTGGTAATATATCGGCGGTCACGCAGCCAAGGTGCGGTCGTGTGCGCTGACGAGAAGAGGAAGCCTTAGCAGTCTCAGCGGACTGCCTATACAACGGAGCGTCCCGAGCGACGGACGTATGCTCCGCTAACGACACATTTGTACCACAACATCTGGGGCCAGATGTTGTTGAACGAGAGAGGGGCCTCTCTCGCTTGCCGTCCGGATGGACCGGAACGAGCTATGAACCGGACTAAAAGGCTTCCTCCGTTCTCCCTCCGATCCGCCGTCACTGGGTGTGCATTAAGTTAATTTTATAGTGCTCGCATCACCCCAAAATTCCTTCTAGACCGCAACGGACGAACCCGGCTGCCGAACCATTCGGTGAATGGACGCTACACCGGGCGAGCTAGCGGATGTCAAAGGCCGTCGAACCTACTAGGGTCCTCTTAGGCAATTGGCGTATTACATGAGCACTTTTCCGCTAGCCCTTCATTAATTGTGACGACGGAGCCACACTGTTGGAAGACATCACAGATACATCACCCTAATCTTGATCGTCTGAAATAGAAATTGATAAAGTAGAGTGACCCTGCGGGGAAAGGACCAGAGTGTCCAAATCCCCAACAACATACCGTGACATACGCTTCCCATATTGTCATCGAAATCATACGATACAGAACCGGAGTTAATGCGAGTACACTGACCACATATAGAATGATAATAAGGTCAGAGGAAGACTTCCTCTTAAAACAATTGATCAATATCCTTTCAATGTGAAAAGAAAACAAGTCCTGGTACTCGCACTAACCCCTGGCAATCAAAATACATAATAATAATATGATCCATTAATATAGAAAAAATAATTGAAATCAAAATATTTTGAAAAAATATTTTTTCAGAACAGCCCAAGTTTCTGAAAAGTAACGTTGAGCCCCAATGGATCCCAAGCCTAAGTGTGGACAAAAATTTTAAAAATATTTTAAACAATTTATTCAACACTTACGAACAATAATAATGTATCTAGTTATGATTGAAATAACATAAAGATATTATTATTTAGAAATCCCCCCCTCACACAGAGGGCTGTTGTAAATGTAAACAATGAGTGTAAAAACACTAAAATAAGACTCCAGGCACCCAGGCCCGAAATCAGTTACCAAAAATACACCATCTGATGCAAAACAGAGACTTCCAGGGAAGAAACTGCAGAACATCAGATGGTAGATGCAGAACACAATGCCTAACCACCCGTAGGTGAAGACGTAAACATGGGGAAAGAACAGAATTCATTCTGTTATTCAGCTAAACTCCCAAGAAATTTTAGTAATAATAATTACAGAAATTATGCCAAAAGCATGGGAGAATAGCAAGGGGGAACTTAAAGGACAGGGAGAGAGGAAAAACACTTGAAAAAACAGTGTAACTAAATAATCAGAATGACAACAAAATGGCTGCTGCCTTGAAAATAGGTAACTTAACATAATTTCATTAAAAAATTTTAAGTTACAGCCCTGATAATATTCTGTCACACATTCTTTTCCTCTCCTCCTTTTCTATCCTCCTTAGAATCACCATTTCACTAATATTTATGTGTCTGGCATCATTTAAACTGAGATTTAAAAGCACAAAGATCAGTCAGATGTTAACTGATGAAGGGCCAAACTTAGAATGATAAATGGCGCCAATTTCGGAACGTCCTTGACACTGCGCATGCGCAGTAGGGGCGAAGTGTGGAGGGCCTCTCAGGACATGTTTTCTTTAGTTTTAGATGCAAATTTTGGGGATTGGGGGGCAAAATTTGTGTTTGGCCCTATATTTTAAGAGTTAGCACCAGCTATGTCTGGGTCATTGGTACAGTATAAAAATATAGGGCCAAACACAAATTTTGCCCCCCAATCCCCAAAATTTGCATCTAAAACTAAAGAAAACATGTCCTGAAAGGCCCTCCACACTTCGCCCCTACTGCGCATGCGCAGTGTCAAGGACGTTCCGAAATTGGCGCCATTTATCATTCTAATAACCAGTGCCTGGTAAGCGCTATGTACTCAGCGGGGAGGCAAGAGTTCCCAACTCCTGGGAGGGCCATCCCCGTCTGGGTCATTGGTAAGTATAAAAAATATATAAATTACTATAAATTTTTTAACATTTTTATACTGTACCAATGACCCAGACATAGCTGAATAGTAAAAAGGCTGGAGGGCCAAGGACATAGAGCAAAATGGAATACGCTCAATAAAATAAAATAGAGTCATCCCCTGTAGGGAAAAGAAGTAATAGGCCTTACATGTATCTTTCTTATTTATGATAAATTAGAAAGATACAACACCTTCCAAAAATTGAGCTTCATACATCCATGTACTCTATTAATATCCACTAATCCTTATACTAATAATTTTTAAAGTAAGCCAATAATAAAGTAAGTCTAGAGAATAGAGACTCTTATACTCCTAAAAGTGTGTGAGAATTGCATAATCATGTCCGTTGACATATGCAATATTCAAAAGCTATACTTTAAAAACTAAGACTTGAATGAATTTTATAAACTTAAACTTCTCACTAAACAACCATCCCAATAACAGCTCAGAATTACTAACTCCGGAGGAGGTATCCCCTTGTTTTCATAGTAAAAACAGGTGACCCAAGGGAACACCCTCCCCCCCCCCCCCCTTTTCTTGCCCTGGGTCAAATAGCCCAGAGCGAAGAGGGCAGCCGAACGGAGACACTGCCGAAACAGACAGCCTACCTAGCTATAGTAGCAACTGTTAAGTGAATGACATTCTGAACAGTAGATAATAGACCTAACAATAGAGGCCTCCAGAAATGGACTCGATATTTCTGAGATAAAATTCATGAATGGATGGCTGAGCGCAATGAGCAGCCTTCAAAAATCTATAATAGCAACACTATTAATGTAAGCCCAAGAAGTAGAAGAACTCTTACTTCATGAGCCGAAATCTTAAGCACAACTGCTAAGCCAATGATATACCATAAGCAGTACGCTAGTTAATAGAATCCATTAACAATAAAATGGAGCGTAACGTCCTTCTACTAGACATCAAAGACAGAAGAAGCTTACGCCCTTGTAATAAACAGATATCTGTTTATAAATACATAAACTGTACCCGGAAAGAGTAAAGGCCTATGCCCATACGAAGACGGAAGGACCTTAAAATAATAGGTTCCGGATAATAGGAGCCTAACTCTTATGCAACAATCCAACCTAAATAGTAACGGAAGTATTGATTCCGAAACTATGAAAGTGAAAATCATCCATCGATAGTGCATGAAACTCACTGACTCTACAGTAAAAGAGAAACCAACAGAATTACTGTCTAAAAGGTCAGAATTTGAAAACTACTGTTTCCAGAGGCTCAAATGATTACTTAGCTAAATAAGAACCTGAAGTTAAAATCCGTATAGGAATTTAATCTAAAGATTCTAAGTCTATTTATCAAAAAGTTACTAACTGACTTAGATAAAGAGACAAAAGACTCAATTGTAAACTATCGTAGAGTGCATAGGTATGAGGTAACATAAACCTATAACCTAAATAACAACAGGCTGCAGTAGATCTTGTGAAACAAGTATACTAAAAAATAGCAATGAGTAGTATGGAGGGATCAACCATATGAACATAATGATCCCTACACCACGACGGAAGAGCCTCCACTTTAGTCGCATAGAATAGCGAAGAAGAGGATCTCCTATAGTAAGAAATCGCGTCCAAAGCTCGTCCAGTACAGTGCTTACAATGCAATACGGACCACACAACGGAATACATGAAGGTTGCGACCTTGCTGGTTGTGATAAAGATGACACGATTTACCCAGTGAAAAAAGATCCTCACATAGAGGAAGATTTCACGTTAAGATCCACAGTAGACAAGAGAGTAAATTACTCATGATCTCTGTGAAGATAAGAGATGCTATCAACAGAAATGTATTGTGGTTGTTTATCTTAGCAATACCTGCTAAAACAACAGCGCCGGAGGATACGCGTATCCTATCCTTCCGTCCTATAGATCAATAGAGCGTTAACAGTATTAGCTCAGAGATCTGGACAAGCCAACACATACGTCTGCAATTGATTAGCAAGCTGTGTCATAAATAAAACATCATTGGGCGCTCCCATAGATAGCAAATCTGATTGAATACTTGTTTGTTGAGAGTCCATTCTGACAGCAACAAGCGACCCGCAAGAGAACGGGAGTGCGATAAAACAATCAGACGACCCAGAATATGACGGACCAAAACTGAACTTGGTGTACTATAACCAACAGACGGATTCTTTCCATTAAATTGAATAACGGAAACGAAAGAGTGCCTCCCTGGTTCCGGAGATACGCCACTACTGTCGAATTAAAGGACAGGAATTTGGGCATGCGTTTCTGAATAATGTTCATGCAATGACATAAAGCAAGCCTAAAAAACATTATTCCGCGGAAGTTAAACTGATAGCTAAAAGACTGCGGAACCCAAAGACCCTGGCACTTCGAATCCGTAGGGATCAGTATATATCCCAATCTGTTTGACTGGCAACCGTCATAACAGCCACACTTGGGTCCGGCAACTGCGGCGGCACTCTCTGAGTCAACCACCGAATGTTTGCCCCAGTCTGAATCTCTTGTAACACTAGATAGACAAGAGAATGTATAAATCAAGCAATTCATGGATTGCCGGAAAGTTGCCGTCGAAGAGAAGCTCCTCCGAGAATGAAGCGACTCTGAGAGAGTTCTTAACCTACTATCCACGCATGGATGTAGCTAGGGCTGCATCACGTCTAACCAACTCCAATCAGCCACTGAAGGGCGGAGTTATACGTGAACAAACTACTGCCCTCAAAAGAAATTACATTGAGAATAATATCCCGTAAATCTTTTCTTGAAGACGTAATGATAACGCCTCAGTAAGGCGGATTACGTATAATAAAGCGTCTAAGTTAAGTCTACTATACATAATGTCGTTCCCAACATTGAAATTGGAAAAGACATAAACGGCGAAAAAGAATATATGCAGTCTTTAATCACACCGTCTAGACGCATATGAACTCTCGGTATGCCCTGCTCTGCCAAAATAAACTATATGTAAAAAAGATAAAATGGCAGAAATGAGCCACGCGGACAAGAAACTAAACTATCATGCTTAGTAGCAGGCTTGTATATATATATAAATATATAGCGTCGAAAAATAAAACACATGTTGTAATGACAATATTGGACTGCGTCGGTAAGTCAGGGACAAAGTCCCTGTACCGATCGAAAAATCCGAGTCCAATGACGCTATAAGTCTCTTATCCAAGATCGCAGCAATGAAGTCCGAAAAATAATCACTGGAAGAAATGCCATAAGATATGAAAGGCATCTTCCGATACTACTAAAGGGAAAACTCGAAATCTTTCGAATCCCTTTCGCCATCCTGTCGGACCGTATAAAGCGTTCGGTCGTCCGTAGCTTGATGCAACCGCGGACCGCACCGACCCAGCGCCGTCGGATAATTCTTGATTCGACCGAGAAACCGTCAATTGCTGGGATGCTGCGAAACAACTGTGCTAACTCGGATAGCACGTCTGTCACTGAGGCCTGAGGAGCAGCGGTCTTACGATGCATTGCCGCAGGAAGCTCCGAGATCGTTACCCCGTGCATACTTCCAATATGCGAGCGAACGGAGTGTATAGGCCTCGTGTCCCTTGGCTACCGGATGGCGCGACCTATTCGCTGTGGAATCACTGAATGCCGAAACTGATCGGATACTCGAGGTCACGTAGCCAATGTGCGGTCGTGTGCCCTGCTGTGAGGATGAGGAAGCATTAAAGACAGTCTCTCGAGCAACGGACATATGCTCCGAATGTAAAATATCTGAACCACAACATGCGGTCCCCTATGTTGTTGGCTTCCTCCGATCTGTCCTCAATCTGCCGTCACTGGGTGAGTACTAAAGTAATTAAAGTGCTCGCATCACCCAAATCTCCTTCCTAGACCGCAACGGACGAACCCGGCAGCCGAACCATTCGATGAATGTACGCTACACCGGGTGAGCTAGCGAATGTCACTCCGTAAGCGATAGACATATTCCATGAGCACTTATTGCCGCTAACTCTTCATTAACTACGACGACAGAGGCACACTTTTGAAAGACATCTCCATAACTCTTCGAACAAGAAACCAGAAATGCTTGGATAGCAAGCATAAAATAATAATATATATAGCGTCGTTCAATAATTGAAAGTTTGTGTGACATTATTGGACTATGTCGGAACTGAGGGACGATGTCCCTGAACCGAACCAAAAATTTCTAAGTCCACCGACGCTATCAGTTTTTTATCCGGCATCGCAGCATATGTTGTTCCGAAAGGGAAAGCTTGAAATCCACAGAATCCCTTTCGGTATCCCGTCGGACCGAATGAAACTTTCGGACGTCCGTACCCGCTTCCGCGGAGCGTCCCGACCCAGCATCGTCGGATAAAATATATGCGACAGATTCAGTTGATGCTGGGATGCTGCGATAAACTGTGCTATTAAGGAAAGCACGTCCGTTCCCGAGGCCTGTGCAGTAGCGGACTTACGATGCATTGCCGCTGGAAGCTCCGTGTACGTTGACTCCCGCACACTTCCTATGCGAACGTCCGGAGTCTGCAGGCCTCGAGTCCCCGGCTACCGACCCAGCGCTGTCGGATAATTCTCGATCCGACACCGTTTCTATCGGCTGCTGGGATGCTGCGATAAGCTGTGCTATGTGCACAAGAATGCCCGGCGTCGAGACCTGCGGAGGCGCAGTCTATCGCTGCTTCGCCGAGGGCAGCTCCGCATCAGATGGCTCCCGCATACTTTTCCTATGCGAACGTCCGGAGTCCATCGGTCTCGAATCCCTGGCTGCCGGATGGTGTGACCTGGTCGCCGAAGAATCCTTGATCGGCGAAGCTGGTAATATATCGGCGGTCACGCAGCCAAGGTGCGGTCGTGTGCGCTGACGAGAAGAGGAAGCCTTAGCAGTCTCAGCGGACTGCCTATACAACGGAGCGTCCCGAGCGACGGACGTATGCTCCGCTAACGACACATTTGTACCACAACATCTGGGGCCAGATGTTGTTGAACGAGAGAGGGGCCTCTCTCGCTTGCCGTCCGGATGGACCGGAACGAGCTATGAACCGGACTAAAAGGCTTCCTCCGTTCTCCCTCCGATCCGCCGTCACTGGGTGTGCATTAAGTTAATTTTATAGTGCTCGCATCACCCCAAAATTCCTTCTAGACCACAACGGACGAACCCGGCTGCCGAACCATTCGGTGAATGGACGCTACACCGGGCGAGCTAGCGGACGTCAAAGGCCGTCGAACCTACTAGGGTCCTCTTAGGCAATTGGCGTATTACATGAGCACTTTTCCGCTAGCCCTTCATTAATTGTGACGACGGAGGCACACTGTTGGAAGACATCACAGATACATCACCCTAATCTTGATCATCTGAAATAGAAATTGATAAAGTAGAGTGACCCTGCGGGGAAAGGACCGGAGAGTCCAAATCCCCAACAACATACCGTGACATACGCTTCCCATATTGTCATCGAAATCATACGATACAGAACAGGAGTTAATGCGAGTACACTGACCACATAGAATGATAATAAGGTCAGAGGAAGACTTCCCCTTAAAACAATTGATCAATATCCTTTCAATGTGAAAAGAAAACAAGTCCTGGTACTCGCACTAACCCCTGGCAATCAAAATACATAATAATAATATGATCCATTAATATAGAAAAAATAATTGAAATCAAAATATTTTGAAAAAATATTTTTTCAGAACAGCCCAAGTTTCTGAAAAGTAACGTTGAGCCCCAATGGATCCCAAGCCTAAGTGTGGACAAAAATTTTAAAAATATTTTAAACAATTTATTCAACACTTACGAACAATAATAATGTATCTAGTTATGATTAAAATAACATAAAGATATTATTATTTAGAAATCCCCCCCTCACACAGAGGGCTGTTGTAAATGTAAACAATGAGTGTAAAAACACTAAAATAAGACTCCAGGCACCCAGGCCCGAAATCAGTTACCGAAAATACACCATCTGATGCAAAACAGAGACTTCCAGGGAAGAAACTGCAGAACATCAGATGGTAGATGCAGAACACAACGCCTAACCACCCGTAGGTGAAGACGTAAACATGGGGAAAGAACAGAATTCATTCTGTTATTCAGCTAAAACTCCCAAGAAATTTTAGTAATAATAATTACAGAAATTATGCCAAAAGCATGGGAGAATAGCAAGGGGGAACTTAAAGGACAGGGAGAGAGGAAAAACACTTGAAAAAACAGTGTAACTAAATAATCAGAATGACAACAAAATGGCTGCTGCATTGAAAATAGGTAACTTAACATAATTTCATTAAAAAATTTTAAGTTACAGCCCTGATAATATTCTGTCACACATTCTTTTCCTCTCCTCCTTTTCTATCCTCCTTAGAATCACCATTTCACTAATATTTATGTGTCTGGCATCATTTAAACTGAGATTTAAAAGCACAAAGATCAGTCAGATGTTAACTGATGAAGGGCCAAACTTAGAATGATAAATGGCGCCAATTTCGGAACGTCCTTGACACTGCGCATGCGCAGTAGGGGCGAAGTGTGGAGGGCCTTTCAGGACATGTTTTCTTTAGTTTTAGATGCAAATTTTGGGGATTGGGGGGCAAAATTTGTGTTTGGCTCTATATTTTAAGAGTTAGCACCAGCTATGTCTGGGTCATTGGTACAGTATAAAAATATAGAAATTTTGGCAGGGCCAAAAATCTTTCCCCTCCAATTACAAAGGCAAATATTGCTCCACGAACTTCGTTAGAACAAATTTGACAGAACATAAATACTGCATGCAAATTGCATCTTGCCACTGCCAGTCTGCATCCCTAGAGGACAAGCAATCAAAACCTCTCAAGAAATCACTCCCAGGAGCATATTGCTATTTGAGTTCAACAAGGCACCACCTGCAATGCTTCATAGTATGTATGATATGAAAATTGTCTGGAATACTTCACTTTGGGTGAGAAGTGTGACAATAATAGAATTTTTCGACCACATAAAACAAGCACTAACCACATTCTGAAGTTTCCATGGTTAGGTTTGCCAGTGATTTCTAGTCAAGTCCTAACTTCCAATACAGGCAGCCAAGGATTTGACTAGAAACAGACAGCATAATTTGACTGTCTTAAAAAAAAAATCCTCAAGATTGCACCGTAAATCACTTGTTCAGGAGGTCTGAATATTGTCAAAAGTTAGAATTGAGGCTTCAATGGTTCACCCTCTTTCTAATGAATCATTCACATCTGCCTGCATAATTAACTGGTTGAGTGCTAGAAGCCACTATTATGCCTCTTTTGAAAAGTGCTGGGTGCCACTTTAGTGGCTTTACACTGTATGCAATAGCTTGAAGTTTGATCTGCAGAAGAAAATTTTTTTATATAACATTGTTTGGTTGCAATTTATTGGAGAGTGCCTATTGGCACTCTCCAATAAATTGTAACAAAATTATTTATGAAGAATATTTTGCAAAACTAAGGCAACTTGTGCTGGTAGCAGGGTATCTTTGAAAAAAAGTTAAAAAATTTATAGTAATTTATATATTTTTTATACTTACCAATAACCCAGACATAGCTGGTGCTAACTCTTAAAAATCTAGGGCCAAACACAAATTTTGCCCCCCAATCCCCAAAATTTGCATCTAAAACTAAAAAGAAATCATGTCCTGAAGGACCTCCATACTTTGCCCCTACTGCGCATGCGCAGTGTCAAGATCGTTCCGAAATTGGCGCCAATTACCATTCTTGCAAGCAGTGCCTGGTCAGCGCTATGTACTCAGCGATGAGGTATGAGTTCCCAACTCCTGGGAGGGCTATCCCCGTCTGGGTCATTGGTAAGTATAAAAAATATATAAATTACTATAAATTTTTTAAAATTTTTATACTGTACCAATGACCCAGACATAGCTGAATAGTAAAAAGGCTGGAGGGCCTAGGACATAGAGGAAAATCCAATAAGCTCAACTATATAATATAGAGTCAACCCCTCAAGGAGAAAAGGGGTATTAGGCTTTACATGTATCTTTCTTATTTTATGATAAATTAGAAAGATACAATACCCTTCATAATTGAGCATAATAACATTCATGTTCTCTATTAACATCCAGTATAACCGTTTATACTAATTATTTTTAAAGTAAGCCAATAAATAAAGTTAGTCCAGAGAATTGAGACTCTTTATATTCTTTAAGAGTGTCCGAGGATTGTACATTAATGCCCGTTTGACACTTGACATATACAAATGCTTCACACCGAGCTACACTTTAAAAACATGACATGAATGAATTTTTAACATTAATATTACACTTTAAAACTATTCCGGAAACGACTCAGAAATACTGACTTCGGAGGAGGAATTCCCTTGCTTTTCACTATAAAGCAGGTGACCTAAGGGAACACCCTCCCCCCACCCCCCTTCCCCTTGCCCTGGGTCAAATAGCCCAGAGCGAAGAGGGCAGCCGGACAGAGTCACTGCCGGAACAGAAAGCCTGCAAAACTATAGTTGCAACTGTTTAGTGGACGACATTCTGAGCAACAGATAACGGACCTAAACAATGCAGGTCTCCAGAAATGGACTCAATATTTCTGAGATAAAAATTCGTGAATGTGGATGGCTGAGACCAATAAGCAGCCTTCATTAAATCTGTAATAGCAATACTATTTGCGTAAGCCCAAGATGTAGAAAGAGCTCTTACTTCATGAGCCGAAATCTTAAGCACAGACTGCTGAGAAGAAGATAAATTTTCATAAGCAGTACGGATAGTTAATTGAATCCATCTAGCAATAGAATGGACTGAAATGTTCTTTCTATTAGGCATCAGAGACAGAAAGAAACGTTTCCGTCCCTTTCTGATAAACTGAGATCTCTGTTTATAAATACGTAACGCTCTAACAGGACAGAGTAAAGGCCTACGCCCGTCTGAAGACGGAAGGGCCTTAATAACAATAGGTTCCAGATATTTATTAGGAGCCTGATTCTTAGCTAAAAATCCCACATTAGTAGTGAAGGTGATAGTGTTCCCGACACTACGGTAGTGAGAATCATCCACCGACAGTGCATGAAGCTCACTGACTCTTCTAGCAGAAGAGAAAGCTAAGAGAAAAGCTGTCTTATAAGACAAAAATTTGAAATCTACTGTCCCAAAAGGTTCAAATGGCTTTTCCTTCAGTTTAAGAAGAACCCAAGCTAAATTCCACTTAGGAATTAACCTAAGAGTTCTGAGTCTATTTATCGAGAAGTTTCTAACTAACTTAGATAAAGAAACATTAGATCCAATTTGTAAACTATCATGATGTGCATAGGTATCAGATAACATAGACCTATAACCCTTAATGGTAACAGGCTGCAGTTTGATTTCGTCAAACAAGTATACTAGAAAGTTTGCAATGTCTGGTATGGAGGGATCAAAAATATCAACAGAATGATCCCTACACCAACGACGAAAGACCTTCCACTTAGCCACATAGTTTAGCGAAGAGGAGGTCCTCCTACAGTTAGAAATCGCGTCCACTGCTCGTCCTGTAAAGTGCTTGCCATGCAAGAAGGACCGCACAACGGAAAAACGTGAAGGTTGAGACCTTGAGGGTTGTGATGAAGTTGACGCGGTTTCCCCTGCGAAAGAAGATCCTTCCGTGGAGGAAGCTTTCGCGGTAGGTCCCACAACAGACACCTGAGTAGATTTATCCACGGTCTCTGTGGAGACAGAGATGCTACCAACAGAATCTTGCATTGAGATTGTTTTATTTTTAGCAATACTTGCTGAATCAACGGCGTTGGAGGATACGCATATCCTATCATTCCGTCCCAAGGGATCGACAGAGCGTCTACTGCAAATGCTCTTGGATCCGGACACGGAGACACATACGTCTGCAACTGATTGTTGAGATGTGTCGCAAATAAGTCTATCATTGGCCGTTCCCATTGGTAGCATATCTGATTGAATACTTGTTTGTTGAGAGTCCACTCCGACGGCAACAAGCGACCCTTTCGTGAAAGGGAGTCTGCTAGTACATTCAGACGACCCAGTATATGACGGACCGAAAGCAGAACTTGATGTTCTAGAGCAAATAGAAGGATTCTTTCCGTTAGATTGAATAACGGAACTGAATGAGTGCCTCCCTGGTTCCGTATATACGCCACTACTGTCGTATTGTCGGACAGGATTTGGACATGAGCTTTGTAAATAATGTCCATCCAATGACGTAACGCAAGCCAAATTGACATCATTTCCTTGATGTTTATGTGCTTGCCTAGGAATTGTGGATCCCAAAGACCCTGGCATCTCGAATCCGTTGGGATCAATGTTGCACCCCAACCTGTTTGACTGGCATCCATCATAATGGTAAAACTCGGATCCGGCAACTGCAGCGGAACTCCCTGAGTTAACCACTGAATGTTTGCCCAAGTCTGAATCTCTCGTTTCACTTGATCTGACAATAGAACGTCTATGTCGAGCGAATGAATTTTCACACTCCAATTCTGAGTCAAGAAAATTTGGAGAGGACGAGTGCGTAACCGCCCCATCGGAATGAGATACGCAGCGGCTCCGCACAGACCTATCAGTCTCATGAACTCCCTCGCTGTGCCTTTGTCTGCGTGAAGACAATAGCGAGCGTAACAACTGACTAATTTCGCTCTGGTTAACGGCAGACGAACAAGATTGTTGTGCGTCTCGAAGCTCATTCCCAGATGTGTGAATGACTTGGACGGCACCAGATCCGACTTCTCCTCATTTATTATAAAACCGAGACGTCGGAGCAATAGAAGCAGATTCTGCACATCGTTCTGAAGTGTTAACTCGTTGCCGTACCTCTGAAGAATGTCGTCCAGGTAGGCCGACATTACCGCAGACGAATGAGCTCGGAAATACATCATTACCGAGTTCATTACCCGAGTGAAAGCCCAGGGTGGCAGGTTCAATCCGAAGCACATCGCCCGGAATTGATACACCACTCCCAGGACTGCGAAGCGTAGATACTTTCTGAATGTCGGATGTACCATGACGTGAAAGTATGCATCTTTGAGATCTATGCTTGTTGCATAATCGTTCACCTGAATACTCGCTCTGACCGATCGAGTCGTCTCCATATAAAACTTCAGAGCAACGATCAGCTTGTTTATCCAGCTCAAATCTATGACTGGACGAAACGAGCCATCTGGTTTCGGAACCAGAAACAGATGGCTGTAGAATCCTGGTGTTTCCTGGTTTTCTACGACCTCTACCGCGTTCTTCATTAAAAGAGACTGCACCTCTGATAACAGAGCGTCTCTTTTCTGCGGATTTGACGGAAGTTGAGTCCATTTTGGACTTCGAGTTAATGGAGGCTTTCGTTTGAAGGATATCTTTAGACCTTCCGAAATCACCCCTCTCACCCAAGGGTCGTCCGTAATCGACGCCCACTCTTGTGAAAAACTCGACAACCTTCCGCCAACCTGAACGCGATAGAGGTTGAAGCCATCACCTCCTGGACCTGCGAGGCCTGCGGGAGGAGAAACCACATCCTCCACGATCCGCACCTCGTCCCGTCGACCTCGGGGCGTCCGACCGGTTGTCCCGGCCCGAAGGACGTCCCGCACGTGGGTCGCTGCCTTGACGGTCTCTTGAATAAGACCAAGAGGACGCACCGGAACCTCTATAGGAACCTCTCTTGGGCGCATTAGACCCAGAAGTGCCTGTCTTACTCTTATCTGCCGTGTCCGACTTCTTAGAAGCGGACTTAAACAGCAGAGAATCCGAAGCTTTCTTAGTAATTTTATCGTAAATTGCAGAAAGCTTGCCGTCGAAGAGAAGTTCTCCGGAGACCGAAGCGACTCTGAGAGAGTTCTTCACCTTACTATCCACGAGTGTGGATGTAGCTAGGGCTGCGTCACGTCTAACCAACTCCAAGTTTGCCACTGAAAGGGCGGAGTTACACGTGGAATAAGCTACTGCCCTTGAAAGAAGTCTTAAAGAGGATTGAACATCCTGGCATTCTTTCCCTTGAAGACGCAATGATAATGCCTTTGTAAGGTGGTCTGCGTACGATAAAGCATCTAAACTGGCTCTGTTAGACGAAATAGTCGTATCCAACACCGCGGTTGGGATAGATGTAGACGACGGTAATGATAATTCTAAGTCTTCCGCCTCGTCGTCCATACGCAGAGGAACTCTCGGGATACCCTGTCCTGCAGTATCGAATTTATTCCTTGCATTAATGAAAGGCAGGTTAAGAGCATTGGCGGACAAGAAACCCGCTTTTCCTGTTCTGGAAGCAAGCTTGAACATAGCGTCGTTCAATAATTCAAATGCCCTTGTGACATTATTGGACTGAGACGGAAACTCAGGAGCGATGTCCTTGAACCGCTCGAAGAAATCAGTGTCCAATGACGCTATAATTCTCTTGTCCGGTACCGCAGCAGTCTGGCCCGATGGAACA
This sequence comes from Pictodentalium vernedei, assembly GCA_031216915.1. Lineage (NCBI taxonomy): Eukaryota > Metazoa > Mollusca > Scaphopoda > Dentaliida > Dentaliidae > Pictodentalium > Pictodentalium vernedei. Next base: position 168,544,718 of record CM062294.1, read on the forward strand.
ACCTGAGGAAGAAAGTGCCGGATGAAGTCCACGGCAGCTTTATGTTGTTCCGAAAGGGATAACTCCAAGTCATCCGTATCCCTTTCACCATCCGGTCGGACCTCATGATGCTCCCGGTCGTCCGCACCCGATGCTTCGGCGGAGCGTACCGACCCAGCGCCGTCGGATAATTCCCGATCCGACACCGTTTCTGTCGGTTGCTGGGATGCTGCGATAAGTTGTGCTATTTGAGCAAGCACGTCCGACATCGAGGCCTGCGGAGGCGCGGTCTTTCGCTGCTTCGCCGAGGGCAGCTCCGCATCTAGTGACTCCCGCATACTCTTCCTATGCGAACATCCGGAGTCAACCGGCCTCGTGTCCCTGGCTACCGGATGGCGTGACCTGGTCGCCGAAGAATCCCTGGTCGGCAAAGCTGGTAAAATATCGGCGGTCACGTAGCCAAGGTGCGGCCGTGTGCGCTTTTGAGAGGAAGAAGAAGCCTGAGCAGTCTCAGCGGACTGCCTATACAATGGAGCGTCCCGAGCGACGGACGTGTGCTCCGCTAACGACACATTTTGTACCACAACATCTGGTCCCAGATGTTGTTGTACAAGAGAGGGGCCTCTCTCGCTCGCAGTCTGGATGGACCTGGACGAGCTAGAAACTGGACTAGAAGGCTTCCTCCGATCTCTCCTACTATCCGTCGTCACTGGGTGTGCACCTTGAATGTTTATAGTGATCGCATCACCCAACATTTCCTCCTGGACCGCATCGAACGAACCCGGCTGCCGAACCATTCGGTGAATGGACGCTACACCGGGCGAGCTAGCGGACGACAGCGCCGTCGATCCTACTAGGGACCTCTTAGGCAAAAGAGACTGTTGCCAATGTAAACAAATAGTGTAAAAACACCAGAAAACATGATTCCAGGCACTGACAAAACTGGCCCGAAATCAGTCATCAAAATTACACACTATCTGATGCAAAACAGAGACTCCCAGGGGAGAATCTGCAGAACATCAGATGGTAGATGCAGAACACAACGTTTAAACACCCATGGGTGAAAACGTAAACATGGGGAAAATAACAGAATTCATTCTGTAACCAAGCTAATTCTCCCAAGAGAATTTAGAAATGATCTTTCTCAAAAATATGCCAAAAGCATGAGAGAATAGCAAGGGGGGACTTAGAAGAGCAGGAGAGAGGAAACACTGAATAAGCAGTGCAACTTTATAACAAGAATGACAACAACAGGCCCATGTCTCGAAAATAGGCAACTTAACATAATTTCATTAAAAAATTTTAAGTTACAGCCCTGATTATTTTCTGTCACTCCTTTTTCCTCTCCTCCTTCTATATCCTCCTTAGAACCACCATTTCTCCAATAATTATGTGTCTGGCATCCTTTAAACTGAGATTTACAAGCACAAAGATCAGTGAGATGTTGACTGATGAAGGGCCAAACAAAGAATGATAATTGGCGCCAATTTCGGAACATCCTTGACACTGCGCATGCGCAGTAGGGGCAAAGTATGGAGGTCCTTCAGGACATGATTTCTTTTAGTTTTAGATGCAAATTTGGGGGAATGGGGGGCAAAATTTGTGTTTGGCCCTAGATTTTTAAGAGTTAGCACCAGCTATGTCTGGGTCATTGGTACAGTATAAAAATATACCCATGTTTCAAATCAAATTTGAAAAATAATTTAGCACTTAAGCAGTTAAATTAGGCTGCTGAAACAAATTTCAACAAAACCATATCAAGTGACCCCTCATTGGAATGGGCTTGTCAAACTCGTTCGAATGAGGGGGGGGGGGGGTGAAATGATATGGTTTTGTTGAATTATTTTGAAAAATGCTAAAAAAAAAATTAAAATAACAAATTTTGATAACATGTGCATTGGGTAAAGGGTTAAAATAAAGTACACAAATCCAGAATAACAGTGATGTTCATTACAACTTTCTGATAAAACAGTTGTACACACACCTTCAATGAATGTAAAAATTCAACTGTTTCCTCTAGATTTGACAACTGATTTAAATTTTTCACGTAACTCAAATTATCTTCACAAACCTTTTAGCAGGTAGGTTGACACCAGCAGCCAGTGTGGATGTACAGGTCAGTAAACACAAGGTACCCTCAGAATATGCTTCTTCTATAACCTTTCTTTCATCTGCAGTCAACCCACTATGGTGATAAGCTACACCAAAATGAATACAGTATTGTAAAATAGGACAGATTTTTCCACAGCCATCATTGTACAGCTCTTTCAAAAGAGCTTTTCTTTCCTTTTTCTTCTTTTCAGCCAACTCTCTGAAACAACAAATACTAACCAAATTATAAATAAATCAATTAAGGCCCTGCAGATTCAGGCCTGGAAATAACAAGCAAATAAGCATTTAGGTTATGTGGGAGCGACGTCGATTGTAAAATACATGAACGCAGGACAGTTTACGATAAAATAACAAAACATAAATTAACTTTCTAATCCTGCATGTTTTGCCAATCTTTCAGAACTCAACTCTAGGCTTGTACATTGCACCCACATTTGACCAGAGTGGCATGCCGTTTACATCTTAACAGAATTTCCATCAAAATAAATAGCAACAACTAATGCATGATCTTGCCGAAGTGAGATCATGCATTCGTTCTTGATATTTTGGGGGGAAGAAATTCTGTCAAGATGTAGACATGTCTTGCATAATAAAAACAAAAAAAAGTGGCAAAAGCACCACAACACTTTTTTTTACCACCATGTTAATTATATAGCACAGCCTGCAAACAGATTACGATACAAGCTTTTTATTTTCAGACCTGCAGATTTAATAGTTTGAGTGGAATCAAATCTCACATCCAACCCTGTGTCAATCAGCATCAGCATTCGGCAATGCCAATGCAAAAGTCAAAGAAATATAAATTTTTCTTGGCAATAAAACCGCAGATGGAAAAAATAAAAAATATCACCACCGCTGTTAAGTGAACATTCAGGTTTGGTTTTGGTACAGTGAAACCCCGTTAACTGAATAGTCACTTTGCCAATGAAATTATTCAATTAACAGTAATATTCAATTAACAGGGATTGTGTTACTTTCCTGTATTCTAGAGATAAACTTAGCATTTATTCTATTATATCTTGTTTGACAGAGCTCTATGAGCTCTGTTAAACACGATATAATAGATTAAATGCCTCCATTGGATGTACTGTACAGATTACAATGACCAACACTGACCGACTACTGTGGGCCGACCCCTGGTTCAACCCTATTTGGTGTAGTGCTGTATAATGGGGATACCGAAAACCATACTGAAACCAAATCAAAATATCAACTATTTCGGTATTTATATTTTTCTATGAAATTGACAGAAAGTCAGCTCATCAAGGTGGATCATAAATCTAAAAACCTGTGGGCGGCATATTTTGATTGAGTTGATAAGAAAACATGGAAATGTAAACTTTGTAAGTGACAGGTGGCAGCAGATGCTATGAATAAGTCAGAGAAAAAAATAAAAAAATCGATGACAGAAAAACAAAAAATAAAACAATTTAACTTGGTACTTCCGTTTCTGAAGAAATTCGGTCCAGTTCCAGTGTTCCTAACATTCAGACCAATTCAATATATTTTCTGGAAATTACCGTGCGATTTATTCAGAGGAGACATTAGGGGTCAGGTGGCTGGATGACTGATTGACAATTGGTTGCAAATAATCCATTGACAATTCAATACGATGACAACTTGACATACAAACAGTATCACTGCCTGTGGTTATCACTTCTCTGCGATTTTTTTATAGCATTTCTTTCAATTCAGCATTGCTATTTTAAGTTGCAGATACTTTTAACAACTGACCATTTTATTAATATACAAGCCCCCAACTTTAATACCTGATCAATCGTCTGCTTTATATTCTTTTGAATAAATAATTTACACTGACCAAGCGTTATTATTAGTGAAAACTTACTGAAAAGCATCGACACTGAAGAACATATATGTTTCTTCTACCTAATTCATTGGGGATTGGGGGGAGGGGTGATGACTTGACTTGGGGGAGGGGCATGGTACAAAGGACATAGGGGCCAACTGATTAGCTTAGCAAGTTATTTAATGGATCACTCAATTCAGTGTGATGATTCACACTGAATCGAGTAATTCAATAAATAACTTGCTAGACTAATCAGTTATTACTGTTGAAATAACTTGTCATGTTCATGCAAAGTCAGCGTGGAAACTGTTAAGTAATTTTTTTGGCTGAATGTTAGGAAAATGGGTCATTTTGAGACTACTTTCAGTGTTCTGTGCACATAGCAAATAATGTACCGAAACAGAGGTATTTACCTGAAAAATACCAATACCGACACCGAAGTTGAAATATCAATGCCGCACAACACTAATTCGGTGATCTTCAGGTATTTGTTTTGTGACTGTGTTGCAGATGCTTCGTTAGAAGCATCTGCAACTCAATCACAAAATGAATACCTGAATCTAAAATGCTGATTCAAAACTGCTGAAGCAAAAGGTATTTTTGCCAAGGCACAGTCATTTTACCACAGCAATTATTTTACCGACACAAATTTGTTCAGTTGGCTGGCCTGCATATCAAATCCAAAAAAGGATTTTGAATAGATTTGAATCTCAAATGGAATCTCAATGGTATTCAAGTAGTGGATATTGGATATTCTATCAGAGAGGAATATAACCAACATTGTCAGTCTCCACTCAAGTATTGTATTCAATGCTTACTCGTCTGTTAGAGCAAGTCAAACAAAAATACTGATTATTCCAAACTTGGAATCAAATGCAGCTTAGGAAGCAAAACTCTACTTCTATCTCCTTTTGTCAGGTCTCCTGTTCCGGAGACGACTTGATAGAAATAAAGTTAAAAAAGAGACACTTGCTGGGATTTTGAGAATATCTCAATGTTTGAAAAATTCCTGATTCAACCTGACTCAAATTGCATCAAATCACCAGGACGATTTTGAATGAAATCTGATTTCTAATCTTTGCAGGGATCTACCTTCAATACAGTGGAACCCTGTTAACTGAATAGCCACTTTATCAATGAAAATTATTCAATTAACAGGAGTATTCAATTAATGGGGATTGTGTCACTTTCCTGTATTCTGGAGATAAACTTAGCATTTATTCCATTGTATCTTGTTTGACAGACCTCTATGAGATCTGTCAAACAAGATATAATAGATTAAATGCCTGTATTGGACGTACTGAGGCCAAATAGGTCTATAAACAAAGGAAAACTGGGGAGAGTCAGGGTATTTTCTTGACAGGTTACAAAATTTTTTATTCAGTTAACAGGAGTTTACTCTATGACCTATATTCAATTAACAGATCAAGTTTGTACTGGAGGTACATGGTAAATGGTTTTGTGTTGGGAAATTATATTCAATTAACAGGATTATTCAGTTAAGATGTATCCAGTTAAGTGGGCCCCACTGTACCATCATACTGTTTATTTGTTAACCTTTACCTAACCTGACTATGATAATGAGCCAGTGCTATTCATAGTAAGTTAAACTGTGACCCCCCGGTCACTCAAGAAGTCAAATCGAAGGCCTACAGTTGAAACTTGAAGTCCTGTGAATGTATTGTGCACAATTTTGAAGTAATAGCATGCTGAATAAGTGCACTTTTGTCCCTGTCAAACTGTACCACTAGCATAACTCAATTCCTGTAGAAAAACAGCGTGCCCAATTTTGTACAATTCTATACTAGTAACTAGAAATCATTAACACCATTCCTAACCTCTACTGGGATACATATACATATAATGATGTAAATAGGTGATGTGTACATGTAATGACGTAAATAGATATCAAAATTCTTAAGAAATAACTGTTGTTTTCCTTCGGTTTATGCGATATAAACCAAAAAATTTTCAGCACAAGCTTAATCATAACTCGCTATGCAAGTTATGATTAAGCTTGTGCTGAAAATTTTCGGTTTTGGTTTATGCGATACAAACCGAAAATTTTTAGCACAAGCTTAATCATAACTCGCGTAGCAAGTTATGATTAAGCTTGTGCTGACAATTTTTGGTTTATATCGCATAAACCGAAGGAAAACAACAGTTATTTCTTATAATTTAATCCGGCTGTAATTTTAAAATATAAAAACTATGTGTACATGAACGAAAAACTTTTAATTTTCGCATAAGACAACAGTCAAACTCAGGAAAGTGTGCCACAAACAGGTCACGTCAAGCATTGTCAAATTGTTTGTTGTTTTGATTTTCGATCGCAGATGACAGATATTTAGCAAGTCACATAACAATATCATTAAAAACATTTTTTTTAAGTTCCCCCAAAAATCATGTTTGGGTATATGATCTTTTATTCGTCTCCCACTTCGGTATATTTAATGAAATTCAATTGTTCCTGAGAAATCATCATTATATTCTCACTGACTGGAGGCGATGAAAAATCGATCATTGATCTTTGTTTACAAGCTTGTTATCCATCTATCAGTCCGCCATCACGCCCTCACGGTGACAATTGGATTGAGTGGGCTAGGCTTCCATAGTCTTCAATGTTGGGTCGGATGTGCGAACGTGTAGCAACATTCCAAATCATGACGTGATTTGGTTTATACGATTTTGACGACTTTCACACTGTATGCTTTCAACCAATCAAATGCAGAGGCGGGGCAAATGATTAAATTATAACTGCATACACAAAATATAGAGAGTGGAGAGTGAATTACTACTTAATCACAGAGCCATATATTCACCACTCAAAAAGTATTTATAACTGTTCATAACAGCACAAGAAACACTTGCAAAACTTTCATCACATGGACCACTGGGTGCAACCTGGTGGTCCATGTGATGAAAGTTTGCAAATGCTTCTTTTGCGTTCTCCTCAGAAGTTGTAAATAATTAGTGAAAAATCCATCCCACAGCGATTTAGTAGTAATCCACTCTCCACATACTGTAACCTCAATATTTTCTTTCTGGTTGATCAGTTCAGTTCATGATATTACTGCCAAACCCACCAATAATAGCGCATTATATTTTGTATTTCACAGTACAACACTTGTGAATTTCAGACTATTTAATTCTTCTGCAGTAAGGAGAGCATTAACTAATAACCATTTTCTGTGCTAATTGTGTCAGGACTTCTAGGTTCACCTGTAAGTGCCTACAGTACTGTGATTACAAAAGTTGACAGAGAATTTTGACCAAAACATGATTGGGCTGTGATCTGGTCAATATTCTGTGTCTGCTTTCCTCCCTACAACAATGCAGAGTTTTATTTCATAACCGTTTGACCTTAACCCTTGTCATTTGGATCTGGTGAAGCTGCACAACACTCCTTCCCTTGATATTTTACCCTTTAAAAATACACCCAGCTATTATAGAGTTGTGACGAAGAGACAAGTTTCTGCATGGACAGACAAAAGGATGCACAGAAGGATGGATAGACAGTCAGCTGGATGGACCCATTGGTGTCACATAGCAAACCTTCCCTTTATCCGTTACCATTTTGTAAAGTTCCATACACATCCACACAGTTGTTACAAAATTCTGGCCAAGACAAAATTCTTCTAAGATCTGATTTTTCAAAATTGTTTGACCTTGACCTTTGTAATTTGGAAATGGTGATGCAACAAAACACACATTCTCTGTCTTTTATCTTTGTGTGAAGTTTTATGAAAATCCTCCCAGCCATTATAAAGTTTACCAAGATTTGATTTTTTATTATCATGTGACCATGACCTTTATCATTCAGACATGTTGCTGCTGCCCCACACACCTTCCCTTTGTCCTTTACCACTGTGTGAGGTTTTATGAAAATCTATCCAGCCATTACAGAGGTATGACCAAAGATACAATTTTCTAGATGGACAGACATAATTCAGATGGATGGACAAAAGGGAAGATGGAAACCCAGATTTGAGATGCTTCCTTTTGTGGACATAATAATCATCTTTTAAATTATATTATTTTTTCAATTTTGTCCCCAAAACATATCGTAGGACTCTTTACTGGAATAAGCTCATTCCGATGAGGGATAAACTTTGCTTTTGAAGTCAAAAATGAAATTTTTGTTAGTTACTTACTAAGATGAGGGCACCAGAGCAAAAGCCGACATTTATCTTGCTCGTGTTTCATATTCGGTCAAAAGCAAATAATATTTTGTTTATATAAATTTGTTTTATGACAAATGATTGGAGAGTGCCTGAGGGCACTCTTCAATAATTTGTAATAGAACAAATTTTGAATAACAATTTCAGACCACAAAAATAATTTAGCCCTCGACTAGTTAATAAGTAAGGGGTTAAAAGAGATTCAATAGCACCTTCAACTGCCAAGGTCATATTATGAGAGTATTGACAACTGAAGCATGAAAGAATATCTGTATATTTTTGTGAGTGATGGAAATCAACTTACATTAATGGAAGTATGCATGTAAACCCCACAAAAAGTGGGTAACAAACAGTCCATAATACCATCAGATTCCTTACAAAATTTGACTAGCGGCATGAGAGCTTGGTGCTAGATAATAGATTTTCAAGAAAATTTGAGACTGCACCAGAGCAAATACAAGAAATCTACCCTCAGAGAGCTACAAATAATTGAATGTACATGCAAGCTGAGGAAGTTTGTATTGAAATTCTCCAATCGTCATGCCATATTACCATCATGTCTGCAGTGCAATGGATGAATCTCATTCTATTTCGAACATATTCTATCAGGCAGAGGATAAACAATTTAGCAATATTCAGCTTGCTGTGTAGTTAGTTAAGACTGGAATCAGAGACTTTTATTAAGTCTGTGCAACTGGGGAGGGGAAATCCTAACATTAATATTTTGCAGATTTTTTTTTCTAAATAAATTCCATAAACATTTTTTTTCTCTCTTAATATTCTCAGCTTTTGTAAGTCCATATAGGGAAGCATCATGCAGAAGCCTAGTATTTAATCTTCTCCATCTGGCCCACTTCTCCCTGTTTTCAGTTGACTTCTCCCTAAGCTCTGCAGAGGAAGCCGTGACTTCTCCCTAAATTTACCCTATGCTGGTCACTGATTCAAGGACTTTCAAAGAATTTAAAGAGCCACAGAATTTCTGTAATTTACCTTCTGAATTTCACCATCATTCTACAGAGCAGCTGAGCAACCGATTCACAGTTCTTCTTAGTTGGACAAAACAGGAGACATGATTTGTCTGGAATAACCTCAAGCACAAGTGCAAATAGATGGTCTGGGTCCATTTTTGACATTTCTGATGAATACTGTGAAAAGAAATCAAATTTGTCTGCTTTTCTAATAAAATTTGTCTCTTTTAACATCTACCACATCTTCACAACATGCTATCCACATCCACAACTCTGGCATGGAAAATGCAACAATTTTGATGTCCCCTCCCCCCCACCCCCAAAGGCTCAAGTCTAGGAAAGACTGATATATATCAAAAAATTTATAGTAATTTATATATTTTTTATACTTACCAATGACCCAGACTTAGCTGGTGCTAACTATAAAATATTTAGGGCCAAACACAAATTTTACCCCCCAATCCCCAAAATTTGCATCTAAAACTGAAAATTACATGTCCTATATGGTCCTCCATACTTTTGCTCCACTGCGCATGCGCAGTGTCAAGGAGGTCTCGAAACTGCCGCCAAAAGTCATTCTTACAACCAGTGCCTGGTAAGCGTTATGTACGCAGCGGGGAGACAAGAGTTCCCAACTCCTGGGAGGGCCATCCCCGTCTGGGTCATTGGTAAGTATAAAAAATATATAAATTACTATAAATTTTTTAAGATTTTTATACTGTACCAATGACCCAGACTTAGCTGAATAGTAAAAAGGTTGGAGGGCCTAGGACATAAGGAAAATCCAATAGACTCATTTACCTATAACAAACCTATCCCCTCAATGAGAAAAGGAGAGATAGGCTAAATGTATCTTTCTTATTTGTATCAAAAAAGAAAGACACAACACCAATCTGGAATTGAGCACAATAACGTCTAGTATAACCCTTTATACTAATATCTTTTAAAGGAAAGCCAATAAATACGGGAGTCTAGCGAAATGAGACTCTATATACTCATTTAAAAGTGTTAGAAGAATGTATATTAACGCCCAATTAATCACGGGATATATACAGATACTTCACACCAATCAACACTTAAAAAATATTACACAGATGAGTAAACATAAGCTTTACCCTTAAAATCATCTCGGAACCGATTCGGAATAACTGACTCCAAGGGAGGTATTCCCTTGCTTTACACTATAAAGCAGGTGACCAAAGGGAACACCTGCTCCCCCCCCCCCCTTCCTTTTGCCCTGGATCAAATACGCCAGAGCAAAGAGGGCAGCAGGACAAAGTCACTGCCGGAACCGAAAGCCTACACACATACAGCTGCCACTGTTTAGTAGACGGCATTCTGAGTAATAGATCTGCAGAAAGGACTCAATATTCTCAGATACAAAATCGTGAAAATGGAGAGCTAAGACCAATATGTAGCCCTCATTAGATCTGTAATATCAACATTATTAGCTTAAGCCTATGATGTAGAAGAACTCTTACTTCATGAGCTTAAAACCAACGCACAGACTGCTGAATGAAGATATAATCATTAGCAGAACTGATAGTAGATTGAATCCCTCTGACCATAGAATGGACCGCAATGTGGAGGAAGCTTCCACGGCATGTCCCACAACAGACGCCTGAGTAAATTAATCCTCAGTCTTTGTGGATGTAGAGAAGCTACCAACAGAATTTGCATTGAAATAATTACATTGAGCAATATCTGCTAAATCAACGGCATTGGAAGATACGTATATCTTATTATTCCGTTTCACAAGATCGATAGAGCGTTTACTGCAAACGCTCGAAAGTTAAAAAATTTATAGTAATTTATATATTTTTTATACTTACCAATGACCCAGACATAGCTGGTGCTAATTCTCAAAAATCTAGGGCCAAACACAAATTTTGCCCCCCAATCCCCAAAATTTGCATCTAAAACCGAAAAAATCATGTCCTAAATGGTCCTCCATGCTTTTCCTCCACTGCGCATGCACAGTGTCAAGGAGGTCTCAAAATTGGCGCCAATTATCATTCTTACAAGCAGTGCATGGTCAGCGCTATGTACTCAGCGGGGAGGTATGAGTTCCCAACTCCTGGGAGGGCCATTCCTGTCTGGGTCATTGGTAAGTATAAAAAATATATAAATTACTATAAATTTTTTAACATTTTTATACTGTACCAATGACCCAGACATAGCTGAACAGTAAAAAGGCTGGAGGGCCTAGGACATAGAGGAAAATCCAATAAGCTCAACTATATATAATAGAGTCATCCCCTCGAGGAGAAAAGGAGTATTAGGCTTTACATGTATCTTTCTTATTTATGATAAATTAGAAAGACACAACACCCTTCATAATTGAGCATAATAACATTCATGTTCTCTATTAACATCCAGTATAACCGTTTATACTAATTATTTTTAAAGTAAGCCAATAAATAAAGTCAGTCCAGAGAATTGAGACTCTTTATACTCTTTAAAAGTGTCCGAGGATTGTATATTAACGCCCATTTGACACGTGACATATACAAATGCTTCACACCGAGCTACACTTTAAAAATATGACATGAATGAATTTTAAACATTAACTTTACACTTTAAAACCATCCTGGTAACGACTCAGAATTACTGACTCTGGAGGAGGTATACCCTTGCTTTTCACTATAAAGCAGGTGACCTAAGGGAACACCCTCCCCCCCCCCCCCCTTCCCCTTGCCCTGGGTCAAACAGCCCAGAGCGAAGAGGGCAGCAGGACGGAGTCACTGCCGGGACAGAAAGCCTGCATAACTATAGTTGCAACTGTTTAGTGGACGACATTCTGAGCAACAGATAATGGACCTAAACAATGCAGGTCTCCAGAAATGGACTCAATATTTCTGAGATAAAAATTCGTGAATGTGGATGGCTGAGACCAATATGCAGCCTTCATTAAATCTGTAATAGCAACACTATTTGCGTAAGCCCATGATGTAGAAAGAGCTCTTACTTCATGAGCCGAAATCTTAAGCACAGACTGCTGAGTTGAAGATAGATTATCATAAGCAGTACGGATAGTTAATTGAATCCATCTAGCAATAGAATGGACCGCAATGTCCTTTCTATTAGGCATCAGAGACAGAATGAAGCGTTTTCGTCCCTTTCTGATAAACTGAGATCTTCGTTTATAAATACGTAAAGCTCTAACCGGACAGAGTAAAGGCCTATGCCCATCTGAAGATGGAAGGGCCTTAATAACAATAGGTTCCGGATATTTATTAGGAGCCTGATTCTTAGCCAAAAATCCAACATTAGTAGTAAAGGTAATAGTGTTCCCGACACTACGATAGTGAGAATCGTCCACAGATAGTGCATGAAGCTCACTGACTCTTCTAGCAGAAAAGAAAGCTAAGAGAAATGCTGTCTTACAAGATAAGAATTTGAAATCTACTGTCTCAAGAGGCTCAAATGGCTTTTCTTTTAGTTTAAGAAGAACCCAAGCTAAATTCCATTTAGGAATTAATCTAAGGGTTCTAGGTCTATTTATCGAGAAGTTTCTAACTAATTTAGATAAAGAGACATTAGATCCAATTTGTAAACTATCATGGTGTGCATAGGTATCAGATAACATAGACCTATGACCTTTAATAGTAACAGGCTGCAGTTTGATCTCGTCAAACAAGTATACTAGAAAGTTTGCAATGTCTGGAATGGAGGGATCAAAAATGTCAACAGAATGATTTCTACACCAACAACAAAAGACCTTCCACTTAGCCGCATAGTTTAGCAAAGAGGAGGTCCTCCTACAGTTAGAAATTGCATCCACTGCTCGTCCTGTAAAATGCTTGCCGTGCAAGAAGGACCGCACAACGGAAATATGTGAAGGTTGTGTGACCTAGCGGGTTGTGATGTAGTTGACGCGATTTCCCCTGCGAAAGAAGATCCTCTCGTGGAGGAAGTTTTCGCGGTAAGTCCCACAGCAGACACCTGAGTAGATTTATCCACGGTCTCTGTGGAGACAGAGATGCTACCAACAGAATTTTGCATTGAGATTGTTTTATCTTTAGCAATATCTGCCGAATCAACGGCGCTGGAGGATACGCATATCCTATCATTCCGTCCCACGAGATCGATAGAGCGTCTACTGCATATGCTCGGGGATTCGGACATGGAGACACATACGTCTGCAACTGATTTTTGAGTTGTGTCGCAAATAAGTCTATCATTGGCCGCTCCCATTGGTAGCAAATCTGATTGAATACCTGTTTGTTGAGAGTCCATTCTGACGGCAACAAGCGACCCTTCCGTGAAAGGGAGTCTGCTAATACATTCAGACGACCCGGAATATGACGGATCGAAAGTAGAACTTGGTGTTCTAGAACAAACAGAAGGATTCTTTCCGTTAAATTGAATAACGGAACGGAATGAGTGCCTCCCTGGTTCCGAATATATGCTACTACTGTCGTATTGTCGGACAGGATTTGGACATGTGCTTTCTGAATAATGTTCATCCAATGACGTAGTGCAAGCCAAATTGACATCATTTCCTTGATGTTTATGTGCTTGCCTAGAAACTGTGGATCCCAAAGACCCTGGCACTTCGAATCCGTTGGGATCAATGTTGCACCCCAACCTGTTTGACTGGCATCCGTCATAAACGTAAAACTCGGATCCGGCAACTGCAGTGGGACTCCCTGAGTCAACCAGTGAATGTTTGCCCAAGTCTGAATCTCTTGTTTCACTTGATTTGACAAGAGAACGTCTATATCGAGCGAATGAATCTTTACACTCCAATTCTGAGTCAAGAAAATTTGGAGAGAACGAGCCCCATCGGAATGAGATCCGCAGCGGCTCCGCACAGACCTATCAGTCTCATGAACTCTCTCGCTGTGACTTTGTCTGAGTGAAGACAATAGCGAGCGTAACAACTGATTAATTTCGCTCTGGTTAACGGCAGACGAACGAGATTGTTGTGCGTCTCGAAGCTCATTCCCAGATGAGTGAATGACCTGGACGGCACCAGATCCGACTTCTCCTCATTTATGATAAAACCGAGACGTCGGAGTAATAGAAGCAGATTTTGCACATTAAGCGTTAACTTGTTGCCGTACCTCTGAAGAATGTCGTCCAGGTAGGCCGACGTTACCGCAGACGAATGAGCTCGGAAATATATCATTACCAAGTTCATTATTCGAGTGAAAGCCCAGGGTGCTAGTTTCAAACCGAAGCACATCGGTCGGAACTGATATACAACTCCTAGGACTGCGAAGCGAAGATACTTTCTGAATGTCGGATGTACCATGACGTGAAAGTATGCATCCTTGAGATCTATGCTTGTAGCATTGTCGTTCACCCGAATACTCGCTCTGACTGATCGAATTGTCTCCATATAGAACTTCGGAGCGACGATCAGCTTGTTTATCCAGCTCAGATCTATGACTGGACGGAACGAGCCGTCTGGTTTCGGAACCAGAAACAGATGGCTGTAGAAACCCAGTGATTCCTGGTCTTCTACGACCTCTACCGCGTTCTTCTTCAGAAGAGACTGTACTTCTGATAAAAGAGCGTCTCTTTTCTGCGGATGTGACGGAAGCCGAGTCCATTTTGGACTTCGAGTTAATGGAGGCTTTCGTTTGAAGGATATTCTTAGTCCTTCCGAAATTACCCCTCGAACCAAGGGGTCGTCCATAATTGACGCCCAATCGTTTATAAAACTTGATAATCTTCCGCCTACCGGAACACGATAGAGGATCAAACCATCACCTCCTGGACCTGCGAGTCTTGCGGAAGGAGAAACTACGTCCTCCATGACCCGCACCTCGCCCCGTAGACCTAGGGACATCTGACCGGTAATCTCGGCCAGAAGAACGTCCTCCACGAGAGTCGCTGCCTTGACGGTCTCTAGAATAAGACCTAGAGGACGCAAAGGAACCTCTATAGGAATTTCTCTTGGGCGTACTTGTCCCAGAAGTGCGTGTCTTACTCTTTTCTGCTGTATCCGGCTTTTTGGAAGAGGATTTGAAAAGCAGAGAATCCGAAGCTTTCTTAGTTATCTTATCATAGATTGCTGAAAGCTTGCCGTCGAAGAGAAGCTCTCCGGAAACCAAAGCGACTCTGAGAGAGTTCTTCACCTTACCATCCACGCGCGTGGATGTAGCTAGGGCTGCGTCACGTCTAACCAACTCCAGGTTTGCCACTGAAAGGGCGGAGTTATACGTGGAATAAGCTACTGCCCATGAAAGAAGTCTTAATGAGGATTGTATATCCTGGAATTCTTTCCCTTGAAGACGTAATGATAACGCCTTAGTAAGGTGATCTGCGTATGATAAAGCATCTAAGTTAACTCTGTTAGACATTATTGTCGTTTCCAACGTCGTGGTTGGAATTGACATAGACGACGGTATAGACAATTCCAAGTCTTCAGCCTCGTCGTCTAGACGCAGAGGAACTCTCGGTATGCCCTGTCCTGCCATTTCGAATTTATTCCTTGAATTGATGAAAGGCAGATTTAGGGCATTTGCGGATAAGAAACCAGACTTGCCCGTTTTGGTAGCAAGCTTATAAATAGTGTCGTTCAATAATTCGAATATTCTTGTGACCTTATTGGACTGTGTCGGAAACTCAGGAACGATGTCCCTGAACCGATCAAAAAATCCTGTGTCCAATGACGATATCAGTCTCTTATCCAGCATCGCAGCATTCTGGTCCGACGGAACAACCTCTGGAAGATAAAGCCGGATAAAATCTACGGCAGCTTTACGTTGTTCCGAAAGGGAAAGCTCCAAATCCTCCGAATCCCTTTCGCCATCCTGTCGGACCCTATGAAGTTCTCGGTTGTCCGTACCCGATGCTTCGGCGGAGCGTGCCGACCCAGCGTCATCGGATAATTCCTGATCCGACAGAGATTCTGACGTTTGTTGGGATGCTGCGATAAGTTGTGCTATTTGGGATAGCACGTCCGTCACTGAGGCCTGTGGAGTAGCGGTCTTACGTTGCTTTGCCGCTGGAAGCTCCGTGTACGTTGACTCCTGCATACTTCTTTTATGCGAACGTCCAGAGTCTACAGGCCTCGTGTCCCTGGCTACCGGATGGCGTGACATGGTCGCCGTGGAATCCCTGATCGGCAAAGCTGGCTGGATATCCGTGGTCACGTAGCCAAAGTGCGGTCGTGTGCGCTGCCGTGAGGATGAGGAAGCCTTATCGACAGTCTCTCCGGACTGTCTATATAACGGAGCGTCCTGAGCGGCGGACGTATGCTCCGAATGTGAAACGTTTTGTACCACAACATCTGGTCCCAGATGTTGTTGTACGAGAGAAGGACCTCTCTCGCTCGCAGCCCGGATGGACCTGGACGAGCTAGGAACCGGACTAATAGGCTTCCTCTGTTCTCTCCTCTGATCCGTCGTCACTGGGTGTGCACTTTTGTCTTATTATAGTGCTTGCATCACCCAAATCTCCTTCCTGGACCGCAACGGACGAACCCGGCTGCCGAGCCATTCGATGAATAGTCGCTACACCGGGCGAGCTAGCGGACGCCAATGCCGTCGATCCTACTAGGGACCTCTTAGGCAATTGACGTATTTCCATGAGCACTTTTGCTGCTAGCTCTTCATTTAACTGTGACGACGGAGGCATACTTTTGGAAGACATCACGGAAACATCACCCTGTTCTTGTTCCTCTGAAATAGAAATTGATAAACTAGAGTGACCCTGCGGAGAAAGGACCGGCATGGCCTTTTCCCCGCTAACAACATACCGTGACACACGTTTCCAATGTTTGTCATCCCATTTGACACATACTGAACAGGAGTTAGTGCGAGTACACGGACTACAATTAATACAATGATTATGAAAGTCAGAGGAAGATTTCCTCTTATTACAATTTGAACAATATCCTTTCATTGTGAAAAGAACACAAAAAGTCCTAGTACTTGCACCAACCCCTGAAAACAAAGCTACATAATAACATGATCCATTAACATAGAAAAAATAATTGAAATCAAAAAAAAATTTTGAAAAAATATTTTTTCAGAAAAGCCCAAGTTTCTGAAAGTAACGTTGAGCCCTAATGGATCCCAAAAAGCCTAAGTGTGGACAAAATTTTTTAAAATATTACAAAAAAATTAATGCAACACTTACGTATAATAATAATGTATCTTGTTATGATTAAGCTAATACAAAGACAAGAAAATCCCTCTCAACAGAAACCGTTGTCAATGTAAACAAGAAGTGTATAAACACCAGAAACATGACTCCAGGCACTGATAAACATGGCCCGAAATCAGTTACCAATAACACACTATCTGATGCAAAACAGAGACTTCCAGGAAAGAAACTGCAGAACATCAGATGGTAGATGCAGAACACTACGCCTAAACACCCATGGGTGAGGACGTAAACATGGGGAAAAGAACAGAATTCATTCTGTTATCCAGCTAAAACTCCCAAGAAATTTTAGTAATAATATTGCAAAAAGTTAAAAAATTTATAGTAATTTATATATTTTTTATACTTACCAATGACCCAGACTTAGCTGGTGCTAACTCCAACAAAACCAGGGCCAAACACAAATTTTGCCCCCCAATCCCCAAAATTTGCATCCAAAACAAAAAGAAATCATGTCCTAAAGGACCTCCATAGTACGCCTGTACTGCGCATGCGCAGTGACGCAGTCGTCCCGAAATTGGCGCCAATTATCATTCTTACTGGCAGTGCCTGGTCAGCGCTATGTACTCAGCGGGGAGGCAAGAGTTCCCAACTCCAGGGAGGGCCATCCCCGTCTGGGTCATTGGTAAGTATAAAAAATATATAAATTACTATAAATTTTTTAACATTTTTATACTGTACCAATGACCCAGACTTAGCTGAATAGTAAACAGGCTGGAGGGCCTAGGACATAGAGGAAAATCCAATAAGCTCAACTATATAGTAAGAGGTAACCCCTTAAGGAGAAAAGGAGTATTAGGCTTTACATGTATCTTTCTTATTTAATATTAAATTAGAAAGATACACTACCCTTAATAATTGAGCACAATAACATTCATGTTCTCTATTAAAATCCAGTATAACCCTTATACTAATTATTTTTAAAGCAAGCCAATAAATAAAGTAGTCCAGAGAATTGAGACTCTTTATAATCATTTAAAAGTGTCCGAGTATTGTATATTAAAGCCCGTTTGACACTTGACATATACAAATGCTTCACACCGAGCTACACTTTAAAAATAAGACATGAATGAAATTAAACATTAATATTACACTTTAAAACCATCCCGGAAGCGACTCAGAAATACTGACTTGGAGGAGGCATTCCCTTGCTTTTCACTATAAAGCAGGTGACCTAAGGGAACACCCGCCCCCCCCCCCCCCCCCCCCCCCCCCCCCCTTCCCCTTGCCCTGGGTCAAATAGCCCAGAGCGAAGAGGGCAGCCGGACGGAGTCACTGCTGGAACAGAAAGCCTGCATAACTATAGTTGCAACTGTTTAGTGGACCACATTCTGAGCAACAGATAACGGACCTAAACAATGCAGGTCTCCAGAAATGGACTCAATATTTCTGAGATAAAAATTCGTAAATGTGGATGGCTGAGACCAATAAGCAGCCTTCATTAAATCTGTAATAGCAACACTATTAGCATAAGCCCAGGAAGTAGAAAGAGCTCTTACTTCATGAGCAGAAATCTTAAGCACAGACTGCTGAGAAGAAGATAAATCTTCATAAGCAGTACGGATAGTTAACTGAATCCATCTAGCAATAGAATGGACTGAAATGTCCTTTCTATTAGGCATCAAAGACAGAAAGAAACGTTTCCGTCCCTTTCTGATAAACTGAGATCTCTGTTTATAGATACGTAGTGCTCTAACAGGACAGAGTAAAGGCCTACGCCCGTCTGAAGACGGAAGAGCCTTAATAACAATAGGTTCCGGATATTTATTAGGAGCCTGATTCTTAGCTAAAAAAACCCACATTAGTAGTGAAGGTGATAGTGTTCCCAACACTACGATAATGAGAATCATCCACCGATAGTGCATGAAGCTCACTGACTCTTCTGGCAGAAGAGAAAGCTAAGAGAAAAGCTGTCTTATAAGATAAGAATTTGAAATCTACTGTCCCAAGAGGTTCAAATGGCTTTTCCTTCAATTTAAGGAGAACCCAAGCTAAATTCCACTTAGGAATTAATCTAAGAGTTCTGGGTCTATTTATCGAAAAGTTTCTAACCAATTTTCGATAAAGAGACATTAGATCCAATTTGTAAACTATCATGATGTGCATAGGTATCAGATAACATAGATCTATAACCCTTTATAGTAACAGGCTGCAGTTTGATTTCGTCAAACAAGTATACTAGAAAGTTTGCAATGTCTGGTATAGAGGGATCAAATATATCTACAGAATGATCCCTACACCAACGACGAAAAACCTTCCACTTAGCCGCATAGTTTAGCGAAGAGGAGGTCCTCCTACAGTTAGAAATCGCGTCCACTGCTCGTCCTGTAAAGTGCTTGCCATGCAAGAAGGACCGCACAACGGAAAAACGTGAAGGTTGAGACCTTGCGGGTTGTGATGGAGTTGGCGCGATTTCCCCTGCGAAAGAAGATCCTCTCGTGGAGGAAGCTTCCGCGGTAGGTCCCACAACAGACACCTGAGTAGATTTATCCACGGTCTCTGTGGCGACAGAGATGCTACCAACAGAATCTTGCATTGAGATTGTTTTATCTTTAGCAATACTTGTTGAATTAACGGCGCTGGAGGATACGCATATCCTATCATTCCGTCCCAAGGGATCGACAGAGCGTCTACTGCAAATGCTCTTGGATCCGGACACGGGGACACATACGTCTGCAACTGATTGTTGAGATGTGTCGCAAATAAGTCTATCACTGGCCGTTCCCATTGGTAGCAAATCTGATTGAATACTTGTTTGTTGAGAGTCCACTCCGACGGCAACAAGCGACCCTTTCATGAAAGGGAGTCTGCTAGCACATTCAGACGACCCGGTATGTGACGGACCGAAAGAAGAACGTGATGTTCTAACGCAAACAGAAGGATTCTTTCCGTTAGATTGAACAACGGAACTGAATGAGTGCCTCCCTGATTCCGTATATACGCCACTACTGTCGTATTGTCAGATAGGATTTGGACATGAGCATCGTGAATAATGTCCATCCAGTGACGTAACGCAAGCCAAATTGACATCATTTCCTTGATGTTTATGTGCTTGCACAGGAATTGCGGATCCCAAAGACCCTGGCATCTCGAATCCGTTGGGATTAATGATGCACCCCAACCTGTTTGACTGGCATCCGTCATAACGGTAAAACTCGGATCCGGCAACTGCAGCGGAACTCCTTGAGTTAACCACTGAATGTTTGCCCAAGTCTGAATCTCTTGTTTCACTTGATCTGACAAGAGAACGTCTACATCGAGCGAATGAATTTTCACACTCCAATTCTGAGTCAGGAAAATTTGAAGAGGACGTGTGCGTAGCCGCCCCATCGGAATGAGATCCGCGGCGGCTCCGCACAGACCTATCAGTCTCATAAATTCTCTCGCCGTGACTTTGTCTGCGTGCAGACAATAGCGAGCGTAACAACTGACTAATTTCGCTCTGGTTAACGGCAGACGAACGAGATTGTTGTGCGTCTCGAAGCTCATTCCCAGATGAGTGAATGACTTGGACGGCACCAGATCCGACTTCTCCTCGTTTACTATGAAACCGAGACGTCGGAGCAATAGAAGAAGATTCTGAACATCGTTCTGAAGCGTTAACTCGTTGCCGTACCTCTGAAGAATGTCGTCCAGGTAGGCCGACGTTACCGCAGACGAATGAGCTCGGAAGTAGATCATTACCGAGTTCATTACCCGAGTGAAAGCCCAGGGTGCTAGATTCAATCCGAAGCACATGGCCCGGAACTGATACACCACTCCTAGGACTGCGAAGCGTAGATACTTTCGGAATGTCGGATGTACCATGACGTAAAAGTACGCATCTTTGAGATCTATGCTCGTTGCATAATCGTTCACCCGAATACTCGCTCTGACTGATCGAATCGTCTCCATATAAAACTTCGGAGCGACGATCAGCTTGTTTATCCAGCTCAAATCTATGACTGGACGGAACGAGCCGTCTGGTTTCGGAACCAGAAACAGATGGCTGTAGAATCCCAGAGATTCCTGGTTTTCTACGACCTCTACCGCGTTCTTCATTAAAAGAGACTGCACCTCTGATAACAGAGCGTCTCTTTTCTGTGGATTTGACGGAAGATGAGTCCACTTTGGACTTCGAGTTAATGGAGGCTTTCGTTTGAAGGATATCTTTAGACCTTCCGAAGTCACTCCTCTCACCCAAGGGTCGTCCGTAATCGACGCCCACTCTTGTGAAAAACTCGACAACCTTCCGCCAACCGGAACACGATAGAGGTTTAAGCCATCACCTCCTGGACCTGCGAGGCCTGCGGTAGGAGAAACCACGTCTTCCACGACCCGCACCTCGCCTCGTCGACCTCGGGGCGTCCGACCGATTATCCCGGCCTAAAGGACGTCCCGAACGAGAGTCGCTATCCTGACGGTCTCTCGAATAAGACCAAGAGGACGCACCGGAACCTCTATAGGAACCTCTCTTGGGCGCATTAGACCCAGAAGTGCCTGTCTTATTCGTGTCTGCTGTATCCGACTTTTTAGGAGTGGATCTGAACAACAGAGAATCATTAGCTTTCTTTTTAATTTTATCATAAATAGCGGAAAGCTTGCCGTCAAAGAGAAGTTCTCCTGAGACCGAAGCGACTCTAAGAGAGTTCTTCACCTTAGAATCCACTAGTGTGGATGTAGCTAGGGCTGCGTCACGTCTAACCAACTCCAGATTTGCCACTGAAAGGGCGGAGTTACACGTGGAATAAGCTACTGCCCTTGAAAGAAGTCTTAAAGAGGATTGTATATCCTGAAACTCTTCCCCTTGAAGGCGCAGTGATAACGCCTTAGTAAGGTGATCTGCGTAAGATAAGGCATCTAAATTGGCTCTGTTAGACGCAATAGCTGTTTCCAACACCGCGGTTGGAATAGAAGCTGACGACGGTAATGATAGCTCTAAGTCTTCCGCCTCATCGTCCATACGCAGAGGAACTCTCGGTATACCCTGTCCTGCCGAATTTATTCCTTGCATTAATGAAAGGCAGGTTAAGAGTATTAGCGGACAAGAAACCTGCTTTCCCCGTCCTGGAAGCAAGTTTAAATATAGCGTCGTTCAATAATTCAAATGTTCTTGCAACATTATTGGACTGCGACGGAAACTCGGGAGCGATGTCCCTGAACCGCTCAAAAAAATCAGAGTCCAATGACGCTATAATTCTCTTGTCCGGAAGCGCAGCAGTCTGGCCCGACGGAACAACTTGAGGGAGAAAGTGCTGGATGAAGTCCACGGCAGCTTTATGTTGTTCCGAAAGGGATAGCTCTAGTGTTGAAACGATTAGTGATTTTCAGGAATCGACTAGTCGCCAGCAGTAATCGATTACTAATCGACTAGTCGAAGCCCCCCATGTTATTGTTATCAAACATGTGTACCGCCGTTCTTCCCTGGTTAAAACTAACAGTAATACTTGCAATGAAACAATGGCAAGTGAAGCTTTCAAAGTCCCAAACACCTCTTTCAGTTTCGAGAGAGAATTAATGTTGGTAGCTTCTATTTAAAATCATTTTTTCTCAATATTGTCACTGATATTTTAATAAAATAAATCATTATTCAGGTTTTTTTTATATTATTCGTTCCATCCCATTGAATGTTAACAAAAGGAAGTGCTCTTTACGCATGCGTGATGTACATCCCCTGTCGAAAATTAAGCACAGTTAACGCCCACAGCAGTCATCAGCCTGTCAACAATTGTGCACCGAACACTCCCACACAACTTCTCGTATTATGACTTAACCTCTTATCTGTCCATAATTATGCATACATCAAAAACGCCTACTAATTTCCATATTGTCTGCTTTGAAAATCATCACCTGACCTGATTGGGTTTCCTCTTAACTCAGTTGCAGTTCGAGGAAAAGCTAGTTTCACTTTCAATTTCCCGGAAACTCGCAGATTTCCTGGAATTTGTCCGCATGTATTTACAAAATGAAAATAAAAAGCACATGGATTTTGTAATTGGTTCTTTGGTGATAACAAATTGTTCCAAATACGAACTGGTATGTGTTCTTCCATGATTTCTCTTTGATGTTTCTGTAAGACATTTCGAACTTACCAGTACCTGGTGAACAAATTGATGTCCGTAGGAGGCCTAATTTCATGTCAACTTTGGGTCCTAATTTTCCTTCAGGCTGCTCCCTCGAGAATAAGCTCACCCATATATTTTTCCCTGTTTACTTCACGCACCCCTGGTCTTATTCAATCTCTGGTCAGTTGGCCAACTAGGGTTGTTATTCATGCAGTTGGAAACATCAAACGCGTTATTTCCGTGGGTTGTTTTTTGATTTCGGGAGTTTACTTGTGACGTTCGCAACAATGTTGGGTGAGTTTAAGGGGATGGTGTATGGTTGGGGCAGATGTTCCGACTAATCGACTAGCACATTTAGGGATCGACTAATTTAATAATCGCGTCGACATCGATTAGTCGGCTAATCGTTTCAACACTAGATAGCTCCAATTCATCCGTATCCCTTTCACCATCCGGTCGGACCTCCCGATGTTCCCGGTCGTCCGCCCCCGATGCTTCGGCGGAGCGTACCGACCCAGCGCCGTCGGATAATTCTCGATCCGACACCGTTTCTGTCGGCTGCTGGGATGCTGCGATAAGCTGTGCTATCTGCACAAGAATGTCCGACGTCGAGACCTGCGGAGGCGCAGTCTTTCGCTGCTTCGCCGAGGGCAGCTCCGCATCAGATGGCTCCCGCATACTTTTCCTATGCGAACGTCCGGAGTCCATCGGTCTCGAATCCCTGGCTGCCGGATGGTGTGACCTGGTCGCCGAAGAATCCTTCATCGGCGAAGCTGGTAAAATATCGGAGGTCACGCAGCCAAGGTGCGGTCGTGTGCGCTGACGAGAAGAGGAAGCCTTAACAGTCTCTGCGGACTGCTTATACAACGGAGCGACCCGAGCGACGGACGTATGCTCCACTAAAGACACATTTTGTACCACAACATCTGGTCCCAGATGTTGTTGTACGAGAGAGGGACCTCTCTCGCTCGCGGCCCGGCTGGACCTGGACGAGCTAGGAACCGGACTAAAAGGCTTCCTCCGTTCTCGTTTACTATCCGCCGTCACTGGGTGTGCATCTATTATGTTTATAGTGCTCGCATCACCCAAAATTTCCTCTTGGACCGCATCGGACGAACCCGGCTGCCGAACCATTCGGTGAATGGACGCTACACCGGGCGAGCTAGCGGACGACATTAGTCTAATCTCCATGAGCACTTTTGCCGCTAGCTCTGAATTCATTTGTGACGACGGACGCACACTTGAAGAAGATAACATGGAAACATCACCCTGTTCTGGTTCCTCTGAAATAGAAACTGAGAGAGTAGAGTGACCTTGTGGAGAAAGAGCCGGCATCGCCCTTTCTCCAGAAACAACATATCGTGACACACGTTTCCAATGTTTCTCATCCCAATGTTCACATATAGGACAGGGATTAATGCGAGAACACTGACTACAATTAATACAATGATCATGAAAGTCAGAGGAAGATTTCCTCCTATTACAATTTGAACAATGTCCCTTCATTGTGAAAGAACAACAATAAGTCCTAGTTACTCGCAAAAACCCCTGACACAAAGGTCCATAATAACATGATCCATTAATAAATGAAAAAACAATTGCAACAAAATAATTTTAAAAAAATATTTTTTCAGAGAAGCCCAAGTTGCTGAAAAGTAACGTTGAGCCCCGATGGATCCGATGGCAAAGTGTGGTCAAAAATTTTAAATTTATATAAAATAATTAATGAGACACTTTCGGATAATATAAATGTATCTTATAATGAGATAAACTACCACAAAGGCAAACAGCCCCCCTCAAAAAAGGCTGTTGCCAATGAAAACAAACAGTGTAAACACACTAGAAAACATGACTCCAGGCACTGAAAAAACTGGCCCGGAATCAGTCATCAATTACACTCTATCTGATGCAAAACAGAGACTCCCAGGGGAGAATCTGTAGAACATCAGATGGAAGATGCAGAACACAAACGTTATACACCCATGGGTGAAAACGTAACTATGGGGAAAATAACAGAAAACATTCTGTAACCAAGCAACTCTCCCAGGAAATTTTAGAAATGAAACTTCTCAAAAATATGCCAAAAGCATGGGAGAATTGCCAGGGGGGACTTTAGAAGGCTAGGGGAGAGGAAACACTGAATAAGCAGTGCAACAATTAGCAAGAATGACAACAAGAGGCCCATGCCTCGAAAATAGGCAACTTAACATAATTTCATCAAAAAATTTTAAGTACAGCCCTGATTATTTTTTGCCACTTCTTTTTCCTCTCCTCCTTCTATCCTCCTTAGAATCACATTTTCTCCAAAAATTACGTGTCTGGCATCCTTTAAACTGAGATTTACAAGCACAAAGATCAGTGAGATGTTGACTGATGAAGGGCCAAACAGAGAAATGATAATTGGCGCCAATTTCGGGACGACTGCGTCACTGCGCATGCGCAGTACAGGCGTACTATGGAGGTCCTTTAGGACATGATTTCTTTTTGTTTTGGATGCAAATTTTGGGGATTGGGGGGCAAAATTTGTGTTTGGCCCTGGTTTTGTTGGAGTTAGCACCAGCTAAGTCTGGGTCATTGGTACAGTATAAAAATATATGCCAAAAGCATGGGAGAATAGCAAGGGAGGACTTAAAGGAAAGGGAGAGAGGAAACACTGAACAAGCAGTGTAACTTTATAGCAAGAATGACAACAACAGGCCCATGCCTCGAAATTAGGCAACATAACATAATTTCGTAAAAAAATTTTTAAGTTAAAGCCCTGATTATTTCCTGCCACTCATTTTTCCTCTCCTCCTTCTATTTCCTCTTCAGATCCACCATTTCTCTAATATTTATGTGTCTGGCATCATTTAAACTGAGATTTACAAGCACAAATATCAGTCAGATGTGAACTGATGAAGGGCCAAACAAAGAATGATAATTGGCGCCAATTTCGAGACCTCCTTGACACTGCGCATGTGTAGTGGAGGAAAAGTATGGAGGACCATTTTTTCGGTTTTAGATGCAAATTTTGGGGATTGGGGGGCAAAATTTGTGTTTGGCCCTAGATTTTTGAGAATTAGCACCAGCTATGTCTGGGTCATTGGTACAGTATAAAAATATCCAAACATTGTGACATCTACATCTGCAAATAATTGTTGAGATGCGTCGCGAAAAAGTTGATCATTGGCCGCTCTCCTTGGTAGCAATTTGATTGAATACTGGTTTGTTGAAAATTCATTCTGGTGGCAACAAACGGCCCCTCCGTGAAGGGAGTCCGCTAATACATTCAGACGACCCGGAATATGACGGACGAATAGAAGAACTTGATGTTCTAGTACCAACCGAAAGATTCCTTCTGTTAACATGAATAACAGGATGGAATGAGAGCCTCCATAATTCTGAAAATATGCTAAAACCGTCGAGTTGTCGGACAGAATTAGCAGATGAGCATTCTGAATAACGTTCATCAATAACATAGCGCAAGCCAAAATGACATCATTCTTGATGTTTGTGTGCTTGTTAAGGAACTACGGAAACAAAAGACCCTGGCACTTCAAATCCGTTGGGTTTAATGAAACTACACAAAGTGTTTGACTGACATCCGCCAAAACTGTAAAACTCGGATCCGGCAATTGCAGTGGAACTACTGGAGTTAAGCACTGAAAACTTGCCCAAGTCTGAATCTCTTATTCACTTGATTTGACAAGAAGATGTCCATATCGAGCGAAATAATCTTCACCCTCCAATTCTGAATTAAAAGAAATTTGGAGAGGACAAATGCGTAACCGCCCCATTGGAATAAAATCACGGCAGTTCCACACAATGTATCAGTCACATAAAATCTCTCGCTGAGACCTTGTCTGAGCAAAGACAATATTTAGCGAGTATAACAACTGATTAATTTCGCTCTGGTTGATGGCAGACGAACGAGAATGTTATGCGTCTCGAAGCTCATCCCCCGGTGGGTAAATGACTTAGTCGAAACCAGATCCGACTTCTCCTCATTTACGTATGAAGACGTCGGATCAATAGAAGCAGAATCTGCACATCGTTCTGCGCTCTGGTTAACGGCAGACAAACAAGAATGTTATGCGTCTCGAAGCTCATCCCCCGGTGGGTAAATCACTTGGACGAAACCAGATCCGACTTCTCCTCGTTTACTTATGAAACCGAGCCATCGGATCAATAGAAGCAGAATCTGCACATCGTTCTGAAGCGTTAACTCGATGCCACACCTCTGAAGAATGTCGTCCAGGTAGGCTGACGTTACCGCAGACGAATGAGCTTGGAAATGAGTCATTACCAAGTTCGTTATTCGAGTGAAAGCCCAGGAACTAGATTCAGACTGAAACACATTGGTCGGTGCTGAAACACAATTCCTATGATAAAGACGCAAAGATACTTTCTGAACGCCTTATGTACATGAGGTGAAAGTATGCAACTAGAAATCTATGCATGTAGCATAGTCGTACACCCAAATACTCACTCTGACCAATCAAATGGACTCCATATAGAAACTTGGAGTCACGATCAGCTTGTTATCCAGCTCAGAATATGAGTGGACGGAATGGTTTGGAACCAGAAAAGGATGGTTGTAGAAACCTGGAAATTCCTGGATTTCTACGATCTCTATTGCGATCATTCCAGAAGAGACTGGACTTCTGATGGAAGCGAGCGTCAATTCTACTGACTGAAGTTGAGTCCAACTTGGACTCTGAGTAAACATAGGATTTCGTTTGAGGAACAATTAATCCTTCCGAAATCACCCCTTGAATCCAAGGGTCGTCCGTAATCTGATCCCAAATCATTGAGAAACTCGACAGTCTTCCGCTCACTAATACACGATAGAGGTTAAAACCACTACCTCCTGGTCCTGCGAGGCTTGCGGAAGTAGAAGCAATGTCCTCCACAGCCCGCACCTCGCCTCGTCGACCTAGGGGCGTCTGACCGGATGTCTCGGTCAGAATTACGGCCCCTATCTGAGTCGCTACCCTGACGGTCTCTAGAATAAGACCTACAGGATGCATAGGAACCTCTATAGGAACTTCCCTTGGACGTATTCGTCCCAGAAGTGCCTGTCCTACTCTTCTCTGCTGAATCCGGCTATATGGAAGCAAATTTAATAGCAGAGAGTCTAAAGCTTTCTTAGTTAAATGATCATAAACTGTAGAAAGCTTGCCGTCGAAGAAAACTCTCCGGAGACTGGAGCGACTCTGAGAGAGTTTTTCACCTTACTATCTACACGCATGGATGTAACCAGGCCTGTGTCACGTCTAACCAACTCCATATTGCCACTAAAGGCCGGAGTTTTATGTGAGGTCCTTGAAAGAACTCTTAAGGAGGTTGTACATCCTAGAATTCTTTTTCCTTGAGACGTAATGATAATGTTCTGGTAAGGTGATCTGCGTACGATGATGCGTCTAAGCTGTCCCTGCTAGACGATATTGTTATTTCCAACATCGTGGTTGGAATTGACATAGACGACAGTAAAACAATACTAGTTCCTGAACTGGTCGTCTGGACGCAGAGAACTCTCAGAATGCTCTGTCCTGCCATTTCAAAATATTCAATGAAATGACGAAAGGCAGATGTAGAGCATATTGCCGATAAGAAACCTGACCTGCCCATTTAGGTAGCAAGTTATATAAATATAGCATCATTCAACAGATCAAATGACTGTGAAACATATCTGGACTATGTCGAAACTGAGGGATGATGTCCCTAAACCGATTAAGAATTCTATACCCAATGGCGCTATCCGTTTCTTATCCGCAACGCAGCATTTTGGTCCGGAGGAACAACGTCTGATGGTAATGCCGGATGCACTCTACGACAATTATGTTGTTCCGAAAAGGGAAAATACAACTCATCCGTATCCCTTTCACCATCCTGTCGGACTACTTGAAATTCTTGGTCGTCCGTGCCTGAACCTGCAGCGGAACGTACCAACCCAGCTTCGTCGGATAATTCCTGATCTGACAGAGTTACTGTCAGTTGCTGGGACGCTGCGATAATTTGTGCTATCTGCGATAGCATATCCGCAACAGAGGCCTGTGGAGCTGCAGTCTTATAATTTTAGCCGCTGGAAGCTCCTTGGACGTTCACTCCTGCATACCTCTAATATGCGAACGTCCGGAGAATGAAGGCCTCGTATCCTTGGCTACCGGATGGCGTGACCTGGTCGCCGTAGAATCCCTGATCGGCGATGCTGGGTGAATATCACAGGTCGCATAGCCAAGGTGCGGTTGCGTGTGTTGCCGTGAGGAAGAGGAAGCCGAAAGAGCAGTCTCTCTGGACTGTCTATGTAACGGAGCGTCCCGAGGAGTAGACATATACTCCGACTGAGGAACGTTTTGTACCACAACATCTGAGCCCAGATGTTGTAATACGAGAGAGGGACCTCTCTCGCTCGCAGCCCGGATGGACCTGGACGAGCTAGGAACCAGCCTAATAGGCTTCCTCCATACCATCCTCGAATCCCTCGTCACTGGGTGTGCATATTATATTTTATAGTGCTCGCAACACCCAAATCTGCTTCCTGGACCGCAACGGACGAACCCGGGTGCTGAGCCATTCTGTCAATGGCCGCGACACCGGGCAAGCTAGTGGACGCCAACGCCATCGATAGTACTAGGGACCTCCAGGCAATTAACGTATCTACATGAGCACTTTTGCTGCTAACTCTTCATTTGACTGTGACAACGGAAGCACACTTTACGAAGACATCATGGTAACATCACCTTGTTTATGTTACTCAATGAGACCTGTGGAGCCGCGGTCCTACGTGAATTATTCGCTGGAAGCTCACGGGACGTTCATTCCTGCATTTATATAATATGCGAACGTCCCCACTGGAAAGGTCTCGTTTCCTTGGCTAGCAGATGGAGTGACCTGGTCGACGTGTATGCCATGGTCGGCGAAGAAGAGCACCAGGGACGTTCAATCCTGCATTTATATAATATGCGAACGTCTCCTGGAAATCTGTGGTCACATAGCCAAGGTGCGGTCATGTGTGTTGACGAGGATGAGGAAGCCAATATAACAGCTGCGACGGACTGTCATGCGACGGAGCGTCCCGAACAGGAGGAGTGGACGTAAGCTCAGGCTAAACGAACAACACACAACAACATCACAGCACAGATGTTGATGCAAGAGAGAGGGGGCCTCTCTCGCTCGCGGTCCGGGGGACCTGGACGAGCTAGCTATCGGACTGACAGGCTTCCTCCGTACTATCCTCGGATCCGTCGTTGCTGGGTGTGCACATCTGAAGTTTTATAGTGCTCGCATCATCCAATCTGCTTCCCTGGACCGCAATGGACAAACCCGTGTGCTGTACCATTCTTATTTCCTGGTGAATGGACGCCACACCGGGCAGACTAGAGGCGACAATGCCTTCGATAGAACTAGCTAACTCTCAGCAATTGTCGTAATACCTTGAGCACTTCCCGCTAGCCCTAATATTGCAACGACCGAGACACAGTTATTGAAGACATCACGGAAACATCACTCTGAGTTCTGAAAAAGAAACTGATAATATATAGTGACCGTATGGAGAGAGGACCGTAATGGACCTCTCACCGCAACAAAATACAGTGACACACGTCTCCAACGTTGTCATATCAATCAACACACACAGAGCAAGAATTAATGCGACTACATTGACTATAAGAAACACAATGAACTCGTAAATTAGAAGAAGATATCCTCGAATTATGATTGAAGAATATTTTTTCAACAAGAAAAAAATATACACCGTCATATTATTCGCACTAACTCTTGAAATGAATATACATAATATATTATAATTCATTACAACATTTCAAAAGAAAATAATTTTCAAAAAAAAAATGTTTTGAAAAAATTTTCAGAAGAGCCCAAGTTCCCAATGGGAACACTGAGCCCAAAAAAGCCTAAGTGTGGACAAAAATTTTGAATCAGTTTGAAAAAATTAATGTAACACTTACGGACAATATTAATGTATCTTGCTATGAACTAAATTAAGCAGAAGACAAATAATCATTGTCAGAAGTAACAGTTGTCAACATAAGCAAAAGTGTCAACAACCCAGAAACATGACTCCAGGCACTAAAACAAACATGGCCCAAAATCTGTTACCAATTTAAGCACTATCTGATGCAAAACAGAGGCTTCCAGAGAAGAAACTGTAGAACATCAGATGATAGATGCAGACCAAAATGCCTAAATACCCCTAGGGTGAGGACGTAAACATGGGGAAAAAACAGAAAATAATTCTGTTTCCAAGCCAAAACTCCCAAAAATTTTTAGTAATAAACATTACAAAAAATAAGCCAAAAGCATAGGAGAATAGCTAGGGGGGAATAAAGGAAATGGACAGAGGAAACACTGATTAAACAATGGAAAATTCATAGCAAGAATGACCACAATAAGGTCATGCCACGAAAATAGGTAACATGAATAATTTCGTAAAATAATCATAAGTTACAGCCCTGAACATTTGTTTCCACTGTTTTTTCCTCTCCACGTTCTATTTCCACAATATATCCACCATTTCTCTCATAATTATGTGTCTGGCATCCTTAAAACTGAGATTTACAAGCACAAATATCAGTCAGTTGTAACTGAATTGAGGGCCAAACAAAGAATGACTTTTGGAGGCAGTTTCGAGACCTCCTTGACACTGCGCATGCGCAGTGGAGTAAAAGTATGGAGGACCATATAGGACATGTAATTTTCGGCTTTAGATGCAAATTTGGGGGATTGGGGGGTAAAATTTGCGTTTGGCCCTAAATATTTTAGAGTTAGCGCCAGCTAAGTCTGGGTCATTGGTACAGTATAAAAAAACAACATTTTAGCCAAACCGGACTGACCAAGGACTTATACAGTGGAGCCCACTTAATTGGATATATCTTAACTGAGTAACCCTGTTAATTGAATATAATTTCCCAACACAAAACCATTTACCATACTGCCAGTACAAAGTTGACCTGTTGAGTATAGGTTATAGCGTAACCTCCTGTTAATTGAATAAAAAAATCTTTTAACCTGTCGAGAAATTACCCCGACTCTCCCTAGTTTTTCTTTGTTTATAGACCCATTTGGATTCAGTACATCCAATACAGGCATTTAATCTATTATATTTTGTTTTTAACCCTTTGCCAATGAATCAGCTACATCCACCCATGCAATTTACAAATTAAGCAACTGAAAAAAATTTAAAAACAAAATAATTAAAATAATTAAAACAAGGTGCAATAAAGGTCCAATGTTGTTATGGATGGATGGATGGGATGGGAGAATTGAATTGAATTGAATTGTTTATTCAACAATATACACGTTACAAATATATAACATTACATGTACATTTACAGTGATATCTAGATTTGTATACAAAACACTAAGTAACATGCATATTGTATGGAGGTAGCATAGCCAGATTGGCTGTCTTCCTGCTACCCCCCGAGAAAAAGGTTAAAAAATAAAAATGAAAAGTAGGAATTGAGAATTAAGGAGTCGTTTATAGAGTGTTATTTTGGATGTGAAAAATGGCAGCGATGCATGGATATATATACATAAATGTGCCATGCACAGGTACTCTATGAGATGCTTGCATTAGTCAACAGAAGTTGTCACCCAGCTAATTATGTTGCAACAGTTGTGCTGTGATGCATTGTCTATATCAAATGGAAAGGGTAGAGATTACATGTCACATTTTACCAAAAAATACTATAATTAAGAATGGATGGATGGATGGATGGATGGATGGATGGATGGATGGATGGATGGATGGATGGATGGATGGATGGATGGATGGACAGATGAACATCTGAATGAATGGGCAAACAGATGGATGGACAGATGGATGGACAGATGGATGGATGAACCCCATTTCGATATCCACCACAAACTTCGTTTTGGCGGGCAATAATAATATATTTTGATATTGTGTGTGTTGTGTAAATGGTAAACTGATAGATTCAATGGAGCCATGTTATTTTTAACCCTTTAATACTTTTGTACATCTTATGATGTATGAAATCAAGCAGTTGATTGACTGATACTTTGTGGTCATTTGTTTTGTTATTATTTTTCGATTTTTTTAATGTTTAAACCTCAATTCCTATTTTCTCCCGAATGGTGCTCAGTGACAACCGTAGAGCCAAATGTTATCGCAGCTTAAAATACCAATATAATCCTGCTGTCAAGACTTCTTAACTGGTTGAATGCTAGAAGCCACTATCAGGGCTTTCCAATGAAAGTGTCAATGACACTGTAGCTCAACTTGTCAAGACAAAGACATGTACATGTATAGTACGTGACACAGCAATGGCAAACATCTAGGTAATGACCTGATAACAAAGGTACATATAAAGTATTGTAACGGCCTGTACATAAATACTGACCGTAGCCTGTAACAAATGTATAGGTAAAGTATTGTAAAGGTGGGTGACAGTCAGATGCTAAACTAGAAAAGAAATCTTTGAGTCCAAGAGTGGGCCTGACTGAACCCTAAAATATTTGTTCTCATAGCACAGTGATAACAAAGGCACCCCAAAACACACTCATTCCTGTCCCAAGGTGAAAACAAAGGTACCCAAGAAGTTTCGTGAAGATCAGTTCATAAATACAAGCTGTATAGAAGTTGTGACAAAAAACTGATTGGACCTAATTTTGGTACAAAATGGCCACTGGCAGCCATCTTGAATTTTGGACCTCACTCAGAAACACTCGTTCTCGTCGCAAGGTGATAACAAAGGTACCCAAGAAGTTTCGTGAAGATCAATTGATAAATACAGCTTCTTGCCCGAGCCGTATTGACATGTGCACTTACAGTGTATAAGTAGCACTAAATAAATCAAAATTCATCTAATTTGCATAATTTCTGCACAAGAAAAAAACTCGTACTGTATGTGATGTATTCCATTTTACTAAACATTCATACAAAAATTTATTCAAATCAGAACTTTCATACAGAAGTTCTGTACAAAAGATTGATTGCACTAATTTTGGTACAAAATGGCTGCTGGTGGCCATGTCGAATTTCGGACCACAGCCGAAAACACCAGTTCTCATCCCACGGTGGTAACAAAGGTACCCAAGACGTTTCGTAAAGATCAGTTCATAAATACGGCCTTTAGCCTGAGCCGTATAGAAGTTGTGTACAAAAAACTGATTAGACCTAATTTCGGTACAAAATGGCCACTGGAAGCCATCTTGAATTGCAGACCGCACTCAGAAACACTCGTTCTAGTCCCAAGGTGATAGCAGAGGTACCCAAGAAGTTTCGTGAAGATCGGTTGATAAATACAGCCTCTAGCCCGAGCCGTATTGACATGTGTACTTACTGTGTGTAAGTACAGTTAAAACTAGAAGTCCTGTCCCGTATTCTGCACTAATTTGAAATAATAGCACATTAGGTTAGCGCAGCAATTCATCAGAGAATCACATCTGATGCACGGTAGTGTATCGCGATTTCCGCAGAATTGTAATGTGCGATGGCTGATTGATATTCAGTACTTGAAACAGGCAATCAACAGTAATTAAGTCGCACATCCTACTGACATGAGGTGGCAATTAAATATTAGAATGTAGATACTCAGAGGACGAGATGATGTTCATTCATCTGCCCCCCACACCCCCACCACTTCTACTTATCAATTCATTTTGCGACAATACAAGAAGTATTTAAAAACGCGTATTGCGTGATTTTT
The DNA here is from genome assembly GCA_031216915.1 of Pictodentalium vernedei. Classification (NCBI taxonomy): domain Eukaryota; kingdom Metazoa; phylum Mollusca; class Scaphopoda; order Dentaliida; family Dentaliidae; genus Pictodentalium; species Pictodentalium vernedei. The sequence goes on from CM062294.1 coordinate 168,579,605, forward strand.
GTTTTCGAAGATTGATGAGAAAATCATGCAGGTTGATTCAAGACTGATAAACCTTGAGAAGGTAGAAGTAATGACGTTTTTATTTCGAGAATTTTTAGCCTAGTATGTATGAATTGCAGCCATTCTTATGGAGGAACTATGTGAAAACAAGCGTGGTTGGAAACAAAGAACGCTCTCCACAGCCTACCGAACTGACAGTGTATCGAAAGTGTTGCGAGCGAATTAAGAAATCGGAATGCTCAGATATTTATAAAGAAAGTTTCAATTTCAAGAGATAGTTGGTGTTCTGTAAAAAAAATATGCATTTGGGTGAAAGCTCAAAAAGAAATTAATTATTCGTCGAGAACTTTGAAAATCAACAAAAAGAAAAAAGGTGCTTCCCCCGCACTCTCCTTTTCCGGGGCAGAACCCTCAAGTCCTCATGTACCCTTATCCCCACACAGAGGGAAGCATGAGTAGCAAACTGCCAATTCCTCACACACCACAACCCCTCATCCCCACGCTAGCTTCGTTTTTTTTTAAGTAAACGGTAAAAAAAATAGTATTCTCAAATTCTGCTGGTGGCCAATGCCACGTGCACCTTCGATCATTGAAGGTAAAAGGTTAACATTATGAGTTTGATTAAAAACGTCGATTCGTAATTATTTTGTGTGAGTTCGTGTGATGGGGGGGGGGGATTTTATATCTGGAAAAATCCCCCCCCTCCCCCACCCCACCAACACAAGTTTCCACCACTGCATGGTTCGAATCGATGGGCATGCTGTGTTAACAATTTATGATTGATAAGGGCGGGACTACCCTTCACAACACTTTTTCTGGGACCTACATTCCTACTCTTCCATATGAGGTTAGTTAAATTTGGTCTTTTATTCACAGTACGGCATTTTTAAATTTCTCTCAAATACTGGCAACCGCAATAGAATATTAAACCCTTGGGCTTGACATGCATATATTTTATTTTTATTTTAGAAAGATATCCATGAAACATTTCAAATAATCGTTGTCAATAAATAATGGAGTGTTGAAAAAGCTGGGGCAACTGAAAAATGTCCACATGCTCATGATAGAAATCAATTAAAATCAGTTTTTTTATTTTCTGTGCGCGGGCGGCTTTTTTGGGGTGAATTGATATTCTGACGCACTTCACTTGATAGGTTAATATGTCGTGAGGGAGCATTTCCAAATGACTGAGAACAATCAAAAGCGTGTAACAACTACTTATTTGTGAAAAATATCTGAAAGAATGTTTTAGAAAGCTCAGTGAGCATGAACATTGTGGGCAATTTTCTCGTCCACATCTTGACACGTGGTTTGAGACGTTGATACTTCCTCTCTCAGTTTCGTACCACAGGTGACTCGACCCATCGTTCTTGTGAATTTCTGGTACAACATGAACAACTGTACTTCTGATTGTGGATATTCTGTAATGTGTCTGAAACCCATCCACGGCACAAGGTATATGCTTTTGTACAGAAAGAACAACAAAGTGGAATTTCCATGCATTCTGGATTGTGTTATGTGAAAGAAACATTCTCAACTTCAAGTGAGCTTCGAACCAATATAAAAAGCCCAATCCACAGAACCATACTGTGAGTTCCTTGTGTTTGCTTTGTCACAGAAACAGTATATCATTTGGGTGGATATTCCACCCCTGGAGTGATTTGCAGACACCCCAATTATAAGGAGTTCTTTGAAGAATAACTCGGGTCATCTAGCAAGTAGATGAGTACAAGTGCCAAGTGGTGTTTCCTCGAAATGAAATTTGCAGGACTTCAATCAGATATTCCAAACGGTGGGTGGGGGAGGGGAATTGTATAGACCCATCCCACACAAGACCCTATCATATCTGTAATATAGGTGTACAGTTCGTTTACAATGAACTGCCATTAAATCATGTGCACGGTGAAGTTTTTACTCGGCACACTTGAAAGTTGTTAGTTTTAATTTTCATAAATTGTCACCAGTCCTTTTGATTATTCAACTTTCTTGCTCCACATTTATGGAACAAATATGATTATTATTTATTGGTGCTGAAGGCTGCATCAGAGGATTGCGCTATATTGTGGCCTGAACGGGGAGGATTTTCTGCGGCAGTTTTTCAGGTAGCAATCAGTAATGTTGGCTATTACCATCTGTGCGTTTTTTGAACAACAGAAGGTGTGAATAAGCTTTGAAAACACTCCTGTCAATATACTAAGCTCCCGTTTTATGACTTCAATTTGGAAATGGGTTACTGAATAACAATTAGGTGTCAAATTTATATTTATGTTCTTTTATCATCAGTGATTAAAGAATAATGATGAAGAATGATTGAAAAGACTTGATCTGGAGAAAAATGCGTTTGGGATAAAAAATTAAAATAAAAAAAAAATGACTCATTTTTTCTGGTTGCTTTATTTGTTTAAAGGGATTGAAATTCATGTCCCAAATGCTGAAATTTCTAGAAATTAAATATTTCTAAATCAACAGGTTCACCCTGTGTTCTTATATTTAAAAAAAATTCTCTGATTTTTACAAATTTATTTTGAAAACAGATTTTTTGCAAATTTCAGCGAATTTTGTTGCTTAGCATTCTCATCTACAGAAGCCTATTAGCTTCACGTCGTTTTTAGTTATTAAATTGTAGCTACAATTTAATAAATTGTACCTACAATTTAGCTAAATTGTCTCATCCCTATTGTTTACTGATAATTATATAAGATACACTTCGCTTATGGTGAGAAGGACAAGACGGTTTGGAAAAGTTGAAGATTGGGGGAGGGGGGGGGGGGAGAGGAGGCGTTCAAGTAAGTCGTGTAGGCCTATGACCTATTTTTAACCAGTCTGCATAGGAAGGGGAAGGGCGTTTTTCAATCAACATTGAAAAATTATTGTTTATTTAGTCCTTAGACTAATATGAACAAGCGCGCCATTTGACGAAACAAGAAAAAAACACCGCCGGGGGGAAGTGTCGGTCTAAATATTCTGGGGACGGTTTGACTCTGGGACGGGCGGGGTGAAATCGTTCGCCAGCCTTACAGCCTTGTCACTGAAAATGGGTTTGGGTCAAATAGTGGAGACGGGGTTCGGATCAAAACGGTGCAGATCGATTTGGCAAGGGGAGGCTCTGGGCGATTCCCATCGTGCTGAATAGCGAGTCGCGGCCTCACTGTGTTTGTTATTATTTGGTGTAGCAAGTGATATGAACAAGGCCTTATATAGGAATGAGAAGGTTTTAAATGATATTGAAAATTTGTTGCGAATTACTTGTTGAAATTCAGCTGGAGACTGAGCGGTATTATCGGTATTTGGATTTTTTATGTTGATTTTACGAACAAATTTATCCACGTTTTCCAAGTCGAACGAAGTCACGGATATTAATTAATTGATAAAATGTTGTAGTCAAAACATTTTTATTTGGTTATTTCAAAACGATCATGTGCTGGGTTGTTCGTACATACACATCTCACACAAGTCTCGTCCACGCGTTCATCAATAGCACGGAATAAAATCATTTAAAAGACGATTATATCCGATTTGGCAATGACTTTGATTTCACTGTCCGGGCTTCTTGTGAAAATTAAAACTGGTCATTTCGACATTTTTTTCTGCGTTTTTTCATTCACTGTCACGACTAATTTACCAGGCGAACCTAATTCGAAATAATATCTAATATCACTAATAACTTTGATGTATTTAGTGTTACTTTCAGCACTGTCAGTGCAAATGCCAATACGGCTCGGGCTAGAGGCCGCATTTATGAACCGATCTTTACAAAACTTCTTGGGTACCTTTGGTATCACCGTGGGACGAGAACAGAGTTTACTGAGCTCTGTCAAACAATGTATAGTTGGTTAAATTTGCAAATGCATTATGGTAAATTTTGCAAGCAGTTAAATAATTACAACTATTTTCCGGGCTGTTTGTGGATGAACAAAAAAAAATAAATGAAAGTGTCAATGACACAGTAGCTCAACTTGACAAACTTGAACTCGGTAAGTTATAAGTGAAATGGCAAAATTGAAGATCATTGGTACCTATGTTATTTGGTGAAATTTCAACATAAAAGCATTGTGCGTGCACAACGTCAGAGTAATCCATGCATTTTTAAACATAAACTGTAAGACTGGCTGAAGGAAGAATGTTGATACACAAATGCAGTAAGTTCAGAGGTTATTGTAAATGGCAACTTTTTTTACAGAAATGAATGCTAATCAATAGCTCTTATCTAAAGGTCTTGCCAAATGAGCACATCAAGTTCAAACACAATCCTATGATAAATGTGCCCTGTAGGCCATGTCAAAGAAGAATGCTGATGCACAAATGCAATAATTTCAAAGATTGCTGCTAATGGCAACAGTTTTTGATGGAAATGAAAAGAAAATCGATAGCTCCTATCTTTTTCACTCTGCATAAGCATACAAAGTTTCAAAACAACTTGATAATGAATGCGCCCTCTAAGGCATGCCAAAGGAAGATGTTAATGCACAAATTCACTAAGTTTGAAGGTCATTGCTTGTGGCAATGTTTTTTTCTCTCTTTTTTATGGAGATTCATAAATATACTCTGCAGAGAGTGCAAAAGGGATAAGTTGCTGCACAAATGCAGAAAGTTCAAAGGCTGGTAATAACGACAATAAAATTCTAAGGAAAAGAAAAAAATCAATAGCTTACATCTAGAGGTCACCCCAAACACACATACCAAGTTTCAAAGTGATCCGATCATAAATGTGCCCTGAAGGGTGTGCCAAAGGGAAATATTGAAGCCTGACTAAACTAAGTTCAAAGGTCGTTGCCAGCGCCAACATTTTTTTACAGAAATGGAAGAAAATCGATAACTCCCATATAGATATCACCCCACACAAGCACACAAAGTTTCCAAGCGAACCAATCATAAATGTGCCCTGCAGGGCGTGTCAAAGGAAAATATTGATGCATAACTGCACTAAGTTTTTACTACGTTCATCAGAGGTTGTTGCCAGTGCCAACTATTTTTGACAGAAATGGAAGAAAATCGATAGCTCAGATCTAGAGGTCACCCCAAACAAGCATACAAAGTTTCAAACCATTCTGATCATAAATGTGCCCTGTAAGGTGTGCCAAAGGGAAATATAGAGGTCTGATTTAACTAAGTACTAAGAGCGTTGCCAGCGGCAAGATATTTTGACGGAAATGGAAGAAAATCGATAGCTCCCATCTAGAGGTCACCCCAAACAAGCATGCCAGGTTTCCAAGCAATCTGATCATAAATGTGCCCTGTAGGGTGTGCCAAAGGGAAATATTGAGGACTGACTAAACTAAGTTCTAAGAACGTTGCCAGCAGCAACATGTTTCGACGGAAATTGAAGAAAATCAATAGCTCCCATTTAGAGGTCACCCCAAACAAGCATACCAAGTTTCAAAGCGATCTGATCATAAATGCGACCTGTGAGGTGTGCCAAAGGAAATTCTGGATGTACGTACGTATGCCCACACGTACATATGTACGTGCATACGTACAAACGCCGACAGACAAGAAGTGATGGCGATAGCTCAGCTTGACTTCGTCAAGTTGAGCTAACAAGAGACTGTCACTTGGAAGTGACTATGCCCTCGACATAGCAATGACCTTGAGCTGTGACCTTGACATCCATCGAACAAAAAACGCAACCTATCATCTCCCCACAAGCAACATGTATGCCAAGTTTCAACAAAATCCAACGAAGCATCTCAGGGTTATGGAGTGGACATGAAAATCTTCCTGACAGTTGACCTTGATCTTTGACCTTGACCTGCATCGAACAAAAAAAATGTTTGTGTGTGACACATCGTCTCTCCATAAGCAACATATATAAGTTTCAACAAAATCCAACGAAGCATCTCAGAGTTATGGAGTGGACATGGAAATCTTCCTAATGGACAGACAGAGGGATGGACAGAGGGATGGAAATGACAAACACTATATGCCCCCCCCCCCCCCCCCCCAAATGTTCGGGGCCATAAAAAGCCTCCCTCCCTCATCACAAAATGAAGGGAAAATTGTCTGAGAACCCTGAAATTTTGAAGGCTTAATTTTGCAATACAATTTTTCTAACTTCTAAGATATTCAAGTAGGTTTGTGTGAATTCAAGGATATTTTGAGTATTTGGAAAAACAGAGAAACTTTCAGTCGTGTGGTATAGCGCTTGTTATACAGGATAATAATTATATACAGCGAAACAGTTAGAAAACATACCCCAGACATAACAACTCTCTCATGTTGCAGCTTATCTTCAAGACACAACTTATTTCTGTCAACTCTGTAAATATTATCTTCTATCTTCATAAATTCTGTCAATTCCACCTTCAGAGATTAAAATTACATTTATCATTCTGGACACTAGCTTAATTACTCGTAAAAGTGTTAGTTAACCAATGTTTTACTTCATCAATTAAATGTGACCTTGTTGTTCTTTCTGAACCCATAATTTGATTGGCTCTGTGCTCTAATCTCAGGTAAGTTCACTCTAACAGTGCTCTAGGTGCCAGATGTGGCTCAATTAGAACATGTCTGCATCTATGCTACTTGCAGGAGATTGAACTCTTAAATCACCTGAGTCACAAATCGAACACACCCTGTAAATTAGATCATGGCAAATAGGCAGAGATTGAAAATGACATTTTTTTTATTGCTTTTCTTCAAATAAAACAGGTTTGGAGAATTTTTTTCACTTCTAACTTTAACAGAAATTAAAATGGAGATAACTGTCTCTTGTTTTGTTAGCCATTCGGGAATTTGATTATGGAAAGCCATTTGTTAACTTGCCCCTTCCAAATTATATTACCAAAAGAAAGTAAAAAGTTAAAAAAGAACTTCAATACCACATGCTCACTGGTAAACTAAACGGTGACAACCTGTTTGTCACACTTTCTTTATTTAAGTAGAGAAATATAGTGGTCAAAGGGGAACCATTAATTAATTTTCATTTGGCTTGAATAAAGGTTAGGACTTATTGTTCATTTCACATTACTGAATAGATCAATTATTTGGCAATAAACATGAATAGATCAATTATTTGGCAATAAACAAACTGAACATATGTTACAAATATTTACATTGAAAATTGCATATATCAATCATAATCAATAACAAAATTAGCACCAAAAATGCCGCTCAGGATCACCGATCCAATGTCGAGTTGTGACAACAGTTCCTCGCACCAAGGCCAACACACCTATGAAGTTTCATGACTCTAGGTTGAACCACTATCAAGTTCTCATCCGGAAACCAATTGTTGCGATATACTATGTTCAAGGTCACTGTGACCTTGATCTTTGACCTGGTGAGTCCAACATCAATAGGGTTCTTCCTCGCACCAAGGCCAACACGCCTGTAAAGTTTCATGACTCTAGGTTGAACCACTATCAAGTTATCATCCGGAAACCAATTGTTGCGATATACTATGTTCAAGATCACTGTGACCTTGACCTTTGACCTGGTGAGTCCAAGATCAATAGGGTTCTTCCTCGCACCAAGGCCAACACACCTATGAAGTTTCATGACTCTAGGTTGAACCACTATCAAGTTCTCATCCGGAAACCAATTGTTGCGATATACTATGTTCAAGGTCACTGTGACCTTGATCTTTGACCTGGTGAGTCCAACATCAAAAGGGTTCTTCCTCGCACCAAGGCCAACACGCCTGTAAAGTTTCATGACTCTAGGTTGAACCACTATCAAGTTATCATCCGGAAACCAATTGTTGCGATATACTATGTTCAAGGTCACTGTGACCTTGACCTTTGACCTGGTGAGTCCAAGATCAATAGGGTTCTTCCTCGCACCAAGGCCAACACACCTATGAAGTTTCATGACTCTAGGTTGAACCACTATCAAGTTATCATCCGGAAACCAATTGTTGCGATATACTATGTTAAAGGTCACTGTGACCTTGACCTTTGATCTGGTGAGTTCAAGATCAATAGAGTTCTTCCTCGCACCAAGGCCAACCCACCTATGAAGTTTCACGAATGTAGGTTGAACTACTATCAAGTTATCATCCGAAAAGGAATTGTTGCGATTTACTATGTTCAAGGTCACATTGACCTTGACCTTTGATGTAGCGAGTCCAAAATCAATAGGGTTCTTCCCCTCACCAAGGCCAATCTACCTATGAAGTTTCATGAATGTGAGTTGAACCATTATCAAGTTATCATCCGGAAACCAATTGTTTAAGATTTACTACGTTCAAGGTCACTGTGACCTTGACCTTCGACGTAGCATGTCCAAAACCAATAGGGTTCTTCCTCCCACCAAGACCAACCTAGGTATGAAGTTTAATGAATGTGAGTTGAACCACTATCAAGTTATCATCCGGAAACCAATTGTTTACGCCCGCCCGCCCGCCCATCCGCCCGCCCGCCCACCATTCACCAAACTTAAGTCGAGTTTGACTTCGTCACAACTCGACTAAAAATGTACCCAAAACTGTAGAAAATGTAAACATTGAAAATAGCACATCTAATATGACAAAAAATTAAAATTTCAAGTAATTTCTGTACTTATCATACCTACCACTGTCCCAGACATGCAGGCACTCCATTCGTCTGAACTCAAACCAAATGCTTAATTTTGAACCTTCCCACATCCCCAACATTAAGCCAAATCAATAAAAACTTAAAAAATTTATAGTAATTTATATATTTTTTATACTTACCAATGACCCAGACATAGCAGGTGCCAACTCTTAAAAATATAGGGCCAAACACAAATTTTGCCCCCCAAACCCCAAAATTTGCATCTAAAACCAAAGAAATCATGTCCTGAATGGCCCTCCATACTTCACCTCTACTGCGCATGCGCAGTGTCAAGGACGTCTCGAAATTGGCGCCATTAATCATTCTTACCATCATTGCCTGGTAAGCGCTATGTCCTCAGCGGGGAGGTATGAGTTCCCAACTCCTGGGAGGGCCATCCCCGTCTGGGTCATTGGTAAGTATAAAAAATATATAAATTACTATAAATTTTTTAACATTTTTATACTGTACCAATGACCCAGACATAGCTGAATAGTAAAAAGGCTGGAGGGCCCAGGACATAGAGGAAAATCCAATAAGCTCAACTATATAAAATAGAGTCATCTCCTGGAGGAGAAAAGGAGAAATAGGCTTCACGTGTATCTTTCTTATTTATGATAAATTAGAAAGACACAATACCTTCTATAATTGAGCATCATAACATCCATGTTCTCTATTAATATCCAGTATAATTCTTATACTAATTATTTTTAAAGTAAGCCAATAAATAAAGTTAGTCCAAAGAATTGAGACTCTTTATGCTCTTTTAAAAGTGTCCGAGGATAGTATAATAACACCCGTTTGACACGTGACATATTCAAATGCTATACTTTAAAACTATGACATGAATGAATTTTTAAAACATAACTTTCACTTAAGAAACCATCCCAGTAACAGCTCAGAATTACTGACTCCGGAGGAGGTATCCCCTTGTTTTCATAATAAAACAGGTGACCCAAGGGAACACCCTCCCCACCCCCCCCCCCCCCTTTTTCTTGCCCTGGGTCAAATAGCCCAGAGCGAAGAGGGCAGGAGGACAGAGTCACTGCCGGAACATAAAGCCTACATAGCTATAGTTGCAATTGTTAAGTGATCGACATTCTGAGCAGCTGATAATGGACCTAAATAATGCAGGCCTCCAGAAATGGATTAGATATTTCTGAGATAAAAATTCGTGAATGTGGATGGCTGAGACCAATATGCAGCCTACTTTAATCTATAATAGCAATACTATACGTCAGCCCAAGATGTAGAAGAGCTCTTACTTCATGAGCCGAAATCTTAAGCACAGACTGCTGAGTTAAGGATAGATTATCCTAAGCAGTACCGATAGTTAACTGAATGCATTAAGTAATAGAATGGACCGTAATGACCTTTCTATTAGGCATCAGAGCCAGAAGATGCTTTACGTCCTACTGATAAACTGAGATCAGTTAATAAATACATAAAGGTCTATCCGGACAGAGTAAAGGCCTATGCCCGCTCGAAGACGGAAGGACCTTAAAAACAATAGGTTCTGGATATCATTAGGAGCCTGATTCTTAACCAAAAATACAACATTAGTAGTAAAGGTAATAGAGTTTCCGATACTACGAAAGTGAGAATCGTCCACCGATAGTGCATGAAGCTCACTGACTCTTCAGCAGAAGAGAAGACTAAGAGAATTGCTGCCTTATAAGGCCAGAATTTGAAACTACTGTCTCAAGGGGTTCAAATGGTTGCTTTAGTTAATAAGAACCCAAGCTAAATTCCGAATAGGAATTAATCTAACGATTCTAGGTCTCTTATCGAAAAGTTTCAAACTAACTTAGATAAAGAGACATTAGGCTCAATTGTAAACTATCATGGTGTGCATAGGTATCAGATAACATAGACCTATAACCTTTAAAAGTAACTGGCTGCAGATGATCTCGTTAAACAAGTATACTAGAAAGTTTGCAATGTCTGGTATGGAGGGATCAAAAATATCAACATAAAGATCCCTACACCAAAGACGGAAGACCCCTCCACTTTAGCCGCATAGTATAGCGAAGAGGAGGTCCTTCTACAGTTAGGAATCGCGTCCACTACTCGTCCTGTACAATGCTTGCCATGCAAGAAGGACCGCACAATGGAATACGTGAAGGTTGAGACCTTGCGGGTTGTGATAGAGTTGACACGATTTCCCCAGCGAAAAAAAGATCCTCTTGTGGAAGTTTCCGCGGTAAGTCCCACAGCAGACATCTAAGTAAATTTATCCACCGTCTCTGTGGAGACAGAGATGCTACCAACAGAATTGTATTGTGAATGAATAATCCTAGCAATACTTGCTGAAACAACAGCGCTGGAGGATACGCATATCCTATCATCGCGTCCTACTAGATCGATAGAGCATTAACTACATATGCTCGGGGATCCGGACACGGTGACACATACGTCTACAATTGATTGGAGAGTTGTGTCGCAAATAATTTTATCACTGGGCGCTCCCATTGATAGCAAATCTGATTGAATACCTGTTTGTTGAGAGTCCATTCCGACGGCAACAAACGACCCTTACGTGAAAGGGAGTCTGCTAATACGATCCGACGACCGAGAATATGACGAACCGAAACAGAACTTGGTGTTCTATAACAAACAGAAGGATTCTTTCCGTTAAAATCAATAACGGAACCGAATGAGTGCCTCCCTGGTTCCGGATATACGCAACTACTGTCGTATTATCAGACAGGATTGAACATGCGTTTCTAAATAAAATTCATCCAATGACGTAGTGCAAGCCAACATAATATTCTTCCTTGGAAGTTAAGAGCTTGCCTAAAAACTGCGGAACCCAAAGACCCTGGCACTTCGAATCCGTTGGGATCAAAATTGTGTCCCAACCTGTTTGACTGGCATCCGTCATAATCGAAAAACTCGGATCCGGCAACTACAGTGGAACTCTCTGAGTCAACCACCAAATGTTTGCCCACGTCTGAATCTCTTGTCACACTTGATAGACAAGAGAACGTGTATATTGAGCAATTCAAGATTGCTGAAAGGTTGCCGCCGAAGAGAAGTTTCTCCGAGACCGAAGCGACTCTGAGAGAGTTCTTCACCTTACTATCCATGCGCGTGGATGTAGCTAGGGCTGCGTCACGTCTAACCAACTCCAGGTTGCCACTGAAGGGTGGAGTTATACGTGGAAAAACTACTGCCCCTGAAAGAAATCTCATTGAGGATCATATCCTGGAATTCTTTCTCTTGAAGACGTAATGATAACGTCTCAGTAAGGTGGTGTACGTATGATAAAGCGTCTAAGTTAAGTCTATTATACATCATTGTCGTTTCCAACATCGTGGTTGGAATTGACATAGACGGCAAAAAAGATAATTCCCAGTCTTCAGCCTCGCCGTCTTAGACGCAAAGGAACTCTCAGTAAGCCCAGTTCTGCCAATAAAAAATTATTTCCTAGAATTTACGAAAGGCAGAATAGAGCATTGCGGACAAGAAACTAGACTAGCATGTTGATAGCAAGCTTATATATATATAGCGTCGTTCAATAATTCGAATGTTCTAAAGACATTATTGGACTGCGTCGGCAACTCAGGGACAATGTCCCTGAACCGATCCAAAACTCCGTGTCCAATGACGCTATTAGTCTCTTATCCAGCATCGCAGCAATGTAGTCCGACGGAACAACCTCTGGAAGATAATGCCGGAAGAAATGTATGGCAGCTTCTGTTGTTCCGAAAGGGAAAGCTCGAAATCATCCGAATCCCTTTCGCCATCCTGTCGGACCCTATGAAGTGTTCGGTCGTCCGTACCTGATGCAACAGCGGAGCGCACCGACCCAGCGCCGTCGGATTATTCCTGATCCGACCGAGAATCTGTCGTTTGCTGGGATGCTACGATAAGCTGTGCTATTTTGGATAGCACATCCGTCACTGAGGCATGTGGAGAAGCGGTCTTACGATGCATTGCCGCTGGAAGCTCCGTGTTCGTTACCCCGTGCATACTTCTATTATGCGAGCGACCGGAGTGTGCAGGCCTCGTGTCCCTTGGCTACCGGATGGCGTGACCTGTTCGCCATGGAATCACTGAATGACGAAGCTGGCCGAATATTCGAAGTCACGTAGCCAATGTGCGGTCGTGTGCGTTGCTGTGAGGATGAGGAAGCATTATCGACAGTCACTCGGACTGTCTATATAACGGAGCGTCCCGAGCGGCGGACATACGCTCCGAATGTGAAATGTCTGTACCACAACATCCGGTCCCATATGTTGTTGCACGAGAGAGGGACATCTCTCGCTCGCCGCCCGGACGGACCGGACGAGCTAGGAACCAGACTAACAGGCTTCCTCCAATCTCTCCTCTAATCCGTCGTCACTGGGTGTGTACTAAAGTCTATTATAGTGCTCACATCACCCAAATCTCCTTCCTAGACCGCAACAGACGAACCCGACTGCCGAACCATTCGATGAATGGACGCTACACCGGGTGAGCTAGCGAATGTCAACTCCGTCGATCCTACTAGGGACCTCTTAGGCGATTGACGTAATCCATGAGCACTAATTGCCGCTAGCCCTTCATTAACTATGACGACAGAGGCACACTTTTGAAAGACATCTCAGTAATTTTGCGAACAAGAAACCAGACATGCTTGTAAATAGCAAGCATATAAAAAAAAATATATAGCGTTGTTCAATAAATCGAAAGTATCTGAGACATTATTGGACTGTGTCGGAACTGAGGGACGATGTGCCTGAACCGAACCAAAAATTTCTAAGTCCACCGACGCTATCAGTTTCTTATCCGGTATCGCAGCATTCTGGTCTGACGAAGAACCTCTAGAAGATGAAGTCGGATGACACATACAGCAGCTTATGTTGTTCCGAAAGGGAAAGCTCGAAAACCTCCGAATCCCTTTCGGCATCCCGTCGGACCGTATGAAATTTTCGGACGTCCGCACTTGATGCTTCCGCGGAGCGTCCCGACCCAGCGCCGTCGGATATTACATTATGCGACAGAGATTCTGTCGTTGCTGGGATGCTGCGATAAGTTGTGCTATTTGGGATAGCACGTCCGTCACCGAGGCCTGTGCAGAAGCGGTCTTACAATGCTTTGCCGCTGGAAGCTCCGTGTACGTTGACTCCCGCATACTTTCTTATGCGAACGTCCGGAGTCTCCAGGCCTCGTGTCCCTGGCTATCAGATGGCGTGACCTGGTCGCCGAGGATTCTCTGATTGGCAAAGTTGACTGGATATCGGAGGTCACGTAGCCAAGGTGCGGTCGTGTGCGCTGCCATGAGAATGAGGAAGCCTTATTGACAGTCTCTCCGGACTGTCTATATAACGAAGCGTCCCGAGCGGCGGACGTATGCTCCGAATGCAAGACATTTTGTACAACAACATCTGGGGCCAGATGTTGATGTACGAGAGAGGGGCCTCTCTCACTCGCAGCCCGGATGGGCCTGGACGAGCTATGAACCGGACTAAAAGGCTTCCTCCGTTCTCCCCTCTAATCCGCCGTCACTGGGTGTGCACTTGGTTATTTTATAGTGCTTGCATCACCCAAAACTCCTTTCTAGACCGCAACGGACGAACCCGGATGCCGAACCATTCGATGAATGGACGCTACACTGGGCGAGCTAGCGGACGTCAAAGGCCGTCGAACCTACTAGGGTCCTCTTAGGCAATTGACGTATTACATGAGCACTTTTCCGCTAGCTCTTCATTAATTGTGACGATGGAGGCACACTTTTGGAAGACATCACGGATACATCACCCTGATCATGATCGTCTGAAATAGAGATTGATATAGTAGAGTGACCCTGCGGGGAAAGGACCGGAATGGCCAATTCCCCACTAACATACCGTGACACACGCTTCCCATGTTGTCATCGAAATTAACACATACAGAACAGGAGTTAGTGCGAGTACACTGACTACATTATACAATGATTATGAAAGTCAGAGGAAGATTTCCTCTTATTACAATTGAACAATATCCTTTCATTGTGAAAAGAAAACAAAGTCCTAGTACTCGCACCAACCCCTGACAATCAAAATACATAATAACAAGATCCATTAACATAGAAAAAATAACTGAATCAAAAAATTTTGAAAAAATATTTTTTCAGAACAGCCCAAGTTTCTGAAAAGTAATGTTGAGCCCCAATGGATCCCAAGCCTAAGTGTGGACAAAAATTCTAAAAATATTTTAAACAATTTATGCAACACTTACGAACAATAATAATGTATCTAGTTATGATTAAATTAACATCAAGATATTATTTTCAAGAAATCCCCCCTCACACAGAGGGCTGTTGGAACTGTAAACAATAAGTGTAAAAACACCAGATCAAGACTCCAGGCACCCTGGCCCGAAATCAGTTACCAATAATACACTATCTGATGCAAAACAGAGACTTCCAGGGAAGAAACTGCAGAACATCAGATGGTAGATGCAGAACACTACGCCTAACCACCCATAGGTGAAGACGTAAACATGGGAAAAAGAACAGAATTCATTCTGTTATCCAGCTAAAACTCCCAAGAAATTTTAGTTATAATATTACAGAAAATATGCCAAAAGCATGGGAGAATAGCAAGAGGGGACTTAAAGGAAAGGGAAAGAGGAAAACACTGAACAAGCAGTGTAACTTAATAACAAGAATGACCACAACAGGCTGTTGCCTCGAAAATAGGTAACTTAACATAATTTCATTAAAAAAATTTAAGTTACAGCCCTGATTATTTTCTGTCACTCATTTTTCCTCTCCTCCTTCTATATCCTCATTAGAATCACCATTTCACTAATATTTATGTGTCTGGCATCATTTAAACTGAGATTTACAAGCACAAAGATCAGTCAGATGTAAACTGATGAAGGGCCAAACAAAGAATGATTAATGGCGCCAATTTCGGGACGTCCTTGACACTGCGCATGCGCAGTAGAGGTGAAGTATGGAGGGCCATTCAGGACATGATTTCTTTGGTTTTAGATGCAAATTTTGGGGTTTGGGGGGCAAAATTTGTGTTTGGCCCTATATTTTTAAGAGTTAGCACCAGCTATGTCTGGGTCATTGGTACAGTATAAAAATATACTCAAGTCCTGTACAGTCCTTCATACATGGCTTATGTGCATGCGCTGAGCCAAGAAAGTGTCCTCAATTCCCACCAATAACCATTCTTCCATGAAGCCTGCTGAGTATAACAGTTCTAATGTGGGGAGGTGTTAGTGAATAACTCATGGGATGGCACTTCCTGTCTGTGCCAGTGGAAGGTATGGTAAATATAGAAGTCACTTGAAATTTCCATTATTTATCATCCACCATTACCACTGGACCAGACATGCTGAATAGATAGTAGGATGGAGGGCTAAAACAGGACTGAAAGGAAAAAAAACCCAACAAGCAGACTGCTGCTTACTACAAACAGTAGGAATCCTTAAAAAGCTTAAGGATAATATAAGATTTATTTACATCCAAGAGTGATAGATAAATATCATTGTTGGATGCAATACCTATAAGGATACAAGAATCCATGCTGGAGTAAGACTGGGTTACCTCTTCAAAGACCATAGCATATCCCAAATGCTATAATTTAGGTTAAGGGGTCAAAATCTAAATGTAATTTATAAAATGAGCAGGTGGAAAATGTTTATTTTTCAAAACATTTCAGCAATACAATAGAAGTGACCCCTCATTGGAACGAGTTTGTCGAGATTGTTCCAATGAGGAGTTATGTGATATAGTTTTGTTGAAACTTTTTTTAAAATTTGAAAAAATGCAATTAAGGCCCCACAAGGTAGATCTTCTGTTTTTCAGGCCATTTTTTTGTAAAACTGCATGTGGGCTGGTGTTTTTTTTATTTCATTTTTTTATTTTTGTAATTATTTCTTTGCCATCAAAAGTTTATGTTCTTGGTTTGTTTTATGTTTTTCATCCCTAGAGTGCAAGAAGGCTTTGCAATGCTAAAGCATTGCGAAGCCTTGTGGCACTCTAGGGACAAATTTATCCAATTTATTAACTAGGGTAAAATATCAGACATAAACCATTTAATTTTTATTTTTTCAGTTTGCGTTGGTTATAAAACGAGAGCATGGGGCAGCCAAAAGGACCATGTGAGAGGGGCCTGAGAAACATATTTTTTACTGTCTTAAGCGTAAAATAGCAGTTCATAACTTCTTGTATATGGTTCCAGTGTTTGATTGTCGATGGTATAAAATAATTCTGATTTTGAGTTTCAGCACCTGGGTGGTCTGTGGATGAATTTAATATGTGCATTAGTAGCAGGGACCAGCCGTGAGGGCGACTAGGGCGATTAAGTCGCCCTTCTAAGCCCAAAGTCGCCTAGAAAAATAGTCGGGGCGATTACAAGTCGCCCTCTAAAAATTGGCCAAAATGAGAAAAGGCTGAACTGAGTGATGCGAGGTTTACATGAAAACGAGTATTTTCAAAAATCGAATGTGCTCGAGTGTGATAAATGGGCATTTTAATTCGTCAAATAAACGTCCATTTATTTGAAATCACACGACAAGCAATTGTCCATTGTCGCTTTTGGCGGATTTTTTTATTTCTATTTTGTTGCGTTCCAGTCGGAGCTTCAAGTGTCGAAACGAAAATAGGTGACTTACGCGACTCAACGAAACAACCCAGTTTGAAAGTAGGTTACGTCGCTTAGGATGCCGAAAATGTATACACAACGGACGTATTTTATAACACATTATTTTCATTTCGATTTGCTGATGACTGTTAACTGTTGGGCTGTCTATTCCCAGAAAAACACGAATGGAATTGAAACACATGAAAAAAAGCTTTAGTGATGTCAAGAAAAGCTTTGTACAGGACAAAAGTGTGCATGTGGACGATCTTGAAAAAGGGTCCTCCTAAACATCGGAATGACATGAAATGACACCGGAATGCCATAAAAATGATGCGGAATGACATTTCTTTTACAAAATACTCGACCCCAGAATGTATTTTGTTTATTAACTAACAAGGTACCTCCCAAGCAACCTTCTTACATCTGGTCCTGTTCACACTTTCAGACTTAGGAAATTATTAGCTTAGTAGACTTTGTTGAAAGGCAACCACAGGAGGGTGATGGGGGATTGGCACGAAGAAGAGGTGAGGGTTCATGAAGGAGAAGGTAGCAGTGGGGGATTTTCAGTCAATAATTACATTGTGATTTTTTAACCTGGCACAGATGCATCATAGACAACTGGACCTGGATTATTTGTACGTTAATGGAGGACCATAAATTGAAAATATGAAGGGGCGGCGGGGGTGGTACATGAATATTCTTAATTTTCCCCACTTGCCTATGAAGTCTCCCTACATGACTCTGCAGTCTCCCTATTTTTTTCTGGAGGGAGACTTGAAGTCTCCCTAAAATTCCCCCCTAGGCTGGTCCCTGATTAGTAGGGATAGCGACCAGACCACTGATAACATTGAAGGCGAGCAATGCTATTGTTCCCTTCTGTATTCACACTGCTGCTAGCATTTGATATGTTCGAGAATTCCTGAAACACTTTTTTCACAGCTGAAGTTATTGTAGACAAATTTGACAGCTCGATACCAGAATCTCTCCAGTTGGTTCATCTGAAATATGTTTACTACTGCTAATCATTTCTCAGAAAAGTGGAGCAGTTGTCATAAATCTCTGTGTGAGCATTTTGATTGAAATCTACTGTAACTGTATTTTTTTTGCTATAGGGTGATCAAGTTGCAAAACACAGACATTGGTAAGCATTTGACTCCACTGCCACCTCCATTTTCAAATACACAAGGCAGTCTAACGACATCCATATCCCCTGCTGACTTTTATATTATGACAGGAATAATATCATTATTGACCTGGACATGAATTCATACCCAATAATGTCACTCACCAAATATCATTTAATTTCTTTAATCGCAACTGAAGATATCTTCCAAAAACCTGCCATTTTGGTAAATTCAAAGTCGACAAGCATAGTGTTATAACTCTGGTAAAATTATTTGAATCAAAACTTCCTTTCTGTATGCACATGTACACATCATACTCCTAATGCACACAAAGTGTTGTAAAAAAAACAATGAAAAATGCAGGAGGAGTTGAGTGGACAAGCATTTGTAATGGAAATTTTGCTATTACCAAGGGCCATAACCGTGCAAAATTTGCCACATCGAAAGTTCCAGACCACATGCACATCTACACTTGATATTGATACTTCAGACAAAGTTTCGTAAACAATCCACTGAAAACTGTAGGAGGTGTCAAGTAGACAAAGTTTGTGATGGACGGATGTACAAACACCATTTCAATATCCCCCTCCAGACTTCGTCGGCGGGGGATAAATCATTTAATTTCTTTAAATGCAACTGAAGATATCTTCCCAAAACCTGCAATTTTGGTAAATTCAAAGTCGAAAAGGACTGTAACTCAGGAAAAATTATTTGAATCTATACTTCCTTTCCATATGCACATGAACGCATCATACTCATGCTGCATACCAAGTTTAGTAAAAATGTATTTAAAAATGCACGAGGAGTTAAGCGGACAAGCATTTGTGATGGAAATTTTGCTATTACCAAGGGCTGTAACCACGTAAAATTTGTTGCATCAAAAACTCCTGACCACATGCACATCTACACTTGATACTGATACTTCAGACCATGTTTCGAAAATATCCAATAAAAAATGTTGGAGGAGTTAAACAGACAAACCTTTGTGATAGAAATTTTGCTTTTTCCAAGGGCTGTAACCGTGCAAAATCTGTCGCAACGAAAATTCCCGACCACATGCACATCTACACTTGGTACTGATACTTCAGACCAAGTTTTGTAAAAATCCAATAAAAAATGTAGGAGGAGTAAAGCGGAGAAGCCTTTATGAGGGAAATTGTGCTATTTCCGAGGGCCATAACCAGGCAAAATTCGTCACATCGAAAAATCCTGACCACATGCACATCTACACTTGAAACTGATATTCAGACCAAGTTTCGTAAAAATCCAATAAAAAATGTAGGAGGAGTTAAGCAGGTGGACGAAGTTTGTAACAGAAGGATGGACTGACTGGCCGATGGACGAACAAACGAATACCATTTCAATATCCCCCTCCCAACTTTGTTGGCGGAGGATAAAAATTCATGAAAAACAACTTGTGGTATATTTGTTCAGAACTATTAAGAAGTGCCACAGCATATAAAAATATTTGTTTGTGATTTGGATGTAACACACCAAAAAAATCCAAAATTACAAAACTTTAGTTTCTAATTTGGTGAAATGGTACCAATGCCATAAACCAGAGATGAGCAGTATACTGTAAAAAACGTTCAGTATCGTATCAAACCAATACCGATTTACTGTACCATGGGAATCTGAAAAAACTGAAATTTTGGAATTGAAAAATATTCTGGGCATCCAGAAAAAATAAAAGGACAAATAACAGAACATTAATGATAAGAAGAGCACATGTACTATGTATTTCTAAAGGCAGTCACCACTGATTACTTTATGTAACAAATAAGCCGAGAGAAAATACCTCAGCATTTTTGTTACATAAAATGACCAATGGCAGGTACCTGTGAAGCTTCCAACCAGTGTCTGTGCAGCTTTCAAAGTGACAAAATCACTTCTTTGGCTTTGTCTGCTGCCAAACAGTGAACTATAGCAGGGAAGGATACCATAAATACCATTTGATATTTGTATCAGGGTGGGTACTGAATACTGTACCGATACTGAGGAAGTCATTCTAATATACCGATACCCAAACCGAACTTGAAATTTCAATACTGACCAACTTTACCATAAACTTGATGTTATTAATTTGAGATTATCCAATAATGGACTAAATCTGTAAATAAAGTATTTCCATAACACTTACAGGCCTAAAGTCATTAGAATATATTTCAGCCTTCAAAAACGTCTGTAGATCTTCAATGTTACTGAGGGTAGCACTCATTCCTATTATTTGTGTGTTTTCTGAAAGTGTAGAAAATTGTAATAGTTAAATGATCACACATCCTAGCTAGCAATGGTGATGCATGCTGTGCATGTGCATTCTGTTCATACCAGTGTCATAGACACACTAACAAGTAAAAAGTTTGTACAGACAACAGATGCTCCCAAAAATGCAAATTGAAACCAAAGCTTGTAGGCAATCGGATGACGATGGCAATGGCTCCTGGAACATCGGTTCAACCAATTGTTGCCAAGCATTTTGTGAGGGTTCGTTAACCACATTTTTGTTATCTTCTGCAATTGTTAATGTAAAATGATGTCAATAGTACCATTCAATAAAGATGAGAAATAACCACAATGTGTTTTCAAGTTAAACGACATGTAAAGCTTACAATTGAGCATACTTGCGGCAATCGCCAGTTCACACTGGAAAAGTGAAGGTTGCACTCCATTGACTCAGGTCGCAGTAAAATTACCAGTCGCAAGCACTTGGGTGGTACATGTGACTTTGAGAGCCATGTTTACTGCCCAAGTGTGCGCAGCCGGTAATTTTACTGTGACCCCAGTCAATGAAGGTTAACACAGCGAAAAATGTTCAGTTTAATGTACATATAGTTCTTTCCAGCCTCAACTTGTCGAGTATTGCATGGTATTACAATTGGAATTGGTATTAGAAATGGCCGACTGTGAGCTCAAATAACTGGTAATCGGTCAGTGACTATTTTTGGTAATCTGTTGAACGCTACACATAATATTATGCACAGTGGATTATCATTAAAGTTATCGTCTTGGTTGTACGTAAACTGTATTCAAGTGCTTTTCAAGGAAGGTGGTGGAAAATAAGTATTTTTCAAGGATATAAACAAATTCAAGCACTTTCCAAGGAAATGGTCTGAATTTAAATACTTCTCAATTGCACTCGAACCCTGAAGTTGCTATTCAATTAACAGGTTTCTACTGTACAAGTATTCCAAATCAATAATACCTTCATCTGATACCAGGCCATACAAATTGAGGGGAATGATTTTATCATTCCTTTGCTAGTTATCTAAATAAAACCAGAGGCTTAAGTGAACCTAAAATGCTCACCTGGCTCAAGTTGTCAAAAGAGATGAGTGTATCAGTAAGTGATCAACAGCAAGAGCAATTTTTTGATTTGCTATGACACAACAAAGGCAACTTTTTGGGCCATTCGTTTCTGCTGGTCCTAGGAAAGCTGTCTAGCAAGCTCTGTTCTGTGATTTTTTGTTTTTCAACTACTGTGGTTCTCTCTACTCCCACCCCCATCCCCAAAAAAATAAAAACAAAATTGTTTGTTCATGGCATCAATAAAATCTTTGGAACCCACATTGCTGTCTAGAAAGGGTTAAATTAAAGACATGCTCACAGGAATCAGAATAATGTTTACCAGCATTGAAAGTGTTCATTCGACATGAAATAACTTATATGTGTACAGTAGTGAAAGAGTTCATCATGAAATAAAATCTTTGGAAAAAACACACTGAAGTCATGAGATGGTTAAATTAAAGATATTCATACAGGGATCTGATCAAATTTTTCCAATGAACCAGAAAAATACATCTACAGTATTGAAAGGGTTTTGTTTGTTCATGACATCAATAAAATCTTTGGAACCCACAATGCAGGCTTGAGAGGGTTAAATTAACGACATGCATACAAGAATCAGATGTTTTCCAGCATTGGAATGGTTCATTCAACATAAAATAAAATCTTTGCAAACCAAACTAAAGTCCACAGAATTTTCAGATTAAAACTGGAAAGTGTTTTAGCACACTAAAACATATGTCTCCCCTTCCTTTCTATTTTATGCACTACAAATGATATATACATAAAAATATTGACAATCATACCAAATGTGTAAGGTCTAGCTCTAAAGAGAAATAAGTTATGTTCTTTTTTTTTACTTGAGTAAAATGTTCTGGTCCAGACAACTGTCTACTGCAGCGTTGACATGAAAATGTGCGCTCTCGGGCTGCATGTATTTTTACTTTATGATATTTATAAAAAAAGGGGGTACAAGTAAATACTGTGAACCACATACATGGAACTTTAAGCAGATATCCAAAGTTCATTAGTTGCACCTTCGACTTTTCAAAATACCTGGGCAAGGGTAAAATAAATGCAGTCACTTTAAGTGCGATGACAAATTTTGTTACAGACAGACGAACACGCATCCCACAATATGACATATATGAAGTTTTTATTAAAATATCAAATTGCTGGGATTAAAAGTTGCTGAGAAAAATGTGCAAAATGTTGTTATGGACAGACTGTCAGACACACACACAGACAGAGGTAAACAAGTATGTCTCAACTTCCCCTTTGGGGAGTGGGGTTATAAATATCTATGATCTAGCTCAGCATCCACATGTTAAAAAAAAACAAATTCTGGTCTGGACAATTACTTCCTATTTAAAGAACATAAATTGGACCTTGAGGTCAAGGTCACATGAAGGTCATGATGACATGTGGTCTCATTGTGATACATCCACCTGTCAATCATAAAAGTCCTAGGTCAAAAAACAAAAAAGTTCTGATCTGGACAATTATTCCCTATTTGAAGTACATAAATTTGACCTTGAGGTCAAAGGTCATGGTCACATGCAGTTCATCAAGGTAGCGGGCATGCAGTTTCATGGTGACACATCCACATGTCCAAAAAAAAAAAAATCTGGTCTGGACAATTACTCCCTATTTAAAGAACATAAATTTGACCTTGAGGTCAAGGTCACATGAAGGTCATGATTACATGTGACATGCGGTCTAATTGCGATACATCCACATGTCAAATATTTAAGTCCTAGGTCAAAAAACAAAAAAGTTCTGGTCTGGATAATTATTCCCTATTTGAAGTACATAAAATTGACCATAAGGTCAGAGGTCAAGGTCACATGAAGGTCATCGAGGTAGACGACATGCGGTCTCATGGTGACACATCCACATGTCAAATAACCAAGTCCTAGGTCAAAAAACAAAACAATTCTGGTCTGGACAATTACTCCCTATTTGAAGTACATAAATTTGACCTTGAGGTCAAGGCCACATGAAGGTCACAATGGTATGCGACACACTGGCTCATGGGGATACATCCACGTGCCAAATATCTAAGGCCTGGCTCAAAAGACAAACAAGTTTTGGTCTGTACAAAGTTTCCTTAAAAAAAGCACAAATCTGACCTTCAGACCAAAGGTCAAGGTCACATGAAGGTCACAATGGTATGCTACACACAGACTCATGGTGATACATCCACATGCCAAATATCTAAAGCCTGACTCGAAATACAAAAAAGTTCTGGTCCAGACAGTTTCCCTTAAAAAAGCGCATAAACCTGACCTTCATGGTCAAGGTCACATGAAGGTCACTATGGTACACTGCACACCGGTTCATTGTGATACATCCACATGCCACGTATCTAAGGTGTAGGTCAAAAGACAAAAAAGTTATGGCCCGGACAAAGTTTGTGTGATGTTTCCCTTAAAAAACACATAAATCTGACCTTCAGGTCAAAGGTCAAGGTCACATGAAGGTCACTATGGTACATTGCACACCAGCTCATGGTGATACATCTGCATGCCAAGTATCTAAGGTGTAGGTCAAAAGACAAAAAGTTATGGGCCGGACAAAGTTTGTATGAGAAGAAGAAGAAGAATATGCAGTAAAACAATATGTCTCCCTTCTGGGAAGGCGAGACATAATAACAAGACTCTACTCCACCCACTCCCCCCCCCCCCCACCCCCCACTCCCTCCCAAAAATAAAACCCACATTGCCATCTTGAGAGGGTTAAATTAAAGACATGCGCATAGGAATTAGATATTTTCCAGCATAATAAGGGTTCATTCAACATGAAATAACTTTTTTGTGCACAGTAGTGAAAGAGTTCATTATGAAATAAAATCTTTGGAAAAAACACACTCAAGTCATGAGAGGGTTAAATTAAAAATATTCATCGAGGAATCAGATCAATTTTTTTCCAAGGAACCAGAAAAATACATCTCCAGTATTGAAAAGGTTTTTGTTTGTTCATGGCATCAATAAAATCTTTGGAACCCACACTGTAGTCTTGAGAGGGTTAAATTAAAGACATGCATACGGGTATCAGATGTTTTCCAGCATTGAAATGGTTCATTCAACATGAAATAAAATCTTTGCAAAACAAACAAAAGTCCACAGAATTTTTAGATTAAAATAACAAGATAACAATGTTCATAACAGAAGGTTTGTTATTTTAAGAACAATATGTCAAAGTTCTGAGTCAATGAAAATTTCCTCCAGGATAAACTACTGCAAACATGCTGACTCATCACTTATTCAATACCCTCTTTGATTGAACTGGTGGAAATTGTTTTTAACCAATCCCTTCTTCCGGTCCTAATAATGCTTCATACCAAATAACAGCTCTCTCTTCCTTGCGGTTTGGGATATATGGGCTTTTGAATATTTTTCTGTTTTTAGCCCCTGGGATTGTCACAGGGCTGTGAATTTTTTTTTTTTTAGGCATCAATCAATTACTTAGGACCCACTTAAACTACATGCCAAATTTGGTTGAAGTTGGCCCACCAGTTCTTGTAATAGAAATTTTGGGCAGAGCCCAAAATGGATATGCCCAAAAGCGAGCCCAGCCCAGATATTGACCTATCAACTTCCCTTGAACAAACTTTAATCTTCTACACCAAAGGATGTTCCATACCAAATATCAGGGCATTCCCTCCGGTGGTTCATGAGAAGAAGATTTTTAAAGGTTTTTATGCTTTTGGGGTATAAACCAGAGCCCGAATACGGCAGCTGCTTCATTTAAACAAAATAGAAAGAGTATACTCCATAGATGGTCTGTGCAATATATGTTTGAATTTGGCTGAATGGCTGTGAAGGAGAAGCCAAGTTTGCAAAAGTTAACAGACGACGGATGCCAAGTGATGGCAATAGCTCACACTGACTTGCAGTCAGGTGAGCTAAGAAACAGATAACTGAAAAGTTGTTTCTCTGGAACTACAAACAGTTTGTTAACAAATTGTGTCTTATCACTTGATAGCACTATTTTAAAATATTCCTGTGGGAAGACCCTTCTCTTCAATGCTTGAACTCCCTAAGACAGATGACACCCCCTGTACTTGCCGCAGATGCTTTCAAAATCTGTGAACTGTCATACAGCAGGGCCATCGTGGACAGGACAAAGTCTGCGGGTTATCATTTTTTCCATGCATATAATTCAGAGATGATCAGCTATCACACCTAGCAAAATTTCCACCAATGAAGCACCAGGATTACCCCAGTGCTTCATTGGTGGAAATTTTGCTTGTTATCATAGCGGTTCATCTCTGAACCATATGCATGAAAAAATGCCCACCCATAGATTTTGACTCATCCACCATGGCTGAACTGTAATTGGTAAATAGGTTATCTCGAAATTCGAGATTTTATTTTCTGGATACTAATTCTTGGGAAGTTCTCAGAGATCTTAGGTTTAGTGCAGGTATTATTTCAGTGGAGAAAAAAAAATGAAATTTACACATCAAAAATACACAAACACCACAGTTTACATCCCAGTACATACTATGATCACAATTAACATGGAAATTTTTATTTTTGAGAAAATTACAAGACATGTTCCATGAAAGTCCAATTTTCAAACATTTTCTAGAGTCTGAAATTTCAATTTCAAATTTAAGCACTTTTAAGGACTTTCCACGCCCCATGCAGACCCTGTCAAAACACTGGTTACCAGGTCCTAACAATACAGTAAAGCCAAATTTTACTGCCACAGTAAACATGTACAGTCCAAATTCTGGGGTTCACACACAGACTATTGCATGTGGAGTGATTTTTGAGTTTGACTAATTGCTTTTTAACTTTAGACAAGTCAACACTTCTATAAGTAGGGTTCCATAGTATTTGAAAATGAGTACCAAAAATTACTGCAATTTGGCCTAAAAAAGTTAAAAATCTGTTTCTCAGGCCCTCCAGCATGGTCCTTTTGGTTGCTGCATGCTCTCTACAGTACGTTCAAGGTGAGTTGTAACAAAAACACTTGTCACTGTGGAGGTGACATAAAGTGTAGAGGATTAAAACCCACGGTGGATCCACTGGACTTAATTACTGACCACTGTGACTACAAGTGTTGAAGATTGAGAATTAATTAGCAGTGCAACCGGTATGCAATCGCAAGTACTGTGCCGAGTGACTCCACCGCAATGACCAGTGATTGAGATTACAGAACCCAGAAAATATCAATACATTAATCCCTCGAGACCAGTACTTGCGACAATTTCAGGGTGAAACGTAAAAGTAAAAACCATTCGTTTTTAGTGTTGATCTGACTGCAAACAAAACATAATTCTCTTGCGGAGAACGGAGATTTTTTGTCTTTTGTGGTGAACAGACTAATAATATTATCCGTTCAAACTTCGCAACTGCGTCAAATGAAACAAAAATTAAACTCGCCCCATAACAAAAGAGAAATTCCTGAAATATTTGTTGTTTTTTTAATGCAAGAGAAACATGTTTTCCTTTCAAACAAATAAAGTTTGTTGATCGAATAACAGTTGGCACGTTGTGACGAAGCAAAACTCCGGCAACTCAACTGTGGGTTCCCGCTCAAAGATGATCATTTGCGCCTGGCCTAGACGCACTACACAATTTTCCGTTTTATCACTGGCAAATTTTACTAAATATTATCCCATTGTGTGAATGCATATGGAACAAAACTAACGGCCACAACGCTGAAAATGTATACTGTTGTGGGTTTTCTTGGTGAGAAAGAACAATTTTCGAAAATTCCATACTTGTGTGTTCGAAGACGATGTGATCCATCCCATGCAGCTAAAGTCAGGTGAAGTTCCTTTCATCAAAACTACCAGCCCCTTTTGTCCCCTCGATTGCACTGTCCATCAATCTAGCGGTGTAACTCTATTAAATGAATTCCACTCCCCATAACTGTCCGCATAGTATGAATGAATGAATGAATGAATGAATGAATGAATGAATGAATGTATGAAACCAATTCAGTTCCCGGGTTTTTTTCAATGTCGGCTAATGGGGTGAAAAATTCAATTTTTTGGCCATCAAAATGTCATTTTTTTTTTAGCATTTTTAGCATCATGTTTCAAATTTTCAAGTTCATCAAAAAGTATCCAGTGACCTACTGTTTTAGCTTTTGACAACACAATTCTGGAAGGGATAACTTTATTACGTCAGATTGTTGTAATAAAGTTTTCACTTCATGGACTCCAAAATTACAACCATTGGTCATTTTCGATCCCCTTTTAAAAATGGTTACAGAAGTTATTAAAGTTGGAAACGGGCTCATGAGTTGCAGCTAGTATTCAAATACGATGACGGGGAGGGGGGGAGGGGGGCTTATCCAAGAATACTGGACTGTTGGGGCAAGCACATGGCCCCCAAAAGTTTTGAGTCCCTCTCCCTACCCCGTCCCACCTCTGCTTCTGTTGTATTCAGAAAATACTTACATGCACTCACTTGACAGGAGAAAAGAATATAAAATATACAAAAGGCTGCAAAGTTTATTTTAGGCCTAAAAAAAATTAAAAATCTGTTTCTCAGGCCCTCCGACATGGTCCTTTTGGCCGCCGCATGCTCTCTTTTTATAACCAATGCAAACTTAAAAAAATAATAAATAAATAGTTTATGTCTGATATTTTACCCAAGTTAAGAAAATTGATATATTTGTTCCTTGAGTGCAACAAGGCTTTGCAATGCTTTAGCACTGCTAAGCCTCTTGCACTCAAGGGACGAAATACATCACTATCCATGCTATTATGTAGATTATGAAGCCTAAAACATAAGACCAATCAAGATCATGAACTTTTGATGGCAAAGAGATAATTATAAAAATAAAAAGTAAAATAAAAAAATACCTGCCTGCATGCAATTTTATAAAAAATGACCAGAGAAACAGAAGATCTACTTTGTGGGGCCTTATATAAAATGGTGCCGCAGACTATTCTAGATATCTGAACATAGTAATCAATACCTACAATACATACCGCTATTGATGATTACTTCAATCAACAACTGAATATAAATTATAAATTCTTTATTCCGACCAATTCAGTTTGGAAACGGGAATGAACTATTTTTATTTTGTGATTTAGGGGGGCGCGGTGGCTCAGTTGGTAGAGGTGCAGGCTGCAAGCCGAGAGGCCCTCGGTTCAAATCCCACCTGCAGCAACCACATTGTGTCCTTGGGCAAGACACTTCACCCCATTGCCCGCGTGGGGGCACGGTGGCGTTGTGTACTAAGGTGTACTGCACGTCGATGGTGCACCTGTCTTCAACCAATGCTAACCCTGCTTGTGTGGGGTCAGTATGTTGGGGAGCTGACAGTTGCTCGCCGTTGCTCGGTGATTCTCTCTGGGTACTCCGGCTTCCTCCACCCGTAACACTGTCGCTGTCATGATTAGCCATTGTGCAGAAATATGTGACCTTAAACACAAATAAATAAATAATTTTGTGATTTCTTTTAAGATTTTTGAATTCATTACTTACTCCTCTAACGTGAGTACTGCATTTACAGATCTTACACAAAATCTGTTAAGATATATCTGAGATGAAGATTTAATTAAACATGTAGTTCCAATGGTATAGTCAGTAGCAACATAACCCTACCCAGGGTAATCTTTCTCTGTCATCTGTACTGACACATAGACTTTACACTGAGACTGGTGGTGAACCCATATCAATGAGATTAGGACATCAATTATTGAATTATTCAAATGAAACTTAAATTAGGGGTATCCCATGTTTGTATTATTGTTCCTTTGTTTATTATTCTTAAAGACATACAGTGGAATCCTGTTAATTGAACTGCCACTTTGCCAGTGAAAATTATTCAATTAACAGGAATATTCAATTTACAGTAACTGGGTAACTTTCCTGTATTTCAGAGATAAACTTAAAATTTCTTCTATCATATCTTGTTTGACAGAGCTCCATCAGTTCTGTCAAACAAGATATAGTAGATTAAATGCCTGTATAGGATGCACTGAGGCCAAATAGGTCTATAAACAAAGAAAAACTGGGGAGAGTTCGGGTAATTTCTCATCAGGTTACAAGATTTTTTATTCAATTGACAGGAGTTTACTGTATAACCTATATTCAATTAACAGGTCAAATTTGTACTGGAGGTATTGTAAATGGTTTTGTTTTGGGAAATTATATTCAATTAACAAGGTTATTCAGTTAAAAGATATCAAATTAAGTGGGCTCCACTGTACAATCAGTTGTACAATGTAGGTCATCAAAAAATGTCAGCCAAAAAAATGACAAACTCCAAAGAAAACACAAAGAAAATACACAAGTTTGATGCAAAGTGCCCTTTCATTGGTCCATGGAAGAAATGATTGCCATGAACCTCATCATAGGAGTTGTCAGTTTCGGAGGAGTTTGGACAAAGCTTAAGATGTTTTCTTAGACTGACATGCATGCACAATGTAATGACCTTGTGACATAAGCAATGTTAATTAAGGTCACTGTAACAAAACTCAAACATTCACCTCATGCAATAGTTTTAATTATTGCCCTAAGAATTATCTCATGAGTGTGGACCTGAAAAATAAAATTTTGTGATCCACATGGTCCTTTTGGTTGCCGCATGCTCTCTTTTTATAACCAATTTAAACTTAAAAAAAATTAAAATTAAATGGTTAATGTCTGATATTTTACCCAAGTTAAAAAAAATTGATGAATTTGTCCCTTGAGTGCAAGAAGGCTTTGCAATGCTTTAGCATTGCAAAGCCTTCTTGCACTCAAGGGATGAAATACACCACCACCCATGCTATTCTGTAGATTATGAGGTATAAAACTTGAACCAAGAACATGAACTTTTGATGGCAAAGAAGTAATTACAGAAATAAAAAAAAAAATAAAAAACGCTCGCCCGCATGCAATTTCACAAATAATGGCCTGAGAAACAGAAGATCTACTTTGTGTGGCCCAACCTGACATTTTACTGTGCAAGATTCATCCCAATTTGACTGCAAACACGTAAGTTTCAAAACAATAACAATGATGAGATGGTCGGCCCTTCAAGGTGACATCAGGCACCAAAGTATGATGTCATTTAGGAAGCTACTGAGGGATATCCCTCATTATCCATCAAGTCAAATGGATAGAGAGAAATAGCTTTTAGATAATTTGCAATAATTCATAGGCTAGCATATAATAAATATATAGAATTCAATGTCAATAGTTTGACACAGTACAACTGCAAACAATATATAGTGGAATCCTGTTAATTGAATAGCATTTGTGCCAGCGAAAATTATTCCATTAACAGGAGTATTCAGTTAACAGGGATGTGGACTTGAGCTGTATTCTTGAGTTAACCTGAGCATTTAGTCTATCATATCTTGTTTGACAGAGCTCATGGAGCTCTGTCAAACAAGAAATAATAGATTAAATGCCTGTATTGGATGTACTGAAGCCAAATAGGTCAGTAAACAAGGGGAAGTTGGTGACTGTCAGGATAAATTCTCGACATATTACAAGATTTTTTAATCATTTAACAGGAGTTTACTCTAAAATCTATATTCAATTAACAGGTTAAATTTGTACTGATGGTATGGTAAATGATTTTGTTTGGAAATTATATTCAATTAACAGGGTTATTCAATTAAGAGATATCCAATTAAGTGGGCTCCACTGTACCAGTGTTTTAAAACAGTGCTGGAATCCATATGGTATCATTTCAAATACCAGTAGTTATCAGTTTAACAGAAAACCATGCAGCCCTAAAGCGAACTGTGATCACAATAGAGAACCGCGAATTTTGACTGGATCACACAACCCAGTGAAAATTATCTTTAACAAGCTGTTAATTGAAAATAGAATATGTTTTCATCTTTGGAATCCACTTAAAAAAAATGACCAGAATCCAGGAAAAGTATTTTCCCTAGTTCCTCCTTGAATCCTGCACCTATTGTAACATGTAATCAACTAACCCTTTGCATTTTTACAACTTTATTCAATGTATATTTTCATGTAGTGTATGATATGGCAGTTAGGTCTACAAAAGTTATAAATCTGTTTCTCAGGCCATCCCACGTGGTCCTTTTGGTTGCTGCATGCTCTCTTTTTATAACCAATGCAAATTAAATGGTTTATGTCTGATATTTTACCAAAGTTAATAGAACTGACAAATTTGTTCCTTGAGTGCAAGAAGGCTTTGCAATGCAGACATTTTGCACTCAAGGAACGAAATATACCACCCCCATTGCTATTCTGTAGATTATGAGTCCTAAAACATGAAACAAACCAATAACATGAACCTCTGATGGCAAAGAAATAACTTAAAAAAAAAAAATAAAAATAAAATAAACGTTTGCCAACATGCAATTTTACAAAAAATAGACTGAGAAACAGATCTACTTTGTGGGATTTTATCACTTTTTTATAACCAGTAATTGTGACAAACCCTGTGCAATCACACTTTCTGGTTATAAAACTATATATTTATTTATTTATTGGGGTTTAACAACACTTTTGACAGCCAAGGTAACCTTGTGTCGGACAGTTTTATGAGAGGTGAAAGCTGAAGAACCACAGAGCAATAGAAAGCAACTGCCAGACTCCTCAAAGTACTAATGCCACACAAGCAGGGTTAGCATTGGTTGAAGACAAGAGCACAATCGACATGCAGTATGCCTTAGTACACAATACAGACAGCAAATACTTTACCAGAAACCACTGCCAAGGTACTGTAACTTCCATCAGCAAGACCACCATTTATATGCTGGAACACATGCTCTACAGTACACACAAGGCAAAGTCATACAAAAATTGGAAATAGACCTTATTTAAGGTCAAACTTTAGTAATTATTTTTATATATAAATATGAGGTTTGTTTTTTTATTAGGAATTACGGACTGGTTGTACTCACAAAAACAAGAGTATAATAGTACTATCAGATTCTAAATTGAGAACTGAAAATTGATTCTCGCAGAGGGAGTTTGCGAGAATCCAAACTGAATCTTGCAAATCAGGACGAATTTTAAGGCCTGCTTTTGTGATCACAGAACTGCAGGTACCACACACAGTGAATGATACATGAACAGAATTGTCAAAACAAAAATACTGTAACAAAAAAAACTCAGAAACTGACCAAAATAAAGTTTAATTGTAAGAGTATTAATGAAAGTGTCAACGACACTGAAGCTTAACTTGTCTGTGTGTTGTGTTCAATGAAAAGGATAATGTTCAATGTTTATGAAAGGATTATGAAATAAGACAAGAATTGTGATAATTGGGAATATGTTAATTTCTATTCCCTGTATGCTATGTTTTCAATAAAAATAATATGTGAGTAGACTGTACTCAAGAATTGTGGGGAGGGTTAATGTGGCCATCACAGTTAATGTATGTGGCTCTTACAGTTAATGTATATCAATGAAAGTTACCAAGTTACAGTGAAATTATTCCAAAACGAGTCATCCTATCAAGTTACAATGAAATCCCTTCATAAATATGGCCTGTAGACTGTGCTATAGGTTTTCGGGCCTGTGTAGCCATCACGGTTGACCGATCGAAACCAAAAGGGGACATCCTCATCTCGACATTATACTGAGTCATCCTACCAAGTTACAATGAAATCCCTTCATAAATACGACCTGTAGTCTGTGCTAAAGTTTTTCAGGTTTTGGGCGTGGGCAGCCTTCATGGTTAAAAGATCGCAACCAAAAAGAGACATTCTCATCTGGGCATTATCTGGAATGGTCCTACCAAGTTACAATGAAATTCCTTCAAAAATATGACCTGCAGACTGTGCTAAAGGTTTTCTGGCTTCAGGCACCTGTAGTGGTCACAGTTGACCAATCATGACCAAAAGAGGACGTTATCATCTAGACATTATATGGAGTCAACCTACCAAGTTACAATGAAATCCCTCCATAAATATGACCTATTGACTATGCTAAATGTTTTGGGGTTTTGGGCTTGGGCAGCCATCATGACTGAATGATCGTGACTAAAAGGGGACGTTCTCATCAAGACATTATTTGCTAAAGGTTTTTGGGCTTTGGGCCACTGTAGCAATCACAGTTGACCAATTGTGACCAAAAAGAGACATTCTCATCTGGACATTATATGAAGTCAACCTACCAAGTTACAATGAAATCCCTCCATAAATACAACCTGTAGGTTTTCGGGTTTCGGGCTTGGGCATCATCACAATTGACAGATCATGACCAAATGGAGAAGTTCTCATCTATATATATATCATATGGAGTCGTCCTACCAAGTTACAATGAAATCCCTCCATACTCAATATTACCTGCAGACTGTGCTAAAAGTTTTTGGCCAGCCGTCACATTTGACAGATCATGACCAAAAGGGGACGTTCTTATCTACATATTATACAGAGGCATCCTACCAAGTTACAATGAAATCCCTTCATAAATATGACCTGTAGACTGTGCTAAAGGTTTTCGGGTTTTGGGCTCAGGCAGCCATCATGGTTGACCTATCGTGACCAAAAGAGGACGTTCTCATCCAGACATGACCCCAAACCTGCATATGAAATTTTGTGATGATTAGACAAGAACTACGGGATGTAGCCTGTTGTAAAGGAAAATGTGAACAGACTCACAGACTCACAAACTAACAGACTCAGACTTCCGCACACATGATGGCAATAGCTTATCTTGACATTGTCCAGTAAAGCTAAAAATTACCTGATTAAAATGTTATTCAAAAGTTATGAGCAGAAACAGAAGTCACTAATGTTGATAAAATGAGACATTCAACTGTTGAGATCTGAATTATTTTTGGTCATCAAAATTTGTTCACGTCTTTATTTGCCCTTTAATAATTTATGGGGCCCTCTCTCATAAATTGTAGCAAAGCAAATTTGTATAGATGAAATAATTTCATTTCAAAGATAATATGAAGCAGATCTACAGAATGTGAAGCCTTTAATTTGTGGTACCTTCACTTCACAATTGATCCCAAACATGGGCTTACAGCACTGAAAATTAAATAGACAATAACATATCAGTAAAATATATTATGCATTCCTCACTTGACTGAATCATTACTTTCAGTAAAGTCGATTCCAATACTGAACCTCTGCTTCCACCTTCTCCAAGCATATGCATCTGTAAAATAAGAAGAATACAGCAAACACGTTGTTTTAACTTAACCCACAACATACCGACAATGAAAAAAACGAAATTTTAGATGCAACTTTTCCCAAAATACTAGAAATTTAAGCAATTCAATCTTGTTTGAAAAAGCCCCTTGAGCTCTGCCAAACAAGATTGAATTGCTTAACCCTTTATCTAATGTAATAGCCAAAATCAGCCAGGACTATTCACAAAAATCTCCAATTAATTAGGCTTTCCCAAACCCAGTTTGGGAAAGACTCTTGTTATTCTTCTTTTTCAAAATTTTTCTTCTCTATTTTTTTTTTTTGTTTTTATTTTTTTTTTAGGCTTTCTCAAACCCAGTTTGGGAAAGACTCTTGTTATTCTACTTTTTCAAAATTTTTCTTCTCTATTTTTTTTTTTTTTTTTTAGGCTTTCCCAAACCCAGTTTATTCTTTTTCAAAATTCTTCTCTATTTTTTTTTTCTTTATATTTTTTCTTTTTTTTTTCTTCCCTGAATTTTGTCTGTTTAACTGCTCAAAAACAAGCTGCATGATTTTGACCAAATTTGGCATACTTATGTAATGTCATAAAATCTAGTGAAATGTGGTATCGTCATGTCTGTGAAAACATGTATTTTCAAAATATTCTGCCAAAACCGTCAAAATTTCACCATTTTTCAAATGTCTCAAAACTATTTACAGTTATTTAGCTCAAATTTTCCACACAGTTACAGCATAATATAATACACCACAAACGCCACTCAAATCTTTCAACTTTAACCCCCATTGGCCAAAAATTACATGAATATAGATTTTTTCTTCAAAATTGACCAACTTCAAGAGCAAATTTCTTTAATTACAAGGTTGTTGAAACAATTATTTTGGTACAGATAGATGCAACAATGAAGGTGCAAGAAAGTTACTGTTTACTTTTTAATCTCAGATTTAACCCTCAAGCACAATGAGGGCCAACTTTGGTTGCTTTTTCTATCATTTTGGAAAGGGTTAATTTCAAACACTTTTCATGTACGTATTCACAATTGACAACCAAGCACATTTGCTGTTGTAAGTTTGGTTGTAAAGTTTAACCCTATCCCATTCTGGTTGCATAAAAGTAGGTAAGAAATCTTTTACTTTACTTAACATTAATTGTAGAAGCTTGAATGCCAATTTTGAACAACTACAGAGTCTGATTTGTGATCTTCAAACAAATGATAATATCTTTGACATCATAGGTATCACTGAAACTTTCAATGTAAAGGAAAACATCTCTTACAACTTAGACGGCTATCATCCGCTTGTTCTACGTACTCGTCCCTCCAATGATGATGGTAGGGGTGGGGTTGGTGTTTTTGTTAAAGATTCTATACCATTCAAAACTAGGAACGACTTGAGCATTTTCATTCCCCATGTGTTTGAATCACTATTTATTGAACTAACTGGAAATTACAAATCAATTGTAGGAATTATTTATCGCCCCAATACCGCACTAAAAGCCGATCTTGACTTGTTTTTAGCTCAATATTCCAACTTACTCGACAAAATCACTTCTGAGAAGAAGACAACCTATCTGATGGGCGACTTCAATATAGATCTACTAAACTTTAACCAACACCAGAAAACTAATCAGTATTTAGAATCATTGTTCAGCACTGGATTCACACCTATGATAACCAAACCTACAAGAGTAACAAATCATTCAGCGACTATAATTGACCATATTTTTTGTAATAAACTCGACTCTAATACCTCCGGAATAATTATTACAGATGTCAGCGATCATTTCGCAACATTTTACATAAAAAAACCCAATAGTACCAAATCCAACGACAATACATTCCAACCAAAGAGAATCTTCAACACAAGGAATATCAACTTATTTAAACACCTACTATCTCAATCTGATTTCAATAATGTATGTCAAGAGGCTTGTGCTAACGAAGCTTATGAAAAGCTCTATCAATTCTTAATACGACGTTTAATCAAGCCTTCCCACCGACAATAATGAAGACCCCGAAAAAATACGTCAAACGAGAACCATGGATGACTTACGGTCTTCTACAGTCCTCCCTGAACAAACATAAACTGCTTGAAAAAAAGCTGAGGGCCCCAACCAACGACAATATTACAAGATACAAAACCTACTGTCAAATTTTTAACCAACTCAGACGTAAACTTAAAAAAAATTATTATAGTCAATTAATTTCAGAAAATAAGGGAAACATTAAGAAAACTTGGGAAATTCTCCACAAAGCAATAAATAAGTCAAACCTTCCGCCTCCCCTACCATCATCGTTTATTGATGATAATGTAGAGTTCACTGACCCTATCCAAATTGCTGATAAATTTAACAACTACTTTATTAACATTGGAAATCGAATTACCAACAACATGACAAGCTCCACACATCGATTCTCAGATTACCTCAATGACAGCGTCCCCGGATCATTTTTCATATCACTCACAAGCCCTGAAGAAGTAGTATCTTCTGTAAAAAGTCTGCCAACAAAAACTTCTGCTGGTAATGACAACATTTCTCCGAAACTACTAAAAAACATTATACAAGAAATTGCTGTTCCTTTAACCCATGTTATTAATACCTCATTCTCAACTGGAATTGTACCATCAAAAATGAAAACTGCAAAAGTAATACCAATTTTTAAATCCGGAGATAAACAGTCATTCGACAATTATCGTCCAATAAGTATTCTTCCCTCATTTTCTAAAATCTTAAGAGAAATTAATGCACAAAAGGTTAACAAACTTTTTAGATGAAAACAACATTATTTATAACTATCAGTTTGGCTTCAGAAAGGGACACTCAACATTTCATCCGATAATGCATCTTATCAACTACGCTTCCATAATGAATAACAATGCAACTAAAGATTGCACATCATCTATTTTTTTAGA
The DNA here is from genome assembly GCA_031216915.1 of Pictodentalium vernedei. Taxonomy (NCBI): domain Eukaryota; kingdom Metazoa; phylum Mollusca; class Scaphopoda; order Dentaliida; family Dentaliidae; genus Pictodentalium; species Pictodentalium vernedei. The sequence goes on from CM062294.1 coordinate 168,617,058, forward strand.
TTTTTCCAAAGCATTCGACACTATTGACCATGAAATCCTCGTCAGGAAACTTGAACATTACGGAATTAGAGGTATAGCTAATTCTTGGTTTCAGAACTATCTCTCTGAGAGATCCCAATTTGTGCAATTCGCGAGTGAATCCTCGAATCAATTCAATATTACTACGGGTGTACCCCAGGGTTCTGTCCTCGGTCCTCTTTTGTTTGTGCTTTTTATCAACGACATTTGTGAGTCGACCGACATGAGCATTTTATCCTTTGCGGATGACACAGCATCCTACGCATCTGGTAATGACCTCAACCTCCTAGCAGAGAGGGCAAACAGTGAATTGTCAAACATCAATGACTGGTGTCTAGCTAATAAGTTATCATTAAATGCTAATAAAACTAAGGTCCTACTTCTTCATCCCCAAAATGACAATTACAATTTCAACAATGTACAAACCCAAATTTCACTAAATAACTCAAGCTTAATAATAGCAGGTAATAATCGCCAACACAAATTCGTAAAATTCCTAGGAATTGACATGGACGAGAACCTTAGATTTAAGCATCATGTATCCGTAGTCTGTACGAAACTATCCAGGGCAATTTATATCCTGAATAAAGTCAAGAATTTTTTGCCGCTTGAGACACTACATATACTCTATTTCACTTTATTTCAAAGCCATTTAATTTACGGGATTCAAATTTGGGGCAATACACCAGGCACTAAAAAAATTTTGAATCTTCAAAAGAAGGCTGTGCATATATTTATTATTTATTTATTTATTGGTGTTTAAGGTCACATATTTATGCACAATGGCTAATCATGACCGTGACAGTTTTACGGGTGGAGGAAGCCGGAGTACCCGGAGAGAACCACCGAGCAACGACAAGCAGCTGCCAGCTCCCCAACATCGTAACTCCGCACTGCAGCACAGGCAGGGTTAGATTGGTTGAAGACATGCGTACCATCGACGTGCAGTACGCCTTAGTACACGGCGTCATCGTGCCCCCACATGGGCAATGGGGGTGAAGTGTCTTGCCCAAGGACACAACGCGGTTGCCGCAGGTGGGATTTGAACCGAGGACCTCTCGGCTTGCAGCCTGCACCTCTACCTACTGAGCCACCGCGCCCCCTAAGGCTGTGCATATCATAGCGAACAAAAAGTTCAACTCACACACCGATCCTCTTTTCAAACGTTTGAAAATCCTGAAATTTAATGATCTGTACAAGTTACATTCACTTCTATTCATGTACGACTGGTCGATAAACAACCTCCCTGTCAGTTTTGATAATACATTCCAAGTGTACTCTAACGCATCTGGTATGAATACTAGGCAATGTGGAAACCTAATTACACACAAACCCTACACTCAGTTCTCAGCCGCTATTCCATATTTTTATTTTCCCAAACTGTGGAATGACTTAGACACAACGATAAAAACCCTCACCCGAAAGGCATTTAACAAAACTTTATTCAATCAATTTTTAAATGCATACGAAGTCAATGTTAGGTGTTCCAACCCAAGATGCCCTGACTGCTTCGCCTAGTTGGATCTCTCGGGGTCGTTATTACCTTCATCTCTTCTCTTCCCACAAGCTGATGAAAAGGTTGTCCCGCAATATTCCGGTTTTTACATCACCCCATTAGCCTACGATTATTGTACTGGCCTACTAAGGAATGCGTATAAAAATTGTTTTTTGTTTTTTGGTTTTTTTTATTCGGAAACACTGTTGATTCGATTAGGATTTGGAAACACAGTTGATTGACGGGTTAAAACAACCCGAGACAGAACTCTTGGGAGTTTGATCCATGATGTGGAAACAATACTCAATTCTAATGTAAAGAATGTTAATATAACATAACAACTACCTGCTGTCTGGATCGACTACATTTAACTTGAATTTAACACTTGCCATTTGCCATTCTATTTTATTTATTATTTTGATTGTCTAGGGGATGACAGGAAGACAGTCGCAAGGCTATGTCATTCCCCACAGTATACATTTATACATCATTCAATAATTTTGTAACTTTACTCTCTCTCGTTTGTATTTGTATGCTGTGAAATAAAGATTGAAATAAAGATTGAATTGAATTGAATTGTACTGTCCAAAAAAAATCCAATTTTTTCAGAATTTGGTAAGTTTAGGTGATGATTTACTTCATTTTAAATTGATTGAGCTCTGAATGTTTTCTATAGCTGCATGCAGCAGTCAAAGTATGACAAATTTTGTTCTATATGTTATTATTAAAAGTTCAACCCTTGGCAGATTTGAGACTTCCCATAAGGGTACTGTCGGAATAATTGTTATTTTCGCCAACTTTTACATGCACTTTCTCAGCACTGGAGCCATATTGTCTCAAGACCTTTTCCATGAGAAGATAGGACATTCATCCAAGAACAATTTTGCTGTTATATGTTTTATTCCAAGTTTTAAGCCTCACCCAGTTGTCAGGCATTGAATTGGAGTACCCTCAACTTGTACATGTTCATTCAAATACCAAGATTCAAGATTAGTGCATGTCTCTTTTCAGACACTCAGTCTGTGATTGATGTTCAAACATTATGAGCATAATATGATACACTAAAATTTTCACAAACAAATATTTCAAAATTAACCCCTGTTGGCCACAAAGGATATGAATATATCATTGTAACTTCAAGATTTACTAACTTCAAGGGCAAATTTCTCATAATTGTGAGGTTGTTGTAACAATTATTTTTCTATGCATAGATGCAACAATGCTTGCAGAATAATGTTACTGTTTAGTTTTTAATCTCATCTTTAACCCTCAAGCAAATGAGGGTAAGAGTACCATCCGAAAATGCCAAAATTAGCTAACTGTGGTTGCATCTTCCTGTCATTTTGGAACGGGTTAATTCTAAACATTTTGTTGTGCTATAGGTAGAGATGCCTAATGAACAAATCCTCTGCTGTAAGTTATGCTTTGTGGCTTAACAAAACATAAGCTTTGGCCATGTAAAGAAAAGTACTGTCAGAAAAAAAATTGATTTTCAGTGAATTTTGCAAACATCTGTACTCATTTCCACTTATTGCAAGGTTGTTGTAGCAATTACTTTGGTATGGATAGATGCAACAATGATTGTAGAAGAAAGTTACTGTTTACTTTTTAATCTCAAGATTTAACCCCCAAAGCAAAATGAGGGCGTGAATAAGAGAACCGTGAGAGAATGCCAAAATTAGCCAACTTTGGATGCTTTTTGTCTATCATTTTGGAAATGGTTAATTTCAAACACTTTGCTTTGCTATATGTAGTCTGCATTTTCACACTGGAAAGTTGGGAAAGCCCGTAATTTGTCCAACAAATTACAATTCTCTATTTTTTTTTTTTTAGTTCTTTTTTTTCCTCCGTGAATTTTGCCTGTTGAACTGCACAAAAACAAGTTGTAACAAAAAGTTACTGTTTAGTTTTTAATCTCATCTTTAACCCTCAAGCACAATGAGGGAATGATTTCCATTCGTAAATGCTAAAATTAGCTAACTTCGATTACATTTTCCTGTCATTTTGGAAAGGGTTAATTTTAGATATTTTGTTTTTGTTTTGCTATAGGTTGTGATGCTTAATGCACAAATCCACTGCTGTAAGTTATGCTTTGGGGCTTAACCCAACATATGCTTTGGCCATGTAAAGAATAGTATTGGCCGACAAAAATGGATAATTTCAAGCACTTTGCTTTTGCTATATGTAGTCTGCATTTTCACATTGGAAAGTTGGGAAAGCCCGTAATTTGTCCAACAAATTACAATTCTCTAGTTTTTTTGTTATTTTTTCTGCCGTGAATTTTGTCTGTTGAACTGCTCAAAAACAAGCTGTACGATTTTAACCAAACTGGGCATACTTATGTAATGTCATAAAATCTAGCGAAATGCGGTATCGTCATGTCTGTGAAAATGCGTATTTTCAAAATATTCTGCGAAAGCTTTCAAAATTTTAACATTTTTCGAAAGTCTCAAAACTGTTTACAGTTATTTAGCTCAAACTTTCCACACATTTAGAGCATAATATGATACACCACAATCACCACTCAAATCTTTCAATGTTAACCCCCATTCGCCAAAAATGACATTAATATAGCTTTTTTCTTCAAAATTTACCAACTTCAGGGGCAAATTTCTTCAATTACAAGGTTGTTGTAACAATTATTTTGGTATGGATAGATGCAACAATGATTGTGGAAGAAAGTTACTGTTTACTTTTTAATCTCAGATTTAACCCACAAGCACAATGAGGACGAGAATAAGAGTACCATTTGAAAATGCCAAAATTAGCCAACTTTGGTTGCTTTTTCAATCATTTTGGAAAGGGTTAATTTCAAACACTTTTCATGTACGTATTCACAATTGACTACAGAGCACAGCACATTTGCTGTTGTAAGTTTTGTTGTAAAAAATAACCCTATCCATTCTGGTTGCATAAAAGTGGGTACCCTCCAAAAAAACTCCAATCTTTTCAGAATTTGGTAAGTTTAGGCGACAATTTACTCCATTTTTAATTGGTTGAGCTCTGAATGATTTCTATAGATGCATGCAGCAGTCAGAGTATAACAAACACTTGTTCTATATGTTATAATTAAAAGTTTAACCCTTGGCAGATTTGAGACTTCCCATAAGGGTACTGTCGAAGTAATTGTTATTTTTGCCAAAATTTACCTGCAATTTCTCAGCACTGGAGCCATATTTTCTCAAAATGTTTCCCATGAGAAGATAGGAAATTTATCCAAGAGCAATTTTTCTGTTATATGTTTTATTCCAAGTTTTAACCCTCATCCAGTTGTCGTGCCTTGACTTAGAGTACCCTCAACTTGTACATGTTCATTCAAATACCGAGATTCAAGATTCCTCCATGTCTCTTATCAGACACTCAGTCTGTGATTGATGTTCACACATTTAGAGCATAATATGATACACTAAAATCACCACACAAATATTTTAAAATTAACCCTTTTTGGCCACAAATGATATGAATATAGCATTTTATCTTCAAGACTGACTAACTTCAAGTGCTAATTTCTCTAACTGCAATGTTGTTGTAACAATTATTTTTGTATGCATAAATGCAACAATGCTTGCAGAAGAAAGTTACTGTTTAGTTTTAAATCTTATCTTTCACCCTCAAGCACAATGAGGGTTAGAGTTCCATTCGAAAATGCTAAAATTAGCTAACTTCGGTTACATTTTTCTGTCACTTTGGGAAGGGTTAATTTTAAACACTTTGTTTTGCTAAAGGTAGAGATGCTTAATGAACAAATCTGCTGCTGCAAGTTATGCTTTGGGGCTTAACCCAACATATGCTTTGGCCTCTTAAAGAAAAGTATTGTAGAAAAAAATTGATTTTCAGTGAATTTTGCAAACATCTGTACTCATTTCCTCAAATTGCAAGGTTGTTGTAGCTTTTATTTTGGTATGGATAGATGTAACAATGATTGCAGAAGAAAGTTATTGTTTACTTTTTAATCTCAAGATTTAACCTCCAAGCACAATGAGGGTGAGAATAAGAGTACCATTACAGAATGCCAAAAATAGCCAACTTTGGATGCTTTTTGTCTATCATATCGGGAATGGATAATTTCAAACACTTTGCTTTGCTATATGTAGTCTGCATTTTCACATTGGAAAGTTGGGAAAGCCCGTAATTTGTCCAACAAATTACAATTCTCTAGCTTATATTGTATTTTTTCATTTTTTGTCTCAAAAACATAGGTTATGACCCCACTTTGGAATGAGCTTGACAAGCTCATTCCAAAGAGAGGTCATAACCTATGTTTTTGAGACAAAAAATTTTAAAAATTAGTCATTCAAGAATTTTGTTTGCAAGTGTCATCTGCTTTTCATGATAAGTAAAGTGTTAAATCGGGGGAAGATTGCTGCTTACAATTTGTATATTCTGACATCAGTGTGCAGAGGGTTAGGTGTTTGTTAACACAGACATAACAGTTCTCATAAATACTTTGTTTGCTTGCTTTATAGACACTTTTAACAGCCAGGATCACATCATGACAGACAGTATTACGGGTGGAGGAAGCTGGGGCACCCAGATAAAAATGATAAATTTTAAGTAATTTGTATAATTTTTATACTTACCAATGGCTCAGACCAGCTGGTGCCAACTCAAAAATTAATCCAGGGCCAAACACAAATTTTGCCCCCCAATCCCCAAAATTTGCATGCAAAACAGAAAAACTCAAGTCCTATCTGGTCCTCCATACTTTTGAGATCTGCGCATGCGCAATATCCAGGAAGGTACCGAAATTGGCACCAACCATTATTATTTCTGCAGATTGCCTCTTAAATGTTATAAACAGCAGGGAAGTATGAATGCCCACTCATGGGAGGGCCATACCCATCTGGGCCATTGGTTAAGTACAAAAAATATACAAATTATTTAAAATTTATCCTACTTGTATACTATAACCAATGGCCCAGACTAGCTGAATTGTAAAACGGCTGGAGGGCCTAACTAAAAGAAAAATCCAATCTCACAATTACTTCAGTAAAGGAAACCTCCTACTGGAGAATAGGAGAAGGTAGGAATTATATATGTCTTTCTCCTTTACGAGAAAAGAGAAAGGCATAACACCAACAATGTAATTGAGTATTACATAATATATAATTCTCCATTCAATGCCAGCATAACCCAGTATGCTAATTCGGAGAAGGAAAACCAATATATATAAAGATAGTACAGAGAATAAGACTCTTTGTACTCATTTAAAAGTGTCCGAGGATTGCATATCAACGCCTGTTTGACATGTGACATATACAAATGCTTGACAGTGAGCTCTACTTTAAAAACCATACATAAATGAGACATAGTTATTGCTTCACACCGAGCTACACATTAAAACCATCCCAGCACCGACTCAGGACTACTGACATCGGAGGAGGTCTTCCCTTGATTTTCACTATAAAGCCAGATAATCATAAGGGAAAAAAAATCTCCCCCCCCACCCACCCCTTCCATTTGTTCCGAGGTAAACGTTCTCAGAACAAAGAGGGCTGCTGAACAGTGTCAGTGCTGGAACAGGTTGCCTAAAGACCTTATAGATGTAACCATTAGTGGAAGACATTCTGAGCAACAGAAAGAGGGCATAAAGATCTAAGGTCACCAGAGATGGACTCTAAATTTCTCAAGTAAAACTTGGTAAATGAAGAGGGCTGTGTCCAGTATGCAGCCTTCATGAGATCAGTAATGGCTATACTGTTAGAATAAGCCAAGAAGTGGACAGTGCTCTAACCTTGTGCGCTGATATCTTATTAACAGAATATTGATCCGAAGATAGATTTTCATAGGCAATGCGTACTGCCAACTGAATCCATCTAGCAACAGCATGAACAGAAATATCTTTTCTGTTAGGAATCAAAGAAAGAAAGAAACATTTTCTTCCCTTTCTAACAAAAGCTGATCAACATTTATAAATGCGCATAGCTCTGACTGGACACAGCAATGGTCTATGGTTATTGGAGGACAGTAAAGTCTTAATGACAATAAGCTCCGGCCGCAAGTCTGGAATCTGATTCTTAGCCAAAAAACCCACTTCCGTAGTGAGGGTAATGGTATTGCCCACACTACGATAGTGAGATTCATCAACAGATAAAGCATGAAGTTCGCCGACTCTTCTAGCAGATGCAAAGACTAAGAGAAACGCCCTTTTATAGGTCAAGAATTTGAACTCTACAATGTCTAACGGCTCAAAAGGAGCTTCTTTGAGCTTCAACAGAACCCGAGCCAAATTCCACTTAGGAATTAATCTGAGGGTTCTAGATCTATTGATAGAGAAATTTGTAACTAGATTGGATAATGAAGTACTTGATCCAATAGCCAAGTTATCATGATGAGCGTAAGTATCTGATAACACAGACCTATAGCCCTTAATAGTGACGGGCTGCAGTTTGAGATCATCAAACAAATAGACCAGGAAATCAGCAATATTTGGTATGGACGGATCGTATATGTCTATCGACTAATCCTTACACCAATGGAAGGAAACTCTCCACTTCGCTGCGTAGTTCAATGAAGAGGAGGACCTGCAGTTAGAAATTGTATCCACTGTGCGTCCTGTCAACTGTTTCCCATGAAAGAAGGACTGCACAATGGAAATGCGTGAAGGTTGAGAGCTTCCGGGTTGTGATGCAGTGCACGCGACTTTATTTAACACAGAAAATTAGTTTTTAGTTCTCTCTCTCAGTTTATAATCTTGGGAGAAACTTTTGGAAAAAATCAGCAATGGAGGCAGGGAGGGGTGACGAAAGTTGTGGAGAGTCACAAGAGTGTGGTATTTTCTTATTTTTATTTATTTACTTTTGGGGGGGTTGGGGGGGGGGGGGGGGGGGTTGGAGTATTTGCATGTCATTAGTTGTGGCAACTAATTCTTTAATTCTTACAGATCCGTACAATGAGGAGTTCAAAACCTGGGCAAATAAATTGAAACCTTCATTCATTGATTTTTCGGCAAGTATTAGCCTGAAGGGTGGGCTTGTTTGCCATAGATGGTAAGGCCATCGCTCATGCCTTTATTTAGTGGTAAATAACACCCCATGTAAGAAAGTGTGACAAGGATGTACATGGGAAATACACGTTCTGGGGTGATTAAACACTGAAATAGCAGGCCAGTTTTACAATTACTGAGTTGAAAACATGCTATCAAAACTTTTTAGTGAAAAGAGTTTTTTCTTATTGACTGCGATACCAGAGCAAGGCAAGAAATTACACCATGGAGGCCTATTTTTTAGGACAGACAGTCCCTGTTTTAGAGAAATTAGTTTGGCTTATGGTGGTATTGATGGTTGGAGGGACCACGGTTGGACAACTATAAGGCCCACAGATGCTCTTCTCATTTTGGTTTTCAAATTTTCTGGAGGGGGGGGGGGCAGGGGGGCTGGGGGAGGAGGGTGGGTGATGACAACAGCCAGAAGATAATAGAAATATGCCTAGCTAGTTTATTCGCGGACCTTCCAGCATTTGTGTAGACCAAAATGTGTACCAAAAACAGGCCTTATCTTTTGTTTTGTTTTTAAAACTCATTTCTATAGTAAATCTTAGCTTGCTGTTATACACTTAGAGTACTGGTATTCTCGTATTTATTTGCTTGAATGTTTGTCATCTCAACCACGTTCATCAAATTTTCAATTGGTGGGCTTAAATTGTAATGGATGTTGCTGAACACTCGATAAAGTTTAATGTTTGCAAATGTATATTTTTTTTTTCAATAGGTTTAATAAAATCAGAAGTGGGAATGAATTGAATGGCTTAGAACACAAAAACAAATACTTAATGTTTTTAAGGATACACATTTGTGCTGCGAATGTAAATCACTGTGGATGCACGATGATAAAGATTGATGCTATGGACTTTGTATTTCAATTTTACCAGTTTTATCCGCCGTGGACACCTGGAAAAGTGCCATTCTACAGTGACTGTACTGTAGGAATTTAATTTATTATATCTTGTTTGACAGAACTCAAAAATAGGAAAATGACCCAATACCTGTTATTGTATACTCCTGTTAACTGAATATTTTTCTTTGGCAAAGTGGCTATTCAATTAACATAGTTCCACTGTTGTTGAAAATCAAAATAATTTTTTACTTCAGGTGCAGATATCCCTAATGAGTTAACTGTTTCAACCCGTTGTCCAAAATGGTATTGTCTTGAACACTGCTGTATACTGTGAAATGGGCAGGTCTATCCAGTCCAGTATTTGAGGGAAGGTACAGTAATAATATAATCCTAAGCCCTATTGGACTGCTGGATTTATTACTTCTCCTTCTGTCCAATTACATATTGTGTTGTTTACTCACAGATTGCTAACTTTCACATTACACTCAAATTTATGAGTACCAATTGGAAAAGGAAGTGCTGAGAATTGACATACCTCATCTACAACAATCAGCCCAACATTCTCAAGTGTTTTACTCTCAATCATGCTGTTTACCAAGCCATGAGCTTTCTCCATTGTGGCAATATATAAACTCTGACTTTTCCGTCGTTTGACCGGAGGATATCTGCCTTTACTTCCAGCATATTCTTCAACCAGAAAGTCCAACTCAACAGCAAACTGAGACAGATTTCTAACCTGTAATGGATGGTTGACAGAATATTTAACCCTTTACCCAACATAACGGCCAAAACCGGCCAGCGCTATTCTAAAAAATCGCCAATTAATTTTCATTATTTTTTTCATTTTTTGTCTCAAAAACCTAGCTTATGACATCTCATTGAGCTCGTTCTAATGAGGGGTCATAACCTATGTTTTTGAGACAAAAAATGAAAAAAAATTAGTTATTCAAGATTTTTTTTTTGCAAACGTCGTCTGCATTTCATGTTAGGTAAAGGGTTAAAGAAAGTTATATTTTTGCAGCATTTACAATATAAAAGGTTGTAATTCCATTCTGATTCCTTCTAAAGTGTCTCTTCATAACAAAAACTGAAAAGAGGAGATCGCTGCTAATGCACTCCGAGCAAGTGTAGAGTAGATCCCTTACTAAGCATTGAGATGAGTAGTAGTTGACAAAATAAAGATTTCTGATTTAATACCATGAATAATAGCCAAGGTGAGTAAGATCCAGCATTATAAGTTATTATTACCACTTTATAGGGCGTTCCATAGTTCATTAACAAAGTTTAACAGATCATTACAAGAATGTAACGCCCAACTTAACAAGAGGCCCCAGGGGGCCTGAGGGCGGTCACCTGACATGGTAGACTAAATATCAAACCAGAGACTTGACTTGAATAAGCAGCATATGCCCCTCCTAAGAAAAAAAAAAAGAACTAGATGAAGCTGTTGTGCACACACAATACACAGGATTTTCCTTCTATTTTCAGTTCCTGCATTTTTACGTTCCAAAACTGAGATAAACATATAAAAAACAGATTTTTTTTTACTTTTGTTCGGAAATTTTCCAAGTCCCACCCGGTCCCCAAATTTTTAGTGTAAAAAAAGAAATTTTTTTGTGTCTTAAAATTGACCGAAACGCATAAAAAAAAACAAACAAAAAATTTCTGGATTTTGGTCCCAAACTTTCTAAGTCCCACCCAAACCCAAATTTTCAGTGTAAAAAAGAAAAAAAAAAAATTGTCTCAAAATTGACCGAAACGCATAAAAAACCAAAAAAGTTAAAAAATTTATAGTAATTTCTATATTTTTTACACTTACCAATGACCCAGACATAGCTGGTGCTAACTCTTAAAATATAGGGCCAAACACAAATTTTGCCCCCCAATCCCCAAAATTTGCATCTAAAACCAAAGAAAACATGTCTTGAAAGGCCCTCCACACTTCGCCTCTACTGCGCATGCGCAGTGTCAAGGACGTTCCGAAATTGGCGCCATTAATCATTCTAATAACCAGTGCCTGGTAAGCGCTATGTACTCAGCGGGGAGGCAAGAGTTCCCAACTCCTGGGAGGGCCATCCCCGTCTGGGGTCATTGGTAAGTATAAAAAATATAGAAATTACTATAAATTTTTTAACATTTTTATACTGTACCAATGACCCAGACATAGCTGAATAGTAAAAAGGCTGGAGGGCCAAGGACATAGAGCAAAATGGAATATGCTCAATAAAATAAAATAGAGTCATCCCCTGTAGGGAAAAAGAAGTAATAGGCCTTACATGTATCTTTCTTATTTATGATAAATTAGAAAGATACAACACCTTCCAAAATTGAGCTTCATACATCCATGTACTCTATTAATATCCAATATAATCCTTATACTAATAATTTTTAAAGTAAGCCAATAAATAAAGTAAGTCTAGAGAATAGAGACTCTTATACTCCTAAAAGTGTCTGAGGATTGCATAATCATGTCTGTTGACATATGCAATATTCAAAAGCTATACTTTAAAAAACTAAGACTTGAATGAATTTTAAAAACCTAAACTTCTCACTAAACAACCATCCCAATAACAGCTCAGAATTACTAACCTCCGGAGGAGGTATCCCCTTGTTTTTCATAGTAAAACAGGTGACCCAAGGGAACACCCTCCCCCCCCCCCCCCCCCCCCCCCCCCACTTTTTCTTGCCCTGGGTCAAATAGCTCAAATAGCCCAGAGCGAAGAGGGCAGCAGAACAGAGACACTGCCAAAACAGACAGCCTACCTAGCTATAGTAGCAACTGTTAAGTGAATGACATTCTGAGCAGTAGATAATAGACCTAACAATAGAGGCCTCCAGAAATGGACTCGATATTTCTGAGATAAAAATTCATGAATGTGGATGGCTGAGCGCAATGAAAATCTATAATAGCGACACTATTAATGTAAGCCCAAGAAGTAGAAGAACTCTTACTTCATGAGCCGAAATCTTAAGCACAACTGCTAAGTCAATGATATACCATAAGCAGTACCGATAGTTAATAGAATCCATTAACAATAAAATGGAGCGTAACGTCCTTCTACTAGGCATCAAAGACAGAAGAAGCTTACGCCCATAGTAATAAACACATATCTGTTTATAAATACATAAACTCTACCCGGAAAGAGTAAAGGCCTATGCCCATACGAAGACGGAAGGACCTTAAAAATAATAGGTTCCGGATAATAGGAGCCTAACTCTTATGCAAAAATCCAACCTAAATAGTAACGGAAGTAGTGATTCCGAAACTACGAAAGTGAAAATCATCCATCGATAGTGCATGAAACTCACTGACTCTACAGTAAAAGAGAAACCAACAGAATTACTGTCTAAAAGGTCAGAATTTGAAAACTACTGTTTCCAGAGGCTCAAATGATTACTTAGCTAAATAAGAACCGAAGTTAAAATCCATATAGGAATTTAATCTAAAGATTCTAAGTCTATTTATCAAAAAGTTACTAACTGACTTAGATAAAGAGACATAAGACTCAATTGTAAACTATTGTAGAGTGCATAGGTATGAGGTAACATAAACCTATAACCTTAATAATAACAGGCTGCAGTAGATCTTGTGAAACAAGTATACTAAAAAATTGCAATGAGTAGTATGGAGGGATCAACAATATGAACATAATGATCCCTACACCAACGACGGAAGAGCCTCCACTTTAGCCGCATAGAATAGCGAAGAAGAGGATCTCCTATAGTAAGAAATCGCATCCAAAGCTCATCCAGTACAGTGCTTACAATGCAATACGGACCACACAACGGAATACATGAAGGTTGCGACCTTGCTGGTTGTGATAAAGATGACACGATTTACCCAGTGAAAAAAGATCCTCACATAGAGGAAGATTTCACGCTAAGACCCACAGTAGACAAGAGAGTAAATTACCCATGATCTCTGTGAAGGTAGAGATGCTATCAACAGAAATGTATTGTGGTTGTTTATCTTAGCAATACCTGCTGAAACAACAGCGCCGGAGGATATGCATATCCTATCATTCCGTCCTATAGATCAATAGAGCGTTAACAGCATTAGCTCAGAGATCTGGACAAGCCAACACATACGTCTGCAATTGATTAGCAAGCTGTGTCGTAAATAAATCATCATTGGGCGCTCCCATAGATAGCAAATCTGATTGAATACTTGTTTGTTGAGAGTCCATTCTGACAGCAGCAAGCGACCCGTAAGAGAACGGGAGTCCGGTAAAACAATCAGACGACCCGGAATATGACGGACCAAAACAGAACTTGGTGTACTATAACCAACAGACGGATTCTTTCCATTAAATTGAATAACGGAAACGAAAGAGTGCCTCCCTGGTTCCGGAGATACGCCACTACTGTCGAATTAAAGGACAGGATTTGGGCATGCGTTTCTGAATAATGTTCATGCAATGACATAAAGCAAGCCTAAAAAACATTATTCCGCGGAAGAAAACTGGTTGCTAAGAGACTGCGGAACCCAAAGACCCTGGCACTTCGAATCCGTAGGGATCAGTATTATATCCCAATCTGTTTGACTGGCAACCGTCATAACAGCCACACTCGGGTCCGGCAACTGCGGTGGCACTCTCTGAGTCAACCACCGAATGTTTGCCCCAGTCTGAATCTCTTGTAACACTAGATAGACAAGAGAACGTGTAAATCGAGCAATTCATGGATTGCCGAAAAGTTGCCGTCGAAGAGAAGCTCCTCCGAGAACGAAGTGACTCTGAGAGAGTTCTTAACCTTACTATCCACGCGTGTGGATGTAGCTAGGGCTGCGTCACATCTAACCAACTCCAATCAGCCACTGAAGGGCGGAGTTATACGTGAACAAACTACTGCTCTCAAAAGAAATTACATTGAGAATAATATCCCATAAATCTTTTCTTGAAGACGTAATGATAACGCCTCAGTAAGGCGGATTACGTATGATAAAGCGTCTCAGTTAAGTCTACTATACATCATGTCGTTTCCAACATTGAAGTTGGAAAAGACATAAACGGCGAAAAAGAATATATCCAGTCTTTAACCACACCGTCTAGACGCATATGAACTCTCGGTATACCCTGCTCTGCCAAAATAAACTATTCGTATAAATGATAAAATGGCAGAAATGAGCAACGCGGACAAGAAACTAAACTATCATGCTTGGTAGCAGGCTTGTATATATATATATATAGCGTCGAAAAATAAAACACATGTTGTAATGACAATATTGGACTGCGTCGGTAAGTCAGGGACAATGTCCCTGAACCGATCGAAAAATCCGAGTCCAATGACGCTATAAGTCTCTTATCCAAGATCGCAGCAATGAAGTCCGAAATAACAATCACTGGAAGATAATGCCAGAAGATATGAAAGGCAGCTTCCGATACTACTAAAGGGAAAACTCGAAATTTTTCGAATCCCTTTCGCCATCCTGTCGGACCCTATAAAGCGTTTGGTCGTCCGTACCTGATGCAACCGCGGACCGCACCGACCCAGCGCCGTCGGATAATTCCTGATTTGACCGAGAAACTGTCAATTGCTGGGATGCTGCGAAACAACTGTGCTAACTCGGATAGCACGTCCGTCACTGAGGCCTGAGGAAAAGCGGTCTTACGATGCATTGCCGCTGGAAGCTCCGTGATCGTTACCCCGTGCATACAACCAATATGCGAGCGAACGTAGTGTATAGGCCTCGTGTCCCTTGGCTACCGGATGGCGCGACCTATTCGCCGTGGAATCACTTAATGATGAAACTGATCGGATACTCGAGGTCACGTAGCCAATGTGCGGTCGTGTGCCCTGCTGTGAGGATGAGGAAGCATTAAGGACAGTCTCTCGGACTGTCAATATAACGGAGCGTCCCGACCGACGGACATATGCTCCGAATGTAAAATATCTGAACCACAACATGCGGTCCCCTATGTTGTTGGACGAGAGAGGGACCTCTCTAGCTCACAGCCCGGACGGACCTGGACAAGCCAGGAACCGGACTAACAGGCTTCCTCCGATCTGTCCTCAATCTGCCGTCACTGGGTGAGTACTAAAGTAATTAAAGTGCTCGCATCACCCAAATCTCCTTCCTAGACCGCAACGGACGAACCCGGCAGCCAAACCATTCGATGAATGTACGCTACACCGGGTGAGCTAGCGAATGTCACTCCATAGGCGACAGACATATTCCATGAGCACTTACTGCTGCTAGCTCTTCATTAACTATGACGACAGAGGCACACTTTTGAAAGACATCTCCGTAACTTTGCGAACAAGAAACCAGAAATGCTTGGTTATAGCAAGCATAAAATAATAATATATATAGCGTCGTTCAATAATTCGAAAGTTTGTGTGACATTATTGGACTATGTCGGAACTGAGGGACGATGTCCCTGAACCGAACCAAAAATTTCTAAGTCCACCGACGCTATCAGTTTCTTATCCGGCATCGCAGCATTCTGGTCCGACGAAAGAAGCTGTAGAAGACCAAGTCAGATGACATACACAACAGCATATGTTGTTCCGAAAGGGAAAGCTCGAAATCCTCCAAATCCCTTTCGGTATCCCGTCGGACCGGATGAAACTTTCGGACGTCCGTACCCGCTTCCGCGGAGCGTCCCGACCCAGCATCGTCGGATAAAAAATATGCGACAGATTCAGTTGATGCTGGGATGCTGCTGTAAACTGTGCTATTTAGGAAAGCACGTCCATTCCCGAGGCCTGTGCAGAAGCGGTCTTACGATGCATTGCCACCGGAAGCTCCATGTACGTTGACTCCCGCACACTTCCTATGCGAACGTCCGGAGTCTGCAGGCCTCGTGTCCCTGGCTACCGGATGGTGTGACCTGGTCGCCGAAGAATCCTTAATCGGCGAAGCTGGTAATATATCGGCGGTCACGCAGCCAAGGTGCGGTCGTGTGCGCTGACGAGAAGAGGAAGCCTTAGCAGTCTCCGCAGACTGCCTATACAACGCAGCGTCCCGAGCGACGGACGTATGCTCCGCTTGCGACACATTTTGTACCACAACATCTGGGGCCAGATGTTGTTGAACAAGAGAGGGGCCTCTCTCGCTTGCCGTCCGGATGGACCGGAACGAGCTATGAACCGGACTAAAAGGCTTCCTCCGTTCTCCCTCCGATCCGCCGTCACTGGGTGTGCATTAGGTTGATTTATAGTGCTCGCATCACCCCAAAATTCCTTCTAGACCGCAACGGACGAACCCGGCTGCCGAACCATTCGGTGAATGGACGCTACACCGGGCGAGCTAGCGGACGTCAAAGGCCGTCGAACCTACTAGGGTCCTCTTAGGCAATTGGCGTATTTACATGAGCACTTTTCCGCTCGCCCTTCATTAATTGTGACGACGGAGGCACACTGTTGGAAGACATCACAGATACATCACCCTAATCTTGATCGTCTGAAATAGAAATTGATAAAGTGGAGTGACCCTGCGGGGAAAGGACCGGAGTGTCCAATTCCCCAATAACATACCGTGACATACGCTTCCCATATTGTCATCGAAATCATACGATACAGAACAGGAGTTAATGCGAGTACACTGACCACATATAGAATGATTATAAAGTCAGAGGAAGACTTCCTCTTAATACAATTGATCAATATCCTTTCAATGTGAAAAGAAAACAAGTCCTGGTACTCGCACTAACCCCTGGCAATCAAAATACATAATAATAATATGATCCATTAATATAGAAAAAATAATTGAAATCAAAATATTTTGAAAAAATATTTTTTCAGAACAGCCCAAGTTTCTGAAAAGTAACGTTGAGCCCCAATGGATCCCAAGCCTAAGTGTGGACAAAAATTTTAAAAATATTTTAAACAATTTATTCAACACTTACGAACAATAATAATGTATCTAGTTATGATTAAAATAACATCAAAATATTATTTTCCAGAAATCCCCCCCTCACACAGAGGGCTGTTGTAAATGTAAACAATGAGTGTAAAAACACTAAAACAAGACTCCAGGCACCCAGGCCCGAAATCAGTTACCAAAAATACACTATCTGATGCAAAACAGAGACTTCCAGGGAAGAAACTGCAGAACATCAGATGGTAGATGCAGAACACAACGCCTAACCACCCGTAGGTGAAGATGTAAACATGGGGAAAAGAACAGAATTCATTCTGTTATTCAGCTAAAACTCCCAAGAAAATTTAGTAATAATAATTACAAAAACTATGCCAAAAGCATGGGAGAATAGCAAGGGGGGACTTAAAGGACAGGGAGAGAGGAAAACACTTAAAAAACAGTGTAACTAAATAATCAGAATGACAACAAAATGGCTGCTGCCTCGAAAATAGGTAACTTAACATAATTTCATTAAAAAATTTTAAGTTACAGCCCTGATAATATTCTGTCACACATTTTTTCCTCTCCTCCTTCTCTATCCTCCTTAGAATCACCATTTCACTAATATTTATGTGTCTGGCATCATTTAAACTGAGATTTACAAGCACAAAGATCAGTCAGATGTTAACTGATGAAGGGCCAAACTTAGAATGATTAATGGCGCCAATTTCGGAACGTCCTTGACACTGCGCATGCGCAGTAGAGGCGAAGTGTGGAGGGCCTTTCAGGACATGTTTTCTTTGGTTTTAGATGCAAATTTTGGGGATTGGGGGGCAAAATTTGTTTTTGGCCCTATATTTTAAGAGTTGGCACCAGCTATGTCTGGGTAATTGGTACAGTATAAAAATACTAATTTCCAGATTTTGGTCCAAAATTTCCAAAGTCCCACCTGGCCACCAAATTTTCAGTGTAAAAAAAAAAAATTGTTTTTGTCTTAAAATTGACCGAAACGCATAAAAAAACAACAAAAATTTCTGGATTTTGGTCCAAAATTTCTTAGTCCAGAACGGGACCCCAAATTTTCAGCCTAAATATGAACCCAGGGACTTGGCTTGAACAAACTTGAATCTCACCTCCTAAAGATGCTGCATACCAAATATCAAAAGATTCTTATTGGTTGAACTGAAGAAGAAGATTTTTAAAGAATATTCCTCATACTGCACTAATTTAAACATTTGGGCTCCCATAGAGAGCCCAAATATGGACCCAGGGAATTGATTTCAATAAATATGTGAAACAATCTTCCAAAAATGTTATATGTGAAATTTGAAAGCTTTTGGAGCAGTGGTTTGGGAGAAAAGTAGTGTTAAATGTTTTTCCCATTACCCACAGTGTTAAAAAATGCTGACTCAGCACTGTTTCAAAGTCCCAAAAAAGGACTGCAATTTTTTTTTTACCATTCCATTCTGTTGGTCCTAAAGAAGCTTCACACTAAATAAAAATTCTCAATGCCGTGCAGTTTTGGAGATATGAGGGTTTTAAATTTTTTCTATTTTTAGCTCCTGTTGTTCCCATGGGGCGACAGGAAAATATTTTTTGGCATAAATCTAACTACTTATGTCCCAATAAAATCTCATGTCAAATTTGGTTCAAATCAGCCTCTCGGTTTGGGAAAAAGAAAATTTGGGCATGGCAAAAATTCTTGCCCCTCCCATAATGATGGCAAATATAGGCCCTAGAACTTTTCTTGAACAAATCTGAGTCTACACCCCAAAAGGAAGCTGCACACCTAATATCAAAGTCTCTGCTACTGCTGGTTCATGAGAAGATTTTTTAAGATTTAGGCTCACTTTTTGGGCATGGCCCTACCAAGGGGTGGGTCAACTTGATTTGAACAAACTTGAATTGACATGAGATAGGGAACATGCACACCAGATTTGGTTCAATTTGGTTGAGTAGTTTGTGAGAAGTCAATAATGTAAAGTTAACGCCGGACGCCGGATGGACAGACGGCGCACAGAAAGTGATTAGTAAATCTCCCCTTGAGCTTTGTTCAGGTGAGCTAAAAAGTCACGTGATGTGTCGGGCCATTAATGAGTTAAACATCTCAATAACAGCCCGATGCGTCAAGTGACTTTTGTTCCTTGCTGCCGTACACTCGAAAATGGAAATAGTTTCCAGAAATTGTTTCAACTAGTAAACAATGTGATTTTTATTTAAATTATTAAATATGTAAAATGTCCAGCAAAGATAGTCCCATAAGAACAAGCAGCTGTATATAGTAAGTAAGTCTGCAGACATTTTAAGCCTTTATTCCTGACTTAAAAGCGGTAAATATCGGGTCTGTTTTTAAGTTTTTTAACTTCATTGCAAATGAAAGAGTACCAGTGCCGATGACGTGATAATCATGTGACACCAGTTTGTTTGAGAACAGACGATAATATCAACTGCCAAAATTGAAAACGTTAAAAATGTCTCAATCAAGCAAATTGAATGAAGACCAATTGGCCGTCTGCAGTCCAAACATGGCCTGAAAGTCCGTAATATCATTTTTGGGTTTGGTTCGTCCTTCCAAACCCCAAAATTATATTACGGACTTTCAGGCCATGTTTGGACTAGGCTGTTTGTAGCTGCCATGTAAGGTACAGGGTCAAAACTTTCTCAGAATCGCAGCGGTAATATAGTAATAACATGACTCTGTCGGGCTTTGTGGTTTATTAACGTCCCAACATGCTTATTATAAGCTGTTGGACTATTATTCACACCTCTTGGGCCATTAATAAACTACAATGCCCTCCAAAGTCATGTTAATGTGATGAACTGATGGTAACATGGTCTGACGTTTGCAGCTCGGAGCTTATGTTCAACAGAGACATGAAGCACTGAGTTTGAACATACGCTCCAAACCACAAACCTTAGGCCATGTTACCCACAATTCATCACAATAATGTATATATTCCAATAAGATCTGACCCAACGCCCAAAACCCACATCCTGAAACGAACAAGGCAGCTTCAATGAACAAGGCAACTTTACCGATAACAAATTTAGTAAATAAACCTTGTGTCACTGGAAAACAAAAAATTAATAACTTGTATAACCTTGAACTTTTTATAAGTAGGCTGTATCCATTCACAGAAATATCACAGACCATGAAAAATATGTTTTGTCGGCAGTATGCACTTTGAATCTCCTCCAATTGTTATTGTCTTTTCAAATATTTCATGTCGAGATGTCAGATAATAACATACGCCATTAGAGCCGTAAACATAGAAAAAAATAAGCAAGCTCTTGTCCAATCAGAGGACGAGGATTTTAGTCTTATTGAAAAAATAATGTTTTTTCTCAGCAATGAGAATCATCTTTTTAATTTTTACCAAATGTGAATACCAGATGACACTTGCAAAAATATTTTGGAATAGGTAATTAAAAAAAAATTGGTTTCTCAAGAACCTCCCTCACCATTAAAATTCTGTTCCACCTCGCACCCCAAAACTCCCTCATAATCAAAATACTAAAAAAATTTTTTAATGGTTTCATTTTTACATTTCAAACTACATGGAGGGATTTAACATAAAAATAAACCAAAAACCATCCATCCCTCAACAATACATGGAAATTCAAGAAATATTGCTTGAGAAACTGGATTTTTTTTTAAAAGCCATAGCTAAGCACTTTCATTTTTTACTTCAAAAACATAGGTTATGATTTCTCATAAAATGAGGGGCATTAGAAGTTTAGGGGGACAAAGGTAGAAAAAATACTAAAATCCAAATGAGGATTTTTGTGATTAGCACTGGGTGGTATATTGGTCATTACGATAGGTAGAAACTTAAAAATGAGGTATGGATTTTATTACTGTAACCGAAACATTAATACCGCAGGGAAGTCAGTTGGGTTAGTTCTGAAGATCTTAATCTACTATCATTAATGGGGCAAAGTTCCTCATCCTGATCCAAGGATCACTAAACCGAGACAAATGAACAGGATGATGTCGAGGATAGTCTACTAAAATTAATGGTCATAAGGACTTAAGAAATTGGAAGTGGTTGCTGTCCATTTCAATAACACAAATAAGGGTAAGAGAAAACACATGAAGTCTTGGTCATACAATGTTCTGCCTAAGTACAATGAGGACACAGCCGACAAAAGAACCCAAGTTATTTCCAAGAATCAATGATGCTGCTGTACATACATGCTGTGTTTTTGCAATAGGAGAGTCGAGTAGAAAATCACTGGAACAAAGTTCTGGAAGGTGATTGCCACCTGTAGATATTGTTTAGACGACAATTAACAATGATGGTAAACCCTGCCTGTATCATACGCCTTTCTCTAATACCATTCTATTTATTTTCAACCTCTGAACTTCAATATCCAACACCAAGAATTCTTCTGCTCTCTTTGGAAAAGAGTCTAAGCCCATGCCATTGGGAAAATTTGAAACTAGGGGATCCAATTGGGAATTTGTTTTGGATGAGAGGAAACTACGACAAAAAAATTTTACATTTGAATTGAACAGAGAACCATCAGTTCAATACCAAAGCAACAACAAGTATACTACAAGTAAGTTTTACAACAAATAATCACATGGAATCACGTTAACCCCAGTCACTGAAGTCTCTATTAAAGTGTTCTTATACTATTAAAGAATATGTCATTTGCCTTTGAATTCACACACTTTTTAGGCCTCGTTAGGTACACAATTTAAATTTAATACACAATTAGTGTCCTGAAGTGGAATGTCATGGACTCAGAAAATCAAGTGTTTTCTGAGGCCTTATGACACCGAGTTCAGAACACCAATTATGCATTAAATTTTTGTTCAAAAGGGGAATGAGAATGGGAAATTTGGGGGTTGAGAACAGGGGAAAAAATACCCAAATGCCATAGGGAATGGGTCCAATATTCGAGCCCTGTAGACACTCAAAAGAATCCCTGAACAATCACAACATTTTCGTCATCCGAAGACATACTTTTAACAAAGACCACCCACCCTTTACCCAAAATAATGGCCAAAACTGTGCCAGCGCTATTCACAAAAATCATCAATTAATTTTCATTATTTTTTTCATTTTTTGTCTCAAAAACATAGGTTATGACCCCAGTTTGGAATGAGCTCATTGAGCTCATTCCAATGAGGGTTCATAACCTATGTTTTTGAGACAAAAAATTAGTTATTCAAGAATTTTTTTTGCAAGTGTCGTCTCCTTTTCATGTTAGGAAAGGGGTTAAAGGAGACCTACACAAAAAATATTTGCACTTCCCTTAATGGAAATCAAACTGGATATTGCCGGTAATCAGTAATAACAAAATTCACACCAGAAATCCTACATACCTTTTCTTGTACAATAGAAACAAAGGGTAAAATCAGCAAACAGTTCTTCTTTTTACACAACATTTCTCTCAAAATCAGTATTTCAGCAACTAATGTTTTACCTCCACTGGTTGGCAAAGAGTAAATAAAATTCCTCCCTTCTAGTACTGCTGGTAGTCTGAGACACTCGTCTTGCCATTCTGAACAAAAAGAAAATTACTACATATTGTCATGATGTGGCCCCTCAAAGTAGATCTTCTGTTTTCAGGCCATTTTTTGTAAAATTGCATATGGATGGGCATTTTTTTTTATTTTGGGTTTTATTTTTGTAATTATTTCTTTGCCATCAAAACTACATGTTTTTGTTTTGTTTTATGTTCAGGCCTCATAATCTACAGAATAGCATGGGTGGTGGTGTATTTCATCTCTTCAGTGCAAGAAAGCTTTGCAATGCAAAAGCAGTGCAAAGACTTGTTGCACTCAAGGGACAAATTTATCAATTTTATTAACTTGTGTTAAACATCATACATAAACCATTTTTTTCCTAGTTTACATTGGTTATAATAAACAGAGCATGCGACAGCCAAAAGGACTGGTCATGCAAAGGCCTGGAAAACAAATTTTTATCTTTTTTAGGCCTCCAAGGCTAATTAACAGACTTGATGGATTTTAGATAAAACAAGCCAAGACCAAAACCGGGTCTGGACCTGCGTCGCTGCATGCAATTGAATCGGCAAACAGGAAGTGGCTGCACGGCAGATCTGAAAATTGCATACACGATACAACTGATCATTATCAGGCTCCAGATGAAATATAAAATCAATCCCCTGCATAGAAGCTGAGAAAAGTTTGACGAAAAATTTCAATGGTCAGTGGGTACAGTAAAATTTCAAAGTATCGGCAAACAGGAAGTGGCTGCACGGCAGATCTGAAAATTGCTTACACGATACAACTCATCATTATGAAGCAGCAGACCAAACATAAAATCAATCCCTTGCATAGAAGCAGAGAAAACCTTGACGAAAAATTTCAATGTTCAGTGGGTACAGTAAAATTTCAAAGTATCGGCAAACAGGAAGTGGCTATACAGCAGATCTGAAAATTGCTTACACGATACAACTCATCATTATGAAGCAGCAGACCAAATATAAAATCATTCCCTTTCATAGAAGCCAAGAAAACTTTGATGGAAAAAGTGTTTTGGACGGACTGACGGACGGATGGACGGACTGATGGACGGACAGACTGACTGACGGAGGGAGTCGAGCGGTTACTAGACCTGCTCTGCCGCTGGCGACACAGGTAAAAACTACATGTACACACAAGTGGCAATTTTTGTTCAGTTGTCTGTTGTAGTTTTATTTATTTATTTATTGCTGCTTAATGCTACATTTGCAGCTAAGGCTATATTGTTGCGGGTCTATTGTAGACAAATGTATTCATTTTTTGTTAGTGTTTAAGGTTACTTTCAGCATCACTAGCTATATTATACCCACAACACAAGTATAAAGTCAAGCCAATTGTTTATTCCTGTGCTGCTCACTTTAGTTAACTTGCAACCCAGATGTTGGTTACCAGGTCCTATTTTTCCATTAAAGCAGAACCTTTCTACCACAATAAACAAGCACTGCTCCACTTCCAAAGGTTCCACAGAAGGTACATGTACAGTACCGTAACTGCAAAAGTGGACACAACATTTTGATCGGGTCGTGACTGGGTCACAAATTGCAATCTGGTGAAAATTAATGGTTTGCTTTCATCCCCACTACACTGTAACTTCTCACTTTTCAAAACACAAAATGAGAGAACATTGAAGATTACAAACTTTTTCCATTCATTTTTTCTTGTTTTTGCAATATTTTGGGGAAGTCTCTCACCACTGGTACAGTATGGCCGCCGTGAACTGGTCACTTTCCTGGGTGGGCAATATTTTTACGGACGCAATAATATTTGATTCCAAACACTAATTAAAGGAATAATCATCAAAAATGTAATTAATGAAGCACCTGGTACAACCCGGTGCTTCATTAATTAAAAATTTTTATTACCTGGTAAACACATGCGTGGACATTACTGCCCACACGTGGATTACAGCCAGTCCACAGCAACGGTTCTCTAAGTGTGTTGTGGCCATGTCACGATCTTACACTTTTTTGTTCACAGTACTATACCTTGAAGAACTGAGATGACATCTTTACATACAGGATGTGGAGTGCTTTACCACTTAAAACACTTCAAAAGTGGATTTTCCACCCAGGGAAAAACCTGCTAATTTTGTGAAGTACATGTAGCATAAATGTACAAGTAGAAATGAATAAACAAACAATATATTGGCCAATACATGTAGAACTCAAAGTTGAAGTTCAATACTTTCTGGGTTGAACCTTGAGGTCTTCAGGCTCAAATTTGTTTGTGCTTCTTTTTCTTAAATTATAGAGAGCTAAGTTTTTCTTTGATGCCAAAATTTGTTCACATGTCTTTGCCTTGTTACAGTTTATCAGAGCTGACTTATAGGCATTCTCCCATAAATTGTAACAAGGCAAAGCCTTACAGATGAAATAAATTCACTTCGAAGATAAAGTAAACCACATTCATAGAATATGAAACCTTTACACTGTGTACCTGCACTTAAGAGTGGAGCCTAAATATTTGCTTCCAGAAACCAATCAGTTAAAGAATTGCTTTAAGTAGCATTGGACAGCATTTTGTGGTGCAAATTGAATTTCAATATCTATTTACGTTATTATATGTTCATGTATCCCAGTAGAGGTTAGGAATGATATTAATGATCTACATGTATATTTACTAGTACGGAACTGAACAGAGTTGGGCATGCTGTTTTTCTTACAGGAATTGAGTTACGCGAATGATGCAGTTTGATAGGGACAAAAGTACACTAACTCTGCATGCTATTACTTCAAAATAGTTACAATACAGTTAAAAAACTTTTAGTTTCAGCTGTACGCACAATTTCAGTCTATTACATCAAACATCATAGGCAACTGAATTAGAATGTCCACATTATAAACAGACAATGATTGCAGATGTATTAAACATCTTTAAAGCATCTATTTTAGATAAAGAAGCAACATGGCATACAGATCTAAAAAATAACTAATAAAAATTTTCTTTACAAATCAAGTTTAGTGTAACAATTAAAACTATAAAACAGTGGATATTTGAGTATTTGCGGCTTGAAAACAGCCCTGGAAAAAATGTTAGCATTAACTTTGGTAGACTTTACCTTCTCAAGAAAACAGGTTGTAACTTTCAGGTATCTTTATTCATGCATTAAATGAAAATATTCACAGAAACTAGGGCTGTCACGATTAATCGATGGTTGGTCAGTCATGCCAAAATCGATTAGTATTTTTCATTGTCAAAGAATCAGTAAATTTTACCCCGTTTTAGACATTTAATATTTAATTTGATGGTAAAAACTATTGTTTCAAAAGGTAAAAGGTCAATAATGTTGACGTTAAACCTCAAGAAGCCATTAGAAGCATTTGTCTTTTAGTAACGTTCTAAGCTTTGATGTTCTGAACTTTTGAACCATCAGTGTAATAATCAAGTCCAGTTGGCAGTTGCAAACTTGCAAAGTTCGCAACTGATGATTGGTCTTGATTATTACACTGACGGTTCAAACGTTCAGAACATCAAAGCTTTGAATGTACCTAAAAGAGGATCATCTTTGTTGTTTACTTGAGGTAGATCACTTGACTTGAACTTCACTTTTAACAACTTCAAAGAGAAGGGGGGGGGGGGGGGGGGGGGGGGGGGAGTTGGGGGGGGGGGGGGGGGGGGGTCATCTGGGTATTATTAATCGATTATTATCGATTACTTGCGATGATTAATCGATTCCTAAATTCATAAATTGTGACAGCCCTAACAGAATCTAGTACTGAAATAGTTAACCAGATAATCTGTTTGAAACCAGTTAGCTACCTAAACAATTAGAAAAACCGTCACTCGGTTATCCAAAATATTGATAGTGATCGTCATCCGCGTTTAAAGCGTAGTAAATCTGCCGCTTCTCCTTTGTGAAAGATTACACATCGAAGACATGTTGTGTATATTGAGAAATAATTGACTTTGGCATTCAAGTCTTCGTTAATGATTGGCAGTTTCCATGAGTAATGAGTAATCACAGAAACTATTCCACAGTGTGTATACAAACGAACGTTGTCGAGTACTCGACAACATTCATTTGTATACACACTACGGAATAGTTTGAGAATACTGCTTTCCAATTCCTATAGTTTTGATCCAATATTCGGTGAAATAATGGCCACGGATAACCGGAAATTATCCGGTTATCGCACTCGGTTAGTCAGTTACGAAACTGAGCCAACCGTTTCAGCCCTAACAGAATCGTGAAAAGGGACATTATTTTCATTGACATTTACATGCACACCTATTAATACATATACTGTTTGTGCTGCGAAAACCTATTAATTGAATAGCTACTTAGCTAGTCAAAATTAAACCCCAGAACTCAGGGCTTATATTTCATCTAAATTTGGGAGGATCCACTTGGATTCTCATGAAAATGGTTGCGAGAATCCATACCTGCTATGAGTGTCCCAGAATCCCATTAGGTCACCATGGTTGAATCTCTGTTGTGTACTGATAGCACATGTTAGCCCTTGACCCAACAAAGCTTTTTAATGTTTAAAATTTTAACTGAATTTGATAATTTAAAAAAAACAAAACAATATTTATCAATAAAGCCTTACAAATATGGATGCCACTGAAAATGGCTCATTCAGCCAGTTCCAATGATTGCCATATTTGTACAATTTTACTGACAAAGTATCAGGATATTTTAGGTCATGTTAGCTTTGTGTTGGTTAATTTGCTGCTGCTATGTTAGGTAAAGGGTTAAATTGACTCAATTCTATTCACGCGAATCCTACCAAAGGTGCAGCGAGAATCTCCATTGATTCTCACTGGCTTTGTTGCACATGGATTCTCTGATTCTCGCTGAAATATAAGTCCTGGAATCCTTGGTTGCTCATCTCTAACCTTTCTCTAACACTGGTTGATGCATCAGTACTACTCTGATTCTTTTTTGCATCTGAAAATTTGAAAAATGGTCACCTGATACAAGGTTGCCCCCAAAATAAGGCAACCTTATTTCAGGTTGTCCCAATTTCCAGTTTGTAAGAGCCTGTTAGTTCCTTTCCACCATATTTTGTCACTGGTATAAAATTGCTAGAGGCATTATCAATCATCTCGTTTCCTACAGATACATGACATGTGTATTGTCTCTGAATTTAGAGTTTTTTTGTTCATCAACAATTTAGTTCATTCTTGGCCAATGTGGCCTGCTTCTGATGAGGGCATTGAAAGGGAATGCTGGGTGAGAAAGATATATATTATCTTCGTCAATTCTAAATAATTAGAAAAATAAATATCATGTTACATCATATATAACCTTGGGGCTGCATTCTGAAAATACTAATTGGCCTACCATACAGTACAGCCGCCACGGACTGGTCACTTTCCACAAGTGGGTACTATCTTCATGAATGCAATATTAGATTCCAAACACTAATTATAGGAATAATCATTAAAAATTTAAATAATGAAGCACTGGGTACAACCCGGTGCTTCACTAATTAAAATTGTGCTGATGACAATTTTTATTACCTGGTAAATGCATGTGTGGACATCACTGCCCATGCATGGATTACGATAAATCCACAGCGACTGTACTGTACAAATTCATTTGGCAACCATCAATTTCTTTTAATGCAGGTAACATCACGATCCTGGGTTGAAAAAGTGGTCTCTCTATTTCAAAGGATTCATGTATTATATGGAAATAAAACTATTAAAACTTCAAATACTCCATTAATTTCAGACAATTTCCACATATGATTTTCTCAGTCCACATTCCCAAATATTTTAATCTTTCCAGATGTGATTCAAGTCCCCTTGTCACCTCAACAAAGTGAAGACGTTCTTCCCATACACCCTTTTGGGGACAGATACTGAGGTGGGACTGTCGAAGTGTCACATAACTAGCCAATATAAATCAATAAATTATGGTACAAGCCTGTGGGAAGAGATTTCTTGAGTATTAACTGACTCTTGTAAGTATATTATAATCATAAATGATAATAAGAGGTGTGCATCAGAGATGCAGCCGTCAAGTTATTATGGCAATCAGAGAGTGCTGCATGTCCATAACCCAGTTATCAGTCATATCCGATCATATCCGAATTGTCAAAGCTGGAACCTTTGTTCAAATTATAATGCTAACAAGTTCAGAATCTGTTAAAATTACTTAATTAAGGCCCTTAACTCCAAAAAGAATCAGGCTGAGGCAGTTTTCAAACTCAACTGAGATATCATTGCAAAAGAACTGTATGGCAAATATTAGTAAAATAGGAGAATGTTTGTTCAAGTTATTGTGTTATTTATTTATTTATTGGTGTTTAAGGTCACATACTTATGCACAATGGCTAATCGTGACCGTGACAGTTTTACGGGTGGAGGAAGCCGGAGTACCCGGAGAGAACAACCGAGCAACGACGAGCAGCTGTCAGCTCTACAACATCGTAACTCTGAACTCTGCACCGCAGCACAGGCAGGGTTAGATTGGTTGAAGACATGCGCACCATCGACGTGCAATACGCCTCAGTACACAGCGTCATCGTGCCCCCATGTAGGCAATCGGGGTGAAGTGTCTTGCCCAAGGACACAACGCGGTTGCCGCAGGTGGGATTCGAACCGAGGACCTCTCGGCTTGCAGCCTGCACCTCTACCAACTGAGCCACCGTGCCCCCAAGTTATTGTGTTAATGAGCTAAAACTTTGTAAAAATTGACTATGAAGATCCATCACTCTGTAATGAAAAATTGGGCCATGCCAGTTTTCAAACTCACTTGAGATATTATTGCAAACGGCCTGATTGGCAAATATTAGTCAAATCGGAAAACGTATGTTCAAGTTATTGCGCTAACAGTGTGAGGATGCCAAGAAGCCTGCCCATCCACCCGGACACCTGTACGCCTGCACCGATGTAGATTAAATAATCAGTCTCCATTGGATACATTGTCGATCCTTGAGCCACTCAGGTCGATCCTCGAGCCACTCAGGAATGACTAAAATAGTCCAAATATCATGCCTTTTCTTCAGTTGATCTTAATGTAAAACATGGAGCTCCCCTTTGGAGCCTCTTAATACAACCTATGTGGATTAATTTTAGTTATACACCGCTAGAGAGTACTTAATAACAAATTTCTATTTCTTCAGCTGCACGTCCAATTCCCATAGGGAGCTCAAATATTAACCCAGGCACTCGATTTGAACAAACATGAATCTCACCCAACTAGAGATGTTGTCAGTACAGTCGCAATGGATTGGTCGTGTAATCCACGTGTAGGCAGTGATATCCACGCATGCGTTTACAAGGTAATATGAAGTACCATCAGCAAAATTTTAATTAATGAAGCATCAGGTTGTACCCAGTGCTTCAGTAATTAAATTTTTGATGATTATTCCTATAATTAGTGTTTGGAATCTAATATTTTTGCGTCCGTGGAAATATTGCCCACTCGTTGAAAGTGCCCAGTTCACAGTGGCTGTATTGTATACCAAATATGAAAACATTCTGACTGGTGGATCTGAAGAAGATTTTTAAAAATTATCCCTAAGATTCCACTAAGTTAAAATTTGGGCTTTCATAGGACGCCCAAATATATAACCTAGGGACTTGGTTTGAACAATCTTGAATCTGACCCTCAGAGCAATGATGTGTACCAAATATTAAAAGATTCTGTCTGGTGGTTCTGAAGAAGAATAAGATTTTTAAAGATTATTCCCCATATTGCTCGAAGTAAAAAATTTGGGCTACTGTATTAAGCCGAAATACGAACCAAGTGGCTTCATTTTAACAAATCTGTACCTGACCGCCCTATGGATGCTGTATACCAAATATCAAAAGATTCTGACCATTGGTTCTGTAGAAAAATTTGTTAAACACTTTTGCAAAAATGCTGACTCAGCATTTTTTTTATCCCCCCCCCCCCCCCCCCCACCAGAACGCTAGGGCTGTCGCGATTATTTGACTAACCATCGACTGTTGCAGTAGTTGACAGTTTTTATTTTTAGTCGATCACCCTTCATTTTTAAAGTGGTACAAGTCAGATTAAAATTGTGCTGTGTAATGATATAAATTAACAGATTAACCTTTGTAATGTCTTGCCATAGTTACTTGTAATATCCCATGACCTTTGTTTTCCGCATTATTGTGCAACAACGTAATTTTGAAAACACTGAGCCTTGCCTTTTGATCAATCTCTGTTCTCTGTTGTATTAATCAGCACTCGTTGATCAGTACTAAAGAGATTTGTTCAAACAGTGCATCTTTTAATAACTGCAGTTTGGAAAATCACTGCACAGTAAATAGAATCGTTGGTCTTGTATACTTGAACAACCCTCTTTGGAATAATTGGAACTGCAAAAGTGAGAAAATTTTCACAAGACCCACAGTGGTAACTTCACTTGTAGTATTAAGGTGTAACTTGTGTTTGAGTGGAGGGGGCTTCATATTCAAAATTTCTGAATATTATTTACATAAAAG
This sequence comes from Pictodentalium vernedei, assembly GCA_031216915.1. Taxonomy (NCBI): domain Eukaryota; kingdom Metazoa; phylum Mollusca; class Scaphopoda; order Dentaliida; family Dentaliidae; genus Pictodentalium; species Pictodentalium vernedei. Next base: position 168,648,116 of record CM062294.1, read on the forward strand.
AAACATTTGCACAAATGTTCTTCTATTTAAATTCTTCAAATCAATCAGAGTCTGCCAGAGATATTCCGGTATTTCTATTTTATCAAGATGCAGAAAGGTACATATTCAAACATCGTCAGTTTTAAATTTATTTTGTAAGTATATAAGAGATTGTTGAATTCATGGGAATCGACTATTAATCGACTAACCGTCGACTATGAAAACTGATAGTCGAGACAGCCCTACGGAACACCCTGACATAAACGATGGCACTATTTTACAATTCAGTTCTACTGGTCCTAAGGATGCTTCATACCAAAAAACAGCTCTCTGTTCCATGTGGTTTGGGAAATATGGGCATTTGAGAATATTCTATTCTCAGCTCCCATGGTTCCCACGGGGACAGAGACATTTCTTTCTGCATTAGTCATGTACTTTTGACTCAATAATACCACATACCAAATTTAGTTCAAATCGGACCATCGGTTCAGAAACTTTGGGTGAAAGAAATTTTGGGTGCCAAAAATCTTGCCCCGCCCATTACAAAGGCTAATATTAGATCAAATATTGTAAGTCATTGTACCCACTTGTTCATGAGATGATTTTTTAAATATCTGGAGCATTTTCCCCCACCCCCTCCCTATGGGGCTGGGCATGTTGAGTTGAACAAAAATGCAATACCCCTTCAGGACCATCAATCACAAAAACTTTCACTTGAATTGGCCCAGTGGTTTTGGAGAAGACCAAAAGATGGTGTTGACAGACAACAGACGGAGAGTGATTAGAAAAGCTCAGCTTGACTTTGTCAAGGTGAGTTAATAAAAAAATAGAAGGCTCTTATTAACAATTATAAAATAACTTCATGATTATTATTTACTCACTGTTTATTATCTTCCTGAAGAATTATAAAGATTAAGCAAGATAAAAAGATTAAGCAACAAAAACATGTCTTGATAATAATCAGATTAAAAGGATAAACTCAGGGGTTCTTTTGGATGTCTACAGGGGCCGAATATGGGCCCCTTTCCCAATGGTATTTTGGCAGGATTTTCCCCAATTCAAACCAAAAATTTCCAAATCTCAGTCCTCATTCAAATAAAAATTTAATTCTTCTTTAATTCTTGAAGGTTTAAAAGGCAGTTTTTAAAGGCAAGTCTTGACTGCCTACATAGGCAGCCAAGACTTGGCTAGACACAACTACAAAGCCACAAAATGTAGATTATCACAAATATATCTTGATCATTTAATAGTGTAAGAAGAATTTATTTAATAGAGATTACAGAGACTGATCATTATTTTAAGTGACTGGTCTTTGTTATAAAATGTACTACATGCACTATACATGTAGCAGCTTCTGTATTAAATGTATTATATGTTCTCAGTTCAATATGAAGGTGAGATTTCTTATTCTTTGTGTGTTTCTTCTCCCAAACAAATTCCCAATTGGAGCCTTCACGATGTGAATTTTCCCAATTGCATGGGACCTAGACCCTTTCCCAAAGAGGGCAGAAGAATCCCTGAAACTATTAATTCTGTTCACCCATATTAAACAAAGAGCCATGGTTATAACTGTTGCCTAAACATTATTTGACATGTGTGAATTATGTCTGACCTGTGTCTTCCGACAGCAACTTTTATAAACCATAAACTGTAAAACCTTTAAGACCTACAATAATTATATTAGTGTTCAACAGATGATCGGAATTGGCCACCACAATCAGCCGATTGTAGGCGATCAGATGACAATGGCATTGGCTTCTGGAACATCAGTTCAACCGAATGTTGCCAAGCATTTTGTGATGATTCATAAACCACATTTTATTATCTTCTGCAATTGTTCAATTGTTAATGTAAAATGATGTCAATGAGACCATTCAATAAAGTGGAAAAACCACCACAATGTGTATTCTTAATCTCTCTAGACACCCCTTTACAGGAAATACAAGTTAAACAACTTATAAAGCTTACAAATGAGCATACTTGCGGCAATCGCCAGTTCATACCGGAAAAGTGAAGGTTGCACTTCAGTGACTCAGGTCGCTGCAAAAATTACCAGTTGCACGCACGTGAATGGTAAACGTGGCTCTGGAGCCACGTTTACCGCCCACGTGTGTACGACTGGTAATTTTACTGGACCTGAGGCAATGGAGTTTCAGAGTGTGAAATATGTTCAATTTAATGTAGTTCTTTCGAGACTCAACTTATTTAGTAGTGAATGGACTGTAAACACTGTAAAATATATGTATGTTCAATTTAATGTAGTTCTTTGTGAGCCTCAACTTGTCTAGTAGTGCATGGTATTACAATTGGAATCGAAATCGAAAGATTGTGAGCTCAAATAACCAGTAATCGGTCAGTAGCCATTTTTGGTAATCGGTTGAACCCTAAATTATATGGGTGCCTAATTTTGGAGCTTAACGCTGTATTTTTGGTGCCAAGTAATTTTTTGTAGTGCAAATGGTACCAATGGCACTAGACAGTGTGAACACTGGTGACAACCAGAGAGAATACTATCATGATTTGATCGAGAATGCTTTGGTGATGACAGCAGGGGTGTAGCCAGCATAAATAAAGTGGGATGGGGACAAAATATATATATCTGCTGCCAATGGCATTTGATTTCACCTTGTGCTGTGTTAAGAGTGAGCATCTTCCATACATGTAGATGGTACTTAATCCCAACTGCTGACTTTGGGCCACGGTGGAGATGTGTACTAAGGAGTACTGTATGGCGATGGTGCATGTCTTCAACCAATGCTAACCCTGCTTGTGTGGATTCCATACGTTGGGGAGTCTGACAGTTGCTTGCCATTACTTGGTGGTTCTCTCCATGTACTCCAGCTTCCTTCAACCATTAAAACTGTCGGACATGAGGTGATCATGGCTGTCAGAAGTGTCGTTAAACTGCAATAAATAAATAAAAAAAATAAACAAATAAAAATTCTGCCCACTGGTTCTGCAGAAGAAGATTTTTTAATAATTTTTCTATAATTCATACGGTGCTATCAGAGTTATGCCCCATACAGAGCCCCCAAGGGACGTGGCCATTTCATTTGAACAAACATGAATTGCCATATAGTAATGAACAGCCACATAACTTTTCGTGAAAATCAGACCAGTGGTTTCAGAGGAGACGTCGTTTGAAAAATGTTCACAATGACGGACGACGGGCGGCGGATGGCAAGTGGCAAGTTGAGCTCCCTTTGGTGAGCTAAAAACTTGTTGGTGACAAGTCCATAAATGTGACAGAAATTATCCGAATGACATGCACTATTGAGAGGGTGAAGACATCAAGAAGATACACTTGCATACCAAGTATGGTGTCATTCCATCAAGTATTTTAGGAGTTATGGTGTTTTTTTAAACTCATTAGTGACAGACCGACCGACCCACAGACCAACCAACAGGCAGACTGACATTGCCACATATAGAGCTGCTCGTCGCAGCTAAAAATCAGTGCGGGAGAAAATGAACACCTTTCAGGGATTTCAGGCATGAATATACAGAAAGAGAGGACAATTAGAGGGAGAGTTATAGATCCCCAGTGTCTGAAACCTCTCTGGCAGCAATTCCCCCCATGTGGCTACACTGCTGAATAACAGCACTACAGTACAGTTGCCGTGTACTGGTTTTAATCCATGTGTGATCAGTGAAGTCCACGCATGCATTTACCAAGTGATAAAAATTATCATTAGCAAAATTTTAATTAATGAAGCACTGGGTTGTACCCAGTGCTTCATTAATTAAATTTTTGATGATTATTTTTATAATCAGTGCTTGTAATCTAATATTATTGCATCCAAGGATATACTGCCCCCCTCCCCTCCCCCAACCCCAAGGAAATTGACCAGTCCACAGGGGCTGTTCTGTATATTGATTAACTCAAAACAAATTCATGCTCTTCATACATGTTTAAATTTGCAGTCGATATATTTACCATACAATTTTTTGATCCCTCGTAGCGATTCATATAACTTCTCCACTTTGGATGGCAATCCATAAAATGGCCCAATATCAACAGTGTTGCCTTCTTCCAACACAACCTGCGCATCCAACTGAGCCTTCTTCAACATCTGTCTTCTCAGATGTTCACTGTATGTCATCTGTGGTGTCTTAATGCCGGCATTTTCCTGTAGTCTCCTTTTTATTTTGTTTGCAAGTGACGTTGAAGCAGGAGTGGAAAAATCATTTCTTACAAAAACATTCGGTGTTGAATGAATGCAAGACTTTTCAACTTGCTTGTTTGGAGTATTTGGCTGATATTCAATGATATTCACATTCAAGTCTTGAGCCTCAATTCCTGTCTTTTCATTGGCTCCATTATTTCTATCCTCACATATGTCACCAATAAAAGTAGACACTTTGTTATGACTAAAGTACCCAGAATCATGACCAGCATGTTTCTTTATGAGAATTGAGTTTTTATTCCGACATGAGACTCCTTCATCACTGCCATCATTAAAGCTTTCACCAAACATATCACTAAATGAATCATTATTATCTGTGGCATTATGTTGTCCAGATTCACTCCCAGAAATGTTAGACACCAAACCTTTATCACTATTAATAGTATCACAATTTTTTGCTGAGGTCAGAATGTTATTTTTATGAATGTTGCTTTGAGCTCTCTTACTATATGATGATGATGATGATGTGGGATTCTTACATGTAGTGTTCACTGAATGCTCGATGCCTAAAATATCTATTTCTGCTAACATGCAGTCACTATTGTTCAAGTTATCTCCCTTATCCTCTTTTCTTTTACTTTTATTGATGACCTGAAAAAAGAATCAATGTATATATACTACTCAAAGTTTGCTAAGCACCAAGTACATCCAACTACCTGTTTTACGTTTTAGTTAAAATATTGTAAGGAAAAGTCTATATATTTTTTATTTAATTATATCTTTAATGATTTAACCCTTTACCTAATAGAAAAGCAGACGACACTTGCAAAAAAAATTCTTGAATAAGTCATTTTTTTCATTTTTTGACTCAAAAACATAGGTTATGACCCCTCGTTGGAACGAGCTCGATGAGCTCGTTCCAACAAGGGGTCATAACCTATGTTTTTGAGACAAAAAATGAAAAAATAAAAAAAATTAATTGGAGATGTTTTAGAATAGCGCTGGCCGGTTTGGGCCATTACGTTGGGTAAAGGGTTAAGTACAGAAATTAAGATTTTATTTGTGTTTGACATTATTTTTTAGCTTTTGAATACGATAACCATGGAAAATGTATATTATTTGTAAAAGAGAAAATTTTTCAAATTTGCCAAAAAGTTGACGGAGCGAACTGGTATGGGTTCAATATCGAGTATGAGACCCCTTACTGTTAATCACAGCTTGACAACGCCTTCTCATGATCCCAATCAGGTTTGTGACAGTCCTTTGTGGGATGTTGTTCCATTCTTGGACCAGCATGGCACCAAGCTCCTGGACACTTCTTGGCTGATTGGATGGGCTGAAATTGCAAGCTTCAACTCATTCCGGACATATTTGATTGGATTGAGGTCAGGGGATCTTGCTGGCCAGTCCATATCAACAGTGCTCAATCCCCTCCCTGTCAGTACTCCAAAACAGCATGGGCAACATGAGGATGGGCATTATTGTCCATCAGAATGAGTCTATCACCCACTGCACCTGCATACAATCTGACAAGGACATCTAGGATCTCATCAATATACCGCTGTTCAGTCAGTGTACCATGTTCAAGAACACAGAGCTCTGTATGTCCATCCCTGCTGATGCCGCCCCAGACCATGATTGACCCTCCATCCTAGTGGTCATGCTCAGCAATGTTGGCTGCATGGAATCGCTCTCCTGGCCTTCTCCATACCCTATAACGCCTATATGTGTGGTCTAGGCAGTACCTTGACTCATCTGTAAAAAGGACAGTTCGCCAATCTTCTCTGGTCCATCCAACGTGGTCCATGACCCATTCATTTTGTGCATGGCGGTGGTTCTGGGACAGCAGAATGCATATACATGGTCTTCTCGATCAGGGACCACCTTCGTACAACCTTGCCCGGATAGTCTGCGTCAAAACATTTACCCCGGATGCATTCTGAAGGTCAATGCGAAGCTGGGGTGCTGTGGCAAAGCTGTTCCCACTGGCCTGAATGATCAAAAACCGGTCTTCAGCTGCAGATGTTGCCCTGTCTCTGCCACCACCATGCCGTCTTACTGGTGTGCCATACTGCTGAAATATTGCCCAGACTCTGGTGATCACACCAAACTGACGATGCGTAGCCCCTTGCTCCACAATTACTACAGCCCGCCACATTTCTGCTTCAGACAAATGTCTTCTTACATTTGCATTTGCCATATTTAATCATCAAATCACAAGGGTTTGTGTTGAAATGAAAACTGAATACCCTACACATGTCATGTACATGTAGACAGTACACGAAAACATCATGAAAGTTAAAAAATTTATAGTAATTTATATATTTTTTGTACTTACCAATGACCCAGACATAGCTGGTGCTAACTCTTAAAATACTAAGGCCAAACACAAATTTTGCCCCCCAATCCCCAAAATTTGCATCTAAAACCAAAGAAATCATGTCCTGACGGTCCTCCATACTTTGCCCTTACTGCGCATGCGCAGTGTCAAGGACGTTCCGAAATTGGCACCAATTATCATTCTTACAAGCAGTGCCTGGTCAGCACTATGTACTCAGCGGGGAGGTATGAGTTCCCAACTCCTGGGAGGGCCATCCCCGTCTGGGTCATTGGTAAGTATAAAAAATATATAAATTACTATAAATTTTTTAACATTTTTATACTGTACCAATGACCCAGACATAGCTGAATAGTAAAAAGGCTGGAGGGCCTAGGACATAGAGGAAAATCCAATAAGCTCAACTATATAACATAGAGTCAAAACCCTCAAGGAGAAAAGGGGTATTAGGCTTTACATGTATCTTTCTTATTTTATGATAAATTAGAAAGATACAATACCCTTCATAATTGAGCACAATAACATTCATGTTCTCTATTAACATCCAGTATAACCCTTTATACTAATTATTTTTAAAGTAAGCCAATAAATAAAGTTAGTCCAGAGAATTGAGACTCTTTATATTCATTAAAAGTGTCCGAGGATTGTATATTAACGCCCGTTTGACACTTGACATATACAAATGCTTCACACCGAGCTACACTTTAAAAATATGACATGAATGAATTTTTAACATTAATATTACACTTTAAAACCATCCCAGAAACGACTCAGAATTACTGACTCCGGAGGAGGAATTCCCTTGCTTTTCATTATAAAGCAGGTGACCTAAGGGAACACCCTCCCCCCCTCCCTTCCCCTTGCCCTGGGTAAAATAGCCCAGAGCGAAGAGGGCAGCAGGACGGAGTCACTGCTGGAACAGAAAGCCTGCATAACTATAGTTGCAACTGTTTAGTGGACGACATTCTGAGCAACAGATAACGGACCTTAACAATGCAGGTCTCCAGAAATGGACTCAATATTTCTGAGATAAAAATTTGTGAATGTGGATGGCTGAGACCAATAAGCAGCCTTCATTAAATCTGTAATAGCAACACTATTTGCATAAGCCCAAGATGTAGAAAGAGCTCTTACTTCATGAGCCAAAATCTTAAGCACAGACTGCTGAGTAGAAGATAAATTTTCATAAGCAGTACGGATAGTTAATTGAATCCATCTAGCAATAGAATGGACCGAAATGTCCTTTCTATTAGGCATCAGAGACAGAAAGAAGCGTTTTCGTCCCTTTCTGATAAACTGAGATCTTTGTTTATAAATATGTAAAGCTCTAACAGGACAGAGTAAAGGCCTACACCCGTCTGAAGACGGCAGAACCTTAATAACAATAGGTTCCGGATATTTATTAGGAGCCTGATTCTTAGCTAAAAATCCAACATTAGTAGTGAAGGTGATAGTGTTCCCGACACTACGATAGTGAGAATCGTCCACTGATAGTGCATGAAGCTCACTGACTCTTCTAGCAGAAGAGAAAGCTAAGAGAAAAGCTGTCTTATAAGACAAGAATTTGAAATCTACTGTCCCAAGAGGCTCAAATGGCTTTTCCTTCAGTTTAAGAAGAACCCAAGCTAAATTCCACTTAGGAATTAATCTAAGAGTTCTGGGTCTATTTATCGAGAAGTTTCTAACTCACTTAGATAAAGAAACATTAGGTCCAATTTGTAAACTATCGTGGTGTGCATAGGTATCAGATAACATAGACCTATAACCCTTAATAGTAACAGGCTGCAGTTTGATCTCGTCAAACAAGTATACTAGAAAGTTTGCAATGTCTGGTATGGAGGGATCAAAAATATCAACAGAATGATCCCTACACCAACGAAGAAAAACCTTCCACTTAGCCGCATAGTTTAGCGAAGAGGAGGTCCTCCTACAGTTAGAAATCGCGTCCACTGCTCGTCCTGTAAAGTGCTTGCCATGCAAGAAGGACCGCACAACGGAAAAATGTGAAGGTTGAGACCTTGCGGGTTGTGATGAAGTTGACGCGGTTTCCCCTGCGAAAGAAGATCCTCCCGTGGAGGAAGCTTTCGCGGTAGGTCCCACAGCAGACACCTGAGTAGATTTATCCATGGTCTCTGTGGAGATAGAGATGCTACTAACAGAATCTTGCATTGAGATTGTTTTATCTTTAGCAATACTTGCTGAATTAACGGCGCTGGAGGATACGCATTTCCTATCATTCCGTCCTATGAGATCGATAGAGTGTCTACTGCAAATGCTCTTGGATCCGGACATGGTGACACATACGTCTGCAACTGATTGCTGAGATGTGTCGCAAATAAGTCTATCATTGGCCGTTCCCATTGGTAGCAAATCTGATTGAATACCTGTTTGTTGAGAGTCCACTCCGACGGCAACAAGCGACCCTTCCGTGAAAGGGAGTCTGCTAGTACATTCAGACGACCCGGTATATGACGGACCGAAAGTAGAACTTGATGTTCTAGAGCAAACAGAAGGATTCTCTCCGTTAAATTGAATAACGGAATGGAATGAGAGCCTCCCTGGTTCCGGATATACACCACTACTGTCGTATTGTCGGACAGGATTTGGACATGAGCTTTCTGAATAATGTCCATCCAATGACGTAACGCAAGCCAAATTGACATCATTTCCTTGATGTTTATGTGCTTGCTTAGAAACTGTGGATCCCAAAGACCCTGGCACCTCGAATCCGTTGGGATCAATGATGCACCCCAACCTGTTTGACTGGCATCCGTCATAATCGTGAAACTCGGATCCGGCAACTGCAGCGGAACTCCTTGAGTCAACCACTGAATGTTTGCCCAAGTCTGAATCTCTTGTTTCACTTGATCTGACAAGAGAACGTCTATGTCGAGCGAATGAATCTTCACACTCCAATTCTGAGTCAAGAAAATTTGGAGAGGACGAGTGCGTAACCGCCCCATCGGAATGAGATCCGCAGCGGCTCCGCACAGACCTATCAGTCTCATGAACTCCCTCGGTGTGACTTTGTCTGCATGAAGACAATAGCGTGCGTAACAACTGACTAATTTCGCTCTGGTTAACGGCAGACGAACGAGATTGTTGTGCGTCTCGAAGCTCATTCCCAGATGAGTGAATGACTTGGACGGCACCAGATCCGACTTCTCCTCGTTTATAACAAAACCGAGATGTCGGAGCAATAGAAGCAGATTCTGCACATCGTTCTGAAGCGTTAACTCGTTGCCGTACCTCTGAAGAATGTCGTCCAGGTAGGCCGACGTTACCGCAGATGAATGAGCTCGGAAATATATCACTACCGAGTTCATTACCGGAGTGAAAGCCCAGGGTGCTAGGTTCAATCCGAAGCACATCGCTCGGAATTGATACACCACTCCTAGGACTGCGAAGTGTAGATATTTTCTGAATGTCGGATGTACCATGACATGAAAGTACGCATCTTTGAGATCTATGCTTGTAGCATAATCGTTCACCCCGAATACTCGCTCTGACCGACCGAATCGTCTCCATATAGAACTTCGGAGCGACGATCAGCTTGTTTATCCAGCTCAAATCTATGACTGGACGGAATGAGCCGTCTGGTTTCGGAACCAGAAACAGATGGCTGTAGAATCCCGGTGTTTCCTGGTCTTCTACGACCTCTACTGCATTCTTCATTAAAAGAGACTGCACCTCCGATAACAGAGCGTCTCTTTTCTGCGGATTTGACGGAAGTTGAGTCCACTTTGGACTTCGAGTTAAAGGAGGCTTTCGTTTGAAGCATATTCTTAGACCTTCCGAAATCACCCCTCTCACCCAAGGGTCATCTGTAATCGACGCCCACTCTTCTGAAAAACTTGACAACCTTCCGCCAACCGGAACACGATAGAGGTTGAAACCATCACCTCCTGGACCTGCGGGAGGAGAAACCACGTCCTCCACGACCCGCACCTCGTCCCGTCGACCTTGGGGCGTCCGACCGGTTGTCCCGGCCTGAAGGACGTCCCGCACGGGAGTCGCTGCCTTGACGGTCTCTTGAATAAGACCAAGAGGACGCACCGGAACCTCTATAGGAACCTCTCTTGGGCGCATTAGTCCCAGAAGTGCCTGTCTTACTCTTTTCTGCCGTATCCGACTTTTTGGAAGCGGATTTAAACAGCAGAGAATCCAAAGCTTTCTTAGTAATTTTATCGTAGATTGCAGAAAGCTTGCCGTCGAAGAGAAGCTCTCCAGAGACCGAAGCGACTCTGAGAGAGTTCTTCACCTTACTATCCACGCGTGTGGATGTAGCTAGGGCTGCGTCACGTCTAACCAACTCCAGGTTTGCCACTGAAAGGGCAGAGTTATACGTGGAATAAGCTACTGCCCTTGAAAGAAGTCTTAAAGAGGATTGTATATCCTGGAATTCTTTCCCTTGAAGACGTAGTGATAATGCCTTAGTAAGGTGGACTGCATAAGATAAAGCATCTAAACTGGCCCTGTTAGACGTAATTGTCGTATCCAACACCGCGGTTGGAATGGACGTAGACGACGGTAATGACAATTCTAAGTCTTCCTCGTCGTCAAGATGCAGAGAAACTCTCGGAACACCCTGTCCTGCCGTATCGAATTTATTCATTGAATTAATGAAAGGCAGGTTAAGAGCATTGGCGGACAAGAAACCAGCTTTGCCTGTTTTGGAAGCAAGCTTGAAGATAGCGTCGTTCAATAATTCAAATGTTCTTGTGACATTATTGGACTGAGACGGAAACTCAGGGACGATGTCTCTGAACCACTCGAAGAATTCAGTGTCCAATGATGCTATCAGTCTCTTATCCGGTACCGCAGCAGTCTGGCCCGACGGAACAACTTGAGGAAGGAAGTGCCGGATGAAATCCACAGCAGCTTTATGTTGTTCCGAAAGGGATAGCTCCAAGTCATCAGTATCCCTTTCGCCATCCGGTCGGACCTCACGATGCTCCCGGTCGTCCGCACCCGATGCTTCGGCGGAGCGTACCGACCCAGCGCCGTCGGATAATTCCCGATCCGACACCGATTCTGTCGATTGCTGGGATGCTGCGATAATTTGTGCTATCTGAGCTAGCATGTCCGTCATCGAGGCCTGCGGAGTAGCGGTCTTTCGGTGCTTAGCCGCGGGAAGCTCCGCATCAACTGACTCCCGCATACTCTTCCTATGCGAACGTCCGGAGTCTACCAGCCTCGTGTCCCTGGCTACCGGATGGCGTGACGTGGTCGCCGATGAATCCCTAATCGGCGAAGCTGGTAGAATATCTGTGGTCACATAGCCAAGGTGCAGTCGTGTGCGCTGCTGAGAGGATGAGGAAGCCTGAGCAGTCTCAGCGGACTGCCTATACAACGGAGCGTCCTGAGCGACGGATGTTTGCTCTGCTTGCGACACATTTTGTACCACAACATCTGGTCCCAGATGTTGTTGTACGAGAGAGGGGCCTCTCTCGCTCGCGGCCCGGCTGGACCTGGACGAGCTAGGAACCGGACTAGAAGGCTTCCTCCGATCTCTCCTTTTATCCGCCGTCACTGGGTGTGCACCTTGTATGTTTATAGTGCTCGCATCACCCAACATTTCTTCCCGTGGATCGCAACGGACGAACCCGGCTGCCGAACCATTCGGTGAATGGACGCTACACCGGGCGAGCTAGCGGACGACAGCCCCGTCGATCCTACTAGGGACCTCTTAGGCAACTGTCGTATCTCCATGAGCACTTTTGCCGCTAGCTCTGCATTCAATTGTGACGACGGAAGTGCACTTTTGGAGGATAACATGGAAACATCACCCTGTTCTTGTCCCTCTGAAATCGAAACTGATAGACTAGAGTGACCCTGTGGAGAAAGGACCAGCATGCCCCTTTCCCCGCTAACAACATACCGTGACACACGTTTCCAATGTTTATCATCCCAATATTCACATATTGAACAGGAGTTAGTGCGAGTACACTGACTACAATTAATACAATGATCATGAAAGTCAGAGGAAGATTTCTTCCTATTACAATTTGAACAATATCTTTTCACTGTGAAAAGACAACAACAAGTCCTAGTACTCGCACAAACCCCTAAAAACAAAGATACATAATAACATGATCCATTAACATTGAAAAAACAATTGAAATCAAAAATAATTTTTGAAAAATATTTTTTCAGCAAAGCCCAAGTTTCTGAAAAGTAATGTTGAGCCCCAATGGATCCCAAGGCTAAGTGTGGACAAAAATTTTAAAATTATTTTAAATAATTAATGCAACACTTACGGATAATAATAATGTATCTTATAATGAGATAAACTACTCCAAAGGCAAAAAGCCCCCCAAAAGAGACTGTTGCCAATGTAAACAAGAAGTGTATAAACACTAGAAAACATGACTCCAGGCACTGACAATCCTGGCCCGAAATCAGTTATCAAAATACACACTATCTGATGCAAAACAGAGACTTCCAGGGAAGAATCTGCAGAACATCAGATGGTAGATGCAGAACACAACGTCTAAACACCCATGGGTGAAAACGTAAGCATGGGGAAAATAACAGAATTCATTCTGTTACCAAGCTAATTCTCCCAAGAAATTTTAGTAGTAATCTTACTCAAAAATATGCCAAAAGCATGGGAGAATAGCAAGGGGGTACTTACAGGACAAGGGAAGAGGAAACACTAAATAAGCAGTTCAACTTCATAGCAAGAATGACAACAACATGCCCATGCCTCGAAAATAGGCAACTTAACATAATTTCATTACAAAATTTTAAGTTACAGCCCTGAATATTTTCTGTCACTCCTTTTTCCTCTCCTCCTTCTATATCCTCCTTAGAATCACCATTTCTCCAATATTTATGTGTCTGGCATCATTTAAACTGAGATTTACAAGCACAAAGATCAGTGAGATGTTAACTGATGAAGGGCCAAACAAAGAATGATAATTGGCACCAATTTCGGAACGTTCTTGACACTGCGCATGCGCAGTAAGGGTAAAGTATGGAGGACCTTCAGGACATGATTTCTTTGGTTTTAGATGCAAATTTTGGGGATTGGGCGCAAAATTTGTGTTTGGCCCTAGTATTTTAAGAGTTAGCACAGCTATGTCTGGGTCATTGGTACAGTATAAAAATATCGAGGGGTGCATTCTTTCCATGACTGTCATGAAAGTCTGCCCGTCAAGAGAGCTAATGTAAACACTGGGAACCATCTCAATACAATCCTCATTCATATCAACCAAAAATATCGCAAATATGTCACAAGCAAATTTCACAATGATGTGTCAAATATTTGGCGCTTAGCAAACTTTGAGTAGTATAGGCTTAGCACCATGTTATAGATGGTGACCTACTAACAGGTTCTGATGTTTATTTATTTATTGTTCTTTAAGGTTATTTTCAGCATCTCTGATTATATTATGACAGCAACAGATCTAGAGGAATGAAGTCAACTTTATCTAATTGTTGATACATGTACCTCTGCACCAAATTTAGAGGACTTTTGGCTCCGAGTCCTATTTGACAAGTTAAGCAGAACTTTTTTACCACAGTAAACGAGCAGTGCTTCACTTCCCAGAGTTCCCACCTGGCAAGATCTTATATTCAGCTCTTGCTGAGGGCTTGTATTTCATTTAAATTTGGGTGAATCCATTTGGATTCTTGCAAAAATAGTTGGGAGAATCCATGCCTGCTATGAGTGTCCCAGGATCCCATTAGGCCATCATGGTTGAACCACTGCAGTATACTGATCAGTTTTTAAAAAACAAGAGGCCCCAGGGGGCCTGAGGGCACTCACCTGACATGGTAGCCTAAATATCAACCCAGAGAATTGATTCCAACAAGTTGCATCTGCTCCTCCTAAGAAAAGCTTATACCAAATATCCAAAGATTCTGACCAGTGGATCTAAAAAAAAATGATTTTTAAAGAATATTCCTCATATTGAATCCCACAGGGAAACCATATATGAACACAGGGACTTGGCTTTAACAAACTTGAATATCACCCCCCCCCCCCCCCCCCCCCCCCCCTAAGGATGCTGCACACCAAATATCAAAACATTCCGACTGCTTGATCTGAAGAAGATTTTTAAAGAAAATTCCTCATTTTGAACTAAGTTATAATTCGGGCTACCACAATGAGCCCAAATATGAACCCAGGAACTTGGCTTGAACAAACTTGAATCTCACCCCCCTAAGCATGGTGCATACCCAATATCAAAAGATTCTTCCTGCTGGATCTTGAGAAGAAGATTTTCAAAGAAATTTGCCTGAAATGCACTAAGTTCAAATTTGGGTCCCTATACCGAGTCCAAATATAAACCCAGGGAGCCGATTTGAACAAACTTGAATGAGATCCACCCCACAATGTTGCATACCAAATATCAAACAAGAGTCCCCAGGGGGCCTGAGGGTGCTCACCTGACATGGTAGCCTAAATATCAACCCAAAGAATTGATTTCAACAAGTTGCATCTGCTCCTCCTAAGAAAAGCTCATACCAAATATCCAAAGATTCTGACCAGTGGATCTAAAAAAAAAGATTTTTAAAGAATATTCCTCATATTGAACTAAGTTATAATTCGGGCTCCCACAGGGAGAAATATATGAACCCAGGGACTTGGCTTCAACAAACTTGAATCTCATCCCCCCCCCCCCCAAGGATGCTGCACACCAAATATCAAATCATTCCAACTGCTGGATCTGAAGAAGAAGATTTTTAAAGAAAATTCCTCATTTTGAACTAAGTTACAATTCGAGCTCCTACAATGAGCCCAAATATGGACCTAGGGACATGGCTTGAACAAACTTGAATCTCACCCCCAAAGGATGCTGCATAAAAAATATCAAAAGCATTCATCTGCTGGATCTGAAGAAGATTTTTAAAGAAAATTCCTCATTTTGAACTAAGTTGTCATTTGGGCTCCCATAGTGAGCCCAAATATGAACCAAGGGACTTGGCTTGAACAAACTTGAATCTCAGCCCTCTAAGGTTGCTGCATGCCAAATATCAAAACATTCCGACTGCTGAATCTGAAGAAGATTTTTAAAGAAAAATTCCGCATATTGACTAAGTTATAATTCAGGCTCCCCAAATGTGGACCCAGGGCCTTGGCTTTAACAAACTTGAATCCCCCCCCCACCCCCCCCCCCCCCCCAAGGATGCTACACACCACATATCAAAACATTTCAACTGCTGGATCTGAAGAAAAAGATTTTTTAAGAAAATTCCTCATTTCGAACCAAGTTACAATTCAAGCTCCCACAGTGAGCCCAAATATGGACCTGGGGGCATGGCTTGAACAAACTTGAATCTCACCCCCCTAAGGATGCTGCATACCAAATATCAAAACATTCCGACTGCTGGATCTGAAGAAGATTTTTAAAGAAAATTCCTCATTTTGAACTAAGTTATCATTCGGGCTCCCACAGTGAGCCCAAATATGGACCTAGGGACATGTCTTGAACAAACTTGAATATCACCCCCTCTAAGGTTGCTGCATACCAAATATTAAAACATTCCGACTGCTGGATCTGAAGAAGATTTTTAAAGAAAATTCCTCATTTTGAACTAAGTTATAATTCGGGCTCTCACAGTGAGCTCAAATATGAACTCAGGGACTTGGCTTGAACAAAATTGAATCTCACCCCCCTAAGCATGGTGCATACCCAATATCAAAAGATTCCGCCTGCTGGATCTTGAGAAGAAGATTTTCAAAGACATTTAGGAGAGGTGGTGGTGTAGGCCTTCTGCATAACATATACTGAGCCCAAATATAAACCCAGGGGGCCGATTTGAACAAACTTGAATCAGATCCACCCCACAATGTTGCATACCAATATCAAAAGATTCTGCCTGCTGGATCTGGAGAAGAAGATTTTTTAAGAAATTTGCCTGAAATGCACTAAGTTCGAATTCGGGCTTCTATAGTGAGCATGTTGCATATCAAATATCGAAAGATTCTGCCTGCCGGATCTGGAAAAGAAGATTTTTAAAGAAATTTGCCTGAAATGCACTAAGTTCCAATTCGAGCTTCTATAGTGAGCCCAAATATGAATCCAGGGGGCCGATTTGAACAAACTTGAATCAGATCCACCCCACAATGTTGCATACCAAATATCAAAAGATTCTGCCTGCTGGATCTGGAGCAGAAGATTTTTTAAGAAATTTGCCTGAAATGCACTAAGTTTGAAATTGGGCTCCTATATTGAGCCCAAATATGAACACAGGGGGCCAATTTGAACAAACTTGAATCAGATCCACCCTACAATGTTGCATACCAAACATCAAAAGATTCTGCCTGCTGGATCTGGAGAAGAATTTTTAATGTTTTTTCCCATTGCCTACAGTGCTAAAAAGTGCTGACTCAGCACTTTTTCAAAGTCCCGAAACTGTACCCTATGATATAACTGATGGCAATTTTTTTTTAACCAATCCTTTCTGTTGGTCCGAGGGAAGCTTCATACCAAATAAAAATTCTCGGTGCCGTGCAGTTTTGGAAATATGGGCGTTTCAATTTTTTCTATTTTTAGCTCCTGCGGTTCCCACGGGGCAGCAGGAAATATTTTTTTGGCATAAATCAAGTATTTATAACCCAATAATACCTCATCTTAAATTTGGTTCAAATCTGCCTCTGGGTTCAAAAAATAGAAATTTTGGGCGGGGCAAAAATTCTTGCCCCTCTTAGAACAAAGGTAAATATTGCCCGTCAAACTTCTCTTGAACAAACTTGAGTCTACACATCAAATGGAAGCTGCATACCAAATATCAAGTCTCTGCTATTGCTGGTTCATGAGAAGAAGATTTTTTAAAATTTTGTGCATTTTGGCCCCACCCCACTCCACAATATGAGCAGAAATCCAATTTGAAGAAAAACCCAAATGCCCCTATATAACAACTACTTACATGAAATTTAATTAAAATGTGGCCAGTGGTTTAGGAGAAAGAGGCTCAAACATCACCTTCACGCAGACAGACGACGGATGGACGGACAACAGACGAAGAGTGATAAGAAAAGCTCACCCTGACTTTCAGTCAGGTGAGCTAAAAATTCTGCCTGCTGGATCTAGAGAAGAAGATTTTTTTTAAGAAATTTGCCTGAAATGCACTAAGTTCGAATTCGGGCTTCTATAGTGAGCCCAAATATGAATCTAGGGAGCCGATTTGAACAAACTTGAATCAGATCCACCCCACAATGTTGCATACCAAATATCAAAAGATTCTGCCTGCTGGATCTGGAGAAGATTTTTGAAGAAATTTGCCTGAAATGCACTATGTTCGAATTCAAGCTTCTATAGTGAGCCCAAATATGAATCTAGGGAGCCGATTTGAACAAACTTGAATCAGATCCACCCCACAATGTTGCATACCAAATATCAAAAGATTCTGCCTGCTGGATCTGGAGAAGAATATTTTTTAAGAAATTTGCCAGAAATGCACTAAGTTCGAAATCGGGCTCCTATACTGAGCCCAAATATGAACCCAGGGGGCCGATTTGAACAAACTTGAATCAGATCCACCCTACAATGTTGCATACCAAATATCAAAAGATTCTGCCTGCTGTATCTGGAGAAGAAGATTTTTTAATGTTTTTCCCATTGCCTACAGTGTTAAAAAGTCCTGAAATAAGTACCTTGTGATCAAACCGATAGGGATTTTTTTTAACCATTCTATTCTACTGGATAAAAGTAAGCTTTATTTGTACAAAATAAGAATTCTCTGTGCCGAATAGTTTTGGAGATATGGCAGTTTTAAGGTTTTTCCTATTTTAGCTCCCGAGGTTCCCACGGGGCAATGAGAAAAAAAATTTTGCATCAATCAACTACTTATGACCCATTATCATCTCATATCAAATTTGGTTCAAATCAACCTCACGGTTCTGAAAATAGAAATTTTGGGTGTGGCCAAAATTTTTGCCCATCCCATAACGAAGGCAAATAATGCCCGACAAACTTCTCTTCAACAAACTTGATTCTAAACCTCAAAAGGACTCTGTATACCACATATCAAGTCTCTGCTACTGGTGGTTCATTAGAAGAAGATTTTCAAAAAAATTGGCCATTTTTTCCCCACCTCTCTGCTCACTATGAGCCGAAACCTAATTAGCATAAAAATCAAAATGCCCCTATATAACACTACTTACACGAAATTTAACTAAAATGTGGCCAGTGGATTTGGAGAAAGAGGCTCAAACACCACCTTCATGCAGGACGACAGACGACGGATGACAGACAACGAATGGACGACAGACGAAGAGAGATAAGAAAAGCTCACCCTGACTTTCAGTCAGGTGAGCTAATAAACAGCATTTATCAATAAAACCTTACAAATATGGATGTCATTGACAGACACAGTGACAGCCATATTTGTACAATTTTACTGGCAAAGTGTCCTTTTATTTCAGGTCACGTTGACCTTGTATCGGTTAACTGTTAAGAGTGTTATATTTTTCTTAACCACAGATTTCTTTTAACATATTTTGCTCTGTTAAATTTGATTGGATAGTGCCAGGAGCCACTATCCAATCAAATGCAACTGAGCATGGTGTCAGCTACAAAATTTTATTCTTTCCAGGGTCAATATGAAACCACCATCAGTAGAGTGTTGATGCTATAGTCACAGTCTGTAGAATTTAGTAAAGCCCAAATATGGGCTTCCAGTACTCGATCAGTTAATTTACTGCTGCTGGTGCTGCTTTTAGGTAAAGGTTTAAACTGACTCAATTCTTTTCATGTGAATCCTTGCAGAGGTGTAGTGAGAATCTACATAGGTTCTTGCTGGCTTCATCAAGCGAATCTTTGTGGGAATGGATTCTCAGATTTCTATTGAAATATAAGCCCTACTTAAGTAGCATTTCTCCCAGAGCACTACAGAATCTTACCATTGGAAAGAAAATGAAATAACATTGAGTCAGACATGCTATTTCCATTTGTTTTTTCTGGATTTGATGTTGATTGCATATTTTATTACAAAATCTCGACCCATGGTGTGAAAATGTTTTATGATCAGACCACGATCAGACAAAAAAAATACCACGTTTGTGATCATAGTACTGTACAATTTGTCTACCACACTTGCTTGATTGGTGGCAAAGCAGATAGACACAAATATCATTGATCATTATACTCTCATTCAACTCACAGACAAATGAGCAGACCTTAAAATTTGTTTCGATTCACGAAAATCAGTATTGATTCTCTCGAGTCCTGCTGCACAATCAATTTTCAGATTTTATTTACTGTTTACTTATCAATTGGTGTTTAAGATCACATATTTCTGCACAATGGCCAGTCTTGACCACAACATGGAGATAAAGTCAAATTTAATCAATTGTTAACCATTTTAGAGGACTCCCACCCGAAGTATTGGTGACTGGTTCTATTTTAAAAGTAAACAGAAGCTTGTTTATCACAGTAAACAAGCTCTGTTTCACATCCTGGGGTTCCCACAGGGGTTTCAGATTTTAATTTAGACATTTAGAGTACTGTTATACCGTAGACTGCTCACTTTCCACAGGTGAGCAATATTTCCACAGACCTATTAGATTACAAACACTGCTTATAGGAATAATCATCAAACATTTAATTAATGAAGCACTGGGTACAACCTGGTGGTTCAATAATTAAAATTTTGCCGATGATGATTTTTATTACCTGGTAAATGCATGCATGGACATCACAGCCCAAGCGCAGATTACGACCAGCCAACAGCGACTGTACTGTACACTTGTGAGTGCAACCAGTACATATTCAATAGTAGAAAACAAACTTGATATTTATGTATTTATTGTCCAGTTCCAATTGTGAGTTTCTTATCATACATGTACATGTAGAAAACATGTTCCAACATATAGGCTTTTGGTGGTCTTGCCAGGGACGTGGCTAGAGGCTTCAGGATGAGGGGAGGAGGGGGGGGAGGGGTAGGGAATTTCCAACTAGGGGTGGACTGGGAGGGGAAACCCCCTCCCTGTCACACCCCTGGTTGGAAATTCACTGCAAAGAAAAATTTTGAAAATGAAGCCAACAAAAGGGGGCATAAATTGATTCTAGTAACTAAGGTGCCAACACATTTCTGATAGAATTATCAGGTTATTATTATTTGGTATTCTTCTGAGAACTGAATATGTGCTAAACAAATGCTCAAGCTGAGAACTTTGAGCAATTCACACTGTTCAAACATTAAATCACATCTTATGCAAGAATGATCAATTTTCGATGTTTCATCATTTTGTAACCGTGAATGATGGAATTAACTCTGGATAACAATGATTTTACATGATGTGATTTTCTTGAATTGCATTTCAAGGATTTTTTTTTCTTTTACAATAAGTAACGTACTATAGAAATCTTGTACCGATTAACATCATACATACTTATGAAGCTCGATATTGCATACACTGTAGTTGTAAACAGAAATACTTAGAATTTTTGCTGATTTGCAACCAAACTGAAATTTTGAGAAGTAAAGGAGACATCAGCATCACCAATGAAGCTCTAAAATCCAGATAGATGGAATTTCCAACTATAGGAAATTTTGGTCAGGATTAGGGGGGGGGGGGGGGGGGAGGGGGGGGGACTCTCCGCCCTGTTGCCACTCCCTGGATCCTGCTATTGGAATTTACATTACAATTGTAACTAGAAATACTGTGCCTGTATTTTGCACTATTTTGAAGTAATAGTGTGCTGGGTAAGTGCACTTCAATCATTCACATCATTCCTAACCTTTACCGGGATGCATGTTCAGTACGTGAAGAGTAGATTGTAACTAAATCACCTGGGGAGTGGAATTATCACCCAAAGTATCACTTTTAAATTCTGTACATATGGACGAAAAACACAAGCAATGTTTCAGCCAATGAACCAGTTTAACCCACAGGTCAATTGGTAAGAACTTGACTTGTGCTTGTTATGCTTTGCAACAAATTTGCAATTATTTCTTGGGTGGAATTTCCACTCTGCAAGTGATTTAGTGATAACACACTCTGTACTATATTTCTTTATATATTGGTGATTAAGGTCACATACTTATAATGCACAATGGCTAATCATGACCATGACAGTTTTATGGGTGGAGAAAGCTGGAGTACCTGGAGAGAACCACCAAGCATCGGCAGGCAACTGACCAGCTCCTCAACATTCTAACTCTGTTCAAGCTCCACTCAAGCAGGGTTACAGCGGTTGAAGACATGTGCGCCATCGACATGCAGTATAGAACATGACATCATCATGCCCCCATGTAGGCAACCGGGATCAAGTGCCTTGCCCAAGGACACCACGCGGGTCATCCCGGACGGGGATCGAATTCGAGACCTTCAGCATAGAAGTCCAACAGTCTACCACTGTGCTCCATTTGAAACTAAAACTCCTGTGACTGTATTGTGCACTATTTTGAAGTAATAGTGCGCTGGGTAAGTGCACCTTTGTCTCTGTCAAACTGCACCATTAGCACAACTCAGTTCAAGTAGAAAAACAGTGTGCCCAAATCTGAACTATTATATACAGTAGAATCCTCTTAATTGAATATCCATTTTGCCTGTGAAAATTATTCAATAAACAGGAGTATACAATTAACAGGGATTTGGTCAGTTTCTTGTGTTCTGGAGGTAAACTGAGCATTTATTCTATTATATCTTGTTTGACAGAGCTCATAGAGCTCTGTCAAACAGGATATAATAGAATAAATGTCTGTATTGGATGTATGAGGACAAAAAGGTTGATAAATAAGGGGAATTTGGTGCGTGTCACAGCGATTTTTTCGACATACTACAAAAATTTATATACAATTAACAGAAGTTTACTCTACAACTCATATGCAATTAACAGATCAAATTTGTACTGAAGGTATGGTAAATGGTTTTGTGTTTGAAAATTATATTCAATTAACAGGGATATACAATTAAGAGATATCCAATTAAGTGGGCTCCACTGTACTAGTAATTAGAGATCATTCACATCATTCCTAACCTTTACTGGGATGCATGTACCCTTCACTGGTAGAGTGCTGAAAGCCCTTATTTGGGCTTTATTCTGAAGTGCAGGTACAACAACTCAAAGGCTTCATACTCTGTGTGTCTACATCATATTACCTTAGAAGTGAAATTATTTCAATTGTACGGATTTGCCTTGTTGCAATTTATGGGAGAGTGCCATTTGGCACTCTCCCATAAACTGCAACATTGCAAAGACCGGTGAATAAATTTTGATGGCTGGAAATAATTTAGCACTCTACCAGTTAATGACGTAAATAGACATTAAAATTTGACTAATATACAGAATGAAGAGAGTGGAATACTACTTATTTTCAGGACCCGGTGACAAGCAAAGAAAACACATATTTGGGCTGATCTCGTGGACTATCAGCACAGGTTTGGACAAACTGCAAGGCCTGAAGAATCAATTGAACATTTTGTGAGAATGAAAGTTGATTCTCCATGTTTTCTGTATGAGAATCAATTGCAAAAATCGATTCCTATTCTCAAATAAATTTTAAGCCCTGCTGATGTTTGTAAAGTGTAATATTAAACCTGTCTTGCTTGCTCACCTTATTTGGTGTAGAAGTCTTATAGCTTCTATTGATATTGTTGACTGGATGACTTATATCTGTATTTTGTTCATTCTTCATTCTAGATGTGATTGGGTACTTGGCTTCAGTTGTAAGAACACCATTTCTCTTACTTGAGTTGGAGCAGAAGGAATTCTCCATCCAAGCACATCTCTTCGACGCTTCAGCACTACTTTTCATTTGGCATAAATTATCGGATTTATATATACATGCAGATTTCGTTTTTCTGTCTGGTGTTGAAGAGCACACTGATATTCTCTTTCGTGAGTTGGAAATTTTTCTCATTGGTCCATCAAGGTCAGTTTCCATAGCTCAATACTACAAATAGGTCTCTGTGCATTTGTCAATACTGAGGTACATGCCTTTTATTCCAAAATGGAAATACCTTAAATGAAACAAAAATAGTATTTCAGTAAAGTTCCAAAAAACAAAATGCCTCAAAATATCTTATAACTTAAAACATGTTGGAAGTCGAGCAGAACGGTATTGAAGTTTCAGCTTCAGAACTAGAATTAAATGAAATGAAAGTGTCAATGACACTGTAGCTTAACTTGACAAATGTAAAATGGTAAATTTGAAGATCATTGGTTCCTAATAGCATTGACAACATCAGAGCAATTCATGTGTTTTTTAAATTCAAACTGTAAAGCTGGCTGAAGAAAGATTGATACACAAATGCAGTAAGTTCGAAGGTCATTGTAAATGGCAACGGTTTTCACTAAAATGAACATGCATGTAGATGTTTCATCTAATGAGCATGCCAAGCCCCAAAACAATCCTATGATAAATGCACCCTGTAGGACATGTCAAACGAAAGTGTCAATGACACTGTAGCTCAACTTGTCAAGACATGTACATGACTATAGTATGTGACACAGCAATGACAAACATCTAGGTAATGACCTGATAACAAAGGTACATACAAAGTATTGTAACGGCCTGTACATAAATACTGACCGTAGCCTGTAACAAATGTATAGGTAAAGTATTGTAAACGTGGGTGACAGACAGATGCTAAACTAGAAAAGAAATCTTTGAGTCCCAGAGTGGGTCTGACTGAACCCCAAAATATTTGTTCTCATAACACAGTGATAACAATAGCACCCCAAAACACACTCATTCCTGTCCCAAGGTGAAAACAAAGGTACCCAAGAAGTTTCGTGAAGATCAGTTCATAAATACGAGCTGTATAGAAGTTGGGACAAAAAACTGATTGGACCTAATTTCGGTACAAAATGGCCACTGGCAGCCATCTTGAATTTTGGACCGCACTCAGAAACACTCGTTCTCGTCCCAAGTCAATAACAAAGGTACCCAAGAAGTTTCGTGAAGACTGGTTGATAAATACAGCCTCTAGCCCAAGCTGTATTGACTTGTGCACTTACAGTGTATAAGTAGCACTAAATAAATCAAAATTCATCTAATTTGCATAATTTCAGCACGAGAAAAAAACCCGTACTGTATGTGATCTATTCCATTTTACTAAACATTCCTACAAAAATTTATTCAAATCAGAAGTTCTGTACAAAAGACTCATTGCACTAATTTTGGTACAAAATGGCTGCTGGTGGCCATCTTGAATTTCGGACCGCACCCAAAAACACTCGTTCTCATCCCACAGTGATAACAAAGGTACCCAAGAAGTTTTGTAAAGATCGGTTCATAAATACGGCCTCTAACCTGAGCCGTATAGAAGTTGTGTACAAAAAACTGATTAGACCTAATTTCGGTACAAAATGGCCACTGGCAGCCATCTTGAATTTTGGACCACACTCAGAAACACTCGTTCTCGTCCCAAGGTGATAACAGAGGTACCCCAGAAGTTTCGTGAAGATCGGTTGATAAATGACTGCCAGCGGCCATCTTGAATTTCGGACCGGACCCAAAAACACTCGTTCTTGTCCAACGGTGATAACAAAGGTACCCAAGAAGTTTCGTAAAGATCGGTTCATAAATGCGGCCTCTAGCCCGAGCCGTATTGGCATTTGCACTGACAGTGCTGAAAGTAACACTAAATAAATCAAAGTTAGTCTAATTTGCATAATTTAAGCACGAGAAAAAAACCTGTAAGATATGTAATGTATCTCATGGTACTAAACATTCAAACAAAAAATTATTCAAATCAGAGCTTTCATATGGAAGTTCTGTACAAAAAAACAGATTTCTGCATCGTCGGTACAAAATGGCGGCTGACAGCCATCTTGAATTCGGACCGCACCCAAAAACACTCGTTCTTGTCCCACGGTCATAACAAAGGTACCCAAGAAGTTTCGTAAAGATCGGTTCATAAATACGGCCTCTAGCCCGAGCCATATCCAATTGTTGAGACGGACAGATGGACGACGGGCCATGACAACAGCTCAAATTTGGCTTCGCTCAAAATGATGTAAATGCACAAATGCAATAGATTCAAAGATTCTTGCAAACAACCCGATAATGAAAGTGCCCCCCCCCCCACCCCCCGAGGCATGCCAAAGGAAGATGTTAATGCACAAATGCACTAAGTTTAATGGTCATTGCTGATGGCAATGGTCTTTTAATCTTTTTTTTATAGAAATTCATAAATATACCCTGTAGAGCGTGCATAAGGAATAAGTTACTACAAAAATGTACTAAGTCCAAAGGCTGGTGGTAACAACAATCATATTTTATGGAAATGAAAAGAAATCAACAGCTAGCATCTAGATGGCACCCAGAACATGCATACCAAGTTTCATGCGATTATATCATAAATGTGCCCTGAGGGCATGCCAGAGGAATATACTGATGCCTGACTAAACTAAGTTCAAAGGTCATTGCCAGTGGCAACATTTTTTGACTGAAATGGAAGATAATTGATAGCCCCCATCTAGAGGTCACCCCAAACAAGCATACAAGCTTCAAACCCATTTGATCATAAATGTGCCCAGTAGGGCATGCCAAAGAAATATATTGATGCCTGACTAAACTGAGTTCAAAGGTCCATGCCAACGGCAACCTTTTTAGCCCGATATGGAAGAAAATCGATAGCTCCCATCTAGAGGTCACCCCAAATAAGCATACCAGGTTTCAAAGCAATCTGATCAAAATGTGCCCTGTAGGCTGTGCCAAAGGGAAATATTGTGGTCTGACTAAATTAAGTTCAAAGGCCGTTGCCAGCGGCAACATTTTTCGACGGAAATATAAGAAAATCTATAGCTCCCATCTAGAGGTCACCACAAACAAGCATACGAAGTTTCAAATTGATCCTATTATAAATGTGCTTTTCAGGGTGTGCCAAAGGGAAATATTGATGTATAAGTGCACTAAGTTCATCAAAGGTCGTTGCCAGTGGCAACACTTTTGGACAGAAATGGAAGATAATCGGTAGCTCCCATCGAGTGGTAACCCCAAACAAGCATACAAAGTTTCAAAGCAATCTGATCATAAATGCGACCTGTGCAGTGTACCAAAGAAAATTGTGGACGTACAGAGGTACGTACATACGACAACAGACAAGAAGTTGAGCTAACAAAAAAAATTAATTCTATACAGTACCACAAATAGGCCGATGAAATCATCAGATGTGTACCCATATGCGCAACTAGCAGAAAGCTGTATGACGGAGGGCCACCGCGGATGCCAACATTATATACACCATACATGATATGGGTACATATAGAAATGGATTGGAGGAGTGCTAATTTGATGGATAAAGGGTTAATATCTCCAGATCAAATTATCAGATTTACATAAAAAAACTATACAGCACAGCACATCAGTAACCTGAATAAATATATAAAGTAACATGACAATCGGATTGATATTTTTTGAGTTATCTCATGCCAAAGGGACTGGAGGAATTTTCAATTTGAAGGATAAAGGGTTATTATATTTATTTATTTATTGATGTTTAAGGTCACATATTTATGCACAATGGCTAATCATGACCGTGACAGTTTTACGGGTGGAGGAAGCCGGAGTACCCGGAGAGAACCACCGAGCAACGATGAGCAGCTGCCAGCTCCCCAACATCGTAACTCCGCACTGCAGCACAGGCAGGGTTAGATTGGTTGAAGACATGCGTACCATCGACGTGCAGTACGCCTTAGTACACGGCGTCATCGTGCCCCCACGCGGGCAATGGAGATGAAGTGTCTTGCCCAAGGACACAACACGGTTGCCGCAGGTGGGATTCGAACCGAGGACCTCTCGGCTTGCAGCCTGCACCTCTACCTACTGAGCCACCGCGCTCCCGGATAAAGGGTTAATATCTCAAGATTAAATTATCAGATTTACACCAAAAACTATACAGCTTGGCACATCGGTAACCTGAACACAAATATAAAGTAACTTGACAATACAAGCAATATTTTTCAAGTTATTGAATGCCAAACGGATTGGAGGAATTTTCAATTTGAAGGAATAAGGGTTAATATCGCAGGATCAAAATAACAGATTTACACCAAAAACTATACAGCCCGGTGCATCGGTAACCTGAACACAAATATAAAGTAACTTGACAATCCAAGCAATATTTTTCAAGTTATCGAATGCCAAAGGGATTGGAGGAATTTTCAATTTGAAGGATAAAGGGTTAATATCTCAGGATTAAATTATCAGATTTACACCAAAAACTATACAGCTCGGAACATCAGTAACCTGAATACAAATATAAAGTAACTTGACAATCCAAGCAATATTTTTCAAGTTATCGAATGACAAAGAAATGGATACGGATGCCAGACAGACAGACGGATGGACAGATGCCAGACGGATGGACAAAGGATGGACGAACGACGGATGGCCACCGCGGATGCCGGCATTATGTGTACCATACATAGTATGGGTACACATAAAAATCAAAATGTCTCAAATGTTGGAAGTAGAGATGGATGGTATTGAAATTTCAGCTTCAGAACTAATATTGGTAGTTTTGTAAAGCAGATGTACAACAGTGTCATTGCAAAACTGGCAAATGAATTTCAAGCAGATTGTGACTGTGTCTCGATTTCGTCAAAATTGTATGCTTTTCCCCCTGCAACACTAGAATTGTACCCATCTACAAAGAAATACAACAACATTCTATTTCTGTTCATCTTGAATCCGCAACATTTAATTCATTCACTCCAAACATGGTGCTGGCAGTAATTTCTAACTATTGCAAAGGACAGAATTTTTCTTGCTATTGCAATAAGTAAATAAGAAGTAAATATGTTTACATGTACATTTGCAGGCAATATATAATAGATATTCCTCAAAAATAACAAATTTTCTTGAAGTAAGTTGGAGGATAAACACAAGCAAATTTCTTGTGGGTTATCTTACAGCCTATTCTCACTAATTAATTTCCAATGATGTTGTTAACGTAGTGTATTATTGGTGTGTAAAGATTAACACCTAATTGCTTAAATTTTATTGTAGCAGATTAAACAAATAGCCCAATACACTTCGCACATTGATGAAAAATGAAAAGCAGTGAAAATGTGAAGTTTCAAATCTGTGCAACAATCCCAAGGCTTAATATTTGTGCATGAATCAGTTTTGATTCTCGCAAATTATTCTGGCACAGAAAACAATGAGAACCAACTTTGATAGTCACAAAATGTTCATTTGATTCTCGCCATAGATTCTGGAAATATCCTTAAAGGTCTACAGAATTCTTATCTTTTGCTCCCTTGTGGTAGGGCAACACTGTGTCTTAATAATGCAATGATAACATCTAGAATCAACCGCAGTGCTCTCTGACTTACATTATTACGCCGTATCACACATGTTCACACCCTTTGTTCATTCTCAACTCATGGAGCATACTGCTGGTGCTCT
This sequence comes from Pictodentalium vernedei, assembly GCA_031216915.1. Classification (NCBI taxonomy): domain Eukaryota; kingdom Metazoa; phylum Mollusca; class Scaphopoda; order Dentaliida; family Dentaliidae; genus Pictodentalium; species Pictodentalium vernedei. The sequence goes on from CM062294.1 coordinate 168,676,880, forward strand.
ACATTCGGGCACACAAGGCAAGCACCTCAACAGGTCCCTATTTTACACCTAGGTATGGTGGGGATTGTGTAGTACTGGTGAACATTCCCAACGTTTACAGCTGGCATGTGATGCAATGTCGCAGAATGAAAGTCTGCAAGTGCTTTTTGTGTTTTGTCTTCAGAAATTGGAAATTATTTCTAAGTGAAAAATCTATCCCACAGCGATTTAGTAGTAATTCTCCCTCCACATACTGTAGTCTCAATATTTTCTTTCGGTTTGATCATTCATTCTTCCTTCTTCTGCAGTCAGGAGAGCATTAACAAATGAGCATTTTCTGCGCTAATTGTGACAGGACTTTTAGTATATTATCTCTAGTGCTTAATTATAATCCAGATTATCCAACTAGCAGAGCTATTCTCAGAGAATTGCAGATAGTTCTGGAGTGTTCTGGGTGTTTCACAGAGTATTTGTCTAATGAGTAAATTGAAGTTGGGGAATTATTTTACATTTTGTGGGGTTTCCCATAATGGCGACAAGAATGCAAGAGGGGACTCTAAAAATTCTAAAAGCACTTTAAAGATGTCCAAAAACTTTTGGATATCACTTCACGATGCAACAGAAATGTAAGCTTGCACTGTAAATTATAATTTCCTACCGAAAAATAAAATGGGTTAAAATAAAACCTTGGTGCCATTTTAACCAACCCACGGTGCCATCATTGCCTTCAGAATTGGAATTGGAACAGAGTTCTAGAAGCGTCAAAAATCAATTGCACCTTTGGCAAGGCTGACAAGTCATCATCACCTGTGTTTACATCTTGAGATTTGCTTTACTATCTCAAACATCTTGTTATGTCAAAAGAAGTTAAAATGACATACTAGCAGAGCTTAATTTCATCTAAATTTGGGAGAATCCATTTGGATTCTCTCGAAAATGGTTGTGAGAATCCATAACGACCATAACTGCTATGAATGTCCCAGGATCCCATTAGGCCATCAATGTTGAACCACTGTCATATAATGATAACACATGGTAGCCTTTAATAAAATATTACAAATATAGATGCCACTGGAACCGGCTCATTGAGCCGGTTCCAATGACAGCCATATTTGTACAATTGTACTGACAAAGTGTCTGGATATTTCAGGTCATGTTAGCCTTGTATTGGTTAATTTGCTGCAACTGCTTAGTTTTGTAAAGGGTTAAATTGACTAAATTCTTTTCATGCGAATCCTAGCAGAGGTGCAGTAAGAATCTACATGGATTCTGGCTGGCTTCGTTGCGTGAACCATTACATGATTGGATTCTCATTGAAATATATAAGCCCTGGATATTGGAATTGTGTTTCTTTTTCCTTGAATCTCTATTTTTTGTCTTTCTTCTCCACTCCATTTTCACCCATTTACGCTCTATTCTCAATTATTCCATTCGAAATGCTGTTCACTTCTGCTTCCTTCTGAAACATTCCATATTCATTTCATCAAAAATGGCCACCAACATCAAAGCAGCTAAATTACATTATTTTTTTTTAGAACTCTCCATACCTCTGTACTCATCACGGGTACGGTTTTCAAACTTTGCAGATGCATTTCACAACTAAATAGAGAGTAATCACTTGACTGGGCTGGTTATGTGAAATCATTCATGAGAGGTGAGGGACACTGTACAAACATGAGTGCGCAAATGCGCAGGGGTTTAACAATATACATGTAGTCCCTCACCTCGAATGAATTATTTCACGTAATCAGTCCAGTCAAGCGATTACTCTGTTTATTACTTTTCATTATTAACGATAATTATATTATTTAACCCTTTACCTAACGTAACGAGCAGCGTTATTCTAAAAAATCGCCAATTAATTTTCATTATTTTTTCATTTTTTGTCTCTAAAACATAGATTATGACCCCTCATTGGAACGAGCTTGTTTGAGCTCATTCCAATGAGGGGTCATAACCTATGTTTTTGAGACAAAAAATGAAAACAATAGCTATTCAAGAATTTTTTTTGGTAGGGTTGTTGCTTTTCATATTATGTAAAGGATTAAAAAAAACAAAAAACAATGAAGTTCCCATTACACCCATGGCAAAGCATCTTCATTTGTGCGCACGGATACATGACACAATTGTTGATTGCATAATTCACTTGTGAAGTTATTGTTTATAATCAAACCTGGAAATCCCAGTAAATCACACTTTGGACAATAATAAAACCTTATCTACAAACCATTTCATTACATATTCAAGCACAAACAAAAAGTTTCACCGACGTTACACAAGTAATGTCCGGAAAATCATGTGAAGCTGATTTTAATAATATTTCAGAGTTTGATCATATAAGAACTCAGTATCAGTAGTTTTTTTTTCAATTTGACGACTAATTTCAATTTTAAAAAGTCGATAAAAAAGTCACAAAATTATTACCCTTTTCCAGACCCTCCAAGCATTGGCATTACAGAAGTGGGTTTCACAAAACTGTTAACAATTTATTATGTTCTAAAATGGTAGTACCATACCATAAATCTGTTCATAAATATTATATTGTCTGCTATACAGGCCCTCAAACTTTGACGATTATTTGAATTTCTAAGAAATTAAAGAAGAGGCCCCAAGGGGACTCAATCGCTCACCTGATAAAATTGTTTAACCCTTTACCCAATGTAACGGCCAAAACTGGCCAGCGCTATTCTCAAAAATCGCCAATTAATTTTCATTATTTTTTAAATTTTTGTCTCAAAAACATAGCTAAGAACCCTTATTGGAACGAGCTTGTCGAGGTCGTTCCAATGAGGGGTCATGACCTATGTTTTTGAGATATAAAATGAAAAAAATTGGTTATTCAAGAATTTTTTTTAAATTGTTTAACCCTTTACCCAATGTAATGGCGAAAACCAGCCAGCGCTATTCTCGAAAATCGCCAATTGATTTTCATCATTTTTTAAATTTTTGTCTCAAAAACATAGCTATGATCCCTCGTTGGAACGAGCTTGTCGATGTCGTTCCAATGAGGGGTCATGATCTATGTTTTTGAGATATAAAATGAAAATGAAAGTGTTAATGACAGTGTAGCTCAACTTGTTAAGACATGTACATGTATAGTATGTGACACAGCAATGAAAAACATCTAGGTAATGACCTGATAACAAACAAAGGTACATATAAAGTATTGTGACGGTCTGTACATAAATACTGACCATAGCCTGTAACAAATGTATAGGTAAAGTATTGTAAAGGTGGGTGACAGTCAGATGCTAAACTAGAAAAGAAATTTTTGAGTCCCAGAGTGGGTCTGACTGAACCCCACAATATTTGTTCTCATAGCACTGTGATAACAAAGGCACCCCAAAACACACTCATTCCAAGGTGAAAACAAAGGTACCCAAGAAGTTTCGTTAAGATCAGTTCATAAATACGAGCTGTATAGAAGTTGGGACAAAAAACTGATTGGACCTAATTTTGGTAAATACAGCCTCTAGCCTGAGTTGTATTGACATGTGCACTTACAGTGTATAAGTAGCACTGAATAAATCAAAGTTCATCTAATTTGCATAATTTCTGCTCGAGAAAAAAAAACGTACCATGTGTGATGTATTCCATGTTACTAAACATTTGTATTTTGGACCACACCCCAAAACACTCGTTCTCATCCCACAGTGATAACAAAGGTACCCAAGAAGTTTCATAAAGATTGGTTCATAAATACGACCTCTAGCCTGAGCCGTATAGAAGTTGTGTACAAAAAACTGATTAGACCTAATTTCGATACAAAATGGCCACTGGCAGCCATCATGAATTTTGGACCACACCCAGAAACACTCGTTTTCATCCCGAGGTGATAACAAAGGTACCCAAGACGTTTCGTGAAGATCGGTTTATAAATGCAGACTCTAGCCCGAGCCGTATTGACATGTGTACTTACTGTGTGTTAGTAGCACTGAAAAAATCAAAGTTCATCTAATTTGCATAATTTCTGCACGAGAAAAAACCCTGTATTATATGTGATGTATCCCATGGTACTAAACATTCACACAAAAAATTACTCAAATCAGCGCTTTCATATGGAAGTTCTGAGCAAAAATCTGATTGCACCTAATTTTGTACAAAATGGCTGCCATAGGCCATCTTGAATTTCGGACTGGACCCAAAAACACTAGCTCTCGTCCACGGTGATACCAAAGGTACCCAAGAAGTTTCATAAAGATCGGTTCATAAATACGGTCTCTAGCCCGAGCCGTATTGGCATTTGCACTTACAGTGCTGAATGCTGAAGTAACACTAAATACATCAAAGTTAGTCTAATTTGCATAATTTATGCACGAGAAAAAAACCCGTATTATATGTGATGTATCCCATGGTACTAAACATTCATACAAAAAATTATTCAAATCAGCATTTTCATATGGAAGTCCTGCGAAAAAATCTGATTGCACCTAATTTTGTACAAAATGGCTGCCAGCAGCCAACTTGAATTTCAGATTGGACCCAAAAACACTCGTTCTCATCCCACGGTCATAACAAAGGTACCCAAAAAGTTTCGTAAAGATCAGTTCATAAATACAGCCTCTAGCTCGAGCCGTATTGAATTGTTGACGGACAGACGGACGACTGGCCATGGCATAAGCTCAAATTTGGCTTAACCAAAGTTGAGCTAAAAATTGGTAATTCAAGAATTTTTTAAAAATTGTTTAAGCCTTTACCCAATGTAACGGCCAAAACTGGCCAGCGCTATTCTCAAAAATCGCCAATTAATTTTCATTATTTTTAAAATTTTTGTCTCAAAAACATAGCTATGAACCCTCGTTGGAACGAGCTTGTCGAGGTCGTTCCAATGAGGGGTCATGACCTATGTTTTTTATTTGAGTAGTGATGAGCCGATATGGATGCTATTGGAATTTGCCGATATCCGATATTTCAATTCAATATCGGACAGATACCGATACCGATATTAGTTTGTGTTTGTGTATAGCTTGTGTGTAATGACATTCTGACAGGACAAATGAGACATGGGGTTGTTCAGCTGTCAGCGTGACTCGAGACACGTCCCGAGTGGATTTCAACGTAACGTACATTTGTGATGTATCAATATCATTATCCACAGACAATACAATTTCGAATTTCGAAAAAAAACAATTTAAACATACCATTTTAGTATGATGAATTTGTGTCCAGGGATTTTTCTGGGTGACGACAGGGGCCGAATATAGGCCCCATTCCCAATGAGATTTTGGCATTATTTTCCCCAATTTCCAACACTAAATTCTCAAATGGTACCCAGTATCAACTTGGTCATAACATTTATGAACATTTACTGCAAACGTAGGCCTTATTATGCTGCTAAAGGAACTATCAAACCATAATTTAAAAGAACAAAACCTACTTCTTCATTTTTAATGTGCCTGTATAGAAGAAATGTGCACTTTTCTAAATTCTACAAAATCAACAGGATTCCCAATTTGGCCCAATAAGATGGCTATTATCCCAATTGCATGGGCCACTGGCCCCATTCCCAATCCACCTAGAAAAATCCCTGGTGTCTATTTACGCATGAACAACACAGGAGTAAGTCAGTTAAACATCACTGGTTTAATCCATTGAGCATGTTTCCCATTGAAAATTAAATAGCATTGTGGGAAACAATGAATCAAACAGACAAAAGAAATCTGAAAAGAATATCTATAAACAATAACAGTTAACAAACACACGTGACTTCCAGACACAGGTATCGGTATGCTAAAAGTAAAACGTGGACTTAGTGGAGTAAACTTAACGAACTCAGAGACATGTCATTGGGTACCGGTAAAAGTGGTAGCCTATTACAATTCTGTGTTTGAACATTCAGTGGCAAAAATGGGCATAGGTTTTTTTCAAAATAAGTGAAATAACCAACACAAATATTTAATCTACACATTTTATTTTCTAATTATTTTTTCCAAATTGACTCCAATTTCTCCGGTAGTTTGAGTTAGCTTTGCCGAGGGCAAGCCACAAGGCCACCAAATGTTCTTACATAGAATACTGGAACAATAAATATTAGTTGTAATTCACCACACACATGACCCGATGTCCCATGTGTTTGTTTCTGTTTGGAAAAAAATTTCAGGATTGGCTGTCACCGTCAGATCCGTTGTTGCCAGTAGTTTTAGGAGATCCACAAGGTAATTGGTATATATTTGTTTAACCCTTTACCTAACATGAAAAGCAGACGACACTTGCAAATAAAATTCTTGAAGAACTAATTTTTTTCATTTTTTGTCTCAAAAACATAGGTTATGACCCCTCATTGGAACGAGCTCGATGAGCTCGTTCCAAAGAGGGGTCATAACCTATGTTTTTGAGACAAAAAATGAAATTATAATGATAATTAATTGGCGATTTTTGAGAATAGCGCTGGCCGGTTTTGGCCGTTACGTTAGGTAAAGGGTTAAACTGTGCACACAGCCACCCCTAACGTGAGTAACCACTAACATTTAGTTGAGATTATCAGCGATTGGCCCGAGAACTTGATTTGAAAGAAAGACATATCGGCTGCCAATATCGGCAGAATTGCTATTTTTTGCCGATACCGATACCTAGCCGATAAGCCATTTATCGGCCGATGCCGATAACCAGTACCGAAAATCGGCTCATCACTATTTTTGAGATATAAAATGAAAAAAATTGGTTATTCAAGAATTTTATTGCAAGGTCAGCTGCTTTTCATGTTAGGTAATGGGTTAAGGAAGAATTTAAGATCATATTCAGATCTACATGTTAGTACAGTTAATTTAATTTAGCAACTGGAATGAGGGTAGGCGGCGAAGGGTCTGTTGAATTAACTGTTTGGGTTTTTTTTGGCATAAAATCCCTTAGAACCATTATCCTCCAAATCTTGTTTTCAAGCAAAAAAAAACCAAACAATTCTATCAAAAGACCCTCCTCCCCATCACCCGGGCCTCAAGGAACCCCAGTTGAATAAACGTCAATCTTATGTACTCACATTTACATCCAATTAAAATATTCAAGCTTTGTCGGGTTAGTCTCACCTACCTGGTTGGTCATAGGAAATTAATATCTAATATGCTAAGTAAACACAGTTAACACACTATAGTCTGTTCCATGTATGTTTGTCTGTGGTGATGATTGTTCATGTCTGTGGTGATTTTTCTTTGACGCTCATTGCACTGACTCCTTTTATGAATAAAGGGGGCCATTTTAAAGTGAGTTCTTTTTTTTTAATTCTAAAGTTTATTTTAGGACTAAAAAAATTAAAAATCTGTTTCTCAGGCCCACCCGCATGGTCCTTTTGGCCGCCGCATGCTCTCTTTTTATAACCAATGTAAACTTTAAAATGAAAGTGTCAATGACACTGTAGCTCAACTTGTTAAGACATGTACATGTATAGTATGTGACCCAGCAATGACAAACATCTAGGTAATGACCTGATAACAAAGGTACATATAAAGTATTGTAACAGTCTGTATATAAATACTGTCCGTAGCCTATAACAAATGTACAGGTAAAGTATTGTAAAGGTGGGTGACAGTCAGATGCTAAACTAGAAAAGAAGTATAACTTTTATAGTAAATTTGCTTTCTTATTATACCTACCGAAATTGTTTACTACAGGCTTGCACTATAGTGGAAGAACCTAACTCGGATAAAATACTCTCTATTTTAATCTTTCCCAAGATTTGGGAAAGAAAAGTGGTGTAAAAACACCACGAAAAAATAAGCCAAAACTGGGTCAAGCGTCATCGGTGCACACCCAGTATGGGACGGTCTTCCATAGTACAAATCCACGACTTCCGTAAAACAGTGCGCAATGCGTCAATTCGTCATTCTTTTGATTCCGAACAACACAGTCGTTATGTGATCAGCGGGGAGGAAGGATTCTTACCCGAATAAGAAAACGGGAGGGCCTACATGTAAACAATTTCGGTAGGTATAATAAGAAAGGAAATTTACTATAAAATTTATACTTCTTATCAACCTACCTCAATTGTTTACTACAGGCTGAATAGACAAAAGGCTGGAGGGAATCACATAACCAACCCACACATAACTCAATAGCACTGGGACCATGGACAGAGGAAGAGATCCCTAGGCCTATCAAACCATAGCATCACAAACATTAGAAAAGACAATGAAAGATGAGGCGTATGGTGAAGTGCGACGCACAGACAGAAAGGGCAGTAACAGCACAAAGCTGGAACTGACCCTGAAAAAAGCTGAAAGGCTGGGATAGACAACAGCCTGAGCCGAAGAAATAGGGCCCCAAGGTCCTCTGTCAGCTCCTGCAACTGTCGCAGATAAAAGGAGAATGTAGCATTTCTCCAGAAGGCTGCCAGAATAATATCTGTCATCCGACAACATGACATAGTTATTAAAAGAGGAAGACAATGCACGCATCTCGTGGCAGAAAAAACAATTGGTAATACAATCACCAGTAGCTAGACGAGCGGAAGCTGCACGAATAGCAAGACAAATCCATCAAGAAATGGATGCAGGAGAGATCTGGCATGTGAGAGAATGCATATTCATCCAGGATAAAGGCGTGAACGCCCCCCACCCCCAAGCAGAGCAGTGCCCAAGAAAGTGACCATCTTGGAGGAAACTGCAAAGTCCTAGGCCTTTTCAAGGAAAAGAGCTCTGAACAAGCTTGGAGAGGCAAGGATAAGTGTCGAAACAATGCGGTATCACATATGAAAAAATGTCTCCGAAGCATGGACATGTACCCATTGCTGGAGACCCCCAGAAACAAACATATACCAGAAACTCTGCAAGCAGTGTGATCGAAGGAGTGACAGAAGCAACAGAGTGATCGCACACCATCGACAGAAGAACCTTCCACTTACCCACAGAGGCTAAACCAGTGGAGTGAGTGCCTCCTTGAAGAAGAAAAGCAACTCCACTGCATGTCTCGAAAAACCACTATGGAGGAGACAGGACCCGATAAAAGACATGTGTGAAGTCACAATGAAGTCGGGTCAACGTAAAACCTCCTCGGGCAACTTTGGCAAAGAAAGTCGCGAGGTAGAGGGAGACATGCCGGAACTGGCGCTAACAGAGAGCGGAGCAGATTGATCCACACCCACCGAGGCAACGGGTGTGATTGAAAGGATTCGACGACTGCAGGTTCATATCTGGGCGAGAACCTGAGGCGGAATCGGAATCGGTAGGAAGGCGTAGCCAACAAGACCATCCCAAAGGAGGGCCAGAGCATCCACGGCGAAAGCCAGAGCATCTGGACACTGGGACACAAAAGTGTCCACTGGATGGTTCCAACGAGTCGCAAGAGATCGATGGAACCCGCCATGTGGAGCATCCATCTGGTGGAAATGACCCTGCCCCGACGGGACAGGGAGTCGGCTAGGATGTTCAGACGACCGGGAATGTGACGAACAGCCACCCCGGCATGGACATCCTGAGCGAGCAGTAGAAGATCCCGAGCCAATTCGTACATTGGAACAGAGTGCGTGCCGCCCTGGTTCCGAATGTAAGCAACCACCGTCGAATGGTCGGACAACAGAAGGACCTGGCGATTCGACAGGTGAGGGATCCACTGCCTGAAACTCAGAAGAAGAAAAAGAAGCTCCTTCTGGTTGATGTGTAGAGCTGCATGATCCTGGTCCCACATCCCGTGAATGGAAAGACCTAGAGGATCCAACGTCGCACCCCATCCGAGATCGCTGGCATCTGCCGTCAGAACGCGATCGGACGTGGGTAAGTCCAACGGAACACCCTGCGAAAGCCACTGGACATCCGCCCAGAGGAGAAGGTGAGGATAAAGATATTCTGGAAACTGAAGCACCAGATCCAGAAAATCTACATTTGGCCTCCAACGACTGAGCAGAAAGTGTTGGAGAGGTCTGACAAGCAGCCGACCTAGAGGAATGAGATCCGTCACCGAACAGCAGAGACCGATTAGCTGGAGAATACTCCGAGCCGTCGCGGAAGTGGACTGGGACAGAGTCAGAGCTAAAGCTGAGAGAATCACAGCCTTGGCCTGGGGAACCGCCACCAAATTGAATTGTGTGCGGAAAGCCATCCCCAGATGATAAAACGACTGAGAAGGGACCAGGTCTGACTTCTCCTCATTGACTCTGAAACCTAGCGACGTGAGCAAGCTCAACAGAGTGGCGACATCCGACTCCAGTAAGGCAGCATTGGACTGCCCCTGGAGGATACCGTCCAGATATGCCGAAGTAGTCACCCTGGACTGTGTGCGATGGAAAGCTATCACAGTCTGGTGAAGGCCCAAGGAACCAGGTTGAGGCCTAAAGGCATGGCCTTGAACTGGTAAAATCGCCCCAGAAAAGCGAACCTGAGATACTTCTGTAACGCCCAATGAATCGGAACGTGAAAGTAAGCATCTCGCAGGTCGAAGCTGGAAGCGAAATCTCCCTGGTGAATTGAACGGAGGACCGACCTGAAAGTCTCCATGCTGAACTTGGGAGCAATGATAGACTGGTTCAGAAAACTCAGATCGATAACCAGTCAGAGTCGGCCGTCCTTCTTCGGCACCAAGAACAGGTGGGAATAGAAACCCACTGACCTAATGTTCTTGATGACCTCAATCGCCCCCTTTGTCAGGAGATTGTCTATCTCCGTGGACAAAAGTTCCCGACGTAAAATGTCTGAAGGAACTGTGGTTGGAAGAGGCACCCTGGACAGAGTGGGGTGCCTTCGGAAGGATATTCGCAGCCCGGACCAAACAACATCTAACACCCAAGGATCGGATGTGATGGTGGCCCAACAGTCTGCGAACTCTGCATCCTTCCTCCAACCTGGGACGAGTTGAGGTGAGGACCTTCATTTCGAACCCCGAAGATGTTCGCGAGAGGGAAAACACCTCCTCTACTGAACGAAGAATCCTGGAACTTCCCTCAAGACTGCCGACGCTTACCCTTACCCCTTGAGTAAGAAGTAGAAGCGGAGGCAGAAGGATCAGCCCCTTTGCTTCGCAGAGGAAGCAGAGGGTACTTGTTAGGCTTGGAACAGCCCGTGCCTACCCTAGAAGGCTGATCAAGCTAAAGAAACAGCAGCTGATTGTTGGAATGATGTAGGACGTAAATCCGGACCGTCAACACAGAACCATGGAAAAGTTGCGGACCTGCCAAAGAAGCAAATCGAAGAGTAACGCACTGCTCATCAGGAAGGGATCGGCCTGTGTCCAGCACAAAGTCCGTTCGAACTAATTTCCGATAAGCCGTGTTACAGGTATGCGTGTGAGTAAGATGCATGAGCACCTTGGACAGCACAAGCAAAGGAGTCTGTACCTCGTCAAACTTATCTGGGGGCAGATAAGTAGCTAAAGCCGAGACGACGTGATTGGAGAGAGAAAGCATACCAAGCATCTCTCTCGATAAGCCCAATGTGGACTCCAGAGTCGTCATCGGAATGACGGCAGACTTGGACTTGGAAAGCCCGAGGGAATTGGAGTCCTGATCAAAAACCTTCAAAGTCTGGTAGACCGACGGATTGACGGAATCGTAGGAACGATAACGCGTCAGAGGCAAAAAGGTGTCAACCCTGATGAAGAACAGAGCCTTCATAGCCTTGGAACTTAGCTTAGAGTCCAACGCTGAAAATGCTTCAACCAACTGTACCGACTGGCATGGTCGAAGACGCCCAGAAGCAGGTTGCTCCATAGGCTGTTGGCGCACGACCGATGATAGCGGCCTGGCTGACACTGTCGACTGGTTAGATAGTTTGAGATCCGGAAGGAACCCAAACACGAAATCAAGAGCTGCCCCCAAGTCCGAAGACTGCTGGCTCTCGACATTAAGCATGTCTGACTCTTCCCCTGAGTCGGAAGACACATAGCCCATCGTGGGCAAACCAGCCGACGCCTCCCATGGTGTCGGAACACCAGGGGGATCAGAAAGAGGCCTGTTTCCAATTCCGGGAGGCGGCGCCATATGGGCGCCTGGAAACCACTCGCTGCCTCGCTGGAAGCAACGGGAAGGCTCTTTGACAGAACCTGAGTGAGTGAGGAGAGGGCCTCCCTAAGCTCACTGCCCGTACTGGCCGGTTTGACAGGGGAACGAACCGGCAAAGTGGCTTCACCTCTGACCCTCTTAACCAGCAAAGGGTCACGATCCTCCAAAACACCCGACGTGGGACGACAGGCGGCAGCCGAAACGTCTGAAGGCAGATGTGTATAGGGGTGTGACACACCCCGAGGATCAAAATAGCGGAACTCATGAGAGTAACTGCGGACCTCTGCAGGGCAGAAGGTCCAGGCTGTACAAAAGGCGTTGGTCCTCCAAAACTGGTTGTGTGGCCAGAATGAGTGGATGGAAACGCCACGGAGTTCATAGTGTCCCACTAAGAACATCCGAATCCAATGACAACTGTGGTGCTCGACGGCGCAGAGACCACAGTAGAGGGTCTGGCCGGCAGCCACTTCCAACTTCACCAAGTTGAAGTCAGGGAAGGCTGAGGCTGATACCCCCACGTCTACACAACCAGACACCGCAGCAGACCACTGCAGGTATAAAACTACTGTGCTCAATGGCTGAGAGGACACAGTAGGGGGTTCAGTCGGCAGCCCATCCGACTTCGCCCAGTAGAAGTCGGGGAAGGCTGAGGCCGAAACCCCACAACCACACTACAGACATCCCTGCAGACCCTGGCAGGGATAAGCCGAGGCCGGCTAAAAATGGTGCCCAATGATGTTGTAGACGGAACAGCAGTAGCAGCAGATATGACGGGAGCTGTTGGAACTGGCGGAAAAGCAGAGAGAGCCACCAAGCTCGGCCTCCAAAGGAGGAGTCACAACCCTATTGACAGCCTCAGATGTCGACTGGAGAGGCCGCATAGTCCCAGAACCAGGCATCTCTTCACCAGAAATCCAACAGCTCCTGCAGTATCCACCACAGCAAAAAACTGCACATTCCCCACAGAAGGGGAATAACTCTCACCAGACATGGTCGAGTCGGGAAGCCCCCGAAATGACAGCGTTCCCCACCCCCCGCTGGTGTGGGAGGAGCTGTATATCCTCCACGGAGGGGGAGCAATTCTCACCAGACGTGGTCGAATCGGGCGAACCCGAAATGATAGCCTTCCCCACCCCCCGCGGGGGCAGGAGGAGCTGCACATCCCCCATGGAGGGGGTAAACTCACACCAGACGTGGTCAAGTAGGAAGGCTCCCGAAACGACAGCATTCCACACTACCTGCGGGTGCGGAAGAAACGGCCACGAGAACACACCAAGACGAGGGCAAAAGGAATTGCCCTAAAGGAACTGAACTGGAAATAACAGAGGTGAGATCAGTAGAAGAAAAAGGTGAACTCAACAGAAACAGAAAGTAGAAAAACACCCTCAACTCTGAGAGAAGGTGGCAGAAAAAAAACGGTGGGTACAGGGACTGAAAAAACAGAAATTCAGCCCTCAACAGAGTGAAAAAATCCTGTTCAGACAGTCCCAGATTGACCCCTAACTCTAAAATTTAATTCATCAACTGAAAAATTCATTGTCGAATCGCGTGATGTCGAAAACAAAACATTCGCAAAAACGGAATAGTAAATAATATACAATGAGAATGTGGTTGAAAATATAAACGAGAATATATAAAACACAGTCCTGTTATTATACGATCTTCAGATCCATAAATCCAGTCACAGGAAAACCATTATCGACGAGTTAAAATATCACTGTTACTGCAGCAAAGATGGCACACATCCACCACATGTGCGGATAATCAAAAAAATGACGAATTGACGCATTGCAAACTGTTTTACGGAAGTTGTGGATTTGTACTATGGAAGAGCGTCCCATACTGGGTGTGCGCCGATGGCACTCGACCCAGTTTTGGCTTATTTTTTTGTGGTGTTTTACACCACTTTTCTTTCCCAAATCTTGGGAAAGATTAAAATAGAGAGTATTTTATCCGAGTTAGGTTCTTCCACTGTAGTGCAAGCCTGTAGTAAACAATTGAGGTAGGTTGATAAGAAATCTTTGCGTCCCAGAGTGGGTCTGGCTGAACCCCAAAATATTTGTTCTCATAGCACAGTGATAACAAAGGCACCCCAAAACACACTCGTTCCTGTCCCAAGGTGAAAACAAAGGTACCCAAGAAGTTTCGTGAAGATCAGTTCATAAATACAAGCTGTATAGAAGTTGTGACAAAAAACTGATTGGACCTAATTTCAGTACAAAATGGCCACTGGCAGCCATCTTGAATTTTGGACCGCACCCAGAAACACTTGTTCTCGTCCCAAGGTGATAACAAAGGTACCCAAGATGTTTCGTGAAGATCGGTTGATAAATACATGTACAGCCTCTAGCCCAAGCCGTATTGACATGTGCACTTAAGTGTACAAGTAGCACTGAATAAATCAAAGTTCATCTAATTTGCAGAATTTCTGCACGAAAAAAAAACCTGTACTATATGTGATGTATTCCATGTTACTAAATATTCATAGAAAAATTTATTCAAATCAGAACTTTCATACAGAAATTCTGTACAAAAGACTCATTGCACTAATTTTGGTACAAAATGGCTGCTGATGGCCATCTTGAATTTCGGACCACACCCAAAAACACTCGTTCTCATCCCATGGTGATAACAAAGGCACCCAAGAAGTTTTCATAAAGTTCATAAATACGGCCTCTAGCCTTAGCAGTACAGAAGTTGTGTACAAAAGACTGATTAGACCTAATTTTGGTACAAAATGGCCACTGGCAGCCATCTTGAATTTTGGACCGCACCCAGAAACACTCGTTCTCGTCCCAAGGTGATAACAAAGGTACCCAAAAAGTTTCGTGAAGATTGGTTCATAAATACAGACTCTAGCCCGAGCCGTATTGACATGTGTACTTACTGTGTGTAAGCAGCACTGAAAAAATCAAAGTTCATCTAATTTGCATAATTTCTGCACGAGAAAAAAACCTGTATTATATGTGATGTATCTTATGCTACTAAACATTCACACAAAAAATTATTCAAATCAGCACTTTCATATGGAAGTTCTGTGCAAAAATCTGATTGCACCTAATTTTGTACAAACTGGCTGCCATCAGCCATCTTGAATTTCGGACCGGACCCCAAAACACTCGTTCTCGTCCCACGGTGATACCAAAGGTACCCAAGAAGTTTCGTAAAGAACGGTTCATAAATACGGCCTCTAGCCCGAGCAGTATTGGCATTTGCACTTACAGTGCTGAAAGTAACACTAAATACATCAAAGTTAGTCTAATTTGCATAATTTACGCACGAGAAAAAACCCTGTATTATATGTGATGTATCATTCAAACAAAAAATTATTCAAATTAGTACTTTCATATGGAAGTTTTGTGTAAAAATCTGATTGCACCTAATTTTGTACAAAATGGCTGCCAGCAGTCAACTTGAATTGGACCCAAAAACATTCGTTCTCGTCCCACAGTCATAACAAAGGTACCCAAGAAGTTTCATAAAGATCGGTTCATAAATACGGCCTCTAGCCAGGGCCGTATTGAATTATTGATGGACAGACGGACCATGGCATAAGCTCAAATTTGGCTTCGCCAAAGTTGAGCTAAAAATAAAAATTAAATGGTTTATGTCTGATATTTTACCCAAGTTAGAAAAATTGATAAATTTGTCCCTTGAGTGCATTGCAAAGCCTTCTTGCTCTCAAGGGACGAAAAACACAACCACCCATGCTATTCCGTAGATTATGAGTCCTAAAAGAAGGAGATCTAGGAGGTCTTGCAGGTAAAGTAGGTCTCACAGGAGCAAGAGGTGAATCAGGCCTTGGATGTGGCAATGGAGACCTGGGAGATTGTGATGGAGAAACAGGCCTAAAACGTCTTTGTCTCTTATTAGAGTTGGCTGCAACCGCTTTGGCTGCTGCTGCTGTTGGCTGATCATTCAGCATATCAATGTTTCTGCATGGATTGCAGGTCCATGGAAAGACAGAGTCGTCAGAGTTATAGGGGTCATATTCTTCCCTAGATATACCTGTCCCACATCGTATGTGGCACCATTTACAACCACTGTTGCATTCAACAGCTAAACTATTTCCCCAAACCACCCTGGAACAAACGATATAGGGATGTTTCGGAGGCATTTTGATATCTGACTCAGTTACAAATTCTGTGCTTATTTATACAAATGAGGAGATGGGGTGTTGTGTTCGGTAAAAAAAGGTTCAAACAAATAAAAGAAGCTTGCTGAATTATTTAATGTTTTTGAACTAAACTTTTGACCAAGCTAACACAAAAATGTTGTTTTGGAATAGTGTTGTAAGTCATAAAACAAGATTTCAAAGGAATGAGATATCAATCAACTAACCTTGATTGTTGCGTAAACAATCAGACTGGCTTAAAAGATACATCACACAGACTGTTGTAAAAACAAGGCCACCTGTCTCCTATCAGGTAATTTCAATCCAAAATGCAAAGTGTTGTGTAAACATTTCCTCATAATTCTGAGGTTTCTTTACACCACTATTCATTCAACCAGTGTGAATTATTATTCACTGCACACATGTCCAATATTATTTGTATCGACAACAATTTGCTCTGTAATTGACTTAGTCGAAGTAAGTAAGTACCTTTCCATTTGACATTTTGACAATTCATTTTTAATTTTATTTATTCTTTTAAAAAAAAATTCAAAACATATATTTAAACATGTTTATATATATTTTATTTACACATAATTATAAAAAAAAATCTGGGGTGAATAGTCCATGAAGGTGAATCGTCCAACACTCGAAATTAGATAACGCCTATTTTTCATATAAACAAAACTTTTTCGATCAGTTTTAAGGCATTAATGAATGCATAATATATTTATCCTCACATGTGCAAGTGTTTCATTTATCGCTCACTCCTCATACAATCATACCAGCTTTATTTTTCATAACTTTCACATCAGATTTATTTCTTGTCATCCTCCGTGATACAAATTCGTAAACATTACATCATAATCCACCGCAGTGAATAAACTGTTTGGTCTCGTTACAGTTATTCTGTTGAAAATGCATGTTTTCACCAAGTGTCAAATGTATTCAATGGAGCAGCGTAAATGAATTCACATTTGAGTTATCTCCCTTACACCAAATGTGCACACAATTGTACATTTTCAGAAAGATCTCTTCCTAGGCTACCCAGCTGATTATATCACAATATGGAACCCTTAATACATCATTCATACACACTTGTCCGAATGAACCAGTTAATTTCTTGAAAAACGTGTAAAATTGTCAAAATTCACTCATTAAAGAGCAAAAGTCTCCCAATTTCGTGCATGCACAGCGAGAAAACAGTGTTATAGGCCTTTCTCATTATTCCTCAGTTGTTTTATGGCAGTGGCAGCTCAAAATTAATCAAGAAAAAAAAGGTGGTTTTCTTATTCATTTTTTCAAGAAGGCACACCAAAAGAAGTTCATGAAAAATTGTCCCATTTCTCACCTGTGAAAAATCAGCCCACTGTATGGTCTTGGTTACACAATCAACAAGCCTATGTGAACTTGACCTCTAACCAAAATGCATATAACCATACACCACTTTCAACCCCCCCAAACAGTAGATTTAGGGGAGCATATAAACACTGATGGTCACTATTTACTAGATCCACACCATCATGAAATCAAATAAAGTCCTAAATTCTCAGTTCCAGGAGGGTATTCGATAACCCGGAAGTGCTAACTTTTGAAGGAAATGAGACCTTAAGTAAAAAAAAAATAATTTAGGACACCCATAGCAACTGTTTTTGTATATCTGCGTTTAATTAGACACAATGATATACATCATCAGCCCAATGGAGCCATGTGGCTTTCACTAGGCCTCAAAAGTGTTCTAAGGCAAACACTGCAATGCAGTCATATTTTGACGTCCTCTGACGTGATTTTCAGAGAGAAAGCTAAATGTCTGGCACATTCTTTAATGAGTTTAAAGCCTTAATGCAAACTGTTTTATAGCTGAAAGTGCTAAATATGACTCTCATTCATTCTGCCATGATAGAATGATCTGTGCAGTAAGTTAAATTGCTCTTTGTCAATTTAGAACTCATCTTGACTGGTCACATCAAGGCAGGACTGATAAATCTGTATAGTAACTATTGTGGTGAACTGGAACAAAATCAGTTTACCACTTTTCATCTACTACTACTACTACTACTACTACTACTACTACTACTACTACTACCACCACAGTAAGTGGATCCCACTTAATTGGATATCTCTTAACGGAATGTAGGACGTTTCGGACACGGACGTTTCGGACCGGACGTTTCGGACTAGGACGTTTCGGACTAGGACGTTTCGGACAGAAATATTGGACAGGGCGGACGTTTCGGCCAGAATGTATTTGGGTGTACTTTTGAGATTGTTCTCTTGTGGGTGGAAGGGAGGGGGAGGGGGTGGGGTGGGATGTAAATTGTAAAATGAAAATGAACAACATTTGAAAGTTTTATAATTTTTTAAAACTGTCATAAAATTTACCTGATATTATACATAGCACAACAAACATGAACATTTAAAAACAGGTTATAACTAATATTACAATAGCAAAACAATAGCACAATACAATTCTAATGTTACTTGTTGTTTCTGATTTATATAGTTTATAGAAATTACAAAGAACTAGAAAAATAAAATTTTCATGCTGGTGGCTGAACATTTCGCTATAAAAATTTAGTAACAGATTACGGGTTATAATTTAGAATGAAAAGTTTGGGTTTTTTTCACTTTTTCAAGTCTCTTTTAATTTATATATAATATAAATTACAAGGAACTGGAAAAAATAAAATTTCTATGCTTTTAAATGAATATTTAGAATATGAATATTTAGCTATAAAATTTAAGTATAGACTACCGGAAATAATTTGTCATGCTACTGGTTGGGTATACTTTTCCAAGTTCTTTTTAATTTATATAATTTATGAATTCCAACGAAATAGAAAAAATACATTTTTCATCTTATTGATCAAATATTTCTGAGTTTATAAATTTGGTTGACCACCACGCAGATTACAGCTTACACCTCGGCAACGTCTGAATCTGGAAGACGAGCTTTCACTTCATCAGATACTGTTAAAAGCATATTTGTGAATATCTGGTTTGGCTTATCATTAGTTGTACTGGCCATATTCTTCATGTTTTGTCTACATTTAGAAACATCTACTTCTGTTTGGTCAGCTAAGTGAGAATGAATCTTTGTTAGAATTGGACATTCATAACAGTCATTAGTCTTTAAGGTAGCTGCACAAGTTACAGGGGAGTCTCGTTTCACACAGCGCCATGTTATAGATTTCTGTTTCTCTGAGATTGACTTAATAGTGTACATGTGTCCCTCAAAACACAATTTTTTTCCACCTCTTTTTGTTGATAATATTTCCATCTTGAGGCAACTAAGAAGCAACAAATTATGAGGAGACAGTGATAACAGAGAATTTATATTAAAAAAAGCAGAATAGTTTTGAAGCCACATAAGTCAGAAAAAATAAAAGGACACTTTGAAATTAAGTGTTGCAACAACAACAAGAATTGATCTAAAAATTATCTGCCATAAAAATTTAGTATGAATCACTGTAAAAACACACTCAACAATGAGGGAAGCTGAGAAACACTCTTGCTATTAATTGTAGCTGTGGTGAAATTGCTATAAAAACACAAAGCCAGAAGATAAGAAGCTTTGAAGTCTAAAAAGCCTGAGAGAAA
The DNA here is from genome assembly GCA_031216915.1 of Pictodentalium vernedei. Classification (NCBI taxonomy): domain Eukaryota; kingdom Metazoa; phylum Mollusca; class Scaphopoda; order Dentaliida; family Dentaliidae; genus Pictodentalium; species Pictodentalium vernedei. Next base: position 168,696,493 of record CM062294.1, read on the forward strand.
GAAAGTAAAACAGATGCCTACAATTGTGTTTTTGATAGTAAACTGAATGAATGGAGTATGATACATTGTAGCTTTATTTCAAAATTTTTCATCAGTTTGCATTACCACTATGTTTTACAAAAAGGCTCCCCCCCCCAAAAAAAAAATTCCCTAATAAGCAAAACTCTTTTGTAACAAAAATTTGTGCAAAATTAAATAAATTGAAAACCCACTAACAATATCCATATAAAAATATCCACTAAAAATTATATAAAATATAAAAAAAGTCCGAAACGTCCGGGGTCCGAAACGTCCTAGTCCGAATCGTCCATGTCCGAAACGTCCGGTCCGAAATGTCCTAGTCCGAAACGTCCGTGTCCGAAACGTCCGTCCACCCTCTTAACGAATTAACCATGAAAGTTGAATATAATTTAACAACACAAAACCATTTACCATACCTCCAGTACAAATTTGATCTGTTAATTGAAACTCCTGTTAAGTGAATAAAAAATCTTATAATCTGTTAAGAAATTACCCTGGCTCTCCCCAGGTTTCCTTTGTTTATAGACCTATAGACCTCAGCGTATCCAATATAGGCATTTAATCTATTATATCTTGTTTGACAGAGCTGACAGAGCTCTGTCAAACAAGATATCATAGAAGATATCATAGAATAGATATCTAAGTTTAGCTTTAGAAAACAGGAAAGAGACAATTCCTGTTAATTTAATAATTTTCACTGGCAAAGTGGCTATTCAATGAACAGGGTTCCACCATAGTAGGTATTGTAAATGGTTTTGTGCTTGAAAGTTTTATTCAATTAATTAAAATGGTTATTAGATTAAGAAATATCCAGCTAAGTGGCCTCCTTTGTTGTAGTAGTAGTAGAAGTAGTAGTAGTAGTAGTAGTAGTAGTAGTACTAGTACTAGTGGTCATATAATCATGGTTTTAATTATGATGGCGGGTGGAATCAGTAATCATTTACAGAAACAAAAAACAAATTGAAAGGATGGATGAATGAATAAGTGCTTTGCCTTGTTATTGTATGGAGCAGTGATGTCACAATAGCATATTATGACATCATTGCTTGAGCTGAAATGAATTTAATTGAGTCTCAGAATTTACAGATGGTAGAATAATATCAACACAGGATTGTAAAAATGACTTTGAAAAGAAAGAAAAATAGGTATTTTAGAAAGGTTAGTTGTAAAGTGACAATTCAACCTGGATCACAACTATGGAAACTCAGAGAAGCATATAAACATACTCAGTCTGATGAAGTGAATGCTTGTGCAGATGCAGACAAAGCAAATAATGTATCAGTCAAAAAACCAGAGACAGCTTGTATACGTCGTCCGACGAAAGAGCTATATGACTCTGCTGTAACAGACAGAAATTCCCTTGTGGTGCCAACTATACTCCGTCCAATAAAAAAATATTCTGAAAAAGAAAAGGAAAAGACAACCTTAGCAGATGAAATCAGCCATGCAAATGGAATAGTAAACATAGAGAAATTACCTCAACTTTACAATCAATTTTTCATAGAACACAGAAAACATGATAGGAGACAGTGCACAGGTGATGTGTCCCTCGGCTATATTAAAGTTAGTGGACTTTGTATAACCCTATCTCTCAAGTGTAATACCTGTGGATGGTGAATATAGGACAAAACCCCCTCGGAAAAAACACCCTCGAACAAAACCCCCTCAGGACAAAACACCCTCGGACAAAACCCCCTCACTTTTACTGACAAAATGGACAAAACCCCCTCACTTGAGAAAAAAATGATGATGAAAAAAATGAGGTGATAAATGTTGAAGTGAATAAATAAAAAGAATATTTAAACAAATATAGAGTTTTATTAAATTTGTTTGCAGGTAATTGTAATTAATATTTAATGACATATATATATATAATACTGACAACATGTAACAGCCAGCGATCTTTTTCACACAGAACTATAGAACATACAAATATTATATTAATTAGGATCATCTTGCCTTACAAATTACAACATCTATAAAGTAATTATCCAATGATAATAAATTTAATTGACACTCACAAAAATTCAATGTGGTTCAAGTCGCGTTTTTGAGTTACCCTGGATCATGTAATAAATAGAATCTACAACGGATCCCTATTTTGTAGCTCTATTTACAAAACTCGTCCAGTAAATTAGGTCTTGGCCTCGCTAAAGCTCGGCCAATACCTAATTTACTGAACTCGTTTTGTAAATAGAGCTGTAAAATGGGAACCCGTTGTAGATCCTCAATTTATTACACAAATCTAACCTGTGATATGGATACCATGTAATGTTTTTACCGTGTTGACGGACGGACGTATAGGTGAAGCACTATATTTTTAAAACTGTTTCATATATTTGAGTGAAGTTTCTAAAACCGAATACAATAACCAACATATTTCAAGAAGTCTGCCACATTGAGTTTACCCTCACGCCTATCCTCACACAGTTTTACAAGTTTCTTCTGAAGTTTAACTGTGTGTTTTCTTTGACGTTTTGATGGAGGTTCACCTCGTTCATGTCTAAGGAGAGTTGTAGAGAACAATACCTGGTCTTTCTTGAGACTGTCTATTACTCTCCAGACTGTTGGATGTGCATGGCCTACAAGTTTCATAAACCCATTATTCCAACCTTCACAAATGTTATTTGTGCGAGCATTACCACAAACTGTTATGTCATGCACATTCCAAACTGGAGGTGGAAACGTAGGCGGTAAGTGCCTGACTTTAATTGGGGCAAGTGTTCCATCAGGTCGAGATGGTGGTTTGATAGTTCTATAAGACCCAGTCACATATGTATTGTTAAAATAGGCCAAGAGAGGTTCTAGTCCATCAGGGGTGACATCTCGCAGATGTGACATGCCTTCATGAATGTCATCTACTGCCAGAAAGGCTAGACTGTCCAACATTCCACAAAAATGCTTAACATTGTCATCCTCCCTGTAACAGGTTACCAAACCCAAACTCTGAATTTTGCGCCACATACTTTGAGTCAAATGATAAAAACATCCATGTATAACAAGTTGTGGACCAAATATTTCTGTCGCTGCCTTCATTGCAGCTATTTCAAAGTCCATTGTAATGGTCGTTGGGTCTACTTGGAATCCTAAAGTTTCACAATAGTCCTGAATTGCCCCAAACAGTTCTTCATATGTAGATTGTTTTTTGTCCACCAACAGAGCATACACACAAGCCACTGAACTTTCACCAAGGGCAGCATGGATTACATACAGCTGGTTAAAGAGTTTTGGTGCCACATTCAAAGTTCCATCCATAAACCAAGATGAGGAATTAGCGAGATGTCTTAACCCTTCATTGGTAGCAAACACCAACATACGGTTGGTACTGTCAACACCATTATCATATATTAGAAAAGAGTCTCCATCTGATGATAATGCCCACTCTCCCTCAACTATCAACTTTGATAAAGTCTTTGGGCTCTGTGGCAAATATTTAGCTCGTTCACGACGGAGTGAACGCTTCACGGAGTTGATATCCCCAATGGCAGCTCGTACGGAAACGGGAGCTGTTGCAATAGTGTCTGTCAGGAGCTGGCTGTTTGTACCTCTTGAACCTGGAGCCCACTCTTTCATCTCTGCACGTAGTTTTGTTGCCTCAACGCCGCCGTTTTTAGGATCATGCGAATGTTCGGTGGAACTAAAAACAGAGTTCATTTCAACATTTGTAGTAACAGCTGCCTTACACAAAAATGCTGATCTGTTTGAGCACTCCCATCGGATTTTATTTTGACGTGTGTATTTCTTAGTATACATGTAGCCATCAAGCACAAGTTTCAGACCACCTTTGTGGTTTTTGATAATCTCCATAATATAGCACTAATTGACAATATTTTGAATACTGAGAAAGCGATGAATGAAAGGTTTTAGCGCGCCGAAGGCACGCAGGGACGATGTGGGATTTACAAATCCCTTGCGACCCGGTTAACCTTATTTTTTTTCCCTTGGATCACACAGACCTAGCTTTCCTATTGCCCAAAATGGAGTCTGAGGGTGTTATGCACGCGGTTAGAATACCCGGCAGTTTACGCTGGAGTGTTAGATGGTCAATACTCAATCCCTCAACGCCTTTAAAACTATTAGAGAGCGAGCTCTATTCGGTTCCAGTTCGGCGATGGTAGAGGTTTGAGTCCCACCATGGTGGCGAGCCAGAATGTAATGTTGTGCGATGGCAAGTTTAAGGGAAGAAGAGATAAGAAAACCAAACAGCAACGCCGGTTTGGTAGCGGCCCCGGTATATGACCATAGCGGTTACAAAAAAGAAGTGGAGAAAGCTCCAACAGTTTAGTTTTAAGAAACCGGGAGTCATCCATCAAGCCTTCTGGGAGATAGGATGCCGTATGTGATTTTGAGGTATCTGGTTATCCTTCGGGAATTCCAAATGACCTCCTCCACCCCACCCCCCCCCCCCCAAAAAAAAGAAACAAAAAAAAAAAAAAAACACTCACTGACACACACCCTCAAGCCCTTAAAAGGGCTGTTAAATCTTTATTCAAATGTTTATTTATATCAAATGTACACTTGTTCCCAGCCAGACAAGCTTGTTTCAATCCTTGCCTAGCGTTTGGTGGTTTCTTGTATATGTTGCAGAAAGGTAGGTTGCACCAATTCCTCCTATGCTTTGTCTACCATTTCCATGCATCTTCTTGATAAGAGTGTTGCAAGAAAATTTGAGAATGTTCAGTTAGAAAAATAAAAGGTAGAGAGAAAGATAGGTATCCGCTATTGTATATTGTGCCTGCTGTGTGATTGTTGCTATGGATGGGGTAAGGGGTGTGTTTCTTCGGAGCCCACTCCCCACACGCAGAGTTGCGAGGCAATCCTCACAGACTCAATCCTAAAGATCTCAATGAGTAGCGAGGCAATCCTCACTGACTCCACGCAGTTTAATTCTATTGAGTAATTTTAATTTACTGTGGATTATTTTGTTTTTCTGTTTAGGGTTCGGTGTTCGTTCAGCTTCACCATTGATTCACTATCCTGGAGTATGTGGAGGGTTTTGTTATATAGATCTTATTAAACGCGTTTCAATCGCGCTTCAGCAGAGTTGCGAGGCAGTCCTCACAGACTCTATCCTAAAGTTCCCAATGAGTAGCGAGGCAATCCTCACTGACTCCACGCGATTTAGTTATATCGTATAATTTTTATTTTATTTTATTTTATTATTTTTTTTTTTTTTTTTTTTTTTTTTATTTTCTGGAAACTTATTTTGTTTTTCTGTTAAGGGATCGGTGTTCGTTCAGCTCAACCATTAATTCACTATCTTGGAGTCTGTTGAGGGTTTTGGTTTGTAGGTCTTTTAATTGCGTATCAATAGTTTCTATTTTTGCGAGCTCGTGAATTTCCTTTATCGGTGTCCATTTCGGTTTGCATAGTGCCACTCGCAGAGCATAATTTTGAACCCTCTGTAGCTTCTGAATGTTGGTTTTGCTTAGGTCGCTTGTTATTATGGCACCGTATTCTAGTACCGGACGTATAAATGTTTTGTAGAGCTTGAGAAGCACATCTTTGTTTGCTCCCCAATTTCTACCTCTGATCATCTTCAGAAAATTGATACGTTTAGTAGCTCTAACCGTAATGGAGTTTACGTGACTGTTTAGACTGAGATTGCTATCTAGGATAAATCCCAAAAATTTGGCCTCTTTGTTTGCTTCTAGTTTGTGATCGTATAACTGGAGATCGATACTCGGGACTGGTTTTTTCCTTTGCTTTTTGAAGAACATAACTTTTTGAGTTTTGGCGGCATTGAGTTTGATGCGCCACAGGGCACACCAGCTCTCAAGATCGCGAATGGTATCCTGTAGATGATTTTTAATTATGTTTCTGGACTTGCTGGCTGTCCAAATGCCTTTGTCGTCTGAGAACTGCGATAGTTCAACAAAGTTTTTCCCTACTTTTTCTATATCATTCACATATATTATGAAAAGAAGCGGACTTAGAACCGACCCTTGTGGTGTTCCCGCTTCGAGTATTACTTCCTCTGACACCTCGCGATTAACCCTCACCTTGATTTTTCGGTCAGTTAGAAATGATGATATGATCCTTAGAATTTTAGTGGGTAATCCCATTTTCGCTAGTTTATATCTCATGCCATTGTGCCATACCGAGTCGAACGCTTTTTCTACATCCAAGAAAAGCGCGGTTCCGATTTCGTTTTGACTAAATGCTGTTTTCATATAATCGACCAGTCTATATACGTGTTCGATTCCCTCTTTCTGACTCCTATACGCTCTTTGCCATTTGTTGAAAAAATTGATTGATTCGAGATAGTTGCGAAGTCTCGTAGTGAGAATCCGCTCAAATATTTTCCCAACACAGCTAAGCAAGCTGATTGGGCGGTAGTTAGAAGGGTTGGTAAGGTCTTTGTCGGGTTTAGGTATCATGACTCCCGTGGCCACTTTCCAGCATTTTGGGAAGTACTCACATGAGAGGCAGCAGTTTAAGAGTTTGGTAAGTCTGCAGTAGAAGATGTTGGGGCACTGTTTCATTATTTTGTAAGAGACTTCGTCTTCTCCTGGGGACGAAGATGACCTGCATTTTCTGATTATACCCATGACCTCTTCTACGCTTATTGGTTCGGTTAATTCATAGTCGTCCCCGTCTTCATGCCTTTGGTCGAAGTTCGGTTCATTGAAGATTGAGTTGTTATCTTGGACAAATTTATTTACTCGTACCTTAAAATCGTTGTCATATATGTTCCCTTCTTGTGGACGATGTGCCTTCTTTAGAAGTTCGGCAAAAGCACTGGCCTTTGCCTTGTCGTCTATGGCCATAGATCCGTCGCTAGTCTTTAGCGCATTATTATTGGCAATTTTGCTCTTTTGGCCAGTAAGAGTTTTAAATGTATCCCAGAACCTCTTAGGTTCTCTCAGCCCATTTAGGTTTTCGGTTGCTTTTTCCCATCTCACGCGATTGTCGTTAGCTATGGCCTTTTATACTTCCCCATGAAGGCGATTATACACGGTTTTAAGTTCTGCTCTTTTCATTTGATCATTCTCTGATTGGAAAGCCCGGAAGGCTTTTCTTTTTTGTTTGATTATTTGAAGAGTTGTTTGGGTTATTCTGTTTATCCGCGTCTTTACTGTTTGCTTGGGACAGATTTCATCTAGCGTACTGTTGATAACCTCGTTAAGGAGGGTGCAGGCTTTTTCTAGTTCATGAACATTTGAGGGGTCATTTGCCTTTATTTTTACTTCGATAATGTTTCTGAAGAGGTTCCAGTCAATTTTTGATAGGTTCCTCCTATTCACGGGAGGATACCTTGCGGGACCAGTATTACATTTCAGAGTGGCGTGATCACTGCCTAGATCATCATCTCCTACAAATATGTCTTGCATTTGGCTGGTTAGTGATTTGCTGGTGATAATCAAGTCTAGGATATCTGATTGATGGAGTGGGTTGTTGCTTATGTATGTTACGTCTTGATCGTTGTTTACCACGAATAGATCGAGTTCTTCAATGATATGGAAAAGGGCGTCACCATTAGGCTCAGTCTTATGACAACCGAATACCTGGTGTTTGGAATTGAAATCACCCAAGAATATGCAGTGCTTGTACTTGTTAGTAAAAAATTCAAATACTTTACTGTCTACTGTTGCTTGCGGCTTGTTATAATATGATATGATGGCCACGTGTTTGTGGTCAAGTTCAATTTCAGCTGCAATCACTTCAGCATTGAGGTGGCCGCATGGTATTGATTTGTATTTAATCTCCTGCCTTATTAACAGAGCGACACCGCCGCCTTTTTGGGCGGGGCGATCTCTTCTAATAATATCAAAACCACATAACGAGAATTGTTTGTTTGGTTTAAGCCAGGTTTCGCTAATTCCAATTACGTCCATATTTTTTAAATAATGTGACATTTGCAAATTTTTCTGATTAACGCTTCGAGCGTTCCACTGGACTATTTTTAGTGTATCCATGAATGGTTTAGGAATAACTGTACTAAGTTTATTTAAGTTTAATTACTATTTGTAATATTGTTACATAATTATATTCTGTTGACGGCCGCTTCTAATAGCGTGTGTGATATTTGAGTATTATATAACTTAGAGGCTGTTTTACTAATCTCTTTGCAAACGTCCGAAAGACTGGTGTCCAAGTGTTTCTTCTTTCGAGAAAGCATCACAAAACTGGCATATTTATAACATTATGACAGAGAATGTTGTTCTAAAACTTTGTCATGCCAGTGTAATAAAACAACATAAATGGTTATTGAAGTCAGCAAAATTAAAAAATTGAAAGTGCAGATAGCTTGCAAAATGGTATTACTAAAACAACAAAGCTATACCTCAAAGAAGTAATGGAACAGAAGACACAAGCTAGTATCCCAGCAATTTGAGCAAAATTGAAAAATTGAAAGTGCAAATAGCTTGCAAAACGGTATTACTAAAACAACAAAGCTATACATCAAAGAAATAATGGAACAGAAGACACAAGCTAGTATACCAGTACTTTGGAGATTTGTTGTTATAACAACAACAACAACAGCCATCTGTACTTTTAATGGTTAAGTACAGATGACTTGCAAAATGGTGTTACTGAAACACAAGACACAAGTTAGTATATATATAATGTCTGAGGGGGTTTTGTCCTGAGGTTTTTTTTCCCTGAGGGTTTTTTGTCCTACGATGCAAAAAATGAGGGGGTTTTGTCTGATGGGGTTTTGTCCTGAGGGGGGTTTTTTAGCGAAGATATATAACACAAATCCGTTGGACAGAATAATCATATCAGATTTGAAGTCCAGTATGGAAGTCATAAAAAGCCAGAAAGGTGGCCTTAAACTTTATTATGATGGTTTTCTCTACACAAAAAAATATAAAAGTAAGAACAGCATCCGATGGGAATGTAGCAAACGTGTTGCCTTTCAATGTAATGGTGCACTCACAACGGACCTAGAAATGTTAACAGCATTTAATTCTTAAGAACACAGCCATGAAGCTGATACAGCCGATGTTGAGACATGTAAACTCAGACTTACGCTGAAGTCTAATGCTAGAAAGCAAAAATCCAAAACCAATCGCTTACTTACAGAAGCGCTTCTTCAAACAACAAATGATGTACGTGAGAAAATCGGAAATCCTGAAAGCATTCGTCGAGACATCAGACGTCAAAAACAATGTTTGATGAACTTATGCAAAGATCGCCAAAATAACACAAAAAATATAGAGGAATTTTTACACTCTGTTAGTTTGTGCATGAGATGTAAATAATTATTCATTTATACAATACGAGTGGACAGAAGTGTTTTTGTATGTCTTTGATAAAGTTATTTTCTACCATAAAAATACCAGTCATTAACATTAATTCTTGGAAAGCTCTCTCCGAACTTTCCAATAACCAATGTTACTTACTGGTATTTTCAGTGGTAAAAAGTATTTTTGTATGTCGAAGTCTTATGTAGTTGGTTAAGGCACAATTGATGCATTTCAATGGAAAAAGTTATTTTCTACCAGAAAAATACCAGTCATTAACATTAATTCTTGGAAAGCTCTCTCAGAACTTTCCAATAACTAATGTTACTTACTGGAATTTTCAGTGGTAAAAAGTATTTTTGTATGTCGAAGTCTTATGTAGTTGGTTAAGGCACAATTGATGCATTTCAATGGAAAAAGTTATTTTCTACCAGAAAAATACCAGTCATCAACATTAATTCTTGGAAAGCTCTCTCAGAGCTTTCCAATAACTAATGTTACTTACTGGTATTTTCAGTGGTAAAAAGTACTTATGTATGTTTAAGTCTTATGTAGTTAATTAAGGCACAATTGATGCATTTCAAAGGAAAAGGTATCCTCTATTTTCTACCATAAAAATACCAGTCGTTATTAACATTAATTCTTGGTAAGCTCTCTCAGTTAACAACTATCCGAGTCCAAAACCATTGGCCAGCGATGCCAGAGAAGCTGTGAAGAAGTTGTGAATTGGTAACAAAACACCAACCTTTGAAAACAGCACTGGAAAAACAATAAACCTTGGCCAATTACGGTAGAACTGTTCTCAATTTCTAATCTTATCAAAACATACTGCCTTCATTATTAGAAGTGTCACAGTATTGCATATTTTTTATCATAAATTAGTATAAACACACCTGGCTTAACCTATAGTTATTGTTGTTCTTTATACTTATAATATACTAGTTACTTTGAAGAACATAGTTACAGTGCTTATATTAATTCTGCTGTTAATGTTAATATTATTGATATTAAGAAATAAAAGTATTTGAATCCAATGGGATAGAATATTGTGTCTTTTTATTTTTTATACCCAACTGGGATTCTGTCCACCCATGTATGGGATTTTGTCCGCTGGGATTTTGTCCGCTGGGATTTTGTCCGGATGGGATTATGTCCGGCGTTCCCTGTGGATATATATCATCAGGGACTGAACCTTTCAACAAGCAGAAGAGAACACCAGGTAGCAAAAGGCCCACAGGTCAGCTCAATTTAATGCTGTCAAAGGCTTTACTTTATTCGAAAATTGGTATCAATGATGCAGTGCTCCTGCTCAACCATCTTGATATACATACTCCAAGTGTTAGTTGGGTGCAGAAACTTTTCACCTATTCATGTGATGTGATAAAGGAACTCAATAAAACATCAGTGCTCGCTGATCAGAAATTTGTTAAAGATGTCAAAATTTTGAAATTATCTAACCATTTGAAGTGTTCAGCATCGATTTTGGATCATACTGCCCCTCCTGTATCTGTTCAGACTGATTTGGCATACAACAACAGATGCACTGCTGGGTATGAAGCTTCCCAGCAAGCAGATGCACTATTACATGAAAATGACACAAGTCGAGGTCTGTTGATTAATCTTGAATTTGCAAACAAACTTTGTAGTAAATCAAAGAACTCAAACTGCAGCCATAACAACTGCAGCCAGACATTAAATCCCATGTTGAGCATGGCATCGCGCGAGAAATGATTAACAGAGAAAAATATACAATCTGTTGACTCTAAAGGAATCCTGAAAGTTTCAAGAGTTACAACAGATGCCTGTGGTCAAATGAACAAAATTAAAACAAGAGCTAAGCACGAGACTTGTGTTATACACAGATTCAGGAACATTTTAAAACAACTCCACAAATGTAACTTGCATATTGGGACAGACAGGAGGGGAGGAGACGCCATAAAGGGGAAGTTATGTAGCTGTATCCGGTATAGGATCTACTTAGAATTTAAAAATGCCTCTAAACAAGCCAGAGATAGCAATCACTTTGTGTCCAGGGCAAAGTTGATTCGAGACCATATTTTAAAATGTATGGTGGGTGAACACAGTTCTTGTAATCATTTCAACTCTGGGTGTTTTAAGAAACACAAATCTCACATGGAATTGAACAATTTTATGAAAAAAAGTGCTGCTAAACCCTAATAATAGGACACTGATTCAAAATGTTTTAAACAAATCACTTGGCAACAAGTATCTGACACAGATGGTAAATTTTAGGAATACAAACTAAGCAGAGTCTTTTCATCACCGGTTTCAGACATTGTGTCCAAAAACATCTATGTGCGCAATGCTGAAGCTTTCGCACATTCAGCTGGTCATATAGAAACTCATGGTGCTGGAACTTCAGCCCTTCTGTTGGCAGAGAAGCTCCGTTTAAAATACGGCATTCATGGACCAATGAAAAAAGGTACAGAGAAAAAAAATCACAGAGAGATGTATGATAGGGCTAGGCAATCATCATCAGCCTATAAATCAAGAAGGTATTATGCAAGACTGGTAAGATATAACAAAACTATTTTGAGGGCTTCAGTTTTTAAAAATAGAGCTATAGCTGGTGAACATAATTATGTTGAAAATGTTCAGGACAAATCATATTGAGTGGTGCATGCCCATGTGGGATTTACCACTTGTAGCTACTTAAGACTGCATGCATGGTTGTTGTAGTAATAGCCTGCAATGCTTTTGTTATTATAAATGACTGGAAACACTTTTTTACAGAAAAAATAATAGCATTTCAGGATGTCGGGATCACCTAGATTTCGATCACGAGAATCATTCGTGTCTGTGGATGGAAAGGGAAGATATGGTCGTCAAGTATTTCGAACCGGCGTTCGAACGCGTTCAAATCAACGAAGTGATCGCGTTTTGGAAGAGATTACTCTTCTGTAATGATCAAAGCAAGCCCACAGTTTCGGAAGAACTGAAATTGGCGTGTAAAAGTCTGACTTTAGAAGATAAGGGATGCGTCATGAAATTATTGTTCAATGAAGCATACGACTAAGTTTTCTCGTTGATATAAAATAAGGGAGAATAGAAAATAAAATAAATACACACATAAATTTTTTATCTAATATTAGAAAGAAAAAAAACAAAAATGAGAACCAGAAATAAATTGTATCCGACGTTAGATGACGACGAGGATGAGAAGCCGATCAGCGTTTTGCCAACGGCACCGTCGCTAGAAGAAAAAGAAAGAGGAGAGAGGTATCGCATCGATCAAATCAGTAGAATCCAAGAGTATCTAACTCGAGAGAGAGATTCTCGTCATTCTCTCAAGAAGAAGTATTCGCGTTTCGTGAAATTCGTCAACGCGATTGACACGACACTCATCACGATTTCCATGGGTTTACACGCGACCGGCATCGGATTGTTGTCGACCGCGGTCGGCATTCCGATCGTGTTGACCTTAGAAGGAGTGGCTCTCGCCGCCGGATTGTTTAGCACGCTCGGAAACTTTTTGAGTAGGAAATTATATCTGAAGGCGAGGAAACACGACAAGATTCGCATCTTGGCCGACTCCAAGATCGACGCGATATCCAAAATGATCTCTATGGCATTGAAAGACGGTAGGATATCCGAGGGAGAATACTTCGCGATATTGAGCGAGAAAACGAAATACGATGCCATGAAAGAAGCCGTGAGAATCAAGACTCGTCAGATCATCAAAGAAGAGATGAAGGATTCTCTCGTGGAAAAGGGGAGGAAAGAGGCCGGGGAGGAATTCAGTAAGATGATAGAACTCAAGAGCAGCGATTGAAAAAAAAATATATATAATAAGAACAGAATTAATTAATTATTAAATTTATATATAAAATAAAAACGAAATTAATTTAAATAACTCTTAAAAATGTATTGCGTAAAGTGTAAGAGAGTTACCGAGACGAGTAATTCTCGAGAAGTACGAACCAAAAACGATAGACAGATGCTTCGCTGAATTTGCGACGTGTGTGGTTCTGTCAAGACTCGATTCGTCAAAAAAAAAGAACGCGAGCAAAGGTAAAGGCATCGTGAATAAAATGATCAATAATCTACCTTTCGAAATACATCTGCCTGGTCACAGTTTCACGGGACCCGGAACGAAATTGAACAAGAGACTCAACGCCGATCTGACACCCAAATCTTGGAGCAAACCTGTGAATAGGGTGGACGCGGCCGCGTATGATCACGATCTGTGCTACGCCGGACATCCCGACACCAAGACTCGCAACGACGTCTGTGATAAAAACATGTTGAGGAAATTGAGAGGGATATCGAATCCGACCAGGAGAGAGAAGATAGAACGTTCGCTGGTCGGCAATCTGATCGGTGCGAAACGTCGATTCGGATGGGGCGTTCAAAAAAAAAAGCGCATCGGAAAAGAAGAAGAAACGATTATTGACGAGCGAATTGGCCGAGGAGTTACACAAACCCAAAGTGTGTAAATATTGAAAGAGAAGGGTGTTCATGAAGGGTTTGGATGATATTTGGTCTGCTGACTTGGTCGACATGAGATCGTTTTCGAGGTGGAACGAGGGCGTCAAATATCTATTGACGGTCATCGACGTGTTTTCCAAATACGGTTAGATCAGAGCTTTGAAGAATAAATCAGGACCTTGCGTCGCCGACGCTCTGAAGAGCATGTTCAACTCGTCTTCTCGAAAACCGAGTAAATTGTGGGTGGATAAGGGAAAGGAATTCTACAACATGCACGTTCATCGATTGGTAGACCTCTACTCGATCGAAAACGAAGAGAAAGCCAGCGTGGTGGAACGTTGGAATCGAACGATGAAGGAAAAGATGCACAGATACTTCACGGCGAATTCGACCAAGAAATACATATATGCTTTGAACGGTCTGGTCAAAGATTACAACAACACGCGACACAGATCGATCAAGATGACTCCCGTGGAAGCTAGCGATCCTCGAAATGAAAAATGGGTCTACACGAATCTATATCCTGAAAGATCTAAGATCAGGAAGAAGTCTAGAACGCCGAAATTTGCGGTCGGTGATCGAGTGAGAATCTACGCTTATAAGAAGCACTTCGAAAAGGGTTATACTCCTCGATGGACCTCGGAAATCTTCGTGATAATCAAAATATTTCACACCGATCCGGTGACTTACGAAATCGAAGCTTTGGATGGAGAAGAGATCATCGGAAAGTTTTACGAACAACAATTACAGAAGACAAAGTTTTGATAAAGAAAACAAATTTCTTTTATTTACTTTCTTTAATATTTTCTTGTTTACACATATATATATATAAGAGAGAAAAATAATAATAAAAAATAATTAAAACTATTTTTAGATAAAGAAAGCAAGTTAATTAATAAACAAAAAAAACTAAAAATCCTTTAAAATGACAAATATACTAGATATAGCACAAAGCATAGTGAAAGATGAAAGTATTCAAGAATATGAGGTTCACGAATACGAACCGGTAACCGGAACGAGTTTGAACAATGCGGGAGAGATAAGAATCAACGTCGAAACTCAAGATCTATTCATACATCCTAGCGAGAGTTACATAGTGGTGCAGGGACGTCTCACCAAGGAAGATGGGAGCGACTACGCCGACGACGACACGGTTATTCTAGCCAATAATGGCATCATGCATCTATTCAGTAATATAAAATACATGCTATCCGGACAAGACATAGAATCTGTGTTTCATCCCGGTCAGGCCACCATGATGTTCGGATTCTTGACGTATCCTGATCCAGAGGACTTAATCAGTTGTGGGTGAAAGACACCGTCGGCCCTGCTAGCGCCGGCGCCGTCTTGATATTCGACTACGTTGTCAAGACGTCCAGACCTAAAGGAACGTTTTCGTTCAGGATACCTTTGAAACACATCTTCGGATTTGCGGACGATTACAACAAGATCATGTATGGATTCAAACACAATCTGACGTTGATTCGAAAAGGAGACGACGACGCAATAGTGAAACTCACTGCGACCAATGCGGGTAAGATAACTCTACACAAGATATCGTGGTTCGTTCCGCACGTGGAGCCTTCGATCGTGGAAAAAGCGTGTCTCTACAAGATCATAGAATCCAAGAGTAAATTACCCATGGAATTTAGAATGAGACAGTGCGACACGGCTAGCATTCCACCCTCCACGAATCACTTCGATTGGTGATTGACGGTGAAATCCGCTTCCGAGAGACCGCGTTTCATCGTGGTTGCGTTTCAGACCGATAGGGACGGGTCTCAGGAAAAGAATGCGTCGCTGTTCGATCACTGCCATTTGAGAAACATGCAAGTGTTTCTGAATGCCACGTGATACCCAGCAATCGATTACAACGCGTCTTTCGACAAGAATGATTTCTGCAGACTGTACGGCGACGCCGCTGATTTTAGAAAGAAGTATCACGGTCTAGACGAATTGATGAGCAACCCTAACATATCTCCCGGCGAATACAAGTCGATGTATCCCATGTTCGTATTCGACGTCAGTAAACAGAGTGAACAACTCAAGAGTAGCGTCTTAGACATTCAGATCAAGATGCAATTCGATAGGAACGTGCCGAGAAAAACCGAAGACTTCGCCCTGGTCCTGTCGGACAGAGAATTACAATTCGAATCGGATGGAAATAAGATGTCGATCATTCGATGAGAGACGAGTGTAAAAAAAAAAAAAATATATATAAAAAAAAAATTATTATAAAAATGAATGATAAAGAAAGAATACTTAAGAAGAAACAGACGTGTTTTGATTAAAAATATTTCGCAAGATTCGTTAGCAATAATTCTAGACACTTTAGTCGAAACAGAACCTTTGATATTGACTGATTATATGAGACGTGAAATCGAAAGTAAAATCTTGATAGAAGATAAGACCAGAAAACTTTTAGACACGTTGCCGTATAGAGGACCGACTGCTTTTCGAGAATTTATAAAAGCTCTTAGAAATGCTAAAATAGATGTCGACGCATGTTTCGAGATAGGTGATCCAATTTCACGAGATGAAACATTATGAGAAATAACGTATTAAAACAAAACTCAAAAAAAAAAAAATAAATAAATAAATAAATAAAGTAATGTGATCTAGAGAGATTGAACATCTTTCTAAATCTCATTACTTTTTTTTTTTGTTTTTAATAAATCACACATTATTTTTTTTTAATTCATTATTTTCCACGCATTCACTGTTTCTTCAAAGGAACTAATTCGATCAGTAGACTCACCACGGAAGTGGCGGCTTCGGGATTATTGGTTTTCGTAACGAAATTAATCCTGTCTCTGGCGTTCACTTTGAGAGGCGTGCCGAACGTGCTACCATTCGCGTGTTGACTCATTCGAAGGATTTCACCTCCCAGCGGCATGGGATATCCCACCTGACCATGTTTCGATCCGCTACCTCCATTTCCGAAAGACCACTCAGCTTTTCCTTCATCTAAGGTACCGGCCTCTTCGGCCCACACAGTGATCAATTGTCTAGCATATTTGACTTTCTCCACCACCGAAATCAGGGTGCAGGCATCCGTCATGTTCACAGGATCCGGTAGATTCGTGAGCGCGTGTCCACCCATGTCTAGTTTACCTTCCATTATGTCACCCTTTCTCCAGACCGAGTTGTCGTCCACGTACTTTCTGCTGACCGCGCTGGAATCGAATTCGGGATCGTGACTGAGTCCGAATAAATTCTTACCGTTCATGTCGATACCACCCTCCATGGTTCCGCCAGATTGTTTGTTCAGGTAGAGATCGTCCACTTGCGATTCTAGGTATTCTTGTGATCGTATCACGGCAGAATCCACGTAACCCTTGTTGACCGCGGTTGAATCCGCATCTGTGTCGTCGACCTTCGACAGATTCAATATCTTGTTGAATCCCGCATTCAGATCCGATTTCATTTCTCATCTGTCAGACTTTCTCTGTTCCAGATCTACGTAGTGTTTGGTCGCCACGTCCTTGGGATTCGTGGGAGTGGCCACGTTCGTTATCTTGTTAGAATTGGGGTTCAATTCCGAGTGCATCGTTTTCTGACCGTATCTATTTCTCATGAGTTCGCTGAATCTCGCGTGAGAGTCGTCCGTGTATTTCTTGGCCGCGGCATCGGTGGGATCTATGGGATTCGCGACATTCACCCAACGTTTGGATTTCAGATCGAGATCGTCAGTCATGGTTTTATCCACGTAATTATCTAGCATGATTCGTTCGAAATCGGTGTTCCTCCTGTCGACGTATTTTTAAGTCGCAGCATCTGCGAGATCTATCGGCTCGGGAAGATTGTAGAGCTTCTTATCGTTCATGTTCAAAGGTTCTTCTCGAGGTTCGTATCTCCGAATGTAACGTTCGTCCAAGTTGGCAACGTCGTAACCATCGTCGACTTCGAACGTCTTCCTCTTCTTTCTTAGGTTGACTTTTTCGTCGTCACTTCTATCAAATTTCTCGACTGGCATGTTGTTGTGAGATCTTTTTGTTTTTTAGAAAAAATATATTCAAAACGCAGTTTATTAAAAATGAACTATTTTATTTTTATTTTTCGTTTTTTATTCGATTAAAATTTTTTAAATAATTTATTATCTTTATATATACTATAAAAAAAAATCTCTCTCTAATGTAAATCATTGAGAATGTCTTGAAACCGATCTCCTTCAGACCATCTCTTGAGAACGTAGACACACAGGTGACCGCAAAACACTTGATCTGGTGATTGCACTTGTTCCGTGTTGTAACGAACCATCGATTTGTTGAAATAGTTCTTTATTTCTTTTGGCGGTGAGATTCCGTAGCTGTCAAAATAATAATTTTTCTTCTTCCCGTTCTTGATCCACGCCACCCAGTGAGTGCCTTCACCCGATGAATCGTCTAGATTTAAAATTCCGCATTCCGATTGTCGAGGTCTTCTCTTCGGCACGGCATCGCTGGAAAACACGCCTAGAAAATCTTTGATTTTCAAATCTTTTGCCGCATTCAACAGATCAATGTTGGATAGGGGTTCGTTAGGTAAGATGACACCTTCTACAGATATCTTTATTTTCTTATTCATAAATGCGTATATATTTTTTTTTTTATTTATTTATTATAATTTACTAAATTGACATTTTTTTTTTTTATTTTTTTCTTTTTCTTTTTAAACTAACTCTCTCGATATCTCTATCGATTTCTATAATTTCGAATCCATCTAATTCCTCGATTTTCTGGAATCCTATCATCCACAATCATATCTGGAATCTTATCATCCACAATCATATCTGGAATCTTATCATCCACAATCATATCTGGAATCCAATCATCCACATTCATATCGTCTCTAATTAGATCCACAGTCCAATGTCCGAGTGCTAAAGTGTTTATTTTATCGTCTAACACAAATCTCTTATCGTAGTCGGCCGTCAGCGAAATCTTGTTGACTATTTCGGTATACAAGTCGTGATTTTCGCTTCGAATCGATTTCATAGTCTTATACACCGGACCACTTCCTAGCAGACAATCTTTATACTCTTTGAAAGAGATGTTTTTCTTCACCACGCACGCTTTAACCCCTTTGCACTTCTTGATCTCTTCATCTTCTAGACGATAAGCATACAGTTTGGGTCTCAAGCCCACGAATTCGACGATTTGTTTACCGCCGCTCTCATCCTTAAATTTACCCAACACCTTCTTGTTGTCGTTCGATTGAATGTTGGACGGGTGATCGACGGGATAATTGCTCGTGTCGAACCACTCGGCCACATCCTGAGATATATCTCGGTAGACGTCTTTCGTCTCTATCTCGTAAACTAAACTGTCCGTGTCGGTGAACAGTAGTTTGGCTTTATCATCAAATTTCCTTTGACGTAATCGTAGTGAAACTCGTGCATCAATCGCTTGCTGATATCTAAGATGATCGGTCCGAGATAATACTGTTTGTCGAACTTCAGGTGCGTCTTTTGCATGTGAACGGCCACTAGATTTTCGTCGAATATGGTTCGGTGTTTGTAATTGGGTTTCGACACTAATTTTTAGCTCTTTTCTCAGACGTGACGAGTCGAACGTCGGTTCTCTTCCTGATGTTTTCCATCGATTTACCGTACACGCAGTTGTTCATGAGTTTGAAGAAATCTTTTTCGAAATCGTTCTCGGCTCGAATTCTGAGATTCGTGTTGAGATCGATGTATTTTTTCATCCAAGGCTCTTCGTCGAATCAAATGATGCGATGTATGTCGACTAATTTCATCCCACAATTGACGTATTGTTTCAAATTCTCGCTGTAGACGACGTAGTTACGTTTGTTAAATAAATTGGGAATGACTTTTTCCTCGTCTCCTTCGTTCGGTTCCATTCGTTCGGGAGCCAGCGGATAATCGTTGTGTAGATCGTGTAATTCTTCCGGATAGTTCAAATCGACTTCTAAAATGCAAGGATAGTCTCTCCATTTTTGCATCTCTTCCGGTTCCATCACCCATTTGAAATTTCCAATCAGTAAAGGATGACTCATAGCCCAACCGTACAGATTATTAGCGCCCCAATACTGTATGTATTTATTTGATCGTTTCGAATCGAAACCTTCTTTCATGTAGAGATTGTTAGCTTTAGAATATCTGTGGGAGATCATCGAGACGCCACCTCTCGCAGCCCTTTTCGAACATGAGCAACATGTTCACGTCGGATAATAATTCCAATTGGACTTCGGTGGTCTTCAACAGAGCGTCCCACGCCAGACCGGGTGCGGTGAAATACCAAGCAGGATCCAGATCGTAATTTCGACGACAGACGTCTCGAAAATTTTCGAACACGTCTGCCAAGAGCAGAACATCGGTCTTCAGATAGAGATCGTGATAATCTCTCATGGTTTTCATATCGAATGATTTCCACACGTTTTTGGCGTGTTCGTAATTCTTGTCAGAAATGTCGGATTCGTATAATTTCGAATAAAAATCTTCTTTCGAGGTAGTGCGGTGTCTTCGTATCTCTTTAGATCGTTCATGTAATCGTAAGGATAGACTCCTTTCCTCTTCATGATGTCTACTCGTTCTCCAAAATGTTCGTTCGTGATTTTAAATTTATCCTTGCTCGTGTTAGCGACTAATTTTTCCAGAGCGGTCGACATGAATTTAAAACTGTCGATGAAACGTATGCCTTTACGAATGGAATTCGTTTTTTCTTCCAATGTATTTCCGTCGATTACTCTTTTCTTCTCCATGAGCTTCCATTTCGTGAAGGAAATGTATCTTTCTTCGCTGTTCGCGATGCAATTTAATTCTTCGTATGAGGTGCCGAGATTTTTCACGAACAGATGACTGTCATAACCCGAGAGATTGTGAAACATCACCGGATAGAAAGCGGCATCTCGATATTTTAAATTACTCTTGCTGTGAGCCGGACCACGATACAGACCCGTGTAATGATCATGGTCTCTGACCTTCTTATTTTCCTCCGAATTCTCGTCGAACGATTGTCTGCATATGTGACATTTGGTGGCTCTGTTATTTTCGTCCTGCTGCTCTCGCATGATGACCATTTTCGCCGGAGTTTTGAATTTGTCGTATAACATTTGAATTTTTGATTCTAACTCTTCCACGAACCTTTGGGCCACGTCGTCGTCTTCATACTGTTTCGTGTAGGTGAAGGGACCCATGTCGTGTTGCAAGTCGAAAGCGCATTTCACGTAAATGCAATAGCCCGAAGGTATGTGTTTTTGATATCTTTCGACGTAACTTTGAAGAGCGTTGGGTTGACAGGAACTCATTTTCGTGGTGAAACATTCAAAATCGGCGTACACGGCGAATGGTACTTTTAACCTTCTATGGTGATTTTCAAACTTCATGATGGTGTTAGGTTTGGGCATTTCGACAGCGACACCTTGATTTTCATTGCAATATTCCTGATGTTTCGCTAACGATTTTTTGTTGTGAAACGCGTTCATGCAGTTGCAACATAAACATACCTTATGTTCATGTTTATTATTTTGTCTCGACAGTAATCGGCTCGGATGTTTAACCCCAAAATAATGACGATTGTCACCATTCGAAATCAATAATAAAATAATCGTCTTTTCTCTTTCGAGATACGAAGTCTGTCTGAGAGGATAGATCGTTTGTTTTTCATCGTCGTATCCCAAGACGTTCACTGCTACGGTGGGATTTTGAACCTCGAAACGTTCGATGTGTTTTAACTCTGTTGGAAAAGTTACTCCGGTCCAATCGAGATTTTTAGAAGTCCCCTCGTAACGAGAAACTCTATCGGAGTTCATTTTGACAGGGTATAAAGCGGAGGTGACTGCCCATTTAAAACACTGATCATCTTTATTTCTCACGTTGATCACAGCAATTTTTTTAGTTAAGAAATACGGTAATTTCACGTAGGAAGACCCTTTCAACGAATCGTTTTCAGTTATGTGAATTTCGAGTTTCAACACCTCATCGAACGTCCAATTACTACCTTCATGTTGATAATTCGCGAGAGACGTCAACATCTTGTCTTTCATCTTTTCGAAAACGTCTGATAAATCTGAACCTCGAAATACGTGTTCGACGTTAGATCTGAAATATGCATTTTTCACGATGCTCTCGCCGGACTTCACATCGATTTTATTCATCACGCAATGGAGTATCATCTTAATTTTTAGTCCCACGTTCATGTATTCGCGAAACAAATCCAATACTTTTTTCTTCACCCGTTCCATGAACAATTTCGGATCGATTTTCTTCAACGAGGGAACCACGTCGAAAGTTTTAAAAATGCCTTTGATCGCACTCTCCCGTTCTACGGTCTTCGATTGAAATAGTTCCGTGGTGAGTTGTGCTATATATTCTTTTCCTTTCCCTTCGTTTATTGCTCGTCGAATTTCGCTCGATATATCTCGTTTGCCTAGAATCTGAAGTGCATCACTCGTTTTCGTTTTAGTTTTTCTTTTCTTTTCTTTGGAAACTTGAAGTTCTTCAACGGCTTTTCGTTTTGTCGTCTTCTTATTTTTCACAATCGAAACGTTTTTGGTTTTTTTCGTCGTCGGCATTTTGATTCCTTTTACTATCTTTTTCTTCTTCTTCTCATTTTTCACAACCGATGCATTTTTTGACGTCATTGCTATCGGCATTTCATTTGCCTTTCCATCGTTTCGCAAATATTTCTGTATGACTTCAATTTTTTTTGATTTAGTTCTATGATTTCTGAAATGTGAAATTTTCAATAGTTTACAAATCTCGTTTAACTGAGGTACGGTTTTCTCATTTAAATTTTCCATTTTTTTTATCTGTTTGCTCCATTTGTAAGAATTTTTTTTTTTTTTTTTCAAATTTTGTATAAAAATAATTTGTTGAAAAAGTTTTGTTTTTTTCTTTAATGTGAAAAATATTTTTTTGATGAAATTAATCAATTTTTTTTTATGTTCCTTAACGTGAAAAAAAATTGAATTAATACGAGAAAAAAAAAGGATGTTAAATATTTAACTTTCTATTTATATATATAAAGAGAAAAACAAAATTTAAAATATACATTATTTGCAAGAATTCGTAAAAAACCCCAAATAATCGATCATGACGACAACATCCACGATGGAATCTCGACATAAACGTCGACGTTGTTTAATAAATCGTTATTCTCCAAAAAACCAAGAAGAAAAAAATCGTAATTTATATTTACGTGTTTCGAAAGAAAACGATACGATTTGCGATAGAAAATCGAATCGTAATACTATTAGCGAACAAAAATTAATCGACAATGTCGTTCGAACTGTTAAAAAAGAAGAAGAAGGTTCAAGACAAATAGAACTCTTACGACTTTTACGCGAAGTCTCGCAAGAGGTTCAAAACAAATTTCCGCGAAGCAGACGCGTGTTCATGTCACCCGATTCCTTCTCAATAGATGATGATAACTGCAAGATAAGTAGGCCAATTTTTAAACGTTCGAAGTCTTGCACGTTCTAAAACTCGTCTGCTTCTTTCATGAATCGAATCAAATCTTCTAAAGTCAAGAATTGAGATAACGTCTTGTTTGCATGATTCAATGTATTATACAATTGTTCCTTTGTGTATCCGGATTGTAAAACACCCCTTAATAAACTCTCGTTTTTATTTTTTTTCACATTCTTCGTCTTCAATTTTAATCAATCCCAATGACTGGATCTTCTTCAAATAATCGCAACGACCTTTGGTATTATTTATGTGTTCTAGTAAAGGTTTGTTGTGAGGTTCCCAATTCATTAAATGTATGTTGCAACAAAAACATTTAACTCTGTCGCTTTTACCCACATAAATGAAACCCGCAGCAGCTAAATCTTCGGGTTTTTGAGCAAGATGCGAAGGCCAATTTTTAAACGTTTGAAGTCTTGCACGTTCTAAACTATAATTCGGATGTTCGGACTTGATCATTGTTTTTACCTCAAAATTGGATTTGTACGAATATTTTTTTTCGAATTTTGTATTAATGATAATTTGTTAAAAAGTTTTAAAAATTGTTTATAATATGTTTTAATTCCTTCAAAAAGAATTAATCAATTTTATGTTCTTAACGTGAAAAAAAATTGAATTAATACGAAAAAAAAAAAAAAAAAGATGTTAAAATTTAACTTTTTAATTATATATAAAGAGAAACTTTTTTAACAAATTATTATTTAAATACAAAAATTTAAAATATACATTATTTGCAAGTATTCATAAAAAACCAAATAATCGATCATGACAACAACACCTAAAAGATGCGAATTGAAACAAGTTGAAATATATAAGCTATCAGATACTTATATCTATACATTAGAACACGATCCCATCGAATTGAACGAGGTTGAGATGGTGGACTTAGAACGCTGAAACAACGAATATATGATGTGTTTGAAATTGGATAAAGCCATGCTCGATTTGTTTTACGAGTACCAAAGCGATCTGCTGAATAATATCATCACCAAATACAGAAAACTCTACAAGAACGATCTGACGATGTTCTATGGAAAAAAAATATTTCCAATGATCTCACTCGAACTCGTGGATAAATCGGATGGTGAGAGCGTGTTCACCGATGTAGAAAAACTCAAAAGAGTAAAGATAAACATTCAAGACATTTTGATAAATGGAAAAATGACGCATGTCAACATGCTAATAACGGACTTGGAAATATAAACAATAGAGAGATTGATTTTAGCGAAGAAGAAGGAAAAAGTAATGAGATCTAAAGGTGATCTCATTACTTTTTACAAAAAAATTTTCACATTAAAGAAAATTAAAATTAAAAAACTTTTTTTTATATATATATAAAGAGCAAAAAAAAAAAAAAAACTTTTTAAACAAATTATTAAAATACAAAATTTAAAATATACATTATTTGCAAGAATTCATAAAACAAAAAAAAACAATCGATCATGACAGCAACACCTAAAAGATGTGAATTGAAATTGAAACGAGTCGAAACGTATAAGAAATTCGGTCATAAAATCTATAGATTACAACACGATCCCATCGAACTGAACGAGGTCGAGATGAAGGACTTAGAGCATAAATACGACAGATATAAGGTGACTTTGAAATTGGATGAAGCCATGCTCGATTTGTTTTACGACTACCAAAGCGATCTGCAGAAAATCGTCATCGTTAAAGATAAAGAATTCGACAAGGACGATTTGACGTTGTTCTATGGAAGTTACATATATCCAAAAATCTCACGCGAACTCGTGGAGAAATCGGGTGGTGAGAGCAAGTTCACCGATGTAAAAAAACTCAAAAGAGTAAAGATAAACATTCAAGACATTTTCGAAAAAGGAGAATACACGAGTGTCAACATGCTAATAACGGGCTTGGAAATATAAACAATAGAGAGATTGATTTTTTAGCGAAGAAGAAGGAAAAAAAAAAAAAAAAGTAATGAGATCATCTTTAGATCTCATTTTTTTGGGGGGGTTTTCCTTCTTCACTATTACCATATATTATAATAACGTTTCCTTTTTTCTTAAATTTCAGCATCGATTCTTCTTTTCTTTTTTTTGTAATATGATACGTTTTTGTAACAACACATTTGTTTATCCGAATCATAATTATGAACGAATGTTGTGCATCTCTTGGTAACACTCGCATCATTACCATTCTCTTCAGAAGGTAGTGGTGACGGTGGAAAGCATCTCATTCTTTTCATTTCCAACCGTCTATCCCGCTGTTTATTTAACTCTTTCATCAGTTCTTTCCTTAGATATCCATCATTAGCGTCTAACCATTTTTCCACATCTTTTTTTTCGCACTCTGTCTCGCGATATTCATCATTATCGTCTAATTGTTTCTCCACCTTTTTATCCATTTTATATATTATTTTATACTTTCTATGATTTATATTTTATATAATTATATAATTTTATATTATAATAACATATTCAAAATCGGTATATTCTTAAACGGCGAATTCTCACCGAGCAACAAACCCTTGCCGAGTCGCTCAACGTTCTGTCCACTCTTCAGATAGAGACCGTTTCCACTCAAAGAGTTGCCACCTCTAACGGGTTCTAGATACAATCCTTTACCGCTGACGTCTACGTGGACGCGACACACAGCTCCTCCCTTCTTCAAAAACAGTCCGCTGCCACCCATTAATTTCTCAACTGCCGAACTCGCGAGTCCCGTGAGAGCTCCCACGCCGAGAGTCTTTCCGAGAAAGGGTAGTGCCTTTGCGGTGAAGGGTAATGCTTTTGCGGCGATTCCTGCCAATAGCGGTAGGAAACCGCCTTTCATTCTCAAATTGTATCTCAATTGAGCGGGACTCAATCTCACCGTCAACCCTCTTCCATCGCGAATCACTTTCTCCATCCTTTTGCTTTGACTTCTGGTCCAGGCGATCGAATCCTGACCGCCTCTCGTCACATCTTCGTGAGTGAATTTGAATCTCACCACCTCACCTCGAGTTGTTAACGCTCTCTTAAGTTTCTTCCTCTGTCCTGCGGATATGTTCACGTTTTTAATCACGTATTCTGTCATAATTCTTTTTTTTAAATATATTTACTTCAATTGTTTTATTGTTTAACAATAATTATTTATATTCAAATAATTTTGTAAAATTAATATTGCATTTATTTATTTTTGTTATCTATATAGATACACAATATTTTTTTTTTTTTGCTTTTATATTTCTCTTATGTGAAATTGTATCGTCACCCTCTCTCCGCGAAGATCTAACAGTTCACCATTTTGATCCGTCAACGTGGTTTTGAGACTATACAACATGTCTAAAATCACTGGTAGATAAACTAAATTTTGAGGTCGCTCCACAATCTTATAACCCGGTGACACGTTTGGAAAGAAGGAATAGATCGTCGGTTGAGCGCTACCATTCACGTAGCTTCCAGCAATCACGTCCACATTCACCAGAATGCTATTGACTGCGAGAATGTTGACCGTATTTTCAGATGCCGCGTGGCCTCGATACATCTTTCGATCGAATCCCAACATCTTGCCTATAGAATCGTCCGTGTTGAAATCCACTCGAAAATTATCTTCCAAATCCAACATCGTCTGTAAGGTATTAGGATTGAGAGCAAGTCTGATCTTGTTGCTTCCCTTTCCATCCGTCTTCATTCGCGTCTGAATGTAATTGTTCAAATCGTCTATGTCGTAACTCCCTTTGGGAATTCGAATCTCCAACCAATCCACTCCGTCGGAATACTTGAACGAGTTATTCTTTTCGGTGATGTTGGGAAAGGAATAATAAGTCTCCAGATTCACCAACGCCATCTCGTATCTTTTCTCGCTATTCAATTCGATGGAAGGTTCGAATTTCGTAGCGAATCAAATCGAATCGCCACTCACCACGATTTGAATGGATTGTTTTGCAGCCGTATTCTCGGCTATCCATTCTAACAATTCTCCATGTTCGAACATTATATTTAATTTTATTTTTTTTTATTTTTTCAAAACTAATTATTTGAAGATTTATTATTTTTCTAAATTTTTTTATATTTTCACGCTCTATCTTATTATCATCAGAAACATAAAACTTGTCGAATCTGCACCGATATTTTCCGGGATTAAATTCGCTTGTCAAATCGATCACAACGAAATTGTAAAGTCCTCCATCCCAAACCCTCTTGCAGAATCTCCCGAATTCCGCCACGCTCATGTCGTTTGTGACGTGATCGCCGTAGATGTGATTGAGATTCTTGAGATCTTGGCGAAAGGGCAAAAGAGACATAGAAAATTAGCATTCTCCGTTATCGTCTGTCTGGGCAATCTAAAATAATTCTGCGACAGGTAGAAACAGTCCACGTTGCTGTGTCGACCCCTAACGTAATACGATTCGCATCGGTTCTGTCTCTCCAAAAGCAGATCGTCGAAAATCATGAGATTCTTATCTTCCGATTTCAATTCTCTAGGATCCGGAACGTCCCTAGCGTTCTCATAAAATCGACACTCGACGTTCGAAGATGCATTTCTCTTCATCAGTTCCATCGCCGCACCGTCCAAGATGGTCGAAAGTGGAGCTTCACTCTTGTCGAATTCCTCCCTACTGTCAAAGATTCTGGCTATGACGTCCTTAGGCAATCTACGATCCATGCACTCTCGAAACAATCTGTATTCGGTTTGAAACAAGCTCTTGCCAAACACGAACAATCTGTCGTAATCCAACCAGTCGGGTCAGGACAACAGATTCATCAACAGATTGGTCTTTCCACAATTCGATTTTCCCACTATCAAGCCTCTTATGCTTTTGGGAAAGAACTCATTATTCGACCTCTTAGTCGCGGCGTCGTTCCAAGACATATCTTTAATGTTCATCTTTGTTTTATTTTTTTTGTTGTTGTTATTTTAGATTCTTTCAAACACAAATTTTTTATGTTTTTCAAACTCAGTTGTTTTAATATTATTATTTATTTATATCACACCATCGCGAGTTCTCTTCAATCCTGATCCACTCGTCATTTTGGCTAAATCTTGTATGGGTACCACAGCATCCTTAAAATCTTTCCAACTTTTCGGCGTTCGCTCTAACACAGCTCGCTCCACCGGTGGACTGATCAACTTGTCGATCAACGCGTCGGCTGCCCTCTTGCCAGCCACAGAAGCTATCCTACTACTGGCTTCGGAAGCGGCTTTCTTACCAGCATCCAAAGCCGTCTTCTTACCGACCTCAAACGCAGTCGATGCGAGTTTTCTACCCGCATCACTCGTGAATGCTCGCATTATAGAATAGACGATGCCAGAACCGCCTTGAACATAAGTTCTGACGTATCCCCTGTTCTTTACAGTTAAAACTAGAAGTCCTGTCATGAAATGCACACAAATAGCACATTGATCTGCACGTTAATCTGCGCGTTATGACCATAGTAAGGCTATCAAATTATGTACATATCGCCTGTGCACAAGCAATGTTTCAGCCAATGGACCTCCAGGTAACCCGGAGGTACATTTGCCGAAACATTGCCTGTGTGTGCTATGAGTAACCAGGAGAACCTGCCATGCTTTGGGTGCCATTTGATATGGCAATTGCGCGCAATTCCTACGTGCAATTAAGCCTAGATAAGCGTGCATTTCGTGACAGGACTTCTAGTTTTAACTGTATCACCAACATATTTATTTTTATAATATATTTTGTTTTTTCACTGGTAAATCGTTTTGTTGTTTAAATACTTTTATTATTCTAGTGTAAAAATTTACTGTTTTATTTTTGTTTGTTTGTTTCTCTCTTCTTATTATATACACATCAATCCTTCAATTTGTTCATCAGCCTTTTATAATGGTTTTTATTCAAAACCTTCTGTCTTAACAATTCATTAGATATAGTAACTATCTGATTATCTAATCCTGTGTTACCAGCCTGTCTGCTCGCCATCATCAAACTCAATCTCTGAGACAGAGCGTCAGAATCGCTCGGAAGAAAAGTGGTTTTCATCCCTTTGCCAGTCACCGATTCGACGAACTTCTTATTCATATCCCATATGGGTTTCACCACTTTCGTCCACTTGTAACCTCTGTTGGCTTTGGGTCTCGCCTCTCTGGCATCGTTATTTCTCTTCATGGCGTGGGTCTGAACCAGAATGTCGCCGTAATTGTCGAAATCCTGTTCCGTGTAATCACTAGGCTTGTCGTAAAGGAGCAATCCGTGCAGTCCATCAGTCAATTCGTGTCTGTTCGAACCCACGGTCAATTCATCATCACCTATTTCTACTTCTGTGTCTCCAATAAAAGTATTACCGTCCGAATCCTTATAAAATCCATACAACAGATCTCTCTTACCGCCATCCTCGGTCGATGCGATGCTATCAGTGGTGATAGTCGAAGCTGTATCGTCGGTCTCGCTCAAATCTGTTTGAATTCCCGTGGGAACGTAATCCGGTGTAGATTGAACGGAATGCCGATTTCCAAAACTACTGGGCAATGAACCCATTCTCAAAGAACTCTCTTTTATGGGTCTCAATTCTTCGACTATCTCCTTCCTGCTTCGCTCTTGACCCTCCGTCACGGGTTTGAATATTTTTGCGGCTTCGCATTTGAGTTCCATCTCACCAAGATGTCTGCTTCTGTCAGCAGGCTGAATGCCCTTCTTAGCACGTTCATACTCGCCTAAAATTCGATCTCGGCACCTAGAATCCATCTGTAAAAACATTTTTTGTTTTTAATTGTTAATGTTCCTTTAAGTATGCTATTGCGAGTTATTTTATTATTTTCAAAATTAAATGTATAATTATATTTTTATGTTTTTAAGTTAATAAAAATCTTTCTGTCTTTAATATAATAACTAAAAATTCACATCTCAACTCAGTATTGATTGAATTGGGAAAGTTTAAAAACGTTTTAAGCACATGACAAACCGGTTTCTGATTTAACGCATTTGAGAGTAATTTACGTTTGTTAAAAGGAATTCCATTCACATATCAAAAAACCATTCACTCAGTATCGAATTAAGAGAGAACTTTGATGACAGTTAAAAACATTCTAGCACATAAAAGAAACTGTTTTTTCTAATTTAACGTTAAAGGGATTCATTCATTCATTCATTCATTCATTCATTCAAATCTCTGATCGTTATCATGAATATATTAAAAATTTACCACTCAAACCTAATTGAGTGGAAAATGCGTTTTATTATACATTATTAAAACGATCCATTAAAACGAAAAACCTTCATTCACGCCACAACAAAAACATGAGCAACATTTTTCATTCAAACATTCCATTAAGTGTTTATTAAGATTACTTCACAAGAATTAATAGTGACAAACGCGAACAAACGATTTTTTACCTCTGATGTTTTTCTCTAATTGTCTCTAAACTCAATTTCTCTTCGTTACATCGAAACAAAACACAAATGTCTATTTTTACAGAGCTAATTTTATAGTCGACTCTTTTGAACGGATGCCTTTCATTCACACAACTCTTTTTTAAAACTGACGCCCATATTTATAGTCTACTCTTTTGAACGAAAACCTCATTCAGTCACAACAATAACTTGTGTTAGTTTTACTTCAGGAAACATGACAGTGGGTTTGCCGATTCCACATCACCTCTTTTCCGTGTACCATACACGATTCGATTTCCGACGTAAAATCTGCAAATGGATTTCCGTGTATGCTTCCATAGGGATTCAGTGTTAAAATCGTGTACAGACGCGGATGATTTAGAATCAGCAAGCTGATGATTTAGAAACGACAACACGTTTTTTGCTCGCAATTTAACACTGAATCCTATGGGGGAAACCCATTTGCCGATTCCAAATCAGACCATACACCTCTTTTTCCTTAAAATTTCATGCGTTTTATTCACTCTTGAGCGATTTGTATATAGAATCCAGTGATGTGGAATCGGCAAAGCCGATTCCAAATCACCCTAAAAACGTTAAAATCGTGTACCTGTACACGATTTTAACACTAAATCCTATGGAGGTGTACATCGATGTACGTGTACATGTACGGTACATGTACAAAGTGATACCGAAGCGGCATTTACCACCTACTGAGAGGTGTTGAAAGTTGAAACACCTTTTCCTGTGACACAAGTGGCTTACATGAGTTTGGGGATCTAAATAATCCAAGCCAGATTTGAGAAAAAACAAATTTGATGTAAATGAAACTGGCATTTTGAACCTCTTAACTTGGTATTTAAAATGCCATATCCAGTACAGTAACACTGCATGGCCCCTTCCATAAAACACATTCCCCAATATACTCTTTGTATGGCCCATAGTTGATGAGGGTGTCAAGACGTTCTTTCTCATCATCAGTGAGAGGTGACTGGTAAATTAATTGTGCCATTTATGTGAACAGTAGCTACAAGTGGAATAAAAATGGATGATCTAATGATTGCTTCATTTAAAATAAGGCATTACCCGTGGGGATTCCGGGTATTTGAAACTCTTTACCCAGCACACTGTCCAAAAAAACACTATCAACAGGCCACCCCCCCCCCCCCCCCCCCACACCCACCAGCCAAAACTGAATTAAACTAAACTAAACTAAACTAAACTTAGTAAAAAGATAAGAAAATCTGACCAATTAATTCAGTGGAGAGAATAATTTACCCTCTTTCAGAAAAAACAAACAAACAAACAAACAATCCACCAACCAACCCTCCCAAATCTCTTGTTTGTAGGACCAGGCATACTGCGCTGTCCTTTGTGAAATATTATTCAAACTAATTATGCCCTTGTCAGAAAGGACAACTGGCTCTTCATTTTCCCCTGGACTAAATAAAATCAGTTACAGCAAAAAAATGTGTTGGGTAAAGAGTTTAAAGAATAGGTCCCCTGTCTACTCCTTGCATGTTGTAAAAGGCTAACTAAATGGAGTGTGTACCAGTTGAAATGAGTTGTAGGATAATAACCATCAAGAAAATCCATTCCAAACAAGCCTCAATTGGTAGAACTATATTCTGTTACAATTTACTGGAAAGCCCTTTAGGAGAGTTTTTCATGAAATTTTATCAGAACATTGTTAGATCAAATGAGAAAAATCTTATCTTCCAAGAAAACACAGTTCTACTCAGCATTCATTGATAATACAATAGTAGTCCTTTGAAAGTTTGTTTAGGGGACTTTCCAAGAAATATATTGGAACATAGTATCATCAATGGAAGTTAATTATGATTAATTTAGTCTTGTGGTTATCCTACAACTCATTTCCACTGATATTATAGTTTGCTGTTCAGATTATCAGTCCAGAAGTACAACTCGTCTTTTTACTTAGGTCTTGTTACAGTTATTCTGTTGAAAATGCATGTTTTCACCGAGTGTCAAATGTATTCAATGGAGCAGCATAAATGAATTCACATTTGAGTTATCTCCCTTACACCAAATGTGCACACAATTGTACATTTTCAGAAAGATATCTTTCTAGGCTACCCAGCTGATTATACGAGTATCACAATATGGAACCCTTAATACATCATTCATATACACTTGTCCGAATGAACCAGTTAATTTCTTGAAAAACATGTAAAATTGTCAAAATTCACTCATTAAAGAGCAAAAGTCTCCCAATTTTGTGCATGCACAGCGAGAAAACAGTGTTATAGGCCTTTCTCATTATTCCTCAGTTGTTTTATGGCATTGGCAGCTCAAAATTAATCAAGAAAAAAAAGGTGGTTTTCTTATTCATTTTTTCAAGAAGGCACACCATAAGAAGTTCATGAAAAATTGTCCCATTTCTCACCTGTGAAAAATCAGCCCACAGTATGGTCTTGGTTACACAATCAACAAGCCTATGTGAACTTGACCTCTAACCAAAATGCATATAACCATACACCACTTTCAACCCCCCCAAACAGTAGATTTAGGGGAGCATATAAACGCTGATGGTCACTATTTACTAGATCCACACCATCATGAAATCAAATAAGGTCCTAAATTCTCAGTTCCAGGAGGGTATTCGATAACCCGGAAGTGCAAACTTTTGAAGGAAACGAGACCTTTGTTTCTATTTGCCAGTACGAGATAGAAAGAAAGATTATCGTTTTTCTATTTCGTACTGACAAATAGAAACAAACAGTTTATTCACTGCAGTGGATTATGATGTAATGTTTATGAATTTGTATCATGGAGGATGACAAGAAATAAATCTGATGTGAAAGTTATGAAAAATAAAGCTGGTATGATTGTATGAGGAGTGAACGATAAATGAAACACTAATTTAACACTTGCACATGTGAAGATAAATATATTATGTATTCATTAATGCCTTAAAACTGATCGAAAAAGTTTCGTTTATATGGAAAATAGGCGTTATCTAATTTCGAGTGTCAAACTTCCTGAGAAATTTGTCGCACACCTTTCTTTTTTTATATATGTATTGGGGTAATATTTGACAATGGTCTTATATATTGTATTTTGGATGTATTTTTTCACGATCCAAGCGCCAGACGCCTGTGGGTGTACCATGGTACTTTTTTATAAGGGACTGAAAGCAAAGAAAGTAATTGCGATTAAATTAAACTCACGCAATAATCTTTCTTTCTATCTCGTACTGGCGAATAGAAACAAACAGTTTATTCACTGCGGTGGATTATGACGTAATGTTTACGAATTTGTATCATGGAGAATGACAAGAAATAAATCTGATGTGAAAGTTATGAAAAATAAAGCTGGTATGATTGTATGAGGAGTCAGCGATAAATGAAACACTTGCACATGTGAGGATAAATATATTATGCATTCATTAATGCCTTAAGGGTCTATATAAGTAATGAAATTTCGTTTATTTTGAAAATTAACATCTCCGATATTCCTTCAATTCAAATTAAATATACACAAAATGTGCATCAAAATGAAGGTTGGGATGTATAGAACACGAAACACATGTGTAATCAACTCATAGAGTCGACTGTAGGCACCACTGGTTCCTGGAAGTCTGCTGCCGTATTCGCATCAGAACTGATAATTTAATAATATTTCACGAAAACAACTTGTGGCCAAATGTGCTTTACATATCCAAGAACAAAGCTAGGGGATCAAAATTCTTCAAAACACGGCGACAGAGCTGCATTGGGGAAAATTCCAACGCCTTTGCTTTTGTTTACGTATGGGTATACTTTTGATTTCCGGACGACGTCATCGGACAGAAAAAGCATGTAAAAACAATGCCGTCTAAAATCAAATAATGAAAAAGATCGCCTTCATACAGTATACTGTTATTAGATAGAGATTGCACAGTTGCCATATTCAATGCAACATATCATGATACCTGTTGAAATTTCTTAGAATTACGATTTTGTTTTTTGATGGAAATTTGTGGTAATGAGTGATTTGCGCATGTCTGTCGAGCATGGAAACCATCTTCAATAAAAAATGCAGACAGTGTTGTCCTTTTCCAAAATGCAGACCTATCGCTGTATTCGAAAGTGTTTTGGATGCCTAGCTTTGTTCTTGGATATATGAAGCACACTTGGCCACAAGTTGTTCTGATGAAATATTATTTTATTATCAGTTCTGGTGCGAATACGGTAGCAGACTTCCAGGAACCAGTGGTGCCTACAGTCGACTCTACGAGTTGATTACATATGTGTTTCGTGTTCTATACATCCCAACCTTCATTTTGATGTATAATTTGTGTATATTTAATCCAAATTTAAGGAATATGAGAGGTGAGAATTTCAAAATAAACAAAATTCCATTACTTATATAGGCCCTTAAAACTGATCGAAAAAGTTGTGTTTATATGAAAAATAGGCGTTATCTAATTTCGAGTGTCAAACTTCCTGAGAAGTTTGTTGCACATCTTTCTTTTTTTTTACATATGTATAGGGGTAATGTTTGATAATGGTCTTATATATTGGATTTTGGACGTATTTTTTCACGATCAAAGCGCCAGACGCCTGTGTTTGGGGTTTGTCCAGTGATTAAACTCCCCGGTCAAATCACCAAATGACAATATCCACTTATCTGTTATCACAATGGACGTAGTGGGCAAGCCACGACGTTTCGGATAGCTGAAGTGAAGTACCATGATGTCTGAAAAAGGTTATACAATT
Source organism: Pictodentalium vernedei (assembly GCA_031216915.1). Classification (NCBI taxonomy): domain Eukaryota; kingdom Metazoa; phylum Mollusca; class Scaphopoda; order Dentaliida; family Dentaliidae; genus Pictodentalium; species Pictodentalium vernedei. The sequence continues at coordinate 168,731,578 of CM062294.1, forward strand.
ATTTGGGTGTTTAGAGTCACGCAATTAGAAAACATCACGCTTCATACATTTTTCCCTTCTTGAAGACAGGATGACTAGGCATTTTTCGTATCAATGTGAGTACATTCTTCGCGATTTTAAGCTTTTCGGTTCTCTTTTTGAGATGGAGAATCTCTATTTGTAACTAACAAAAATTACAAGACACTTTTTCAAACTTTGAACTTCGGGATCGTGACATCACCACTGTGGTGTGTTATCAGACAATCGTTCAGTGGAAGAATCGTACCTTGGGCAAAAGGTTCCTCACTGCGAATCCCTTGGAAACATGACATTGGATATCCTTTACAAACCAGTTAACATCGGACACATGTGTGCGTGTTTATACCAAAAATAATTTCCTATTATCAGGGCATATGTCGGGATGTTGTCTCGACAAAAGGTACGAACTGTCTCCTTAAGGTTAATAAAGCCTAAAAAAATCCCATTGACCACAGTGCTAACCTTCAACTCTCTGTACACCAAACCAAGTTGTTTTGAAAAAATACCTATACATCTACAAAGTACATCATCTCTTGAAAATACTAAACTGGAAAAAAATATATGTTGCCATATCTCAATTTAGTTTAAATTTCGAATTTCCACTATGGTCTTGCACTGAATGGCCTTGGCACTTTTTTTTCCATAGGCCCTACCTCATATTTTTTAGAGATTCTCACACATTCTGAAACTCAATTACAAACAAACTTTTTAATCTTTCCTAAAGTAGACAAAATTAATTTGTAATTGATGGTTTCAAAGCCAAAGTTCTGTTATTGCACCAATCAGCCAATCTGCCCTTAGGTGTCAAATTTCCTGGTCACGTGTTCACTTATTTAGGCTCTCATAACCTAAAAAGGTAAGGCAGTCTCGTGTATTTGTACTAACTGTCTCATGTGTTAACAATTTAAATGTTATTTACTCACATTTTGGCTAAAGCTAAAGCCAAAATTGTGAATAAAAACTGCACAAACAATTTTCGAATTTGTTTGTCGAAAAACATAAAAATTACCAATCGTCGACGGAGTGAAATGAAAATTAAAAGTCGACTGAGTGACAGTAATGAAAACATGTGCATGAAACAAAATGTATCTCTACAGGTTCTGCTTAAGCAAAATACCTTGTTTCAGAGGCGGCGGAGCCAGGGGGACACAGGGGGCACGTGCCCCTCCACTTTTTTCCTCTATATGTTTCGCAGTTACACAATGAGTTAAAATGGGCGCAGGCAAGCGTGTCAATATTTGGGCATTCCTGTAACATTATTTGCAAATCCAAACAATATGTAGCCAAAGAATCCCACTTCGGTCGCTTCGGTCCGTTTCTTCTAGTTCAACTATCTTCCAATCCGAAGGCTGGCCTTCAGGATGGGAGATATTTGAAGTAGAAGAAACGGACCAGACTTTGACCACACAGCGGCATATTCATCTAAACGAGAGACTATATCGAGTCATGGTACATTTACCGATATACGATGCTAACCTCTCTCAAACTGGGTCGAACCACGGTAGCATTGTAAATTTCTGCCCCTCAACTTTTATCGAGCTTCCGCCGCCCCTGTCTTGTTTAAAAGAGCACTCCCCGACGTGTGGCTACACTAATTAATTATCAGAGTGAACGCATGGGACGTTGGTTTGGGTACGTTTTGACCAGTACCGAGTTCAAGCGGTCGGCGAACATTTCTAAGGCTTCAAAATGAAACTTCAATGGACGAACCATCGCTTAATAGCATAAGTGAAATGCGACCTATGGCTTTAAACACAAATTCTGGGTTTTTTCCCAGAGTGGAAGCCCCGGGAATCTTATCCAAGAGATCCATGATTATTTCTAAAGAAGAGATTCTTTCTTGAGGGTGTCCGTGACATTACGATTTTAAAAAGTTATTCATGACGGTGCTTCAACAAATTTTTTTTTATTTACAAACATATGAATGGGCAAGGTCAGTTTTTATTCCCGCATATTCCAAATATTACAAATACACACGAGTCGGCCATTTGCTCAAAGATTCGGAAGTCTTGGGGTCATGCAACATCGTCTTTTCACGGCTACTGCATAGCGGCTCCTTGGATCAGGTCGCAATCCCTCTGTCTTGTTCTCCTGACTTTCACTTTTAATTGTATCTCGCAGCACAAGTGTTTCACGCAACACTCAATTGGTTAATCTACCTCTTGCATCTCCCTTTATGTCATATTGCCAGTTCAGTTTCAATCCTGCATCACTGGGTTAACTTTACTTCTCGCCACACGGTGACAAATTTCAAATGTTTCAACAATTTTATCACTACGCCAATTCATTTTGCCCTGCACGGCGGTCGTATGGGTCCTGGGAAAGTCATGGAAATTAAAAAATATTTTTCTATGCCTGGAAGTCATGGAAAAATGGGGGTATTTTTGTTTCTTATCTGGAAAAAACATGGAAATTTCTCACGAAATGTAACACCAATATCAAACTTTCCTCAGTGCGACCATAAAACATCGGGAAGTTTGATTCAGTGCAAAGAATGATAATTGCGCAAGTCTTTTTGATTTAGTCGTTAGATATTGAATATTATATTAATTCTCCCAATTCTGTGTGATGTTGTAGTGAGAACAAAAATGAATTTTTTTCAAGCATCTGGGGCATGGAAAAGTCCTGAATTGACCAGACCTTTTCCATGACCCAGATGCTTGAAAAATTCCACATTCGTTTCCAGCCCCACCCCCCCCCCCACCCCCAACCCATTCAGGTATTGGAAAATTCACTTGAAATCCTGCTACCGTCGTGGAAAAGTTGTGAAATTTCATCTTGGAAAAGTGTGTACAAATCCTGCTTTCAGCCTCCAATGACAATTCTTGGCACGGAGTGTATTCCAACGCGCCAAATGGCTTTCCCGAAAGGTGATTAATAATTATTAGTAACTCTAAATTGAATTACCACACCACCTCCAGGACCTGCCAACTGCAAAAGTTACTATAGGAAATCTCGTATTACTGATACCCTGAAGTTTCTGAGTACGCTGATTCCCAAATACCTTTCTGTTTATATGGAAAATCACATAGTAAAATCTTGGGTTGATAGAACATCACCGTGGGGTGAAAGGGTGTGTTTGGGTCCAGGGTGCTATCCTTAGCTAATTTCGTTTGGTGCCTGTATTTCACACACGCGTCCATTTCATATGCCACTTATTCAGATAAATATGCTTCTTGCGTATTTATGTGTGTGTATGTGTATATATGTGAGGGTGTGTGTACGTACTTGCGTGGTATGTATATGCGTCTGTGCAAATGTATGCATATGTATATCCCCGTCCGGGACGACCCGCGTTGTGTCCTTGGACAAGGCACTTTACCTCGGTTGCTTACGTGGGGGCACGATGACGTCGTGTACTAAGGCATACTGCACGTTGATGGTGCACATGTCTTCCACCGCTGTAACCCTGCTTGAGCAAAGCTTGAACAGAGTTAGAATGTTGAGGAGCTCACAGTTGCTCGTCGAAGCTCGATGGTTCTCTCCGGGTACTCCGTCTTCCTCCGCCGTAAAACTGTCACGGTCACGATTAGCCATGTAACCTTAAACAACAATACATAAATAAACAAATAATAAATGCACTTGTGTGTGCGTGTGTATGTGCATTTCTGTGTACATGTCTGTATGTGTATATATGTGGGGTGCACACACTCAATTTGTATATCTGTGCAACTGAGTGGGTGTAATAATAATAATAATAACGCTTTGGCCAGCCGCTGATTTGTCGCGGTTCTCGGACGAGAAGGCCATGGTTACCCCTGTACTCCCAACTGCCTCCCTATTCCCACGCTTCTCCTCTCCTCCCAACACTCGGAGACGAACTGCTTGATGACATCCCTTGCCCCATTCTTCCCAATCTCTCCGATTAGCATATTAACCCTCTCTTTTGAGTCTCCCCCTAACCACATCTCCTTCATTCTCCCATCCCACTTCCCCATTATACTCCCAGTGAATCTCATTCTTTTAGACTGATACTTTGGGCATTCTAGAAGAAAGTGTTCCAGGGTCTCCACCAAGCCCAAGTTACACATCTGGCACTCCCTTTCACCGTCTTTCCCAATTTTTCCCCTTAGCTCCAGGGATCGCGACCTCAGTTTGAACAACAGTGACCCCCCAAAGGTGCCATCAAGGTACTCTTCAAACCCTGGCTTCTCTTTATCACGCAGGCCACCCAAAGACCTCTTTGATTTGACTCCCTCTCGCCAATTACAGTTACAATCCGCCATGACCCTTTCTCTGACGATTTTTTTACCCTGGTTTGCCCCAACGTCCAGGTCCGAGATCTCTAATGAGTAGTTCTCTACTAGCTCCCTTACTTGGACCATCCACCCCGTTTTGATATTTGAGTTGAAAATTCTCAGGAACATTACTTTACACCATCGGCTGTCGGGGAGATTTACCAAATAATTAAGATAACCGAGTTTCAATAGGTCTATCCTGTCCTTGATCCTCATCCACCCAAGCTCGCCCCTGATTGCTTCTAGTGCTGCGGCATTACTCGAGCCTGTTATCCATCGGCCTGCATCGTTCAGCAGGATTTCCAAGCTCTTAACAGCTGTCTGGTTTAGGGGTACAACTTCCGTACCGTATGTTATACTTGGCAGACCCACCATTTCCCAAATGGTTTTCCCCACGAAAACCTTATTGAAACTGTTTCTCCCTATAAGTTTCATTTGGTTAAGGATTCGCTTCCCCTTCAGAATCAATTTATTTGTGTGGTTTCGGTAGATGCCTCTTCCAGTGATGTTTATATTTACCCCCAGGTATTCATAGTCACTAGTCTCTCCTACACTAAGACGTCTACTGCTACCTTCCGGAATGCAGAACTCCCCCACTCTCCACCTTCGAGCGGGGTTCACTTTGCGCCCCACGGGTATAACTTTGCTCTTGCTTTCATTAAGTTCGAGTCTCCATTTGCTCCCATATTCTCCAACAATTCCCAGCATCTTCTCTAACCCCTCTCCGCTTTCTGACACCAGCACCATATCGTCTGCAAAAATAGCCCTGGGATCTTCAAGTCACCAACTGCAACCACATCGTCGCTATGCAGGAGTTCATCTCCTAAACTTTTTATGTACAATGCAAAAAGAATTGGCGAAAGGATACACCCCTGTTTTAGGCCTATCTCCATAGGCACACGTTTTGTTGTAATGTTTCCCAGGCTAAGTTCACTCTGTACATCCTTATATAATGCTTTCATAATTCCAACAAACTCGCCTCCTAAGCCCATGGCCTCCAGCTTGCGCCACATACCTTCCCTCCATACTCTATCGTATGCCTTTTTGATATCCCAAAAGGACATAAACAACTTTTTCATGTTTGCTTTCGCGGATTCTATCATTTGGGATAGTGTGAAAAGATGGTCAGTAACTCTCCGTCCCTTCCTGAAGCCATTCTGGATTTCTCCAAAAAAAACCTTCTCTTCAATCACCTCCTCTAGTCTCCCATACAGGACTTTACAGAAAACCTTTCCAATGTTGCTACTGACAGAGATCCCTCGATAGTTATCCAAGACGTCTTTTTCCCCCTTTTTGTGAATAAATGTCACTTTACTTTCCCTCCACTCCTTTGGGACCTCTTGTTTTTCTATGGCTAAATTGAATAGGGCAGTTAGGCTTTCCAAGAGTTCCTCTCCCCCTTTTTGATAAACTCGTTAGGAATTTCGTCCACCCCTCCCGCTTTTCCATTCCTCAATTTTGAGATCACCCGTCGCACCTCCTCAGTTTTGATTTCGCTGCACACGAAGTCCGAGAGATTTTCCTCGACCTGATTCGGACACTCCGGTGGGTTCCCCATGCCCCATCGCTTGTCCCAGTGCTTGACTAGTTCTAATGCGATTTGATCTCGCTCTTCTGTAACTCTGCCATCTACTTTAATGCTCTGTTGGTTATTCCCTTTGTTACGTTTGTTCACCCATTTCCAAAATACGCTCGAACTCGACCCCCTGTCGTTCTTATCGTCCTAATAAGACTGTTATTTCGCACTCTCCGGTTGTCGTCTTTAATCGTGTTTACTTTATTTCATGCTTGTTGGTATTCTTCCTTTGCTACCATGGCCTCATTGCTTTCCACCCCCTTAAGTTTTCTACTTCTCCTGTATGCAGCACATTTAGCTTTTCTAACCTTTATGGCCCTTTTCAGTTCTTCGTTCACTCTGTACCCAAGTTCCCGTGTTGGCACCCTAATCTTTCATACACTTTCCTTCCCTGCCTCTACTAGGCTCGCAACTATGGCGTCCGCCATCTTCTGGACACTACCCCCCTTGTGTACGGCTGCAAGCTTTGGTTTCAGTTTTCTTCGAACTTCGCCCAGTCGGCATCCTTTTTGAGTTCCCAAACCTCCTTGAAGCTTCCTTTCCTTTTCTCTAGGTTTTTGGCCCTCATCGTCACTGTAATCAAGTTGTGATCACTATCCAACTCCATTTTGCCCTCATCATCCACTTCTACCCTTATCACCTCCCTCCATAAATTCATATCTGTGAGAATGTAGTCAATTATTGATTTTCTGTCGTTTCTCTCCCAGGTCCATTTCTCCTTACATCTAGCGTCCCTGTTCAGAATCTTCAGACCGAGCTCATTTGTGAAGTTCAACAGCTTCCTTCCATTCCTGTTGACTTTCTTGTCCCCACCCTCTATGCCTTCTTCCTTGTCACCTATGTGTCCATTAAAGTCGCCCATCAGAATTATACCGAGCCCCCTGTTTTCTAGTTCAGTGATATTGGACCTTAGTGTTGAGTATATCGAGTCATTCCACTCGGGTTTACTTCCCTCCACCGCACAGTACACAATCCCAAGGGCAATAATGTATAGGTGGGCATGTGCGATTATGTACGTCTGTTCGTTTGGTGGCGCTTGTGAGTGCTTATTCAAAAATCAGGGCAGCGCAAGTTGCTTTTCGTCTAGTCATTTTTTTTTTCTTTTAATAGTTTTGTTGTATCTCTCTCTATATTTTTATTATCACTTGTCATGTACCTATATATGGATCGAAGACAATAAATAAATAACCTATAGTATCGATTTCGTGGCGGAACGCGGTAAAAGAAAATTATTAGATAGTAATGGATGTAGCTTTACTGTTAAACCACAAGAATCATAAAACTTACAATTTGGGGTGAAATTATGTTTTTCTTCAGCTCATTTGCGTTCGAGGCCTCGAGTTAACTGTGATCACAAACAAGATCTTGTTCTCTTTGGTAACTCTTTACCCAAAGTAACGGACCAAAGAGGCCAGCGCTATTTTACAAAAATCATCATTCAATTTTCATTATTTTTTTTGTCCATTTTTTTTCTCAAAACATAGCTTATAATTATAACCCCTCATTGGAACGAGCTCGTTTTGAGAAAAAAAAAATGAAAAGAAATAGTTATTCAAGAATTTTTTTTTGCAAGTGTCGTCTGCCCTTCGTGTTAGGTAAAGTCATATCTCTCTAAGAATGTTAACAAGTATTTTAGTTCTGTATTGATATCAGTTTGGTAATTATTCTACATGTAACTGCATGAGTTGTGTGAATTAATTCAATTGTTTTAGTATGTTCCGTTTTCATCTGTTTTCTTATGTTGTTTATTCATTTTAAACCCCAATGAAAAGATGCCAAAAATAGTCTTATCTTTTTGTCATGAGATATGAAGCCATGATCATGTCCTACTCACCCCTCCCACACCATCACCTACTTCAGTATCATCAGGCGTTTCGTCCTACTAACACGTCACGCTCCATTTCCAAATCCAGTATCACCATACTCACCCCACCCCATTTCCCTGCACAAAACGTTCGATGGTATATGGCAGGGAAATGGGGTGGGGTGAGTTTGGTGATACTAAACAATCGGATGTTTTGTCAAGACCCATCGGACGTTTTGTCCAGACCCATCGGACGTTTTGTCCAGAAAATCGAACGTTTCTTTCCAACAATCGGAAGTTTCGTACAGAAAATCGGACGTTTTGATATATCAGGCATTTTGGCCACATCCCTATATAATAGAAGACAATTCAAATAGGCAATAATCTAATGTACATCATATTGGGTAAATTTCACAACTCTTGATTATACAGCGCACACAATATTACAAAAAGAACATTGATTTGACATACTCCTTGGATATCTAAATACCCAGTACCACCCTACGGGCTGCATGTTGTGGTCCGTGTCAGGGACACCTGAGGCCCCATAAGGCCTGGGCTGACGTGGGGTTATTTAGTCCCGCTGATGAAGTTGCGGGAAAATTAGACCAACGTGGAGGGTCGGAATCCAAGTGTCGCGAACTCGGCGCAGAGAGCTGAGTTAGACCGACGCCGTGATTCCTTCTCTGCCAAATTGGCCTGAAATAGGTTCGATTTCCGTTAGGTGTGATTCCTAATCACTTCAGGCTGTATAATGGAAAGAATGATTTAAAGTAACAACGATTCTTTTATTTACACATAAAAAAATAAATCCGTTTCAATATTTCAACAATCAACAATTCAATTCTTTTCACAGAAAATGGGTCACTACGGTTAAATAATTCTAAACAATCATATAGTCATTCTATAGCCCTGTACTGGCACTATAGTCTACACACTGGAAATGTTACTACCGTGAGCTCGCCATAAGAGCTTCACAAATCTGAAATGTTATTACTGTGAGCTCGCCATAAGAGCTTCACCCGCTTAGGCTCAAATGTCAACGTCTGCGCGTAACTGTACCTCTGGCTGTCGGAGGGTTCCGACCAGCAATGTTCGTCATCTCTAAACCACCGTACTTCTGATTTGGGTCAGATATTGTCTACTCATACCTTATGTGCCCTTTGAAAGTCCTCCGTGAAAGTCCTATTGAAATATCCACTGTTCCTGGTTGAATTCACGATTCACAAATGCCCCTTTTGTGCTAGGGCGAAATTGTCACTCACACCGATCTCCAGTCGGTATTACGATGTTCCGACAGCAAAATAAACTACTCAGAACGCAATCAGGCTGACGCTTCAAAGGGTTATTACGCACAATACAATTAACCTACACTTCTGACTATTGCAGGACGATACCTGCTACTCGACAATCTAAACTTTAACGTTCCACCTGGGGTGTTCCTTCTCACGAATTCGGCCCCGTAGCCGCCTATCAACTTTAAGCTAAATCAATCATGGAATGCCCTCTCTGGCGATTCCAGCCGTTTCAGGGTCCTGTGATCGAAGGTACCCTTATGCCAGGAAACAGAGTCCGCCTGTCCTGGACTTCACCAACGTGTGTGTGACCCCAAGTGTGTGTCTAATGCTCTGCTCTTCCAGGTATATATATACTTTTTACCCTAAACTGTCAGGTGGACCGACGCTCATCTGTCCACCTGTCAAAACGGTGGGAGATGACGTATATCGAGGCAGAATCAATACAAGTCATCTCACGCGTGACTTAACGGTGATTCGTTCCTGACACGCATTGCTATAACTAATGATGACACGACATTTCTATCTTTTAGAATCTCGTTTCTCAATTAGCCGTGACGAAAACCGATTACGTCTCGTAAGACTCCGACTACTGTAGAAACTAAACGAGATTAGACCTTATCTAACATACCGTTTCTCCCCTGGGTCCCTGCGCTAAAGCTGGATATACACCACGTGTGTTTTTTTTTCCAGCTTTACAGAGAAGTGAAATTCATGTAGGTTTTTCGCCTTGATGCGGAATATATTTTGAACTTACAATATCTTTAAATATGAGGCCCCTTGCCCCTATATTTAGGCTGGCTTTGCCCTGACAACTCCCTTCCCGAGAGAAACACCCTGTGTATCTCTTAAAACGCAAGGGGCAAAGCCACGCACGCTCGCCTCTCACACCCTTTTACAATCTACCCATCATGTTTAAGACTACAAAACTGTGCCCTAGTGGTCGTGGGGTTCATGACCGGGCTCATGCGTCGGCCATACCGATTCCCACGACACACACGCTACCACATGCTCCCGTCTTGCGGGTTTACATATGGAGAGTAGCCTTATTCTTAGATTTGCAGCACTCTCTCTCTCTGTAATACTATATATTTACACCCAAACATACACATTTTCATACACGTTCGCCCATTTTGCAAACAGTTCATTTGGCACTCACTCCGACGAGTAACACCGTCCGCGCCTTTGCGTCAGATGGGTTAATTCCAACGGAGTGTAACTTCGCCTCCCATTCCCCTATGTCTTGTGAAGGGGCAAACGACCCCTGCATTATGTTGAGCCTCACCCTCGCAAAGCTCAACCAGGGGATTAAAATTGTGCCTCACACACTCACACATTCAACACACAGATTTCCCGACCGCGCCTTTGCGACAGACGGGGTTAGTGTATCCCACACTTACAAAACTCGACACACAGGCTCCCCGTCCACGCACACGCGACAGACAGGGCAGTGTATCTCACATTCGCACTCACAACCAACTCTAGTCGGCAGTCAGAGCAATAATAATACTAAAAATAAGAAAATTTCTTCCGGGCCTTAACACCGGGTTTACGAAACTCATCACCTCACCCACAAAAATATTTGCGACTGGAGCCCCCGTCCCAGACACCAGGCCCACAGCCACCCAACTATTGCTTCTTTATAACCACCGACCATTGGTAGGGGCCCGGTTCCCAGTATCCCCTTGGGTAACCCTTGACACACCCCTACTTCTCGCCCCGTTATTTCTACGGGTATTCCACCAGGGTCCCCATACCCTGTCATTGTCGCATTCCCAAGAGCTTCCCTTGGCGCTATATCCCCCAGGCTCACTCGTCCCGGCGATTACCGTCGTTCGAACGACACTGGCCGTCCTTGGCCCTTGTGCCGTCGACCCCCCGGTCCATTGCGACGACTTCTTGCGCACATTGGGCGCTGTGCGCCCCCGGCACTCTCTACGTGGTCTCCGCCACCTAGGATGCTTCTCCTTTGATTTGTGGACCCTTTTCTCGGTCCCCTGGGCGCCCACCTTAGCGGTCCCATCCACTCTAACATACTCAACTTGTGTTGACCCGTGCCCTCTCAATTCTGGGGAAGTTTGCCCAGCCATTTGCGTGGGTCTGGCCTCCCCTCTCCACACGGGTGACACCGACTTCTTGGGGCGCTCAACTCCCCCACATAAATTTGCTTGAGGGTCTTTCCCCAATGATCCCATCGGTTTCCCTCGCTGTTTGGCGTTTAGCCTGGACCGCCTGCGGCCCCTTCTCCTTAATTGGACAGGAGTCGTCCCTCCTGAAACTTCCCGACATTTCGTCGTGTAGGGGCCATCCCCTGGACCATCGGATTGGTTCCCCCTGGGAACCTTCCCTTCCTTACTCGTTGGGCCCTCACTTGGCCCCCTATCCCTGGACCATAACTCATCAGGGCTTGCCCTCACCCCTGGGATATTACCTATGACCAGGTCATACACAGGTGATTCAATGCACATGGCTTCCACTTCGCCACAATAAAATGGGGTATCTACCGTTATCCTCGCGATGGGGAACCTTCTAACGGTCCCATCTATCAAAATACACAAATGGTCGCGCCCCAACAATTGCTTGTCGTCAACCAGTTGCTTTCTAACCGCTGCAGAGGAGCACCCAGAATCCCGGAGCAGACGGATCTCCCTTTGTCCCACATACCCTGGGTACACTGGCATATCAACCTTCTCCTGCGAAGTTGTGAGCCTCTCACACATGCCACTTATTATCGGGACAACCTTCCCGTCTTCCAGCCTTAATTCTCTCTCTTGTATACATTCCCGAAGGGGACTGTGTTCTGGACCGATAGTTTGACAGAACGCTGCCGTCTGTCTACTGGGCCCTGGATCTACGCGGTCACCTTGCTTCCAACCCCTTGGCGCTGCGTTCCCGGCCCCCTGCTGAGGTGGTCTAATGTTCCCAGTGGTCCTTACCTGCTTCTGCCAGCAGTCCCTGGCAATATGACCCCGCTTGTTGCAGATAAAACAAGTGGTGTCCTTGGGAGCGCTCCCCTTCCGGCTGGTCTGCGACGCATGAGGGTCGGGGTGGTGTTGCCTTACGGGTGCCATTGCCAACCCGTTTGCCCCACCCCTAGCCGATTTGGGTGCGTTTACACTCCCACCGTGGGCCTCGATGTAGCGTTCTGCCACAGTTGCCATCTCATCATAGGTGGGCGGACCCCTTTCCTTGATGAACAGGCCCAACTCCTTGGAGCATGTAGTTAAAAACTGCTCCCGGAGAAATAGATCGCGCAGGGCTCCATATGACTCATTCACTTCTGCGAGATCAGTCCAGCGGTCAAAGTACCGCCTAGCTCGGGCAAAATACTGAGGTACTGTTTCTCTCTTCTCCTGCTTAATCTCTCGGAACTTGGTCCGGAATCCTTCTTCAGTGAGCTGGTATCTCCGAAGGATGGCGTTCTTCAGCTCACCGTAGTCGTTAAGAAGTGCAGGAGGCATACTGGTATAAGCCTCGAGGGCTTTACCTGACAACAGAGGGCTCAAGCACATAGCCCATGTGTCTTCAGGCCACATTTGACTGGAGGCAAAACGCTCGAACCTCTCCAAGTACGAGTCCAAGTCATCTGTGTTTTCATTGAAATGAGCGAGATGGGGGCGTGGGGCATGAATTGCTACCCCTGCACTCCCATCCCCTGAGCGCCGACTTTCATTCTCCACATCGGCCCTTGCTCTGAGGAGCTCTAATTCTCTCTCGTGCCTCTGTTGTTCGAGCTCCCGTTCTGCCTCCCTTGCCTCCCTTGCTAATTGGGCTTCCCTCTCTCTCGCCTCATTTGCTAATTGAATCTCTCTCTCTTTCGCCTCTCTTGCGTCTTTCTCACGCTCTCGTTCTAATTGGGCTTCTCTCTCCCTCGCCTCATTGCGTAAGGCAATCTCCTTGGCCTCACGTTTCTGCTCATCTTTAACGAACTTCTGAAGTTCAGCTCCCTCAAGGCCCATTTCCTTGCCTAATGATACCAGTTGGGCGAGGGGTGTAACAACATCCATTTTGATTTTTTCTTTCTATCTTCAACACTCGTCAGAAAGAATGAAGAAGGAAAAGAAAGAAAGAAAAAAAAATATGGCAATTGATCCTAATTTACCTCTGTAATTTAACGTAATTAAACGCACCAAATATTCTGAAACCTACCGCAGTTATAGTGGCTATTAAGTATCCTTTTGGGGACTACCGTATTGCGATATTAAACCCTTGAACGGCATCAACTGACCGAACGCGTCAAAACCTAAACAGAACCGCCGTTAAAATAAAACAAAATTTCCATATAGCCATTTTTTACCTTTTAGAAATATCCTGGTAGCGCTCGCCAATCGATGTCAGGGACACCTGAGGCCCCATAAGGCCTGGGCTGACGTGGGGTTATTTAGTCCCGCTGATGAAGTTGCGGGAAAATTAGACCAACGTGGAGGGTCGGAATCCAAGTGTCGCGAACTCGGCGCAGAGAGCTGAGTTAGACCGACGCCGTGATTCCTTCTCTGCCAAATTGGCCTGAAATAGGTTCGATTTCCGTTAGGTGTGATTCCTAATCACTTCAGGCTGTATAATGGAAAGAATGATTTAAAGTAACAACGATTCTTTTATTTACACATAAAAAAATAAATCCGTTTCAATATTTCAACAATCAACAATTCAATTCTTTTCACAGAAAATGGGTCACTACGGTTAAATAATTCTAAACAATCATATAGTCATTCTATAGCCCTGTACTGGCACTATAGTCTACACACTGGAAATGTTACTACCGTGAGCTCGCCATAAGAGCTTCACAAATCTGAAATGTTATTACTGTGAGCTCGCCATAAGAGCTTCACCCGCTTAGGCTCAAATGTCAACGTCTGCGCGTAACTGTACCTCTGGCTGTCGGAGGGTTCCGACCAGCAATGTTCGTCATCTCTAAACCACCGTACTTCTGATTTGGGTCAGATATTGTCTACTCATACCTTATGTGCCCTTTGAAAGTCCTCCGTGAAAGTCCTATTGAAATATCCACCGTTCCTGGTTGAATTCACGATTCACAAATGCCCCTTTTGTGCTAGGGCGAAATTGTCACTCACACCGATCTCCAGTCGGTATTACGATGTTCCGACAGCAAAATAAACTACTCAGAACGCAATCAGGCTGACGCTTCAAAGGGTTATTACGCACAATACAATTAACCTACACTTCTGACTATTGCAGGACGATACCTGCTACTCGACAATCTAAACTTTAACGTTCCACCTGGGGTGTTCCTTCTCACGAATTCGGCCCCGTAGCCGCCTATCAACTTTAAGCTAAATCAATCATGGAATGCCCTCTCTGGCGATTCCAGCCGTTTCAGGGTCCTGTGATCGAAGGTACCCTTATGCCAGGAAACAGAGTCCGCCTGTCCTGGACTTCACCAACGTGTGTGTGACCCCAAGTGTGTGTCTAATGCTCTGCTCTTCCAGGTATATATATACTTTTTACCCTAAACTGTCAGGTGGACCGACGCTCATCTGTCCACCTGTCAAAACGGTGGGAGATGACGTATATCGAGGCAGAATCAATACAAGTCATCTCACGCGTGACTTAACGGTGATTCGTTCCTGACACGCATTGCTATAACTAATGATGACACGACATTTCTATCTTTTAGAATCTCGTTTCTCAATTAGCCGTGACGAAAACCGATTACGTCTCGTAAGACTCCGACTACTGTAGAAACTAAACGAGATTAGACCTTATCTAACATACCGTTTCTCCCCTGAGTCCCTGCGCTAAAGCTGGATATACACCACGTGTGTTTTTTTTCCAGCTTTACAGAGAAGTGAAATTCATGTAGGTTTTTCGCCTTGATGCGGAATATATTTTGAACTTACAATATCTTTAAATATGAGGCCCCCTTGCCCCTATATTTAGGCTGGCTTTGCCCTGACAGTCCGATAATGGCAGGCACGTAGCCAGGATATCAAAGTTAGCGGGGGTGGGGGGGGGGTGGGGGTGGAGGGGGAAGGGTAATATGTAGGGGGGGGTCTAGTTCAGCGACCTGAACGTAGCGGCCACCCCCTTACGAAGGGGGTAGCCGCTACGTTCAGTTCGCTGAACTACTGGGATGGCGGGGGGGGGGGGGCGGGGGGGGGGGGGGATACAGAATAGGATGCGCAGCATCATCCGAGCCACGTAGCGGCGAGATGGGGTCGTGCACAAGAGGGGGCCACCCCCAGGAAAAATTTTGAAATTCGGGACCAAAAACGCAATTTCCTTGACCCTGATTCCGTTTGTATTCATAATTTATAAGATGTAAAAGGCAACAATAATTAGGCCACATCACCTGGAGGGGGGGGGGGCATATGTCCCCCTTATCCCACCCCTCCCTCCCATGGCTACGGCACACGCCACTGGATAAGGGATTCGTGGATTTCTTCATACATATTGGGTAAATTTCACAACTCTTGATTATACAGCGCACACAATATTACAAAAAGAACATTGATTTGACATACTCCTTGGATATCTAAATACCCAGTACCACCCTACGGGCTGCATGTTGTGGTCCGATAATGGCAGGCACGTCGCCAGGATATCAAAGTTAGCGGGGGGGGGGGGGGGGGGCAAGGGTAATATGTAGGGGGGGGGTCTAGTTCAGCGACCTGAACGTAGCGGCCACCCCCTTACGAAGGGGGTAGCCGCTACGTTCAGTTCGCTGAACTACTGGGATGGCGGGGGGGGGGGGGGGGAGGATACAGAATAGGATGCGCAGCATCATCCGAGCCACGTAGCGGCGAGATGGGGGCGTGCACAAGAGGGGGGCCACCCCCAGGAAAAATTTTGAAATTCGCGACAAAAAACGCAATTTCCTTGACCCTGATTCCGTTTGTATTCATAATTTATAAGATGTAAAAGGCAACAATAATTAGGCCACATCACCTAGGGGGGGGGGGGGGGGCATATGTCCCCCTTACCCCACCCCTCCCTCCCATGGCTACGGCACACGCCACTGGATAAGGGATTCGTGGATTTCTTCTACTGCATCCATCTTTAAGCCTAAACGCTAGCTTTCTAACTAATATACTAAAGTATGGTTGTAGCAGAAAAATAGATCGAACTGCATGACGTCGAAATTCATCTGTCTGATACAACTCAGCAGTCCAAATAAATGGACGAGAGGCGGCCACACCCAGCGGGGTTCTCTTGATGTCGGGAGGAAAATCCATGTTAACAGTTGTTATTTCGAGCGCGCTAATTGACGTGTTAACACTGTGGTGTCCAAGATGCGGATGATCAAAATATGAAATGAAATCGAAAAAAAGGAATTGGACTAAATGTTTTTACATTTACAAACAATATGGGATTTCACGAAACTTGAACTTTCGCTGAAATAAGTTGTACGACAAACACAAGAAAACTTGACGCGGCCACCATGTAGCTTATTCCCACTAATTACAGATCTCTTATCCTTTTTGGGCAATCATAAGAAGCAGTCTGATACGGCGTTGTCACCCGAGGGATGTCAGGTCGACAGCCAGTCTGGCTATGACATCCCCCCGACAGTATGCATATCAGTTGTCTTCTTCTGAACAGAATTCAGTCAGTTATCAATTAATGCTTATAACACACCTGATGTATGTTCTGCTCATGTATCTGCATATGTATACTGTCAAATAAATTATCTATCTATCTATCTATCTATCTATCTATCTATCTATCTATCTATCTATCTAACTAATTAATACTTCGTCCCCTGAGTTCCAATGTGTTCTATGTTTATGTGTGTTGTTAATGTGGGTTGTTATAATTGGTGCGAATAGATTATGTGACACCTAATTATATTATTTCATGTGTATAACACCGACAATATTTAATATTTTGAATTTCAGAAATCTGCACAAGTATAACTCTCCGCAAGGTACTCCACTTGAAATATTTGAAAACGCCCCTTTTCAAATCTTTGGAACAATCCTGAGAGGTTCTTTCCAACGAAGTGGACTTAATTTGATTCTGTATATGATAGAGCTGAAACGGCTAAAGTGTGTTCCTGGTTGATTAATCACAAGGATTACCCTTGGTTAACCGAGTAATCACTTGCCAAATAAATAGCTGAATAACTGCCATACCGTGGATGATTTACAGAATTAACCCTTTACATAATGTAACGAACAAAACCGACCAGGCCTATATTCAAATTTCTCCATTCAAATTTTATTATGTTTCCAATTTTTGTCTTAAAATCATAGCTTATAACCCCTCACTGGAACGAGCTCGTTTCAATAAGGGGTCATAAGATATGTTTTTGAGACAAAAATTGAAATTTTTTTTAGTAATTCAAGAATTTATTTTGCAAGTATCGTCTGCTACTAGCATTGGGTAAAGGGTTCCGAATGACCATTTCTAGCTACTGATACAGTATAATGATCATGCAAGTGAACAAGTATTTATTTATTTATTGGGGTTTAACGACACTTCCGAGAGCCAGGGCCACCTCGCGTCGGAAAGTGAACAAGTATGTCAGCACGTAAATTGTATGCTTTACACTGTCTCATATAACTGATGTAAGTCAGTGTAACAATGTTTGCCTGTTTTGGTGCAAGTTTCTTCGTTTGTTAACTCACATAATATTGCAATAAACGTAATCTATTTATTGCAATTAAATTTATCTTATCTTGCCTTATAATACAGCAGTTCAAAAGTAACGTTTAATCGATAAATTGCTTTTTTGAGATGTTGACCATTGGTTAATCGATTAATCAGTTAACCGTTTCAGCTGTAGTATTTGATGAACGTGAATTGGTTAATGTTATATTTAAGAATTGAATGCAATTTTTATAATCTTTGCTGGAGTATGAATGTGTGGGAATGGGTACAAATTATGTATGAATCCATTCCCACACGTTCATACTCCAATAAAGATTATAAAAAATGCATTCAATTCTTATAATTACATTCCGTAACTGTTTAAACTACTTTTACCAAACAACAAAGCAGAAAGACGAAATAAAACATGTACGAACGAACGAGGCGAAAAACCACCCTCACAAAAAAGTCAAAGCGCACAACTCTGAGTCACCAAAGAAACAGCAGCGGAGTTGATCACTGCGAGAGGCGCTAATAGTTAAAAAACCCACCCAAACACCGCCCGAATTACATTTTGTCAACTGCGCTCTTCCGTAAATGCGGGTCAAAGTTCGACCAAATGTTTTCATCCAGCTGACCAATGGGAATTGAGTATTTGGACCCAAAACGTATAACTAAATTAACAATGTTATATTTAAGAATTGAATGCAATTTTTATAATCTTTATTGGAGTATGAACGTGTGGGAATGGGTACAAAATATGTATGAATCCCGAAGGGATTCATACAATTTGTACCCAACCCCACACGTTCATACTCCAATAAAGATTATAAAAATTGCATTCAATTCTTATAATTACATTCCGTAACTGTTTAAACTACTTTTTACCAAACAACAAAGCAGAAAGACGAAATAAAACATGTACGAACGAACGAGGCGAAAAACCACCCTCACACAAAATACAAAACGCACAACTCTGATTTTTAATTTTCACAACTTTAGAAATGGATACGAGTATTTTAGTAACGGGCTTTATGCCACAGTTGGGAAATGTCACCAAAGAAACTGCAGCGGAGCTGATCACTGCGAGAGGCGCTAAAAGTTAAAAACCCGCCCAAACACCGCCCTAATTACATTCTGCGAACTGCGCTCTACCGTTAATGCGGATCAAAGTTCGACCAAATGTATTCATTGGAAAATGAATTACATTTGGTCATACGTTTTCACCCAACTGACCAATGGGAATTGAGTATTTGGACCCAAAACGTATAACTGCATTAACAATGTAATTATAAGTTGGTAACCTACCGGCCGATATTCATGTCAGAATGCTAATCCTGTTTGCACAGGGTCGATAATACAGTATTCAAGTGGAACACATTTCACATTTGAATCATTTCGACTGATATTTGAAGCTCGGATCAGATGGTTGTTATCCGGTCATCAAGGACCTACAGTTTTGCCCGTTGGACCCTTTGTGTGGTCCCCAAACAGAAACTGGTTTGAAACTTTCATCCCCTTTCCAAAACTGATCTGCCACCACACCGATGGGGTTCCGTGTTAGCTCAATCGGTATGGTGGCCGAGAATCTCCATTGCTTAACCCTTTATCTAACACGAAAGAATTCTTGAATGACATTTTGTTTTCATTTTTTGGCGTCAAAAACATAGCTTATGACCGCTCATTGGAACGGGCTCAACGAGTTCGTTCCAATGAGGAATTGTAAGCTATGTTTTTGAGACAAAAATTAAAAAATAATGAAAATTGAATTGTGATTTTTTGTGAATAGCGCTGTCGGTTTAGTACGTTACGTTGGGTAAAGGGTTAATTGAAACCCGTATTATCCGTCGACCAGTGCAATTCTCACGAAAGCTCTGGAGTATGTGTCCAATGTGTAGAGTGGAGTCGGAATGTTTTGTTTATATTTCGCGTGGTTTCCCGTAACGGCAACATGAGTGTAAAAAGGCAAGAACCCTAAAAACAATGAAAGCAGTTAACCCTTTACCCAACGTAACGGTCAAAACCGGCCAACGCTATTCTCAAAAATCGCCAATTAATTTTCAAAATATTTTCAATTTTTGTCTCAAAAACATAGGTTATGACCCCTCGTTGGAACGAGCTCGTCGAGCTCGTTCCAACGAGGGGTCATAACCTAAGTTTTTGAGACAAAAAATGAAAAAAATTAATTATTCAAGAATTTTTTTTTTGCAAGTGTCGTCTGCTTTTCATGTTAGGTAAAGAGTTAAAGATGTCCAAAAACTTTCACACCTTTCAGATGTGATATGTGTAACAGTCAGTCGCATTATTAGGAGAAGGGTGCTCGAGGAAACTGGTGAGCTGGAATTCGGACAAAGAAATCTTTAGACTGGCTGTACAATAAAGATGCCTCGGATTTTGAGAATTTGAGTGCAAAGATGGATCTTATGGAGGGTGGGGAGGGGGTGGGATCTTTATAGTTCAGAGTGAGATGGAAGTCACTGGAGTTGAGGGAGAGAATCGTGAAAGGGGAGGAAAGAGTGTACCAGATGTGTGATTTAGGAGTAACGGAGACGCTGGAACATTTCATTTCAGAATGCTGCAAATATTTGCCCAGAAGAACAAGACTCCTTAGAATACTAACGGAAAGAGGGTGTAAACAGGATAAGTGGATGGGGAATGACACGAGGGAAAGGGGCAATTTTATAGTTAGGGAGAGTAAGAAATAGAAGGAATTATGAAACACTTTGTGACTGAATGCTGGGAGATTATGAGGGAGAATAGGGGAGGAATAACTCGGCGGGCATTGGGTTAATGTAGGCCTCCCGAAGTATTTATGTCTAGTCACTGCCATTTGTAACAGAGCCCCACTTTCGGCACTCCATTTTACAAGATGAACCAAAGCGTTCGTACGTGGGGTCACTCGTTCGAGCAGTTGGTCTATAGCTCATTTGCTCGACAAGATTCGAGTCGTTCGAGCAATGCCTTTTCCAGTCACTGCTCAATGGTTCATTTTGCGAAACCATGATCCATGTTTCTTGGCACCTCCCTTACAGAATCCCCTTTTTCTTGGCACCCCCTTACAGAATCCCCTTTTTCTTAGCACCCCCTTACAGAATCCCCTTTTTCTTGGCGCCCCCTTACAGAATCCCCTTTTGGCCATAGAATTCTTTTTTCTGAAATGGGCTGAAGAGTCGCAAGAGCATGTGCTCATTGAGCTTATCATTTGCTCGATAAGTCGTTCGAGCAACCAGTAGTGAAAGACAACTTTGATAGTGATTTGAACTGGGACCCTTAGCGGCATTAATGTACTAAGGACCCTAGTAGTGCCACAACTTAGTAATGGTGGGACTCTCTAGCACAAGACAGAATAATGGTAGCCAATAGCAATGGTACACGGCAGTAATGGTACAAAACGGCAATGTTTGTAGAACACCATAGTAATGGTGAATATAATACATGGAGATCACAGGACAGATGGAGCTGACTATGGACAAGACTGTGGCCTTGGAGCTGTGAAGGTGGTGGGTGGTCTAGAAGCCAGAAACTGTATATGGACAAGGGGCCATATAGGAGCTAGAAGCTGTATAGTAGCTGTGTTGAAGGTATCCTCAAAATCCGAGGTGAGTCGTAGAGCATTATACAGAATTAGTCTATAGCTCATTTTCTCAATGAGATTCGAGTCGCAAGAGCATTTGCTCATTTGCAATTGCTCGATAGCTCATTTGCTCGATAAGTCGTTCGAGCAATCAGTTGTAGAAAACAACTTTAATATTGATATGAACTGGAACCCGTAGCAGCATTAATGTTTAAAAACTGTAGTAGTGGCATAAGTTAGGAATGGATGAGATACTCTAGCACATGTCACACTAGTGGTAGTCAATAGTAATTTCCATATGTGGAGTCACTCGTTCGAACAATTGCTCTTTAGCTCATTTGGTCGAGGGGATTCGAGTTGTCGAGTCAGTACTCGATAGCTTAAATATTCTGTAAGATTCGAGTCGTTTGAGTTATAACTATCTCTGCTCGATTGATCTTGGACTTATTTTTAGGAACCCTTGTATTAGAGAACGATGTGACAGTGGGTTGGGGTTTCGAAGAATGGAGAGATCTGATTGATTGGTTAGTTAGTTGCAGTAAAGTGAGCTGATTGGATGATCTGCTTAAATGAAAGATATGTTGTTCGAAACAATAACAACATGAGAATAGGGTCAAAACTATCCTGGATACAACCGAAAATCTAAATATAGTAACAATAAGTAAAACCCTTCCAACTGATAGGCTCTTCTATTCTACTGGAGTATACTCCAGAAGAAACGAATAGGGTTGGAAAGACAGAAGAACAACAATAATATGAATACAAAGATAGAAGCAGAGCAGAGAATTCTGAAAGAATCCGAACTTGTAAAATTTGTCGGGTCTATTTGGGTAATTGTACAAAGTAAACGAGAACTTGTGGAAAGTCCGAACATGCAAACTACCCCGGTTGAATAGCACACATCCTCCAAACATACCTCCGTCGTATTATAGGGCATGGGTCAAGACAACCAGTTACCACGTGTTATCATAAAAACCAAGATGGAGGCCCTAGTATACAAAATGGACGATGGAATCACGCGTTACCCTAACGCGCTGCACATGCACACTGACAAAACGTATCACTGTGGTAATGACGTCACAACATGGCCGCTCACGCGGTTTATCGTGACAACCCAACATGGCGCTACTGGGTCAAGTGACTATAACGTCACATGAGATCCCCGATGAGATCCCCCAACATCGCACACAAACATTCGAGCTATAACTAGCATGTACTTTTCTCGTAATTGTTCAGCAGCGTCATTCATGGAAATCAGACAGAGTCTAGACCCCACTCTGAATCTCTGACTTGGCACTTAGCTGAAAGTCAGAGGTTCAGAGTGGGATCTACCCTCTGTCTGAGTTCTATGAATAATGAACGCACGCTTTTGCGTGCATTTCCTTCGGACTTGATTCATTTTGTGTGATGTGTCTCACGACTCGAGAACCATCAGATCTATTTCTGATTGTTGGAGCCGATGACTATTATGTAAAACGATTGCCAAAATACTAGCACTGAAGCCGATGTATGTGATGATGATTACTACGAATATCGCAAATTCATTTTCTTTTTCTCTCATATTCGTTTAACAAAATCACGTTTATTTCCTCTAAATTTCGCTAAAATTTTGCCGCAAAATGATCAACCCCCTGAGTCATTTAGTCTTAATTGCAGTAGAGTATTATGGGGAGGAACAAAATCGGGAAATTTCCCGGTTTCCGGATCTGGGGTCTAAAAATTCCCGACCCTTTTTTCAGAAAAAAAATCTGAAAAGTGGATGCCTTACAAGTGGGAGTCCTGCATGTATGAAATTGAAACATTATTTTAAGTAGCCTTACACAACCTGACATCAACATATTATTTTCAATATCTTCATTTCTGCGGACCCAGGCGAGGGTGATTACCATCCGTCCGTCCCAAAATTCAATCACGAAATAATTTGTAAAGTACTTGATTCAGTGATTTGATATTTGGTATGCAAGTGCTTCCTGTTGCTATACACCATTGTGAAATGCAGGTGTTGTGCGAGATTTTATTTCCAGAGTCATTGCCCTTTATGGATTTAGAATTTGTCCGCCTTCAAATTAATTCATGAATAACTTGAAGAGTACTCAAAGGAATGACTTCAAATTTGGTGTGCAAGTTTATCCTTTTGATGTCTACCCACAGTTCAAGGCCGATGTTATGCAGTGTATTGTTGTAGGAGTTATTGCATTCCCAAAATTCAATCATGAATAACTTGTTTAATTAAGGGTACCTTCATGGTGTTATCAATTCCTCCACAATTTTTAATATAGAGAGTTGAAACTTGAGGATATGGTTTCATATGTTTTGCAGATGCGCAACATATAAAAAGTCTCAGAGAAATATTTTTTCACAGAATTATGAAATCAAGTCACTCTCACATTTGGTAAATAGGCTGGGGTACCTTTTTGTGTCACCTATGGTGTCACCTATGGTGACACTTAATAGTTTTTATAATATATGCCTAAATGGTCTGTAATCTGTCACATGCCTGTCATCTGACATCCTTCAGCGTCACCCAGTAATAAATGTTTCTTTTCTGTAATTCTATCCATGGTATTGCGGGCGGAGGTATATGCCACCCTCGACTTTGCTCTAGTTAGATTATAAAGGCAGCATGGAGAAGAGGTGAAGTGTAATTTGATGGGGTGGAGGGGGTGATGGTTGGGGGCTCATCTACCCATTTTCTTAAACAAATGTCAGCCTTTCATATATTCATGCCTAAAATCCTTAAAACAGATTCATGGACACTCATCTGATATTTCTAGGATTATTTTGTTTTCGATTTACTTTCGATTTCTGAGTACTTAAGCCTTTAAAAGTACTCAAGGTCCTCTGTTTGGCTTGAAACGCTGGCCCGAACTTTCACGTCTGGGCATAGACACTTTTAAACCTTTACTTACAGTACGACTGTCATTGACTGGTCACTTCCCACAGGTGGGCAATATTTCCACGGATACAATCAAATTACATTCCAACTACTAATTATAGGAATAATTATCAAAAATTTAATTAATGAAGCACCGGGTACCACCAATGATGATTATTATTACCTGGTAAACGCATGCGTGGACATCTCTGCCCGCGCATGGAATATGACCAGTTCACGACCTCTGTACTGTAACACAAAAGGCAGATGATATTTGCAAACACAACCCTTGAATAACTATTTTTTTATTTTGCTTCAAAAACGTAGCTTATGATCTCGAGCTCGATCCACTGAGGGGCCATAAGCCAGGCTTTGGGAACAAGAAATGAAAAAATACTGAAAACTGAATGGAGATTTTTGCGAGTAACGCAGGCCGGTTTTGGACGTTACGTTGGATGAAGGTTAACACAGCACGAGAAGAAATATAGTGGGAAACTTTGCTGACACTAACAAATATTTTGTCCCCTATAACCCCAACAATTCAATTTGCATCGCTACGTCCCTGGATGATATGAGACGACTAGATTCGAAAAGCAAAGTGATAGGTTTATCATTCCACAACTCGTGCACAGAATACTAATTACTGAATTATTCTAGGTTTTCGCCTGCGTGTTCAGAAATATTCCGTTACGAACTAGTTGTGTACTCTTCATAACTGGCTATGTTCAGTTCGTCGAACTTGCTCAACATTTGAAATGACAGACAAGACACTAATGTATGCAAGTACACTGAACACTGTAACGAAATTGTCACACGACTGTCCATTATTAAACGGATCACCACTGCATATGACAGTTTGAATATTCTCAGCTCTAACAAATTAACAATCATATTTTTATTGTTAACCCTTTACCCACCGTAACGAAAAAACCGTCCAGCGCTATTCACAAAAATCGCCAATTAATTTCATTATTTTTTTTCATTTTTTTGTCTCAAAAACATAGGTTATGACCCCTCTTTGGAACGAGCTCGTTGAGATCGTTCCATAGAGGGGGTCATAATCTATGTTTTTGAGACAAAAAATAAAAAAAATAGTTATTCATGAATTTTGTTTGCAAGTGTCGTCTGCTTTTCATGTTAGGCAAAGGGGTCGCGGTGGCTCACTGTTGGACTTCTATGCTAGAAATCCCGAGTTCGAGCCCCGTCCGGGACGACCCGCATTGTGTCCTTGGGCAAGGCACTTTTCCCGGTTGTCAACATGGGGGCACGATGACGCCGTGTACTAAGGCGTACTGCACGTCGATAGTGCACTTGTCTTCAACCGCTGTAACCCCGCTTGAGCGGAGCTTGAACAGAGTTAGAATGTTGAGGAGCTGTCAGTTGCTCGTCGATGCTCGGTTGTTCTCTTCGGGTACTCCGGCTTCCTCCACTCGTAAAACTGACACGGTCACGATTAGCCATTTTACATAAGTATGTGACCTTAACCCTTTACCCAACGTAACGGCCAAAACCGGCCAGCGCTATTTTCAAAAATCGTCAATTAATTTTCATTATTTTTTTCATTTTTTGTCTCAAAAACATAGGTTATGACCCTTCGTTGGAACGAGCTCGTTCCAACGAGGGGTCATAACCTATGTTTTTGAGACAAAAAATGAAAAAAATTAGTTATTCAAGAATTTTTTTTGCAAGTGTCGTCTGCTTTTCATGTTAAGTAAAGGGTTGAACACCAATAAATGAATAAATGTTAGGTAAAGGGTTAAAAATCTAAGCAGGGGTGAAAGAGAGTGCAGTACCATTGAGATGATGGTAACGAAATGTTAACGAGGGGTAGCGATTTTACCGAACGAAAAAGAATTATGCCGCGACAACATTTTTTATTTACGGGTGATCGATACATTTCTACGTTCGTGATTCAGTTTCATACTTTTGACGCCTCCAGTCTGAAGAGACGTCACTACGAACGGTAGGGAAAACGGATTTGCATTTTCGTCGGTTTTCACATTTTGGCAAAAATAACTGAAGTCGCGAACTTCCTCCATTCGTTTTGTACGCGAGATCGCATGACCTTACATTTCTTGTCGAAATTGGAGGATGGATTTCGTTAAAAAATCGAGTATTTTTCGAAAAAGTCCGATATTTTCCAGTGCAAACCCTACGGAGGTTGATTACAAAATTTGCGGACGCTGAAAGAGAGTCGAAATACTGGTTGCAAATTTTTCGATTTCGTCCATACGAAGTCTGTGGAACATTTGAAGACAAAAAAATATTTTTCCGTCCGGTGCCAAAAAATATATATAATCGCGCTATTTTTTTCATTAAACTTTCGGTCCAAAAAAATTCTCAAAAAATTACAAATTCGTTTCAAAATCGAGTATATTTCGAAAAAGTCCGATATTTTCCCGTACGAACCCCACGGAGGTTTATTACAAATTCACTGACGCTGAAAAGAGAGTCGAAATATTGGCCGTAAATTTTTCAATTTCGTTCATACGAAGTCTATAGAACATTTGACTAAAAAAAAATGTCTTTCCGTCGGGCGCAATAAAATTATCTATAATCGCTCTATTTTTTTCAACAAAACTTTCGGCCCCCCACCCTCCCCCCCACCCCCCCCCCCCCCCAAAAAAAAAAAAAATCTCTAAAAATTCAAATTTCTTAAAACACGTAAGATTTAAGACTTCTCTCAATTTTTGGAGTGATGTGAATGGCATTTTTTTTGCGTATTTTTGTGAAATATTTCGTCTCTAACGTAATCTCGACTTCGCAGAGAGAAAAAAAGTCAGATTCGAGCGAATTTAAAAAAAAAATTAAAAGGAGAAGTGAAGAAAAAAAAACAAACACAAAACTAATTAAATAGATATTTTAATGGTTTTACTCTTTTTCAAGCTTTCGGCCGAAGCCTTCTTCAGAAAAAATATCGATACAGACTCTACATAATGACTTGCTGAATAAACACAGTGTACAATATGTCGTTACTCCAGAGTTTACGCGTTACGTCATGACGCCGTCTCCATGCGCCCGCGTATTAAATCCCATCCCACTCTTGGTCTCAAGTCTGTTTATCCATCCGCTTTCAGGCTTTCACTAGTCTCAACTGTTTCCCACCGTGACCCTTCTCCAGAACAGATACAAATAAGTTCTCTCGAGAATTTCCGTTTGTGTTGAAGTGCTGCTATGTCTTGGTGTAATCTCAGGTCCCTTGTATGCACAGTCACCCTTTCCCCGACTTACCGTTCCGTCTCACCCACATACACCGCGCACTGGCATTTTTGCACCCGACACATATATCACATTCCGAGTTCTGCAGTTCACCTCTTGTTGCACGTCATATGAGTTATCACTGCCCGAAGACTTGATACTGTCAGTTTTTAACATGACACATGATGCACGTTCACAATCGCATAAACGTACTGGGGGAGTTGTTAACGTCTTTGTTTTCCCATTCACCAAGATATCCACTATGTTTCGCTCACGTCTATATGCAGCTAGTGGAGGTTGTGGGAATATCATTTTCATTCTCTGCGACTTATGTAAAATATTCATGTATTTACGGCATATGTTGCTCAAGTTTGGAAGTCCAGCCGTATATGTAGTCACCAACAGTACCCTTTCCACCACTGTCCTTTAATAACGCATTTCTACCAAAGCTATCTACATTCTTCAGTTGGGCCTCTATAAATTTTTAGCTGTACCCCATCTGTCTGGGCAGTTTTTTTAACTTTCTCCTATGCCTACGATAGTCGGATTCTTCAGTACAAATGCGTTGAATTCTCACACCCAGTCCATATATTACGCCGCGTTTCGTATGTGTGGAATGGTCTGGTTTTTTGATTCAGATACATCATTTTATCGGAAGGTTTATCGTATAGATCTGTGTAAACTTCACCACCCTTCACGTTTACACAAGTGTCCAGAAACTCTATTTGCCTTTCAGTATACCTAAATTCAGTTTTAATATTTTCGTGTATGTTGTTGGCATACTTAGCGAATTTCTTCAGCGACTCCCGCCCATCCGTCCATATGCCGAATGAATCGTCGATATAACGCACATAGAAATGAGGTTTTGTATCGAACTTCATCAAATCCTCGTCCCATTTCCTCATATACGCACAATTAAAGTTCCGACCTAGAAGAGAGCCTACAGCGACCCCGTCCGTCTGAATGAAAGAATGGTGTCCCAATTTGAAACAATTATTGTCCAATACCGTTATCATCTCCATAATATTTTCTGTTGGACGGATTGGTGCCCTGGGATTACACCAAGATAAGCCGGTATACCAGCACTTCAACACAAACGGAAATTCTCGAGAGGACCTATTTCTATCGGTTCTGGAAAAGGTTCACGGTGGGAAACAGTTGAGACTGGTGAAAGAAGCAGATGGATAAATAGACTTGAGACCAAGAGTGGGACGGGATTTAATACGCGGGTGCATGGAGACGGCGTCATGACGTAACGCGTAAACTCTTGAGTAACGACATATTGTACACTGTGTTTATTCAGCAAGTCATTATGCAGAGTCTGTGTCGATATTCTTCTGAAGAAGGCTTCGGCCGAAAGCTTGAAGAACAGTAAAACCATTTACATACTGACTAACATAGACCCCTCATCAATATTTGGGTCGGACAAAACATGGTAATTAAATAGACTTTGACAGAAAATTAAAATACCATTTCTAAAAACCAAAGATCATAAGAGACAGGAGGCGTTTCGTCCGTTTCTCGAATCGGCAAGAAATACTCAAGCCAACGATATGGCGAGACGGATTCACACCTGACATCGAAACTAAGGAACATACGAGGAAAGGGATAGTCAAACAATTGAAGCCCTCAAGAGAAGGCTCTGTGATGAGCGCAATTTATCAGGGACATGTTCCCAGCGCGACATCATCTCTTCAGTACTGCTTGCCGATAGGTTCTCTCGATAAATAGAATGGAAACCAATTCAGAGAGTGGAACAGAGATCGGCGTCGCTACTAGTGCGTAGACAATGGACACGGAAGATATGGGGAACTTGAGTAAACCCTACATGAATGCATAAACTTGATTCCCCCGACCGCTGACTCGACCTATGGTTTTCGTAAAGAAACGGATGGAAAACTCCACTGCGTTGATAAGCAAATAGAAATAGAAGGCAACACTTTGATTATGGACGAAGATTACACTTCGGTGGCCCTGAGGGACTGTTGCATTTGCTCATTTAGGCTAAACCGGTTCCTCATAATTACAGCCAAGGGGATCTGAACACGTACGGCGACATACTGATCAAGACGAACGCCATAAAAAGGAATAACGATCCCAACTAGAAGATGCCAAAAATGAGCAAAGGCCAAAAAGTGGTGAAACCTTGATGGAATAATAATAAAGCATTCGTCAGATAAGTCATCGGAAAGTGAATGGCCGCTGATGGTAGTATTACCACAATCATTCCCGGCAATCCTAATGCACTAATAGAGAGATCAGAGGTCTGAATGGCTACTGGAGAAGCCGGTAATATGTGAGTGAGAAATGAGATATTGAGTATATGCGAAGAATTGTTAAGGCAAAACGGATTCTAGTAAAGACTGTATAAATCTTTCATGAGTTCATAAAAATTACACAAAACAATAGTAAATAGAAAAAACTAGTTTGAAATAAATACAGATTATCTCGATAATGTGCATTTTCTGTGATTTGTATCAGATTCGAGGTGGTGTCCAGAATAAGTCTTTTTCGAAACTGCTATTTTGGCTTTTAATCTATGCATGGTTACAGGTCGCGAGGTGTAAACATTTCAAGAAAAAACGTTGTGAGCAATGGGAGAAGACAGCAGGTGAAGTGCTTCGGACCCCATTACGTTGATTAGTGCGAATTCAAAAAACATTTAGCCAAGGTTACCATTTGGTTAAGAAAATGGTAATATTGTATGAGAACTTTCATTATTTCGAATTGAGTTCCTATCGACTTAAATGGTGTTGAATGTACGCTGTGTCATGAATCTGTGGCTGTCGGCACTGTTTCGGCAACTTTCGAGGATTCCCCAAGTCGAGAAACTCCGTGCAATGAGTGTTTCCTTGTTGTCACTCAAACCAAGTCCTCGCCTCCGTAAAAGAGCCTTCAAACCTGCGGTATCCCATCGTTTAAAGCCGTCTGGTGTTGCCCCGTCAGTTAATTCGAATGGTGATATCGGTTCAACGAATTTAAACTTGATATTTCGCAAAACTGGTTGTCTTAGCCGACACAGAACTGAGCGCAACTAACATGGAAATCGTTTTGTTTACACTCCGCGACCTGTGACCTTGCATGGATTAAAAGCCAAGATGGCAGTTTCGAAAAAGGCTTATGGGATCACAACGAGCCGGCTTTGCCGGCGAGTTGTGATCCCATTCTGGACACCACCGAGAAACTGATGCAAATCACAGGACATGCACATTATCATGATAATTCATTTATCTGACAATTCTGTCAGGTAAACAGATTAAATCTTAAATTATTAATTCACATTCCCAACAATTCTACCGGAATGGGCAAGGGAGTTAACTCGAAATTCTGATGTGAACGAACGCTGAAGGCGTCGACGGGTCTGCGATTGCAATTATCTTTTCACTGATTGAACTATATTTTGCAAAAACTTTCGGGAGAATAGAGGTGCACTTCCGCGTAGGATCTCACTTAATTGGATATCGCTTGATTGATTAAGCTTGTTCACTGGATATAACAGTCAAAAGTCCTTACAACAAATTTTCTCGTATGACTAATAAATTAATTTTTGCAAAAGCCAAAAGTAACAGCCAAAATCGGCTATGCACAAGAATCGCCATTCACTTTTTTATATTTTCTTTTTTTTTTTTTTTTGGCTTTTAAAACATGGGTCATGACCCCTCGTTGGAACTAACACGTCGGGCTCATTCCAACAAGGGTCATAACTTAAGTTTTGGAAACACTGGGTGATGGGGAGGGAGTCTGATACCCCCCGCCCACACACACACCAGATTTCCTACCCAGAGGCGTGGAAAGGAAATATTATTGTGTGTGTGTAGGGGGGGGGGGGGGGGGATAAAAGAAAATCGCGAAGCTGAACGCAACGCGAAACGCGTTGACCAGGGACAACACAAGACAGGGTAGTCCAAACATGGACCCAAAGTCCGTAATATAATTTGTTTTTTAAGTACCAAACCCAAAACGAATATATTACGCACTTTGGGTCCACGTTTGGACTACACCCTTTCTGTTTGTTGGCTTCCTGGAGCCTCCACAGGGGGAATCTTCATGAAATGAAAGCTTAAACTGGGTAAATTCCCATAGTAATTTTCATGTACAACTATTTCTATCCCCCTAGTTGCGCATGCGTGAAAAACAGAGCTATCTTCATCATCCAATTTACTATAGAGGTCAATGGGAGAAAGCAATTAAACTTCATTTTTCATCCATATATGCTTTTCAATAAAAATCGCGTACATATGGTCAAATAGTTTAGGGCATCCTCTTTAAAGTGATGTTTAATACTTATTGCTAGACAAAATTCTTCATGTTTCCATTTTTGTTTTAAATATCTTATTTTATCTGTGTGCATTTCCTTATGAATTTATGAAAAAAGGCTGACTGCGATAGCTTTAAAGTTAAAAATATATATTAACCATCAATAGCATGCATTCCACGTACATCATTCGGAATAAAGTAAACTTTAAATTATTTGATTCTATAAAAATATTTCAATTATGGTTTTGTTTTAATGTTTCCATTTCACTTTGAAAATAGTGATTTTTATATTTATGCGATTTCAACAGACGATTCTCCGCGGCTAATATTGTCTTCACTGACGTGAATGAAGGGACTTGAAAGCTCCATCATTTCTATTGACTCGTTAATATAAGTGTTTAATTTGCATTGAACACAATGTATGTGATTTTAACAATTTAGAATTAATAACTTTGCTGACGGTGTACAGGTTTAGAACAATTAGGTTAACTTGAAGTTGACAGCTAATTGGAAAAAAACTTTGATGTGGGTGTTGTTTTTTAACAATTACTCAATGTCAGGTTTCTAATTATTTTTAAACCAGTACATCTTCGTAGGTGATAGTTGAATGAACTCAGTTCTTTCATAACAACCACCCTCAGCCCGTACACTCATAAGACTCTTCCAATCCACTGAATCCAGGTGGTTTTGTAGGAATCCACGCCAATTAACCGACTGTAAAATAGCATTTAGCGCTACTCCATTTTGGGGGAATTTTCTCAACCCATGAATAACTAGTTTGTTTATTTTATTTTGGTCTTACATTTGCTACAGTTTCTACGAAAATTCCATTATGGCAAATATATGCCCCCACCCCCCTCCGCGTATTCCTATATAATTCGATATAATGTGCAGCAATTCACGAAAACGTTTTTCTATTTTATTTTATTACTAGTGAAATTGCTATATATGTGTATGGCAGAAGGGCAGATGATATTTATTTATTTATTTATTTTATTTATTTATTTATTTATTTATTTATTTATTTATTTATTTATTTATTTATTTATTTATTTATTTACTTATTGGTTTTAAGGTCACATTTATGTACACCGGCTAATCATGACCACAACATGGGGATAATGTCAAGTTTTGTCAATCGTTTATACTCATGTTGCCCAATTGAGAGGACTTTCATCCCAAGCATTGATGACTATGTCCTATTTTATCAGGAAAGCAGAACGTTTTTACCACAGTCAACATGAACAGCTTTACCTCCCGGGGTTCCGGGGGGGGGGGGGGGTGATATACACTCGAATATATGCGTATATACTTTCAAAAAAAGGTGTCATCCCAACAAGCCGAATCCCACCCAGTAAGACGAGTGGGTAAAATATCCCAACAAGCCGAATCCCAACAAGACGAACATTTATATATCTAATTAATTATCTCCGGAATTTAGACATAAGAAGCAAAAGGTTTATGCTATGCGATTTTGGGAGGTTTTGGGGCGTTTTTTACTCTCAGCTTTCAATATCTAAGAAAGAGCATAAAAACCGCTTGCAAGCTTGCTATTAATGGCTCGCCGTGTTTACCCGGTGGTGCATTAACAAAAAAACTTGCGAGCGGTTCTTATGCACTTTCTCAGATATTGAAAGTTGAGAGGAAAATCTACCTGTTTATCTGTTTATTCAACTCCTGTGTAGCCCAAGTAAATGGGATTACAGTTAAATACATAAAAATAAGTACAATAAAGCTAATATGCAACATGGCCACGGTGGTGAACGTATCAATGCATCCACAAAAACAATAGATGAACAATTTTAGCTCTCTCTCTCTCTCTCCATCTCTCTCTCGCTCTCTCTCTCTCTCACTCTCTCGCCCTCTCTCTATCTCCCTCGCTCTCACCACCGACACTCATACATGCACATAATGGATCGCTAAAACAAGTGTACGCCCCGCCCAACCTTCTCTTAATATTGGTCTTTTTTAAACAGTAATTTTATTTCCTTCAGATATGAAATAGGGTTTGGCGAACAGGCTAAGCCTATTTAAACGCCTCCCTCTTACAACAATATTCAATTCTGATACAAAAACATTCAAACGGGTGCAGGTGCTGGTGAGGAGTTACACTTTGACTTAGATGATATTACAAATCATTGCACTCTAAAGTTGTTATACAATAATAGTAAGTGTGTGAAACTCAACTTCTTGATAAACTGTATGTCTGGACAGAAACTGGCTGCAACTTGTTTATTAGAGTGAATGGTGGGCACTATGGGATCTGGCAAGATTTTCGAGCAAGTAAACATGCCTATTATTCCTATTTTAGATAGCCTGTTACGTAGGGAAGGTCACCATGTACAAAAAGATAAGTGGGACTGACGGATTCAGTAGTATCCAGCGGATAATAATAATAATATTGGTCAACTTGTGTGCGGAAAAGGGACGTGCACTTTATGCAATTACTGGCATTTGATTGGGTTCTGAGCATGTAGTGTGCCTAATATATCTAAGCCCACGTGGCATCGACCCGAGTCGGACTTCTCGCCTTATGCCAGAACATTTGCATGCGAAAATGGCAAGGCATTCGTATCGCCTTACCCGAAAGTTCAGATAGTGCGCCAGTCTGGTACAAGACGAGAGCTCTGGGATGTCATGTGCAAAACTGATAGGTCTCTATTTTAATGCGGTCATACACTCGACACTCGTATCCTTAACACCCAAACACACGATCACCATCATACAATCACACACATTCCACGCCACTCCCTCTCTCTCACACACACCATAATACACACATCGAAGTATGTTGTCCTTGTGTATTATTGACTTTAGTATCGGCTAAAACAGTCCGCCGGTGAACCACCCAGACATACCAGTCGCCGCCGGCCTCCATGTCTGGTGCGAGCGAAGCTCGATCCGTACATGGGGCCCGCCGACACCGCGTATATCACACTATAGGGCACAAGCGAGCTGAGTACTAACATTTCTAGGAGGCCTCTTCCATCAGTAATGCTATATTACGCCGATCATTATAGTAATATTTTTTACGGGTTTTTTTCTGAGTTGTATCTTTTTGACGGGCTGAGTGCAGGAAGCCATTGCTACAAAAAAAGGGACCATACAATAGCATGTGCTCATTTACAACTGACATATCCAAAACCACTGGCAAGTACCATTAGTCACTCTCCAATAATCCCTAGGAAACCAAGTCTCAATAAACAAATTCCAACTTCCAAGTATACTCCAGCCCTAGCCCGCCAATCATGTTTTGTCAATATTCAGGGCAAATAGGGACATAAGGTCAGCCTCGAGAAGGTTTCAGAACTGATTTTAGGTTTGTGTTGAGCTTCATAAGACTTTTTATTTTTTCTAATGTATGTAATTTTTGTAACGGTACTTTGCTATGGTATATGTTTAGTACTATCCATCCAGATCTGTTCCATCAAGAACTACTATAGAGTACATTTAGGCACTCTCCAGCAATTCCCAATAAAACAAATTCCGATGAACCAATTCCAACTTACAGACATCCTAATTAGGTAAGATAAGAGAAAATGGAGTCAGCCTCGGTGAGGTTTCAAAACTGATTTGATTGTTTTGATAAACTTAGCAAGGTTTTTTATTATCTTGGGATTTTCATTGTCAAATAACATTTGGAGCTTGTACATATTGGGACGGCATTAAAAGTACTTTTTGATGTACAGACGCCGTAATTCTTTTAACTTTTCGCATACAAGTATATAGTGGTATTCATCGCCGATCTCACTATTACAAAGGTCACATTTTCTTAAAGATCTATCAATAGATCGCCAACTGCCTGTTTTGATTGGGAGTCTGTGGTTTTTTACTCTGAATTGAAGAAGTGGGGTAGCAAGGGACTTTGGGAGCCTTTTTAGGTATTCCTCTATGAAGAATTTTGGCTTTATTAGGGAGTAAAACTCATATTTGCTGGAGCTATTTAAAGTTGCCCTCCAATCTTGTTCATAAATGTCGAACAATCTTTGTTTTATCGTGAGGTCAAATCACTTTCTATTCAATATGTGCTGCTTAATCCATATATCAGACATGCCCATATCATTTAGGAGTGAGATAATATTTAAAATTCAAGGACTTGAGTATGTTCCCGAAACATGTCTATTAAATAAGTGTGAATAAAGGAGAACAGAAATTTTGCTGGCCTTGCCTGAAACAAGTTTTGCCCAGAAGTTAAGACAACGTAATTTTATTATAATTGCTATTGGATATAGTCCCAGCTCCCCAAATATAAAGCTATCCCCGGTTGACTTCTTAAGTTTTAGGACAAATTTTAAGAACCATAGTTCTAACTTCTCAATACATTTGTTATTTTGGTATCCCCATATTTCACAGCCATATATCATGATTGGGATGATGGACTTTTTGTAGATTTCCAGGATAATGTCTATTGGTAGCTGATTCTGGCTAACTTTATTTATAAGAGAATACATTGCTTTTTTTGCCTCCACACATCTGATATATTTTTCTTTGTTGAATGAACCTCGTTTAAAAAATGTTACCCCCAAATATTTGTATTCGTTTACAATTTCTATTGAGGTTGATCCCAAGGAAAATGTGTCACGTTTCCCACTCCTGTACCAAATTTTATTATTTTTGACTTAGATGTGTTAACCTGTAGTTTCCATTGGTCACAGTACTCTTTGAACGCGTTGAGCATGGTCTGCATTTCCTTACTGGAGTTTGCAAGAAGCACGGTATCGTCTGCGTACAGTAGTATTAGAAGTTGCAGATATCCTTGTGTATCAGAAGGGGGAAATCCTTTATACGTAACCCTGTGCAGTTATTTTGATATAAAAATGTTTCAAGATCATTCAAATACAGCGCAAATAATATGGGCGACAAATTCTCCCCTTGCCTTACACCTACATTACTGTTAAAAAAAATCGACTTTTGGTATTCAATCATAACGGTTGATTTAATATTATTGTACATATTCCTTATAATATCCAGTATTTTCCCGTCAATATTACACTGGAGTAATTTTGACCAGAGTGCCGCTCTCCAGACTGTGTCGAACGCCTTGGCAAAATCTATAAATGCACAGTAGAGCGGCTCCTTTCTCATTGCCGACAGTTCTCGAATGGCATTAAAAGAAAAGATATGATCGAGGGTTGAATAGTCGCGTCTAAAGCCTGCTTGGTTTTCCGATAATAGGTCGTTATCGTCAAGGAATGCAGTAATTCGTTTGTTTAAAATACTTGAAAACAGCTTAGAGATATTGCTTACAATGGTAATTTTTCTGTAGTTATCTGGGTCAAGACTACAACCTTTGTTTTTATATATCGGTTTAATTATCCCGACTGTCCATTCTGATGGGAGAAAACCACTTTTCAATGTTAAGTTGAAGAACTTTACATAAATTACATCAAATTTTGTAAAAGTAGTTTTAATATATTCATTTTTAATGCATTCGATCCAAGGGGCTTTGTTAGTTTAAAGATTTTTTACGACTTTTGCTATTTCATCGAGGGTAATGTCCTCGTTTAATATGTTAGTATCAATAGGGTTCACAAAGGGGGGTTGAGGGAAACCAAAGTTTGTTTCCTCTGCCAAGTCATTTGTGTCAATTTTCTCCAAATTCTTATAATATTCATAAAATACGTCCAGCGGGGGTGTCTTTTCCTGCTTCCTGTCCTTATTCAGAAGTTTTAGAATTTTCCAGTATTCTCTTGCATTTACTTTCTGAAGGTTTCGTAATTTTTCTCTTAGTTTTATATCATATCGGATTTTACTAAGACGTAATGATTTTTTATACTGATTTCTACAGGAATTCAAACGTAGTTTGTTTTCGGGACACCTATTTTTTTGGTAAAGCTTCTTAATTCTTCGTAGATTTGTTCTTGCGTGTACACACCCAACATTGAACCATGGCTTATTCTGTTTAGTATTTTTTTTTTAGTATATTCCCTAGGCAAGTCTGTACCAAATGCCTTTTTTGCCGCTTCAGTATAGACAGAACATATTAAATTATTTGTGTCATTTATGCCTTTTAGAGTTACATCTTCGGCAATTTCTAAAGAAAGTAGTTTATTTTCTATCACTAAAAGTGTCGCGTCATCGATATTCTCTCCAAACACCTTGCTTTTGTCAGGTTCCCATTTGTTGATAATCTCTTTATTAGAGTTACCTGTGGGTGTGCAGTTGTAGGTCTATTTCCCTGGATGGAAATTATAGTCTGTATAGGTCTTGTAGTAATCCTATTTCTCCCCACTGTAGGTTTCTATTCGACAGAGGTGTTAACTAATGATATATGGCTCACAATAAAGATGAATTACTTCTGTTTAGTAGGGCATTAAATAGTTATGATTGTGGGCAAGAATTGACGTGGCGAAGTCTGCTCATTCTGTGGTGACGCTGAGTACTATCCCGCAAGACGGTGATCAGTACTTAGTCCGAGTCCACCATGGGTGGGAGTATGAGAGTCTGTAAGGATTAGCGTGGCGAAGTCTGCTCATTCTGTGATGGCGCTAAGTATCAACCCGCAAGACGGTGATCCTGCACTTAGTCCGAGTCCACCATGGGTGAGGGTGTGTAAGTATAAAAGTAACGAAGTCAGCTCATTAT
This sequence comes from Pictodentalium vernedei, assembly GCA_031216915.1. Classification (NCBI taxonomy): domain Eukaryota; kingdom Metazoa; phylum Mollusca; class Scaphopoda; order Dentaliida; family Dentaliidae; genus Pictodentalium; species Pictodentalium vernedei. The sequence goes on from CM062294.1 coordinate 168,769,548, forward strand.
GTGGTGACGCTAAGTACGACCCCGCAAGCCGGTGATCCCGTACTTAGTCCGAGTCTACCATGAATGGGAGTATGATGAGTGTATGCAAGGTCAAGCGTGGAGAAGTCAGCTCCTCCTGTGGTGACGCTAAGTACTAATCCCGCACTTAGTCCGAGTCTACCATGGGTGGAGTATGAGTGCGTGCAAAAGCTATGATGATTAATTAAACACGAATATAAAGTACCGGAGTGTGGATTCCCACCCACCCCACCACCACCCCTCCACCAAGGAGTTGATTCTCCACTCAGCAAAAATAAAACAATTTCTGATTAAAAGCATAAGAAAACTCAGCAAAGTTTCTGTTGATGGACAACCGGGTTAATTAGTATTTTTGATTTCTCAACAAAAATATTAGTAAGCCGCACTTTTGTAGCTTATATAGTATTGGGTAACTGACTCACTCAACATTATAGTAGTGCGCCGTTCAGGTTTATTACAGAGGCGTAGCCATGGGGTCCTTGGAGGGCCAATGCCCCCTTAAAATACCTCCTCCCCCCCCAAACATGATCCAATGCAAGTTTCACATAATGTAAAGCCCACAAAATAGTGCTACACATGCTACAATTTTTTCGACCTTAGAGCACTGGATTTTGCAAAATGTTCTTGCGGGGGGCCTTGTCATAACTAGGACCCTCGGGTCATTATACTAGCCTTCCACTTTCCGGGAGAAAACTGGAAGGATGGGTAACGACAAGAGAGAGTCCTAGTTAGGACCAGGGGAGGACAAACATCATTGTTTGCCGCCGCCCCCCTCCCAACCAAACAAAAATTGATTTGGCTCCCAATTATAGAATCCTGGCTACGCCACTGGTCTATTATGGGCCTCATAGGGACTACCCCATTCCCCCAACCAACTCCCACACCAATTCAATATAGTCCAGTATTATTAGCTACTTGTGACTTTTTTGATTTCCGACCAAAAATATTAATAAGTCACGTCGTTGTAGCTATAGTATTATTGGTCGATTGACTCCCTACACATACATGTTACAAAAGTGCACCCTTGCTGCAGTAGTACATCCTTGTATGTTGCAGGCACCCTCAACCCCCCCCCCCCCCGCCCCACCACCACACCGCGGTCCACTCCATCAGTGTCCAAAAACGTGCTACAACAGTCTTTTGTTCTTATGTAAATACGTGTAAAAACATGTATGCTCTTTATAAAGATGTATACATAATTTTGTTGTTGACATTGTGCTAAGATATTTGTGCTTTAAATAGTGTGTGAAAACAGAAAAAGTTGTTTATTTCCCAATTTACAACAACTTGTACGTTTTTTTCTAAATGATAAATTGATAAATTTAAGTGCAAGGTAACTATCGTTCTTGTTGTTTATATATGAAGAGAATACGTAAAAAGGTTGCCCTTCTTACCTCGCATTTGCGGAGGAAATCATTCACTTTTGAGGCCAAATATATTTTTGAGCAAGTTCAGCATCCACACACACCCACATGATTCTAGGGAGCCAATTTTTAGGGCAGCCTAAGTTGTAAAGTTGCACTGTGAAAATCGATTTTTTTCGGGCGATGTTCATATTTGTGGGAGGGGGGGGGGCAACACAAACTTGTCCGAAACAAAATGAATCTGCCCTAAAAAAATCCCTTTTTCGGGCTATAAAATTGTTCTCAAATGCATTTTACTCTACTATTGCAAACCAAGAATTCAAAAATTAAAATATGAAGAACGCCACCCCACCCCTCCCACTCCCAGCCCTCACATCCCCTTATTTAAGATTTGTGTGTGCTTTTGGAAGATAGTTGTTTGTAAATATTTACTTATTTGTTGTGTTTAAGTTTTTGAATTTTAATAATAAAAACATTTCACATCAAATTTTAGTCTTTGCTTTTCATTTTGTACATTTACAGTTCTGCAGATGACGCGACCGACAGCCAACTGTAAAGTTATGAATTGCATTCAATTCCAAACATACAAGTATACCTAGATATGAATACGATGTGCAGGTGAAGAATGGTCGCCGACTATTGGTAATCACATTTCGTTTTCATATTCCAATGTGCTTGTGCGTTCGAGACGACTGTAAATTAATTACTTCATCGATGGTACGGAGCGAGGTGCGAAGCTTTTTAATTATTACCCGTGCAGTCAAGTGTGAAAACATAGGGGGCGACAACTCGAAATTTAATGTCTGACTCAGGCAATAGAAATAGTTCAGTATGGACCAAATTTTTTTTTGAAGCCGGGCAAATAGAATCGCACTGACTGACTTTCAGAATACCGATTTTAGGGACAATTTTGTAAATTTTTGGAAAATATCGTGGGGGAGGGGGGTAAATAACCTTCTTACCCCCCCCCCCCTCGGCTTCTGCGCCACTGTTCCTATCACGTTGCTCACACCCACCCACATCAAATTGTGATTAATCCCGACGCTTCTAAGACTCAATCTGTCTGCTTGTTTTGCGCGCTAGATTTTTCAGACAAAATTTCAAAACATAATGGGTGTGTGTTTTTTATATCAGGTAGGACAAGTAAATAATGTATTGGATAGTAATTATACATTATTTATTTACTTGTCTGATATCAAAATAAAACTAAAAACATTAACAAAACCCTTTTCAGAAACGGAAAGAAAGGATATTTCTCAGTACAATAGTGACATCACGGAAGAGTTTAGCACTTAGAGTTGGCTGCAATAATTTCAATAATCCTCTTTTCATATACATATACATTGATAGACATCCGAGAATTAATTAACTGAGACAAGATAACTCTCAGTAGTGGTACAATGAACAAATGCCGACAGCTTATTAATGTACTGTCAGGTGCACGTTTTTCTGTCCTTAGTCGGTATACACGGAGATTTTAAATTAGAATATCAAAAAAAAACACCTAATTTTCCTGACTTAGAAAAAAAAATCGGGAAATATTCACGAGATAACTTCGATAGAGTATCCAACATTCGATGGACTACAAAAAGTGATTATTTTCAAATTCAGACACGAGCATCTTCACTGATCGTCCATAAAAATTGACTCAAGCCAACAATTTCTCAAATTCTATATACATTTTCCAAACAATCACAATTCATTTGAAAAAAAAAATAAAACGTGGTATTCTCTTTTTCATCGAAAAAGAAAAGTTAAAGCAGATGAAGTGAACATACAGTACGGGGAGGGAGGATTGCTACTAAATCGCATTGGGACAGATGTTCCACCCGACAAATATTTGCATTTTTCCCGAAAAACAGAAGTACTAGGACATTTTCAGCTCATGGACCACCGGGGAAAAAAATCCTTGTACCTTCTTAGCCAAAATATAAATAATAGTCGGGTGGAAAATCCACCACACTAATTTAGCAGCAATCCTCCAGGAGGATTGCTGCTAAATTGGTGTGGGGTGGATTTTTGTCCGGTAGAAAGTCTATCCCAATGCGATTTAGTAGCAATCCTCCATCCCCGTACTGTATATATATAATGGTGGCACGTGCATGGCGAATTGGACTGGTGTCAGTTTCAGGATGGATTGCTGCGACATCACAATAGGTGGATTTTCCACCCGACACATATTTACACTTTTTAAAAGTACAAGAAGCACTATCAGACTTTCAGCACATTGGCCATCGGGGGATAACCAGTAATGATTGAAATGAAAGTTGAACTTATACTTGTGGTGTTTTGTTCTCATAAACTGTAAATAAGTGTCGAGTGTGAAATCTACCTCACTATGAATTAGTAACAATTTACCATGAAAGAATCGACTTAATATTAGACTTCAGAAGTTCTACTAGTTTTTCTTTTTTTCTTAACCTTGTTTTTATTCCCATATCAGAGAGTTTCTCTTTAAGTTTTTCCACCGGAATTGATTCTAAATCTTCAAAAGTCAAATCATTGTTGCTGTTGCCTTTATTTTGTATCTCCTGCATGATAGAAGTACGTTTATCTGATCTGTTTTTGAAAATATCATGTTCAAAGCACATGTCAGACTGCTTTACATAATTTCGTTTTTTTCTGTGTTTTACACAAACGCTCTATTCTTTTTCTTAACTTTTAAAGAAGGGGCGCGGTGGCTCAGTAGGTAGAGGTGCAGGCTGCAAGCCGAGAGGTCCTCGGTTCGAATCCCACCTGCGGCAACCGCGCTGTGTCCTTGGGCAAGACACTTCACCCCCATTGCCCACGTTGGGGCACGGTGACGCTGTGTACCAAGGCGTACTGCACGTCGATGGTGCACCTGTCTTCAACCAATGCTAACCCTGCTTGTGTGGAGTTAGTATGTTGTGAAGCTGACAGCTGCTCGACGTTACTCGGTGGTTCTCTCCGGGTACTCCGGCTTTCTCCACCCGTAAAACTGTCGTGGTCATGATTAGCCATTGTGCAGAAATATCTGACCTTAAACACCAATAAATAAATAACTTTTAAAGAAACAACTGTGGAATCATATTTATTTATTTTTTTATGAAACATTTTTATGTCATCGTTTATTTTCTCTATGATTGACCACTAATCTTCCTTAATGATCCGTGTGTTGATATAAAATACGGAACATGACGGGAAAAGTCCAGAATGGTTTGTGATGGTTGTAAAAACATCTTCTTAATTACTCAAATACTGCATGACAATATTAGTAACACTTTGGTCTGCCGCTAATCTTTGGCTGTTAATGGAAGACAGAAAATATTCCTATTGTTCTCGGAGGTTTTATGTCTTGGAATTAAAGTTAGTAGGCTTAATTCATTGTAAGGTTAAAGAAAGATAGTGAGGGTGAAATTGCCTGTAGTTTTCTACACTGAGATCGTATTCTATCAGCATTCTCAAGTGAAATTATACTTAATGATACTTAGTGAATGCGTGGGGACAAGGAGAAATAAATTTCCAAACTGATTTTAGCGATTTGTTTTGGGTGGAAACGTCAGGAATAAATTATGCACATTCCATATAAATTAAGGCCTTCACACACAAGACGCGATGCGAATGTTCCGATAAGTGATAAACAACAAACTTTCGTCTCAGATTGCAAATTTGAATAACAGTGACGGGCCTGAAGGCTCTGATTTTAGCTTTGATAGAGAACAAACACAATAATGAAACCAATGTTCAATGTGAAACATTAAATCATAAAATGTAATTTTGACGCAATTGGCCTTGTATATTTGTAGATTCATTCATTCATTCATTCATTCATTCATTCATTCATTCATTCATATTTGTTCATTCATTCATTCATTCATTCATATTTGTTCATTCATTCATTCATTCATTCATTCATTCATTCATTCATTCATTCATTCATTCATTCATTCATTCATTCATTCATTCATTCATTCATTCATTCATTCATTCACAACTATATAAAAAATTGTATTTGAAGCCGAAAAGATACTCAAACTTCATGTGCATTAATTTAGGACTCGTTATGGACATATGAAGTAGAAGCGAAAAGTGAAAGAAAAATTATAAAATTATAAAATTTATAATCACCTTGATGTAAAATCGAGAAAAAAAAGTACCTAACGCTTTAATTTTCCACCTCAATTCAAAGTAAGGAGAATTGATCTACCTGTTGGACAACGATACTCAGTTCACAGGGAAACTGGTGTTCACTTAGAAAAATCTCCCAAAATGCTCTTCTTTAGCAATAAAAAGAAGCAAAAAACCATCAGTGCATACTTATTATTTTTAGATTAATGTCTTCAGTCTCCATTGCAGATTACTAAAATAACAGGTAAAAATTTCGACAGATATTCAAAAAGGTCAGAAAATGGACTTAAACACACCTGTGGTCGACTATTTTCGTAAAATTTACTAACGTTATAAACGATTTGTAGGACCAATTTTCAATCCAAAAAGGAAGCAAAAACAAATGACGCAATAACTAAGATAAGCATAGCAGATAAAACTGGAAACATTGAACTAAATGGACATAACACGTAAAATATTGTCACTCAACCTGTTCTTTGTGTCATAAAAGTTTAAAATATTTTCTCCATAAGCCACAGTGTTAAAATTTAGACTCAGTTTTTCTCCGAAAGTTGCGCATGCGCAGTCAGCACCGGACGCATTGTTGGGAATGAGCTTTGGAACATAATGCTGGGGGAGAAATAGTTTTTTAAAAAAAACATATTTTATGGAACAATATTGTTGTGCACTTTAACAAACAATGAGTAACGCGGTCACCGCAAATTTTCAAAATTGCTTTGTAAAATTATTCACTCTCGATGTCACTTCCTATGATGATACGCTTGAATTAACAAGTCTGTAATATTTAATTGTACAGTTTCTATTTATTGGAAGGGGGGGGGGGAGGCATTGGCTATTAATAGTTCTGTCGCTAATTGTAAGGAATTTTGTTTTGTTTTGTTCGCGATCAGCTGAGTCGATCACTGAAACGCACACAGAATGTATTCATGCGCCTGTTATGATAGCCCGTTTAGTTCCCGGAAACGAGTCGTCTATATGATACGGAATTAGAATGAGTCGTCTATATGATACAAAATCGGAAGACAGTGTGTGATACGTACCGTTTCTCGCTCGTGGTTTTCGGGCAAAAATATATATGATTGTTAGATAAATAATTAAATTAAAATAAAGAAATGTTAGTGACAAAAACAGGATTTACAAAGACTTACATCTATGGTGAATTAGGCATGATGGATTTGATGATGTAATTTTAAACGTGTGCCTTCACCACTAATGCCGCGAAACAGGTTGAATCGAAGGTTGCAAAGGTCGGGGAAAAAACTGCAAAGGACGTCGATAAGAAAGCTGCAACCGAGGCCGGTAACAAGATCACTTCCGAAGTCTGCAAGAGAACTGCCGATTTAGTTCACAGGTTGACAACATCCGAAAGAGATTTTATCAAAGATAGAAAGTGGAAACGTAAAGTAGTTTGGTTCTGGTGTCGTGACTATACAAGAACTCGCCAAGAAATTCAACGGATCGACATTGAAAGAAGTTTTTTTTAAAAAATAACGAAAATAAATTAAATAAAATGAAAGGGAAACAAGGTGTCAGAAAAGAAAAGGAAATCATATTTTGAATTTTTCATTTAATGTCAATAACGTCTACGACAGAAAAGAAAGCAGATATGCGCACTTTGAAATATTATTAGGATGAGAAGGAAGTATAACATAATTCGGTTCATGTGAGTTCTCTATGCGAATTTATAATACCAAAACAGACGATTCGACAGATAGAGAATTCACACCTCACATATGGCATGACGTAGATGCGGTAACGAGCAATGCCTCGTCGTCGTACAGGTTAAGAGAGAGAAATTATGCATGATGTCTCACTTCGTAAAAAGACATGAGAAGAACAACTATCTGACCCCCAAACAAAGAATAGGACACACGAATATTCTGAGACTCGTGCTCATATTCAAATTTTAATCACGAAACAAGAATCGTGGATCGGGATTGAAAGTAGTTTAACCCTTCACCCAACGTAACGTTCAAAACTGGCCAGCGCTATTCTCAAAAATCGCCAATTAATTTTCATTATTTTTTTATTTTTTGTCTCAAAAACACAGGTTATGAAACCTCGTTTGAACGAGCTCGTCGAACTCGTTCCAACGAGGGGTGATAACCTATGTTTTGAGACACAAAATGAAAAAAATTAGTTATTCAAGAATTGTTTTGCAAGCATCGTCTGTTTTCATGTTAGGTAAAGGTTTAAAAAACCAAAAAATCTTATTTGAAGATAACACAGAAAAACTTAGTTTAAAAAGCAATTTAAAAAATAACGAAAATTAAATAGAAAAAATGAAATAAAAAACAAACAAACAGATGGAAATCAAAAAGTTTTTATGAAATGCTACCACAACCAAGGGATTAAATCATCCATTCATTCCGAGAACCATAAGAAAAAGGGAATTGCGAAAAAGCGAATTTGCTGTTGAGACCCGAGTGGTTGGGTTACCATAGAGTATTCGTGTTCTGCAAGAGTCTCTTTCAATACGAATATAAATTATTGCGAGGGGCCCTGGGGATGTGACAGGGAGAGTTTCCAATCATCAAGATGAGATCGAAATATGCGACGTTTCACCAATGATGCTCTTTCAAGAGACGTCGAGAACGGCCAGGAAACAATCGGACGTGGAATATCATTTTAACGAAAACGTGGACAACGTAATCTGATGATGTTTGAACATCTGTTGTTGTAGAAAAATAATCGATGCGAATCTTATTACATTCGAGGATGTCACAGTAGTGCATACTAAAGCAAGACTGCAAAAAAATATCGGTTCACATTTTCAACTATGGACTGACATGTCTGTGCAAAATAGAAGCGGCATCTTTTGTATTTTATGAGTTTTGTGAACCACAAGGAAAGGTACATTTCCAGAAATCAAATTTTATTTTGAATGACGTAAAAACGTCAAAACTGACGTTAAATACAAAATCCAAAGACAGCTATCTTTTCATTTTTTGAACTCTACAAACACTAAATTCTCATGTAAATCTGACAAATTTTAATTTTTGTAATGTTGACATCCAACCGTCACCCGAATGGCAGCCGCGGTAGAATTGTTTGCCAGGTGAAAACTGATTGCATGTTTAGATATGGTTTTTATTGGAAAAATATTTTCAAAATTTCGGAAGGGATCGTTCACCAAGCCGGAAAACAATACACGTTCACACAAATGTCAAATTGATGTTATTTTAGATAAAGGTTTAATTTTGACATTTTAATAAATGCAATTAATAGAGCCACCGTGAAAGTGAAAGTGTGTGAAATTTCATTACTGCGTGTATTATGTATTTGGCAGTGTACTATTGAAAATCGGCGTTTTTAAATAGAAATGCGCAAAATAGCCTTTAAATTTGAAGTGACGTAAAAAGGTCAAAAATGTCAATAAATCTAAAACAAACAAAATACACTTACCTCCTAATATTTTGAACTCTACAGCATACTAAAATTTTATTAGCCCTTTACCCAACGGAACGGCCAAAACCGGCCAGCGCTATTCTCAAAAATCGCCAATTAATTTTCATCACTTTTTTCATTTTTTGTCTGTCTCAAAAACATAGGTTATTACTCATCATTGGAACGAGCTCGACGAGCTCGTTCCAATGAGGGCTCATAACCTATGTTTTTGAGACAAAAAATGAAAAAAAAAATAGTTATTCAAGAATTTGTTTTGAAGTGTCGTCTGCTTTTCATGTTAGGTAAAGGGTTAAATTGGCCGGCATTGAATTTGTAGTGACGTCGACGTCAATAACATCACCCGATATTCGGCCAGAATTTCCCATGACGGTCCACTTTTTTTGGATATGTTTTTGTTGAAGATGATATTTACAAAATTTATAAGAGAGAGGGGTGATACAGGCATAGATGTTAAAAGATATAGACGAAAAAGTTTGACGTTATGTTGTTTCTAGTACTGGTCTAATATAAAAATATAAGTCCGCTATGTTAAACTAGAAATGGTCATTTTCGTATGTACCATATTTGGTGAGCAAAGCTTTAGAAATATGGCCGTGGATCGCTGAAGGAAAAAACAAATTAGATGGTTTTGAAATCTAAAAAACGAATTTGCAGAAGTCATCCAACGAAGCACGATCAACGCTTAACCGTCCAACAACGAGGGAGATATGTCTTTCGCCTTTTAGTGTACTATGCCGCTCAATAAAGCATGCACCATCGCTCGTAATTAATGAAATATGACAAAAACATCTCAAACTTTGTGGTGGCGTAAAAACATCAACGGTTGTGATATATAGAAAAACTAAAAAAAAACCCCAGCTGTCTCCTATTATTTTTAGCACTACAACATACTAAAATTTAACAAAAAAAAAGCAGGCGGATTTTAATTTTTGACCATCTCATCCTCTCTGGCATCACCTGAGCGTTCGATCATAATGGTTGAGAACTTTCAACGACGGCACGACATTTTTAGATATTTTTGCAGGGTTTACACTCCCAAAAATTCGGAAGGCTAAGCTCAAAATGAGGTAGAAAAAAACCTGTAAAATTTCCATCCTTGGCGTCGGATGCGTAATTTAAAATGACAAATAAACTTTCACAATTTCAAATAACCAGAAAACAGTGTTTGTAGCAGGCATGTTAACCTGTATCTGTGCCGGTACCGCCGGTTCCCTCACGCTCCAACCGGCACCGGTACTGAACCTTTTGTCCCGCCGGTACCGGGACAAAATTATTTTATGGGGATATTCCTAATTGAACGAGGTTAACGGGCTAATAATTCGTCCCCGGAGTTCCAATGTGTTCTATGTGCCTACTGACACATAGAACACATTGGAACTAAGGGGACGAATTGTGTATAGCACACTTACCTTACAGCTTATGTGTGAACGAACATATCAAAACACTCCAAAGAGGCATGTTCTGTCTGCACCACCACCTCGATATGGCCGATAATTTTAACTTTCCAAACGTGGCATCAAAGACACTGAAAGCGTCGTCATCGGCTTCTTCAAAGAAATCATTCTGTGGCGACATCAAACAAATCATAAGCACGATTTTGTGTCGCTGCAGAATAATTAGTACGATGCCATGTTTGTCTTTGCGATCTTGGGGACTGCTTCGGTTTAAATACGAATTTCTCCCATCTGATTATGATGTCACCCAATTGTTGACTTATCCGGTACCGGTTTCGATGGGACAGGCTATGTCCCGTCCCGATACCGCTTATGTTGGTACCGGCGGTACTTTGACATGTCTGGTATGTAGTTTGATAGCTGGATCGTTTATAAATATGGAGGTATGTGAATCATACGATGGTATTTTTAATGAAAACTGTTCAAATGTCTTAAATAATGAAATAATAAGCCCAATGGTATTTACGTCATATCACGGGTGTTGGAATTCAGATTTTCAAATTTTTTCAACCGTGTAATTGGATTAATGCGTACGAAAGTATGACAGAAACTAAAATGAACATAATTGTCACTTGATTTCACCTTTATCCAGTCAAATAAAATAGCTGATGTTTAGTAAACCCAGGTGTCTCTAACATCATAGCATTAAACATATTTATTATATACTTATAACCACATTTCTATTGGCTGGATCCTATACATATGACTGGTACTAAAAAATCCATGTACACCGGTTTTTCATGAATATCAACTTTCTAAATATAGCTTTAGGAACTCTCCACTCTAGTTTTATTTCAATCGATGTAATCTTTATAACATTGTTTATTTTTATGTTATTTTGCTGATGATAACTATTTTATTGTTAAATAAAAGTATTTCTGGTTGATATAATTGTATTTCTGGTTGATATAATTAAACTTTTAATTGTCAAATAGAAGATTGTTTTTTAGGATGCTGTATAAAATAAAACAGTTATGGACTTTTGTGGTGGTAAATATGATGAGATATGAACCTAAAAACAAATATTGACCTCGGCTAATGCTACGGTCAATATAAGTTTTTTTAGGTTCACATCACATCATATTCACCACCACAAAAGTCCATAATTGTATATTGGTCAATGAAAGTAAAAATAAGGTACACATATCAGCTATCGATTGAAAGGTCTGTGGAATATAGACGTGGTATCTTTTGATTTTCAGTCTTCTTCGAAGCACAACGATGGGTACTTTTGCAGAAAGTAAAATTTGAAATGAAGTGTAAATGGCAAAGATGGCATTGAATCAAAAAAATCAAATGACAGCTATCTCTTTATTTTTCGAGTTCAACGACATACTAAATTTTCACGTAAATCGGACGAACCTTAATTTTTACGACGTTGACGTCCTTCCACCAACTGAGCAGCAGCCCCAGACGAATTGTTCGTCGGCTGAAAATTAATTGCATTTATGGATATGATTTTTATTGGGGAAAAAATTTCAAATGACCCAACATTTCTGAAGTGAGCGTTCAACAAGCGAGCAAAAATTATACACTAACGAAAAAACTTCAAATTAACGTTATTTTGGGTAAAGGTTTAATTTTAAAATTGTAACAAATGCATTTAATTGAGCCGCCATGGAGGTAAAAATGTGTGAAATTTATCTTTTTAGAATGTTTTTTTGTTGAAGATGACATTTACAGAATTTAAAAGAGGTAAGACTGATACAGGCGGAGATATTAAAAGACAGAGACAAGACAAAACGTTTGACGTAACGTTGCTTGGGTAAAGGTCGAATATCAAAAACCTAAGACCGCTATGTTTAACCCTTTACCTAGTATGAAAAGCAGACGACACATGCAAAAATAATTCTTGAATAACTATTTTTTTTCATTTTTTGTCTCAAAAACATAGGTTATGACCCCTCATTGGAACGAGCTCGACGAGCTCGTTCCAATGAGGGGTCATAACCTATGTTTTTGAAACAAAAAATGAAAAAAATAATGAAAATTAATTGGCGATTTTTGAGAATAGCGCTGGCCGGTTTTGGCCGTTACGTTAGGTAAAGGGTTAACTTGAGGTGATCAGTTACATATGTTCCAGATTTGGAACTTCGTTGGATCACTTAATAAAAATAGACTAACAATCGCTACAAGGCATTCCAACTTTGTTGGATGACTTTATAAATGAGAAATGTCTTTTTGTCATTATTGGTAGTCTCTCGATACAATTTTCGAGGAAAAAGAAGGTTGTGTTTGCCAAAATGTGAAAATCGAAGAAAATGCAAACCCGTTTTTGCCACCCTTCGAAGTGAATTCTCTTCTAACGGGTGACGTCGAAAATATGAAATTGGCTACGAACGAACGCAAAAATTCATCTATCACCAGCAAATTACAAATGTTGTCGCCGCATCATGTTCTGCATCACTTTCGTTCAGTGAAATTACAACCTTCGTCAACATTTCGGCGCCACCACGTGAACGGCTTAGTACTCCCTTTTCTCATCTACAGTACGTGAAGAGCGTAGTATCACTAAATCACCCGCAGAGTGGAAATTACATTCCAGCAATAATTGTACATTTGCTGCAAAGCATAACAAGCACAAGAAAAGCTCCAGCCAATGGACCTCCGGGTTAAACCCAGTGATCCATTGGCTGAAACACTGTTTCTGTTTTTTTTACCATAAACCCGGAGTTTATCATAGCATTAAATATATTTATTATATACAAATATTTGGTTGGAAGCTATGAAGCTTGTTATTTGTCACTCGATCCTATTTAGCCTGCCACACAGATTTGATGTACAGAATTTGAAAGTGATACTTTGGGTGATAACTCCACTCCACGGGTGATTTTGTTACAAACCACTCTCCACATACTGTACAATTCCAGTTATCAAGGCAGTCTAAGCCTGCCAATCCACAACCAGAACTGTTATGTTTTTAACACAAATGGACAGATAATTTCAACTGGATCGGGATCTGATCTAAATATTCTCTACCCACTTTCCTTCTGACAATACTGTAAAACCTCTCGTGTTGAAAAAGGAATACGAAGATATACATCCCATGTGTTATTTTTGTTTGGTTCATTCTTGATTTCGCAGTGTTTTATTTGTGAAATCTCGATCCAGTAGTGTTAATCTGTGGTGACCAGATCGTGATCAGATCTCGATCCAGTAGTGTTAATCTGTCGTGACCAGATCGTGATCAGATGGAGAAAGAAACCGCATTCACGATCCCATTGCAAAACCCAGCACTGTTTTGTTTTCTTTTTAAAAAGAAGATTTTGCAAGCCGAAACGTTTCAATTCGATAACGAAGGGTCTTTTCTCGGAATGCAGACGGTTCCGTCTCACAGGCATTCGCACCTCCACATTGACGTTCCAGTCTGCGACCAGGGACGTGGCGACAGGGGTGGGGGTGGGGTGGGGTGTCACCCCCAATCCTGGCAAAGATTTCCTATAGTTGGAAATTCTGAGGGCAAGTCATGAGTAGTTGGAAATTCCATCTATCTGAATTTTAGAGCGTCTTTGGTGATGCTGATGTCTTCTTTACTTCCCAAAATTCCAACTCGGTTTCAAATCAGCAAACATTCCAACTGTTACTATTTACAACCACAGTGTACGCAATATGGAGCTTCATAAGTATGCATGATATCAATCGGTACGAGATTTCTATAGTACGTTATTTATCGTAATAAAAAAATCCTCGAAATGCACTTCAAGAAAATCACATCATGTACAATTGTTATCTTGAGTTAATTCCATCATTCACAGTTACAAACTGATGAAACATCAAAAATTTATCATTCCTGCATAAGATCTGATTTTATGTTAGGACAGTGTGAATTGCTCAACGTTCTCAGCTTGAGCATTCGTTTAGCGCATATTCAAATCCCAGAATAACACCAAATAATAATAACCTAATAATTCTATCATGAATGTTTTGGCATTTCAGTTACTAGAATCAATTTTATGCCCCCTTTCATGGCTTCATTTTCAAAATGTTTCTCCGTAGTGAATTTCCAACTAGGGGGAGGGACCGGGAGGGGATTCTCCTTCTAGTTGGAAATTCACTACCCTACACCCCCAATCGGAAACCACTGGCCACATCCCTGCCTGCGACATCTCGATTCACGATTATTATTTTCTTTTATCTAAGTGGACGTTTTTATTTATTATATTTATAATATATTTTTAAAGACAAAATTGAAATTGTAAACAAAATACAACACATTTTCTAAAAGTACATGAAGACGAGGAATACAAGATTGCTCGAAACAGTTATCCACAAAACAATTACAATACTATAATTAAACTTTTTTTTCGGTCCATGCGTTTTCAGATAAAACGATTGGCTCACACGATTCTGTTTTTTTCTTTTCATAACTCAATGAACCGAAAAAAAAACACAATTAGGTCCGCCCCCAGCCACGCCCCTAAAATACCAGTCTTTGGAGCAACATGGTGTCAAATCAATAGCAGTTAGAACACTGGCACGTTCTAAATTTGAAAAAGAAAAATAAATTTATATTACTAATTTATCACCATGAAATTATTTATAAAATATTTAAATGACCGTGATGGGTCAATTTTTCTTTTTCTTCACAACTGTATTTATTTGACATTTCAATTTTTACGCACACTGGGTGATCGTCTGCGTTCATCGTTTTACCGAAATCGATTGTAAACAATGGCTGGTTACGACGAATACGGCAATTTTGACATTGAATTCAACTAATTTCATGTCATCTGGCTTTATATCTAACTCATCTTTTACAAACTGTGTTTTTCAGTTCTCGGGAAACTGTCAAAACCAAAATACAATGTAATACTGATGGCCTACTTCCATCTACCACGGAACGTAACTTTTACGTGAAGTGAACAGTTGAATGAAATTTGAGGGAGGCGTGGCTTATAACGTTTTCTTTGCATTACGTAATTCATTGGTCAATAAAAAATTTAATGACATAAGTGTATTTGTCTTGGAAAGTGCGTCAATTGCTACCTGCATTTCAATAATATGCGACCTCTTTTATGCCAGAAAAATAATATGTCTACCAGTTTTAGTTTTTAAGTCTTTGTTCGCTGAAGTAGAAGACGACTAACACTATTTATTTATTTGGGTCGCGAACGTTTAATTATAAGGAATGATCGTTTCTTTTTGTCTATTTCTTGAGTTATGAACCCCAAAAAACAAAGTCCAAACATCGCGTAAATGGGCTATGCCCATTTACACAGTTTGGACTTTGTTTTTTGGGATTCATAACTCAAGAAATAGACAAAAAGAAACGATCATTCCTTAAGTGACCACAAAAGTTAAGTTATATCATTCTTAATAATTAGCATCTTACATTGATAGTCTCTCATGAGGCATTATTGCATTAACTCTCACAATTATCATCTCCATACAATTCACATCGTCATCACAATCAATTATACCGTCTCAGCAAAATGTAATTATTTGTTTATTACGAGATGAAATACAAGTTCAGAGTTCATTCTCGATCATATCGCGTTCCGGTCATAACACGTTAACCTCCTGCACACTGATGTCAAAATGTCAAAGTTTTCAGAAGCATATATTTCCCATAATGCACGAATGTATGATATTTAACCAAATATACTTGGTTTGGGCTCTGTCAAACAGGATATAATTGGTTAAATTCATAGTTAAACAAGAGAAGAACAGACTGATTAGAGAAAAGTATGACGCACTACTTCGTGGCGGGGGTTAACAGCAGTGTGTCGATGTTTCGAAAATAAAACAGTGTGAAAATAAGACTGAATAATGGAAAACGATGGGGCAAACATTTGAGATTTAATGTTCTCGCATTTCCGTTATCGGCAAGTGAGATAAAGTGTTGTTGTAGAAATATACATTATCATGTGCATGTCCTGTAATTTATATCATCAGATTCGAGGTCGTGTTTACAATCGGATCGCGACGAGCATGTCAGGGCTCGTTGAGATCCGATTGTAAACACGACCGAGAATTTGATACAAATTACAGGACAAACACATGGTCATGATAATATACATGTATTTATCTAACAATCCCGTTACATAGAGCCCGTTTCCCCCATTTTCTGTTTAAAATAGGTTGAAAGTGGTCAAAATTTTGAATTTTAAAAACTATATTTTAATACGTAATAACAGTGTATATATGTGATAGCGTGGTGTTTACAGGAAATTAAATCCGTTTGATACGGAATCGGAACGGGGGATGGGGTGGGGCTGATACAAAAGTTTTTTCCGAGTTCTGTGCAATTAAAGTTGATTGTTGGATAATACAAAGAAAAACAGAGAATTTCGAACAGATCGCGACCAGGTCACGATCGGGTCGAAGTTCTCTATCCGCTTTTATAATCACAATAATGCGTACCAGAATGAGTGTAGTCAATTATTTATTTATTTTCTGGTGTTAAAAAGTCGCACCAGCAGCTAAGGCTATATCGTGGCAAGAAAACTGTAGAAAGTACACATGTCTGTTATGAAATAAAAAGAACTGAATACAAGTATGAAATAATTACAAAAAGAAATACCGAAGACAGGGAGTGGTTTGAACAATAATGAATGATGAAGAAGAAAAGTGAATACCTTATAAATCAACCTGGTGATTTTGAGACTTGAGGAGTCTAGTTTAAACGAATAAAAACAGTTTTAAAATCTAATAAAAACGTTGATTACTTTAAGTACTGGGAGAATTTCGTGCTGGCTCGTATGATAAAAAAGATCCCTTTGAGATCTTACAGTGAAATACTACCCTCTGGCATAATCAAAATCTGTGCAAAGAAAAACAATTTGTTCCACTGTCAACCTCTTCTGGCAAGGAACACACTCTTGTCGCATATTACCCTCAAACAATTAGGAATGTGTGAGTCTTGTGTGGCCAATATGATATCGTCTCAGAATTACAAAATCTTTTCTAAAAAGATTACTAGACGTGTAGTGATCAAAAATATTTGGTTGGAAGCTATGAAGCTTGTTATTTGTCACTCGATCCTATTTAGCCTGCCACACAGATTTGATATACTTATTGATATGGGGTTTAAAATCATTAAAAGGAATTTTAAAATTAGGGAGAGGCTTACTTAAAGCCTGATTTGCTACATTGTTGCCCTGGTGTTACCAGAGATGCCAACATGTCCTGGTACCCACCAAAACATGATATCATATTGGTCAGCCATGAGAAGGGTCAACTTCTCACGAAGTTCCAAAATTAGAGGGGTCTTCAACCTGGGGGCGAGTAAAGCCAGTAAAGAGGAAAGAGAGTCTGAAAAGATAAGAGACTTCCTTTCCTGTACATTTTCGATGTGTTCAAAAGATAGTTGTAAAGCTTTAACTTCAGCTGTGGAAATGGTATTCAGATGGAGATGATCTGATCAACAGTAAAAACATCCAATGACACCCTGTCACCATCTTTAGATCCATCTGTATAGACCCTTCTTTATGCGCTATATTTAAACTTTATTTTTGTTTAAAGTGCAGGGTTTGTCTCAGAATTTTTGAACGAAGCAAGGTTTAAAATGACTATGTTTCCTTAGATGTCACGGAGGAATGTGTGGTTCATGGTTCTAATTTATCGAATCAGATTCAATGGTGGTACACTCCATATGTGGTTTAATTCTAATTGTCAATGCATGAATATGTTTCTGGTGTCTGTAAAAGAATTCTACATCTTGAGGAACTAAGGCACAGTTATGAGCGGGGTTTAATGGATCAGCCAATAAATTGTAAACATATTGGAGTTAGGGCATAACTATGTTGTATTTGATTGTTTGGGGCCGTAAACGATGGTTTTACTGTCGCAAATTGAGTTTTGCCGGCGACGCGTTAGTTATCCCATTCTAATATAATTCGGCTGAAAACGGAGATAGTATTTGATCTCCCAACTATAAAACAACGCCTTGTTGAAGACAACAGTCACTAAAAACTAAAAATAAGTCTTGATGACGTCATTTGGGAGTTCCAAACTAAATCACGAAATATATTTTACGCTGCCACAATACAATTAATTCCAAACGTTTTAGTCATTTTATCACCAATAACAAAATATATTTATATTTGTACTGACAACATTTATCATGTTTAAATGTTTGTGACAATCTGAAAACAAAATACGCCGGCTGCTTTCTCTGTTTAAAGTTTAGAGTTCACCTTGTGATGTTTCACTTCAGTTGAAGTCGGAAAGCACTCGAGGATTTACCATTAAAGTTAAAAAAAATGAGATCTTTGTTTGGAAGCCCTTGTTTAACCGTAATAATTACTTATGGTTACAAAACAATTGTTCATTTCAAACTGTTTCTAGGAAGTGATGTCTTGTGGAATTGGGCTACTGCTATTGACATAATTGTTGCAGAATGAATAGTTCACCTCTCTCCGTGGTGAACGCATAAATATTTTAATATCGCTTACTGGTTCCACACGGTTGCCGTTAAGCCCGTCGAAATCAGTTTTTTGAACACTCATTTCATTACTCAGCAGGCTCTGCCAAACCCCTATTCCACATTATTAAAGTTTCCAACTTCATCCATATTAAATACAGTTAATTACAGGAAAGAAAGAGAACGTTCTTTTTTTCACAGCAAGTCAACGCGTTCACAGAGTTTGTTTACATTGGATACGGTAGTCAATGACTCCAAATGGAACAAAAATAGAACGCCCACGAATACATTTTGACTTCCAGAAATATTTTTCGACAACACAAAATTTGCGACAGGTTACGCCGATTTTACTGTCGCAAATTTTATTTATTAACCAATCAAATTTCGAGATTTATAGTAATTGTATTAGAATGACAGTTTAATCCTGCGCTTCGTGAGAGAAGGCTTCCCTGCCTCGACAAGCACTGAATTTATTGGCGACGTTATAAATGCGCCCAGGCTAATTCTTATACCACAATTCCGAATAGCATCAAGTGGTTTGAGATATGGCTTTCTCGCAGAACCGTAAATCACACAATGGTAATCTAATTTTGATCTATCAAGTGACCTATACAGATGGAGTAATATTTTTCGGACAGCACCCCAATCAGTGATACCAACTACCTCCAGAAAGTCCAGTGCCCTTGTACATTTAACCTTCAGTTATTTTATATGAGAAGTGACATTCAGTTTATTATCAAACAATAAACGTAAGAATTTCACTTCCTTAACAACTTTAATGGTACTGTCATCTATTTTCAATTCCGGATCAATGTGCTGCTTTCGGAGCTTGAAGAAATGAAGATAATTCGTTTTGGTCTTCGAAAACTTAAAACCCTTTTCTGTAGCCCATTTCTGAATTCTGTTTAACACTTTTGCTGCCGAAAGCGACTATTGTCGCCTACAGTACGTGGAAAGTGTGTTACCACAAAATCACCCGCAGAGTGGAGATTTCACCCAAGTAATAATTGCGAATTTGTTGCAAAGCATAACAAGCGCAAGCAAAGTTCCAGCCAATGGACCTCCGGGTTAAACCCGGAGGTCCATTGGCTGAAACATTGCTAGCGTTTTTGCCCATATGTACAGAATTTGAAAGTGATACTTTGAGTGACAACTCCACTCCGCGTATAATTTTGGTACAATCCACTTTCCACGTACTTATTTTATGATAATTATCTATACGTTCTTGTGTGTGCAGATCAAACCTACCATCTGATTAATTGTTGGAACGGGCTCAGATAGCCCTTTCCGACAATTAATCAGAGGATAGAGTTTCAAGTATGTCATAAATTTGGCTCCCTATTGGCCAGAACGGGCCGTGCAAACCATCCGTCTACTCCTGAAGTTAGGGCTAAAGCAGTGAACTTGTGCCATCGCGGTAGTTTCTTTCCGCGCTGGTACTCGTGCCATATCGATTAACCCATTCACACACGTGTATCGTTCTGTGTATCTGTGGGTCGATTGATGTTTTTGTTCCACACCGTTTCAATACATTTGATGTAACTTAAGGCATAAAGGGTATCTCCCAGCCTGTCAAAACACATAATTAAACTAGACTTTATGATTCTGGAGAATCATGGCTTTTCCCGACGAGATTCCATGATTTTGCATGACCCCACAGTGTCTGATGAATTGTTTTTAACTGTCTCACTGAAGTTCCTTCATTGATGTTATGAGAAAGGTGAAGATAGTAGTCTCAAATGACACAGTTTGATAAAAAATTGTTTAGGTAAAAACCATCATTAACGGTGGAGTGGGTTAATGTCAATATCGTCGTCCAGCAAGTCAATAACCGACAAAAGGAGTTATGTTTGTTTGACACATACCCACTGATTGCTGTGTCAATTTAAAAATGGTCCATTTTATCTCAAATGCATCAAAAATATTGATGTCTGGCAGCTTGTAGAGAGTTAACAAGTGATAACAGGAATATTTATTCATGCAACTTGTAAAGTCTGTGAATGGCTATTTTTTCTTTAAAATCTACAAGATGTTTTCAGAGAAATCCAGGGAGAACAGGAATTTTAAGCTTTTGATGGGTATCATTGTTTCTCCAGCCCAAAACGAGTTAAGTGTTGTTTTTTGAATACTCTTATTACTTCCAAAAATAATTCTCAGTGAATTCTACTTCCACTTATTTTGATCTCTCCTCCCAACTTCGGGTGCTGTGGGTACGCAAACACAGCCCATTTTATCAATATTTTGATGTTTGAGAACCTGCATAGGGTTAACAAATGCTTACAGGAATATTTTGTACATGCAACTTGTAATGTCACACTAAGATCTGAGAATGGCCATTTTTTCTTGAAAATCTACGGAATGTTTTTAAACAAATCCTCAGATAACACGAATTTTTAACCTTTTGAGGGGTGTCTCTCTGTAACCAGCTCTAAAGGGTTAATGCTTGGTTTTGTGAATACCTTCATTACTTACAAAAATGATCGACGGTGAATTCCACTTCCAATGAAGGAGGTTATGTTTATCTCGTAGGTACACATTTGGTGTTATGGTTGCACAAGAACAGCCCATTTTCTCCAAATGTCTATGCTTGGCAGCCTCTGAAACAAATGCTTACCGAAATATTTTGTTCATGCAACTTGTAATATCACTCGAAGACTTGCGAATGGTCAATTGTTCTTGAAATTTTTTTTTTGAGAAATGCGCAGAAAACTGGAATTTTAAGCTTTTAAGGGGTATATCTCCTTAACAAGTCAAAAATGGGTTAAGACCTCGATTTTTGAATACATTTACTACTTACAAAAATGTTTCCCTGTCAGTTTTGCGTCCGGTAAAAGAAGTTACGTTTCTCTGTTGTATTCCCATTTGATGTTGTTGTTGTTCAAAAACAGACTATTTTTTTCAAAAGTTTGACATTTAGCAGCTCATGCAGGGTCAACAAATGCTTAACGGAATAATTTATCCAATCAACTGGCAATGTGACACCAAGACCTATCAATGGCCATTTTCTCTTGAAAACCCTACCAGATGTTTGTAAAGAAATCCAGGGAAAACAAATTTTTTTAAGCCTTTGATGGGTATCACTATTAACAACCACAAAATGGGTTAACGCTTGTTTTTTTAATACCCTTATTACTTACAAAAATGGTCCTCGGTGAATTCCACTTCCAACAAAGGAGATTATGTTTATTTCTCAGGTACACGTTGGGTGCTGTGCGTGTCTGAAAACATCCCATTTCAACAAAAATTACGATGCTTGGCAGCCTGTAGAGGGTTAATAAACGCTCACCGGAATATTTTGTCCATGCAACTTATAATGTCACACAAAGACCTGCAAGTAGTCAATTTTTCTTGAAAACCTACAGGATGTACATGTATTTAGAGAAACCACAGAAAATGGGAATTTTACGATTTTAAGGGGGTCTCTCTCTTTAGCCTGCCCAAAATGGGTTAAGACTTCGACTTTTGAATACCCTTACTACTTACAAAAATGTTTCCATATAGATTGTGCGCTCGATAAAAGAAGGCACTTTTCTTTGTGGCATACTCATCGGGTGCAGTTGGCGTCCAAAAACAGCCCATTTTATCACAATTTTGACTTTTAGCAGCCCGTGGAGGGTTAACAAATGCTCACCGCAGTATTTTGTTCATGCAACTTCTATTGTCACACCAAGGCTAGGGAGTGACAAATTTTTGTTGAAAATTTACAAGACTCGTTTAGAGAAATCCACGGAAAACACGATTTTTTTTTAGCTTTATGGGGGTATTGCTGTTTAACCAGCCCAAAACGGGTTAACGATTGGTTTTTTGAACACCCTTATTACTGACAAAAATGATCCTCGGTGAATTCCTCTCCCAATAAAGGAAGTTATGTTTATCTCTCGTCTATCCTAAATACAGATCACTCCAAGAAAGCGCTGAAAACCCATCTCTTTCAAGCAGCCTTCGGCCGCTGATTATACCATTGTTACCGTCACCTATGTTTTCAGCGCTTTTGAGCAGCGTTTCGCTGGGAAAAGCGCTATATAAATAAATTATTATTTATTTTATTATTTATTGTTTGGGTGCAGTGGAGGCCTGAAACCGGCCTATTTCATCAAAATTTCGATGTTTGGCAGCCTGTGGAGGGTTACCATAGGCATCGCCTGATATGTCGTGTGTATCAAAGGGCGTGTCACAGACAGGTCTAGCAATGACGAATGTATAAAAAATGATCTACAAGACGTGGTTCGAGAAAGTGCCGATAAACCCCAATTTTGGCAGTTTTATCGCCAATTCTGACGAAATAACGGTTAAATCGAAAATTCCGCTTCGGCACATTTTTAGATTTTGTGCCCCTCTATTCGTGCGCAAAATTTCGTGAAAATCGGTTCGAAAATGGCTTCTGAATCGTACGGACAAAAGGTGTGGACAAAAAACAATCCCCCCCCCCCCCAAAAAAAAAGAATAATAATAATCCGTAGAAAAAACAAAAGTCTTTTCCAGAGGGAAAAGCCCAACAAGCCTTAAACCGACAGTATCTGTATCTTCTTGAGAAATATCCATTGGGCATGAAAGATGATATCTCTTGAAATTTTGTTGAATCCTGAATTTGCATGCGATTGCTGGTTTTCTCATGTTCATATATTGCAGAGATGGTGCTGTGTCCACCTCAGACGTATATACACAACATGTTAGCAATTTTTACCTCACCAGACTTTTGCGCAAAATCACTGATTCGCCAAATTTCAAGCACCAAATTGCAAAATCACTTTTGCTTGACTTCCAAGACCCCGACGTTATGGTTACATCAACCACATCCGGTTTACTGAGATTAGACGAATGGGCACATCACTTGCATCCACAATTACTTAGACATCTTTTTCCGGACATGATCACGCGAACGTGTTCCAATTATGATAGATCGGGATTTATCTAACAATCAAATTCATTTTGGCTTGAAAACCACGAGAAACGGTACGTATCACATAAGGTGTTCCGATTCCGTATCACAGAGACGATTCATTCTGATTGCGTATCAAAAAGATGACTCGTTTCCGGGAACGCAACGGGCTATCATAACAGGCGCATGAATACATTCTATGTTCGTTTCAGTGATCGACTGGACTGATCGCTTTCAAAACAAAACAAAATTCCTTACAATTAGCGACAGAACTATTAATAGCAAATGCCACCCCCCCCCCCCCCCCACCACATTAAATAGAAACTGCACAATTAAATATTGCACACTTGTAAATTCAAGCGTATCGTCATAGGAAGTGACATTGAGAGTGAATAATTTTACAACGCAATTTTGAAAATTTGCGGTGACGGCGTTACTCATTGTTTGTTAAAGTGCACAACAATATTCTTCCAGAAAATATGGGTTTTTTAAAAAACTTTTTCTCGCCCAACATTATGTCCCAAAAATGTATTAATAATTTAAGATTTAATCTGTTTATGTGACAGAATTGTTAGATAGATGAACTATCATGATAATGTGCATGTCGTGTGATTTGCATCAGATTCCCGGTGGTGTTCAGAATGGGATCACAACTCGCCGGCAAAGCCGGCTCGTTGAGATCCCATTCTAGACACCACCTCGAATCTGATACAAATCACAGGACATGCACAGTATCATGATAATCTGTATGTATCAATAGGAAAACGCTCGAAGTCCTATGTTGCAAATGCAGCAAACTATTATCCACGGGTCATAACCAGAACTCAAACTCAAAAGTACTGCCATGTAACACCAGTACTCTCTGAGTTACACTAGCTACCCGTTAAGCAAATAATTCATTTTAAAATTGTCCTTTTGGTGTTTAAGTGTATCTCGGGATCTGCACCATCTTACCTGTCTACTTACCACCCACAAACCACCGAGGTCTCTTAGGTCATCAGGTCAACTCAATCTGGTTCAGCCCGTATCTAAATTTACTAGTGCTGGTGATAGGACCTTTGCGGTTGCTGGCCCAAAGCTTTGGAATTCTCTTCCAATCGACATCAAAAATAGTAAATCACTTGAATCATTCAATTCTGGTACTAAAACCTACCTTTTTCGAAAGTCATTTCCTTCAGTGGTCTTTTAATTTTAGTCATAAACTGACATTACCAGGTGCGTGGGTGTGACTGAGTCAGTGAGGACTGCCTCGTTACTCGTCAAGTTACACCCACGTTCTTGTTTTGGTAAAGTTGTAGTTTGTTTTTTTTGTTTTTTTATTTTGTTTTAATTCAATACCCTTTTTCTTTTAGGTTCTGTCGCTTATCGCCACGATATAGCCTCGGTTGCTGATGTGGCGTTGGGCACCAATAAATGATAATAGTGATCCATGTATCAATGTATCTGTGAGAGAATGTATGTGTATGTGTGTATATGTATGTATGTATGCAATTATTGTACAGCCATTGAGCACCGTGTGTGGATTCTAGGCTTTAAAATTATTATTAAAAATTATTATTATAAACCACATTGGGAATCAGTGTTCGAGTCGCAAAGATGGATTGAGCGGGTTATAGCTTTCGGAGGATGTCTTGGAGAAGAAAAAGATTGTAAAAAGTCGAAGAGGTCGTGGTTGAAAAGGAAGAAGAGAACGCTTGAACACGTCGTTAGAGTCAAAACAGAAAATTACCTGTGATTTGTCCCTTCACTAAATGAGTTTAACATGAACACATTATTTATAGATTTTGGAAGTTTAATCGACGGCTTTGTCCGCAATCATATATACACAATATAACAATAACATGAGTTTGGAGGGCGTTATGGTTTATTAACGGCCCGAGAGGACTGAATAACAGCCCGGGGGGTTATTACTGACCCGAGACGAAGTCGAAGGCCGTTAATAAGCCAGAACACTGTGTTATTCAGTCATCAAGGGCCGTTAATAAACCGGAACGTCCGACAAAATTATGTTATTGCTATTATTACCATGACCCGAAGCGAGCGGCGAGCTGTTAATGAATTCTATTTTAATTAACGCTCGCCGCTAGATTTCGGTTATATGACGTCATGAATTACTGAGTTTTACGGTCCCTCTAAACGCCGTTAATATACTAGAGAACGCCCGTTAAAGTGGTAATAATGGTTATTAATATCCGGGCGGAGTGATAAAGTCTTCAGTATAATTTACACTTAACAATTATTTTCAGCACTGATGGGGGCCATTGCGGAAGTGAGAAACCGATAAAACTCTACATCGTCCATGAAGTGCAACAAGTCGCCATCAGCAATGCATTGGCATTGCAGATGGTGCCTTGTTGCACTCGAGGGGCGGCATTTTAAACAGTGGTTATTGGCTGGATGCGGCATCTCTATGCTCAACTCTTCTATAAACACCAGGTACGCCGCACACCATGCTGACGATATCAAAATATAACGAACATTTTAAATTTATCCAAAATCACACCTTTGTACGTGCTTCTGAAAACTGTTTTAGGTGATAAATTAATTTTATACCATTGTTACCTATTCTACTATATATGAAAAACATATGACATACATTTTAGCTTTACACACCAACCGCGGTGAACACGCCAGCAATGGGATTTCAATAGTAAAAATGTACACCTATAGTAGAACTACATCACCGTTGACCTTTGGAGACGTCGACCTGAATGCAAACTTGTCTAAATTTATCGCCCGTCGCCTCGCGAAGAGTAAAATGGAAGTGGCAATTATTTATTACGTTTTTAAATGGGTTTACCTCATAAGATGTCAAACATGCATTGTCTCATGTTAATAAAGCATGCATAACTCGAAATAGTATTTTATTATGTTATTAAAACGAATCATGCTGTTTCTTTTTTTCATCTAGTTTCGGCGATAAAATTGACAGCGGAAGTACCGCCCACCGATGCTCGTGTACACAAAAAGAGATTCGCTCGTACGTACGTCTGGTGCTGAGTAAAATCGAGAAAAAATAATAGCGACTCTTAATAATCTGACGATCATGGTATAAATAAAATATACCCAAAGTAGCTTGGTGTACCAAATGTTCACCACTCGTGGTGAACATTTGGTACACCAAGCTACTATGGGTATATTCTATATGTATCGTTCTATTGATATGATTCTCTTGATAGAAAAATGTGGCTTTACACTGTATGAATTAGCTTGTTTTTTTTGCTAGGCAGTAGACAGAAAATATTGACATAAACTTTTTTTTTGCAATTTATTGGAGAGTGCCAGAGGGGACACTCTAATGAGTTGTAACAAAACAAGTTTATGAACAAAATCTTTCTAAGCTAAGGCTCCCCATGTTGGTTGCATGGTATCTTTAAAAATACTAATGTTACAAATCACCTTTTAAAAATAATTTAGAACTCTACCAGTTAAATGTGTTCAAACATAACTGTGAACACTAAACAGACGAACGTGTAACAAAATTATTCACGCAGCTAAATATCAAAATAAGCGGAGGTCTGCATCATTTTCGTTCAGCACGTTTTGTTATTTCGCTGTGTGAGTGAAACATTTTGATACGTATATTGTGTAATTTAAAAAAAAAATAATAACGTGGATAAGAATACCGTGCAAGGCGATTCAAGATGACTAAAAAATAATTAAAGGAAAATTAAAAAAATTGAACTACTCAGCTCGAATAGTTCGAAACCAGCACTCGGAACACAGGCGCCATAACGCCAGATCAGAAGAAGATGACAAAAAGGTGATAATTAAAGCCAATCATACGCCGTTGTAATGGATCTTAGCTTCCAGTATTTGTGATTTAAATTAGCGAACTTTAAAGTTAAGAAAATCAAACTTCAATATAATAACGTAAAGACCACTGAAGTGATAATGGTTAACACCGAGAGACAACACCATCGATAAAATGACACTGCTTCTCGTTTGAGTTGACAAGTATCTGACTGACGACTTGATTCAATTTCTGACTGACCTTGATACCTGAACGTTTCGAGACATCCATATTAATGAATAGTACTCGCAGAGGACAACGCAGTTTTTCCGCAAGAACAGTATATAAGTATTTTTAGTTTAATTTAGTCTTTATTCGGAGAATTTATTTCAGAGGATGCTTAGAAAGTTGTTTAGGGGTGATTTTGGTTGAATTTGGTTAAGAAAGGATTTAAGATGTTATGTATTTTTATATGAAGTTTCGTGTCACCGGGGTTCGTTGCATTCTTTATTGTACAGTATTGTTTAGGTTTGTTGTTATGGCTAGGAGTATTGGTGGTTTTGAGCAGACAGGGGTGATTCTGTACGTGGGGTTATTAGGGGACCCAGGCTGGTCCAGGCCTGGCATTTTCAGGAGAGCGATTTATTCACTCGCCTACTGCTCGCCTAAAAAAATTAAGGAGGGCGAAAATTAGCCCTCCTGGCCTTAGAAAATAATGATCACCATGACAGCCCATTCCTAAAACCCACATCTTTTCAAATCTCTGCTATGTTAGTGGTCTCTGTAAGACGGCAACACTGCCCCTCCCACACCTCAGGCCTTGACGAGGCCCGGAGGTGTTGGAGGGGCAGAGTAGCCGTCTCACAGAGACTACCTTGTTAGAAGCACCAAATAAGATGTACAAAGCCCACTCAGGCAGAATTCATTAATAGTAAAACTTTATTTTGCCACTCGCAGCTTTTGTAAGCTTGAGGAGAGCTAATCGCTCCCCTAGTCCATGCGAGGGGAGAGATTTTTAGCCATCTTGCATTTTTAAGAATGCCAGTCCTGCTGGTCTATGGGTAGGTGTAAATTATGAAGTCAAGTCCAGGAGTAGTTGGGGTTTGATTTATTTAAGGGATGTAATATGATGTGTGGAGAGTTTCGGTCAATAGACAGGGTGGGTAGTTTTAATTGTAGACAGATTTTTCGTTTGCTGGAGACCAAATCAAGTATGAAGGGGAGATTGAGGAATTGAAATGGAAACTTTGGAAGGTAGGTTTATCGTGGGTGGAAAGTGGTTGGGGATTCAAAGAGGAAACGAGGGGGTGGAGGAAGGGCGTTCGATGTGATTGTCGATGGTGAAGAGGTAAATAGAAAAGTTTGTAGTTTTAAAAAGAAGGAAAATCCAGTAGTACAGGTGTTAGAAGATGGATAGATCTTGGTGGAGAAAGGGTGGAGTGGCTGTCGTTACTTGGGGGGATTGGAGAAATAAATAGGAAAAAGAGGTCTGTGGAACTAGGATTCAATCTGGCTTCAAGAAAGTGTGCAATGTCATTTGTAGATTTACAATCTAGAGAACGAAAGTTTAATACTCTAGTTGAAATTAAAAGAACGCCTAAATTGGTTGCTGTTTTTACTCTAAACGAGCCCTCAAAACCACAATTTTTGTTATAGAATCCTTAACCTTTTACCCACCGAATCGGACGCATCCGCCCGCGTAATTTACAAATTGTGCAGTTGAAAAAATATTATTTTTCATCAAATTTCTACAAAACCATATCATGGGTCCCGTCACACTTATAGGCCTTTATTTCTATTAATTTTTGATTCTATGCCTTTACCCAAAACTGCGCCCAATTTAGGCGGTCTTTTAATTTCAACTAGAGTATTAAACTCTCGTTCTCGTAATTTTGAAAATATAGTCTCCAACAAGAACCATATGTGGTTCAAACCTAGTAAATTCTCAACGGTTATGGCCGATGTTTCGGATGACGTTATTTACGTCGACGTTACCAAAAATGAAATTTCGGGCGATTTTCATAAAACTTTTAGTATGTTGTAGAGCTCAACAAATTAAGAGGTAGCTGTTTTTCGATGTATCGCCATTTTGTATGGTTTAACATCACTTCAAACTTTGGAAATACACATTTTTCTTTAACAACGCCGATTGTCTAAAACAGATAGTTTCTATTTATAGTAGACACAGCTATGAAGTTCCACACATTAAAACGTTAATGACGCCTCTGTTAAATATAGTCGTTATAATTTCAAATTTTACCCTTCTTCACGAATGTTTAATATCGACCACGTTTTTGAACTCTTGATCTCAGAATTGTGGAAATACTTCCTCCAATAAAAATGTTTCTAAAATACATTTCTGTATTAAGCCGGCAAAAAATTATTTGGGGCTCCCGTTGCGGTAACCGTCTGGCGTCAACGTCGCAAAAAATAAAGTTCGTCTGATATCCATGAACTTTTAGTATGTTGTAGAACTTAACCCTTTGAACTCGGGAGCCCATTTTCCGGCCCTGGAACATGATGCGTCATAATTTCATTAAGTAGGATAGCTGATGAGGGAATGTGTGGAGTAGACAATCAATATGGCTGAACGTTGAAAATATTAATTGGTCTATCCCCAAATGATGAAAATGGCCTCTTCCAATTGATGTCATTAAACGGACATGGAAGATACCACCAGGGTTCATAGGGTTAAAAATAAAATATAGTTACTTTGGATCTTCTGATTTAACCCTTTGAACACGAAAGGCCGCTTTTCGGGCCCAGGCACATGATACGCCATAATTTCATTAAGGAGGATGGTTGCTAAGTGAATTTGTGGAATAGCCCAAGGCTGTACGTTGAAATAGTGATTGGTGTACCCCCAGATAATGAATATGGACTCTTCATATTATTGCATTTGAACTAACGTGGGAGATACCAACAGGGTTCAAAGGGTTAACGGCATTTCCAACATTTTTTGTCTCAAATGGCGTTTTTGGTGCCCGAAACACGCGTGCTACGCCTAACAATCATTACCATAGCATTTACAGGGACCAACCTTCTCATGTAGGTGTACCAGTGATGTTTCTCTACCAGTGCAAAGTTGTTTTCATGCAATTTTTTTGGCACCCACTATGAGGTGTGACAACCTGTTGTGCTTCCGGCGTTTAGGCTTTATGATAATACCTACTGTTTTTTCAGTTGGTACCAAAATTACCTCATTTGTCACAGGAAGGGAATGTAAGTTTTTCCTACCGGCTTTCTGCCCCTAGTGAAACAAATTTCACTTGCAGTCCTTCAGTTATTCAAAAACGGTAAGTATCCTCCGTGCATTCAAAACGAAATTAATCGTTTGAAAAATATCAATTTTGTGACAGTATTCTAATGTGGAACAGTTACCTGCAATTGCAAATAATCCAGGTCGTCTGGAGATTCCAGAGTGAACAGGGCATTTGCAAGCGAGCAATTTTGCTATGTCATCTGTATAATTTTCTTTCACCACTGAATATTTCAGACAGCGTTGCTCATAACCATATTTGGCCAAACATAGTCCTGCAACTGAAAAAGAAAATTCGATAGATTGAAAGGTGAGCTTGAGGGCAAACCAGTTTGATACAATTTCAAAACCTTAGAGAAATAAAGTTGTTACGTTAAAAAATATTCTTTCAATCTCGAAGTGTTTAACAAAACCTCCTAAATAAATAAATAAATAAATAAATAAATAAATAAATAAATAAATAAATAAATAAATAAAAATAAATAAATAAATAAATAAATAAATAAATAAATAAATAAATAAATAAATAAGAGTTTGCTTCTAATGCTTGTTTGTTATTTCCGATTGAAAATACAAATAGCGCTAGGCTACTAAACTTTGAATGTACCATGTGCATTCATTGAATTTTTTTGAAAAGTTTGAAGAACAAAATAATGAAAATAATAAATGTTGATATCCTGTGCATTGGTTAAAGAGTTAACCACTTGGTGGTCATCGTTAATTGGTAAATTAACAGAACTGAAAACGAATTGGACAATACATTCTTTCTGGACCAATGATGGAAGAATATTCGCAACAGCCTCAGCAACCTGTAGACCAATATTTACCAAAACATCGACAGACATTCGTGAACCCTCTCCTTAGATAAAATAGAGATAGACTGAAAGAACATCTCCGCTATTAACACACATTCATTGCCAATTAGCCACTATAAGTTGCAAAATGGTTTGATTACCTCAATCATTGATTCATTCTTCCACTCGTTCAGTCGTTCATCATACACTCATTCGATCAACGAACCAGTCATTGTCAAGTGTATAGTTCATTTTCTCTCCCCTTATCATTCATTCACATCTCTATTTAGTTTAAACAATATTTATTCAAAGAAAATGCTATATGCTACAAAAGTGAACAACAACAAAAAAGTAACATCACACGGCACCGTAGCTCACAATATAACTTATATACTACTCAAAGTTTGCTGAGCACCAAGTACATCCAACTTCCTGTTTTACGTTTTAGTTGAAATATTGTATTGAAAAGCGTATATATTTTTTATTTAATTATATCTTTAATGATCTGAGTACGGAAATTAACATTTTATTTGTGTTTGATATTATTTTTTACTTTTGAATACAATAACCATGGAAAATGGATATTTTTGGTAAAAGGGGAAATTTTTCAATATGCCAAAAAGTTAACGGAGCGAACTGGTATGGGTTCAATATCGAGTATGAGACCCATTACTGTTAATTACAGCTTGACAACGCCTTCTCATGCTCCCAATCAGGTTCCTGGTGGTCCTTTGTGGGAAGTTGTTCCATTCTTGGACCAGCAGGGCACCAAGCTCATGGACACTTCTTGGCTGAACTGGACGGGCTGAAATTGCAAGCTGCAACTCTTTCCAGACATGTTCGATTGGATTGAGGTCAGGGGATCATGCTGGCCAGTCCATACGCTCAATCTCCTCCCTCTGTCGGCACTCCCCGACAGCATGGGCAACATTAGGGCGGGCATTATCGTCTATCAGAATGAATCTATCACTCACTGCACCTGCATACAATCTGACGTGGGCATCCAGGTTCTCAACAATACACCGTTGTGCAGTCAATGTACCACGTTCAAGGACACAGATCTCTGTACGTTCATCCCTGCTGATACCACCCCAGACCATGATTGACCCTCCACCATAGAGGTCATGCTAAGCAATGTTGGTTGCATGGAATCGCTCTCCTGGTCTTCTCCATATCCTAGAACGCTATCTCTGTGGTCTAGGCAGTACCTTGACTCATCTGTAAAAAGGACAGATCGCCAGTCTTCTCTGGTCCATCCACAGTGGTCCATGGCCCATTCTTATCGTGCCTGGCGGTGGTTCTGGGACAGCGGGATGCGAATACACGATCTTCTCGATCAGAGACAACCTTCGTGCAACCCTGCCCGGATATTCTGCGTCGAAACATTTACCCCAGATGCATTCTGAAGGTCACTGCGAAGCTAGGTTGCTGTGGCAAAGCGGTTCCTACGGGCCTGAATGATCAAAAACCGGTCTTCAGCTGCAGATGTTGCTCTTTCTTTGCCACCACCATGCCGTCTTACTGGTGTGACATACTGCTGAAATCTTGCACAGGCTCTGGTGATCACCGTATGGTGCACACCAAGGGCTTCACCAACCTGACGACGGGTAGTCCCTTGCTCCACATTCCCAACAGCCCGCCACATTTCTGCTTCAGATAAATATCTTCTTACATTTGCATTTGCCATATTCAATCATTAAATCACAAGAGTTTGTGTTGAAATGAAGACTGAATACCCTGCACATGTCATGTACATGTAGACAGTACACGAAAACATCATGAAAATCAAGGGGTACATGCTTTCCATGACAGTCACGAAAAGTCTGCCTGTCAAGAGAGCTAATGTAAACACTGGGGACCATCTCAATACATTCCTCAATCATATCCACCAAAAATATCGCAAATATGTCACAAGCAAATTTTACAATGATGTGTCAAATATTTGGTGCTTAGCAGACTTTGAGTAGTATATTTGACACTAAACAAATTGCAGGAACAAAGTACAGGAATTAACACATCTTGGAATTAATTTAGACAAATACTTGGTAAACCAGTCAAGAATCGAGTTAGCTTGAGAAAAGCTCAGGAAGACGTATTTTCTGACTTGCAATACACTCGAGCTCGGTAACTTAACACCCCTAACGGCTTTCAAAATATTCAAGGGTGTAGTGATTCCAAAAGCTCTCTACGGCTCAGAATTGTGGCACAACATTTCAAATCCCCAGATGCCCCAACTCGAGCGTGCTTATAGAAAATGTCTTAAATTTATGCAATCAATTCCCCAAAGAGCATGCACTATCTGTCCCTTAGTCTACTTGGTGCACTGCCTCTGCAATCAGAGATAGAGAAAGAACACTTCTATTTCTTGCCACCTTAATCTATTTGCCACATAATCATCGGCATGCTCTCGGGATACTACTGAATAGAATATACGATCAAGTCTTGTTCAACAATGCCCCCTCTGGATTCCTGTAGTACATTATGCACCTGCTTAATAAATACAACCTTGCACACTATCTTCACAATTACATTCAGCATGGTAGCTTTCCATCCAAATATCAATGGAAAAACTATGTGAAGACTGAAACCCGATTTCTCCACCTTACTGACACTCTACAAAGATCACGTGATGAACTCTACCTTGCGACTGTTGTTAAAGTAAACACCGTCCCAGTTGCGCCTTGGAGACTCTGGAAACTCTGCTGGGAAAAGCCAAGCGAGCTGCAAAAATGTATCGTTATGGCAAATATTCTTGTTAAAACCACTTACGACAATAATACCCAGTGTCCCAACTGCTTAAAAGTATATCAGAACCAAATTCGACATTTTGTCTGCAATTCCCAGTCTAGGCTAGATGCAAGCAACGACTTTTGGACGTACATCGCGGGTGTATATGGCCCGGGTACTTTCCTGTTTCTAGACGGACTTTCAGACGACGATTTCCTCTCGTTTGTTATGGGAGATGTTACAATAATTCCCCCGTCCCTGCCCAACGACGGGCTCGAGGACCAATTATTGGCAGACTGTATTTCTTTCGTCTGTAACCTATGTCGCAACGCATGAAATGCTCCCCGCAGTAGCGGTTGACTGCTTCTTCACCAGTGCATCGGATCCTCAATCGGTCTGTTGCTGACTAAATGCCTTTCTTTATTCCACTTGTATCCTTTTTCGCCCCTGTCATGTTTATATGCACAAAAAGATACAGTTTACAATTGTCGTGCTCTTTTGCTTCAACTTTGTAATATATGTTATTTGATTTGATGTACTCTTCAAATATGGAGGAAATAAAGAATCATCGTCATCATCATACTGACCATTCCTGATGAATAGTTAACATGGCTGGTAGTTAACGTCAATCGTTGTAATTAACCCTTTGAGCCCTGATGGTATCTTCCATGCCAGTCCAGTGTCATCACTTGGAAGAGTGTATAATCGTTACTTGAGGGAAGGCCAATCAATATTTTCAACGTGCAGTCTTGGGACTGCACGTTGAAAATCTTGATTGGGCTACCCCAGCAATTCACTTAGCAACCATCAGCTTTATGAGTTCAGGTCGTATCAGGGTCCTAGGCCGGAAAACGATCTTTCTGGTTCAAGGGGATGAGTACCTATGTAACTTCGCCCCTTTGACATAAATGAATCGTCCAACCTTACTTTGGTAAAATTTCAGGAAATATTCTCCAAAGTTAAAACATTGCCAGAAAAAAATAACCTCAGTGAAGTACATACCAAACAGGGAAAATATGGACACTGAAATTTGGTATGGAACTGCTGTCACGTGGTTGTAAGCACTGCCAGAGAGTCTGCAATGGCATAAGTAAGAGACCAAAATGTTTACAACAAAATACCTTAAAACGACTGAATAGTTGTATTTGGCAATTCTTCTAGTACAGACTCGGAGAAATCTTTTTTTTATTCATGGGAAGAATTACTAATTCCAATCCACGGTATCTACAAATCCCAAAAAGCTGCTAATTTGTCTTGTTTTTGTTTTAATGAAGAAAGTTCAACAGCGGTCAACTCCATATAGTTTAAAGCAACGGGTATGGAGACACAAGTCACTTCATGGATGAAAATTGAAGCATGTGCTGTGTGAACATTTTGCAGTAATTATATCCCATAATTCTGCTGAAGATGGTTTAATATTCTCATCAAATTTCCAAAAATAATTTCATTGATAAAGGGAGGGAAAAAAAACTATTCCAGTTTATTTTTTGGTATCTTGAGTGTCATTTCTGGTGTTTAATGATGACAACTGTCATCTGAATGCTCAACTAAAGTGAACTATGGCAATAAAGATTGGAAAAAACATCTAAACGAACAGTCTATCACTGAGAAAATTTGTATCGACCAACTGATTTGGTTTAGTGTGTGTGAGTATTCATTCTATGCTT
Source organism: Pictodentalium vernedei (assembly GCA_031216915.1). NCBI lineage: Eukaryota > Metazoa > Mollusca > Scaphopoda > Dentaliida > Dentaliidae > Pictodentalium > Pictodentalium vernedei. Next base: position 168,805,305 of record CM062294.1, read on the forward strand.
TGCTTTGCATAATTTGCTTGGACACTATCGTCCTCCTGTAATAAGTTTCAGGCAAGGCTTACTGTTTCTAGAACCGGTCGATTTTACAACAATAATAGCTTATTTGTTGTTTAAATACAATTTGATCCACAGTCAATGATATGTGTGAACAAAACCACGACTATTGCGGTTAATGAGATTTATCTGTAATTTCATAAGCGGTAGGGCCTTATTTCAGTAATATAACCACGACACGAGGGAATGTTTGTGTTGTATATACGCCTTGACATGCGATTACTGGGTGCGCGGACAAAAAACATGCGGAGAAAACACCATCCGGACAAAACCACGTTATCATAGCACTGTCAAAACACCATGCGGACACAAAACACCATGATGTTAAAGCCCGAACAAAAACACCATAGGGACAAAACACCAAGCATTTATTATAGTCAAAATCTCGTTAGAAGTGGTATTATGGTTATTATTGTACTGTTGCGGCTTCTCACTTTTCCTTTCTTTTAATACAGCAGGAGTAGATGCCTGTAAATTAAGACTTGCACTAAAGAATGATGCTAGAAAACAAAAGCCAAAACAAATATTTGCAAAAGCAGTTCTTCACAAAACCAATGATGTTGGTGTGAAAGTTGGTATCATTACCTAGTTGAGTGCTAGAAGCCACTATCAGGGCTTTACAAAATGATGGGATCAGAACAAAAGCCAACATTTACCTTGCTCATGTTTCATTTTCAGTGAAACACAAATAATAGTTTGTTTATGTAATTTTCGCTTCAAATTATTGGAGAGTGCCCAGTTGCATTCGATTCAATTTATTTCTCCACTTTTAACCATTCCTGTGGCGTAAAGTGTAAACGTAGTGTAGTACATTTTACAATAATATACAAAATAAGATCGCGCAGGTCCGTGGTGAGCATTATTCATACTATTCCCCATTCAGGTAGCATGTTTTGATAAGATTGCAAATTTAAAGTAGTGACATGTGGAGATGTTTACTATGTTGTATGTCCTACATGCCGTGGTATCGTAATGATTAACAAGTACTGACCAGTTACTTTGATGACTATAATTGTAAACATGTTGACTACTCTAGCTTTGATAATGTTAATATTGTTGATATTATTGAATAAAAATTATTTTTCAAACCATATCTCTAATGTATATTTCCAAATTCACATTGAATCCCATCCTCACCAGGCTCGCGTTACAACACAGGAGTTGTTATAAGTTCTTATTGTTCAAACCTCCACCCGCTCCAAATCCATCTTCCTAAAACGATGGGGTATTGTCTGTATATGTATGGGTTTTTGTCCGCCTATGCATGAGGTTTTGTCCTCATGGGGTTTTATCCGATTGTGTTTTGTCCACATGGTATTTTGTCGGATGGGGTTTTGTCTTGCATTTTCACAAACAACACGGAAATTACAGAGCCTTCTAATTCACCCGACAGGTATTGCAGTGAGAAGTGTGATGATCTCCCACATCAAACATTTATCGAATACACTACAGTCCGTTTTTGATGGTACCTTACAAAGTAAATAAATCTGTCGGATGAACAAGAACTTAACCCCCTCTATAGTGAACACTTCACAAGTAAAACAAATACTACTTATTATTATTAAACTTTAATAATTTATACATGGTTTCCATTCCTGAACAGTCTTTTAATTGATTAGTTAATTTTTCTATTCAACTTGGATGAAATTATAATGTTTGGATGGAAAACGGCTGTGAACAAAGTTTACTTATGTTTCCATTCTTCAACGTGGTTAATATGGGGGCATAGGCAGGCAAACTGAAGTTGGGGGGCGAAATATTTTTCTGCTTCCATTGGCTGCAGAAAATATTTTGTCCTCTCCACTTCATTTCCATTGCAGCCGAAAATTTGTTTTCCTCCTCTTCGTTTCATCTCGTGTTGTACCAAGAGTACGTATACCCTGTACGTGAAGGTCCAGTGTCTTCCCTGGGGACAACAATTTATTTTTCATACCAAATAGGGCACCCTGTGTACTTTTTCAAAGGCTTAATTTGGGGGCGCGGTAGCTCAGTGGTCGCGATATTGGACTGAAAGATCAATGGTTCGAACCCCTCCAGGGACAACTGCATTCCGTGTTTTAACATCCAAATTTTACGGACTCGAATAGGAATCCCATTTTACAGAATCCCTTTTTAAGAATCCCTGTTTCGAAAACGGCTATGACTATTGAATCTCATTTTCTGAAATGAGTCTAAGAGTCGTTCGAGGAGTCACTCGAACGAGCAATTGCACGTTAGCTCATTTGCTCGATGGGATTCGAGTCGTTCGAGCAACATGTCGAGTCACTCGATCGAGCAATTACTCGATAGCTCATTTGACAAAAAAGGGACAGAAGCAGAGAATTTTGGGTAATGACCAAAGGAACGTGTCTTTTAATGGGATCAACGTCATGGGATAGGGATCCAAAAAGGGAATCTGGGCGAATTCAAAGCCAGAACATTACTCCTGTTCAATCGAACGCACCCCTTATACCCCCTTAGTACTATGGCACTACGTGCTAAGCAGATAAAATGGGAAATCCGTATCAAATAAAGTCAATTTCGGTGATTTTGGTTGGATTTTGGTGATTTGGAAGGATTGTCGGGTTGTTTGTGGTAATAAGATTTACCCCTGTTCAATCGAACATACCCCCGAACATACCCCTGTCTTGTTAGAAGCCATTGGTAACATAACAATCACGTGCTACCATAGAAACCAAGATGGCGGCCTCCAGTATACAAAATGGACGACGGAAACACGTATCACCCTAACAACACGCGCTGCGCATGCGCACTCACACCACGTATCACTATGGGGATGACGTCACAACATGGCCGCTCACGTGGGTTACCATGACAACACAATATGGCGCCACTGGGTCACGTGACTATGACGTCACATGAGATCCCCCAATGAGATTCCCCAACCTTTCCCTCAAAACCACATCACATACTACTTATGACCATTAAGACCCATTAACCCCAGTTAGGATGAATCTATTTCTGTGACGTTTTTTTTGCTTTAAATTGAGTATTGAAGAGTTTCGAGTGATTTTAAGCAAAAAGAGGAAATTGCTATATGACCTTCATGACCCCTTCACAAAGTTTCAGGAGAACGATTGTTTCGTTCGCCCACAGGTCGCCTGGAATCAAAATCAGGCGAACGGCAAATTTGTTAACGAAAAACGGCCGAATGAACGGGAGAATTCGCGAGAAAGGTTAACTGAACGCACCGAAAGAATGTGGCAACACCACAGCGCGAGCTACCGTTATTTGATTCACGCAGGTCCGAGTTGGGCCAAAGGGATTCAACCCACCCGATATTACGCGAACTGTGAATGCGATAATTATATTGGACAAGACATTTGCAGTGAAAGTGATTAACTCTATAGAGCGTACTCGCAACAATAATTGTGAAAAGGATTAAAGTTAATTAACCCTTTACCCAACATAACGGTAAAAACCGACCAGCGTTATTCTCAAAAATTTTTGTCTCAAAAACATAGGTTATGGCCACTCGTTGGAACGAGCTCGTTCTAACGAGGGGTGATAACCTATGTTTTTGAGACAAAAAATGAAAAATATTAATTAGTTATTCAAGATTTTTTTTTCTGCAAGTGCCGTCTGCTTTTCATGTTAGGTAATGGGTTAACAGCTTCACATTGATGTTATTGAAAAACAAGTCATTGCTGCATCAGTCAAAAATTCAATTTTCGTTCAAGTTCCATTGAAAAAACTGCCTGAAAGTTGCGAATAAGTTACTGCCTTCATTGTTTCTTGAAGTATTTCCACGCACCTGATCACTGATACAATATTATATATACACAATTACCCGCAGGCAGAACTTGTAAAATAAAGGTTGTATTTCTCGCACATCTAGTCCCTGATCTCATGGTTCTCATTTATGGTTCTCACTCAAGTGACATTATATTCACATGACCCTGCGACGAAATGGAATCCCATTTCACGGAGTCGAATAGGAATCCCTTTTTAGGACACGTCTGTGGTTACAGAATCCCTTTTTCATCGTATGTGAGGCACGCATTGTGTGCACATTGTGCATTAGCACATAAGCACATATTGGCACATCCAGTATGTGTCTATGTGCAGCATGTGATGTGCACACATTGTGAGAACACATTGTGAGACATTGTGCAATAGCACACCGGCACATCACATCAAACATCAGTCTCACGCTCCGTGGAATTCCTTTTTAGGATGTCCGTGATTACAGAAACCCTTTTCCATCGTATGTGCCTATGTGCTGCATCTATTGTCCGCGCATTGTGCATTAGCACGTTAGTACATTTTGACACATCCAGCACGTGTCTATGTACAGGATGTAATGTACACACATTCTGACACATTGTGCACTAGCACACTTGCACATCTCGGTACAACCAACATACTGTTTCTTATATGTAAGGTGCCCTAGCGTACACCAGGTCGATGGAATGCAGAGATGAATACGGGCATAAATCAATGGAGCAATCTGTTTGCGCCTTTTAAAGATCTGACCGAGAGCAGAGTCGAGACAGGGTCAGGCATTCATAGGAAATATAGAGTTGTGCTACAAGTCAATAGTAATGGTACAAAGCTCTAATGGTGGTAGAAGACTATAATACTGAGTGACTACAATATAAGCTAATCATAGGACAGATAATCGAAGACAAGACAGAAGCCAGTGGTAAAACGACCCGGAGCTCTGTAGGAGCTTGGAACCCCACTTATGAAATCCCACTTCTGAAATCCTTTTTAGAGAATCTCCATAGAATCCCTTTTTACAGAAGTGAGTCGAAGAGTCGCCAGAGTATTTGTTCATTGGGCAATTACGAGCAGTTGAGCTGTAGCACATTTGCTCGATGAGATTCGAGTCAAAGGAGCATTTGCTCATGGATCAATTACTCCCATGACTCTCTAGCTCATTCGAGAAATCATCAACCACGTTTTTCGGCACCCCACTTGCAGAATCGCTTCTAGGCCATAAAATCCTTTTTTTTCCAAAATCAGTCGAAGAGTCGCAAGAGCATTTGCTCATGGAGCAATTACTCTCGTGTTTCTTTAGCTCATTCGATGAAACCATCAACCCGCTTCTCGGCACCTCACTTAGAGAATCCCTTTTAGGACATAGAAGTCTTTTTTCCGAAATGGATCTAACAGTTAACAGCACTGTTGGCAACAGAGTTCAATGCTGATATCAAAAAAGTGGTAGAGTGGTCCGACACATGCTTGTAAAGTTTAATCCCGAAAAGACAAAAGTGATACTATTTACTCTGTGTAAAGATTTTATTTATCCTGGTATAATCTTTCTCGGATCACCGCTTGATTTTGTGGAAGAGCAACGGCATCTAGGTATAATTCTTCAATCAAATCTCGGCTGGGGCTGGGAAAAACAGGTAGATAAGATTTGCAATCAAGCCTACTCGAAACTGTCGAAGTTAAGAAAGTTAAAATTTGTTCTTATTCGTAAAACTCTGCAGCAAATGTATATCTCATTTATCCTGCCAATTCTGGAATATGACAGAGAAGTGTGGTCCTGGTCTCCCCACTATCTACTTGAGCGATTAGACTATATCCATTATGACGCTGCCCATTTAATAACTGATCTAACGAGATCAGTTTCTAGGGAGCAGCTACTAGCTACTTCTTGAACTTGGATGGCAGTCTCTCGAAGAAAGAAGAATGGTTAAAAATATGAGAACCTTTTATAAGATTGTTCATTGTCATGCGCCTAGGTTTTTTACAAGAGTTATTGCCGCCGACATTTGGTGAATCGACCCCCTACAATCTAAAACGGCCAGTGATTTGTGCCATATAATTTAAGGACCGAGTTGTCAAAAAGATAGTTTTTTCCTACGTGTGTACCTATCTGGAATAACTATCCCGATAACATTAAGAATAGCCTGTCAGTACAATTGTTCAGGAGTTCCATCTCAAGAAAAACGTATAAGCCACCACCTTATTATGTTCTTGGGAAAAGGAAAACTAATGTCTTACACTGTATGATCAGAAGTGCATGTCGTGATCTCAATTCAGACAGATATGCCAATTATATTACAGATTCTGCAGAATGCTCTTGTGGGCAAAGAATTGAGGATGCAAACCACTTCTACTTTTCCTGCCCATATTATGCTGATATACGAGCTGTGCTTTTGCAGACTCTGGCAAGATTTAGAGTTCAGAGAGTTGAACAAATTTTATACGGAGAGGCGAGTTTATCAAACGAATTCTTTAGGCAGTGCATAGTTTTATATCAGAACCGAAGAGGTTTTATTTATAGAATATAGCAAAAAAATTATCGCTCCATCCAAACTAAGTTGTTAATTTTTTATCCTTACCATCACATTTACGAAATACAGTTGTGAATGAGTTCGTCCCTAGTTGCAGGGCTCACAGAGGTACAGAGTCGGTTGCAGACAGCTCATTAGAAAAAGGGCATTATTATTATTATTATTATTATTATTATTATTATTATTATTATTATTATTATTACGTCACTGTGAGTTGAACATGATGTCGATCAGAGGCAAAGACATTCCGTCTGCCTCACTACATAAGGTAGGAGAAAACTGGATTGTGGTAATTTATAACTTATTATAATATTATAATCTTTTATTTATAATTCAAATTCTACATTTTTCTATTTTTGTTCTTTTTGTTCTCTTTTTTATCTCCTTTATTTTCGAATTGTATTTTATGTTTATTGCACTATGATCTATCGCTATTAGTATGTTATGTTTATGTACTGGGAGAGGAGAGTTGCTAAATGTTATGTTTATGTACTGGGAGAGGAGAGTTGCTAAATGTTATGTTTATGTACTGGGAGAGGAGAGATGCTAAGTGATAAGCACTTGTTCTCCAATCCCCTTTGCAAATTAAATGCGAATAAAATATGTTTAGACTAAACTGGGATCCGTAGCGGCAGTAGTATACTGAGAGCTGCGGCAGTATCACAAGTTTAGTAATGGGTAAGACATTCTAGCGCATGGCAGGGTAGTGGTAACCAATATTAATGCTAAAAGGTATCCTTAAAAGGTATCATCAAAAGGTATCCTCAAACTGAATATCACCATGTCATAGGTATCCTCAAATACCCGTATGTGCCTATGTATGGTATGTGTTGTGCGCACATTGTGCACTAGAAAACAAACTCATATCGGCACATTCAGCGTGTGCCTATGTGCTACATGTGAAATATACACATTGCGCATTAGCACACAAACACATTTAGGGAAGTCACTCTATTTTACAGGGAGGCCGGTGACACCATAACATAGTCAGAACAGGCAAAGGAATGGAGAGATTAGGCTACACAATAGACCAGGGCAGGGCACTCAGAAGGAATCCGAATTAATAAAACAATTGTCGGGCTGTTGATTGTATTTCTACGAAGTAATCGAGGACTTGGGAAAATCTACACCAGTTTAATAGCACGTGTCTTAAAGACTACGTGCTACTATTATAACCCCAAATTGGGACTTCTCCAAGTCCGTTTTGGCGATTTTAGACATTTGTTTTGTGATTTAGAGTGATTGGGTCTATTTGGCTAATTAGATTTACTTTTATACAAAAGAATGCGCTTGTTATTGGTGAAATGGCGGACTCAGTGGATTCTGTACCCAATAAAGTGATTTTGTGATTTGGAGTGAATGTCGTATTGTTTGTGGTAATTCTACGAAAAAACGAATATTTGGAGAAAGTCCGAACCAGAAGTCGAACACACCCTCCCATCGAACCGCGTACCACCATAGAAATCAAAATAGCGGCCGCCATTATCAAAATTATTAACTAACAATAAAACTCTCTCTTTACTGAACATCAACTGCCGAAGTCCGAACGCAAATTGGGACAACTTCTATAACTTAATTTGCGATCTCCAGCCATCATTCAACTTTCTTAACAGTGTCGGAATAACAGAAGTGTTTAATGTCAGAGATAACGAGTACACCATCGAAGGTTATCATCCGCTAGAAACCCGCCTGCGCCCCGCCCGAGACGATAGCGTGGAGGGATTGCCATGTTCGTAAAAGAGAGTATACGCTACAAAATCCGTAATGATCTCTCAGTTTATATCCCTCCTGTTTTTTAATCCCTGAAATTACTTCCAAACATAAATGTATAGTTGGTATATTTTATAGACCCAACATAGCCCCGAAAGCCTACCTTGACTTGTTTCTGGAAACGCTGGCACAGTTGATCAATAAGACAAATAATGAAAATAAAAATGCCTACTTGATGGGAGATTTCAATATTGATCTAAAACTAATAAAAACTAATCAATTTATTGATTTAATGTTTAGTGCAGGTTTCATGCCCGTGATCACAAAACCAACCAGAGTTATGGATTTTTCTGCGACGATAATTGACCATATATTTTGCAACTGAAATGAAGATAATAAATTCTGTCTATTTGCGACTTCTGAAATATATATAATGCAACCTGTCCTAATGAAGCGTATGAAAATCTTAAAACTCCACCAAGCCTTCAACGTCGCCTTCGCCTTGAAAAAGGTATTTGTTTCCTCCAAACGGGTAAAACGGGAGCCATGAATGACTGTCGGTCTGCTACAATCCTCACTAAATAAGGAAAAGCTTCTTAGAAAAAAAAAAAAAAATCCCTCAAATTACAATGTTGAACAATATAAAACTACTGTTGTATTTTCAATCGCCTGAAACGTAGTTTGAAGACAGAATACTATAACTCTGTGCTCCTGGAGAATAAACATAACGTCAAGAAGACATAAGCAATTCTTCGTAAGGCCATAAACAGATCAAACCGTACCCCAAACTTTTTTTTTTTATTTGGGTTTAACGACACATTAACAGCCAGGGTCATATCATGTCGGTGACAGTTTTACGGGTGGAGGAAGCCGGAGTACCCGGAGAGAACCACCGAGCAACGACGAACAGCTGTCAGCTCCCCAACATCGTAACTCTGAACTCTGCACCGCGGCACAGGCAGGGTTAGATTGGTTGAAGACATGTGCACCATCGACGTGCAGTACGACTTAGTACACAGCGTCATCGCGCCCCCATTGTAGGCAAGCGGGGTGAAGTGTCTTGCCCAAGGACACAACGCGGTTGCCGCAGGTGGGATTCGAACCGAGGACCTCTCGGCTTGCAGCCTGCACCTCTACCTACTGAGCCACCGCGTCCCCTCCCATTTTTTGGATTACATCAACTTAAATAACGCCGAGTCATTTTTTATCTCACTTACAAAATATACAGGAAGTCGTTTTATGTGTAAATTGTCTACGGCCAACAACTGTTGATGACGTTGTTGAGAAATTCGACCTAATGTCAAAGGAACTTATTAACAGATTCGCTCCCCTCCAAAGGAGGTCTGTGACTAAACATGTAATATCTCCTTGGTCCACAGATGAAATTAGAATCGCCAAACAACACCGACGTAAACGTGAACTCGAATGGAGAACTGTCAAAATTAACTGTACATCGTGAAATGTATGCGTTCCAACGCACTCATATTAACCAACTTACAAATGACGCGAAGAAATGTTACTTCGCGGACATTGTGAATGATAACATTAAACGGCCTCGCGTTCTGTCTGAAGTCGTCGACAAATTGCTCCAGGGTAAAGGTAGTATCATCTTACCCGATCACACAACAGAAATGGAGCTTTCGGACAGATTCGCTGACTTCTTCCATGATAAAATCGTGACTATACGATCTAGTCTGTCAGTATGTCCCATCACCCACCCTGGTGTCCAACAATTGTGGATCGGTGGCCGATATAAATTCCATTCATTTCGACCCTAACTGAAGATGATCTCTGTACTTTAGTATTGAAATCACCATCTAAACAGTGTCCGATGGATATTATCCCTACCAAGCTATTGAAACCATGTTTAGCGTCTTTTGTTCCGTGGGTCTTGGTGATCGTCAACAAATTCTTAATGTCTGGCGTATTCCCATCAACCATAAAGCAGGCGTTAGTAACGCCACTTCTTAAAAAGTCAGGACTCGGTCCCGAAACATTGAAAAACTACCGCCCGGTGTCCAATTTAGGTTTTTTATCTGAGCTGCTAGAGCGTGCAGTTTCAAAACAACTCCGATCGTATCTGGCTCAATGCGGCTTATCTGGGGACTTTCAATCGGTTTACACGCCATGTAGTTGTACAGAAACCGCACTCTTACGCGTCCAGAACGACATTATGTTGTCAATGGACCGTAGGGAGGTGTCGTAATTGGTTCTGTTAGACCTGAACGCGGCATTTGACACGATAGACCACACGGTACTCCTTGATATAATTAGAACAAGGAGCGGTATCACTGGATCAGCACATGACTGGCTCAGATCATACCTATCGGGCCGGACATTGAAGGTGAATGTAAGTGGCACTTATTCCAGCGAGGTTCCTTTATTGTTCGGCGTACCCCAAGGGTCCGTCCTTGGCCCCTTCATATATATTATGTATGTTTTGCCCCTGGGGGATGTCATTCGTATACATGGACTTGGTTTCCATTTCTATGCAGATGACACCCAAATCTACATCCATTTTAAAACACAGCACGAGGAGCGAGCGGTTCATGCTTTAGAATCCTGCGTTGCTGACATCAAATCCTGGTTGAGTCAAACTTCCTGAAACTGAACCCAGATAAAACCGAAGTCATCTATCTAGGCCTAACCCATCAACTCATAAAATGATCACATTTAAAGCCTAATTTTGATGGTAATTTGATCTCTCCGTCGACCTTAGCACATGCATTTGTTACCAGCCGCTTGGACTACTGTAACTCTCTGATGTATGGCTGTAAACACTCCCTACTGCAGAAGCACCAACTTGTTCAAAACTGCGCTGTGAGGATCATTCTAAGAAGAAGGATATCATGTCACATTACACCCTTGTTATACCACCTACATTGGCTTCCTTTTGAACAGCGTATCATATTCAAAATTCTTGTTTTAGTTTACAAATGTCTTAATGGGTTGGCCCCAATGTATCTTTGTAACCTACTCCAGCGTTATACTCCTTTAAGATCTCTGAAACCATTCTCTTCCAATAAACTCTGTTATAACCCTGGTAATCTTGTGGCGGCATGCGATCGGGCCTTTTCGGTCGCCTGCCCTTTTCTCTGGAACACTGTGCCTGATCACCTGAAATCACCACTTACATACACGTCATTCAAAAAGTGTCTGAAAACTTATCTTTTTCAAAATGCATTTCCACGATCAGTCCCCTTTGAATAAATTCATATTGATTATCAAAGGCATATTTCACTGAGTATGCGTTTTATGTATATATGTATACATTTTTTTGTTTTCTTTCCACACTCTGTAAAGCCTGAGAGCACTTCATGTGGATTCATGGCTCTAAACTGTATTTATTATCATTTATAAGGACTGTGGCAACATCTCTACTAGGCTGTTAAAAAAATATAATATCAGAAATAGCAGAACCATTAACCCACATAATTAATCTTTCATTCTCAACTGAAAAGGTTCCTGATAAAATGTAAGTTGCAAAAATCATACCAATGTTTAAGTCTGGCGATCATAAACTCTTTAACACCTGCAGACCAGTCAGTTTCCGTCCTGCTCTCTCTTCATTTCTCGAAAAGATTATGCATCGAAGATTGACCAATTTCCTAAACGAAAACAATCTAATATACCGATATCAATTTGGATTCCGCAAGGGACATACAACGATTCATCCAATACTGCATCTTATAAATAACTTTACAGAAACGAATGACAGACCAAACAAAGAGTGCATTGTCACTTTTCCTTTATTTCTCCAAGGCCTTTGACACGATAGATCACTCAATTCTGTTAAAGAAACTGCAGTCATATGGAATAAGGGGTGTTGCCGATTCCTGGTTTAAAGACAACTTGTCTGGCCACTCACAATTCGTCTCATACAAGAATAAGTACTCGGATTTCCAGCCTGTTGTTATAGGTGTCCCACAAGGTTCTGTTCTCGGGCCCATCCTATTTCTCTTGTACAAAAATTATATTAGTGAGTCGACGCTTCTAAAGATACTGTCATTCGATGATGATAGAACTCCATTCACCTCTGGTAACAACCTAGACACATTAATTGATAATACGAATAATAAAGTGTCAAAAATAAATGATTGGTGTGTCGCTAACAAACTTCTCCTGATCGCCAGCAAAACTAAATGCATCTTGCTCCACCCACAAGGCTCAACTAATGTTGCGGATAGGCATGTTACTGTAAATAACACAAGCATACCTTTGGTTAGTAACAATCATGACGATAAATTCATAACATTTCTTGGCATCAATATGGATGAGCATTTGAGTTTCAAACACCACATTTCAGCCATTTGTTAAAAAATATCAAGGATCATGTATGCAAAAAATAGAACGAAAATATATTTCCCCTCAATGCCATGACAACCATGTACAATACCATGATACATAGCCACGTATTATACGGGATTCAGGCCTGGGGTCATATACCTGCCACTAAGAGGATCTTCAAACTCCAAGAAAGGCAGTTCGTATTGTAGGAAATAAAACGTATAATGCACACACCGACCCGTTATTTAAAGAATTTCAAATTTTAAAATTTGAAGATCTATACACACTGCAAGTTCCCCTCATTATACATGGCTGGTACATCAGCAGATTGCCGGATTGTTTCAGTGAGATCTTCAAAATATATACAAATTCATCGGGTATGGATACAAGGCAATCTGGGAAACTCCTGACAAAGTCACGCCCCAAAAGCAAAATCTTCCTAGGGCTCAATTTAAGAGAACTCTTGTTGAGGAGTTTCTTGATTCGTACAGTCAACATGGTGTCCTGATTGACTGTACGAATCAATAACCCATGGTGTCCTGATTGCTATTAGTAAGAGGTATCAGTGGTGGATTCTCCCTCCGACGAGATTCTATAACTCGCGAATATAGGCCACAGGAACTGGCGATGGGTTTTCGACCAGTGGGGGTTGGTCTTATTCGACGGTTCGCGGTCTTGCGGCTCATCGACGCTTTCTGTGTTCTATGTTTGGGGGGGGGGGGGGGGATCTGCCGTCTCGTGCATTGGTAGCGCCTCTCTCACAAACCGTACACTATCCACCATAGTATTTTTTCTAAAAAGAGGTTCCATCACTAAACCCAATGTGCCAACATCACAAACCTTGCTGTCATGAATTATATTCTTTTCGTCAAAAGGGAATGCCAGGAAGACAGCCATTTAGGCTATGTCATTTCCTTGCAGCGTATTCATCTGTGACTTTTCTTATTGTTATATTGTATATTTATATGCTGTAAAGCAAAAATCAATCAAATCAATCAAAATATACGGCGGAAATACATGTCACCCTAACAACACGACCTGCACATGCGCACTGACACTACGTATCACTATGATAATAATATCACAACATTGCCAGGGTTACCATGACAACAAAACATGGCTTCGCTGGGTCAGGTGACTATGGCGTCACATGGGCACCATATATGAGAACCATAAGATCAGGGATTAAGCGTGCGAGCTATACTACGAACAGTCAACACCTGGAGCGACGGGAGTGTGGACGATTCGGCACCTGGACGATTCGGTACAGGGTTTGGACGATTCGGTCCTTGTTTTTTTTTTTTTTTTTGGTGGGGGGGGGGGGGGGGACGATTCGCACTGGATAAGAGTGACACTCTAGTAGATGTATTGTACTCACAAATTTTACATTATTTAAGAACTGAAAATTGATTCTTGCTGCAGGAGTTGGTGAGAATCGTAACAGATTCTCATTAATCGGGAGCCATTTCAAGTCCTGCATGACCGAGAGTGATGGCTTCATGCCACAGTATTTTGGGTTTGTTTGTTTGTTTTTTGGGGGGTGTTTTTTTTTTGGGGGGGGGGGTGGGGGTCTACGCCATTGAACCGCCGCTGATGGCTGCATCGTCAGTGGGGAACATCGATTTCAATTTGTGGTCGAGAAGTCAATAAAACCAACGCTGCTTAAGGCCTAGTCACTTTTTAAAACAGCCAGGCCCCTGTCGGGGTGCCGAAAGTAGTTTTTCATTGGGCTCCACACAATTATACACAGTTCTGTAGCAGACAAACACTCAAGCACGATGTCTTGTCCTGACTTTCCAGAAAATGAATGTTGTGTAAATAATTAACCATTTCGTTATAATGTGATTCAGCTGTACAGAAACCCACCTGAGTATCCAAGAAGGCTGAGACTCTTTTTGGAGTAACATGTATACACAGGCAGGAAGTATTACTTCATTATTATTTTTTTCCACAATTGAATTCGTTTGCTTGTTTGTCTATTATAAAATGTTACTTCCTAATTTCCTCAAATTAAACACCATAAATGCTCCTTTTAAAATCCATCAGCACAACACTCCTCTAAAACGGCAGTTTTATAAAACAAAACAGATGAACACTAGTTAACGACAGTTCCCAAATTAAGTAATCAATCCTATCGTCTGCAAGCCGATATTTCCAAAAACACTAGCATAACAGTAGAACGCCTGTTTTGACTAGTAACACCATTCGGTTGTTACGTAATAACCCACGGAAAGTCGACCTGAGACTTACTCAGTTTACAATATCTGACTGCAATAATACTGCCAGGTTCGGTAAAAATTTGTCAGTTTCACTGGTTTGAACTCGAGGGAAAAACGCGATCTCCAACTTCTGATCAGTAAATTACACACATTTTCAAACACGACAAGGATGAGATAAACATATAATCTAATCCATTTAACCCTTTACCTAACATGAAAAGCAGACGACACTTGCAAACAAAATTCTTGAATAACTAAATTTTTTCATTTTTTGTCTCAAAAACATAGGTTATGACCCCTCGTTGGAACGAGCTCGACGAGCTCGTTCCAACGAGGGGTCATAACCTATGTTTTTGAGACAAAAAATGAAAATATTTTGAAAATTAATTGGCGATTTTTGAGAATAGCGCTGGCCGGTTTTGGCCGTTACGTTGGGTAAAGGATTGCACTCTGAATGTCTGCTTCGTATTTTCCAATCTGTGAAGCTCCAAATATATATATATATGTGTATATATATGTTACAGGGAATTAGTGTAATCAGGGAGTTCACGACATTCAAGGGAAAACATGAAAGCCCTAAAGCAGTTCAGGGATTTCATGAAATCACTAAATTTGTTAGGGACTTCAAGTAATTCCTAAAATTGTCCAGGGATTTCAAGAAATCCCTGAAATTTTCATTTCAGTTTTACGCTTATTCCCTGAAATGGTTTTAGGGAACATGTGTAATACTTCATCTGAAGTCTAGTCTGCATAATTGTTAACATTTCCATTAAATTATCAGACAAGATTATACTAATTACCTTTAAAAGCTATTAGTATCGCTTTATAACTACTACTTGTTTGTTTCGAGTATATCCTCAGACAGGTATGAATAAATAAGCCAGCCTTTAAACAGATTAACATGACTTTATACTTCTGTGGTTAATTACAAAAACTAATGGCTGACTTCCTGAGTACAGTTGACTTGAGTATTGGTTCTCAGATACCATAAATACTGAATACCCAACTGGCCTGCTACACATCTCGCAATGGAGTCAGACAATAGTGAAAACCGAGTTGATAAAACTGTGTGGTGATAATTCCAGGGATATTTTTTCGAAGTCTGAGTATTTCAACATTATTACACAAGTTAAACTTGCCAGTGAAAATTCAAAGACAAAGAGCCGAAATGACTACTACCTGTTGAGCAAGTAAGTATATTATCATTTTTTTAACCCTTTACCCAACATAATGGAAAAAACTGATCAGCGCTTTTTACAAAATATCCATTCAAATTTTATGTTTTCCATGTCAGTCTCAAAAACAAAACTTGTGACGCCTCATTGAAACTAACTCATTGAGCTCGTTCCAATGAGCGGTCAGAGGCGATGTTTTGAGACAAAAATTGAAAATTTGTAGTTATTCAAAAAGTTATTTTGAAAGTGTATTCTACACGAGTTGGGTAAAAGTTTCATTAATATCTCTATTTCTCTAATTGACACTCTTTGTTCACCCTTTTCCAACAGATTTTATAATATAAATTAAATACAGTAAATTAAACCAAACAAATATGGATGGCAAGAGGGAAAGAGATATACCGAGAGGCAGATCTGTTAAGAATAGAGGTGATTTTATCTGATGTATATTGTGGGTTCCCCATAGCAAAATATGGACTTTGCCATTTGAAAATGAGGGTGATGGGGAGGGTGGGGAGGGTGGGGAGGGGGGGTGCACATTGAATAATGGATTTCAATTAAACTTTTACAGAATTTTTAACACATAATAGCATTGTGCACCTATCTTTGTGCGTCGCCTGACGCGTGAAATGGGAAGCGACATATGGGGGTTACTTTTGTTGTCTTGTGTCGTCCGCATCACACCTACTTTTATCTGCAACTCCTCTTTAACCCTTTACCTAACATGAAAAGCAGACGACACTTGCAAAAATAATTCTTGAATAACTAATTTTTTTCATTTTTTTGTCTCAAAAACATAGGTTATGACCCCTCGTTGGAACGAGCTCGTTCCAACGAGGGGTCATAACCTATGTTTTTGAGACAAAAAATGAAAAAAATAATGAAAATTAATTGGCGATTTTTGAGAATAGCGCTGGCTTTTTTGGCCGTTACGTTAGGTAAAGGGTTAAAAATCATTTTTATGCAAAAAATGGGAAATGGGTGGGGTCAGGGAAGATACACATACCTGGTGATGGTGCGACATTAGCAGAATCTCTAACTTCTGATCCAAATGATGAATAGAATAAAATACTGGCTATTTCTATTTCATTGGGGCATAAATATTAGTAGGCCTACAGCATCTTTTGACAAGGTGAGGGGGAATATATCCAGGGAGATATCGTTGCACATCGGCTCATTGAGCCAGTTATGATGAGAATGTTTCAATATACTTCAGTATAGTTTTAAATATCCTTAAGTATAGAGATATCAGAACAAAACAGCTATGGTAGTATGCTCAAAATTTGCTTTTCGTTTTTCAGGTATGAAGTTCTCCAGTGTGGTGACATCGAAAAACTCATCAAAGGCCGTAGTAAGTCTGATGATCCAATCCTCTACTATACTATGCTTGAAGATATATATGACATCATTGCCAGGGCCCACATGGCAACAGGCCATGGAGGTCGGGACAGAATGTTGAAGGAAGTTCAAATCAAGTATGTAAACATTTCATATGAAGCCCTGAATTGTACAAATCATTATGTATTGAATGTCAGAAGAAAAGAGTGAGGCCAATGACAAAAGGAGTTGTGGTGCGACCAGTTCTAACGAAGGAGTTCACATCAAGAAGTCAAGTGGACTTGATGGATATGCAGTCAATGCCTGTTTCTAATTTTAAATGGATAATGGTGTACCAAGATCATTTAACAAAGTTTTGTGTTTTAAGGCCTCTGACAAGCAAACGTGCATCAGAAGTTGCATTTCAACTTATGGACATATTCCTTTTGTTTGCAGCGCCAGTAATTCTGCAAAGTGACAATGGATCGGAGTTTACAGCATCTGTCATAAAGGAGCTGAAGGAATGTATCAATGTTTTTTATTAAAAATGAAATATCACAAAATTACTTATTTTTGGTCAGTGATTTCATGAAATCCCTGAAGATGAAAATTAGTGATTTCAAGTAATCCCTAAAAATATCAGTGAATTCACGAATTCCCAAGATGAATCAGTCATTTCGTGAACTCCCTGCTTTGACTAGGAATTTCGTGAAATCCCTGATTACACTTATTCCCTGTAACATATATATGTGTAGTTTCGTCGATTTGCCGTCGTGTTCGGGAGGTTTCTCCCTTCTAAGCCGCTTGGAGGGGAGTGATCTCCCGGGCATGGCGACTGATTGACGAAGTTATATGGGGTGTTTGGTGAAGTGTATACATATAATTATGGTAGCCGTGTAGGCCTCATTGACGTATGGAATGTTGGTGTTTGAGGCACCTTGAAGACCTATTTTGGTTATTTACTAAAATGGGTTTTCTGGGTGTGGCACTTGCTGATATTTTATACATAAAAATATGTATGTATGTGCTTCATCGATTACTTTTTATAGGTTTGTCGGGTTGCCGTCGTGTTCTGGGGATTGCTCCCTTCTGGGCTGCTTTCATTTCTGACTCATCTTTGAGTCAGGGATGGGGGCCGCGTGGAGGGGAGTAATCCCCCGGGCATGGTGGCGGTTTGACAGGGTTATAATATATATATGTATATATAAGGAGCAAAAATTGGAACCCAAATGTCAGTAAAGCGACCCACGTCATTATATCATCCATCCCAGGGCCGCCCGAAAGGTGGGACATGGGGGATCAATTGTCCCTTGCCCTGAAGACAGCTACCATACCTTAATGGTAAAAGTGCCCTGAAATAAGGCTCCCCCCTCTTGATGCTTCAGGTGGCCCCGCATCATCCACCCGGTTAAACCACATCACCTAAACCCGCCCTCAAAATCGATCTCAATATGTTTAAAGTTACTTCAGATTTTTGTACAATAGTTTGTATAGCTCATGTTATTTATCTTTTTCTCTTCATTGATGTCCCTGTATGCTTTTCCAAGTTGGATCTGTGTCTGAAACAAACTCTGGACAAAACTAAACATGATCAGATGACACCCGCGTACTGCAGCTACCTACCATATAGTGTCTCACACTCATATCATAATGGGGATTGAAATAACACAATATAGGCAGTCGGTGGGCGTCTTCTACAACTCCATGTGCTCCAAAGTAAAGGCCTATTATGGACGCTATACTGCGTCATCGTACGCAAATATCTTGTTTTTGCTCACAACTTTTCTATTTTCTATTTCTGTCGCCATGAACCTAATAATCGTTCGATGTGGAGACATCCAAGTAAATCCCGGCCCTACAAACACATCAGTTGCCGAATCATTTACTATAACAATACTAAATTACAACATTCGGAGTATTCGTCACAAACTGCCTCTTCTTATTGATGATATTGACGATTTTGACAGACTTTGCTTCACGGAAACTCACCTTGACGAAGAGTATGATATTAGCAATATTTTATTACCTAACTTTTCAATTCCTTTCACTCACAACAGGAACCACTTCGGTGGTGGCATCGCAGTGTATTTCTCAGACAAAATGTATCACAAGCAAATAGACCGTCTCTCGTTCAACGACGACATTCTCTGGTTCGAGGTTGGAACCAGCCACAAATTCTTTTTATGTGTGACGTACAGGTCCGAGAGAGAAAGTATTGCAGAATATTGGTCTAAATTAGAAAAGAAAATAGATTTTGCATTAACCATTACCCGGCAATAGTTATTACAGGAGATATCAACTCTCATCTCCTGAAGCCTCACAGTAAACTGTACTCTCTCATGACATCGTTCAACCTAAACAACGTAATAACGGAACCCACTAGAGTAACTACCATGTCGCTGTCACTGCTAGATCCGATAATTGTAAGTGACACCGTCAGCGTGGTCAATTCAGGAACACTTCAACTGGGGTTATCCGATCATAGAGCTACATATGCCCACATTTCTCATTCACATTGCAGCAAATCTGTGACCACACGCGACGTTTGGCTTTACAATAATGAATATTATGATAGCTGAAACAAATTGGGAAAATCTAATATGTAAAGCCCCAACAGTAAACGATGCTGTATCCAACTTTGTTTCTGAAGTCTTGAAAATAGCACAACATTGCATTCCCAATTCCACAATAACAATACGGAAAAATGACAAACCATGGTTGGACAGCGTCATTAGAAAAGAGCTACGCCACCGCGACCGACTAAGGAAATCAGCCTTGAAAAATAATAAGCCCCAACTATGGGCGAAGTATAAGTCAGCCAGGAACAAGGTCAACAACATGAAAACATTTGCCAAAATGCGTATTTGGAAAAAGTTGACGATTCCTTATCTCATGATACGGAACCTCGGCAGTTTTGGCATGTTGTTAAGAAGTTTTTGAACAACTTTTCCAGCTCGGCCGGCATCCCCTATCTCCACCGTGTATATCTGTTGAGGGCTGTGAAATAATCGAAAATGACACAGAAAAAGCAAACCTCCTAGACTTTTAATACTCACATTCCAAAAAGCTCCCACCCTTTATACATAGATGTTCACAATCCATCAGTAACTTATCTTTTTCTGAACAGGAATTATCGACATTCTAAAAAGTTTGAAAACCAACAAGTCAAATGGTCACGATGGAATAGGCCATAAAATGTTAAAGGAAACAAAGTTTTCTGTCAGGAGACCACTTTTCCTTCAAATACGACCCCAAAAATTACAGGCCTATATCCTTATTATGCTGTCTTGGAAAAATCACGGAACGAGTTGCTTTTAAAGATATTCATAAATACTTCCTTAATAACAGGCTATTTTATAAATTTCAGTCTGGAGTTTTGCCGAACAATAGTCCGTATTCCAATTAATAGAAGTCTATCACAACCTTTGCAACGCAATAGACAAAAACATGCAAACCGGTGTCGGTTTCTGTGATATTTCCAAGGCTTTTGATAGGGTTGGCACAAAGGATTAATTTTTAAACTAAAGCAGTATGGGGTTTCTGGTCCACTCCTACGGTGGTTTCATAGTTATCTTACATACCGAAGGCAAAGGGTGAAAATTAACGGCTGCAAATCGGAATATAAAGATACAGAAGCTGGAGTCCCACAAGGTTCCGTTCTTGGCCCTTTTTTATTTCTGGTGTACATCAACGACTATATCGAGTCTGTTGTTCGACTGTTCGCTGATGATACTTGTCTGATAGAGTCATCTTCTGATACTCATAGAATTCAGACTAAAATGAACACCAAACTCCAAAAAATTAACAAATGGGCTGACACGTGGTTGGTTTCATTTAATGCAAAAAAAAAAAAACTAACGTTATACCATTTACACTCAGCAGGGATGTTATATTTCCAAATGTTGTTTTCATCAGCGAAACACTAGATTTTGTTGCTGTCCACAAACATTTGGGGTTATCTATCAAATCCAACTTAAGTTGGGAAGCCCATATTGATAATATCCGAAAAAAAGCTTGTGCAAGACTTTCTCAGTTGAGAAAATTGAAGCACATTTTTTAAGACAGGTCCTGGGAAAGATGTATAATGCTTTCGTACTACCAATATTAGAGTACGGTAGTCCTGTTTGGTGCGGTGCTCCGCAACATCTAATGAAGCGCCCTGAGGATATACACTGCGATGCCGCACGATCAGTATCACGCGATCGCCTCTTGTTAGAAGTTGGGTGGAATAATCTAGAAACAAAAAGACACGTTCAAAAGATGTGTATCTTTTACAAAATCATACACAACGATGCGCCAGATTTTCTCTATGAACTTCTACCACCACGGGTTTGTGACACATCGTCTTATAACCTTCGCAATTCGACAAATTTCATGCCTTGCAGCATGCGAACTGAGCTATTTAAAAGATCATTCTTTCCGTCGTGCACATAAACGTGGAACAATTTATCCCAATCAGTACGAAATTGCTCATCGCTTACTGAATTAAAAAAACCCATATCACCTCCCCCCCTCGCGCCCCCCCCCCCCCCCCCGTGTACAGACCACCTGCATATTTCTCGCATGGTTCTAGAAAACACAATATCATTCACAGTAGAATTAGAACTGGTTGTAGTGATCTGAAAAGTGATTAATTCCTCAATTATATATCTGAATGTCCATATTGTCCACATTGTATAACTGTTGTTGAGGACGCAGAACATTATTTCCTTGTCTGCCCATCTTATTCAAACGCTCGTAACGCTCTTATTGGTAATTTATCAAATCTTTATATTACTCTGAATTCGGTGGATAATCTATTGTACGGTGATCCGGTGTTAGAAACCCAAACTAACACTTTGATTTTTAAAAATTTGTGCAACAGTTTATTTGTAGCAATGGGAGGTTCGACAACGAGTTTCCCATCTAGTAATATTTGCAAAACAATGCTGACTCAAGGTATCCACTTCAATATAGAATGCGCATGGAGGGGTCACGGAATGGACGCGTCATCGGGGTGACATTGAGCTAGCGCATCGGTACACATATTGTGCAGTCACGATGATAGTCACGGTTGCGCTGTTTGTGGCCTGAGTCGCTGACGCGGCGTTTCCCCTACCTCTTGTGTGAACCAGCATGGACCTAATGAGACACGTCCCTAAGCTGCAGTACAGAAGGCGAAGAAATTATGATTGTTATTATTATTATTATATTATTATTATGACTATTATGACTATTATTATTATTATTATTATTTTAACACATCCTAATCAGAACAGCGCCCAAGCGGCCGTTGGCTTTGAATATTAATTGATTCAAATCGAGAGAGACACAGAAAGCAAAAGGGACATCAACAGCTTTTCTTTCTTTCTTTCTTCTTTTTTCTGTCTTTGTTTACTGCTACATATTCATTTATACACATACACACACATATATAATATATAATATATAAACCCATTCAAATAGTTTATTTTACATTTATGAATTTCAAAAACTTGTTCGTTTCGCCATTGTAACATTTTCTGTAATCAGGTTATGGGAGCGGAGGTTTTTACTAAGTGGAAAGCACTTGTCCTCCTATCCCTTTTTGCTTAATAGTTATGACAAATAAAACATATGTTTAAAGTAATTGAATGCTCTGCGCATCTAGCTTGCACACAACGCTGGACAGTAAGATTTTGGTATTCTGAAAATG
Source organism: Pictodentalium vernedei (assembly GCA_031216915.1). Taxonomy (NCBI): domain Eukaryota; kingdom Metazoa; phylum Mollusca; class Scaphopoda; order Dentaliida; family Dentaliidae; genus Pictodentalium; species Pictodentalium vernedei. Next base: position 168,827,989 of record CM062294.1, read on the forward strand.
ATGAACGGAACTTCACTGAAAGGCTGGGACGATTTGATGGGGGCTCTTGAATCCCATTCATTTATCACTGTAAAGAGCAAGTGACTTTTTAACAACTGGAAATAAACGTTTTGAAATTATATTTTTTCTTTTTTATTATATTGATCAATAAACAGTTTTAATTCTTGTTAGTTATCCTCAATCAGATAGATGTGTTCCAAATGAATATTTGACCCTCCCAACTGCGGGGAAGAAAATATCGACTTATCAAAATCAACCACAACTCAAAAAGTACTGCACTTAATCCACTTCCGGGATAGGCTTCTGTGGTTACCACCAGGGACGTAGCTAGAGGGGTGGGGTGTTAAGGGGTATCTCCCCCAATTATCGCCTAAAATTCGAAAAGTTGAAAATTATGTGATAAAAAATAAAATACGACCTCTCGAGCTCTTCCCCAACTCGGGCCTGCGGTCATCGGTTCAGGTCTATGGCATGTCATGCTGGGATCTCAACCTCCCGTTAGAAATCTAACTGATCATACACCCACCCCCTCGCTGAAGTCCCTCTAGCTACGTCCCTGTTCTATACACAAACTTTGAAGTTTCCCCAACCTCCTCTTTGAGAAATGGTCTGTGTCGTTTCGGCCGTTAATTTTTTAACGATTATTATTAATTCCACAATGTTCATTCAGGGACGGATCCAGATTTTACAAAATCTTGAAGCCAAGGCTCTACTAATCTCGGTTTCGAGAGGTGGTAGGGGTGGTGGGGAGGGGAAGGGCTAAATGTCATTTGATCTGGACAGATTTTTTACCGAATATGTTTATAGGGTAGCCCTGTCTGCAGCATATGGACATAAAATAACTAGCAGCTGTTTATTGCCTGTCTTTCTTAATTTTGTTGCATTGATTCATAGAAGCATAGCCTACGTATGGCAGGCCTGGCATTCTGAAAAATGCAGGAGGGCAAAAAATCGCTCTCCTCAATCAGCTTAGGAGAGCAATTAGCTTTACACAGCATTTTAAGTATCCAATTGAACGAACTCATTGAAACTGAAACCAACAGACTATTACATCAGTAACTAAGGTAAAGCGAAATCTCTTAGACATTTAGATGTCTCACTCAACAACCGAACACACACTTGACAAGACCTGTGTGTGTACCCATACCTGTTGTCCAAGAAAGTCATACGCCTCCCACTACCACCTTCAACCCCCCAAGGGGGGTTGAAGGTGGTAGTGGTAGGCGTATGACTTTCTTGGACAACAGGTCTGCTTGAATCTACAGTCACTTCCTGGTGCAAGTGCTTCAAGTGACAGGATAGTAGTAATGGTAGTATATTATAGTGGCAATATTCCTTGAATAATTACCCCTCAAACTGTGATGTCAGTTGTTGAACTTGAAACTGACAGAAAAAAAAAATATTGCTGTGACCCATTTTGCTTCATATGATTGCAACTGTGTTTGGGTATGGTTGCAGCCATTGCCTTTTACCACTAAATCACTTTCAAAATGAAATTACGTGATGTTATGTGACTTCGAAGTTAAATTACATTTTTGCTTTACAACAAAAATTTAATGTGAGCATAATACATGTAATCTCAATCATCCCAGACCAAAATATTTAGGAGGGCAATTTTTCGCTCTCCTTAATTCTTTCAGGAGGGCAGTAAGGAGAGCTAAAAAATCGCTCTCCTGAAATTGCCAAGCCTGGTATGGTAATGTTTTGTTGTCCCGTTTTTGTTTTGTTGTTTACTTTTCTACAAATTGAGATGAATATAACAGATCATAATTGCTCCTCTACAACAACAAAACGGTTGGTGGAAATCAGTAGGGTGCAAAGAAGAATGAATGAAATGAATGAAATGAATGAAATGAAATGAATGAATGAATGAATGAATGAATGAATGAATGAAGGGACGAACGAACAACGGACGGACGGACGGACGGACGGACGGGCGAACGCACAGCATCAAAAGTTAATAATACACAAAATAAACAGTCAAACAATGTGGAAATTAAAAGTATAAAAATGTAATTGTTTACATTAAGAATGAGGGTAGGTACATTGTTTGTAGCGTCATGTACTGTATAGAGTCAAGTTTCATCACTCGTTTATATTTTTGTGGTAAGCTTTAGAAGACTCCTAACACATACACTGTGTCCCCTAGTCGTATTATACCAGTAATACAATACCTGCTTACCACAGTAAACACACAGATTTCAAGTGATGAAGCTCTTCATGAAGTCAGTTTATGTACTTAACCCAAATACCCAACACATGCGATATCACAATTGATTATCTTAACTATACTGTTCAAAACGGTAGGGAATATTTGATAAAAGTGAGATATATAAAGAAATATATTTATATTTTCATCAAAAAGACAGTTGAGGCATTGCACTGTGACATCTGGGGAATGATTTCAGCGATAGTTGGGTGTTTGACAAGCACATATTCCACGCACCGAGCTGTAGAAGACATGGAGGGACAGTCAGAGAAATTTACCACATTCAGTCCAAGACCTCTATACCTTGTAAATCCTCCTCGGTTCGCGGCACAAGCGCGGATCCGACGTGGCATACTCTTCACCAACCGTCTAATATCAGCTTGACTGATGTTATTCCATTCTTCCAGTAGTGCAGCGGCGAGCTCCTGGACATTGGTAGAGGGCTGTTGACGCTGTTATAGGCGCCTGCCAAGCATATCCCAGACGTGCTCGATTGGTGAAAGGTCTGGACTTAGTGCTGTCCAAGGCAGTGTGGTGATTGTCTGCTCCTGGGGGAACTCTGTAGCGACACGGGGCCTGTGTGCTCTTGCGTTGTCATCTTGGAAAATGAATCGACGGGCGTAATGTCGCGTAAATGGCACCACATGAGCTGCTAACATGTTGTCACGGTAGTACTGCCCTGTGACTCGCCCTTGGATGACATGTCTGTTCTGCTTGTCATGGTTATTCCTCCCCACACCATAACCGATTCACCATCAAACCGATCGTGCACCTAACGGTTACGTCATGGTACAGTTCGTTTCGTAGCCGCCACACTCTGTTTCGCCTGTCGTGAAAGTCGAGAGTGAACCTCGATTCATCGGAAAACATGACGTGCTCCACACCAATTATGCCTTGCTGCGATGTGACGTTCAGTCAAACGTGGAATTATTTGAGGTCGTCGCGTGTACAACTTCCAGCTGTGTTGGCGATTTCGGATAGTCTGATTACTGGCTCGCACATCTGTCGCTCGGGGCAGCTGCTGTTCAATTTCCGAGGCACTTTATGGTGGTTACGTAATGCTGTGGTTCGGATGAAACGATCGTGGTTAGCAGTTGTCGCCTTTGGACGGCCTGGCCGACGTCTGTCATCAACATATCCTGTCTGCCAGTAGCGTGACAACAACCTGCTAATCACCGATTGAGTAACGTTGAGAATTTGAGCAACTGCAGTCTGTCTGTTGCCGCTTCCATCATGCCAACGGCACGTAAACGTTCGGCACGTGTCAGTGTTCGCATACCTCAAAAGTTACGTTTCGATCAGAAACTCTGGATGAACGAGTTTATCCCTTTACCTAACGTAACGTCCAAAACTGACCAGCGCTATTCTCAAAAATCGCCAATTAATTTTCATTATTTTTTTCATTTTTTGTCTCAAAAACATAGGTTATGGCCCCTCGTTGGAACGAGCTCGTTCCGACGAGGGGTCATAACCTATGTTTTTGAGACAAAAAATTAGTTATTCAAGAATTATTTTTGCAAGTGTCGTCTGCTTTTCAGGTTAGGTAAAGGGTTATACCAAGCAAAGAACGACGAGATCTCCGAAAAAGGCCGTCCAGTACAAATGCAAATTTCAAAACGTACCCCACAGACATTAACGCGGCGCTCGTGCGATAAACCTGTCCGACATTTTCGTGGGCAGGTGACATTCACGATCCACAGTAAACTTGGTAACATATCGATGTGTCCAATCGAGCGTATCCAATACCATTTTCCGAAAATATCAACATCAATTTGGATATCCCTTTTTTTAATAATACATTTTTTTCCAATTTCTCATCAAATTCCAACAAAATAATATCACGGAGTCACATGATATGTTTCAGCTGAAATAGTTTGAGTGTTTTTAAACCGCACAATTTGTAAATTTCGTGGAGGTATGCTCCAAACTCGTTACGTGAGGGTTAACAAACTGTAACATAATCACGTACTACAAATCAATGTTTTGAACGGTTGTGGACAATTGAATTAAGGTGCTAATCTCACCTTCACACAGATTAAGCTCATCAAGAATATGGTACGAACAATTAGTTGTTCTGTTTGTATATACGTGGAATAAATTACGTATATCCTGTAGACATGTAGTTTTAATATACATATAGAACATTTTTGCCTCAATAAACTTATGACAGTCTATTTGATCTATCGCCCTTTCCCTTTATATTTGTCATTTACGATGTTTTAGTGACAAATTATTTGCAAAATTACAACGCAAATTCATCTTGTGAGGCTAATGTTCATGGAGACAATACCGGCGGAGGAAAACGATGGTTAGCGAAGAGATGGAAAGGGAAAGGTAACATATAAATTTGTTTTATCTCACTGGGGATACTGATGCTGTTGGTTATGATGCCAGTATATAGAGGATATCTAGTGTTTTTTATGTGGATACCGAAAATTATCTCATGAGTGAACGAGAAAAATGTTTATTTTGCGAGAGCGCCTGCACCATCTCAAAAACAATAGATTTTCTTTTTATTATACGTTTTTTATAAGAATCTGGTCATTCCTATCGATAATTCTACTCGCTTCAACCTTGAATTGATGCATGAAAGTAAACAGCTGATGCGCATTGATGCTGATAAATGGTTATCATCTGAAACCTATAGCAAATAGACATCCGAGCTATCCCCCAAAAAGGACTTCCTGTCCTAAAATTTTAAATTGAAAGTATCGAAAAATGCAATACTGGCGACTTTGGATATCGACAGTATGTATACGAACATTGATATTGATAAAGGTGTTAAATCGGTTAAAAATGCATTTGAATAATATCCGGACGCAAAATGCCCGAATGAACACATTTTGGATCTTTCAGAGCTGAGTTTAAAAGGTAATAACTTTCAATTCAATGGAGAATATTTTTTACAAATAATGGGCTGTCCTATGGGCAAAAGATTCAGTCCTAATTTTGCAAATATTTATGTAGAGGAATGGGAGGAAAATGCCTTAAGCAAATTTGCAAAGCATCCTCTCGTATATCACAGATATTTAGATGACATGCTTCTCATTTGGGAATATTCAAAAGAAGATTTTGATGAATTTTGAGATATTTTAAATAATCATGATCGAAACATAAAATTAAAAGCTACTGCCAGTGAAAATTCTGTTGAGTTTCTCGATATGACCGTGTTGTAAGGCAAGCAATTCCAGGCATCCGGTCATTTAGATTATAAAGTATATTTTAAATCAACTGATTCACATCAATTGTTGCACACAAAATCATTTCATCCTCAACATACATTTAAGGTATCATTAAATCACAGCTCATTCGTTTCCACCGCAATTCAAGTGATAAGGTGCATTTCAATGAGGCTAGTTCTACTACATTTGGTGCCCTCAGATCGAGGGGTACTCACTGCGCTTTTTGCGTAGCCTGAAATCTCAGACTCTGAAAAAGCTTGAAAGTCCAACAGAAACTGCTGATTTCGAGCCACTGAAAATTGAACACAGCAGACCGTAGCAGAATTGTATTGGCACGGTACTGAATTGCAAAAAGCCGCGTTGTAGATTGCATGCTTTTATTCCTGATTAGAAAGAGGAATTTTCTTCGGAAGAAATGCTGTCAGAAGCAGTATGTTTGTCAAAATCAAACTCAATTCCGAGAACGTGCTACTAGATACAAACAGAATATAAATCATTCTGCTGATGCTCCAGTAGCACAACATGTTTTAACTTTCCAGGTCATTCTTTGGACGATTTTGAAATCCATCCTATTGGACAACCACCAATTAAAGACACACTGGAAGAAACGGATGCATTTAGAAATAAACGTGAAGCTTTTTGGACCAATACCCTTCAAACCTTCTGGCCATTTGGTATGAACATATCAGAGGAAGAATGCGAAAAAAGGTCCATCATTCTTTTCTCTTTAGAATACAATAGAATGAATATCGAAATAGCAAAAATATTAAAAGATGAATTCAATTTAACCAACTCTTAATTAAATGAACCTTTGAATCTTCGACCTGTCATCGCCTATAAGAAAAACAAAAGCTTGCGTAACAACCTTGTTAAGACTAAATTAGAGCCCACGAATGAATAACATCAATAATTGCCAGTCAGTTTAACCAGTTCCTAAGCTCATCACGCAGTTTAAATCAAATGTGTGTATTTTTATCATTTTTGAACCCCACCAAGGTTCAGTAAATGAAAACGAATTTTCGGCCGCATATTACAAGAAAGAAACGTTTAAGTAAGAAATGTCTGTGCCAGTGCGAATTTTTAACATTATAAACGCACGCACGCACGCACGCACGCACGCACGCACGCACGCACGCACGCACGCACGCACGCACGCACGCACGCACGCACGCACGCACGCACGCGCGCACGCACGCACGCACGCACGCACGCACGCACGCACAAATTTAAGCGTCCCTGACTTATCTCGTTATACAATCGACTTTTGATCAAGTTTTCTCCCTTGAAATTATTCGATGAGCGACTTTCTTTTTGTTTCTTCTAATAAACGAAAATAACAGACAACTCATGGAGCTGTCTGTTGTTTTCATTTATTAAAAGTAGCAGAAGGAAACTTGGCCTTTTATCACAAGCCATCTAGGAGCAACCAGTTCACAGATAATCCGCCATCACGAATGTCTGTCAATATCTTATCTCCTACAAGTATCTGGGAATTTCATTGGTTCAAAGACGTCACACGCAGACTGCATATAAAACCATATACTGCCTGTCATCATCAATATACGCTGACAGCTATGGGTAATCTCCCCTTTGTTCACTGATTATTCAAAATGGCGGCAGCCGATAAACACTTCAAGTTGAAAGATTGAGTGTTGGAAGCCCATATTTGGTCTGAAGTGCAGGTTAGGCAACTTAAAAGGCTTCATATTCTGTGGATGTGTGTCATGTTACATTCGAAATGAAACTGTTTGGTATGTATGAATTTGCCTTGTTACAATTTATGGGAGAGTGCCTGTAGGCACTGTCCCACAAATTGTAACAAGGCAAAGACACGTGAACACATTGTGAGAATTCTCTCATTTAATTTTGATCGCTGTTGCTATTAGTTCTGTGCATCGATGCAGCAGTCGGTAAGATATATTCGTTACACACTTTGTTGGTGGCCTAATATGGTATATATGGTGTCAGTTAATTCGATATTGGACTCGAGCTTCGCTTTCGTCCAATATGAAATTAACTGACACCATATATACCATATTATGCCACCAACAAACTGTGTAACTAATAGTATCACACGTACCAATAAGGCCGTCCACATTGACTCTTTGTTTAGAAAGAAATTTTGAAGTCGTTATTCTTCCTGGAAAAAAAATCTCAACTCTCACCTCCTGAACTTTTATATTGATAGAAAGGACAGTGTAGGTATTATATGCCACGATGCGCACACTGTTGATTATTTATTTATTGGTGTTTAAGGTCACATACTTATGCACAATGGCTAATCGGGACCGTGACAGTTTTACGGGTGGAGGAAGCCGGAGTACCCGGAGAGAACCACCGAGGATCTACGAGCAAGCTCTCAGCCCCTCAAAATTCTAACTCTGTTCAGGCTCCCCAAAGCAGGCTTACAGCGGTTGCAGACCATGTGCACCATCGACGTGCAATACACCTAAGTACACACACCCCATGTAGGCAACCGGGATGAAGTGCCTTGCCCAAGGACACAACGTGGGTCGTCCCGGACGGGGATAGAATTCGGGACCTCTAGCATAAAAGTCCAACAGTCAACCTCTGAGCCACCGCGCTCCCACACTGTTGATATAACGAACGTATGACCAGATTTAGAACATCAAAGGATGATGAAAATACCGTTGTGTTATTTTTAAATGGGTTTCAACAAAGAGTAATAGTTAAACATCCAAACGGATTTGGAAAAAATGCAAAAAAGTCAACTTATGTATTTTTATACTACTCCACAAGAAAATGTCAGAACTTTGTGCACACATTGTTCATACAAATACGCTAACATTTCAAAATTTCACTTTTTATATGAAATTCCCATGCCCTTTGTGTTGACTTCACTGAGAGATCTAGAAATTAAAGGGAGTTAACTTTCCCGTTAATCTCGTCCAATGGCGAAAATTGCCAACAATGCTTCAAACTGCACGGAACAGGACAGCAAGGGGAAGTAGTTTCTCGGGCGCTGCAGAACTGTTAGATAACTAATGTGCATATGTGACTTCTGCTTGTGATCATTATGACGCAATATCTCCTAAGCCTTCGCTCTCTACTCTAAGATAAAGAACATCACCGGGCTTCAACGAAACTACCACAGAAACCAAAAACACAACCCTAACAGCAAAAACTAACTGCGTTCCCACAACTACCGCACAACACAGGTGCAGATGAGACGGGTGCGTGTTGAATAATAACAATCCCGGGCCCTGCGGGCCCACTATAGTTGACAAATCTAATGGTTCGATTCTATTTATTCTTTCTTCTGACCGAAGTCTGTTTTCTCTAGATCTCATAAGTAAAACACGAAACGTGACAAGAGAGAATGAATGAAACCGCTTCTTCAGACATGATCAAAATTGTCATCTGACAAGGGATGAAACACTCGTGCCCGGATGAAACAAAGACGAATGAGAACGAAGCCACAGAACAATACATGAACATAGCTTTAGCTTAAGTACGTCCTCACCTTTTTAGACTTCGCATAAACAACAACGAAATGGTTTCAAATACTCACGGATTGTGAGCATTGTGTTCCGTTCGGCTTCTGTTGACGATAGTGGCGTGCGATTCGCTTCAAGATTAACCCTTTACCTAACGAAACGGTAAAAAACGGCCAGCGCTATTCACAAAAATCGCCAATTAATTTTCATTATTTTTTCATTTTTTGTCTCAAAAACATAGGTTATGACCCCTCTTTGGAACGAGCTCGTTCCAGAGAGGGTCATAACATATGTTTTTGAGACAAGAGATGAAAAAAATTAGTTATTCAAGAATTTTGTTTGCAAGTGTGGTCTGCTTTTCATGATAGGTAAAGGGTTAAAAAAGTATACCACTCCCTCCAAAAACAGTACTTTGTTCACTTTCCCTGGATGCACACGGATGTGACAAGGAAAGCTCCGTATACCTTTTAATCATTTATTTTATTTGTACTGCTTTTGATTTGTATTGTATGTCTTAACCCTTCAGTTGTTTGCATATAGTTCACTACTCTACCTGCACAATCCTCACAGCAACCAAATTTTCACTAACAGCTGGAGAACACACACGAGCAGCACAAAAATATTTCATCTCACTGACTGAAAACTGCTCACTACCGTCAACCAGTCTTGCACGAGAAACCTTTGGGCATCAAATGATATAGAGCCTTCTGATCCGAATTGGGCTCTTCCGCGGAACCGACGCTTTGTCGAGGAGGTGGCTCCCTCAGAGATCGATAGAGTGACTCCAGAAGAGCTTGGGACCATGTGGACTGGGGAGGCGAAGTTAGAACAACAACGCAGTGAGCGACATACCCCAACTAACAGGAGGCAACAATAGCAAAGTGAAAAGATTCAATACCATCCGAGAAATTCCAAAAAAGCCCCACATTCACCATCTCTATCAGCAAAAACCTCGACTTTAGCGAAAAAAGGAACGGAAAAGAACTCCAACGGGCAGTAATCAACAAAAGTGCACACCCGCTTCTACTGCCCCCACCCCCTCTACTTCAGTCAGGCGCTTTTTCTGGTTCTGGTCAAAATTATAATTTTACAGTAATGGAGGTCAAAAAGGGCTAATTTCTTTCAGCATCTCCCCACCCCCACCTCGCGAGACTTCAGCACGTGCAAACTATTGCCTTGTAAGTTGTTCCACATTTAAGCTTACACTGATCTGTAACATGACATCGAAAACCTATTATCCCGATACCGTTAAACGGCACAGAGGTATGACAGTTACTTGCCTCCTTTCGTTGGTTTTCTGAATACTATGGCCTCAGGTTTCTATTTGTAAAGACTCCCAACCAGGGTTCTCAGTAGGTACCAGTGCTGGTACCGGTAACACAAGTACTTGGGTCTTTCTGCGGTACCGGTTCTGCGTTAATTCTACCGACGGTTCTTGGTACAACTCAATATCACGACTTAACTGTGCCTTTTCCAGAGAATATCACACATAACAACCCCTTCCATGTCCCTTTGTCTGTTTTATCATCATAAAATGAAGCATATTTCCGATTGAGTGTGTACTAGAGAAGTCCCCGGAAGCACAGGTGACATTGGTCAATGCCGTCGCATTTTCTGGAAGCATCAAATTTTACGAAGGGCCATCATAAGAATTCATTGGTGAAAAGTGTCCTGAAAATTATACTTTGTCAGTGTTTTAATTTCATTTTCTTGTATGTGAACTTATATTTTACATGTAAGGTAAAACAAATAACACTCAAAAATTTAATAAGAATGATAAATTTATTAATAACAAGAAGAAATGGTGAGAAATCAATTTTGGAGGCTATTCATTATAAACACATCCTATTTCAACAGCAGTATTTGTATTTCGCTGAGGGACAAAGGGAAAGATGGACACGATCGTTCGAAATCTGCAGTTGCAGTCGTACGACAGGAAGTTATTTACACCACGCAAATTCCACTATAGTAGACGGAGCACTCTTATTAAACCAACATTAACCCTTTACCCAACATGAAAAGCAGACGACACTTGCAAAAAAAATTCTTGAATAACTATTATTTTCATTTTTTTGTCTCAAAAACATAGGTTATAACCCCTCATTGGAACGATCTCGACGAGCTCGTTCCAATGAGGGGTCATAACCTATGTTTTAGAGACAAAAAAATGAAAAAATACTGAAAATTAATTGGCGAGTTTCGAGAATAGCGCTGGCCGTTTTTTGGCCGTTACATAAGGTAAATGGTTAAGTGCACTCGATATTACCATTCCACAATACACGTTTCTGCACCAGATATATATCTATCTATTAATTAATTTATTTATCTATTTATTTATTGGTGTTTAAGGTCACGTACTTATGCACAATGGCTAATCGTGGCCGTGACAGTTTTACGGGGGAGGAAGCCGGAGTATCAGGAGAGAATCACCGAGCATCGACGAGCAACTGTCAGCTCCTCGACATTTAACTCTGTTCAAGCTCCGCTCAAGCAGGGTAACAGCGGTTGAAGACATGTGCACCATCGACGTGCAGTACGCCTCAAAAAGTACGCGCCATCGTGCTCCCGTGTAGGCAACCGGGATAAATGGCCTTGCCCAAGGGCACAACGCGGGTCGACCCGGACGGGGATCGAACTCGGGACCTTTAGCATAGAAGTCCAATAGTCTACCACTGAGCAACCGTGCTCTGTATCTATCTATTAATGCATCGACGTATGTTACTAAAGGAAGCAAAATGTGGCATAAAATGCAGATCATGGAATTTGAGCATTCCTTCTGGAGAAGGAATAAGGTGTCTTAAATTTTCAGTTTGCAAAATGAAAATTAAATTTAAAACACATGTAAATGAACATGGGGACATGTTTAATTGTGTTAAACACAACACATTTCTCATATGGCCCCCGTGTCGGCCAGGCTCGTCCAATATTAATTATTTTACAAAGCAGAAAAAGTCATATCAGTGAGCCTTCGGTCACATCTTCAGAGTGAAGAGTCTGTGCATCCCCATATTGCAATAATGTGAACCCAAAAGAGAAATACAAGTTTCGGGCGAGTGTAATTTAGAAGTACCCCCCCCCCCCCCCGACTCACACACCCTGATCCTCTGGTGGCGGTATCGTATTATGGTGTAACAATATATTGGAGAAGATAAAGTGTTGCCTACTCCCCCTTTCTCTTTCTCTTGCTCTGCCCGTCTATCTCTTTGTTTCTGCATGTCTCTCTCGCTCCCTATATCTCTCTCTTTGTCTCCCTGTCTCTGTCTGCGCCAGTCCGCCGGTCATCCGTCGGTCCGTCCGTCTTACCGCCCGTCCGCCTTGCCGCCTATCCACCCGTCCATCCGCCTCTCTCTCTTTCTCTTCTTGTCAACATCTTCTGGAAAAAGTTAGGGCACGTTCCTCCATGTGTCCACGATTGCTACGTTCCTGAAATATCTGACTTTCTTTTTTTGGAAAAATTCTGAAATTGTGCTGGAAACGGTTCACCGAAACGGTTATCAGAAAAGATGTAAGCTCTTTGCCAGATCGCTTCAACGTCCAATTTGTTCAGGCATGTGTATATGCAAGTGTATGCAACTCAGAAGTATGAACGTTTGGGGAGAGAACGCAGGTGACGATAGCAGTTTACATCATGCCGCAACCATTCGTCCCCAAGAATTGTCAGAAAGACACTATAATATCGGGCAAATAATTTGAACAAAAACTTGATGCATTGAAAAGATTGTCTCGTCTTTTTTTCTATGCATGGAGCTGGAGAAGTAAATGAGTCTGTTGGGGATAGAACTACTCATATTCCAAAGACTAACCCTTTATCGAACGCACAGGTTATTAAAGTTTATTTTATTTTTTAATAATTGTTTTTTCAGATTTAAAAAAAAAATTCAACAAAACTATTTCACGTGTCATCTCATTAGAACGGGCTCGACGAGCTAGTTCCAATGAGTGGTCACATGATATGGTGTTGATGATTTCTTTCTCAACTGCTTAATTTGCAAATGCGTCTGATTCGTTTGGCAAAGGGTAAACCCTTTACCTAACAGGAAAAACAGACGACACTTGCAAAAAAATTCTTGAATAACTAATTTTTTTGTCTCAAAAACACAGGTTATGGCCCCTCGTTGGAACCAGCTCGGCGAGCCCGTCCCAATGAGGGATCATAACTTATGTTTTTGAGACAAAAAATGAAAAATAATGAAAATTAATTGGCGATTTTTAGAATATCGCTGGTCGGTTTTGATGTTACGTTGGTAAAGGGTTAATAGCAAAAATTGTCAGATCTATTTCCCCCACAACTGTTTGTACCGTACAGAATGCGTAAATGAAGGGTTCTATAACATGTATCTGCTTATCCTGTTACAAAAAAATGTACTCCAGGTCCTCACTGAGCGCAGATGTCTGGTTCAGAACAAACAATTTTCCCCACAAAAACAAATCTTTATATTTTTTCTTCACAGGTACATAAACATCTGACGAAATAGGTTTTATACGCAATGTCACGATTCACTGGTTTACATTACAAGATAGATGAAATCCCGCCATGGACAACAACTGTTATTCTGGGATTCCAGGTAACACAGGCTTTTGTTTGTTTTTTTGTAAATTACTCTTTTAATGTCAGGTTAATATTTATCGAATAATCACCATCGAATTGTGTCCATTACGGAAATCTCGTCCGCAACACGTCAAAGACACGATTACACGGTTTGGTATTTAAATGAAATTATATATAAACAACCTCAAGTTGAGTGTCTCTGATGTATTTATTTATTGGTGCCTAATGCCACATCAGCAGCTAAGGATATCTCATGGAGTTAACCCTTTACCCAACGTAACGGCCAAAACCGGCCAGCGCTATTCTCAAAAATCGCCAATTAATTTTCATAATTTTTTCATTTTTTGTCTCAAAATTATAGGTTATGACCCCTCATTGGAACGAGCTCGTTCCAATGAGGGGTCATAACCTATGTTTTGGAGACAAAAAATGAAAAAAATTAGTTATTCAAGATTTTTTTTTGCAAGTGTCGTCTGCTTTTCATGTTAAGTAAAGGGTTAAAACGGTAGGAAGTAAAACATGGCATTGTCAATTATGAAGTAAAAAGATTGATTAATATTAGAAAATTATCACAATACAATGTCAAATACAGGAGTAGCTTGGACAAATGCGTGATAATACTAGCTGTGTAGTAAATACCTTATAAGTCAACCTGATGATTTGAGACTTGAAGAGTCTACTTTAAAAGAATAAAAACAGTTTTAAAATTTATTAAAAAGGTTGATTTCTTTAACCCTTCACCTAGCTCAAAATGCAGAAGACACATGCAAACAAAATTCTTGAATAACTAATTGTTTTTCATTTTTTGCGTATAAAATATCTTATGACCCCTCATTGAAACGAGCTCGTTGAGCTCGTTCCAACGAGGGGTCATTAGCTATGTTTCGTCTGAACTTTATAATGGTCGCCCGTGGAAAAATATTTAGAACTGTGATACCCAATGTCTACATGGTATTTGCTATCCGCCTGAAACATTTATCACCTTTCACTTCCTTCTCTGGAGCGTATATATCCTCGTAACTCCACTCCCAGAATTAATAAAAAAAATATAAAAAAAACGACTTACTTAGCTACCGTATCTTTTAATGTAACCTGTGACAGACCATTTTATGCCCTATAGATGACTTGGAATGTATAACATATCTGTTGTAGTTGGCCATAGAATACGTACACTGATAAAATATGTTTATTGCGGCTGCGGGATATCCCAATTTCTACCTCCCAAAAATACAGTATACTAGTGGTACTTGTGTCAGAGAGCGAGGTGGAGCTAGAGAAAATGCTGGCAATTTTGGGGAGATATGGGAACACATGGAGACTTGAGCTAAATGAAAGCAAAAGCAAAGTTATACCAGTGGGTCGTAAAGTGGAACCAACTCGAAAGTGGAGAGTCGGGGGAGGGGATCCTGTATTCCAGAAGGTAACAGAAACTTCTTATTGTAGGAGACATGTGACTACGAGTATTTAGGGGTAAATATAAACATTAAGGGAAGAGGCATCTACCGAAACCACACGAATAAACTAACTGTGAAGGGGGGGGGGGGGGGAGTGGGGGGGGGGGGGGGGGGTCCTTAACGAAATGAAACTGGTAGGAAGAAACAGCTTCAATAAGGTTTTCGTGTGGATAACAATCTGGGAAATGATGGATGTACCAAGTATAATATATAGTAGGGAAGTGATACCTCTAAACCAAATGGATTTAAAGAGCTTGAAAACCCTGCATTTCGATGCAGGCCGATGTATAATTGAGTCGAGTAATACTGCAGCACTGGAAGCAATAAGGGGTGAGCTTGAGTGAATGAGGATTAAGGACAACTATGCTAACATAACTATTGGGTATAATCCTCCCATCAGCAGATGGTGTAAATCAATGTTCCAAAATTTTTGGAATTCAGACAGATAGGTTGAATAGACCAAGTGAGGGAGTTAATAGAGGACTATTCAATGGGGTTCTCGGACTTAGAAGTGACACACACCAGGTGTAAAAGGTCGCCAGAGAAAGAGACATGAGGGATTGTAACCTGAATTGGCTAGAGGGGGTCAAAGCAAATAGGTATTTGGGTGGCCTCCGGGTAAAGAGAAGCCATGTTTCGAAGAGTACCTTGATGGCACCTTTAGGGGTGACTGTTGTACAAGCTGAGGTCGCGGTGCCCGGAGCTTAGGGGAAAATTGAGAAAGACAGTGAAAAGGAGTGCCCAATGTGTAATTCAGGCGTAGTGGAGACCATGGAAGACTTTTTATTAGTATGTTCAAAATACCAGACTAACAGATAAGATTCATCGGGATTATGACGAGGAAGTGCGATAGAAGAATGAAGGGCATGTGGTTAGAGGGTAACACAAAGGAGAGGGTTAGTATGCTTATTGGAGAGATTGGGAAGAAAGAGGCACGGGATGTCATCAAGCAGTTCGCCGCCGAATGTTGAGAGGAGAGAAGAGGCGTGGGGATAAGGAGGCATTTGGGAGAACTGGGATAAACAAGGCCTCCTCACCCGAGAATCGCGACAAATCAGCGGCCGGCCAAAATGTTATTATTATTATTACCACGCGCGGGCAGTGATTACCGGGTAATAAAAATCATCATCAGCAAAATTGTAATTAACGAAACATCGGGTTGTACCTGGTGCTTCATTAATTACATTTTTATGATTATTCCTATAATTAATGTTTGGAATCTTATATTATTGCGCTTGTTGAATATTGCTCAAGTGTGGAAAGTGCCCAGTCCACGGCAGCTGTACTATATGCTACATTTGGATCAGCTTCAACAGCTTTCACGAAATACACTTCGACAATTCTCCTACTTTGGATCCCAAAAATTGCATTGTGTACCTCTGTCTTCCCACATTTAGGAAGGTACCGATCGACTGCTAAATGCTGGTTGCGAATATATTGTTTTAAGACAATAACACGAAATATCTGTGGATAATTGGCTAGCACCTTTACTACGTGATCGTAAACATCATGATTGAATCAAATTTCCCATGAGGAAAGGTATTATGTCTCGATGATGAGAAACAAAGTAAACTTTTTCAGAAAAAGTTATTGCAGATATTGAGTCTGAACATCGTCTTAACCCGTTACCTAACGAATCGCCCGCATCCGTCCGCGTAATATGCAAATTCAGCAGTTGAAAAAATATTATTTTTCAAACAATTTCAACAAAACCATATCATGTGACCCCTCGTTGGAACGAGCTCGTCGAGCTTGTTCCAACGAGTGGTCACATGATATGGTTTTGTTGAAATTTTTTTTGAAAAAATGATTTTTAAAATAATAAATTTTGACACCGTCTGCGTTGGGTAAAGGGTTAACCTATGCTTTTGAGACAAAAAATGAAAACAATTTGTTATTCAAGAATTTTGTCTGCAGGTGTCGTTTGCTTTTCATGTTAAGTAAAGGGTTATACGAAAATGCTGTTCTGATGGTTGGGGTATAAAAAACAGATCGCTGTACTCACATGGCAGTGCCGTGTGCTTTGGAGCGGTTGCTCCGAAGTCGTCGGCTCCTCCGCAGCATCTGGATCTGGTTATTAAGCATTCGAGTCTAGTTATTGAGCATTCGGATCTGGTTATTTGGTGGTTTACCAAACACGACAAGCAGACGACATTTGTTATAATATAAAACGCGGGGATTTTTTTGCCTCGAAACGTAATGGACGGGACGTTGTCGTTCAAATGAGGGACCAACGGCTACGTTTGCGAGGCAAAAATAATAAAGTTTGGTTGACGACGCTTTTTGTGAAGAGTCTTGTCGGATTTGGACGTTACGTAGGGTAAAGGATTAAATTACACATATTATGATTTATTTATTTATTGGGATTTAACGACACTTTCGACTGCCAGGGTCACCTCGTGTCGAACAGTTTTACCGGTGGGGGGAGCCGGAGTACCCGGAGTGAACCACCGAACAACTGCCAAACTCCAATGTAAAGGGTTAACAAGTCCATCCAATATTCCGGTAAAGCGATAGACCATTAATTTCAAATCTTATAATTTGAATAGGAGTATTTGCTTTAACTGTAATGTACCCTGATGAGATGAAGTTGAAGTCTCCGCCATTTATACCACTGCAGTCGTATCAGCGTTTGTGGAGACAGCAACAATTTTATCATTTCAATGTTGGCTCATACATGCGTTCACGTATAGTCAGAAGGAAAACTGATGTGAACAACCTGCATTAATCTAGTATGAACAATTTCGAACATCCCCGGAAGTGAAGGTATGGTCAATGTTCCAACCACCAGCGTTTGACCAACAGCCTAAAACATTTCCGCTTTCGTGCTTGTCCTCACTATTTTGAGTATCCGATGCACATTTTACAGATGGGCTTTCTCAACAGAATTTTGCAACCACACTATATTGCAAAACGAGGTGGCCGTGGAACAATTTTCGGAGTACGAATGAAACGTGCCCGAATGACATGATGCAAACTTTGCCAATGTGATATTGATTTATTGCAGTTCACAGATGAGAAAGACTTGATAATTACAGTACTCCCATATGCTGCTCCTTCCCTCCCCATTCTCTCCTCCCAACACCCAGAAGTGAATTGTTCGATGCTACCCTGTGTTTCTTAATTCTCGATTTCACTGAGCAGTATGCTAACCCTATCCTCTGTATCACCCAGTGACCACCCATCCGTCATTCCCCATCCCACTTCTCCATAAGACTCTCTGTGAATCTCGTTCTGTCACACTGATATTGGGCATGCCTGATCACCATCTTTCTCAGTTCCCCCCTTTGCTACAGAGACTCTCACCTCAGTTTGAACATCAGAGACCCCCAAAGCTACCATCAAGGTACTCCTCAAGTACTGGCCCCCTCTTTATTTAGTTCGCTGCTCAAAGACCACTTTGGTTTTATCCCTTTTCGCCAGTTTTAGTTAAAATCCTCCATGACTCTCTAGTCGACAATCAGTTCACCCCTCCTTAACCACCTCACACTCTTTTAGGTCCAAGATGTCTATTAAATAATTCCCCTTTAACTCACGTGACCAGTCCACTCTGCATGTAGGAATAGGAATTTGAATCTAAATCTAAAATGGTATCAAATGTAGGTCTGTACATGATATAAATGCCTCAGTTTCGCTCTTGGAACACTGATTGTTGCAACATTTTCTCGGAGAAGGGGTGGGATGGGTGTTAGTTCTAACAAGTGCCTCAGAGTCATTATTTGTTTGCCAGTTACAAATACTTTCGTTTGATAGATGGAAAGTACAAAGTTGACAAATAGAAACATCAATAATTTTTTCGTGACGTGACAATTACGAACTGGTGGGATGGCAGAGCTAGATCGTTGAAATAGAAGTGGAAGACGAGTTCTTGGGGAATTAGCGTTTATTTACAGCGACAGTACTCGAACTCCAGATACAGCAGTAGCAAAGGTTCACAAACAATCGGGAGCCTCCGACTGGAACGGACGTGCAGAATGGACCTTCTGGGGCGTCTCCCTAACAGGATAGTCACCAGATAATACAAGAATTGCGTTTATATACATATAAATTACTCAATAGATTAACAAAATCCGCGATGATCGCTACCCCGAGAAAATAATACCGACAAGTAGCTTAGATTAAACAATGGCTGATTAAGGGACGCTTGTCGAAAAAGCTACCGTGGGTTGTTCAGACTTGTTATAAATAAGGTTCTTTTGAAATTAACATCACTCTTTGTAATGTGATATTTGATAGTTTTAGAATTAGAACATAATGAAATACAGAAATGGAGAACATAGTCTTTGAAATGAATCTAATAACATTGAACAATTCATCGAAATTGAAATTGAACTCGTATGCAAATCATCACAACGATCATTTTCCATCCTTGCCATTGAGCCTCGTGTTACTGAGTCCGGATATCAGCTATTTTAGATTGTCGTTTCAAATCGTCTGATGATTAACGACATATACTTTTATAGTTCAATCACACTGAGATGTTGCTAAAGTATCAATATCTTCATAAAGAGATTCAGTTATAATTATTTTGAAAAGTAAGTGTTTGGTGTTCATTTACCCCCTGCACACTGATGTCAAAATATCTAAAGTTCAGGGTGCAAATTTTTCCCATAATGCAACAGGAAATTTAACCAATTCAATCTTGTTTGACAGAGCTCATTGAGCTATGTCAAACAAGATTGAACTGGTTAAATTTCCAGTTGCATTATGGGAAAAATGGCTACTTGAAATTTGGATATTTTGACATCAGAGTGAAGGTAGTTAATCACCACATTGGGAAGTGTGCAGAAATGATTTACCGGAAACGATCATGGAAAACACATACTACTCAAAGTTTGCTAAGCACCAAGTATAGCAAACTACCTGTTTTACGTTTTAGTTGAAATATTGTTATGAAAAGTGTATATATTTTTTATGTAGTTACATTTTTAAAGATTTAAGTACAGAAATTAAGATTTGGTTTGTGTTTGACATTATTTTTTAGCTGTTGAATACGATAACCATGGAAAATGGATATTATTGGTAAAAGAAGAAATTTTTCAAATTTGCCAAACGGTTTACGGAGCGAACTGATCTGGGTTCAAAATCGATCGAGTATGAGACCCATTATTGTTAATTACAGCTTGTCAACGTCTTCTCATGCTCCCAATCATGTTCCAGATGATCGTTTGTGGGATGTTGTTCCATTCTTGGACCAGCATGACACCAAGCTCCTGGATACTTCTTGGTTGGACTGGACGGACTGAAATTGCAAGCTGCAACTCATTCCAGACATGTTCGATTGAGGTCAGGGGATCTTGCTGGCCAGTCCATACGCTCAGTCCCCTCCCTCTTTCAGTACTCCCCGTCTACAGCATGGGCAACATGAGGACGGGCATTATCATCCATCAGAATGAATCTATCACCCACTGCACCTGCATACAATCTGACGTCGGCATCCAGGATCTCATCAATATACCGCTGTGCAGTCAATGTAACACGGTCAAGAACACAGAGGTCTGTGCGTCCATCCAGGCTGATGCCACCCCAGACCATTATTGACCTTCCACCATAGTGGTCATTCTCAGCAATGTTGGCTGCATGGAATCGCTCCCCTTGTCTTCTCCATACCCTAGAACGCCTATCTGTGTTGTCTAGGCAGTACCTTGACTCATCTGTAAAAAGGACCGGTCGCCAATCTTCGCTGGTCCATCCAACGTGATCCATGGCCCATTCATATCGTGCCTGGTGGTGGTTCTGGGACAGCGGAATGCGAATACATGGTCTTCTCGATTGGAGCCCACCTTCGTGCAACCTTGCCCGGATAGTTTGCGTCGGAACATTTACCCCGGATGCATTCTGAAGGTCACTGTAAAGCTGGGGTGCTGTATCAAAGCGGTTCCTACGGGCCTGAATGATCAAAAACCGGTCTTCAGCTGCAGATGTTGCTCTGTCACTGTCACCACCATGTCGTCTGACTGGTGTGTCTTACTGCTGAAATCTTGCCCAGGCTCTGGTGATCACCGTGTGGTGATCACCAAGGGCTTCACCAACCTGACGTCGGGTAGCACCTTGTTCCCCCATCCCTATAGCCCGCCACATTTCTGCTTCAGACAAATGTCTTCTTACATTTGCATTCGCCATATTCAATCATTAAATCACAAGAGTTTGTGTTGAAATGAAGACTGAATACCCTATACATCTCATGTACATGTCGACAGTACATGAAAACATCATGAAAATCAAGGGGTACATGCTTTCCATGACTGTCACGAAAAGTCTGCTGTCAAGAGAGCTAATGTAAACACTGGGGACCATCTCAATACATTCCTCAATCATATCCACCAAACATATCGCAAATGTGTGACAAGAAAATTTCACAATGATGTGTCAGATATGTGGTGCTTAGCAAACTTTGAGTTACGGCAACGCAGAAGCGCCACGTATTGTTGTGATAGTAATCTGTTTAAACATATTAGTAATCCGTTTAAACCGAACAGATTACTATCACAACACGTGGCGCATATACGTTGCCATATTGAGTAGTATATTTGATTCCCATTTTCCACGGCATAATCGACTACAATCCTGTGGTGAGTTAGGCGGAAGAGGTTGCGTGTCTTTTTGTGAGCTGTTCGAACACATTGTTCAAACTCAGCGGTACTAAAACTTGAACCGCTCAAATCGGCTTTAATTTTCGGATTGTTCCTCTTTACAATTAATCTTGGTGATAATTGCACAGTTGAGCACCCTTATATTCCCAGTATATCATAGATCTTTTGACTTTCCGCTGACGTTTGAAGAATGCCAACAGAAGATCTGCTATGCCGCACGGGGTGGAGATGAATTAGGCTGCGTCATACTGTATAACGACAATGTTAAAAGCTAAAAATAAATAAATAAATGAATAAAAAATAAAATAAAATAACATAAAAAATTAATAAAGCCGATCGGTAATACTGTGAACTGCTAGCGTTTGAGGAGTTTCACAGTCAATTGTAATAGCATAATTATATTTAATACAGTATAGTTGTACATTTTTACGGGAGTAGTGCATTGAACATATGTATATAATTCTTTTATAGCAATACCTGGTACTACTGAGTTCGACGTTACCGACGCCCGGAATTATTGCTTCCATCATATGCGCTGAGACGAATCCTGTGATTATGAGTGAGCTGTTGGGAAACATACTTATTGCAAGTGGGTTGGCGACCCTTGTCCAAGATATAGTTGGAACAAGGTACTTATTTATCACACTACTCGAACAGTCTTTATTTCCAATTATCCAGATGTGGTACATCACAAATGAGAAATATTGGTTATTACCACCACCTGAGCTTCAGAGATGTTGAATTGAAGTGGAGTCCTCGTCTCTGGGCGCATATCGACGAGTCCGCTAGGACCCGGATATATGACCCAAATGCGAGATCGAGACTTCAATACACCATCTCGGAAACCCACTTGGTAATAATCAATTTTATTTACAATATTTCTCCCTTTCTGGACTTGTTCACATATATTTTGAAATTCCTTCAGCGTCTATGAATTTTTATGAATGACGAAAATAACGTCTTGGTATTACGTTCTTGAACAGTGCATAACGTAATCCTTATTCGTTGTTTCACTTGTACTATAATCACCGATGTTTATGATAGTGTTTCAGCTGTCGCTTTCTTTGTCTTATTTTTTAATGTTAACGCATGGCAGACCTATATGAAAATATCATGGCAAAAAATGATCTGGTCTAATCTATTTCGCTGAGTTCGTGATTTATTTATCTTTTAATTACTTTATCAAAACCCAATACGGTAGCCTCGACATATTTTATCAGTTTTCGACGAGTGCAGCTGAAAACAACCTCTCTCATTCTGAATCGAATGATCGTTCGTTTGGTTGCTAACCTCAATGCAGATTTGTATTTTGTTTAGATGTTTTAATTTGTATTGGGTGAAATACGTCCTTGTAGGGTAAATTGTCTATATCTATATACAAAACAAATCTTCTTAAATCGCTGTCTATTGATACATTTAGCATGTGCAATGTCCATTCTACCCGCAAATGTTTACATCTTTATCCCCATGTGGTTACATTTTCATGAAAGGGGAAAGTGCACAGTCTTTCAACAGAAAGAAACACGAATACCAAATCCCAACACTAAAACAGTGAAAAGGAGTACCAGATGTGTAATTTAGGCGTGGTGGAGACCCTGGAACACTTTCTTCTAGAATACCCAAACTACCAGTCTAAAAGAATAATATTCACTGGGAGTATAATGGGGAAGTGGGATGGGAGAATGAAGGACATGTGGTTAGTGAGTGACTCAAGGGAGAGGGTTAATATGCTAATCGGAGAGATTGGGAAGAAAGGGGCAAGGGATGTCATCAAGCAGTTCGCCTCCGAGTGTTGGGAGGAGACACGAAGCGTGGGACTTGGGAGGCAGTTGGGAGCACAGTGGTAACCAAGGCATTCCCGCCCAAGAAGAACCGCGACAAATCAGCGGCCGGCCAAAGTGTTTTTATGATTATATTATTATGGGGCTGTGGGATTAAATTATTAAACATTCCTTCTGCAGAGAGAAAATGAACACCGAGTTCCAATACTCCACGAGGCATTAGGATTACATTATTACTGAGCCTCCCAACTAATACAAAATAGACTCGAAAACTTTCCTGTAAATAGTGTTATGAATGACAGTACAAGTCCTGAATATAACCCGCGAGCGATTATCTAGGTCATGTGGAGGTAACTTCCATTCTGAAATTCGCGAACGATCGTCAGACTACGATAAATAATGCAATATAAATAAAATTCCTAATCCCACACATTTTGACGGTCAGACTTTCTTCATGGACTAACTCCACTCAAAAAGGTCGCACAGTGAATTCACATGTGTATTGAGTCGCATACTGTGTACATTTTAACAGCATCTCTGCTAAAATAAATAGTAACAACTACCACGCGATCTCGCTACGGCGAGATCGCGCGTTAGTTGTGGCGGAAATTCTGCGAAGACGTAAACGACATGGCTGCCATAGTAAAATCAGAGAAGACGGAAACGTACCACAGCCCTTTTTCTATAGGTGACTCGGGGGGGGGGGGGGGGGGGGGGGTAGAAAATTTCCAGACGTCATGTCTCATTTTTCGGTTCAGCCCTTTTTACACCCACCCACCCACCACCTTGTGCAATTTTTCTACTGCCATTTTCAGAGACCCACCCCCGCTTTCCCATTGAAATTACGAATTGTTTTGACAAACATCACAATAGGTATGGGAAGGAGTGTAGTTCGCTGATTAGTTTGATTCCATCAGTGATTCCAGGTTCTTGTTGCAACTTTTTATTACACAGAAAGGTTAGGTTCACTTCCTGTTTGCAAAATGAGGCTTCCGAAATCTTAAAAAACCTCATCCAGAACAGCTCAATGTCCATAAAAGTATGAATAATGGCCTAAGATATGCCCAACCCCATTTTCCCCTGATTTGACGTAAATAAAATATGTTTAAATTATTCCGCTGATGTGAACCACAACAGTAAGCTAAAAATGACAAAAAAATTCAATCCATTCCGATCCATTCTGATCCATTTTTTTATTTTTTACTTGATTCTGGCAGGAGACTGAATGTTTGATTCCATAAGTGACTCCAAGTACTAACCTTGTTAGTGTGGTGTATTTATTGTTTGTTTGTTTTTGCCTAATTCTCAATTAAAAATCAGTTGAAAACGATGTTTGTCAATTTTCCAAAATCTCAAGTTACCAATGACACATATGGTAAAGTTTAAATACACAATAATAGCAAGTTATATACTGAATATACAGATTTCACCTCATATTAACACCTATAAAGGCCCCGTGTGTTGCAGTTTACCTCTTGGGGTTGATTTACAGCATCATCTCAGCGGTTTGGAACATAAATAATGATATATTGCATAAAATTATGAAACAATGCAAAATTTGAGAACGACGTTTCTAGCGCACCTATGAGACCCACTCACCCCACACATAACGTCTCACAAATGTTTGCCCCCCCCCCCCCCCCCCGGGTGACCACTATGTTTTTGGCGTAACCTGCTAATGGGTTAAGATCTAATCTTTTTTCCCGGCCGATAACACCATTTAGGAATATAGAGTAGAAATGGTTAATAATCTGTCCTCTGGTGTAGATATATACTGTCGATATTAAATTCGAAAATCAGTTGTGTTCGTTTTAAGAATTCGTTAGAACCTTCTTCAACCAAACTAACTTTTAAGAGAGTTGCTTCCTTTTGTAGTTAACAATTTGGTAATTTGAGCACATCCACTGCAGAATGAAATCAAACTAGTTCTTCATTTCTTCATAAACGCCGACAGGAGTAGAGGGTTATAATTTTAGGACGAAATAAGTGGAACTAATTAAATATTAATATTGGAAATAATTCATTGATTACATTATCAGAAACAAATAACTGCATTGTGTAAAACTCGGCTTGCTGGTTAAGCATGAAGTAATTGTGATATCAGAATGTTATTTGTCCCTGATCCATCAGTTGTAAATCACATGAATTTATTTATCTCTAAATTCCATTCTCATCTGTACTGAAGACGAATTAAATGTATTTTATTTTTGTTCCTTTTTCTTTTCTTCTTTTTATGTCCGTTTTTTGCCACGCTTGTCTGAATCTACGTACCCCGATTTTGTTAATTTTTTGTCTCCTTCTAAATTCATATCTTCCACTGGAACAGTAATGCCTCGATGTAATGTTGTTTAAATTGGTCTAATATGGGCACAACGTGTGAAATATAGACTTTCACCCCACCGACGACTGACTCGTGCTCTGTTTGGTGTAAGAAAATATGAAAGAGATAAAAACTGAAACGATACAATTTTATGGCCTCTAAGTACAATCGTATAGAAGTTCACGAATGGGTAATATTGTCACGATTTCACAGCGTTGTTGAGATAAAACAATGTTTTTTGGTCACAGTGTAATGAGCGCTTCTCTGAAGATTGCTACTGTTGACAAAGTATTTCACCTGATTTTTGATTATGTCACGAGTACCATGTTCCTCAGGTGTGGCCCAGGTAAATCATTCTATAAATGATTTGCAATATTTATCAGAACATACCATCTCTCAAATATCACAGCAAAAGCCTAACTTTTAACACAATAAAAGTTCAACCCACGGCTCTCAAATATAAGATACGTATAATCATCACAGCATAAAGCCTTGTGAGCTCAGTTCATTTCTGAAACCAATTACATGTCAGCTGTATTCACGGCGTAAATGCCCAGTAACACAATCCACAGCATAAAGCCATGTATATAATTGAATTCACAGCCTAAAGCCTGTAGCACATCGAACATCCAATTCACAGCCTAAATTCTGGCACACATGGTTGATTTTACAACACAAAGCCTGTGTCCATTAATTGAATTCACAGCCTAACGCCTGTACCAATTAAATGTATTCACGGCCCAAAGTCTAACACATCGAATTCACAACCTAAAGCCCGATACACATGATTGATTTTACAACACAAAGACTGTATCCATTAATTGAATTCCCGGCCTAACGCTTGTACCAATTAAATGAATTCACAGCGTAAAGTCTGTAACACATCGAATTCACAGCCTAAAGCCTGATACACATGATTGATTTTACAACACCGAGACTGTATCCATTAATTGAATTCACAGCCTAACGCTTGTACCCATTAATTTGATTCACAGCCTAAAGCCTGCAACACATGAATTCACAGCCTAAAGCCTGATACACATGGAATTCACAGCCTAAAGCCTAATACACATGGTTGATTTTACAACACAAAGACTATGTCCGTTAATTGAATTCACAGCCTATCGCCTGTCAGATAATTGAATTCACAGCCTAAAGCCTATATCCATTAATTGAATTCACAGAATAGAGCCTGCTACACTTTATCACAGCATACGCCTATATCTTGCTCGTGGAGATTTTCACTTCGAGCCACTAGGGTGTTCTCACATCATAGACAGTTACATCTGCATCACATCTGTCAGCTGCCACCGCATTCCCTTAGAGGCCATGTGAAACAATTGAAGCGATACCAGGTTCCCCAGAAATATTCCGTAAAGTACTGATCAGAATTTAATCTAAATTTGACAAGGAAATATCCCTCTCGTGGCAAGTGAAGGCAATGTGACCGGATCGAAGAGCAATACGGACCTGATTACCCCACCAGACCGCCCACATTCTCACAGTTTTTTTTTTCTAAATCAATAATCAAACTTCCGAGCTCGCAACCACGTTATTTATATTTTAAGTACTTTAAATGTAATAACATTAAGGTGCTATATAAGTAATGGAATTTTGTTGATTTTGAAAATTCTCAGCTCTGATATTCCTTAAATTCAAATTAAATATACATAAATTATACAGCAAAATGAGGATTGAGATGCATAGAACACGAAACACATGTGTAATCAACTCATAGAATCGACCGTAGGCACCACTGGTTCCTGGAAGGCTGCTTCCATATTCGTACCAGAACTGATAATTTAATAATATTTCACGAGAACAACTTGTGGTCAAATGTGCTTTACATATCCAAGAACAAAGCTAGGGTATCAAAATTCTTCAAAACACAGCGACAGAGCTGCATGGGGGTAAATTCCCAAACCTTCGCTTTTGTTTACATATAAATTTACTTTCGATTTCCGGTCGTCGTCATCGGACGGAAAAAGCATCGAAAAACAACGCTGTCTAAAATCAAATAATGAGAAAGATCGCCTTAATACAGTATACTATTGTTATTCAGAGACTGCACAGTTGCCATATTCAATGCAAGGTATCATGATACCTGTTGAAATTTCTCAGAATTACGATTTTGTTTTTCGATGGAAATTCGTGGTATCGAGTGATTTGCGCATGTCTGTCGAACACGGAAACCATCCTCAATAAAAAATGCAGACAGCGTTGCCCTTTTCCCAAATGCAGTCCTATCGCTCTATTCGAAAGTGTTTTGAATGCCTAGCTTTGTTCTTGGATATGTGAAGCACATTTGGCCACGAGTTGTTCTCGCGAAATATTATTTTATGATCAGTTCTGGTACGAATACGGTAGCAGACTTCCAGGAACCAGCGGTGCCTGCTGTCAACTCTATGAATTGATTACATATGTGTTTCGTGTTCTATAAATCCCAACCTTCATTTTGATGTATAATTTGTGTATATTTAATCTGAATTTAAGGGCCTATATAAGTAATGAAATTTTGTTTATTTTGAAAATTCTCACCTCTGATATTCCTTCAATTCAAATTAAATATACACAAAATGTACAGCAAAATGAAGGTTGGGAGGTATAGAACACGAAACACACGTGTAATCAACTCATAGAGTCGACTGTAGGCACCACTGGTTCCTGGAAGTCTGCTGCCGTATTCGCACCAGAACTGATAATTTAATAATATTCCAAGAAAACAACTTGTGGCCAAATGTGCTTTATATATCCAAGAACAAAGCTAGGGGATAAATATTCTTCAAAACACGGCGACAGAGCTGCATTGGGGAAAATTCCAAAGCCTTTGCTTTTTTTACGTTTGAGTATACTTTCGATTTCCGGTCGACGTCATCGGACAGAAAAAGCATGTAAAAACAACGCCGTCTAAAATCAAATAATGAAAAAGATCGCCTTCATACAGTATACTGTTATTAGATAGAGATTGCACAGTTGCCATATTCAATGCAAGGTATCATGATTAGGGGATAAAAATTCTTCAAAACACGGCGACAGAGTTGCATTGGGGAAAATTCCAAAGCCTTTGCTTTTGTTTACGTATGAGTATACTTTCGATTTCCGGTCGACGTCATCGGACAGAAAAAGCATGTACAAACAACGCCGTCTAAAATCAAATAATGAAAAAGATCGCCTTTATACAGTATACTGTTATTAGATAGAGATTGCACAGTTGCCATATTCAATGCAAGATATCATGATACCTGTTGAAATTTCTTAGAATTACGATTTTGTTTTTTGATGGAAATTCGTGGTGACGAGTGATTTGCGCATGTCTGTCGAGCATGGGAACCATCTTCAATAAAAAATGCAGACAGTGTTGTCCTTTTCCAAAATGCAGACCTATTGCTGTATTAGAAAGTGTTTTGAATGCCTAGCTTTGTTCTTGGATATATGAAGCACATTTGGCCACAAGTTGTTCTGATGAAATATTATTTTATTATCAGTTCTGGTGCGAATACAGTAGCAGACTTCCAGGAACCAGTGGTGCCTACAGTCGACTCTACGAGTTGATTACATATGTGTTTCGTGTTCTATACATCCCAACCTTCATTGTGATGTATAATTTGTGTATATTTAATCTGAATTTAAGGAATATGAGAGGTGAGAATTTCAAAATAAACAAAATTCCATTACTTATTTTGGCCCTTAAATTACAAATCCCGTGAAAAAATATCGAGACGCGGCATTAATATCGTACATTGTTCAATTATCCGCGTAAAATAAATAGATAAATATGTAAATGAATGAACGAAATAATGTCGAATAAATAATGAATTAATATGGAATTACTCACAGAAAGTCACATTCCAAAGCTCAGCAATATTATACTACAATAATAAAAATGAAAATCAATCACAATTCCCTCAAGCGTTTTTCACGGGTCGCCAGGCACACAAACAAGAATTTCCAATACTATCATTGACTGTCCAATATTTATAACAACGGACCACACTTTGCACGCACGAAGTCACACGATTTACCTTGAAATAGTGTTTCGGTGTTAGAAACATATCTGTTCACAACTTAACCCTATGACTTCCATACAACTCTAACTTATATTATTTGTACACCAGAACAAATCCTAACCCTGCAACTTCCGTGACCTCTACAACGTTTTTTTATATTTAAACTGATGTTAACTAAACTAAATTATAACGATCATTCCTTTTAATTAAACTAAACTTTTTTATTTAAACTGATGTACTAAAATGTACAAAATGATCATTGTCATACATTTTGTGACAAATATTCTCCCCATTACAAACAAAAACCCTACTGGAATGTAAATTATATACTACTCAAAGTTTGCTAAGCACCAAATATTTGACACATCATTGTGAAATTTGCTTGTGACATATTTGCGATATTTTTGATGGATATGATTGAGAAATGTATTGAGATGGTCCCCAGTGTTTACATTAGCTCTCATGCGAGGCAGACTTTTCATGACAGTAATGGAAAGCATGTGCCCCTTGATTTTCATGATGTTTTCGTGTATTGCCTACATGTACATGACATGTGTAGGGTATTCAATCTTCATTTTAACACAAACCCTTGTGATTTAATGATTGAATGTATGGTGTGCATCATATGGTGATCACCAGAGCCTGGGCAAGATTTCAGCAGTATGGCACACCAGTAAGACGGCATGGTGGTGGCAGAGACAGGGCAGCATCTGCAGCTGAAGACCGGCTTTTGATCATTCAGGGCAGTAGGAACCGCTTTGCCACAGCAACCCAGCTTCGCAGTGACCTTCAGAATGCATCCGGGGTAAATGTTTCTACGCAGACTATTCGGGCAAGGTTGCACGAGGGTGGTCTCCGATCCAGAAGACCATGTATTCGCATTCCGCTGCCCCAGAACCACCGCCAGGCACGATATGAATGGGCCATGGACCACGTTGGATGGACCAGAGAAGATTGGCGACCTGTCCTTTTTACAGATGAGTCAAGGTACTGCCTAGACCACACAGATGATAGGCGTTCTAAGGTACGGAGAAGACCAGGAGAGCGATTCCATGCAGCCAACATTGCTGAGCATGATCGCTATGGTGGAGGGTCAATCATGGTCTGGGGCGGCATCAGCAGGAATAGACGTACAGAGCGCTGTGTCCTTGAACGTGGTACATTGACTGCACAGCGGCATATTGATGAGATCCTGGATGTCCACGTCAGATTGTATGCAAGTGCAGTGGGTGATAGATTCATTCTGATGGACGGTAATGCCCGTCCTCATGTTGCCTATGCTGTTGGAAAGTACCGACAGAGGGATGGGATTGAGCGTATGGACTGGCCAGCAAGATCCCCTGACCTCAATCCAATAGAACATGTCTGGAATGAGTTGCAGCTTGCAATTTCAGCCCGTCCAGTCCAGCCAAGAAGTGTCCAGGGGCTTGGTACCATGCTGGTCCAAGAATAAACAACATCCCACAAAGGACCACCAGGAACCTGATTGGGAGCATGAGAGGCGTTGTCAAGCTGTAATTAACAGTAATGGGTCTCAAAGTCGATATTGAACCCATACCAGTTCGCTCCATCAACTTTTTGGCAAATTGAAAAATTTCCTCTTTTACCAATAATATCCATTTTTCATGGTTATTGTATTCAAAAGCTAAAAAATAATGTCAAACACAAATAAAATCTTAATTGCTGTACTTAAGTTATTAAAGATATAATTAAATAAAAAATATGTACAATTTTCATCACAATATTTCAACTAAAACGTAGAGCAGATAGTTGGATATACTTGGTGCTTAGCAAAATTTAAGTAGTTTATAAACAATCAGTAACGTGAAATCTAGTACACTCGCCGTTCTGTAATAAAGCAATGGCACTAACACTGACGTTTCGGATAATAGTGAGGTGGAGTGTCGTAAAATCTAAGCAGAAGTTTCTAATGAAGTTTATTGACTAGAAACGCGTGCTTCGGTGAAAGTCTTGCGCAGTAAATGTTAATGATGTTCAATAAATTTACTTTTATTTCCCAGGTTTCAAGGGAGTTAAATTTAAGGGATAACAGAATAATTACAGATTAAATCACAATTTCCCGTTATTGCTTTCGCAGTGTGTGGCACTTCCCTTATGAAAATTCACCCAGGCTCTGCCTAAAGTATGAGGGTATTACTTTGGGCAGTACCATGGTCAGTTTTCATAAGGGATCTTAATCCGTGGCATTCTTTTTATTCGACGTGTATCTACATTCCGTGTTCATGAGATTTACTCAATAAAACACCGCTAAGCGCGGTGACGGTTGTTTTCTACCATTTACCTAACACAATTAGAAGATTCTTGGCAAAATGTTTAGTAGACCGCCGCCAAATGCCAACTTTCTGCCCAAACTCAAGGTCGCTTCCAGAGGTTTTCTTCTGTTGTTTCTGATGGGGGACATCTCCTGATTTAGAAAAGATTTACTGGACGTCTGATAGCATTGAGCAATTTGAGATATTCGTCACAGAAAACGCGTACCCAATTTGAATTCGCATGGTTAGCCCAGGTGCTGAAATTCTCATATATAATCGGCATTTACTGGAACAAATCTAAAAGTTTTACTCATAGACACAAATGGCATTATACAATGCACAAGTAAGTGCATATTCGCCCAAAACTTGCTATATATAAGTGATCATGACTTCTTTTCACCTTCTCGATTTATATAAGAAATGGTCGTTTGTTTCTGTCTATTTCTTGAGTTATGAACCCCAAAAAACAAAGACCAAACTAGAAATAGACAGAAACAAAAACGGCCATTCCTTATAATTAAACTTGAGGGGCAATAACGTTAAACACTCTACTTTGCAGAGTTAAAATAAAAAACAGGTCGCACCATTCTTCCTAGTGATAACTGAATAAAAAGGCATAGTTTTCTAAAATTCTGTTTGAAATAACGACACATTTCACTGAAACATGTTCTTGTGTCATTAAAAATTTTATTAACCAATGAATTGCGTAAGTTAAAAGGAACGTCATAGGCCACACCCAAACAAAACATCAATCTCTTTTTCCACTTGACGTGAAGGTGCTCTCACTCAAAGCAACACTGAGTTAAATTTAATTCTGATTTTGACCATTTCCTGAGAAACTGAAAAAACAGTTTGTAAATGTAGAGTTGGATATAAACCCAGATGACATGAAGTTGGTTGAACGTTGTCTCAGAAAGAGTTCTTTCAGGCTATTTGAAAATTGGAAAGTTTTGTTCGCGCGAGTTTCGTTTGTGGATTATTATGGCCGGCCATTTTTTACGTTTGATTTGATTTTGGGTAAAACGATGAACGCAGACTATCACCAATTGTGTCTAAACAAATTGAACATGGATAAAAAAGAATGATAAGGATTTCCTTGTTTATTAAATTTTATTTTGAAAGTCTTTTTAATATTATGAGATGAATATTAATTACTTTTCATGTTGAAACAATTAGAGCGTGCAGGGGTTCTTTTCCATTCACACCGTGCAACGTAATTTGTACGACAGACATTGGGGGCGTGGTTTAGGGCGGGCCCAAATGCGTTTTTTTCGGTTCAACGTGTTATGAAAAGAAAAAAAGAAATACTTTAGCCAATCATTTTGCCTGAAAATGCATTAAAAGAAAAAAAAGTTTAATTATATTGATTTGAAATCAAGTTGAATTTTAAATATTTTTCTATTGACGATCGATGTGAGTTTGACGACAAAGCTTGCCTTATTCTTTTGTCATTTTATTTTTCTTTAGTCCGGCATTATTTGAATTTTTCTGTCGGTTTACGTGCGGAATCTACCATGGCCGATTTTTGCTTTTTCTCACCGAAATACGGATGAGAAGTTGTTAGGATAAATGCGCGTCTGATAAACGTGGGATCGAAGCGAATCGAGAACACAATCAGATGCAGCAAACTGTACAATGATGGTCTGCATGTAGATTTGCAATCGCAGCTAGATTTGGATGCCAATTTGGTCTTCACAAGTCACAAATATGTTGTTGAGAGATATGTTCACCCGAAAAGTGTGAGACAAGCTACATCAGAGATATTCCCATCGAGGCGGATGCACCACCCGAGAAAAGATCTTGGCGATGTCAGGCACAAATTGCGTTTGATTTCAAACGACTCTTTCTATTTTGAGGTTGCAATTGTAATGTGACAAAAAACCCTTAAAACCTGGCAAGGTGGATGGAGGCTTATATTTTCCGTCAAGTAGTGAATCCTGGAACCAGCAGTAGTTCATCACAAAAGGATGACATACTCCTGGTTTATGAACAGCGAAAAGATAAATGGAGGTTGGGGGAGGCAGGTTACGTGTGACATGAGTGATTTGCATGCGGCAGACGCTTGTTATCACTCGGTCTGTAGAGGAACATTTATGAGTCCAAGATCTGAATCAACAGATTCAAAACGCGATGACGAAACTTTGAAATCAGAGGTTGCTTTCATGAGAGATGACCAATCCCTTACTTGAAATTCGGTCGACCTGTTCAAATTGTATTGCGAGCATTGGGGTACTGGTATTTCCCGTGAAGTGTTTGTTGCTACGCTTGTTAGTCCTTTCCGCGCCAGGGATAGCCACGATTTTCGCGGATAGATCGATATATGGATCGATTCTACGTATTACACGAGATCCAGATGACTGTGATGCCGAGAGCGCAATGAAAGTATTGAAGAAAACTATATGCGCCGAAATATAGGAGATGGATATAGATCGAAACATTTATGATCTGGAGCTCAACTTTGACAAAGTATCAGAGTTTTCAAGCGGGACGTTGTTGGCTTTTTTGGGGGAAGCTTGTCACCGAAATTAGACCACACCCTACTCGGGATGCTAATTAGCAACATTGTAACATTAATGGTACGTGTGATACCAACAATACAAATAGGTCTTGCTGCTATGATGAGGGATTCTAAAGACTCGTAAAACGATGCATGACTTCGGAGTAACAATGCTCTATGATGAATTGTTGCGTTTCAAGAAATCGGCAGCAAACACGGTAGCTCGCAATGTGGACATGACTTCATACCAATATCTAATTCTGACGTTGGGCAAATACAGGTAGTGGTAGATAATTTCGATGCCTACAATGCGTCTCAGAATGGAAAACTGGTTTGTGAACTGAACCAAATAGTACGTCCCAGTCGCAACACAGTCGGCTCCCGCGATTTAACCCTTTACCTAACGTAACGGCCAAAACCGGCCAGCGCTATTCTCAAAAATCGCCAATTAATTTTCATTATTTGTTTCATTTTTTGTCTCAAAAACATAGGTTATGACCCTTCGTTGGAACGAGCTCGTCGAGCTCGTTCCAACGAGGGGTCATAACCTATGCTTTTGAGACAAAAAATGAAAAAAATTAGTTATTCAAGAATTATTTTTGCAAGTGTCGTCTGCTTTTCAGGTTAGGTAAAGGGTTAAAATGCCTGAAATGTCAGAGACTATTGACTATTAGTTGGTTGTTGTTCGTTATCACGGACCGAAACGATCGGATATGTCTATTTCTCACGCAAAAAGGTTCATCCCGTCGCTCCAGATTCATAGCCATTCGGAAATGTCAACTCGATGGGTCACAGAGACCGATTTTGCATTCTTCAGATATGTTCTGCAAAAGGAAAGTTGTCAAGAATTTAACGGTTATAACACTCGTTCGTATATCCCGTGAGTCTGTAATGTTCCCTGAATATCGCACTAGAGCCGAATTGATCGACATGACACCGGCCGATCCCGAAACTATTGCCGCTGATATGACGATGTCACCTAAAACGTGGATTTTTCGAATTGCTCAAGGCTGATAGACGTACAGTAATCTTTTTCGTAGTCAGGAGATGTTACTCTTTCATATTCCAGAGACAAAAAGACTCTGGACGCCACTTTGAGGTCCAGTGCCTGACTATAGGAAAAGTTTTAACACCAAATATCTGGGTACAAAATTCATGCCAGCGTTTTTGAAGGGGACAAGTGGAATAATGTATGCTATACAGCCAATGCTAATGACGAACAGACATCTAATCAATAAAAGGCACTAATCTGTATAATCTGATCAACTACTGTCAACTTCTTACGAAGGTACCCCACATCTAAACATAAGTTAAGGCCTAACCACCCAAGCCTGGAATAATGCTATCACAACTTGCGTTCTGCTGTGTTCTTTGTTCACTTGAAAACGAGTATGTTAAAGCATGTCTTTGCATTCATTTTTTTAATACTATACAGTTTTGGGTGCAGGATTCTGAGTTTGAGGGGGTTTCAATCATGGTTCGGGATGCGAAGCATCCCTCGTCGCACGTACCACAGCGTTGGGAGCGAGTAAGAGAAGAGGTGTCCCACTGTTAGTGAAGTCTGCCCCCACCGGGAACATTTTGGAAAATGTAAGGTTTATGTCACCGTCCGGTGGTTTCTTCGCGGGAACACCAACTGTATGGTCTTATACACGTTAACACATGAAAATCCGTTTTCTTAGATGCATGACTAAGTTTGATTTTTCTTAATTGCATCTTTTTCTCATGTTATGTTGCTACAAAATACTATCATTTATATCTGTCTTTGAGATTATTGTTAAATACACTTTTTTCTTTCAGACTGCCGATTATACAATGTCCCAGTTACGCATTTATCGTTCCTATGCTAGCGTTAGTACAAGTAGATGCATGGAAGTGTCCGACCCTAACCACTGGTATGAAAATACAAATATTAATTAAAGTTGATATGGTATTAGCCTAGATATCCGATTGATGTATTAATAGATATATTAGAACGGGTGTTGTTTTTCATCCTTATACGTGAATTGTTTAAAGAAGTGACTCGGAAAGAGTTGATTTATGGTACTTTTTATTATTTTATTTTTGTATTAATGATAAAAAGGCATTTACCCTTTTAACACGAAAAATAGATTTTTATTATTATTATTATTACCATTATTTCGTGGTGTTTATGACAAGATCATGACTGCAACACAAGAAGAAATTCAAATTTAGCCAATTGTTTGTGTGCTTCCCACTTTAGCCTTTTACTAAAGGTAATTGGCATATCCTACCAGAGCTGTTCACAAAAATCGTCACTCAGATTTTAATGTTATTTTCAATGTTTGCCTCCAAAATAATTCGATCATATTTTGTCGTTATAAATTAAACAGTCGAATAAGTAAAATGAAACAATAGGTAGGCACATAGAACACATTGGAACTCGGGGGACGATATGCCAACAAACTACTGTTTACTCGTTTCCTTAACGCCACAAGGGATGTAACTCTATCTGTTGTCTTCTGCGCTTGTAAAAACAAAACATTTGCGGAGCATGAGAAAGGCGTCCGCAAATTTATTTCCACTATGTTTCTAATATGTTTCAAACGGGACAAAAACCTTATCTCCTCCGACATGTATGGTATATGGAGATTTAATACGTGAATATCTCATTTAAACGCCCCGCCTGCGGCTCGGTGTTTAAAAACCGACATCCAGGTATTAAATCTCCATATACCATACAAGTTGGCGGAGATAACTTATATTCTCTTATGACTTCAAGTCGAGATGTGAAAATTCAAAAGGGATATTCTTCACGAAAATCATTGCTCAGTAGGTGAAGTTTTCGTCATTGCTCAGTAGGTGAATCCATTCTTGTGAGTGACAAGCCAAACAGACGACGTTACACTGTTGCATGTGAGAAGATGCTAAATTCAATTACCGACCGAAATGTAAGAGTAAGTAACAACGATTTGCAACATAGTGTTATACATCGTGTCAGAGCCTTATTATCGAACAAAGACAAATAATACTTAAACTTCGTCCATTGTCCAAAGTGAAACAAAACAGTGACTGAACGTAATTTTGACGGCACGATTCGTTGGCTGTAGTGTTGCCAGTATTTGTATTTATTTTGTAGCGAAGATCATATTAGAAAAATCGTGAGTTATCGAGATTATGACCACAAGCGAAAAAGCGCAACATCATTTATTCAGAATTAATCCACCAACGAATCGATTGATATTTAGCTTATTTTTGTGTGCTATTTTATTATCCCCTTACATAATAACATGAAAAGCAGACGACACTTGCTAACAAAATTCTTCAATAACTATTTTTTTTCATTTTTATCTCAAAAACGTAGGTTATGACTCCTCTTTGGAACTTCGTTCCAAAGAGGGGGACATAACCTATCTTTTTGAGACAAAAAATAAAAAAAATAATGAAAATTAATTGGGAATTTTTGTGAATAGCGCTAGTCGGTTTTGGTCGTTACGTTGGGTAAAGGGTTAAGTACCTTCTTATAAGACAGCGGAAAATGTGTACCAAATAGTTTTCGATATCGAGTGCCACGATATATATAATAGAATTTCGCCCCGGAAGTGACATGCACTGCAGTTTTGTTCTGTATCACTGCACTACGTGTTTTAATTGAAGATGAAATGCGTTAAACCTTCGCGAGGCATATAATAAAATGATTCCTGTGGTTTTTGAGTACCCACTCAAACACAGTAGATATACTCTTTATTTTGAGAGTCCCTAATTTCATCAGCGTGTACTTTTTTATTGCAGGTGGCAGCTTTGGTAATATAACCTCCAACGATACAATGTTGAAGGAAGAAACAACATCGCGCATGCAGATGGTAAGTTCTGTATCTCTAAACACACCAGAAACAAATCTTTGTATGTAATTTCATCGATAGTAGCAGGAGAGGGATGGGTCAACTCTTTTCTTTTGGGGTGGGGAGGCACCAGATGTGACGCCAAAGTCACATGATCCAGTTACGCATGTTGGTTTGTCGTAATAGCCCGTTTGAGCAGCACTGTGACGACGTCACCACAACACGCTGAGTGTGCCGAAGTATGCTTGTGTGTTAGTGCATAATGCGCGCGCAACAAAATGGCACATATGGAATAGTACATCACCATGTCACAGATATCTTCCAATCTCCATATATGGAGATTAGACGATATCTGTGTCATGGTGATGTACTATCGGATGATGCATTTAATTTGGAATACAGAGTACAGTGATGGTTACATGGGTGAACATTACTCTCCGACTGAGGGGCGGTCTGGTCTAAATACTGTGTCTGCTTTTCTGCTCACAACATTGTAGAATCTCCATTGCGGAAAAAGGAACGCGCAAACCTTGCATCACAGATTCTATTCTGTTTGTTTTTCTTGCCTCAGTTTTAATTTTGCAATATTTTGATTTGTGAAATCTCGACTTACCGATGCAAATGTGTCTCTGCATTATGCTCGCAATCCCATCGCGATACGATGGAGAAAGGTGACCACATTGTGATCACAGATCGTTAGACATGGAGAGCAGATCACCTCTAAAACACCCACAGGGGCGGGGAAGTTACACCCAGACATTTACCCTCAAAACCCACCAAAAAGTATGAACAGCACAAGTAGTTCAGTAGCCAAGCTGGATATAATTCAGCCAAAACTTTGCTTGTGCTTCAGTCATTGTCTTCGTCACAAAAGGAGTTACTGCATGGACGGAAATATCACTCCGTGAATGTTTAGAAGCAATCAACTCTGCACTCAAACTGCATTGCACCGATCTTAGCTTGTCCTAACGATGTCATATTCAAAGTTTTCCTTCACACTGATTATTCGCACCATGTTGACAAAGTATTCCC
Source organism: Pictodentalium vernedei (assembly GCA_031216915.1). NCBI lineage: Eukaryota > Metazoa > Mollusca > Scaphopoda > Dentaliida > Dentaliidae > Pictodentalium > Pictodentalium vernedei. The sequence continues at coordinate 168,867,147 of CM062294.1, forward strand.
ATCGAGCACTTATCTCTCTTGTTTAAATGCTAATTTTCTAATCCATCTATCTTTAACACAACCACATGTGAAATTTATCCTGTTTTGTCCAAATGGTTGGAAATACAGTTCAAGTGACACAGCACGTAATTACGTTTAATGTTAAAGATTGGCGTCAAAGTTAATAGATGAAGAAAGTATAGAAAGAATAGCATGAAAGTTGATGCAAAAGCGAAGCTAATCGGAGCCATATGGACATAATACTAATAACACTTTGGCCGGCCGCTGATTTGTCGCGGTTCTCGGGTGAGAAGGCCTTGGTTACCTAACCCTCTGCTCCCAGTTGCCGCCCTATTCTCACGCTTCTTCTCTCCTCCCAACACTCGGAGACGAACTGCTTGATGGCATCCCTTGCCCCATTCTTCCCAATCTCTCCGATGAGCATATTAACCCTCTCCTTTGAATCACTCAGTAATCACATGTCCTTCATTCTCCCATTCCACTTCTCTATTACATTCCCGCTGAATCTTGTTCTTTTAGAGTCGTATTTTGGGCGTAGTAGTAGAAAGTGTTCCAGGGTCTCCACAACGCTTAAATTATACATCTGGCACTCCTTTTCACTTTTTTTCTCAGTGTTTCCCCTCAGCTCCAGAGAGCGCGACCTCAGCTTGAACAACAGTGACCCCCCCCCCCCCCCCCCAATGTGCCATCAAGGTACTCTTCAAAACCAGATTTTGATTTTTTTTACCACTCTTGCCAATTATGGTTACCATCCTCCGTGATTCTTTCTCTGACGATTTTTTTACCCTCGGTTGCACCAACGTCTAGGTCTGTGATCTCCAATGAGTAGTTCTCTATTAACTCCCTCATTTTGACCATCAACCAGCCACCGTCTCTATTTATGCCACGAATAGAACACAGGGTAGAGGTTCCAACGGCCCTTGAAGGATTTTTCCCGTATTTCACGCGCACCTTCGGCGCCGGTGAAATACAAGAAAATCTCCACTTCAGGTCGTTGATTCCAGTCCCGTTGTTGGTTGTCTATAACAGATGCTGGTTTACACTGGCGAATTCAATGAAAGTTAAATTATTTTTCAGCTGTCTGGAACAATAATGGTAGCAGCGATTGTTGAAATTTTCATTGGTTTCACAGGACTTGTTGGATTACTGTTACGATTGATAGGACCACTGACAGTCTCGCCAACATTGATTCTGATAGCTTTATCACTTACCGAAAATGCAGCTGACCGCGCGGGTGGTCATTGGGTGATATCAATAATGTACGTTCATAAAATATTATTTTTGAAGAAAAAAACACTTTTATTACACATCCATTAAAATTTAAACCCTCGTATTCAACGGAATCGCCGCTATGATATAAATGATTTTGTGTTCAACGGGTGATATACAAGCCGGAACTTTTTACCGCACCGCTTAGTTACGCATCGAAAAGTTTCCAAATTCGTTATACAATCATCGACCGTCTGTCGCATAGTGTGAAAATGAAACCGTCCAAAACAAAATAAAGTCGGTTCCCAAAAAGTAGCCAAAAATGAGATAATATTTTTAAAAAACCCAATCATTTCCAACCAGAACATTAACCCAGTCCCGTTGCCGTCGCGTTTTGTGGATCCCATTATATATAAATTGGTCAACTTTATTTCGGTAAATCTTCGAACATCTTGACATGCTTCGAACTTCTTTTAAAAACGTTTCTCCCTGCTGTTTTGCAAATCTGCACAAATTTGTACTTATATTTTTACTAACAGTAATAGCCACCAGCCCATTCACACCTAACCATTTGGTGACTATTACTGTTAGTAAACAGCGATAGGAATTTCAACAAACACTGATTTCGAAAAGGTTGTTTTGATTTTTTATCAATCCCTTTGATCAGTACAGCTTCAGTCAAAACAAACTCTTCACCTTTGGGTTTAAACATCGGAATTAAAATTTATTTATTTAAATTAATTTTAATGCAGAAGTTGTGTAATAAACACAGAATGCGATGTGTGTTTGAATCGGTGGGTGTTTTACATAACTCGTTGGAATGGCGTAATCATATTTAAAATATATATATATATATTTGAAATATGACTACGCCATTGCAACTCGTTATGTAAAACACTCACCGATTCAAACACGCATCGAGTTCTGTCTATTTATTCCTTTTTATCCTTCGTGTCTTATACTCGAATGCATCTCTTCGTGACGGTAACAATATGCACTTCAATATGTCCGAAAGTGTGTTTGAGGGGGTTGTCTCGTTCTCATTCAAAACGCGATCTTGTCGCTGTAGAGTTACTCCAATAGGCTGATATTTCAATACTTAAACATTCTAAAATCAAGATTGAATCAAGAAAAACAAACGAAAAGAAAAACAAACGAAAATCGCATCCGCGGTTCAATGTTCTCGCATTTCTTTTTTCGACAGGTAAGATTGTCTCCCTGTATTCTGGACAGAACAGTGAACACAGGGGGTAACGGCCGGAGTGTCCTAGTTAGGACTAGGTCTCCTCAAGACAATGTTACTTACAAAATTCTGTGCTCCGAGGGCGAACATGAGGCATTTATAGCGTGTGTAGTACTATATTGGAAACCATTTTACGCCTCTACAAGTTGCACTGAGCCAATAGTTTTTTGTTTTGATGAGGGGGGATGGCAAGCCCTCTCCAAGCCCCTCCTCCCCAATCCCACGGCTACGCCACTGTCGTACCTGTACTGAGTAGCCGTTAACATCAGAAAAGACAAAACCAAATACTCACTCAACCGAATTATGAATTCAAACATTAACCCTTTACCCAACGTAACGACCAAAACCGGCCAGCGTATTTACAAAAATCGCCAATTAATTTTCATTATTTTTTCATTTTTTTGTCTCAAAAACATAGGTTATGACCCCACTTTGGAAAGAGCTCGTCGAGATCGTTCCAACGGGGGTCATAACCTATGTTTTTGAGACAAAAAATCAGTTTTCAAAATTTTCTTTTTTGCAAGTGTCGTCTGCTTTTCGTGTTAGGTAAAGGGTTAATAATTGTTTGCGCCGATGCCATCTTATTTTTCTTTTTGTACTTCACGACTCCATCGCTTTACGATCACGTCTTTCGGCAACATATTTAGGCCATGGACGAGCAGTTTGAAAAATAATAGTGAACATTACTCACCGACCAAGTAGCGGTCTGGTTAAAATACTATCTGCTCTTCTGCTTACAACATTGTAGAATCTCCATTACAGAAAAAAGAACGCGCAAACATTGTCACACAGATTCTATTCTGTTTGTTTTTCTTGCCTCAGTATTAATTTTGCCATATTTGATTTGTGAAATCTCGATTCACCGATGCAAATGTGTCTCGGCACGATGGTAGCAATCCCATCGCGATACAATGGAGAAAGGAGACCATATTGTGATCACAGAATTGTTCGTCAGATATGGAGAGCGACGTCACATACATACGCAGAACGACATAGGCCGCAGGATAGAACGATAGGCCGCAGGCCTCGACTTTTATCCTTCAACGATTGCACAAGTGCCATATCGATTAACCCATTCACACGCGTGTGTCGTTCTGTGTTTATTACACGCCTTCACGTCTCTAAAAGCAATTATTTGAAGGACACTCAGCAACTCATTTGATAACTATCAACGAAAAGAACACATTTTATCGCCAATCAAATTTGCGAGGGGAATCCTTGTTACTATTTCGTTCGTCCCCGAGTTCCAATGTGTTCTATGTGCCTACTGGCACATAGAACACATTGGAACTCAGGAGCCGATTTTTAACTATCGTCAGCAATTCAAATTGTAATTGCGGTGCACGATTTGTATAAAACTCCAGTGAAATTTCGCTTCTTTATAAAAATAGTCCGTCAACGATTTTATCTTCCGCATGGTTTAGTATTGCTATAGATGGGGATTTCATAGAACAGGCGTGCAATAAAATATCAACAAACTGCCTGAATTTACTGCACCAACCGTTTTCAAATTTTCTAACATCGCGATCCAAATTCTAGACGAACATTGAACGCAGAACGATAATTGTGACAAGTGATCGCACAAAATATGGCCCAGTCAATATACTTTCCATTTTACTCTGACCGCATGTGATAAATACGTGTTATATGCACACGGTGCTCGTACGGAATCTTTTGTCGCAACGAGGCTCGTGTTTGGGAATCACAGCTGCGAGTCGCGTTTGCACGGCCTGCAGCCATACATTCGCGTTTGCACGGCCTGCAGCCATACATTCCCGAGTCGAGTGGTGATAAAAGATTCTATGCAGGAAAACAAAACGAGCACATAACATTTTCATCAATCATTCAGTTTAGCCAAAAAAACCCATAATCATAACATCTCGAAAATAGTCCTTACAAAAATGCCGCTCTCAACTGATCAAAATAACGAGACTAGTTCAATTCACCCAACCCAATAACACATGAGGAAATTGTCTCTACATGAATGAAAGTGTATTGGGCTAATAATCAAATTCATTACAAAACCGCGTTTTCATTCTTTCAGTGATATGCGAACCCAGTTCAATTCATTTCAATCCACGAGGTCGCCCAAGGGATAGGCGGGTAGTTTTCTGAGAATAAATAGGGGGAATATAGAATAAACATGTACTGTTTTCAAATAAATTATTCTACGAGTAGGATTAACAATGAAAACGACGAGTCTCTGGAGAGTCGGTTTCATTCTTAATTCTCCGGGCAGAATAATTTTTTTACTTGAAAACACTACACGTTTATTTTGTTTATCCCATAAATCTTTTACAGGGCAGTCGCGGCGAAATCTCACAACAAAACACAGCGAGAAGTGAGGAGCACACTGGTCCAATTAGGTAGAGGTCAGAGGTCAACAAGTCCGTCTCTACTATAGGAATACATTCTTTCAGTGTTAAACCCACGGGGAAAATTTATCACCCCACTAAGTGAATAAAGCATAAATTTATGCAAGGCTTATATTGTTTGAATAAACGGCCATATATGGGATAATATATCTTCGTTGTGCGCAAGGTTCTCTTTAAATACACGGTGTAACTTCATTCATAGTTTTCTGAGCGCGCATGTTTCTTAATTTATTAAAATGTACTCGGTTTCACTTCCAGGTTTCGCGATTCGTGTTAATTCAGTTTTTGTGTGTTTTTCGTGGTGGTTTGTAGCGATGTGGAATGTATATTGTGGTGTGGGGGTGGGGGTGGGGGTGGGACCCGACGCATCAGTCGTTGTAGCATTATCGGTGTTTGAATGGAAAGACTTGTAAATGCCAGTAACCTGAAATAATCCGTCAGGGGCGCGTGTGCTTTTTCGTTTTTCGCGACGTCACCCAATATTTGTTGTTACTGCAAAAAAGATACAAGGTACTTTATCCCCAAATTTTTGACGCCTCCGATATTTTTGTTGCGATTGAGTTTTAAGGTAAATGGAAGATTATTATTATCAAGTGGTGTGGGGAAATCTCACCCGAGCGGGAAGATATTTGACCCGAAGCTTGCCGAGTGTCTAAGTCAAATATTCTTCCCCAAGGTGAGATTTCCCCATCTCAATCGCACACCATTCTGGGGTGAGGGGGTGCACTTCCACCAAACCACACATTATATCATCGAAATCCAACTATATCTTGTGTGATAAAGTCGATTAATCGAAGAGAATAAAACGAATTACATATTCGGATCTAGCACTGAAAGCAGCCATAAGAAGATGTGAAGAAAATGTTTAAAAATACCCAGATGATTAAGAGTTAAATTTTAACCTACAACTGAAACTGTATCGCTTCCAGATCGTGATCTGATAGAGGAGACTGCGTTTGCAAAAGCACACAGTATGTACATATTTTGATAATTCAGGCTTACTATCGTGGTTTGCATCATATCTAGAAGGTCGCAGTTAACAAATATATATCAATAAGATCGGTTCAGAAAGCAGGACATTAAAGTGTGGTGTTCCTCGGGGCTCAGTTCTTGGACCACTCTTGTTTACTCTGTACACTCCTTCTTTTGGTCGCCTTCTTAAAAAGCATGGCATATCATATCATCTGTACGCAGACGACACCCATCTGTACATCACAGTCAACCCATCTCTTCCATGTGACTCATTCACCGCAGTCAGTAACATGGAACTTGCATTAATCTTGTGTGGGAATGGATGATAGACGTTAAACTGAAAATGAATGACTCTAAAACTGAATTCTTAGTGACATCCGGGGTTCGCATGCTTACACCCTCTGTTACATCAATTCTGGTTGGAAACAACATCACTATGAGAAGTGAATCGGCCAGGAATATTGTACTGATTATGGATTCAAATTTAAAACTGGACTTCCATATCAATAAAATATGTCAAAAATGCTACTGGCAGCTTCGTAATGTTGGAAGACTGCGACCTTATCTTAACCAGTCAGCACTTGAAAAACTTGTGCGCTCCCTCATCACCTCACAACTAGATTATTGTAATTCAGTGTTAGTGGGGCTGTCCCAGTGCCTGATTCAGAAGCTTCAAATAGTTCAGAATACTGCTGCTAGGATAATTACTGGTACCAAACGCTCTGAACACATAACACCTGCTTTAAGACAACTACATTGGCTTCCAGTTAAACAGAGAATTGATTTCAAAATATTGATCTTAGTATTCAAATGTATCCACAAACTGGCTCCAGGTTACCTGCAAGAGCTCCCCACTGTATATATAAACCATCAGGCAGTCTCAGATCTAAAAAAACAAAATTCAACTAGTTGTACCTTTTAGCAGATCTAATCAGGCTCATGATCGTGTGTTCTCCATCGTGGGTCCCAGATTGTGGAATTTCCTGCTAATTAGTGTCAGAATTTCAGATACTCTCGATCTCTTCAAAAGAAATCTTAAAACTTTTTCTATTCACTGAAGCATTCTCCTGAACCTCTCTAAGAGGCAACCAAAACAGATGTGACTCTTTATTTCAGAAATGTGTATTTATTTCTGTCAAGCGTTTTAGAGCACTATTTGTTGATTTACACTCTAGAAAATCAATTATTATTATTATTATTATTATTATTATTATTATTATTATTATTATTATTATTACTATGCAACGTCGTGAGACACAATAGTAGTTGATGAAAATAAATCCTCCTAGAATTTCACCATTTGCCTCTTAACATGCCCTTAAAAACGTAAATTTGTGCTCTATTCCTTAAGTTAACCATAAATAGCAACGAGCATATGAAATAGTTTATGAATTTAACTATCAAGTTGCTTCCTGACTCTTAAAGAGCTCGTGAATATTACAGTTTTCAAGACATACAATTTAATATGAATGCTTTTTTCCCATAACACAATTACCCCTTTGAACCCTAGAGGACGCTTTTCCTGCCAGGGGGCATTAGACATCATAAATTAATTAAGTAGGATGGCAGCAGAGTGAATACATGGGGTAGACCAATTAATATTTTCACCGTGCAGCCCCAGGGCTGCACGTTGAAAATATTAATTGGTCTACCCCCAATTAATGAATATGGACTCTTCCAGTTGCTGCCGATGAACAGACATGGGAGATACCACCAGGGTTCAAAGGGTTAAAGAATTCTAGGGTGTTGTGGAATTGAGATTTTAAAACGCTCTATTCTTTCAGAACAATTATTTTAATTATCTTCTTGTCGGAATGGATGCCAGTCTTCCACGTTCAGCTGCCAACACTGAAAAAAGAATCTGGTGAAAAGAAGAAAACTCCAATCATATTTCATAAAATATTCTCTGTACGTATTTTATTTTGAAGAGTAGAAATCCAAAGCTATGTTCCGGTAGAAACCTTCTCGACAATGATGCCCGGAATTGTATTGCTTTTTATACAATTTTTAATACGATTTCTGAATGATACAGATTGAAATATGTCGCGATCTTGTGGTCTAATTACGTTTCAACACCCTTTTTCAGAAAAGGCATCTATGACGCAAGAAGTTACACTGTGTTACCATTCACTAATTATTTATGAAACCACCTCATTGTCTCGTTATTGAAGAACGTTATTACAAAATAAAAAAAATACAGCAAAGTAAATACTGAAAGTGATCGTGACCGTCAATGATTGGATGTAATCCACTTCACTGTGCGTCTTTATTGATTGTTCTTTTTTATTGTAGCATAATAAATAGTTCTCTTTTAGATTTCCCCTCACCACTGACAAATAAATGTATTAACATGTAAGTCCAAAAATGTACATTAGATTCCTTGGTTTGTCTGGAAGTAATGTCACCGACTGATTTCCAAAATGATCTCGTGAGCGAAGCCCCTCAACATTTTGCAAACCGCCTGCTCGATACTTCCAGCATCCCAACAACACCGATCTAATATACTATATCTTCTATTGTACATGTTTCTTTATTTTTGCCTTTCTATGGGCACATGGGGCAACATCACCTTCCCTCACAGTTAACTTTCCTTGCCAGTAGATCTGTTTCTTCGCGTCAATAAGGTTGTTGTAAACAAACCAAATACGCACCGAAAAACTGGTGTTGGAGGTGGGAACTGCAAATCTGAAATCATGAAATATATATTGCTGCGTCATATATCTTAGTCCCTATATACCGATATATTCTGACTTTTTATTGGTCAGAAGGCCTTGGACAATTAACCATGGCAAAGGATGCACCCAGCATCCAAGGTATATGAGAGCGTGCTACATCCAGGGTATATGGACACGCGAAACATCCGGCGTATATGGTTTAAATGAAAGCTTTTCGCATTCACTCGCCTCGGTATAAAAATCGAACCAAAAACCTGAAAATAGTCACATATATTATCAGATTTTCGATAATTCGATCATATTTTGCCATTATAAATCAAATAGTCGAGTAATTAAATGAAACAACTTGAGAAAAATAAAATAAGAGCAAATATCGTCCCCTGAGTTCCAATGTGTTCTAGGTGCCAGTAGGCACATAGAGCATATTGGAGCTCAAGGGACAATATATAAAAAAAAATACTGTTACTCGTTTCCTTAACGACCCAAGGGATGCAATTCTATCTGTTGTCTCCTGTGTTTATAAAAAAAAACAAAAATTATTCACGAATTTGGTCCAAGTGATTGCGTAGCGTGAGAAAGGGGTCCACAAATTTCTTTCCACTATGTTTGTTTTGTGTTTCAAACGGGACAAAAACGTTATCTCCGTCAACATGTATGGTATATGGGGATTTAATACCCGGATGTCTCACTTAAACACCTCTCCTGCGGCTCGGTGTTTAAAAACCGACATCCAGGTATTAATTCTCGATATACATTACATGTTGGCGGAGATAACTTATAATATCTGTTCTATCTATCGTAAAATCCACAGAACGACACGCGCGTGTCAATGGGTTAATCGATATGGCACGAGTGCCAGCGCGAACGGATAAAAGGAGAGGCCGCAGGCCTTTCCTTTTGTCCTTCTGCGATGGCACAAGTTGCAAGTAGGCGGAGTTATGTTACGTTTTGACAGATGACGTGACCGTCCAAGAATAGTCCGTCAACAATTTCCGTTCGGCACAAGTGTGCGGGATGGATTTTCCCCATGGTTTAGTATTACTGTAGATGGAGATTTCATAGAACAGGTGTGTAATAAACTGAAAATCTTTCAGACATATTTGTTGTTGTTGAGCATTATTTATTTATAACAGCATCCTCCCACGTGAGATGGCAGCCAATGAGACACTTCTCAAGTTCTCTTATCTAGTTATATAGAGATCGGTGTGAACACAGCGTGTTGCCCGTTTGAAACAAAACATATTGTATTACAGCATATTTCTGTTAATATGATAGTTGTTTCTACTACGAGTATCTATTCAGAGAACTGAAAATCAGACATATGCCCTCAATTCAAATAATCAGATTTACCTAGCCTGAGGATATGGGGAAAAATGAACATAACATGCCTTCCTTTGGAAGAAAGAAAAATACCGCATTCGTGTCAGATATTTACGTCAGTGACACGGCATGCTTCCTTCTTGCAACAAATATGGGTAGTTATGTGGTATTGTAATAATCTTAACAGCTAAAGTTTTGATCCTGAAAATATTAAAATGGACAAAACGTATTTGAAATATATGATGTGCTATGGCATGAGTTGCTATGACATTTCTAAATCAAGTTCATTACAATGGTCAGAACCGTGGTTTAACAAGACTAAGGCACTGTCATTCGAACTGTCATTTTAATGACCCTAATAAAAAGTACTGTTTCACAATCAAAAATTTCAGCGAATCATGTTTTCTTTTTACTTCTTTATTTTCTCAGGTTGTTATTGCTGTGTGTCTTATGTGGCTGGTTTGTCACATTCTCACTATAACAGATAGTTTGCCCAATGACCCTAAAAAGTATGGATACCACGCGCGCACTGATATACGAGCAAAAGCATTAGAAGACGCACGGTGGTTCAGAGTTCCGTATCCAGGTAAATTCTATAGTTTTTTAATGTTTTGCTTAACGTTATATTAATGGTATTTTAAGAAAATTGAAACTTCTGAAGCCGATCCGTACATGTAGGGCAATGTCGGTGTTTTATAACACATAGAAGAGCTCTGCACGTCACACACCACGGTTTTTTTTTTAAATGTTATTATATACCTATCATTGATATGGAGACGATACGCTTATCAAATCTCCCCTGGAGTATCTGATAGAGTGTGATACTACTGATATTGGAAAACCGTACACGTACCGCAAAATTGAAAACGAGGCTGAGTGAGAGCTATGTCGATGAACACTGAAAACATAGCTGTGATTTGTGGTATCAAACACAATATGTCCCGGCCAACAAACTTCAAGCTTTACTCTAATCGCGTACCATAATTATTTCTATCGCATCGGCTCACTCATGCTTTTGATATAGCATATGATATTTGTACTGGAGTACAGACTGCGATGAAGCCCTTAACCATTTACCCAACGCAGACGATATCAAAATGTATTATTTTAAGTATTATTTTTCCCAATTTTTCAAACAATTTCAACAACGATGAGGCCGTTCCAATCAGGGGTCACATATGTTTTCGTTGAAAATGTTTGAAAAATAAATGTGTTTCAAAGGCACATTTTGTAAAGTGGCCGATTCGTTAGGTAAATGGTTAATGGGCATGTTTTATCGATGTTATTGTTCTTGTTGGGGACACTTGGCAAGGAGAATGATGCAGCTGAGGGGCAGCGTTCTTTCTTATCCAACATCTTGACAATCAGCAATCTGTGTCACTCTGAAACAGCTGAAATTACGACCTGAGCAGATATTTTAAGAGAATGTTTCAGTTAGAAAACCGTATCTGTTTCAAACATTCGAGAAATGATAAACCGTATTTCTATCCCCGAATGTGGAATATGAGATAGCGCGTGACACATTTTCTGCTGTTTTTGGCCGATGGCTCACAAATATACCTTTACGCTGGTAACTGGAAAGTCTGATCACAATCCCAAATTGACCAGATTGAGTATTCCCACACCAAATGTGAAGCGTTTACACGTTGAATCCCCACCTTACAATAGAAGTTACCAAACTACTCCAGAAAGTTAGTTCTACAGATCAAATGGCTATTTTAATAATTTCTATTTAACGCATCACGTTCAACTTTCGCACCGTAATTTCTAATAGTCTTAACTTTCACTTTTATGTATATGTACACAAACATACAGCCGTTACATAACTGTATACAATAACTTGGGATATTATTGTCACGAGAATTCCTGCCCTATTTCATTTTATGATATATGATACAATATTTGATAATTTCTACATAGTTTTTAAATTTTATAATGATTAGAGTGATGTCTATTATATGAATACTTGTGAACTGGAACGGGGTGGCTCACTGATAAGAGTACTGGACTTGAGATCGAGAGGTCGTACGTTCGACCCTTCGATGCCTTCTTGGGCATAGTCACATTCCTTTTTTCAATTGTCGAACTAGCCTGTTATTTCGACAGTCAGCCTCGAACTATTGGGGCGATAGAAGGTCATCGAGCTCACCATCACAGAATATAGCCACCCCAGCGTCCTCTTCCGGTGGGTGAAATATATCCTTTGTTGAGTGCACCAACGCGCCATCTGGAGTGCTTTAGCATTGCAGATGGTGTCACCTTGCATTCTAGCACTAGTCTGAATACATCAGGATTACTGGAACACTCATTGGCCACAAGCAGAAATGTGACCCAGCTTACGCCATCTTAAAGGGTGGGGTGGAGGATGCTCAGCAGACATTTCTTTCTCGATGGCGTTCAATTTTTTTCGACGCATCGCAATCTGCAATTGCTTTTTAACCCTTTACCTAACGAATCGCCCGCATCCACCCGCGTAATATGCTCATTCCAATGAGGGGTCACATGACATGGTTTTGTTGAAATATTTTTAAAAATTAAAAAAAATGATATTTAAAATAATAAATTTTGATGTCGTCTGCGTTGGGTAAAGGGTTAAAGAATATAGCTTTTTGTCTGCCAAAAACGAATAGGTTTATGATATAAACATTTTTCACGCGATATAAATTAAATTGTCACAGCATATTTAACTTATCGCTAACAAAATGCGCTGATATTGGTAGCGTGTTGCTAGGTTTTAGTTGCCGTTCGTTTGATGTTGTAAAACTGTTGCGTTATGGCTGTATTCACACCGTAACGGATTTCAGCTCCGATGTGGGTTGTGACATGTGTGTGTTGACTTAAAACAATCTTGGAGGTGGCAGAATAACTTGCGACGTTTTACGCTGATATTCTTGGATCCAGGTGTATAGAAATCGGCGCAGTCAAGGGATGACACACCAACTTCCACCACAGATTACATACGATGCCGCCAGGTTTGACAATCCGAAGTTATTTGAATATATAGCGATAGGTCCAGTCGCATTTTACTGTGATATTATGTGGTTTTCGTTAAGACTTACATTTGTGCAATAACAGCCCGAAATAGTTATGCTGATGGGCATGTGGTTTGCGCTACATTGTTGGAATAGACACTGAAGGCTTTTTTTTACTCCTAGAGTATTGTTTTTGCATGTCATAAGCTGAAATAGATATAGACATTGATGCTATTCTTATTGTAGAAAATATTACGAAAGTAAAATAGAAACCAGGCTTTATGTTGTTTTTCAAATCAGAAGAAAATATCATTTCGGTGACAGTTCGTGTTTAATCAGTGGGAAAATACATTTTCCGTCTCCCGCGATACAAACTTCGTCGTGAGAGGTAAACATGCGAATGTTAGAAATGGAACGAACAGAATACAAACTGGTGGAAGGATAATTTCAGGCTTTGACATACACTGAGTCAAAAAAGAAAGTATAATAGAAACAAATGTGAACTAATAGCATAAAGGATGAAATATAATAGTTCTAGTGTTACATGTTTGTGGACAAGAAGTCGTGCAAAGAATTTAATGACATGTTGTTGTTGTCCACCCAACCGTATACAATTTTGCTACGGATTTCAAAATAGCACGTGCTACCCGAGAATGTCAAATTGAATGGGTGACCGACAATTTTCTTTCTGTTATGTTGTGCTTGAGAGTCTGGGTTATTGAGAAAACACGCTAGTTTTTGTCTTCCGACATTTTTACAAAATGCCCAGGTTAACCGAAAATCAGAGATTGCGTGCTATTGGTATGCATGAGGCTGGGTTCCAGATGAGCTTACTGCTGAGTTCGGAGTCACTGTGGCCACTATTTAACTTCTTATTGGAAGGGATAAAACCACTGGATCTACTGCCGACCGACCGCGTTCCGGTCGACCAAGAGTTATGATCCCTGGACAAGACCGACACACCAGGATGTCGCACCTGCGGAATCGCTTCCTTCCTTCCGGCGACGAGGACAGCAGCAATTACTCCTGGTAGAACAAACAATAGAATCAGTCCACAATCTGCCCGCAATAGACTCGCGGAACACGGCATCCAAAGAAGACGTCCATACCACGGACCAATCCTTACCCAACGTCATCGTACAATCAAAATGGAATGGGAGTGGTTCGCTGGACTCAGCAGCGTTGGAGCACAGTTCTTTTTAATGATGAATCACGATTTTGTCTACGACGCGCTGATGGTAGGGCAAGAGCGTATCGCCGACGAGGAGAACGGTTTTCTGATGCTTGCATGTGGGAATGCGACCGTTTCGGCGGAGGTAGTGTAATGGTATGGGAAGGAATTTCCTTGCACCATCGATCGCAGTTGATCTTCAACGATGGTAATCTGAATGGAAAGCGATATAGTGACGACATTCTTAATGCTGTTTTTGTCCCGTTGTTCAACGCTAACGTCGGATTGCAGTTATTCCAGCAAGACAATGCCCGCTGTCACGTGGCGCGTATCTGTCGTGACTTTCTTGAGGAGCAGAGCATCGAACTTCTTCACTGGCCCCAACTTTCGCCAGATTTGTCGCCAATCGAGCATCTTTGGGATCAATTGGACCGTCGGGTTACGACTTCATGATCTTCAGACATTAGGCGATTTACGTAATGTTCTAAGGCAGGAGTTGAACGCAATACCACAGTGTGATATCCAGAGACTTACCAGGTCCATGCACTGTCGATGTCTTGCCATCCAAGAGGCAAAGGGTGGACATACACGCTATTGACTGCATGGGTGAACTTTTCATTTCACCCCATGTTTGAATTGCGACGTCCTGACGTGACACTGGCAACAGTACGAACATGAAATTATGCAAGTTTATACAGCTAGACTCGAAATATGAAATTACAATAATTTGTTTAGGATTAAAGTCGATAATACTAAAAAAATTGCTCCTCAAAGTTTATTAGACTTTCTTTTTTGACTCAGTATATATTAAGAGGCCATAATGTCCTCAGAGAAAGAACAAATTGAATGGTGATACGGCATCAGCGCTGAGCGATAATAATCAGTTATATGACATTATTTGATCATAATTTATGTTATGATGTACATTGTATAAAGCACTATCTATTTCCGTGTTCAGAAACTTTATTCATGCATGGAAAAACGGGTTTCCTTCTTTTGTATTTTCGTTTATTATTTGTTAAAATTTGTTGAATAATGTATCTCGTTCTATTTTTATTTGTATTGTACAGGCGAATGGGGCATGCCTTCATTTAATTCGGCCATGTTCGTTGGTCTCTTTGCCGGCGTATTTACGTCCATCATTGAATCGATCGGAGATTACTATGCATGCGGCAGATTATCGGGAGCGCCACCTCCACCAACCCATGCTATAAACAGAGGTACGTATTGGATTGCAAAGCTTTTAGCTTTTATTTTTAACATTAAATATGTTAACATATAAAGTACTGCTTCCAGCCAAATATTCTTTTTGTAACTCCTCTCGAAACGCAGTAAGCACGAACGACACGAACAATACCAAGTGTCTAAAATACAAAATTGTAAGCCATGTAGTGCCAGTAATAACCTAGCGAAATTACGGTACTTGTTGATATGTAAGCAGGATCCAATGACATTGGTGGAAGTAGAATATTGGAAACGTTCAAACCCTAAAACTGTTAGTTCCTACAATCTGATTTGTTCAAGTTGACCACTTCAGTTACTAGATGGTTCGAGGAGTTGTGTGTAGAGTTATTTAAAAGAGTTACTACATATCGCCTCTTTTGTTTTACATGTATAGACATGTGGGCATTCTGAATTTAGTTATGGAGACAATCACGCGGTTATATAGTTGTTCTCTAGGGAGAACATTATTCACCCATTGAAAATAAAACACCGCTTTTTTCGGCCGAGGAACTTAATACGTCATGATTTCGTTAAGTAGGATGGATGCTAAGTGAACGTGTGGTGTACGTTGGGGATATTAATTAGTCTACCCCACATAATGAATATGGACTCTTCCAGTTGCTGCCATTGAACTGACATGCGTTAAGAAATGTTTTGACCAGATTCAAGCGGATCGAATTACCAAGACCAAAGTAAGTCGGACTCGGACATAGGAAGGCGACCAGTAGCTACAAATAATGTTTGCCAAAGGGTACCTTCGACCTAGATGGGATGTTTCGAATTTGGAGAGGCGGGGATTATAATAAGGCAATCGCGATAGGATACCCATCACAACTATAGAATGTCTTATGCAGTGACATTGATTTCAGCATAGACGAGGTAAGCATGGACAAGATGAGAAAGAAAGGTAGTTGACTGAACAGGAATAGTATTAGACTGGATATAATTACGAAACAAAACCGTTGATAAAACAAAATGCTGCTGAAAACGCACTTATCAGAAGCCTAATAAGATTTCCCAAACTGCGCCGCACAATTGAAGATAGCTGAACTCAGGTGTTGAATTGAAGTACTTCATTGTTCCAAGCAAACTTTACAATAAAAGTTAACTAAGCCACTAAAAGAAAAAACAATGAAGCTGTTAGTATGTTTTTTTTTTAATTTCGGCTTTTCTCGCACATTTAGATAATATTTATCCATGTTGGAATGTTTCAAGCCCCCCACACCAACCTCAGCTATAAAAATCCTGCTGATCCTCTGTTGTTACAATACCAGTAAACAATATTGGACAACAAAAGTTATTTTCTAATTTTCCTCAGCTGATAATACTTTGTTAGGACCCAAGGCTTGGAAGGAACTATATGGTATGGGTAGGTATTTACTGTTATGGAGAAAATTGGAGAACACGTTTTACTGCTTTCCCAGACTTGTTTTACTGAAATCTCAAAAATGATCAATGCTATGCTCATTATTGGAATGATGAGCATTAACTGTCAAAAATCGGTCAAGCGAAAACAACAAATGCGGTAAATTATAGTATAACTTTTTCCTGGAAGACAGAAACAAATAGAAGGTTTTGTTGGAAAAGTTTATATTATACACCCACACATGTATCCACATATGTTATTTTCTTAATTGCCGTTAACTGTATTATTGATTCTAAAACCATACACGGGTGGACACAAACTGGCGTGAAGTTTCTTAGATCTATGTTGAATAGGAGTATCGACAAACATAATTTACCATCTCATGTACCTCCCCTGCAGGACCTTAGCGAATGGGGGGTGGGGGGGGGGGGTGAGACACCCTGACAAACTTTGAAACGGGTACTTATGTCACACACAGTTGGGCATACACATGTATGCCCGTGGTACCGATTTCGGGCTATTGAGGGCCCAGTATGGCCAGATTGGAATAGATTAAATAAGTTATGTCATGGCTAATACATGCATATTTTATTTATCCACAAATAAAATTCCAAGGAGCCTTGTGTTTTTCTTAAACATTCCCCCGACTGAAAAATACCCCAACTGTATTATCATGGCCTACCGTCGACCAGACATGCTGTGGTGATGTAGATGGAATATTTATCAATCAAAATTTCAGCCGTCGCTGTCTGCATAGGGTTACACTCTCCTAGAATCTGTCATGTTTGCCACACCCCCGCTCCTGGCGTGCTGATGGAATTTTAATTGAGACCAAACTGCCGCATATCAGTCAACTCTTTTGAGTTAATGAAAAATCCATGCTCTTTGAGATCTTGGGTGCCATGTTGGTACCCTCCGCGCATGTTACCGCCATCGCTTGAAAAATGTCGCGAAGACTAACAAACTTCAACGCTTCACTGATGGGCACGTGAGACATATGAGTAGTGATGGCTGACACTATGGGGACCAGCATTTAACACTGAATTCCCCATACCCCAGGACTGACACTAGGGACCAAATTAAGATAGGATTTTCCATAGGGTTAGTCCCTATGGTGTCAGTCTGAGTCCCTATAGTGTCAGTCCTGGCTGAAGAAAAAGATTTTGAAACTAGGGACCAACCCTATGGAGAATCCTATCTTAATTTGGTCCCTATAGTGTCAGTCCTGGGGTATTTAAAAATCTTTTTCTTCAGCCAGGACTGACACTATAGGGACTCAGACTGACACTGAATCCTATGTTAATTTGGTCCCTATGGTGTCAGTCCTGGGGTATGGGGAATTCAGTGTTAAATGCTGGTCCCTATAGTGTCAGTCACGGGGTAGAGGCCTCCCAATTACTTTATGCTGGCAAATATGTGGATTTTGCTCATTAATCAATCTCTCCATACTTTAAACTGTATAACACCTTACCTTATGGAAGGATTGGTTGATAAACATACAATCTCTTACCCACAGTGGAAAAGAGAAGTATCTCTTAACTCTTGTTCACTTATGGGATAGAATGGTGAAAAAAGAGAAGTATTCTTCTCTTTTTTACTGCTATGGAGAGCTAGTGGGCACCTCTACATTGCAACAGACAATAAGAATTAGTTTAGGTATCAATATTTAATATATGAAGTGAGAAAACATATTATATACACCGAGATCAGAGTTTGCCTATCTATAGAAAGCCTTTTACATCGAGATTTTTTGTGTGATACCACTTTATTTCAAGATTCCTTTTTGCTGAGAAAATATTTATAGCCAGAATTTTGTCTTAAAATAAAGCATTATCGCTTAAGATTGTTTAAAAAAAAGCTAAAATATCCTATCTGTGATACATAATAGTGATTGGCAAAAAATATGCAATAGAAAAAATGTTTTTATAAAAAAAATCTCTGTGGGTTGTTTTGACACCTAATCTTGATTACATAAAATAATGTCTATAGTTTTGCTCAAACCATTAACTTCTCTGTCATTCTCTTGGAAATTTCTTGGGTCGAAATTGATAGTAAGAACTGTCTCTAAATCATATCCTTTAGCAAGATGATCCAAGGTAAATATACAGTACATTCCACACACCACAGTATGAACACTCTGTACTCCCATTGTGTTAATAGTCCATGAATCTGTGTTTTTCGCTATGAAATTGTAAATGTCTTTATCTAATGGTGGTAAGCCATAGGAATAAAAGTAGATGCATGAATGATTGTCTTTGAAATATATTACCACCCAATGTTCTCCTGGTTCTCTTCATGAATCTGTGTTCACAATATAAGCTTTTCTATGTTTAGGTTTTTGTTTTGGTAATAAGTCATTTGAACACAGTTTTCCATTCAGTAATGATAAAGTTGTACTTTTCAATCAATTTCTTCTTCTTTATTAAGTGGTGTATAGTAGCCCCATTCTTTCTCTACTAAATCTGCCCACCTCTTAATGTCTTCATCAGTGTTAATTTCAAAGTTCACATTCACATTTGCAAAACATCCTTCAATATTCAGTTTCGTTGCTTGTATGTGCAGTTTATTTTGCACACTTGATGGACACACTTTTTCCATACACTCGTCCATATACAATTCCATCCATATTCTTATATCTTTTTTATACAAAAGTCATGTTCTTGTCCAGGTATTTCTTGACCTGCACCACACAGATTGTTCACTTTTTGTTTTATCAAAGGTGTCACTTCATTCACAACAATTTCTTTAAATAATCTCAGGAACAGTCTTTCACTGCGAGTTTTCTCTTTCCTTATTATGTTTATTCTTTTTCTTATCTCCCTGTATATCTTGCAATGTTCACATTTACTCATTGTTAATAGTCAAATATCACTTTTCTGAATTTGTTGATTTCTATCTCACTATCAAATTCTGCATAGACAACAACGTTGATTACCTCTGTGAGAGCTTGAGCAAATTGAAGATCCAGTCAAAGGTTGCCAAACTTTATAGGGTGAGCTAATGGTCCACTACCTGACTGATCGGGTGTCAAATCAACTCCCCAGAGGGTATATCCCTTTGCATAATCCTGCATTGATATATTAAATGTTTGATTTTGTCCAAAATAGCCCATTGCTTCAAATAATGATAAATATGAATTTAGATAAAGTCCACCTTCGAAATTCGGTTCAAATGGACGTGATTTAATGGAATGTCCATCCACTGTGATTTCCAACTTGTTCAGATTGGAATGTTGGAAATTAAATGGACATGTGCCAATATCTCCATTTATATCTTTATTCGAAACTAAACCAAAAGACTTAATCGTTTTGGCATCTGTTTATGAAACAGATGGTCTTCTATTTTTGACCGAAGACCTTTTCCAATGGTAAAAGTTTTAATTTCAGTATGCCTTATGGGCATTTTATAATTTGTTTGATCTATTTGTGCATTCAGATCATTCGCAAATTTGGGAATTAAATCCAAGGCTGCTATTCTAAATATGGCCTTTTGAATTTCTATTTTTCCATCTACCCGACCAATCAGACAAAATTGAGTTGTGGATCGATGAATTTTAATTCTCATCTCTACGCCATTTGGTAAGTATTTGTCTTGCACAAATAGATCTAAATGTATTTTTCCTCTTAGTTGTACAGATTTACTGTTTGCAATTAATTTGTGACGTTTAACCAAACCTTTGTTATTTGAATCATTAGCAATTGCTGCATGCTGGCCTGGGGTATCTACATACCACATCTCATTAGCAGCTAGCTGTGTTTTTCTCACATCTTTTGAATAGCTTAACAGATTTTCAAAAAATGCTCGATAAGGATACATGTCTGTATTGGTGGTTATCAGAGAACCGTTCAGTGTAACATCAATTTTACTGAACATAATGTGAAATTATTGATAGGAGTAATATTTGTATCATCTTCCAAT
This sequence comes from Pictodentalium vernedei, assembly GCA_031216915.1. Taxonomy (NCBI): domain Eukaryota; kingdom Metazoa; phylum Mollusca; class Scaphopoda; order Dentaliida; family Dentaliidae; genus Pictodentalium; species Pictodentalium vernedei. The sequence continues at coordinate 168,887,592 of CM062294.1, forward strand.
ACACTCCCATCTTGCTTTGTAATTTTAAATTGAACCTCAAATGTAGATGATGCAAGATCTAACCACTTGGTTGTTTGTGTTGGAAATAAAAATTCTGTTGGTGAAGAATTGTTTAAAGATGCAATAGGAAATTGCTCAATCTCACCAATATTTTCGACACCACTTGATGTTGGTGATACATTATCTGGATCAAATCCACTACAAAAATGCTTGCAAGATCCATGTAACATCATGATTTAATCAAATATATCAAGCGGTCTTGAATTTTGTTTTGAATAAGATTGCCTTTTACGTGTCTTCCCTCTTTGAGAACGAACAACAGAGTGATGTTTCGGCTCTTGTTTCTGTCTTTTTATTCCCAAAGCAGCTTTACCCACTGATGTCCTAAGATCTTTTGCATAAGTGAGCATTACTTTTTTAGATGGTTTACGATTTCTCATCAATTCATTTGCTATTTTTAAACCATGTTTTAATCCTTCTTTCTTTAAAGTTCGAAATGCATTTTTTTGCAATTGGTTTTATTAATGGTATTGCTGATCTTAATGCTGAGTGAAAAATAGACCCTAACCCATAACCATATTGCCGTGGTACGCCTCGATACACTGGCATCATTTCTATAAATTGAATTTATGTTGCTGTCTGAAATGCAACTTGACAACACTCTTTCCACTTGAAAAGTGAATGTTTTTACCAGTATTCCCATTTATATTTTTTTGTGATCTGATCAAAAGAAGATTTTGATACTGGTACATAATGTACATTATCCAATTGTTTATGAGTGTGCCAAGATTCATCACGTGTTTCAAAAGGTATCAGACGTAAAATAGGTGCTTCTATATCACCAAGAAATGTATAATCTGCAAAGTCAGAATAAATAAAGAGCTGATTAAAATATCCATTTAAATCAACGTTATATTTAAAAGCATTCTTTGCAATATTAGGAAAAATTACTGGAAATATATCTTTACACGCCAATTTTTCTGACAAACATAGTGATAATTCAATCCCAACTGTTCCAATACTGCTACCTGAAATTTTTACACGTGATTGTTGAGATGAATAACCAAGATGAAATGACACACCAAATTCTTTAAAAATATCCTCAAATTTTTCTTGAATTTCTGATTCTATTGCTTCTGCAATATGTCCACCATTTGCATATGCCCCTGGTAAAATACTTAGTTCAACAGAAGCAATACCGTTTTGCCCTTTATGTTTAAAAAACGTTTTATTAATATTATTAGTGCGAGATGATATTTGTGGTCCAGTCACAATGATTCTAAATTCTGCTTCATCATCTGATATATTTTTTGCCTCAGAAGGTAAAATTACTTCAACTAATCCCACCTCCCAATGTTCTTTATTAATATGAATGGGTTTAGATAATTTTGTTTGAAAACAACATTGTGTGTTATTTGGAAACATACCCATAGAATTATCACTCAGCAGTGTTACGTAAAATGAATTCATTTTTCTTATCGTGAGGTTTCAAATATTTTAAAACTGGACTTGGAAGAATATATCCTAAAGAACTACTCAATAACACTAACCACAATTCTTTGTTTGGGGATTGTAAACTAAGATGAACGATACCTGTAATTATAATTGCATCAATGACAATTATTTGTGTGAAATAAGTTACTTGATTTTTTGCAACAAGACTTCCACAAAAATTAAACTGTATTGTTGATTTTGCACTTCAACACTTGCAGTTTCATTGCTCAATGCATTTTCATTTAGTGACATATTCTTTTTATACTAAATCTGTTTCTGCTATCCAACTGTCAAATTTTGCAGGATAACCTTCTCAATGTTAAGTTCTTTGATGAGTTTCTTACCCATACATCTTGAACGTCTGGCAAGAACTGAATCAATGATATATTTTTTATCATCTTTTATACTTTGAATTTCTTGTGGATAAAATGCTCCCTGTATATTTTCACCACCCATATCTTCGAGTTTATAAGTGGGTGGTATTGTATGTTTTACATGGGTGATTTTAAATAATTTTTTTGTCCAATTTGGTAAATACTCTTTTTCAAATGTATGTTTGGTTTTGTTAATACGTACTATATCACCAACTTTAAAATTAATTTTTTTCTCTTTAGATTTTTTACCATATAAATTTTGTGTTACTTCTATTTCATTTTCTATTGATACAGATGCAGGGGTTCTCTGAATACTACGATGGAAACTGTGATTGTATCCATCAACTAAATTTTGTAACACATCAATATATCTTGTACGTTTATGTGTAAAATATTTCCACATTCGTGTTTTCAAAGTGCATTGAAAACGTACTACAATGCTAGCTTTTGTTTCAGGATTTTCTGTTGTGAAAAAATGAATTTTTTGTTTCTTTAAAAATTTTTGCACCTCTTTATTTTTAAATTCAGAACCTTTATCTGATTGTAAAAATAATGGTTTACGTCCATAAGTTTTCTAAATACTTTGGAAAGATTTTGTTAGTGTTTGTCCTGATTTATTGTGAATGGGTAAAACCCATGCATATTTTGAAAAAACATCGATGACACAAACTAAATAACGAAATTGGTCATTGTAAGATTGTAAACTTTGTAAATCTGCTAAATCAATTTGCCATTGATGATCAATTCCACCCACTATAGTCTTACGTCTTACAAATGCTTTACAAATGGGTTTATGTAAAGTGTAAGTTCTTTCTTCTTTCAACCAGTTTTTGACTTGATCAGCTGTAACAGATTTATCTTTACTATGAGCTGCTTTGTATAATGTTTGTATACCACTATAACTGGCAGGATGTTTTGTATTGTAATATATTTCTGTTAATCAATTATTCAATATGCCTCCCATTTATTAGGAAATTTATTTTTTGCCAATTTATGCTTAAGTGTTTATTTTGGTGTTTTCTTTCCTTGAACTATTTTACGTTTTGGTGATATTGGCAGAGAACTTTCTACCCAACTATCTTCAGGGGGACTTTTATATTCATTGGGTTTTGCATCCTGTTCTCGATTTATCCACGTCCAACAAAATCTTCAGGAATATTCATATCTTTTAAATCATGATTGAATACATCCCAACCTCTCGGTTTAAAACCTTTTCGATGTCTGAGAACATCATTGACTAAATCAATGATATTTGAACCTTTTATGGGTTCTCCATCATAATTTAAAATACCCTGATCATCCCAACTCATGTGTGGATGAGAAGATAAAGCAGATAATAATGAAGTTGCTTTACGTCTCATTGTGACAGGAACACTTTCCATAATACGATCTCATAAAAACATTGAATTTCGATCTGGCTCAGGCATAATCAATGTTGGTTGTAATGCCTTCTTATGTGACAATTGAAATGTTTGTAAATGTTCACCATACTTTCGTTTTTTCTCACCATCTGATAACTCTGAATTTCCTAACACAGAAGATAATTCATTCTGCAGCTGTGCTGTAATAGTAATTTGAGGATCAGGTGGTAATCTTGGTCTTTGAGATTTTTCATTTGCGTTGCATTTCTTCCATCATTTGATAAGGTACAATAGCCATTTTCTTCATATTTTACTCACCAATTTATTTACAAGATTTGTTGCAACTCCAATAGCAGGCCCAAGTAAACCAAGTAATGGAAACAAACACCTTTTTGATTTAAAATTTGTTTTTTCTTTTTAAGAGAAACAGATTTACTAACAACAGATCTTAGTTGCTCACGATTCGGTTGTAATTTTCGTTTCTGAGCAGGGGAAAGATGTATGTTTCCTTTCAAAAGATTATGACAACATTCTGCCGTACAATTAATCAATTCTTTAGGTGAACTTTCATAATTTGTTTTTGAAATGCTGGAGGTGTTTGACGTAGTGCCAATAACACCCCACCATATTTTTTAACTAGAGGAATTTTATGAGATTTTTTTACCATCATGCTCTCACTGAGTGCATTCATAAAATGATATGGTAGACCAACATGCATTTCCTTTTATTCAACAAAAATAAGAACTCATCATCTCCTTAACACGTTTAGGTGCATTCAAAGCCGTGAAACGTGCCGATGTTGGAATGTTTTTTTTTAGTGCCATATCCCCCACATTTTGTCTAGACACCATAGGATCATGCGATACTCTAAAGCCAGTATTTTTGTCACGTGTTATCTTTAATGGTGGTACTTTTTTCTGTTTTCGAAGTTTGCTCACTAAAACTGATTTTGTTTTTGTCTCTTTTTGAGGAGTGACTAAGAAATTTGCACGCATTTTTATCAACATTTCATTTCTTTTTAAGTGATTTTCGTTTCTTACTTTTTGTTTTTGTAAATGGTGAATAAAAATTACGACTTGTTTTATGTCCATCCCACCGAATTAAATTACGAATAATAACCAAAAAAACCCACCACCACCCGGTTTTAAAATAATGTTTCGTTTGGTTGCCAGATCAACTCTTGGATTTGCAAGTTGTTGTAAATCCTGTCTATGCTTATCCATATATGTTAAAGTTTGTTTTGGCAATTTAATTTTTTTTATTGAGTATGATTTTACTTGCTAACATAAACCATTTTAAAATTTTCTGGAAACCTTTCTTAAGTATTTTTTCTCTTGTAAACGGGTTTGTCTGCTGGCTCAATCGTTCTAATGATTGAATAAAAGATGACATTATGATGTGTACTCTTCAGCAAAAATTTTACCAAGTGACACAAAAAGTTATGGGGTGCAGCTTTTTATAGTTTTGTTTAAATGATGTGACCCCGTTCATTTTGTGTTACCCAAAACGGAAAAATATCAGTTCTTAATCTCAAAGAGTCGGGAGTTTTAGGATGAAAATCAGTTAATAAATAACCGTGATCAGTACTCATTGCATCTTGGTAGGATGTATTTAAATGGGGTAATTGCACTTGATTTGCTAACACTTTTGTCTGTCCTTTATCGCTGGTATTTTGAAACAGAATCATACAGTGTACATTTAAACTTATGGTACGACTAGCTTTAGATTGTTGAAACATATTTTGTGTGATGTATATGACACTTGCATTTCGATGATGGCCTTTTCGTGTGAACCATAATTTAATTTTTTCTTCATCTTTATCACCTAACATATCATCAAAAACCACAAGATGTGGGGTGCTGACATCACTGACAATTTCATATTCATCATCAGGAATGCCTTCTATGAATTTAACATCTTCACTTTCTTTAAGTAAAGCATATGTATTTTGCCATTCTTTATAGCACCAAACAATTTTTTGTGGTGGGATTTGAAATAAGTCATGTTTTATATCAATAAGCTTTTTGACAAATAGTATCTTTCCTGAACCACTAGGCCCTGATATAAAGATATTACAGAGGTGTTGAACCAATAAACATTCACTTGCTGTCATTATTTTTTTGTGAGAAAGTGTTGTCAAAACACTAACTTATATACTTTCTGTTTCCATAGCTTCTTCAATTCTATGAGTGGGTTTTCATTTTAAGGGTGATTTTAACTCAAATAAAGTTTCTGAAGAACTCTGATCTATTCGTGGCATACATTGGCTATATAAATAATTCATGATTTCTTCATTATAGATTATAAAATCCCACATATCTCTTGTCCAAATATTTTGTACAGTATCTTTGTAAAAAGCATTCATGATTTGTAATGCATTACAAAATTCCCAATACATTTCATCTTTTTCCAATTGATTATGAATAAATTCTTTTGTTATTGTTAGATAGCCAGGAGTGATCATTTGAAATGCATATAATAATGCCTTACGTGTGATCTTGTTTTCCAAGATGGGTCTTACTGGTTCCATGGCTGAAATCAAAGTGATGATTCTTCTGTCTGCCCTGATGTACTTTGTACATCAGGACAGTCAGGAAAATCATTTTCTGGGCAGTCAGTAAATAAATCACTTAACTTATTTCTGAAATGTATTGCAGCATTATTGGCAATTAATTTACTGAATGATGATGTACTTTGATCATCTATGACCATGAGTGCAAATAAAGAATTTGAATCTGGAAAATTATCTAAAGTCTTAGCATATTTTTTCATTGTTGAAAATATTTGTTTTAAAGTGAATCCATTATCCATCGCTGCTAATATGTTATCAGGAGGTGTTTGCATACATGTGGGTGGTTTATATAATTGACAACCTCTTATCAATTGAATATAGGGACAATTTGGAGAATACTTAACATGTTCTTGTAAAGGAATATCTTTTTCTTCCCAATTATGTAATCCTTGTCCACATACAAAACATTTTACTTTACCATCTCCTACATAGAAAAACTCAGCTTTGGCTAATTCTTCTTTTTTGGAGTGTAAGACTGGGTGAGAAGTCCAATTAAAACTCGAAAGTCTTCTTAACTCTGATAAGTATATAGGATATGTAGGATCAAGTGGTAGAGACATCTTGTCTGTTCAGTGTTCAAAATTGAAATGAGTTTTGTGACGAATATTTATATCTTAAACCCAAAGGGGAGTGTATCATATTTATCTACTACAAAACGTTTTGTGTACACTGATCTGAATGTTTTGGTTTGTGCTTCAATTGTGACTTGTCTGTCTTTGTTTCGTTTAATTCTATGTGTGTATTCAATGTTTATTTTGTAATTCTCTCTGTCTTATGCACACTCAACCGTTGTCTCAAAATTAACATTTTGTGATGTTCTGTAATCTAAAGTGATACCCTTAACTTTACATGTGGTGTGTGTTTCTCCGTCTTTAATATATTTGTATCCATAATTTGTTGGACCTAAACCTACAAACTCTATGATTTTTGCCCCTGGATGTTCATCTGCCCATTGACCTAACCTACTATTTACAATTTCTGGATTCCAAAGTGAGGGGTTGTGTATGTAAATACAACTGTCTGTGTCAAAGTATAAAACTCGTGTTCCTAATTTTCCAAAACTTTACATAATTCTAGTCTTGCATATGCGGTTACAGAAGATGCTACGACATTTGCTGAACTGTGTGGTGTGTAAACATCTGCAGTGTCAATATAGTTTACTAAAACAAAATGATCATGCTCGAAAAACTCCACATTCTTCACAATTTTGTCTTTGCTTTGTATTATATCAAAATATTCGGACGGGTCATTTATATATTTAGTTTTACTTTTGATATTGTTTTGTGCATTCTTTCCACAGAGACAGTTTGACATGGTTTTGGCAAATGATCTTTTTCCTGGATTTTTTTCAACATTTTCTAAATAGATGTTTTCAATCTGTGCCTAATCTTTTTTAAATGTGCTTTTGTCTGTTTCTGTTTTCACCCAATCTGGAAACCCACTAGCTTCTTGTTTCATTTTTAAATATTTGCTCACATAATGTATTTAGATATCTGAAGACCATTCATCCCATTGCCAAATCTGATAAGTTTCAATTAGAGTGTAACCCAAATCCAATGCTTTGTCAAGTTCAACAGATGTCCATGTTCCTACAAGTGCACGCTGTTCTGGTGTGTGTTGACAGTGATCTGATTCATGTTCTGCACACGTTTTGCAAAGCGTAAATGTCATTTTTTTATTACAATGAATGGGTAGAACTGGCAGAAAAAGATTTTGAGGCGATAGAATCTTACACTTGATAAAGCCTTTGTATTTTCTTATGTTGTCTGTGTTTATGTTTTCTTTTGTGAGTATAGTCGGATGCGCGACCGGATAATCTCTGTGTTTATTGACATATGGGAAAAGTGAACAAATGTCTATTTATTTAATGCTCAGGCATCAATTCACGCTGAAAAATTAAGTCATATTCCCCTGTCGGTCGGCAAAACGAAATATCAAAATGATATTTAGAAATCGATATTTCATCGTAGGTTCGGATGATGAATCACATGTACTTTAAACGAGTCAGCACATCAGTAATGAATTCCAGAGTCCCAAATACAAACGAATTCGAATAATTGATAGTGACAGTGACTAAATAAATTCATTAAATCAGCGGTTTCAAAGTTTGACTTTCTCATTCACCTTCCAGCGAAAAGCCGAAATCACTTTCAAATTTCTTCAGTTCAACTTCACACGTCTTCAGTGCATTGAGTTCAAAAAAAATAAAATGACGTGTCTTGTTATTGAAAATAAGAAAGTGGTGTTTTTTGTTATTGTTCTATTTCTTCGAAACACATTGCGATTATTTCAATTCTCCAGCCTTGGTAAATCGTAAAGTTAGGGGAGAAATAAGACGGGACTACTTTTTGTGCGGATATTCACACATTCCAATGGTTGGAGTTTGGTTGTTGTAATTTTTGTATGGACGCCGGTTCGGCACATAAATTTTGCGCCTTAATGGCAAATAAAGGCCACAAATTGGAGAGTTTGTAGTCGTAGAGCATTAAATAAAAAGAAAATTCACGAAAATTTGATGAATACCGAAAATATCTCGTTCGTGGCTACAAGAAATATGAGGATCTTCACTCGCGACTGCGTCGCTCGTGAAGATCCTCATATTTCTTTGTAGCCACTCACGAGATATTTTCGGTATTCATCAAATTTTCGTGAATATCCTCTATGTATTTGATTTCTGGGTCTGTGTTTTCGTGTACCTTGTGGTATAATTTAATGGCGTTTGTTCTCCTACCAAATAATGCGTTGCGTGGCTGTATGGGCTCCATGTGTGGGAAAAATGTATCTATAGAAGCTTGAACATCTGGATCTGCTTTGCATAGATGATCAAATTCGTGTTCCCAGACTACTTGTATATTATAACCCAATGATTTGAAATGTGATATGCGTGCTTGGGTTGTTATACAGAGATTGATAGAATTGTGAATTGATTGGATTTTTCTCGAATCTGTCAGGATAGCAAGTCATACACCCATGCCAAAGACATCCATAAAATTCATAAACTATATTTGTGAAAACCATCTACATAATAATTTCCAATTTTTATTTCTCCCCCACTTAGTGCATGCCGTATGTGTATGTCTTCTTCTTGAGCTAACATTTGCAAGAATCTAATGGCTTTCATGGAATATCTAACAGCTGTGGGGTAACCTATGTCTGAAATGAGGCCAATTTTGTTTTCAGGCATTGAAATTTTCCTCCAAGCTTTATTACAGGCATCAGCTAAAGTCACAGCTTCACGGAAAGGATCTATCCCATCGCACTCCATGAATTGTTTTCTGAATTCCCCACAACCTCAACGGAGGATGTCTACATCGGATTTACAGTACATCTCCATTTCTTTAACAAAATTGAAAGTGGCATTGCTTGCATTTTTTTGATTGTACCATTTAATGAATTCTTCTCTGACTGGGTGAGACATGGAGTAAGGCATGTACAATTTTGCATCTAAATAAGGCCCAATGTAATTTTGATATGCTTGTGTGTTTGCAAGATGAGGGAAATAACCTTTTGCTAGTTCAGTCAAAACAAATGTTTTAGGGAATTGTGCCAATCTCGTAGAAAGAAAGCTCAGTGAATCAATGAGTCGAACACAACAAGTTTTCAGAGATATAATTTTGTTCCCATTCATGATGACATCAGGTTTTGATGTACCAGTTTCAATGATATGTCTTAAGATAAATTGTGCATCAAACCCTCTTGAATTATGAGCAATTGCTGTTCCCCCTTCATGTTCCTTCCTGAAAAGCCATTCACAAAAATCACTCAAAGTAGATTTTCCTTTAAAAATATATTCCCTTTGCCCGACTTTGTCACACCGCGTACACTTCTCATCAATAGATTTACAAATACATTCCCCACATACACGTTGAGCAACACAAAAATTTGAGATGTGGACTCCTGAGTCTTGAGTTGTTTCGAAATCATAAAACACAAATGGCACTTTCGGCATTTGGTCATTCTCGGGTAATTTGTATTTTGGAATGAAACAATAATGTTCATTTTTAACTATTTGATGACAATATTTACATTTTTTAAACCGTCACAAATGTGTTTGCCTTTCTCTGCGTAAATGTGAATCTTACACGATAGACAATTTTTCACTAATTGACAGATTGTTTTCTCTTGGCCTTGTGTTTGAGATGAGTGAGTTCTATAACAAGTTGAACTTACAAAGTCTCTATTACATGTGTAGCAGTGAACAGAATATTCAGGTGTGCAAGGGATTGGAGAATAACAGACACAGCCTTTTGGACATCGGTGACGTTCTTTGTTATTAAAGCTTATATCGCAATACTCACAATAGTAAGCACAGCCTAAAAACCCTGTGATTTTAGTGATAGTGTCAAAAATGATGGTCGTGGTGGTAAATGTGAATAACTTTACTATCTTTTGTAGTTTGAGGTGGTTCAAATAGGAACTTTTCTTTGACAAACTGTGAGTGAATTTTGATGATATAGTCTGGGGATAGTAACTCTTGAATTTTATGATATTCCTCATACCCACAAGGTTTATTATATTTGAGACCTGCTTTATTCATCAATATTTTAGCTTCTCGCTCTTGCATTGATTTATTAGATCTCTTAATACTGTCCCATTTCTTTTGCCAAAGATCAGAATCATCTTTATCGACGTAACACTTTCCTACCACAATGGCTCTTGCAAAACACATGGAATCTTGGACATTTTTTATTTAAACAATACTTTTCTTATTTCCAACCATGTTACCGACAGCTGCAAATGAAATAGGTGCATTTCGCCCGCTCCCTTGTGGTAGGCTCATGTGTGTCACTTCCAAAGATAATTGGCCGTCGTGTATATTAAATTTATCATTTGATTGAATAACCTTTTCTATTTCGTCTAATACTGTTTTCCCAGTCACCCCCGAAGCCCTGGTAAAAGGAATAAAAATACCTACATCCAACCCTGGATGATCGATGGATATCCTCACGGGGTCTCTGTCTTGTATACCACACTCTGTCTTCACATCTCTCACCATTGAGTCAAACATTTCAGTTAGAAATTCGAGTGGATTAGTGACATCAAATTGGTTTAAAGTCACTCTGAATACATTTGGTTTGGAATGAAATTTTCTGGATGTGCGCATTAACTGAGGATGAATGGAATATAAATTCTGTACACTCTTTTCAGAGTGTACAGAATTTGAATTCTTAGCATATTCAGTCAACCTCTGTTTCTTGCTGCCAAATACAACATGTTCTGCATCACTGTCATCTGAATCACTGTAGTCTACTAATGACCTCTTCATTTTGTAAAAAAACAACACGTCTTGCAGTCTTGTCAACTCAAAAACAAGAAACCCTTTACCTCAGTTGTTTTCCCAGAACTGTACCGGCAAAACGAGGTAGAAACCGTTAGTCCACACAAAGGACAAACAATGGGGTACCTCGGTATGTAGGGTAAACAAGACTGTGTGTGTGTGTGTGTGTGTGTGTGTGTGTGTGTGTGCGTTTGTCTTACCAACTTGATGAGGTAACTAGACAAAAGAGTTTGCGTGTTTCGCCTTACCGAGGTACAAAAGACAAAAGAAACCCTTTACCTCGGTTGTTTTCCCAGAACTGTACCGGCAAAACGAGGTTGAAACCGTTAGTCCACACAAAGGACAGACAATGGGGTACCTCGGTATGTAGGGAAGACAAGACTGTGTGTGTGTGTGTGTGTGGGTTTGTCTTACCAACTTGACGAGGTAACTAGACAAAGGAGTTTGCGTGTTTCGCCTTACCGAGGTACCAAAGACAAAAGAAACCCTTTACCTCGGTTGTTTTCCCAGAACTGTACCGGCAAAACGAGGTAGAAACCGTTAGTCCACACAAAAGACAAACAATGGGGTACCTCGGTATGTAGGGAAGACAAGACTGTGTGTGTGTGTGTGTGTGTGTGTGTGTGTGTGTGTGTGTGTGTGTGTGGATGTTTTCAATTTTTGTAATTACATTGGAAGCGTGATGTGATAAATTATTTCTCAGACAATTCTGGCCACGGAAATGTTTTTTTTTACCTTACACACAACCAACTTTGAACACGAGTATACAAATAATTGTATACTCGTGTTCAAAGAGAAGGTGAAATGTAAATTTTTGTAGTTCGAATAAATTCTTTCAAAATGTTATAAGCTAAACACCCCCAACTAAATTTGCCCTCTTAATTTCACCCCATCATTTATTCATTTTAATGTTAATGTTGTAGTTTGATATCCACCTCGCTTGAGGTAATTTCCCCTAAAAGTAAGAACATACGATTTCGCGTATCACTTCTTCTCCCCACTGTAGAACTAAACTTTTAAAATACGGAATATATGTACACAGAAACCTAATTTATGGCATTGTTATTCCGTTAACATAACAGACAAGTTTTGAAAATGTTTTCAAACAACATTCAGAAAATGTTTCAAACCAATTTCTGAAAAGTTAAACAATTTGTTTTGAAAACATTTTCTGAAACGTTAAACAATTTGGTTTGAAAACATTTTCTGAATTTTTTTTCTAAATAAGAAAATGATTTCAGCGAGAGTATAAATAGGCGGAGGGGTGGGGGGAGGGGGGCTCACAGTTTGGGGGACACATGCATTGGAGTTAACAAGACTGAAACACGTGATTTTGATCTTCTCTGACGATTAAAAAATGAATAACGATCCGAGAATGGAGAAGGTAAATGATGCTAAAAGTATTTACTATCAGCCATCTAAATGGGGAGAAGTAAAAAGACTTGTCAATGAACTTTATAAGCTAACAACACGGCTAACAATACTTGTTCGATTTGTCATCAAAAAGGACATCGGGTGAATACATGTGTCAGTCCTGGCTGAAGAAAAAGATTTTTAAAAATCTTTTTCTTCAGCCAGGACTGACACTATAGGGACTCAGACTGACACTATAGGGACTAACACTATGGAGAATCCTATGTTAATTTGGTCCCTATAGTGTCAGTCCAGGGGTATGGGGAATTCAGTGTTAAATGCTGGTCCCTATTATGTCAGTCATCACTACTCATATGCCGAAGAAGAGCAAGAAAATAATGTAGTTGTATTATACAATGAGAAATACATCTACACTATTTTCCAGTGAGAGTAAAATCCTTTCCCCCTGATTGGATGAGAGCTGGCGTAGTTTCTTTTATGTTTACAGCTCCAGTAGCAAATGTTACAGTCTGACGTCACCACGCTAAATATTTGAAATGACGTCGCCCGTTTAGTAATTACTCCATCAATGGAGTGACTAGCAAGTCGTTTCATTTTATCTGGATTTTTATGTGTACCCATACTATGTATGGTACACATAATGCCGGCATCCGGGGTGGCCATCCATCGCTCGTCCATCCTTTGTCTGTCCGCCCGTCCGTCCGGCGTCCGTATCCATTTCTTTGGCATTCGATAACTTGAAAATTATTGCTTGGATTATCAAGTTACTTTATGTTTGTGTTCAGGTGACTAGTGTGCCGAGCTGTATAGTTTTTGGTGTAAATCTGATAATTTGATACTGAGATATTAACTCTTTATCCTTCAAATTGAGAATTCTTCCAATCCCTTTGGCATGAGATAACTCAAAAAAATATCAATCCAATTGTCATGTTACTTTATATATATCTTCAGGTTACGGATGTTCCAGGCTGTATAGTTTTGGGTATAAATCTGTTATTTTGATCCTGAGATATTAACCCTTATATCCTTCAAATTGAAAAATCCTCCAATCCCTTTGGCATTCGATAACTTGAAAAATATTGCTTGGATTGTCAAGTTACTTTACATTTGTGTTCAGGTTACTGATGTGCCGAGCTGTGTAGTTTTTGGTGTAAATCTGATAATTTGATCCTGAGATATTAACCTTTTATCTTTCAAATTGAAAATTCCTCCAATCCATTTGGCATTCGATAACTTGAAAAATATTGCTTGATATTGCTTGAATTGTGAAGTTACTTTATATATGTTACCGTCAACTCATTACAATAACGCATATGTTCCAATAAGACACTACCCATAGCCCAAAACCTACATCGTGAAACACGAGAGGCCTATTTACTAAACTTGTGATCGTTAAAAGTTGCCTTGTTCAAGGTAACGTTCAACGTTCACAGGTTTAGTAAATAAACCTCTCGTGTACTCCACGACGACACTGGATAAATAATCAATAAACCAGATAAACTCATTTCATCTTAGTTCAAATCGTAAATCGGTTTGTAATTTAAATAACACTTTATTCGGAACACTGTCTGCTTCACGTGTGAAATATAGGCCGATGAAATCGTCAGATGTGTACCCATACACGCAAATAGTAGAAAGCTGTATGACGGAGGGCCACCCTGGATGCCGACATTATGTACACCATACATGGTATGGGTGCATATAGAAATGGATTGGAGGAGTGCCTAATTTGATGGATAAAGGGTTAATATCTCCGGATCAAATTATTAGATTTGCATAAAAAATTATATAGCACAGCACATCAGTAACCTGAATACATATATAAAGTAACCTGATAATCGGATTAATATTTATTGAGTTATCGCATGCCGAAGAAATGGATTGGAGGAGTTCTCAATTTCAAGGATAAAGGGTTAATATCAGAGGATCAAATTATCAGATTTACACCAAAAAAGTATACAGCTCGCCACATCAGTAACCTGAACACATATATGAAGTAACATGACAATCGGATTGATATTTTTTGAGTTATCTCATGCCAAAGGGATTGGAGGAATTTTCAATATGAAGGATAAAGGGTTAATATCTCAGGATCAAACTATCAGATTTACACCAAAAACTACACAGCTCGGCACATCAGTAACCTGAACACAAATATAAAGTAACTTGACAATCCAAGCAATATTTTTCATGTTATCGAATGCCAAACGGATTGGAGGAATTTTCAATTTGATGGATAAAGGGTTAATATCTCAGGATCAAAATAACAGATTTAGACCAAAAACTATACAGCTCTGAATTTTTTTTCTGAATAAGAAAATGATTTCAGCGAGAGAATAAATAGGCGGAGGGGGGGGGGGGGGGGGGGGGGCTCAGAGTTTGGGGGACACATGCATTGGAGTTAACAAGACTGAAACACGTGGTTTTGATCTTCTCTGACGATTAAAAAATGAATAACGATCCGAGAATGGAGAAGGTAAATGATGTTAAAAGTATTTACTATCAGCCATCTAAATGGGGAGAAGTAAAAAGACTTGTCAATGAACTTTATAAGCTAACAACACGGCTAACAATACTTGTTCGATTTGTCATCAAAAAGGACATCGGGTGAATACAGGTGTCAGTCCTGGCTGAAGAAAAAGATTTTTAAAAATCTTTTTCTTCAGCCAGGACTGACACTATAGGGACTCAGACTGACACTATAGGGACTAACCCTATGGAGAATCCTATGTTAATTTGGTCCCTATGGTGTCAGTCCAGGGGTATGGGAAATCAGTGTTAAATGCTGGTCCCTATTGTGTCAGTCATCACTACTCATATGCGAAGAAGAGCAAGAAATTAATGTAATTGTATTATACAATGAGAAATACATCTACACTATTTTCCAGTGAGAGTAAAATCCTTGCCCCCTGATTGGATGAGAGCTGGCGTAGTTTCTTTTATGTTTACAGCTCCAGTAGCAAATGTTACAGTCTGACGTCACCACGCTAAATATTTGAAATGACGTCGCCCGTTTCGTAATTACTCCATCAATGGAGTGACTAGCAAGTCGTTTCATTTTATCTGGATTTTTATGTGTACCCATACTATGTATGGTACACATAATGCCGGCATCCGGGGTGGCCATCCATCGCTCGTCCATCCTTTGTCTGTCCGTCTGTCCGCTCGTCCGTCCGGCGTCCGTACCCATTTCTTTGGCATTCGATAACTTGAAAATTATTGCTTGGATTGTCAAGTTACTTTATATTTGTGTTCAGGTTACTAGTGCGCCGAGCTGTATAGTTTTTGCTGTAAATCTGATAATTTGATACTGAGATATTAACTCTTTATCCTTCAAATTGAGAATTCTTCCAATCCCTTTGGCATGAGATAACTCAAAAAATATCAATCCAATTGTCATGTTACTTTATATATATCTTCAGGTTACGGATGTTCCAGGCTGTATAGTTTTGGGTATAAATCTGTTATTTTGATCCTGAGATATTAACCCTTATATCCTTCAAATTGAAAAATTCTCCAATCCCTTTGGCATTCGATAACTTGAAAAATATTGCTTGGATTGTCAAGTTACTTTACATTTGTGTTCAGGTTACTGATGTGCCGAGCTGTATAGTTTTTGGTGTAAATCTGATAATTTGATCCTGAGATATTAACCTTTTATCCTTCAAATTGAAAATTCCTCCAATCCCTTTGGAATTCGATAACTTGAAAAATATTGCTTGAATTGTCAAGTTACTTTATATTTGTGTTCAGGTTACTGATGTGCCAAGTTGTATAGTTTTTGGTGTAAATCTGATAATTTGATCCTGAGATATTAACCCTTTATCCTTCATATTGAAAATTCCATCCAATCCATTTGGCATTCGATAACTTGAAAAATATTGCTTGGATTGCCAAGTTACTTTATATTTTTGTTCAGGTTACTGATGTCCCGAGCTGTATAGTTTTTGGTCTAAATCTGTTATTTTGATCCTGAGATATTAACCCTTTATCCATCAAATTGAAAATTCCTCCAATCCGTTTGGCATTCGATAACATGAAAAATATTACTTGGATTGTCAAATTACTTTATATTTGTGTTCAGGTTACTGATGTGCCGAGCTGTATAGTTTTTGTTGTAAATCTGATAGTTTGATCCTGAGATATTAACCCTTTATCCTTCATATTGAAAATTCCTCCAATCCCTTTGGCATGAGATAATTCAAAAAATATCAATCCGATTGTCATGTTATTTCATATATGTGTTCAGGTTACTGATGTGGCGAGCTGTGTACTTTTTTTGGTGTAAATCTGATAATTTGATCCTGTGATATTAACCCTTTATCCTTGAAATTGAGAACTCCTCCAATCCATTTCTTCGGCATGCGATAACTCAATAAATATTAATCCGATTATCAGGTTACTTTATATATGTATTCAGGTTACTGATGTGCTGTGCTATATAATTTTTTATGTAAATCTAATAATTTGATCCGGAGATATTAACCCTTTATCCATCAAATTAGGCACTCCTCCAATCCATTTCTATATGTACCCATACCATGTATGGTGTACATAATTTCGGCATCCAGGGTGGCCCTCCGTCATACAGCTTTCTACTAGTTGCGCGTATGGGTACACATCTGACGATTTCATCGGCCTATATTTCACACGTGCAGCAGACAGTGTTCCGGATAAAGTGTTATTTAAATTACAAACCGATTTACGATTTGAACTAAGATGAAATGAGTTTATCTGGTTTATTGATTATTTATCCAGTGTCGTCGTGGAGTACACGAGAGGTTTATTTACTAAACCTGTGAAAGTTGAACGTTACCTTGAACAAGGCAACTTTTAACAATCACAAGTTTAGTAAATAGGCCTCTCGTGTTTCACGATGTAGGTTTTGGGCTATGGGTAGTGTCTTATTGGAGCATATACGTTATTGTGATGAGATGCCGGTAACATGGTTTGAGGCTTGCGGTTCGGAGCGTATGTTCAACCTTGACACTTCGCGCCTCAGTTGAACACAAGCTCCGAGCCGCAAATCTGAGCCCATCAATTCATCACAATAACTTATAATGTTACTGGATGACTCATCGCATAGATTAGTCATATACGCGAAGTCGTGATCATATTGACGCATTCAGCAAGAGTTTCTTCCGGTGATGACGACATGAATCGTGATTGTGAACGCGAGTATTCATTCCAACCCCTTGGGTTTGGCAGCTCCTCTTTAAAACTTGAAGAATCCGCCACTGAGAGCGTATCTTATGAACCCTTACTAAATCGAGCTCCGGGAGCTCGTTCCTATGGGAAAATAATTATTGATAACTCGCCATGTTGAAGATAATTCGCCTGTTACTTGTGACTAAATTCTGCTACTCTCATCTGGAGGTTTTGAACGTTCACAATTTTTTTTGCATCACATTTTCGTGTAATTGAAGGAATAATGTGTGAGGGATTTGGATGCGTAATAGCTGGTGTTCTTAGTACGGGAAGTGGAGTCACATCCTGCAGTCAAAACATCGGAGCTATGTCGTTGACAAAGGTATGAAATCTTTCTATTCGTTTCACAAGAAGAGAGTCTTTATTCTTTATTCAGCAAATCGATCCAACAATGAGACAATCAGTTCCAAATGTATCAAGAAAAATTAATCCCCACACATGAGAAACTTGATTCAAAATAGTGCGAAGGAAGTACGGCCAAAACCCGTCTATCACTGAGACCAACAGCTACAATGGGACTAAGACCAAACAGGCCTAACAAAACATAAAAATAAAGTACAAAAAACTAACCAGAAAATAACAGAATACTAAACCCGACTGGACCCAAACGCTCTGTTACTTGCCAGCTGAAATCCGACAAATATAGACAGAACGCGATGAGTATTTGAAACGGTGGTGTTTTACACTACGAGTTGGAATGGCGCAGTCATATTACATATATGACTACGCCATTCCAACGAATTATGTAAAACATCCACCGATTCAAACACACATAGCGTTCTGTGTTTATTACACATCCCACGCATTAAAATTCATTTAAATAAACAAATTTTAATTCCGAAGTTTAAACTCAAAGGCGAAGAGTCCGTTTGTTGTGTTTGATGCTGTACTGATCAAATGGATCGATAAAAAATCAAAACAACCTTTTGGGAACCAGTCTAAATTACATACACTAAATTACATTCGTTTTCTTTTCTATTGAGCGTGTTTGTTGAAATTTGTATCGCCTTTTTTCTTCGACTGGTGTCCATTCACGCCTAACCATTAGGTGGCTATTACTGTAAGTAAAAATATAAGTATAAATTTGGGAAGATTTTCAAGACAGCTGGGAGAAACTTTTTCAAAAGAAGTTCGAAGCATGTCGAGATATCCGAAGATTTACCGAAATAAAGTTAACCAATTTAGATTTTACAGGTTCCACAGACGAGAAGGCCACGGGACTGGGTTAATGTTGTGGTTGGAAATGATTGGGTTTTTTTTAAAAAAATATTTTCTCATTTTTAGTTAACTAATTTTTTTGTCAACCGATTTTATTTTGCTTTGTACGTTTTCATTTTCACACTACGCGGCAGACGATCGATAATTGTATAATTGTATAATAAAATTTGGAAACTTTTCGAAACGTAAATAATGCTTCGACAGGAAAGGCATTAGTATAAACGGTGCTGGGAAAAAAGTTCCGGCTTGTATATCACCAGCTGAATACAGAAACATCTATATCCTAGCTGCGATTCCGTTAAATACAATGGTTTAAAGTTTAATGGATATGTAATAAATAGATTGACCCAAATAGTTACGTTGACTAAATTCTTATATGACCTGTAAGATGCAAGCTATTTTGACACGCCACACACCGACGCCAAAATATCACAATTTGAAGCTAACGGGTTTTCTCATAAAACAAATAGGAATCCAAGCAAGTCAACACATTTCAGTTGGTTGAAATTTAAGATGCATTGATGCAGTCATGCGCAGCATAAAATTTCAATATTTTAACGTCAGTGTGCAGAGGAAAAAACGAATTATATTCTGAGACAGGAAAGAATTGATATAAAGTGTCAGCAAGTCCAATCTAATCCTGTTCATTATAAATACACTCTGTTAAACCTTTGAACCCTGGCTGTGTCTTCCAAGTCAGTTCAATAAGAGCAATCGGAAGAGTCCATATTTCTGGCCTAGGGGTAGATCATTCAAGATACCCAACGCGCAGCCCAAAGGCTGCACGTTGGAAATATTGATTGGTTATCGCACACATTCACTGGACAGTTATCCTACTTTTTGAAAGTATGACGTATCTCTTTCCTGCACCAGCAAAGCGCCCTTTAGGGTTCAAACGGTTAAATAATTAAACCCCCGGATCAGAAAAAATATGTTACTCAAACTATTCAATATTAACTACAGCCCAAACCTGATCAGCACTTACACGGAAAGTGGTCCACACCACAACCCGCTTCATTATAATAAAAAAAACTACTTAGCAATAGTCGCAGTTTGACAATCATTGATATGTACTACTCATATCCACAGCTCAAATTAAAGCATAGGAAGGTAATCACACCCCGAACATAACTGCAATGATGCAAATGACGGCGAAGATAAAGTTCAAACCTCCCCACCATCGACACATACTGTTATAAATTACATCCCAATCCTGAATATTGATTATGCAAACTGTTAAAATTACATCTCGGATCTGAAATATATATTTGAAGAACACGTACACCTCATGTATTTACGTAACGACGTTCTGTAAAAAATTAGTGTCGACGACGGCAGTGTAGAGCCGCCATTCAGCCATTAGTTATTAACCCTTTGAACCCCGGCGGCCGTTTTTCCGGCCCAGAAACAAGATATGTCATACTTTTATTTAATAGGATGGCTGCTGAGTTAAAAGTGTAGGTTAGACCAATCAATATTTTCAACGTGCAGCCCTAAGGCTGAACGTTGAAAATATTAATTGGTCTATCCCCAAATAATAAATATGGACTCTTCTAGTTTCTTCCATTGAACTGACATGGGAGATACCATCAGGGTTCAAAAGGTTAACTTACAATTACAAGATACTAACTTGTAGTTATAAGATACTAGCTTATAATTACAAGATACTAAGTTGAAATCATGATTTATTAATACGTGATTTCCAAGTTACCATTTTGTAATTACAATATAATCTACAGGATACTAAATTGTAATTACAATATACAAAATTGTAATTGCAATTATTAAGTTGTAATTACAATTTATTATCTTGTAAGTATTATGACAGAATACAGCCACCGCTGACCTTCATTTATTAGTTTGTAATGACAGAATACTAACTTTTAATTCCACGCCACTGAATTGTAATTCCGAGATACTAAGTTGTAATTGCAATTTACCAACTTGTAAATACAGTTTACTAGCTTGTAATAACAATTTAAAATACTTGTACAGTTGGATAACCTGTAATTACATTTCAGTATGTTGTAAATATAATTTAACTAACTTGTAAATACAGTTTTCTTATTTGTACTAACAATTTCCTAACTTGTAATTACACAATTTAGTATCTTATAATTACTAGTTAATACAATTTAGTATCTTGTCAATTGTCATGCGGTTTTGTGGAGTATACCTGATTGTCTAACACGGTAGTATAGGGTGAATGAACTATCTGCACTCTTGTTGGTCTACGTTTCCTCCATGGTACTACTTACTAGCCTTATCCTTTTTACTATCCTGTGGTTACTATGGGTGATACGTAATGCTAGGTCATGCATGGGTTAGGGTTGGCTGTTTAGTATGCTAGCATAGTATAGATTATTAGTAACCATTTGGACGCTTATAGCCTTGGAAATACCTGTTGACTCTCTAACGTCTATTACAGTACCATGCTGTTGGTGCTCTGCTGTTTCCCTACAATTCGAATAGTCTGGTTTGTACGCCAGTGGAAGAGCCTTCATAGCACTAGATTGTATTCTTTGTGGCTCATGGCTTCTAGATTATAGCCTTTGTGACTCCTATGGGCCAGTCTGGACTAATATGGATATCTGGAAACCTGTCTCAAAGGAACGTGGTTTGGGGACTTTCTGATTGTTTGGAGTGGACTGATGTCGCCAGATAGTGATTTGTGAACTATTGGGTACTGAGTTTTCTGTTCTGATAGCAGTTGTTTAGGGACTACTGGGGACGTTTGCGGATTGAAGAGGAGTGGACTGTGGACTTTGGGGAAATACGTGGGACTACTAGGAACCGAAGGCAGTGATTGTTGATGTAGTGGTTGCTGAGGTTACTGGTGTAGTAGTTGTTGTTGTTTGTTTAGTCGTTGGTTTAGAAGTTGTAGTGGTTGCTGTTGTGCATGGTGGTATTGTAGTTGTAGTGGTTGGTATTACGGTTGTGGTTCGTAATGTCACAGTGGTTGGTATTATAGTCCTTGTGGTGGTTGTGGTGTATGGTGTTATTTTAAGTTCGTTTGGTTGAATTGGTGGCTGTTGTGGTTGGCGTTGTAGTAGTTTCTGTAATAGTTGTAGTAGCATTGTCATTGTGCTGGTTGGTGTCATATTTCTTTCGGTTAGTGTAGTAGAAGGTGCCGTAGGTGATGGGTTTAACCCTTTACCCAACGTAACGGCCAAAACCGGCCAGCCCTATTCTCAAAAATCGCCAATTAATTTTCATTATTTTTTCATTTTTTGTCTCAAAAACATAGGTTATGACCCCTCGTTGGAACGAGCTCGTCGAGCTCGTTCCAACGAGGGGTCATACCCTATGTTTTTGAGACAAAAAATGAAAAAAATTAGTTATTCAACAATTTTTTTTGCACGTGTCGTCTGCTTTTCATGTTAGGTAAAGGGTTAATAGGTGTAGTAGCTGAAGTACTGGTAGTTGTAGTGGTTGTGTTGTAGTTGTTGGTGTAGTAAAGATCCGTGTTGTAGCTATTTCAGGAAGGTAGATGTAGCGCTTAGCTTGATTGTGGCTGTTAATGCTGTTGTTGTTGTTGTTGTTGATGTTGTTATACGAGTTGATGGTGTTGTAGTTGTGGTTGGTGTAGTAGCTGCAGTGGTTGTTGATATACAAGTGGAAATGGATGGTGTTGTACTGTTGTTGTATTTGTTTGTGTAATAGTTGTAATAGTGGGTTTTACAGTTGATGATGGTATAGGTAATTTAGGTATTGTCATTGTTGGTGTTGCAGTGGTTGTTGGTGGAGTAGTTGTAGTGGTTGGTTTCGATGTTGTAGTCATTAGCGTTTTAGTTGCAGTAATTGGTACTGTGGTTGGTAATGCTGTTGTAGTAGTTGTGGTGTTTGTTGGACTCGTTTTTCTTATTGTAGTAGATACGGTGAATGTTATTATAGTGGAAATTGTAGTAGTTACAGGTTTTTTAGTTGTGGTGGTTAGTGTGGTAATGGTTGATATAGTGTGGTCGGTGTGGCAGTGATTGATGTGGCAGTTGTATTAGTGGGCAGAGAACCACTACCAGTTATACACCAGCCATTACTACTTCAACGTCCATAACCACTACAACATCATCCGAAACTACAACTACATCACCGAACACTATTACAGGAATAACCAACAACTCTATGACAATTTTCTAGAACCACTACATCAACACTGTCGACAGCTACTACTACACTTACATAACCACTACAACCACAACACCAACCCCAGTGTAATTACAAGTTAGTAAATTGTAATTATAAGTTAGCTAATTTCGAATTCGAAGCTATTAAACTGTGATAACAGTTAAGCTAAACTAAATTGTAAGTCTGCTAATTTGCATTTACAAGATAAAAACTCGTAATTACAAGAGAGCAATTTGAAATTACAAGTTAGTAAATTGTATTTACAGTTTATTAGCTTGTAATTATATTTTAGTATCTTATACTTACAAGTTGGTACCCTATTATAAAAAATAATAAGTAAAGGTCAGTGGCGGTTCTATACTGCTGTAGAATAGTAATACGTAATCACTTCTTAAATATCAAGTGTATCAGCAGCAGGGCCCTAATTCATTGGGGGAACCACTGCTTTACATTGCGTGCTCTCCTTAGCGATGTTTGCGTGCTCTTCGAGCACATATCCCGGTGCTCTGTTCAAATTTGCTCAAAACACAGCAGTAGTCAGACCCACAGCTTGTATGGGCGGCATGAACAGCAAAACAAAACAAAAAAAAAAAAACGAGTCCACCATGGACGTCACAAATAAGGTTACTAATATATATATATATAATATCAGGAAGTCGTTATAACTCACGATTTTCCAATACTGTCCGCAAATTAGAAGAGTTTAGACGTGAATATCGGAAGTCTATCACTTCGTTGGCAATTTTTTTCAAATTAAAAACTGCAACTGTGCGCTGCAACATTGAGTATAAACTCATTGTTCAATTTTCCAAAAAATCTGACAAGAAAAATGAATTGTTATTTCGCGAAAGCGAAGGAATCGGGAAAATCAAGAAAGAGTATGATTTTCCGGTGCTCTGTTGAGCGATTCAGGTGCTCTACTGAATGCATCATTGCGATTCCGGTGCTCTCCCAAGGACAACAACCGATATTTGAACGAAACGAGCAACTGTGTAGCACAATCCTCATTTAATTTATAAGGTTTTAGAATGAAATTAGTTTAGCGACATTGCTGAAAACCTACAATTCTGTTTTCAAGCAGAATACATTTCTTTGAAAGGTCTTTGGCAGAAGGTGTCAATATTTTATTAAATGTTTAAGTAATTGATAAAGAACGAGTCTGAGTTGAATCGTTTGCAGAAACCATCCCGTCGATAGCCGAAAGGGCCAAGACGGGAGGTTTTCTATAAAAGTAGAAGCCCAGGTGGTTTTGTAACCACATTTGCATGTTCTCATTGCCAGTTCTCATTACTGTGTGCATGTTAGGCACGGGACGTGATATATTATAGGTAGGGCGCGTGAGCGGCCATCTTGTCAAATCATTACCATAATGATATGTGGTCTCTAGTGCGCATGCGCGCACGTGGTTCTGAGGTGTTTAACTCTCCCGAAATCTCTGCAGATTTCCTTTGCGAACCATGCAGGCCGCTATTTTAGAGAAAGGCTTTTTGAACTCGTCCAACAAAGCCTGGGTACTTATGGCTGTAAGAGTACTCCCCCTTCTTCGAAGGGCATATTGGGTTCCAAGTTTTCACCCATTTTCCATCGAATTACCCACAACAACCCTCAAATGAGCTAAAATCGCCAATTTAGGGCCGTAAAGCCACAGGTTCTTTCTCGTGTGTGAGGGTGAAACACACTAATACCCATTTCGTCTAAATGGCTATCCCACAAGGCCTTGCGCGAGGTCTCGATTACCTGAAGAATCCTGAGAAATGTCCAAAATCATCACGGGAACGACCACGACCACGACCGCGACCATAGGTTTCCGGCATCTCTAATGTGTATTTGTACTTTCCCTCAAATATCCCTTATAGTAATGAACTTCATCAGCATATGGGCACATGTGACCCAATAGCCACCAGCAAAAGTCAACAAGTTTTTGCAACATTTCCTGTGTTATGAACTGTCACTAATTTATTTAACTTGATTAAATAAGAATTTGGGAAGCCCATGCTTCGCAACTATACTCCATGTATTTATCAACAAACAAATTTTTTGACTTTTTTTTTACTGTAATCCCAGTGATAATTATTCCAACAACATTCTTTAAAGGCTTGTCTTGATGGTGTAGTGTGAATATTTCATCAGTTGGGACTTGTGTTATGGCAGTCAGGCCAATTTGGGTTTTGGGTTTACGACTGACAGCATCGTGCATGAATCAATTTAGGCTCATGCCCAGGGTTCAGACCGGAAGGCATGATAATGCAGTATAATGCATTATAAAAATGAAATTGCAGAAGCAATTTCCTCGACTTAAATTTTGCATGGGGAGTTATACTAATGAAGGCAGACGATCTTTGCGACATTGAATAAGAACGAAAAGGGTGTCACCCCACCATAAACGTGTTTTTGTTGTACTTTGCCTTCATAGAGACACAGGCAATTGGCAATGAGTCTGACTTTTAAAATTACGATTTTTAGGCACCACTTCCAGTGGAAATACACTGGGGCGTGATCCATTGGGGTGTGTGTGTGTGTGTGTGTGTGGGGGGGGGGTATAACCCTGACTTTCTCGACTATAACGGTTCATGTCCCGACTGATGAAGTATGCCAACCACACCACAAAGACATGCCTTCGTCCAATGCATATCTTGATGATGTTGTCGGAATATTGACTATAGTTAAAAAACTCAAGAGTTCTTGAGTGGGAGGTGGAGCAAACTGCCATCTAATATTTTGCGATCCTCTCCCCGACCCTCTCAACCGACATCTTAAAAAAGTGGGCCCCAAAAAGAAAGAAAATAGCACATATAGACAAATAAGTAGAAATCTAATCGACTTTGTAATTATTGTGAAGGGATTTCACTGAAAATATAAGCTTGAATGCTACAATCACTCAATTGTCACTGGATGTATATTATTTTGAAGGGATTTCACTGAAAATATGAACTCGAATGCTGCAATCACCTAATCTTGTCACTGGATGTATGGATGTATACAATAGCTCCATATCACGGGTCCCCGAAGAGTCGGCGCTTTACTCCCGAAGCCAAAGCGTATGGGGCTTATGAACCTCAAAATGATATGCAGAGAGGACCAGTCTCTGGTCACTAACGTGTTTTGATGATTGTCGAAGCTTTTGTAGGCGATATAAAACATTGGCTATCTCGCGTGAGAGCACCGAGGTTGTCGGAGAGCACTGAGCACCCGAGAGAGAATCGGGTCCACTTGACAGAGCCCAAAATAAAATCACAAAATGCCCAATTCTGCCTGCTGTTTTTTATGTTATCGATACATCTGTGTGCTACTTGATAGTAGCAATGAGATCACAATCTGACAGAAACAAAATGATGACGCCATCTTCAGTTTTCTTTACAGTCTTCCCGTTAAAGTTAAACATTTTCCGAGAGAAAACCGAAATTTGTTAACAAAATTACCGTCGGAACCAGGGAGATCGCGCAAAATCAAGGGGTACCCCCCGACCCCCTCCCCCACCCCCTCCCCCAGTTCAATTGAGAGTGTTTGGAAAAACGAAAGATGTCTCGGCATGATTGGAACTGTAAGTGAAATCCAGGTCCTGTGGAAAGTCATGGAAGATTGAACAAAATTATCCCCCGACGTTTTCTTCATTCCTCGAAGCCTTTGCTTGAGTATCTATTTATTAGCAGCTAAATTAAAAATTAATACAGATTATTACAAATGTTAATCTATCTGCGTCGTCCTATTACGTAAAGTTGACAAGACCGGTGGCCAATACTGTAAAACTTTTAAGATTGTATTTTCCAGCATTGTACTTTCTACAAGTGAATATAAATGACGGAATTTTATCATTATCATTCCAAAAGATATGGCAATTTGCCAAATTGCCACATCTCTGAAAATGCTAATGGTTCATTTCAATTAGTTATTTCCATACATAGAAAATACAATTCTGAAAAATACAACTGTCATTTTTATGATAGTATTGGCCCCAGATCTCTGAGATCTGTCAGATGAAAAAAGACGCAAAAACGAGACGAAATATGGCAAACCTGATTGATTTACTTATAATAATAAATAGGCGACTAGTTTTCGTATACGAAGAGAAACTTTCCTATTTTGGCCACGAAAATAAATTCAAGTTTGTCCAGTCGAGCGCACCTTCATCATGACGAATCTTCTTTTCTCGACCTCCTCAAAATTAGAACACATAAAAATACTGTAACGGCAAAGCTGTGGTCTGAACCCAAAGGACCATGACAGTCAACACCTGTCATGCCTCCTCAGTGATCAACCCACAGATAGGCCAATTACTAAAAATTATAAACATTCCAACACCCAAATTCACCGTAACAGTATGTCAGTGGCCCAGACCCAGAGGATGATAACAGCTGACCCCTATCATACATCCCCAGTGACTGCCCCGGACATACTAGTTACCAAGCAGTTACTTAACTAAAACTTAGTTAAACACGCAAACGACTACCAGGTGGGTGAAGGGATTGGGACAATGGCAGTGGGAAGGTTGAATATACAAGGGTATTAAGGGAGGTAACTAGGACTGGGAATGGATTTGACTGAGAGATGGAAACTAAAGGAAGAAAAGAAATAGCTTTGGGACAAGCCACCTCTTTTATCTATGACTATTAAAAAGCTTGTATTAAAGTTTTGAGACTTCAATTTAGGTTAGCATTCATTCTTGAAAAATAGGACACGGGCCCTGCGTCCCATCATCCAAGAATGACGGCCAAGCTAATGTAGGGAAATTTATCCCACATGCCCAATGTCCAAATAAATTAACACTCCTGTCAGGATTCCGACACCAGTAGGCTAAGCCTACAATTAAGTTAAATTAGAAGAAAGTACGTTGAATTATAATTTATTAATTTAAAGAATTTGTCAATATGACTTTTTATTATTTACATACTATGTGCATTTATGCACATACTCTCCACACAAGACATAACAGGACAGCACAAACTACGACATTACATTACAAAAACCCCACAGAATTGGCCACAGGAAAGTGAACATGAAATGAAGTGCTTGAAGAATGAGCACATGGCATGGGTTGATTGATTGGTGATGATTAGTGGAGATTGACCCAGAGATGACCCAATTACAGACATTTCATCTTCAGGACGATCTCCACCAATCCCTGTAGTCCCTGACTACGTTTATATTTTATTTGTCAAGACTCGAACTTGACCCACACAGGTGCTACCCATAGCAACACACACACATAGCTATGGTAGACTGTAAAATTTTACATTACCGAACAAAATCTTTTCACTATTATTAAGTGACTAATTACTGACACACGAAATTAATAGACGATATGACCGCCATGCATTTATCGATAGTAAAAATTATTGTGATGCAATGAAAACGTTCCACATAGCCCCTCAATACACTGCACCAAGATGGAAAGATCTCTAAATGTGATCCTTCCATCATGAAGCAGCATCTTGACCAATTATGTGATAATCTGCTATAGAGAGTAAAACTTTAACCAAATTTTTCAGTAAGAAATATTTCTTACCTCTACCAGGTTACAAATTAACTGTGTAAGCTGAAGTACCAATTTTCCTATAACTCGAAAATTACAAGCTTCTGATACACATCTCCCTCATCACCGCAGTTTGAGGTGCAGCACTCTGCTGAAGAGAACCCCAAAAGGGATCCCTCCAACAAAATGTTGCACATCAAACTAAGGCGAGCAAGGGATTTACATAAAAGAGTATGGGTTAAAAATATAGAATTGTAAAATTGAGGTTCACTTTCTAATGGCTGAAATAGTGCTCAAGAAATATATTTCTTATATCCCTCTACCTTCTATTTCCCAAGTGTGTGTAGCAACAATTTGAAGTTTTATTGTCTAGCTACACTATTGTAAATTTATCATACACACACACACCACATGCCATTGATAGTTATTTTATAAATTTGTTCATAACTGACCGTGACGTGCTAATAAAAGGGCTAGGGGTACTTGTACAGTTGCGCTTTGTACAATTTTTAAAGCACGGCCTAGGCCAACCAATATACAACTTGCCAGGTATTTCCTAATGATAGACACGAGTAAACATGGTCGGGTCCATCACTATTTTAATAAATAACTGGATTAATAACTGACAAGTAAGTACTTGGATAGCGTAGGCGCATGCAACTTATGCAATTACTTTTTTATATAACACATGGAATAAGTGAATAATAAATAATGTACCATTAATGATTACCAGATGAAATACTTAGTTCTACACTGAACACTGGCTACTTTAGCTATGTATTCCAATTAGCCTAACTGCTGAATACAGACGTAAAGGGTGAAAATATAGGACTAGAAAAATAAGGGGGGGGGGGGGGAGTGGATTTTATAATAAAAACTATTTTAGCTTTGGTGTTTTGAAATTTAGCAAACACTGGCTACTTTAGCTATGTGCTTCTGGTTCCAAAAAATGAAAGATGGGGTGGGGTCCTACAAACCTCAGATATAATACTACCAAACTAAAAATAATTCAATCTCAAGGGGTCAGGTGAAAATTTATAAAAGTTTTTGTATACAAATAATTAAAATATGCCGCTTGGCAGAAAAAAACAGAAATAAAATACGCCAAATATAACTAAAAAGAAACGATAATATTAAGCCCCTGCCTCTGCCTCCATAGGCTTGGCCTTGGGCTATCATTATCCAGCCTACATCATTAAAAATAAAATAAAATATTATGAGTGCCTCTTAGACTTCATAATACCAACAAAAGAAACTAAATGGAAAAAGTATAAGTGTTTTACACTTACAACGCAAGAAATGATCCTCCACGGATGTGCCACTTCCCCACGGAATATCAGCCCCGATTAACATCTGCCTTCTGCTTTTATAGCGTTAAAATTCCGCCGGTGACGTGAAATCTGTCAAACTCCGCAGAGGCTGCACTTTGACCTCTGCAGAATCTGGCAGAAATTCAGCACACGAAGAAACATCAACACTACAAAAGTTGCTTGAACAGGGCAAATACTGATACTGGTATAACCCAGCAGCAATACCTCCCGAATTCAAACAAATTACACCGAGATTAACTTTTAAAACGTACCGAGATGGTAAAATATACCTGTAAATACAAGACTGTCAAGACAGTACAGGTGCACTAGAAATAGGTCAGAGATTTCCCAATCCCACAATACATTGCAAAACATGTCCGAGATTCAAAAGAAATGTGCTTTACGATGGTGAAATAATATGATAATATACAAGCTTATGGAACTTCTTCATCGGGATTTAAGTTTAACTGGTGTGAATATGGAACAAACTGATTAAAACAGCGCAGTCACACACGTAGACACCTTGCCTGTAAGATTTTAGTGATTGCGATGAATCATACAGGTTTGACTGTGGGGAAATTTCAAACAACAACTGCAGAATTTGTGCCAAATTAATTTATGGAAATGATAACACTTGCCAGAAAAATTCCCTGAAAAAGAAAGTAATTAAATTTATTAAGCATTTTTTTTTTGTTTTATTTGAAATTTAGACTATATTAGTGTATTTTGTTGTACTCGTGTTAGCATCACCACAACTTACCGGCAAAAGAACATCAACTGCAATTCCCCAACTTTTGTGGGCTCCATGACCACAAGTATTGAAGTAGCCATAGGCAACATACCTATAGTATGACAATCATTATCAAAAGTTAAAACATAACATTACTAACTAGGAAAAGTTTTGTTTTTTTTTACTTGGGTTTACCCCAAAATGTTTATTCTTCATTTGCTTTGCCTTTTAATTTTAACGAGTCTGAAAATAAGTCTTTCCATGCTGTTTTCGGTCCTAACCTAAATGTTGATTTGCTTTTCTTAATGTTTACATAGTTTTTCTTTGTTGAATGTTCCCGCGTTGTTTCACCCTCCGGCACACTTTTCCTTTTCACTGTCTTCTTTTCATCTTTGAGATAATTATTACAATTAATGCATGAACTTGAAGATGAAGGTTTTGTCACGTCTTTTTTTAAAAGTTCGCACAACATCTTTTCTTGTTTGCTTATCACATCTGTGGCATTTACTAGTGCTCCTACCACTAAATTTATTTTTGTTTCAAACCGATTTTGAAATGTTTCTAATTGCATTTTTAATTCAGTTACTTCCTGTTTAAGTTCTTTAATTTCTGCCTCTTTCATTTTTCTAATAGCTTCCATAATATCCCCATGTGTATCAGCACAAGTTTTTATCTCAATGTTTCTTTCGGGTTCTGAAGGGGCACCACTATCAAAGTTTTGATCTAAATTTAGAGGTTGCACCAGCTGTTTTAAAAAGTCGTTGTCCTCATTAAAGGCAAGGTCTAAATCATTGAAAGATAAGATAGGTGTTTCTTCAATTGTTGGTGTGACAGGAATTTTTGTTACAATACTTTTCACGTCTTTCTTTTTTTGGGACCAAACTTTCTGAGATTCTTCTTTGCTTTCCCTCATAATATCTATCCCCTCTTTAATTACATAAGGTGTGGACGCCACCCTCTTATAACTCATCTCGTTCAAGGTTACACCCATAGATAAAAACTTGTTCACTTTTTCTTTGTGTATGGGGAATGACCCCGAATGTTTATCAAATAACTTTTCAGATATAGCTTTATATCCACATAAAGAGCAGCTGAAGGGGGCTTCTTCCACTGCCAAATGCCTGGCCACAAAATGGTTTGTCACCTTTGTTTTTTCTCCCCCGTAAGGGCATCTTTGGCATCGATACAATCTGCCTCTGGTTATGGTTTCCATAGTTCTGAAAACAAAATCATCGTTTTAATTTGGGTTCATCAATACTTCAATTCATAGTGGACACATAACACAAAAATAATTTTTTTCTTCATCTATACTTCAATTTGTAGTGTACACATAACATAAAAGTAATTTGCCCCTTTACGGTCTCTTCACATTATTAGGTCTGTATTTTTTTGTATTATTTACACTGTTTTCCTTTTCGTAATCTCAACCATCTTGGGACGTATTCACTTTGACATGGCTTTAATTTATTATGGTTAAATACTTTAAATTGGCCTCTCTCATTCAATTGTACCACATAGTTCAGATCTGATATTTTCTTGTGAACTCTACCCGGTCCTGCATATAGTGGTTGAAGTTTTGGACAAACTCCCTTTTTACGAGTCTCATTTAAAAACCACACTAAATCCCCCTCTTGATAATGTGTTAATTTACAGTTCACATCATACAGTGTTTTCTGTCTTATTGCGGCTTTGTTCAAATGCTTTCTTGCTACCTCATGTGCAAAACTCAACCTCTCTCTCAATTTATCAACATACTCTCCATACGAAACAACATGTCCATCATTTTTACATCTTTCTAAACTCAACATCATTTCTGAAGGGAGTCTGACTTCCCTTCCTAGCATCAGGAGGTTTGGTGTCATACCCGTACTTTCATTCGGAGTAGCTCTATAGGCTGCTGCTAAGCAGCCTAAATTCAAATCCCAATCAGTCTCTTCATTTTTTAAAAAGGCTTTTACCATCCTTAATAAAGTTTTATTGAACCTTCCAGCTTGACCATTACACTTGGGATTTCGTACACTTGTTCTCGTCTTTCTTATTTCTAACATTTCACTCATCCTTTTAAAAACGTTACTCTCATAGTTCCTCCCCTGGTCTGAATGCAGACTCAAAGGACATCCATATCGTCCTACCACTTCATTTAGGATTTTTTCTGCACATGTCTGGGCTGATTGATCAGGAACTGGAAAAATTTCAACCCATTTTGTAAAATGATCAGTCACTAACAATATGTAGCGGTAGCCTCTGGGTGTCCGTGGTAACGGACCAAGTATATCAGTGGCTAGCCTGTCTAATGGTGCACCAACATTCATTTTTCCCAATGGTGCTTTTGGTTTCCTCATTGGAGCTTTGTGTGATTCACACACATCACACCTCCTTATCCAGTTTTTAACATCAGTTCTGAGATCAAACCAGTAAAAGTTTTGTAAAGTTTTTTCAATAGTCTTTTTATTACCCAAGTGACCTGACATCAGTGAATCATGCATTTGATACATGACCTCTTTTCGCATTTCCTTGGGTACAATTAGTTGTAGAAATTGTCCTGTACCATCATGTTTGTGATAAACTTTACACAGCAAGTTTTCTCTAAGTTCTAAAGCTTCCCATATTAGCCAATAGTGTCTAGTAGCAGGGCTAAGTGTGACTACCTCAGTATGAGGTGGGCGTTCACCCCCTTGCTTGGCCCTGAGAATGGGTGCGATATCATCGTCTCTCTCTTGCATGTTTTTGATCTGCTCCAAAGTATATGCTGCTTTAAATGACTGGAACTGAAAACCTTCCCTTGAGACATCATCTTCAAGTGGTTGTTGTGATGGTGAGTTTTTGGACTGACCTCTATGAGCCGTTCTTGTGGCTATCTGGCCATCAACTGATTTTTCCTTTTCCATAAATCTTTCCTTCCACAAAAGTTTTTGACACATCTCCTCTGTCCGTCGTTTACACTTTGTGCATGGACCACATTTTAGTGATTCCATCATATCTGCTTCTGCACATAGGCAATCCCATGGATTGGGACATCTTGACATTGTGTCTGCATTATTATGTTTAGTGCCTTTCCTGTATGACACAGAAAAGTCATAAGCAGATAGAATTTCTATCCATCGTGCTACTCTTCCTTTGGGCTCTTTTAGGCTAAAAAGCCAAATTAGTGCTTGGTGATCTGTGCGAACTTCAAACTTCCTACCCAGTAAATACTGTCGGAAATACTCAATAAAGTATCGGAGGGCTAAAAGCTCTTTGTCGGTGACACAATAATTTCTTTCCGCTTTGTTCAGTGATCTACTGGCATATGCTACGACTCGTTCTTCTCCATCCTGGATTTGGCTAAGTACCGCCCCGATACCTTGATCACTCGCATCAGTATCTAATATGTACTGTCCTACATCTTTTGGGTATGCCATGATATCTGGACTCGTTAGTACCCTTTTGAGCTCTTCAAAAGAGCTTTGGCACTCCTCGTTCCATTTAAATTTAACACCCTTTTTTGTTAGTTCAATCATTGGTCTTACTATTTTGGCAAAATCTTTTACGAACCGTCTATAATAACTGCCCATGCCAATGATCTGCCTGATCTCTTTGACAGTCTTGGGCACTGGCCACTCCAATATTTTTGTTATATTTTCTGGATTTGGTGATACCCCATCCTTTGACACCACATGTCCTAGAAATGACACTTTCTCTTGTAAAAGTGAACACTTTTCTGGCTTCAATTTTAACCCTGCTGCTTTTAAGCGTCCAAGTACTTCTCTCACTCTGCCAATGTGTTCATCAAAATCTCTACCAAAAACCACAAAATCATCAATATAAATAAGGCATGTGAGCCATTGTAACCCCTGTAAGGCAAACTCCATAGCCCTCTGAAATGAAGGAGCACTTCCTGAGAGTCCGAAAGGCATCATTTTATACTCAAACAGACCATATTTGGTAACAAAGGCCGTTTTAGGTATATCTTCTTCTCTTACTGGTATCTGATGATAACCAGAAGTTAGGTCAAACGTGGAAAATAGACTAGACCCTGCCACTGCATCCAAACAGTCTCTTACTCGAGGGAGAGGAAACGCATCTTTTTTTGTTACCGCATTCACTTTCCGGTAATCCACACATAGTCTTAGCTTCCCATTTTTCTTTGGTACAAGGACAATTGGAGACGCCCAGGGAGATGTGGACTTCTGTATAACATTTTGTTCCAACAATTTGTTAATTGTCTTCTCTAATTCATTGGCATACGCCATAGGCACTCTCCGTGGTAACTGTTTTATGGGTGGCTCATTTCCTGTTTCTATGACATGCTCCACCAAGTTAGTATACCCAATGTCTTCTTCATTCTTAGAAAATACATCTTGAAATTCCCAGAGTAACTGTCTAATCTTTACAACATTTTCCTTTGTTATATTTGTCACAGCCTCTTCAAACAGTGTTTTCAAATGCTCGGGTGGTGAGTTATCATAGGTTATACTTTGGTCATCTACTGAGGCTGTTATATTCTCATCATTTAAGTCTTTAGACTTGTTATCCATCAATTTAATTCTCCTTATACTCTCATTATTATCTACTTCACTTGCATCTTCACTTGAAAACAATACCACATGCTTCCCCTGAGTTTGTTCTGCATACCCTACTATCACATCTTGATTAATGTGTATTTCTTTGGAGTTAGGATTCATGACTCTGACTTTGTGTGTACAGTTTTCCAAAGTTGCTAAACTGCAAGCCATCAGTGCATGAGACCTCTCAATAAATGTTTCTGCAGGTTCAATTATAACATCTCCATTACCCCTTTCATTGGTTTCTATAAAAACATCAATGATGCTCTCAGTATAGGGCGATATGCAATAATGGTCTGCTGCTGTGACACGGCCTATCCGACCTGGCACTCCCACTTGGATGCACTCAATTGGTTGTCCCTTTAAATAAATAAGGCCTTTGCTTAGAAGCAGGTCTGCTGGACCCTCTGTCTGGTTTTGCAGGATATCCACACCTAATAAAGCCTCATCCTCTATATCTGCTACTATGGCTTCCTCATATAATTCAAGGGTCCCCAGTTGGATATTAAATTCTCCTTTCCCATATTCCTTTAAAGGTTTACCGCTGGCTCCTGTCACTGTAGCTGAGCCTTTTAAAATTGGTCTGGCATCTTTTGATATTCTATCATATAGCTTTTTAGAAATAATGGTTTTACTGGCTCCGGTATCTGCTGTAAATACAGTATTTATACCCTCTACTTTTCCTTGTACATACACACCGTCATATTTTGGAATAATTTGCCCTATAACTTCATTAGAATGCCTCATACTTAAATTACTAACGTTTTCACATCTTATTGGGGCCGTTGTGTACCCAACTGACCCTCGGCCCTCTGTGTCAGTCTTTGGTAGTTTAAAGGCCTATTTGCTTCCTTGCCTTTCTGGTTCACCCAACCATCTTTATTCTTGCCATCTTTATACATGTTTTTCCCAAATGCTTCGCCAATTTGACGGAGTGGCCTGGCTTCAACCTGGTGTCCAAGATTATTAACCCTCATAGGGCATTCTCTTGACCAGTGTCCAAAACCCTGGCAGAAAAAACAATTTCTGTTTTTCTCTCCACCTTCCCTAGCATTTCCTCTATAACTTCCATAACCCTTTCCATCATTTTCTTTCTCTAGTCTATCTATGAGCTCCATTAGTTGTTTCAGTAAATCAGGACTCAGGACTTCAGGATTCGCCTTTTGTTTAACCTCTAATCTGTTATGTTGTGGGTTCTTGGTACTGATGTTCTTCATTTCACTATCCTGCATTTCAGGCACTCTATAAGCTCTTCCATTTGTGTCAACTTTCTCAGTGACCAGTCTAGTTGGCCGTTTACCCCTCCTGTCAAAGTATGGCTCGTATGATGACATCATTTTCTGCTTAGTCTCAGAAAAATTCACCACGTAACTTACTGCTTCATCTATATTACGTGACTATTTCACAAACTCCACATGGAATCTCGCTTTGTCATCTGTCAGGCCATCTAAAAATCTCCTTAAAAGATCTTCATTTTTAGTTTCCCCCACTCGGCTGGGATGAGCTCGAGTATATAAGTTTTTCAATTGGGCAGCATATTCTTCAACAGTTTCGTTTGGCTGTTGGTTCCTTTTACTGAATTGGGCGACGTATGTTTTTGTTGTCTCTACCACTCTATATCTACTCTCCAGCTCAGAAGTAATTGACCCATAGTCGGTAATGACTCCCTGGGGAAGCTGACCAAATACAAAATCTCCTGCTGACCCTTGCAGTCGTGGGAGGAGTTCATCTAATTTTTCATTATCTGACCAATTCTGTCTATTTGCCACTGCATTGAATCGGTTGAACCACACCTTCCATTGTTCTCTCCCAGTAAATATGGGGAGCTTGGTGCCCACATTTGCTTTCTGCCCCTTAGTACCTGGATTTGATGGGATCATGTTAAAACTTGCCTCACTTTGCACATCATCAATTATACTTTCGTCAGATTGATCCTCATTAAAAGTGTTTTTACATCTTCTATTACACTCTCTTACATCACTTGTGGCCTTAACCCGTTCATTCTGACAGACATGGGTTCCACCACCTACACTGCTAGTGCTCAAATTACTCATAAGGCTTTGAAACACGTTTTGGACACTCTCAACTAAACAGCCAGACACATCTTTCACTGCTTCTTTCATAGCCTCACTTATGACTTTTGAAACCTCATTCATAGATTTGTCGTCAACTTTTGCCTCATCAGTGTCAGAGGTAATATCACCTTGACCCGTTGCTAGATTTACTTTCTCATTACCTGGCCGAGTATTAACATCATTATTTTTACTAAGGACATCACTCTCTGCCATCGATCTATCACTATTTGTTACAGTGTCTAACTCAGTTACTACCAGCTTCTCTCTCTCATAGAGTGTGTCACTCTCCCTTTCCAGTCGCTCTGAGGGTAGGTTTATTTCATCATTAGCATGCAAGCTTTCATTGGACATCAATAATTTTTTTTGTGCCACTCTCTTACCACTTCTTCGTTTCATCATTAAATTTACTGAGTTTTATTATTAATAGGTTCAGTATTTCCTCGTAACCTATCAGGAAGAACAATCCTGAGCATCACATCACAAACAATAAACAAACATAAACAATTATGTACAATATACATGTAAGCATGAACTCGTCACACTGGATTCAACTAAATGTAGAAGAATCCCACTTCCGGACACCAAATATATGTAACGGCAAAGCTGTGGTCTGAACCCAAAGGACCATGACAGTCAACACCTGTCATGCCTCCTCAGTGATCAACCCACAGATAGGCCAATTACTAAAAATTATAAACATTCCAACACCCAAATTCACCGTAACAGTATGCCAGTGGCCCAGACCCAGAGGATGATAACAGCTGACCCCTATCATACATCCTCAGTGACTGCCCCGGACATACTAGTTACCAAGCAGTTACTTAACTAAAACTTAGTTAAACACGCAAACGACTACCAGGTGGGTGAAGGGATTGGGACAATGGCAGTGGGAAGGTTGAATATACAAGGGTATTAAGGGAGGTAACTAGGACTGGGAATGGATTTGACTGAGAGATGGAAACTAAAGGAAGAAAAGAAATAGCTTTGGGACAAGCCACCTCTTTTATCTATGACTATTAAAAAGCTTGTATTAAAGTTTTGAGACTTCAATTTAGGTTAGCATTCATTCTTGAAAAATAGGACACGGGCCCTGCGTCCCATCATCCAAGAATGACGGCCAAGCTAATGTAGGGAAATTTATCCCACATGCCCAATGTCCAAATAAATTAACACTCCTGTCAGGATTCCGACACCAGTAGGCTAAGCCTACAATTAAGTTAAATTAGAAGAAAGTACGTTGAATTATAATTTATTAATTTAAAGAATTTGTCAATATGACCTTTTATTATTTACATACTATGTGCATTTATGCACATACTCTCCACACAAGACATAACAGGACAGCACAAACTACGACATTACATTACAAAAACCCCACAGAATGGGCCACAGGAAAGTGAACATGAAATGAAGTGCTTGAAGAATGAGCACATGGCATGGGTTGATTGATTGGTGATGATTAGTGGAGATTGACCCAGAGATGACCCAATTACAGACATTTCATCTTCAGGACGATCTCCACCAATCCCTGTAGTCCCTGACTACGTTTATATTTTATTTGTCAAGACTCGAACTTGACCCACACAGGTGCTACCCATAGCAACACACACACATAGCTATGGTAGACTGTAAAATTTTACATTACCGAACAAAATCTTTTCACTATTATTAAGTGACTAATTACTGACACACGAAATTAATAGACGATATGACCGCCATGCATTTATCGATAGTAAAAATTATTGTGATGCAATGAAAACGTTCCACATAGCCCCTCAATACACTGCACCAAGATGGAAAGATCTCTAAATGTGATCCTTCCATCATGAAGCAGCATCTTGACCAATTATGTGATAATCTGCTATAGAGAGTAAAACTTTAACCAAATTTTTCAGTTAGAAATATTTCTTACCTGTACCAGGTTACAAATTAACTGTGTAAGCTGAAGTACCAATTTTCCTATAACTCGAAAATTACAAGCTTGTGATACACATCTCCCTCATCACCGCAGTTTGAGGTGCAGCACTCTGCTGAAGAGAACCCCAAAAGGGATCCCTCCAACAAAATGTTGCACATCAAACTAAGGCGAGCAAGGGATTTACATAAAAGAGTATGGGTTAAAAATATAGAATTGTAAAATTGAGGTTCACTTTCTAATGGCTGAAATAGTGCTCAAGAAATATATTTCTTATATCCCTCTACCTTCTATTTCCTAAGTGTGTGTAGCAACAATTTGAAGTTTTATTGTCTAGCTACACTATTGTAAATTTATTATACACACACACACCACATGCCATTGATAGTTATTTTATAAATTTGTTCATAACTGACCGTGACGTGCTAATAAAAGGGCTAGGGGTACTTGTACAGTTGCGCTTTGTACAATTTTTAAAGCACGGCCTAGGCCAACCAATATACAACTTGCCAGGTATTTCCTAATGATAGACACGAGTAAACATGGTCGGGTCCATCACTATTTTAATAAATAACTGGATTAATAACTGACAAGTAAGTACTTGGATAGCGTAGGCGCATGCAACTTATGCAATTACTTTTTTATATAACACATGGAATAAGTGAATAATAAATAATGTACCATTAATGATTACCAGATGAAATACTTAGTTCTACACTGAACACTGGCTACTTTTGCTATGTATTCCAATTAGCCTAACTGCTGAATACAGACGTAAAGGGTGAAAATATAGGACTAGAAAAATAAGGGGGGGGGGGGGGGAGTGGATTTTATAATAAAAACTATTTTAGCTTTGGTGTTTTGAAATTTAGCAAACACTGGCTACTTTAGCTATGTGCTTCTGGTTCCAAAAAATGAAAGATGGGGTGGGGTCCTACAAACCTCAGATATAATACTACCAAACTAAAAATAATTCAATCTCAAGGGGTCAGGTGAAAATTTATAAAAGTTTCTGTATACAAATAAAATAAAATATGCCGCTTGGCAGAAAAAAACAGAAATAAAATACGCCAAATATAACTAAAAAGAAACGATAATATTAAGCCCCTGCCTCTGCCTCCATAGGCTTGGCCTTGGGCTATCATTATCCAGCCTACATCATTAAAAATAAAATAAAATATTATGAGTGCCTCTTAGACTTCATAATACCAACAAAAGAAACTAAATGGAAAAAGTATAAGTGTTTTACACTTACAACGCAAGAAATGATCCTCCACGGATGTGCCACTTCCCCACGGAATATCAGCCCCGATTAACATCTGCCTTCTGCTTTTATAGCGTTAAAATTCCGCCGGTGACGTGAAATCTGTCAAACTCCGCAGAGGCTGCACTTTGACCTCTGCAGAATCTGGCAGAAATTCAGCACACGAAGAAACGTCAACACTACAAAAGTTGCTTGAACAGGGCAAATACTGATACTGGTATAACCCAGCAGCAATACCTCCCGAATTCAAACAAATTACACCGAGATTAACTTTTAAAACGTACCGAGATGGTAAAATATACCTGTAAATACAAGACTGTCAAGACAGTACAGGTGCACTAGAAATAGGTCAGAGATTTCCCAATCCCACAATACATTGCAAAACATGTCCGAGATTCAAAAGAAATGTGCTTTACGATGGTGAAATAATATGATAATATACAAGCTTATGGAACTTCTTCATCGGGATTTAAGTTTAACTGGTGTGAATATGGAACAAACTGATTAAAACAGCGCAGTCACACACGTAGACACCTTGCCTGTAAGATTTTAGCGATTGCGATTAATGACGAATTACCCAAAAGATACCGACACTTGGCCTACACACCGAAATGCGTAACATAGAACATATACTTTATAGAGATGGGATGAATGACAGCCCCGACTGTCACAATACATACATTCCTTCTTTTTATTAAAAGAAATGTGTACGAAATCAGCCGAGATAGCCTCTGCAAATCCGGCAAGCCATCTCGGAGATTTCGCGATTACATGCATGCAACGCACGCCGCATTATAGTAATAATTATCATAATTATTCTCTCACAGCGTCGAATCAGTTACGGAGTCTGGTATTGCTTTGTCAGGCACCTGGTACGTCCACAAGAGAAAATATATCAGGTACTCGGGAAACAGAGATTCAAATGTTTGCATGACCGAAAATAGTTATATTTGTTTTCTTGTAGTTTTTGTTGGAGGGAGTACCTACCGGAACGTAATGAAATGTAATGTATTCAGTAGCTATTAAACAAAGAAAAAGTTATTCTACGTAAAGTATTATAATTTCAGGTGGGAAGCAGAAGAGTGGGACAGATGGCCGGGTTATTATTGATAATATTTGGATGTTTTGGTAAATTCAGTGCATTGATCATTAGTATGCCAGATCCCATAATTGGAAGTTCCTTTATTGTTTTATTTGGTGAGTAAACAAAGCATGCATGGAGTCCTGTACAAGTGAGAATTTATAGTGATGCGGAAAAGGGTTGGTTCAAATGTGTAAAACAACCCATTGTTCAAGTAACCTTTTGTCAGAGAGATGAAGAGAAATAACAATGTGATACTGATATTCTTCCCATTGCCAACGCAATGGCTTGAGGTTATTTTACGAGCTTCATTCATGAAGCCAATGTTGTAGTACACTCACAGTGTTGTTTCAAGTAATGTACCTCCACCTCCACACGGTATTCCATCGGTAGAGTGAGAAGGGTTTTAGATTAGTCGCCATTGTGAAATACATCATTGTTCTTGAGTAGTTAACGAATAATACCAAGTACAATTCATGTCAACTATCCACGTTAACCCTTTACCTAACATGAAAAGCAGACGACACTTGCAAAAAAAATTCTTGAACAACTAATTTTTTTCATTTTTTGTCTCAAAAACATAGGTTACGACCCCTCATTGGAACGAGCTCGACGAGCTCGTTCCAATGAGGGGTCATAACCTATGTTTTTGAGACAAAAAATGAAAAAATAATGAAAATTAACTGACGATTTTTTAGAATTGCGCTGGCCGGTTTTGGCCGTTACGTTGGGTAAAGGGTTAACATTCTGTCTATTTCTCAGTCCATCACCCTAATTCTGTAAGTAATTCGACG
Organism: Pictodentalium vernedei; assembly: GCA_031216915.1. Taxonomy (NCBI): domain Eukaryota; kingdom Metazoa; phylum Mollusca; class Scaphopoda; order Dentaliida; family Dentaliidae; genus Pictodentalium; species Pictodentalium vernedei. Next base: position 168,929,779 of record CM062294.1, read on the forward strand.
CTGTCATGGGCTAGAACCAGTCTAACCCTAAAATAGGCTATTGTCTCTGTTTAGATTCACTCGTCTGGAATATTTCGTTTGATCAGAAAAGCGAACCTACGGTTCGCTTTTCCAACCAACTGATATATTTGGACAATAGAATCTGAAACATTTCACGAAGATTCAATTATTGTGAGTCAAAGCTAGAAATATTCACCGAGACGTCTTTGATTGACAATTTGTTGACATTACCATTACAAATGAAGACACACTACAGCCGATTCGAGGCAGATGTCTTACTTTGGTAATTGTATGTAGGTGACTTGTTTTGTTTTAGAGAAGGGGTAGTCGTGGGGGTATTATAAGATATGTGCAGCTGCATGAAAAATATTAAGGTTAATATACAGAATTCGAGGGCCATTAAGTGAAGAACATGAGTTTGTTTTATTTTAGGTATAATCGCTGCAGTTGGAGCATCGAACCTACAATACGCAGACATGAACTCGTCACGAAACATACTCGTATTTGGACTTTCTCTATTTCTTGGCCTCGCTGTGCCCAGTTGGTCCACGAGGAACGCTGAACTATTCCAAACAGGTACATTTTGATTACTCGGATTTCTCATTATTTATATTTAGGTTGCAATGTTTTAAAACATATACTTGACTTGACTTCAAGAGACCGATAATGTCGGATAACTTTGCGTTCTTTAACAAAAGCAGAAATATCATGTAATATTTCGGCAGCCGGAAACTGAACTTGAATCTAGTTGTAAAATCAAAATCCCCTGTTCGCTTTCTTGCCCACAACCCTGCAGACTCTCCCTTGGCAAAAAAGGACAAAAAATGAGGAAAAAGCAAAAACAAAACAACAAAACATTACCCTCAAATACGATTTTAGCTTGTTGCTCTTGATTCAGTGTTTATTTCGCAATATTGTACTGACGAAATATCGACCCACTGGTGTGTAGCGCGACCAGATGACAATCGGATCGAAAAAGGTGCCACGTAAGCGATCATGTCAATGTAATCCACTATTCTCCGCTCTGTGTATTAAAATAAAGCTTAAACAATCAAAACAAACTCTTCATTCTCATATTTTTCTTTTCCTTATCTTTCAGGAAATGACAACTTTGACCACGTGATCAGTGTTCTTCTAGGCACCAGCATGTTTGTCGGCTGTGTTGTCGGCCTCATCTTGGATAATGTTCTACCAGGTGAGTCAAACGTGATTTATAAATGATAAAAAAGGTTTCTCATTGAAAACTATGCAACACATCCCCCCTCAGACAATTATTGGGCTTTCGTTTGACAAAAATTCCATTGAAGATGTGTTGAACGCTCAAACTCTGTTTCTCAATTCAGAGATCGCTTCTAGAAAACATTCAAAACTCGGAATTGGTTTACAGTTCCGAAAGTTATTCGAGATCGGATTGGTGGACCGGAAAACCTGAAATGTCTCTAAGTACTGGTAGGCTTGTGAGCCATCAAGCCTACCAGTCAGCGAACGCTATAGAAAGATCACGACATAATGAACAATAGTTAACTCTTTAAACACGAAGTGCCTGACTGACAATGTTTATATAGAATATACCCATAGTATTGGTGTACCAAATGTTCACCACGAGTGGTGAATATTTAGTACACCTAGCTACTTTGTGTATATTTTATTTATACCATGATCGTCAGATTAACAAGAGTTTAAATGTTAAATATATCATTATTCACACGTGCGATTCTGTTTTTGTTTACAAGAGCACCGGTGGACGCTACTGCCGCTGGCAATTTTATCGTCGAAACGAAATAGAAAACGAAACGCGCAAATTAACGGGCCTTTTTTCATTTTAGTAACATAATAACATACTATTTCGAGTTATGGATGCTTTATTAACTTGAGACAACATATGGTTGTTAATTTTTGGTATCTCATGAGGTAAACTTATTTAAAAACGTAATAAATAATTACCGATTTCATTGCACTCTTCACGAGGCGACGAGCGATAAATTTATAAAGTTTGCCTTCAAGGCGGGGTCACCAAAGGTCATCTTGGATGTAGTTCCACTGTAGGTGTAAATTTTAACTATTGAAATCCCATTGCTGACGTGCTCACCACGGTTGGTGTGTAAAGCAAAAAATTATGTCATAGAATAGGTCATCATGGTTTAAAATGGGATATTACTTACAGAAGAATGAGTGAATCTATTTTGTATTTGTAATGTAATAATTTCATCGCAGGCATATTAGATTAACCCCTTGCTTTCTGCTGGCTGATATTCCCGCCGAAGACAGGATTTCTCTTGCCACAGAAATAAGGATAATTTGGGCACCTTTAATCAACTTGTAAACTGAATGGAGTTGTCCACCGATGATTTCTTGTGTTAAATTTAGATGAATTTATTATCACGTCTAGTCATCAACGGCAGCCATGAGTAGATTTGATACTCGAGTTAAGAGTTATATTAATAATGAATCGCCTAGCCATGCCTCGTTTTTCTCGTCATTTTAATAATAATGAAGGACAGATTTTCTTTTACGTGAAAAAAATAATATTCAGGAAGATTAGTAATATTTTAATTCTACAGCCATTCAGGGCTGAAAGAATCTTTTCCCCTCTCAAAACGCTCCTTTTGAAACGTTCCTGTGCAATTTCCCCGTATTTAAATTGAGATTCGACATACAGTACGTGGCGTGGAGAGTGGATTGTAACTAAATCACCTGTGAAGTGGAGTTATCACCCAAACTATAACTTTCAAATTTTATACATATGGACTAAAAACACAAGCAATGTTTCAGCCAATGAACCTCCGGGTTTAACCCGGAGGTCCATTGGTTGAAACTTTGCCTGTGCCCATTATGCTTTGCAACAAGTTTGCAATTATTGCTTGGGTGAATCTCCACTCTGTGGGTGATTTAGTTGTAATACACTCTCCACGTACTGTATATAGTTAATCATAACGGCCCTTCGTCAGGGAAATTTTGTTGCTTTCTGTGTGAAAGGTAGGGAGTGTGATAAAGTCTGAAGAATATTGTTTGTATTGTACCACACATGGATGTACAGGCAGTTACCGTGTAGTTGCCCGCTTGTCTGGTGGGCTAATCTTATTTTGTTCATATATGTTCACCCATTTCGTAACATGTCGGCGAAATCTCTTCAGTGTTATTAAAGATGAAAGGGCAAATTCGAATTGTGTAATTTTCCCATGACTCTTATATCAGCCTCGGCAGTAGTGTACTGTGGTTGTAGAGCTAAAATGGTTTATTTATCCATATAATTTAGTACCAGTACCACAGCATCACTCGTAACATAATAAAAAATTGATTGCATAGCCCAGTATAAAATGACATCGACGATTACACAATGTGACCATTTATTAGTTTTATAAAAAAAAATGTGATTCACTTTCCGAAAACTCACCATCTTGTTTGTGGAACATTGCTTTGAGTTAGGCCGTTTCACTATTAAGAATTGCTCTACTTTGTGAGTAATGGTGGATCTTCGCCATACTGTCATTGATATTCCATTAATATTTGACAGCGGCTTATTCTGCCCGAAGGCGGTGCAGACATGGTGCACGCACTGGCACAGAAATGGTGCACACGCCATAAATATTTCTTTTTAATCCTTTACCCAACGTAACGGTCAAAACCGGCCAGCGCTATTCACAAAAATCGCCAATCAATTTTCATTATTCTTTCATTTTTTGTCTCAAAAACATAGGTTATGACCCCTCATTGGAACGAGCTCATCGAGCTCGTTCCAGTGTGGGGTCATAACCTATGTTTTTGAGACACAAAATGAAAAAATGTAGTTATTCAAAAATTTTGTTTGCAAGTGTCGTCTGCTTTTCAGGTTAGGTAAAGGGCTAAAAATCACACAAACATAAAACAGCATTTTTGGCGACAAGCAGCGATTTGCACGGACTGTTAAAGGGACAAGAGAAGGTGGTGGCATATCAGTACTTCATACTTTATACACCTATGATGAAATTTTCGTATGTCGCTCTTCCGAAACAGCAACGCGTGATTCAGCTATTCGTGTTGAACTCATCGACTGGCAAATATCATAGCCGCGGAAAGGAATGCTTCAACCCAACCATCAGCTTAAGCCGCTTTCACATTGGTCCGGTATCCTTTTGCGTTATCAGTTATCCGCTATCCTTTTCTTACTTTATTGCGTGGGGGCACGATGACGCCGTGTACTAAGGCGTAGTGCACGTCGATGGTACGCATGTCTTCAACCAATCTAACCCTGCCTGTACTGCAGTGCTGAGTTACGATGTTGGGGAGCCGGCAGCTGCTCGTCGTTGCTCGGTGGTTCTCTCCGGGTACTCCGGCTTCCCCCACCCGTAAAACTGTGACGGTCATGATTAGCCATTGTGCATAAATATGTGACCTAAAACATCAATAAATAAATAAATTTCTTCCTTTCAAATTGGTCCGTTTATTCTATCCCAGGCACCGAACGGAACAATTCCGTTAATATATAACTCACCACACGATTAGAAGACCACTAATTCCATCAACCAATACAATGGTCATATTTTTAAGAATAAAGTAAATATACACATAGTTACATACCTCAAACAGATGTCAAGTCGTTTAACGCAGCGTTGATATTGGTCCGATATCCGCTTGCGTTATCCGTTATCCGTTTCTCTTGCGGCAAATAAAGGAACGGGCGAGTTTTAAGACATTGATAAATTTACTGGGTCATTCACATGTGTTCAGTGCGCCCAGGGAACGCATTGCGTTTATCGCCGTTTCAGAACCTGGCTTAAAATCATCCCTTTCTCATGTGGAGAACGCGTCGAAGATTTCCAATATGACGTCATTTCAAGGGTTATTCCTGAAGTGTGTTTGCTTCCGTTTTCGAAATTTCAGTCATAAAAATGCCGAGAGGTCAACCAATATTGAAAGTTTGATAGAAAAAGTGTGTAAACATGAGCACCTGTACAACCTACGGAATTATGGATATCACGATGCCCAAAAGTGCCTAAATTTATCCACTTTTCCCAACCCAGTGTATTAGCCGTATTTCACTTTACGGATCATGGGGCTAGTACATGTTGTAGAATGGGTCGGTTGTTTAAATGAGGTATCAATTCCAATTCTGACTAGGTTTGTTTATGTTTGGTTTATTAGGGTTTAACGTCACTTTCAACAGCTAAGGTTGTATCGTGACGTTGACAGTTCCCAATATGAAGATGGATGGAACATGAATGAAGAATTCATATGGCTGATCAATTTGGTGGCCCCGTCAGCGATTCCATTGCATGTAGCATCAACCAACCTCCGTCGAGGAACTGACAAGCTCATCCATATAGGCATCTAATACAAGCTGGATTTAGTGGCTTAAGACATCTAGAGGCGAACAGTCAGGTCGAAACAACGTTATACGCTTTACCAGCCTGACTACCGGGACCACATTAGGGAGTAGTGGGCCCCTTCTACCCCGGGATGCACACGGAAGAATTCCGTTAACTGGTAGAGTGCTACATTTCTCTTGTCCAAGATTTATATTCATCATATATTGCTCTGTTAAATTTGATTGGATCGTGCCAGTAGGCACGATCCAATCAAATTTAACTGAGCAATGTAACATCAACAAAATCTGATTCTTGCCAGGGTCAGTATGAAATCTTTTCTAACAGGGCGTACATAGCTTTGTCACAACTTGTGACATTTTGTAAAGCCCAAATATGGTCTTCCAGCACTCTACCAGTTGATATATAACTCACCACACGATTAGAAGACCTCTAATTCAATCAACAAATACTATTGTCATATTTTTAAGAATAAAGTAAATATACATATAGTTACATACCTCAAACAGATGTCAAGTCTTCTCTGGTTTGGCTTCTTCGTGTTAGGTCCCCGAATACGATATGCAGAATCACAGCAAATTGTTCCAGTGTCACCCTCAAATAGCCTATAAACTTTTGTTCATTAAAATAGTGGTCTCTCAAAATAAGACCACTGAAAGCTTCTTGAACATTCCGCTTCTTGACAATGGCATGTTCCTAGAAGCGGCGATGGTAACGTATCTTCATTTGGTGATAATAATACATAACAGGAACAGGAAAAGTTTGTCTTCGTAGTCCGAAGAATCCATATATAAAACTACATATATCATATATCAGAACCCCCCCCCCCCCCCCAACACTTTGGTCTCGTTTCCTATTAAAAGGTCATTTCCTCAGCCAAATGGCTATTTTGAGCTATAGTTTTAGTTTATGGTGGTGTGGATTTAGTAAATAATTCCCATTAATGGTGATATGGCCAAAATAATCTGTTGATGGTCTTGATTCAAACTGTGTATTGTCAAGTGCATTTCAATTGGGGGTCAAGGTCACATGGAAGTGTTAAATGACTAACCCAGACCTATTTGGGACCTGACAATTTGCAGTTTACAAATGGGAAATTTTTGTGTAAATTTGCTTTGAGAAGGCCTTCTGAAAAAATGAATAAGAAACTCATATGTTTTTTATTTGTCAGAATGATCATGTTATGCTGTAAAATCCTCAGTGGAGGAATGAGGAATTCCTATAACACAGTTTTATCACGATGCACGAAAATTGGAGATTTATCCCCAAAATGAGAAAATTTTGACCATTTTGAACCATTCTTTAGCCATCAGCTGTGTCATCCGGCTGAGTGTATTTGAGTTATATTGTAAGATTTTTGTTTTTTGTTGTGTACAGTTGTCTCCAGAAAGGGCCATATTCAGAGCTTCCAGAAACTATATACATTGTGAGTATTGTGAATAGGGGAGTTAATTTAAATGCGAAATATCCTCGGCCGTGTTAATCAGAAGCTGCACATTTCTTGAAAAGCTGACATTTTCACCTGAATAACTGTAACGATACCTTTTCTGTGAAGAAACGCATTGAGAACGGATGTGCGGAAAACGCATCAGAAACGGATCAATGTAAAAGGAAGAAACGGATAACGGATAACGCAAGCGGAAACCGGACCATTGTGAAGGCGGCTTAAAACGGCGATAAATACAATGCGTTCTCCGAGCGCCCCGGACAGGTGTGAACGGGCCAAGGATTTTATCTATGTCTTAAAACTCGCCCGTTCCTTTATTTGCCGCAAGAGAAATAGATTACGGATAACACAAGTGGATACCGGACCATTGTGAAAGCGGCTTTAGTGGGGTATTCCACTTTCAATTACAGGGTCCTGGGATCTCGCCGGTTTGCAGACGCCCGCAATGTTTTTCAGTCAAAATATTCTTGAAATTTTATTTAGACTCAAACAGTTATTGAAAAGGGGGAGCTAATTTATAATGGCCCACAGGTGAACCCCACAAGAGCTATAGTAGTGTGCATGGAATACTGTATCATCCGCAATAACACACGGATTCCTTCCTTTGGTCGGTATCCATGTGTTAAAGCGAATAATACCTCTGTGTTGAGAAAATTTGGAAGTTGCTTGAGGTTAGGGGCACGCGCACAGATGGCCCTCACTAGGAAACACCCATAGTAGGGTATCCTTAGGTCTACAGGAATCATTACCCAACAATAAAGCCACATAAAAATCGAAAATCTTAACGTCCATCATAGCAATACAAAATAGCTCGAGGAAGGAAGGACACTTCCCGGTCCAAAATTTACGACCAATGTTTATCAGAAGATTGTTTTACAAGGCGCTATTCTCTAGTTATCGTGTTAGTTTGACTAGGAGTGGGGCGGGGCATATTCTCCCAGCCACCTCCCCTACGGGACGCCCCTGTACCACTTATGTTTCACTTATGTTATAATTATTTTTCGACGCATTATTCATCATAGGATCCTAGGAACTCAAATCATAGCTCAAACCTCTCGATGCCGAAGAATGCACAGGAAATTAATTCTATTTTGTTACTTTATTTTAGGAACTCCTGAAGAAAGAGGAATAGCTGCTTGGCAAGTTGAAACTCAAGCTGATGTCGATGCTGATTCTGAAAAGCAAACGATTATCGCAGAACAAAAGGCAGCTTACAATCTTCCATTCCTTGATACGTTCACAGAAAAACTGACCTGGACTAAGTTTTTACCTATCTGTCCTAACTTCAGTCAAGCAATGATTGGTTCACGTCGACGGAAAACTTCGGCGATACCCAATATACAGGATGGTTCACCGACATCTGTAGATAAAGAAAGCAACACAATTCTCATGGTTGGTGAAGCGCGTGATGAAGGTCCAGAAGAGAACTTAGCTTCGTCTACCAAACAATAGAAATTACCTGGAAGTTTACAAATGTAGCAAAAAAATCGGATATTATTTTTTACTAGAATTCTTGCAAATATGCAGCCGTTTTTAGGTTGCGTACAACATGTTTTTATATTTATTATACGGTAAACAATAGATTATCGAAGAAATTGCGGAAAGACAGAAATCGTATCCCCCATTGTGGTGATATAGAAATTTTCACTTTCACTGTATCAATCAAAATGGCGGCTTTCAAAGCATCACTTCAAGTTGAATACGATTCAAATTATCACTGGAAATGATCAATTTGTTCTAAAAACGTATAATGAAAAGTACATCTAGTGTTTTTCGGTGGGTACCGATAATTTCCAGCAATAATTCAACACATATTTACCTTGAATTGATGCATGAAACCCTCTGGTCCAAACATGGCCTGAAAGTCCGTAATATAAGTTGTTTGGTTTGGTACGTCCTTTCAAAGGACGTACCAAACCAAAAACTTATATCACGGACTTTCATGCCATGTTTGGACTAGAAATCCACCAGTTGAATTAGATTGCAAGACGCTATCTGTTCCGAGTATGAATCAAATCACTTCCGCGTATCAATGATTCAAGGCGCATCAATTCAAGGTTGAAACTAGTGGAATTATCAGATTCTTATACCGAAAATGATCTCACTTGTGACCGAGATAAATGGCTATTTTCACTCGCGCAAGCGCTCGCAAAAAAATAAACATTTGTCTCGGTCACTCTTGAGATAATTTTCGGTATCCACTCAAAAACACTAGATATCCTCTATTTAAACATATTTTATTTACGTCAAAAGTAATCGGGGTTGATGAACAAGATTTGGCCTATATTAACATCTTTCCCTTACACAGACATAGTTTACATTTTTTTTAAATCACGTGTTCAAGTGCAAATACAGATTTGATTTGAGTGTTTCTCATTTCCATCGAAGCAGTAATACATATTGTAGTCAATACATACTGTAGCTGCGTCGTAATATCAAAGCGTCTTCTTTCACTCACCTGTTGCCTTCTTTGTGTTTGGTTCTACTATCACTTCTTTGTACTATCTCACCCAGCTCTTACCGACTGTGGGGTTTTAATTAGTAATATTAGTATTAATGATAATAATACCAATAAGAGCAACAACAAAAACGACAACAGCAGCAGTAGCAATAGCAAAAACAACAACAACGACAACAACAACAACAACAACAATAAGAAATAACAATAATACTATTATTGCTACTATTGCCGCCACAACCATTGCTGTCATCATCGCCACCGCTACCACCAGCACTATCACTATGAAAATTACTGCGTGTGATGCGGCAAAGCATTCTACGGGATAAATCAACAGTCGCGTTCTAGTCGTAATCGTCTGCTTTCTTCCCTACCACATTGTAGAATCATACTGGGGCCAATTCTATAAACCTTTTACAATTGTATTTTCTAGAATTGTACTTCTAGTTATGACTTTAAATGGGTTGAAATGAACCATCAGCATTTTCAAAGATGTGGCAATTTGCCTGATGGCAAATTGCCATATCTTTTAAAATGCTAAGGATTCATTTTATTGAGTTATATTAATAAGTAGAAAATACAATTCTAGAAAATACAATTTTAAAAGTTTTGTAATATTGGCTCCTGGTCGAAAAAGGAAACGCAACGACATCTGGTTCTTGTCGATTCGGCCCTGAGTTTATTTTCGAAATGTAGACCTACTGGTATAAGTATGTCGGGATCTGATCGCGTTCTGATTGCGAAAAAGGATCAATTTTGTGATCCCAATAGTAAATGAATAAGTACAGCTTGAGATCAAAAAGTGTATTTGCTTTTTTGAAATCAAACTAAGGTTGTGAGTAAAAATTGAAGTTGGGTGTGGGGACCTAAGAGAGAACGACATTCGTCTTTAAAATTACAGACATATTGATTGATGCACTTTTAATAAGACTTTGTCAAAACTGCCATTTTGGTATTTAATCTGTGCAAGGTCACTTTTCGCAGGGTGTTAACAAAGCGATTCCATGTTCGTCGCGTTGAGTTCTGTGTCAGCCAGGTCAACTAGATTTGTGAAATATCGAGTTAAAATTCGTAGAACCAATGTCATCATTCGCATTAACTGAAGGGGCAACCCTAGATGACTTTTAAACGATGGGATATCACAGGTTTGAAGAATTTTTTAACCTGGCGACGACTTGTTTTCAGTGGCAACAAGGAAACACGCGTTGCACGGAGTTTCCCGGCATGGGAAATCCCCGAAAGTTGTCGAAACAGTACTCACTCACGGCCACAGAGTCATGACAGAGTGTGTAGTCAAACACTATTTAAGTCGGTAGGAAATCAATTCGAAATAATGAAAGGTCTCTTACAATATTGCCAGTGTCTTAATGCAATGGTAATCTTGGCTAAATGAACGGAATGGGGTTCGAAGAGCTTCACCCGCTCTTTTCTCCCATTGCTTCCAACGTGTTTTCTTGAAATGTTACACCTCGCGACCTGTGACCTTGCATAGATTAAAAGCCAGTATTGGCAGTTTCGACAAAGGCTTATTAATGCAATTTTAATTTTGTTTTCCGTTTTCTTTATCTCTCTTTTACTTTCTCTCTTTTCTGGATTCTCTCGGCTATATTGTAGATAAATCATTGAATTGAGTTTTTACTTCCATTTCCGTTACACCTGTAGATACGATCCTAAAAAAGAAGCAGCATTGCTCAAGATCAGCATATCTAAAAATCAAAGCGGCTTCTTACAACTTTAAGGGCCGTAGTATGTTTGTACCGGGACAGTTGTTGTACACGCAGCGATGGAAGTTGTCTGATGGAGCTTGTTGCCAACCCTAGGTCTTGCTGTGGCATGCGCGTCAGGTTCCGATTTGACTGTCATGGATGATCCAGGGTGAGGCACACATTTTTGGGCACCCCTCTAGAGCAGTAACTCATTGCGCGCGAGTCGTTTCCGTAATTACATGTCTCGAACTGATTGTTCACCTGGATGTTCGCACCAGAGTCTGCAGCGATTGCTGGGGGATCGCGGAAGAAACAAACTAGTTCATCGCATCGCCCATAGGACTTGTCTTTTCTCTAGGAACGGCAGGAATACAGCCTGTCGGACTATGTCATTCCAATGCAGTATATATATTATTGCTATGTCTGTGTTAATTGTTTGTTTGTGCTCTATATATTGCAAATAAATTATCAATTAGCAATTATCGAATCAGCGGAGCACACATCAATTTCTTTGCAGTCAGGGCCCTGTAATATAAAACTTTTACAATTGTATCGTCTAGAATTCTGTTTTCTAGTGACGACTTTAAATGGGTTGACACGAAACATTAGCATTTCAAAGATGCGGCAATTTGCCAGTTGGCAAATTGCCATATCTTTTAAAATGCTAATGATTCATTTTAGCCAAGTGTATTAATGAGTAGAATACACAATTCTAGAAAATACAACTGTAAAGGTTTTATAATATTGGCCCCTGATTATCTGCAACTCCAAATTAACATTTGCGTAGTTATGAAAACACGATTCGTCTGCATCCCCTATGAACGCAAATTACATTACATTGCATCGCATCTTATCTGGATTATTAAACAAATTCGATTGATAAACCTCTTTAATGTATTCAGAGTGATTACCATTCAGCTGCAACATGCACTGGGGTTGGAGATGGTATGTCAAAATTAAAGGTAATATCTTACCTGTGTGCCTTGTTTTTGCTTGCAACATTTTAATATTTTCCCACTAGCTTGCCATACTGCGACTAACTACCCGAAGTGAAGCAGACATTTGTTTCCGACAAAACACCATATTGGCAATTAATTAACTAGGTAAGTGCTGAATTATATTTGGTTATCAAAATTTACTCACTTGTCTATGACTTGTTACAATTTGTGGAAGAGGGCCTAGAGGCACACACACAGGCACGCCTAGAGGCACTCTCCCATAAATTGTGACAAGGTAAATCTAAACAGACTTCATAATCTCCTTCAAGGATAATATGAAGCAAATCTTTAGATTATGAAGCCTTTAAGTTGAGGCACCTGCACTTCAAAATAAAGCCCAAATATGGGCTTCCGCCCCTCTAACAGTTAAGGGAAACCTCGGCAGTCCCGGGTTTCACATCAGCTGACTTTATACATGTGTTCTAGTTTTACGCTTATTATATAACAAGAATTGGTGAGGAAGTTCTACAACATATATCTGAACGCCTTTTATGGGTACGATGGTGCGATGATGTGAAGTGACCTTGGTAGCGATAACTCCGTGACCTAGCTCTTCTCGAATACATCTTATCCTGCATGGAGTGTATTATTCTCTGCATAGTGGACATACCTTTTACGTCCCTACCTGATCGGATGGTAGGACCTGGAACCTTAACCTTGCCGCGTAGTGATAGAGGGGACTGGAGGGGGGTGGACTAGTCTCTTCAACTTCCTCTGAAATGTCAACCCAATTTGCATTCATTCCTTCAAAACTGGTTCTCTTATTTTTTGGGTCATTTTGATATTCTTATTCCTCCCCTTTTGGGGTACTTTAGCCTTCAAAAAGTACCCAGAGTGCCCCAATTGGCATGCCGAGTTTATTATATTTTTTCACGAAAAAGACCCTGGATCGTCAAATTGAGGGACATACATAATTTTAACCCTTTACCCAACGTAACGACCAAAACAGGCCAGCGCTATTCACAAAGGTCGCCAATTAATTTTTGTAATTTCTCATTTTTTGTCTCAAAAACATAGGTTATGAGCCCTCTTTGGAACGAGCTCGTCAATGAGTGGTCATAACCTATATTTTTTAGACAAAAAATGAAATAAATTAGTTATTCAAGAATTTTGTTTGCAAGTGTCGTCTGCTTTTCATATTAGGTAAAGGCTTAAATCAGAACGAGGTTATCTGAAGTAGGTGTGTGGGATAAAGTATCAGCAGAGAAATATTTTTTCCCTCGCTCACTTCATTTCAGCTGGCCACGCCTCTGTCTCAGTTCCGCAATTTATGTTACGAGAGACTGTTGGAACACCTCGAGAATACCTCGAGACCCGTTCTTACCCAAGATTAACCCGGGACCTCTGGCATGAGAAATCGGCGCACTGATCCACTCGGCCAACACCCTCTTATATGGTTTCTTGTAGTCCACTGTTTGAAAGATTTAAGAATTCAAAGTTATTCAAGTTTCTTACCTGGCAAAGACTCTCTTGATTCGAATACAATTATTTTGACAGCACTACGTACAAAGAAAGAGATAACAGAGGTGCCAACACAAACACCATTTGACGCATACATGGGCAACACACACAATACACACACAATCACCCTTCCCTACACACACACTTTCTCAAACACATGACAGATACACACTATAACAGGAGTAAATTGATCTGGGTCTTCAAATGATGTGACCAGATAAGCCAGCTCACGCAAGACGTCGTGGGATATGACAACATAGGCAAAAACGACATCCATTATTGTTAGTAGCTTTCTCGGTGGTGGAGTAAGATTATGAATTTTCTGCTGACCTAATAATAATAACACTTTGGCGGCCGCTGTTTTGTCGCGGTTCTCATGTCAGAAGGTTTTCGTTACTCTTGTTCTCACAACTTCCTCCCTTTTTCCACGCCTCTTCTCTCCCCCTACCACTCGGGGACGAACTGCCGGATGACATCCTGTGCTCCATTCTTCCCAATCTCTCCGATAAGCATATTAACCCGCCCCTTTGTATCACTCACTAACCACATGTCCTTCATTCTCACATCCCATTTACCCATTATACTCCTAGTGAATCTTATTCTGCTAGACTGGTATTTTGGGCACTCAAGTAGAAAGTGCTCCAAGGTCTCCACCACGCCTAAACCATTCATCTGGCACTCCTTTTCACTGTTTTCCAAATTTCCCCTCAGCTCCAGGAGCCACGACCTCAGCTTGAATAACAGTGTTCCCCCAAAGGTGCCATCAAGGTACTCTTCAAACCTTGGATTTTCTTTATTACGCAGGCCATCCAAAGACCTCTTTGATTTGACCCCTGTCGCAAATTGGGGTTACCATCCTCTGTGACTCTTTCTCTGACGATTTTTTACTCTGGGTTGTTCCTACTTCTGAGTCCGAGATCTCTAGTGAGTGGTTCTCTATTAACTCTCTCAGTTGGACCATCCACCCTGTCTTTGTATTTGAATTCCAAATATTATGCAACATTACTTTACACCATCGGCTGTCGGGAAGATTTACCTAATAGTTAAGATAACAGAATTCCAATAAGTCTATCCTATCCTTGATCGTCATCTACCCAAACTTCCTCCTGATTTTTGCTAGTGCTGCGGCATTACTCGACCCCGTTATGCACCGTTCTGCAGTGTTACCAAGCTCTTTAAAATCGTTTGGTTTAGAGGTACTACTTCCGTACCATATGTCATACTTGGTAGACCCAGCATCTCCCAAATGGTTTTCCCCACGAAAACCTTATTGAAATTGTTTCTCCCTATAAATTTCATTTGGTTGAGGATTTGCTTCCTCTTCTCAATCAGTTTATTCGTGTGATTTCGGTAGATGCCTCTTTCCGTGATGTTTGTATTTCCCCCAAATACTCGTAGTCACCTGCCTCTCCTACACTAAGAACGCAAAGTAGAGAATGTTTTATAAGATGATGAAACTGCTAATGGTTCATTTTAACCCATTTGAAGTAACAACTAGAAAATACAATTCCAGAAAATACAATTGTACAATTTTTATAGTATTGGCCCATGTTGACAGCAGAAGAAGAGTTCAAGAGGAGATTCAATTTCCGAATCATCACAACTCTAGTCGAACCGAATCTCATCATTGAGGACATTTAGAATCGAATGGAATTTCGAAGCTCTGCAGAGCTATGTTAACCCTTTGAGACTTTAATTATCCTGGCGTTCAAGCGCCACTGGGAATTCAGTTTCTTCAACGTTATTTTTTTAAACAACGACGTCAAACGTCGGAATGTACCAACAACAAGATATTTTTCACATTAGTGATTATCTGATTGATGGCTAGAATATTTTTGGTGGTCTGAATTTGTTATTCAAAACTTGTTTGATTACAAATTATTGGAGAGTGCCTACAGGCACTCTCCAATAATTTGTAATAAAACAAATTTATATAAACAAAATATTATTTATGTTTGACTGAATATGAAATATAAGCAAGGGGAGTGTTTGCTCTTGCAGTGGTATCCTCATTTTTGAAAGCCCCGATAGTGGCTTCTAGCACTCAACCAGTTAAGAAGTCTTGACAGTAGGATTATATTAGTATTTTAAGCTGTGATAGCATTTGGCTCAACGGTTATCACTTAGCACTATTCGGGTGAAAATATGAATTTGCGTTTAGAACAAAACAAATGCCCACAAAGTATCAACGTGCTGTTTGATTTCGTACGTAATAACACGTACAAAAGCATCAAAGGGTTAAACTATTAAAAAACTAATATCTATATGAACAATTGTGAATTATATATTTGTGAATACATATTAGTAAATGATTTAGCAATTTAGTAATTTGAAAGTAGTGACCATCAAACAAGCATTTGAAGGTTTGAACAGTTGGATGATTCTCTACCATGCCATATTTAACACTTTGATACTTCTGTACGTTTTATGACGTACGAAATCAAACAGCGCGTTGACACTTTGTGGTCATTTGTTTTGTTATTATTTTTCGATTTTTTAAAGTTTTAACCTCAATTCCTATTTTCTCCCGAATAGTGCTAAGTGACAACCGTTGAGCCAAATGATATTGCAGCTTAAAATACTAATATAATCCCGCTGTCAAGACTTCTCAACTGGTTGAGTGCTTGGAGCCATTACCAGGGCTTTCAAAAATGAGGATACCAGAGCAAAAGCCAACACTTTCCTTGCTTATATTTCATATTCAGTCAAACACAAATAATATTTTGTTGATATAAATTTGTTTTATTTCAAATTATTGGAGAGTGCCTGTGGGCACTCTCAAATAATTTGTAATAAATCAAGTTTTGAATAACAAATTCAGACCACCAAAAATAATCTAGCCCTCAACCAGTTGATCACTAACATGAAAATATCTTGTTATTTGTACTTTCGGACATTTGACGTCGCATTTTGAAAAAAACGTTGATGAAACCGGATTCGACGGGTTGGCACGATTATGAAATTTCATGATCGACACTGAAGGAGAATAATCGATTAATGTCGACTTTAACCCTTTACCCAACGTAACGGCCAAAACCGGCCAACGCTATTCTCAAAAATCGCCAATTAATTTTCATTATTTTTTCATTTTTTGTCCCCAAAACACAGTTTATGACCCCTCGTCGAGCTCTTTCCAAAGAGGGATCATAACCTATGTTTTTGAGACAAAAAATGAACAAAACTATTGTTCAAGAATTTTTTTTGCAAGTGTCGTCTGCTTTCCATGTCAGGTAAAGGGTTAATCGTACTATGTGACCTCTAGAAACAACTACATAACCCTTTACCTAACATGAAACGCAGACGACACTTGCAAAAAAAATTCTTGAATAACTAATTTTTTTCATTTTTTGTCTCAAAAACATAGGTTATGACCCTTCGTTGGAACGAGCTCGACGAGCTCGTTCCAACGAGGGGTCATAACCTATGTTTTTGAGACAAAAAATGAAAATATTTTGAAAATTAATTGGCGATTTTTGAGAATAGCGCTGGCCGGTTTTGGCCGTTACGTTAGGGAAAGGGTTAAAGAACAATATTTTTGGTCTCAAGTTTGCCAGGCCTGACATTCTTTAGGAATGCAGTCATACTGCACGCCTACTGCTCTCTGGGGAAAATCCAGCCTCCTGAGTACTTCAGGCCCTGGGCTCAGGTTTGGACCTGGGGTAGTCAAGAGACTAACAATAGCTGCATTGGGGTACACGGCGGCTCAGTGGTACATTATTGGAATTCTCTGCTAGAGATCCCGAGTTCGATCCTCGTCCGGGACGACCCGCGTTGTGTCCTTGGGCAAGGCACTTTATCCCGGTTGCCTACATGGGGGCACGATGACGCCGTGTAATAAGGCGTGCTGCATGTCGATGGTGCACATGTCTTCAACCGCTGTAACCCTGCTTGAGCGGAACTTGAACTGAGCGGAGCTTGAACAGAGAATGTTGAGGAGCTGACAGTTACTCGTCGATACTCGGTGGTTCTCTCCGGGTACTCCGGCTTCCCCCACCCGTAAAACTGTCACGACCACCATTAGCCATCGTGCATAAGTATGTGACTTTAAACACCAATAAATAAATAATACATAATAGCTGCATTGAGATTTGACAAGGCAATTGCACTCCTTTGCAAACTACGAAGGGGAATTATTTGTACTCCCATAGAACGCCAGACCTTGTGTCATGTATTGTATCTTTATACTTCTTTCCCATATCAATTACAAGGAATTTTGATATTCTACAGCCTCTGACACTTTTATTAGCACGATGGGGAGGAGGGTAATAACTAATAATTTATCAGTCAAAGAGTGATGAAAATCCATAATTGTCGACTTTGAAATTGTAGTCGATGGTGGGTGTTTTCAACCACTAGTCGACTTCTCGATTAAGCAGGACAAGCCTACTAGTACGTTTATTTAAGAACTTCTTGATCCAAAATGCTCCACAAGTTCTCCGCATTTTGATCCTGTTACCGTTTGGGTACATGCAATGACAAAAACACGAAGGAATGAATGAATGCATTATTAATGGCTATGCTGTGTTGCATAAGCTGTCGCTGGAGCTTAAGTGGAAATGGGAAAGATAGTGCAAAGGGGTGCCGAATGTTTAATTTAGGAGAAGTGGTGACCCTAGGACACTTCATATTACAATGTCCAACATATTGTGGTAATTTTAACACATGCTATTAATTTTACCAGTTTATGTAGAGGTAAATAAATGTCACTCACACTGAAGTTTGCTGTTGGCCTTTGTGCAGCAGGTGTTGACGATATTAAAGTGTTCACAATCAAATTCGATCTTGTCAGTTTGGGAGCTTTGGTATAAGACTCCATATACCAGTTGAAGGTTGATGTTCTTGATTTTGTTCAAGAGTTTTGAGGCACTTCCGGGAAGATCACTGGTGACGCGTTGGTGCTGGTACCACATTCCTCCCCATTCTGTAAAAGCTGGAATCTTGGCTTTCAAAAGAAATATACAATTTAATGATCATTCAAAATACATTTTTTTTTAGAGTTTTGTTCTATGTTTAGATAAAAACAGCCAATGACTTGTATACATGGGTATATGCACAATTTTCTTACACTTTCATTTTAGTGATAATAAACTGCTTCGAAATTACATTCAAATTTGAACTGGCTCAACACAAAGCAGCATATCAGGAAGGAGCCACAATCTCCTCAGTGAAAAATTAGTGAAAATCTAAAGTACATGACCAACTTAAACCAATTAAGTCGAAATAAATACTATACAAGTTCACAGAAAATCTCTATTGGTTTAAAGCGCATAGCCTCCAATCAACAAAGAGTTGAAATATTTACAAATGTACAAGCTGTGGTGATAAATGAGAAAATTATTATTTCCTTGGCAGATTGAACATTTTTTGTACATTCTGATTTGTTACACTGAATAATGTTGAGACCGGAATGTTCTTCAGTTTGGCATTTTCCTCGGCAACAGCACTAATCATCCATGAGGTATTTATAGGACAATATTTCAAAGGAGACAGATAGGATGAATGTGTTTCAAGTACCAATTTAGTTACATTCATCCTTGGAGCCATTTCAACTGTTGCTGTATTACTGAGAAAATTGTAAGTGAGGCCAAAATAAGAATTAGGGAGTAGCTCTTGCCAATCTTTGAATTCTTTCGGTGAGCCGACAAAACAATGTTTATGAATTGGCAGGTGTGTCAAACCTGCAGTGAAGAGCATTGCTTGCAAGGACCTTTTTCAGCAGCTTCATCGGAGCCTGAGTCTGGATGATCAGAGTTTTACCAAGCTGATCTGCTAGCGGCAGAACTTTTAGTAAAAAGAGTTCCTTGGCTGCAATCTTTTGCAGACGACAAACAGATTTATCAGGACATAGTGGACTACATCTACAGGAAGTTGTAAGATCTATTCCAACCTCAGGGAAGATGGAGCAAATCCCGCAACTTTTTGGCATAAATTTCACAATTTTCTTGTGTAATTAGTTGGGGGTAAACTCTAAAAGGTGAAAACAAGCGAAAGTCCTCACCAGTTTGTGTCTTCCAAAATGACCAGTTATTAGGAAACACATAGTTGGCAACAGCAGTTTGCAAGGTGAAAGATTCGTTCGCCTCCAAGCTATTTTCCAGTCGTAGAAAAGACCACAGTCCAGACCTCTTTAGTACCTGATCTAAATGAAAATGACTGTCACTAAAAGCAACAGGTTTTACTGAAGTGGGGTAATATTTTCCTATTGCTACATGTAAACCTGTGTAGAACATAGGTGTTTCAACTGACTGATATGACATCTAAATGTGTAGCTCTATCCACCTTAGAAAGCAAGCAGCATAATGCTCGTCAATACATCAAAGAAATAACATAATTTGGTGGAGAGACAGTAAAAGATACAGATTTTAGATCATTGTAAGTGGCATAAGTATCCAACAGAACTACTTCATCACAGGAGAACAGTTCAAGATTGTTGCTGACTTCAGGACAGAGTTTATCTGGGATGACATCAAGAGTGTCTAATTTCAATCGTAATCTAAAATAATGAAACAAACCGTTCATTAATTGAACCCCCAGTATGAGATTGTTATCATTACAAGCTGCTCCATCAGAATTACTCACATTTTTACCATGTTTTGTTAAAATAAAACAAGGAGCTGTTTCCTGAACTTTGCAAACCTAGCAACCGGTTTTTGCAGCCACATACAAATACAAATGATGGTTGATTGCACGACGTTTTACGTGGCCCTTCTGAAATTGTATATTGGACAGGTTTGCTTTCCTTTTCTCTTTCGTGACTTAGAAGAGTTATTTCCAGTATCCGAAGAAAGGGTTTTAACATCTCGAACAGTTTGTGACTGGCCTGTAGATGTGGTTGCTTCAGGAGATTTAGCTGCTATTGAAGATGGAATCTTGTCTATCGGATTAGCTTCAACAAATTTTATGATGAACTCATTATAGTCTGGAACAAAAAAGGCTTCATCCAGTTCATCTATCTGAAACACATAGTAATAGAAATTTCGGACAGGACTAAAAGTATATGTCAGTTTTAGTAGAAAAACAGTGGAGTGTCAGTGTGGTCCAAAACGGTGTTGATGCAAGGTTGTTTTTAAAGGGCTCTACATAGTCTTTTAGCCTTGAAGGGGGTTTAATTTTTCTTCCAGTTCTGGAAAAGGAGAGGAAAATCACCTTCATCCAGATCCCAGAATGTATCAGAGTGTTTGTCCTTGAAGAGCTTTATTCTGTCAGAGTCAGTTATAACCGATTCTGGTGAACGGTTAGCTTTCGTGACAAGAGGTTCTTCAGAGATTTTAGTTCCAAGATCAGATGAAACACCTGTGGCACTATCAGGCTAAGTGATAACCGAGCCTTCGTAACCAGTAGATTCATCACCTTGAAGAGTTATGTCACCTGGACTAAAATCCTCATTTGATAAGTTGTGTCGAAGGCGTCTCAACCATAATAGCAAGGTAGCATCTTTACACAGTTTTAAACGGTCATGGTGTAGTAGACGAACATTATTTTGGTCTCTCACCTTGTAGGGAGGAGCGGTACTTTCTACTACCAACCAAAAAATGGCCATGTCCACGGTGGTCTCAAATTTTTCGATTGTCCAACTTTGGTATCCCTCTTGTATACCACATCTCCAAGATGATAGTGATTCTCCAGTATTCTCAGATCGAAGTCCCTCTTCTGTCTATTCTGAGCCTGATCAATGTTCTTCCGAACAAACTGATGAAGTTCGGACAACTTGCTGTAGAGATGTTTTGCCCAACCCGTCAAAAGGGGCTTGATTGAAGTCATGTATTGCGAACAGTAGATCCACGGGCTGAATAACCTCACGTCCCAACGATTTGGTGTAAAACTAGTCAGTCTGTCTTTGCTCCATGAAATACAATGCCATACCCAGAAGTGGTAAATCTCTGTCCCATTCTCTGTTGCGACCTTCAATATAACGCCTAATCATCTACAATACTGTACGGTTGTAACCTTCAACCTGACCATTGGATGAAGGATGATAAGGAGTTGTTCTGGCTTTAGCAATTTGCAGTTGCTCACAAAGACATTTCAAGAGACTTTCAAGAAAATTCTTATCTTGGTCTGTATGAATTTCTAAAGGATAGCCGAAAGTGGGGTACCCTGCATGAAATTATTTTAAATGAGCCTTAGGCTTAATACTTGACTTGTTATTGAGGTTACACATATTGCATTATTGAACTCCTTACAATCCTGTGACATAGTGTGCCAAAGAAAAGATTGCTTCGCTCTCTGTAAGATTTTATTTTGACCCAGATGACCAGCTGATTTCACCACATGACAGTAATGGGGGACCTCCTGTTTCAAACTATTTGGAACAACAGCCATTTCCCAATTGAGTTTATTATTGAGTTTATTCTCTCATTTGTATAACAAAACCCCATCACTGAAACATAACTGGGATCTACACTACCAGAGAGCCATAATAGATGGACTCACAAGTTGAAGTTCATTTTTTGTTGGTGGAGAATCATTTTTAGGCTAGGTAATCAGGTCAGTATCTGGATCTTTTCTCTGGAAATCTAACAATTGGTCATTAGAATAGGATTCCAACCACGATGCAACCAACACACTTGAGACTTGCAGGGATACTGGAGTTTCCACAACACTTTCACTAATTTTAAAATCCTTCTCCCTAGAACCTGTCTGCTTCAAGGCCAGAGGTACAACATTCTCTACTTCAACATCAAATCTAGACCATTGCATATGGGCACGTTTACAAAAATGGCAACCTTTGGATGGCAAATTCTTCAATTTTGAGCCAGCAAGATAGTAATCACAATGATTTTTCATCAGGAAACTGGTTTAATCCATCAGCCTTTTGGTGTGTTTTGTCTGGCCGATGCATGATTTGCATATCATATTGTGCCAGTTCCTCAATCCACCTAGCTAACTGACCTTCAACATGCCTAAATCTAGTGAGCCACGCCAAACTATTATGGTCTGAACAATAAAATCTCGCCCGAGTAAATAATGATGAAAGTGTTGATTTCCTTCCCATATCAATGGCAGCAGAAATAAGAATTTCATTTGACTGTCTGATAGGCTCTACAATATAATTTCAGATATAGTTTTATGTAACGTCACTTTAACGGCGGAAACTGAACTTGGTGGAATAGTGACACCCCTCTCCACAAATAGTTTTGACACCCTTAGAGTTTGAGAGGAAGATCCATTATATTTCTTACAGGTGGCATTCATGATTTCATCTCCTATTGTAAGAGTTTTGTTGTGAAGATTCGCAACGCACTTACAGTACGTGGAGAGTGTATTATCACTAAATCACCCACAGAGTGGAGATTCCACCCAAGAAATAAATGCAAATTTGTTGCAAAGCATAACCAGCGCAAGCAAAGTTTCAAGTGTTCAAGTGTTAAACCCGGAGATCCATTGGCTGAAACATTGCTTTTGTTTTTTGTCGATATGTACACAATTTGAAAATTATAGCTTGGGTGATAACTCCACCCCATGGGTGATTTAGTTACACCACTCTCCACGTATTGTATCAACTGAAAGAGAATCCAGTCCTAAAATAATTGTATCACAAATTGGGGGCCACACAAAAATCCCAATGAAATGACTTTGATCCAATTTTAAAATCAATATCAGAAATTACTTTTCCTTTCACATGTTGC
Organism: Pictodentalium vernedei; assembly: GCA_031216915.1. NCBI lineage: Eukaryota > Metazoa > Mollusca > Scaphopoda > Dentaliida > Dentaliidae > Pictodentalium > Pictodentalium vernedei. The sequence continues at coordinate 168,952,781 of CM062294.1, forward strand.
CTACCGATTCCATTTAAGTTTACTGTTTCCGTAAGAAGGGATTTGTCTGAGAAATCAACTTTGTACAAGGATTCGTCCGTTTTGGGTCATCATTGCAGCTGTGTCCATTATGGCTGAATATGTTTTACCTTTAATAATAATCGGTAAGAGGAGAGTGTAGCCATGCCTCAGGTCTACAGAAATTTCTGGTGTTTTACTTTTTCTGTAGATGGTTTGATTCTGCATTAAGAAATAATTCATTACACAAAGTTAGGCCTAGTTCTACTAGGACCTTAATTTACTCTAACCAAATTGAAGTTCTACAGAGTTTTGATAAGGGGATGGTCTTGAATCAATATTTGGATTGAAAATTTGATGGTCTAATCTGGGAGGAGTGGCATGCATTGAAAATTGATTGGAAGAACTTTTGTCACCATACGAAGGCCTAAATTGTTGTGGAGATTGCATTGACCTATTAACATGAGGACTGTGGTCTATTGACAGTAGGTGAATTAAATCGCTGATACCCCCTGACTGCTGTGAGTAACGTTGATTTTCTTCCATTTCCATGACTTCGTGGCGAGGTCAACAGCCCTCTCATTTCCAATAAAATACATTTCATGTCTCTGACTTCAGCTTCCAACTGATTGACCTTGGAGTCAACTGCCACAATTTGTATAGAGAAATCATTTTCAGATTCAGAAAAAGTTTGCTCCTTGAATGTTTGATGATCATGATACGATTGAGTTTTATTAAAACTTGCTGTAACCGGTCTTGAAAAACTGTAACCCTTTGCAGTATTCTCGATTGCATCTAAAAATGAAACGCGTCGCTGTTGAAAAGCAGGCGTTCTGTAAACAATTATGACTCCCCGATTGGCCATTGATGTTCTCATGTATTTGAGAGCTTTTCTACTTGTAGTAGGTTCTTTCTCCATGGCAGATGAAACTGCATCTTTGTCTCGGCAACCTTTAAAAATGCCTCAGTCGAAATTTATTTCACTGTATGCCTGTATGATTGTGGATAACCATTGGCTGCCAGATAATACACTCTTTGTGAAAATTCCTCTAAGTTTCACCTTCCTGTTGTTTCACAAATTGCAAATGCCCTTGATGAGAGACAGGGGCACCCTTTGTGCTGAATCTCTGATTAATTCTCTGGAAGGCTCTTTGAAGCTGCGATCTTCATCAACGTGATTCGCATATTCCAAGGCCTATCATCCGATAGAGAATCATATAGTCTATCTATTTTTTTCTTACCCCAGTCCCCAGTTCCTTCGGCGACCTATTCTCTCAAACTTTAGAATAAACGGTTCCCATTTGACAGTAGGGGAGCCACTGAAAACAGGTAATTTGGGTGGTTGTGGGCGTCTGCTTCGATTCCAATTTGACCATTTGATTCTTGAGGGATTTTCAGAATCTAAGAACTTGAACTAGAAGATGAGGTACTTCTTCTAGATTTTTTACCGTACTGGCGATCTGAGGAAGAATCACTTTCGTCAGAACTTTCATCATCTTCATCATTCTGTGCCTGATGATTTTTCATTTTTAGTTTATTTTCATTTTTCCTGCTGTGATAACCTCTAATATTGTGTTTACGTTCTTGTTCAGAGGTTTTACTTAAAGATCTGCTTCGGCGATCTGAATAACCTGTTTTTGTGTATTATAAGGTTGCTTATTAATACTTTCCAATTTGATTCTTTTGCACTGAGCGAAAAATGAAATATCATATCTGATCTTGTATTTGCATGAGATAAATCAGGTTCTTTCTTTATACTTTTTTATTATATTGGTTATTTTTTGGAATAACTCTTTGAATCCTTTGAAACAAATCCTCACCTTCAGATGATGCAATCGCAGATTTCTCTCCAACAGCAGTATAATGTTTTTTCTACACACTCTAAAAACTAAAGTGTTAAAAACTACACTTGAAGTGCTGTATTTAACACTTACTAAGTGCTGAACTAGCCCTTTGTTCAAGTGTAGATATCCCAGAATCCCAGAACTTGACAGGTATTACAATAATACCTCTTGACAAGTGTAATGTCGCGACACTTAAAAGGAAACAACGCAGATGGCGCGGATGAGGCTCGAGCTCTCGAGCCTGATCCGCGTCATCTGCGTTGTGTCCTTTTAATTATGTACCCACCAAGCGCAAATCAAATTATGACCGATTCTGGAAGAACCACCAAAGCTACACACATGGGAAGTGCCATCCATTCAAGTTTCAGATGTCTGAGGATTGTAATGTCGAAGTGCTTAAAGCATTGCACTTTGAGTGTTAAAATCAAACCCTAAGAGTTAGAATGGGGTTAACACCTTGAAAGTGTCGGTTTTAACACTTTAGTTTTTAGTGTACATCAGGAGTAGGTTTCTTCTCATTTAATTTGCGTGTTAGGTCATCAAATGTTTTATCTGATTCGCGACGCACTGCTTCAAGATGACTTTGCAACAACTTGATGTTAGTTTTAAAACTTTTCTGATTTGTATATTTTGAAGCCAATTGTTTAAGGACTATTTCGAAACTTTGTGCATCAGATGGACATTCTGAATGAATACCAGCAGATGAATCCGAAGTCGTTACGTCGTGATCAAAGCATATAACCCCAGTATCCAACCCACTTTGCCGTACTGATAATTGAATACCAGTTTCTAAAGGTAAATCCTCCAATTCCATCCTCCCCTTTTTCAAACGAAAATCCAATAATTTTTTTCTTTGCCTGTGCCGATATAGGGTAAAGATTTCAACTGAACAGTTATTCCAATCTGTAAATTTATTGATTGTGACATGGTTGCTCAAACCAAGGATTAGAACAATAAAATTAGATAAACTTGAACAGTAATTCCATTACCATGTTTAATACTAAATTTTGATTAATTGGAAAACACAAGAACAAAATTTACTTCATTGTGACCAATGCTCGAAAATTCAAATTGATTACTTCCCTTTGATTGTCAAGGTAAACAATGATAAGTTTTATTCCAAAATTTAAATAAACAGAGAAAAATATATCCGATCTATCTCACCAGCTCATAACAGATGAAATAGCAAAGCAAAACAAGTCTAAGCAAATATTATGATGATTACATTTTTCGTTCTGCCATAATAATGTTAATTTATCAACTCATCAAATAAAATGAGATTTCCCCTAAACAGATTCGAAGCTGAGGTGACGCCAAATGTGGTAATTTTAACACGTTATTAATTTTACCAGTTTACGAAAAGGTAAATAAAGGTCACCCACACTGAAGTTTATGGTTGGTCTCTGCGTAGCAGGTGTTGACGGAGATGATTTAAGTGTTCACAATCAAACTCGGTCCTGTCAGTTTGAGATCTTCGGTATATAAGTGCGCCAAATTCCAGTTGACGTTGATGTTCTTGATCTTGTTCAAGGATTTTAAGGCACTTTAGGAAAGATCACTGGTGACGAGTTGCTGCCGGTACCACAATATCAATCAAACAGAATGAGATTCACTGGTAGCATAATGATGAAGTGGGATGGGAGAATGAATGATCTGTGGGTATTGGGTGACACAAAGGAGAGGGTTAGTATGCTTATCAGACTGACTGGGAAGAGTGTTGTATGAGATGTCATAACCCTTTGAGACTTTAATTATCCTGAAGTTCAAACGTCGCTGGGAATTCAGTTTCTTCAACGCTTTTTAAAATGCGACGTCAAACGTCGGAAAGTACAAATAACAAGATATTTTTCCACATTAGTGATTATCTGGTTGAGGGCTAGATTATTTTTGATTTGTCTGGATTTGTTATTCAAAACTTGTTTTATTATAAATTATTGGAGAGTGCCCACAGGCACTCTCCAATAATTTGTAATAAAACAAATTTTTATAAAGAAAATATTATTTGTGTTTCACTGAATATGTAATTAAAGCAAGGGAAGTGTTGGCTTTTACTCTGGTATTCTCATTTTTTTAAAGCCCTGATAGTGGCTTCTTGCACTCAGCCAGTTAAGAAGTCCTGACAACAGGATTTTATTAGAATTTTAAGCTACGATAACATTTGGCTCAACAGCTGTCGCTGAGTACTATTCGGGGGAAAATAGGAATTTAGGTTAAAACCGAAAAATACTAACAAAACAAATGCTCACAAAGTATCAAGGCGCTGTTTGATTTCGTACGTCTAAAGACGTACAAAAGTATCAAAGGGATAAACAGTTCGTTTCTGAGTGTGGAAAGGAGAAACGAGGCGTGGAGATAGGGACGCATTTGGGAGCACAGGTAAATTAAGGCCTTGTCACCTGAGACCCTGACATATCAGGTGCAGTCCAAAGGGTATTATTATTATAATTGCGCCGTCTGACACCGTGTTGCTTCGTTTAAAAAATCACATTGGAAGACTGTATCTACGTTGAAACCTTTACCGCTTATGTGCTTTAATCCAGGACTTGTAATATGCATGGAGTATGTTGTTTTATTACACACCCGTAACTGTATTTGTCACGATCACATGGATTTTAGGGGCATGCGAGAATTTTAACCAGAAAGCTCTTGTGCAATCCGATAAAAAGTACCCTTCGCGTGCACAAGTTCTCTCGTTAGACTGGTTCTTATAGTTTGCAGCGTTCAGTGGAACATAACCAATGAGAACCATCGGCTATATTTATCTGTCGGAATTACCGATTCTCATTACAAAATGTTTGATGCACAACTAGCCTATGCTAAAAACTGTTTAAAGTCATGAAAGACACATGATCTCTGCCAAGAAATTGAACAGTGCAACTCAACCTTTGCTTTCGTTATTGAAAATCGAGGAAAACTTAATTAATTTCAGGGCAAAAAAGTTCAATTGGGTTCGATATTGCAGCCAGCCAACTTTGTTACAATGTTGCCCTCACCGCTGCGTGCTGCCGACGAGTCGGCACGAGGCCTACTGTGTAACTGTAATCCTATTCGATTCACACTTCGGCAATGAAGCAGCAGGTTTGCCAACGCAAACATACTTTGAAGAGCATGTTAAGTTGAAGTAGTTCTCAGGAAGCAAGACTAAATGAATCTTGAATACTGGTTACAATGAAGTGGAAAAACAGACGGCGACACGCCGACAGCGCCTGGAGATGTTTGACAGCTAGTACATGCAGTTACTAATTAACTATCTCCAATTCCACCCTTACTAGATGACCACTCCCCCCCCGCCCCACACTAGCTGAATAAAGAAAATAAATTCGGAAGAATGAAACACCTGGTTTTATAAGAAAAACTCGGTAGTTTACATTTGTGGAACCAATGTTTTTTTACGTGCTAGTGGGTGTTGGGGCAACAATTTGTTTTTATTGGGGCAGGGGGAAGGGCTTTTTTTAGGGGGATATAGTATTACTAAAATATGACTTTCTGGAGTTTGTACTGGGGAAATTAAAAAACGTTACCAGCTACCCACTACAGAAATTCTGAAATGTCTTGAGTAGGGTGGGAATGAGACCATGAAGAGGGGAGGGGTGGTAAATACATGTGGTCTGATAAATGCAAAATATTGTCAATCTTATGAGATGACTTCCATGAAATTCAAAAATAATTATTAGAATATTTAAGACATAGACAATATGACAATATTTTCCAGACACAGATTGATGTGTATTTTTAAATGACTAATTAAGGATTTTTGCTAGTATTTCTGTTTTATACAAGGATATTATTTTGCTTTAATTCTCAGCAACAGAACTTAAATCGAATGCCACCTATGTGACTTAGCTGCATGGGTGTATGAGATGGGGAGGGGGTGAGACAGTCTCCCCCCCCCCCCTTCACCAATAAGCAGTTAATTTTGCAGTTTTCATTGAAAGGGACTGGTATTTTCAGAACGGATTGTTCAGAGGGAGGGGGTATTTTTATAATTTTGGCAAATATCAGGCAGTGGGAAGAGCATTTTTACATGCAAATTCGAGGCAAGGACCTGCATTTTGATTTTGAAACAAAAGTTCATGGCAGTTTGACTGGTCAGCCCCCATCCCCAAGAAAATTTTCTCCAAAAGCCTATCATTTTAGCCACATTCTATCAGTCCTCTTTAAAACTACTTACTAAATAGAATACCAAATTCCAAATTTAAGATTGGCAAGATATTGGAGCAGACACATAAAAAATTATTTTATTTTGAACCAGATGCCAAGAAAAAAATATTGACAGAACCGTTCATAACAAACTGGTGAAGTATAGTACTAGTACAAATTAAAGTAAACATTAATCAATCTTTGAAAATATTATCAACCAAAATAAGTTGAAGCTCACTGGTGACAACCCCCCCCCCCCCTCATTTCTCTTTCAGCCTCTGACTAAGACTGTTGGATACTCATTTCGTGAGCTTTCGAGAAAATGCTGTCAGGTTATAGATGGGTGGGGAGTTTGTAAAAAAGGTGTACAAACTAAATTATTTGTGGAGACAAGACATGACATTTTCTTGCAGTTATCATGCAATATATTTCTCCCTTTGTATATCTGTAGTATTATGTGTACAACCTAAAGCTTTTATTTGTAAGTGCAGCCCATTTCAAACAAAAGTTATCAAGACTTGAGGTAAAATAAAAAAGAAGGCTAAATTTAAAGTCAGAAACTTTATAATGTTGAAAAATAAAGTGCAAACTTACCAAGACTGCAGAGTTCACTCAGAGTCAGAATGGAATCTCAAACTGCCTCAGGCTCAGTTACTCCAAACCGTAAACGATCGAATGAATGCCCCGGAAGGTTAATTATTGCACAAAATGTCTTTTCTCGTCCAGTGTGTACTTTTGTTACAGTGCAGAACAGAAATGACCGATGTCCACATGCGATAGCCTAGTAGTGGCAGTAGTGCATGTAATGCCATGTATCGTCAAGCCGAGTTCAAACTTATATTTTTAGTTTCATTCAAATTCAGTTTAAAAAGCACGAAATTTAAACAGAGCGGCCAGTTCGCACCGTATTCAAATTAAAATCCTTGTACATTTTCCATCCTCCAGATATAATGATGCCTGCACACACACTTTTGAAAACACATTTGTGACGTCTGAATTGCTGAACGCAATCTTTTGAATTTTGAGTGTTCGGATCGACATTTTTTGCGAATAAAATGAATCAACAGCGATTCTACAGGTGGCAAGGTCAATGACTTAAGACTGGTTCTCTGACAAAATTGCCCGTTTCTCTCTAAAATTCTTTCAACCGTTCAAATTGTCGACTATTTAATTAAATTAGCGATTAATTACAGTGAATTCTTTTTCATGGTTGGGTGTGTAATAAATAAAGAACCACACTAATGTTTGAATGGGTTAACGATTACTGGACTCGAGCATGTGGCGCTGGGATAACCACTCGAGTCTACCGGCTCTCGTGGTATCCCTGTGCCACTCGCTCTCGTCCAGTAATCGTTAACCCATTCAAACATAAGTGTGGTTCTGTATATTGATATTATACATATCAAACCAGCCATTTGATGTTGTAGATCGAACCGCAAAATACCGGTCAGGTTCTGGTCTGGGATGGACCGTGATCCATACCGGACCACCCTGCTGTACCGGTATGCAAACGAGATGGATGTGTCAAACCATCGCTAGTTCTGGACACAACTCTCATTTTTGGATTTACCAGCTTAACCCTTGAAATAACTATATTAGGTCTGGCAAGAAGCTTTACTCACAGTCTTAGATCCAAGTCGTTACAGATAGGAGATGTCTTCCCATTACGAATGAGGGCACAAGTGATACAATGTATCGTCCATTGAGTGCAATAATGGTAAAGTATCGAGATGGCGACTTGCTGCACTCAATGCCCACACAATACCCGCACGGAAGATATAGAAAGTAATCGCTTGACTGGACTTGTTACGTGAAATAATTTATAAGGGGTGAGGGACATTGTACAAACACGAGTGCGCGAATCCGCACGAGTGTTTTACAATATAGTCCCTCGCCTCGAATGAATTATTTCACGTAACCAGTCCAGTCAAACGATTACTGTGTTTATTACGTTTCATTATTAACGATAATTATATTATTTAACCCTTTACCTAACGTAACGGCCAGCGCTATTCTCAACAATCGCCAATTAATTTTCATTATTTTTTTCATTTTGTGTCTCTAAAACATAGGTTATGACCCCTTATTGGAACGAGCTCGTCGAGCTCTTTTCAATGAGGGGGTCATAACCTATGTTTTTGAGACATAAAATGAAAATAATAGCTATTCAAGAATATTTTTTGCAAGTGTCGTCTTTTTTTCATATTAGGTAAAGGGTTAAAAAAACAAAAACAATGAAGTCCCCATTACATCCACGGCAAAGCGTCTTCGTTTGCGCGCACGGATACGTGACACAATTGTTGATTGCATAATTCACTTGTGAAGTTATCGTTTATAATCAAACCCGGAAATCCCAGTAAATCACACTTTGGAAAGTAATAAATAAATTTAGTATTTTACAAAGCCACAATACTTTATAGAATTCTTCATTTTGCTCACAGTTCATCAAACTGACATCCACCCTCCGCCAGCGAATACATAAATGGAAGAGTCAAGATGCCATATATTGGTTAAAATACCAAGCTGGTCCGCATTGAACCGGCCTAGTGAGAAAGATCAGACCGCATACTCGGGTACCGGAACGTATCGGACCGACATTTGTGGGACGGCGGTTCGTTATGGTCCGCATCACTACATCCTTTGTTCAAGGTTGGCTGTCATCAACTTTATTGAATTAATGTTACGCAAACTTTCACTTTGCATAGAGTTCATTCGTTGAAAACCAAAGCAAGCGACCAGTGCTTGATTCCTGTCAACATACGCGGAGTGAAAAACAACTCTAAATTTATTAAGATGCGATGTTAGGGAAGCTACAATTGTGAGCACATCCCTTCCAGATAGCCCGTACCTCGCCACTGTGCAGGTGTGATGCGTTCTGCTTCATTCTTCACCAACTTTTGGACCGTGGTGCCATCCTCGAACAGTGACTAAACGAACAAGATTAAAGGACAGCAGATGTTCTGCTTCTAACAGTTCTCAACCGGTCTCATTGAGAAACAGCACACTCTTTCAATATGCCTCCATTAACATTGCGGCATAATAGCATTCCAGGTTCACACCATAGTCCATGTACTCACTTCCAAGTAAGCGTTCCCACGAGGAGTACTATCAACGCAAAACGAATTTGCGAAAATACGATGTTTGTTCAATGCCAGGTGCATTTTTGGGAGGATTTATTACACAAAATAGCTCATGACTGCAGCCCTAGTTTCGATCTGCGGTGTGGGCTGAAGTGAACAATATCACTATTATTTTCCGACCAGCCTTAAGCCTTTCATTCCTACATTTACATTGGAAAACGACTGATTTTCTAATGATATTGCTCTGCTGTTGCTGCCAAAGGCCAAAATGTGAAGTCATGCTTTCGTCCAAGTGTAAATTACATACTTTTATCACTCTTTTATCTGACTAACAATATAATCCAATCATTTCACTTGAAATATTTTATTTATTTATTTATTTGGGTTTAACGACACGTTCGACAGTGAGGGTCTCTCGTGTCGGGCAGTTTTGCGGGTGGAGGCAGCCGGAGTACCTAGCACGGGAGAGCAACTGTCAGACTCCTCACCGTACTAACTTTGCACAAGCGGAGTTAGCATTGTTTGGAGACAAGTGCAAAATCGACGTGCAGTACGCCTTAATACACAGTGCCACCATGTCTCCACGTGGGCAATCGGGATTGATTTCTCTGCCCATTGATACAACGCAGTTACCCCTGGCCGGGATCTATCCATGAACATTTTGGTTTGCAGTCCAGTGCCGTAACCACTGAGCAACCGAGCTCCCCACTTGAAAGATGTTTAACACCCCCACTGGATGAAATTAACCCTTTTACTGCCACGCCCACTTTATCCATATATGGTGTACCTCTATGTACGCCTGTATGCGAGGAGGTTTAATAAAATGTATGACATACTCGAAACTCTATCATCTGATTATTTGTTGGAAAGGGCTCTTTGCACTCTTTCTCGTAATTAATCAGATGGTAGGTTTGATCTGCGCATACCAGAGTGTACAGATAATCCTCACAATATAGGTGACAATAGTCGCTTCCGGCAGCGTAAGTGTTAAATCCAGGTTCAATGCAACGGTCCACTGGATAAAAGTTTGCTTGTGATAAGAGGCGTCGCAAACATGATCGATTGGGAGGAGGAGGGGGCGTAAACCAGGTTTGTCTCGTCTGTGATGGTTCTTGCCCCGACTAATGAAATATTTGCATCTGCATGATAAAGGCATTCTTTTGTCGATTGCACGCCTTGATGATGAAGTTGGATTATTAGTCAGTGGGGATGAAAGTTCAAAAACTCAAGACCTGCGGGTATTATATTCGTGGATAAATAAAATATATTTATAGTAGTTGTGATGCAACCTCTTTTTTAATTAATATGTAGAGTACTCCAAATAAGACACGTTGGGCCCCGAACTGCCCGACTCGGGTATCGCATCCGTGCATGCATGACCGATTGATTGACATATGTCCCAAAATCAGAGCTAGTCCTGTAAGGCAGCGCGTAACCACCAGAAAGAATGAATCCATATCTAAAACTCAAACACAGAAAAGAGTGCCGCCAAGATATATGTACATGATTGGGTGAGTGGGGGTGGGGGGGGGTCTAATCCCTATTTCCCGACGCCCCTGCCTGTGATTTTTATGATTTTTTTCACAGGATGTAACTGAGAAAACTCAAACTCACGAACAGTGAGCGGTGGTCTACTCTCAAGCTATGACAATTAATTTAATATATTGTTACCTCTTCCCCTAACACGGCGAGGGATCACTTGCAGTTTCTGAATAAAACTTTGTGTTTTTTGTCTCAAAACATAGTTTATGGCCTCTCATTGAGAGAGGCCATAAGCTATGTTTTCGAGGCAAATACTGAAAAAAATAAAAGTTTGAATGACGATTTTAGAGAGTGCTGCTTGTCGGATATGATTGTTATGTGGGGTAATGGGATAACCCTTCTCTATATCATAACTCTGTCATAGTCATATCACATCCGGCGTTTCTTAACCCGCAGCCTAAGTCACGTACAAGTATATAAAAGCAATGAACCCATAATGTGAAATATTATATTTTATGTATTCCTTAAAAAACAATCAGTCCAACTTGGTAAGTTTACGGCTCAGATTTGTTGTCGTCCGGTGTTGTTTCACAGAGCACGTAATGCACCTGAACATCATTATTTTCTGTGTTGGGAACGTTTGCTGAACTACTTCGTTGGTCGTCGGTTGAACTGCTCTTTCGAGAAAATAAATCCGCTGCGTCTTGAAAAGGATTAGGACAGACAGGTATATATTTTGTCCATTTTAAAGTGTTTATGAAACTCCCACAGAATGGAAATCCGTACGCAGCTATCTGCTCAGAAACAATACTTTGCTTTTCCGAATCCGGAACGTCGTCGATACGAATTCCAACTTTCCAAGCAGCTATTCCTCGCTCTTTCAGAGTACCTGTAATGGCAAATAAAAATTTCGAAAAAACAGAGAAAGTCTAATGGTCTATCATACTGATAATATTCTCATCAAACACAACCTCACCGAGACTCTTTTACAAAAGATTGAAAAAAAAAACGGAAACAGAGACTGAAGAGAAAATATATAGATCAGGTAACTGAAATGTAGTTAACCCTTTACCTAACAGGAAAAGCAGACGACACTTGCAAACAAAATTCTTGAATAACTAATGTTTTCATTTTTTGTCTCAAAAACATAGGTTATGACTCCTCATTGGAACGAGCTCGACGAGCTCGTTCCAGAGGGGGGGGGGGGGGGTCATAATCAATGTTTTTGAGACAAAAAATGGAAATATAATGAAAATTAATTGGCGATTTTTGTGAATAGCGCTGGCCGGTTTTGGCCGTTACGCTGAGTTAAGGGTTAAGTTAAATACTAGGGCACCGCGAATCACATATTTTCGATTTGAATCGAATTTCGAATCGAATCGAGTCTATTATTCGAAATCGAATCGAACCTCGAGTCGAATACAAGCGTCTAGAAGTCCCGACTGATAAAATATTCCAACTCAAGGCATGCCTTGATCATGTAGTCGGAATATTATCTAGTAAGGATTTTTGTTCAAAACAGAAACAGGTACGAGAATTCTGTACTGAGCACTAGCCGTTAGTAACCGTGAGCTCATCGACGATATTGCTTGGGAGCTTTAAATTTATTTTCAACAGTGGAAGTGACGAGTGAAACTAGAATTAGCATGGATGGTGGCATGAGTACAGGTGTTTTTTGTGTTAATAAAACGGAAATTGCACTCAGTCTTTATTTTCAACATTATTTATTTACAATATGTTTTGACGACTAAGATGGCGGAAACCAGGCGGAATTCCAGTGAAAAGATTCGAAGGAAAATGAATCGGACAGTCTATTTCGAATCGAACAGAATACCAACTCAAGATTCGAAATCGAATCGAACCTCGAAGCTTTGAAGGACCCTGTCACACTTTTAATGCCAACATCATCAACCACGACACTTAGTTGTTGTTGATGTTTTTTTCACCTTTGATACCATCTAATGTTAAATTAAAAGCATTAGTCTATAACAATTCCACATTTTATTGGCTAAATATAAGCAGTGAATTTTCAGACAAATTGTTTTTTCCTCCATTATAGTAACGTCTGAGTAATATTGACATGAACCCAAGCAGATACAATTCGACTACTCATGTGGACATACTGTAGAGACAAATCGACATTGTGCTACATCGTGACGATCAATGGGACATTTAGTAGTTCCAAGGTCCTTTCTATAAGTATGCAATCACTTGGACGATGGGCGAAAAATCACCTGAACATTTCTATGCGGCATACACATAGTTAGAAGCTTGAGGCAACTCAGTGAAACTGAAGATCGATTTGACATGTTGAGACATCACTATAACAGCAGCACGTGAGAAATTAGGTGAGTCAATCGGTGTCTAATTTTGGCATTGTAGGCGTCAACATCGGCGCATTCAGGGGAGGGGGGGGGGGGTCGCACCCGCCGTGAGCCTCTCTTATTGTTTGTAATTCAAATTTTTATCAGCATCGATACCAAGGGACACGTTATTATCGGCAATAACACATGGACATCAACTACCTTTGATAGTGGATGTCATGTGATATCGATGATAATACTGTACACCATGGATACAGCTATAGGCCTAGCTCCTAACAGGCCACAAGTGAGCCAATATAAATTGCTTTCTTTTCTTCCAAATTTGAATACTGAAATACTTTGTTTGGAAAACAATGCAGTCATGTCAAAGAAGTCAGCGGGGGCCGCACTGACCTTCCATGTTCCAACATTTTCCCACGAGATTCCCCGGACCCGGCTGATAAGAGTTGAATTCCACAGAATCCTGGGTCCACCACTAGTATACAGCAGGCAAAGCCAAGATCCAGCGAACAAACAGATTTCTGTCATTTAAACTTCTTACATGAGTTCAAATCCTCCATAATGGCTCACAGCGCTTTGAATGAAGCAGACATAGAATACCTGTGATACTTCATTCATATAATGCACATGAAAGTGTTCTGTGCAATTAAAATAAAATAGCTAGCTAATGACACATGCGTTGTGCAGGGTGAAAATTATATGAACACTGTAATAATTCTCCACCAGTTTTTGCAGTCTATTATAACCTTTACCGAAGTCGTCTAATGTCAAATATGCTTCAAGATGTGGCAACTGTATGGAATAAGTAGAAGATATTTACGCTATTTTAGTGAATATCGGGAATTATCTCATGAGTGTGGACCTAAAAGCTTTATTTTTCACGAACGCTTGGGCAAATGATGAATAATATTTTCAGATCCCCAAAAAATGAAATAATTCCCGATATTAACTAAAATAGCGTAGATTTTCTTTTTATTATATGCTACGTGACATTTTTACACATTCAAACCAATTCGACTATAAACACGTATCTCTCAGAACAGTAACAGATCAGCTAATCATTCTTTCAAGCTTGCACTAGCCAAATCACTCAAACATAAAAATGGCCCCACTTTCCCACGACAATTTTACCACCTAATTGTTCAACTCACAGATGAAATTTAATAATTATAATGCTACAAATGAGAATATTCTCATATTTTTCATTAATGTTAATTTTTAGAATATTTTAAATGTCAATTTACAACATGGACTTTTGGAATTGAATGCGCCGATTCATCAAAAAAAAAACAAAAAAAAACTTCTTGGCAAATCGATCAACAAGGTTTTTCGAAAAAATTACCCAGTTCAAGACTCAATATCACTGTCGGAGTCATTTCTACACATCTAATTATTTTACTTTATTATTTTATTATTATCATACATCTACCTTTCAGTCATAGAATCACCAGAACAGCTTGGAATAGCATGAACTTCTGGTACTGCTGGTAAACCCGGCACTGAATCGCTTGTAACAGTATCGAAGACAAGGTGATGCTCCGAAGCGTGACTTCATTTAGGAAGCTTACTGAGCGATATTCCTCGTTATCAACCGAGTCGATGGATATCGAGAAACATCTTTTAGAAAACTTGCGATAATTCACAGGCTAGCATATAATAAAACGTTCTATTCAGTATGGTAATCGCCAAAGCTGCCATTTCCGCGATTGGATCTCAGTCTGGTCGGTATACATTTTCACTAGTGGGTCGATATATATTTTATAAAAAGAATTCGAAAGGAAGAACGAGCCACGAATAACAAACGAAAATGGCCTCTAAGAAGACAGATAATTTTCTCCGTCCACTTATTATAATCATTTTTCAGTGGGTATTTTACAGGAGACTTTTGGAAAAGAAAATGGTTTCGATTGGGTTTCAATCTATAAAAAAAATTCGTTTGTTCCAGCTAGCAAAATGCGATTAAGGCGTGGCGCAAGTCGACATCTGTTGCATGATCAGAGGAGTGCCTGTATCCAATGTTTCCACCGGTAATTAAGATGTCCTTACCCAATGTTTTCTCCTGTCAAAGAACTCAGTCAATGACCATACGAGTTTTACTCAAATATGTCAACGAGAATAAGCCTTAATATTCGAAGTCTATGATGCTAAATGTCTTTTCTGGGGCCACGCCTACATTTATCTGGCATATATATCACACGTTATTCTGTTTGTTGACAGGGAACATGGTCTCACGTTCTCTGCATGGAATTTATATTCAACCGAGGCGTTAGCCGAGGTTGAATATATGTTTCATGCAGGGAACGTGAGACCATGTCCCCTGTCAACAAACAGAATAACGTATATGTCCGTTCTTCGCTTCATTCGAATCATTTTAAAATTTGTTGTTATACAGCGAATATTAGAAAGCAGACGTTGTTTCGGTGACGTGTTAACTTTTATCATAACAGACTGGAGTGATTTCCCTTTATTCAATGTTTACGTACGCAATCAACGGAGCGAGATGCTCTCGATTCGTTTCAGTTTATGTTAATGTAAATTAATGAAAAGAGACCTTATAATCTAATCGGTTTCATAAATAATTACCCATATTTACATAACTAATCTTTTTGTACGTAATAACGGTACGTTTGCGTGTATTTTCTTTCAGTTAAATGTATTTGTCTCAGTTGATTTCAAGTGAAAAAAAACATTGCGATGAACCGTTGCTCATGGCAACGAGACGCTTTCCTTGACAGTGGACATAAGAAGCGCTGACAGTAGACATATACGCGTGCCCGTCGACATAAAATAAAATCAACGAGGCATTTACCAATCACTGCAAGGTATTGCGGTTGGTATCGGGACATAATTTGTGTTTCAATCGATTCATTCTAACAAATATACACAAATATACACTCTAAAATTAGTTGGGTTAAACACCAACTGGGTTGAGTGGATAAGAACCCAAGTGGGTTCATATTCTCTCAACTCAGTTGATTTAGGTTAATTTTTAACCCAACTGATTGCAGAGTGTAGCAGTACAGTTTATTTTCCTCCCTGTCCATCGAGTTTAGGTTAGAGGGGAGGACATGGACGTTACAGTAGGTTCTTCAAACATGCAGCTGAGGTTAATAGTTATGCAACTTCTGACAGTGTTTCCCTCCAATGGCGTTTAATTATTTCAAACTCTCCACGTCCTTCGTGGAAATAATTTTTACAAAGCCAACTGCCATATAAACGTTTTTGTGTACGTGTGGAATTGACTGATACATTCAAGGGAGTAGGACCTTCGCGAAATTCTTCATGAATTTGTTTAAAAAAATACACTTGCAAAAGGGAATTTCAAGAAACTTTTTTTCTGGTATTACGCTTTTAACAAGACATTGATTATAAAATACGTATAAGGATTATATGAGCACACAATAAATAATTGACATTCTTCCAGAACCTCTCACATTTCTATTGACTGATGGATGACAAGTTCCAGGAAAAACGAAGCCCTTTTAGACTCTTTTCCACAAATCCGTCACTTCATGGAAGTTCGAGAAACACTTAAGCTGAAGTCACGAGTTATATGATAACCTTTCTTACATTCTACAAGATGCGCGTGGCATTTAATTGCGCAATGTCTTCTTCGTTGGCTGTACCGTCGGGCATTATTCACAAAAGGGCCCACTGGTATTATTACACCGCAGTTAAGACACATGCAATCCTATCACTAAGCTTCCCATTGTCTGTGTTTAGATATAGGCTTCGAAATATTTCGGTTGGTCGGAAACCTACGGTTCTCTTTTCAGACCAACAGAAATACTCCAGCAGATTGAATCTAAAAATACCATACATAGACAGAACGCGGCGTGTGTTTGAATCGCTGGGTATTTTACATAACGTAGTCCCATTTCGCGAGAGCCGTAGACTCTAGGGAATTTAGAGAAACATTTAAAACACATCCCCATGTTTATTACACATCCCTATGAATTAAAATTCATTCAAATTAACAAATTGTAGTTCTAATTTTTAAACCCAAAGGTAAAGAGTCCGATATTATTTTTTTTGAAGCGGTATGAGTCGTTTTTGATAATTACGTATTATACCTCATATATTATTATAGACATATAATTTGGCAATTATCATGTAATATTTTTCATGATTAATCTCTTTGACTCCACCCCTCCTTGATGTTTGTTAATCGAGCTTTAATGTTTTCTATTATCGCACCCTTTTCCGAAGTGTTAAATATTGAAAATTAGACATGCCTCCCATCCCATTATTGCCGATATTTTGTTTCGCCTCAGACTATTTGTCTGAAGGTTATTGAATTGAAGTTTGTGTTAATATTTAACTTGTGCATGAATCCTTACTTTCAATGAACAGGCAGTGTAATACATATCATTCTGGCTTTCGTTTAATATGTTACGGTAAATTATCACCTTCAGCAAAATGCTATCTGCCTCGAACTCGTCTCGGGTGTTCCGTGTTTTTTTTTGTCGGAGGGTGATGCCCTGCCATAAACGGTGACAAAAAGGTTAGCATGTTTATAGTAACACCTCGTTTTAAAAAATAAACCTGATGCATGAATGTATGGCTAAAAAGGACTCGCACCGTAGACACTGAGGTGAACCATCGCAGAAATAGAGCTCGTATTGGAGATCCAAAGATAGTGCGATTGTTGAGGGCTGCCCATGCTACTACTTGAGCTATCCACGAGTGCAAGGGCAAAATTAATCTAGCAGTGGATTTTGATAGAACACCCGATCCGCCGTCTCTGGAGGGGTGTAGCACATTTAGTGGTGGCGTAGTTCCTCCCGCACTGGTCATCCTCCAGGTGATCTGGAGTATTTGCTAGATGACGACCAAAAGACTGCTCGTGAGGACAACACGAACAAGAAAAATAAAAAGAGAAGAAACAAGGGACCTTCCGCCAGACCACGCGATGCCCACAAACATTCATGGAAAGGAAGGGAATTGAGAAGGAAGAGAAAGGGGCAAGTGGGGCGTTGAAAACTCAACAAAACCTTACACCCTTGATCGTTCCACGTCCAGCTCGGCACCCCGACGCAGATCGATGATCCGAACGTCGCAGATTCGTCGGGAGACAGATAGATCTCCAGCTCATCTCACTATTCTCTGGAAGAGGAGATGAAGGAGGGAGATCTGTCTCTGGTGCGGAATGTTGGACAAAGCAACATCCATCCCTCTAACTCTTATTTCCTCTGCTTTCTCTGGCCGGAATTACGAAAGGGATGCGTTCACCGCGGACTCCGTTGACGAAAGCTTGCCTGCGAGAAGAGATCAGATCAAGGAACTGCAACAACATCTGCTAAAAGCTCTACAGCCCACCATCACATGAAGGTTCAACCAGGAGCACCAAGCTGTGTCTACGAACTCAAATAAAGATCTGACAAACAACAACATGGTAAACGATATTCGGGCAGAGTTCCGCTTAAGTGCCAAAGTTTCACCAACAATCACTCCCGGAACAAGACCACACTGGCGAAGTCAGTATCCCGACAAGATTATTGCTCCTACAACTGAAACTACTCCAACAATCTCTCCATCTCAACCACCACCACCGACGAAAAACAGAAGGAAACACAAGTGGCGCTAGCACCGGCTCCCAAGCTGAAAAACCCGCCTCTTCCCTCTCCTCGACAAAACATACCAAAAAATTTCTACAGCAAAAGAAGATCAAAAGGGATTTGCCCCACACCGTCCCTGTGCTCTTTCGACGCACAGAAACCATTGAATTGCAATTGTTAAAATACAGGCAGTTTCTGAGTTTGGAGTCCCTACTGCCAATTTCCAATAACTATTAATAATCCTGATACAAGAATTATTTTCTTCGCTCAATTTTAATACTCTTTATAGAGTATGACTGCTGTGGTTTATTGAAAAACGTCGCGTATTTCCATATTTGCAGTTTCATAAGAATTCTAACATAAAACATAAGAATGACCTGCAAATTTTCAATTTATGAAGCAGCGGGACGAACCCAGTGCTTCGTTAACTGAACTTTGCAGGGTGTTAACATTGGTAATCTCTGAATTACATGTGCAGAATCAATATCCACGCGTGGATGTTGCCCACTCCCGATGATCGTACAAAAGATATGAAAACATGATTGACGATTGTTATTTGTTGTTCGTTAGAAAAACATTATACGCTCAGACTGAACGATCGAGCACTGTTAGAAGATTCAAAAGATATCTATTGAAGGAAATGGAGCTTTTTGTCAAAATATAGCGACAACCTTTCCCTCTTTAAAAGATAACTGATGAACAGTTATACTACTTGTTATTAAATGAGGATAATGAAGTTTCAATATGTACTAACCTGGTAAAATATTATCCAAGAGAAGCCCAATAATACAGCCAACGAACATGCTGGTTCCCAAGATGATACTGACCACGTGGTCGAAATTATCAATTCCTACGGAATAAAAGAAAAGGCGAACAAAATAATAAATATGTCAGAGTTGTTGTAACGACAAGAGTACGAAATATTAACACGTACTACTTAAAACAAGTTGTGGGTCAACATACTTGCTGACGGTTGATTAAAACTTGAAAATCATAATTTTACCAAGAGAAGAAGTAGGTTATAATTAAGCATTCGAGTTCTAAAACGATTTTTTTACTTAATTTTTTTAGGTAACTTCTTGCGATTTTCGGGCTTATTTTCTCGAGAAATCGACTAGGTGCAATACGAGCTCACTTTAGACTTCTCGCTAAGTGAGCTCGCATACCAGGAGACGGAAATCAGATGTAAAACCGAATCGCCTATAGAGATACAACGGGGATTTATCCCGTCTTGTCGATCGAATCTCGGAGATCGAGCAAAATAAAAATCTTAGAAATTCCCAGTTCGAACTCAGTCGGAGAATTCATAACATTTTTTCACAAGAAGACAGTGGATATACAGTAAACTTTCGAAGCATAGATGAAAATGACAGATTTTTTACAAATTAACTTTGGGGTTGAAAAATCGCATGTTGTCTCGTGTATATCAACTCCAATTTTGGAGAGGAATCTAATGTAGGTGATGCGAACTACACACTCTTCCACATGTGAACATGTCGGTTGTCGGTTTTTTAAGTGTCTCAGCGACGGATTTCGTCGATTCGATGGTGATGTGGAACACTAGAAATCATCACCAAAATGCAGAAACGTGTATTTTTCAGTTTGTGCTTTGCAGTGTCTCTTCGGCAGATGCGGTCGATTTGGCTGGGATCTCAAGGGAGAGAGACATTGACAATCGCGTGACATCTTGTATTTTCAGTCAGACTCTCTGTATGTCTGTGGCGGGGAAATATATATATTATATGTTGGGCTTTTTTCTCTCAAATAATAAAAAGTATATATATTAATAAAAAATAAGAAATAAAAAAACAAGAAATAAAATACATAAAAAATTTAAAAGACTTAAAAAATTAAAGCATGCCATTTTTAAAGATCAAAGATCCAAAGGCGAAAGCAGAGAATATGAAGAGAGATCTTCTGCGCGATAAGTTTCTCAGCGATGTCTTCTACAGGGCTCGTGTCCATCTCGTAGATTTAGACATTCCCAGAGCGATGAGCGAGAGATGTCAGGGTTGCATGTCGGAGACATCGATCGAGATACCCACGTGTTATACCGCGGAATACAAAGTCGTCTTAGTCCTGTGTTTTGCGTCGGTGTTCGAAACGCTCGACTAGAACGAGGTGATGTATAGCTGGATGAAAATGATCGAGTGTAGAGGGCAACCGAGGCCTGTGCAGTTCGAAATTTCGGAAGTTCGGAAACTGCTCCGAGATCTCATGAATTACGATCGAGGATGTATTTTGCATTTGCTACTAGATAGAGACTATCCGACTCAGATCTTATGAAGGAGGAAAAAAGAAGTGAAAATAATTATTAAACAAACAAAAAAAAATTAAAAATAAGAAAGAATATTGATATATTATAAGCATTTATTTATGAAATAAAAAAATAACATATTTGTTTTTCCTCTTTTACAATTTATTTTTTTCTTCTGTTTTTTCACAACTATTTTTTGCAAAGTCATATCTTTTATTAGCATGCGAGCCGTTACTCCCCCCCCCTTTATTTTTATGTAACTGTTCGATGACCATGTTTATTTTTTTCACATTTTCCAGAGATTCTTTTCCGAGTCGATCTAAACACCTTTATCGATTTTTTGGAAATATTTTGTCTTTGCTGTAGATCAGAATAAAGTCTGCATCCTCGAAATATTTCTCTTTTTTCAGGATTTCCAGATACTATTTTTCCCATTCTATAAACGACTCTGCTTGATCTTCAGTTAATCGTAATCCCATGTTATAATTTTCATATTTATACTCAAACTTTATGACCTCAATGTCTTCCAGTTCGATTGGATGAGGTTTCAAAAGAAAAGATATACTTTCAAATGTCTTGTAAGGAATGATTCTTTTCAATTCAATTTTCTTTCCATGGCCATTTTTTGGAGATTAATCTTTAAATTTTTATCTATTTTTTTTCCTTATTATATATTTGAAATTTTTTTTTATAAATTAAATTATTTGTTTCTTTCAAACTTTCAAATTTTTTTAAAATTAATAATTTTTTCTGTTTCTTATATATGAAGTTCATTTTTATTTCTTATAATATGAAGTTCAATTTTATTTTGTGATAAACAAGAAATTAAAGAAGAAAGAAAATGAAAGTTTGCAAATCAATAAAATTTGAGAGTTTTGTAGAAAATTTATATGAAAATTTGAAAATCTTTATACAAAATTATTCATATATATGATAGGGAAAATAAAAAAATAATCTTTGAAAGTTTTTAAAGTATATTTTGAAGTTTAAAAAACAAAAAATGTAATTTTCATTAGAAACATGCAATAGAACTCAAATGAAAAGTTATGTCAAGAATCTCGGCATCCCGAAATCGTCGTGTCATTGAACCAAACCACAACTGATCGAAATCATAAAGGCTGAGACCTGTGAGAAAACGGTGTCAGAATAAAGCACGTCGGTTGGTTTTGAAACGTGTATGGTCGCAAAATAAAAATGAGTTGATAAAATCGATGCTTGGAGGAGGAAGCGATGAGATGAGAAAAACAACAATTCAAACGGGTGCAAAGAAGAAACGAAAACAAAACATTCCAATTCAATCAGTGACAGTGGAAATACGAAAGTAAGCAGCGATGGTCGAATTCGGAAAAGTGGTGACAATGGTGACATAGAAGAAACTCTTGCTAACGTGATATGCAAACAATTGTTGCCGACTCCCATAGAATGAGAGGAAACTGTCAGGGGATTTTTCAAAACATTGGACGTTGAGCGTGTAAAAAAATTCATCCTAAAGCCTTCTTCAGCAAGAGAAAACCTAGCATGTTGGATGTGTTTCGTCGAATGCTAGACGTGGGTATCAAAACGAAAATGGTATTGAAGTGTCGGACGGAGAAGATCGATGTGAACACAGATTAAGTCAAGAGAAAAAAACAGCTTATTTTCAATCCCGCACAAAGACCATGATTGAAAGTTCTTCGATGTCTGATATCTTCGATGACACAGTATTAAAACGAAGGTAGCAATTGGAGATTCAGAGAAGTATTGATTCTAGAGATTCACATCGACAAGTACGATTCATTGCAAACGTCTACATATATAAAATTGCTTTATTTCATAGGAAAGAAAGACGTTGTGATCAATGTGGAAAACAAAGAAGACAGTTAATGCTTCAAATGGGCTGTCAAGTCTGTCTAATATCCGAAGAAAAGAACACAAACAGAGTAACGAAGTATGTGGAGACATCTAAGAATTTAGATTGGTTGGGAATTAATTTTCCGACGCAGCTACGTGACTCAATCATTTCACAAATCGAAATCCCATGATCGCCGTCAATGTCTTGGGACTCGACGATTCGAAAAAAATATTTCTCCTGAGGATAAGTTCTAAAAAAAAAATCACAAAAAAAAAATTGTTATTAATTTCGGAAAACGATAATCACCATAACTGTTGGATCAACAATATGAGTCAATTATTGTCAGCACAGACTACCAAATGCCATGGAGAGAGATTGATCTGTTTAAACTGTCTGAATTCTTTTCATAGCGACGAATCGCTGGAACGTCACAAGGAGTATTGCAACTCAAATCGAAGCTCATACTTACATTAAATTCATACATCACAACGGAAGACTGGGAGGGCCTTTTTTGGTGTGTGCCCATTTCGAATATTCCACGGCGAAGATGAGCTCGTGTCGGTCCGACGGTCGCCAGAGTTACACCGAATAATATCAGAAGCACATACGATCTGGATATGTTTTCAACATAAAATGTTCTTTTGACAATCGACATTCTTCTGGTCAGTACAAATACACGAAACAGTCGAACGATGATGACCATGGCTGAAAAGTTCGTGGAAAATTTGGAATCTCAAATAAAAAAATTATACGAGCAATTCAAAACTCCCACGAAGATGATCATCACTGAATGTCACATCTGTAGTCTACCATTCACCGAAATATGACACCCAGATACAAGAAAGTGAGCTATCATGTTCACTACCAGGGTAAATTTCGATGTGTCACTCACAGCAATTGCAATCTAAAATATCAAGATGCAAAGTTTTTTCCAGTGATATTACACAATCTGTCAGGTTATAACAGTCATCTGTTCATGAAGAGTCTCAGTAGTGTTAGCGAAGGATATATAAATTGTATCATGAAGAGCGAAGAACAATACATTTTGTTTCGCGAAATGGATAGTTATAGACAACAAGAAGAAAACAATAGACAGAGAGATGTCAGCTGTCGATATCAAGAGAGAAATGCGTTTCATAGCTTTAAATTCATGTCAACCAGTCTCGAGAAACTAATCAGCAATTTAGAGAAGGAGAAACTTGAGACCACGACTGAACACTTTCGAGATGAGCGCCAACTGGAGAGCGTTTTGAGGAAAGGAGTCTATCCTTATGATTACATGGACGGTTTGCATAGATTCGATGAGCTGAAGCTACCTTCCAAAGATCACTTTATTCAAAAATATATGACGCTGACATTTCCGATGTCTGTCCACTGCGAGCACGTTCAAAAAGTGTGGAAAATATTCGACATGAAATCTATGAGGGATTATCACAATCTGTATCTGAAAACCGACGCCCTTCTCTTGGAAGGCATGTTCAAATATTTTCGAGACGTCTGTTGCAAACATTAGGATCTAGATCCAGTTTGATATTACATGACTCTCGGCTTGGTTTGAGATGCTCTATTGAAGATGACTAAAATCCATTTGGAATTATTATCCAACGTGGACATATTGCTCATGTTTGAAAAGGATGTGAGAGGTGGAGTGTCGACGATGTTCCCAGATACGCGAAAGTGAACAATTGCTATACGGAAGAAGGATTCGACGCTCGAGAACTGAGTTAATACATAACATATCTAGATGCTAATAATTCATACGGTTGGGCCATGAGTCATCCATTACCAATGGAAAATTCCAAATGGGTTGAGAAACGCAAGAGATTGAAAAAATTGGAGACATCATCCCTGTCTTCCGGAGGTTGATCTAGAATATCCTGAAATGTTGTAACATTTCAAATGTTGTAACATTTCAGGATATTCTAGATCAACCTCCGGAAGACAGGGATGGTGTCTCCAATTTTTTCAATCTCTTGCGTTTCTCAACCCATTTGGAATTTTCCATTGGTAATCCCAGGACTCAACGATTATCTGTTGGCACCTGAACAATTCAGTGTGAACAAAGTCGACAAACTGGTTCCAAAATTAAATAACAAAATGTAAATACGTAATCTACTGTGAAAATCTGAAACTCTAAATAGATTACGCCATAAAATTAGACAACATACATCGCATCATCTGATTCAATGAACAGCCTTGGATGAAGAAGAACACAGATCTTAACACGATTTTGAGAACACAGGCCGTGACTGAATTAGAGAAAGATTTTTCAAACTTATGAACAGTTTTGTGTATGGAAAATCGATGGAAAATATCAGAAAAAGAGCTGACATTCGTCTCGTTACGTTAGTGAGTCAGGCTGGAAAATACATTTCGAAGTCAAACTACAAATATTGAAGAGCCTTTGATGAAACTGTAGTGGCCGTGCACATGCAAAAGACAACTCTGTAATTCGACAAACCATTTTATTTGGTAACGTGCATCTTGGACATCAGCAAGCATTTGATGTATCGATTTCATTCCGAATACATCAAGAGAAAATACGATTCGAAAGCTAAACTGTTGTTCACCGACATGGATATTCTGACTTACCAGATAGGAACAGAGGATTTTTGCTGGGACATATCTACAGATGTCTATGCGTGGTTCGACATGAGCGAGTATCCCAGCGATCACAAATCTAACATTCTGTCGGGCGTGAATAAAAAGGTAGTGGGATAATTCAAAGATGAGATGAGAGGAAGACAGGTCATGGAATTCATGGGTTTGACATCAAAACTGCATGCTTACCTCTTAAGAGAGATGGGAAGGCGACCCAGAAATGGAGAGGTGTCAAAATAAACATCGCGAATAATGACTTCACTTTCGAAGAGTATAAAGAATGTCTGTTCGAAAATCAACGAGTGTACAAATCGATGAACACGATTCAAAGTGAAAAGCACGACCTTTAAACGAAAATAATGAATAAGATTTCTTTATCAGTTGATGATGATAACACTATCACGCAATGGGATGGAATAAACACGTTAGCTCATGGTCATTATTCCACAAAGTCAAGGATTCCTCAAAATCAAGTAGGGTTAGACAAGTGCACGACATTGCAAATTGATAAGGACATAGAAGATCAAGAAGATAATTAATAGCAAAGCAAATAGTAAATAAATATTTTTTTTAATAATTAAAAACAAAATGGAACAAAAATAAAATGTACAGTGGGTTTTGACGAAACGAAAAATAAAATATTTCCAATGTTTGTTTGGAATTTTGTGTACAGAGAAGCGCGAAAAGGAACGTGGCATCACAATTATTTGGATTGCATGAGATTTAAGAGATGAGATGATGTTAATAAAGAAAAATGATTAAATTTTGATAAAAAAATGTTGAGACGACAGAACTATGGTGAAACAATTTCTTTTTTTTGGGAGAAAATAAAGTTCACGCAACACATAAAAAATAGAATAAAAGCAAAAAACAAATTCAAAATAAATTAAATAAAAATAATGGAAAAGATGAACATATTAGTAGAAGGTGTTATCTTACCTAATGAACCTCTGTCTAACATTGATCTGCTGGCTGTGATCAAAACATTAATATAAAACATTTCCCTGTGTCTTTTCGAGAGATGCATTGCATAAAAACCCACGAGACGGCAACAAATGCAGAATCTTAAATCTAGATGATTTCTCGGGCGATGGCACTCATTGGATAGCATGGCTCACGAACGTGAGAATAAATTATTATTTCGACAGTTACTGAATCTCGCCACCTGAAGAATGGATGGATTATTTAAAATCGTCGACCAATTACAATACAGAACGTGTGTAACCCCATAACCAAGTGTTTTGTGGACACTTGTGTCTGAACGTTCGCAAGAGATGGCCTTCGACACATCATTTTTTCGACATCCTAATGATTTGCATTGAGATGAAAACAATTGTCACATACATATAGGGTAAAAAAAAAAATAGATAGAAAATAAACAAAAATGACAGTCGGTAAATTTGGAAGAACTGATGAAGTTGTGAAAAAAGAATGATTGCCATTGAAGTGACAGCAGAATGTCTGTCCCATACTTGATCGGTCATTTCATGAGGAGATACGAACGTCAGGAGCCATTGAAAATGAATGATCACAAGCTTTATAAAGTTCCTGAACCAATAGATGGCAGCGTCTAAAAAATATGCAGATCAGAGAGTTGCAGATTTCGAGAAGTGCATGATAGATAATTACGTAGATAAAAACATGACTGATGATCTAGACTTGAAATCTAAATGATTGGTGAATGCGGCGGATTCGAGCAACACAGTCAGGAAACATTATACACACAGACGTTTCTGTCAATATCTGAGAAAACGCTACGTTCCATAAATCATGAATTCTGAAGTGGATGCGAATCATTGCAAGATATCGAATCTAGGTGAACCAGAGCATCCCAGAGTTGCTGCCACCAAACAATACGTAGACGCCATGGGATAAAAGATCATCGATGCTTTGAACGATGAGGAAAATGAAATGAAGACCGATCAAAACGTCGGATTCAATAAGATCTTCAATCTGGCGCAACTCAGCGACAACGGTTCCGAATCGACCACAGTCACTAAAGGCTACGTGGATTCTGTTCTCGTGAAATCTCAGATCTATCTCAAAGAGCATGTGGACTACAAACGACCTGAAGGGAAGGTGGATTCCGGCATCTACATGAACGGTAACAAACTATTCGGTCTCGAGGCTGATCCGGAATATGATTTGAGTGCAGTCAGCAGAAAATACGTGGACAACACTAAAGTCGAGAAAGCTGGCGATGTGATGCAAGGCGATCTGGACATGGGAGGGAATCGAATCACAAATTTACAAGATCCCGAGTTTATGACAGACGCCTGCACTGTGATTTGGGTTATGGAAAAAATAAAATATACGACACAGTTGAAAAGCATATGCGCCACGGAAATGATGCGTATGATTCTGGCAAATCAGGATGGCCCAACGAAAATGGACCGTTACACGATCAGGAAGGATATCCCATGCTGATAGGAGGACGCATCGTTCGAATAAGTCTGATTTCTAAGGACTTGACGAATAGAGCCGTCATCGACGTGGTAGGAAATGGCATAGCAAACGATTGATATAAAGTTGAGAAGATGGAAAATCAATGTTGCAGAATGAACAAATTCAGCCCACCTTTGACAGTCAGTCATTATAATTATTTCTCAAACATCCTTTTTATGATTTTAATGTTTAAATTTTTTGTCAAGTTTTGTTCGAATTTTTTCAAGTGTTTTTTAGTTTGTTTTGTTTTTTTAGGTTTTTTAAAGTTCTTTTAAAGTTTTTTTTCAGTTATTGAATGAGAGACATTTTTCTTCCATCTGATTGAAACGTGAACACGCTGTCAGAAATGACATCTGCAAAAGCTTCGGTTTGCCTAGGTACGTTCCTGTCGAACTGCATCTTGATCACAATGTCCTGAATGGTTTTCTTGAGTTTCTCACTCTGTTTTCTCACATCGAACATGAACAGGGGATAGAGCGTCTTGTATTTGGTGGGTGTTATGTTCCGATTGCTTATCAATTCGTCCACGTTATGATATTTCTAACTGAAGTCTACGACATCGCCGTATATCCTAGAAAAGTCATTCTTCCTAAACAAGGCGTTGTAATCTGGCTGGAAATCAGAAACACATGCATGTTTCTCGGGTTGCAATGATCAGATAGAGGTAGATTCTTTCTTTAGATCCGATCCTGTCGGTCTGAAGTCCCACTGTGATGAAACGCGGTCTTTCCCAAGATGATTTCACCGACAACCTCCAATCGAACTGCGTAAATGTTCGAACATTTGCAACATCGCACTGACTCATCCTGAATCACCACCTGATCCAATGCTCTGACGAATACTCTTTCGCAATCTGTGCATTGTGGGCATGAGCTCTTTTTGCTAGTACCTTAGTGAATTGATTTTTTTTTATTTCCCATTCCGAATCGACGTGTCGTGCTGATGAACTTATTAACTAGCGAATGTTTGAATGTCTCTTTCATTGACTATATTTTTAAATTTGTCAGTATGTTCTTGTCACATACGTCTTCCCGTTGTCTCGTGTAACAGAGCTCATGACGACAGGCAGCACGATAAAGTCTGTTGATGGGTTTACTGAACGATTTCGCAGCCAGATCTTTATTCAATCTCTTGTTCAATGTCGACCCGGATTCCGTAAATTGATATCCAGGTAGAGGCATTTTGGAGAGAAGATTATTGATGAGTCTGTTGACCGTTCCTCCACCTCTTTTGACGAATTGAGTTTTGGTCGAACCGTACACTTTACAAGTGCCGCGAAGCATCTGGCTATAATTTTTAGTTTGCACTTTTCACAAGTTATCTTTATCTATATTTCTTAGATTTTATGCAATACATTTTTTTTGTTAAATTTATTTATTATTTATTTTATTATTTTTATTATTTTCTTCTATATATAATATCATTATTTTTGTTTTAAATCTGTCACTATTTTGAGATCTTTATTTTTTCCTAAGAGTTTACGAAGGGATTCCCTGGTTTCTCCTCTACCCTTTTCTATCAGATTATGTTTCATCTCCTCTTTGAGAATAAGACGAGACTATATTCTTATACCTTCTTTGAACATATTGAATTTATCCTTTTCGTCGAGAATATAGCGATACTCCTGATAGGAAATCCTTCCGTCCTTCAGAAAAGCTGTTATCATGTCGCTTATGGAATTGATTTTCGAGTCGGCCAACACTTTGATCTTTTCATGTTTCTCGGCCTTCAGTGATAAGTTTTTACTCACGAATTTTCCGACCGTGCTCAAGACTCCTGTAGCAAGAGCAAAGCCATCTATCGTCAATGCGGCTGGTATGGTGTCCACGGTCGATAGGAGACCCATTCCAGCAGTACCCAAACCCATGGGTACGGTAATGAGAGTCAGATCCAGTCCGTCAACCAATTTAGTCATTCGAACATACTTCTTGTTGAGCGAAAGACGTCTATCCCTTTCCATCGTCAAATGATATTGCAGTTTATTGATCTGATCAATGCGAAACGCGTTGCCCCTGTCTTCCAAAGGAGGTGCTGTCAGTAGTACAGGCGGTAAGTCGGGATACATATTATTTCTCGTTTCCTCCGGTGATAAATAGAGAATATGGAATGAGTGTTTTTCTCATATAATATTTATGAAACGAGCCTAAGAATTTTCCGTTTTGGCGAGCCTCTGGCGAGACCAAACGGAAAATTCGGACGAGTTTCATAAATATTATATGAGAAAAACACTCATTTCATATTCTATTTACCATATGACTCACACACGCACACATTAGCCACTTACTATGACTTTTTAACCTATCACCTAACTTGAGTTGCAGACGGCACTTGGAAAAAACATCCTCGTATAAATAAAATTTTTCATTTTTTGCTTCCAAAACATAGGTTATGACCTCTCACTGGAACGAACTCGTCGAGCTCGTTCCAATGAGGGGTCATAACCTATGTTTTGGAAGCAAAAAGTGAAAATATAAAAAAATGAATGGCGTTTTCTTGTAGGTAAAAGATTAATACAATATAACCCACCCTAAATAGGACAGATAACGTAAATTCTCCCTACTGAAATTATGCAAATGTGACCCAGTTGTATTTTGTTTAGCCAATCAAATTGTCCAGTTTTGAAATTGACCAATGAAAGCTCCCAACTCTAAGTATGCAAATTATGAAAATGTGGCCCAGTTGTATTTTGTTCAACCAATCAAATTGTCTAGTTTTGAAACTGGCCAATGAAACTGACGGAAGGCTTTATTTATCACTGATTAATATGAAAACAAAATATCAAATGTTTTAAAGTGAACAAAATGGACGAGTCATATGATAAGTCGGGATATTCATTATTTCTTGTTTTCATTTTTCATTTTTTTTATTTACTTATTTTTGTTTTTTTCTTCTTTCTTATTTAATATATAAAAAGATATATATATTGTGCATGAGTTAGTTTCTCTTCTTTTCTCCCCAAAAAGCAAAATCTCATAACAACAAACTGAAAACCTAATAACAGTCCTCGACCATGGCTGAAATTCTTTCCTATCTTCAGATAGAGTCCGTCAGCGTGAAATTCACTGCTACCATTCGCGCATTTTAAGGGAGTAATCTCCCGAGCATGACGGCAATTTGACAAAATTATAAAAAGTATTTGAAGAAGTTTATCAATGGTCTCAGCTTTTAAACACAGGAATCTCAATTGATGGAAGATCCGTGAAGATGCAACTGCTTGAATTTAATTTATATCGCCGATGTCAAGCAGGAATTCGACCAGGCATTGTCCTAACATCGCGCCACTGGGTTGAAAACTGTAAAGCTTTTCGGAAAGTGGCCTCGACTGGTGTCGGTCCTGGGTCTACGGCACTCAATTGCCGCCTAGACATAAATACTCTGCCACCAAATCAACTGAGCCAACGCCAACGATTCACATTTACAAACCGACCCGAGACCGACATTCGAGAATTGACAATCACTGAATTGTTAGAATTTTTTCTGTGTTCATTCGTAATTGTCTACAAGTAGTCTGTATGTTTTTGTGAGATTTACCGTGGATCGTTTGCCTTAACATTCAATGCAACTGGAACGGATTACTGTTATAATGGTCCATGGTCCAAGCTTTTAGACACAGGAATCTCAAATTCCATATCGGTTTCGGTCGGGTTGTAAATGTGTGACAGGCATAGCAACGAGCATGAAGTACGACACCTTTCTTCAAACAGAAACAAAGAAATGGAGATGGTCGACCACGGTGAGTTGAAAATCACGTGACACCACAGAAATTAAGATGATACCCCATCAAACATAATGGATGTCAGAAACTCATAAAAACACTAAAACACGTGTAACGCATCATCGCTATCACAATGAGAATGATGACGTTATCGAAGGTGAGACCCGTCAAGTCACTGACGACGTCACACGTGTGCTTTACCATAACAATAAATATTACATCACTCTTCGCGTAAATCAGGATGACACTTCCCCGGTCTCACAAATTGGGAAAATTCCCACACTATATACTACTTATGACAAGAACTTTTTTTCTCGTTTTCAAACAGAGATATCCGCATGTACACAACCTACTAACGATTAACATAGCTGCAAACCATAGTAAGCGATTGATTTGAGAAATGACCAGTTGTCTGGGGGCTTAACATTTGGTAAATAAGTGAACAGTAAATATTGTACCTGTTTTAAAAAGTTTTGCATTCTCTGTGGACCAATGAGGCACTACCATTCCAAGGAACAGAGCGAGCCCAAATACCAGTATGTTGCGTGAGGAGTTCATATCCGCATACTGTAGATTTGATGCTCCAACGGCGGCAATAATAGCTGAAAAAGAAGGGAATGCCGTGATATTGATAAAGTTATTTCCTAAAAATATATCTGTAAATTTTGTTATTTATCAGCCGATTCATAGTTCTCGATACACCTGATAAGAGTAGATTCCAACGGACACCCTTCATATCAATAACCAATACCAATAAAGGTCTGCTAGGGATTTTAATTAGTGGAGAGTGGGGTCCCACAAAACCCCACGGAGTCAGTTTCACCAAGACAATACAGGCCATTAAATACCCCCATGGCTCCAGCGAGAAACGCTGTATCCGAATTACAACAATTGTGTACAAATTAACTAATATTTAAGAATATTTACGCCAACTTTTGCGGTGTTCCGCTCATAGTTTTGAAGCTTTTCTTGAAACAGACAATATATATGTTATTTAAATATATTTAAATGTCATACTGGACTGGTCACTGAAAAAACAATGTGTTTCGACAGTGTCAAATACGATATTTTCAAAACAGCCTGATTTTTACAAACGAATGTTGTGTGAGCACTTTACCCAGGGATGGGGTTAGAGGATCTTGGTTCAGAGGTGTGCACCTCCAAATTTCAAACCTCTGCACCCGGGCTGCTGAACATCCAACTTGTCATAAAACCACGAGAACCCCATCCCCATTGCGTAAGACGTTTCCAACGGCTACTTGTGAATTTTCAGCTGCTGAAGAAATCCGAACGCACCCTCTCCCCTTGTGTTCGAAATATATGACGTTTTTGTTTCTAGAGTGCAGCAAGTCAACATCTGCAATGCTTTAGCACTTTAGCAAAGCAGATGCGGCCTTCCTGCAGTCATGGGGAGAAATATTGGCACCTGCTAGAAAATCCCATGAAATGGGGTTCAAAAATCGCTAAACATCACTAGTGTATGTATATAGAATAAATAGGTACTAGGACCGGTCATCATATTGAAATCACAAGTAAGGCAAGGGTTTTAACCACGAGGCTATGTCGAGTGGTTAAAAGCGTTATTCTACGAGTGGTCCAAATCTGGTTACCAGCCCTAGTACATATTTGTTTTATTTACAACATGCTCTTGATAAATAATCGACTTTGTCACTTAAAATGGAGAAAATTACCAGACGAGTGAACACAGGGGTTTGGTTTGTTTACATATGCGCCGGTAGGCAGTACTTCCGGCTGCACGTGAATGCTTGATTGACAGCTAGACACATCGTCAAAGTTGATTGAATTTACCTGGCTTTTTCAGGTAAATTATTAACAATACTTAAATTCCATTTTAAATATTTAATTGTGTGTATTTCAAACTTAATAAGCCATTGCACTTAGTACATATAGTACCGCAAAACGTGAAATGTTTGAATGAAATATCGCGAGTGTGAATGTATCGAAGTCGGCAAATTGGGTCATGTCAAAGGTCAAGTTGGATGTAATTCCTTCTATAGGTGTACAGATTTGTAATGGAAATTCCACTGAAAACGTTTTAACCGCAGCAGAAGCTTTAAGTCGGTAGTGGGGCTAAAAGCTAAAATTTAACAGACAGGCTTTTCACAGTTAGTAACATTGGTGAACATGGTATAAATGAGGGTTCTGGCACACTACTCACACTATGCCAGAAAATCTGTGACAAAAATCAATCAGGATGTTACGCGTTTTTATAGCAATATTTGGGTACCTTGAAAATCCTTTAAAAAATCGTTCAGATTCACCCGCATTTCTGGCACACTTCAAAATTTAGATCTTTCGCATTAAAGTCTACTAAAATGCCAACACGTTACTGTGCCAAAAGATTACGGAAATTTAAAACAATGATCTCGCTATAAATTACACTAAATGCCGAGACGTTACTGTAAATTTCTGGCACCATAACTTAAGTATTTTCACGCATTTCTGTGCTTTGTCAGAAACAAGAAACCCTCGGTCTAACCATTGTATTTTTATGAGAAAACGAGGAGATTCATCGGAACTTCTAGCACGGCTGTCTTTATGCCGTGAAAAATTCTGCATTTCGTTGCAACATCATTTTTTTCTACGAGGTTGATTTTTTCCAGTGTAATCCCAATGGGGAACTGTTTTTATAAAATCGGCAGTGGCTTAAGAATGTCGCAAAGGAAGTGATGACATTTTCCTAACAGATCTCTTCGTTTTTCTCATGCAAATTAAATAAAAGATGGAAGGGTGAAAAATTGGTGTTTCTTTCAGTGTGTGTCAGAAAAATAGATTTAAATAAATAAATGACAAGAAAAAAAAAATATATATATTCCGATATAATAAAATAATAAGAGAAAATTTAATAAAAAACTTTAATTAATTGATTTTTTTTCAATTGAAAAAAAAGAATGAAAACAAAAAAAAAAAGAAAAAATGTCATTTTTAAAAATCAAAGCACTTAAGAAGAGAGAGGAGATAATTCAACGATTTCTCGAATCGAAGAGAAATAAATATTCAAGAGATCGATATGATGAGACGTATGGGATATATCGAATTGAAACACGAGACGACTAAGTTATTCAAACCCGTGGTAGAAACTCGGGAACAGAATTGAAACCCCATGGAGAAAGCAAGACTCCCGCTCGTCCGAGTCCTAGTTAGAGACCTCATGATTCACAGTTGTATTCTGCATACTCTCGCCCTCCTCAGTACGATTACAGTCCTAATGCGTCATCACAGCCCAGTTCTCTCGAAATAGAAGGAATCGAGACCTAAACAGACTCGACGAGCAGATCCGCACCGACGACCATCGTAGATACAAGAGATGTTTGAGATCTATGTAAACTTACCTGGATATATAACACAATTCTCTTGGACGCCTACTAGGCTTACGGTATTCGAAAAGAATCCGATGGAAATATCTACATAAGAAATAAACTAGTGGAAATAGAAGGTGATAATTTGATTGTGGACACTGATTGTGTGTTCGAAGGCACTCGAGCACTGTGTCTTTTGCTCGCATTGGCTAGAACGAATCTCGAAAATTACAGTGAAGAGGATTTCAACATGGGCGGCGGAACGATTTTCAAAGTGAGGGGGCTGGATCGGGCGATGGATGGTCGTCGGTATGACGGGCAGACCATGGTTGGGTCCGTGGTGCGAAAATTTTAAATTCCAGGGCCCCAAAACCCCCATTTCCATGCATCTGAGCGAATAATTTGAGATTTTTCTGGAGATGTATTTGAAAGATTTCACACTTTGAGAGCGCTAAAAAACGTCGGTAAAGCATACAGGTGAGGTCAATTTATCAGCTTTGTATGCTTTACTAGACGTTAACAGCAATTATACAGTTTGTGGATTATCTTGTCTGGGGGTGGATTTGGTACTTGTATGTCTGCAAGATTACGATCTATTTCAGTTAACCGATTTTTTAACAGACTGTATACATTTGAGTGTTTGCTGCCACTTACTGCAAAAAAATGATCCGAAATCCATCGAAACTGAACCAGTACGAAAGCAACATAGCTGGCGAAAATATGGGGGAGGCTCTGGATCCGCCCC
Organism: Pictodentalium vernedei; assembly: GCA_031216915.1. Lineage (NCBI taxonomy): Eukaryota > Metazoa > Mollusca > Scaphopoda > Dentaliida > Dentaliidae > Pictodentalium > Pictodentalium vernedei. Next base: position 168,988,120 of record CM062294.1, read on the forward strand.
TTGATTCACAGTCATTGGTTGTGTTAGAATATATGCATACAAAAAAACATGGCCCGGCCAAAAAAGTGGCGGGGCTGAAGACTTACGGTGAGATCTTGATCTACACGAAACCCAAAGCCATAAAAAGGAATAACGATCCTAATTGTAAGCGACTGAAATTGAGTAAAAGTTATAAATGGAAACAAGTTGTAAAATCTATATGGGAAGAAAATAAGGCAATCGTCATATCAGTCCTCGTAATGGGAATGGTACGACGACGATTATTCCTTGCGATCCTGATGCTGAGTAGAGAGATTGGAGCTCCTGATGTGATGACTCTCGAAATATACTCTTGTTTTCCCAACATCACTGTCCCAACAATGGAACGAGTTAGAACATGATTCGCATTCCGAAATATAGTTACGACACAGTCGATCTCAATGATTTCAAGGAGATGAGAATGAAGATAAACGGTCACGGGGGTCCGAGAATAATAACTGCCAATGCCATTACTTAATGAACGATATCAGATATGGGAGCTAGTTATCGAGTTGATTTCCAGGTGGACGGTACGTTTGGAAGATTGTTGGGATTCGATCTGAACGTGTATCAAGGTCACATGACCTCCAAAAGCGTGGTAGAAATTCTCACTGTCAATAGCATTTTATTGAACGTGGACGTGGTCGTCAATGGCAGCGCACAGTCCATGGTCTATTCTTTTTTCGAGATGTTTCGCCAGGCTACAGGATCGTAGAGCAACCTAGAAATCGCGTGTATTTACCCGTGACGTTAGTATACGTAGTATCGAAATTAAGAATGAAAGACGGTTTCTTAGGATTGTTGGCGGGAATGGCCACCAAAGCATTACCCATTTATTTTCACGAAGGCCGTACTACGAAATTTGGGTATTGGTGCACTTTCAGGACTATCTTCCATACCAGTTCAATGTAAGCAATTGGATGAGTCCATATTCATTATTTGGCGATAGACCAATAAATATTTTCAACGTGCAGCCTCGGTTTTATGATCAATGTACCTTTTTCATCCAATCTTCTTCCTCAAAGTAGTTGATGCGATGTATATCGACCAGTCGCATACCGTAATCTATGTATAATTTCAAATTTTCACAGTAGACGACGTGTTTAAACAGCATGTTGGGACATCTGTTCTTTTGCAGTAAGAAATGATCAAAGTCAGAATTAAGACTTCAAAAGTTAATGTGATTGCTTCTATGGACTCTTCTTATTGCTGCCATTGAACTGGCATGGAAGATACCACTAGAGTTCAAACGGTTAACCCCTTACCTAACATGAAAAGCAGACGACACTTGCAATAAAAATTCTTGAATAACTATTTTTTTTCATAACCTATGTTTTTGAGACAAAAAATGAAAAAAAATAATGAAAATTAATTGGCGATTTTCGTGAATAGCGATGGCCGGTTTTAGCCGTTACGTAAAGGGTTAATTTGCGTTAAATTCTATGTACAAGTAGCTTCTCTTCAACCACCGAGCAACGACGAGCAGCCGCCAGCTCCCCAACATCGTAACTCCGCACTGCATCAGAGACAGGGTTAGATTGGTTGAAGACATGCGCCCATGGACGTGCAGTACGCCTTAGTACACAACGCCATCGTGCCCCCATGTGGACAATCGGGGTTAAGAGTCCGAAGAGATGGCTCAGACGGTCATCCATCCAAGGACAAACCGGGCTCGACATTACTTAACTTCAATGATCTGACGAGAACCGGTTTCCGCAACGCCACCCCGCCCCTCATGCTAATGGATAGTGTTGTCAAAACTGCGATCATGCTAAGAAAAAAATGTCAACCGCTGCGTGTGTGATTGTCTGCTGTCATAATTACATCAACAAAGATGTTAACGGCCATGTCATCACTTTGTGCACTGTGCAGTGTATAAGCCGATGTTTATTGTCATGTCATTGTGAATGTCGTGTATATTTTTTCTAGGGTACACCCCCTCCCCCCGAGTTCGGCTCTGTCTTAATCAGGCATGGAAATAAAGAACTTATATCGTAACGTGTTAGCAGGTTACGCTATATAGCATGGTGGTAACCTATAGGAAAAATGTGTTGTAATGCTTTTCCACTTTCTCTGTTTTTACTACGCAAGTCATGTTATGTCTTGAGAGAAGTTCCACCAAAATGATTAGCAACAACTAACGCACGATCTCGCTAATGTTGTTTCTAATTTTTGGGACGAAAATTCTCCAAACATGTAAACTGCATACCACTCTGGCCATATGTGAAGGCAATGCACACCTTTTTATTCGAATTTGAGAGTTCGAAAGATTGTTATTTCCAGGCTTGAAAATAAGCAGCCTGACATTTGCAGAATGAGGTCCCGATAGGGTGAATTTGATAATACTATCCCATACAGTGGGCCAATTTATCCTCTAGGTTCCTCTTACTATTTAGTTTTGAGAACCCCCCACCCCCACCCCCAGCAGACTGAGGTTCACAGAGGGTATATTTAGTGATGCCACCTTGCTGTGCAGGGTAGCATCACTAAATGCACCCTCTGGGGACCTCATTTTGCAGATGACAGTCTGTTTATTACTTGGTCATTTCTGACTGGCAAAAGATGCGGGATTCGAAAGTAAATTTATGCTGTGTTGTTTTATCGGAATCTGTACTGCGTTCTCGTATTTTACAATTGACATAGCCCCTGCGTAACCTAAACGATCGTTCGTGTGTTACTGTGACATCACATCACCTACTTCAAATCAGTCTACAAAACGTATATATCATCGCTTGATAACTTACCAAACATAACAATAAAGGCACCACCGATAATAGGATCTGGCACGGTAATCAGTAAGGCGGTAAATTTACCGAAACATCCAAATAGTATCAACACAACTCCAGCAATCTGTCCGACTCTTCTACTTCCAACCTACAAAATATCCTCCCAAATTATATCTTCACTTCATAGATATTTTATTGACAGGGTGTGATTTGACCAAATGAAAGTAGAAGGACAAAATACCTTTCTGCTGCCCTGGGGAGCAGAAAAATATTTTAGTCCTCATTTCATTTATCCTTGTGCTGAGTTAAATTTTGAGTTCCCCAGAAATGACCCTTTACCCAGCATAAAGGCCAAAAGCTGTCAGCGCTTTTCACAAAAATCCCCATTCACTTTTCTTTATTTGTTTCGTTTGTTATCTCAAAGACATAGCATATGATCCCTCATTGGAACGAGCTCGTTGCAATCAGGTGTCATGATCTATATTTTTGACGCAGAAAAATAAAAAAAATATAAGTTTTAGAGAATTTTGTTTGCAGGTGTCGGCTTCCTGTCGAGCTAGGTAAAGGATTAATCGGTGGAAAATTACTTTTCATGCCAATTAGATCACCCTGGCACCTTTTGAAGGTTTACATACCCAGAACATGGAGGAATATTCCTTAGCAAAATAACACAAGAAATATCGGTGTTAAAGTATATGACTCCCGCCTTAAGGAATTTCTGGCACTAATGTATATAAGGTTAACATTTCCCAGGAAAAGGGTGTGTCTGGAGGAGAGGGATGGTTCCTCCAGCCCCCCCCCCCCTCTACCCCATGTGTCTACGCCGTGGCAGTTATTGTCACGTTCTAGACCAATGCGAAAAATTCTGTTCTGTCTGAAAGGTCGCGAGCATTCCACTGTCGAACACTATGAAGCTCTCTGTGTTACCATCACTGTGGATAAACAAAAGTGTACTACATGGAAATAAAATCACAATAAAAACCAAAATTACAAATTCGAAGCAAAAAATGAGAAACCGGAAAAAAGAAAAGAGAAAAAATACCGTACAAGAAGAGAAAAAAACAAATAACTCCTCAAGTGATAAATTTATCATTGCACATCCGACTAATTTTTAAGTTTTTTTTTTAAGTTGAAGATGTCCTGAAGATATCAACTAAAGCAACATTTGTGTCCTTCGGGCATGCGATCGAGACTATTTGCAAGTAACTCGGTGCAACAAAGAAAACATTAAACAAACATTGGCAAACGAATTGTATTCCATAATTGGAGAACACCATCTGGGTCCAACTACTTGGTTTAATATATATTTCTACTGCTCGCCTTAAGGGGCTGTATAAGTAATGGAATTTTGTTTATTTTGAAATTCTCACCTCTCATATTCCTTAAATTCAGATTAAATATACACAAATTATACATCAAAATATAGGTTGGGGTGTATAGAACACAAATACACAATCAACTCATAGAGTTGAATGCAGGCACCACTGGTTCCTGGAAGTCTGCTATCGTATTCGCACCAGAGCTGATAATAAAATAATATTTCGCAAGAACAACTCGTGGCCGAATGTGCTTCAGATATTCAATAACAAAGCTAGGCATTCAAAACGCTTTCGAGTGCAGCGATAGGACTGCATTTTGGAGAAGGACAACACTGTCTGCATTTTTTATTGAAGGTGGTTTCCATGTTCGACAGACATGCGCAAATCACTCGATACCACAAATTTCCATCAAAGAACAAAATCGTAATTCTAAGAAATTTCAACAGGTATCATGATACATTGCATTGAATATGGCAACTGTGCAATCTCTATCTAATAACAGTAGTAGTATATCTCGTATGTTTGAGGTCTACGCTGCAGGACCCCGATGCAGGACCCCGGAAGTGACGTCATGTCATGTGACCCAGTACCGCCATGTTGTGTTGTCATGGAAACCCGCGTGAGCGGCCATGTTGTGACGTCATCCCCATAGTGATACGCGCAGCGCGTGTTGTTAAGGTGATACGTGTTTCCGTCGTCCATTTTGTATACTCGGCATATAGCTCGAACGACTCGAAGCTCATCGAGCAAATGAGCTATCGAGTAATTGCTCGTTCGAGTGACTCCTCGAACGACTCTTAGGCTCATTTCAGAAAAAGGGGTGCCGAAGGCCATATGCTTTCCAAAAAGGGGTGCCGAAATTGGGGTGATTTCTGGAGAATCCTTTTTTTGTCAAATGAGGTATCGAGTAATTGCTCGATTGAGTGACTCGACATACTGCTCGAATGACTCGAATCCCATCGAGTAAATGAGCTAACGAGCAATTGCTCGTTCGAGTGACTCCTCGAACGACTCTTAGACTCATTTCAGAAAAAGGGATTCCATAGCCACAGCTGTTTTCGAAAAAGGGATTCTTAAAAAGGGATTCTGTAAAATGGGATTCCATTCCGACTCTGTAAAATTTGGATTCCGTATTTTAACATATACACTCGAGGGTATGGAAAGGAACTAATAGACCCTGTCGCCGTGTTTTGAAGAATTGTGATCCCCTAGCTTTGTTCTTGGATATGTAAAGCACATTTGGCCACAAGTTGTTTTCGTGAAATATTATTAAATTATCAGTTCTGGTACGAATGCGGCAGCAGACTTCCAGGAACCAGTGGTGCCTACTGTCGACTCTATGGGTTGATTACACGTGTGTTTCGTGTTCTATACTTCTCTATCTTCATTTTGATGTACATTTTGTGTATATTTAATTTGAACTGAAGGAATATCAGAGGTGAGAATTTTCAAAATGAACAAAATTTCATTACTTATATAGGCCCTTAATTTATCGAAATCAAACATTTTGCAAGAATCATAATTTCGACATGTAGTAAATTAATCATGTACATAAAAGTGCAAATACTTGCGATATGATGGTATAGTACCCGTGGTTAACAAGAGGTATCCACGATGACATGGATAGATTTTTCTTGTGTGGAAGTCGCGAGCATTTCCAAAAGAAGCTTCTGATTCAAGCGGGGTTGCCTGCCATTGGTGATACGAAGACGATGATGTGCATCACAAATTCCAGGGGGGGGGGGGGGGGGTGGTATTCTGTAGTGTGCACCCCGTATGAACATGGTGAGGCGAAGAAGATGAAACAAATCATCGTCCACAGGGGCGTCACTAAGGGGGGGGGGGGGGGAGAGAATGTGACCCCTCCAGTCCCAATAATTTTTCCAACCGGAACCTTTTCATCAGGACTGGAGTCAAAGCTATCAATTCTTGTTACTAACCATGTGCTTTCTTAACCCTTTGAACTCTTGTGGTATCTTCCATACCAGTTCAATGGCAGCAATTAGAAGAGTCCATATTCATTATTTGGGGTAGAACAATCAATATTTTCAACGTGCAGCCTCGAGGCTGCACGTTGAAAATATTGATTGGTCTACCCCACACCTTTACTGAACAGCCATCCTATTTAATGACGCAATGACGTATCATGTTGCTGGCCGGAAAAACGGCCGCTAGGGTTCAAAGGTTTAAAACAACTAGATTTGATACTTGGACTTGTATCTCACACAGAGTCGAACTGTTGGGGGATCAGCATGACCAATATGAAGTAACAGTATGGTACATGTTAATTAAATAAGAAGTTGCGACACGATTGATACAGTACAGTCGCCGTGGAGTAGTCGTAATCCACGCGTGTGCAGTGATGTCCACGTACGCGTTTACCAGGTAATAAAATCATCAGCAGCAAAAAAAATAATTAATAAAGCACTGGGTTGTACCTGTTGCTTCATTAATTAAAATTTTGGTGATTATTCCTATAATAGTGTTTGGAATCTAATATTATTGCGTCCGTGAAAATATTGCCCACCCGTGAAAAGTGACCAGTCCACAGCGGCTGTACTTCTCCATGTATATTTTTATTTATTCACTAACTTTCGGGAAGTCACGAGTTCCCTTCGACGAAGGCATGCCTACTCATGTAGTTGCAATAATAGTCAGTCGGGACTTGAGGCCTCATAGTTGGAACTAGCCAAATTTACCCCCCCCCCTCCGAAACGGTTATCTCCGCAACACCCCTTCTCGTCCGGCTTTTAATGGCAAACACCTGTACCTGATCTGCAATTGCAGGTATTTCAAATAAACAGAGAAACCGTAGACATGTAAAACGCAGGGATACAGTGTGTTACCAACCACTTATTAACTACGGACACCAACATTTGTTGTTGGTGTCCGTAGTTATTCACTAACTTTCGGGAAGTCACGAGTTCCCTTCGACGAAGGCATGCCTATTCATGTAGTTGCAATAATAGTCAGAAACTTATTAACTACGGACACCAACATTTGTTCATCTTTACTATTACCGTTACACAAACGGGTAGAGAACTGTGAACAAATCTCGATTAAAGGATCGAAAAAGTCATCTGTAGAACAGAAACAAAACACCGTACCTTTGTCAGAGAGATGGCTCCGATATTTTCACTACTTGATGTCACCCCACATCCTGTGCCAAGGGCACCAGCTATTATACATCCAAATCCTTCAATCATGATTCCTGGAAATAAGATGATAGACTAATGTAAATATGGAGGTCAGTTGGAGGTCAGTTGATCTGAGAAGGCTTGTGTTCAGAAATGCGACGAGAAAACGCATTGTACAACAAACAGTTAAGGGTTATTATCAAGGATTCTCCCTGCCATTACCAGGAGAAAAACACACCAAAAACCTAAACTCTTAACACCCCAGAACCCATGAGGCCGGTTTTTGGTCCAGGGACACGTTACGTGAAAATTTCATAAGGTCGAATGACTGCTAAATGGGCGTGTAGGGGTAGACCTATCAATGTTTTCAACGTGTAGCCTCAAGGCTGCACGTTGAAAATATGAATTTGTCTATCGTCAAATAACGAATATGGACTCTTCCAGTTGTTGTCATTGAACTGACCTGGAAGATACCACCAGGATTCAAAGGGCTAAGGCGGGAACACAGGTCTGATATTACTAATTTTGTTCTAAAAAGTTCTATTTACATTTTAAATGGAGCTAAAGGTATCACGGAACTAAATATGTTCCCATAGGCGACCATTATAATGTTCAGGCGAAAAAACATATGATCGCATCACTTTAATTTTGACATTCAAATTGAATGGTTATACTTGAACACTGTGTCAAGTATAACCATTCATACAACTTTTTCTCACCCGAGAACAGGGGGCCATGCAACAAATAAGAGAGAACAACTGACAAGAAGGGAACATGCACTTATTTTTCAGGGAATTCCCTACAAAAACACACAAAAAGTAAATTGTATTTTTAAGGTCCAAAAGTCATCAAATCACCCTCTTTTTCATCAGGATTATTCAACAATAATGCAAGAAGTCAATATAATGTTTCAAACGTGTGTTGAAACAATATATTTTTCCAAGGCTGTTTATTTTTAGAGATTGCATCATTTCCGAGCGGAGCATTTCAAGGCGGGTAACTCTAATTCAAATATTTAGTTCCCTGATATCTAAAATGGGTATTCTGCTAGCGATAAAGATGTATCGGTAGTTTTATCGTTCCTGTTTTCGGTCTGAAAAGACTGACAGTGGGATAACGCCTGAGTATGGGTTTTGTTTGTAGGATGTGTTTTGAAAACGTTGATTGGAAATTGTCCGTTTTCCCGGGGAGCTAATCCGCCCTGAGAAAAGGGTATTAAGCTGTTGGTTGAGAGTAAATAATGGAAACAAACCCAGCAAACCATAGATGGTAACTTTCATGTTTATCTGTTTATTACAGAACGGGTATCGTAGTGGCTCAGTGGTTATGCCATTCAACAGCATCCCCGCCATGGGTAACTGCGTTGTGGCCTTGGGCAAGGCACTTAATCCCGATTGCCCACGTGAGGGCATGGTGGCGCTGTGCACTACGGCGTACAGCACGTCGATGGAACGCCTGTCTTCAACCAACGCTAACCCTGCTTGTGTGGTGTTAGTAATGTCGGGCAATCTGACAGTTGCTCGCCTTTTCTCGGTGGTTCTTTCCGGGTACTCCGGCTTCCTCCACCCGGAAAACTGTCCGACGCGAGATGACCCTGGCTGTCGAAAGTGTCGTTAAAACACCAAAAATGAAATAAATATCGCAAGACGACTTTGGTTGGTCCTTCAGGTGAGATAAACGTTCAACTACCAACTACATGCAACTCTTGGTAACTGAAGGTGGGAAAAGTTACCGAAATCTTTCAAATTTTATTGGACGCTGCCGTCATTTCATCAGAGTTCTCTCAAATTGAAGGGTTGTAGGAGTCAAAGAAGAGAGACTAGCTGAATCTAATGCTGTCCTGCAGGGCTGGAAGCAGTTAACGTTTCAAACGTAAACGTGTCAAATTATTTGGGAATGCATTTAACTTTTAAAGTTTAACTTGGAAGATTATAATTGTATATTATGTAGCATTGCGTCGTTATCTTGTGTTTACCCAAGACGGATTGCGCGTGCCGATGACATCGCATTTTGCGCCATTTGACGAAATTGAAGAACACGAATAATTTAGATGTCCGTCAATTATAGACGACCCATTGATTTGGTGGAGAGGCAATGAAGCCCTTCTAGCAACGTTGGCGAAGTTGGCTCGCCGCCGACATTTGGCGATACAGCAATATCAACTTCATCCGAACGCCTGTTTTCCATGTAAGGCCTGGTATTCCAACAACGCCGAATGTCTCTTTCTAAGGATACGGCCGCAGCAATTGTATTCTTAAATGAAAACATAGCTAAATGTTAGAATTTACGATAACCTGAGAGAACTGTATTAACTACTCGTCCCCTGAGTTCCAATGTGTTCTATGTGTCAGCAGCACATAGAACACATTGGAACTGGAGAGATGAACTGTACGTAACGTCAATCATATTCAAATTCAAATCAACAAAAATGGCCGAAGTTATTAAAATTTTGTTCATTTTAAAATTTAACGTCATTTAACTCGTTAACGCAGAATTATTTAATACGTTAACGTGTTAAGGAACATTTTTAACTCCTCCTAGCCCTGCTGTCCGGTTCTTTCTTACTGTACCACTGATATGTCCTTGCTCCCAGGTATTAAAGAGAAATTTATTTCCTAACCACTCATTTCACTTTCCCTATTACAAAAGCCGATAAAGCATTTTGACCGGATCACGACTCAATCGGGACCGGTCAAAATCATCGTTTCGCTTTTCTGCCGGCAAAACTGCCACATTTCACCTATCAAAAAGGAAATGGACACTTAACACTAGCAGCTGTTTGTTGTGGCAAAGGACATTCACGAGCACAGATCGCAAACTATTGTTGTGATGGAAATGGATTCAGAGAAATTTGTTTGATTAATACATGCCTGCACCTGAAACATGAATTCTCAACGAAAGTGGAGGCGGTCTTCATTTTTTTTATCTTTTTTTATCTTTGATGATGTTTCTGTATTTCCTATACAGGGACCAATATTACAAAATCATTACAATTGTATTTTCTATAATTGCATCTTCTTGTTATGACTTTAAATGGTTGAAAGGAACCATTATCGTTTTCAAAGATGTGACAATTTGCCAGTTCGTCCCCTGAGTTCCAATGTGTTCTATGTACCTACTGGCACATAGAACACATTGGAACGCAGGGGACGAGTTGGCAAATTGCCATATCCTTTAAAATGCTAATAATTCATTTTAGTCAGTTATATTAATAGTTGGAAAATACAATCTAGAAAATACAATTGTAAAAGTGGTTCTGTAGTACTGATTCCAGTACTCTTATCACAAAAGCGGAACAGAGAGAGAATTTTGACCGGGTAGCGGCTGGATCGAAATTATCTTTTCGATTTTCTCTCACCACAGTGCTGTGGAGTCTCACCCACCGGAAACGATATGCAAGAACTTTGATTTTGAGATGCTATCTTCGTTTATTGTTCGTGATTCAGTCTTGATTTCGCACTATTTTATTTATGTAATCTCAACCCACGATGTGTAAGTGAGTGTGTCGCATTCCGATCGCGATATGATCCCCACAATTACCATTCTTGTCATCAGTATTGTAACATAACATACATTTTCATACTTAGAGTTGATATGACGCGCGTTAACTTGTATCACATTCGAGAATTTCTTTTCTTTTACATAAATTAGAATTCCACCTATTCCGTCCGCTAGAAATTCCAGTTATGATTATCTCCCTTTATATGAAATGGGCTACTTTTTTATCCTTGCACGAGTGAGCGGGGCAGATGTTTTTTCAATTCTTGGATGGGTGGCCCGCCAGTTAAGTATATAGCGCTGAGACCGTATATCCGGAAACACTGTTTTAGTGATAAGAACAAAACTTTACAAAAGTTCGAATGCACAACAAACATGTACTAACAAATTTACCTTGTTTAACCCTTTACCCTACGAAACGGCCAGAACCGGCCAGCGCTATTCTCAAAAATCGCCAATTAATTTTCATTATATTTTCATTTTTTGTCTCAAAAACATAGGTTATAACCCCTCTTTGGAACGAGCTCGTCGAGCTCGTTCCAATGAGGGTCATAACCTATGTTTTTGAAACAAAACATAAAAAAAATTCGTTCATCAAGAATTTTGTTTGCAAGTGTCGTCTGCTTTTCATGTGAGGTAAAGGGTTAATGTGATGGATTCGTGATTGATATATTCGAGTCTGAGGTACATTTCTTACATCCTAAAATCAGTTGGGTTAAAAATAAACCAAAATCAACTGAGTAGAGTGAATATGAACCCAATTGGGTTCATATTCACTCAGTCCAGTTGATATGGGTTAATGTTTAACAAAACAGATTTTAGAGTGTAAACATACCACGTCCGTTGTCAGCGTATCTAAACACGCGTTTTAACTGATGTCCCAATCCCCCGGCCACCTGTACAACTCTCTTATTTCTTCTCTTCATCCATCTAATCCTTACATTTCTGTATCAGATATCATTGTTCGTATAACTTGGGATTTTATATATGAACATACTCATTCGAAGGTAAAAAATTAAGACAGTATGTCAGTAACTGATCTTTATGTGTTTCTGCTCTCATTCCATCTAAACGAGTTGATAGTGGTAGATCAGTCACGTTATATCGGATCATGCCCTCATAAGGGATCAGTCACGTCACTCCAGACCATGTCCGCAAAAATTAAAATGTTGAAAACGATAATTTGCTTGTTTGTTTATTGGGGTTTAACAACACTTTCAACAGCAATGGTAATATCGTGTCCGGAAATGATATTTACTATCTAGATTATTACCTTTGCAAAATTCAGAGTAAAAAAAGAAACACCACAACGACAGACAACAGCTAGAATATCATAAACTAATACTTACCTCTATTTATAGCGTGGGGTGGTGGAGTAGGAGCTCCAGAAAGTCTCCCGCATGCGTAGTAATCACCTATAGATTCGATAATCGACATAAACACACCAGTGAAGAGACCAAAAAACATTGCCGTATTAAACGACGGCATACCCCATTCTCCTGCGAAAATGAAACAATAATAAAATTTTCTTTTTAATCCTGTCAGGTGTAAATAGAGGATCTCTAAGGAGTCATGATTATTCTTGCCTGGTAAATATAGGCCGAAATCTGCGTCGTATCAGACGAGTTAGATCTTATATCTGTAAAGCTTGATAATGGGCAATTCTGGGAAAAATAATCATATCTAGTACATAATGAGAGAGAGAGAGAGAGAGAGAGAGAGAGAGAGATATGCGCATTCCAAAATTTTCTTAACAAGCACAAGATCACACCGATCCGAAATTACTAATTCTAAGGTAATCATCTCGCAGAAACAGTTACAGTCAGATAGAAGAAACCTGTCTTTTCAACGGTGCTTCCTTTCTGTCAAAAAAAACCCCAAAAAAAACCCAAAACAAAACAGTGTACTGAAATTCATTTCCACTGCCGAACACTATGCAACTCTCTAAGTGTTACCATCGCTGTGGATAAACAAAAGTATACCACATGGAAATAAAATCGCAATAAACACAAAAATTGCAAACTCAAAGCAAAAAATGTTGTGCAGTTTTGACTCTAATTCAACGTGATGGAACCATGACTCATTCTGAGTTCCAACATTCCAAATGAAATCTCGTGAATTCCCTTGAATCAGTTACAAAAGCTTATTGGAAATGTCCTATCCTGTCAGCTACCGATTAAACGTTAACACTTAAAGACTCCTAGGGTTTTCAAAGTAGATTTCTACAGAGAGAAAATTACAAAGCCATAGCATCGCTGAAATAATTAGAGGTTATCACTTGGTTAGTTTCATATCGGCCGAGTTATCAACCCGAGGTAACTTCATATCAAATCTAAGGCAGAAGGCTGATGTGAAGTTACCGAAGGCTGATATCTCGGCCGATATGAACCTAACCGAGGTTATTTATTAAACCAAACCAAATAATTACAAAATGTCCGTTGACCTGTTACAGTTTTCTGACAGTGTTATTATTTCTCATTCTTTTCACAAAGTCACGATGATCGGATAACTGAACTATCTTTTCTACCATTTCGACGCATCCCAGCTTATCACTGGATCTTGGTTTGCATTGAATGTTCTGGACAACTCTCTTGTTTCTTCTCCTCATCCATCCAATCCTTACTTATTGCCATAATTAATTCACCATACAAAACCTCGGCGTAAAGCCACTCCATTTCGCCTGGTAACTCCAAGTTTCCTAATTGCGATCGACGAATAAGTGTGAACAATATCGTTGTAAACCACTTGGCTGCGCCTAGTATTGCATCAGGGGAAACAACCCGAGCTTGGTTCATATCGGCCGAGATCAGCGTAATATCAGCCGAGTTTGAAGCCATATCAACTGATTTCTATAATGGGCAGTTCTGGGAAAGAAAATTTTCAGAGATATTATGTAGTAAAGTAGTTTTAATCCAGTTCGAGTGTCTGTGTGAGGTCACGAACATTTGTTCCACTCTCATAATCTCGTATTATAAAACTGCATAGTGTACAGTGATGAAATTGACGCAATGAAATTTTACATCTCACACCTGATTCCAGTACTACACAACATTTACTATTTAATCTCACAAGAACGTATTCCACAGTACTATATGTCACATGGCGTGTAGCTGACTGACATATTTCCATACAAGGCGATGAGAGTTCATATCAGGTGAGGCGAAGCCGAACCTGATATGAACTCTCATCGCCTTGTATGGAAATGTATCAGCCTGCTACACGCCATGTAACATATTTATTAAGTCGAAAGTCCATGTAACTCAATGGATTAATAAATTTTCACGAGAAACAAAGAACGACCGGGCGTTTATTTTTTAGAAGCTGCAGTTGACAGCACCACGCAGAATCATCAAAAGTAACTGGCACCGGTATGTATCCATGGTAACAGTTAACAATCTTCGCTGTTCGAAGTGCGATATTTCGCCCCCCGAGTTCCAATGTGTCCTATGTGTCAGCAGGCACATAGAACACATTGGAACTCAGGGGACGATTTGTTTACAAAATAAAACTTATCGCTACAAGCATTATCTGAAATACCCTTACATATATTTATTGTCATTACCACCTAAAAAGGGTTAAAAAACACACTTTTAAATCTTCAAAAAATCACTTTCATTCTGCTGAGTAAACTGTAAAGAAAAGGTTCGCTTCTGCAGAAAAAATCGATAGACCTTGAAGTTTGGTCGGTATAGGCTAGAGTCGTAAAAACAACAAAACACTTTTGGGACTACAACGAATATTTTCTGTCCATTTTTTAAATATTTAATGTTTTAAATCAATAAATACGCTACCTTGAAAATATGTTTTGGGTACTTAAATTCTCCTATTTTGTTTCAATTCAAATTTTGAAAATTCGAAGCGAGAGGAAATGCTTCAATTTGATCAAAATAGTAATGGCTGCTACTAACTTGATATCAAATAATATCAAGTCAGTTACCTGATACGGCGGAACCTAAATAATATCTGGTGAGTTACCTGATACGGCGGAATCCGTAGATGGTATTCAAACGTTCTGATTGGACAAACTAACTTTGAGACATAATAAAAGTAAAAACGTCTAGACAAAATATAAAATCTGTATTGAGAGTATCAACCGTACGGACGAGCATTCAACTCAGAAGGAGAACGTTTTTTACCTAAACACATCTGGCGTCGAATTTTTGCACATGTAGAGGTCATCCAATTAAATGATAAATAAATCACCAGCTCAACGGAATACATTAGACTAGGTTATTTTTTACCATGGTGATATTTATAGGCCTATCAAACATGAAAAAATGAAACAAAGAAACACACGATGGAACGATACTATAAACGGTGGCGGTCTACGTACTAGTAAAACAATAAATGGGGATTTATCATGCATATCGCAAGAACGCAACATCACGAAATCTTCATCTTTATTCATAAACAATCAATTCATGGACGGTGAATGATTTTCACAGACACTCTTAAAAACTGTACCCAATCCCGTGATATTGTGCGAACAAGTCAGGAAAAGTAGAATTATTGTAAGATAAATCAGTTATTACCATCATGCGAGTTTCCGAGATAGCGTAATTAAGTCTCGTCATCGCGTCTGGGTCAGATGCCGTCTTGAAAATCCACATGGTGCTAATAACCTACATGTATTCCCCCAAACTTGAAATGATTGGATTCTTCATACAAAGTCTGGAATGTACAACATCCAACACTTTCGTACATGTAGACGAACGTGGCCATAAGGCCAATACTAATGGATGTCAACAAAGTCTTACCTACAATTCGCGACAGGAACATTGCAAAGTTTGTTTACTGTTATCTTCTGTAAGCCCGTGTTTTATCACAAGTGTATCTGAGCGCGGAACCTAACTAGGACGGTGATAAGGTGTAGCAGTTTAGATCTGCCCTGTTGCTGATATTTCAGGTGCTCAAAAAGTGCACCACATTAATGACAAATAAGACGCGTCATAAGTGGACAAGCACGAAATCACCCACAAAGAAATACTTTAAATGAATAATGCGATATCTTGAAAGTATTTCTGGAAATTGGATTTTATTATTTTGTTTTAATTCGCCGTTTAAAAAATAGAAACAAGTATCAATGCATTATTTCAATCATAGTGCTACTGGCTTGATGTTAAAGAATATCAGGTTAATGACTTGATACAGTAAATTATTATGTCTCAAAGTTAGTTTGTCCAATCAAAATGCTGGAATACCTTCTAAAGATTCCACCGTATCGGGTTACTCACCTGATATTAATTAATATCAGGTGAGTAGCCGCCATTACTATTTTGATGCAATTCCCCTCACTTCGAATTTTCAAAATCTGAATTAAAACAAAATAAGAGAATTTAGGTTCCGAAAATATTTTCAAGATACCGTATTTTGTGATTTAAAACATTAAATATGTAAAAAGATGGGCAGAAGATAATATTTGTAGTCTGAAAAGTTCTTTGTTTTACGACTCCTTCAGTCACTGTTTGGATCGGGTTTGATGATGAAAACGAACATTTGTCCAGCTCATCAATGCCAAAGGGTGCTCCTATTTTCAGAAATTGCAAAATCGGCAACATCAACATCACTATAAATAATAAATGAACAAACTTGTTTTTGAAACATTCCGATCAAACAGAATTAACAGAAAGTCGGTGTGCGTTTCAGATTCAACTTCAAAGTTCAAGTTGCGTTATTGTTATTGTTTGCTCTACAGTAAAAAAGTGATTTTTAATGTTCAAAACTGCTTTATTAGTCCTTTTTAGGTAGTAACAACAGTAAATGTACGCAAGGGGCCTCCAGATTATGCCGAGTTGGCAAGCAGCACTGATCTCAGTGGCAAGCAGCGATTCGTTTCATTTGTAAACAAGTACGGCAATCGCCCTTCGCAAAGTGATGATTTGTTTACATTTACCATGGTTACACGTACCGGTGCCTGTTACTGTTCATGATTCTGCGCGGTGCTATCAATAGTGGTTCCTGAAAAATAAATTCCGGACCGTTGTTTGTTTATGGAGAAAATTATTAATCGCTTGATTTACATGGACTTTCGACATAATAAATATGTTACATGGCGTGTAGCTGGCTGATACATTTCCATACAAGGCTCTGAGTGTTCATATCAGGTTCGGCTTCGCCTCACCTGATATGAACACTCATCGCCTTGTATGGAAATGTATCAGCCAGCTACACGCCATGTAACTTATAATCTTTAGATTCTGTTCCAGCAGTCTGAGTGGAAAAACTAACACTGGGGCATGGTAATGCTTGATATCGTGTCACTATAACAGATGGGATGGTGATCTGCCAATGGTACATCCCTGACTCGCAAGGAAACAGGTGCGCCGCTAAGACGGGTTTTGGGCGGGGTGTTAAACCCCTAAGTAATTTCCCCGATCGGGACATTCTCGTCTAGATTGGAGTCATAGTCGCCTGAGTGCTAGAATGTCCTATGTCCCATAGGGGACATAGGACATTCTAACACTCAGGCGACGTCA
Organism: Pictodentalium vernedei; assembly: GCA_031216915.1. Classification (NCBI taxonomy): domain Eukaryota; kingdom Metazoa; phylum Mollusca; class Scaphopoda; order Dentaliida; family Dentaliidae; genus Pictodentalium; species Pictodentalium vernedei. The sequence goes on from CM062294.1 coordinate 169,005,294, forward strand.
TTTATATCGATTCGTTCTTACTTCTAAGTAACAATGCGCTTTCTTGTGAAATTAGAATGAACACTTGGACACTTATATTACACACGCGATCGTTCCTGCAAAGGAAGGTCCCTAGTACCCAATGTTTTGGGCTGCTCGACATGACCAACTTGGAATATGTGTTAATCAAATAAGAAGTTGCGTGATGACTACTACATGTATATTTTATTTATTCACAAATGCATCGAGAGGGCAGTGTCTCAGTATGTAGAGATGCAGGCTGCAAGTCGAGAGATCCTCGGTTCGAATCCCACCTGCGGCAAACGCGTCGTGTCCTTCGACAAGACACTTAATCACAATTGCCCACCTGGGGACACGGTGGCGTTATGTACTGGTGCACTTGTCTTCAACCAATGCTAACCCTGCTTGTGTGGAGTTAGTACGTTGGGGAGTCTGAGAGTTGTTCGGCGTTGTCAGGTGGTTCACTCCGGGTACTCCGGTTTCCTCCACCCGTAAAACTATCCGACACGAGGTGACCCTGGCTGTCGAAAGTGTCATTAAACCCAAAGAAATAAATAAATAAATTCACAAATACATTTAAAAAAGTATTGATTTTTTTTAAACTAAAATTCCGACTGTCTGATATTCCAACTACACTCTCAATGATGATGTAGTTGGTATTGTTGATCAGTGGGGACATCAATCACTATAATCGGACAAACAGGTTCCTCCGCCCCACCCAATCAGCCAACTTCGGAAACTCGTATATGACATGTCTAATATGAATAACATTCACTATTTTCAGTTGATAAAGTATGTGCTGGATGAGATACAGTTTCAAAATAGTCCTCATATAGAGAAAACAGGTTACCTGGGTACGGAACTCTGAACCACTGTGCGTCTTGTAGTGCCTTTATCCGGATGTCAGTTCTTGCGTAATAACCGTATCTGTTTGAATCACTCGGTAAGATGTCTGTAATTGTTAGTATGTAACAGACCAGCCATATGATACATACAGATATCAGTACCTGGAGATGAAGTATTTATTATACAAAAACAACAGACCGTTTTCTCTTCTAGAATCTTCTTCGCTTTTGTGGGGATATATGAACCTGAGAATATTCTTCTAAACCGATGCAAATATACCAAAGATGGGAAGTTCCAAGTATCAGACGTTAAAGTTTTTTATCTATTGTGAAATTAACGAAAAATTGAGAAACTCTTCTTAAAGATGAGTGTGACGTCACAAGAGAATCTGGGACATCCCGTTGTATCACTGTCACTTGTTATTTTTTTTGTGACATGGAAATGGGTAGAAAATCCCACAAACCTTTCAACTAAGAACGAGTGTTTTCCGACTTCATAAAAATATTATTTACTGATGAAGTGAGCCTGTTGATTCACACGAAGTGCAGTAATTTGGAAAAAAATACGATTTACGATTTTATAAGTTTTGGTTGTTAAAAGAATGTTGTAATTCATGAAAAATGCTGTTTTTTTAAATTGGATATTTCATAACTTCCTGCAATAATATGATTTAGACTAAAATCGACGTGGTACGACGAGCCTTCGTTATTACAACAAACGTCAACACCAGTTGTAAAATAATATCATAATTTTAAGGTCCTCTTTAATACCGCAGGTAAGAATATTTTGTTTCTTCATTTTCACAACCTTCCTCTTATTCCCGACCACACCGTTCCCCTGTGTTTTTTGTATTTTCAAATGCAGTGTTAATACGCCACTGGCGTAAAACCCAACCTTCAAAAAGTTCTTTCTGTGATCTGTGTGGAGGAGTAACTATTATTACTTGGGAAAAGAAATATACAAATTTCTGTACTGAATCGGTGCCCTACACCCCTAGATTTTGTATTCTGAAATACACCAGATTCAGATTCAGATACTTAAATCACAGTATACATAATAGCCAGATTGAGGGTCTACCTGTCACCCCTGACAGGAAGTGTATTTGCAAACAGACTGTGACCAAATAAATGGTTCAGATTTAGGATACAAAGAATGTGACGCTAAGTTGGGACTGGGGCTCGAATTCTTTCATTGTCAAGATGCTTTTGTATCATGTTTTTCAGCACGAAGGCCAGTGGGAGATTGGTGGTTAGGGATTAATACATTGGTACGAAACTAGCTACTCTTAGTGGCCACTCCTTTACTCGGTGCCAAGTCCCATCAAGCAATCGATGTCGTTCGTAGAGCGATAAAGTGATAAATCTATGTGAACTGAGCGTCCATGTCGGTCAGTGGATTCGGATAGCATCATGTTGGGGGTGTTCTACAAATGTGCCTGCAGACAAGTCTCACATCTTTATTGTGCTTGGAGCACTGACAGTGGTGCATTTCGTTATAATCTATGGACTTAGTCCCTTAGACAGATAGCTACTAGGAGCTAAGTGTTCTTCGATATTGCTGACAACAGACTCCTACTGGGGTGTTGAACGTATTATTTGGTGAACTTGTTGGAGTGAGCAGCAAGTTTGACCAGGACGAGGGTTCCAGATAAAAGCAAAGAGTACGTCTGTTGCGTTATGTAAACACATGTTAAGGTTATTCTTGATTACAAGTTTACTAAGTGCCCCCCTCCCCCAAATAAAAATAATTGTCCCTACATCCCGATAAATTCTGTCTTTTGATTGGTCAGAATTCCTTGGACAAACAGCCATGGCAAAGGGTGCACCCGATATCCAAGGTATATGAGATCGTGCAACATCCAGGGTATAAGCGCTCACGAAGCATCGGGTATATGTGGTATAAACGCAAGCTTTATGCGTTTGCTCGCCTCGCTATAAAAATCGAACCAAAAAACCTGAATAGTCAGATTTCCGAAAATTCGATCATATTTTGTAGTTATAAATTAAATAGTTCGAATAATTAAAATGAAACAACTTGAGAAAAATAAAATAAGAGCAAATAATTTCGTCCCCTGAGTACCATCGGGTTCTATGTGCCAGTTGGCACATAGAACACATTGAAATGCGGGCGACGATATGTCAACAAAATACAGTGCAGTTCAATCACTTCTTTAATGACCCAAGGGATGTAACTCTATCTGTTGTCTTCTGTAAAAACAAAATAGTTATTCACGAATTTGGTGCAACTTTTTACGGAGCGTGCGGCTCTGTGTTTAAAAGCCGACATCCAGGTATTAAATCTCCATATACCATACATGTTGACGGAGATAACTTATAATGTCGAATTCTACAGTCTGCGAGAAGGAACAACTAATGTAACTGCAGATAACATAGCACATTTAGTGTGAAGTTACATAAAGTCGAGCCTCAAAAATGTCCCCAGATACTACCATTCCAGGCATATTTTTCAAAGTATTCTTGGGATTAGAGCAACCCCTCTCCCGTCATATTTCTTACGCTTCAAAAGGCATACATCTAATACATTTAAAACCAACCTGCCGCCAAAGTAATAGACTGGCCTATGGTCATGTATACATATTATTAAATACCCTGCCCTCCCCTCCCAAAAAAAAAACAGAAAAAATAATAATAAAAAACCCTAAAACCCTTCAAATTTTATGTTCTGATCTGTGTTAAGGAGCAACGAATATAACATGTAAATTTTGATTGGAGGGAGGCGTGGCGGGGGGGGGGGGGGGGTGCCCAATTTCCCTATAGATGTTTGGAATTATTAAATACCACAGTGGTGTACCCTCCACCTTCCAATCCCTAATTACATGACCCGCGTGGAAGAACTACTAATATAATTATTGAGAGCATACCACATTTAGTGGCAATTCACGTTCTGTCGCGCCTCAAAAAGTCAAATTGCTTCCAGATAGTACCATTTGGGGGCATATTGTTTAAAACATTCTGGGGAGGAGAACAAACTTTCCCTGCCAATTTACATATTTTTCGACAACGTCTTGTCGAGATATGGCCTTGGAAGCAAGAGCTCGACTCTGATATAACATTCTCTATACAGTTGAAACTAGAGGTCCTGTCACAATTGGCGCAGAAAATGCTCTTTAGTTAATGCGCTCCTTACTGCAGAACAATGAAGATGTCTGAAATACACAGGAGCGTTTGTGCTGTGCGGTGCAAAATATAATGCGCTATTAGCGAGTTCGGTAGTTAAATCACGAACTGACCCGATCAAAAAGAAAGAAAATGTTGAAACTGCATATGGTGGGTGGATTACTACTAAATCCCCGTAGGATAGATTTTTCACATAGAACTTATTTACAATTTCTGAGGATAAACCACAGAAGCACTTGCATATTTTCTTCACATAGACCACTGGGTTGCATCCGATGGTCCATGTGATGAAAGTTTGCAAGTGTTTCTCGTTCAGTTATGAACAATTATAAATACTTTTCGAGTGGAAAATATATAGCGCTGCGATTAAGTAATATTCCACTCTCTTCATTTTGTATATTCAGTCGAAGTTTAATACCTATACCTACAGTTAAAACTAGAAGTCCTGTCACGAACTGTGCGCTTATCTAGGCTTAATCGTGCGTAGGAATTGCGCGCAATTGCTATATCGAATGGCATCCAAAGCATGGCAGGCTCTCCTGGTTACTCATAGCAAACACAGGCAATGTTTCTGCCAATGGACCTCCGGGTTACCCGGAGGTCCATTGGCTGAAACCTTGCTTGTGCACAGGCCATCTGTACAGAATTTGACAGCCTTACTATGGTCATAACGCGTAGATTAACACGCAGATCGACGTGTTATTTGTGCTCATTTCATGACAGTACTTCTAGTTTTAACTGTATTTACGTCACTACATGCACATATATCACAGTAGAGGTTAGGAATGATGTTAATGATCTCTATTTACTATGATAGAATAGTACAGATTTGGGAACGCTGTTTTTCTGCAGGAATCGAGTTTTGCCAATGGTACAGTTTGACAGGTGCAAAAGGTGCGCTTACCCGGCGCGCGGTTCCTTCAAAATAGTGCAAAACACATTCACAGAAAAACTAGGTTCAACTGTATAAACAGAATGGTGATTATATATATATTTATCAACCCTTTCATTACGGTGGTGATAGGACAGAACAATAAACTACTGCGAAGGGCGATCAATAATAATTTAACCCCATGGAGTACAGTCGCTGTGGAGTGGTTGTAATCCACGCGTGGGCAGTGAAGTCCACACATTCGTTTACCAGATAATAAAAATTAACATCAGCAAAATGTTAATTAATGAAGCACCGTTTTGTGCCCCTTCATTAATTAAATTGTTGATGATTATTCATATAATTAGTGTTTGGAATCGAATACTATTGCGTCCGTGGAAATATTCTCCACTCGTGGAAAGTGACAGTCAATGGCGGCCGTACTATACCTGACACTACTGGATTTTGTGACACGCAAAAAAACTTGAAAAATCTCATGTTTTACCACAAAAACATAGCATGTGATCCCTTATTGGGGCACGCGTTCCAGTGAGGGTTCATTAGCTATTCTTTGGTAGCAAAACGGAAAAGCAATATGGATAGCTAATTCGTTCATTACGAATATATTCATTCGTTGGGGTAAAGGGTTAATCCTACAGGAGGTAGAATAGATTGGTCTAACCTGAAGAGAAAGGGGTGTCTTGCGAAGTTCAGAGACATAATGGTTATGTGTTTATAGTCTTCGAGAGGAATATATATATATAGCAATATTATATCTCACGTGACCTTCTAGGCTCCTGATTGGACGAATGCTGCACCCCTATTTCGTGTTGTTTGCATCCACAGAACTGACCAGGCACTACACCCAGGCATTACACGTTTTCTATTTTTAGCACACTACTATATCAGTTTTCTTTTCATACTGGGCGAATAAAACTAATCAGGCTAAATTTAAATATCGATTCACAGAGGCACAACATCCACAAAACGACCCGGAAAGAAATCATTGTGGAAAAATGTATCTCTTTTCCATTGTTGAAGTCACATTTTCCGAGGCGTTCATTTTATTCCTTGAGAAGATGATCCATATCTCGCTTCGAAGAGAATGATCCATACCTGGGTACAACTTTCATGAGAACGCGTCCGGATATGAAAAATCGTTTGTTTCGCTGCTCATATTATTTCGCTATTTAATTGTATGTTTTGGGCAGTAAACGAATTAATAATGGAATTCATTTGAATCTTCGGAGTTTTGTATCCCGTATTGACCCATTCGGTAATGTATATGTGTGACAAATGTGTGGAAATTATCAAACTGTGTTGTCAAATTTCGAAAATTTTATCTTTCATTCGCGAGTTGCGCGATTCTAGAATACACAGTTCCGTTTGGGGGAAATGTTTTGTTTTACCCTTGCCGACCAATTCAAAATTAGCTATACTCCCTCATTGCAATGAGTGTATTATTCTCCTTCCAATAAGCCGTGTTTTGGACGAAGAAAATGTTTTTTGAAAACTACATGGTATTTTTGTCTATATAACGCTGGCTGGTTAGGTTCTGCTTGGTAATTTATTTATTTATTTATTTATTTATGTTTAATGTCACATACTTCTGCACAATGGCTAACCATGACCACTGCTTGGTAATAGATTAACAAATCGGACAGATGTTTTTCCTGATGGGTGTTCGATATAACATATGGATTAGTGCATGTCCTGTCGTTGACTACGCCCATATTGTGCTCAGTGAGGTGGTGTAGTTCCCTCCGCTTCGCGTCGGGAACTACACCACCTCACTGGGCACTATATGAGCGTAGTCAACTCCAAGCCATGCACTATTACCTAATAATTTGTGTTGAACACAAAAACGAATTTACTTTGAATACAATACGGGGAGCAGTTTACTACCAATGCACCTATGCACTGGAATCTCTACCCATAAAACGAATCTCAAATTCTATGAATAACGTAAGAAGGACAAGTAATATTTCGGACAATAGACCTCCTGGTTAAATCAGGAGGTGCATTAGCTGAAATGTGGCCTGTATTTAAAAGCTTCTCTCAGAATGTAAGTCACTGTCTCGTTGGAAGCCAAGCTCTGCAATATTTTTAAAAATAATAATACTAATAATAATAATAATAATAATAATAATAATAATAATAATAATAATAATAATAAAAATAACCATTAAGAGCACAAAGACGTCACAATGGTAGACGTTCCAAGGTGCTGAACAACATCACAGAAACATTATAAATGGAACCCTGTTAATTGAATAGCCTCTTTGCCAGTGAGAATTAATCAATTAACAGGGGTATTCAATTAACAGGGATTTGATCACTTTCCTGTATTTTAGAGATAAATTGAGCATTTATTTTATTATATCTTGTTTGACAGAGCTCATGGAGCCCTATCAAACAAGATATAATAGAATAAATGCCTATATTAGATGCACTTATGTGCAATAGGTCTCTAAACATTGGGTATTTGGTGATTGTCAGGATAATTTCTCGACAAATTACAAGGTTTTTATTCAATTAACAGGAGTGTGCTCTGTAACCCATATTCATTTACGAGGTCAATTTATACTGAAAGTATGGTAAATGGTTTGGTGTTTGTAAATTATATTCAATTAACAGGGTTATTCAATTAAGAGATATGCAATTAAGTGGGCTCTACTGTATGTAGGTATATACTTTATTCAGGTACTTGAACAAGAGAGTAATCAACATCAGGATAATATGTTTGATATAAGTAAAAAATTAACTTTGATTTGAAAACTGAAAGGGATGGGGCCACCCTCACAGATTCGGGCAACATATTAAACTGTCTTGAAACAATATAACTGTGGGACGCACCCCCCCCCCCCACCCTTTCATATGAGGCTTGGCCACATAGTCTGTCTCAGAAGGTTGTGGCATGAAGACCGATGGGTGGACTTTGGTACATACGTTGGGCCAAATCTGGAATGAAAGTATAGTCTTGGAACTGATTGTGTGTTGTATGAAAACAGAATATCTTGAAATCTATTCTAGCTGCAATAGGAATCCAATGGTGAGTTTTAGTTAATGAATAATGTGTTCGTTTTTCTTACTTCAAGTTACAATACGAGCAGCTATATTTTGTATAATGTGCAATCTATTTATCAGCTTGTTGATGTGCACATATAGAAGGACATTGCAGTAATTCTGTCTAGAACAGATAGGTGCATTCACCAGAAATTCTGTAGCACGTTTTGTTAAGACTTTTTCTGCCTCGATCGATATTCCGAATATGAAAAGATGCACTGACAGATTCTCGAAATATGAGAAGTCATGATTGTGTCAGAATACACAGTCAAATTTCTGACACTTCGTAGTGAACTCGATGCATCTATTTCAGTTATATATTTCCATACTGACAGGGATAATTTATAGATGTTTTTGACGATTCCGTTGTACGAATGCATTAACATGGTATTACGCTATTGACATCACCCTGTAACTGCCAGACCGATCTGCTGCATTCTCGATTAGTGATAAAGGTAGCAGCATGATGGTTGGAGGTCCTGTCAGTGGAAGATAAGTCGATAATGGTGTGACCTATTTTAAGAGGAGATAAAACTGGTTTGCACCCAGGGAAAAAAATAAATGAGTTGTGTTTTATCATCATCAAATTTTAGTTTGTTCCCAAACATAAAGGTTGCAAAGTGTTCAAAGCATTTGCCCATAATCTGACATTTACAGTACGTGGAGGGTGTATTATCACTAAATCACCCGCAGAGTGGAGATTCCACCCGAGAAATAATTGCAAATTTGTTGCAAAGCATAACCAGCACCAGCAAAGTTTCAGCCAATGGACCTCCGGGTTAAACCCGGAGGTCCATTGGCTGAAACATTGTTTGCGTTGTTTGTCGATATGTACAAAATTTGAAAGTTATAGCCTGGGTGATAACTCCACTTCGCGGGTGATTTAGTTACAATCCACTCTCCACGTACTGTAGATCCAGTGTTTCACGGGTCAGAAGTCAGAAGGGTCAAATTCTATGTAAATATTAGAGTCATCAGCCTAGGAATGGTAGATGCTTCTATGTGAGTGAATAATCTCTCCAAGGGACTGCATATAAAGTGTAAACAAAATCGTGGTACCGGTCTCGACTATATACTATCAGTTGTGATACCCCTTTTGATCGTTCTCCCCACATAGCACTCATTGACGAACAGTTTAAAGACACCATGTATTTCATCTTTTACAGTATCGCTAATGAGCATTCTCACCCTCTCACTTGTATTACTCAATACACACAGATTCCATATTCTCCCATCACACTTTCTCATTTCAATCTCAGTGAATATTGTTCTGCTCGACTGATATTTAAAAAAGCGAAAGTGCTCCACGATCTTCATTACTCCCAAATTATACATTTGACACTACTTATTATGCTCGTTACCAGTTTTCCACCTTAGTTCCATAACATCAACCTCAGTTTGACAACAGTGACCTGCAGTACGGCTGCCGTGGATTGGTCACGTCCAGTACGGGCAGTATTTCTACGGACGCAGTGATATTAGATTACAAACACTAATTATAGGAATCATCATCAAAAAATAATTAATGAAGCAGCGGTACAACCCGGTACTCCATTAATTAAAATTTTGATGATGATGACTTTTATAACCTTGTAAACGCATGCGTAGACATCACTGTCACGCGTAGATTACGACCAGTACACGGCGGCAGAACTGTACCACAGATGTACAGTAAAGGTAATTCTCGTATCCTGGCTTCTTTGTCTGCAAACCACACAAAGACATAACTGCTGTCCACCCCCACCCCACCCCCCCCCCCCCTCTGCAATTTCAATTACAATTCTCAATGACTCTTTCCCTCCGACGATTTCTCTTTTTTTTTTCGTTAGTCCATTCTTGTGTGTCTGAAATTTCTAGGTACTAGTTGTCCATTAACTCCCCACGTTTGTTTCTGTATATTGACTTTAATGAGAAGATTAAGGATTGGTTAGGTTAGGTGATAGACCATATCATTGACTCAGATAAAACATAGGAATAAAGTATTACCATTTTCATAAAAAATGAAGTTTACATACAGAAAGAAAAGAAAAACTTAAACAGTGTTTGTATAAAAATGGAAAAGTATACTCACAGAAAAAAGTTTATGGAAATAGATGGAAGTTTTGGTGTTTTCATTAGATCTCTTCATTAATTTTGGTAGACTGAAAGAGAACACTGGTAGACATTCGGACAGAAGAACAATCAGAATAATTGTTCTGAAATATAGAAAAAAAAACAATGTATTAACCTCCAACGCACATATCTCTACACAACTGGACTGCTGGAACGTAAGCGCAAAAGTTAACAACTCGATCTGCTCCCCACCCCAAAAAAAAAATATATATATAAAGTGTTAATCGATGCGATAAGTCATCCCAAACGAGGACGTGTAATAACGTTCACCTGTGCGGATTATAAGTTGGAGAGTCCGACAGATACTCCCCGTTGACGGTTGTTCTCTCCGGGTACTTCGGCTTTCTTCACCCGTCAAACGGTCCAACGTGATATGACCCTGGTTGTTGAAACCGTCGTTAAACCGTAATAAACAAACATTTGTCCTTTGCACGGTAAACGCTTGCACCTACTTTGTATTTGTTGGAGAGTCTAGTCATAATTAACTCTTTACCTAACATGAAAAGCAGACGAAACTTGCAAAAAAAATTATGGAAGAACCAATTTTTTTCATTTTTGTCTCAAAAACATAGGTTATGACCCCTCATTGGAACGAGCTCGACGAGCTCGTTCCAATGAGGAGTCATAACCTTTGTTTTTGAGACAAAAAATAAAATAAATTAATTTGCGATTTTTGCAAAAAGTGCCGGCTGTTTTTTCCGTTACGTTTGGTGAAGGGTTAAGGTGCTGTATAAGTAAGAGGAATTTGTTTTCTTTGAAATTCCCACCTATGATATTCCTCAAATTCAAATTAAATATACACAAATTATACACCAAAATGAAGGCTGTGATGTATAGAACACGGCAAATATATGCAGTTGACTCGCAGAGTTGACAGCAGGTACCAATGGTTCCTGGAACTCTGCTGTCGTATTCATACCAGGACTGATAATAAAATAATATTTCACGAAACAGCTCGTGGCCAAGCGTGCTTCATATATCCAAGAACAAAGCTAGGCATTCAAAACACTTTACGATGCAGCGACAGGCCTATATTTGGGGAAAGGACAACACCGCCTGCATTTTTATTGAAGATGGGATCCATGGCCGACAGACATGAACGCGATCCCACGAATTTTCATCGAAAAAAATCGCGTAATTCTAAGAAATTCAAACACGTGTCATGATACCTTGCAAATAATATGACAATTGTACAGTCTCCATATAATAACAAGTGCAGTGTAAGGCGACCTGTCTCATTATTTGATTTTAGACGGCATTGTTGATCGATGCATTTCGGATCCGATGACCTTTGACCGAAATGTAAACAAACCGAAAAGAAAACAAAACCGAACGTTTTGGAATGTACCCCTCACATGGCTATGTCGCTGCGTTTTGAAGAGTTTCCATTTCTTGGCTTTGTTCTTGGATTTCTCGTGAAATGTTATTTTATTATCAGTTCTGGTTCGATTACGGTAGCAGACTTCCAGGAACCATTGGTTACCTGCTATCAACTCCGTGAGTTGGCTGCTTATATTTTTCGTGTTCTATACATCACAACCTTCATTTTGATGTATAATTTGTATATATGTAATTCGAATTTATGGAATATCAGAGGTAGGAATTTCAAAGTAAAATAAAAATTCTCTTACTTATATAGCACCTTAAGCTGAACAACCATTCTCAGACGTTCAATTTCAGCTAAACAGGAGCTGAACACTTGTTGATGATAATTTGATCGACACATGTAAGCGCTGAAGCCACACTCTGATATTATCATTCGATGCTGTTATGGCCTGAAACCAGTCTAGTCATAAAATAATCTATAGTTTATGTAGATTAATTCGTCTTCACTATTTCAGTTGACCAACTGAAAAAGTATTATACACGATTGAATCTGAATAATATCACAAACATTCATTTTATTTGAATAAATGTTGAGACCTATTTGACCCGTAATGGTATTATCATTATGAACGAAGACTCTCACCACAGATGACGGGTTTTTGATTACGCTGCCTAGTTCCGCCAAATATGTTGATATTGTGACGTTTTCAAGTAAATTAACTACTTATTAAGTGGGACATCTATAATTGGAGTACGAAAAAATATACGTATCGTTGAGAATGAAAAAACAGCACAGTGTATCAACAGTCGTCTGCGCTCAAACTCGGTGAAAAGTGGGTAAAACTGGTGGCCCAAAAGCTTGTGACATGTGGAGAAACGCCGATAAAGATCTCACGATAAGATGGTCTCTCTTTCGTGTCGTCATTTAAAGAAATGTTTTGTATTAATCATTATAAGTATCACGGGTAATATTATCGCACATGTGGTAAACCCAACACTACCACAATCAACTGTCAAATGGGCTGCAGAAATTCATATTGAAGAAAAATTGTCATTGCAACGATACCTTTGCATTAGTACTTCTTCATATCACGTGCATTTGCCGAATTGCGAGTGATGCGATGTGAGCGTATTTATCATATCGTACCGTTGGATCCGATTGTCCGTGCTGTGAACGTTGGAATTAGTCGATTAGTCATGTTTCATGAATATAATCGGTGAAATATCTTCCAGGATCCAAGTCAGAAACATGAGTTTAACTATAGGGAGGGGGTGACACCGCCACCACTCAATAATTTTCCAGTCGGGACATTGGTAACCAAGTCCTTTCTTAACCTTTTTCCTAACACGAAAGGCAGACATCACTTGCAAATAAAATTCTTGAATAACTAATTTTTTTCTCATTTTTGCGTCAAAAACATAGCTTATGACTCCTCATTGGAACGGGCTCGTTGAGCACATTCCAATGGGGAGTCATAAGCTATGTTTTTGAGACAAAAAGTGAAAAAATAATGAAAATTGAATGGTGATTTTTCTGAATAGCGCTGGCCGGTTTTGGTCGTTACGTTGGGTAAAGGGTTAGGGGCTGGATTTGCTTCTTGGACTTGCGTCACACGCAGTCTGTCACATGCAAATGGAGGTCTGTAGTAATCGGGTATATTGAGATCCCAGCATGATTAATTTGGATCCCATGCTTCACAACCACATGCATTTATCCACAAGCAAATATCCCGCGTTTTTAAACTATAATCCCCATTGACAAAAAATCCAACTATATCACCAAGGCATGCCTTTGAAGAATTCTTTAGTCGGGACTTGAGCCATGACAGTCGAGGCAAATTGGGTTTACACCTCCCACAATAGGTCATCTCTGCGACGCTCCTGGTCAGACGTTTATACAGAATTAAAGCACTCTCACTTAGGCTTTGCTATCATTTTGTTGACACACATTAACCGAGTGCAGCGGTTAGCCAGGGGGTCGGGGTAAGGAGTGGAGGGCTCGCCCGCACCAACTTTTCCTGACAGATCCCATTGTATACAGTTATACCGGAAATCCATAAAATGATTCATGTACTGCTACCCTGATATTTTCTGGGTCACTGGTGCTCCAATTGGCATGTCAACCCTTTACCTAACACGAAAAGCAGACAACACTTGCAAACAAAATTCTTGAAAAGCTATTTTTTTTCATTTTTTGCGTAAAACACATAGCTTAAGACCCCCCTCATTGGAACGAGCTCGTTGAGCTCGTTCCAATGAGGGGGTCATAAGCTATGTTTTGAGACAAAAAAATGAAAACAATAATGAAAATTGAATGGTAACTTTTGTGAACAGCGCCGGCCGGTTTTTGCAGTTATGTTGGGTAAAGGGTTCATTTTTTTCTGGAGAAAGCTTCAACTCAGCACTGGGTGATATGAAGGGAGGGAAGAATATTTTTCTGCTGTCATTCCCCCCCTCCCCACACACACACTTCATTCAAGCTGTTTACGTCCCTGGTAAATTGCAAGTGAATTAAAAGTCTTCAAAAGTGACTGGCAAGAATTATGTTGGTTAAGGTGTTGCTTGAGGCTGCAGTACTCTGATTACAAAGATGGAAGAAGAACTTCGACCGAATCGAGGATGAGTCGAAATTTTCTGCCTTCGTTCCCTCCAACAGAAGCATGGAGTCACGCTCGTAGAAATAGAACTGGGACAAAACCGCATCTCATTTTCGGTTGTTGTTTTTGACTGTCTTGATTTCGTTGTGCTGGTTTATTGAAATCGCGATCCGTCGGGGTAAATTTGACGCGAATAGATCAATATCCAATTGAGAAGGGCTTGTACGTATTTTGTTTATTTTTCAGTGATGAAGGTTGGGCTAAAAAAGAATAAATAACCAAAACAATTTTTAAAAAATCCTCCTATAACTTTAGAAGCCTATTAGTTCCATACAAACCATAAAAAGGTAATAATATACAATAGACCCAGAAATGGCAATATTTTGCCATATTTTTATGAAAATTCTCAAGCAAATCTATTTCCTTATCATTCTAGTGGCACGAATGAGCTTCTGTATCCATGAGCTCCCACAGAAAGTTTTTTCTTCCCAAATTGTTTAGTTTCCTGGAAAGTCTTCTATTGAGACATAGTACCAATACTATTCTGAACTTCATCAAAATGTGGGCGCGGTGGCGTTTCGGTAACCGGTTCTCGTCAGATCACCGAAGTTTAGCAACGTTGAGCCCGGTGAGTACATGGATGGGTGACCGTCTGGCGATCGATTCGGACTCCCGCGTTGTGTTCTTGGGCAAGGCACTTATACCCGATTGTTCACATGGGGGCACGATGACGCCGTGCACTAGAGCGTACTGCACGTCGATGGTACGCACGTCTTCAAACAATCTAACCCTGCCTGTGTTGCAGTGCGGAGTTACGATGTTGGGGAGCTGGCAGCTGCTCGGTGGTTCTCTCCGGGTACTCCGGCTTCCTCCACCCGTAAAACTGTCAAGGTCATGATTAGCCATAGTGAATAAGTATATGACCTTATACACCAATAAATAAATAAATACTTCATCAATATTCCCGAAGAATAAACGCATTGAACTCGATGCATCGATTTCTGTTATATATTGCAATAATGACCGGGGTAATTTATAAAATGTTTTGATAAATCAATTGTACGAGAACATTAAAACATACGCTATTGATATCACCCAGTAACTTCCAGCCCGCTCTGCCGCATTTTCGATCAGTGATAAAGAGAGAAGCATGATGGTTGGAGAAACTGTCAACGGCCCTATGAATCGTAATAATAATCCAACCAGTCCTGTGAATCCAGTTATTATTTCGACAACGGCCACTACCATTATTGTACCAGACAACTGAAAAATAAATGATTTCATCACTTTTTTACTGTCAGTTCAGAGTAGATAATTACCATTACACACGAGAGATTTTGTTTCCACCCAGACATTTAATACCATGGACATGTACAAATCGACATTTGAGAGCAACAAGACGCCACAAACAATGTTTTAACAAGCTGACTCTTTCGCCAGCCAAGGTCACCCCGTGCTGGAGACTGTGCTTAAAGCCCATTTTGGGATTTATTCTGAAGTACAGGTACTGTCGCATAACCCTTTACCCAACGTAACTACCAAAACCGGCCAGCGCAATTCTCCAAAATCGCCATTTAATATTCATTATTTTTTCATTTTTTGTCTCTAAAACATAGGTTATGACCCCTCATTGGAACGAGCTCGTCGATGTTTTTGAGACAAAAAATGAAAATAATAGTTATTGAAGAATTTTTTTTGCAAGTGTCGTCAGCTTTTCATGTTAACCCTTTACCTAACGTAACGGCCAAAACCGGCCAGCGTTATTCTCAAAAATCGCCAATTAATTTTCATTATTTTTTTCATTTTTTGTCTCAAAAACATAGGTTATGACCCCTCGTTGGAACGAGCTCGTCGAGCTCGTTCCAACGAGGGGTCATAACCTATGTTTTTGAGACAAAAAATGAAAAAAATTAGTTATTCAAGAATTATTTTTGCAAGTGTCGTCTGCTTTTCAGGTTAGGTAAAGGGTTAAGTAAAGGGTGAAAAGTTTCTTATGTTGTGGACGTGCTTCATATCATCTTTGAAATGAAATTATTTACTCGGAACAGATTTGCCTTCTTACATTTCATGGCAGAGTATCCATTGACACTTTCCTATAAACTGTAACAAGCCAAAGACATGGGTGCAAGTTTTGACTACCAAAACTAATTTAGCATTCTACCAGTTAGTAGGGTCCTGCGAATATTCGAGATTCGATTCGATATCGATACCATACGTATGCTTCGAGATCGATCAGTCTCAGGATTCGATTTTTTCGAATCTCTCATACTAACTTCAATTTGTTACATTTCCAACAAAAATAGGATAAAACTGTCATTAGAAAATTCATTCATGTAGGCTCAATTCCTATTTATTTGAGTTATTGACAATGTTTAATTGTTAGGTAAGGTGTGAATTTGGCCCAGAACATTATCCATAGTTTTGGTTTTTGAAGGCTTAACTTGTAACAATTCACGTTCTTAAGAACGTGAATAGTAACAAGTTAGGCCTTCAAAAACTAAAACTATGGACAATAGGCCTAGCTGTTTCAGCGACGGTGCTACAGAGAATATTTAGTTATTGGTGTTTAAGGTGTTCACTCCGTCGCGTCAGGGTCATCACAGTGTTCCGTAACTTCCGTTTGATGCAATATGAAATAACTTGTCTTTTAAGATTCGAATCGGGATTCGATTCGATGTCGATATCAGAGACACGATTCGATTCGAGATTCGATTCGAAAAGAAATTTGTGTTTCGCAGATCCCTACCAGTTAGCATTGTTAACATACAATCGACAACTCGTACTTGTTATTGAGGTTGAAGTCTCCCTTTTGCTGCACTCAAGGAGCGACTTTCACTTGTTCATGGAATGCAGGTGTCGCCTTGATGCACTGAAGGAAAGACGAGAAGTGTCCTCCAAATGGATTCCGGTTAAACTCGTAAGAGTTGCCCTGATGGTTTTTATGCATTATTATCTCGTTGGAAACTGCACTCCGTGGCAAAAGCAGGGAAATTCTCCTTTTTTCCACATGCATGTTGCATACTTACGCAATGAATTTGAGAATACAAATCTATTTATGTACAGGTATTCCTATAAAATAAGCTCGGCAAATGTCAACAAATTTAGTAGCATTTGCTCAATGAAGTGAACTGTCTGTCCATCGGTCCATTTCTTCTGCTCGAAGCATCTTCAAACTTGAAGACTATCATTCTAGTTAAAATATGATTAAAGTAGAGGAATACATCTTTTTTATTTAACCCTTTACCTAACATGAAAAGCAGACGACACTTGCAAAAAAAATTCTTGAATAATTATTTTTTTTCATTTTTTGTCTCAAAAACATAGGTTATGACCCCTCGTTGGAACGAGCTCGACGAGCTCGTTCCAACGAGGGGTCATAACCTATGTTTTTGAGACAAAAAATGAAAATATTTTGAAAATTAATTGGCGATTTTTGAGAATAGCGCTGGCCGGTTTTGGCCGTTACGTTGGGTAAAGGGTTAATGCTCAGGCATCAATTCACGCTGAAAAATTAAGTCATATTCCCCTGTCGGTCGGCAAAACGAAATATCAAAATGATATTTAGAAATCGATATTTCATCGTAGGTTTGGATGACGAATCACATGTACTTTAAACGAGTCAGCACATCAGTAATGAATTCCAGAGTCCCAAATACAAACGAATTCGAATAATTGATAGTGACAGTGACTAAATCAATTCATTAAATCAGCGGTTTCAAAGTTTGACTTTCTCATTCACCTTCCAGCGAAAAGCCGAAATCACTTTCAAATTTCTTCAGTTCAACTTCACACGTCTTCAGTGCATTGAGTTCAAAAAAAATAAAATGACGTGTCTTGTTATTGAAAATAAGAAAGTGGTGTTTTTTGTTATTGTTCTATTTCTTCGAAACACATTGCGATTATTTCAATTCGCCAGCCTTGGTAAATCGTAAAGTTAGGGGAGAAATAAGACGGGACTACTTTTTGTGCGGATATTCACACATTCCAATGGTTGGAGTTTGGTTGTTGTAATTTTTGTATGGACGCCGGTTCGGCACATAAATTTTGCGCCTTAATGGCAAATAAAGGCCACAAATTGGAGAGTTTGTAGTCGTAGAGCATTAAATAAAAAGAAAATTCACGAAAATTTGATGAATACCGAAAATATCTCGTTCGTGGCTACAAGAAATATGAGGATCTTCACTCACGACTGCGTCGCTCGTGAAGATCCTCATATTTCTTTGTAGCCACTCACGAGATATTTTCGGTATTCATCAAATTTTCGTGAATATCCTCTATATCTTCATACAGCTGGACTGCTGGGACGTCAGCGAATAACGTCGCAACTCAAACTACCCCACCCAATGACTTTTGATGACGAGAAAGCTTTTACTCTGTAGCGTGACAGTTTGTACTTCATCAAACGCCATTGCGTTTACCTTCATATGAAACCTTACCACTCTAACAATTTTCCAAGGAGAGCCGTGGCTCAGTGGTAACGACATAAGATTTCAAACCGATAGGTCCACGGTTTGCTCCCTGCCAGGGGTAACTGCGCTGTGTCCTTGGGAAAGGCACTTAATCCCGATTGCGTATGTGGGGGCACGGTGGCGCTGTGCACGTCAATAGTGCACTTGTCTTCAACCAATGCTAACTCTACCTCTGCAAACCTTAGACCATTTTACAATTTTTAATGTTGCTCGTAATCAGATTTTTCGCGGCAATACAAATTTAATATCTACATCAGTTTTTAGTGATCACTGATTAGAAGCCAATGCCAACATGGTAAAGTCAGTACCGTGTTACAAGTTTTCGCGCTAGGCTTTCGTTTGATAACGTGAACGCTGTTATGCTGTGACTGTAGTCATTAAACGCCATCAATGAGGAAGGCGGTCCGCGTTGATTGGCCTGATGCCATCTTGCGGCGGGCAGGTTGAGTTTTAACCTTTTCCTGTTGAGGGGTCCAGCTATCCAGTTGTATAGACCAGTGATATACTGCTACTCAAAACTCCTTGGAATACAACTTTTTGTGGAATTGATCGAATAGCGACATGATCTGAAAGCCCCAGAAGGCAGGTTACCTGGAATGGCGTTCGTTCCACTGACTTCCAATCCCACGTTATTCTCTCCATTGGCAACAAAATAGTTGACCCCACTTTGCTTTGAAACAAATGGAGCCACATCCGCAGTCATTTTCACTAGCTTTGCAATTAGTGCGTCTTGACATAATGTATCATAATGAGAGATGGCACACTGTAACGTCAGGTGCCGTAAGCGCTATGCTTTTATTCGTGACTAACCGTGTTCACGGTGGCCTGAAATATTTCGATGCCAAATTTATTTATTTTATTGGTGTTTAAGGTCACATACTTATGCACAATGGCTAATCATGACCGTGGCAGTTTTACGGTTGGAGGAAGCCGAAGTACCCGGAGAGAACCACCGAGCAACGACGAGCAGCTGCCAGCTCCCCAACATCGTAACTCCGCACTGCAGCACAGGCAGGATTAGATTGGTTGAAGACATGCGCACCATCGATGTGCAGTACGCCTTAGTACACGGCGTCATCGTGTCCCCATGTGGACAATCGGGGTTAAGTGCCTTGCCCAAGGACACAACGCGGGAGTCCGAATCGATCGCTCAGATGGTCACCCATCCGAGGATTTACCTGGCTCGACGTTGCTTAACTTCGGTGATCTGACGAGAAGAACCGGTTACCGCAAAGCCACTTTAATGCCAAGTGAAAGATTTAGTACCAAATGGACTCGGATTTTAAATTAGAACCAATTAACGTGTATCGTCATTTGAGTGCAATGAAGCGTCATCTGCAATGCTAAAGCATTGCAGATGGCGCCTCGTTGCACTGAAAGTACGATATTTTAATTTAGTATGTTCTGTGTCTTTTTCAATATTTTAGTTGCAAAATATCCCACATGGGATAAAAATAAAAAGGCTATTTTTAAGGTGTACAAAATTATTTCCTGATTATCATTTACCCACTGTTTATTTACTCCAAATATACTAGTAGCAAATAATTTATTATATACCAGAAGACTTATAAAATATTAAGCAAGATAAAAAAGATTAAATAACACAGAAATATTTGGACAACCATCAATCTATTAGATAAACTGTTAAAGCGCTTGTCAACTTTTGACAATTTTACAGATGTGAATTCTGTTTCTCCTGTGTCGCGCAGCGATTTTATCGAAAACGAGGCATTGAAATAATAAACTACAAAGCCTTTGAAACCTACGAAAAGTATATTTTTGGTGCCTAATTTTGGCTCAAAATGCTGTATGTTTGGTACTAAACGAATTTTTCAGTGTAATTGGCACCCGACAGACTGAACACTGATGACAATATCGAGACAGTTCAGCATGGCTGTTTGAAATACATTGTCCTTCGGTAGACTGCTGGCAAAGGACCCATATTTTTTAGCGTAGGCTTGTATGTATTACCATTTGCATTCGAGATGACGTTTCATCCACCGGCAATGTACTGTTGTTGATCACGCCATCATCTGAAATGTAAAATACACACAGCATTCAAACTGTATTATTTTTTCCAAAATTTGGCCCCAAGAAAATAGATCACAAAGTGTCTTTGGGACGCGCTTGTCTTGCTGAATCCAATGAGAAGACGGACGCCATGTTCTTGAGATAAAGAATCGAAGAGTTTTAGTTATTCAAGAATTCTTTTTGCAAGTATCGTGACTTTCAGTTGAAACTACAAGTCCTGTTTCTGTATTGTGCTCTATTTTGATGTAACAGCGCGCTGGGTAAGTGCACTGTTTTCCCTGCCAAACTGCATCATTAACATAACTCAATTCTTGTTGAAAAAACAGCAAGCCCAACTTTTATATACTAGTAAATAGAGATGGTTAACATGATTCATAACCTCTAGTGGGATAATTGTACATGTAATGACGTAAATAGATATTAAAATTCGACTGGATTTACAGAATAAACAGAGTGGAATACTACCTGATCGCAGCGCCATATATTCTCCAATCGAAAGTTATTTATAATTGTTCATAACAACATAAGAATCACATACAAACTTTCATCTCATGGACCACCGGGTTGATCACGGTGATGGTGATGCGAAGTTTTTCATAATCTTTTAGTTGCTCAGTTCCAGAAAAAAATATCTAAAATGCCAGGCCATTCTATAAAATTCTCCACCGTTATGGTCGACCACTCAGGAGGTGTCATTTGTTTACAAAGCAAAATATTAAGACGTGTCAGATTTTAAAAACTGGAATGCTGTAGAGGTCAGAAAATTAGAAGGAAGCTGTTTTTTGGTTTTATGATTTATTGCCGTTTTCACCTTTTACGTCAATTTAAATTTTGGGGTTATTTTGCACGGTTTTTTTTGAAAACGCTGATTTTCAATAACGGGTAACTCTGTATAAAAATACACACAGCTGTGAAATTTCACACTCTCGTACCTTCAGGGTGCATGCTTCTATTGAATGCAGCTGTTACAATTTCAAATTTAAAGCTTTATCCATAATGATGTGAATCTGACGTTTTTTTATGAACTTTTAATATCTGCCCGGTTGTTGAACGCTCAATCTCGACATTTTGGAAAACTATTCTTCAGCATAAAAAACAAATCTGAAAACGCAATCAGTTTTCAGCCGAAGAACGATGATTCGTCTGGGGCTGCCGTTCGGTGACGGTAAGACGTCAACGCCGCAAAGATTAATCTTTGTCCGATTTACATGAAAATGTAGCATGTTGTAGAGCTCGAAAAATAAAAAATAGCTGTCTATGGATTTTTTTGTTCAACGTCATTTTTGACGTTTTTGCGTAATTTCAACATTTGATTTCTAGAAATATACCCTTCCTTGTCATTCGCAGCACTCCGAACACACAAGAGATACTGCTGTTTTATTCCACAGACATATCAAACGATAGTTGAAAATGTGAACCATTGTTTTTTATTTCCACTGACCAAACATATTGAACGCTAAGACGTTAGAGACGACGGGGTTTTCAAAACGTCAACAGTTATATTTGACTGGATAAAAGTGAAATCGAGTGACATGTCTGATCATTGTAGTTCCAGTCATACTTTAATACGCATTACTCCAAGTCCAATTACACAGTGGGAAAAGATTTGAATATCCGACTTCAAACACCTGAAATATGATGTCTTTGATGCCACACTTGAAAAGTCAAAATGGTCGACCTTATCGAGGTCGTTGTGCAGACAGAACATGCACCTTTAGAGTGTTTTGATATGTTTATTCACAAATAAGTTGAAAGGATGACGTGCAAGTGTGCCATAGACGATCATCAGTCTGTTTACCCTCGTTCAGTTAGGAATTTTCGCATAAAATAATTTTGTCCCGGTACCGGCGGGACAAAATGTACTGTCGTTACCTATGTTTTTGAGAGACAAAATGAAAAAAATAGTTATTCAAGAATTTTGTTGCATGTGTCGTTAGGTAAAGGATTAAACAGCTACCTTGTGATTCATGAAGCTCTGTATTTATAAACGACAGAACTATCAAACTTCCCACACTCTTTTCTGGTTCTTTGAAATTGTGCAAATTTATTTTTTCATTTCAAATTTACGTACTCGATGCCAGCGATGACAATTTTAAGTTTTTTGTATAACTTATTTTTCAACCTCATTTTCAGCCTCGTCTCAGCCGTTTTTAGAAATTTGGGGGATATAATATTCACAATAAACCATATCTAAAAAGGTTTTGCTGTCCAAGAAAATTCTCAACCTCTGACCTGCTACTTTTTTTAAGTTTTTCGATTTATCGCCATTCTTCCAATCTTCGTGTTTTTACGTCACTTCAAAGGTTAGGCTTTTTTTGCCATATTTCGCTAGAAACAAGCAACGATATGCGTTTTATCGAGCGGCTAAGTGCTCCAAAACGACACAGACATCCTCCTCTCGTTGTTGGGCACGTCGCCATTGGGCGTGTTTCGTCGTTGAATGACATCTGGAGATTTGCTCTGCGCTTTCAAAACCATCTCGTACTATCGATGTCTGTATCAAGCCTCCCTGTTTGAATGTTTTTAAATACCATAACAAAAACCGTATCTAAAAATATTGGGCCATTCCTGAAAATTCTGAATGGCTCTGATCGATTTTGTGAGAGACGTCACCAAAAATAAACGTCGGCCAATTTTCATGAACGTTTTTGGTAAGTTGTACAGGTAAAAAATTAAGTGATAGCTGTTTTAGTGTTGAATGTATCGACACTTTTTACGTCATTATAAATATTTAATAATTTTCACTAAAAATCCTTAAAAAACTTACTTTGTGATTCCATTTGCAACGTGTTTATATGGGATACAGTTTTGAAACTTTCCACGCCTCTTTCTGGCCATTTACTTTCTCATTTCAGTTTGAGATACCCGATACCAGCGATGCCAATTTTTCGTTTCTTCCTTTACCTTTTATTTTCAACTTTATTTTATTTAAAGCCTCAAGCTTTCGAAATTAGGAATATAATCTCCACATATCTAAAAAGGGTCATAGAAAGTCATATGGTCAAAAATTAAAATGCATCGGATGTTTTAAAAATAAAACATTGGTATGATGTAGTGTTTCAAAATGTAAGAGATAACTGTGTTTGTTTTTCGATTTATCGCCATTTTGACGTTTTTCGTGACTGCAAAGTTTGCTTACTTCAGTCATATCTAATTAAAACCTCTACCTTTGTAATTCTAATACCCACATATATCTATTAAAGACTCATGAAACTACACCACATATATTGTTTTTTAGTCATTTGAAACCGTTAACCACAAGTTTATAGTTAATATTTGACACTCCAATGCCAGCGACGCCAGTTTTATGTTTCTGTGTTTACGATCTCTTTTTCAAGCTCATTTTTAACCCTTTGAACCCTAAAATCCGGTTTCCGGCCAGAGAACATTATAAGTCATACTTTCATAAAGTAGGATGGCTCCTTAGTTAAAGTGCTGGATAGACCAATTAATATTTTCAACGTGCAGCCCCGAGGCTGCACGTTGAAAATATTAATTGCTTTACCCCCAAATAATGAATATGGACTCTCACAATTGCTAACATTGAACGGACATAGAAGATATCACCAGTGTTCAAAGGGTTAACATTACGCTTTCGCAATTTTGAAAATACAATCACAATACACATCAGACTTTGTCGCCCAATCGGTGCTGGTAGCAAATGGCGTTGACCGTGTTTCGTTGAATAAATTCTGGAAATTCGCTTTGCGATTTCAAAATCTTCTAGTTATGAATTGTTTGCGAATTCAGTTATCGCACTTCCGCCACTTAACTGCTCATTGACCCGTAATAATATAGCCAAGTGATGCAACGCCAGTCTTTGAAAGGAAAATACAGTTGAAACTAGAAGCTGCACCATTAGCGTAACTCAATTCCTGTCGAAAAACAACGTGCCCAACTCTGTGCGATTCTATACTAGCATATGGAGATCATTCAAATCATTCGTAACCTCTACTGCTATACATGTAATAACGTAAATAGATATTAATATTCGAACATATATACAGAATGAAGAGAATGGATTAATACCCAAGCGCCATGTATTCTTCACTCAAAAAGTATCAATTGTTCACAACAGCACAGGAAAAACTCGAAAACATTCTTTTTGTGCAAGCCGGTGGTCCATGTGTTGAACGTTTGCAAGAGCTTCTTGTGTTTTGTCTTCAGAAATTGTAAATGACAACTAAGTGAAAAACCTAACCCATAATGATTTAGTAGTGATCCACCCTCCTCATACTGTAGTCTCAATATTTTCTTTCTGTTTGATTAGTCCAGTTCTTGATTTCACTTTCGACTTCGCTGATGGCGCATTATATTTTGCATCGCGCAGCGCAAACGTTTTTGTGCATTTCAGACTACTTCATTCTTCTGCAGTTAGAAGCGCATTAACTAACGAGCATTTCCTGTGACAGGACTTCTAATTTCAACTGTATGTGGTATTCGGTTCAGTAATTTATTACACATCCATTCAACTTTAAACCCTTGTATTTAACGGAATAGCCGCTATGACAAAAATTATTTTGTATTCAATGGGTGATGTCCAAGCCGGAACCTTTTTCCCAGCACCGTTCATATGAGTTCCTTTCCCATCGAGTCATCAGTTACGCTTCGACAAACTTGTTTCCAAATTTCGTTATACAATTATCGATCGTCTGTCGTATAGTGTGAAAATGAAAACGTCCAGAGCAAAATAAAATTGGTTCACAAAAAATTAGTTAACCAAAAATGAGATAACATTTTTAAAAAAACCCAGTTATTTCCAACCAGAACATTAACCCAGTCCCACGACCGTCTCGTTTTGTGAATCCGTTACATCTACATTGGTCAGCTTTATTTCGGTAAATCTCCGTACATCTTGACATGCTTCGAACTTCTTTTAAAAATTATTTCTCCCAGCTGTTTTGCAAATCTTCACAAATTTGTACTTATATTTTAACTAACAGTAATAGCCACCAAATGGTTAGGCGTGAATTGTCACCAGCCGAAGAGAAACAGCGATACGAATTTCAACAAACACTGGTTCCGAAACGGTTGTTTCGATTTTTTATCGATCCATTTGATCAGAAGAGCTTCAGTCAAAACAAACGGACTCTTCACCTTTGGGTTTAAACATCGGAATTTAAATTTGTTTATTTAAATGAATTTTAATGCATGGGTTGTGTAATAAACACAGAACGCGATGTGTCTTTGAATCGGTGGGTGTTTTACATAACTCGTTGGAATGGCGTAATCATATTTCGCTCGAGCCTAAGACTCTCGTGAAATATGACTACGCCATTCCAACTCGTTATGTAAAACACCCTACGATTCAAACACACATCGCGTCTGTCCATTTCCACCTCTCATTAGACTCCTAGAGTGTGGGATTTTGCTTCATCATCTGAAAGCATGTTAATTATAACTTGAGAACAGGGATACAACGCTCACATCGGGCCCAGAGTGTGACATCTTATAATTGTGTTCTCATACCTGTTTCAGTTTCTGGGCACTTCCAAGCATCCGTCTTAATTAAAGACAGCATTGGTGCAATAAAAGCAAAACTGGCACATTGTATAATGGGCAATCTGAAAAACATACAATAAAAGGTAAATAAAAATGCCAAATGTATGCAAAATGATTATCGCAGCTTGTAGACGACTCTCACTTGAAAAAAAGACAACAGTGTCAGGAAGCATACATTGCGATTTTCTTGTTGCTATGAGACCACAATCGATAAGCTTTTCTTGCCAAACATGTGCGCCTAATTCTAACCTTGAGAAATAAGCAACAGATTTGAATGAAGGAATCATGGTAAATCATAGAATTATCAATGGGTGTAAACGGATTTTGAGGAGGTTTAACTGGCTGGGTGCTGGAAGACCATATATGGACTCTTAAGTGCAGGTTCCACAACTTAAAGGCTTCATATTCCGTGGATGCAGCTCAAATTTTCTTAAAGAGAATTTATTTCATCCGTATGGATTCGCTGTGTTACAATTTAAGGGAGAGTGACAGGCATTCTCAGATAAATTTTGACAAGGCAAAAACATGTAAACAAATTTTGGCAACCAAGAAAAACTTAGCACTCTATCAGTTAACAACCACGGTGACAGATAATGCATACATCCCATAAACACTGATCTCAATGCTGGAAATCTGGACAGTCACAGATAGGAAAGTATTCAAACTTCTGCCATCTTGATAGAGGAATTGGTTCATTTAAATGGGATACTTAATCCCGATTACCCACGTAAGCAATTTTAAAATTGTTTGTGCACATTTCAATATTATGAGTCAATGTCATTCAGGAAAGGGTTAAACAAGTTGTTACTTGTTTACATAATTATCCCCAATCCCACCCCAAATAACACTCCCAAATTTCATTAGTAAAGACATCTGGTATGTGTGTCTTACCTCTTTAATTTAGCTACTATTTTACGAAGTTGTTTCGAAGATGCAACTGCTTGGGGCAGATCTTACATTTATTGAGATTCCTGTGTTTAAAAGCTGGGGCCATAGACCTACATAACAGTAATCTGTTGCAGTTGCATGGTATGCTAAGGCAAACGATCCATGGATGAATCTCGCAATAAAATACAGGCAACTTGTACACAATTACGAATCAACACTGAAAACAACTTGAATAATGTTTTTCGAACTAACACACTGGCGGAGTCTTTTTTTTTTTTGGGGGGGGGGGGGGGGGTGCCGTCAGCTCAGATGGTATGGTGGCAGAACATATATGGCTAGGCGTGTGGGTTTCGTAGCCCCGGGATCGACTCCCGTCAGAACCACCTTCCAAACACTTTACAGTTTTCAGTTCAGTGGCGCGGTTCCATGGCCATGCCTGGTGGAATTTCTGCCTGACATAGGCGATATATATATATTTGTTTTGTCGTCCTGAGTAAACATTATATAGAGGATATCTATGGTTTTCGTTTGAATTTACTGCATACAGTTAAAACTAGAAGTCCTGTCACAAACTGTGCGCCGATCCTGGCTTAATTGCGCGTAGGAATTGCGCGCAATTGCCATATCGAATGACATCCAAAGCACGGCAGGTTCACCTGGGTACTCATAGCAAACACAGGCAATGTTTCTGCCAATGCGCCTCTGGGTTACCCGGAGGTCCATTGGCTGAAACATTGCTTGTGCACAGGCCATATGCACAGAATTTGATAGCCTTACGATGATCATAACGCGTACATTAACGCGTAGATTAACGCGCAGATCAACGTGCTATTTGTGCGCATTTCATGACAGGACTTCTAGTTTTAACTCTAAGTGACTGGAAAGAAATACGGACTTTTCACGCGCGTCTGAAAACTACGAGTGAAAGTTCCTTATTTCTTTTCAGTTACGAATGAAATAATTCAGGTATATTTATTTCTTTATTGGTATTTAAGGTCACATATTTCTGCACGATGGCTACCCGTGACTACAACATGGAGATAAAGTCAAATTTAGTCAATCTTTTATACCCATGTTGCCCAATTTAGAGGACTTCCACCCCAAACATTGGTGACTGGGTCCTCTTTTACCAGTAATCCACAGTAATCAAGCCTGCTTCACTTCTCGGTGTTCCAACGGGGAAGATGATCCAGGTACTCAAACGAAAGCATTGGGTCTTCTTTTTATTATATGCCCTCTGTGTTAATGATATATTTGCTGTTTTGTGGCAATTGTAATTTTTTTCCCTGAGAATTTCTCCCAAATGATGTTTAAAACAACAACCGATTGAACGAAATCGTTTCAGGTTCAATCGTCTGATCGCCAGCGAACCACAGTGGAAACCAAATTGAGTGCTCCTGCGAAACAAAACTGATCCTTTTCATTCTTACTTAAAATGGTGCACATATGACTATAAAAGCATTTAATACTATAATAATGCTATTTTTGTAGAAACTGTCGTTGTTTACAATGGAATTTCACAAAAACCTTGTGAACATCGCATTGATTGGAAACGTTGGAATGTTATCAGCGGTCAATATATAATTTAAATACGACTTTCGTATATATCGTGTCGGTCAAAGAAACGCATGTTGCACTTTCCGGTTCAGCAATTTCGCAGCATTTTTTCTGCTGCTAACATAAAATATATACAGATGGAGGAACAGGAACAGTGGAACACGGCGGGAAACATATATTATATAACGTCCTGTGGGACGACGATTTGGACTGCTGAACACGTTTGGTATTTCCGTAAAAAAGCGAAAATAGTGGTACAAACAAAATTCGTCGCCTGAGTGCTAGAATGTTCTATGTCCCCTATGGGACATAGAACATTCTAGCACTCAACCGACGAAATGGCACTCTATCGTCTCTCCCTTACAATTGTTACAACGTGTGTGTTATATTGAAAATAACAATGTGCTGTGATATCCATTCCCTGTTTGAAAAGTACAGCCTACAATAAAGTAGAAAATTGCACGCTCCATTAACGCGTAACTGCGCAATATTTTCGCCATAATTTACTTGAAAATTGCAGCGTTGTAGTAATAATACGCCATAATTTCGTCCAACGAACGCGGCATTCGATTGTAGTTCGACTGCCGAAGTCGTTAATATGACGTACCTAAAAAATATATTGAGATGTAATATGGCGTGTATGCCTGTGATGCATTAGTTATATAACTTACAATCAGGCGTATAAAGTTGAAATGCAAGGACAACGTTCACCATGGTGATTTTCACCGTTCAGTTTAAGAACAATGATTCGAAAATATCGCGTCACGAGTGCGTTCGCCTTGCGATATACGCCACAACATTTCGAAAATATCGCGCTAATGGAATAGGAATATCGATATAATAAGGCCCCAATAGGTCGTTATTAACAAAACATATCACCAAATCCCGATTGGCCATGTGGAGGCACGTTGGCTCGGTGTAATAAGGCGTAATGCACGTCGATGGTGCATTTGTCTTCAGTCAATGCTTACCGAGTTAATACGGAGTTAGTACGTTGCAGAGTCTGACAGTTACTCGCCATTTTTTGGTTGTTCTCTCAGGTACTCCGGCCTCCTCCACCCGTAAAACTATCTCACACGAGGTGACCTAGTCTGCCGAAAGTGTCGTTAACCCCCTCCCCCCCCAAAAAAAAAAATTCGCACTTGGGCGTGGTGGATTGCATTGCGATTCTTTGAAAGGTGGATCGATACAGCTTGACCAATTGTTAAGTAGATTAGAAACATAAAAAAGTCCATACCTTGTACCAAACACATCCTGGACGATAGTAGCTAATCCACCTGCTGTAAAAATATTTCCCAGAAGCTCACTCATAACAAGAGAATTTTTCTCTGCGCATATGATGGACGCAATGAGAGCAGGTATAAATAATGTTGAACTCAGTACAACCAGGCATTGCTAAAATAAAAAAACACCAATTTCTCTTTTATTATTTTGAACTATTAGATAAATAGACAAAACTACATGTATGTTTCAATGAGTCGTTTTGTATTCAATTCGTCAGATGTGAGTAGAAAGAAAACGTCTCGAGTACCGTTGCTCGGTGGTTCTCTCCGGGTACTCCACCTTCCTCCACCTGTAAAACTGTCCGACACGAAGTGACCCTGGCTGTCGAAAGTGTCGTTAAACTCCAATAAATAATTAACCCTTTACCCAACGTAACGGTCAAAATCGGCCAGCGCTATTCGCAAAAATCGCTAATTAATTTTCATTATTTTTTAATTTTTTTGTCTCAAAAACATTTGTTATGACCCCTCTTTGGAACGAGCTCGTCGAGTTCGTTCCAACGAGAGGTCATAATGTATGTTTTTGAGAATTTTGTTTGCAAGTGTCGTCTCTTATTCATGTTAGGTAAAGGGTTAAATAAATAAATTAATAAATAAATAAATAAATACGTATAGTGGACGTGATGCATGGACTTCCCAACCTCTTGTTTAATTACACAACGCGGGTCGTCCCGGACGGGGATCAAACTCGGGACCTCTAGCATAGAAATCAAACAGTCCACCACTGAGCCACCGTGCTCCTATCGGCCACAGTCCACTGCGTGTGTTATTGAAGTCCAAGAAGCATTTAATTCCGTGAAAAGGTACATCAGCCAGAGTGAATATATATCTATGACACCAATCCAGATGAAAATGTGCTTGTTGGAAAATTATTGAGTAGTGTCACTTCCCATAGTTACTACGCATTTGCTTGAAGAGCATTTTTTCGTGACAAAATGTGATGAAGATTACGTCCTCATAAGCATTGGAAATGATTTTACACATGGGGGCGGGGGGGGGGGGGGGGGGGGTTAATACTGAGAATACATGTTAGCTGCAAGTTTACGTTCCAAATAGAGCACAAGTTTCTACACAATCAGAGTAGAGGTAATTCAACTGACTTTCGATTGTTTTTTTGTTCATAGCGACCAATACTCCCTATATAACTGGACTGCTGGAAAGAACAGTGGCCACACACAGAAAAGTGTTTCTACCCCCCCCTCCCAACATGGGGGTGGCGCGGAGGTTTCTACCTAAATGCACCACCACTGGATCTGTCCCTGAACCCTAAACAATACCATCCACTCTATCCCTAACATCCTCCACATTGTCCCCCTGGAAGCACAGATTAGTTCGGTTCAGATTATTCGGACCACAAAGCATCCGACCGGGAGCGCGGTGGCTCAGTAGGTATAGGTGCAGGCTGCAAGCCAAGAGGTCCTCGGTTCGAATCCCACCTGCGGCAACCGCGTTGTGTCCTTGGGCAAGACACTTCATCTCCATTGCCCGTGTGGGGGCACGATGACGCCGTGTACTAAGGTGTACTGCACGTCGATGGTACGCATGTCTTCAACCAATCTAACCCTGCCTGTGCTGCAGTGCGGAGTTACGATGTTGGGGAGCTGGCAGCTGCTCGTCGTTGCTCGGTGGTTCTCTCCGGGTACTCCGGCTTCCTCCACCCGTAAAACTGTCACGGTCATGGTTAGCCATTGTGCATAAGTATGTGACCTTAAACATCAATAAATAAATAAATAATAAATAAATAAAGCATCCGACCTAGCTCCCGTACTATACTACTACCCGCTACCACTAGTTTTCGCTTTGACAACCCTACTACTGTCTACCGTTTCATCTTTCCTAGACTGAGTGTTACCCTCACCATCACCTGATAGCATCTCCTCCCCACCGACAACCATCTCCTCGGGGTCCTCAGAACTACCTGCCGCTCCCAATGCATTGAATTTATTTTTCACTTTAAACCCACCCCTTACTATACCACCCTCTACTTTCTCATCCCTTGCCTTTCCTCTTATTTACACCCCATGGTCTCCAACCTCTGACCTCCACTCTAAATACCGATCAGTCTTCCTACCTATATCCACACCCAGGCATCTCAGTTTCCACGTCTCTGCGTCACGGACTTTCCTGTTAAGTATCCTCTCATCCTCGACATCAAAAGTTCTCTTCTTGCCGCCTCCCCATCTCCTCAAGCTGTCAACAACTTCTATCCACCATTACATGCTATCTTTATCGGACCAGTCCAGCCTTATTTAACTTCCCCTCATCTCCTCCCTTTCTTTCTCGAGATGTACGTACGCCTCAAACAACCGCAGTAATTCCTGACATTTAACACAGGACCTCCTGCGAATCCTCTCCACGGCTATCATGGTACAACACTCCACGCTGACCACACACCTCTAGATCTGTATCACTGTATCTGTACCTCCCGACTGATACCAATCACCACCTGCGCCTATACCCCAATACTTACCATACATTACCGTACTTACCATCGACACATCACTCTAAAAACCCTTTACCCAACGCAGACGATATCAAAATTTATTATTTTAAATAGCATTTTTTAATTTTTTTTCAAACAATTTCAACAAAACCATATCATGTGACCCCTCTTCGGAACGAGCTCGTCGAGATCGTTCCAAAGAGGGGTCACATGATATGGTTTTGTTGAAATTTTTCGAAAAATAATATTTTTTCACCTGCTGAATTTGCATATTACGTGGGCGGATACGGGCGATTCGTTGGGTAAAGGGTTAACAACATCCGAAAACTTAGCATATATTTTTTTACAAATAAACGCAAAGATAACAAACTTTAAACACAACACGAAAATACACGAAAAGGGTAATCCAACAATCATACTTAAACTTGTAGGAAAACCAATGCCCATCTCTACTCACTTCACCATATATTACACTCCCAAACAGCTACAAATAAAATATTATAATAAATCCACCTGGAATACAAGCTACTAATTAAAAAAATACTTATAAACAGTTCTCTGTACACATCTACATTTTCTCTGTTGAGTAGTATTTGCTGTAATAAAAATGACGAATCCATTGAACCGCTTAGAATTAAAACCACTGGTCTCTATACAATTGGACTGCTGGATCGCTCTTTGGTCACGTACAGGTATAGTAAACCGCCACCAACTGGGGGTGGGGGTGGGGGGTGGGGGTGGGGTGGGGGGGGGGGGGCGGTAGTCGCTATAAATAAACAATGCTCCTCAAAAACTTATCGAGGGTTTTCAAGTTCCCAAAGCCTCACAACTAGCCGATCACTTTTTAACTCTTTACCCAACGAATCGTCCCCAACCGTCCGCGTAAATTACAAAGTAAGCAGTTGAAAAAAATATTCATCTCAAAAAAAAATTTCCGCAAAGCCATATCATGTGACACCCTCATAAGAACGAGCTCATTGAGGTCTTTTACCCAACGTAACGGCATCAAAAACGGCCAGCACTATTCACAAAAATTACAATTCAATTTTCATTATATTTTCATTTTTTGCATCAAAAACATAGCTTATGACCCCTCGTTGGAACGAGCTCGTTCCAATGAGGGGTCATAAGCTATGTTTTTGACGCAAAAATGAAAAAAATTAGTTATTCCAGAATTTTATTTGCAAGTGCTGTCTGCTTTTCATGTTAGGTAAAGGGTTAAATAATAAACGTTGGTTTGTGAAAATGAATATGTTGATGATGTGCTCATTTTTCATGGTAATGTAAATTGGATGTTTACAACATATTTTAGTTATTAATGACAGTAGAGGGAAATTGAGCATTCGAGCACAGCAAAAATTCATTTCAGGCACACCCATAATTTAAACTTGAAAGCAATGGTAACTTAGCTTGAAACAATTTCTATCACAGCTAAAATCGAACTTTCGGCTAAGGTTAATCCACTGGGGATTTATTTTAGAAAATAAAAAACAATTTAAACTCGAAATGGGCCAGAAAAAGACAATCGTTTTTCCATGTAAATTTCTCATAGCAATTTGTAAAAGTGCTAAGATGGCGGGCCTCGGACAATTGCGAAAATGAACTTTTCTACACATCGTTGCCTTTTCGCTCAGTGCAATTCGAACGGAGATTTTATAGAGAGTTGTAAGGTGCTTCCTTCGTTCTCACCCCCCTCAAATGGGATAGAACAGACGAAGTCAAACACGCTCCGTTTCCATACAAATTTCCCATAGGAATTTGTAATGCTAGGAGTTCTGAGCATCCCTTGGACTAACTATCTTGCCACGCGGTCGTTTGATTCGCAAAGACTGAAAAGAAAGATGAGATTCCCCCTCATTCCGACAGAGAATAAAATATAATTTTTACTTCAATTAAGAAGAGAAATACTTTGCTGTAAAACAAAGAACATTTTTTAAAGACTGTATTCAACATAAAAGCATTTGAAATTAAATTCTTTTCACAGCGTGTTGAAACCGAGAAAAAAAACACATTTACTTATTTAATAAACAATGCCCCGAGAAAGATGACGGTTATTCTAACAAAATAAATGATAACTACTAATTTCATTGACTTTTAAATGCATTGAAGTGTTACAAAGTACTCAAATTGTTTTTTTTATTTCACCTTTTTAGCGTGTATCTTTGCCAGCATATATTTTATCTTTATACCGCACAATTTATGTAAATAGAGTTATTAACATAGCGGGGAAATGCAAACAAAAAATTGAAATTTATTAAAATGTTATATCGTCATTAAGAAAAGGATTTTCATACAGAGACATTTAATGTAAATTTCTAACAATTTAGATATTTCTGCCTTATTTTAGTAGCTTTTCATTTAACTCTTGATTCACCGAGTAATTTTTGATATCTTTTTTCAATCAAAATCTAGTCGTAGCTGCTAAATTTTTAATAGAGAATTTTTGACTGAAGAAAGCATTAGTCATGAAGTCTATACAATTTATGAGAGAAAAGTTGTTTTAAAAATGCACCAAAATTTACTTTTCTGGCTAATTCTGCCCAGTTTTGCCCTCAAAAATGATAGTCTTGTTTCACAACTCTCGTTTGGCCTGGCGTGCGGGCTGATGTGATAGTTCTCGACTAAATGACTAGCAAAAGGGACATATATTAGTTATTTGGATGCTATGTGCTTGGTGTTCCGTAGTTTCTTTACGATGAGTATGAGAGAGTGGCAATGCCATGCGAACAAGGATCCCTACACGACTATATCCGAAACTGTTTACAATGGTAGAAAGTTTGGCGTATTGGGACGACCTTTAAGTGTGCTTTCATTACACACTGTCAACGACTAAAATGCACTCTGGGATTTTTACATTTTTTTTTCTTTTTCTATATATTTACAGCGGGATATGAAAGAGTGGCAACGCCGTGTGAACAACGATCCCTACACCACCATATCCGCAACTGGTCGCTACAGTGGCAAGGTTGGCATATTGGGATGACCTTTAATGGCGCTTTCGTTATTTTTTATCTTAAATATATAGAAAAAGAAAATAACTTAAATTTAGTTTCTAAAAAATACAAAAAGGGGGAAAAAAGGAAGAATATTTTTTTAAAAAATTAGAAAAGTAGCATTTTTTTAAAGATTAAAGATCCTAAGTTTACGGACAAGAAGGTTCGTCGATTTTTAAAATTGAAGAGGAAAATTCGGGAGAGCAATTTGGCTCAATGCATGGGTGACATCGCGATGAAACGAGAGACGACCAAGTTGTTCAATCCTGTGACAGAAATTCAGGAAGAAATGAAAAGAGAGATCGTCAAAGAATTAAAATCCCTGAGAGAAAAGGGCAAGACATCTTGTTAAAGACCTTACGAACCTCATGTTCCGACTTTAAGTTACTATGGACAACCTTATTATACAGTACGCGGAGAGTGTATTATCACTAAATCACCCACAGAGTGGAGATTCCACCCAAGCAATAATTGCAAATTTGTTGTAAAGCATAACAAGCACAAGCAAAGTTTCAGCCAATGGAACTCCGGATTAAACCCGGAGGTCCATTGGCTGAAACATTGCTTGTGTTTTTAGTCGATATATACAAAATGCGAAAGTTATAGTTTTGGTGATAACGCCACTCTGCGGGTGATTTAGCTACAATCCACTCTCCACGTACTGTATATAAACACATTCTTCTCCTCCTCCTGTTCAGTTTCCGCCGCCGAGTCCTTCCGAGATAGATAGAATTGAGACCGATTCCGAGAGTGGTTACTACTGCGAGCATGATTGTAGATGCTAGCAATATGAAACCCGAAGATTACGCGAATTTATATAAGACGAATCCATGGAGTGCAGACTCCGTCTTGGGCTTGTGCGAGGGAGACGACGGAAATCTCTACATTCGTGACAAAAAGTGGAAATAACCGACGATTATAATTTAATCATCGAAGATCTAGAATTCCAAGGTAGTAAAGGATTGTGGACATTGCTTGTGCTGGCTAAACCTAACGATTATGAGGAAGAGGATTACAAAGCTTATGGCGATCTCCTGATTCGAACGAATGTCATGAGGAAAAATAACGATTCCAGAGAGACGAGACCGAAAGCGAGCAAAAGTTCGAAGTGGAAGAATGTGGTGAAACCCATATGGGATGCTAATAAAGCATTAATCACATCGGTCACCAGACAGGGAATGATAACCGCCACGATCATTCTTTGCGATCCCAATGCCCTGCTGGAGAGATTAGATCTCTTGATGGCGAGTCGAGAAGCCGGTAATACCGGACAGAGAAACGAGTTGGCGAGCATATGTGACGAATGCTTGCGACAGAAGGGTGTTGAATAGAGAAACGTATCAATCGACCATGAACGCGTTGAAAGAAGAAGAGGAAATAATAAAATAATAGTAAATAAAATAGGAGGTGAAAAAAAGAAATTAAATTAAATTACCCCCCCAAAATATCATTTAAAAACAATAATTAAGACGAAAGAAAATATGTTAGTGATAAAGAACAGAGGATTTATGAGATCTTACATCTACGACGGATCGGGTTTTCTGGATTCGATGATGGGAGCTCTGTCACGTGCCTTCACTGATGATGTGGCGAAACAGATCACTACCACTGCCGTGAAGGTCGCATAGCAGCAGTGATGGATGTGGGTAAAAAACACACGATGGAAACGAGAACTAGAATAGCTTCGGAGGCTGACAAGAAGAATCACAATTTAATTCAAAAGTTGAGAAGACCGCCACCAGCTAAGCGACCGAAATTGTTGTCGAAATCGGAAAAGATTCTAGTGAACATGAAACTTGGAAATTTCAAGGGATTTAGTGTTGTACCAATACAGGAACACGCTAAGACGTTGAACAGCAGCGGATCTGGATTTAAAAAGTTAGAAATAAATTGAAAAACCGAATTTATTTTTTATAATAAAATTAAAGAAAACATTTTTAAAATAAAAGCATAAAAATAACTTTTGAAAAAAAGTACACAAAGAAAATGAAAATCAAATATTTATCGTGGAATGCACCAAACACTGAAAGATTGAATCGCCAACTCTTTCATAAAATCATAAGAAGATTGGTAGTGGGAAAATCGAATTGTGGAAAGACGGATCTGTTGCTGAACCTGTTGTTGCGAGCAGAGTGGTTGGATTACGATAGATTGTTGTGTTTGGCAAGAGTCTCTTTCAACTTGAATATGAATTACTGTGAAAAGCTCTGAGCGCAAACTTACGGAAGGATGCTATAATAATAATCTTTGTTCACCGAGACGAATTCAAAAAATGTGATCAATCGCTCGCAACGATCTTGGAAAAAACATCGAGGGAACACGGAAATAATTAAACGTCCAACGTGGAATGTCAATTTTATGAAAATGTGAACGATGTGCCGGATCCTTACAAGTTGAATTCGGTGCACAGGAATCTCATGATCTTCGATGACCTGATATTGGAGAAGCAGAATCGGCGTGAATCTTACTACGTTCGAGGACATCACAGTAACGTGGACTGCTTCTATCTATCTCAAAATTATTTCAGATTACCGAGAAAGACCATAAGAGAGAATGCGAATTTTCTGTGTCTGCTTCGTCAAAGTTTCAAGCATCTCAATCACATTTACGATGATCACGTGGCCAATCACATGAGCAAAAAAGAATTCAAGAGATTTTGTAAATTAGTGTGGGATTGTACACAAAAAAAATTTCGCGGTCATCCATCTGACGAGTAATAAATATTTTGGAAAATATAGGAAGAGATTCGACGATTTTTATATTCCAGATGATTGCAATTATTAATGAGAAAAAAAATTAATCATATTAAGTAGAAAGTAAAAAATAAATAAATAAATAAATAAAATAAAATGTACAATTATTGCAGAAAAAATGTTGCAAGAATACGAAACTCAACTATTAGAGAGGATAGCCGAGAACACGGAAAAAACGACTGATAATACGACTGCATAAGATTCTTTTTTGATCATGGTGAGCGATGACAAGACTTGATTCATGACAAAATTCAGTCGACCGATCGAATTGAAGAGCCATAGGAAGTATAGATGGCACTGGTAAATCTGGAGATGTACTATTTGTTTCCCAACATCACAGAGAAAAATAATACATTTAGACATTCAAATGGAACGAACTGGTTTACGATTTGCATTCCCAAAGGCTGTTATACATAGTCGGTCTTAACCCTTTACCTAACGTAACGGCCAAAACCGGCCAGCGCTATTCTCAAAAATCGCCAATTACTTTTCATTATTTTTTTCATTTTTTGTCTCAAAAACATAGGTTATGACCCCTCGTTGGAACGAGCTCATCGAGCTCGTTCCAACGAGGGGTCATAACCTATGTTTTTGAGACAAAAAATGAAAAAAATTAGTTATTCAAGAATTATTCTTGCAAGTGTCGTCTGCTTTTCGGGTCAGGTGAAGGATTAACGAACTCATTCAGACTAGACTGAAGATCACGACGGAACAGCCATCAACATAACCGAAAACGTCAACACTCTGCAAACGATATTAGACATGAGAGAGGTTATCGGGTGGAGTTTAGAGGAGATGACGCCTTTGGAAAGTTGTTGGGATTCAATTGAAACACGTACGAAGGACATTGGAAAGTGTGGTGGACATTCTCCCTGTCAACAACATTTTGGTGAACATGGACGTGACCTCTGGAAGTTATGGGAATGGTGGCACACAGCCCACAATCTACTCGTTCTACTCGATCATAGAGCGACCTCGAAATCTAGTCTATTTGCCTGTGATAACTCATACTTTATACAGTATTACCACTGAATTAACGGATCAAAATGGAGAGTTGTTAGATCTTCGCGGTAAACGTGCAACGATGCGAGTTCACATAAGAGAAATTTAAGAAGAAAACAGCAAAACAAAATGCGTTAAATATATTATTAAACAAGCAAACAAACAAATATTTTTAATTTTTTTTGTAGAATAGGAATTTGAATTTTATTATTATTTTTTCTTAAAAAATTAATTAAATCAATTTATATATATAATAGGAAGTAAAACAAAACTAAATCTTCCTCGTTTGAGAAGAACGATTTTTCTAGGATGTGCAGCAGACTTCAGATCGAAATATCATCACGTGGATGAACCGAGAAGCAATCCGAACGTAACACCCACCGAATACAAGACGCCCTATCACCTGTTCGTGTCCGACATCAGCAAACAAAGCGAGAAACTCAAGAACACCGTTCTGGACTTCATCATTAAGATGCAGTTCGATAAGAACATACCTAGACAAACTGAAGCTTTCACAGATGTCATATTCCACAGCGTGTTGACATTTCAATTGGATGGAAGTAAAATATCTGCCATTCAATGACTTAAAAAAAAATAACTTCAAAAGAACATAAAATAACACAAAAACTTTAAACAAAAACCTCCTAAAAACTTAAAATAACTTCAAAAAACTTTTAAAAAAAATTAAACATAAAATAAGAAAGTTTCAGAACTTTAGAAGTTCTCAAACTTCCTTATTTTTTTCCTTCATGTACTTCACATCTTCAGTTCCATTAAAAGTTCATTCCATATTTTTTATGTATTCAAAGGATCACATTCAATCAACACAGATATTATAGAAGTACATGCTTCGAGATCAGTTAAATCATTGAGATGTCTAGAAAATGATGTTTCAAAGACTATCTCTTGAGACATGGAGACACAAGTGTCTACAAAACACTTGATCGCGAGGTTGCACACGATCAGTATTGTAATAAATCGACGATTTCAAATAATCCGTCAATTCTTTGGGTGGAGAGATTCGTTAACTGTCAAAATAGTATTCTCTTCTTGCATTCTTGAACCATTCCACCCAATGTGTACTCTCGCATGAGAAATCATCTAGATTCAAGATTCCACATTCGTCACCATCTCACGGTGTCACAGAAATCGGGTATTTTAGTAAACAAGTTGAACTGTCGGGGTTAATTCAAATTCAAAGTTCTCGCGACTTTCCCTTATTTCCACTACATCAGCAAAAATGGTAGGTCTGGAGCATTACATTCATAACAGCCATTGACATGCCATTTTTTATTTAATTTTTTCATTTCCTTTCCTACTGATATGTTTCAAATAAATACACGTGAGAAAATGTTTTAAGAGGAGTGTGTATGTGTTGTTGTATGTCAAGGACAGACAAAAAGTTAAAAAAAGTATGCATACTGTACAAGCGCCCTGCTTAAAGTAGAGATCACACTCGGCAAAGTGGAATATCAATGATAATGAAAGAAGTCACCATCTTGTGAAATGATAGGTAAAAGACACATTTCCTATACATTATGTACTATAGCCAGTGACACTCGACATCACGGTCACTATCAAACAACATCAGTTTTGTGTAAAGAGCTAACCAAGCTCTTTGAAGGTACAGAACATCATAGTCAGTTATACTTTGCTTTTATGAAATGAGCGCATGAAGCTACAGAACATTGTATTCAGTTATGCAGTGCCTTTTGGAAATGAGCTCCTGGAGCTGCAGAACAATGTAGTCAGTTGTGCCGTGATTTTAGGAAGTGCAAAGTACAGTTTCCGCTTAAGAAACAAGGAAAATTAGTTATATCAGTCACTCTTCATATTTTGCCGCGTCTGGTTCAAAATTGGATCATCACACCCATCAACTGGTGCCGAAGATTCAACTAGTGAAAAGGCCTTTGAACTTTTCTTTTTGGACTTTATTCAAATGAGAAATGTGAGTTCTATGAATGTTTGTGAGTTGTTTTGTTTATTACATTATTCATCAGTTTTATCATTTTAATTCCTTTCACTTTGGTCAGTAGTTTGA
This sequence comes from Pictodentalium vernedei, assembly GCA_031216915.1. Taxonomy (NCBI): domain Eukaryota; kingdom Metazoa; phylum Mollusca; class Scaphopoda; order Dentaliida; family Dentaliidae; genus Pictodentalium; species Pictodentalium vernedei. The sequence goes on from CM062294.1 coordinate 169,046,211, forward strand.
TTAAATTTTATAAATTTTACTTGAGCTTCATTTTATAGAAAACACAAGCACACAAAGTGTATCTCAAAAAGGACCTGGACCCCAGACATTTAGCACCTTATGTGTTAAATTAAGTCGCATCTTGAGGCACACAGTTTTCTGGGCAGTGCATCTCTGTCTGCATCCAACAGATCAATGTTAGACAGAGGTTTGTTAGGTAAGATGATACCTTCTACGGATATGTTCAAAAAAATTATTTTAAATTCAATTTATTTTGAACTTTTAGTTTTTATTTTATTTTCTATGTGAATTTTATTTTTCTCGAAAAACCACGAAAAAAAATTCTTAAACTGATTCATCATAGGTCTGTCTCTTCAACATTTTAAATCATTTTTCCTTTCATTATTTCCTTCAAAATGTTGTTCATCTCTTCACATCACCTCTTAAATCTCGAGTGATCCAAATAATTTTGTTGCCAAGTTCCTTTTCATGCTTCTCTGCACACAAAATCCCAATCGAACATTGGAAATATTTTATTCTTCGTTTTGCCAAAACTAACTGTACATTTTATTTTTTGTTTCATTTTGTTTTAAATTTTTTATTTATTTACTTTCTTTGCTATTAAGTATCTCTTAATTATCTTATTTATATTTTCTATGTCTTTATTAATAATTTGCAATGTCTTATCTTCTAGATCTTCTATGTCATTATCAATTTGAAATATCGTGTACTTATCTAATGCCTCTTGATTTTGAGGAATGATCGACTTTGTGGAATAATGACCATGAGCTAACATGTTTATTCTATCCGATTACACGATTCTCATTTCATCGTCAGCTCACAAAGCAATTTTATTGATTATTTCCATGTAGAGAATGTGCTTGTCACTTTGAATCATGTTCGTCAATTTGTACACTTCTCAATTTTCGTACAGACATTTTTTTATACTCATCGAAAGTGATATCATTATTCGTGGCGTTTCTTTTAAAACCATTACATTTCTTAATTGCCTTCCCATCTAAGCGATAAGCATACAGTTTCGACTTTTAACCCACTAATTCCATGATCCGTGTTCCACCACTTCGTCCTTGAACTTTCCCACCACCTTTTTATTCACACCCAAAGAAATGTTAGATTTATTATCACTGGGATAATTGCTCATATCGAACCATGCATCGACATCCAGAGATATATTTCAGTGCAAATGTTTGTCTATATCTCGTAAGCTAGATTATCCAGGTCGGTAAACAACCGTTTGGCTTTCAAGTCATATTTCTTCTTGATGTATTTGTAATGAAATTGATACATCAACTGCTTGCTGATGTCCAAGATGCACTTTCCCAAATAAATCGGTTTGTCGAATGTCACACGTGTTTGTTTCATGTAAACGGCCACTAGATTATCATCAAAGATGGTTCAGTGTTTATAGTCTGTTTTTGAAAACAGCCTAACTGTCCATCATCACCAGACGAAAGTCAGTCCTTTTTCTGATGTATTTCATCAATTTTCCATACACATAACTATTCATATGTTTAAAAAATTCTTTCTTAAATTCGGTCATGGCGTGCATTCTCAAATTCGTGTTAAGGCCTGTATACTTCTTCATCCAAGGCCCTTCCTCAAATCAGACGACATGATGTATGTCGACTACTTTCATGCCATAATCTATGTAAAGTGTCAGATTTCACAGTAGATTACATATTTATGTTTGTCATTTAAATTTGGAAAGAGTTTAGCGATTTTTTTCCTTTTCATTTGTTTCGGTGCTAAAGGATAATTATTGTGTGAATCGTGCAACATTTTGGGATATTCTAGATCCACCACCTGAAGACATGAATATTGTTTCCAATTTTCCATCTCCTGATTCCCGACACATTTGAAATTTCATGTTGGTAATGGATGTCTCATTGCCCAACCATATAAATTAGCATCTAAATATGTTATGTTTTTACTCAGTTCTCATGCATAGAATCCTTCTTTCATGTAGCAATTGTTCACTTTCGCATATCTGTGAGATATCGTCGACACTCCACCTCTCACAACATTTTTGAACATGAGCAACATGTCCACGTTGAATAATAATTCCAAGCAGATTTCAGTCATCTTCAAAAGTGCATCCCAGCCCAAGCCGGGAGCCTTGTAAAATACCAAGAGGGATCTAAACCATAATGTCAAACACACATCTTGAAAACACGTCTGCCAAGAGAAGGATGTTGGTTTTCAGATAGAGATCGTGATCATTTTTCATGGATTTCATGTTGAATACTTCCCTCACTTTTTGAGCGTGTTCATACTAGACATCGGAAATGTCACCATCATATAATTTCGAAAATTGTTCTTTGGACTGTAGCTTCGACTCATCGAATCTATGCAAACCGTCAATGTAATCATATGAATAGTCTCCTTTCCTCAATACGCTCTTCAACTGACACTCATTTTTAGTGTTTAGTCGTGATCTCGAATTTGCCTTTCCTAAATTACTGAGTAATTTTTCGAGACTAGTCGACATGAATTTAAAACTATCTATGAAACGTATTTCTCTCTTGGTGTCGACTCCTGACATTTCTCCATCTATTTTTTCTTCTTTTCTGTCTTTGACTATCCATTTTGCGAAAGAAGTGTATTGTTCCTCACTCTTGTAGTTTATATATATCCTTCGCTTACACTACACAGATTCTTCATGAACAGATGATTGTCATAACCAGACAGATTGTGAAATATCACCAGAAAGAACTTAGCATCTTAATATTTTAAATTGCAATTACTCTGTGCAGCACCTCAAAATTTACCCATGCAGTGATCATGATCTCTCACTTTCTTGTATTCGGGTTCTGAAGTTTCAGTGAACGATAGTCTATAGATGTGAAATTCAGTGGCTCTCTTATAGTTTTTCGTTTGCTCATCTGTGATGATCATCTTCTTGGGAGTTTTAAATTGCACATATATTTTTTGGATTTGAGATTCCAAATCTTCCACGAATTTTAGAGCCACGTTGTCATCGTCCAACTGTTTCATGTTGGTGTATGGACCCGAAGAAACCAATTGTCGAAAGAACATTCTATGTAAAAACAATGACCAGACGGCGTGTGCTTCTGATATTTTTCGGTGTAATTCTGCCAATTGTTGGGTTGACATGAACTCATTTTTAGCTCAACTTTGACGTAAGTCAAATCTGAGCTTATGCCATGGCCAGTCGTCCGTCTGTCTGTCTGTCCATCAACAATTCAATACGGCTTGGGCTAGAGGCCGTATTTATGAACCGATCTTTACGAAACTTCTTGGGTACCTTTGTTATGACCGTGGGACGAGAACAAGTGTTTTGGGGTCCGATCCGAAATTCAAGTTGGCCGCTGGCAGCCATTTTGTACAAAATTAGGTGCAATCAGATTTTTGTGCAGAACTTCCATATGAAAGCTCTGATTTGAATAATTTTTTGTATGAATGTTTAGTACCGTGGGATACATCACATATAATACGGGTGTTTTTCTCGTGCGTAAATTATGCAAATTAGACTAACTTTGATGTATTTAGTGTTACTTTCAGCACTATAAGTGCACAATGCAATACAGCTTGGGCTAGAGGCCGTATTTATGAACCGCTCTTTACGAAACTTCTTGGGTACCTTTAGTGTCACCGTGGGATGAGAAGGAGTGTTTTGGGGTCCGGTCCGAAATTCAAGATGGCCGATGGCAGCCATTTTGTACAAAATTAGGTGCAATCAGATTTTTGCACAGAACTTCATATGAAAGCGCTGATTTGAATAATTTTGTGTGTGAATGTTTAGTACCATGGGATACATCACATATAATACGGGTTTTTTACTCAAGCAGAAATTATGCAAATTAGATGAACTTTGCTGATTTTTTTAGTGCTACTTACACACAGTAAGTACACATGTCAGTACGGCTCGGGCTAGAGTCTGTATTTATGAACCGATCTTCACGAAACAGCTTGGGTACCTTTGTTATCACCTTCCGACGAGAACAAGTGTTTCTAGGTGTGGTCCAAAATTCAAGATGGCTGCCAGTGGCCATTTTGTACCGAAATTAGGTCTAATCAGTTTTTTGTACACAACTTCTATACGGCTCAGGCTAGAGGCCGTATTTATGAACCGATCTTTACGAAACTTCTTGGGTACCCTTGTTATCACCGTGGAATGAGGACGAGTGTTTTTGGGTGTGGTCCGAAATTCAAGATGGCCACCAGCAGCCATTTTGTACCAAAATTAGTGCAATCAGTTTTTGTACAGAACTTCTGTATGAAAGTTCTGATTTGAATAAATTTTTGTATGAATGTTTAGTAATATGGGATACATCACATATAATACGGGTTTTTTCTCGTGCAGAAATTATGCAAATTAGATGAACTTTGATTTTTTCAGTGCTACTTACACACAGTAAGTATACATGTCTATACGGCTCGGGCTAGAGTTTATATTTATGAACCGATCTTCACAAAACTTCTTGGGTACCTTTGTTATCACCTTGGGACGAGAATGAGTGTTTCTGGGTTCGGTCCAAAATTCAAGATGGCTGCCAGTGGCCATTTTGTACCGAAATTAGGTCCAGTCAGTGTTTTGTCACAACTTCTATATGGCTCGTATTTATGAACTGATCTTCACGAAGCTTTTTGGGTACCTTTGTTATCACCTTGGGACAGGAACGAGTGTATTTTGAGGTACCTTTGTTATCACTGTGCTATGAGAACAAATATTTTGGGGTTCAGTCAGACCCACTCTGGGACTTGAAGATTTCTTTTCTAGTTTAGCATCTGACTGTCACCCACCTTTACAATACTTTACCTATACGTTTGTTACAGGCTATGCTCAGTATCTATGCACAGACCGTTACAATACTTTATATGTACCTTTGTTATCAGGTCATTACCTAGATGTTTGTCATTGCTGAGTCACATACTATACATGTACATGTCTTAACAAGTTGAGCTACAGTGTCATTGACACTTTCATTATCGTGAAAGATTCGAAATCGGCATATACCACTAAAGGCACCCCAATTCTTAAGTTGTAATTTATGAATTTAATGTAAGTGTGAGGTTACAATGATTTGAGATGCTGTATACCTCATGATGTTTCAGCGATTCTTTGTTATGGAAAGAATTCAAACAGCTTAAACAAAAATCTCTCACCATGGTGTTTGGTAGTCTGTGCCCCCAACAACTGACTCATGTTTTTGATCCAGCAGTATTGCTGATTATCATCTTTCGAAATTAATAATAGATTAAAGTTTTTCTCGTGATTTTTTGTGAACTTATCCTCAGAGAAAATATGATTTTTATGAATCGTCATACTCCAAAAATGTTGATGGCGATCATGAAATTTTGATTTTCAAAATGATGAAAATAAGCCATTTTATCCATGACTTCACCTGTGTTCACATTGATATTCTCCATCCGACACTTCAAAACCATTTTCGTTTTAATACCACTGCCTTGCAATCAACAAAATAAATTCAACAAGCTAGGTTTTATCTCATTAAAGAAATTTTGGAGGTAAAACATTTTTATACCTTTGACACCAAACGTTTTGAAAAAACCCTTGATGGCCTGCTCTTGTTCTATAGGATTGGGCAACAGTTGTTCACGTATGACTTTAGCTAGTGTTTCTACTATGTCACCATCAATTTTGTTTTCGAGTTCAGTCATCGCTGCTTTTATGATGTTTGATATTTCATCATCTTTTTCATTTCTTTTCTTTATTTCTGCCGATGGAATTGTTATGTCCCGATACCAATCGCAATACTTTGCAGTGATTGGTCAATGTCTCATTGATTTTATTTTATGTCACCGGGCGTGCGCATATGTCTACTGTCAGCGATTCTTATGTCCACTATCAAGGAAAGCGTCTCGTTGCCATGAACAACGGTTCATCGCAATGTCTTTTTTCACTTGAAATCAACTGAGACAGATACATTTAACTGAAGTAAAATACCCACAAACGTACCGTTATTACGTACAAAAAGATTAGTTATGTAAACATGGGTAATTATTTATGAAACCGATTAGATTATAAGGTCTCTGTTTATTAATTTATTGTAACTTCATTCAAATCATTTTAAAATTTGTTGTTGTACAGCGAATATTAGAAAGCAGACGTTGTTTTGGTAAGGTGGTACTTTTTATCATGTTTTTGTTCCAATTCAATTTTACTTGTGTAAGAACGGGACATATACGTTATTCTGTTTGTTGACAGGGACGCCTCGGTTGAATATAAATTTCATGCAGGGAACGTGAGACCATGTCCCCTGTCAACAAACAGAATAACTTATAATGTTTTGTTTTCGTTTCCTCTTTCCACTCGTTGTTGTTTTTTCTCATCTCATCACCTCCTCCAAGCTTTGCTTTTATCAACTCATTTTATTTACCGACTGTATACCTTTCAAACCCATCTGACGTGCTTTAGATTTCAATTCTGACACAGTTTTCTCTCTAGTCTCAGCCTTTATGACTCTGATCATTTCTGGTTTAATTCTATACCTCGACGAATTCACGATGCCGAGATTCTTCACATAATTTTTCAACTGAGCTAACTTGCACACTCCTAATAAAAATGACATTTTTTCTAATTATTAAAAAATTGTTTTAAATATAAAAAAACTGTTTATTTCTATATATATAAACATTTCTTTTGTATAAATTTTTAAGTTTTGTTAATTTTTATTTTTTTTCCTAGAAAACGTTTTAAATTTTATGTGAATTTTCATTTTTTCGAACATTCACAATCGATCTGTAAACTTTCATTTTTTTTCTCCTGTCATTTCACATATATGAGAAAATAAAGTTGAACTTTATATTATAAGAAATTAAAAAATTGAACTAAAAAAATTGATTAATTCTAAAAAAATATGTTTGCAAGAAAGATATAATTTAATTTAAATAACATTTAAAAAAAAAAACTTCAAAATTTTTTATAAGAAAAATTTCATGTATATAATAGGATATAAAAGAAATAAATAAAATTAAAAATTAAAAAGATTACGCACAAAAATGGTAATGGAAAAAATCGAATTGAAAAGAAACATTACTTACAAGAAATTTGAAAGTAAATCTTTTGTTTTGAAACCTCATACAATCGAATTGGAAGATGTTGGGGGGTGACAAAGTTTTAGTATAAATAGGAAATTATAACATGGGATTAAAACTGACTGAAGAGATCAAGTAGAGTCATTTTTAGAGTTGGAAAATTCGTCTCTGGAAATCCTGAAAGAAGAAGAGAAAGAAGATTTTGGGGATGTAGACTTCATTCTGATCTATGGCAAAGACAAAATATTTCCGAAAATCTATAAAGGTCTTGTAGATCGACTCTGAACAGAAGCTCTAGAAAATGTACAAACCTAACGAAAATACACATGATCATCGAACTGTTACATAAAAATAAAGCGGGAAGAGTAACAGTTCAACTGCTAATAAAAGATACGACTTTGTATAAAAACTGGGAAAAAACAGAAAAAAATAAATAAATTGTAAAAAAGAAAAAAACCCAAATATGTTAAATTTATTTTTTTTTATTTTGTAAATAAATGTTTTAATATATCAATATTCTTTCTTAGTTTTTATTTTTCACATTTTATTTTTGTAGTTTTTTATTATGTTTTTTAATTTTTTTTCTTTATCTTCTCACGAATTGGATACAAAATCATTCCATTCTCTCCTCTTTCAAAAATTCTCTTGCGAGGATAAATATCACACATTCATTTATGCAAATACATTCAGGTGAGGTCGTGGTAACCTACTTTTCCATACTCTTAGGACGATTTTGTTTGTTTTCTCTATAATACTCCATAATGATATCGAGATATTTATGTTATTTTGAATAATTTTATTTCTTTTTTTATATTAATAATTTTTTTTATTTCTCTTTCACAAGATCTGAGTTGGATATTCTCTATCCAGTAAATAATGCAAAATACGACCTCGATTTTCGGTTGTGGGATGATTCGCCCTCAATCGAAAATGCGAACATTCAAATTCAATGGGGCTCCGTTCTTCTATGTGCAAGACCATCTTCATCCAAATTCTCATCAAGGCGTGCTTGTTGCCCATACTTAATGCCGGCATGAAACGCATGCCGATCGCGTCTTCGTGTTCCGTGTCTTTACAGTCGTGATCGTAGTCCCGTTCAAACTTGCAACCGGAACATCTTTCCCTCAATGCTCTGGGAATGTTTTCTTTTGCGAGATGAGAAACGTTCTGTGAAACACACCTCAGAGAAATTCGTCACGCTCATCTCCTTTTACAATTTTTCATTTCATTTATGAATCTATCCATTTTTTGGTTTATTTATTTTTAAAATATACATATATTTTTTTTAATTCCTATTATATATATGATTTTTTTTTATTTTGACTGATTTTAAATTTCATTTTTTTTTAAGTTGAAAAAAAAATTAGCTGTCGATAATTTTTTCTCTCTCCTTTCTCGGCGATCAACCACCAATTACAATGTTCAGCAATTTGAACGGAACGAAACGGACGAGTGCGCATGATCGTCAGTCCGAGGGATGCCCAGAACGCCATGCATTACAAATTCCTATGGGAAATTTGTATGGAAACGGAGTGTTTTCCACTTCGTCTATTCTTGCTCACTTTGAGGGGGTGACAACAAAGGGAGCGCCTTACAACTCACTATAAAATCTCAGTTCGAATTGCACTGAGCGAAAAGGCAACGATGTGCAGAATAAGCTGGTTTTCGCAAATGTCCAAGGCCAGCGATCTTAGCACTTTTACAAATTCCTATGAGAAATTTGTGTTGAAAAAAATATCGTCTTTTTCTGACCCACTTCGAGTTTAAATTGTTTTTTAATTTCTAAAATAAATTCCCATTGGATTAACCTAATCCTAAATACCAGCTCAGGTGAAAACTGACTAAGTCCGATTTTATCTGTGCCAGAAAATGTATCAAGCTAGTTTCCCATTGCTTTCAAGCTTAAATTTTGGGTGTGCCAGAAATGAATTTTTGCTGTGCTTAAATGCCCAATTTCCCTCTCCTATTGACAATGAAAGTGTCAATGACACTGTAACTTAACTTGTGCGTTGTGTTTGATGAAAAGGATAATGTTCAATGTTTATGAAAGGATTATGAAATAAGACAAGAATTGTGATAATTGGGAATATGTTCATTTCTGTTCCCTGTATGCTATGTTTTTGATAAAAATAATACGAGGTGTACACTGTACTAACGAGCTGAGGGGTGGGTTAACATGACCTCACAATTAATGTATGTGGCCCACACAGTTAACGTATATCAACGAAAGTTACCAAGTTACAGTGAAATTATTCCAGAACGAGTCATCCTATCAAGTTATATTGAAAGCCCTTCATATGTATGGCCTGCAGACTGTGCTAAAAGTTTTCGGGCTTCGGGCCCCTGTAGCCGTCAGTTTCCCAATGGCGTCCAAAGGGGACGTTCTCATCTAGACATTATATGAAGTCAACCTACCAAGTAGACTGTGCTAAAGGCTTTTTGGCTTTGGGCTCGGGCAGCCATCATGGTTGAATGATCGCAATCAAAAGGGGCCATTCTCATCCGGGCATCATCTGGAGTGATCCTACGAAGTTACAATGAAATCCCTTCATAAATATGACCTGTAGACGGTGTTCAAGGTTTTCGGTCTTTGGGCCCCGGAGGCCGTCACAGCTGACCAATCACGACCAAAAGGGGATGCCATCATCTAGGCATTATATGGAGTCAAACTAACAGGTTACAATGAAATCCGTCCATAAATATGACCTATAGACTATGCTAAAGATTTTGGGGTTTTGGGCTCGGGCAGCCATCAAGGCTGAATGATCGCAACCAAAAGGGGACGTTCTCTTCTAGACATTATTTGGAGTCATCCTACCAAGCTACAATGAAATCCCTTCATAAATATAACCTGCAGACTGTGCCAAAGGTTTTCGGGCGTCAGGCTCCTGTAGCCGCCACAGTTACCTAAAGGTGTCCAAAAGGGGCTGTTCTCATCTAGATATTATATGAAGTCAACCTACCAAGTTATAATGAAATCCTTCCATAAATATGACCTATAGACTATGCTAAAGGTTTTGGGCTCGGGCAGCCATCAAGGCTGAATGATCGCAACCAAAAGGGGACGTTCTCATATAGACATTATTTGGAGTCATCCTACCAAGCTACAATGAAATCCCTTCATAATTATGACCTGTAGATTGTTCTGCAGGTTTTCGTGGTTCGGGCCCCTGTAGCTGTCGCAGTTGCCCAATCGTGTCCAAAGGGGACGTTCTCATCTATACATTATATTAAGTCAAACCTACCAAGTTACAATGAAGTCCCTTCATAAATATAACCTGTAGGTTGTGCTAAAGGTATTCGGGCTTCGGGCTCTGGCAGCTATAATGGTTGAATGGGCGCCTAGGCATCATATGGAGTCAACCTAATAAGTTACAATGAAATCCTTCCATAAATACGACCTATAGACTATGCTAAAGGTCTTTGGGCTCGGGCAGCCATGAAGGCTGAATGATCGCGACCAAAAGGGGATGTTCTCATCTAGACATTTTACTTGGAGTCATCCTACCAGGCTACAATGAAATCCCTTCATAATTATGACCTGTAGACTGTTTTAAAGGTTTTCGGACTTCGGGCCCCTGTAGCCGTCACAGTTGCCTAATCGCGTCCAAAAGAGAGGAGATCTCATCTAGACATTATATGAAGTCAACCTACTAAGTTACAATGAAATCCCTTCATAAATATGACCTATAGACTGTGCTAAAGGTTTTCGGGCTTCGGGCTCGGGCAGCCATCATGGTTGAATGATCGCAACTAAAGGGGACAATCTCATCTGGGCATCATCTAGAGTGATCCTACGAAGTTACAATGAAATCCCTTCATAAATATGACCTGTAGACTGTGCTCAAGATGTTCGGGCTTCGGGCACCTGTAGCCATCACAGCTGACCAATCACGACCAAAAGGGGATGTCATCATCTAGGCATTATATGGAGTCAACCTACCAGGTTACAATGAAATCCTTTCATAAATATGACCTTTTGCCTATGCTAAAGGTTTTTGGGCTCGGACACCCATCAAGGCTGAATGATCGCGATCAAAATGGGACGTTCTCATCTAGACATTATTTGGAGTCATCCTACCAAGTTACAATGAAATCCCTTCATAAATATGACCTGTACACTGTGCTAAAGGTTTCGGGCTTCGGGCCCCTGTAGCCGTCACAGTTGCCCAATCACGACCAAAAGGAGACGTTCTCATCTAGACATTATACGAAGTCAACCCACCAAGTTACAATGAAATTCCTCAATAAATATAACCTGGAGACTGTGCTAAAGGTTTTCGGGTTTTGGGCTCGGGCAGCCGTCACAGTTGGCAGATCACGCCCAAACGGGGAAGTCTCATCTGGACATCATAAGGAGTCATCCTACCAAGTTACAATGAAATCCCTCCATATTAAACATGACCCGCAGACTGTGCTAAAAGCTTTTGGGTTTCGGGCTTGGGCAGCCATCACGGTTGACAGATCATGCCCAAAAGGGGACGTTCTCATCTAGGCATTATACAGAGGCATCCTACCGAGTTACAATGAAATCCCTTCATAAATACGACCTGTAGACTGTGCTAATGGTTTTCGAGTTTGGGGCTCGGGCAGCCATACCGGTTGACCGATCGCGACCAAAAGGGGACGTGCTCATCTAGACATGACCCCAAACCTGCATATGACATTTCGTGACGATCAGACAAGAACTGCGGGATGTAGCCCGTGTTAAAGGAAACTGTGAACAGACTCACAGACTCACATCACAGACTCACAGACTCACTGACTAACAGACTTCCGCACGCGTGATGGTAATAGCTTATCTTTACTTTGTTAAGTTAAGCTAAAAAACCAGAGCCGAGATTCAAAAGTCGATACAGTGTTATTAGTTTTCGTCCTAGGTAAACGCCATGACGTTTGGCGAAGTGAAATATGTTACCACAGTCACAGCATAAAGAGCTTTCGCGTCGTCACAGATTGGGAGGAGTTACCGCATCGATGGAGTAGACGCCGTTGGGGTGGGGGAGGTAGGGGGGGCGCTGTTTGAGTGAGGACGTTTTTCACTGACGTTCTATCAATGCAGTGGAAAGGAGACCAGTGGTTACCCCTTCACCTAACATGAAAAGCAGACGACACTTCTAAAAACAATTCTTGAATAACTAATTGTTTTCATTTTTTGTCTCAAAAACATAGGTTATGACCCCTCTTTGGAACGAGCTCGACGAGCTCGTTCCAAAGAGTGGTCCTCATCTATGTTTTGAGACAAAAATGAAAAAGAAATAATGAAAATTAATTGGCGATTTTTGTGAATAGCGCTGGCCGGTTTTGGCCTTTACGTTAGGTAAAGGGTTAAAACCAACAGACATTGTTAAAGCCAGACCAGTGTCACGAACACTGCTTTCGTGTGATTTTCCATAGAATTTCAGAACTATTACGCTGGATGCTGCACAATCTGAACATATAGATTCTTCTAACAAAAAGGACAGACTCGAAAAGTCAAAACAACATCTAAATTATTAATGCCAGTTTGATTAAGTTTTTAGCGCGTTACATTTGTCACTCTGCTATATTCTGAAAAAAATGTCTCGTAGAAACTGTCGCGACGTGAGAAACGTGAGATATTTTAAAACTACCCAACTACTCTTCTACCAATACAAAACAGAGATTCGATAAGATAGCTACCTGAAATGCCAGAACAATGGTTGTCAGCCATGGTGGCGATTCGTCGATCTTGTAACGCAAGCCGGTTATTCGAGCCATTTCCTTTTTGCCAATATTTTGGTATTTACTGCGATATCTGTGAAAGAGAATACATTTACATAAGACGATTTTTGTTGAGTACACTTTGAGGTGTAGAAAAGAATTACATCGTCAACGCCTCTCACACAGCACAGGAACAAATAGTCCATTAAACTATGTATATGTAAGGGTGTGAACTCGAGCAACATATCCACAAACATGTTCACCAACACACGTGCCACTCAGAGAACGTCTATAACTGTAGTACACCTGGGATCACTATTAACCACTCTAAACAAAATAAACAAAAAAAAAAAAGATAAAATATTCATGTAAAGAATGCTTCACCCAACAGAACATAATCATCATAAATCTTATTTACGACCTATTAAATGTTGGAAATTAGCATATTTTGGTATGAATTTTTCAGGATTTTTCAGCTTCGGTGTGCATTTTATACCTTCTGATGCAATGTCGTTGTTGGAGGGTGGGTAGAGGGATGACCCCCCCCCCCAATTATCGCCAAAAATTTCAAAAGTTGGAAATTCAATAATATTAATTTAATTTGCTCTTGATATATTTTTTCGGATATAGCCAAAGTACTTTTCCAGTTTTCTATCAAATTCTCTGACTTTTCCAATCAGCTGACAAAATTTTCCGAAATTTCGACTCGAATCTGTGACCGGTCCAGTTTTTCGAATTCATCAATTTTCCCCGGGGAGTCCCCTGGACCCTCATAATCGAGAGGGAATATCCATTATCAAAGGGGGTTGGGGCCCGGCATGACATGCCTACAATATGTCGTGCTGGAACACTCACCTCCCAGTTAAAAATATAACTGATCACACACCCCCACAATGAAGACCCTCCAACTACATCCCTGATTCCATGTTACACATATGGTTTCAGAATGAACAAAGATGTATACATGGCTCTGAGAATCCCGACTGCGGCAGTGTCGACATAATGTTTTCTGTAATTAGAAAGTGAGGATTCAGGTCAGAAAGTTGGAAAAGCTGAATTATGGAGAAATACATTTTATTACACACCTGTTCTGTGAAATCTCCATCTACTACAACAGAAAACCATGCGAAAAATGAAAATCCGTTCGCACATATATGCCGATCGGAAATCGCTGACGGACTATTTTTAAATCGAGCGAAATTTCACTAGAATTTTCTACAAATTGTGCACCGCATTTACAATTTGAATCGCTAGCAATAGCTAAATATAGTATTACGGGTTCCCTTCGCAAATTTGGTTGGCGATAAAATTCGTTTTTTTGTTAATAGTTCGTTCTCTGAGTTCCGATGTGTTCCATGTGCCCACTGGTATAGAGAACACATTGGAACTCAGGGGACGAGTTTTCGAATGAATTGCTGAGTGTCCTTCTCATAATTGCTTTCACAGGCGTGAAGGCGTGTAATAAACACAGAACGACACTCGCGTGTGGCCTCTTGTTTTATCCGTCCACGCTGAAACACGTGCCATATCGATTAACCCATTCACGCGCATGTGTCGTTCTGTGTATTTACCTACTAAAGATGTCACGTTAAATATCTAAAAAAAAACCTAAGAACTCCTTTGAAAAGTAAGGCTCGCAATAACTTTAGTAATAACGCTTTGGCCAGCCGCTGATTTGTCGGGGTTCTCTGATGGAATTAACTCAGGATAGTGTAACTTATTTACTGGCTTTTGATAAATTTACACTCTATCTCTTTAGGCAAAATATTCGAATATTTAAAATCGCTAAGATGGAGGGATCAGAGGGCGGGGCACTTGCGAGGCGAATGACAAGATTCTAACCACACGTATACAGATATGAAATAAAAGAAGGGGCCGGGTGTTGGTTAAGCGATTGGACCACACAATCGTATATCATCCCTTGAAAGCAATGAGGTGCTTATTGCAATGCTACATTGCAGTTGGCGACTTTATATCCTCAAGGAAGCATACACGTATAGTTTAGTTTAAACATATTTTATTCACATTTAATTTGCAAAAGGGATAGGATGGGAGAACAAGCTCTTATCACTTAGAAACTCTCCTCTCCCAGTACATAAACGTAACATTTAATTAGCGATAGAGCATAGTAATAAAAACATATAAAGCCAATTCTCATATAAATGAGAAAAAACAATAACAATAAGAAAACAAAAGAGAACAAAAAAGAGAAATAATAATAATAATATTAATAATAATAATAATGGATGCCGCACGCGACGTGAACAATTCAAGTTAAGTTCACCGCTTTGACAAATAATGCTTTACTTTCTTCCCGTATGTAGTTGCGAGATAGCTCTGACAAATCGTATTTCAACTCTGACTTCTATCGCTCAAAAAGGGATCGACTTTGGTATGTTTGACATGGGGGTAATATGCCACACATGAAAAAATAAGCAAAAAAAATCGTTTTCCGAAGTTGAAAAAAATTAAAAACTGAAAGAGGTTTCAGGGTATACGCTTAACAGTTCATTTAAGCGGTCGGCAGAAAAAAAAATAATCAATCGACAGAAGAACTGTCTATTTGATAAAATTGTATATACCCCCAGGTATTGTTAATAGGAGACACGTTGATTCTAACACCGTATAAGTTATAATGTGAGGTTGTGGCTGTGTGTTGAAAAGCTCGACACACAGCGGCAACCTCTCGTTGTCATTTGTCAGAATTCCAACTATTCGTCATTTCCATACCCGTGGGCCGCTCTTGACTTTCACTCCAAAAGCGCTGGTTTGCCAAAAGCAGGATTCGGTCATCTGTTCTCTTTTCAAAACGTTCTTTCAGTCAGTATAGCCTACCGACTATCTATCTGTTCCACAAAACACAAGCCACCCAGAGCCTAAAATCAGGGACTTTACTTAGCGATCTCTAATCTCGGTGTCCGCCTCTCGATTTACAATTGCACACCTTCCTCACCAGGCAGACAAAATGATGACCACACTACATAATTTCCAACAAATCTGGAATTCCATTAGCACACGCCCCCTCCCCCCCGCCCCCATCCCAACAGGTTTAAAATTTTCCAACTACAGGTTTTTCAAATGGTAGCGTGATAATTTTTTCTCGGTTGTCAATATTTCTGCCTACTCTTCCATAAATTGTGACAAGGCAAAAAACACACATTTACCTTCAAGTGAAAGATAATATGGAGCACGTCCATAGAATAATAATAATAAAAATGCTTGGGCCTTTCGCTGATTTGCCACGAGGTAAGCTAAAATCAGTCCCGTCCCCCTGGATACTCCTTCCCCTAATCTGCCCCCAATCTCCCAGCATTCTGATACAAACGGTTTTATAATTTCCCCAACGGGCGCTTTCTCAATACCCCCAAATATTATTTTGACCCTTTCCCTCATGACATCTCTCATGCACTTGTCTATCAGTTTTCGTCCCATTCTTTCAAGAGTTTTATTCCACTAGGCAAGTATTGGGCCATTCTAAAATGAAATGTTCCAAGGTCTCCGTTACTCCTAATCTGCATATTTGGCACCCGCTTTCCTCACCTTTCCCGATGTTCTCCCTCAACTCCAGTGTGACTTTGACCTCACTTTCAACAACAATGCCCCCCCCCCCCATCCTCACCCCTCAAAAAGAAGGTCCATTCAGGTACTTCCCCAAAACTGGTGCGTCTTTCATGCATAGCCCGTCCAACGAGCTTGGAATCTTAACTCCAGCTCACCAGTTTCTATTGCAATCCTCGAGCAACTTTCCCCTTATGTTTAAAATGAAGAGCTAGAATTGGGAATAAAGCAGGGGAGCTGCTCCCCTGCTTTATTCCCAATTCTATCTCTTCAGTTTCAACGGAATAATTCCTCTTTAGGTCTCTAACCTGCCTTATCCACCTTGTCTGGATCTTAGAACCATATACATAGTGGAACGCAACTTTACGCCATTGGTGTGTGGAAGGTTTACCATTTAATTCAGCTAGCATAATTTCTCCATATCTGTTTTATATTTAGCAGGCATTCACCCAAGTTACCTCCTGATCGATTTAATATAAATACGAAGTCTTTAAGTAGTGTTACTTGCACTCCAGACTAAACCCCAAATATGGGCTTCAGCACTCACCCAGTTAAGATGCAGAATTCCATTTGTATACAACCCCTTATGTAAATTAGCCAACTGAGGCTCGCGATAGTCACCAATTCAAATTACAAATCAAAATTTGGGTTGATTTCTACTACTTTTTAATCAATATTTGGGGGACTTTCGCAACCTTTCAGTCTAAAAACCCCACATTTTGGCCAAATTTTAGACATGTTTGGAAAAAATTCACAAGCGAGCTGTCTGAAATTTCCAGCGTTTTGCAATTTAGGGTTTCTAGTTTCCAGCTATTGTTAATTTGACGAATGCTGGCAGCGGGGGATGGGGGCAACGACAACGTGGCAACGTCCGTACATAAAACTTCACGAAAAAGAAATCACAGTTTCAACTCTATGGTTTACCTTTAGATGGGACCTCAGTACTGCATACATTTTCATTGCCTGCTCCTTTTTCTAACGTAGTGGTAATATGCGCACGGGTGCTTCTCAGTCCGGGTCGGGAGCATACCCCCTCCGTCGGGGAGTGTCCCCCACCCCCCGTCCTGAAAATCGGTCAAATTCATCGGGGAGATAAAATATATAATTATGCAAACACCACGAGATAGAGATAATACCACGAAGACCCAATACACGTGTACAATAGGAATAACCCGAGGGGCATATAATCACTGAGGCATAGTCAGATACAATTACATCGCGACAGCTCATTTTCAGTCCGTTCCAGAAAGTTACTACAATCATCATTGGTCAAAACACATCTAGTCTCTGTTGTGGTTTATATCGCATTTATTATATGCTAAACGATAGATTATCGAAGAAATTGCGGGAAGATAGAAATCGTATCCCCCACTGTGAAGATATAGAAAATTTCACTTTCACAGTATCAATCAAAATTGCGGCTTTTAAAGTATCACTTCAAGGTAAATACGAGCCAAATTATCACTGGAAATGATCATTTTGTTCTAGAAATGTATAATGAAAAGAAAATCTAGTTTTTTGAGTGGATACCGATCATTTCCAGCAATAATTTCAACACGTATTCACATTGAATTGATGCATGAAAACCTCTAGTCCAAACATGGCCTGAAAGTCCGTAATATAAGTTTTTGGTTTGGTACGTCCTTTCACAGGACGTACCAAACCAAAAACTTATATTACGGACTTTCAGGCCATATTTGGACTAGAAATCCGCCTGCTGACTCGGATTGCAAGACGCTATCTGTTCCGTTTATCGATCAAATCACTTCCGCGTAGCAATGATTCAATGCGCTGTTTATTTCCATGCATCAATTCTAGGTTGAAATGAGTGGAATTATCAGATTCATATAAAAAGCGTACAATAAAAAAAAAATCTAGTGTTTTTAGTGGATATCGAAAATTATCTCACTTGTGACAGAGACAAATGGTTATTTTCGCTTGCGCAAGCGCCCGCGAAAAATAAACATTTGTCTCGGGCACTCATGAGATAATTTTCGGTATTCATTCAAAAACACTAGATATCCTCTATTTATTAAATTTTTGGACGCGATCTGAGAAAAGGGACCTTAGGGGTCAAAAAATCAAATTGGAGTGAATTTAACATCTCGCATTATAATGTAAATCTATGTGCGTCGACAATGGGGGTTGGGGTGGAGTGGGGGGGGGGGGGGGTGTATTTGTGAGAAAGTTGTTTACTAAACCGTCTCCAGTGACCGATATCAAAACTCAATGAAATTTACCGAATACTTTTACCAATGACTAGCACAGAAGCAAAACGTAAATTAAAGAGGGTGGGCTACACAGTTTGGAATGTTCAAGGGCTGATTCAAAAAATTCATGACCCCAATTTTGTGCGGCTTATTAACCGATAGGAATTTATCACACCGACAGAAACCTGGCATCAAGATGAAACGGATATTGACACACCGGGCTATAAGTGTGTTGACTTGTGTCGAGTTGATGAACGGCACAGAAGAGCGGGGTTTAAAGGTACAAAGTACAATGCAAACAATAAACGGGGAGGTATTGGGTTTTATTTTGTCAATCAATATCATGCTTTTCTTAAACGAGTTTGTAAGGTACATGACCTTGCCATTTGGATAGAATTCGTTGGTGCAATGTTTAACACGTCTTGTCAAATTATATTTGTGTCAGTGTACATTCCACCAAGTAACTCAAGTTATTGGAAAACAAATACCCGAGCTCATCCATCTTTGAAAAAATAGGAAAAGAGATACTAAATTGTCGTGCGACGGATATGATTATTCTTGGTGGAGATTTCAACTCCCGAACTGGGGGAAGGCCGGATTATGTTACAAATGACAATGACAAATATATACCACTATCAGATAGTTATACAAGAGATTTATCTAATGACAGACAAACTCTAGACAAAACAATAAATGTGTTTGGACAACAACTTCTGTCGTTACGGAGGGCAGCGAAACTTAGAACTTTTAGTGGGCGTTGTCCGGGGACGGCTCGGGAAACTTCACAAGTTATCAGTATAATGGAGCGAGTATAGTGGATTACGTCGTGATATCTGATCGATATCTCTCGGAAGTAAAATATTTTTGTGTTAAATCTCCAAATGAGTATTCGGACCATAGTCAGTTAGCGTTACACATTGAATTTAAAATGACAGATAGGGACAAAAAGACTACATTATACACTTATACGAATCCGAAATTTACTTTGAAATGGACAAGGGACAGCGAACATAAAGCAATAGAATCACTAAACAGTCCTGAAATACGGTCTAAAATTCAAAACTTCAAGATGAAGACTTACTCAGTTACCAGGGATGGCACAGAAGATGCAGTCCATGACTTAACAGGTATAATAAATTAAGTTAATAAGACAGCTTGTAGGTTGATACCAAATTGTAAAAGTGAACAAAAACCTAAGCGCAAGTGGTTTGACTCAACTTGTAAATTCCTTAAACAAAATATGAGCACAATTGTTAATGCTATGAAAAAAAGACCTAGTGACAAGTCTATGTTAACAATTTTTTTCACCGCAAAGAAGGCGTACAAAAAAGAAACAAAACGGAAATCCAGACTGTTTTACAAAAACATGTGCAATCAGCTCGACGCATAAGAATCCTCGGACCCCAAGTCTTACCGGAAAATAGTAAACCGTCTTAGATCAAAAGAAGCGCCTTCAAATAAGCTTGACCCCGACACAACGGTCAATTTCTTCAAAAAATTGTTTTGTAATGAGGTTACAACTGAGAAAAATTATTTTACAATAACAAACATTAATTTGAAAGACCCTTTAAATAATGGAAATATAACCGCAAAAGAGATAAATACTGTTCTCCGGCAACTGAAAAACAAAAAGACTCCTGGGGCAGATCAGGTGTCAAATGAAATGCTGAAGATTCTGGTACCTTTCATGATTGACGATATTGTTAAATTGTTCAACCAAATCTTAGACTCACACCATTATCCCCTTAACTGGAATGAATCTACTATCACTACAATCTATAAAAATGAAGACCGATATAATCCTGACAATTACAGGGCCATCGCCCTGAGTTGTACATTGGGGAAGCTGTTCAACAAAATTATAAACCGCAGAATTAATGATTTTTTAGAAGATAATAACTTAATTAGTGAAAATCAATTTGGATTTCGAGAAAAACGTAATACGATGGACAGTGTGTTTGTTCTCAGGTCTGCAATCAACGTTTGTGGACTTTAAGAAAGGGTTCGGCACTGTGGATCGATCAATACGTTTGAAAAAATAAAAAGAATCGGAGTCACGGGACCTGTTTCACAAATAATAGAATCGCTCTATCGATCAAGTCACTACTGCATAAAAAACAAATCGGGGTACTGGACCACCCCTGTTGTCGACAATTGGCGCGAGGCAGGGATGTACCATTTCGCCGACTTTGTTTAAGATATTTATAGATGACATCAGTGGGGTTTTTGATAAAGACTGTGATCCAATAAACTTGAACAACCGTAAATTGAATCACTTACTATTTGCGGATGACTTAGTGCTGACCTCAGACTCACAAAGGGGACTACGGAACTGTCTGAACAGACTAGAAGCGTATAGGAAGCAAAACAACTTGTTAATGAACATAGACAAGACGAAATATATGATTTTTAGAGCCAGAAAAATAAGGAATATCCCGAAATGTTCAGTAGGTGGTAAAGAACTGAATGTACCTCAAAATACACATACCTAGGGTTAACCCTTTCGGAAAATGGCGCCCTGAAACATGCACAGTCTGAACTTAGCCTTAAGGGGCTCAAGGCTCTGTACAGTTTACACAGCTCGTTCAAAAAGAAATGCACACCCCCGTGATTGTCTTTTCTAAGCTGTTTGATAAACTAATTAAACCTATATTATTATACGGCAGTGAAATATGGTCGACAGAGCTGAATATGAGGAACAGAGATACTGCACCAAGTGAAAGGCCTCATATCAAGTTCTGCAAACTGATCTTAAATGTGGATAAACATTCCTCCAACCATGCGGTACGCGCGGAGCTAGGTCGGTATCCAATAACATTAGATGCTTTAGTACGATTCGCAAATTATACTGGTAAATTGCTCACTACTTCCCCGGGTACCATTATTGTAGGGTCTTTTTTATTGGGATTTCTGGGATAACCATCAATGAAAAAGAATATATAACGTCAGATATTTCTTTACATGCACTGGTCAAACTACTGATGTTGATTTGAATACAGGTATAAAGACAAAACTCACAAAATGTCCCTTAGGGATCTGTGTCTTGTACCCGCAGGGTTAAAGCAACATATGATATGGTTCTATACATTTTGGCAGTGTAACAATTATGGCAATATTATAACGTCAAGATAAGAGCAGCCATCCCAAGCCTAGGGACGGCCAGCACACTTGTTCACACGGCCGATTAAGGCAACGTGAACAAGTGAGGCGAATTCTAGAACTGAACCAACACAAATTTGTTGTTGCCTAATTAAATTACTCATGTCAGCTTGCCTTGGAACCGAGTCCACATTTTGGACATAAACATAAGAATTAAAACAGGTTGCCTTGTTTTCAAGCAAGTGAAGGAAATAGGGCCAAAGGTTCCAAACAAGACTAGTTGAGTTTTTTGTACAGCAGTAAGCTCTTTGCGCCGATGTATTCAGATTGTTTCTAAGCAGAGGAAGGAAGAAGAGCCGTATCAGGCTCCCCTTGCTCCGTCAGCCTGAGAAACAATACTAAAATACAATTATGTGAATGGCAATTCCAAACGGTGAAGTCCACGTAAAAGTGACCATAAACACCAATAAATAACTTTGGCTATACTGGCAAGTTCGTTTCCAAGCAAATAAAGGAAATGGAGTCTTAGCTCCATTCGCTTCATTTGCTTGTGAAACAAGACGAGAACATATATTTCTACTGCAGCAAGCTCCTTGAGTTACACAGTGTCTCAAGCTCCCCGAGCTCTATATTGTGACAAGCTCCATGAGCTACAATTTATTATTTGGTTACGGCCACATGCGAATTGGACTCTAACCTTTAGGCAAAATAAGTAAACCAGTTTGTTTATATAAAAATAAATACCTGAGGCCATTTTTTGCAAGAAACACTCTGAACTAAATGTTTTGTTTTGGCAAATCTTAGGATAGAACTTCAGTAGCTCTTCCTCAGATTTGCCTCCTTCGCACAATACTGCAAGAACATATACAGTTTTTATTTTTACAGCTTCTAAAGAAATAAAGGACAAGTCAAGGCTCCCATTACCTCATTTGCCTGTTAGACAACTTTAAACATTTTGGCAAGCTCCTTGTCTAATATCAAAAGATTCCTATCAAATTATGATTCTGTATCCACATTTCTGAATATCAACAGTGCCTCGTTTTTCCCGCGAGTAAATAATTATAATTCTTGCCAATTAATACTTTAATATGACCTCCAAGAGCCAACTCACTTTGCCCTGTGTTATTCTAAAATATAACACCATGGCCTAGCACATGCTTATGTTTCACAAAAGTTCACCAGAGCTCCATTCATCTGGGAATCAACAGCTCTTGCGAACTTCTGTGGAACATATAAATGATTAATAAACACTTGCATAAAGCTGCTAATAATTTGAGTTTAAAACAACGTATATGTCATAACTCTCAAGATTTGCATTTCGATAATTAAAATAAATACACAGACACATACTCCGTGGCATTCACGAATTTTAACTGGTGAATGTTCACAAGTAGGTATTTTCACTTCTCAAATTACTTACAATTATATACACATTATTGACGAAATAATTTTTCCAACTAACTCTTCCATAGCCCAAAATGTATTGTTTATCCATTGAAACTTGCCAAACATTCAAAGAATGTTTAGCCAGTTCCAACAGAATATATGTGTGTGCATGCCAAGCGCCTATTGACTTAGGGTTCTAAAATGAAATACAAATAAATTACTGAACAACTAGACTCACCTTCAATGAAAAAGAATATATAACGTCAGATATTTATTTACATGCACTGGTCAAACTACTGATGGTGATTTGACCGATGAATGATGAATGAAAGTTTTTAGCGCGCCGAAGGCGCGCAGGGACGATGTGGGATTTACAAATCCCTTGCGACCCGGTTAACCTTATTTTATTTCCCTTGGATCACACAGGCCTAGCTTTCCTATTGCCCGAAATGGAGTTCTGAGGGGGGTATGCACGCGGTTAGAATACCCGACAGTTTACGTTGGAGTGTTAGATGGTCAATACTCAATCCCTCAACGCCTTTGAAACTATTAGAGAGTGGGCTCTATTCGGTTCCAGTTCGGCGATGGTAGAGGTTTGAGTCCCACCATGGTGGCGAGCCAGAATGTAATGTTGTGCGATGGCAAGTTTAAGGGAAGATGAGAAAAGAAAACCAAACAGCAACGCCGGTTTGGTAGCGGCCCCGGTATATGACCATAGCGGTTACAAAAAAGACGTGGAGAAAGCTCCAACAGTTTAGTTTTGAAAAACCGGGAGTCATCCATCAAGCCTTCTGGGAGATAGGATGCCGTAGGTGATTGAGGATCTGGTTATCCTTCGGGAATTCCAAATGACCTCCTCCACCCCACCCCCCCCCCCCAAAAAAGAAAAAAAAAACAAAAAACACTCTCTCACTGACACACACCCTCAAGCCCTCAAAAGGGCTGTTAAATCTTTATTCAAATGTGTATTTATATAAAATGTACACTCGTCCCCAGCCAGACAAGCTTGTTTCAATCCTTGCCTAGTGTTTGGTGGTTTCTTGTATATGTTGCAGAGAGGTAGGTTGCACCAATTCCTCCTACGCTTTGTCTACCATTTCCATGCGTCTTCTTGATAAGAGTGTTGCAAGAAAATTTGAGAATGTTCAATTAGAAAAGTTATCGGTGGAGAGAAAGATAGGTATCCGCTATTGTATATTGCGCCTGCTGTGTGATTGTTGCTATGGATGGGGTAACGGGTGTGTTTCTTCGGAGCCCACTCCCCACACGCAGAGTTGCGAGGCAATCCTCACAGACTCAATCCTAAAGATCTCAATGAGTCGCGAGGCAATCCTCACTGACTCCACGCAGTTTAATTCTATTGAGTAATTTTAATTTACTGTGGATTATTTTGTTTTTCTGTTTAGGGTTCGGTGTTCGTTCAGCTTCACCATTGATTCACTATCCTGGAGTATGTGGAGGGTTTTGTTATATAGATCTTATTAAACGCATTTCAATCGCGCTTCAGCAGAGTTGCGAGGCAGTCCTCACAGACTCTATCCTAAAGTTCCCAATGAGCAGCGAGGCAATCCTCACTGACTCCACGCGATTTAGTTATATTGTATAATTTTTATTTTATTTTATTTTATTTTATTTTTTTTATTTTCTGGAAACTTATTTTGTTTTTCTTTTAAGGGATCGGTGTTCGTTCAGCTCAACCATTAATTCACTATCTTGGAGTCTATTGAGGGTTTTGTTTTGTAGGTCTTTTAATCGTGTATCAATAGTTTCTATTTTTGCTAGCTCGTGAAGTTCCTTTATCGGTGTCCATTTCGGTTTGCATAGTGCCACTCACAGGGCATAATTTTGAACCCTCTGTAGCTTCTGAATGTTGGTTTTGCTTAGGTCGCTTGTTATTATGGCACCGTATTCTAGTACCGGACGTATAAATGTTTTGTAGAGCTTGAGAAGCACATCTTTGTTTGCTCCCCAATTTCTATCTCTGATCATCTTCAGAAAATTGATACGTTTAGTAGCTCTAACCGTAATGGAATTTACGTGACTGTTTAGACTGAGATTGCTATCTAGGATAAATCCCAAAAATTTGGCCTCTTTGTTTGCTTCTAGTTTGTGATCGTATAACTGGAGATCGATAATCGGGACTGGTTTTTTCCTTTGCTTTTTGAAGAACGTAACTTTTTGAGTTTTGGCGGCATTGAGTTTGATGCGCCACAGGGCACACCAGCTCTCAAGATCGCGAATGGTATCCTGTAGACGATTTTTAATTATGTTTCTGGACTTGCTGGCTGTCCAAATGCCTTTGTCGTCTGAGAACTGCGATAGTTCAACAAAGTTTTTCCCTACTTTTTCTACATCATTCACATATATTATGAAAAGAAGCGGACTTAGAACCGACCCTTGTGGTGTTCCCGCTTCGAGTATTACTTCCTCTGACACCTCGCGATTAACCCTCACCTTGATTTTTCGGTCAGTTAGAAATGATGACATGATCCTTAGAATTTTAGTGGGTAATCCCATTTTCGCTAGTTTATATCTCACACCATTGTACCATACCGAGTCGAACGCTTTTTCTACATCCAAGAAAAGCGCGGTTCCGATTTCGTTTTGAATAAATGCTGTTTTCATATAATCGACCAGTCTATATACGTGTTCGATTCCCTCTTTCTGACTCCTATACGCTCTTTGCCATTTGTTGAAAAAGTTGATTGATTCGAGATAGCTGCGAAGTCTCGTAGTCAGAATCCGCTCAAATACTTTCCCAACACAGCTAAGCAAGCTGATTGGGCGGTAGTTAGAAGGGTTGGTAAGGTCTTTGTCGGGTTTAGGCATCATGACTCCTGTGGCCACTTTCCAGCATTTTGAGAAGTACCCACAGG
The DNA here is from genome assembly GCA_031216915.1 of Pictodentalium vernedei. NCBI lineage: Eukaryota > Metazoa > Mollusca > Scaphopoda > Dentaliida > Dentaliidae > Pictodentalium > Pictodentalium vernedei. Next base: position 169,072,042 of record CM062294.1, read on the forward strand.
AGAGACAGCAGTTTAGGAGTTTGGTAAGTCTGCAGTAGAAGATGTTGGGGCACTGTTTCATTACTTTGTAAGAGACTTCGTCTTCTCCTGGGGACGAAGATGACCTGCATTTTCTGATTATACCCATGACCTCTTCTACGCTTATTGGTTCGGTTAATTCATGGTCGTCCCCGTCTTCATGCCTTTGGTCGAAGTTCGGTTCATTGAAAATTGAGTTGTTATCTTGGACAAATTTATTTACTTTTACCTTAAAATCGTTGTCATATCTGTTCCCTTCTTGTGGACGATGCGCCTTCTTTAGAAGTTCGGCAAAAGCACTGGCCTTTGCCTTGTCGTCTATGGCCATAGTTCCGTCGCTAGTCTTCAGCGCATTATTATTGGCAATTTTGCTCTTTTGGCCAGTAAGAGTTTTAAATGTATCCCAGAACCTCTTAGGTTCTCTCAGCCCATTTAGGTTTTCGGTTGCTTTCTCCCATCTCACGCGATTGTCGTTAGATATGGCCTTTTTTACTTCCCCATGTAGGCGATTATACGCGGTTTTAAGTTCTGCTCTTTTCCTTTGATCATTCTCTGATTGGTAAGCCCGGAAGGCTTTTCTTTTTTGTTTGATTATTTGAAGAGTTGTTTGGGTTATTCTGTTTATCCGCGTCTTTACTGTTTGCTTGGGACAAATTTCATCTAGTGTACTGTTGATAACCTCGTTGAGGTGGGTGCAGGCTTTTTCTAGTTCATGAGCATTTGAGGGGTCATTTGCCTTTATTTTTACTTCGATAATGTTTCTGAAGAGGTTCCAGTCAATATTTGATAGGTTCCTCCTATTCACGGGAGGATACCTTGCGGGACCAGTATTACATTTCAGAGTGGCGTGAACCGGCAGGTGATCACTGCCTAGATCATCATCTCCTACAAATATGTCTTGCATTTGGCTGGTTAGTGATTTGCTGGTGATAATCAAGTCTAGGATATCTGATTGATGGAGTGGGTTGTTGCTTATGTATGTTACGTCTTGATCGTTATTTACCACGAATAGATCGAGTTCTTCAATGATGTGGAAAAGGGCCGAATGGAATGGTTTAACGCGCCGAAGGCGCGCAGGGACGGTATGGGAAACAAGCCCCTTTCGACCCTCATTGACTGTAAATGACTAATTTCCACATGTCTACTCGTGTTGAAGGAGGAACAGGTTCAGGTACTCGGCAGTTGTCACCGGTTGCGGCGTGATGGTCTCTTTGACTGATGTCGGTTGAACCCTCGGGTGAGGACCAGTGTGAGAGGTTGGGTCCTCTCACAAAGGTACTACCTCTCCCCGAGGGTGCAGTCGATCTGGATTTTCGGGCAAGTATAGTCTGCCACTTCGGAGATGATTTTAAGTGATGGCCATCACTGGCAAGTATAATCTGCCTCAGGCTGTCTCTGTTTGATAGGATGTTTATGAAGGAAACAACAACGACCCCTTTCGGGGACCACCAAGAAGAAGACCCGCACTTCCCTGGTTCGGGGGCAGGCCTGCATTGTAATCCTATTGGGTTGGGACAAAAAAATGCGCATTGCGCTTACAAAAAGGGGCAGAGGCGGGACGCAGAACCAACGCTCGCCTCCCTTAAAGTGGTCGACCACTTTTAGGGAGGGAGCGGAGGATGCTCAGGAACCGTGGGGGTGACTGTTTCCATAACGGTTAGACTGTCTGTAGCGGTTATTGGGGTGCTGGTCAAAAAGCATCTTCTGTGTACCTGCTTAAAAGAAGAAGGCAGAATTAGTTCTCATTAGAATAAGAGTGAAAAGTAGCACATTATGTTTTAATTATGATCACAGTTAAGCTGCTGATCAGCCTGTTAGATCACCTTCATAGGGTGATAGTGAGTTTGTAGCGGGAGGGTAACATGTTTAGACACTAAACCACACCCGAGGGTGTTTCTGTTAGCCCTTCGCTGGTTTCGACCATATTCAGATTAAATTGAGTTTATTTAGGGTCACGAGTTTGTGCAGGGTAGTTTGGTTCCGCGCATTGTAGCATGCCTGGAGCAGGACATGTCGTACTGTGGGGTCGCAGTAGGTTTGCTTGACAGTGGCTTGGCCTACCTACCCTTTCCCTATGTAGATTTGCTGAGATTGTGTGATGGAGTGGGTTGTTGCTTATGTATGTTACGTCTTGATCGTTATTTACCACGAATAGATCGAGTTCTTCAATGATGTGGAAAAGGGCCGAAAGAAATGATTTCGCGCGCCGAAGGCGCGCAGGGACGGTATGGGGAACAAGCCCCTTTCGACCCTCTGTAGCTGTTTATGATGGCTGTCACATGTCTAGGCGTGTTGAAGGAGGAAAAGGATACGGTACTCAGCAGGTGTCTTCAGTTGTGGGTAGGCGGTTTCGTTGACTGATGTCGGTTGGACCCTCGGGTGAGGACCAGTGTGGGAGGTTGGGTCCTCTCGCAAAGGTACTACCTCTCCCCGAGGGTGCAGTCGATCTGGATTTTCGGGCAAGTATAGTCTGCCGCTTCGAGGATGATATTGAGTGATGGCCATCACTGGCAAGTATAATCTGCCTCAGGCTGTCTCTGTTATAGTTGGACTCTTTGAAGTAAAACAACAACGACCCCTTTCGGGGACCACCAAGAAGAAGACCCGAACTTCCCTGGTTCGGGGGCAGGCCTGCATTGTAATCCTATTGGGTTGGGACAAAAGGATGCGCAATGCGCTTACAAAAAGGGGCAGAGGCGGGACGCAGGACCAACGCTCGCCTCCCTTAAAGTGGTTGACCACTTTTAGGGATGGAGCGGAGGATGTTGAGGAAAAGGGCCAGTGCAAGTCTTCTGCTTATATACTCTTTTCGGGAGGTGAGCTGAGTTGTCAAGTAAACAAACCTCTACCAGGGGTTACTCATGTTTTTACAATGTAAGAACACAAAGACATCTATTATTTACCTATGCTGAGTAGCGCTACAACAATACAGCATGATTAAGCCTTACATATTTTCTTTTGATAAGCCAGTGTCAGTGTACCAAGCTCCAAATCGCCCATTGTGCTATGCCAAGAATAATAGCATAACTCAACAGGATAATCTGTCATGATAAGCTGTCACCTGCTTACCAGCTTGTAGACTGCTAAATTTGATTCATTTACTTTATACTGTTGTATGTTTGTTTAGGACTTTTTATTGGAACATAATTTTACTTTAATTAAATAATATGACTAAAATATAACTTTATATTTCTTAATATTTTTACGACTAAAAATATTACTCTATGACACCATTCTAAAAGATGTTTTTGTAGAAGCTTAGAAATGTAAACTCCCTGACTCAATAAGTGAAAAACTTAAAGGACTTGGATTTAACAGGTTGAATGAAACTGAAATTTCCAAAAGTAAAATTAATCTTCTAAAGTCCAAACTTGAATCGGACCATATTAAATTATTTAAAGAAGATATACACAATGATAATAAGAGAACAGGAAAAAAACAAACTTAGGACTTATCGACTATTCAAAGTAGATTACCAAATGGAACACGATCTCATTCACACTTCTTCCATTGAAGAAGGAAACAATTTTACGCGATTACGCATCAGCAATCATAAACTGTGGATCGAACGTGGAAGGCATTTATCGAACAGAGAAGATGCGAAGCTTGTACAACGGGGGAGGTGGAATCGGAATGGCATTTCGTAATGGAATGTCCGCTTTATTTACCATTGAGAGAAAAATTATTTTGCGCAATTTCTGACGAAAAAAATGACTTTCCTCTAATGGATACAATGGACAAATTTCAAGTAATAATGACTAATGATAATCCAGTGTTGTGCACTGTTATTTGTAACATGGTCCAGCTCTTCCTTCACAAGAGGGACTTATCTGTAATATGATTTATGTATGTCATATGAATTAGTGTGTTTTGTGATTCTGTTTATGTTGATTCTGTGTGTAGCAATCTGCCTTTATTCTGGTGTATTTGCTGAATAAATCTCATCTTATCTTATCTCAGATCACTGGAAAACAAACTTTTCAACAAAGTTTATTTCAGGATCATCTGACAATTACAAAACGGGGAGAGTGTATTATCACTAAATCACCCACAGAGTGGAGATTCCACTCAGCAATAATTGCGAATTTGTTTCAAAGCATAACAATCACAAGCAAAGTTTCAGCCAATGGACCTCCGGGCTGAACCCGGAGGTCCATTGGCTGCAACATTGCTTGCGTTTTCTGTAGATATGTACAGAATTTGAAAGTGATACTTTGGGTGTTAACTCCACTCCGCGGGTGATTTTGTTACAGTCCACTCTCCACGTATTGTAGAAATGGGTCAAAATGAGGTGTAAAGAGAGGTGTGAAAGAACCCAACAAGTTACATTAACCGTTTGACGTTTCAGCGTAATGCCCGTTTTGGGTCATGATACGAAAGATCATCCCGTTCATCCGAGTGAGTTGGTGACAGGGTCCGTGGGTGGGGAGGAGGGGAGGGGAGGCGGGGGGGGGGGGGGGGGGCTCTGTGTAAAATACCACCATGCTTTTCAGCCAAAATATCCCCTTCCTGGAATGGAATCATTAAATTATGAAAGAGGAAAGCAAATTTATAACAGCTCACAGGCGACCGCGCAAGGGCTATAGCTGCACGCATATTGTACAATATTATCATCCGTGATGACTCACGGGGATCCACTACCTGTTCCAATGGATGACCATGTGTTATGAGGAATAAAACCGTGTCCCTACAGGTCGCGATGTTTAAAAAAGAAAAAAAAAGAATTTTAGTTGTAAAAATACTGTAGGGGGAGGTGGGGGCGTGGGTGGGGGGTCTCAATGTATGTTAGACAAGATCTCAAAGTCTGCCCTAATTCAATTTGCTCAGCGAGTGAATCCCCATGGATACCATAATTCCACAAATTGGGCGAACGAGCATCTCTTTCGCCTATTTTTCCCCAAAGAAATTGAAATTCACCGTTTTTCCGTTCTCCCGCTAGACAAGAGCTTCGCGATTTCTGCTCAGTTAACATTTGATAATTCTTTCGAAACTAGGATCTACCTATAAAAGGATAGCTGCTATGGCAAATGGAAGCTGCATGTGATGTAACACATTTATATATTGGAATAAGCTAACAGAGAGCTTTCAAACAGTGCATTATACATAAAAAGAATTTTATGAAACAATATGGAGCCTTATACTAAGTTATAGGGAGCACGGTGGCTCAGTAGGTAAAGATGCAGTCTGCAAGCCGAAAGATTCTCGGTTCGAATCCCATCTGCGGCAACCGTGTTCTGTGTGTGTCCTTATAGGTAAGACACTTAATCTCAATCGCCCACGTGGGGGAACGGTGTCGTTGTGTACTAAGGCGTCCTGCACATCGATAGTGCACTTGTCTTCAACCAATGCTAACCCTGCTTGTGTGGAGGTAGTACGTTAGGGAGGCTGCTCGGTGGTTCTCTCCGGGTACTCCGACTCCCTCCATTCGTAAAACTGTCCTACACGAGGTGACCCTGGCAGTCGAAAGTGTCGTTAACCCCCCCCCCCCCCCAAAAAAAAAATAAATACTAAGTTATAGGTTAGTCATCTCCGTATTTTGCACTAACACAGCTGAACACGCCAGTCTTCTTTTGCCTTTCTGTTTAGTAAAATTCAAAATGGAATTGCTGGAAATGAGTTACGGGAAAAAAGTTTAGGCTACCTTTTTAGGTATCGGTAGCGTTAATTCAAATTTGTTCAGGCCTGCGAACACCTAATTCGACTGATCAGTTGTAAACATTTTAAATGACAATTCGTCGCCTGAGTGCTAGAATGTTCTATGTCCCATAGGGGACATAGAACATTCTAGCACTCAGGCGCCGAATTGTTGTCTTGTTTGGAATTTTTGGGCCGCTTGATGGTGTTTTGGCGACCCCCCCCCCCCCCCAGAGACGATGGAAGTCTGTGGGGCGTGGGGGGTGGGGTGGGGACATTGCACCAAACTGATCAATTTCATTCTCTCTTGAAACCAGCTATTTATATGCTTCAATCGATTACTCGTGAAAGTCTTCCTGAAAGTAACCTCATTTTCAGAAGTTTCAATCCTTACCAGGAGAGGCTATCAAATACAGTATACAGGCTCTAGATGTAATCAAGGAAATCATTGATTATGGTTTATTTAACTGATGAAAATATGTGTTTTAGCGAAACGTTCAGCTCCACCTGAGGTCTATCTCGTGTACCACAAACTTTCAAATGGCAGAACTTGGGACACCATAGTTGAAAACTCGTCTATAATGCTTGTACATTCGACGCCGGCATGACCAGAATACGCAACAAATATTTAAATACATACTTGCTTTCTAACCAAATATGTATCTGCAACAGGACGGAGGGCAGTAGCGTAGAAAAGTGGGGAACGCATGCTCACCCTCTAAAAAAAATCCCCATGCTCCTCCCCTTAAAAGTTTGAATTCTACGATCAGCATGGGATGTCAACTAACGAAATTATTGATGACATAGCAGGCTTGATGAAAATTTACGTTCTTTGTAGCCTAAACATATCTTTTAATAGTACCATTTGGGGTTTGATTTTTAAAAGTCTCTCAGGGGAGGGGGGGGGGGGACCACCCCAGATAATTTTTTTTTAAAATACCTCCTTCACGTCCACGCCAACACACGAGGAAAACCACCTCCATATCTTTCCCCAACTCAAGATTTACATCTTCAGGATTTACGCCTGCGGCCTAAAATACTTGCCACCCCCGCCCCACACACACACAAAAAAAGATCCCAGTGGCCTCCTATACGATGTATACCTAGCTATGAGCCGAGTGTTATTGTGTGAAATTTAACCTTTTGTAGGAGTGTAAAAATGAGTTATTGTTGCGAAGTGCGCCCACAGGGATTAATCAAGATCGGATCAAGCTCGGAGAGAGAGCTATAGCTCTTCTGTGTTTTATCCGCCCGACTCCTATAGAGGTGTTACTATTATAGCCATAGAATATTGAATAGACCATTTTTATTCGGAGTATAGGAATCATTTTATGTGCAGTATGATTTGTAGAAATTAGAAATTACATGAAATTAACAAACTGGCGATCAGAGTACAAGAGTACTATGATACACACGTTCGAGTGGAAGCCAGATGTTGTGTTGACAATACCAGGCATTCTCTTGCAGAACATTATTGTCAACCAACAATGATATTGAAAGATCTGTTGATAGACATAATATAACACGGAAGGAGTTTCCGAACTGGCATTGGTTTAGCTGTCGAACTGTCATCAACTCATATTATAACACCGAGAAAACCTCACAAGGCATCACCTGATGTTGGGTTGCAAAATTGTGAATTCCGCCACGCAATTCTTCCGGTTAACCCTTTACCCAACCTAACGGCCCAAACTAGTCAGCGCCATTTTCCAAAATTGCCAATTAACTTTCATTATTTTTTCATTTTTTGTCTCAAAAACATAGGTTATGACCCCTCATTGGAACGAGCTCGTCGAGCTCGTTCCAATGAGGGGCCATAACCTATATTTTTGAGACAAAAAATAAAAAAAAATTAGTTATTCAAAAATTTTGTTTGCAAGTGTCGTCTGTGTTTCATGTTAGGTAAAGGGTTAACAGACACCCGGCAGAATGTGCTTTTGACTTGGAGACTCCATAGACTGCATGCAGAATGACTGGCAGTCTGCATAGCACTAGAAGAGTCCAACAATGTCGGCTGCCACATCATGTGACTTCCCCCTAATTTTCCTATGCGTGGCAGGTCGCGTGATTAGGTATTGCCTCAGAAAAGAGTTGGGCCATGTTGTCTCCGGCTCATCACCAAAGCAAGAACCTTGGTCTAAGAATTAAGGTATGATTGAACTTTGTTTGTAAATATTGAGCCGGAGATGGTTAAATATATTTGAAGTTTTAATTAAATGATTAACTTGATGCAAGTGTTCGTTACGTTACTGTCTTAATTGATGCACGACAATATTGGTGAAGTTACTGGAAGCTGAGAACTGTCTGGAACCAACGTTCAATATCGTCTGTAAAGGAGACTCAAAAAGCCACGTGCTGGTGGAACTTCGCGGTTCTATCAGTTAATACAACTAACTTAGTCCTCTTTTACAACAGTAGATCAACTAGGGAGATTAACCCTAACTCCGTAAGAGACGTGTTTATTTTGGTGCCGGTGATTGCAGGTGCGTTACATTCAGTACACGTAACCCTATACAGTAGCAAACGTCTGATCTGAGCTCCCTCCAAGAGCTACCAACACTGTAAAGCATCCCGGCAGTGCGCAGTGGTAGAGCAAAAGCGAGTAGTGGTACAAAATTTCAACAAAAACCGTATTCCTGGAAAGGAACAAGCGTGCAAAACATTCAGGAAGAGCGCAATGGTGGATCAAAACGTGTGTAGTGGTGGAAAATGTCAACAAAAACCGAGCACTATGTTAAATTGATACTTATTTGGAAGTCTGCTGATAGTAACAGTTAATGGTAGTACAATAACCGAAATAAAAGTATAGGAAATCTATATGGTTAACTGACTGGTCAACCATGTATGCAGCAGAAGTGGCGCCATTCATTCATTACACGCAAAGGGTTGACATATTTATTTATTTATTTATTTATTTATTTATTTATTTATTTATTTATTTATTTATTTATTTATTTATTGGTATTTAAGGTCACATATTTTTGCACAATGGCTAATCATAACCACAACATGAGTATCAACTCAAGACCAGGGGTGAGCGTTATTAAGCCATGTTGCCCATTTTAGAGAGGGTTTGCACCTCCCAAGCATTGGTGACTGGGTTCTATTTTACCAGTAAAACAGAGCCTGTTTACCGCATTAATCCTTTACCCAACGCAGAGATATCTAAATTTATTATTTTAAATATAATTGTTTTTTAATTTTTCAAAAAAATTCAACAAAACCATATTATGTGACCCCTCGTTGGAACGAGCTCGACGGGCTCGTTCCAACGAGGGATCACATGATATGGTTTTGTTGAGATTTTTTGAAAAATAATATATTTTCAACTGCTGAATTTGCATATTACGCGGGCGGATGCGGGCGATTCGTTGGGTAAAGGGTTAAACAGGCACTGCTTCACTTCCCGTGGTTCCCGCGGGGAAAAGGGTCGACAGTAATGTACGATTTGTGAATTACTTTTACCAGAAAATTTATGTAAATTTCTTGAAAATATTTGAACGAAACAATAGTGGAAACAGTACTTTTAATCTTGAGTTACATTCGATAATAGTGGATTTATACCAGGAGGTCAAGTTCATAAATAATAGTTTCGAAAGAGTAAAAGGGGACCTGGACGATTATCGCAAATTAAAAGGGCATCACCTTCATCTCGAAATAAGCGAGGTTTAGCAAATTTTGTGGGTGAAAGGTCCAGTTTCTTATTTGGAACAGTCACTGAATCTGATTTAAAGAGGATAAAAGAAAATTTGCGACGGTTACCATTGAATCAAACAATGATGCAACACATAAAAAAACAAAGTTTGAGTTTGATTAAATTAATATATCACGCCGTACAAGAGAATCGAGAATTTATGTTAAGTTTTTCACGAGTAGTATTTCTTTTGCGTGAATAGGTAGATTTTGTATTACAAGAGCATGAAAATAGGTTAACACTTTTAGAACACTTCATAATTCGTTTCATCAACTTGAAACACCGTTGAATCAAGCTGAATTAATGTTACTAACAACAGAAACGTATATGGCTGATCTGCATGAGCAGATGGATGTGCTCGCAGATGAGAAAAATATCACCGAGAGTCGTCAATAAGTTGTGGCAGTATCAGTTAGTTATTCTAATGAAAATTCCATTGATTCGTGAATGTAAGCTAGACAGAGTCAAAAACTGCTAGCAAATTAGTAGCTATATATAGACTGGAAGCTTATACATTTATTGTGGCTAAACAAAGAACGCGGCATGTACCAGAATTAGTTCATGATCAATGCGTGGTTGATAAGAGCATGAAGCACTTGCTCTTAATACAAATTTCACACACAGTGCACCTGCAGTTGAAACTCCAAGTCCTGTCACAATTAGCGCAGAAAATGTTCGTTAGTTAACCCTTTGATGCTTATGACGTCCGAAATACAAAAAGCGCGTTGATACTTTGTGGTCATTTGTTTCGTTATTATTTTTCGATTTTTTAATGTTTTATCCACAATTCCTATTTTCTCCCTAATAGTGCTCAATGACAACCGTTGAGCCAAATGTTATCGCAGCTTATAATACTAATATAATCCTGTTGTTAAGGCTTCTTAACTGGTTTCAAAAATGAGGATACCAGAGCAAAAGCCAACACTTTCCTTGCTTATATTTCATATTCAGTCAAACACAAATAATATTTTGTTATTCAAAACTTGTTTTATTACAAATTATTGGAGAGTGCCTGTGGGCACTCTCCAATAATTTATAATAAAACAAGTTTTGAATAACAAATTCAGACCACCAAAATAATCTAGCCCCCCAACCAAATAATCACTAATGTAAAAAATATTTTGTTATGCTAATGGTGTAGTTTGGCGAAAAGAGCACTTACCCAGCACGCTATTGCTTTAAAATAGTTCACAGTACAGTCTCGGGAGTTCTGGGTTCAACTGTATAAACAGAATGGTGAGTATATATATTTATCAACCCTTTCATTACCGTACGTGGTGATATAGGACGGAACAAAAAACTACTGCGAAGGGCGATCAATAATAATTTAAACCAATACCTAACACTACTGGATTTGTCACACTCCAAAAACGTCTTTTATAACCGAACAAAATTCATAATATTATTTTACCACAAAAATATAGCTTGTGATCCCTAATTGAGGCACGCGTTCCAGTGAGGGGAAGATATAGTATAGAATAGTACAGAGTTGGCAACGCTGTTTTTCTACAGAAATACTAACGGTGCAGTTAGACAGGGACAAAAGTGCACTTACCCAGTGAGCTATTACTTCAAAATAGTTCACAGTACAGTCACAGGACTTCTAGGTTCAACTGTAGAACATTTCCCAACATCTGTTTTGTATCACGTAACGTTGAATACATACAACAATTGTGGTATGGAAGCCAATCTGCGTTTCCGCTGGTATGTTTAAATTTAGTACAGTGTATACTTGGGGAGCGGAGACGAACAGAAAAGTATGATTTTTTCACCTTACTACAATTGCATGAGGTGATAACTGAGCTAAACATCCAGTCCGGGGTTGATTCATTTGGATACACTTGCACCCCTTCGTATTAACATGAAATACACAGTGACGTCCCATGTCTTTTGGACAATATTTGCAAAGACAGCAATCGTAAATCTCCTTAACCAGAAGGCAAGCTCAATTCTATTCGACACAATTTAATATAAATGTATAATACAAATAAAGTCTTATATAACAGTATGAAACACAATAGTGTAGAAGGAGACAAACATTCGCCGAGAGAAAATACAGTACATTGATAAAATATCACACAAAAACACATATCGGTTAAAGTGACACATTTTGTTTGCTAAAGTATAAAATAACAAACAATGTGTTAACCACGGAAACACTGGGCTGAACCCAGATGTTCAATAGCTGAACAGTATTGTGGTCCCAAATGCAGTTTTCTTTCTTACCCATATGTACATATACATATATGTCTGTGGGTAAAATGCTTCTGAATACAATTCTCCCAAATTAAGCTCTCATCAAGAAATTATACCAAAATAGCAGCTCGGATTCATTGTTCTCGCATTTCTTTTTCATCCAGTGAGATTCTAGAGAGTTGCGGAAGGAAAGCGGTCTGGTAATCTTGACCGGATTGCGACCTGGTCGCGATCCTGTCGAAATTATCTGTCCGTTTTTGTGATGACAGTACCACAATTTTATTCCGTTTCCTTTAATTTTTCTAAGATGTTGACTTTTACTGATGGACTCTCTCAACTAGGCCTGTTTTTGGTGGTAATTAACACCCGACGCACTGCAGTTAACGGCCTTAATTTAGATGGGAATTGACAGCTTTGTTCAAAACTTACAACCTTCAATAAGTAATTTTGTAGCTTGAGGGTTCACATAAAAAGAAATATTGCTAAACCTCATGCGTGGACATTCTCAAAATATAATCGAAGGATGCAAGGTTCAAACTGTGTTGGGAGAAATTTCAGAAATCTATTTCTCTCACCACCAATCTACATGTTCTGAGATGCGTGTCCCGGGTGCGCTACCCGGGTGAAACCGACAAATTTCACTCACCAATGTAACACATCTACAGTGGCGTGGTGAAGATGAACGATTGGGGGAAGGGTGTAAACTTATTTGCCCAGACTGATGGTTCAAGTACTGACTAATATTCCAACTACAGTACGTGGGGAGTGGATTGTAACAAAATCACCCGCGGAGTGGAATTAACATCCAAAGTATCAAAAAAATAAATTCTATACATATGGGCAAAAAACACTAGCAATGTTTCAGCCAATGGACCTCCGGGTTTAACCCGAAGGTCCATTGGCTAGAACTTTGCTTGTGATTGTTGTGATTGTTATGCTTTTGGAATCTCCACTCTGTGGGTGATTTAGTGGTAATACGCTCTCCACGTACTGAACATCATCAAGGCATGCCTTCGTCGAAGGCACCCTAAGGTAATTTCACAGGCTGATATGAAGTTTCCTCGGGCTGATATCACCTAAATAGTTTCATATCGGCCAAGATATTAGTCGATGTGAAACTAACCAAGTAATAACCTCAAAATATCAACGCAGGAAACGGACATACTGTCATGTAAAACGTTGAACTAAGTACAATAACGCCTCACAATTCTCAGCCTATCACAGTCGTTTACGGACGTGACTAAACACATTCCAGAAACAAAATATTAACATATCTAAAACATTATAATCCATCTGCGAAGTTACTGCATGGACACTGGAAAGTACATAGAGGATATCTAGTGTTTTTGAATGAATACCGAAAATTATCTTATGAGTGACCGAGACAAGTGTTTATTTTTCGCGAGCGCTTGCGCAAGCGAAAATAACCATTTGTCTCGGTCACAAGTGAGATAATTTTCGATATTCACTCGAAAACACTAGATTTTCTTTTTATTATGCGCTTTTACAAGAATCTGATAATTCCACTCATTTCAACCTCGATTTGATGCATGAAAATAAACAGCGCATTGGATCATTGATACTCGGAAGTGATTTGATCGATAATCGGAACAGACAGCGTCTAGCAATCTGAGTCAGCTGGCGGGTTTCTAGTCCAAACATGGCCTGAAAGTCCGTAATATAAGTTTTGGTTTGGTACGTCCTTTGCTAGAGGGTTTCATGCATCAATTCAAGGTGAATACGTGTTGAATTATTGCCGGAAATGATCGGTATCCACTCAAAAACACTAGATTCTCCTTTCATTATACTTTTTTAGAACAAATTGATCACTTCCAGTGATAATTTGACTCGTATTCACTTTGAAGTGATGCTTTAAAAGCCGCCATTTTGATTAATACCGTGAAAAAGAAAATTTCTATATCTTCACAGTGATACGATTTCTATCTTTCCGCAGTTTCTTCGATAATCTATCGTTTAGCATTTGGTAAAACACAGTAAACAAAGACCAATAAAAATTCAAAGAATTATCGTAGCTATCCCAGACACTGCTGACATAATGTAACACATAAAAATGCATCCAGGCTGTAAAAGTTACGGTTTAAGTTATTGCGTACACAAAAACGCCCAGGGCAGACGTTCGGATGAACAGACAGACGGAGAACATGTGACGAATCCGTTTCTGCGAGAGGTGAAGGGTTGTTAAGAAACGATGTTTCAATAGTGACCAAAGGAGGCGATCGATCGTTTCGTTCGCACATATTTTTTTTTAACAAGAGCTGGTCGACCAGGTTTTCATTCGGCCTTTTTTCGACTCCTTTGCAAATAGCACAATGATTCACTCGGATTGTCATGAAAGAACATTTTGAATATTTTCAGAATCACTTTTTATTTTATAAAGACTATAACACTTAATATAAGTTTACCGTTGAACGACGCTGATAAAATGCACTAATGTGAGACCTGAGTAGTTTTCTGAAACTTTTCCAAGAATTTATTCACTGAGAACGCGTGACTCAATGGTCAGAGTTCTGGATTTAAAATGAAATGTAGACTGTTCGGTCTTGACCGGCGTGATCTGCACTGTGTCCTTGGGCAAAAGACACTTAACCCTTTACCAAACATGAAAAGCATACGTTCCAAAGATGGGTCATAACCTATGTTTTTTGAGACAAAAAATTAAGAAATAATGAAAATTAATGACGACTTTTGTGAATAGCGTTGGCCGGTTTTGGCCGTTACGTTTTGTCCGTTACGTTGGGTAAAGGGTTAATATAGATTGCGCACGTAGCGGAAAAGTGGCGCCGTATTTTACGGCGTACTGCACGTCGACGGTGTACTTGACTTCAACAACCGCTCACTCTGGTTGGGCCGGGTCTGTTCATCGTCACTGCTTGGTGTGTTTCTATAGATACTACGGCTTCCTGTACCTATAAAAACGTCAGACATAATATGACACTGGTTGTTGAAAGATCCGGTAAAGACACTAATACAAACGAAGCAACAATATTGTAGTCAGACCTGTCGTTTTGAGGTGAGCGATCGCCCTCTTCCCCAACTCCATTTATCGATTTATTTATTGGTTGGTGCTTAACGCCACACCAGAAGCTAAGACTATATCGTTGTGAGAAACCGGCAAAAAACAACAACATGTCATTCTCATGTCAAGTATAAAGTAAACATATTGAATAAAATAGGAAATAAATAGGAAATAATAATAATAGAATTATCAAAGAATAAAAACAATTTTAAAATTTATTAAAAAGGTTGATTACTTTAAAGAAACAAAAGGATTTTGTGCGGGCGCATATGATAAAAAAAGGATCTCTCAGAGATCCTGCTGTGAAATACTGCCCTCTGACGTGATTAAAATCAGTGTAATGTGAAGGAATGTGCTCCACTGACAACACCTGCTGACAGGGAATACACCCTGGTCACATATCAGTCTCCAACAAAAAGGAATATGCCAGCCAGATGTGCGCAATATGATATCGCGTCAGAATTACATGATCTTTTCAACAAAGATTACTAGACGAGTAATGGTAAAATATTTGGTTGGGATCGATGGAGCTTATTTGTTGCTTTATCCAATTACGCCTGCCATGTAGATTTGATGTATTATTGATATGTGGCCTGCAATTACTGAATGGAATCTTGAAACCAGTGATAGGCTTCTGTAACTCTTTTGGCGCGGAATAATCTGAGAAATAGAATTCTTAGCGCCTAATATTCATCAGGAATTTTACGATCTCATTGACAGTTTTTCAAATGATTTCCTGTATATATTTAAATTGCACCTTTATACTTTCAAGGGATGATATCGTTGTTCATGGATACGACATAAATGGTGCCTGAAACATAGGAAAAGGTATGTTTGTTCAACCATTTACCCAACGAATCAGCCGCATCCCCCCCCCCCCCCCCCCGCGTAATATGAAACTTCAGCAGTTCAAAAAATATTATTTTTCAAACATTTTTAACAAAACCATATCATGTGACATATCGTCGAGCTTGTTCCACAGAGGGGTCACATGATATGGTTTTGTTGAAATTTTTTGAAAAATTTGAAAAAATGATATTTAAAATAATAAATTTTGATATCGTCTGCATTGGGTAAAGGGGTAAAAGCACTTAGAAATGGTCACACGCAGTTGGCTAAAATGACTACTGCAGTACCTTTCCGCGGTCTTTCGACTTTAGTCGCCTGTCGCGCCAAAAGAGTTAAAGCATGTTTCGCTGCACTGTCTGCCCTGGTGTTACCGGACACACCAACATGTTCAGGTAACCAGCAAAACACGATATCATATCGGTCAGACATGAGAGTATTCAGCTTCTCACGAAGTTCCAAAATGAGAGGGTTCTTCAACCTGGGGTTGAGTAAAACTAGAAAAGAGGAAAGCGATTCAGAAAAGATAATCGACTTCCTTTCCTCAACATTCTCGACGTGTTCAAGCACAAGTACAGTTGTAAAGCTTTAACTTTATCTGTAAAAACCGAATTTTTGTTTGGTATTCGGATTGAGGTGACTTGCTCACCAGTAACAACGGCTGGCTGGTGATACTTTTTCCCCATCATTAGATCAATCTGTACATATCATTTTATATGCACTACACTTTGATTTAATTTGGGCACGTTTTTATTTCACCTGCAAAGAATTTGCCTCGGACTCTTTGGAAGAAGCAAGATCCAAAATACCTGTAGGGTTTCTCAGATACAAAACAGGAATATACCGCTCACAGTTTTCTTTTATCGCATCAGTTTCAAGTATGGCGGGCTCCACATGAGGTTTAATTCTAATTTTCCTCACCTCCACATTGCACTTTGAAACTAAGGTGAACGGTAAATGCCCGTCTCTCGGAAGGCAGCCAAGACTTGGTTAGAAACTACTGTCGTGGTGATGATATTTAACTATTGACCAACGGGTTACTTATTAGTTGCATGTAAAAGTACCAGTTCTGCGAACTCTCATTTGTCAAAGTCGTATACAGACCTTCAAATGTTCATAGCTCTCAGGCGGGCGCACTCCGCTAATTTTCGAAAACGTATTTATGGACAGTGCTGTTGGGAAAGGTCAAAATGTACACTGCAGTATTCTTCGATCCTCATTTCAACTGTTTGCACTCACCTATCAACATTGCTAAACACACATGAACATATTAGTATTGTCTGACTTTGTAAAACAATTTGAAATAAAATGATTTACCCAAGGCAACCATTAAGATAACTTTTCTCGTGTCACTTCATTACTGGATCTGGCCGTCTTTCGTCCCGTTGAAGTACGTCAAAAATCAAGAATTAATTTTCATCATTTTGTTTCAAAATGGAGTTTCTTTTAGCCATTGGGATCAATATAAATGAAATAAAATAAGACTTCAATACTTATTTGGATAATGTACTTGTGAAACTTGAAGCACGGACAGAACGAGACCTTACATTCTACACTTACGCGTGTCATCAAACCCATGATATCCGTGTGCCCTGTCACCTGTTTCTTACAAACTTACCCATTTGAACCCGAAAGCGCTCTCTTCCGATCCAAGATCATGTTACGTCATAATTTCATGAAGTAGGTGGTATCATAGTGGATTTGTGGTGGGGCGCGGTCGCATTGTGGGTAGAGGTGCAAGCCGAGAGGTCATCGGTTCGAATCCCACTTGCGGCAACCGCGTTTTGTCCTTGGGAAAGACACTTCACCCCCGTTGCTCACGTGGGGCACGGTGGTGTTGTGTACTAATGCGTACTGCACGTCGATGGGCACCTGTCTTCAACCAATGCTAACCCTGCTTGTGTGGAGTTAGTATGTTGGGGGCCCGACAATTGCTTGCCGTTGCTCCGTGGGTTTTTTTTTATTAAACAATATTTTTATTTCATCATTGAAATGGGGTTTGGCGAACAGGCAATGCCTATATTAACACCGTACCCTACAATAACACACATTTACAATGGTGCAAGTGCAACTTACATAAAACAGAACCTGATCCCATGAATTAGAAAGAAAGTACCACAAAATATCTCGTCATTTCTTATATACCCAATACCTATCGGGTAGGGAGGCACTCTGGTATATAGATGAAGATATAATAGGCCAAAAGCACGCGTGTCCGTTTTGAGGTGCACTATCAAAAATCAGTCTCCAAGGGCAAAATACAAGGATTCATTTCCACTGGCTAATAATTAGTCACTCGAATCTCATTGTTTCCCCCCTAATATATTCTTGTACCGCACTGAATATACTAGTATTTTCCAAAGCAGTTTTCTCTGGATCACCATATAACAGAGTGATATTATTGGTGTGGCCCAATTATGTTAGAAGCGAATTTCTTTGTTCTGTATACAGAAGACACAACAATAAATGTCTTCATATAAATGGCCACAGCTACAAGAAGCATTATCACTTATAAATCTATAAAATTTGTGTCCGTTTTAACTACAATTTAAACGCAGCTTCGTGTGAAAGATTTGTTCCCTTCTGCCACCCACAAAATAAAACCCAGAAACGACATTGTCGCTAATAGCAAGTTTCTTCTTAAATAGGTCTTCGGAAGTACATTTCTGCACGTCTGCGTTCCAAAGTTATAGCGCTGATGGCAGAAACGAGTTAGAGAACCTATTATTGTTGCATTTAATTTCCCTTAGTGAGTTTGAAGATCTCAGCGGATAATAGGTCAGTTTTGATACAGGTCGCGGAATGAGCAGCCTAATGTAGTTTGGAACGTTTGTGAACATGATTTTATACAGAGCTACTAATTTGTGAAGTCGTCTGCGCTCTTTGAGAGGGATGAAACCCGATTCCCTATAAATAAGGTGATGACTTGTTCCCCTAGTTACCCCTATTATAGTTCGTAGAGCATCCAAGTGCAGATTTTCTGGGAGTGTCGATGTGGTCTCCGTGCAACCATCCCATATAACATCGGCATAATCAAAAAGCGGGAGAATGAAATATTTATATAGAGTTTCCAATGCGTGTCTGGACAGTCTGTATTTTAGGCTTCTTAGGCAGTTTATCATGGGGCTGACTTTATTTATAATACTCTCTATATGTGAATCCCATTGACCCACTTTTGAAAAGATCAGCCCAAGATGTTTATACGTGTCCGTCTCTTCTATTTGCTGTCCTAGGAGGTAAAGATTGGGACGAAGCGTTGGGTTTACTTTACTTGAAAAGTGCAATGATTCGGTCTTTAGTGGATTAAATAAGACCTGCCATCTGTTCGACCACTGAGCAATTTTTCTCAGGTCATTATTCAAAACTTCTGCTGCTAATTTTGCATCTTCGATTACTAGATAAAGTGTAGTATCATCGGCATAAAGTCTAATATTAGTCATAATATCTTTAGCAATGTCATTTATGTAAATATTAAACAGAAGAGGGCCGAAAACGGATCCTTGTGGCATCAGCTTCAATGATTTGATTTTTGGATTTCTCACTATTTACGACTACATGCTGGGAGCGATTTGTTAGGTTGCTTTTAAACCACGTGAGTAGGTTACCTCTTATTCCAATAGAGTCTAATTTATGAATTAATCTTTCATGCCATACGCTATCGAAAGCCTTACTTATATCACAGAATACCATTCTGACTTCTTTATTGGTGTCCATATTGCTGGCAATATAGTTATCAATATCTATGAGTTGGTAAATTGTACTGTCATCCGGAATGAAGCCTGATTGTAAGGGAGTTAACAATCCGTTTTCAACCAAGAAGGAAAAAATGCGTCTGAGAATTACTTTTTCTAGAATTTTACTGACAGAACTTGTTAGAGAGACTGGCCGATAGTTTGCCTTGTCATTTACGGATAATTTCTTATGAATAGGCACAACATTAGCCATCTTCCCTAAATTTGAGAACTCATTACGTGATAAGGACGGATTAAAAAGATAAATTAGAGGGGGAGCTAACTGTTGGGCACAGGCCTTAATAATTCTGTTATTAATTAAATCTGGCCCACTAGCTTTCTGGGGGACTAAATTACTAATACTTGACATGACGTCCTCTTCGGAAATTACTATGGATGCAAGACTCGTTTCATGTGGAATGGGTGGTAATTCTTTGTCACCAACTGAGTTAGCTTGACTAGCAAAATACGTATTTAATACGTCTGCAATCGACTTTGCATCACTAATTATTTCCCCATTGTCTTCAAGTGGCGGGAAGAGTTCATTCGAAAGATTGTGCTCTTTAGTGAATGATTTAAGGGTCCCCCACTAATGTTTACTGCCAAAGTTACGAGATGATACATAAGTTTCAGTTTTAATATCGTATTCCACTATGGCTGTTCGTTTGAGTGATATGGTTTCGTTTCTGTCATGCCTAAATCTAGCCCAGTCCTCTGTCCTATTTGTCTGTTTGGCTTTTTTGTGTGATCGATCACGCACTCTCATCATTTTTCGGATCGTTGAGTTCATCCATGGTTTATCATTCGGACGTACTACAATGGTTTTGTTTGGTATGTAGTTTTTGGTCCATGATATACGATGTAATGTTCTCTGTGGTATCATTTAAGTTTTCAGTAAAAATGTCTCCTCACGTAGTTTGAACAATCCGTTTATATCCATATTACTATAATCCCAAATTTGTCTTATAAAGCAGGAAGTTTTACTTTTTGGGAATTTTATTGTAACAGCAGTAGCATGGTTATCACTACAAAAGGGAGGAATAACAGAACAATTTTCAGCTAGCATTGGACACGATACTAAAATTAGATCAAGTAAACTGCAAGAGTGTTCAGTAACTCGCGTTGGGTCTTTGACAATTTGAGATAGGCTGTAATCGTTTTCCAGCTGCCTGATCCTTGGGTGTGTATTGTTGAGACAGTCAAAATTGAAGTCATCAACTATCATCACACATTTCCGCGACATATCATTCCTTGCCTTTTGGGTAGATTCATCAATAAGACTCCAGTAATAATTATTGCCAGTGGGGGGCCTGTATACAACTCCCAGTATACATTTCTGGTTCTGACTTCGAAGTTCTGTTCAGATTAATTCTAAGCCTGGGATTTCAAGATCATATCGACGTTTCCAAACTATGTAAGACTTAATATGAACGGCCACTTCTCCCCCCGACCCCTGTCCTCGATCCATACGAATAGGTGGATAATGGTAGCCTTGTATTTGAATACCTTTATTTTGAACGGTCTTTGACAACAGAGTCTCCGAAACAGAAATGATATCATAATTTCCCAATTCGGCGCTTATTATATCGGTATTGTTGCGGAGACCTCTAACATTGATATGTACAATCTTCATTTCCCCAGGATTAACTTCAATATCCCCACTTGTGAAGAGATGCATAAAAATCATTACACTTAATCCTCGATGTCCAACCGTGCATAAAAGCATCACAAGAAGAACGATATTGGGATTCAAAAATGATTTATTTCTGCCTCAACCCTTGAAAAGCCCAATCCTCGCGTGATAAGTCGATATGTTGTCATCCATTAGGTGTTATCAGTATACCAGCAATACGAGTTTGTGAGAATTGGTCTTTCAAGGTGTGCATTCTATTGTAAGACAAATGTGGCAAATTTCTCAGATCAGTTCCAGTGCAAAAACATTGTAAACAGAACAACAAAATGTAAATTGAAAAAGTTGATGGGGATCGTTTCATTTGAAACGTAAGTGGTATTGGGATGGTGCAGTGTAAGAAATAAAATCAGTATTGTCAATATTCCTAGCATAGATTACATACACATTTCAGCAAAGATAGGATTTGGGGGCCATAGAAACCTGCCCTCACAGCGCAGCAAAAACTCTAGAGTTTACGCCTGCACTGGACCCTCTAACAACTACAGAGTGCATTCGGTGTTTCGATGTTGTCTTTGCTGTTGATGTGGGCATTGTGAATCAACAGACCAATTCGTAGGCCATTATTAAAGGGTGAGAAACAGTTATGGGCATAAAACAATCATCATAAGCCCTCAATTTCCAGTGAAGTCGTTTATAACTTCAAAGAATACAGTTAACTGTCGAACATACGTATATTACCCATGAATAGTATCATTCAGAAATATAAGCTGTGAGATAATAGACTTTTCCACAGAGAAATAAATTTTAGGAAGACCTTTCCAGAAATAAATGTTAAAAGTGTTAAACTGGTCCTTAAAGCCTGTCGAGCCAAACATTCAATTATTCTCATGTTATTTTATAATCTAAGCTGGCCAAACCATGATTATCTCGCAGCTACGTTGTCTGGTATTCACACATGAGCTACAAATTGTTTGGGCAAGAGCTGCTTCTCGAAATATTTTTTTCGAAAAACAGATGCACATAACCATTACGGTTCGATCAAAATACGGGTACAATGGAAAGAGAATAAACACGATCAAAATAATGAACAATACACAATGCATGAAAAGATTTTTGTTTACAGAACTATCGTTCAACAAAGATGAGATAGCATCTGTTTTGTGACAACATCGATAAGTTGTATACAAGCCACGGGGATTTCTGGAACAATGGTAAATAATTTATCATTAACCATCAGGATAATCGCTTCGTGGTTCTCTCTCGGTACTCTGGCTTCCTCCACCCGTACAACTTTCCGACACGAGGTGACCCTGGCTGCCGAAAGTGTCGTTAAACCCCAACAAATAAATAAATAGTGGATTTGAGTGGTAGACCCAAGCATATTTCAAACGTGCAGCCTAAGGGCTACGCGTTGAATATATTAATTGTGGTCGACCCCGAAATAATAAATATGGACTATTCCAATCAACGTTATTGAACTGAAATAGAAGATATCACCATGTGGCAAATGGGGTAATTCTTAGTTCAAGAAAGTGATCCATCGACGCTCTTCTTGACTCTTCTATCGTCCAATAAAGGCAAACATTGATTTGTAGAAACTACCTTTCACAATACAACAAGCGATCCGGTGTTTTCCAGTGAGTAAATGTATTCTACAGAACACAAAGGTTACAACTTTCTCACGTCAGCTGAATATGAAATGCTGGTAAATAACATTCTCTCTGGGGCGGACTGGGCCAAGAAAAGTTACCGAAAAATGCACTATAGGGGGCCCCAGATCCGTAGAAATTTTTTATTTTTCAAACTGAACGAACGCTGCTTCCTTGCATCTGGGCGATCAATGACAGTCCACAAAGAGGACATTTCGATGGAATTTTTATAGCACTTCCATCGCTTATTCGGTAAAACTGGTTGCACATGTGGTGCGTGGGTGTGCCATCGGGAAGATCAGAGTTTAGCCCAATGGGAGAACATTTTTATTTTTCAGATTGAAAGAAGGCAGTTTCCTTGCATCGAGCAATCGATTGCATGCTAGAGAGCTGGTATATCGAAATGTCCTCTATTTCGATACACAAGTAGTCTGTGCAATCAGATATCCATTTCGCCTCTTGGTCATTTTCACGAAATTTCATGCACCAACTGGTGTTGGGCTTCATTAATTTTTTCCGATGGCCCATACGGTCAGTCCTCCCCTGTATTCTGTTGGGAGACAGAATGACCAGATTGGTCGTCCTCCTTCTCACTCCTTCGTTTTGAATGTACAGAAACATGATTGTGTGTCAGAAGACGTTATTGAGTTCTCAAATTGTCATTTTCAAATTTGTAAATTTCAAATTTTCATAATTATCCCATCGTTGACTGGTCTCGCCTCCGTCAGCACACAATGATACTATTTAATCTGACCGTGCTTCCGACCATTCCGCTCATGCCCCAATAGCGATAAAACACAATCATCCAGCAACACACAGAACGTGACGTAACGTAACGCAGCATAACATTCAAGAACAACATAAATTTGAACCGTGGATCAGACATTCCTCCATGATATCTTAAAAAGCCTACAGTGTGTTATTTTGGACTTTGCTTATACCAAGAAGTCTGAAACAAGTTCTTTGCAGCTTAAGCGGGAATATGCAAAAAGAAAGTCCATGTACGGTGCATATAAAATGATCTATAAGCATGGAACAAAGATGGTGACAAAGTATTATCAGCCGTTGTTACTGGTGATTAGATTACCTCAATCTGAATACTAAATAAAAGTTCTATTTTCACAGCTGAAGTTAAAGCTTTTTATCCCATAAATGGACGTTTATTCGAACAATAGAAGTCTTGGATAAATTTTTGCTTTATTCACCTAGTAGGATGACAAATTTCCTCCGTAGGTTTAACACTGAAATTTTTTTCCCCATAGTAGAGACGGACTTGTTGGCCTCCGACCTCAATCGCATTCGTGTTGTCGAGACCTGTTTTACGCTTGTGGGCGACAAAATGAACCGACGATTATCAAACGCTGACCGTCGCTTAAATCTTTAGTTTTAGAATATATGACACATTTCAACTCAGCCTAACAATAAAATGAGCAACAATTAACAAAAACACAAATTAAATCAATCGAAACTCTGCGTTGAAAAGCATACAGATTCGACTACGAATGGTGGGGGCATGATGAGTAATGTTTCATCTTCCAAATTAGGAAAGTGCAAATAAACAAAAACACGTGTCGTCTGCTTTGTTTACAATACTCAAGTTGAATCGACGACGAAAAAAAACAACAATAAACAACGAACATAAGAAAGATAAACATTGTTCATTTAATAAAGTATTATTCAATTTTAGCTCAAGTTTGTAGGAGAATTATTTTTAGGCAGAAATGTATCACTGCGCCTTGTTTATTTTTGGAAGTTTTGCTTGTCGATCGAATTGGACCAATGTGCTCCTCACTTCTCGCAGTGTTTTGCAGCGAGTAACAGCACGATTTCGCCGCGACTGCCCTGTAAATGATTTATGGGATAAACAAAATAAACATAAACGTGTTTTCAAGTAAAAAAAATTATTCTACTCGCATGATTAAGAATGAAACCGACTCGCCAGATGCTCGTTGGTTTCATTCTTAATCCTACTCGTAGAATAATTTTTTTTACTTGAAAACATTATACATTTATTCTGTATATAACTAGCGCTTGAACACGTCGATAACGCACGGGAAAGAAAGCCGATTATTATTTCGATTTCCTCTTTGTAACGTTTATTCATCCCTCAACCCTCTCATTTTGGAACTTCGTGAGAAGATGAATGCTCTCATGTCTGGTCAATGTGATACCGTGTTTAGATGATTACCTGGACATGCTGGTACCTCCGGTAACACCAGGGCAGAGAGTGCATCGAAACGGGCTTTAACCCTTTACCTAACATGAAAAGCAGACGACACTTGCAAAAAAATTTCTTGAATAACTATTTTTTTTTCATTTTTTGTCTCAAAAACATAGGTTATGACCCCTCATTGGAACGAGCTCGACGAGCTCGTTCCAATGAGGGGTCATAACCTATGTTTTTGAGACAAAAAATGAAAAAATAATTAAAATCAATAAGCGATTTTTGAGAATAGCGCTGGCCGGTTTTGGCCGTTACGTTGGGTAAAGGGTTAAACAAGCCTCTCTTTGATTTTAAAATTCCTTTCGATGATTTTAAAAACGCATATCAATTCGTACATCGAAGCTGTGTGGCAGGTGGATTGGGATGGGCTGACAAATAACAAGCTCCATCACTTCCGACCAACTCTCGGTGATAAATATCCTCCGAGTAACCTTTGCAGAAAAGATCATGTAATTCGGACACGATGTCATACTGGTCATAGAAGTCTTACGTATTCCTCTTTGGTAGAGTGTAAAATGCCACCGGAATTTGTTCCTTGCCACCAGGCGTTAACAGTGGAGCCCTTTCTTTTACATTGCGATGATTTTAATCGGGTCAGGGGGCAGTATTACACTGTAGAATCTCTGAGTGATTGATTTTATCATACGAGCCCGTACAAAGTTCTGTCATTTCTGAAAGTTATCACCTTTTTAATAACTTTTAAAATTCTCTTTATTCGTTTACACTCGTCTCGTCAAGTCTCAAATTATCAGGTTGATTTTATAAGTTATTAACTATAACAGTATCATCGCTCATTTCTCTTCAAACCACTCCTGTCCTTGTCATGCTATTGTAATTATTTCCTGTTTTTTTAATCAATCACAATGCTGTAGGTTATTTCCTACCCTTTTCTCGCAACGATGTAGCCTTTGCTGTTGGGGTGGAGTAAATCACCAATAAATAATAAAAAATGAATGAATGAATAACGTAAATAAATACATGAATACATGAATGAATAAAAATAATAAATAAATAAATAAATATTTTATAAATGAAAACGGTAAAAAAGAATGAACGAACGAACGAACACAAACGAACGAATGAATAACATAAACAAATGAATGAATTAAATAAATAAATAAATGAATGAATAAAATAAAAAAATAAATGAATGACATAAATTTGATAGGGAGAGATATTTGCCTTCAGATTTATTAATCATATTGATCAACACAAGTTACAAACGACGCTTACTATTGTTTTTCTACAACATCTAAACATTTTTCACCTATGCCTCCAAAGCACAGGCCATCAACCCTCACTGGAATGGATTTGTTGAGCCCACTCTAATGAGGGACTCTATAATCTATTTTAGAAGCAAAGAATAAAACCTAAAAGAATTTATCGGACGGGGATTGAGCTGAATTTTCAAACTGTCCCCCGTTTATAGCTAAATTCTCGAAGGATGTCGAGCAAATATGTCCAGACTTCGCAAAAAGTGCGGCCCGCCATAAACTGCTGACTTCCCTCACAAACCCAACCACAAACCATGGCGTCGCCAGGTATCTTTTGACTGAACACATTCCCATTGATATGGGTAACATACATGCTGGACTGCAGGGGGATAGCACTGAGTTAAAAATGAGATGCAATGAGACGAGGTGAGTAAGATAAGATGAGATAAGATGGGATACGAACCTTAACATCGGAAAGTGCTGTTGCGAGAAGTTTTGTTTCAGAAACAACGGTGTTTGGATATTCACTGAATACTAAAGTTCTGTTGTTGTTGTTGTTGTTGTCGTTATTATTACAGTTGTTGTTCAGGACGCGTCAGACCTAATGCATGCAATAACAGCACTGTATATTATTCCATCTTACGCAGGAAAATACGAATTTTTAAATATTTCAAAAAGTGTTCTCTTAAATGTGCCTTTAGATGGAATATCTCTTATCTTGTTTTCAATGCCATTCAATATTTTGGACAGAAATATGTGAGTAAAAGGTTTGTTCGGGGTTCACTGCACTGCATGTGCCCTGACAGTCTTGTTAACACATTTGTCGAACACGTGTTAACTTGAAAGAAATTGTCAAAGGTCGGTGGATTCCCGTCCAGTCTGCCTATTAACATTAAAAGCTTAGAATTTACACGATCGAAATTCACACCAAGACTATGGCGATAACAACGAATAAAAGTATCGATCAGCAAACGGTAGCTGATCTAGCTGCGTTGAGACTCTGAAGTAACTGACATAAATTAAAAACAGGAGTGGCCCAAGAACGGACTTTTCTGGACATCGTATGCAGCCGTCATATATGACATACTGAACTCACTCGTGCAGGTAATTCAGGAACCAATGATTGGTTAGGCCTCTGATGTTATAAAACTATAGCTTTTTTAGCGGGATGCTTTCGATAGATCTAACAACACCGATACAGTGCAGTCTTTTGTCGGTTTATTGCTGTTATTGGCTGTGAGTGAGTTGTAGTACGGGATGTATGGTTGTGTGATTTTTCCTGAACTGCATTGTATGGATTCAAGAGATTGTGATCGGTTAGGGAGTCTGGCAATCTTAATAAGGATATTCTTTCTAGGACAGTGGAGCCCACGTAATTGGATATCTCTTAATTATATGTCCCAGTTAATTGAATACAATTTTCCAACACAAAACCATTTACCATACCTCCACTACAAATTTGAGTTGTTAATTAAATATAGGTTATAGAGAAAACTCCTGTTAATTGAATAAAACCTCTTGTAACGTGTCCAGAAATTACCCTGACTCTCCCCAGTTTTCCTTTGTTTATAAACTTATTCGGCCTCAGTACATCCAATACAGGTATTTAATCTATTATATCTTGTTTGACAGAGCTCATAGAGTCTGTCAAACAAGATATAATAGAATAAATGCTAAGTTTATCTCTAGAATTCAAAAAAGTGACACTATCCCTGTAACTGAATACTCCTGTTAATTGAATAATTTTCATTGGCAAAGTGGCTATTCAATTTGCAGGGTTCCACTGTATTTTTGAAAACGATGGCAATACACTGAGTGGTTTATAATTGCCGAGTTCTAGGGGATCTCCTGATTTAAAAATGGGGATAGCTTTGGTAACTTTCATTTTATCGGGAACTGTGTCACTTGAAATGGACATATTCATGACGTGGACCAGTACGTCTGCTATCTCACTTATTGCGTTTTTTTAGAAGTTTAGTGGCTATACTGGCATAATCTGCACTGTTGTTGCTGATATTATTTCGTCGGGTGACATCGGCGACATAATAAAGCTATTCAGATTTGGTCTGACCATGTAATCTCGTCGCATGAGAACAATAAGGTTCTATCTTCCTGTATAAGATAGGACCTTATGATTCTCGCACGGCGAATTCTGTGAAGTGCACATTAGTGGTGGGTATTTTCTTGGAAGCTTTTTGAAGGACTGTTAAGAAATATGAATTAAAATGGTGGGCAGTCTCAATGGAGTTACTTATTTCGATACCATTAATTAAGAAATTGGTGGTGGGTTGCGGTCGATTACTGGACTTACGGATAGCATTCCTAAGATTTTCTCACGTTTTTTCATTTTTGTTCTGTTCAAAAGCAAGGTATTTTCATAGTATGTCGCTTTACTTTTTCTTTTCATTCTAACGAAAACATCACTATACGTCTTATACCGCATCTTATTTTGTTCGGTTTCAGTTTTTCCTATAAAGTTTTTATTTATTTAAAATTGTAAAAGATCCTTTGTCATCCAAGGGGGTGCTTTATATATTTGATGTTTGGTTTTATTTGCTTGATGGGGAGCGTGGTGGTGAATGCAGCGATGTAAAAGTCTATAAATGTATTTTAATACACACCCATTCAACTTTAAACCCCTGTATTTAACGGAATAGCCGCTATGACATAAATGTTTCTGTATTCAATGGGTGGTGTACAAGCCGGAACTTTTCTCCCAACACCGTTCATTACTAGTTCCTTTCCCATCGAGTCATTGGTTACTTTTCGAAAAGTTTCCAAAGTTCGTTATACAATTATCGACAGTCTGTCGCATAGTGTGAAAATGAAAACGTCCAAAGCAAACTAAAATCGGTTCACAAAAAATTAGTTAACCAAAAATGAGAAAATATTTTTAAAAAAAAAACGCAATCATTTCCAACCAGAACATTAACCCAGTCCCGTGACCGTCTCATTTTGTGGATCCGTTACATATAAATTGGTCAACTTTATTTCGGTAAATCTTCGTACATCTTGATATGCTTCGAACTTCTTTTAAAAATGTTTCTCTTTATAATTGCATAACGAAATTTGGAAACTTTTCGAAGCGTGTCTAATGACTCGATGGGAAAGGAACTAGTATGAACGGTGCTGGGAAAAAAGTTCCGGATTGTACATCGCTCTTTATCATTAACAGAACTTGACTGTTCTATGAAAAAGTCATTTTAAAGATCAGCAATAACCTTTTCATCACTCACTACTTCACCATTTTCTTCTAAGAAAGGGAAAACTGTTATTCGTACTTTGTTCTTCACCAATGTTTTCCCGCTTCAGTCAAAACAAACAGACTCTTCACCTTAAACATCAGACTAGAATGGCCTACGGCTCTCGCGAAATATGACTACGCCATTCCAGCTCGTTGTATAAAACATCCACCGATTCAAGCACACATCGCGTTATGTCAATATATGCCTCATTCAATCACAGAAAGTTGACTGCAGTACTGATGAAAAAGCAGTAAAATTAACAAGTATCAATTATTTGAATCTTCTCAGGTCTGCATCATCAAAATCTCGTATCGTAATAGAATTTTTAAGAATGACTTTTGCCGGAGTGGAGTTTGTTTGTTTCCATTGCTTGTTTCGAGAGCATACAGTTGCATTTAATTACATACTGTGGTATTTGACAGCTAATCGGTTAAAGCGCAAACTTCACTGGCGAGTGAAGACGAAATTACGATCTTTTACACACATTTTCAACCATAAAAGATTTACTGCGCGCTCACATTAATGAAGCGTTGGCAACAATACTCGCTGTCCCCAAATGGGTACATTACCCTAGTTTTGTCTTTAACACTTTACCTAACACAACAACGTACAGTACACGGAGAGTTTTTTTCTCCTCCACACTTTAGCTAACCCAACAACTCACAGAACGTGGAGAGTAACCTATTTTTGACAGCTTTTCAAAACACACAGTGACGAGATCTCACTGCATTCTCCTTCACAACTTACATTGTACGAAACGTGTATTTATCTTCAACACTTTTCCAAACAGTAATAAATTCTTACTTGTATTGCGTACACTTCCAAAACACACAGTGACGAGAACTCACTGCATTCTCCTTCACAACTTACGTTACTCGAAACGTGTATTCATCTTCAACACTTGTCCAGACAGTAATAGATTCTTACTTGTATTGCGAACACTTCCAAAACACACAGTGACGAGATCTCACTGCATTCTCCTTCACAACTTACATTATTCGAAACGTGTATTTTATCTTTAACACTTTTCCAAACACTAATAGATTCTTACTTGTATTGCGGACACTTCCAAAACACACAGTGACGAGATCTCACTGCATTCTCCTTCACAACTTACATTATACGAAAAACGTGCATTTATCTTCAGCACTTTTCCAAACAGTAACAGATTCTTACTTGTATTGCGTACAACCAATAGTGCATGTGGAGTAAATTCACCTTTAACTCCCTGCAAGCTGCCGGCAGATATTCCTGCCCAGGACACAAAATCTCCTGCCTCTGAAATAAGTATAATTTGGACACAATTAACCAAATTTCCGCACTGAAAAATTCATGGAATTTTTGCCCAATGATTTAAGATAAATTTAGAAGAATTTGTCATCAAATCTTGTCATGGCTGCTTCAGAGCAGACATGACTAGATTTGATGAAAAATAATTTTGAATTCTCAGCGGGTTAAGAGTTGTTGACACTTTACCTGACACAATGATTAGATCTGTCTTGCACAGTGCACAATTTTTAATACATATACCTTTATCAATTTACCTAACGGTGATTGGATCTAACTTTTTAGTTTAAACAGTATTTATTAAAGAATTTGTTTAATGTATACAGTTCACAATAATTGTTCAAAGAAGTAAATCGTCAAAGTAGAGGATACAGTAGTATACAAAAAGACAATAAATATAAGAAAAAAGGTTGCTGAGTAGAAAAGGGATTCGACAGAAAGCTTACAGCTTATGTAAGTCGTCTCCCAAGCTCATTTGAAAAAGTTCTCCTTCAGGTGGTATAAATCAGTAAAAGAGCTCACGTATCGTTGCGTGAAGGCCCGGCCCCCAAATCCCCTCCTTTGTGTACTAAATTAGACTAGGTTGCGGTAACTGCAAATTATGTAGCCAGTGAATTAAGCACCATTCCCGATCAGACTGTTTAACAACGTTATGCACGCACGCACGCACGCACGCACGCACGCACGCACGCACGCACGCACGCACGCACGCACGCACGCACGCACGCACGCACGCACGCACGCACGCACGCACGCACGCACGCACGCACGCACGCACGCACGCACGCACGCACGCACGCACGCACGCACGCACGCACGCACGCACGCACGCACGCGCGCACGCACGCGCGCACGCGCGCATGCCCACCCGCTCTCTTTCTCGAACAAATCAAGCACAACCCTCACCCACACACACACACACACATACGCCCCTCCCACACACTAACACCCTCGTCTCCACACAATCAAATGAAAGCTCAGGGACGCAACGCTTGGACCTAGGGTAACGCAAGGGAAATGACTGAAACCAATGGCATTTGAATACGAAAAGGAGGAAGACGACCCCGACCGCCAGTCAACGATACGTGAGATTGTTTAAACTTTAGATTGAATAGGGTAAGGAAAGAAAGAGCCGAAAGAAAATATGAACAAAGAGAGAGAAGAGAAGATTCAAAAAAAGAACAAAGCAAAACCTAATTCGGCCAACTTGAACACCGGATATGTTAACTTAAAACTCCATAGCGTAATAAGTACGGTATTTGATTCTTACTTTTAGTTCCTTTGATAAAAGTTTTGCATACTAACCTCAGTAGTGTTGAGGCGTGAGTGAGCCTTCCACTCAAGACATAGGTCAGTGGGTCCTATTTCACCAGCTGTACAGAACTTATTACCGAGGTACAAAGAGACAATGCTTCAGGAACGATGTTCCCACGTGGGGCAGGGTGGGGTGCAGTAATTGAGCGGTAACTCAATGGAATCGCTTGCTTGATAGAATGAATTCATGTACCATTTCAAAGATAAGACGGTTGTTCTCATTATTCAAGAACTCGGAGCCAAACAGGATCGTGGCTGAGTCTACTGCAAAGGGGAGTAAATTAATCGTATAGTTGCGAGCGTTTGAGAACACTGGACAATGCAGGAGAAAGTGATTAGTAGTTTCGCGTTCTTCACACTGACAAGAGGGACTGGGTGATAAGTGATTGTCATATAGGTGAGAATTAAGACTCCTGCAATGCAATCGCTGCCTGCAATGATAAATTTGTGCCGCTAGAGATTTCGCGTTACTGTAGAACCTTGGGGGGTCTTTGGTTCCAATTGCTCAGGAAAGTCTTAAAGTTGATGAATGATGAGTTCTCGCACACAGGTAAGGGTAGCTTATTCCATTGGCCTGTAACGCTTGGGATGAACGAGGACTGATAAAATTGGGTTGGGTTCGGTAAAAGGGAACGCGGTGGTTTTGACTTGATCGAAGACTAAATGATGAGTTCGTCTCGGAGACAAGTGGGGGGACTTTATTGGAAATATGTGGAGGTGACAAGCGGTGATGCATTTTGAAAAACTGAATTAATTTATGTTTGCGGCGTCTTTCTTGAAGGGAGTCCCATCGTGTTTCAGAATACAGCAAGGACTTACTGGCACTAACTGTTGCTCCCGTAATGATTCGGGCTGCTGCAATCTGTATTTTTTCTTGTTCCGCAATATTGGATACGGAACAATTATCCCAGACAGTATCCGCATATTCCAGAAGGGGTCTAATGAAGGCAAAATATATTTTTTTAAGACACTTCGATCGAGATAAAATTTGTGTCTCCTCGACATGTCTTAGCGAGACCAGGCTTTCGAGCAAATATGGTCAACGTGGTCGTTCCATGTACATGTGCTGTTTACTGTGACCCCCAGATGTTTATGTTCGGAAACTTCCGATATCTGTGAACCCCCTAGATATAAGGATGGGTGAGAGTTGGGATTGTTTTTACGTGATATAAGCAAACTCTCTGTTTTGTTGGGATTGAACTCAACCAACCATGTTTTGGCCCAATGCTTGATTGTCGCCAAATCATGATTGATTATGTTTGAGGCTTGCTCTGGGTTCTCAATGATGAGATATAAGGAAGTATCATCTGCAAACAGGCGTATAGAGCTAAGTAGGTCTTTGGTTATGTCGTTAATGTATATCAAGAACAGTAAGGGCTCAAGTATCGACCCCTGAGGCACACCGGCATTGATGGGCCTCCACGAAGATGTCTCGGAGGCTATCACAACTCGCTGCGATCTATCCGCAAGATACGACTTTAAAAATAGCAATAATTCCCCTGAAAAATAGCAATAATTCCCCTGATATCTAACAATCATAAAGAGTTTGGCCTGAAAACCCCGAGAAACAGTACTTATAACATTATGTGTTCGATTCTGTCAGGGCAAAGCCAGCCTAAATATAGGGGCAAGGGGCCTCATATGTAAAGATATTGTAAGTTCAAAATATATTCCGCATCAAGGCGAAAAACCCACGTGAATTTCACTTCTCTGTAAAGCTGGACATAGAAAACACACGTGGTGTATATCCAGCTTTAGCGCAGGGACCCAGGGGAGAAACGGTATGTTAGATAAGGTCTAATCTCCATTTAACTTATACAGTAGTCGGAGTCTTACGAGACGTAATCGGTTGGTGTCAAGATGTCGTCACGGTCAATTGAGAAACGAGATTCTAAAACGATAGAAATGTCTATCGTATCGTCACCTGATCATTAGGTAACAATCATGGCAAGAACGAATCGGTTTTCTCGACAAGTGAAGTCAGCGTTAAGTCACGCGTGAGATGACTTGTATTGATTCTGCCTCGATATACGTCATCTCCCACCGTTTTGACAGGTGGACAGATGAGCGTCGGTCCACCTGACAGGTTAGGGTAAAAAGTATATATACCTGGAAGAGCAGAGCATTAGACACACTTGGGGTCACACACACGTTGGTGAAGTCCAGGACAGGCAGACTCTGTTTCCTGGCATAAGGGTACCTTCGATCACAGGACCATGAAACGGCTGGAATCGCCAGAGAGGGCATTCCATGATTGATTTAGCTTAACGTTGATAGGCGGCTACGGGGCCGAATTCGTGAGAAGGAACACCCCAGGTGGAACGTTAAAGTTTAGATTGTCGAGTAGCAGGTATCGGCCTGCAATAGTCAGAAGTGTAGGTTAATTGTATTGTGCGTATTAACCCTTTGAAGCGTCAGATTGATTGCGTTCTGAGTAGTTTGTTTTGCTGTCGAAGCATCGTAATACCGACTGGAGATCGGTGTGAGTGACAATTTCGCCCTAGCACAAAAGGGGCATTTGTGAATCGTGAATTCAACCAGTGAATATTTCAATAGGACTTTCACGGAGGACTTTCAAATGCACATAAGGTATGAATAGACAATATCTGACCCAAATCAGAAGTACGTGTCCTTATAGATGACGAACATTGCTGGTCGGAACCCTCCGACAGCTAGAGGTACAGTTACGCGCAGACGTTGACATTTGAGCCTAAGCGGGTGAAGCTCTTATGGCGAGCTCACAGTAGTAACATTTCCAGTGTGTAGACTATAGTGCCAGTACAGGGCTATAGAATGACTATATGATTGTTTAGAATTATTTAACCATAGCGACCCATTTTCTGTGAAAAGAAGCGAATTGTTGATTGTTGAAATATTGAAACGGATTTATTTTTATGTGTAAATAAAAGAATCGTTGTTACTTTAAATCATTCTTTCCATTATACAGCCTAAAGTGATTAGGAATCACACCTAACGGAAATCGAACCTATTTCAGGCCAATTTGGCAGAGAAGGAATCACGGCGTCGGTCTAACTCAGCTCTCTGCGCCGAGTTCGCGACACTTGGATTCCGACCCTCCACGTTGGTCTAATTTTCCCGCAACTTCATCAGCGGGACTAAATAACCCCACGTCAGCCCAGGCCTGACGGGGCCTCAGGTGTCACTGACATTGATTGGCGAGCGCTATCAGGATATTTCTAAAAGGTAAAAAATGGCTATATGGAAATTTTGTTTTATTTTAACGGCGGTTCTGTTTATGTTTTGACGCGTTCGGTCAGCTGATGCCGTTCAAGGGTTTAATATCGCAATACAGTAGTCCCCAAAAGGATACTTAATAGCCACTATAACTGCGGTAGGTTTCAGAATATTTGGTGCGTTTAATTACGTTAAATTACAGAGGTAAATTAGGATCAATTGCCATATTTTTTTTTCTTTCTTTCTTTTCCTTCTTCATTCTTTCTGACGAGTGTTGAAGATAGAAAGAAAAAATCAAAATGGATGTTGTTACACCCCTCGCCCAACTGGTATCATTAGGCAAGGAAATGGGCCTTGAGGGAGCTGAACTTCAGAAGTTCGTTAAAGATGAGCAGAAACGTGAGGCCAAGGAGATTGCCTTACGCAATGACGCAAGGGAGAGAGAGGCCCAAGCAGTAAGGGAGGCAAAAGAGCGAGAGATTCAATTAGAACGAGAGCGTGAGAAAGACGCAAGAGAGGCGAAAGAGAGAGAGATTCAATTAACAAACGAGGCGAGGGAGAGAGAAGCCCAATTAGAACGAGAGCGTGAGAAAGACGCAAGAGAGGCGAAAGAGAGAGAGATTCAATTAGCAAATGAGGCGAGAGAGAGGGAAGCCCAATTAGCAAGGGAGGCAAGGGAGGCAGAACGGGAGCTCGAACAACAGAGGCACGAGAGAGAATTAGAGCTCTTCAGAGCAAGGGCCGATGTGGAGAATGAAAGTCGGCGCTCAGGGGATGGGAGTGCAGGGGTAGCAATTCATGCCCCACGCCCCCATCTCGCTCATTTCAATGAAAACACAGATGACTTGGACTCGTACTTGGAGAGGTTCGAGCGTTTTGCCTCCAGTCAAATGTGGCCAGAAGACACATGGGCTATGTGCTTGAGCCCTCTGTTGTCAGGTAAAGCCCTCGAAGCTTATACCAGTATGCCTCCTGCACTTCTTAACGACTACAGTGAGCTGAAGAATGCCATCCTTCGGAGATACCAGCTCACTGAAGAAGGATTCCGGACCAAGTTCCGAGAGATTAAGCAGGAGAAGGGAGAAACAGCAGTATTTTGCCCGAGCTAGGCGGTACTTTGACCGCTGGACTGATCTCGCAGAAGTGAATGAGTCGTATGGAGCCCTGCGAGATCTATTTCTCCGGGAGCAGTTTTTAACTACATGCTCCAAGGAGTTGGGCCTGTTCATCAAGGAAAGGGGTCCGCCCACCTATGATGAGATGGCAACTGTGGCAGAACGCTACATCGAGGCCCACGGTGGGAGTGTAAACGCACCCAAATCGGCTAGGGGTGGGGCAAGCGCGTTGGCAATGGCACCCGTAAGGCAACACCACCCCGATCCTCCTGCGTCGCAGACCAGCCGGAACGGGAGCGCTCCCAAGGACACCACTTGTTTTATCTGCAACAAGCGGGGTCATATTGCCAGAGACTGCTGGCAGAAGCAGGTAAGGACCACTGGGAACATTAGACCACCTCAGCAGGGGGCCGGGAACGCAGCGCCAAGGGGTTGGAAGCAAGGTGACCGCGTAGATCCAGGGCCCAGCAGACAGACGGCAGCGTTCTGTCAAACTATCGGTCCAGAACACAGTCCCCTCCGGGAATGTATACAAGAGGGAGAATTAAGGCTGGAAGACGGGAAGGTTGTCCCGATAATAAGTGGCATGTGTGAGAGGCTCACAACTTCGCAGGAGAAGGTTGATATGCCAGTGTACCCAGGGTATGTGGGACAAAGGGAGATCCGTCTGCTCCGGGATTCTGGGTGCTCCTCTGCAGCGGTTAGAAAGCAACTGGTTGACGACAAGCAATTGTTGGGGCGCGACCATTTGTGTATTTTGATAGATGGGACCGTTAGAAGGTTCCCCATCGCGAGGATAACTGTGGATACCCCATTTTATTGTGGCGAAGTGGAAGCCATGTGCATTGAATCACCTGTGTATGACCTGGTCATAGGTAATATCCCAGGGGTGAGGGCAAGCCCTGATGAGTTATGGTCCAGGGGTAGGGGGCCAAGTTATGGCCCAACGAGGGCAAAGAAAGTTCAAGTCGGTGGGCAAGGACCCCCGGCGGTTGCACTCGGTAACGTACCGAGTAAGGAAGGGAAGGTTCCCAGGGGGAACCAGTCCGATGGTCCAGGGGATGGCCCCTACACGACGAAATGTCGCAAAGTTTCAAGAGAGACGACTCCTGTCCAATTAGGGAGAAGGGGCCGCAGGCGGTCCAGGCTAAACGCCAAACGGCGAGGGAACCCAATGGGGTCATTGGGGAAAGACCCTCAAGCAAATTTATGTGGGGGAGTTGAGCTCCCCCAGAAGTCGGTGTCACCTGTGTGGAGAGGGGAGGCCAGACCCACGCAAATGGCTGGGCAAACTCCTCCAGAATTGAGAGGGCACGGGTCAACACAAGTTGAGTGTGTCAAAGTGGATGGGACCGCGAAGGTGGGCGCCCAGGTGACCGAGAAAAGGGTCCACAAATCAAAGGAGAAGCATCCTAGGTGGCGGAGACCACGTAGAGAGTGCCGGGGGCGCACAGCGCCCAATGTGCGCAAGAAGTCGTCGCAATGGACCGGGGGGTCGACGGCACAAGGGCCAAGGACGGCCAGTGTCGTTCGAACGACGGTAATCGCCGGGACGAGTGAGCCTGGGGGATATAGCGCCAAGGGAAGCTCTTGGGAATGCGACAACGACAGGGTATGGGGACCCTGGTGGAATACCCGTAGAAATGACGGGGCGAGAAGTAGAGGTGTGTCAAGGGTTACCCAAGGGGATACTGGGAACCGGGCCCCTACCAATGGTCGGTGGTTATAAAGAAGCAATAGTTGGGTGGCTGTGGGCCTGGTGTCTGGGACGGGGGCTCCAGTCGCAAATATTTTTGTGGATGAGGTGATGAGTTTCGTAAACCCGGTGTTAAGGCCCGGAAGGAATTTTCTTATTTTAGTATTATTATTGCTCTAACTGCTGACTAGAGTTGGTTGTGAGTGCGAATGTGAGATACACTGCCCTGTCTGTCGCGTGTGCGTGGACGGGGAGCCTGTGTGTCGAGTTTTGTAAGTATGGGATGCACAAACCCGGTGTTAAGGCCCGGGGAAACCGCGCTTGTTTTTATTGACGAGAGTTTGTTGTGAGTGTGAGGCACACTAACCCAGTCTGTCGCAAAGGCGCGGTCGGGAAATCTGTGTGTTGAATGTGTGAGTGTGTGAAGCACAATTTTAACCCCCTGGTTGAGCTTTGCGAGGGTGAGGCTCAACATAATGCAGGGGTCGTTTGCCCCTTCACAAGACATAGGGGAACGGGAGGCGAAGTTACACTCCGTTGGAATTAACCCATCTGACGCAAAGGCGCGGACGGTGTTACTCGTCGGAGTGAGTGCCAAGTGAACTGTTTGCAAAATGGGCGAACGTGTATAAAAATGTGTATGTCTAGGTGTAAATATATAGTATTACAGAGAGAGAGAGAGAGTGCTGCAAATCTAAGAATAAGGCTACTCTCCATATGTAAACCCGCAAGACGGGAGCATGTGGTAGCGTGTGTGTCGTGGGAATCGGTATGGCCGACGCATGAGCCCGGTCATGAACCCCACGACCACTAGGGTCCAGTTTTGTAGTCTAGAACATGATGGTAGATCGTAAAAAGGTGTGAGAGGCGAGCGTGTGTGGCTTTGCCCCTTGCGTTTTAAGAGATACACAGGGTGTTTCTCTCGGGAAGGGAGTTGTCAGGGCAAAGCCAGCCTAAATATAGGGGCAAGGGGCCTCATATGTAAAGATATTGTAAGTTCAAAATATATTCCGCATCAAGGCGAAAAACCCACGTGAATTTCACTTCTCTGTAAAGCTGGACATAGAAAAAACACACGTGGTGTATATCCAGCTTTAGCGCAGGGACCCAGGGGAGAAACGGTATGTTAGATAGGGTCTAATCTCCATTTAACTTATACAGTAGTCGGAGTCTTACGAGACGTAATCGGTTGGTGTCAAGATGTCGTCACGGTCAATTGAGAAACGAGATTCTAAAACGATAGAAATGTCTATCGTATCGTCACCTGATCATTAGGTAACAATCATGGCAAGAACGAATCGGTTTTCTCGACAAGTGAAGT
The DNA here is from genome assembly GCA_031216915.1 of Pictodentalium vernedei. Lineage (NCBI taxonomy): Eukaryota > Metazoa > Mollusca > Scaphopoda > Dentaliida > Dentaliidae > Pictodentalium > Pictodentalium vernedei. The sequence goes on from CM062294.1 coordinate 169,111,091, forward strand.
CAGCGTTAAGTCACGCGTGAGATGACTTGTATTGATTCTGCCTCGATATACGTCATCTCCCACCGTTTTGACAGGTGGACAGATGAGCGTCGGTCCACCTGACAGGTTAGGGTAAAAAGTATATATACCTGGAAGAGCAGAGCATTAGACACACTTGGGGTCACACACACGTTGGTGAAGTCCAGGACAGGCAGACTCTGTTTCCTGGCATAAGGGTACCTTCGATCACAGGACCATGAAACGGCTGGAATCGCCAGAGAGGGCATTCCATGATTGATTTAGCTTAACGTTGATAGGCGGCTACGGGGCCGAATTCGTGAGAAGGAACACCCCAGGTGGAACGTTAAAGTTTAGATTGTCGAGTAGCAGGTATCGGCCTGCAATAGTCAGAAGTGTAGGTTAATTGTATTGTGCGTATTAACCCTTTGAAGCGTCAGATTGATTGCGTTCTGAGTAGTTTGTTTTGCTGTCGAAGCATCGTAATACCGACTGGAGATCGGTGTGAGTGACAATTTCGCCCTAGCACAAAAGGGGCATTTGTGAATCGTGAATTCAACCAGTGAATATTTCAATAGGACTTTCACGGAGGACTTTCAAAGGCACATAAGGTATGAATAGACAATATCTGACCCAAATCAGAAGTACGTGTCCTTATAGATGACGAACATTGCTGGTCGGAACCCTCCGACAGCTAGAGGTACAGTTACGCGCAGACGTTGACATTTGAGCCTAAGCGGGTGAAGCTCTTATGGCGAGCTCACAGTAGTAACATTTCCAGTGTGTAGACTATAGTGCCAGTACAGGGCTATAGAATGACTATATGATTGTTTAGAATTATTTAACCATAGCGACCCATTTTCTGTGAAAAGAAGCGAATTGTTGATTGTTGAAATATTGAAACGGATTTATTTTTATGTGTAAATAAAAGAATCGTTGTTACTTTAAATCATTCTTTCCATTATACAGCCTAAAGTGATTAGGAATCACACCTAACGAAAATCGAACCTATTTCAGGCCAATTTGGCAGAGAAGGAATCACGGCGTCGGTCTAACTCAGCTCTCTGCGCCGAGTTCGCGACACTTGGATTCCGACCCTCCACGTTGGTCTAATTTTCCCGCAACTTCATCAGCGGGACTAAATAACCCCACGTCAGCCCAGGCCTTACGGGGCCTCAGGTGTCACTGACAGATTCCGTATCATGTAGACGACTAATTCTGATTCCGTATCATATAATAATAATAACTCTTTGGCCAGCCGCTGATTTGTCGCGGTCCTCATAAGAGAAGGCCATCATTCCCCCTGCACCCCACCCCCTCTTCCCCTCCTCTCCTCCCAGCATTCAGATATAAACTGCTTAATAGTGTCCCTCACTTCCTCTTTTTCAATTTCTTCAATAAACATTCCTACCCTCTCCCTCGTGTCCCCCTTCAGCCATCTATCCTTTGTTTCTTCACCCCACTTCTGCATTATTCTTCCAGTAAATTTTATTCTATGAGGTATATACTGTGGGCATTCCAAGAGAAAATGTTCCAGGGTCTCCACTACTCCAGAGTGGCACATTTGGCATCCCTTTTCCCCATCTCTCCTAATTTTCCCCCGAAGCTCCAGTGATCTTGATCTCAGTTTGAACAGCAGTGACCCTCCAAAGGTGCCATCTAGGTACTTCTCAAAAGCTGGCTTTTCTTTATATTGCAACCCCTGCAGTGATCTTTTCACGCTAACCCCTGCTCGCCAGTTTCGATTGCAATCTTCCATGACTCTCTCTTTGCAAACCTTTTGCCTTCTTTCATTCCTACTTCTATGTTTGTGACCTCTATCGAGTAATTGTCCATTAGTTCCCTCACATGTTTTGACCACCCCGTTTCTATATTAGATTTCCAAATGGTATCGAGCATCAATTTGCACCACCGGTTGTCAGGCAGGTTTCTCAAGTAGTTAAAGTAACACAGTTTTCCCAAATCTACCCTGTCCTTGATTTTCATCCACCCAAGCTCCCCCCTTACTGCTTCCAAAGCTGCAGCATTACTCGACCCTGTTATCCATCTGCCGGCATCATTCTGAGTACTTTCCAACTTCTTAAAAACCGTTTGGTTTAATGGAATCACGTCCGTGCCATACGTTATACAATGTACTTGGTAAACCCACCCTCTCCCACAGTGTTTTCCCCACAAAGACCTTGTTGAAACTATTTTTCCCTAAAAGTTTTAGTTGGTTCAGAATTCTTTTCCCCTTCAGAATCAGTTTGGCTGAGTAATATCTGTACACCCCTCTTCCCGTTATATTTATGCTTACCCCTAGATACTCATACTCTCCTGTTTCTCATACAGTGATTTGTTTGCTTTCCCCTTCGGGGATTGAGAACTCCCCCACTCTCCATCTCTTCGTCATATCTACCTTGCGTCCAACGGGTATTACCTTGCTTTTATTTTCATTTAGTTCGAGCCGCCAAGTGTTCCCATATCTACCAACAATTTCCAGCAGTTTCTCTAGCCCCTGTTCAGTTCTAGACATTAACACCATGTCGTCCGCAAAGAATAAGCCTGGTATCTTTCTGTCTCCGACATTTACCCCCTCCGCACTCTGAATTAGTTCGTCCCCTAAATCTTTAACATACAATGCAAACAAAATCGGTGAAAAGATACACCCCTGCTTGAGGCCTATATCCATAGGGACTCGTTTTGTAGTGATACTCCCTAGACTGAGTTGGCTTTGCACATCTGTATACAGTGCTTTCATGATTCCCACAAAGTCACCCCCAGTCCGATGGCCTCGAGCTTTCGCCACATACCTTCCCTCCACACTCGGTCGTACGCTTTTTTTCACATCTAGAAATGCCAGAAACATCTATTTCTTTTCAGCCTTTGTTGATTCTATCAGTTGGATGAGTGTAAGTAGGTGATCAGTGACTCTTCGTCCTTTCCTGAAACCATTTTGAATTTCTCCTAAAAAGCCTTTCTCTTCAATAACTTCCTCTAGTCTACCGTATATGACCTTACAGAATACTTTTCCGATGTTACTACTAACTGATATCCCCCTATAGTTATCTGGAACATCCTTATCCCCCTTTTTGTGTATGAACGACACCTTACTTTCCCTCCACTCTCTGGGGACCTCTTGCTTTCGCAGAGCCAGGTTGAAAAGGTTTGTCAGGACTTCAATAAGTGCCTCCCCTCCATTTTTGAGGAATTCGTTCGGAATTTCATCAGTCCCTCCCGCTTTACCATTTTTTAATTTCGAGACCACGTTCCGCACTTCTTCTGCCGTTATTTCGCTACATACACGATTGGATAGGTTCTCCTCCACCAGTGTATTTCTTTTTGGTGGGGACCCACTACCCCATCGCCTATCGTATATCTTTTCCCAGTGCTTGACTAACTCTGAAGCGATACGGCCTTTATCTTCTGTACTTTCCCCATCCACTTTGATACTCTGTACACTACTTTTCCCCCGTTTATTTACCCAGTTCCAAAATACGTTTGAGCTCGAACACCCCGTTTTCTTTATTGTTCTGGCAAGACTGCAATTGTGCTCCTTCCTATTATTATTCTTTATCTCATTCACCTTTTTCCGTGCCAGTTCATATTCTCCTTTCATTCGTCTCGTGTCATTGTTATCCACCCCTTTAAGCTTCCTACTTCTTCTGTAAGCAGCGCATTTTACCTTCCTTTCTTTTATAGCCTTTTTCAGTCCCTCGTTAACCCTATATCCAAGCTCTCTCGTTGGGACCCTCACCCTTCCTATACAATCCTTCCCTGCCTCTGTTAGGCTATTTACTATGCCATCTGAAATACTCTGGACATTTGCATCCCTAGGTATACATTCAAGATTTGGTTTTAGTTTTTCCCGAAACTGCTTCCAGTCGGCTCCTTGTTTTAGTCCCCAAACTTCCTTGAAGGTATTTCTGTCCCTATTCGTCTTTTTGCTTAACTGTTATCAGATTGTGATCACTACCCAAGTCATTTTTTCCCTCGTCATCTATTTCTACATCTATAACCTCCCTCCATACGCTAATGTCAGTGAGTATATAATCAATTATTGTTTTCTTATCGTTCCTCTCCCAGGTCCATTTACCCTTACGTTTCGCATCCCTGTTCAGGATCTTTAAACCAAGCTCTTTTGATAGGTCCAACATCTTCCTTCCATTCGTGTTAATTATCCTATCACCTCCCTGTATGCCCTCCTCCTTATCCCCGATGTGCCCATTGAAGTCCCCCATTAGGACAATACTGAACCCTCTGCGTTCAAGCTCTGTGATATTCGATCTAAGAGTTGTATATATTGAATCATTCCACTCGGGCCTACTTCCCTCCACTGCTAAGTATACAACACCAACGGCAACACTCCTGCTTCCTAACTTGATTTTTGCCCAGACTATTTCGTTGGATACTGGAATCTGAGTCCTTGCTTCTGTGAGATCTGTAATCAATGAGGGCTGTAATTCCTCTTTAGCGTAGATGCCAACACCCCCACCCCGTTTCTGACCCTCAGTTCGCCCAGCTCCTATCCACACGCAACCCTTCATCTGATCAACCCGCTCATCCCGTCGTATCCAAGTCTCACTTAGACCCATTATATCGAAGTCTCCTTCGTCCATCATTGTTGATATTTCGCTTACTTTCTTGTGCAGACCCTGGATGTTGCAGTACCCAAACTTAATGAATCTTTGTTTTTTTGTCATCACTGGCACATTATTATAACCCTGGTATGTCCCTGTGTTGTGCTTGTTTGTTGTTCTTCCTATGTTCCCAGCATTTGTGCCCCTCTGGGTTATCGGCTGTGGTCCCCTACCCCCCTTTTCTCCAAAAAAGGCCCAGCCACCTGTAAAATTTTTTGGCCCAACAGGTCTGTGCCCATCCTACTTAAATGCAATCCGTCTCGCCCATACAACTCTCCTTGTCCCCAGAATGAATCCCAGTGGTCAATGAAATGTGTTCCCAAGTCTTTGCAGTGCTCTTCCAGCTCCTCGTTTAGTGCCATAATCCGCGAGTTCCTCTCATTCCCACCACCCATAACGGGGATCACCCCTGAAACGATGATCCGAGCATTCCTGCTAAGTAGATTACTAATTAGGTCCTTGTATGTGTCCACCAAACGAACTGATTTCCTCTCCCTGATGTTATTGGACCCCACATGTTATACTACTACCGGATCAGGCCCCGACCCAGCTACAATACCGTCCACTCTATCCCTCAGGTCCTCCACTCTAGCCCCCGGAAAGCACAGAACTGTTCTATTTTTACTGTCCGGACCACAGACAACCTTGTCGATCCCCCGAACTATGCTACTTCCCGCAACCACCAAATTACTTTTGGCCCTCGCCCTATTTAGCTCCTCTAGTCTCCTATTGTTTACAGCGTCCTCTTCCTCTCCAACAGCCCCACTCGGAATCAATATCGGTATCGGTATCTTTGACCTAGGATTACTCCTATCCTTGTCCCTCCGTCTCTTTCCAGGCCCTGAACTACCTGGACTACTCCCCTGGTCTTCTCCCGGATCCCTCCTCCTTTTTCCTGGCCTAGACCCCAAGCTACTAACTGTTGCAACTACCTCCATCTCCTCCTCTGTCTCTTCCGAATCGACCACATCAAATCTGTTTCTGGTGCTGCACTCCCCACTGCCTTTGGACTTTACAGCCCTATCTACCTGCTTCCCTGGCCCCCCTTTTCTACCACTTTTGATAGTCCACGCCAAACGCTTTACAGCATTGCTCCGGCCTGGGCCCCCCTCATCTGTCCTACGTACGAAAAGACGACTCATTCTGATTCCGTATCATGTAGACGACTCGTTTCGGAGAACACTACGGGCTATCATTACAGGCGCATGAATACAATGTATAGTACAGTCGCCGTGGACTGGTCATATTCCACGCGTAGGCAGTTATGTCCACGCATGCGTTTACCGGGTAATAAAAATCATCAGCAGCACAATTTAACTATTAATAGCCAATGAACCTCCACAATAAATAGAAACTGCACAATTCAATATTACACACTCGTAAATTTAAGCGTATCATTGCGGTGACAGTGTTACTCATTGTTTGTTAGAATGCACAACAATATAGTTCCGTAATATATTTTTTAACCTTTTTTTCGCCCAACATTATGTCCCAAAACTGTATTAATACTTTAAGATTTAATCTGTTTATGTGACAGAATTGTAAGGTAAATGAATTATTATGATAATGTGCTTGTGAATACTACAACGGAGAGAAGAAGGAAAATTTCTGCTCGGAACTGTTCATAAGTATTTTTTTTAATATTAGTTTTATTTCAGGAAAGTTTTTATATATTTAGTTTTGCAAGTGTGTTTGGGAGGACCGTAGGGTGTAATAAGGAGGATTAGTTGATAGGTTTTTCCGGTTTTGTTGTTTGTTTGCCTTAGTTGCCTTTTTTCGTGTGTGTTTGTTGCCCTGGTGTTTTTGTCATTTTCGGTCATTGGATTCTGTATAATATTTGTAATCATGAATGGTAAGTGCACGACGGGTGTCCAGACGGAGGTAAGTATGGGTGTTAAGGGAGGTCTGGGGGAGGTGAGTCGAGGGGTTCAGGTGGGGGGAGAATGAGGATACGGAGGCGTGCAGACAGTGTAATATGAGGTATGGTGGTGGTCGGTCAATGGTGAGTAGTGGGGTGTGTGCGAATTGCAGGGATATTTTACAGTTGTTAGAGAAGTGTGTTGGATTCGAGCGGGAGATTGCAGAGCTGAGAGGGAGGTTGGGGAGGGCCGGTGTATCTGGAGTTACCCCGTTGAAGGTTACCTACGATGGTGAGGTTGAAGGTGAGTGGAAGGTCGTTGTGGACTCAAGGAGGAAACTGGGAAGCAGGAAACGTGGGGGCATAATGCTTGATGTGGGGGGTGTAACTGAGGAGGGAGGGGGGTTCTAGTAGAAAAATTCGGAAGGTGGCGTCAGGTCAGGGCTGCGTCGAGTCCGGAAGCCAGAGTCGGCGTAAGGCTGCCAAGGTTGCTAGGCGATGTTAAGAAAACAGGGGAAAGTGTGGGTGGTGAGATGGTTGTTGATGATGATCGGCCAGATGGGGTAAGGAGGGCGGTCAAGAGAAAGAGGGGACCAGGAGCTTGCAAAACGAGAGGAGGTGCAGATGAACTGGGGCCAGAAGAAGAAAATTAGTTGTAGCGGGGAGCAGCATTGTACGTGGGATTGACAATGTAGTTTGTGGTCCTGATAGTTCCAATCGAACAGTCTTGTGCTTTCCGGGGGCGAAGGTGGAGGATCTCAGGGACCGGGTAGATGGCATTGTGGCATGGTCAGGACCGGAACCGGTAGTGGTGGTCCATGTGGGGGACCAACAATATCAGGGAGAGAAGGTCAGTAAGTTTGGTGGAGTCGTATAGAGGCTTAGTCGGCAAACTGCTAAGTAGGAATGCAATGGTAGTCGTATCCGGGGTCCTTCTTGTCCTTGGAGGTGGGGACGAACGGAAATCAAGGATTTTGGCCCTAAATGAAGAGTTGGAAGACTACTGTGTTGATCTGGGAATACCCTTTATCGACCATTTGGGGTAATGGGAGCATGTACGGGCGTGACGGGCTGCATCTTAGCAGGGTGTGGAAACGGATATTGGGGGATAAAATTCTACGGGTAGCAGAGCCTTTTTTGGAGAGGAGCGGGGTGGGGGGTCAGAGGCAAGTATAACTAGAGTGGACATAGGTGGGGTAATCAAGAGTGAGGGGACCGAATAAGTTTACCAGGACCAGCGCCAGAAAACAACCTGCCCAGTAGGCGGAAGCCAATGAACCTCGGTACCCTGAAAGTGGGTTATAGCAACATCCAGGGTCTCCACCGGAAAGTAAGTGAAATTGCTACATTGATCGAAGCAAAGGAGTTTGATGTCATGGGATTAAGCGAAACGTGGGTAAGACACGAGGAACGGGTAGACCAAGTAAGTGGGTGTGTGTGGATAGGTGTAGGGCGAACGGAAGGCCAGAAAAAGGGGGGAGGGGTAGGCATGTACATTAAAGAGGATTTAAAACCGTCGCTGATCACAGATCTGGAAGATATCATCACCTCGGCTGAGGTGTCAAAAGAAATCGGATGGGTAAAGATCAGTCTGAGAAACAAAAGTATTGCCCTTGGGATTGTGTACTGTGCGGTGGAGGGAAGTAAACCCGAGTGGAATGACTCGATATACTCAACCCTAAGGTCCGATATCACTGAACTAGAAAACAGGGGGCTCGGTATAATTCTGATGGGCGACTTTAATGGACACATAGGTGATAAGGAAGAAGGCATAGAGGGTGGGGACAAGAAAGTCAACAGGAATGGAAGGAAGCTGTTGAACTTCACAAATGAGCTCGGTCTGAAGATTCTGAACAGGGACGCTAGATGTTAGGGGAAATGGACCAGGGAGAGAAACGACCGAAAATCAATAATTGACTACAATCTCACAGATATGAATTTATGGAGGGAGGTGATAGGGGTAGAAGTGGACGATGAGGTAAAAATGGAGTTGGATAGTGATTACAGTGACGATGAGGGCCAAAAACCTAGAGTAAAGCAAAGGAAGCTTCAAGGAGGTTTGGGAACTCAAAAAGGATGCCGACTGGGCGAAGTTCGAAGAAAAACTGAAACCAAAGCTTGTAGCCGTACACAAGGGGGGCAGTGTCCAGAAGATGGCCGACGCCATAGTTGCGAGCCTAGTGGAGGCAGGGAAGGAAAGTGTAGGAAAGATTAGGGTGCCAACACGGGAACTTGGGTACAGAGTGAACGAAGAACTGAAAAGGACCATAAAGGTTAGAAAAGCTAAATGTGCTGCATACAGGAGAAGTAGAAAACTCAAGGGGGTGGAAAGCAATGCGGCCATGTTAGTAAAGGAAGAATACCAACAAGCACGAAATAAAGTAAACAAGATTAAAGACGACAACCGGAGAGTGCGAAATAGCAGCCTTATTAGGACGATAAGAACGACAGGGGGGTCGAGTTCGAGCGTATTTTGGAAATGGGTAAACAAACGTAACAAAGGGAATAACCCACAGAGCATTAAAGTAGATGGCAGAGTTACAGAAGAGCGAGATCAAATCGCATTAGAACTAGTCAAGCACTGGGAAAAGGTAAACGATAAGCGATGGGGCATGGGGAACCCACCAGAGTGTCCGAACCAGGTCGAGGAAAATCTTTCGAACTTCGTGCGCAGCGAAATCAAAACTGAGGAGGTGCGAAGGGTGATCTCGAACTAAGGAATGGAAAAGCGGGAGGGGTGGACGAAATTCCTAACGAGTTCATCAAAAAAGGGGGAGAGGAACTCTTGGAAAGCCTAACTGCCCTATTCAATTTATCCATAGAAAAACAAGAGGTCCCAAGGGAGTGGAGGGAAAGTAAAGTGACATTTATTCACAAAAAGGGGGGAAAAGACGTCTTGTATAACTATCGAGGGACCTCTGTCAGCAGCAACATTGGAAAAGTCTTTTGTAAAGTCCTGTATGGGAGATTAGAGGAGGTGATCGAAGAGAAGGGTTTTTTGGGAGAAATCCAGAATGGCTTCAGGAAGGGAAGGAGAGTCACTGACCATCTTTTCACGCTATCCCAAATGATAGAATCCGCGAAAGCAAAAAAGAAAAAGATGTTCATGGTCTTTTTTGATGCTAAAAAGCATATGATGGAGTATGGAGGGAGGGTATGTGGCGCAAGCTGGAGGCTCTGGGCTTGGGGGCGAGTTTGTTGGGATTATGAAAGCATTATATAAAGATGTACAGAGTGAACTTAGCCTGGGAAACATTACAACAAAACGTGTGCCTATGGAGATAGGCCTAAAGCAGGGGTGTATCCTTTCGCCAATTCTTTTTGCATTGTACATCAAAGGTTTAGAAGATGAACTCCTGAGGGGGTTGCAGTTGGTGACTTGAAGATCCCAGGGCTATTTTCTGCAGACGATATGGTGCTAGTGTCAGAAAGCGAAGAGGGGCTAGCAAGGATGCTGGGAATTGTTGGGAAATATGGGAGCAAATGGAGACTCGAACTTAATGAAAGCAAGAGCAAAGTTATACCCGTGGGCCGCAAAGTGGACCCCACTCGAAGGTGGAGAGTGGGGGAGTTCTGCATTCCGAAAGGTAGCAGTAGACTTCTTAGTGTAGGAGAGACTAGTGACTATGAGTACCTGGGGGTAAATATAAACATCACAGGAAGAGGCATCTACCGAAACCACACAAATAAATTGATTCTGAAAGGGAAGTGAATCCTTAACAAATGAAACTTATAGGGAGAAACAGTTTCAATAAGGTATGCGTGGGGAAAACTATTTGGGAAATGGTGGGTCTACCAAGTATAACATACGGTACGGAAGTTGTACCCCTAAACCACACAGTTGTTAAGAGCTTGGAAATCCTGCAGAACGATGCAGGCCGATGGATAACAGGCTCGAGTAATGCCACAGCGCTAGAAGCGATCAGGGGTGAGCTTGGGTGGATAAGGATCAAGGACAGGATAGGCCTATTGAAACTCAGTTATCTTAATTATTTGGTAAATCTCCCCGATAGCCGATGGTGTAAAGTAATGTTCCTGAGAACTTTCAACTCAAATATCAAGACGGGGTGGATGGTCCAAGTGAGGGAGCTAGTAGAAAACTGCTCATTGGAGATCTCGGACCTTGACGTTGGGGCACAGCAGGGTAAAAAGACCGTCAGAGAAAGGGTCATGGATTATAACCGTAATTGGCGAGATGGGGTCAAATCAAAGAGATCTTTGGGTGGCCTGCGTGATAAAGAGAAGCCTGGTTTTGAAGAGTACCTTGATGGCACCTTTGGGGGGGGGGGGGGGTCACTGTTGTTCAAGCTGAGGTCGCGGTTCCTGGAGCTGAGGGGAAAAATTGGGAAAAACAGTGAATAGGAGTGCCAGATGTGTAATTTGGGCGTGATGGAGACCCTGGAATACTTTCTTCTAAAAGAACAAGATTCACGGGGAAGTGGGATGGGAGAATGAAGGACATGTGGTTAGGGGCGACTCAAAGGAGAGGGTTAATATGCTAATCGGAGAGATTGGGAAGAATGGGGCAAGGGATGTCATCAAGCAGTTCGTCTCCGAGTGTTGGGAGGAGAGAAGAAGCGTGGGAATAGGGAGGCAGCTGGTAGAACAGGGGTAACCAAGGCCTTCTCATACGAGAACCGCGAGAAATCAGCGGCCGGCCAAAGTGGTATTATTAACTGGCCGGAAAAGCCCGCCCGTTGAGAACCCATTCTGGACATCACCTCGAATCTGATACAAATCACAGGACATGCACTTTATCGTGATAACCTGTATGTACTGTACACAATTTTAATTTAAACAATATTTATTCATGAAAAAGTATGATGCATACATATTATAAACTACAACATGACTGTCATATAGAGTGCGCAGTACAATGGTATGCATTAAAGTAATGAGTCAAGAACGAGATTTGTTGAAAGGATTCAGCAGTTTTAGCTTTTATAAGCCGTCTCCTCTGGATTACTGAAGAAGTTTGATAGTAGCTGCAAACACTCAGTAAAATATTGTTTAAACATAGAAGACAGGGAGAGTAAGGAGAGCAATAGAGAGAATGAGAGAACGAAAAGAAAAGGGAAACTTAACCCCTTACCCAACACGTGTAGCAGGCGACACTTGAAGAATAAATTTTTGAATAACTGAACATTTCCAATGGCAGTCTCTACAACACGGCTCGCGGTCCCTCACTGGGACGAGCTCATTCCAATGGGGATCATAAGCCATGTTCCCGAGACAAAAATTGAAAATATAAAAGGATTTAGATGGCGATTTTTATGGGTTACACTGACGGTACATTGGGCAAGGGGTTAACAAGGAAACAAGGGAACAACCTGAATTCAATGTTTGCTACCAAAGAATATTCAATATGGCAGCCTGAATAGTGTATCGGTAACGGTGGCCCATTTGTGTGGCAAGCAACACCGGAAACGTCTAAGAGTGCACTGCTACTTATTAAAAGCGTCCACTCAGTATGATATAGTCCCGCGCGGCTCTGAAGACAAGGAGGTTTTCGTTATTATTCAGTCGTTCGGATCCAAATAAAAGTGTTGAAAGCTTAAGAGTAAATGGCAATGCATTGATTGTGGAATCACGAGCTTCGTTAAAGATTGAGCAGTGCACAAGATAGCGCTCAGTAGTTTCGAGATCCCCACACTGGCAAAGTGGAGATATTGAGAGATGGTTATCGTATAAGTGGGCGTTGATATTACTGCAATGCAGGCGTAACCTGTAATGATAAATTTGGGCAGCACGGGATTTGGCTCCATAGTAAAAAATTGGTGGTCGTAGGTTCGCACTATTTATAAACGTCTTGAAGTTTATGAGGGAACAATTTTCTCTTACTGAGGGGGGTAATCCATCCATTCCACTGGTCGGTAACTTCCGGAATAAACGAGGACTTATATAAATTGGTGTGACAAAAGGGAACACGGTGGTTATTTTGGGATCGGAGATTGTGGCTTTGGGTAATAGATGAAATAATTGGTGGCACCTTATTGGAGATATATGGAGGTGTTAATTTATGATACATCTTAAAAATGGGATGAGCTTGTGCTTTCGGCGTCTTTCTTCCAGTGGATCCCATTGAGTTTCTGTGCAGAGAAGGTCTTTACTACAGCTCACAGTGACGCCAGTAACTATTCTTGCTGCAGCTACTTGTATTTTCTCCAGGTCCGCAGCTAGAGTAGCTGAGCAGTTGTCCCAGACAGAGTCAGCGTCTTCTAGAAGAGGTCGGACAAATGCGAAGTATATCTTTTCAAGGACTTTCCGGTCAAGTGTAAACTTATGGCCCTGAGCAAGTCAATACGTGTCCAGGCTTTAGCGCACACATGATCGATATGGTCGTTCCATGTACAAATTTTATTCAAAATTGCACCCAGGTGCTTGCGGCTATTCACCTCAGAAATTTGAGTTCCGCTTAAATATATTGGTGGGTGCACCGGGACGTTACTTTTACGTGATATGATCGTGGTTTCCGTTTTAAGGGGGTTGAACTCAACGAGCCAAGTTTTAGTCCAGTGTTCAATTGTGGCTAAATTACATCAGTATACAATTTTAGTACATATGGAGTGTATTTATCTTTATCACTTTACCTAACACAGTGATTAGATCGGACTTGAACTGTGCATAAGTCACGGTACAGGAAGAGTGCCAAAACTGTTTACACTTGGAGTGGTGTGTCATCTATGCATATGTTCACACATGTGGCTCATCCATACGCACAGTGTATAAATCACACATGTGAGCACATGCACACAAAATGGCAACCAGCACAATGGCTGTGGTTGGTATCGCTTATTCTAGGCATGCAGTTTCTTTATCTTTAACACTTTACCTAACACAGTGAAATGGTCTGCCTTGTACTCTACCCAAATAATTTACATGTTAACACGTTACCTAACATGATCACAAAATCTGCATTATACTGCACATAACTTAGAGTTAAAATCCCTTTATCTTTTAAAGAATATTGTGTCTATCTTTCAATACTTTACTTGATATGGTGACTAAATATGTCTTGTGTAGTACAGTACGTGGAGAGTGGATTGTAACTAAATCATCCGCGGAGTGGAGTTGCCATCCAAGCTATAACTTTCAAATTCTGAACATATCGGCAAAAAAAACAAGCAATGGTTCAGCCAATGGACCTCCGGGTTTAACCCGGAGGTCCATTGGCTGAAACTTTGCTGGTGCTGGTTAAGCTTTGCAACGCATTTTTAGTTATTGCCCGGGTGGATTCTCCACTCTGCGGGTGATTTAGTGATAATACACTCTCCACGTACTGTATATATTTTACAATACGTATAGAGTGCATTTATCTTAACACTTGACCTATCACAATGACTAGATCTGTCTTGCACTGTAAACATAGTCCAGGCACATTAGACATAAAAATGAGAAAGTAAGGAAAAAAATCGGAGAAAGCTGATTTTTTTATATGTTTCCGGGACACACATTGCGGATAAAGTGTGAAAAGTCCCTGCGAATCCGAGTTGAGCTTTTTTAGTTATAGCGTTTTTTTGATGAAAAAAAATTTAAAAAAAAAATTCGACCCAGCTCCATATTTCTCATTCTTATTCGCCTTAGTAGGGTGAGAATCATAAATATCGTGCTGAATTATATTGAGAATACATATCCCCAACAGAAAATGCCAACTTTGTACCAATCCTCACACTCAATGGTGAAATATTCACGAAAATGTACAAAATTACGAAAAAAAAATTATTGTTTTCATACACACAACGGTACACAACGTCCATTAAATCAAATCTACGACTACTTTGGGAGTTAAATTATATATCAAACATTGCAGAAAAGCAGTGGCTTTATAATGATATATAACAATAGTCATTTATTCCATAATGAACTGGTGAAACGTGTGAAATATTAACCATACCCCCTAAACTCAAATTCAAACGGCATCGACTTTTCTCATTCAAATACCGTATTATAGCATCATTGTTTCAATTTCCATGTTCGATTAAATCACATAATGTGGTGTTTGTCCAGTGACGTTTGACCAACCACTTTATATCAAAGCAGTGGAGATTGTGTCCTCGTCAGATAAGTTGACAAAAGTTTTCGTTAGACTCGGCGGCTTCCATATGATTATGTCATATTTAGGGGCAATTGGTTCGATCATGGCTGGTAGCGGCTTGGATGAACTTTCGGGGACTGTTTATGCTGGTGGGTCAATCCATCGTTTGATCAGTGGTCATGCATATTCAAGAGCAGTTCGTGCCCATTTGCTAACACAAATTGCCATTACAAAACTTGTGTTTGAAGAAAGCCGAACACTAGATAACATAGACTTCACAGAAGTCAATGAAATATTCTGTGGACTTGCCAGAGGTGACTGTACAACAGCTGACGCTGTCAATCAAGAAAGTGTCAACCATCTACTGTCAAAATTACACGAACTGCTCCAGAATGCGTCCGTAGGACGCACAGGAAAGCTTTGGGTACAATACTACGAGCAAATAGGTCTTCTCCAGTTGTTCTTGAGAGCAGAGCGCACAGGCGACTGGAAACTCCACACATATTGTGTTCGCAATATGATTCCAGTATTTCACGCAGGTGGTCATTTTGCATACGCAAAAAGTTCTCATCTCTATTTGCAGCAGATGAATGAGCTAACAGAAATAATGCAACAGGATGATTTGAAGTTGTTCACTGAGAAAGGTTACTTTACCATAAGGCGCTCAGATAAATTCTGGGACGGGATATATTCTGATCAGACCATAGAGCAGTGTTTAATGAGAATGTTCAAGCTCCCTAGTGGTCTCACACATGGCAGGGGAATAACCGATAGCACTGTTGCGAAATGGGTACATGGACTACCTCTTTGCCTTCCGATATGTAATGCTCTCGAAAATTTTGTTCATGTTCACACTGGTCATGGCGAACAACATCGGGATCTTCAAAGTTCACAATTGACTGATGCCAATGATATCACCAAATTATTGAACTGGCTCAGAGTGCATTCCCCCTTTCAGAATAGAGATCCACTACAATTAGCGACCGGGCTTGTGGCCGACGAAACTGTGAACTGTGACCAAGTTCGCAAAATTGGTGAATGTTGCGATCGAATGTTGTAAGCAAAACGTTCATCAGCATCAAACTACGACGTGTTGACGCTGTGAAGTCTTTCGCATCGATGGCAAATAGCATCAAAGTCCGTGGAAGTAAGGTAGTGATTGACCCCACAATTCTGTTCAACCACATCACATGTGTTATTCAGTCACAAGCAGAGATGGAAGAGTATCTCAAATATGAACTCGCCCCGAAACCACCAGCATTGTTTGATTCTGCTGGAATGAGGAAGACACAGAAAAGCACGCTCGGTAAGATCCTCAAAACATACGGTTCCGAGCAAACTAAAATCCCAGAACATTCTCTGTTTGTTGTAGATGGTGGATTTTTATTGAGGGCAGTTGTATGGCCTAAACAGTCGTCATATAAGGACATATGTACATCATATTCCAATTATCTAGTGAGACATTTTGGGGCGAACGTCGTGGTTGTTTTTGATGGTTATGCTTGTACAATGTCGACAAAGGGCATGGAACAAGCCCATAGATCTAAAGACAGGTATTCCATTGATATCAATATCTCACCCGAGTTACCAGCCACCACACCCCAATCCGATTTCCTTGCAAATGCCAAGAACAAAACCCAACTGATCGATCTTCTAATGCAGGAGCTATCTGCTATCAATATTCAATCCAAGCAGGCCGAGGCTGATGCTGATGTACTGATAGCCGAAACTGCACTTGACATCGCTCAAGATGACAACAATGTTGTCGTTGTGGGAACAGACACAGACTTGTTAGTCATTCTTACCTCTCGAGTTCAACCGGGATATAATATTCACATGATGTATTCCATTACCCCAAACTTACTAGTTTCAGTTAGTGAAATAGCAACCAAAATGAGTGACCATAGAAGCAACCTCCTTGTAGCACATTCTATAAGTGGTTGTGACACTACTTCTGCACTCTTTCGAGTTGGTAAGAAGAAAGTATTCAGTACAATTGTCTCCGATGTTACTAGCGACTCACAACAGTATGTCAACACAATTTTGGCGGATGACAGTACACCAAGTGCAGTAGCCGCTGCCGGGGAACAACTTCTCCTGATCTTATACGGGAGTAAAACTGTTTCCTCTCTCGACCAATATAGATATGTCACTTGCAAGCGTTATGTAGCAAAATCTAAACTGAATAAACCCATCGACCTAGCCTCACTCCCACCAAGCAGCGATGCTGCACAACAACATGTCTACAGATGTTATCTCCAGGTCCAACAATGGCTGGGCACTTCGCTTCCTCCGACGGATTGGGGGTGGTCGCTAGACAATGGACTTCTTGTACCGACTGCAGCCACAAAGCCATGTGCCCCCGATAACCTACTGAATCTGATCAGTTGTGGTTGCAAGAGTGCTTGTACAAAAAGGTGTGGGTGTAAGAAGGCAGGACTCTCTTGCTCAGGTTTGTGTAATTGCAGTTCGGATTCTTGTAACAACCACAGAAACACTGTCCTGTCGGAAATTTCTGAGTTCGATGAATAATATGTATACAGGTCATGTCATTTCTGTATATAGCGTTGATAATAGTCAATGTAACTTAATCCATGTTGATTGATTTGTACATTCTGTAAATATTATTTATTGATTTTTGTACATTCTGTAAATATTATTTATTGATCTAATGCTGCCAGACACAGACGTGTCTGTTCGGTCCCAAGCCCGAAAATAGTTGAGTTCTCATGGTGACGAATTTTATGCCAAAAGGGGAACTCGGCCAGAAGCAGAGGGGGTCTTCCATAATGTCTATTTTGTAAGCAATGATAAAAGTCTTCAAATGGTGGTGGATTTTTTATCGTCTGTCCAACTAACATCCCGTTCTGTACTACGACCCTTTGGGCAAATCCGTTAGGAAAATCGTCATTTTTTGAGTAAATCCGATACTTTTTTGTGAATTTTCAATAATTTTTCGCAGAAATTGTCACAGAATGCACATTTTCCTCTAGGTAAATGTATATTAGACATTATGTAGCTCGAAATACGCGTAAACAAAAAATACAGTTGGATCAATTCGAGGTTACAAAGTTCGTGCAATTTTTTTTTATTTTTTTCAAACGCGTTTTCGAAAAAAGGCTGTAGAAAAAAAGCTTAACTGGGATTTTAGGGGACTTTTGTCTAATCGTTCAGTGACATGTACTCGACATTCCCTGAAAAAATCAGCTTTCTCCGATTTTTTCCCTAGTGAAACCTAATGTTCTTGGGCTAACAGCTTACAGTACAAATAGAGTGCATTTACCTTCAACACTTTACCCAAACACAGTGCCAAGATCTCTCCGGCACTGTATACAACTTACATTACATATCGAGTGCATTTACCTTCAACACTTCACCCAACACAATGACAAGATGCAGTGTATACAACTTACAGTACATACAGAGTGATTTTGCCTTTAACACTTTACCCAGCACAGTGACAGGATCCGTCTGGCACTGTATACAACTGACAGTACATATAGAGTGCATTTGCCTTTAATACTTTATCCAACACAGTGACGAGATCTGCCTGGCACTATATACAACTTACATTACATATAAAGTGCATTTTTTAACACTTTACCTAACACAATGGTTAGAATCGTCTTGCTCTGTATACAACTTACAGTACATATAGGGAACATTTACCTTTACCTAACGTAACGGCAAAAACCGGCCAGCGCTATTCTCAAAAATCGCCAATTAATTTTCATTATTTTTTTCATTTTTTGTCTCAAAAACATAGGTTATGACCCCTCGTTGGAACGAGCTCGTCGAGCTCGTTCCAATGAGGAGTCATAACCTATGTTTTTGAGACAAAAAATGAAAAAAATAGTTATTCGAGAATTATTTTTGCAAGTGTCGTCTGCTTTTCAGGTCAAGTAAAGGGTTAACACTGTGCCTAATATCGTGAGAAGATCTGTCTTGCGATGTATACCACTAGAGTGCATTTACCTTTAGTTTAAACAATATTTATTTCCAAATGTTCAAGCAAACATAGTGTGAATAGAACAAGCTGGTGGATTCGACTGTAAGCTGATAGCTTATAACTCGTCGTCTCCACAAAACAAGCAAAGCTGCATATAACCTGTTAGAACGGCAAGAATATCAGTATTAATATTAACACAAATGTTTGATTGTTCCTTAGCCTCTTGCATTCAGTGTTGCATAAGGAAATAAATAGGACGAGAGAGAGAGAGAGAGAGAGAGAGAGAGAGAGAGAGAGAGAGAGAGAGAGAGAGAGAGAGAGAGATATTTATGATTTGCAAATTAACACTACATCTGATTATCCAATGACGTCTCCCCCACCCCGCGGGAAAAAATCAAGATTGTCGAATTGGTTTTGGACAGTACCGTCCATCACAAGACAGATTGCCGTCGTTCCTCCCATCCCTCAGACACTACCATAATGATCCATCGCGAGCGTTTCGAAAAGTATATAAAATATTTATCTTACATACAACGTCTATTTTGTCTGTGTTCACTCTGAAGCTGTCGTGTATCAGAAGCATTTACCTTTAACACTTTACCTAACACAGTTACAAGATCTGCCTTGCACTGTATACAACTTGCAGTACATATAGAGTGCATTTACCTTTAACACTTTACCTAACACAGTTACAAGATCTGCCTTGCACTGTATACAACTTACAGTACATATAGAGTGCATTTACCTTTAACACTTTACCTAACACAGTTACAAGATCTGCCTTGCACTGTATACAACTTACAGTACATATAGAGTGTATTTACCTTTAACACTTTACCTAACACAGTTACAAGATCTGCCTTGCACTGTATACAATTTACAGTACATATAGAGTGCATTTACCTTTAACACTTTACCTAACACAGTTACAAGATCTGCCTTGCACTGTATACAACTTACAGTACATATAGAGTGTATTTACCTTTAACACTTTAATTAACACCATGAGAAGATCTGTCTTGCAGCGTATACAACGAACAGCACTTACAGGGTGAGTAGTGTACACTTGGGTACTCCAACCCAGCAAAAATTCATTCCCTGTCCACTGAAAAAATAAACTTGAAATCAATGGGAACTTAGCTTTATTTTTTTTAGACTTGATTAAAAAAATCATACTGGGCTCGTATTTGAGGAGAGATCGGCTAAGGTTAATCCTATGAGGAGTGTTTCAGAAAATAAGGGAGCCCGTTGGCCCAGCAGGTAGAGATGCAGGCTGCAAGCCTAGAGGTCCTCGGTTCGAATGCCACCTGCAGCAACCGAGTTGTGTCCTTGGGCAAGACAACTGCTCACGTGGGGGGCACGGTGGCGTTGTGTACTAAGGTACTGCACATCGATTTTGGACTTGTCTTCAACCAATGCTAACCTCGCATGTGTGGAGTTATAGTATGTTGGGGAGTCTGACAGTTGCTCAACCTTGCTCGGTGGTTCTCTCTGGGTACTCCGGATTCCTCTACCGTAACACTGTCCGACACGGGGTGACCTTGGCTGTCGAAAGTGTCCTTAAATCCCAATAAATAAATTAGAAAATAGACAACAAATTTAAACATCTTCGAGATGGTCTGTTCCACTTTCACATTTTTTCCATACAAATTTCTCATTGAAATTTGTAAAAGTGCGAACGATGGCGTGAAACCGCTCGTCTCAAATATTTACAAGAATGAATTTTTTCCCATCAACGCCTTTTTGCTTAGTGTTATTCCAATGGGAAATTTTTGAGGACTGTAGAGACGGTGGGTCTTCCTCATTTCATTTTCCCCTTTGTTACGATCTTGACATCTATCAGATTCCAATTATTGTCGTTTTGCCCAGTGTTAATCCAATGGGGAAATTTTGTAGAATTGTAGAAACTGTGTAGTTTTTTTTTTGTCTTTCATCGAGTAGGAGAAATCTCAAAGACATCGCGAGACTGAGCCGAATAATAACGTGGCCGTAGCAGCGCAAATGATTGGCGATTTCGGTCTGGGAAAGAGAGTGAGAGAGAGAAAAAAAACGATTACATATACTTACGCCAGCAGAATAGAGATCCTTTTCATAATCCTTTTCGAAAATAAAAGCAGCGAGAAACTAGACTTTGAGATTCTGGAGAACCATGGCTTTTCCAGATGAGATGCCATGATTTTTCATGACCCCAGAGTGTTTGATGAATTATTTTTAACTGTCTCACTGAAGTTCCTTTATTGATGTTATGAGAAAGGAGGGTATAGAAGTCTCAAATGACTCAGTTTGATAAAAAAAATGTTTAGGTTAAAACCATCATTAATGTTGGAGAGGGTTAATATCAATATCGTCTTCTGACAAGACAATGACCGACAAAAGGAGTTATGTTTGTTTGACACATACTCACTGAGTGGTGTAGCTGTTTGAAAATGGTGCATTTTATCTCACAAGTATCCACAATATTGATATCTGGCACTTTGTAGACGGTTAACAAGTGCTAACAGGAACATTTTTACATGTAACTTGTAATGTCACTACAAGAATTGCGAATGGCCATTTTTTCTGAAAAATCTACAAGATGTTTTCAGAGAAATCCAGAGAAAACATGAATTTTAAGCTTTTGATGGGTATCATTGTATATCGAGACGAAAACGGGTTAAAGGTTGTTTTTTGGAATACCTTTATTACTTACAAAAATAATTCTCAATGAATTCTATTTCCACTTATGTTGATCTTTCCTCTTAACTTTGGGTGCTGTGGGTACGCAAACACAACCCATTTTATCAAAATTTTGATGTTTGAGAACCTGCATAGGGTTAACAAATGCTTACTGGAATATTTTGTATATGTAACTTGTAATGTCACACTAAGATCTGAGAATGGCCAATTTTTCTTGAAAATCTACGAGATGTTTTTAGAGAAATCCTCGGAAAACATGATTGTTTAGCCTTTTGAGGGGTATCGCTCTGTAACCAGCCCTAAACGGGTTAATGCTTGGTTTTGTGAATACCTTCATTATTTACAAAAATGACCCTCGGTGAATTCTACTTCCAATGAAGGAGGTTATGTTTATCTCTCTGGTACACACTGGGTGCTATGGGTGCCGAAGAACAGCCCATTTTCTCAAGATGTCTATGCTTGGCAGCCTCTGGAGGGTTAAGAAATGCTTACCGGAATATTTTGTCCATGCAACAAGTACCCTGCAAATGGTCAATTTTTCTTGAGAATTTCCTAGATTTTTTGGAGAAATCCACAGAAAACGGAAATTTTAAGCTTTTAAGAGGTATATCTCTAACTAGTCAAAAAATGGGTTAAGACCTCGATTTTTAAATACACTTAAAACTTACAAAAAATTTCCCTATCAGTTTTGCGTCCGGTAAAAGAAGTTACGTTTCTCTGTGGGATTCCCATTTGATGTTGTTGGTGTCCAAACACAGACTATTTTTTCAAAATTTTTACATTTAGCAGGCCATGGAGGGTTAACAAATGCTTACCGGAATATTTTATCCATGCAAATGGTAATGTGACACCAAGACCTATCAATGGGCATTTTATCTTGAATACCTACAAGTTGTTTGTAAAGAAATCTAGGGAAAACATGAATTTTTTAAGCTTTTGATGAGTATCGCTGTTAACCACCCCAAAAGGGGTTAAAGCTTGGTTTTTTGAATACCCTTATTACTTACAACAATGGTCCTCGGTGAAGTCAGCTTCCAACAAAGGAGATTATGTTTATCTCTCGAGTACACGTTGGGTGCTGTGCGTGTCCGAAAACAGCCCATTTCAACAAGATTACGATGCTAGGCAGCCTGTAGATGATTAATAAACGCTCACCAGGGTATTTTGTCCATGCAACTTGTAATGTCACACAAAGACTAGTCAATAGTCAATCTTTCTTGCAAACCTACAGGTTGCTTTTAGAGAAATCCACAGAAAATGGGAATTTTAAGGGGTATCTCTTTTTAGCTTGCCCAAAATGGGTTCAGACTTCGACTTTTGAATACCCTTACTACTTACAAACATGTTTCCGTATAAATTGTGCGCTCGATAAAAGAAGGCACTTTTCTTTGAGACGTACTCATTGGGTTGCTGTTGGTGTCCAAAAACAGCCCATTTTATAACAATTATGACTTTTAGCAGGCCGTGGAGGGTTAACAAATGCTCACCGGAGTATTTTGTCCATGCAACTTCTTTTGTCACACCAAGACCTGCCAATCAATTTTTCTAGAAAATCTACAAGACTCGTTTAGAGAAATCCACAGAAAACATGAATTTTTTAGCTTTTGAGGGATATTGCAGTTTAACCAGCCCATAACGGGTTAACGCTTGGTTTTCTGAATACCCTTATTACTTACAAAAATGATCCACGGTGAATCCCACTTCCAATAAATGAATTTACGTTCATATCTCGTGTATCGTTTGGGTGCTTTAGGGGCCCGAAAACAGCCCATTTTATCAAAATTGCGATGTTTGGCAGTCTGTGGCGGGTTAACACATGCATTGCCTAATATCTCTTGTATATGAATGGTCGTGTCACAGACAGGTCTAACAATGATGAATGTTTACAAAAATCTACAAGTCTAGTTTCCACTTCTAATATTCCATAAATTCCAATTACGTATACCAATATTATACATCAAGATGTAGGATGGGATATGTAGAATACGCAAAATATATCAAATCAACTCACAGAGTTGACAGCAGGCACCAGTCGTTCCTGGAATTCTGCTACCGTATTCGCACCAGAACTGATAATAAAATATTTTTTACGGGGAACAACTTGTGACTAAATGTGCTTTGGATATCAAAGAACAAGGCCAGGTATTCAAAACACTTTAGGATGCAGCGATAGAACTACGTTTGGGAAAAGGAGAGCACTGTCTGCATTTTTATTGAAGATGGATGCCATGTTCGACGGACATGCGCAACTCACTCGATACCACGAATTTCCATCGAAAAACAAAATCGTAATTCTAAGAAATTCCAACAGGTGTCATGATACCTTGCTAGTAGTATGGCACCTGCGCAGTCTCCATATAATAATAGTATGCAGTATTAAGGCGATCTTTCTCGTTTGATTCTAGACGACATTGTATATCGATGCTTTTTCGGTTCGATGACTTTGACCGGAAATCGAAATAAACCGACAATGTAAACGAAGCCGACAGTTATGGAATTTACCCTCACGCAGCTCTATCACTGCGTTTTGAAGAATTTTGATTTCCTAGCTTTACTCTTGGATATCAAAGCACATTTGGTCACGAGTTGTTCTCCAGAAATATTATTTTGTTATCAGTTCTGGTAGGAATATGGTAGCAGACCTGCAAGAATCACTGCTCCCTGCTGTCAACTCTGTGAGTTGATTCCATATATTTTTCGTGTTCTATACATCTCAACCTTCATGTTGATGTGTAATTTGTGTATATTTACTTCGAATTTCTGGAATACCAGATGTAGGACTTTCGAAGTAAACAAATTTCCCTTACTCATATAACATCTTAAACAAGCTAGTAACTGGTTTGAACAAGTTAGTTATCTCGTTTAATCCAATTAGTAAATTGGTCTGCAGTGCTACGAATATATGTGAATTAGGAGCCACATTGCATTTATAGACGTCAAATAAGAATTGTCACGTGACCAAGACATTCCCTTATAAACATATACAAAAAGTATGTATAGGAAGATAAGGGGAATGTCGCCAAATATTGGCGGAGGGGTGGAGGAGCTAATTATGGGCCGGGAGATGAAAATGTGTGACACCGTGGGGACAGTTGCGGTTACTGCCGCACGGAAGTGATAGAAACCTTAATGGCCTAACACAAGCATCTTATTAAACCTTTACCTAAAACACGTTTTTTAAAATTTATACCACAAATATTCATAATTATTAAAAAAGAGTGTTGTTTCCAAAACATAGCTAAGTACCCTCTCATTGGGACGAACGCATCATATTTGTTCCAGTGAGGGGGTCATAAGAAAAAAGTAATTTCTTTCAAAAATTGTGTGGTGTTTCTCCTGCACTACGGAGGATGGAGTTGGGGAGCGGGTTAAGCAGGTGAAACAGTGGCTTTACTGGTGAAAGCACACACCTGTGATCTATCGTAAAACCACACAAATAGCTAAACCTGGTTTAGCTATTTGTGTGGTTTTACGATAAGACTGAAAATGCTTGATGTGACTGCTTTCGGTCCATATGGAAACGTAAAATCATCCACTATTAATTTTAGTATTCAAATTACGATAAGTCGAACCTCATAAAGTCGACTTTCCCACTTAAGTCGAAGGAGTAAAATATATATGAATATGTTCTAAAAAATGTTGTTTTTTTTCTCTCACAAATCATAGCTTTTGTCCCCTTGTTGGAACGGGTTCTTCGAGCTTACTCCACTGAGGGGGAAACAAGCCCTGGTTTGGAAGAAAGAAAATTAAATTGTTAAGAACAAATGTACAGGGATGTTTACGTATTACGAAGTAGTTAAACGGTCCAGGTAAAATATATGGGTATATATTCTCATTTTTCTTTCTTCCAAAACATGGCGTGTGTCCCCTTGTTGGGCCGGGCTCTTCGAACTGCTCGTTCCAACGAGGAGACACAAGTGTATGTGTATATTATTTTGTTCACAAAAATTTACTTTTTTTGTTCTGAAGCATGGGTTGAGTCAACTTATTGGGACAGGATTACATAGAGGATATCTACTCTGTTTTAGTGAATATCGAGAATTATCCCTTGGGTGTGGACCTGAACGTTTTATTTTTCACGAGCGCTTGCGCGATACCGTTCTTCTTAGTAGTAAACCGTGCAACTGCAGGAAGGTTGAGTTTCGGTTTTGACTATTGACTGAGGATAAAGCCTATTGTTTTACAGTCTTGACCCAACACTTCCTCTATTGTCCCACGACCTTGCCCCATTGTTCTAGGTAGTAACACGTGCGTCTGGATATGTTTAAGGAAGGGCGAGTTTCAGTTCTGACTACTGCACCATGCCATCAGGGTATTTTACACACCAATTCCTTTGTCTTCTCCGGGTTGGTAAGAGACGTGAAATACCCGATAGAACAATAGACTTTGTGAACACCTGTACACACTTATCATACCTGGGTCCATGCGTACTGTGAATTGGCGTGTAAGTTCATGTAAGTTACTAACTGAGCTGGAGGTAGTCATGAATTTCAACAACCTGCCAACGTGCTGTAAAACCTCGAAGTAGTTAAACGGCGTCACATACCGCACGTGGGCAGGTTGTTCAAATTCATGAACACCTCCAGCTCATTTAGTAACTATTACGTCTAACAGGCATCACATCTTCAATGACCTCGGCTATTACCCTGGCTATTGTTGTGGCACTGATTCAACAGAATTTTCCATTGAATGAGCTTGGGTATGTTTATGTGGGTGGTTCGTTGAGTCAGCCGCAAATTTCTAAAGGGTTGATAGCTGTGAATCTTTATATGCCATGCATATGGGATGAGGGCAGTTCACCGAGACAGTGTGCGTGCATTGTATTGTAACACATCAGAAATTTCCTACCACATCATAAAGCCAAGTACCCCACAATGAATCAATAATGATAGCTTCCAATGAGTATCCCAGTGCGTGGTCTTGCTAATAATAGTTTATTACTATCGATGTTATTATTAAAATATCACTAATTTCCCCACTGCACAACTCTTAGTTATTAACCCTGTTATCGGTCGCGATTTTTTTTGGTTGTATATACAAAACCCAAATTTTCAAACATTTTGTGAAATCATTGGAATCTGGTCAATATGCAAAAAACAAAGTGCCGTCTAATAAAAAGGCATTGTCTTCTCAAATAGACCTCTCAGTCATTAAAAAATGGATGCATTTAGCACCTCCAATCAGCATGAAATGCATCAACTTGCTATGGATATCCAATAAGCTAACCATAGTCGGCCCTGCACTCTCAAGTGTTTACAGATTTAACCCCTATCAGCATATATATACAGAGACTCATTATATTGTACTTACTCATCGAAGGCTTGGATATGCTTGCACTAAAAAAACTGTGTAGGCATGAACGTGTTAATGTATTATTAACCCTTTGAACTCTAGTGGTATCTTCAATGCCAGTTCAATGGCAGCAATTAGAAGAGTCCATATTCATTATTTGAGGTAGACCAATCAATATTTTCAACGTGCAGCCTCGGTTGACCGATCACGATCAAAAGGGGACGTTCCAATGTAGACATGACCTAAAACCTGCATATGAAATTTCGTGACGATCAGACAAGAACTACCGGGTATAGCCTGTACTTGAAGGTTGAATAAAAAACTTTAACCACAAACTTTAATCAAAACTCCAAATGTCAACTAAACAGGAAAAGAAAAAAAAACTCAGTTGAACCTTCAAAAAAAAACTTTAACCACAAACTTTAACCAAAACTTTAAATGTTAACAGACGGACGGACGGACGGACGGACGGACGGACGGACGGACGGACGGACGGACGGACGGACGGACAAAAGTCATTACTATAGCCCTCACTGTAAACAGTCGGGCTAATAAATCAGCCCAATCCTCCCACGTAATTTACAAACTCAGCAGCTGAAAAAAAAATTTTTCCCAATTTTTTTAACAAAACAATATCATGTGACTCATTTATTTATTTATTTATTTATTTATTTATTTATTTATTTATTTATTTATTTATTTATTTATTTAATTTATTGGTGTTTTTAAGGTCATATACTTATGCACAATGGCTAATCATGACTTTGACAGTTTTACGGGTGGAGGAAGCCGGAGTACCCGGAGAGAACCACCGAGCAACGATGAGCAGCTGTCAGCTCCCCAACATCGTAACTCCGCACTGCAGCACAGACAGGGTTAGATTGGTTGAAGACCTGTGCACTATCGGCGTGCAGTACGCCTTAGTACACAACATCATCGTGCCCCCATGTGGACAATCGGGGTGAAGTGCCTTGCTTAAGGACACAATGCGGGAGTCTGAATCGATCACTCAGACGGACATTCATCCGAGGACTAACCGGGTTCGACGTTGCTTAACTTCGCTGATCTGACGAGAAGCGGTCACTGCAACGCTACCGCACCCCATGTGACTCATTGGAATGAGCTCATTCCAATGAGGGTAACATGACATGGGCTTTTTGAATTTTTTTTCTTTAAATTTGAAAAAATTTGTTTGATTTGATGAGTCAGAATCAAACTTCTCCATGAGACCCCCGAAGTGCATTTACTACTTTTTACTGTTGGACTGGCCCTTAAATATTACGCTAGTTCAGGGTATGCCTCCACCTCTATGATTTAGGGGAAGGTACCTTTCGTTTTATTTCGTCCATTCGGCGCTATGAATAACCCCCCGGAAGCCCATCATCTCAGCCCTGTATAGGTTAAGAACAACACAGAAACTTACCATTCCAATTTAATGTTATTGCTCTGTCTTTGTGCATCAAGGGAGCTAACCACTAAAGTAAATTTTGAAAATGTACACATCTCTCATGAGCTTGCCCTTTTGATGTGCATGGAGTTGATTTCAATAATCGCAGACCGTTGCATTCAAGGCCTTTTATTGTCCAGTGATCAGTTCGGTGTAATCTATGTTCATCTTTTAATAAAAGTCATAATGAAATAAATACAACCATGTATGTAAATAAGGGAGAGAAACTAAAATTGACTGAAAATCAGGATTATGTACGGAGTGATAATAAGCTTGTACTAACCCTTTGAACACTTGCGGCCGTTTTTCCGGCCAGCCACATGATACGTCATAACGTCATTAAATGCGATGGCTGTTCAGTATATGACTGGGGTAGACCAAACAAATAACATGGTCTGTATATATATATTTCGCTGCACATATGGGTTGTAGAGCCATCCATACATTAACTTTAAAATACACATAAATGAGTATTGACAGCACTGTTTCTTCAGAAATCCAAGTTTATGCCTCCAACTCTTTTGATCCGTTTTTTGTTATGTCATCGTTAGGTACTCCATTTTTTTCTTGCTTGTGCCCTCTTTTTCTAATTTCATTTCCTTTTTCCCTGGGGTTTTAATTGATCTGGGTTTTTTTGTAGTTTGTCTTTAGCTCTCTCTCTCTTCGGCTGCCGGTAAAGGAGTCACCTATTCGATTTTTAGCTCTTCTGCTGCCTCTTGAGGTTTTTCGCTTGTCAGCCTATCTTTGTTTAAGGGGGGGGGGGGTGTTCTATGTTTTTGTGGTTCCCTATAGGTAAAAGTCAGCCTTCCAGAGATGCCTTGTAGAAATCCAGCCAATATTGGAGTCCTACTTATACGGAATCTATTTGTTTGTCATAAGTATAGCTGGTCGTTTTCGGCTGGAAAAAGCGAGTCATTGTAGGTTCACATAAGTCCTGATCTTTCAGATTCTAATGCTACTTAATTTATCTTTGTTTTACTACGAGATAACAAGGGTCAGAATACATACTTAACGTGTATTTTTCTGCTCACTAGTTAGTTCATACCAAGACAACCTATAGATGTTGCTGTGTCTACATTCCTCACCTCAGTCTGTGTCTTCTTTACAGATACTGCTGTCAATATCCTGGAATATTTTGTCAAAGCTGCACTTGTGTTTATTGAGAACAGAATTGATAGCCTTGTCTATATCTGTTGATCATTCGGTCACAAGGGTATTTATAGCCATTTAATCTCACGATGAAGGCAAAGTTTATTCATGTGATACATCAAACATAATATTTTCTTGTATTTCTGTAAAAAAGTAGATGAGGCCTGTCCCAACTTGGGACAAAGAATACCCCCCGCAACACACTCTCTGATAGTGGGCAACAATAATACCAAATATCATTAATATCCTACAAATCCAGCAGCAGTTCTGAGCAAGATACGACTTGTTATAGTTGGATTTGGATGTGGGGATATGTAAACTGTGATCTTGACCTTGTAGACAGGCATTCCAACCTTATTCATGACACACCCTCTGGTGGTAAGCAACATTAATACCAAGTATCATTAATTCCCTTCATGACCATCAAAAGTTCTCAGCCAGACACCGCTTGTGTATATTTGGATATGGGTATGTGAACTTGAACTAAGTCTGTGACCTTAACCTTGTGGACAAACATTCTGTTTATGGGTAGCACGAGTTCCTTAGCTTCCTCATTAGCTTGTTTCTCGAAGAAACTACCTTTACTTATGAGCTGTTTCATTTTCTTTTGAAATCGCACATTGTGATCTTCATCAACAGAATTGATCAAATTAACCCCTTGAACCCTGGTGGTATCTTCCATGTCAGTTCAATTGCAGCAGTTGGAAGAGTCCACATTCATTATTTTGGGGTAGACCAATTAATATTTTCAACGTGCAGCCCCCGGGCTGCACGTTGAAAATATTAATTGGTCTACCCCACACATTCACTTAGCAGCCATCCTACTTAATGAAATTATGACGTATCATTCTTCTGGGCCGGAAAAAGGGCCACTGGGGTTCAAAGGGTTAAACCTGATTCCATCGTCATCACAACTATCACTATTCCAATCTCTCTCTAATTCGGATCCATTATTGTCCACAGGGCAGCCACGTTTTGTGTAACGTTGCAAATCATATAATGCAAAGAACACAACCCCGCAGTCACTACAAGATGGGGGTTTTGTCATCTGTACAGTTTCCCTATGATCATATAATGGTACAGTAGATAAATTGTTCAGATGCGCGTGCGAGGGTGTGGTCATTACGACTGCCGGCGGTTTTCAGATATGTGGAGATTGATAGAACATGGACCGTTTTTGCTAAACAATTCCCCCAACTGTCAAGACGCGTGGGACGATCAGCATCAGTCTTATAAAAATCAAAGGTAAAATATCAATACACAGGGTTTCAGTATCCTTCGTGTTCAGTTTCAAATTGGCGACTAAATATCCATGGGGTTTTTCTATGACTTTCTGATAGGCATCCAAACATTTCTGCGATTTATTTGGATACATTTGCCTATCCAGTGTTCTATTGTGTCACTGATCATGTGGGTTTTGAAACAACATGATATATTGAGTGTTCAAATTTATAGTTCTGTTCTCTCACCTTCTGTTGAATGAATTCTGCATTAGACAGACTGCACTTCTGTTTCTATGCTGTAGGCCTTCCGTAGAAAGTTCACAAACATCCACATCTTTCATGAGATCGTCAATTACGATGATCGTTTGGTCATGTGGGTCTACGAGAGAATCATTTCGAATTTCGGCGGTCAAACTTTGTCTGAATTCTATTTGAGGTATGGCTAATTTCAATTCATCGTATATAGGCTGCCATCTTTTGTATATCCATATTATTCTGGTTGGAGAATGATGAATGAGAATATTTCTTTTTAAGAAGTTTCTTGACTCATGTTGCCTTTCACTCATCGTGTGTCCAAAGCTATCAGAGTAAATGGATGCTCAAAGTAGAATTCAGGTTTTTGTAGACTGGTTTCTGTAGACATATTTTCTGCTGTGGTTGTAG
Source organism: Pictodentalium vernedei (assembly GCA_031216915.1). Lineage (NCBI taxonomy): Eukaryota > Metazoa > Mollusca > Scaphopoda > Dentaliida > Dentaliidae > Pictodentalium > Pictodentalium vernedei. The sequence continues at coordinate 169,141,999 of CM062294.1, forward strand.
AGCAGGAACTGTTCTTGATTCCGTTGGTAACGTTTCAGAGTATCATTCACCGCACTGTGAATACGAATGACAGCTCCCATGTACTGTTCTCATGTACATTTTCAAAATATCCCAGACTACATTTCTGGAGAGGGGAAAACATGGCAAACTTTCGGTAAGAGATTCGTGAACGTACTGTGACAGTGTAGAGATCTGACTACTATTACTACTATTACTGCCCCATTTCAGGAAAGTGAAACATGACAAACTTTCAGGCAAGAGATTCGCGAACGTAATTTAACAGAGCATAGTTATTTTATTATTTCAGAAATAATGAAATAATATTTTTTTGCAGGACTTAATTATTTCAGAAATAAAGAGAACTCATTTTATTATCGAAAAATAATCAAAATAATTTCTAACAAAATAATCAAATTTCATAAACATAATCATCCGTGAGTGATTGCGCGTGCTTTGCACGTGCAGAGTGTTAGTTAATGGTGGATCGAGGAATTGAAGTATCTTGGTTTTGTCTTCGAGCAAAAATGGAGGACAGACACACCCACAACAACAACTTTGATTGCGTGTCACTTCCACACAGGCGACTGACAATATCTACAGCCTCAAGTATGTGTGTTGTCTGGTGTCATGCTCACAGGCAGAAAAAAGGTCAGAGGTGAATCACATGATCAATGTGTCTCGTCGATGTCTGACCCCCTTCCAAAACTTTCTATGTTGGTCTTGTTTGCCATATTCGTTCCTTTTATGGATTTAATATTTTTGGGGGAAATGAGTTTGATTTTGGGTGATAACTCTTATCATACTTGATGGAATGGTATGACGTCACACTCTTGATGCACTTTCACGCCTCACATTTATTTTTTCCCTCTTTGTTTCTTTTTTTTACAGTCACACGGTATATAGAGGATATGGAATGAGTGTTTTTCTCATATAATATTTATGAAACGAGTCTAAGAATTTTCCGTTTGGGCGAGCTTCTGGCGAGCCCAAACGGAAAATTCGGACGAGTTTCATAAATATTATGTGAGAAAAACACTCATTTCATATTCTAATTATCATATGACACACACACGCACAAATTAGGCACTTTGACTTTTTAACCCATCACCTAACGTGAGTTGCAGACGGCACTTGGAAAAAACATCCTCCTATAACTAAAAATTTTCACTTTTTGCTTCCAAAACATAGGTTATGACCCCTCATTGAGGGGTCATAACCTATGTTTTGGAAGCAAAAAGTGAAAATATAAAACAAAAAGAATGGCGTTTTTCTTGTAGGTAAAAGATTAATACAATATAACCCACCCTAAATAGACAGATAACGTAAATTCTCCCTACTGAAATTATGCAAATGTCACCCAGTTGTATTTTGTTTAGCCAATCAAATTGTCCAGTTTTGAAATTGACCAATGAAGGCTCCCAACTCTAATTATGCAAATTATGAAACTGTGGCCCAGTTTAATTTGCTCAGCCAATCAAACTGTCTAGTTTTGAAATTGACCAATGAAATTGACAGAAGGCTTTATTTATCACTGATCAATATGAAAACAAAATATCAAATGTTTTAAAGTGAACAAAACGGACGAGTCATATGACAAAAGTAGTTATTTGATGTTCAAAAGTGACCTTAAACAGCATTATATCCATCAGCTGGAAAAAACCTTACGGACTCAAAGAGTACAGTTTCCACAGCAGCCAGTTAGAAGCCTTGTTCTTCTTCACTGGAGGTGTATATATACTATTCAAAAAAGTAGGGGATATTTGATAGAAGTGAGGTATATGAAGAAATATATATATTTTCATCACAAAGACAGTTGAGACATTGCACTGTGACATCTGGTGAACGATTTCAACGATAGTTGGGTGTCTGACAAACACACACTCCACGCACTGTGCGGTAGAAGACATGGTCGGCCAGTCAGAGAATTAAGTCCAAGACCTCAATACATCGGAAATCCTCCTCAGTTCACGAGACTAGCGCGGATCCGACGTGGCATACTCCTCACCAAACGTCCAATATCAGCTTGACTGATGTTATTCCATTCTTCCTGCAGTGCAGCGGCGAGTTCATGGACATTGGTAGAGGGCTGTTGGCGTCGTCGTAGGAGCCTGCCGAGGATATCCCAGACGTGCTCGTTTAGTGAAAGGTCTGGGCTTAGTGCTGGCCAAGCAAGTGTGGTGATTTTCTGCCCCTGGGGGAACCCTGTAGCAACACGGGCCCTGTGTGCTCTTGCATTACAATCTTGGAAAATGAATCGACGGCCGTGACGTCACGCAATGTCAACACATGAGCTGCTAGCATGTTGTCACGGTAGTACAGCCCTGCCACACACCATTGGATGACAGTTAATGCTGTTCTGCTTGTCATAGTTATGCGTTCCCACACCATAACCGATCCTCCACCAAAACGAGTGTGTTGCCTAACGGTTAGGTGGTATCGTTCGTTCCGCCACCGCCGCCGCCACACTCTGTTTTGCCTGTCGTGGAAGTCGAGAGTGAACCTCGATTCATCGGAAAACATGACGTTGCTCCACCGACGATTGTCCCAGCGCTGTCGTGATCGACGCCAATTACGCCTTGCTGCGATGTGACGTTCAATCAAACGTGGACTTATTCGAGGTCGCAGAGCGTACAAATTCCAGCTGTGTAGCGATTTTGGATAGTTTGACCACTGATTCGCGCATCTGTCGCTCGGTGCAGCTGCTGTCCAATTTCTGAGGCATCTTGATGGCGGCTTCGTAATGCTTTGGTTCTGATGAAACGATCCTTGTTAACAGCTGTCGCCCTGGACGACCTGACCGCCGTCTGCCATTAACATTGCCTGCCTGGCAGTAGCGTGACCAGAACCTGCTAATCACCGATTGAGTAACGTTGAGAATTTGAGCCACTGTTGCCAGCTTCCAACATGCCAACGGCACGTCAACGTACGTCACGTGTCAGTCTTCGCATACCTCCAAAGTTACGCAGACATTAACGCGTCGCTCGTGCGAAAAACCCACACGAAGTTTTCGTGGGCCGGTGATTTTCATGATTCACACTAAACTTGGTAACATACTGATGTGTCCAATCACTCGTATCCAATACCATCTTCTATAAATATCAACATCAGTTTGAATATCTCCTATTTTTTTTTAATAGTACATATTTTGTGGTCTGAAAACATGAAGACACCACAGCTCTTTCCTTCAACACTTCCTTTTTTCAAGAAAGAAACCTCTCACAAGGACATCAACAATTCTTATTCAGTCATGTATTGTGCCTGTATAATAATGAAGAAAATTACAGGCGACGTATTTAAAAACACATTAAAATGAAAGTATTCATTCAAAATCTTCTCTCATTATCAATGTGTACCAATAATTCGATTAATAACTCGTGCTGGAAACACATGAAAATCTACCTTATATCAAGGTAGATGAAAAGAATATGCATAAGATTTATCAACATGCAAATAATTCAAATTAGTTTAATGGCTCGTGATGAAATCACATAAAACTGAAGAAATAGTATAACGCCAGGTTAAAATTGGGCTAACCAAAATCACTTACCTTTTTCACAAAATACCAATTTCTTACACACTCAGATGATAGATCAACCCACCCCTCGGGGAGGGTCGATCCTTTTCGAACTCTACGCGTCGAGACCTTTTAGTTGATACGAACATTGCTACCTTTCGAAAACGTACGTTTTGACGACCTTGCCCCCACTTCACTCACTCAATGGAGGGCTGATCACTTCATTTTTGAACTCTACGCGTCGAGACTTGTCATTGGATGTATTAAATAACTACCTTTCGGAAACTTACGTCTTGTTTTGACCCCCCCCCCCCCCCAGGGAGGGTCAGTCACCTACTTTGTGAACTCTACGAATTGAGATCTATCATTTGATGCATTACAAGACTAACTTTTGAAAACTTTCGACAGTTTGACACCCTTGTCCACACCCCTCGGGGAGGGGTATTTACTTCAGTTTTTAACTCTATGCATTGAGAACTTTTATCTGATGTATCACATGTCTACCTTTCGAAAACTTAAGTTTTTGACGCCCTTGTTTCCGCCCCACCCCGGAAAGGGTCGGTCACCTCATTTCGATATCTACGCACTGAAGCCTTTTATTTGATGTATTAACTGCCTTCCTAATACCTACAATTTTTTCAGATTATCTGAAAAAATAATAATACTGAAAAGAAATAAATTAGAATTAAAAAAAAAACATTTCAAAGTATTAATTTCTCGGGATTTTTTCACTAAGGGATAAGTGATCATTTCAAAATTCCTCTATATCATATTTTGTACCAGTAGAAAAAATTTAAAAAGGAATTATTTGTTTTCTTCAATCAATATAATGAATAACTACTGTGTGTTTGTTTGACTCATGTTGATTGAACGTTTTGTTTGTTTTGCTAGGCGCGAGGGTTGTGTGATTCTTGACTAAATGCCTGTCGGAAGAGATTATTAGTTGCACAGTTTGTTGGTGGCCTAATATGGTATATATGGTGTCAGTTAATTCCATATTGGACTCGAGCGAGTCCAATATGGAATTAACTGACACCAGAAATACCATATTAGGCCACCAACAAACTGTGTAACGAATATATCTTACCGACTGCTGCATCGATGCACAGAACTAATAACAAAATTAAATGAGAGAATTCTCACAATGTGTTCACATGTCTTTGCCTTGTTACAATTTATGGGAGAGTGATTGTAAATTGTAACAAGGCAAATTCATACATACCAAACAGTTTCATTTCGAAGGTACCATGACACACATCCACAGAATATGAAGCCTTTTAAGTTGCCTAACCTGCACTTCAGACCAAATATGGGCTTGCAAAACTCAATCTTTCAACTTGAAGCGTTTATCGCCTGCCGCCATTTTGAATAATTAATGAACAGTGGGGAGGTTACCCACAGCTGTCAGCGTATATTGATGTTGAAAGGCAGTATATGGTTTTATATGCAGTCTGTATGTGACATCTTTGAACCAATTAAATTCCCAGATACTTGTAGGAGGTAAAATAAATACTAAAATTAGTTATTTGGACGCTACGCGCTCGGTGTCGTGATCGTTTATGAAAGGTGTGGTTGAGAGGCTCCGCCTTGTGAACTAGGATCCAACACCGTATTTGTCCGAGACGTTTCGCTATGGCAGAAAGATCGAATTAAAAGTTGGTGACGACCTTTTAGTGCGCTTCCATCACGTTTCCCCAACGGCTAAAGCAATCTAAATTGAATTTTAAAAACATTCATTATTGTGAATAAAATAAAAAGTCGTGCATCAAACGACACTTCCTATTTAGTATTTCATCTTAACATTTGAAGGTGTGTTGAGGGAATGGCGCCGCGTCTATTAGCAAAAACACTGTAGCCTTTCACATTGCTTTTGCGTGTTTGTTAAGTTTTCTGTGGTGGTAGTCGTATCTCTGCCTCAGTATGTCCACGAATCTCTTGTCGAAAGTTTGCCATGTTCACTCAACAGAAACATGGCAGAGGTCGGTGGTGGTTGTCGGATCTCTGTCTCAGTATGTTCACGAATCTCTTGCCGAAAGTTTGTCATGTTTCACTCTCCGACACTTGTGTTGGAATAGACGTCAGATCTCTACTCTGTCACAGTATGTTCACGAATCTCTTGCCTGAAAGTTTGTCATGTTCCACTCTCCTGAAATGAGGTAGTAATAGTAGTCAGATCTGTCCTCTGTCGCAGTACGTTCATGAATCTCTTGTCTGAAAGTTTTCTTGTTCCATTCTCGCAAAATATGGCAAGTTGTAGCCATCAAATTTGTACTCTATCACAGTACGTTCACGAATCTTTTGCCTGAAAGTTTGTCATGTTCCACTCATTAGAAATGGAGTAGTAATAGTAGTCAGATCTATACTTTGTCACAGCATGTTCACGAATATCTTGCCTGAAAGTTTGTCATCTTTCACTCACCATAAATGTGGTAGTAATAGTTGTCAGATCTCTACTCTATCACAGTACGTTCACGAATATATTGCCTGAAAGTTTGTAATGTTTCACTCTCTCGAAATGCAGTAGTAGTCAGATCTCTGCCACAGTGTGTTCACGAATCTCTTTCCGAAAATTTGTCATGTTCCACTCTTCTGAAATGTGGTAGAAAAAGTAGTCAGATCTCTGTTCTGTCAAATTCTCGAATCTCTTACCGAAAGTTTGTCATGTTCCCATCTCTAGAAATTTTGCAGGAAAACTAGGCATATATCTGTCCTGTCGTTGAGCGTTCATGAATCTCTTACAGAAAGTTTGTCATGTTCCACTCTCCCATAATGTGGAAGTAGTAGCAGTAGTCAGATCTCTGTCACAGTATGTTCACGAATCTCTTGCCTAAAAGTTTGCCATGTTTCACTCTCCAGACATGCGGTAGTAGTTGGATCTCTGTCTTAGTAAGTTTATGAATCTCTTGCCGAATGTTTGTCGTGTTTCACTCTTTGTAAATGGGGTAGTAATTGTAGTCAGATCTCTATTCTGTTACAGCAGTTTGAAGAATCAATCTCTTGCCTGAAAGTTTGCTTTGTTCCACTCTCACAAAGATGTGGTAGTAATGCTAAACGGATCGCTCTCTCATTATGTTTGTGAATCTCTTTATGAAAGCCTAACTAAGTGAACACGTGACTCAGTGCATTGACACCCATAGTTGTGAGCAGGAATTAAATAGGGCAGATTGGCTGATTGGTTCAATATCAGTTGGCTTTGAAACCATTAATTAAAAAATTGTTTTGTCTGCTTTAGGAAAGATTAAAAAGTTTATTTGTAATTGTGTGCCGGAATGTGTGAGAATATCTCAAAAATATGATGTATGGAAAAATAGTGTCATGGTCATTCAGTGCAAAACCATACGGTAGTAGTGAAAATTCGAAAATTAAACTACTGAATTGAGATGTGGCAACATATATTTTTTTCAGTTTAATTTTTTCAAGAGATGATATGCTTTGTAAATGTACAGGTATTGTTTTCAAAACAACTTGGTTTGTTGTACAGATAATGAAAGGTTAGCACTGTGGTCAATGGTATTTTGTTAGGCTTTCTTGACTTAAAGGAGTATTTCCTCGTAACTGTTCTTAAGGGATATTTCATGATATTGCTTTGTTTTTAAATATCTCAGGCTGGTTAATTTTACAATTCAACATTTCGGGTCTATAATATGGTTGAAAGTTTTCAGAAAATGCTCTTTTGAAGGTGTGGGAGGCCCAATTTTCATGAGACAGTTCCTGTTTTGCTGTCCTGGCATGCATCAAATGCCTGAAAAATAAACAGGTGATCTGAGATGGGAGGAAAGATTGTTCGGCTGGTTAGTTGGAGAATTTCCAGTTTTTGGGGCAACGGCATGGTAGAATTGCAAAATTAATGGTGACAAACACAGCCATTTCTGCAAAATGAATCTTTTTAATCCTACATGCATATCGGGTGGAGTTTAATTAAACTATTTTTGCCACCCTGAAACACAGTTAATAAAATTTGTCATGTTTTTCCACCTGCCACCTAAGCCCTCACTCCACATTTAATTACTGAAAGTCTCTTTTCTTTCATTCTGTCATTTTAACCCCCTTCTATCCATATAAATGTGCTGAAAATGTTTTTTTTTTGCCATGCGAAGGCTTCAGAGACATCATAGAATGGAGACTATTCTTCTTTTGGGCTCCTCAGTTGGTGAATCAAATTTGAAATAGCCTATTTGATCATGTGAAATGAATTAAATGTTGTGTTAATGGAGTGTACAGTAGGTTTTCACTCCATGTGAGCAGTTTTGGTATGGAGCTATTTGAATTTTTCATAATGTGACAGCTGAATTTCCTTTCTGTTTGACAGGAACTGAAAGTGGATTACCTCCCTTTGATTGGCAGACAATTGGAAACTTATTTCAGTTATTTTTGAACAAACACCTTCAGCTTTGAAGTGATCTGAATATCAGATTCCAATAACTATTCTGGAAGATTTTTCTTGATTTGAAAAACGTGACACTGTCGGTAACTTTAATTCTTTAATGTTTTTTCTCCTTGCAATATCAGCATTCACCCTGTATAAAATGCCCTTTTCTTTTCACCCCAAAAGATTCAGCAGAAGTCTTTCTGTCTCCATACAAGCTGTGTTTATCATAAGTACAGTGTTCTTTACAAAGAGGGAATTCTCCCAAAATAAAAGAAACATATGCCTGAAAATTGAATTTTGTCTCTTGTCTTTGTGAATGGTTTCTCGGTCTTTATTAGTTTTACCAAGTATTCTCGCAAAGATTTGCTTTTTGTTAATGTTATGCTAGTAGTATATGTCGTATGCTTCGACCCTCATTGTATGGACCCCGCTTATGGACCCCGCCGTATTTATTGGTTTCTATTGTAACACATGGTTACTTGATATCCAAAAACCAGTGCTATTTATTTTCTTACTCTAAAAAAGTGGCCCTCTGACATTATGTCCTGACTTGGGACAACAAAAGACTGTTCAAGGTTCAATACATTTTCTTTTGTCTAATAATATTAACAAATCATTAATTCGAAATGACGTCATATTTTTGGATTCGACTACATTGTTGTTACAAGATCGATGGCTTGTTGCAGTTAACGCTTAACAATGAAAGTCATATTTTGTTCGGCATAATAAAATAATTAGAACGTTTCTTTTCATGTTCTACCGGTCGATAGTACCTGAGTTTGTGTGATTTCTGAAATAAAACCTTCAGCAGCTTCGCTGCTTCAGGTTTTATTTCAGAAATCACACAAACTCAGGTACTATCGACCGATAGAACATGAAAAGGAACGTTCTAATATTATATTATATCTTAAATCAGTAAATAGAGATACCCAACTAGACTGGGTCAATAGTTCTCATTATCGGGGGAGGGGGAGTGCTGTCTGTGCTACTCTATGTTTTGTATGACCTCTAAAACTTATATCCAGATTCATCTGTAAGATTTTTTTTATTATTCTGCTCACCAACACACAATTTGTTTCCGCCCCTTATTTGGAATTTAGATCTGGCATCCATGAGTATAATACAAGGAGCCATCTGGTTGATTTGCCTCAAAATTCCTGAAGTGTCAAAAAAAATATTCCATTTGGAATGGGTACATGTGGAGCTTTTGATATCTTTGCAATACACCAACAAGGGAATTTTCCACTCGGAGGTCACTCTGCCAGTGATAGGATAAAATATATGTGTGATTTATTGATTTCTAAGATGCTTCTTATCTCAGTAAGTTATGCATCTGGAAACACTATAAACGTCCGTCACTAAAACTATCATGGAAGGACTCGTATGCACTGGGGTGGCTTTTTCACTGAATTGGTTGATACGGTTGGGGTCAAATGGCAATCCATGCTTGTTCCTTTATTTCTGTTTTCCACTCAAATCATATGGTTATTTGGAGTCAAGATGGGATGCTCAGAATATGGCGTTTTTGTGTTGCATATATGTGCTATATACATACATTTGTGGAAGGAAATGTATGTTTTTCATCTTTATGATGTTTTTCATCTTTTTTATTTTGAGAAAAATGAAGAGGTTAAAATATTCTAGAACACAGTCTTTTTTTAGAATAATTTGTCCTTGAGGTACATATGAGACTGATCTATACAACACAAAGTTTGCTAAGCACCAAGTACATCCAACTACCTGTTTTACGTTTTAGTTGAAATATTGTAATGAAAAGTATATATCTTTAATACTTAAGCACAGACAGACATGGCCACAGTGGATAGAACTGGAGGAGGGAAATCTTCTCTCTCATCTGAGAGATCTCTACCGAGTCGAAGAAATCGATTGAGGGAACATTTAAAAAGCCGAGTAAACAATAAATGGTTTGATTTTTATCATCAACTTCGGCTTTTTCATTTCGGGTTTGCGTATTTTCACTGTCAACTTGTGATAAAATGCGATGATTTCCCGGACTGGGCTCGAACCGGACGATCCCGGGATTTTCTAAGATTTTTATTTTCGCTTAATATCCAAGATTCGATCGACAAGGCGGAAGAAGTCTTCGTAGTCTCTCTATCGGCGATTCGATTTCTCATCCGATTTCTGACTCGAAAACTCGCGTGTCGTCTCTCCCGTCATACGTACCCATTTTGCGAGAAGTCTAAAGTGGGCTTGTATTGCACTTCTCGGGCATGAAAATCGTGAAAAATTTAGGTAGAAATTTTTAAGTAAAAAAAAACAATTTTGCTGGGCTCAAAGCCGCTTTTGTACTCATACATATATATATTTGTACCCACATGCATATTTATCAAGTCCATATAATATAAATATAATATAAATATATTTTTGAAACAGATTAGTTTTATCCGAATATAGACTCTTTTATATTCTGATAAAACAAGTCTGTTTCAAGTGGATCTGAGAGATGAGTCTAAAGCGAAAGAAAATCGTCTAAATAAAGTCAAACAGCACAGAAAAAAAAACAATTTTCACACAGTTTTCGGTCTGATGAAAACCTTCTCCAGGGCACAGAAACTACAAGAGAATATACACGCAGACGACGAAATAAATGAAATGTGGCGATAAAAGTTCTCGTAAGCCAAATTCTGACTGAACGGGTGTGGAATACAACCCAAAATAAAAAAAATATCGTTGTAATAGTAGAAGGCAAAAGATAATAAATACTGTTGGACAAACTTTGAAAAGTATATTTTTTATGACCCCTAAAACCCAGTTTAATACCTGATCTCAGCATAATCTTCAAACATTTAAAAGGCATTGAGAGTTGTTTGAAGTTTCTTGTGCGACGCGCTCAGCTTTTGTCCAGTTGGACTTGGAATCAATGATGAAGACCTGAAGTGAAGTAAAAGGGTGACTCGTCAAAATGAAATGTCGTCTCGACTACCCTCAGTGTGACGAGTTCATTTGATAATGCACGCTGGCAATGGTATTGGTATCTCTTGAGCCTGAATAGAATAACAAAACAAGTCCTTAGACTATATGGTGGTAGAAAAGGTTAATCAACATGCATCCAATAATGAAATCTCAATGATGAGCGATGCGACACATTCAGCGTTCGTTGAATGAGTCGAATCACCCGTCCACCGAGAATAGCATCACACTACAATTCTACATGGGTTCATGTTAATTAAAAACAATAATATATTTACCGATATTAAAACTTACCGTTAACTTCTAAATTAAGCATCAATTACATTTACTACAACATATCTTCAAAGTGAAGACGACATTAACTTTAATCAAAGTAGTTTACGAAGTGCAACTTATCGTTAACAGCTTTGGCAGACCTGGTGCTGGTCCCGATAGCCAGACCGGCATTTCATGGACCACACATGAACTTAACTAGACATGAATTTAATAAATAAATAAATAAATAAATAAATTAAAGAAAATATAATTAAGGGTATAAATATAATTTTAATCTGACTGTACCTGGTTCACGAATTCCGATATGAATCTTTTCCTATTATTCGTTCAAGAAATACGCAATGGTCACTTCAGTATATATCACAAGGTTTCACGTATTATTTTCACACAAATATTTACAAATTAAAACAAACAACAATGACCACAGATTATAATCTCACAACAGCAAAGATTCCTCAAGTGGCAGAATGACTGATGTCACCTAAATTGACAATGCAGGTCACTTTAAAGGAGAAGATCAAAGGGGTTATCCAATGAAATATGAGTTAATCAGTGTTCAGTTTATGCAGTGAGTGAGGCATGGTAATCAGCAAACACTGAAGAGAAACTCTGGTGACCTGTAATTGAATTAAAGAAGAAATTAACGATCTTTGATCTGTATTCTGTGTGACATCTGTAATATTAACACTTTAACTAGTTTAATCCTGAAATAAAATTCTGCAGTTAGAAAGGAAATTATGTAATTCTGAAATTAATAAATCCTAGGGCCTGCAAATTAAAATACTGTGCAATACCTGTAATGTGAAAGTATTATAAATATTTCAACACTGCCACATTCAAAATCGAATATCACCTTTTCCGGTCTGTCTACTTTCTTACTTGAAGCTGTTTTGTGTCGAAGCGTTTCATTCACGCCATAACGTCAGTCAAATGCGTAACGACCAATCAGATGTATTCTTTCATAACGCTCTAATACGTATGTCGGATTACAAGCGTAGAGTAACTTGCACATTCCCAGTGTCTGTATTGTATCGGATAACGTTTAAGCCTTTACCCAACGTAACGGTCAAAACCGGCCAGCGTTATTCTCAAAAATCGCCAAATAATTTTCATTATTTTTTTCATTTTTTGTCTCAAAAATATCGGTTATGACCGCTCGTTGGAACGAACTCGTCGAGCTCGTTCCAACGAGGGGTCATAACCTATGTTTTTTGAGACAAAAAATTAATAAAAATTAGTTATTCCAGAATTTTCTTTGCAAGTGTCTTCTGCTTTTCGTGTTAGGTAAAGGGTTAATACACACTGCAATTGTGATATAATGAACTAAATAACGTTTATCGCCACGATCTGGCACTAGCTGTTGGCGCAGAGTTAAACACCAATAAATAAATACCACCATTCTTTTCTTTTTCGCTCGTTAATGGTACTCCAGCCGGCCCATGAGGATACCGGCCCCTCATATCAAACTGTTTTGGTTTTTCTGAAATTATTTTCTCTTTTCATCGCTAGAACGACAGTTCCAATCGACAATATTTCTTTAAATTTGTACTTCAATACAAAAAACGTGTTTGTGTCTAATGTAAATGAACACGAACAAATATGGCGGATTTTGAACGATAGACGACACATTCGACACTTCGCTGACATCTCAAAGTACATACATATGGGCACAAGCGGTAATTTTGCTTATTTTGTTTAGTGAAACTGCGTAATCACATTTATTTTCGTTCTGAACTTCCCACTGTTGATAACTCAGCGAACGTAACCACACGAGGGTCGCCCCATAGCGTATACCACGGAACAGCCCCTATTGCCCGATAAAAACGTGGCATATAAAGCTAATAACTAGATATACCCAGATCTTTGGGAACAATACCATGGCGTACCGTGCAACATTTCAACGACGCACCCTTAACTTTCCCCACACTATTATTTCTAATTCTTGGATCCAGCCTTGAAAATACCGTATTAACGAGTTTATGTTGATTTTTAGCGCCTTAATCTACTCGTTAATACCCCCATGTTTCTATTATAATATTAAAAGCGCTGAAATATCTATGTTTGAGCTTGGCACGTGCTTGGATGGTCGTTGGTCACTGATAGATCGGCTCCTGCTTCGAAGTCATTTTTTGTTGTTTTTAAAGATATGGCGGTGATATTTACTGGACAGCATGTGTGTTAAGTAATTCTGGTTCGAGCCTTTCCTGTTATCTGAGGATAGTGGTCTAAGAAGATCGGAAAATCGGAAAATTCGTACTTTTATGTGTTGGTGGTTTCCTGACGATGGAGGCCATGCTTGTTTTCATTAGCAACGGTCTACCAGTTTTTTCTCCTGTGAACTGTCAAGTAATGTGCGATTCCCTGTGCTTCCCTGTGAGTAACGTGCTTGCTCTTATTGAAAAGATTATTCTATTCGAAAGCTGGTAATGGTGTTTGATATCAATTCATAGGATTAACGAACCGATGTGTAAGTCATAATAATTTGCCCTGAATACTGAGTGTAAAAATTATTGCTGACTTTTTTGTTTCTCATTGATCTATCAACTTTCGACTGCAGTTGTATTGAAGCGGACGTGGTACGTGGTCAGTTCCATTCATTCGTGACCTGAATATTTTCTAGTCCTGAGCTATCGCTCAGATAATTCATCAAGTTGTTGAAAATATCCATTGTACTCATTGACTGTATTAATGTGAAGATCTTTCTGGATATCAATCGTGATAAAAAATCGTAAACAAACTTTTCTCCGCTCCAACAGAACTGTGTCCAAATTAACTCTCGAGTTGGCCTTCGCATCGATAAGTTTGGAGAGCTCTCAGGTGGTGAATGATGTCACAGTATCCGCTACTTGACTTTTCTCTAACAAAAAAGATAGTATTAAAAGAAATATGTCACAATTAAGGTGATTCTAAATTGAAGATAACTTTTTAAAAAATAAATCCAATTGTATGTTAATTTAAATTTTTGAAGGACCACTGCATGCACTGGTCCAGCCATTTTTTCACAGGGAACTATTTACAGTTCAAAAGTATTGCACACCACACTAATCAGTAATCTAGTTTACCTCCCCTGCAAATATTTGCCATACAAGTGATATATCTGTTCTGCCCTCTTCCACAAGTAAAACTGTCTTGACATGAGATGACCCTGTTGAAAGTGTATCGTCAAATCCCAATAATAGAAAATAAAAGATGGTGTGTCCACCCCGCCCCCACACCCCCCCCCCCCCCCCATAAAAAATTGAATTTTTCATAATTGAAAAAGGGACATAACTCTGGAAAAAATTGTCGGACTGCACGATTCAAACTGAACCTGTATTTTATATTACACATGCATACCAAATTTCATTTGATTTGGTCAACTATAACTCAAGTTATCACAGGGGAACCACAGTGGGACGGATACACGAACGGACGGACACCGGCTATTTTAATAGTCCCCCGAAAAATTTGTGCTGGGAAAAATGGTATAGATTCATATTGCCTGCAACAGTAATAGACCAACTTAGCATTTGATTCTGGTTCACATCCCATCCACAATAGAGACCCCTTTAACAGTGAAAGATTTCCAGATTGGACTGGAATCACGCAGCGTTCCCAAGCCAGCTTCAATTTCCACCTGTATTCAGTATTTTGTCATCAAGGTTTTCTCTTGATTCTTGTGCCCTCTTACTAGAATCTTCACTGTGAAACCTGTGCAGTAAATATTGTAAAAGGTGAGTTCAGGTTTTAGGTTCTAGTGTTGACAGACTATATTATTCTGATTCAGTCTTTTACCTGCAGACTAGTACCACCCACACCCCCAGTGGTGTGATACGGTTATGCATTCTTCTCAACCATTTTGCATGGCATTATGTTTTCATGAAAACATTTTGTTTCACCAAAACACCCATTCAAGATGTTGAAGAGTCCCATGAAATGACAATCTCTTACCTCTTTATCACTATGTACTTGTATTTAATATAACTGGAAGACAATATTTATGACAACTTTCTTTCAAGTATTTATCTAACACACTGCTCAAATTGCTATTGTTGCACAGATAAATGACCATTCAGATTTCATCATTTGTACAAATTTTGCAACACAAACATAGCAAGTGATTATGATCTTCAATGGTAACCGATGAGCTTACTGGAGCCATTCCAACGGGAGGTTATGAGCTCTGTTTTTTAAGGCAAAAAGTGTATATATTCTGTGATACGAGAAAACATCACAGAAATGCCACCTTTCCTCTGCATTATTGAAAGTGTTAATCGTTTCCCTCCCATAAGCAATCCTTACCATTCCAACCAAAGCTTGTTCACATGAGGTGATGGTTGAGGTACAGAAAATAAAAAAAGAAAACCTTTCAATTATATGTTGGGGAATGGTGCTGCTTTGATATGCCCACTACATCAGAGCTTCGTGTGGCCAAATTGAGGCCTCGTTCCCAATGGGGGACATGCAATAAAATTCCTAATATTCAGCTGGGTTTATGTCCAGATGGCTGAATGAATAATTTCCCCAAGACCATGAAAAAGGCCCTTTTCCCAATTTACCTGGATCAAACCCTGAACTGTACATGTAGGTTAGATACAGTGCTTTTCATATCCAGTCAAGTTAATACATTTAAAAAACTGTGTTTTACCCATGGCCACCAAGTTAAACGAACACACGGGAATATATGAAAAAGTTTGCTAGAATTTACTTCTTTTAACTTTTTTCCTAATACTGTGAATCCATCCATCCTGTGTTATTAGTAAGAATGTTAGAATACCTTGACCTTGTTGAATAGTAGTGCTGAATTACTGTTATACATGAAATTTTGAAGAAAAATTTCAGTCACCACTATTATTTAAAAAAGCCCAAAGGTGAAAATGCCATCAATATTATTAATTTTCAATAACTTTTATCACATGTGCAAGACCTCATCATTTTTCAGCCATCACTATTATGAGGCAAGTAAGAATGTAATGCAAAAAGTAAACCAACGGACAGATGGACTGACTTACTTTGCCTGAAAATATATTGCCTGATTTACGGACTTACTTTGCCTGAAAATATATTGCCTGATTTATGGAATGTATATTGTCTTGTGAAGATTACGTAAATTTATTTTTTTTTGTGTGTGTGTGGAAGTATTAATTGCGGTGATAATTGCGGATTCGGGACCACTTCGTACATGTACCGTACACGTACACGGACGTTTACCAACGTGGGATTCAGTGTTAAATCACACGCTTGTTCACAAAAATGTCGGGTGGTCCAGAATCCGCTGTTTTTTTTAAGACTCCTAGATCGCCCTTTTAACGTTCAAATAACCGTTGGCGAACGTCGAATGTACACGTTTTTTTAAAAAAGTGAAAAATGTATGAAATTGTACATTTTTCACTTTTTTTTTTTACTTAAAAATTTTTGTCGACGTTCCCATCGCGGATCAGACCATCGATCCATCGTTGGTGAACGCGAGCAAAAAACGCTTTGCGGATTCTGGACCAGCATCAAAAACGGTTTGCGGATTCTGGACCAGTGGTCCAGAATCCACAAACGGTTTTTGAGGATCTGAAGCTGCTCACGTGACCTGCTAATTAACCAATCAGATTGCTTGATTCTCATAAACTTAATCATACAAAGTTATGTCCCTCGTCGTGGGGGTGGGGGTCACACCCATTAGAAAAATCGAAGTTTCGAGAAGGTGGTCACGTGACCTATCAAATTGAAGGTTGAGGAAATAAAAAAAGTGATTAATATATAGGAGAGAAAAAAAATATAAATAAAATAGTTATTTAAAAATAAATATATCAAATCGAATAGATAATAAAAAAAAAATACGTAAATCATGAGCCCTTCCCAGATTATTAGAGCAAGGGTTCTTTTAAACATGCTGATGAGAGCCTACGCATTCTGCGTGAACGAACAACTAGGTCGCCTCTTGTTAGAACGATGCGTCGGATGTCGGGATCATCTAGATTTCGATCACGAGAATCATTCGTTCTGACGATGGAAAGGGAAGATATGGTCGTCAAATATTTTGAACCGGCATTCGAACGCGTTCAAATCGACGAAGTGATCGCGTTTGGGAAGAGATTAGTCTTCTGTAAGAATCGAGACAAGCCTACAGTTTCGGAAGAGCTGAAATTGGCGCGTAGAAGTCTGACTTTAGAAGACAAGGGGTGCATCATGAAATTATTGTTCAATGAAGCATACGTCTAAGTTTTCTCGTTGATATAAAAATAAGGGAGAATAGAAAATAAAAATAAATACACACATAAATTTTTTTATCTAATATTAGAAAGAAAAAAAAACACAAAAATGAGAACCAGAAATAAATTGTATCCGACGTTAGATGACGACGAGGACGAGAAGCCGAATGGCGTTTTGCCGACGGCACCGTCGCTAGAAGAAAAAGAAAGAGGAGAGAGGTATCGCATCGATCAAATCAGTAGAATCCAAACGTATCTAACTCGAGAGAGAGATTCTCGTCATTCTCTCAAGAAGAAGTATTCGCGTTTCGTGAAATTCGTCAACGCGATCGACATGACACTCATCAAGATTTCCATGGGTTTACACGCGGATGGCATCGGATTGTTGTCGACCGTGGTCGGCATTCCGATCGTGTTGACTGTAGAAGGAGTGGCTCTCGCCGCCGGATTGTTTTGCACGCTCGGAAACTTTTTGAGTAGGACATAATATCTGAAGGCAAGGAAACACGACAAGATTCGCATCTTGGCCGACTCCAAGATCGACACGATATCCGAAATGATCTCGATGGCGTTGAAAGACGGTAGGATATCGGACGGAGAATACTTCGCGATATTGAGCGAGAAAACGAAATACGAAGCCACGAAAGAAGCTGTGAGAATCCAGACTCGTCAGATCATCAAAGAAGAGATGAAGGATTCTCTCGTGGAAAAGGGGAGGAAAGAGGCCAGGGAGGAATTCAGTAAGATGATAGAACTCAAGAGCAGCGATTGAAAAAAAAATATATATGTAATAAGAACAGAATTTTTAAAAAAAAAATATTAAATTTATATATAAAATAAAAACGAAATTAATTTAAATAACTCTTAAAAATGTATTGCGTAAAGTGTAAGAGAGTTACCGAGACGAGTAATTCTCGAGAAGTACGAACTAAAAACGACAGACAGATGCTTCGCAGAATTTGCGACGTGTGTGGTTCTGTCAAGACTCGATTCGTCAAAAAAAAAAGAACGCGAGCAAAGGTAAAGGCATCGTGAATAAAATGATCAATAATCTACCCTTCGAAATGCATCTGCCTGGTCACAGTTTCACGGGACCCGGAACGAAATTGAACAAGAGACTCAACGCCGATCTGACTCCTAAATCTTGGAGCAAACCTGTGAATAGGGTGGACGCGGCCGCGTATGATCACGATCTGTGCTACGCTGGACATCCCGACACCAAGACTCGCAACGACGTCTGCGATAAAAACATGTTGGGGAAATTGAGAGGCATATTGAATCCGACCAGGAGAGAGAAGATAGAACGTTCGCTGGTCGGCAATCTGATCGGTGCGAAACGTCGATTCGGATGGGGCATTAAAAAAAAAAGCTCATCTGAAAAGAAGAGGAAACGATTATTGACGAGCGAATTGGCCGAGGAGTTACACAAACCCATCGTGCGTAAATTTTGAAAGAGAAGGGTGTTCGTGAAGGGTTTGGATGATATTTGGTCTGCCGACTTGGTCGACATGAAATCGTTTTCGAGGTGGAACGAGGGTGTCAAATATCTATTGACGGTCATCGACGTGTTTTCCAAATACGGTTGGATCAGAGCTTTGAAGAATAAATCGGGACCTTGCGTCGCCGAGGCTCTGAAGAGCGTGTTCGGCTCGTCTTCTCGAAAACCGAGTAAATTGTGGGTGGATAAGGGAAAGGAATTCTACAACAAGCATGTTCATCGATTGGTCGACCTCTACTCGATTGAAAACGAAGAGAAAGCCAGCGTGGTGGAACGTTGGAATCGAACGATGAAGGAAAAGATGCACAGGTACTTCACGGCGAATTCGACCAAGAAATACATATACGCTCTGAACGGTCTGGTTAAAGATTACAACAACACGCGACACAGATCGATCAAGATGACTCCCGTGGAAGCTAGCGATCCTCGAAATGAAAAACGGGTCTACGCGAATCTATATCCTGAAAGATATAAGATTAGGAAGAAGTATAGAACGCCGAAATTTGCGGTCGGTGATCGAGTGAGAATCTACGCTTATAAGAGGCACTTCGAAAAGGGTTATACTCCTCGATGGACCTCGGAAATCTTCGTGATAATCAAAATATTTCACACCGATCCGGTGACTTACGAAATCGAAGCTTTGGATGGAGAAGAGATCATCGGAAAGTTTTACGAACAACAATTACAGAAGACAAAGTTATGATAAAGAAAACACATTTCTGTTATTTACACTTTTTAACATTTTCTTGTTTACACACATATATATATAGGAGAGAAAAATAATAATAAAAATAATTAAAACTATTTTTAGATAAAAAAAGCAAGCTAATTAATAAACAAAAAAACAAAAATCCTTTAAAAATGACAAATATACTAGATACAGCACAAAGCATAGTGAAAGATGAAAGTATTCAAGAATATGAGGTTCACAAATACGAACCGGTAACCGGAACGAGTTTGAACAATGTGGGAGAGATAAGAATCAACGTCGAAACTCAAGATCTATTCATACATCCTAGCGAGAGTTACATAGTGGTGCAGGGACGTCTCACCAAGGAAGATGGGAGTGACTACGCCGACGACGACACGGTTACTCTAGCCAATAATGGCATCATGCATCTATTCAGTAATATAAAATACATGCTATCCAGACAAGAGATAGAATCTGTGTTTCATCCCGGTCAGGCCACCACGATGTTCGGACTCTTGACGTATCCTGATGATTTTTCGAAATCCAGAGGACTTAATCAGTTGTGGGTGAAAGACACCGTCGGCCCTGCTAGCGCCGGCGCCGCCGCGATATTCGACTACGTCGTCAAGACGTCCAGACCTAAAGGAACGTTTTCGTTCAGGATACCTTTGAAACACATCTTCGGATTTGCGGACGATTACAACAAGATCATGTACGGATTCAAACACAATCTGACGTTGATTCGAAAAGGAAACGACGACGCAATAGTGAGACTCATTGCGACCAATGCGGGTAAGATAACTATACACAAGATATCATGGTTCGTTCCGCACGAGGAGCCTTCAATCGTGGAAAAAGCGCATCTCTACAAGATCATAGAATCCAAGAGTAAAAAACCCGTGGGATTTAGAATGAGACAATGCGACACGGCTAGCATTCCTCTCTCCACGAATCACTTCGATAGGAGATTGACGGTGAAATCCGCTTCCGAGAGACCGCGTTTCATCATGGTTGCATTTCAGACCGATAGGGACAGGTCTCAGGAAAAGAATGCGTCGCTGTTCAATCACTGCCATTTGAGAAACATGCAAGTGTTTCTGAACGCCACGAGATATCCAGCAATCGATTACAACGCGTCGTTCGACAAGAACGATTTCTGCAGACTGTACAGCAATGCCGCTGATTTTAGAAAGAAGTATCACGGTCTAGACGAATTGATGAGCAACCCTAACATATCTCCCGGCGAATACAAGTCGATCTATCCCATGTTCGTATTCGACGTCAGTAAACAGAGTGAATGACTCAAGAGTAGCGTCTTAGATATTCAGATCAAGATGCAATTCGATAGGAACGTGCCAAGAAAAACCGAAGCCTTCACCCTGGTCCTGGTGGACAGAGAATTACAATTCGAATCGGATGGAAATAAGATGTCAATCATTCGATGAGAGACGTGTGTGAAAAAAATTAATAAACGTTAAAAATGTGGATGTAAGATTAATTAAAAACCAAAATCTCGAAAACAAAATGGATGTTTTTGACACGAAAACAACAAATCATCTGTTCACTTCAGATTACTACGACGTTAAAATAAAATGCTTGGAAAAATGGATTCAAATTGAATATGAAGAACGTAACACAAAAAAAGGATGGAATAGTTGTGATTTTAACGAATATCGTTTAAAAGAAAGAGAAGAGTTTGATCTCATAAGATCTAACGAAGAAATTATAAAAAATACAATTTTAAAATGTCGCAAATGTAAGAAACGTCAAATAAAATTCGAATCTCAACAGACTAGATCTGGTGATGAACCAACAACCATATTCGCAAAGTGTATAAATTGTAATCATAAATGGATAGAAAATTAAAAAAGGGATGCAATTTTTATCATCGTCATAAGTGACAAAATTCTTTTACTAAAGAAAAAACATTTCAGATATCGTATAATAATATATAATAATAAAAAGTTATCAAAAAAAAATAAAAGTAATGAGATCTAGAGAGATTGAACATCTTTCTAATCTCATTACTTTTTTGTGTTTTTAATAATCACACATTATTTTTTTTAATTAATTATTTTCCACGCATTCACTGTTTGTTCAAAGGATCTAGTTCGATCAGTATGCTCACCACGGAAGTGGCGGCTTCGAGATTATTGGTTTTTGTAACAAAATTAATCTTGTCTCTGGCGTTCACTTTGAGAGGCGTGCCGAATGTGCTAACATTCACGTGTTGATTCTCAGTCTTTTTGACGCTGTATCTCTTATCGCTCTCTACTCCATTCACCATGAGATTGACGACCACTCTGTTATTCAAATCCGAGGAAGCCAGACTCATTCGAAGGATTTCACCTCCCAACGGCATGGGATATCCCACCTGACCATATTTCGATCCGCTACCTCCATTTCCGAAAGACCACTCAGCTTTTCCCTCATCTAAGGTGCCGGCCTCCTCGGCCCACACGGTGATCAATTGTCTAGCATATTTGACTTTCTCCACCACCGAAATCAGGGTGCAAGCATCTGTCATGTTCACGGGATCTGGTAGATTCGTGAGCGCGTGTCCACCCATGTCTAGTTTACCTTCCATGATGTCACCCTTTCTCCAGACCGAGTTGTCGTCCACGTACTTCCTGCTGACTGCGCTGGAATCGAATTCGGGATCGTGACTGAGTCCGAATAAATTCTCACCGTTCATGTCGATACCACCCTCCATGGTTCCGCCAAATTGTTTGTTCAGGTAGAGATTGTCCACTTGTGATTCTAGGTATTCTTGTGATCGTATCACGGCAGAATCTATGTAGCCCTTGTTGACCGCGGTTGAGTCCGCATCCATGTCGTCGACCTTCGACAGATTCAATATCTTGTTGAATCCCGCATTCAGATCCGATTTCATTTCTCGTCTGTCAGACTTTCTCTGTTCCAGATCTGCGTAGTGTTTGGTTGCCATGTCCTTGGGATTCGTGGGAGTGGCCACGTTCGTTATCTTGTTAGAATTGGCATTCAATTCCGAGTGCATCATTTTCTGAACGTATCTATTTCTCAGGTGTTCGCTGAATCTCGCGTGAGAGTCGTCTGTGTAATTCTTGGTCGTGGCATCCATGGGATCTATGGGATTTGTGACGTTCACCAAACATTTAGATTTCAGATCGAGATCGTCAGTCATGGTTTTATCCACGTAATTATCTAGCATGATTCGTTCGAAATCGGCGTTCCCCCTGTCGATGTATTTTTTAGTCGCAGCATCTGCGAGATCTATCAGCTCGGGAAGATTGTAGAGCTCTCTCGAGGTTCGTATCTCCGAACATAACGTTCGTCCAAGTTGGCAACGTCATAACCATCGTCGACTTTGAACGTCTTCCTCTTCTTTCTTAGGTTGACTTTTTCGTCATCACTTCTACCAAATTTATCGACTGGCATGTTGTTTTGAGATTTTTTGTTTTTAAAAAAATATATTTCAAAACGCAGTTTATTAAAAAATGAATTATTTTATTTTTATTTTTCGTTTTTATTCGATTAAAATTTTTTTAAATAATTTTTTATCTTTAAATACTATAAAAAAATCTCTCTCTAATGTAAATCATTGAGAATGTCTTGAAACCGATCTCCTTCAGACCATCTCTTGAGAATGTAGAGACACAGGTGACCACAAAACACTTGATAGTGATTGCACTCGTTCCGTGTTGTAACGAACCATCGATTTGTTGAAATAGTTCTTTATTTCTTTCGGCGGCGAGATTCCGTAGCTGTCGAAATAATAATTCCTCTTCCCGTTCTTGAACCACGCCACCCAGTGAGTGCCTTCACCCGATAAATCATCTAGATTTAAAATTCCGCATTCCAATTGTCGAGGTCTTCTCTTCGGCAAGGCATCTCTAGAAAACATGCCTAGAAAATCTTTGATTTTCAAATCCTTCACTGCATTCGACAGATCGATGTTGGATAGGGGTTCGTTAGGTAAGATGACACCTTCTACGGATATCTCTATTTTCTTATTCATAAATGAGTATATATTTTTTTTTTTATTTATTTATTTTATTATAATTCACTAAAATGATGTTATTTTTTAAAAAAAATTTTCTTTTTCTTTTTAAACTAACTCTCTCGATGTCTCTATCGATTTCTATAATCTCGAATCCGTCTAATTCCTCTTGATTTTCTGGAATCCTATCATCCTTACTCATATCTGGAATCCTATCATTCTTACTCATATCTGGAATCCAATCATCCACAATCATATCGTCTCTAATTAGATCCGAAATCCAATGTCCGAGTGCCAAAGTGCTTATTAACTTCTCGTCTAACACGAATCTCTTATCGTCGTCGACTGTCAGCAAAATCTTGTTGACTATTTCGGTATACAAGTTGTGATTTTCACTTCAAATCGACTTCATAGTCTTATACGCCGGACCACTTCCTAACAGACAATCTTTATACTCTTTGAAAGAGATGTTTTTCTTCACCACGCACGCTTTTACCCCTTTGCACTTCTTGATCTCTTCATCTTCTATATGATAAGCATACAGTTTGGGTCTCAAGCCCACGAATTCGAGGATTTGTTTACCACCGCTCTCATCCTTAAATTTACCCAACACCTTCTTGTTGTCGTTCGATTGAATGTTGGACGGGTGATCGACAGGATAATTGCTCGTGTCGAACCACACGGCCACGTCCGGAGATATATCTCGGTAGACGTCTTTCGTCTCTATCTTGTAAACTAAACTGTCCGTGTAGGTGAACAGTAGTTTGGCTTTATTACCAAATTTTCGTTTGACATAATCGTAGTGAAACTCGTACATCAATCACTTGCTGATATCTAAGATGATCGGTCCGAGATAATATGGTTTGTCAAACTTCAGGTGCGTCTTTTGCATGTGAACGTCCTCTAGATTTTCGTCGAATATGGTTCAGTGTTTGTAATTGGGTTTCGCCACTAATTTTTTAGCTCTTTTCTCAGACGTGACGAGTCGAACGTCGGTTCTCTTCCTGATGTTTTCCATTGATTTACCGTACACGCAGTTGTTCATGAGTTTGAAGAAATCTTTTTCGAAATCGTTCTCGGCTCGAATTCTGAGATTCGTGTTGAGATCAATGTATTTTTTCATCCAAGGCTCTTCGTCGAATCGAATGATGCGATGTATGTCGACTAATTTCATCCCATAATCGACATATTGTTTCAAATTCTCACTGTAGACGACGTAGTTACATTTGTTAAATAAATTGGGAATGAGTTTTTCCTCATCTCATTCGTTCGGGAGCCAGTGGATAATCGTTGTGTAGATCGTGTAATTCTTCCGGATAGTTCAAATCGACTTCTAAAATGCAAGGATAGTCTCTCCATTTTTGCATCTCTTCCTGTTCCGTCACCCATTCGAAATTTCCAATCGGTAAAGGATGACTTATAGCCCAACCATACAGATTATTAGCGTCCCAATACTGTATGTAATTATTTGATCGTTTTGAATCGAAACCTTCTTTCATGTAGGGATTGTTAGCTTCAGAATATCTGTGGGAGATCATCGAGACGCCACCTCTCGCAGCCCTTTCGAACATGAGCAACATGTTCACGTTGGATAATAATTCCAATTGAACTTCGGTGGTCTTCAACAGAGCGTCCCACGCCAGACCGGGTGCTGTGAAATACCAAGCGGGATCCAGATCGTAATTTCGATGACAGACGTCTCGAAAATTTTCGAACACGTCTGCCAAGAGCAGAACGTCAGTCTTCAGATAGAGATCATGATAATCTCTCATGGATTTCATATCGAATGATTTCCACACGTTTTTGGCATGTTCGTAATTCTCGTCGGAAATGTCGGATTCATATAATTTCAAATAAAAATCTTCTTTCGAAGGTAGTGCAGTGCCGTTGAATCTCTTTAGATCATTCATGTAATCGTAAGGGTAACATGACGTCTACTCATTCTCCGAAATGTTTGCTCGTGATTTTAAATTTATCAAGTGGTCGACATGAATTTAAAACTGTCAATGAAACGTATGCCTCTATGAATGAATTTCGTTTTTTCTTTCAACGTCTCTCCGTCAATTACTCTTTTCTTCTCCATGAGCTTCCATTTTGTGAATGAAATGTATCTTTCTTCGCTGTTCATGATGCAATTTAATTCTTCGTGGGAGGTGCCAAGATTTTTTACGAACAGATGATGTCGTAACCCGAGAGATTGTGAAATATCACTGGATAGAAAACGGCATCTCGATATTTTAAATTACACTTGCTGTGAGCCGGACCGCGATACAGACCTGTGTAATGATCATGGTCTCTAACCTTCTTATTTTCCTTCGAATTCTCGTCGAACGATTGTCTGCATATGTGACATTCGGTGGCTCTGTTATTTTCATCCTGCTGCTCTCACGTGATGATCATTTTCGCCGGAGTTTTGAATTTGTCGTATAAGATTTGAATTTTCGATTCTAACTCCTCCACGAACCTTTGAGCCACGTCGTCGTCTTTGCACTGTTTCGTGTAGGTGAAGGGACCCATGTCGTGTTGCGAGTCGAAAGCGCATTTCACGTAAATGCAATAACCCGAAGGTGTGTGTTTTTGATATCTTTCAATGTAACTTTGAAGAGCGTCGGGTTGGCAGGAACTCATTTTCACG
This sequence comes from Pictodentalium vernedei, assembly GCA_031216915.1. Lineage (NCBI taxonomy): Eukaryota > Metazoa > Mollusca > Scaphopoda > Dentaliida > Dentaliidae > Pictodentalium > Pictodentalium vernedei. The sequence goes on from CM062294.1 coordinate 169,168,077, forward strand.
GTGAAGCATTCGAAATCGGCGTACATGACAAATGGTACTTTTAACCTTCTATTGCGATTTTCAAACTTCACGATGGTGTTGGGTTTGGGCATTTCGATGGCGACACCTTGATTTTCATTGCAATATTCATGATGTTTCACTAACGATTTTTCGCTGTGAAAGGCATTCATGCAGTTGCAACATAAACATATCTTTCCTTTATGTTTATTATTTTGTCTCGACAGTAATCGGCTTGGATGTTTAACCCAACAATAATGAAGATTGTCACCATTCGAAATCAATAATAAAATAATCGTCTTTTCTCTTTCGAGATACAAAGTCTGTCTGAGAGGATAGATTGTTCGTTTTTCATTGTTGTATCCCAAGACGTTCAGCGCTACGGTGGGATATTGAGCTTCAAAATGTTCGATGTGTTTTAACTGCGTTGGAAAAGTCACTCCAGTCCAATCGAGATTTTTAGAAGTCTCCTAGTAACGAGAAACTCTATCAGTGTGCATTTTGACAGAGTATAAAGCGGAAGTGACTGCCCATTTAAAACACTGATCATCTTTATTTCTCACGTTGATCACAGCATTTTTTTAGCTAAGAAATACGGTAATTCCAAGTAGGAAGATCCTTTCAATGAATCGTTTTTAGTTATATGAATTTCGAGTTTCAACACCTCATCGAATGTCCAGTTACTACCTTCATGTTGATAATTCGCGAGAGACATCAACATCTTGTCTTTCATTTTTTCGAAAATGTCTGATAAATCTGAACCTCGAAATACGGGTTCGATGTTAGATCTGAAATATGCATTTTTCACGATGCTCTCGCCAGACTTCATATCAATTTTATTCATCACACAATGGAGTATCATCTTAATTTTTTGTCCCACGTTCATGTGTTCGCGAAACAAATCCAATACTTTTTTCTTCACCCGTTCCATGAACAATTTCGGATCAATTTTCTTGAACGAGGGAACCACATTGAAAGTTTTAAAAATGCCTTTGATCACACTCTCCCATTCTACAGACTTCGATTGGAATAGTTCCATGAGGAGTCGTGCTATATATTCTTCTCCTTTCCCTTCATCGATTGCTCATTGAATTTCGCTCGATATATCTCGTTTGTCTAGAATCTGAAGTGCATCACTCGTTTTCGTTTTAGTTTTTCTTTTCTTTTCTTTTGAAACTTGAAGTTCTTCAACGGCTTTTCGTTTAGTCGTCTTCTTATTTTTCACAATCGAAATGTTGGTTTTTTTTTCGATGTCGGCATCTTGATTCCTTTTACTATCTTTTTCTTCTTCTCATTTTTCACAACCGATGCATTTTTCGCCATCGTTGCTATCGACATTTCGTTTGCCTTTCCATCTTTTCGCAAATGTTCCTGTATGACTTCAATTTTTTTTGATTTAGTTCTATGATTTCTGAAATGTGGAATTTTTAATAGTTTACAAATCTCGTTTAACTGAGGTACGGTTTTCTCATTTAAATTTTCCATTTTTTTATTTGTTTGCTCCATTTGTAAGAATATTTTTTTTTTGAATTTTGTATTTAAATAATTTGTTAAAAAGTTTTGTTTTTTACTCTTTATATATATAAAAAAAAAAAATTTTAATTTAATTTTTTCTTTAATGTTTTTTATTCAAAACAATTTACGATCGCTTTTATTTCTTGTTCGCAAAACGAACACGTTTTCTCGTCTCTAGAATAACATTCCTTACAATAACACAAATGTGCACATGGTAGAAACAAAACATTTGCAGAGTTGTTTTCACAAAGCAGACACGCGTTCACATCGCTCGACTCCTTCTCAATAGATAATAACCTGTTTGCTTCTTTCATGAATCGAATTAAATCTTCTAAAGTCGAGAATTGAGATAACGTCTTGTTTGCGTAATTCAGTGTATTGTATAATTGTTCCTTCGTGTATCCAGATTGTAAAATACCCCTTAATAATCTCTCATTTTTATTTCTTTCCCATTCTTCGTCTTCAATTTTAATCAATCCTAATGTTTGGATCTTCTTCAAATAATCGCAATGACCATTGGTATTATTTATGTGTTGTATCAAAGGTCTGTCATGAGGTTCCCAATTCCTTAAATGTATGTTGCAACAAAAACATTTAACTTTGTCACTTTTACCTATATAAATGTAACCTGCAGCAGCTAAATCTTCGGGTTTTTGAGCAAGATGCGAAGGCCAATTTTTAAATGTTCGAAGTCTTGCACGTTCTAAACTATAATTCGGATATTCAGATTTAATCATTGTTTTTTACCTCAAAATTGGGTTTGTAAGAATATTTTTTTCGAATTTTGTATTTAAATGATAATTTGTTAAAAAGTTTTAAAATTGTTTATATATATGTTTTAACTTTTTATTTATATATAAAGAGAAAAAAACTTTTACAAAAAAAAATTTTTTTCACATTAAAGAAAATTAAAATTAAAAAACTTTTTTTTTATATATATATAAAGAGTAAAAAAAAAACAAAAACTTTTTAAACAAATTATTAAAATACAAAATTTAAAATATACATTATTTGCAAGAATTCATAAAACAAAAAAAAACAAATAATCGATTATGACAACAACACCTAAAAAATGCGAATTGAAATTGAAACGAGTCGAAACATGTAAGAAATTCGGTTTTAAAATCTATAGATTACAACGACATGATTCCATTGAATTGAATGAGGTCGAGACGAAGGGCTTAGAGCACAAACATGACAAATATCACATGCCTTTGAAATTGGACGAAGCCATGCTCGATTTGTTTTATGAGTACCAAAGCGATCTACAGAAAAAATCGTCATCGCAAAGATTGAGAATTCGACAAGGATGATTTAACGTTGTTCTATGGAAGTTACATATATCTAAATATCTCTCTCGAACTCGTGAACAAATCGGGTGGTGAGAGCGAGTTCACCGATGTAAAAAAAACTCAAAAAAGTAAAGATAAACATTCAACACATTTTCGAAAAAGAAGAAGAAACGAGTGTCAACATGCTAATAACGGACTTGGAAATATAAACAATAGAGAGATTGATTTTTAGCGAAGAAGAAGGAAAAAAAAGTAATGAGATCATCTTTAGATCTCATTACTTTTTTTTGTTTTTTTTGTTTTCCTTCTTCACTATTACCCATATATTATAATAACGTTTCCTTTTTTCTTAAGTTTCAGCATTGATTCTTCTTTTCTTTTTTTTTTTTTGTAATATGCTACATTTTTATGACAACACATTTGTTTATCCGAATCATAATTATGAACGAATGGTGTGCATCTCTCGGTAACACTCGCATCATTACCATTCTCTTTAGAAGATAGTGGTGACGGTGGAAAATGTCTCATTCTTTTCAATTTCAACCGCATATCCCGATCTTTATTTAACTCTTTTGTCAGTTCTTTCCTAAGATATCCATCATTAGCATCTAACCGTTTTTCCACATCTTTTTCACACTCTATCTCACAATATTCATCATTATCATCTAATTGTTTTTCCACCTTTTTATCCATTTTATATATTATTTTATACTTTCTATGATTTATATTTATATAATTTTTTTACATTATAATAACATATTCAAAATCGGTATATTCTTAAACAGCGAATTCTCACCAAACAACAAACCCTTGCCGAGTCACTCAACGTTCCGCCCACTCTTCAGATAGAGACCGTTTCCACTCAAAGAGTTGTCACCTCTAACGGGTTCTAGATACAATCCTTTACCGCTGTCGTCTACGTGGACGCGACACACGGCTCCTCCCTTCTTCAAAAACAGTCTGCTGCCACCCATTAATTTCTCAACTCCCGAACTCGCGAGTCCCGTGAGAGCTCCCACGCCGAGAGTCTTTCCGAGAAAGGGTAATACCTTTGCGGCGAAGGGTAATGCTTTTGCGGCGATTCCTGCCAATAGCGGTAGGAAACTGCCTTTCATTCTCAAATTGTATCTCAATTGAGCGGGACTCAATCTCACCGTCAATCCTCTTCCATCACGAATCGCTTTCTCCATCCTTTTGATTTGACTTCTGGTCCAGGCGATCGAATCCTGACCGCCACTCGTCAGATCTTCGTGAGTGAATTTGAATCTCACTGCCTCGCCTCGAGTTGTTAATGCTCTCTTAAGTTTCTTCTTCTGTCCTACAGATATGTTCACGTTTTTAACCACGTATTGTGTCATAATTCTTTTTTTTAAAATATATTTTCTTCAATTGTGTTTTTGTTTTAATGATAATTATATATATTAAATAATGTTTGTAAAATTAATATTGCGTTTATTTTTTTTTTGTTATTTATATATATACACAATATTTTTTTTTTTTTTTGCTTTCATATTTCTCTTATGTGAAATCGTATCGTCACCCTCTCTCCGCGAAGATCTAACAGTTCACCATTTTGATCCGTCAATGTGGTTTTGAGACTATACAATGTGTCTAAAATCACTGGTAGATAAACTAAATTTCGAGGTCGCTCCACGATCTTATAACCCGGCGACACGTTTGGAAAGAAGGAATAGATCGTCGGCTGAGCGCTACCATTCACGTAGCTTCCAGCAATCACATCCACATTCACCAGAATGCTATTGACTGCAAGAATGTCGACCGTATTTTCAGATGCCGCGTGGTCACGATACATCTTTCGATCGAATCCCAACATCTTGCCTATATAATCATCCATGTTGAAATCCACTCGAAAATTATCTTCCAAATCCAACATCGTCTGTAAGGTATTAGGATTGGGAGCGAGTCTGATCTTGTTGCTTCCCTTTCCATCCGTTTTCATTCGAGTCTGAATGTAATTGTTCAAATCGTCTATGTCGTAACTTCCTTTGGGAATTCGAATCTCCAACCAATCCACTCCGTCGGAATACTTGAACGAGTTATTCTTTTCAGTGACATTGGGAAAGGAATAATAAGTCTCCAGATTCACCAACGCCATCTCGTATCTTTTCTCTCTATTCAATTCAATGGAAGGTTCGAATTTCGTAGCGAATCGAGTCGAATCGCCACTCACCACGATTTGAATGGATTGTTTTGCATCCGTATTCTCGGCTATCCGTTCTAACAATTTTCCTTGTTTGAACATTATATTTTAATTTTATTTTTATTTTTTCAAAACTAATTAGTTGAAGATTTATTATTTTCTAATTTTTTTTTATTTTCACGCTCTATCTTATTATCATCAGAAACATATAACTTATCGAATCCGCATCGATATTTTCCGCGATTAAATTCGCTAGTCAAATCGATCACGACGAAATTGTAAAGTTCTCCATCCTAAACCCTCTTCAGAATCTCCTGAATTCCGCCACGCTCATGTCGTTTGTGACGTGATCACCGTAGATGTGATTGAGATTCTTGAGATCTTGGCGAAAGAGACACAGAAAATTAGCTTTCTCCCTTATCGTCTGTCTGGGCAGTCGAAAATAATTCTGCGACAGGTAGAAACAGTCCACGTTGCTGTATCGACCCCTAACGTAATACGATTCGCATCGGTTCTGTCTCTCCAAAAGCAGATCATCGAAAATCTTGAGATTCTTATCTTCCGATTTCAATTCTTTAGGATCCGGAACGTCGCTAGCGTTCTCATAAAATCGACACTCGACGTTCGAAGATGCATTTCTCTTTATCAATTCCATCCCTGCACCGTCCAAAATGGTCGAAAGAGGAGCTTCACTTTTGTCGAATTCCTCCCTACTGTCAAAGATTCTGGCTATGACGTCCTTGGGCAATCTATGATCCATGCACTCTCGAAGCAATCTGTATTCGGGTTGAAACAAGCTCTTGCCAAACACAAACAATCTGTCGTAATCCAACCAGTCGGGTCGGGACAACAGATTCATCAACAGATTGGTCTTTCCACAATTCGATTTTCCCACTATCAAGCCTCTTATGCTTTTGGGAAAGAAGTCGTTATTCGACCTCTTGGTCGCGGCGTCGTTCCAAGACATATCTTTAATGTTCATCTTTGTTTTTTTATTTTTGTTTGTTTGTTATTTTAGATTTTTTTCAAACACAATTTTTATGTTTTTTTTCAAACTCCGTTTTTTAATATTATTAGGCTTTTCCCTCTGGAAAAGACTATTGTTTTTCTACGGATTATTTTTTTTTTTTTTTTTTTTTTTTTTTTTTTTTTTTAGGCTTTTCCCTCTGGAAAAGACTATTGTTTTTCTACGGATTATTATTTTTTTTTTTTGGGGTTTTTTTTTTTTTGGGTTTTTTTTTTTTTTTTTTTTTTTCCACACATTTTGTCCGTACGATTCAGAAGCCATTTTCGAACCGATTTTCACGAAATTTTGCACAGACATAGAGGGGCACAAAATCTAAAAATGTACCGAAGCGGAATTTTCGATTTAACCCTTATTTCGTCAGAATTGGCAAAAAACTGTCAAAATTGGGGTTTATCGGCACTTTCTCGAAACACGTCTTGTAGATGTTTTTTAAACCTTCATCATTGATAGACCTGCCTGTGCCACGACCTTTGATACACATGACATATCTGGCGATGCATATGGTAACCCTCCACAGGCTGCCAAACATCGAAATTTTGATGAAATGGGCCGGTTTCAGGCCCCCAGAGAACCCAAACGATACACGAGAGATAAACATAACTTCATTTATTGGAAGTGGAATTCACCGAGGATCATTTTTGTAATAAGGGTGTTCAAAAAACTAAGCGTTAACCCGTTTTGGGCTGGTTAAACAGCAATACCCCCCATAAAACTAAAAAATTCAGGTTTTCCGTGGATTTATCTAAACGAGTCTTGTAGATTTTCAAGAAAAAATTGTCACTCCCAGGCCTTTATGTGACAATAGAAGTTGCATGGACAAAATACTGCGGTGAGCATTTGTTAACCCTCCACGGGCTGCTAAAAGTCAAAATTGTGATAAAATGGGCTGTTTTTGGACGCCAAAAGCACCCAAACGGTATACCACAGAGAAAGTGGCCTTCATTTATCGGACGTAAAATTGATCAGAAAATATTTTTGAAAGTGGTAAGGGTATTCAAGATTCGACGTCTTAACCCATTTTGGGCTGGTTAAAGAGAGATACCCATTAAAATCTTAAAATACCCATTTTCTGTGGATTTCTCTAAAAACATCTTGTAGGTTTTCAAGAAAAAATCGGCTATTCGCAGGTCTTGGTGCGACATTACAAGTTGCATGGACAAAATATTCCGTTCAGCATTAGTTAACCCTCCCAGGGCTCCCCAACGTCAAAATTGTGATAAAATGGGCTGTATTTGGACACCAACAGCACCCAATGGGTACACCACAAAGAAAAGCGCCTCCTTTTATCGAGAAACATTTTTGTAAGTAGTAAGGGTATTCAAAAGTCGAAGTCTTAACCCATTTTGGGTAGGCTAAGAGAGATATCCCTTAAAAGCTTTAAATTCCCATTTTCTGTGAATTTCCCTAACAGTAACTTGTAGGGATTCAAGAAAAATTGACTATTCGTAGGTCTTTATGTGACATTACAAGTTGCAGGGACAAAATACTCCGGTGAGCGTTTATTAACCATCTACAAACTGCCAAGCATCGTAATTTTGTTGACATAGGCTGTTTTCGGACACGCACTGCACCCAAAGTATACACGGGAGATAAACATAATCACCTTTGTTGGAAGTGGAATTCACAGAGGACCATTTTTGTAAGTAATAAGGGTATTCAAAAAACCGAGCGTTAACCCCTGTTGGGGAGGTTAACAGGGATACCCATCGAAAGCTTAAAAATCGTTTTCCCTGGATTTCTTTACAAACATCTTGTAGGGTTTCAACAGAAAATGGCCGTTGATAGGTCTTGGTATCACATTACCAGTTGCATACATTATTCTGGTAAGTATTTGTTAACCCTCCATGGGCTGCTAAATGTCAAAAATTTTGAAGAAATAGTCTGTTTTTGGACACTGACAACATCAAATGGAAATGCCACAGAGAAACGTAACTTCTTTTACTGGACGCAAACCTGATAGAGAAACATTTTTGTAAGTAGTAAGGATATTCAAAAATCGAGGTCTTAACCCATTGTCGACTAGTTAAGGAGATATACCCCTCAAAAGCTTAAAATTCCCGTTTTCTGTGGATTTCTCAAAAAAATCTAGCACGTTTTCAAGAAAAATTGACCATTTGCAGGTCTTTGAGTGACATTACAAGTTGCATGGACAAAATATTCCGGTAAGCAATTATTAACCCCCCAGAGCCTGCAAAGTATAGACATTTTGAGAAAATGGGCTGTTTTGGGGCACCCATAACACCCAATGTGTACCTGCGTGATAAACATAACCTTCCTCATTGGAAGTGAAATTCACTGAGGATCATTTTTGTAAGTAATGAAGGTATTCATAAAACCAATCATTAATCCGTTTAGGGCTGGTTACAGAGCGATACCCCTCAAAAGGTTAAAAATTCTTATTTTCCGAGGATTTCTCTAAAAGCCTCTCATAGGTTTTCAAGACAAATATTGGCCATTCTCATTTGAGACTACTATACTCACCTTGTATGAACTCAAAAGTAAGTGTATAGTTATTTATTATCAAGAATAACTGCCCATAAGTTCCACTCTCACCGTGTCCTGCTTCATCGGTCAATTCCACGGGGTCCCACGCCAGGGGTCGATTTATCCAAACAAAATTACCAAGGTTACCACATCCTCCCTGCCTCTTTCTCCAACCAAACACACATTGAAAGGTACGCCTCCCCTCGTATTCCACACTGCCCTGCATGATATCATTTATTATTTATTTATTGGTGTTTAAGGGCATATACTTATGCACAATGGCTAATCATGACCGTGACAGTTTTACGGGTGGAGGAAGCCACAGTACCTGGAGAGAACCACTGAGCAACGACGAGCAGCTGCCAGCTTCCCAACATCGTAACTCCGAACTGCAGCACAGGCAGGGTTAGATTGGTTGAAGACATGCGTACCGTCGACGTGCAGTACGCCTTAGTACATGGCGGCATCATGTCCCCATATGAACAATCAGAGTTAAGTGCCTTGCCCAAGGACACAGCATGGGAGTCCAAATTGATCGCTCAGACGGCCACCCATCCAATGATAAACCAGGCTCAACGTTGCTTTACTTCGGTGATCTGACGAGAACCGGCTACCACAATGCCACCGCGCCCCGCCACTGCATGATAAGAAAGCAGTAAATAACGTTAGCTGCAATGGGATCAGTTACTTATAATATCAAATAGTGTTGACACTATAGCATTTCCCCGACAGTGGGTCCAGGTATATACTAGTCTGTAAAACGGCTATACAGTGCCCCTCCTCCGCCCCAGGGTGGCGACGTGGCAGTATATATCCATCTTACTGACGCTATGTTGTGCCTAAGGAACCTTACAATGAAAGGTGGGGGTCCCCAACATGGGAAGGGGGGGGGGGGGGCAGGTATATTTACTACTCTGTTAGGCGGTTATCAAATGCAGTGGTGCATGGCGCCAAGATTTCCCCGGCAGTGGGGCTAGATATATACTAGTTTGTAAGACGGCTATACTCCCCTTCTCTGTCCCAGGGTATATTTTATCTCCACATATGTACAAACAACACTTCCTATTTATGAATGTAATAACTTCATGTTTGTCGTTGTATGTATGGATATCTTCATTGTAATAAATAAAACTAATCCTACGGGGAAAAACCAATTGGAGAGAAATTTACTTCTGCTATTAACAGACATGTGATAGGTGACCTCTACAAGGTGTGAAAAAATGACATAATAATGCATAACAACTGTGGTCTAATAGGAGATAATTGATACAGGACCAGACATCAATATTTTTGATACATTTGAGATAAAATGGACCATTTTCAAACAGACACAGCACTCAGTGGGTATGCATCAAACAAACATAACTCCTTTTGTCGGACATTGACTCGTAGGACGACAATATTGATATTAACCCCTCCACCGTTAATGATGGTTTTTACGTAAACAATATTTTATCAAACTGAGTCATTTGAGACTACTATATTCACCTTTCTCTTAAAATCAATGGAGGAACTTCAGTGAGACAGTTAAAAACAATTCATCAGACACTGTGGCGTCATGAAGAATCATGGAATCTCATCGGGAAAAGCCATGATTCTCCAGAATCATAAAGTCTAGTTTAGGCTTTTCCCTCTGGAAAAGACTATTGTTTTTCTACGGATTATTATTTTTTTTTTTTTTCCACACATTTTGTCCGTACGATTCAGAAGCCATTTTCGAACCGATTTTCACGAAATTTTGCACACGCATAGAGGGGCACAAAATCTAAAAATGTACCGAAGCGGAATTTTCGATTTAACCCTTATTTCGTCGGAATTGGCAAAAAACTGCCAAAATTGGGATTTATCGGCACTTTCTCGAAACACGTCTTGTAGATTTTTTTTAAACCTTCATCATTGATAGACCTGTCTGTGCCATGACCTTTGATACACATGACATATCAGGCGATGCATATGGTAACCCTCCACAGGCTGCCAAACATCGAAATTTTGATGAAATGGGCCGGTTTCAGGCCCCCAGAACACCCAAACGATACACGAGAGATAAACATAACTTCCTTTATTGGAAGTGGAATTCACCGGAGATCATTTTTGTAAGTAATAAGGGTGTTCAAAAAAGCAAGCGTTAACCCGTTTTGGGCTGGTTAAACAGCAATACCCCCATAAAGCTAAAAAATTCAGGTTTTCCGTGGATTTCTCTAAATGAGTCTTGTAGATTTTCAAGAAAAAATTGTCACTCCCAGGCCTTGATGTGACAATAGATGCTGCGTGGACAAAATACTGCGGTGAGCATTTGTTAACCCTCCACGGGCTGCTAAAAGTCAAAATTGTGATAAAATGGGCTGTTTTTGGACGCCAACAGCACCCAACGGGTACGCCACAAAGAAAAGTGCTTTATCGAGCGCACAATCTATATGGAAACATTTTTGTAAGTAGTAAGGGTATTCAAAAGTCGAAGTCTTAACCCATTTTGGCAAAGCTAAAGAGAGAGACCCCTTAAAATCTTAAAATTCCCATTTTCTGTGGATTTAGCTAAAAATATCCTGTAGGTTTTCAAGAAAAAATGACTACTCGCAGGTCTTAGTGTGACATTACAAGCTGCATGGACAAAATATTCCGGTGAGCGTTTATTAACCCTCTGCAGGCTATCAAACATCGTAATTTTGTTGAAATGGGCTGTTTTCGGACACCCACAGCTCCCGACGTGTACCTGAGAAATAAACTTAATCTCCTTTGTCGGAAGTGGAATTCACCAAGGACCATTTTTGTAAGTAATAAGGGTATTCAAAAAACCAAGCGTTAACCCCTTTTGTTGTTGTTAATAGTGATACCCATCAAAGGCTTAAAAAATTATGTTTTCCCTGGATTTCTTTACAAACATCTGGTAGGGTTTTCAACAAAAAATGGCCATTGATAGGTCTTGGTGTCACATTACCACTTGAATGGATAAATTATTCTGGTATGCATTGGTTAACCCTTTATGAACTGCTAAAAGTCAAAATTCTGAAAAAATAGTCCATTTTTGGACACCAGCAACATCAAATGAGAAGGCAACAGAGAAAAATAACTTCTTTTACCGGACGCAAAGCTGCCAGGGAAACATTTTTGTAAGTAGTAAGTGTATTCAAAAATCAAGGTCTTAACCCATTTTTGGCTAGTTAAGGAGATATACCCCTAAAAGCTTAAAATTCCAGTTTTCTGTAGATTTCTCAAAAAGATTTTCAACAAAAAGTTTGCATTCGCAGGTCTTGGAGTGACATTACAAGTTGCATGGACAAAATATTTCGGTAAGCATTTGCTAACCCTCCAGAGGCTGCCAAGCATAGACATTTTCAGAAAATGGGCTGTCAATTCCATGGTGTCCAACGCCATCGGTAGATTTATCCCAACAATATTACCGATCTTACCACCCCCCACCCCTTCCAATCTCTCTTTCTCCAACCAAACACACATTGAAAGGTACGTCTCACTTCATATTCCACACTACAGTGCATGATAATATTTGCACAACGGCCAATCATGACCGTGACAGTTCTACGGATGGAGGAAGCCGGAGTACCCGGAGAGAACCACCAGTCAACGACGAGCAGCTGTCAGCTCCCCAACATCGTAACTCCGCACTGCAGCACAGGCAGGGTTATATTGGTTGAAGACATGCGTACCATCGACGTGCAGTACGCCTTTGTACACGGCGGCATCGTGCTCCCATTTGGATAATTGGCGTTAAGTAGCCCGGTTGCCGACATGGGGGCACGATGACGCCGTGTACTAAGGCATACTGAACGTCGATGGTACATATGTTTTCAACCTCTGTAACTCTGCTTGAGCGGAGCTTGAACAGAGTTAGAATGTTGAGGAGCTGACATTTGCTCGTCGATGCTTGGTGGTTCTCTCCGGGTACTCCGGCTTCCTCCACCAAAAAAACTGTCACGGTCACGATTAGCCATTGTGCATAAGTATGTGACCTTAAACACCAATAAATAAATAAATAAATAAATAAATAAATAAATAAATAAATAAATAAATAAGGGTATTCAAAAAATCAAGCCTTAACCCTGTTTATAGGATTAAAGACAGACAGCCCATGCCGTGTACGCTGCCTACATTACTTGTAAAATCGACACCCCCACTAAATCTTCTTCGAGGTGCGGTGTCGGATCGACCACCTGACGGTTCTGACCTCATTAGATAACACTTCTTCGTTGTATTTAGCAGCATGGATTTCCCTAAGAAGCAAAGACAAAAATACGTCTGCGGAAAATAATGGCAAATATTTTATTTAATCTGTATTTTGTCCGTATAGAAAATGTCTCGCCCACATATACCTAAACATGATTCAATGATACAATTGGACATATTTCTCTCGTAAAACCTGAAAAAAGACTTGATTTATTGCATTTTAGAATTGCGCGTGTATATTCTTAGAAGATTCTCTGTATGTTATTAATATACGGCGTCAGTCTTTGATCTCGTTTGGGACGATCAGTGATTAGCACCTTTTCGACAAGAGCCATCGAAGTTGAAAATAAAAAAAAATAATCAAATTTCACTAAAACCTTTTGCAGAATCGTGTTTTTCAGAACGCGATTGTGTGTGTAGTTTTCAAAATTCCGATCAGTAATCACGAAATTATAAATATGTTGTTGTCAATAACAAAATTGAAAGCGTGTCCGTCAAACTTGCATGACGTCAGCACTCGACTCGGGTGAAATACTGCGGAGAGTAAGAAACGCTGATATCGCAGTAGGCTTTAAACTGCCATGGAATGGTCCTAAAATCAGGTTTATATCTGCAGCTTTACTACAAATAGGTTTCCCGTTGTTTCTTGTTGAAATGTTGTTTCCGTCAAGGCCAAGTACCATAGAAAATTTGGAACCTGTGCAATAGGATTGGACACCTGCCCCATGAACAACTGCCTGCTATTAAAATTAATTAGCGGGGGCATCTGCCCTCCCCCCCCCCCCCGCTGTTTATTTTACCTAGGACACCTGTCCCCTGCTGTTTCTTTTACCTAGGACACGTGCCCCCCCCTGCTGTTTTTACACCAAGTACACCTGCCCCTCCCCATTGACGTTTCTATCTTTAGAAGCACCCGGGCCGACGGGGAGAGGGCGTGGTTGTGAGCATGGCTAGATTTCGCTGTAAATTGGGGTTGAAGAAAGGTACCCTCAAATCTCGGTAGAAAGTGGCGAAAATGACAAAAGGCTACTTCAACGTATGGTAACGCTATAAACTACAGGCGATCTGGGCGATGTACAGACGAAAGATCGTACCTTGGAGCCGGTTAGGCAATTTGGCACAAAAAAACTCCGGCTTTATACTTAATCGCTGCTCTACAGTAGTCTACAATAGTGCCCAATTCCTTTCCAAACTGATAGAGTCGGGACGAATAGTACTCTCACTTTCCACGCGATGCATGGTGTTCTCCACGCGGTATCGACACTTGCAACAGATGCCAAAATGTCGGCCAGGGTGCGTAGAACAAGTTCTGAAAATCAGAAGTCGCTGCCTTCAGCGGTCTGGACACGGTTCGTGTTTGTGTGAAGTGCAATTTGAATGTCTAACTGGCAAATTTTCGTTAATCGTTTCCCGCACTCACCGTCGATTTCTTTTCACTTCAACTTCTGCGGATTATCTAAGGTTTAAAGATAGTGTCAGGATACACCCCCCCCCCCCCGCCGCTGCAGCCCCCCCCCCCCCTCCCCCGCACTTCCCCACCTTGGCGGCGTTCTGGGTCGAAAGTCTCGAAAACGGCAAGAGGCTACATTAAAGTATGGCAACGGTATAAACTACAAGTAGTAAGGACGATATTGAGACAAACAATCATACCTTGGAGTCGGTAAGGCAATGAGGCACCGAAACCTGGGACGTTATGCTCAATCGCAGCTCTACAGTCGCCTACAACACTGCCCATGTCCATTCTAAACTGACAGAGTCGGGACGAATAGTACTCTCACATTCCAAGCGATGCGTGGTGTTTTCCAGGCGGTCCGGACGCTCCAAACAGATCCCTCTTGTTTAGCCATTGTAATGGAACACTTCCGTAGGAGTTTGAGCAACATTTATCAGTGGAAATCTCTGCCCCTTCACTGTGAGCCTTACTTCTTCTTTTTTCTTCTTCTTCCTCTCTCTCTCTCTCTCTCTCTTGCCTATTTTTATTTGGCAGAAAATATAAGTGTAAATCTATTAGTAAAGTTTTGTACATTATTTAATTGCTACCATTATTACAATAATTATATTATTAAATGTTATATGTAATGGAGAGGAGGGTTTGCTGAGTGTTGAGCACTTGTCCTCCAATCCTTTTGCTATGCTTTTGTTGGCAAATAAATATGTTTAAACTAACAGATCCCAAAATGTCGGCCAGGGTTCGTCGAACAAGTTCTGAAAATTTCAAGTCGCTGCCTCCAGCGGTCTGGACACGGTTCGTGTATGTCAGAAGTGCTATTTTAATGTCCAATACCAGAAACCCAATCACCGCCAATTTCTTTTCACTTTAAACTTCTGACGATTCTCTTTGGTTTAAAGGTTGTGTTTGGATCCCTGGGTGGCGGTCTTAAAGAAGCAACTTCCATTTACAGCCAACTCTCCACCAGTCACACACAATTGTAACATTTAAGTGGACTTACTCCAGAGAGGGGGGGGGGGGGGCACTAAAGGAGACTGCGCCCATTCACGACATCTTTTTTCGAACTGGCTTGAAAAGGAAGGACCAAATTCAAACAGTTACCTCCTCTTTTCAAAACGCTATATCCCAGCCAATTCTAGGCAGATTTCCATGAAATTTTCACTCGTTGTTCATGGATAGTTGCGGCATCACTTTCCATGAAGGGCGATACGAGGGGGCGCGGTGGCTCAGTAGGTAGAGGTGCAGGCTGCAAGCCGAGAGGTCCTCGGTTCGAATCCCACCTGTGGCAACCGCGTTGTGTCCTTCGGCAAGACACTTCACTCCCATTGCCCACGTGGGGGCACGGTACTAAGGCGTACTGCACGTCGATGGTGCACCTGTCTTCAACCAATGCTAACCCAACTTGTGTGGAGTTGGTATGTTGGGGAGCTGACAGTTGCTCGCCGTTGCTCGGTGGTTCTCTCCGGGTACTCCGGCTTCCTCCACCCGTAAAACTGTCACGGTCATGATTAACAATTGTGCAGAAATATGTGACCTTAAACACCAATAAATAAATAAATAATAAGAGCGATACGAATTTCGCATTTCGTCACGTCGAATTCGAAAAGAGCGTATGCGCATGGCTTTCTCTGAAAACATCTTGTAGATTTTTAGTAAAAATGGCCATTCGCACTTTTGGGTTTGGAATTGCAAGTTGCATGAATAAATATTCCTGTTAGCACATGTTAACCCTCTACAAACTGCTAGACATCAATATTTTGGATACATTTGAGATAAAATGGACCATTTTCAAATAGACAGAGCACTCAGTGCGTATGTGTCAAACAAACATAACTTCTTTTGTCGGCCATTAACTTGTGGGACGACGATATTAATATTAACCCACTCCAGCGGTAATGATGGTTTTACCTAAACAATTTTTTTTATCAAACTGAGTCATTTGAGATCACCTTTCTCATAACATCAATGAAGGAACTTCAGTGAGACAGTTAAGAACAATTCATCAGACACTGTGGGGGCATGAAAAATCAAGGAATCTCATCGGGAAAAGCCATGATTCTCCAGAATCATAAAGTCTAGTTTTGGGTTTTTTTTGTTTTTTTTTTCCACACATTTTTGTCCGTACGATTCAGAAGCCATTTTCGGACCGATTTTCACGAAATTTTGCACACGCATAGAGGGGCACAAAATCTAAAAATGTACCGAAGCGGAATTTTCGATTTAACCCTTATTTCCTCAGAATTGACAAAAAACTGCCAAAATTGGGGTTTATCGGCACTTTCTCGAAACACGTCTTGTAGATTTTGTTTAAACATTCATCATTTCTAGACCTGCCTGTGACACGACCTTTGATACATACGAGATATTCGGCGATGCATATGGTAACCCTCCACAGGCTGCCTAACATCGAAATTTTGATGAAATGGGTCGGTTTCAGGCCCCCACTGCACCCAAACAATACATGAGAGATAAACATAACTTCCTTTATTGGAAGTGGAATTCACCGAGGATCATTTTTGTCAGTAATAAGGGTGTTCATAAAACCAAGCATTAACCCGTTTTGGACTGGTTAAACAGCAATACCCCCATAAAGCTAAAAAATTCATGTTTTCCGTGGATTTCTCTAAACGAGTCTTGTAGATTTTCAAGAAAAACTTGTTACTCCCAGATCTTGGTGTGACAATAGAAGTTGCATGGACAAAATACTAAGGGGAGCATTTGTTAACCCTCCATGGGCTGCTGAAAGTCAAAATTGTGATAAAATGGGCTGTTTTTGGACGCCAACGGCACCCAATGGGTACACCACAAAGAAAAGTGCGTTCTTTTATCGAGCCCACACTCTATACGGAAACATTTTTGTAAGTAGTAAGGATATTCAAAAGTTGAAGTCTTAACCCTTTTTGGGCAGGATAAAGAGAGAGACCCCTTAAAATCTTAAAATTCGAATTTTCTGTGGATTTCTCTAAAAACATCTTGTAGGTTTTCAAGAAAAAATGTCTACTCGCAGGTCTTTGTGTGACATTACAAGTGGCATGGACAAAATATTCCGGTGAGCGTTTATTAACCCTCCACAGGCTGCCAAGCTTTGTAATTTTGTTGAAATGAGCTGTTTTCGGACGCACACAGCACCCAATGTGTACCTGAGAAATAAACATAATCTCCTTCGTTGGAAGTGGAATTCACCGAGGACCATTTTTGTAAGTAATAAGGGTATTCAAAAAACCAAGTGTTAACCCGTTTTGGGTGGTTTAAGAGTGATTCCCCCAAAAGCTTAAACAATCATGCTTTACGTGGATTTCTCTAAAAATGTCAAGTAGATTTTCAAGAAAAAACTGGTCCGTCGCAGATCGTGGTGTAACATTATAAACTGCAAGGACAGAATATTCTGATAAGCATTTGTTAACCCTCCACAGACTCTCAAATATCAGCACTTTGATAAAATAGGCTGTTTTCAGCCCCTCACAGCCCCTGTAGCTGGGAAATAAACATAACTTCCTCTCTTGGAAGTGGAAATCACCGAGGATAATTTTTGTAAGTAATAAGGGTATTAAATAAACCAAGCCTTAGCCCGTTTTGGGCTGGTTAAACAGCGATACCCATCAAAGGCTTAAAAATTCAAGTTTTCCCTGGATTTCTTTAAAAACATCTTGTAAACTTCAAGAAAAAAATGGTCATTCATAGGTCTTAGTGTGCCATTACATGTTGCATGGACAAAATATTCCGGTCAGGATTTGTTAGCTCTACACCAGCATCTGAACATCAAAAGTTTGATAAAATGGGCTGCTTTGAAAATAATGCCAATTGTTTTATTTAGTGTGTATTTTGTCCGTATACAAAATTTCTCACCCACATATACCTAAAAATGATTCAATGATACGATTGGACATGTTTCTCTCATATAAAACATGCATAAAACGTGAAAAAAGACTTGATTTATTGCATTTTAGGATTGCACATGTATATTTTTAGAAGATTCTCTGTCTGTTTTTAATCTTCGGCGTCAGTCTCTGATCTTGTTTGGAACGATCAGTAATTAACACCTTTTCGACAAGAGTCATCGAAATTTAAAATAAAAAAAAATGAAATTTCACTAAAACTTTTTGCAGAATCGAGTTTTTCAGAAAACTCTGTCGCGATTGCGTGTGTCATTTTCAACATTCCGATCAGAAATAATGAAATTATAAATATGTAGTTACCAATAACAAAATTGAAAGCATGTCGACCAAACTTGCATGACGTCAGAACTCGATTCGGGCGAAATACTGCAGTTATGCACTGAAAGGTTGAGAATAAGGGACGCTGATATCGAAGTAGGCTTTAAACTGTCCATGGAATGGTCCTAAAATCAAGTTCATGTTTGCAGCGTTACTGCAAATAGGTTTCCCGTATTTCCTGTTAAAATGTTTTGGACCGCCTCACTTCATATTCCACACTGCACTGCATGATATTGTTTATTTATTGGTGTTTAAGGTTTGTAAGTAGTAAGGGTATTTAAAAGAATGAAACTTAACCCATTTTGGACTGAATGAGAGATGCCTCTTAAACGCTTAAAATTTACATTTTCCGTGGATTTCGCTTACTGCTTGCTGGGGATTTTCAAGAACAATTTGACATTGGCAGGTCTTACAAACTGCATAGATAGAATATTCCGCTAGTCGTTTGTTAATCCCTCTACAGGCTGCTAAACGTCAAAATTTTAATAAAATCGGCTGTTTTCGGGCAGCAAAATGGGTATGCAATAGATAAACATGACCTCTTTTATCAGACTCAGAATTCCTAAGGGATAATGTATGATAGTGTTAAGGGTATTCAAGGGAGCGTGGTGGCTCAGTGGTAGACTGTTGTACTTCTATGCTAGAGGTCCCGAGTTCGATCCCCGTCCGGGACGACTCACGTTGTGTCCTTGGGCAAGGCACTTTGGCCCGGTTGCCGACATGGGGGCACGAGGTCCCCGTGTACTAAGGCATACTGCACGTCGATGGTACACATGTCTTCAACCTCTGTAACCCTGCCTGAGCGGAGCCTGAACAGAGTGAGAATGTTGAGGAGCTGACAGTTGCTCGTCGATGCTTGGTGGTTCTCTCCGGGTACTCCGGCTTCCTCCACCTCTAAAACTGTCACGGTCACGATTAGCCATTGTGCAGAAGTATGTGACCTTAAACACCAATAAATAAATAAATAAATAAATAAATAAATAAATAAGGGTATTCAAAAAACCAAGCCTTAACCCTGTTTTGGCGGATTAAAGACAGACAGTCCATGCCGTGTACGCTGCCTACATTACTTGTAAAATCGACACCCCCCACTAAATCTCCTGCGAGGTGCGGTTTCGGACCCGACCACCTGACGGTTCTGACCACATCAAATAACACACCTTCGTTGTATTTAGCAGCAAGAAATTTCCCCAAGAAGCAAAATTACGTCTGCGGAAAATAATGGCAAATATTTTATTTAGCCTGTATTTTGTCCGTATAGAAAATTTCTCACCCACATGTACCTAAAAATGATTCAATGATACAATTGGACATATTTCTCTCATAAAACGTGAAAAAACACTTGATTTATTGCATTTTAGGATTGCGCATGTATATTCTTAGAAGATTCTCTGTCTGTTATTAAACTACGGCGTGTCTTTGATCTCGTTTGGGACGATCAGTGATTAGCACCTTTTCAACAAGAGCCATGGAAATTGAAAATAAAAAAAATAATCAATTTCACTAAAACCTTTTACAGAATCGTGTTTTTCAGAAAACGCTTTCGCGATTGCGTGTGTCGTTTTCAAAATTCGGATCAGTAAGCACGAAATTATAAATATGTTGTTGTCAATAACAAAATTGAAAGCATGTCCGTCAAACTTGCATGACGTCAGAACTCGACTCGGGTAAAATACTGCGGTGTGGTGAAAGGACGAGAGTAAGAAACGCTGATATCGCAGTAGGCTTTAAAATGTCCATGGAATGGTCCTAAAATCAACTTTATATTTGCAGCTTTATTGCAAATAGGTTTCCCGTTGTTTCTTGTTGAAATGTTATTTCCGTCAAGGCCAGGTACCATAGAACATTTGGAATACTGGGCAGTGGGATAGGGCACCTGCCCCATGAACAACTACCTGCTATTAAAATTAATTAGCGGGGACACCCCCCCCCCCCCATGCTGTTTATTTTACCTAGGACACCTGCCCTCTGCTGTTTTTTTACCTAGGACACATGCCCCCCCCCCTACTGTTAGATTAGATTAAACATATTTTATTTGCCACTTGACAATGCAAATCAGGATTGGAGGACAAGTGCTTACCACTTAGAAGCCCCTCCGTTCCTGTACGGTGACTAATAATTTACAATATGGCAGAACGTATTCCATAAATAACAGAATCTAGCAAAATCTTAATATTATAAACATTATAGACAAACACAAATTAAACTGAGAGAAGAGAGAGAGAGAGAGAGAGAGAGAGAGAGAGAGAGAGAGAGAGAGAGAGAGAGAGGGAGAGAGAGAGAGAGAGAGAGAGAGAAAGAGAGAGAGAGAGAGAGAGATAAAAAAAAATAAATAGAATATAAAGAAAACATGAAATACAACATCAGATCCAGTGATGATGCCCGCCACCCACCCAATTGCATTCTATAGTATATTGGCCGTAATGGGAGTCTAAATTAACATCTTGATTACAGCCACTGAGCATAGGTTTTCACTTCTGGGGATGTTCACACAACTGTTTTTCATCAAGTACACCTGTCCTGCCCCCGTTTGTTTGCTAACGGGCCCCTACCCATTGACCTTTCTATTTTTAGAAGCACCCGGGCCGACGGGGAGAGGGCGTTGTTGGGAGCATGGCTAGATTTTGCTATAAAATGGGGTTGAAGGAAGGTACCCTCAAATCTGGGGCGAAAGTGGCAAAAATGACAAAAGGCTACCTCAACGTATGGTAACGGTATAAACTACAGTCGATTTGGGCGATGTACAGACGAAAAATCATACCTTGGAGCCGGTTAGGCAATTTGGCACAAAAAACTCCCACTTCATGCTCAATCGCTGCTCTACAGTAGTCTACAACAGTCCTCAAGTCCATTCCAAACTGATAGAGTCGGGACGAATAGTACTCTCACTTTCCACGCGATGCGTGGTGTTCTTCACGCGGCCTCGACACTCGCAACAGATGGCAAAATGTCGGCCAGGGTGCGTAGAACAAGTTCTGAAAATTAGATGTCGCTGCCTTCAGCGGTCTAGACACGCTTCATGTTTGTGAGAAGTGCAATTTTAATGTCTAATTGGCAAATTTTCGTTAATCGTTAACCGCCAAAAAACCTACTCACCGCCGATTTCTTTTCACTTCAACTTCTGACGATTATCTAAGGTTTAAAGATAGCGTCGTGATACCCCTCCCCCGCCGCTCTTTTGGAGCTGGTTAGGCAATGCGGCACCGAAACCTGGGACGTTATGCTCAATCGCAGCTCTACAGTCGTCTACAACACTGCCCGTGTCCATTCTAAACTGATAGAGTCGGGACGAATAGTACTCTCACATTCCAAGCGATGCGTGGTGTTTTCCACGCGGTCCGGACACTCCAAACAGATCCCAAAATGTCGGCCAGGGTTCGTAGATCAAGTTCTGAAAATTTCAAGTCGCTGCCTCTAGCGGTCTGAACACCGTTCGTGTATGTCTGAAGTGCTATTTTAATGTCCAATATTTAAATCTTCGTCAATCTTTTCCTGCCTGCCAGAAACCCAATCACCGCCAATTTCTCTTGACTTTAAACTTCTGAGATTCTCGTAGGTTTAAAGGTTGTGTTGGGATCCCTGGTGGCTGTCTTAAAGAAGCAACTTCCATTTACAGTCAACTCTCCACCAGTCACACACAATTGTCACATTTAAGTGGACTTACTCCAGCGAGGAGGCACTGAAGGATTCTGCGCCCATTCCCGACGTCTTTTTTCGAACTGGCTTGAAAAGGAAGGATCAAATTCAAACAATTACCTCCTCTCTCCAAACCGCCATATCTCAGCCAATTCTAGGCAGATTTCCATGAAATTTTCACTCCTTGTTCATGAATAGTTGTGGCATCGCTTTCCATGAAGAGCGACATGAATTTCGCATTTCGTCACGTCGAATTGGAAAAGAGCGTATGCCCAGGGATTTCTCTGAAAACATCTTGGAAGATTTTAAAGAAAAAATGGCCATTTGCAGTTCTTAGTGTGACATTACAAGTTGCATGGAAAAATATTCCTGTTAGTACTTGTTAACCCTCTACAAGCTGCCAGACATCAATATTTTGGATACATTTGAGATAAAATGGACCATTTTCAAATAGACACAGCACTCAGTGGGTATGTGTGAAACAAACATAACTCCTTTTGTGGGTCATTAACTTGTCGGACGACGATATTGATATTAACCCACTCCACCGTTAATGATGGTTTTTACCTAAACAATTTTTTTACCAACTGAGTCATTTGAGACGAACGAAATGGTTTGACGCGCCGAAGGCGCGCAGGGACGATTTGGAGGACAAGCCCCTTTCAACCCTCTTTAGCTGTTTGTTGTTGTTGTAGGATGTCAAGGCGCGGTGGAGGAGGAAAAGGAAGGAGGGAGGTGGCTTAACCCCGTCTAGGCTTCTTCCGGCTCTTGTTCTTTGGAGGTGGTGGAGATTGTGATGTGGAAGTCGACGATGTTGAGTTTAGTGTTGAGTTATGGTGAATGGATTGCGTCTAATTCCTTTTTGAGATCTGCTTTGGATTGTTCCCTGAACTCGTGGGTTTCGGAGGCGATTCGGTTTCCCATCTCAACTGCCCGCCTTCCCATCTCTATTATTCTCCTTAATTCTTCGGCGGTGACTGCAGACTTAGGTGGCTGTGTTGCTGAGATTGACACACCCGGGCTGTCCGGTAGAGAAGGAAGTGGGGAGTGAGGGGTGGGAGGTGGTGAAAAGGCAACCTCCGGTTCCTCCTCAGTCTCCACCAGACGCTCCTCATCCAACAGTACCGGCTCAGGAGCTGGCAGTTGGTTGGGTGTACTAGTGGGACTAGGAGGGGAACTGGCAGCTGCCTCCAGGACCTCCATCCTCTCGCTCACCTCTTTCTTCCTATTCCGGAAGGCCTCCAGGCGCCTGGAATCCCGGCGCTTGGTGGACGGACTCTTCTTCTTCTTGCTCTTCTTCTTTACAGGGCCAGGTCCAGGCTTCTTCGGGTGAGGACCAGTGTGAGAGGGGTTCTTCTCACAAAAGGTGCTACCTCTTCCCGAAGAAGGTGTGGCGGTGTTGTACTCTTCAGTGACGAACGCCAAGTTCAGATGGACTCTCTTGCCTGTCTCCCGGACAGTCCAGGTGACAGGGCAAGAGATGCCCAGAGCTGCTATTGTTCTCTTCAGTCGCGCTGGTAGTTCCAGTGTTTCCATAATTATGGTGTTAATTAGGATCGAGCCAAGTCATTTGAGACTACTATACTCACCTTTCTCATAACATCAATGAAGGAACTTCAGTGAGACAGTTAAAAACAATTCATCAGACACTGTGGGGTCATGAAGAATCATGGAATCTCATCGGGAAAAGCCATGATTCTCCAGAATCATAAAGTTTAGTTATTTATTTATATTACACCGTCGCGAGTTCTCTTCAATCCGGATCCACTCGTCATTTTGACTAAATCTTGTATGGGTACCACAGCATCCTTAAAATCTTTCCAACTTTTCGGCGTTCGCTCTAACGCAGCTCGCTTCGCCGGTGGACTGATCAACTTGTCGATCAATGCGTCGGCTGCCCTCTTGCCAGCCACAGAAGCTATCCTACCACTGTCTTCGAAAGCGGCTTTCTTACCAGCATCCAAAGCCGTCTTCTTACCGACCTCAAACGCGGTCGATGCGAGTTTTCTATCCACATCGCTCGTGAACGCTCGCATTATAGAATCGACGATGCCAGAACCGCCTTGAACGTAAGTTCTGACGTATCCCCTGTTCTTTATCACCAACATATTTTTTATTTTATAATATATTTTGTTTTTCACTGGTAAATCGTTTGTTGTTTAAATACTTTTATTATTCTAGTGTAAAAATTTACTGTTTTTATTATTTTATATATTTTTGTTTGTTTGTTTATTTCTCTCTACTTATTATATACATCAATCCTTCAATTCGTTCTTCAGCCTTTTATAATGGTTTTTATTCAAAACCTTCTGTCTTAACAATTCGTCACATATGCTAACTATCTCATTATGTAATCCTGTGTTACCAGCACGTCTGCTTGCCATCAACAAACTCAATCTCTGAGACAGAGCGCCAGAATCGCTCGGAAGAAAAGTGGTTTTCACCCCTTTACCAGTCACCGATTCGACGAACTTCTTATTCATATCCCATATGGGTTTCACCACTTTCGTCCACTTGTAACCTCTGTTGGCTTTGGGTCTCGTCTCTCTGGCATCGTCATTTCTCTTCATGGTGTGGGTCTGAACCAGAATGTCGCCATAATTGTCGAAATCCTGTTCCGTGTAATCACTAGGCTTGTCGTAAAGGAGCAATTTGCGCAGTCCGGAAGTTAATTCGTATCTATTCGAGCCGACGGTTAATTCATCATCATCTATTTCCACTTGTGTGTCGCCAATAAAAGTTCTACCGTCCGAATCCTTATAAAATCCACACAACAGATCTCTCTTACCACCATCCACGGACGACGCGACGCTATCAGTGGTGATAGTCGAAGCTGTATCGTCGCTCTCGCTCACGTCGGTTTGAATCCCTGTGGGAACAAAATCCGGTGTAGATTGAAAGGAATACTGATTTCCAAAACTACCGGGCAACGAACCCATTCTCAAAGAACTCTCTTTTATGGGCCTCAATTCTTCAACTATCTCCTTCTTGCTTCGCTCTTGAAAATCCGTCACGGGTTTAAATATTTTTGTGGTTTCGCGTCTGAGTTCCATCTCTCCGAGACGTCTGCTTCTGTCAGCCGATTGAATGCTCTTCTTGGCACGTTCATATTCGTTTAAAATATGATCTCGACGTTTAGCATCCATCTGTAAAAACATTTTTCGTTTTTTAAATTATTAATAATCCTTTGAGTATGCTAATGTGAGTTATTTTATTATTTTTTAAAATTAAATGTATAATTATTTTTTATGTTTTAAGTAAATAAAAATCTTCTGTCTTTAATATAATAACTAAAAACAAGTTGAGAAAAAACATTTTACACGATAAAACCCATATAAATGCGTTTTGCCTCCGAACGCGTTAAAAATCGCATCACCGATTATTCACTCACTATTTTTCATTTGTTTTTTTTTTGTTCCCATCCCAGAAATCCGCACTAGTTTAACTACACTTTACACCCATGTCGCGCCATAGGTTATGAGAATCAAGCAATCTGATTGGTTACTTAGCGGAGAATCAAGCAATCTGATTGGTTAATTAGCTGAGTTTGGAAAATCCCAATATGGGTATTCCCCCACTTACGTCAGAAATGGGAAAATCCCCGCCTCAAAAGCCGTTTGCGGATTCTGGACCACTGGTCCAGAATCCGCAAACCATTTTTTGATGCTGGTCCAGAATCCGCAAAGCGTTTTTTGCTCGCGTTCACCAACGATGGATCGATGGTCTGATCTGCGATGGAAACGTCGACAAAAATTTTTAAGTAAAAAAAAAAAGTGAAAAATGTACAATTTCATACATTTTTCACTTTTTTAAAAAAACGTGTACATTCGACGTTCGCCAACGGGTATTTGAACGTTAAAAGTGCGATCTAGGAGTCTCAAAAAAAAAACAGCGGATTCTGGACCACCCGACATTTTTGTGAACTGAATCCCACGTCGGTAAACGTCCGTGTACGTGTACGTGTACGGTACATGTACGAAGTGGTCCCGAATCCGCAATTATCACCTACTTGTTGATCTCTTAGACTCTTGTGCTATTCAAAGTGGCCGAGCCATTGACAGTGAATTCGTATATAATCTTCTTGGTATTTTATAATTACTGTTTTTCAATTCCGTTTTCTTGATTTTTTGTTATTTAGAGGCCCTATTTGTAACTTTGTGCAGAGATATTTTGTGAAAATGGGGATTTATTAGCCAATATTTCAATGCAGCAAAGCACTCAAAAATTTGAAGCTCGATTGTGCCTTGTGTGTGTTGCCATACTTCACTTTCGTTGAGAATTTCTATGCAACGACTGATAAAATAATTTCCTAGAGAAAAATTTCATGTTCACACTTCTGTCATATTTTAATTTGTGATTAGGAGGTCTAGTGGGGTGGATAGAAAGAAAAAATATTATTTTTCGCACTTTGAACAAGCGACTTACCAACGCATGTGACTTTCCGGTGACAACAACTTCGATCAACAAATACTTGCAGGCATGAGTCAAATAGCCCACAAATTATTCGAAATTATCGATGATCTTTGTGGATTGCAAACAAATATAATGAAATACCTCGTTTACAATGATTCGCAATGTAAATCACACCAGATCGCAAAATTAGGAGCATTATTTCTGGAACTCACCGAAACCAGACCGAAACGGGGCCGAATGACAGACCAATAAAGTTAAACATCAATATTACATGACGAACACTAGTTCCCCCGATTTGCGATTAAAAGAAGTGAAAAAGCAACCAGTTTAGGAATATTTCAACAACGAAAGAATACAACATGGGTTTCTAATTCCACTATATGTCACAGTTTTGTTAATTAAAGAAAACTGAAATTTTTGTTCTCTATTGGTAATTTTGGCGCATGAATACAAACTAATGGCAAGGTCGATCCATGTAAACAAATTGATTGCTTCACTTGGTAAGGGAAGAATATTTACATAGAACAGACAACCAATGCAATTTGCCTCTGTTAGTCTGCTTCCCTTGAGATATATCGACAATCAGAATTTCGGCAGTGGCACTGTCATGAGAATTTACGGGACATATGGCGAGATCTTTCGTCACAATGTTGCCCACAACATTCAGTGTTTTGAATTTCCCACCGTAAATATGGCGGACACTTTTGAGACTGAAAGGACCCAGGTTGACAACGTGCTTAGTCCTATCGTCGATGTGTTTTATTCAAAATTAAGACTCAACTGCTGCAGTACATTACTGATAGCTCACGTTGGTTGTTCATTGGAAGGTGAGGCGTCTCGCTATTTTTTGAAAACCTGACCATGCCATTTCCGACTTTTTGACACTACACATTTTCTAATGTCTCCAAATGACTCGTAGATTTGTTAAATGCATATTTTGCGGGTCCCATCACGTTCTATGTGACATGACCATTCCCCCCAATCCTGGTATCCAAGGTCAAGGCTGTTTCGTTGCCAAGTTATTGTTCAATGAAATGTTCATATTTTTCTGTGTTTCTAGCTTCCATGTTGGCAGCCATGACTTTAGAATCACCTTAAGCTCGACACCCTCTCCAATTGGGAATAAGAAACACTGTGAGCATCTGAGCTCCGAGGGGGCGCGGTGGCTCAGTTGGTAGAGGTGCAGGCTGCAAGCCGAGAGGTCCTCGGTTCGAATCCCACCTGCGACAACTGCGTTGTGTCCTTGGGCAAGACACTTCACCCCCATTGCCCACGTGGGGGCACGATGACGTTGTGAACTAAGGCGTACTGCACGTCGATGGTGCACCTGTCTTCAACCAATGCTAACCCTGCTTGAGTGGAGTTGGTATGTTGGGGAGCTGACAGTTGCTCGCCGTTGCTCGGTGGTTCTCTCCTGGTACTCCTGCTTCCTTTACCCGTAAAACTGTCACGGTCATGGTAGCCATTGTGCAGAAATATGTGACCTTAAACACCAATAAATAAATATCTGAGCCCCGAAGAGGAGCATGACCTGTCTGACTGTTTTACCTCTGAATTTGACTCTCCTATCGATCAGACTTCTCTGATGAGCAACGACGAACGAAGGGCTATCGCTTTCACCAGATTGCTGCAAAATCCGTCTGTCAGGGAAGTCTTGAAATCCGTGTCCATTGGGCAGCCAACGAACGCATTAGTGAGCAAGAAAAGTCTGCTAAGACATTAAAAGATGAATTAAACTCCAAAGATAAGGAGGTCCAGAAGCTCGCGGATAAGATCGATGACCTCGAGCAGTACGGTCGCAGACTAATCTACGCATATCGGGAATTCCTGAAACGTCTGATGAAGATACAGATAAAATTGTTGTTGATACAGCGGGCAAATTAGGTGTTAAGATGTCGTTTGATAATGCTTCCAGGAGCCATCGTGTGGGCCCGAAAGTTATTAATGGAAAGCCTGTAAATTCTCACACTGTCATCTTCCGATTAAACAGTTACAGACTACGCAATAATCTGTATCGTTCACGAACCAAACTCAAATATGTTGAGATTCCATCTGAACCCAATCGCCAACAACAACATCGCCCTCGTGTCTTCCTCAATGAGGACCTGACTGGGACTCATGCTGCCATAGCTCGGCTAGCTCGTGCTTTGGCTCGGGAGAAAAAGTTACAGGACCAGTGGACTTTCGACGTAGTCATCTTTGTGAAACACAAGGATGGCTTCGTCGAAAGGATCACGACCCCCTGGCAGATTGATAGGCTTGAAAAAAGTACCGTATTGTACATAAGATTAATTTAAACACATCTCAATCATACATTGTTGGTTAATCTTAGTAATTATCAGAGTCTTATTCTGGTCCTCGGTGGCTGTCGGGCACCGATGGCGATGCTATTCCTAGTCACACGTACCAGTAAGTACACCATCCCTACTCATTAAAATTAGTTTCCATAACAACCGTGAATTTTGACGATGTCGTCTATTACAGTGACCCAATTTAACCAATGGCTGTAGTAACACTTCTCAATATTTTCCGAAGATGACCCAGGGGAGTTGTATATGATCACAAGCCAACCGACAAGATAACGTTACATTATCTGGTAATCTACACGATCAACCACACTCTTTGACTAATCTATGTCGAATATATCCAGTTTACTTACTTTTCTACCAGTTGTGAGAGTTTTGAATGTCTTTCAACAAATCCAGTTATGACTGCTTTGCATCAGCCATGACTGGATTTGTTGCAATATTTTTGAAACTCAAATTACGTATTAACCGTTATTTAGTGCTACTAATAAATACTATGCAGCGAGATAATGACAAATGTGTGAGAACACGAATCTAGAACAAGTTTCTAGAACGATTCTAGAACAAAGTTGACCCATGCCCCGCGGAATATCCTCATTGCACATTCCCTCAGTTCCAGCCAGGTTTTTATGTTATAAAGCCTGTGTGGCGCTATCCAACAGGGTAAGGTTAATATTTTGGTGATCTGTCTGGTCAATCGTACTTTTTCACTAGCTGAGCGGAATTGTGAATATCTTTCAACAAGTCCAGTTATGCCTGCTCCTCAACAGCCATGGCTTGGCTTATTGAAATGTTTTTTTTTCAAATATTCTTTAACTGGGAGAGTGCTGAATTATTTTTGGTCATCAAAATTTGTTCACATATGTTTGACTTGTTACAATTTATGGGAGAGTGCCAATAGGCACTCTCCCATAAATTGAAACAAGGCAAATGCTAACAGACTAAATAATTTCACTTCAAAGGTGGTATGAACAACATCCACAAAATATGAAGCCTTTAAGTGCTGGTACTGACACTTCAGAGTAATGCCCAAATATGGGCTTTCAGCATTCTTCCAGTTAAATCGAACTTACTTGAGACACTGAATTATGCGTTATTAGTGAATACTTTTGAATCTCTTTTAACAGCTCTTCAACTCTTTTTGTGGCAGCCATAGCTGGGTTTGTTGTAATATTTTTAAAATTCTAATCAATTTCGACTCGAGATTAGATGCTACCAATACCATGTAGCGAGATAATGACAAATCTCTGTGAACATGGTTCTTGAACAATGTTGACCCATGCCCCGCTGAATATCCTCGTAACACATTCCCTCAGATCTGCCAGGGTTCTATGATATTATGAACTTTGTGTGACGCTATCCAACAGGATAACGTTAATATCATTGGTGACCTGTCTGGTCGATCGCACTTTTCCACTAGCTGAGCGGAACTGCAAGTATCTTTCAACAAGTTAAGTTATGGCTGCTCCTCAACAGCCTTGATTGGGCTTGTTGAAATATTTTATAAATATTCCTTAAATCTAACTATCCTGAGACACTGAATTATGCGTTATTAGTGAATAGTTTTGAATGTCCTTCAACAAATCCTACTCTGCGGCAGCCATGACTGGGTCTGTTGTAACAGTTTTAAAATTCAACTCAATTACGACTCGAGATTAAATGCAGCTAAATACTATACAGTGAGATGATGTAAAATCTTTGTCAACATGGTTCTAGAACAAAGTTGACACATGACCCGCCGAATATCCTCGTAGCACATTTCCTCAGATCTAGCCGGGGTTCTATGACATTATGATGTTTGTGTGTCACTATCCAAAAGGTTAACGTTAATTTCCTTGGTAATCTTTCTGGTCAATCGTACTTTTTCACTGGCTGAGCGGAGTTGGTGGGTGGGGGGGGGGGGGGGGTCTTTCGGCGGGCCCGGTTATGGCTGCTCTGCAACAGCAGCCATGGCCGGACTTGTCGAGGGACGTTCCAGGTTCCGCTCCGCCAGTAAAAAGGTAAAACAATTAACTCACTTGAGACACTAGATGATACGTTACTAGCATTAGTATTACAACACACCCAGTATTACAACAGACCCAACCATGGCTGCTCTGCGGCATGACTGGGTCTGTTGTAATATATTTTAAATTCAACTCAATTACGACTCGAGATTAAATGCTGCTTTCAAATACTATACAGTGAGATGATGTAATATCTTTGTTAACTTGATTCTAAAGCAACGTTGACGCTTGCCCGACTGAATGTCCTCTTGGCGCATTTCCTTAGGTCTAGCCAGGGTTCTATGACATTATGAAGTTCATGTGACACTATTCAACAGGATTACGTTAATATTCTTGGTAAACTGTCTGGTCAATCGTACTCGTTCGCTGGCTGAGCTCTGCAAACAGCCATGACTGTGTTTGTCGAAATATAGTTTTTAAATGTGTCTTTTAAATTTAACTCTCCGGGGGCACTAGATTATACGTTACTAATATTTTTGAATGTCTTACAACAAATCCGGTTATGACTGCTTCGCGGCAGCCATGACTGGGTTTGTTGTAATATTTTTGAAATTCAACTCAATTACGGCTCGAGATTAAATGCTGCTAATAATGACTAAAATGTGATATAATGTAAAATATTCGTCAACATCATTCTGGAGCAACGTTGACGCATGCCCCGCCGAATATCCTCGTAGCACATTTTCAGTCCAATTATGGCTGCCCTGCAACAGCCATGACTGGGCTTGTTGAAATATAGTTTTTAAATGTATTTCTTAAATTTAACTCGCTTGAGTCACTGGGTTGTAGGTCAGTAGTAAATATTTTTGAGTGTCTTACAACTAATACAGTTATGACTGCCCTACGGCGGCCATGACTGGGCTTGTTGAATTATTTTTGATATTCGCTCACTTAAGACTCGAGATTAAAAGCTACTAAAAATACTATAAGGCGAGATAAGGTAAAATTAACAGGATTCTAGAGCAGCATTGACGCTTGCCCAGCCGAATATCCTCGTAGCACATGTCTCCAGACCTGTAACAGCCAGAATGGTTGTTATTTCCAAAGAGCTTAATTGATTTTATCTTCTATTTTATCTTTTTTTTGGAGATATATGCATATAAATATAAAATTTCTTTATCATGTATACTTTCACTTCGCTCTAGATTACTAGTCCACAATGCATATAAATATAAAATTTCTTTATCATGTATACTTTCACTTCGCTCTAGATTACTAGTCCACATTTCTTCTTGTGGGAAACGTTGTTGGTTACCGAGTAATCTAATGCGACATGGGTTAACGACACATTTCCTAATCCATTATATCTCTGATGATTACTTCACTATCCGGTACATGCACCTACCACCGGTAGCGGGAATCTAATGTTTTTATCCAGTTCGCGACATTGTCCCTACCTCATGATTTGCGCGAGATATCTTATAACAAGTGGGATGTCCCTTTCTCCTCATTGCAGACAATTTTATTAGAATTAAATATACTGCTCAGACGTAAACAATTATTATTATTATTAGTTTTATAACTATTATTACTATTATTATTACTATTTCTATTGTTATTACTAGTCATAGTCTCTATTTGTTGCAAGGTGGATGAGCATATGGAATAAATTCCACTTGCCTCTATACCCTTGGAACACAGCTGGAAGTCCTTCCTGGCAACTTTCGACTTTTCATGCCGGAAGGACTTCTTTTCTAACTGAACCTACTTAGTGTCCCTATCTAAACCCCAATTTTCATCTAGTAGTTTCTACTAGATGAAAATTGGGGTTTAAATAGGGTCACTGTTTCGTTCTGGATGAGTACTCCACTATTAAGTACATACTCCTTCTACTGGTTGCGACTATCTAATTTATCATTAGTTATATGTGCTAAGTGCTAAGCCTTATCCCGATTGCTCTTGCTAGTAATATCCACCCCAAAATTCTATGTTGTATGACTTCGAATAAGCAGTCTACCCCTATATAAACACTCAAGTTATTTTGTAAATATTTTATTACCCTCATCTCTTTTTTAGTGTCTTTTGTAACTTTACTTCCAAGTCTAAAACTGTAACACTGTTTACTCTACACTACATTACTTCTTTTCACGCCAGCTTGAATACATTTTGCCTCCAATACTACAGTTATATCCCATGTGCTCACTCGAACTATATCGTGCCCGGATAGGAAAATACAACCTTGCAGTTTATTCGAGCAGCTTAAAGCATTGCCTGCTGAAAGATAGATTTATATGCATCTTAATTTATTTGCTCTTGCGTCTCTGTGGTGCTGAGCTTCATGAAAGCTTCACTGCCATGTTTGCTCTGTTAACTGGGCAATCAAATGTGCTTATTACCCCCCCCCCCCCTCCCCCAGTTTCAAATTCTACTGAACCAATTCCACATTACTACAGCTGTTTTAATTCCTCGAAGGTTACGCCATTAATAAAAGTATTAACCACATCTCTCATATTAACGTCGTTGTTCTTCTTTTGGGTCATAAGCTTATTATTGTCTGGTGACAGTGAAACCAACCCTTGTCCAAATTCTCTTAACTCATACCACAATCAGAAAACACTTAAAATTGTTCATCTTAACCCTTTACCCAACGTAACGGCCAAAACCGGCCAGCGCTATTCTCAAAAATCGCCAATTAATTTTCATTATTTTTTTCATTTTTTGTCTCAAAAACATAGGTTATGATCCCTCGTTGGAACGAGCTCGTCGAGCTCGTTCCAACGAGGGGTCATAACCTATGTTTTTGAGACAAAAAATGAAAAAAATTAGTTATTCAAGAATTATTTTTGCAAGTGTCGTCTGCTTTTCATGTTAGGTAAAGGGTTAACATTAAAAGCCTCAAACCTAAACTGGAGATTGTACAATCTTAATTTGGCCCCTTGATATTGTGGCCTTGAGTGAGACATGGCTTCATAACAATGATACCTCATCCGATGTCCAACTTCATGGGTTCCATGAACCATTGCGATTCGATCGCTCGTCAAGGGGAGGTGGGGTTGCCATTTATATTAAAGAGGGTATCTCGTTTCGACACAGACCGGATCTTGATACACCGAATAGCAGTGCCTATGGGCTGAAATATTTACGAAACAAGTAAATCGTTTTTATTAGGAGTATTTTACCGTTCACCCAACAGTCCCCCGGTCATATGGAAGGCCATATCAGCATTCATCGAAAAAGCTAGAGACACGTCAGTTAGTGACCTAATTATCACGGGTGATTTTAACGATAACCAAATGGCCTCCTCAAGTGGTAGCTTTTCTGAAATAATCAATTACTTTAACCTCAAACAGCTTGTGAGTGAACCAACATGTTTTCCTGAGACATCCGCTTCATTGTTAGATCTCTTTGCTGTCAGTGACACAATCAACATGAAAACATGTGAAGTCCTCGAACCAATTATTCCAGACACGACTTGCTATCACTGCCCAATTTCAATTGAAATCGAATTTTTGAATCCAAACCCTCCTTCTTTCAGGAGGAGGATATAGCTTTATTCCCAGGATAACTATGATGTATTGAAGAAGGCTTACTCTAACACTGACTGGAACTCCGTCTTTGATATTTCATGTCTCGATACCATAGTTACCAATCTCACTGACAAAATACTCGATACTGCAATCAAACATATACCCAACAAATTTATTACTTCGTGAATGGATCAACCGAAATGGATGCATAATGAAATAAGACTATTAATGAGACAGAGAAAACGTCTGTATCGCAGTGCCAATTTCCCATACGCCTGGGCCAAATACAAACTTAAACGGAATTGTATCGGACATCAGGAAGGCCAACGGCCAGCATTTTTCCAAAATCCAGTCCACATTGAGCAGCAATAAAACCCCAGCATCACTGTGGTGGAAGACCATAAAAACACTAATCGGTAATGCAGCAGGAATCCCCAACCTGATTCATCTAAACACAATATATTTTTTCAAGTGCCGAGGAAGCTGAAGTGTTCAATGAATATTTTTGTTCTATCTCAACAGTTGATGATTCGAATGCTTCCTTACCAGATCCACCAGCCCATATTTCTCAACATGATAGTATCACCCTACAATGCAGTGAAGTGTATGCCGCAATGAAGTCGATAAAGGCGTCCAATTCGTCTGGTTCCGATCAAATAAGCCCGCGTCTTCTAAAAGAATGTAAATCCTCTCTCTGCGAACCACTCTCAATCGTATTCAATATATTACTGAATAATTCATACTTTCCTTCATTATGGAAAAAATCAAATGTCTCCCCAATTCTGAAGAAACAACCCTCAAGCTCAGTCACTAATTATCGCCCGATTAGCTGTGTTGGTAAATTATTTGAAAAATGTGTCTTCAAACGCTTGTGGCAGTTTTTGAGTGAAAATAATGTCCTTAATCAATTTCAAATAGGTTTTACACATAAAGATTCAACCGTCCTCCAACTGACTGATATTTATGATGAATTCTGTCGCGCGCTTGATGAAGGCAAAGAAGTTAGGGTGGTTTTCTGTGATGTCAGTAAGGCGTTTGACAAGGTATGGCATGCTGGTCTTATCCACAAGCTGGAGAGTATTGATATTTCAAGAGAACTTCTTCTATTTCTAAAATCGTATCTTGCGGATAGGTCGCAGCGAGGTGTGATAGCCTCGGAGTCATCTTCATGGGGACCCATCAATGCCGGTGTAAGTCAGGGGTCTATACTCGGACCGTTACTGTTTTTGATATACATAAACGATATAACCAGCGACTTATTCAGCAGTATTCGCCTCTTCGCAGATGATACGTCTTTATATCTAATTATTGAAAACCCAGAGCAAGCCGCGGTCATAATCAATAACGATTTGGCTACAATCGAGTATTGGGCCAAAACATGGTTGGTCAAGTTCAATCCCAACAAAACTGGAAGTATGTGTATATCACGTAAAAGCAACCACAACTCTCACCAATCTTTATATTTAGGTAACTCACAAATATCGGAAGTTCGTGACCATAACACTTAGAACTCATACTAAATAATACATGTGCATGGAACAACCACATTGACCACATATGTTCCAAAGCCTGGTCTCGCTTAGACTTGCTGAGAAGGCATAAATTTAACCTTGATCGTAGTGTCCTGGAAAAAAAAATATTTTGCCTTTATTAGGCCACTTCTTCAATACGCGGACACTGTCTGGGATAATTGTTCTGTGACCAATGTCGTGGAACTCGAACGCAATTGTATCAGTCTTCTTTTATCCCCAGTGTTACTGACCAGTGGAATAAGGTACCATTACCTGTCCGCGAGAACTCATCATTGATTAACTTTAAAACGTTTCTCAGTAACGGTTACCAAAGACCACCAAGGTTCTATAGTAACGCGAAATCTCGTTGGACTCAAATATACCATTGTAGGCTGCGGTTGCGTTGTAGTAGTCTTAATTCCCAACTTTTCGACGACCACTTATCAACCAGTACGCCCTGTCAGTGTGGTGAACGTGAAACTACTGATCACTCTTTCTTTCATTGTCCTTTGTTCTCAAACGCTCGTAATTATACGATTAATTTACTCCCATACATGTATGTAGCAGATACATCTACACTTCTATTTGACTCTAAATTCTTGAATAACGATGACAACCGCCTTATTTCCGAAGTTGTACATGACTTCATTTTATCAAGCAAGCGATTTCAGTAAGTTGAAACTCAATACTACGCCCCCACCCCCACTCCAAGTGGGAAAGTCAACACTGAAATAGCGATTGTTCACTGCATCAAACAGGTATTGTTTAGCTGGCATAATAGGACCCATTCGACGAATGCCTGTTGTGGAATACCCCCTCACGCCTTCGATCTTTCAACACCTCGAGGTTTATTTACGCCTATTTACGCCTATTTACGGCTAATATGCTATGAAATGAACCAAAAGTAAATAAGTTGCCTACTTTCGATTCTCTTGAGTGTTAATTCTATTTAACATATATTCAACATGTACATCGTCTTTATTAACTCTGATTTATTTCCAAGTTATTGTAGGGTATACATATTATTACCATCTGTGTGTATGTGAAGGGTGTGTGTAGTAGTTTTGCTCCGACCTTGGAGACGCGATTGTGGCTTCGACACGTGCTATTTTGCATCCGCATAACGGTGATAATCTCTATGTATCATGTATTCAAGCCGTTTTCGTCATATTAGTTTCTTTTTCTTTTCCTTTTTATCTTTTCTATTTATTAGTGCTTCTGTTCTTCCCTCTTCTTTCTTCCCTTTCATTTCACGTTGAAGTTTAAATATTCCCACAAGTCGTTGCCTGGCGGTCGAGGTGCCTTCATCTGCTTCGCATCTGCTCCGATTTGACGCTTAACTTATCCTCCATTTGACCTCCGATCGTAGCAACTAATTTGTAACTCAGTTTATAATGGAGAGAATTGTCTCGGCTATCATGCGACGACGCCTGGTCTCTTCTGCTGATCTTTACCACCTACAGGAGTAAGTCAGAATTTGTCAGGGAGACGACTTACATAAGCTTCAACTTTCTGTCGAATTCCTTCTCTACACAGTAATCTGCTTTCCTTGTTTTGTGTATACTATTGTATCTAGTGCTGTTTAGAATTTTTGTTACCCTTCTGTTATTGTGATATGTATACACATGTCAATTATTGAATAAATACTGTTTAAACTAAATGTCTATGTCGGATACGTCCGATAGAGGTAGTTTAAACGCAATTATTCAGCTTTCCGCTTTCATAGGAAAACACTAAACTCTAATAATCCATTTCATTTCGCTTCAAACAGCAATGCATATAGTTTATCAAAGGACTCATCAGGGGCGGACATGGCCAAAAAGAAGCTACCGGCGAATGTACCGGGGGGGGGGGGGGGGGGGGGGTAAAGACCCGGAGAAAATTTTGATTTTGCGAATTCAACGAACGCAGCTTCCTTTTATCAGAGCAATCAATTGCAGTACACATTGAGGACACTTCGATGGCATTTATTTATTTATGGTATTATCTTCATCGGTCATTCGACAAAAATGATGCAACCGGGCAGTGGACGAACAAATTTGGAAGACCATAGTTCGGAAAAAATTTTCATTTTTGAAATTGTAGGAACTCTGTTTCCTTTCATATGAGTGGTCAATGGCAGACTAGACCGCTGGCATAGCGAAATGTCCTCTATGTGGACAGCCAATGGAGAACAATTCGATATAACAGCAGTCTATGCAGTCAGATCATGTCGTCTTTTGAGCATTTTCACGAACTTTCACGTTCTAACAGATGTTTGGCTGCATCAATTTTGTTAGCCCCAGGTGGAACCCAATAGGGGGCCCACAGGGAATTTTCCCGGTGGACCATACGGCCAATACGCCCCTGGGACTCACCCACTACTGATAAAATTAAGAGAAAGAAACATACAGAAAACAGCACAAATGTGAAAACTTCTTTTTCATTTTTAAATGGGTCTATCAACGGTAATATTTTTTAAATCACTAGGGACAAACATACCGGGAAGATGCTTGATAAATATGTTCCCACCTAAAGATGACCAGCTTCTGTACGATAAATAATAAATATCCTCACACAGGCCAACTGTTGCATCCGCAATCTTTGAATAAAGCAAACTACACTGCAAAAAATATAGGTTCTCTTTAGAACCAAAACTGGTTCTAATCTTGTCCCTGAGATGGAACCAGTTCGGTTTAAACAGTATTTATTTCGAATCAAATAAAATGCCAAGATTAGCGTTCAATTTTAACAGAATATTACATGAACTGAAGTAGATTCAGCAGTAAACTTGGAGCTTATTCAACGCAGTCGCCAAACATTTTGAAACAAAGGAGATATGAACAGTTGGCATATCGAACCAGTTTTGGTTCTGTATAGAACCAAAACTGGTTCGATATGCCAACTGTTCATATCTCCTTTGCTTAATAATGATTTGAGACAACCTCGTATGAGCTCTAAACTTACGGCTGAAAGCCCCTCAACTTATGTTTAATTCTGTTAATATTTAATGTTAATCTTTATAAATTTATTTGATTTGAAATAAATACTGTTGAAACAGAACTGGTTCCATCTCAAGGACAAGATTAGAACCAGTTTTGATTCTAAAGAGAACCTATATTTTTTGCAGTGTAGTGAGGATACATTTTACATGTATATAATATTATAACTGTTGTATTCCTTCCCAGCCATCGGTAAGAATAATTCACAGTCCTACACCCAACTCTACTAATCTCCCCCCATTTAAAACTGTAATGTTTTAGCTCCATTCACCACTTCCCAATACCTATTAAATAGGTTGTGGAATTCTAGATGCAGCTATTTGGTGATTTCTCCCATATTGCCTGGCTCAAGGTACAACTTCATAAAGTAACGTACCTGTTCATTTATATAAAAAAAACTTCAACTGGTATCTTCCTAAAAAAACATTCACGGAACTCCACCTGCAGTATGTAATATCCTTTTATTATACGCTAAACGATAGATTATCGAAGAAATTGCGGAAAGATAGAAATCGTCTCCCGCACTGTGAAGATATAGAAATTTTCACTTTCACGGTATCAATCAAAATGGCGGTTTTCAAAGCATCACTTCAAGGTGAATACGAGTCAAATTATCACTGGAAATGATCAATTTGTTCTAAAAACGTATAATGAAAAGAAAATCTAGTGTTTTTGAGTGGATACCGATCATTTCCAGCAATAATTCAACACATATCCACCTTGAATTGATGCATGAAACCTGCTAGTCCAAACATGGCCTGAAAGTCCGTTATTTTAGTTTTTAGTTTGGTACCTCCTTTCAAATGACGTACGAAACCAAAAACTTATTACGGACTTCCAGGCCATGTTTGGACTAGAAACCCGCCAATTGAATCAGATCGTGAGACGCTATCTGTTCCGAGTATCGATCAAATCACTTCCGCGTATCAATGATTCAAAACGCTGTTTACTTTCATGCATCAATTTATGGTTGAAACGAGTGAAATTATCAGATTCTTATAAAAAGCGTATAATAAAAAGAAAATCTAATGTTTTTGAGTTGTGACCGATACAAATGGGTTTATCGCTCGCGCAAGCGCTCGCGGAAAATAAACATTTGTATCGGTCACTCATGGGACAATTTTCGGCATCCACTCAAAAACACTAGATATCCTGTATTTATTAAGCCTTGCTCATTGAGTTTTCCAATCATTCTTGATATAATGCACTTACAAAGTGTTATTTATAACGGTCTCCTTTTCACTGACGATACAGAATAACCTGTTTCCCACATAATCAGCAAATTAAGCCTTCCACATTAACCAGGTAAACGTGTTAGTAATGGAAATTTGACATGAATAATCGTCATTCTAAAAAAGTCACGGCGAACTGTCAACTTAACCCTTTTGTACTTTTGTACGCGTTATTACGTACGAAATCTTTTGTTTAATTTAAGTTAATGACATTATTTTAGTCCAAATTCATTATTTGGGGGAAGAACAATTCATATTTTCAACGCTCAGTCTCCCATGATTTTATACTAATTTTGGAAGACACTGCCAGCTCACTCTTTTCTCACTGTACGGTTTCATTTTTTCAGTGAAAAGTTTATTTATTCCGTTTAATCTGCACATGACAGTTTATATTTTGTTAATGCCTCATGAGTTTTTAATCTCTATTATAATAAGTGCACACTGTTCAGTCGTTTAAAAGATTCGCCGTGCAACCATGGAATTCGATATCAATAATACCGTCAACACGAGATTCTCTTTGACAATCTTATGTCTTTTGACGAACGCAAACGAAGGCTAAGGCACGTTTACAGTAACGACGCTCATATGGAAGTAGCATTCAATTTACCTTTATCCAGTAGTATGACTATCCCCTGAGGTTCTTGTTCGCAAACAGTATCTTTCCATTAAATGTAAAGTACAGGCTGGACAAGATGGGAGGGTACGCGAAAGTTTTGACTTTGCCCAATTCGTGAAGCTTTTTATCATAATTTCGTTTTTTTTTCAAATCTACTTTTAT
The DNA here is from genome assembly GCA_031216915.1 of Pictodentalium vernedei. Classification (NCBI taxonomy): domain Eukaryota; kingdom Metazoa; phylum Mollusca; class Scaphopoda; order Dentaliida; family Dentaliidae; genus Pictodentalium; species Pictodentalium vernedei. The sequence goes on from CM062294.1 coordinate 169,208,726, forward strand.
GCTTATAATCACGGCGGAACAACTTCCCAATCCAGACGGTCAGATTGCATGCTCTACACTGCTCCGAAATATCGAAAACTGTATTTGCTGTGAGTGACAACGAGGTTTTGGCTGAACATGGAATTTGGTGGAATTCGCAACGTTTTAACCAACATCGCATACCTAAATAGTATATCCCAGTTCGTGATTATACATAGCATCCACACAACATTGTAGACCTAATCAATATTTAAATCTTGAGCTTTCTACAAGCAGGTTCCGGTATTTTTCAATCTTGTATAAAAAGAAAATATTTTGTTTCAATCGGAACACACACAACTACAATTCACTAAGGTATGAATATGCTGCAGAACACATGTTGTCAAAATATGCTGTCCAAACGGTATGTTGTCGAAAATGTGATGTAAAATATAGGGAAACTTATTCTTTTTTTTTTAAAAAAATTCTCAAATTCAATAACATCTGACTGGGCATTACGCGTCTATGTGACGTTATATTTTTTTTTTTATTTTGGGTTTAACGACACATTAACAGCCAGGGTCATATCATGTCTGTGACAGTTTTACGGGTGGAGGAAGCCGGAGTACCGGAGAGAACCACCGAGCAACGACGAGCAGCTGTCAGCTCCCCAACATCGTAACTCTGAACTCTGCACCGCGGCACAGGCAGGGTTAGATTGGTTGAAGACATGTGCACCATCGACGTGCAGTACGCCTTAGTACACAGCGTCATCGTGCCCCCATGTAGGCAAGCGGGGTGAAGTGTCTTGCCCAAGGACACAACGCGGTTGTCGCAGGTGGGATTCGAACCGAGGACCTCTCGGCTTGCAACCTGCACCTCTACCTACTGAGCCACCGCGCCCCTATGTGACGTTATAGGGTGAATGAAATGATTCGGCACAAAATACTGTCAAGCAAGGAAGTTACCAGATCGCCGAAGGCTCTATTTCTCTTCAAAAAGTGTCAACTTCATCTACTTAATTCAAGTTTAATCGAGGTATAAATACAGAAAACATCGAGGATAGAGTACTCGGGACAAGAATCAACGACCCTTGGTAGAGATTTTCCTGTGTATTTATGCGCGACTTCGGAACTCGGGAAAAAAGCCCCTTGTTGTGGTTTTTCCTGCATTTTTACGTATTCCTCCAGTGCTCGTTAAAACCAGGAAAAACTCCACCTCGTGTCGTTGATTCCAGTCCATCGTACCCTCCCCCCCCCCTCCCTCGATGTGTTCTGTCTTAATACAATTACACTTAATACGATTCATAGTGAAGATATCTCACGATTTCATCATATTGTTTAATAATATGTGTTATGCAAGGCGTAAGGAGGAACCCCAAAGCATGTAGCATATGAGACTGTATAAAATATTTCATTCCACAACCATTCTCCAGACGTATTTTACGTTACCTTCAGGTGGCAGAAGCTGTGTACATAGGGCATATGTTAAAACTAAGGCCATGTAAAATAGAGATATATTTTTAGTATCAGATTACATTAGGCTATTTGTTGGACAAGAGAATTTGAAGTCTTGGTCCCAAAGTTGGAGTCTGATACAGAGGGTTAAATTACAAGATGAATTATGGGGAATACAGTGGCTTCGAAACATTGGCTATTTTTTAAAATGTAATTTTTATACGGGTTTATTACCAGACATGTAACTAAAAATGAAATGGAAACACATATATTTTTGTGGCATTTTAGAAAGAAGGGATGCAATACTCCAGGGGTAGCGTAGGTAAGTGAGGGTGGTGGGAAAATTTTGTTTTTGAGACTGATGGGTGGCTGAAAATGATTAATTTCGGCATTTTTCATGTACTTTAGCAGTTGAAGTGTTGATTTGACAATAAATTATTCCACCCACATATTGTTTATTTCAGATAGTGTTATATGTTTTTTGTGGATTTAGGAAATGCAATGCATCTTATGGTTTAGTTAACTACGTTACAGAATATCTGCATTTGAAGATAATGTATGGCATATCATTTTTTGGAAATGCCTGGAAATTTGATGAGCGGAACCTTAAAGAGCATATTGCCGCCGGTGTCAACTTTTGAACCAGGAAGTTCCTTATTTGTGTCTGAGTTATAAATACACCATTTTTTTTAAAAAAAAAAACCTTTTCATTATTTCTGGTTTGTGTGCAATTGTTAGTGATAGTTAACATTCCTCAAGTGATATCCCAGCACAACTGGAAGGAAATAAGTTGATGTAGAGAAATTTCGAGATATTTGTTGATGTAGTCCAATTTTGCATCTTTTTTGAATTTACGTCAAGATTTCGAAAACACATTAAGGTAGAGCACTGCCTTTCCTAAACTCCAAGCTTTGTATTCGTGGCAGATATATGCAATTATGAACAGCCTGGTTGTTATTATTCACCACAGATTTGCAGTCATAGTGTATATTTTTTCATTTTGGTCATTGGTGTCATGTCTGTGTGTCATCCGTCCGTTAAGCTGTTTGCACTTTCATATCTAGAGAGCAATATCCTACCCCCAAAGCAAAAGTTATTACTGCTTATTGTTTTATAATAATACAACTGTAGGAATTCGATTTGCATAAAATGTTTTCTGGGGGATGGATGGCCATTAAATACAAGCATTTATTTTACAACAAGAATGTATTTCCACAAATAGAAGTGAAAACGTTTAGACAAAATACATGTCTGAATTGAGGGTAGCAACCGCCGGTGAGATCATTTGATTCAGAAAGAAAACGTTTTTACCTGCACTCATCGAAAAATTATTTCCCATGTCGAGCAGGGGTGGGGGGGGGGGTCGCAATACAAGGTCCGGGTGGGTGGGTGGGTGGGTGGATCCGAGGCCCAAAGCCCAAAGTGCAGTTTTTGCCGGTGTCATGCAATTCTTTTGCCAAATATCATTTTACAGACAAGTAATTACAACCAAAGTGAATTCAAGTGCTTAGTTCATAACTTAGAACAGAATAGAACATTGATAATGTTTTGGGGGCTCCATGTTAGATTCCCCCCCCCCCCCCCCCCCCATGTTTTACACTTCATTAAGGGGTGGGTCCTGTTCTGAGTCTGGCAAAAATTTGCAAAACAGAAAAGTGATTCCTAGCTATTTGGTCATGATTATCACTCCTTTATATTTCTACTAAGGCAGTCTGCCTCTTATTAAAGCTTTGTAGCTCCTATTATCTGATTCTTCTGTAAGCCTCAGGGTGCCTCATGCCATTGGTCTAGTGTGCTCCCATGTACGGAATAACTGGAAAGATTGATAGAATAAAAATCTTGATTGTTGAAAACATGTATAATTTTAAGGTAAATATGATTCTAGTGACACTAACATAAAAAAAATAAATAAGAGGCAATTCATCTCAGACAAGCCACCCTGGCATGGGTCAAAGAACTTCAGTATTAGGTCTCTCTCAGACCAGCTGAACAAACTAAACATTTAATCGAAAAGTAATGAAATGAAAAACAACTATTTCTTGTGGACAGCTGAAGATATCCAGGTGAGAACAATCTATTTTGGGCAGGGCTTCTTGGTGGTGGGATTCGACTGGTGTCTGAACAGCATAGACATGTTGTAGATCGGGATAAGGGTTGTGTTGCTTGGATCATGAATGGGTGTATATCTGCAATTCAGTTGGTGGAGTCGGGTTCCAGTGGTTACCTGGGGGTCTGATGCTGCATTTCCGTTGTGGCTTTATATGCAGAGAGATTGTTTTGAGGCTATCTGTGGCTAGGGATGCCTCGGATGCCCAAGAGCAGGGCTGGGATATCGGACAAGTTGGTTTGCGGCACCTTTCATGTTTGTTTTTTGATTTAGGTAATTTGAATACTTTGTTAAACAGATTTTATAAATTGGGGGTGGGTCCCCAATTGTCTCTGAGGAAAACTGTGCGGGAGGGGTGAGTGTCCAAGACATGACTGGCAAAAAATTTGCATTCCGGGAGTGGTGGGTCCCAAAAATTGAAAATGTAAAAAATTCCACCTTGTATCCGTAATTTTTTGCCTGACATCCCCCCCACCCCCAGCACCCCCCCCCCCCCCACCCCCACCCCATCCCCCTGTGTCTAGGCCACCGTTTTTCATAACAGCAATTAAATGACAAATAACCAACTCAACGAAATAAATTAGACTAGATCATTGTTTTGCCATGATAATATTTTATATAGGCCTACCATGCGTTAACCCTAAAAATTAAAACAACGAAACACACAGCTGAAACACTGCTACAAACTACAGCGGCTACAAGTTGAATAATGAATGGGGATTACGTCATACATTGCGCAAGAACGCAATACCATGATGTCATGGTCTTTTCTTCATTAAAAAATCAGCATATAGACGCTGAACGATTGTGAAAATATATGCGAACAAGTCAAGACAGAGAAGAATATTGTAAGATAAATAGGTTATTAGTAGTAGAATTCAAGCCGGCGTTAGTTGACGTTGATATAAAACAGAAGCGTCGATTACATCATCATCAAAACGCTGGCTAAAATTTCCAATTTTTTAAAACAGTTCTTTATTCAGTGCATTTATTTAGCACGTTTAAGGCACTGAACTGAAGTGAGAGGATACAACAACTGAATGATGAATATAGTGAGCTATATACAATCTCATTTCTACCGACCCATTGATATGTCAGACAACTTTCTCTGTTCAAATTCTACACTGAGGTTTGAACCAAGTTTGAACTTTGTAACTGATATGGTGCAGAGCTCTTGTCTGCCCATGTAGAAATATATCCAGATTTTTACCACAGCAATAACCCCCCGCCCTTCCCCCCCCCTCCTCCACACCCACATTGGTTCGAGACAACACGTCTATGTATTTGACTTGTTGCCCTTGGTCGCCTATTTCAGAAGTGACAGACTGTGTTTGCTCGCGAAAGAAATCCTGACTCTGTTTATTTACTTACATAATTAGCAAACATATATTATCGATCTATGGCTATGTCTTGAGAGTATAAATAAAGCAAATAAGTGTGCAGAGAAAATAATACATTTATTGCATTTATTAAAGAATCTCTTTCTGTTGTCATTTCAGTATCTTTACTACAATATTTTAGGCATAAAATGTTTTCCCTTCTCCCTCGTCGTTTGTCTGTTCTACCCAAGAAGTTGTAATTGTATAAGACGTTTCTATAAAATATTTTACGGGCTCGGCATTTAGAATCACAATGGGATAAATCACTCCATGAACGTCATACGCTCCACTGTTGAGGATGCCATCCATAAGCACGAGATACCCACAATGTTTGGTTAATGAAGTGATATTTCGCAATGCGTTCTTGTACTGTTCTTTATTTTCTATCGCTGCATTTATACACCAAGGCAACACACCAGACTGCTGGCTACCAAAAAGAGGATTGTCTTGCGTCATATCGCAATGAAATATACTACTCAAAGTTTGCTAAGCACCACATATTTGACACATCATTGTGAAATTTTCTTGTGACACATTTGCGATATTTTTGGTGGATATGATTGAGGAATGTATTGAGATGGTCCCCAGTGTTTACATCAGCTCTCTTGACAGGCAGACTTTTCGTGACAGTCGTGGAAAGCATGTACCCCTTGATTTCCATGATGTTTTCGTGTACTGTCTAGGATAGGGTAGGGTATTCAGTCTTCATTTCAACACAAACCCTTGTGATTTAATGATTGAATATGGCGAATGCAAATATAAGAAGGCATTTGACTGAAGCAGAAATGTGGTGGGCTGTAGGGATGGTGGAACAAGGGGCTACCCATCGTCAGGTTGGTGAAGCCCTTGGTGTGCACCATACGGTGATCACCAGAGCTGGGCAAGATTTCAGCAGTATGGCACACCAGTCAGATGTCATGGTGGTGGCAGAGACAGGGCAACATCTGCAGCTGAAGACCGTTTTTTGATCATTCAGGCCCGTAGGAACCGCTTTGACACAGCAACCCAGCTTCGCAGCGACCATCAGACTGCATCCGGGGTAAATGTTTCGACGCAGACTGTGCGGGTAAGGTTGCACGAAGGTGGTCTCCGATCGAGAAGACCATGTGTTCGCATTCAGCTGTCCCAGAACCACTGCCAGGCACGATATGAATGGGCCATGAATCACGTTGGATGGACCAGAGAAGATTGACGACCTGTCCTTTTAACAGATGAGTCAAGGTACTGCCTAAACAACACAGATAGGCTTTCTAGGGTATGGAAAACACCAGGGGAGCGATTCCATGCAGCCAACATTGCTGAGCATGACCGCTATGGTGGAGGATCAATAATGGTCAGTGGCGGCATCAGCTGGGATGGACGTACAGAACTCCGTGTCCTTGACCGTGTTACATTGACTGCACAGCGGAATACGGATGAGATCCTTGATGCCCACGTCAGATTGTATGCAGGTGCAGTGAGTGATAGATTTATTCTGATGGACGATAATGCCCGTCCCCATGTTGTCCATGCTGTCCGGGAGTACCGACAGAGGGAGGGGATTGAGCGGATCGACTGGCCAGCAAGATTCCCTGACCTCTATCCAATCGAACATGTCTGGAATGTGTTGCAGCTTGCAATTTCAGTCAGGCCAGTCCAACCAAGAATGGAACAACATCCCACAAAGGACCATCTGGAACCTGATTGGGGGCATGAGAAGGCGTTGTCAATCTGTAATTCACAATAATGGGTCTCATACTCGATATTGAACTCATATCAGTTCGCTCCGTCAACTTTTTGGCAAATTTGAAAACTTTCTTCTTAGTTTAAACATATTTTATTTGTCAAAATAAACAAAAAGGATTGGGCAACAAGTGCTCAACACTTAAAACACGTTCTCTCCTTTGTATACGATTAACAAGTAAATGCAGCATTTTTTTTCAATATAAACACATTATAATAAACAATACGCTATTCAAGATTGCAATGGTGTTAATATGGTAGATATTCAGCGAAAGAAAAGAGAAGGAAGAAAAGAGGGGGACTGATACCTTGTACTCATCAAACAAATATCAAATATCAAACTGTCTCCAGCCAACTCACCAGGCCGCATCGCTCCAGAAAAGCCCCATCACTGCAAGGTGCATGCAGTGTTTTGTCATCACATATAAAGAAGGTAAGCTACGTCTAGCGATATATCGTCATCTGACAACCACAATGCTCTCTCTTCCACCGGAAGATAGAACCCCATGGTTCTCACGTGACAATAGTATATTCGTGACACTAATATGTATGATCAGATCCAACGTGTGCAGCTATTTCATAAACACGGTACGGGTAAGTCAAGATCCTCCAATCGTATTTAACACCTTACCCATCAAGAAAGGCAGAGGGAATTTGCAACTAAACCTCTCGAATAACTGTCCCTTTTCCATCCTCTGTACCAAACACACAGCTCATGATTCCTCATTGGAACGAGCTGAGCGAGCTCGCTCCAATTAGGAGACGCAAGCTATATTTTGAGGTTAAAAAAGAGAAATTAGTGATTATATGAATAGCGTTGGCAGATTTAGACCACTACTTCCGGCAAAGGCTTAATCAAGCCAGTCACTGTAAGCGACCTGCACACCACTCAATGGCTACCAGAGCAATTTTTCCAAAGATGCGGCACTGTCCACCATAGTAGACCAGCACTACATTACATTATTTTCCGGGGGCCTGGAAACATAGAACTAACTACCTCCTGAATAAATATTCTCAAAGGTATTGAATAGATTGGTTGCTTTGATATACTTTTGTATTACTCGAAATAGATGGTCATTTGCAGATGGTGACATGTTAGGGATACCGTAGAGGATATCCGTAACAGAATTAATTGTGATGTTGGCCAGGTCCTGTTGTAGTATTAATCTTTCATTGGTATACCTTGGGCAGACAAAAAAGTAGTGTGATGCGTCTTCTAGGCCGTTGCCACACGAGCAGTTTGCTGTGTCGTGAATATAATTTTGAAATTTGTCAAAATTTAAATCACTGCATGCATTACGTAGTCTGCAATGCAGTGTGTTCATCTCTCTTGAACCGATTCCAAAATACGATGGTGGCCTACATACCTCGCTTTTGAAATACGTAGTATATCACTTAAAGATTCCAGGTTCTTTATATCCATAGGAAGTGAGTTCCACTCTGAGATACAAGATGGGATGAAAGAATTTTTGAATAATTCAGTGTGCATCAGAGGAATTTTGAAATTCGAACGAGCACGTGTGTTATATGGCGAGTAGTCCTGGAATGACTGGGGCAATAGTTCCAGGAGGTATTTTGGGGCATCCCCATGAATAATTTTGAAGAAGGTCACCATCTTATGCAATTTTCGTCGTTGTTCTAGGGTTTCCCAGCCGAGTTCGAAAAGTACTCTCGAAGACGGTACCGACCTATTGAGTCCAGTTATTATCCTCCCGGCTTCCGTGTGTATTTTATCTAGTCTAGAAAGTAAGTAATCGGGGGCTCCGGCCCATACTACGTCTGCGTACTCTATTATTGGAAGTATAAAAGACTTGTACATTATTTCAAGAGTTTATCTGCTCAGTGTAAATTTAAGTCTTCTCAACTGGGAAAGCCTAGAGTTAGCTTTCTTGCATATGTTGGAAATATGTGTTTTCCAGTTTAAGTCAGCTTGTAATGTTAGTCCGAGGTGTGTGTGTTCAGTTGTGAGATCCAGAAGTGTCCCCCCAAATCTCACACCTGGACTCACGGCTACTGCTTTCCTGGTAAATAGCATAACCTTGGTTTTTGACGGGTTAAAATTTACGAGCCACTGCTGAGCCCATTCTGATACAACATTAAGTTCAAGGTTAATATCTATACTGAGCTGATCAAGATCAGAATTGTTTTTTGTTATACATGTGTCATCTGCGAATAGCCTACACGAACCTGCAGAGGACATATATTCAGAAATGTCATTGATGTAAATTAAAAAGAGTAGCGGTCCCAGCACTGATCCCTGTGGTACTCCACACTAAGTAAGCAACCTTTGAGTAGTATATTTAGGCTATTTTATAACGAAGTTATTTTTCTTTTTCTTCAGGTGTCTGGCTGCAAACAAATGTTAGGTTTATACGAAGAGTATATGTTCATATGGATTGTCTGTTTGTGTGTTTGGGTTCAAATAATGACAATTCCAACAGACAGGATTACATCGTGTCGAACAGTTTACGGATGGGGAAGCAGGAATATGCTAAGAGACTGTCAAACTCTCCAGGTTACAAGCTCTGCACAAGCAGAGTTAATAGCAGTTGAGGACAAGTCGTCCCCTGAGTTCCAATGTGTTCTATGTGCCAGTAGCCCAGTGTGCCATTGGAACATCAGGGGACGAAGCGTACAATCCACGTACACCCAGGGCCGGGGAAATGGTGGGCTGGGGGTAGTAAGCCCGAGACCAGGAATCTTGGGGAACCGGATCGGTCCAGGAGTCCAGGATTCCTGGGCCAGACTTGGGTCCCCCAAAATTCTAACTCCTGTGCCAGGCCTGGGCCCCCGATCCCCGAGCGAGAATCAGCAAGATAAGTTGCCCGTCGTATTTGAGTATGTGTTGCCTCTCATGCAAAGAAGGAATGGGAGTGCCCCGTGGAGATGCTTTATCTGTTAACCCTCAACTCAACATGACAAAAAGATGACACTTGCAGACAAAATTAGTGAATATCTATTTTTTTCATTTTTGGGGTCCAAAAACGTTGCTTATGACTCCTCACTGGAACGAGCTGAGCGACCTCGTTCGAATGAGGGATCATATGCTGTTTTTGAGGCAAAAGATGAAACAATAATGAAAATCGAATGACATTTTTTTGTGAATAAGGATGGCCAGTTTTGGCCGTTATGTTGGATAAAGGGTTAATATACTGTTATCCGTATACATATGCACCAGACCCGGTGTTGTCACTTCAAAACTCCTTCACTTCAAGGACTTCGACATCTGCACCAGTATCCCAACACTTTCCAAAAGGGCCCAGTCACAGAATTAACCACGGAGCCCGAATTTCCTCTCCCCGGCCTTGCGTACACTAAGCCTCAGTACACAGCGCCACCATGCACCAGTATGTTCATATTAATCGCATGATACATTCCGTTTGTACGCAGTTCGGAATGTACGGCACTGTGATCAAAAAGTTGTAGTTTTCTCAATAAGCCCCCTATCCGGTTGCGAAACACTAATACACCAGTTGTATTTTCTATCCGCTCTTGTGACGACAGTACCATACATTACGTATTTCGAGTTGTATAGCTTGGGTTTTGAGCTAGTAGACAATTTCACGGACAGCGATAATCAACTTCCATAAGACGATTATTTTTATTGATCCATTCAGTGTGGCGCGGTGGCGTTGCGGTAACCGGTTCTCGTCAGATCAACGAAGTTTAGCAACGTCGAGCCCGGTTAGTCCTTGGCCGGGTGACCGTCTGAGCGATTGATTCGGACTCCCGCATTGTGTCCATGGGTAAGGCACTTAACCCCGACTGTCCAAATGGGGACACGATGACGCCGTGTCCCAACCCGTACGATGGTGCGCATGTCTTCAGCCAATCTAACCCTGCCAATGCTGCAGTGCGGAGTTACGATGCTTGGGAGCTGGCAGCTGCTCGTCTTGGCTCGGTGGTTCTCTCCTGGTACGCCGGTTTCCTCCACCCGTGAAACTGTCAGTTACATGATATGGACTTGGCTGTTAAAGTGTCGTTAAACCTTAAAAAATAAATGAATATAAGATCCATTCAATTCAAGTTGTTATACCGTAAAGAAAAATAATCAGAAAGTGCGACTCCGAAACCAGGTAATGTTACTTTATGTAATGTATTCATATGCTACAAATACCGAGCTCTGAGAACTAAACATGTGAAAACATTCCATAGTTCTGTGGAAAAAAATCATTTTGATAAACAACGCATCTTCACTAAAGAAAGCTTTCCATTCCAAGTCGGATATACCCAGTGGACGGGCAAACAGGTTCCACGTAGTTTTTCCCGCATATGCTCAGCTACGAATGACAGTCATAAGACTTTATCACACCGTCAGCATTTTCAATTTTAACAGAATAGTATTCAACAGCGGTCAACTGTTAAATCATTATATATGCCTTACTAAAATTAGTCGAATTGGTAGTCTAATACTGTCCATTGAACTACAGATCACGGACCCATATTATTATAATATTAGAACGTTCCTGTTCATATTCTATCGGTCGATAGTACCTGAGTTTTCCCGCATATGCTCAGTTAAAGCGAAGCTGCTGAAGGTTTTATTTCAGAAATCACACAAACTCAGGTACTATCGACCGATAGAACATGAAAAGAAACGTTTTAATTATTTTATTATGCCGAACAAAATATGACTTTCATTGTTAAGCGTTAACTGCAACAAGCCATCGATCTTGTAACAACAATGTAGTCGAATCCAAAAACGTGACGTCGTTTCGAACGAATGACGTCTCTTCGAAAATGACTTGTCACAAGTGCCGTCGCTTTGGGAGTTTCTTTATCAACAAATGCCAATGTTAACAACTGCATCATGCTGTTCGTGTTATAATTCATTGTTAATGCTTGTGTGAAAAGTGATTTAAATTAATGGAATATAAATTCATCTTTCTCGGACAACAGTTGATAGAATTAAGCGGAGTGAAACACAAGTCATAACCGAGACTCATATTCAGGATTCACTGAAGTGGTGAACAACACGTGAGTGAGTTTTTTAATATTTCTGGTTCTTTTGAATGCATTGTTTGCAGTTAAAATTGAAAACACACCCACTGAAGATAATATATTTTTTGGTAAGTTTGTGTCTACCGGTGTTGAAAAAGCTAAACGGACACGGAGCCAGCGTTTGGTGTTGAGAAATTCGACGCTGATCAATGGGAGTGGCGCTTACATTTTCTTCGTTCTCTTGTCTCCAGGGAAAAACGTTCCGATAGTACCCGTGTTTTGCCCCAAAACTCCAGTACTATGACTTTTAGAAGGTGTCATATTAACCAATCACGGCTGATGTTACAAACGTGGGGCATAATAAACACCATTATGGATTACAACACGCACTAGATAATCGTTTCGCACACGAGAACATGTGTACTATAGTCCAGTTAAACACTCCACTGGTTGGAGTGGTTGAGTGCTAGAAGCCACTATCAGGGCATTTGAAAAAATGAAGATACCAGTGCAAAAGCCAACATTTTCCTTGTTTGTGTTCCATATTCAGTCAAACGCAAATACTGTGTTGTTTATACAAATTTATTTCATTACAATTATTGGAGAGTGCCCGCTGGCACTCTCCAATAATTTGTAATAAAATAAATTTTGATGAACAAATTCAGACCATAACAATAATCTAGCCCTCAACCAGTTCAAATACCACAATTCCAAACAGAAGATCAATTTTATCTGCCACAGGAGGGGGAGGATTTTTTTTAACTGAATGGTGTGAAATATGAGCAATAATTCATTTCTGCAGCCCAATATGCAATAGGAATGACATACTGCTCGTCATCTTCAACGATATGCTAGCCCTTGTGTAGTGGACTTACCGACTGCCAAATTTACTTTGTGCAAAAACTGATGGATACCGTTTGCGTTAAATGCAGGGGTAGTTGAAAATACACATTCAAAATGGAGACAACACCCATTGCTGTAGTATACTGGTGAATACAATGTCATTCTTTTCAAAGACCGGAATGGCTTCCACGAGCTATAAGTCACGTTTCCCTGAACATTCTTTGCATTATAGTACATAAACAATGCGACCCCTTCACCGCCTCAAGAAAACGTAGCAATACTGGGTGGTGACAGCGAGAGAATTGTGAAATGTAAGGTCACTTTCACTGTCATTTGCAAGCTTCTATAAATTATGAATGAAGTGACGCCATGCATTTAAAGAAATCCTTGCGAAATGTAAAAATATAACTCTCTAGTTTCCATGGCAATCCATCCACCTTAGATATCTTCATGGACTGAAATGAATTTGTTAAGAAATATCATTTATTACGCGAAATCTCCTCTACAGCAACGCTAAATCATGCGGAAAATGAAAATCCGTTCCGCACACATGTACCGAACGGAAATTGTTGACGTACTATTATTGGTCGATCACGTCATCTGCCAAAACTTAACATAACCACGCCTACTTGGAATTTCCGTTTGACCTACAATCATAGAAGCCGTGCAGTTTAAATGAAGCGATTGCGTTCTAATAAGCTATCGAAAAGATAATAAACTGAATAAAAATATCTTTCTGTACAGAATTACTTTTAAAGTTTAGAAGGGAGAGTTCAAACCAATCATTATTAGCTGTATAATGATAACAAATTGAATAGAAAAGCTCATATGTGCAAGTATTACGATAGGACAATCATACGTACACCACAGGTTTGGCCTATTTATAAATCTATCCACATGAATTCTCCCAAAATGCACGTGTTTGTAAACATTAGCAGACGATTGATCATCCGAAACATAACAGATTGCGAAATAACTTGTTGATGGTTGTCAAATTAATTTGCAGAGTGTCCTTCTAATGACTCGGCTCTTTTTCGGGGATGTATAACTCCTAGTCATGCGTCCCAAAGTAAAGAGTCTCATTGCAATAAAAGATTTCGTACAAGCACAATGTGAACAAAGCACATACACATTAACAAGCGGGAGAAACATTTCCCCGTCACATGCGCATCAGTCTTAATCTTTTTACTGATGCCTGTATGTAGAAGCTGTAGACTGGTGTTGGAAATGTTAATACTGACTTTGTGTATACACATATTCTCTTTGATAACATTTCCAGCATCGGTTTAGTTTTCTTTCTCTCAGACATTCCCTTTCGAGTTATCATTCTGCAGAAGAGGGAAACGAATTTAAGATATCAGTGCCATGCATTTTCGGTGGATGATTTATATCTGCTAATTGGAGTTGGATATTAACATAGAGTTGGTGGAGTACGAGGGACAGAAATCAAAGAGGCGAGTGGGAGTTTTTCTTGTATTTCATGTACGCTGATTTCTGTCCCCGTTCTCTACTCGTGTTGTGTTCTGTATTTATACCACGATTAAACTCGAATTAACACTTCACCCTACGTGACGACCAAAACCGGCCAGCGTTATTCACAAAAATCACCATTCAATTTTCATTAATTTTTAATCTTTTGTCTTAAAAACATTGCATATGGCCCTTTACTGGAACGAGCTCGTTGAGCTCGTTCCAATAAGTGATCATAAGCTATGTTTTCGCGCGCAAAAAAACACTAGTTATTCAAGAATTTTGTTTGCAGGTGTCGTCTGCCTTTCGTGTCAGGTAAAGGATGAAGAGAATGAAGTATATACTTTTCAAGAAAAATGTCACCTTCGGCTGTCTGTTTGCTTTCAGGTTAACACTGATTTATGTCGAAACATTTCATCCATTCCGGTCATAATGTCACTCAAAATATGTAACGACCAATTAGATGCGTTCTTAAATGACGTTGTTATACGCTGGCCGGGTTCCGCGCCTTACATATCTAATACATTTCTCAGTGTATTGGGTAATATTGATTACACACAAGAACCGTGGTATAAATAAACAATGAGAATTTACTACCAACTATACGGGTGTAGAAACGAATGTCCTCGTGCCTTTACCACAAATAGTTCGTATCTACTGTCATGTTTACGCATCAATTCTGCCCCGACGAAAAAGTGGAGTCTCAGTTTTTCCAAATCCTTATCATGGCTCTCTGAAAAGAGACATACTTTACGTCACTGCCATGCAGATTTCCAAATCGATAACTTTACAAACGCGAAATAAAAACTGAAGTGCCTTAGCGCTGAATACTCGCGTCAAACTGATTATATTTTGCCTTATTTGCCTTACCAATGACGTGTTCAGTTTGGAAACACACATTGTTTCAAAAATACCAAAATTCCTACAATAGCTAGTCTGTCTGGAAAGTCACATCCGCGTCATTGACGAGGCAAGAGCAGCCAGATCGAGCATTTTGTGTTGGCATCTTGTTTGATCTGACAGACCTGGTCACAATACGAGGGAATAATCACACCATTTGATTGTTGTATTAGTCCGCTGCTAAATATGAGTTTCGGAAAGGAAGAATAGTCTCTTACCATTTGTTTTCTCTCTCCCAATACAATCGGCAAAAGTCAACAACAAAAAGATGTTCATAACCTTCTTTGATATGAAAAGGGAATATAACAGAGTATGGAGGGATGGAATGTGGCGATAACTTGAGAACTAAGAACCACGAAAACACTCTACGGGAGGGTGGAGAGTGACAAGTCACAACAAAATAGTCCGAATACATGGGTGGATTCTGTCACCTATTCTGTTTACACAATAATCCCTAGGTTATTCTTTCCCGACGATTTGGCCGTGGTTGTCTGGTTCTAGGGCTACCAGCACACGCAACGCACAGTTGCACGAGCACTTTCCACTGCAATAATTTGCTGGTTTAGGTCTTGCTCGACAATCTGTCTCACTTCTTACGGGTCCATCTGTCTTTCCTAAATCAAGCCATGAGTTCCGTCTTTTTCTTCGCGGATTTTTTTTATTATTGTGCCCCTGGTATATCGAGCCAATCGCAAGTTTTGTGCAAGTTGCGTGAGGGAAACGAGGATGTCTACAAGCATTTCCGTGTTCCCCTGCACCGTAACCTCAAGATGACCCAAGCCGTCATAGATTTCTGCCATAGAGGCCTTTGCCCGGATTTCCTGACATTGGGCTAGGGTTAAATTTCTCTTTGGGAGCATCTTTTCTTTTCAAATGGATCCCTTGCAAAGCGTTGTAGGTTTGCACATCATTTCACAACACATTTCTGGGTCTGCACAGCACTAAGCAGATTCCTTTCATTCGATTTGAGCAAGCCCAGGCACCATTCAAGAAAATATATGCTACCCAAAAGAGACTTATCCTTAGTTCAAATTCAGGAAAGCCAGTGCCCCTCCCCCCTCGCCCCCACACCGCCATCGCAGAAAATTCTCCTTGCAGCAAGTGGCTTCTCAAGGCTGTACAATTTCGGGTAGGAGGCGGGATGGGGGATGGCGGCTATGTCGTTCGATTCCACATGTACAGATGGAGACCGCGGTCGACTCCTCTATGTCAGGGACATAAGAAAAAGAACCGCTCCTGGCTACGTCCAACGTATTTCCAGTGGGTACTCTGCTATTCCTGTTGCCTGAACAACTACGCTTGTCGACCCCTGACGTTGTCGAAACGCAAAGAAGGCAGAGCGTGGCAGACTTCTATACCGACCGGGATGGCTTTTGGGACATCCTCCTTTCTGTCTCGATGCAGAAAGAGATGACATAGATAGTCTACAGCACACAACTTGCCGACCTGCTCGATTTACCAGGGTCGAAAGAAAGATACTGTGAAGAGTTAAACGAGTCTCGCGCAGCTATCCACAGAACACAGCTGGGTCCTCAAAAAGTGGGGCAGATGGTCGAGCAAGCCCAAAAATGGGGTTTATCTCTATCGATGCTGTCTGGCTATAAAAATGCACAAAGGACCAAACAACCACATCGGCTGCCATGGATAGGACTGCAGTAGGTGTGTGGATGATAAGGATGTTGTCCACGGCTGCCGCAATTGAACACGATGTAGAAACCACAACGACGCACCGAAACAGTTCTTTCTTTGTGGAGTTTGTGCATTTGCATCTGAACTACCAAAGGTGGTGAAAAATGGAAGATTGGGGGCAGAACACTGTAGCACCATCAGCTCTCACAGTACAATTGCCCCGCTGTGTTCCCACCCATGCCCCGTGGCTTGCAGATTCCTTCATGCAACCAAGGGCCACCCATTTCCTAGTGACGGCAAGGTGTCTTGCCTTGGACTGGCGTCGAAGTTTTGCTGTCCTATCAAACTCTATTGCATGTGACGCAGATGTGTGGCATGTCGACTCCTGTCTAGACTGTGACCGTCGATTCGATCGTTCTGACTATTCCCAATGATGAGGTGTTTGTATGTGGGACGGTTCGCAGATCACGTACGCTCCTGGAATTCGAGCATGAAGAAGTAGCAATCCTATATGATGCAATGTGTGTAGGGTGTGGCAAAACTCAAGTAATTCTATATTCGTGATACGTAAGTGGATATATGGGTGACTATATCCAAATGGCTGCAAGCCTGTTAATGGGTGACAATACCGTATTCTAGAGGGTGTGGTGATTCTGTATCCGAATGGTTGTGATCCTGGATGTGGTAGTTGTGTGTCCAAATGGTTGCAACACAGTATGCTCGCTGCCTATGTCTAGATTGGTGTGGCCTGGATTCGTTAGCTTGTTGGAGACAGGGCGGTTTTGGAGAGGTCCGCAAATTATGTGATAATGAATGATCGATGTTGTCCTGGGTATGCGTCACCCTAATGCATTCTGGTGTCTTAGTTTTGACCTTGGAAAAGTAATCCTATTATGAAAGCAATGACGTAAATAGGTTGTTTAATAAAAAGTATATTATTGATGAATAGCTCTATATGAACACACCCACTTCTCATGTTTGTAAAGTCCTGTGGAGGCTTTAAAGAGGAGGTTTGATAATACTTTCTTTTTGGACGAGACCAGGAATATTTCGTCACATCAAGCCTGATGACCATTCAATATACAATGTATGTATTTTTATTTTGTGGTATTGCTGGAAACCACTCGCAATATATTTGAACAAGGATCTCCCTATCAGATAGGAGTGACCTCGTAGGGGGCGCCAGCAACGACTATTTCATCACACGGTCATGGTTAGCAGTCTAAGTTGTTGTTTTTGTGGCTTTTGATGTGACAAATTGGTCAAATTGAGAATCTCACATTTAATTATAAGACAAAGTTTACTGGTAAAATTATCCCGCAATTCGTAACTTTACTTCTGAACTTCCGGTCATTAAGTCATCTAACGAAGATGGAATGACTTATTGTGATCATAAGCCTATTTTATTTTTTCTAGGGAGTCACAAGGTCAAAAATTGAAATGCGTCAGATTTTTAGAAATTTTAGTATATTGTAGAGATGAAACAAATTAAGAGATAGCTGTTTCGTTTTCTGATTTATCGCAATTAAAACCCATAATTTGTGACGCACGCTGTCCACAGTTGTTAAAGATACAGCTATGAAACTTCGCAAATCAACATCCGGTTATCTGAAGATGTTTCATCCTTTTTTGTTTTGGACATTTGGACCCTTCATTGGAAGGAGCTGGGTATTAAAAAGGCAGCACGCATAAATACCTTTATTACTCCATCATTGGCTACGGCACTTCGTAACCCTGTTCGTAAATGAAAGAAAATCCAGTGCATGCAATTTTAATATTTTCAAATTTCTACAATTATCTGAAACAACGTAAGTTCAAAAGTTTTTCTTACTCTTTTAACACCCACGCGGCGATTTTCACCCATTTTATGATGAATATCTGTACACTCTGATATGCACAGATCTAATTTAACCTACCATCTGATTAATTGTTGGAAAGGGCTTCGAGATGATAGAGTTTCTAGTATGTCATAAATCGTATTAAACTTCCTCGCATACAGGCGTATATAGAGGTCCTCCATATATGGCTAAAGAGGGTGTGGTGGTAAAAGGGTTAATATGAACTCCTCCTGTGTCAAGCCCTCCCTTATATCATCTCCAAACAAGAAATTACAACGAAGCTATGCAAAAAGGGTGATGACAAACAAATCTTAGTTTCAAATGAGTGAAACTACAAATTTCAGCTTATAAGAATATGTGTAGCAAATAGAAAGTAGTATTATGAATAAATCAGAATTAAGATTAATTAGTAGAGAGCCATATTATTTTAAGTTATCACAGTTAGGTACTAGTAAAATACTGAAGTAAGTCAGAATGTTGTTTCTAATATTAGCCCTTTGAACCCTGGTGGTATCTTCTATGTCAGTTCCATGGTAGAAAAAGGAAGAGTCCATATTTATTATTTGGGGGTAGACAAATTAATATTTTCAGCGTGCAGCCCTAAGGCTGCACATCTAAAATATTGATTGGTCTACACCACACATTTACCTTGCAGTCACCCCCCTTAATTACATTATGACGTAGCTTGTGACTCGGCCGGAAAAACGGCCTCTGGAGTTCAAAGGGTTAAACAAAACTTATCTATCTTCTCAATAATGTGAATGAATCTTTAGGATGGTGATCATGTAGAACATGGTTTAGGCATCTTGCTCTCTGCCAAACAAAACACAGAAATAGCTCAAAGCTGACACCAAAATTAATCAGTCAGTATGTTCACATGTGTTGATGAACGTTTTATATAGAACACACAATGTGTGTTTACATACCTCTACCCCATTACCCCACAACCAAAGTTTTTCAATAACTGACCAAACCAGGAGCGTAGATCTGTTAATTTCGGTTTCTCTTTTGGGGTGGGGGTTTAACGGTTTCCTCAGTAGTTAGCGCAGGTCTAAGCAAACATGTGGCGTTGTTGTTACTCAATTAGTTTCATTTATGTAAGAGGCTGAGTTATAGCCCTAACTGTACAATAACACTAAAACCTACCAATAGTTAATGTGTTGCAAAGGAGGCGGGTTAGTTGCTATGGAAACTAAGTGAATAATTTGCAATGTAGAACATTTAGTTCTGAACCAAGAGTGAAAATGTTTACTAATTTACATCAAAGTTACACCAGTAGGAGAGCCGTTGCCAAGAATCCACACTGATTGCTATGGGGACCACATGGTATGTTTGTCACTCTGTTGGTAAGGAAGATATTGATGGTACACTATTAGTTTGATTTCCGGTTGACTTATGCGTTGTAAAGGAAGCACACTGGTTGCCATGGTGACCGAAGGCAGATTCATTTGTAGATTTTTTGGGCCCCAATATGGACCTGTGTATTTAATTACAGCGAGGCCACCACAAAAATTAAACCGTGGCTAATGAGCACTCTGGAGACCACTAGAGTCTGTTGTCACATAGTTTATTTAGTTTCTGGCCAAGTTGTGAAGCTATATTTTAAATTCGAAACCGACCCAGTAATTGTCCTGTTTCTAAGGATACAACACGGTTGCTATGGAGCTCACGTGGCACCTGTTAAACTGCTAGTTTCATTTCTTGTTGGTTTTAAATTCTAGACAAACAATAAGATCAAAATCTATGTATTAGTTACTGCGTTACTAAGGAAACACGCTTGTTGCCATGGAGACGAAGTAAGCATAATACAGTATACGACATTTTTTTCTGGCCTCAATGTAGACTTGTGTATTAAATTACACCAAGACTAAGCCAGTAGTTAAGCCATTTCTAAGTAAAAACTATGGTTGCTATGGGGATCGCTGGGATCTTCAGTTTCAAGGTAAGTTGTGAGGCGATGTATTAAATTTCTCCGAAATCGACACCGTAAGTAGCCCTTTGCTAAAGACACAGCCCGGTATCTGCGGAGCTCACGTGACACTATTTTTAAACTATTAGTTTCATTTCCTGTAGATTTTTAGTCCTAAACGTACAATAAGATCAAACTTTTCCTCTTTGTTACTGCATTGCTAAGGAAGCACGTTTGTTGCTATGGAGGCTTTCTCAGATTGCGATATGTATCATTATATTTTTGGCTCCAATGTAGCCCTGTGTATTAAATAGCAGCAAGATCACCCCAGTAGTTAAGCCGTTACTAATAAGCACTCTGGATGATATGGAGATCGCGCGATCCTTTTGGCATGCAGTTTATGTAGCTTCTGGCTAAGTTGTGAGCCTTAATATTAAATTTCCTCGAAATCGATCCAGTAGTTAACCCTTTCCAAGGAAGCACACTGGTTGCTATGGTGATCATGTGATCTGGTTGCCATCTTATTTTAATTCATGACTGACGAGTGTACCTTTGTATACAATTGTGTCAAAATCAGTGCTGTAATAAGCACGTTGTTAAGAAAGCAGCCTCGTTGCTATGTAGTCACGTGCCATTATTACTCCTTAATAAGAGAATAACTCCTTCTTGTTGGGTGGGAGATGTTAACTCTTATATTATTTTTGCCTGACCCACTATACACCCCATGCTGTTATTAACATTTCGAAATCATAGTTTCCAAAAAATCGTTTCAAAGCTACATTTCAGACCTGAGTTTCTTTGAATAATCCCTGATTCACTGTGAAGTCTCGGCGAATCACGTCTCGCGAAAAAACTTCAGTCGATAAAAAAAATGTGAAAACAATAAAAGGAATTATGAATTTTAGTATGTTGTGGAGCTAAAAAAGGAGATGCTTTTAAGTTTTTCGATTTATTGCAATTTTCACGTCGCTTCAAAGTTTGATCATTCTTTACATGTACATATTTATTATGCCCCAACTTGAAAAGTCGTAGGAGTATCTAGTGGAGACTTCCGTCCGACCGTCCGTCCGTCCGTCCGTGCTAAAATACGGGAGTTACGAGGGTTTTTTGTCCGGACAGGCAATATGAGCTTACCGAAATAATATGAAATTTAGGCAAACCTAAAAGCGAGCGAAAGTGATTCTTCGGCCTAAACTGCTGTAGGCCTACATTTACTGGTAAAGAATAGGGGCCAACCAAATTTCGAGATAACTACTTTTATCTGCGATTTGATTGGACGATATTATTTTCCAGTGTTCTGAATGAAAAATAATTTTATCATTGCTTTCATTGGAAGATATATTTATGGCATCGTTGTTTTCCGGAAATAATCCGAGGAGTTACGGAAATTGCTGCGTTAATTTTTATTTTTTCACAAATAGCGTGCAGCATTTATTGTTACTATTACCAACTGTTAGTAACCACAACAAGAAAATACAGCAGTACTGTGCAAAAAAGGACGATGATAATATGCCAATGCAGTTTTACTGAAAAGACCATCTTTAAAATAATAAGACTGAGTATCACAAATGTAGTTTCATGATTCGGACCAGATTTTTACATAGGACGTTTCGGCCCCAGATCTATGGACGGTTCGGGCCATATTTCTGGTCGATTCTCACCAGATTATTGCACGATTCGAACCATGTTTGTGGACGATTTGTACCAGGTTTCTGGGCGATTTGTCCAACAGACACTCAAACTACACAAGCCAACACATACATACACACTGCACAAGACAGCACAGACTTGTCTTTTGAATTAAATAGGCCTAGAGCTTTATGTGCCAATTCCAATAAGCCATTTTCATTAGTTTCACTGAAAAAAGTACCGACGTACTGGTATTGGTTGTAGTTATCACAATAGATAATTCTTCGAGTAATTATGAAACAGCTGATCCTGTGTTTCTGGGTCATGTCAGGGAAGAGGAAAACAGACGTGACATCAACATTGACCTGCCTGTTTTTATTTGCAATGCATTTTGGGTCTGTATACCGAATTTGGTCAAAATCGGCCCTGTAGTTAGCCCGTTGATAAGGGGCGCTCTAGTTGCTAGGGAAGTCACGTGACGTCAACACTGATCTATCTGTTTTCATTTGCGATGCATTTTGGGTCCGTATACCGAATTTGGTAAAAATCGGCCCAGTAGTTAACACGTTGCTAAGGGGGCCCTCTGGTTGCTATGGAAATCACGAGACATAAACTTTGATCTGTCTGTTTTCATTTGCAATGCATTTTGGGTCCGTATACCGAATTTGGTCAAAATCGGCCCAGTAGTTAGGCCGTTGCTAAAGGGGCGCTCTGGTTGCTAGGGAAGTCATGTGACGTCATCACTGATCTGTCTGTTTTCATTTGCAATGCATTCTGGGTCCGTATACCGAATTTGGTCCAAATCATCCCAGTAATTAGCCCGTTGCTAAGGGCGCGCTTTGGTTGCTAGGGAAGTCAGGAGACGTCAACATTGATCTGTCTGTTTTTATTTGCAATGAATTTTGGGTCCGTAAACGGAATTTGGTCAAAATCGGCCGAGTAGTTAGCCCGTTGCTAAGGGGGCGCTCTTGTTGCTAGGGAAGCCACGCGATGACACCATTGACCTGTCTGTTTTCGTTTGCAATGCATGTTGGGTCCATGTATCAAAATTGGTCAAAATTGGCCCAGTAGTTTGCTCGTTGCTAGGGGCGTGCTTTACTTGCTATGGACGTCACGTGACATAATCAGTGACCCATTAACACCCCCACCCACCACCTCCCTCACCCAATACATTAAGAGTCCCTTGACCCAATGAGTGTGAAAGCAATGGTGGAGAGCTATCACTTGTTCTTGCGTCTGAGTATCCTTAAATGTAACCTCATTTGTCCCCGGTTCCTTTGGGAAAAATCCCTAAAAGTTTAATCAGCCAGAGTCTTTCTCGTTAAGTCTCATCTCGTTAACTACTTCCTACGTAAATAAATCATTTCTTCAAGTTCCGCTCCACAGTTTTCCAGGCATTTCCAAATATGACATGCCATACACGCTCTTCAAATGCAAATATTCTGTAGCTTAGTTATCTAACTCATAACATGTATTACATTTCCCAAATCCACAAAAAACATATAACACTATCTGACTAAGTAGAAATAAACAATCTGAATGTGGGTGGAATAATTTATTGTCAAAGGCCAGACTTCAACCTGAAAAATTGCATGAAAAAATGCCCAACTAGCAGCCTCAAAAGCAGAATTTTCCCACCACCCCCACTTACCCACCCCTGGAACAGAGCATCCCCTGTTTCTAAAATGCATAATTAGAGTTGGGAGTTTTCATTGGTCAATTTCAAAACTGGGCAATTTAATTGGCTAAACAAAATACAATTGGGTCACGTTTGCATAATTTCAGTAGGGAGAATTTACGTTATCGGTCCTATTTAGGGTGGGTTATTATATTGTATTAATCTTTTACCTAACGTAATGGCAAAAACCCTCTCGCGCAATACAAGAAAAACGCCCTTCATTTTTTTTATATTTTCACTTTTTGCTTCCAAAACATAGGTTATGACCCCTCATTGGAACGAGCGTGTCGCGCTCGTTCCAATGAAGGGTCATAACCTATGTTTTGGAAGCAAAAAATGAAAATTTTTAGTTATACGAGGATGTTTTTTCCAAAGTGCCGTCTGCAACTCAAGTTAGGTGATGGGTTACAAAGTCACACTAAGTGGCTAATTTGTGTGTGTGTGTGTCATATGATAAATAGAATATGAAATGAGTGTTTTTCTCACATAATATTTATGAAACTCGTCCGAATTTTCCGTTTGGGCAAGCCAGAGACTCGCCCAAACGGAAAATTCGGAGACTCGTTTCATAAATATTATATGAGAAAAACACTCATTCCATATCCCCTATATATCATTCTTTGACTAAGTAGAAATAAATAATCTGAATGTGGGTGAAATAATTTATTGTCGAAGGCAAGACTTTTTCCTGCAAAAATGCATGAAAAAATGACGATACCAGTCATTTCCAGCCATCCAGCAGCCTCAAAAGCAGAATTTTCCCACCATCCCCACTCACCAAACCCTGGGGCATATAACCCACCTTTCACAAAATGTGGAAAAAAATTCCATGTTTCCGTCGTATTTTTTAGTTACATGCCTAGTAACCAACCCGTGTAAAAATGACATTTTAAAAAATAGCCGATTTTTCGAATGCACTGTTTCCCATAATTCATCTGGTAATTTACTCCCATGCATCAGACTTCAACTTTAGGACCAAAACCTCATATTCTCTTGTGCATCAAATAGCCTAATGTAATCATATATCTGATACTCAAAATATATCTCCAATTTACATGGCATTAGTTTCAATATATAATTTCACCCCTGTGCAATAGTGCGAAACGGTTGAGAGAAACCTGTGCACGAACGCTGTGGTGACGTCATAGAGTGTCATATGGTCTAAAACTAAAATGCGTTGGATTTTTCTGAAATTTTAGTACGTTCTATAGCTAAAAAAAAATTGGAAATAGCTTGGGGTTTTCTGTTTTTCGAATTAACACCATTTGTTTACGTCAATTTGAAGTTTTGCCTATTTTCTCTATTCTTATTAAAAGCCCCATGCTCTTGAGGCAAGTTGCGCACTATCAATACAGGGATACACTTATGAAACTTTCCACATCTATTTGTGATCATATTAAGTTGTTAACCACATCTATTTGTGATCATATTAAGTTGTTAACCACATCTATTTGTGCTCATATTAAGTTGTTAACCACATCTATTTGTGATCATATTAAATTGTTAACCACATCTCTTTCTGATCTTATTAAGTTGTTAACCACATCTTTTTCTGATCTTATTAAGATGTTAACCACATCCTTTTCCGATCATATTAAGTTGTTAACCACATCTTTTTCTGATCATATT
Source organism: Pictodentalium vernedei (assembly GCA_031216915.1). NCBI lineage: Eukaryota > Metazoa > Mollusca > Scaphopoda > Dentaliida > Dentaliidae > Pictodentalium > Pictodentalium vernedei. The sequence goes on from CM062294.1 coordinate 169,233,815, forward strand.
AAGTTGTTAACTACATCTATTTGTGATCATATTAAATTATTAACCACATCTATTTGTGATCATATTAAGTTATTAACCACATCTATTTGTGATCATATTAAGTTGTTAACCACATCTATTTGTGATCATATTAAGTTGTTAACCACATCTTTTTCTGATCATATTAAGTTGTTAACCCTCATTTTTTCTCATTTTCATTTCAATTTGACACATCAGATACCAGCAGTGCCAAATTTACGTTTTTATTCTACAGATGTCATATTCAAACTCGTTTTAGCCTTTGGCTTTTAAATTTCGGGAATATAATCTCCGCAATAAAAACACATCTGCAAATGTGGTACAGTCCTAGAAAATTCTCAACCATTATACTCGAACGCTGAGGTGATGTCAAGGTCAAAAATTAAAATGTTTCAGATTTGTTTAAAGTTTAGCATGTTGTAGAAACAAAAAAAATAGGAGATAGCTGTTTTTTTTGTCATTCGATTTAGCTCCATTTTGACGTGTTTACGTCACTTTCAAGTTTAGCCTATTTTTCGCAAAGTTCATTAAAAACGAGGGCCGGGTACACTTTATTTAACGGCTTATTACATAAAAAGGTGACAGACACATTCCCCTCAGTGTTGTGCGCTTCGTTGTTGTCCGTGTTTTGTTGAATGACTTCTGGAAATTCGCTTTGCGATTTCAAAACCATCTAGTTATTCTTATTTTGGTATAACACCCAGAGTGTTGCACAGCATTCCACTGTTCGTTTATCACTTACCGTACAAAAGGGCTACGAGGTAAATTCTGACCAACAGCAGCTGGTATCCATCGGACACAGTTGGACACGCAATGATATGATATTTGAGAATCGAGCAGATAAACAGCCCCAATGCCATGCAAGTCACAATGCGTAAAGATATGCTGATTTGACGACATGTATCACTGCTTTCCGAAGTGCAATGCGCATTGCACGTGAGATCCCTGGGACGATTTCTTTGTAACCGGTATCAGGGGCCAAACCACCTATAAGTTGAAATGCCGGTTTAATCAGATTCGTAAGGATCTGGCGTGGATTTTACACCCAAAACTAACTACAAATTCACCTGGGCCGAACCACCTAGCACAAAATAACATAGGCAACCAAAACTAATACTTTCCATCTGCCTCAGATTAAAAATGCCATGATGTCCCTTAGAAATTCAGTTGGGCCTTGTTCACTAGGTACAAACAAACATGGGAACCCAAACTAATAATTTCAATCTGCCTCAGATCAAAAATGTCATGATGTCCCTTAGAAATTCAGTTGGGCCGAGTTCACTAGGTACAAACAAACATGGGAACCCAAACGAATAATTTCAATCTGCCTCAGATCAAAAATGTCCCTTAGAAATTCAGTTGGGCCGAGTTCACTAGGTACAAAAAAACATGGGAACCCAACACTAAGACACCACACTTATATCGGTTCCGAAGAGGTAACTCTTTATTCACTTTCTCAGGTCCAAACCCACTTGGTGCTGAAGAAACAAGGAACTCTTTACCCTTCACTTGAGACTGAATTCTGCATTTCAAACTAATAAAAAAATGGAAGCTTTTAAATTTAACGTGGTTTATTTAATAACAACACAAACGTGGCTCAACATAAAAATAACAAAATAAGGAAAATAATGCTCAAAATTTCAAAACCACGGTCCCTATACCTACGGCCAACTTTTATTCCACCCACAATGAGGGCACTATGCAAAGCGCAACAGAAAATCGTCCCTTATTGAAAGGAGTGACATCGGGTACGAATATCACGCCTCCGAATCAGGGGTGGTGTTCTGCTGTTCGCCAACCAAATCGGACGCTCGAAACGAGTGTACCCTGGTAGTGGTGAACTACCACATGGTCAGTGGAGCGGAATGCCTTACGGCAAAAACTTTACGAACCTTAAAGGTTTGTAATTGTCTCGCAGCACAGCTAAATCTAAGCTTTATCGCCGCAGGACAAATAGGGCAATGAAACTGAAGCAAACAGCTTCTTTTATAGGCAAAAATACCGCGGAATTATGGGTGTAAATATCATTGGTTATAATATTTGTTGTGGACTAATAGAATTGCGTAAAAGCAGCTGATGGTAACTACCAATGAAATTCCTTAATCTAGAATGGATTAACCAGACACGGAAGTTGGAATACCAAAATAATCAACAATAATTTTGAAAGGTAAAATACAAATCATACACTTGGGAATTATGATCCATTACATTCCCCCCTCCTAATAAAAAATGTCCCCATTTTTCCCTAATGAAACCCAAATATACACTAGAAGCAGTATGCAAGAAAAATAAAACTTGCTTGAGAAAAAATAATGAGGGAAAAAGCTGGTTTTGGGTTTGTTTTTTTTTTTTTTTACTGAGCATACCACCAGTTTTTCTGTGCAAACCACTCTCAGCATGATAAATATGACAGACATTACGCATGCTGCTAATGGTATGCCAGAACAACTGGGAACAATTTTATAAAAAAAAAGATCATTGAGCATTATTTAATTATATCTTTTAAACTTTTCAAAATCTTCTTTCTCTGCTTTCTCTTCCAAAGCGTCCGATGGTTCTGACGTAAACTGCCACTTCCTCTTCATCTGTCTTCTGCATGACGTTTCTCCTCCAGAAGATATCGCAACCTCAACTTCCTCACACCTTGCCAGGGGATTGGAGACTCTGCCAACTAAAATCTGGGTCTGTGTTGTAGATACAGATGCCATCCGCCATCTCTCTGCTGCTGCTTGATCCTTCACAACTACCCTTCTATCTGGTACTGCCTGACATGGCATAAGTCTATCACCTGGATCAAGAAACTGATTGTTATTTTCAAACACTCCAGTGGTGGCTGTAGACCTTTCACTCGCCTGCTGCTTAGTCAAACTATGACTTCTCCAATAGTGTCTTTGGAGTTGGTTTCTGTGTATGTGACGGAAATCGCAAAGTTCACAATGAAACTTTATGATTTCCCTAAATCTGTGATGACTGTCCCAATGATGCTTTATATGATTGAATGTTTTAAACACTGTCTTCTCACATCCGTCCACCTGACAACTCATTTCTTCATCTGGGAACACAGGACGTATATCATTATCCAGTTCTGCCAACTCTCTTGCCTCTACTTTTATCTGCATTGGATCATCCATTTTTCTAAAAAAATCAGAGGAACATCAAATAAATCTCAAAGGAAGCAACAGCAAAAAGCATGCTTTAATATGCCTACCAAGGAGAATATTTGTTTCCGTTCATACACAGAAAGACCTTTTTCATATTTTTTTTAGTTAAGGGGAGTAAATATCCCTAGGTTTCACAATTCGCCCCCTTCTTGTTCTTTTAGGACTACTATTTACATCACATTCTGCATCATCTGTTATGTCCACCTCTTCAGATAACCCATCTCTGGTAGTGGGAAGATCGATTACCTCACTTAGGCTGGATTTAGTTTTCTTGGCAGCAGTTTTCTGTGAAACTTTAATATTTTCAGAAATCCAGCTTTCAGGAGGATCTCGACCACTGAAGGGTTTCAAATGATCCACGTGGACCACTACAAGGGGTCCTTCACAATCTTTCTGAATTTCATAATTCACAACTGATAGTCTTTTAGTTACCAAATAGGGTCCGGTCCAACCCTGTCCAAGTTTATTGTTTAGAGCAGGAGGATACCATCGCCAAACCCAATCTCCACGAACAAATTCACGAGGTTTAAGACCTCTGTTATAAAATTTCTTTTGCCTACAAGCTGCCCTCTGCAAATGTTCAAAAACAAAACCAAATGAATTCCTTAATGCATTCTGCAGCCAATGTGCATAATGTGTTTGACAAACATCTTCAGGACTATCTAAAGGCCTTCCTACCATTAAATCTAGTGGACAATCAATTTCTCTCCCCAGCATCACTAAGTTGGGACTGCATTGTGTACTATCATGAGCTGAGGAACGGTATGCCATCAGTACATATGGCAGACAGTCATCCCAATCATTCAAGTTTTCATTTACAAAGGAGGACAACATCTGTATCAAAGTTCTATTGAATCTTTCTACCAACCCATCTGACTGTGGACGGTATGGAGCAGTTCTTGTTTTTTCTATACCCAACTTATCGCAAATAGACTGGAACAATTCTGATTCAAATTCTCTCCCTTGGTCACTATGGATTTGAAGAGGAATTCCAAAATGTACAAACATTTCAGAAACCAATTTATCAGCAACAGTAAAAGCTTTATGGTCAGGTACTGCAAAGGCTTCCACCCACTTTGAAAAGTAATCACATACAACAATAATATACTCATTCCCATTTCTTGTTAATGGTAAACCTCCCAGAATATCTATAGCTATTCTCTCCATAGGTCTAGTTGTTAAGTCTTGTTGTACATGAGATTTTCCTTTCCCAGGGCCTGGCTTCCTTCTTTGACAAAGATTACATTCATGGCACCACCTTTTTATATCTTTAGTCATCCCTACCCAATAAAAGCGTTTTCTTACTGATTCAATGACTTTATCTCTCCCTAAATGGCCAGAAGTCCTAGTTTTATGCAAGAAGTCAAACACCTTGTCTCTAAGTTTATATGGTGCTAAAATCTGCTTGTTCAAATGCCCTTGTGGGTTTTTTTCACAATGTCTAATCAATATACCATTACACATTTCAAACACTTCCCAGCTCTGACATAAGACACGGACATCATGACAAACTTTGGATAGAATTGCTTTAGCTGGTTTCGAAGAATGCTCCTGCTTCAACAAAATAAATTGTTTTATCAGTGGATCCTGTTCTTGCCAGTCCTTTAATTGTTCAAGAGTCCAGGACTCTACCCAGTTAGATACAAGACTTGATGAACTTTCACCACTTACTGAGGAGCTATCCAATAAACCTCCACCTGATATGACACTTATAGGAATCTCTTCAACACAGGAAGGACAATCAGCTCGCTTACATTTACAGGCTTTCCGAGAAAGTCCGTCAGCATTCAGATGCTGACTCCCCTTTCTGTACTGAATTTCATAGTCATAAGTGTCAATAATTGAGATCCATCTTGCTAACATTCCCTCAGGTTCCTTGAAATTTTTAAGCCAAACAAGTGATGCATGGTCAGTTCGAATTTTGAACTTTTGCCCCCATAGGTAATGTTTGAAATGTTTGAGAAAAGTAACCACACTTAAAAGTTCTCTGTAGGTTGTACAATAATTTTGCTGAGATTTATTCAGACTATGACTAGAATATGCGATTACTCGTTCCCCTCCATTCTGAATTTGAGATAGTACCCCACCTAACCCTGTTAAACTAGCGTCTGTATCTAAAATAAATTCACCATCCTTTGTGGGGTATGTCAAAATAGGAGCAGTAGTGAGATGTTCCTTAAGAACGTTAAAAGACTTTTCACAATTTTCATCCCATACAAATTTGATGTTCTTTCTTGTAAGTCTTCTCAAAGGTGACGAAAGACTAGCAAAATTTGGAATAAACTTTCTGTAGTAACTGGCGCAGCCTAAAAAACTTTTCACTTCAGAAACTGAACCCGGTGTTAACCATTTCTGAATAGCATCTACTTTTTGGGGGTCACATCTGATCCCTTCATCCGAAACTATATGACCCAGATATGACACCTGGGTTGCAAATAATTGACACTTTTTAGGTTTTAATTTCAAATTAGCATTTTTGAAACATTCAAAAACAGATCTTAAATTTTCAAGAGCTATATCAAAAGATGACCCATAAACTATGACATCGTCCAAGTAACACAAGCATTTAGACCACTGCAGTCCCGCCAAAACCAGATCCATTAATCTTGAAAATGTGGCAGGGGCATTACAGAGCCCAAAACTCATAACATTAAACTCATATAACCCTTTTTGGGTCACAAAGGCGGTTTTTGATTTATCACTTTCATCCATGCCAACCTGCCAATATCCACTAGCTAAGTCCAGTGTACTAAACCATTGTGAGTTCCCTAGTGTTTCCAGGATATCGTCTATTTGTTTCAACGGGAAAGCATCTTTCTTTGTCACAGAATTCAGCCTTCTATAATCAATACAGAAACGAATAGATCCATCCCGTTTTGCAACTAGAACAACCGGAGATGACCAAAGACTTGTGCTAGGCTCAATAATTCCATCCTGTAACATTTTATCTACCTCCTTCTCAATCATATCTCTATTTACAGGAGACACCCTTCTCGGTGGTAACTTTATTGGTTTTTGTTGCCCTGTCTCAATTTTATGTTCTACCAAATTTGTTTTTCCCAATTTCCCATCAGGACTCACAAAAATATGCTTATATTCCATAAGGAGACTAGTAACTTTTTCCACCTCTTGTGGGTTCAGTTTGTCTGACAAACCATTAAGCAATGGCTTAAGATGAGCTGACAACTCTTCATCTTTAAAATTGTTTGCTTCTTCGGTCTGATCAAACACTTCCTCCACAGGACAAACTTGTGCAATTATAGAATTACTATTAATTTTAACTTTCCTTTGGGTTAAATTTACTATGGACATCAAAACATCATTATTTTCTGTTTTTACCAAACTCCGGGCCATTAACAACCCTTTCTGATTAATTAATGAAGTGGGCTCCAACATTCCCTCCGAAAACTCAACTGGGTTGGAAATAAAACCACCCACAATACATTCAACATCTGGAGGTACAGTAACAGACTCACTTAATCTGACATGAGCACATTGATATTTCACTTGAGGAATTATTTCAATTCTCTCACCTCCCAAATCAAGCACTCTCGTGTCAAAATTAAGCTCCCCTTTATATTTTGTTAGGAAATCCACTCCAATAATACCTGGTAAATCAACTAAATCTGCTACAATGACTTGATGCTCATAACACTTCTTCCCTATTTCAATTTTGAGATAGGTTTGCCCTAAAACCGAAATATTATCACCAGAAGCTGTTACCAAAGTGACTTGAACACTTTTTAAATCAGATTGAAGCAAATCTTTCATTTCTGAGAAAGTATTTTTACTCACTATTGTTACAGCTGACCCAGAATCTATGAGAAATTTGAAAGGTTTTTTATTCACAAAAGTATTTACAAAAAGACAACTGGGTTGCACTGTGGTTAACTGGATTGTTTGCCCAATAATTGGCTTTTTCCATTCTGGCAGGGTCAAGTTTTCGGGCTCAAACTCGACCCTGTCTATTTTAACTGTTCCTTCTTGGGATCATTTTTTGATTTAATTTGCACATCTGATTCAGCCTCAGTGGAACACTCATGATTAAAATTCCACGGTGCACCACACTTATAACATTTCTTTGACTTTCTACCTCCACAGGCTATTAAAGTGTCTTCCAATTGTTTGCTTAATTTGGAGAATTCCTCCTTAATTGTTTGCAAGACAGCCCCACTAAATTTTTCAATTTCAGACTCTGCCTGTTGCTTATTTTTAACTGCCGAAATAAAAAATTCAGGTTCATTTTGCTCTTTCTTAACTTTAAACTGACACCCATCAAATGCTTCGAACTCTACAGCCAGAGTTATTGCCTCATCTAATGATTTGGGTCTATTAAACTGCACATGCTTTCGAATTTCATAAGATCCCAGACCATGTATAAACTGATCAATTACATACGACTCCTTGGCCGAATTTGGGAGCTCTGGAAAAGCAGCATTTGCCAAACGTCTCAAAGCATGGCCGAAATCAGCAGAAGATTCCATATTCACCCGTTTCCTATTCTGAAATTCCATTCTATAAGCTACCTCTCGGCCTGGTGGTTTGAATCTTTGCAGAAAAGCCTGTCTTAGTTCTGCATAACTGCCCACCTGACTAAGAGTAAGGTCACTTAAAATCTTTTGAGCAGTACCACATAAGCACATCATTAATTGCTGAACTTTTTCTGACTCACTCCAACCATTCCAAATAGCTACCTGCTCGAAGTGGATTAAGTAATCTTGGAAATCAGAAGAACCATCATAGGCTTGTGGCTCTTTCATGGCCCTCTGATAACCTTTATCTTCTCTTTTCCCAAAAGGGGTGTTACCTAGGGGTCCTCGAGGTAATGAATGTTCCTGCGGCCCACAAATATTCGATCTATCCACAAATGAACCTTCTGTAATGTAACTTTGGTGTGGTACCCATTGATTACTACCCACCGCAGTTAAAATCTCGCCTAAATTACTTCTAGACCTCACTCCAGGTGTCATACACCTTTGATCTGTTACACTTTCCATGCCCTGTGAGATATATGGATCCCCACTTCCATGTGTCAGTGGATGTTGTTGTCCCACCATACGTGCTTGATTACTATCTAATATTTCTGAAAACTCACCAAAATTACCTCTGGACCTTTCACCAGATGTCATGCACCTTTGATTTGTTACTCTTTCACTTCCCTGAGAAATGTAGGGATTCCCATTCCCATGTGTTAGTGGATGTTGTTGTCCCACCTTACGTGCTTGATTACTATCTAATATTTCTGAAAACACACCAAAATTACTTCTGGACCTTTCACCAGATGTCATACACCTTTGATTTGTTACTCTTTCCATTCCCTGGGAAATGTAGGGATTTCCATTCCCATGTGTTAGTGGATGTTGTTGCCCCACCTTACGTGCTTGAGGAGGTGACGATTCCCTCAAATGTCTGTAATCAGCTGTATGAGTATCCATCAGTGGCATACTTGAGAAGGGAGACAACTTTGTAGTTTGTACACCAGGTAAACATGACCCACTCATATTTCTTCTAAGTGACATATTCATGTCACTCCCAATCAAATATTGGTTTTCAAATGTTCCTTTGGGTGGTGAATCTAGTAATTCCTGCCTATTTACATTACTATCCCAAGGTGCTCTTTGATAAGGATTAAAATCACAAGTCTGTGTATCACTCAATGGACTGTCCAAAAAATGCACTCCATACCTAGGTGCAGTAGTAAATCGTCCTGTTTCAGAAGTAGGCACCTTTGACCTTTCAAGTAATGGGTAGAGACCTTGCCTTCTCATGGCCACTAAAGGATCAACTTTAGGTTTCCTTTCTGGAAAAGTAAGATATCCTGAAGAGCCATCTCTCCCAATCTCAGTTACAGAACTCAGAGTATTGGTCTGTTTTACACTAGGAATCACACTCTGTTCGAACTTCAAATTAGGACATGAATCACTGATTGATGGACTGTCTATGTCAGCTCCTAAATACAGCCTTTCGGTTCCATTATAAAATCCAGTGTTAAAAATATCCTTCTCTCCCTTATCAATAGCAACTTGTTTTACCTCAGTATCCAAAAAAGTAGCAGTGGCTGAAAGAGATCGCTCAGGTTGATAGGCTCTCTGTCGCCTATCGCCTAAACCACCAATTTGAGGAGAGCCAACAGAACCTGCCACTGTATACTTTGCTGAGCGTGGAGAGATTAGTGAACCAAAACATTGTTTTCCAACCAAACTATGTGGTTTTACTTCAACACTCATCTGGGGTTGCTGTAATGAATTGGTTACAGAACATATTTCATGACAACTAGGAATAATCTCTACATTATCTACAGAGTGATACACTCTTTCTTCTCCAAAAACACCTTCACACCTATCCATGACCCAACGAAACCAGATCCTGGTAGCCTCGCCAAAATATGTAACCGGTATCAGGGGCCAAACCACCTATAAGTCGAAATGCCGGTTTAATCAGATTCGTAAGGATCTGGCGTGGATTTTACACCCAAAACTAACTACAAATTCACCTGGGCCGAACCACCTAGCACAAAATAACATAGGCACCCAAAACTAATACTTTCCATCTGCCTCAGATTAAAAATGCCATGATGTCCCTTAGAAATTCAGTTGGGCCGAGTTCACTAGGTACAAACAAACATGGGAACCCAAACTAATAATTTCAATCTGCCTCAGATCAAAAATGTCATGATGTCCCTTAGAAATTCAGTTGGGCCGAGTTCACTAGGTACAAACAAACATGGGAACCCAAACTAATAATTTCAATCTGCCTCAGATCAAAAATGTCCCTTAGAAATTCAGTTGGGCCGAGTTCACTTGGTACAAAAAAACATGGGAACCCAATACTAAGACACCACACTTATATCGGTTCCGAAGAGGTAACTCTTTATTCACTTTCTCAGGTCCAAACCCACTTGGTGCTGAAGAAACAAGGAACTCTTTACCCTTCACTTGAGACTGAATTCTGCATTTCAAACTAATAAAAAAAATGGAAGCTTTTAAATTTAACGTGGTTTATTTAATAACAACACAAACGTGGCTCAACATAAAAATAACAAAATAAGGAAAATAATGCTCAAAATTTCAAAACCACGGTCCCTATACCTACGGCCAACTTTTATTCCACCCACAATGAGGGCACTATGCAAAGCGCAACAGAAAATCGTCCCTTATTGAAAGGAGTGACATCGGGTACGAATATCACGCCTCCGAATCAGGGGTGGTGTTCTGCTGTTCGCCAACCAAATCGGACGCTCGAAACGAGTGTACCCTGGTAGTGGTGAACTACCACATGGTCAGTGGAGCGGAATGCCTTACGGCAAAAACTTTACGAACCTTAAAGGTTTGTAATTGTCTCGCAGCACAGCTAAATCTAAGCTTTATCGCCACAGGACGAATAGGGCAATGAAACTGAAGCAAACAGCTTCTTTTATAGGCAAAAATACCGCGGAATTATGGGTGTAAATATCATTGGTTATAATATTTGTTGTGGACTAATAGAATTGCGTAAAAGCAGCTGATGGTAACTACCAATGAAATTCCTTAATCTAGAATGGATTAACCAGACACGGAAGTTGGAATACCAAAATAATCAACAATAATTTTGAAAGGTAAAATACAAATCATACACTTGGGAATTATGATCCATTACATCTTTAATATCATTCGTAATTTGATTGAGGGCAAAACCTGTATTGAATAATTTACTCCTCAGGTGACGTTTCCTTCTTGGGTGCTGCAACACCAGGTTAAGCGTCGTGAGGAATGTTCTTTCCCGTTTTATGGTGTCCTCAAAGTAATGCCTCACAGTTTCACTGTGTCCACCTTGACGCCATTCTTGAAGAAACATTCGGTAATTGTGTGAGTAATCGCACAAGAATATTTTCTTAAAGTAAGGATAGTCATATAATACTGAATTAATATAAATAGAGAACAAAGTTAAGCACCCTAAATAAAAAGACCAATACAATTTCATTGTGACTATCAACGATAATGTCAACAGTGATAAACCCACTGGGGAGGAACTACGTTCCAATGAATCGATTCTGTTCCGACTTTTTCCAGTTGCATACCGACGTCTTCTGGTTCATTTCGGAATCTGAAAACCTAATTTCAGAAAAAATGAGCAGATTTAGGTACGTTTTATACGTTTATTGTGTGATTTAATCGTGGATTCTCACCCCGACTAACCATAGGAACTACGAAATACAAAGCTGATACAATAATTGTAAGGGACACGGCTCCCCAAAATGACAATGAAATTTTGTGTACAAATCCCTTTGGCGGAATTGGGCCGACGCTTCAGTTTTTCACTCTCTGATTTTACCCCAAATAAAGCGTCTCATGCCGAAATATATAACGCGTGCAGCAAGATATATTCGTAATCTGTATTTCCCAAACTGGTTGACAGCTAAAAAGTCCAGTTTCCTGATAAACTCTGATGAGATAAATATTCCGAAAAAACGACCCAGTTCACCACTGATCAATACTGTTCTGATCGGTTCACTAGGGCATTTTTATCGGGCGCATTTAACCAAAATATGCTACATGTGTACATGATTTGGGTACCAGGGGCTGGTTGGCTGCTGTTCAGAAAGAATATTGAACAAAAACTGAAACAATGAGCTACCAAAACGGTCTGGCAAAAAATCAATTTTAGCATAAAAATCTTAACATTTGATTCATAGTTGTCAGTTTTAACATAAAATCACTTATTTTACTGGCCATCATTTCCTTCATGCTACATTTACCACTAGGGAGTTAGTGATGGTCTGTAAAAAATAAGTTAACTTGAATTAAAATTTCCAACAACTGCTATTTTGTTTTATAGGATATTGTAAATGAATCCAGTAATGTTGAATAACCTAAACTGGTAGCGTCAGTGAAATTTCAGCATGATCCGAGAACTTTGATACAGGCGACAGCCTTACTATTAACCCTTTACCATATCATGTGTCAAACAATTTCAATAAAACCATATCATGATATGGTTTTATTGAAATTGTTTGAAAAATAATATTTTTTCAACTACTGAATTTGCATATTACGTGGGTGGATGCGGCCGAATTTGAATTAAAATTTCCAACAACTGCTATTTTGTTTTATAGGATAAATGTAAATGAATATAGGTCCTAACTAGTAATGCTGAATAACCTAAACTGGTAGCGTCAGTGAAATTTCAGCATGAACCGAGAACTTTGACACAGGCGACAGCCTTACTATTAACCCTTTACCATATGATGTGACCCCTCGTTGGAACGAGCTCGTTCCCACGAGGGGTCACATGATATGATTTTATTGAAATTGTTTGAAAAATAATATTTTTTCAACTACTGAATTTGCATATTATGTGGGCAGATGCGGCCGATTCGTTGGATAAAGGGCTTTAGGTTTCTAGACAACTCGTACCCACGGCAACTCGTACCAGACAAGTCGTACCCAAAATTGGACGACTCGTACCCATTTTCGACTGGACAACTCGTACCCACAATTGGACAACTCGTACCAAAGGTTGGAGAACTCGTACTCATGGCTGGTCAACTTGTACTTGGTGTTTAGTTGCATGGGCGAAGGCAGTTAATGGCCTAAGAATTTTTGAAGCGGAGTTTTTGCTTTTGTTTGATCGTTTAAGGTGCTATAATAAGAATGGAAATCAGTTTACTTTGAAATTCCTTCGTCAGATATTCCATGAATATTGTAAGAAATTCTAGTGGATAAAATCACAGGTCAAACAGACGAACATACAAACAGACATAGACATGACATGAGAAAACAACACAAGAAGAATCTTACCACACACAGGAGTAAATACAACAAAAACCACACACAGTAGTATAGAAACACAAGACACACAGTCAACAAATAAGTCCGAACACCTGAACATTCAAATCAGCAACTGAATTAGGACCCAATCTCACATCTCAGTTACACACAGTAATCAATGGAGCATTACTGTGAACACAGCTCACTGGGTCATTGTTGACACCTTGTATCCACTGACACAATTATACAACATTCCCCCCGGCATTATTTGAGAATCAGAATCTGTTGTAAAAGTGTGGACTGACAGTAAGAGTTGGTCAAGAACCAGATGAGCTTTTAAGAACGGATGAAGCAAATCACCTCATCGCATATGAAGAAATACCCGATCTCACCAATATATACATTTATTTAGAAACTGATATTCGATGAAGCAAGTAACCTCATCAAATACACAACCAATGAAATATTTAAACTCACAAATACAAAAAAAACATTCCAACAATTCAGAAGTAAACCCTAGGAAGACATCCCAGACGAGCCCCCAACATAACAGATCACAAGAAGACGGTGACCACATTAACAGCATATAGCCATTTTGGATGGCACTGAGGTTTAGAGTTAACGACAAGGCAAATGTTGCCAGAAATGACTGGTGCCTACTTTCATTAGTACAAAAGCGTGCTGTTTTGAACCATTTAGAGAACACCTATTTGTGAAATGTAAAACAGTAAATGTCCATGTCCAAGTTACACATTTTCACAATGAAAGCTATCAAAACAAGCAACATTTTACCAACTAAACTACGAAATATGCCTAAAATCGTGTGAGAATCATTACTACTTTTTGTTCTCAATTTGAGGATTTCACAATGAAGCGAATAACCTCATTCGTGAACGCACAGTTAAAACTGTAAACAACTTAATTATTCATTTGAAAAATTTAATCAAGTCAATAATGAAGCCAATAACCTCATTATTGTATTCATTTTTTTATATTTTCACTACTGAGTACTGACCCAAAATATGATTCTCAAGATGTGTTATGTCAGTTAATAATGTGCTTGATGTGACTGGCAACCATTAGAGTCATGTGCATTAAGGAGGTTTTTCACTTTTATCCCAGTGTCAAATCAAAACTAATGAAATAATAGGAACTCGATAATAGTATTTGGTAATTTTTCATAGCACAATTTCAGTTCCTGATTTTCAAAGTGTCATGATGAAATCCAGTGACACCTCTCTGTTTTTTTACCTTCATAGACAGATTTTTGTGAACAATTCTTGGCCAGATGCCCATAGGCTCGACATGGATAGCATTGTTTGTGAATAATGTTTACGAAACGAGGTTTTCTGGACCGTGGCCGTGAGTTATTTATATGCTTTGCATTAATTGCTGAACATAAATTATGCACAGACAAGATCAAATCATCAATACTTATTTGAAGCTTCTCTGGGGCTATTGACACTGATGGTTTGTGTGTTTTCTTGATTTGATGTTCATATTTGTCTGCTAAATCCTCTCCAAATGGCATTGGCCGCATTAAATGAACATGCGTTTTAGCATCATTATCATTAATAGCTGCCTCATGATATTTTGCAGTGTTATTGATATGTTCTGAGGAAATAGGTGCCTCTTTCTTACTGAATTGCTGTGTCAGTTTCTTTACCAAATCATTGTAATCATGGTATCGAAGATCCCTAGCACACTTGAGAGCTCTGCCCCGCAAAACATCAAACAATTCTTTTTTCAGCTCTTCGGTTATTCTATTTTTGCCTAACAACCAGTCGCTCATGTTTGAATATGAAGGAATCCCAATTGCCTCCCCCACTATATGTATCCATACTAGCATTAGGTGTACTTTTCATGAAACGTGACTGATAGCAACTGCATTTCAGTTTACATGAACTTGAGCTAGAACGAGAAGTACTTGAAGATGGTGAATGTTTCGTGCGTGAACTTTTCATGGAACGTAACCGATAGCAACTACTTTTGCGTTCACATGAACTCGAGCTTGAACGAGAATCACTTGAAGATGGTGAATGCATCGTGTGTGACCTATACCATTTTGGAGCAGACGACTCAGAAGAGCTGTTCCGATGTTTATGGATTAATTTCCGTCTAACTGACGGTTGTGATGTTCTATTTGACCCGTGCTTTCTTTGTACAATGGGTTTCACTGGTGATGAGCTAAGTCGGTTGACTGAATTATTACCACAGCGCCCATTAGCAACCGATGCTGCAGTTGACCGCATCATTGGTTGGAGAGTTAACTGTACAGGCTGATTCGAGTTCACAAGTAATGGGGTAGACTGTAAATGTGGAGGAACCATAAAATGTGATATACCTGGAAAAGGTGGTGGATATGGGACTGGTTTGAACATATGAAAATCTGTTGAATGCTGCGGTGCCATGCCCCATGCAGAAGTAGGTTGTGATTCTATTACGGCCGTTGGAAGTGAATGTGCATGTACAGGTGTTGTACAGATGTGTGGATTTGTGGCACATGTTTGTGTTAAAGAATCAAGGTGGCTACAAGGCAATGTTTCTGTTTTAAAAGCATGTAAATTTGAAGGCTGGACATTTTCAGAACATGCTTCTGTATCCGTTTCCAGCTGTTTTATAATCAACAGATTATTAATTTTTATGTCCAAATCTGCCATTTTACTTCGAACTAATGCCATTTCTCGATTTCTTAACTCTTCGCCAGTGTTCATTGCATCAATTATTGAAATTAATAGAGTTTGATTTTGAGAAATTTTTGTCAGTTCTTTTTGCAAAACACTCAAGTTCACATTTTTTTCTTCGGTAGCTGATTGATCAAAACCACCTTCTTTTCCCCCATTTCCAAAAAGTCCTAATTTGATACGAAAAAAGTGAATTTCTGAAAAATTGTTATTGCCGAAATAGGGTGAGTTGAGATTTTTGCCGGCGACGCCAATGTAAGAAATTCTAGTGGATAAAATCACAGGTCAAACAGACGAACACACAAACAGAGATAGACATGACATGAGAAAACAACACAAAAAGAATCTTACCACACACGCAGTAAATACAACAAAAACCACACACAGTTGTATAGAAACACAAGACACACAGTCAACAAATAAGTCCGAACACCTGAACATTAAAATCAGCAACTGAATTTGGACACATCTCAATTACACACAGTAATCAATGGAGCATTACTGTGAACACAGCTCACTGGGTCATTGTTGACACCTTGTGTCCACTGACACAATTATACAACATTATGAATGAAATATACACAAATATTACGTCTAAATGACGGCTGTGATACACAGAACAGGAAACATATATTCATTGACCGTACTCTGTTGATAGCAGGCACTAGTGGTTCCTGGGAGTCTGCAACCGTATTCCTACGAGAACTGGGGTGAATGACACCCCTTCCCCAACTTCGACACCCGGTTTCTGCGCTTCAATATTGGGTACTGGAAAAAACTAAAAGGCCTTGCTCTCACAGGTTTGGTCACAGTTTACTGACAACGGATGGGACTATTATTCCGCTGTGTGATACGCTCGGCTTTCAGTCGATAATAAGTGGTGTGGGATGCGTTATTCAGTGGCTGTGTACGTTAAAAGGCAACATACACCTTCTGGCTGTTGGACCCTCCAGGTGATGGACGTGTTTCGTTGGATGACTCCTGAATATTAGCTTGTGATTTCAAAACAGCAACTCGAAAACGTTATTAGACTACAGAATGGAATTTCTGATTGCACTGACTGTTGTCTACTTGGTGCGTGTTGGAAAGTAGAATGGTTAAGCAAATATGAGGAGACGGATCTGCCATCACTCCATTTACATCCGACAGCAGGCAATGTTCAATGTTTTGTACTTGAAGCGTAGCACATTTACCCGCTCGGAAGAAAAACTGCAAACAATGACCAGTGATAGACTGAATCAAGAAGATAACAAATGATGTTCATTCAAAAAAATCCAAGTAAAAAGCTCTAATACATCTCTCTCTATGAGTCTTGATTTCTGTCGGAAATTTTATGGTCAACATCGACAAACCTTTTTTTTTTTCTTTTTATAAGAATTTTTTTCGTGCGCACTCAATCATCGAACGAACGAACGAACGAACGAACGAAATGGTTTCGCAAGCCGAAGGCGCGCGGGGACGGTATGGGGAGCAAGCCCCTTTCGACCCTCGATGACTGTATATTAGCGTTTTTGATTCTGCACCATGTCTCGACGTGTCAAAGGAGGAAAGGGAAGGGGCAGGTTTAGCGGCGTTTATGTTTCTTGTTTCTTTTCTTGTGAGGCTGTGTTGGTGATGTTGCAGTTGTAGGAGTTGTTGGGGGAGTTGTTGGAAGAGTTGTTTCTGTTTGGATGGATAGTTATTGAGCTGCCGTTGTTATTTTCTTATTCTTTATGAACTCATATACTCTTTTATATCTCTCTTCTATGGATAGTCCTATCAGGTTGGGGAAAGCGTTTTCTGTTGGTGGAGTTGATTTGGTGGTGATCTCAGTCAGACTTTCAGGTGCCGAGGGGAGAGGTGAGTGTGGTTCTGGAAGAGGCGAGAAGACAGCTTCCGGTTCCAACTCAGTCTCCACAGGACCTTCCTCATCTGTAGTCACCAGCTGTGAAGCTGGGGACAAGATGGGTGCCTCTGTGGGAGTGGGAGCGGAACTGGTGGTTGTCTCTGTCTCCTCCTTTACCTCACCCTCTCTCTCTCTCTCTTCTTTACCAGAAAAGCCTCCAAGCGCCGGGAATCCCTGCGCTTGGTGGACGGGCTCTTCTTCCTACTCTTTCTCTTTTCCTTTTCAGGGCCTCCTGACCTTCTTGGGTGAGGACCAGTGTGAGAGGGGATCCTCTCACTAAAGGTGCTACCTCTCCCCGAGGAGGGTGGTGTTTTGGTGTTCTCTGCTGGTTCAACTTTAAATTCCAGGCTCAGATGGACGCTCTCGCCCATTTCCTGGATAGTCCAAGAGATGGGACAAGAGACGCCCAGAGCTCAGATGGCTTTCTTGAGTCGAGCTGGTAATTCCAGGTTTTCCTTAATCCATCAGTTGTTCGCACTCTGAGGTCAGAAGGCCGACACACCTGAAAACTCGACAGTCATTTAATTTAGACTTACCCGGCAGTGGCAGGTGTGAGATCATGAAGAATTATTTTCTATCATCTATTATCTTATAGTCGATTGGTGTTTAATTTTCTTCCAATTATCTGTGCATATTATTATCGCCAATTAAGTTAATCTTCCAGTTGGGAGGTGTGTTTTTCTAACAATTATCTTCCATGACAATCATGAAAACTGAATCATAATTAGCATTTTTGTAAGTTTTGCAATTAGACTATAAAAGTGAATCTCCCTCACTCTCTCTTGTCTCTCTCTCTTTATAGGCACCTGACTCTCGTGCCTCGACCGATCGAAACAAAAATTGGCACAGGTCTATATAGATGTAATTTGTAATTTGCCCAGGAAAGGGACTTCTGATGGGCACCGATCGCGTCCGACATCGCGTTAATCCTTCAACCAATGAAGGGGCGGGGTAGGGTGGGGGAATGATCCCCGATCGCATCTGATTTTGCGTTAATCCCTCAACACGTGAAATGCTGGGTAGGACTACCAGTACAACAAAATATTACGTAGAAAAGCCCTCAGAAGTTTAACGAAGATCCAAAGATTACCTGATTTTTTTTTTTTGGGGGGGGGGGGAGGGGGGTGGAGCTCGTCTCCCGTATCTACACCACTGTATTAATATATAATTTAAATATTTCCTGTTTCCTTCGAATTGCTCTCTTGATGAAATGTTCATACCGGCGAAATTGACTTTCGGCGAAGTCTGTTCAGACTGTTCTGCTGAGATAAATGCTAAAAATGGAAAGTTTTTACCTTTATGCACACCCATTGAAAGCAGACACACATCTTCTCAAGTCCTTCAGCCAGTATTCGCCTTCGCCCATACAATTAAAGACCAGGTACATGTTGACCAACTGTGGGTACGAGTTGTCCAACCTTGGTCGCGAGTTGTCCAACTGTGGGTACGAGCTGTCCAGCCGAAAATGGGTACGAGTCGTCCAATTTTGGGTACGACTTGACTGGTACGAGTTGCCGTGGGTACGAGTTGTCCTGATACCCTTTAAAACACGTAAACAAACAAACGCAAACAAAAGTAAACAAACCGCGATAGCCAATATAGGATATAACCATCAAATCCCAACGACAAAAGTGAGATTTATATCGATTTTTGCATATATATAGCCATGAAATGGGAGACCTATTTTGCTTCTTTATTCGTAATTCAGTTTTAAATTTCAACATCTAGCTACATGGTGTGTGAAAATGTACAACCTTATGCCACGGACAAATGGGCATATAGATCTAACGGTAACAAGATCATCAGATATAGTTTGGCAGCTTTACACGACTATCCCTATGCACAAATGTTACATCGCACTAGACAAGCTGGAGATATGTGTATACATCTTCATTGATGATCATGCTATAGCCAAAACATGTAAATAATAGCTCTATGTTGTTTTAGTTTGTAGTTCAACTAACATACTATGTGTAGACCGATTTGTAAGTATGACTGGGATACCTCATAGATGAGCAATCATTTCTTCAGCAACTTTGAATTTGTGGCTTTAGTTTCACATCAATTTAGAGTTTTTCGTGAAGTTTGTAGTCTGGCTGTACATTTGAAGGCACCTACGCCTAGGTATTCACTCCGTTATTGCCAATTTTACCACCCAGTACGCACAAAAGGCGAATTGATTCGGCTCGATTTGTAGATAAGTGAACTGAAGCCGATGAGTTTTAAAGTGGAGTGAACCCGAACCCTGGAGCTAACACGTGGCGTCACTTTATTGCGTATTATTTGGTTATATTAGCAATTATTTTCTTTCTGTTATTTTCCTTGATATGACACCGAAATATTCGTGAAGCAACTGCCGAAAGTTTACTCAAGTGTTTTCCTCCTTAGACCATAAAATAAAGACATTACAGCAGCAATCGATATGTTTGCAAGGAAAACGGAGTGATCATCGACATTTGACCATGGAATTCGATACGTAAGTAGCCTGAGCAGGAATAGTTTAATATCCGCTAAATATGTACTTACCATCTTCGCTGATTGCTGTCGGAAAAAGCTTTATCCGCGTTAGGTTTTAGCAGCAACAGGCCTGTGACCTCACATTAGAAATAATGATAGGTAGAGCACTGGAGTAATTTTCTGCAAGTGAACTGGAAAAAACGTCCTAACAGAATCGATTCAATGAAACGTAGTTCTTCCCGAGTGGATAAACCCATAATTAATTATTTGTCGATATGTTGCCACTACTCTGAACAAAATGTAGCGCCACAACACAGAACAATATACACATGCTTCTTAACTCCTATGATTTTTCCCAAATGCAGGATGATAATGCGTTACAATTTCGTTATTAAAGACAGAGTTTACAAATGATTCAGCATTACCTTGCACGATGGCACGAATGAGGTTATCTGAGACGCAGAAATAGCAAATGTTTGCCTGTATACGACAATAATGTCCTTCAAGGCAAATGGTCGACAAACGAGCTACCATTTTTCCGTCATTAACTCGTCAGAAAACATGACCAGACTCATGATGTGAAGGACCTTCCACGTTCAGAACTCCCTCCCGCGACGTCACGGCGTGAAGACAGATAACTGACACGGCTGGTAAGACGTTTCTCATTTGCATCAAGCACAGTCCTGAAGCATCAATGGCTACCACATCGCCGATTGAACACCAAAACGCTTACTTTTGTTCTAAATATTTGTATTGTGGCGAAAGATGAACACATAAGCATTATAAGTTATTGTGATGAATTGACGTTAACATGGTCTGAGGTTTTCGGCTCGGGGCTTATGTTCAAACGAGACGCGAAGCGTCTCGTTTGAACATACACTCCGAGCCGCAAACCTCAGATCATGTTACCGTCAATTTATCACAATAACGTATATGTACCAACACGACCCCACCGACAACCCAAAACCTACCTGGTGAAACACGAGAGGATTATTTACTGAACTTGTGATCGTTCATAGTTGCCTTGTTCAAGGCAACTTTTAACGATCACAAGTTTAGTAAATAAACCTCTCGTGTAATCCCTGACAACAGTAAATAAATAATCAATAAATTAGATAAACTCATTCCATCTTTGTTCAAATCGTAAATTTGTTTGTAATTTAAACAACACTTCATTCGGGACACTTTCTGCAACACGTGTGAAACTCCGTTGATGAAACAATTTTACGAAACGGACGACGTCATTTCAAATATTTCGCGTTGTGACGTCAGACGGTAACATTTGCTATTGGAGCCGTAAACACAAAAGAAACTATGCCAGCTCTCATCCAATCAGAGGGCGAGGATTTTACTCTTATTGGAACATATATTAATTTTTTCACAGACATCAAATTCTTTTCTTTAAAAAGTTATCAGCGATTGCGAGATCGGGTAGTTGTAACCTGAGAAAAAAGTTTTGTTGGGCATTGTTTATTTATAGCAACATCCACCATCATAAGATGGCGGCTGCTGAGATACGTTTCTATATGTGACAAATGACAGTATCAGAAATCACTTTGTATAGAGATAAGTGGAAGGTATCAACGTCACGCACATGTAGCATAGGGCTCAGGTCATTCCAGTCATCTTAGAAGTGAGCTGCACGTGTCTAAGGTAGTTTGCATGTTGATAGTGTTATGTCAGACCCGGTAAAAGTGTGATACACGTTCTAGTAACTATCAGCATGCGATTGCTGAAAGTTCTGAGTTCGCAATAATGCTTCCAACACTGAGTGCGCCACACTGAACAAATGAAATCAGTTCATGTGGAATACCTCACAATATACTTACATGCAGATATTATGTCAACATTCAGATCAAAGCCATTATTTATTCAACAATGTTTATGGTGGTTTAAGATATAACAACACTTTCTATAGGCTGTTTCATAACGTGTACAACAGCTTTACTGATGGAGGGCCACGAACAAGCTGCCAAACACTCCACTTTCTTAACTCCCCATAAACCGGGTAGCATCGGCTGAAGGTATGTACACCATCAACGTGCAGTACGACTAAGCACACTGCCACGCCGTGCTACCACTTGGGCATTTGGGATTATAAGTGCCTTCCTCAATAATCGACCTTTCGATCTGGAGTCCAGTGCTTTAACCAATGAGACGCTGTACTCCCATTTATTAAACAATGTGTAAGACGTACACACATCTGTTTGCCTCACAGTCATCTGTAATAAACGAACACTTTTGTAACAGCATTTACCGTCACAACACCGGAGACGTGACAACCGTTACTTATTCCAAGTTCCTTATTCGATATTCGTTATCAACCGATTTTGTTACTCATCCCCAGTTCCTTATTCGGCATTATTTATCAACCGATAAAATCGGTTGATAACGAATGCTGAATAAGAAACTGGGAATAAGTAACGGTTCAACAATGTGTAAGACGCACACACATTTGTTTGCCTCACAGTCATCTGTAATAAACGAACACTTTTGTAACAGCATTTACCGTCACAACACCGGGGATGTGACAACTGTTACTTATTCTCAGTTCCTTATTCGATATTCGTTATCAACCGATTTTTTTACTCATCCCCGGTTCCTTATTCGGCATTATTTATCAACCGATAAAATCGGTTGATAACGAATGCTGAATAAGAAACTGGGAATAAGTAACGGTTCAACAATGTGTAAGACGTGCACACATTTGTTTGCCTCACAGTAATCTGTAATAAACGAACACTTTTGTAACAGCATTTACCGTCACAACACCGGGGACGTCAGCCGTTACTTATTCCTAGTTGGTCCTCGGTTCGAATCCCGGTTGCGGCAACCGCGTTGTGTCCTTGGGCAAGACACTTCATCCCCATTGCCCGCGTGGGGGCACGATGACGCCGTGTACTAAGGCGTACTGCACGTCGATGGTACGCATGTCTTCAACCAATCTAACCCTGCCTGTGCTGCAGTGCGGAGTTACGATGTTGGGGAGCTGGCAGCTGCTCATCGTTGCTCGGTGGTTCTCTCCGGGTACTCCGGCTTCCTCCACCCGTAAAACTGTCACGGTCATGATTAGCCATTGTGCATAAATATATGACCTTAAACATCAATAAATAAATAAATACTATATTCCTAGTTCCTTATTCGATATTCGTTATCAACCGATTTTGTTACTCATCCCCAGTTCCTTATTCGGTATTATTTATCAACCGATAAAATCGGTTGATAACGAATGCTGAATAAGAAACTGAGAATAAGTAACGGTTCAACAATGTGTAAGACGTACACACATTTGTTTGCCTCACAGTAATCTGTAATAAACGAACACTTTTGTAACAGCATTTACCGTCACAACACTAGGGACGTGACAACCGTTACTTATTCCCAGTTCCCTATTCGATATTCGTTATCAACCGATTTTGTTACTCATCCCCAGTTCCTTATTCGGCATTATGTTGATTGATAACGTTCATCGGTTGATAACGAATGCTGAATAGGGAACTGGGAATAAGTAACGATTGTCACGTCCACCACAGCACCTGCAAGTACAACACTCACCAAACAGGGACAAATTCTATAAACCGTTTACAAGTGTATCTTCCAGAATTGTATTTATTTCAAGTAGCAATAAATTGTCGAAATGAACCATTAGCTTTTTAAAAGACTTGACAATTTAGCAGGGCTCAAAATAAGTGGTGTCGCGTCGCTTTTTGCTATGCAAAACTTGCAAAAAGCTACACAATGTTCAATTATGTATAGCATTTTGCGATACAAGATAATCAACTGCAGCCTATTATGAAAATTTGCAAACAAATTTGAAAACTAGTTCACTGATGCTTTACTTCTGATTGGGGAACATTCCAGGCATAACTCAGATTAACTCTCCATCAAACATCATTAGCAACTTCATAGGTAAGATGAATTCTATTGGTTTAAATTCTTCCTCTTTTTACAACATTTTGCATAAAATGTCCATTAAACATAACTTCAAGCCCATAAAATTAAAAATCCCAACTTCCATTTTGAGAACTCTATTAAAGAACCACGATGCCAATTGAAAATATCCAAGACCATGCAACCCTTAAAGGCAGTTCAGTTAAAAAAAAACAGTAAATGTTTCATGTGTTGCAGATCATTTGGAAATGCCCAGAAATGGATGGAAACTATTCTATCTACTTAGAAGAATTCAATTCAAAACAGCATAACATAACTCTGGTATACAAAAATAGCTATGTAAATTTTACAAAATGCTATTCATTTTTTGGAAATGTGTTGCATTTTGCTATGCAAAGAAAAAAAGTTATTTTGAGCACTGCAATTTTGGTAGGTAAATCATGTGTCACGTCTTTTGAATAGATCACTGCAGTCATTTATATTCAACTGCAGTAAATATAATTAAGGACAATTTGAAAAAGGCTTATAGTATTTGCCCCAGGGCTCTCTTCTATTCGCACACATATAGTTGTCTGGTCACATCGCGAAACGATTGAGAAACATGACAGTTTTTCATATCATAACATACAGCACGGCCGCCGTGGACAGCTCACTTCTCACGAGTGGGAAATATTTCTGAGGAAGCAATAATATTAGATTCCCAACACTAATTTGAGGAATAATCATCAAATATTCATTAAATCTTTTGGCGCGAGAGGCGACTAAAGTCAACAGACGGCAGACCGCGGAAAGGTACTGAATAGTCATCTTAGCCAACAGTGTGTGTCCATTTCCAAGTGCTTTTATCCCTTTACCCAACGCAGACGATATCAAAATTTATTATTTTAAATATCATTGATTCAAATTTTTCAAGAAATTTCAACAAAACCATATCATGTGACCCCTCGTTGGAACGATCTCGACGCGCTCGTTCCACCGAGGAGTCACATGATATATGGTTTTGTTCAAATGTTTTGAAACATACTATTTTTTCAACTGCTGAAGTTGCATATTACGGCCATACATACGTATTCCTATGTTTCATGCACCATTTTTGTCCTAGCCATGAATAACGATATCGTCCCTTGAAAGTATAAATGTGCCATTTAAAAATACACAGGCAATCATTTGAAAAACTGTCAATGAGATCATTAGAACATCTTTTAAAATAATAACGCTTTAGTCTAACAACCTATACTTTTCGTAAAATTCCTGATGAAAATAAGGCGCTAAGAATTCTGTTTCTCATATTATTTCGCGCTAAAAGAGTTAATGAAGCACCGGGTACAACCCGGTGTTTCATTAAATAAAATTTTGTTGATGATGAATTTTATTACCTGGTAAACGCATGCATGCACATCTCTGCTCATGCGTGGATTACGACCAGTCCACGGCGCCCGTACTATACACATAACAACGTAGTTGGTAGGGGACATTCGTATATTTGTTCAAAAATTTATATGTGGCGTAAAACGACATAACATTGTCTGCGGTTTCGAAAATAATTTATTCTAATCGGTGAGTCACTTAGGCTCCAGACACACTTGGACTTACGATTGTATAGGATTATCTCCGACCTGGATGGGTTTTGATCAGACACAAGCGTGACGATTGTCTCTGATTTCAGCCCCCAAATTTTGTTGCGGCCATACTATACGACAGGTCTTTAATGATCATAGGACAAGGTAGTGGGAATCGTATGACTGTCGTAAGACTATCGCACGATTATAGTATGACGACCGATTCCTCCGAGGATTGCCTATGACTTGTTGTGCGACTAAGAAAGACTTGTGGCGACTTGTAGTACGACGATCGCACAACGATCGTAAGACCTTCTAAGATTTCTCTTCGATCATCGCCGATGAAGTATATATATACGCTGCTCCGTAAGAGCTTACGATTGTTGAAGATTTTGTAAGGCGGCGGTCATACCATCGCATACGATTTTCTAGTCCGCCTATCGGATGCGCATTTCTCTGCGTTTCGCATCGTTGCATGATCACAGTATAAGCACATTTACATGGCGTTGAAGCTCTCCGCAAGGAGCACGTATAAATTGAAATATCATGCAAAAGAAATGGGGCCAAGTCATGGTTGAACCCCTGTATATTGGGGAGGGGGTATTTTGCTATGATTTTATAAAATTATCTTAATTTTCAATAACAATTGGAATAAAAAAAATCACAATATTGGGGGCGGCAGTGACACAAACGTTAAACCACTTGGAAATTAATCATCTACATAATTTTCATAAGCTCACTACCGTATCAGGGAAAATATAAAACACGAGTAACAAAGATGCACACCTACCTTCTATACAACACTTCCAGAAATCAGAAAAATGACGTAGTACATGCATAATTGTGTAGTTTTGATAGTTTGCTTCAACCTTGACCTTCAAAATACTGAAAAAATCGTATACAATTGGATTCGGTCCGTCAACAAATGGAGCATGTTCCATTTTATTCCAACGAACAGGAGCCACGTAATCGGAAATTTTATCGTATACGAAGGTGTGACCATCCCGACGGAAAGCTGTAGTTTTTATTTTCAATCCGCTGATGTACACGGCTGTCGTATCAAAAATCGGTGGTGACACCGCCGCCTAAGGCTGTTGCACGTGAATCGCGCGACAACCTCAAACCGATTAAAGATCACTTAAGATAAGATACGATTGTTGACGACCAAATCAGTCGTAGCCATGTTTTTGTGCATGCTCAAAATCTGACCACCACTAAAATCACTCGTACAACTGCAAAGGATTCTTCAAGACTTCCAGGGATTACTTAAGATTTTCCATTAAGCGTTGCTATCTCAAAGCTCTGACTGTGCCGGTGTGACAGGAATAATAGTCCGTAGGAACGTTAGTCCCTCTGGACTATTATTCCGCGGAATTATAGTCCTAGGTCTAACACTCCTAGGAATAGTAGTCCGCCGGACTACTATTCCTAGGAATGTTAGACCTAGGACTATAATTCCGCGGAATAATAGTCCAGAGGGACTAACGTTCCTACGGACTATCATTCCTGTCACACCGGGACTATCTACAACCCCTCTGTTATCTACTATGAATGAAATTGCGAATCGACACGGGTAAAAGAACAGTAATCATTTGTGCCTGTGACATTTGACTATTTTATCAACATTATTGACACAACCAGAGACAACTTTTTCTCCATCCGCCAAGGCCGTGTATTAGGAATTAATTTTCGCTTATTTGTTTCTATTTTAAATCACTGTTTTCATTGTGCAATATTGTACTTGAATTCATCAATTAATAATTTATGCGCCACTATACCTTTTGCATCTAATTCCTCATTAAAATTCATCAACAATAAAGTAACAATTGATAAACCATCAAGATCGACAGTTGCTTCCGCACGCATATGCATTGATGCAACTGATGGTCGGACTGTTAGTCATGGCAGGTAGTATAAGACTGGACGAGATCCAGACTAATCCTGAATACGAACTTAATCACATACTAAATGATATAACTGGTACGTTGACTGAAGATAATAACTCTCTACCGGTACACAACACTATAAATAGTATTTTTATATGAGTAAGTATTTTTTCATAGTGAGGTGCGTCAGAGCTGAATGGTACAAGCGGATCATTTTCGGCCTTTCATATCAACTGCCAAAGCTTACACGCCCACTGTGACTCCCTAGATCATCTACTTGCTGAAATGAACAGTGCTCAGAACACATTCGACGTTATCGGCCTAGCAGAGGTATTTCAAATCCCTGACAATATATCTTATTGTCTAGAGGGGTATCACCAGTTACAAACAATACAAGACACAGTGACGACGATGGACGTGGGGGTGTTAGGCTCTTTATTGAAACTGATAATACACATAGTATTCGGCATGACCTTTCCATCTTCATACCTCATGTCTTTAAATCTATGTTTGTCGAATTAAAGTATAGTTGGTGTAATGTATGGACCCAACACGGCCCCTAAAGCAGACACGGACTTATTCATATCAAAAATCAACTACTTACCTGATGCATTTAATAAAGAAAGGAAATTATCATTAATCATGGGCGACATCAATATTGACCTATTAAAATCAACTTCTCATCCCAAAACTGGTTTGTTTATAGAGCAGATATTTATTGAGGGATTTGTGCCTGTTATTCCCAAACCCACCAGCGTTACACACCTCATTCTGCTACACTTATAGATCACATTTTCTCCAACAATATTTCAAATCTCTTTACATGGTGTATAATCCTTACTGATGTATCTGACGACTTTGGAATCTTTTATATTGAACCAACAAACACCAAAACCGACTTTGATCAGGAAAATTAATTCCACAACTATTGAATTTCAAGCTGCTGCTGTCCCAATGTGATTTTTCTCGGGTTATGGAATCAAATTGTCCCGATGAAATCTACGAAATCTTCATCAATGCTTACATGGATGTCTTCGAAACAGCATTCCCTTTGCAAGCACACAAGCCAAACAAAACATTTATTAAGCAGAATCCCTGGATGACAAAAGTACCTCTTATCTCTGCCAATAATAAGAACAAAATTTTCCACAAAAAGCTAAGATCTCTAACAGAATTGAATATTGAGAATTACAAAAATTACAGTGAGCTATTCAATAAGATTAAAAAACAAAGCAAAGCTACGTATTATGAAAACACACTTCCAGAAAATAAGAATAACATGCGGAAAACATGGGAAATCTTAAATAATACATTAAACATAAACAAAAGGAAACGTAACTTACTATCACCCTTCCATCTTGGTGATAAGACAATATATGAACCAAATACGATTGCACACGAGTTTAATACGTTTTTTGCTAATATAGGAAATCATACCTCCAGGCTAATACCCAAACAGCGTAAGTTATTTACTGAGTCCCTG
The DNA here is from genome assembly GCA_031216915.1 of Pictodentalium vernedei. Taxonomy (NCBI): domain Eukaryota; kingdom Metazoa; phylum Mollusca; class Scaphopoda; order Dentaliida; family Dentaliidae; genus Pictodentalium; species Pictodentalium vernedei. The sequence continues at coordinate 169,262,585 of CM062294.1, forward strand.
AATGATCCACACTACGATACCTTATTCATTACACCAACATCGCCTTTTGGAATTACATGGATTGTAAATGCCTAAGTTAAGTCAAGACTGTGAAAATCTCACTTCCACCATCCTTAAACATCCAATTTTTTTATTAGGGTTTAACGACACATCAACAGCCAGGGTCATATCATGTTGGTGACAGTTTTACGGGTGGAGGAAGTCGGAGTACCCGGAGAGAACCATCGAGCAACGACGAGTAGCTGTCAGCTCCCCAACATCGTAACTCTGAACTCTGCACCGCAGCACAGGCAGGGTTAGATTGGTTGAAGACATGCGCACCTTCGACGTGCTGTACGCCTTAGTACACAGCGTCATCGTGCCCCCATGTAGGCAATCGGGGTTAAGTGCCTTGCCCAAGGACACAACGCGGGAGCGCGAATCAGTCGCTGAAATGGTCACCATCCAACTACAAACCGTAAACATTCAATAAATTTGGTTGATGCTCCACTCGCACATATTATGAATACTTCTTTCAGTCCGGGGAAAGTTCCCGATAGGATGAAATTGCCAAAGTAATACCTCTCTTTAAATCGGGAGACGAGAAGGAGTTTACAAACTACAGGCTGATCAGCATTCTTTCCGTATTTACCAAAATTCTAGAAAAATTCATGACTTGTAAAATTCCGAAATCAGTTCGATATTCTTTTCCAACACCAATACGGGTTCAGAAAAGGGCATATTACTTTACATCCGACTACGCACCTCCTAAAATATATGGCTCTCTAGAACAACAGAGACAGTAAAGATAGTACTATAGCCCTATTCCTGGATCTCCCGAAAGCCTTTGACACTATAAGTCATGAAATATTAATTAAAAAACTAGACTATTACGGGATAAGAGGTAATGCAAACAAATGGTTTAAAGGCTATCTCCATAGTGGGACTCAATATGTCTCTCTTGGAGATAGTAAATCCAGTCTAGCTGAACTAATATGTGGAGTTGTTCAAGGTTCCATCGGCGGGCCTATCCTCTTCCTCATGTATATAAACGATACACAAGTCAACAAAACTGAACCTCCAATCATTTGCAGATGGCACCTCGGTATACAAATCTGGTACGGATATAAACATTCTAGTCTTTGATTTTAATGAAGAACTCCGAAAAATATTTGATTGTGCCAAACGCCAAAAAACAAAATACATTATACTTAACCCATGCCACAAAGACAATAATGTCACATCCCAACAACTACTGATAAACAATGACGTTATTACTAAAGTTTGTTTTAGTGAGAATGAAAAATATGTCAAATTCCTTGGTATGAATCTTGATGAAAACCTTTCCTATAAGGCACACATATCGCATATTTGTTCGAAAGTTGCTCTTGCAACTACGCCCTCAACAAAGTGAAGAAAGTTCTCCCACACAAAGTTATGAAAACTCTATTTTTCTCACTTATACCAAGCCACTTGATTTATGGAATTCCATTATGTGTGTGTGTGGGGGAGGGGGGGGGGACTCAAAAGCCTGTAATCGTCTCTGTAAATTACCGAAGCGATCAATAAGAATTATAAACAACCAAACATATAATAATAATAATAATAATAATAATAATAATAATAAATTGTTCTTATATAGCGCCTCATCCAACGAGGCTCGAAGCGCTTAACAACATAAAAATACGCACATGTGCACAAATACACATGTATACATGTGTACTTATACACACATATGTACATACATTAGTTACCATAATACAAGACTCATTTCTGAAAGTCTGCAGTGATGTCTTCAATTTAGTTAAGGTTGTGCGGGAGGAGAAGCCTGAAGAGATGGGATTTCAGTGCACTCTTGAATGTATTAGGAGTAGGCATTTTCCGGAGTTCAGGTGGTAGTGAGTTCCAGACTTTAGGGCCGGCGAAATGAAACGCGCGACGGCCAATGCTTACATAGTTTGTATTCGGTAAACATAACAACTTTTGTGATCCAGATCTAAGTTCACGCCTGGGAGTGTGCTCAGACAGCAGGTCGGAGAGGTACGGTGGCAAGGACTTCTCAAAGTGGCGGTAATAAAGAACAGCTAATTTGTAGTCGATACGGGCGCGAAGTGACAACCAATGTAGTTCGTTAAGGATTGGGGATACATGTGACCTTTTGGGCTTGCGCATGACTATGCGTGCGGCTGAATTCATGATACGTTGAATACGATTAAGCTGGTCGTTCGACAGCCCCACAAGAAGTGAATTGCAATAATCAGTCCTAGAGAGGATTGTCGAAGAAGCTACCTACTTAGCTGCTTCGGATGAAAGATAGGGCCTCAGCTGTCTAAGCCTCCTGAGTTCGAAAGACAGGGAACGGCACATGTTGTTCAAGTGAGCCTCCATGAACAATTCGGTATCCAGGTACACACCAAGATGTCGGGCTTTATCGGTAACCTGAATGCTGCAACCACCGATGTTGATACTCGAGATACTACTACTAGCAGTCCGAGGGTAAGGGGGTAACAGATGATGACTTCGGTCTTATCATCGTTCAGTTTTAGCTTGTTATCAAACATCCATGCTTTAACAGCCATGACACAGGCTTCAGCGTTGGATACAAGAATGTCGATATGATTGATATGAACAGACTTGTATAGCTGCGTGTCATCAGCATACATATGGAATAACATGCAATGTTTCCTGATGATGTCGCCAATTGGCATGGTGTACAAAGTGTACAAAACAGGGCCTCGTACAGAGCCCTGTGGCACCCCATATTCAAGCTGTCGATCGTCGGACAAGATGTCACCGACTACGACGGACTGGGAGCGACCATTCAAGTAAAAGCGAAACCAGGACAAAACTGAATTTGTGATACCAAAGGTAGTGGATAATATTTCCAGCATGATGGAATGGTCAAGGGTATCGAACGCGGCAGAGAGGTCAAGCAGTGTAATGATTGTTGTCAATCTACTGTTTTTTTTGCAGTGAGAAGATCGGAGCAGATTCGCACGAGTGCGGTTTCAGTGCTATGGTCGGGGCGATTTGCGAAGTGAAATTTTTACATGAGGTTGTTTTTGTCGAGATGGTTCTTCAATTGAATCAGAACAAGTTTTTCAAGAATTTTGGATAAAAACGGTAGGCCTGACACAGGAAGATAGTTCTTCAAATCGTTTGGATAAAGACCTTCTTTTTTGAGAAGTGGTGTTACAGCCGCATGTTTAAAACATGTCGGTACATAACCGTGTTCAAGCGAGTGGTTCATGATTAATGTTATAGGTTCTATTAAATCGTCAATGAACTGAACGAGTAGATTCGTTGGTATAGGATCAAGTGAACACGTTTTAGGTGGCGATGAGAGAATTACGTTTTTGACCGTTTCACTGGAGACTGGTTGAAATGCGGCAAATTCGTCGCTCACAAATGGTGAGAACATTGCCTCATTGTGGTCGCAGTTGTCGAGACCCGCACGAATCCGCGCGATCTTGTCACTGAAAAATGTACTAAAAAGGTTAGGAAGGTTATCTACAGGAACTCTTTTGGGGAGGACAGGGGATTTTGACTTTCCGCTAAGTTCATTCACAGTGGCAAATAACACTTTGGATGAACTAGTTGAGTTAATTTTGTCACTGAAGAATCGAGATCGCGCATCTCGAAGTAGCGAACAGACAATCTTGTGTTGTTGTACGTAAAGTTGACGATCACATGGGCGCTTATGTTTACGCCACTTTCTTTCAAGTTTACGGCGATTCTTTCTAGCGTCTTTTATCTCTTTGGTGATCCAGGGTGCGGAGGTAGGGTGATTAACAAGACGAGTCGCGAATGGGGCATGTTCGTCCAGTATCGTGCGTAAAACAGTAAACAACTGCCCAGCTGTATCCCCTGTAAGGTCCGCAGTGGGATCAATGGGAACACGGTCTATAATGTCTTTCTTGAAGCAGTCAATGTTTATGGTTTTAAGGTTCCTAGACTTCACACTTCGTTGTTTTATAATGGGTTTTGCCCATACTGACCCCTCAATTATCAAAGATAATATCCCGAAGATTAAAGATTTATATAAATTACATGCTTCCCTGTTCGTGTTTGATTGGCACAAAGGGAATCTGCCAGCATCGTTTGATAACTTTGTCAACAGTGAAGAGCGAAACTTTTAGGAATACTCGACAAACAGGTCACATTGGTAACCATAGAATGAGAACTGAAACGCTCGATACCTTCCCAGTCTTTGCATTCCCTAAATAATGGAATGACTTAGACATTGACCTTCGGAAAACTAACCAACAGGGCAGAATTTAAAAAGAAGTTAACAGCTAAATTTATTTCCTCCTACGAGAATAACATATCTTGCTCAAATTCTTATTGTCCCGGCTGTGCTGTCTCACCCTACCTCCATTTATACGTGTAGCCTCGGCGATCCAGTCCAGTGTCTGTTATTCCTTAATGGTCAACAAGGATATAATATACAACGGTCGTTTTTTGTTAGACTGTCCTTTGTGCATTAATGTTCTCGACCTAAATCAGCATTGAGTTCGTTCAAGGCAGCCTTTTGACTTGGTTCCCGTCAAACATATACACAATTATGTTGATCTGTTGAAAGTAATTTAGTGTTTGATTGGGGCCATTCCAGCGGTGTGTCCGGTTGCCTTTGAAGTCCGGTCATCATGTGTTCCACACACAGAGGTTAAAATGTACGTTAGCGCCTTGGATACGGTGAAAGTTTAATATAAACAGTACTGGGAAAGAACATGCCTTGTTTCTCCTCGCCTTTATCTTTCTTATTCTGTTTCACTTTTCTTTTCTCTCCTTCCTCAGGGAAAGGCAGGAAGACAGCCAAGCTGGCCATGCCTTCCCCTGCCAGTATACATGTACATTTATAGATTTATATTTTTCTGGTTGTGTATGTGTTTTATTATTAGAAACTTGGATATTGCAGATTTACACACATTTGTCAATTTTGTATTTGTTTAGAATACTGGTGAATATCAATATCAATAAGAGGAAATGGCCAGGACAATCCCTTGCTGCTGATTCCAATACGATTGCATAGACGGGAACCCACAAGAGAAATACAGGTTTCGTGTGATTGCGTTTGAGTCGTCAAGGACCCCATGATTTTTTCTCGTGGTGGGGTTATGGTGTAAAAGTACATTGGTACAGATAGTGTTGGCACAATCTCTCTCTTGTGCTATTCTGGAATTTGTCGATCCTATATAGGTTACTTGTTCTATTGTTTATGAATGATTGGTATAAAAATAAACTGCCAATGTCTTTTGACTGTACCTTTGAAATCTCCGCAAATCACTCTGGATTGGAAACGAGATAATATGGCGAGGCTGATATAAGAAATGCCTCTGTCCATGCATAAGAAATGTTTTATACAGAAGAAAAAGCCCAGGATTAGAATGAATAGGTATTGTTGTGAAGTAAAGAAAACTGAAGTGTGGGAATGACAAGAAGCCAACATTTCCGGCCACGCCATTTCAATGTAGTGTGCACTTACCTTTTTATTTGTTTTGTGAAATTGATATCACATATGCATGTGCTGCAAAATAAAATTCCATTCATCCACTGTCTGTCTGTCCGTCTTTTTGTCTGTCCGTTTGTCTGTCGCCCCTCCATCCTTACCCCGTTGTTCCCCCGCCCCTCTCCCCCATCTCTCTCTCTCTCTCTCCACTTCTTCCAACAGTTTGGAGCAAGAGCTTTTGAGAGTATGCACAACCAATGCACCCGCCCGGTTGCGAACCAAGTGTCGGCTGACAAGCGGTAACTGCGTTGTGCCCTTACATAAGACATTTAATCACGATTGCATACAAGGGGCACGGCGTCGTGTGCTAAGGTGTACTGAACGTTTGCCTGAACCCACTGCTAGCACCACTAGTGTAATATACATCTGAACAAGCTACCTCTACTTTTTTGCTGACTGCAGCTGCGACCAAGTAGAATTGACCAACTGGAAACAAATGAACACCGTTCGTTCATGTGTATAATTTCTTAACTATTTGAACACTGAGTTCTCGAAAGGTAGAGGTAGTGGAGTATTATTTACAACAAAATCGGTTTCGTATTTATATGGAGATTCACTAATAATTTAATTGAATATACTGATTATTTTCACCATTTCTTTTTGTTTCTCTTGTCGTCTTATCATTGAATGATACGTGTCCTTTGATGCACAAATTTATCTACACTTAAAAAACCCAAAGACCCTGAAAGGTATGATGTGGCGCATAAATCCACGTGCAAATGCGTAGTCCAAGCGCGAGCCTCAAAATGATGTCTGAGAATGACTAGAAGCCAATCTTTCCGGCTACGGCTTTTCAATGTAGTGTGTACTTACCTTGTTATTTGTTTTGTGACATATGCGCGTGCTGCAAAAGAAAATTCCATTCATGCACTGTCTGTCTGTCTGTTTGTGTAGTTTGTCTGTCTGTCGATCCGTCCGTCCGTCCGTCCGTCCGTCCGTCCGTCCGTCCGTCCGTCCGTCCGTCCGTCCGTCCGTCCGTCCGTCCTCCTCTTCACCCATCCCCACCCCCCTTCCTCGCTCCGTCCCCTCATCCTTCTCTCTCTTTCTCTCCCCTTCTTCCAACAATTTGGAGGAAGAGCGTTTGAGCGTATGTGCAGCCAATGCACTCGACCGACAGCGATTAAATGGTCGACTGACCAGTGGTAACTGCGTTGTGTCCTTTCGTAAGACACTTAATCCCGATTGCACACCAGGGACAGGTGTACTGCACGTCGATGGCGCACATGTCGGAAACCGCCGCTGGCACCACTAGTGCAATATATATGTGCACAAGCTACCTCTACTCTTTTAGCTGACTCCAGCTGCGACCATGTAGAATTGGCCAACTGAAAACAAATAAACAATAAATAACATGGTATCTCATTTTGTGCTCAATCGTTCTATATGAATTAATGTATTGCTTTCATTTCACTGTTCGTTCATATGTATAATTTCTTAACCGTTTGAATACTGAGTTCGTTCGTTCCGTCTCCGACACACTTTCGCAGTGGAAGTCGAGAGTGAACCTCGATTCATCAGAAAACATGATGTTGCTCCACAGACGATTGTCTCAGTGCTGTCGTGTTCAACACCAATTACGCCTTGCTGCGACGTGACAATCAGTCAAACGTGGAATTATTCGAGGTCGTCGAACGTACAGATTCCAGCTGTGTTGGCGATTTCGGATAGTCTGACCACTGACTCGTACAACTGTCGCTCGGTGTAGCTGCTGTCCAATTTCTGAGGCACTTTGATGGCGGTTATGTAATGCTGTGGTTCGGTTGAAACGATCATGTTTAGCAGTTGTCGCCCGTGGACAACCTGACCGACGTCTGTCATCAACATTGCCTGTCTGACGGTAGCATGACCACAATCTGCTAATCACCGATTGAGACAAGTTGCGAATTTGAACCACTGCAGTCTGTCTGTTGCCAGCTTCCAACATGCCAACGGCACGTAAACGTTCGTCACGTGTCAGTCTTCGCGTACCTCAAAAGTTACGTTTCGACCAGAAGCTATTAATGAACGAGTTTTACCAAGAAAAGAACGATGAGACCTCCGAAAAAGCCCGTCCAGTACAAATGAAAATTTCAAAACGTACCCCACAGATATTAACGCGACGCTCGTGCGAAAAACTTGAACGAAGTTTTCATGGGCCGGTGACATTCATGATCCACACTAAATTTGGTAACATTTTGATGTGTCCAATCAGCGTATCCAATACCATTTTCCGAAAATATCAACATCAGTTTGGATATCACCTACTTTTTGTGAATAGTATATATTGTCAGGACACGGCGCGGCTGAAATCGAATCGAATTGATTCATCGAAGCTTCACGGGGTCCTAGCGTTTGTACTTACCTTCAGAAAGCACCTCAAACATCCAATCTGATAAAAATGAATTAACCTCCTTTTGATATGCCTTAGTTGCTTTTCTCCCAATGTAAAATTGAGCATCAAACTTGTCGTATAAATCTTGTCCTGACAATGTATCCATTTCTTCCCCCACAATGACACCTTCGTTCGAGCTGGCGAATTAGAATTTTAACTGTGTCCTATTCTGCACATGTTCGCGTGCTTGTGGTATTGGAATGAAAAGTACGTCCACACGAGGTATTTATTCCATTCTTGGATCAGCTACCACAGCAATTACTTCATTATCCAGATTGTCACCCACCTACCCACTCCTACGTACACGAATTTTATACTCATCGTTGAATTCAACTTCGTTTTTCCTTTCTTACGTTTATGGCTCTGTTATTAGTCTTTTTCTTTGTTTTCTTCTTATTTCCCTGGTCTTCTATGATAGTTCTATCTTCTATCTGCTCCCTTGTCCGCTCGATAGCTCGAATACAAAGTCTTCCCATATCGCCTTTTTAGCATGCTGACAGATAATCACTAGTATTCGGCCACCTATGTTTTTCAGGATCACGGGACATTGGGGTGTCCCGAGGGGTATTTTGAAAGTGAGTTACACTCATATCTGAGGAATGGTAAGACCTATGGATCTTGGAACAACACCAAAATGAGTCAAAACTCAATGGAGGTCCCAAATATGAGGCTAGGTTACAGAGGTAACCCAGGGGTCATTGAGTGTTTTTTGTAGAATTGCTGAGAATCGCATTTTTGACCCCCTTCCCTAATGCATTCCCGTAGGTCATACGTGTATTTTCACACTCAAAAAAGTGGGCGAGAACACAATTAATGAAAGTCGGAAACCGCCGCTGGCACCACTAGTGCAATATATATGTGCACAAGCTACCTCTACTCTTTTAGCTGACTCCAGCTGCGACCATGTAGAATTGGCCAACTGAAAACAAATAAACAATAAATAACATGGTATCTCATTTTGTGCTCAATCGTTCTATATGAATTAATGTATTGCTTTCATTTCACTGTTCGTTCATATGTATAATTTCTTAACCGTTTGAATACTGAGTTCGTTCGTTCCGTCTCCGACACACTTTCGCAGTGGAAGTCGAGAGTGAACCTCGATTCATCAGAAAACATGATGTTGCTCCACAGACGATTGTCTCAGTGCTGTCGTGCTCAACACCAATTACGCCTTGCTGCGACGTGACAATCAGTCAAACGTGGAATTATTCGAGGTCGTCGAACGTACAGATTCCAGCTGTGTTGGCGATTTCGGATAGTCTGACCACTGACTCGTACAACTGTCGCTCGGTGTAGCTGCTGTCCAATTTCTGAGGCACTTTGATGGCGGTTATGTAATGCTGTGGTTCGGTTGAAACGATCATGTTTAGCAGTTGTCGCCCGTGGACAACCTGACCGACGTCTGTCATCAACATTGCCTGTCTGACGGTAGCATGACCACAATCTGCTAATCACCGATTGAGACAAGTTGCGAATTTGAACCACTGCAGTCTGTCTGTTGCCAGCTTCCAACATGCCAACGGCACGTAAACGTTCGTCACGTGTCAGTCTTCGCGTACCTCAAAAGTTACGTTTCGACCAGAAGCTATTAATGAACGAGTTTTACCAAGAAAAGAACGATGAGACCTCCGAAAAAGCCCGTCCAGTACAAATGAAAATTTCAAAACGTACCCCACAAATATTAACGCGGCGCTCGTGCGAAAAACTTGAACGAAGTTTTCATGGGCCGGTGACATTCATGATCCACACTAAATTTGATAACATTTTGATGTGTCCAATCAGCGTATCCAATACCATTTTCCGAAAATATCAACATCAGTTTGGATATCACCTACTTTTTGTGAATAGTATATATTGTCATGACACGGCGCGGCTGAAATCGAATCGAATTGATTCATCGAAGCTTCACGGGGTCCTAGCGTTTGTACTTACCTTCAGAAAGCACCTCAAACATCCAATCTGATAAAAATGAATTAACCTCCTTTTGATATGCCTTAGTTGCTTTTCTCCCAATGTAAAATTGAGCATCAAACTTGTCGTATAAATCTTGTCCTGACAATGTATCCATTTCTTCCCCCACAATGACACCTTCGTTCGAGCTGGCGAATTAGAATTTTAACTGTGTCCTATTCTGCACATGTTCGCGTGCTTGTGGTATTGGAATGAAAAGTACGTCCACACGAGGTATTTATTCCATTCTTGGATCAGCTACCACAGCAATTACTTCATTATCCAGATTGTCACCCACCTACCCACTCCTACGTACACGAATTTTATACTCATCGTTGAATTCAACTTCGTTTTTCCTTTCTTACGTTTATGGCTCTGTTATTAGTCTTTTTCTTTGTTTTCTTCTTATTTCCCTGGTCTTCTATGATAGTTCTATCTTCTATCTGCTCCCTTGTCCGCTCGATAGCTCGAATACAAAGTCTTCCCATATCGCCTTTTTAGCATGCTGACAGATAATCACTAGTATTCGGCCACCTATGTTTTTCAGGATCACGGGACATTGGGGTGTCCCGAGGGGTATTTTGAAAGTGAGTTACACTCATATCTGAGGAATGGTAAGACCTATGGATCTTGGAACAACACCAAAATGAGTCAAAACTCAATGGAGGTCCCAAATATGAGGCTAGGTTACAGAGGTAACCCAGGGGTCATTGAGTGTTTTTTGTAGAATTGCTGGGAATCGCATTTTTGACCCCCTTCCCTAATGCATTCCCGTAGGTCATACGTGTATTTTCACACTCAAAAAAGTGGGCGAGAACACAATTAATGAAAGTAGGTCACGCTCTTATCTCAAGCATAGCATGGTCTATGGACCTGGAACCAACAGCAAATGAGTCGAAACTCAGTGGAGGTTAAACGCTGGACATTGCATTTTATGACACCCCAGTGCGTTGCTGAAGTTCATACATGTATTTTTATACTCAAAAGGTAGATGGGGACAAAGATTTGGAAAGTGGGTAACGCTCATATCTCAAGCATGGTATGACCTTTGAACCTAAAACCCAACATCAAATGATTCGAAACTCAATGGAGGTTCAAGATGTGGGCCAACGTATTTGAGAACATCGAGGGGCATTGAGTACGTTTTTTTCGGAATTGCTGAAATCGAATATTTATGTACTCAAAATAGTTGGCGGCGGGCAAAACGTTTGTTGAAAGTGGGTCACGCTCATATCTGAAGCATGGTATGACCTATGGAACCTGGGGCCAACACCAAATGAGTCGAAACTCAATGGAGATTCAAAATATTGGTCAAGGTCACTGAGGTCAGACATTGAGTGTATTTTTCAGAACTGGTGGAAATCACATGTTATGTCCCCTAATGCTTTGCCGGAATTCATACATGCATTCTATATTCAAAACGTGGGCGGGGGCTGAAATGTTGAAAGTAGGTCATGCTCCTATCTCAAGCACGGTATGACATATGGACCTGGTACCAACACCAAATGAGTAGAAACTCAATGGATGTTCAAAATGACTCAAGGTCACCAAAGGTCAATGAGGGCATTTTTTCAGAATTGCTGGAAATCGCAATTTATGACCCCATAATTGAAGTTCATACATGTATTTTGACAATCAAAACGTGGCCAGGGCCAAATTTTAAAAGCTGGCCAAGCTCATATCTCAAGCATGGTATGATCTATGAACCTGGGACCAACATCAAATGAGTCTAAACTCAGTGGAGGTTCAAAACATGGTCAGGGTCATTGAGATCGCCCACTTCATTTTGAAAGTTGGTCACCCTCATACCCCAAGCATGATATGACCTATGAACCTGGGACCAATGCCAAATGAGTGTAAACAACCTGAAAGTTAAAAATTTGGGACCAGGTCACTAGGGTCAGCCAGGTCTAATTAAGTTCAGTTTTCAAAGTTGCTGGACATTGCATTTTATAACCCCTAATGCATTTCTGAAATTTATACATGTATTTCTTCTTTCAAAAAAGTGGGGAGAGTCAAATTTATTACACATCCATTAAACTTTAAACCCTTGTATTCAACGGAATCGCCGCTATGATATAAATGATTCTGTATTCAACGGGTGATATACAAGCCGGAACTTTTTTACCGCACCGTTTAGTTACGCTTCGAAAAGTTTCCAAATTTCGTTATACAATCATTGACCGTCTGTCCCATAGCCTGAAAATGAAAACTTCCAAAGCAAAATAAAGTCGGTTCACAAAAAATTAGCCAAAAAATGAGATAATATTTTAAAGAAACCCAATCATTTCCAACCAGAACATTAACCCAGTCCCGTTGCCGTCTCGTTTTTTGAATCCCACTATATCTAAATTGGTCAACTTTATTTCGGTAAATCATCGTACACCTTGACATGCTTCGAACTTCTTTTGAAAACGTTTCTCCCAGCTGTTTTGCAAATCTGCACATATTTGTACTTATATTTTTTACTTATATTTTTATGGTTACGCCTAACCATTTGGTGGCTATTACTGTTAGTAAACAGCGATAGGAATTTCAACAAACACTGGTTCCGATATGATCACGCCACTCGTTGGAATGGCGTGATCATATTTCACTCGAGCCTTCGACTCTCGCGAAATATGACTACGCCATTCCAACTCATTGTGTAAAACACCCAACAGATTCAAACACACATCGCGTTCTGTCTATATATCCTTTTCTGATTCTTTTATAAAACACGTTGAATGCTGTGCACGGAAGTTATTTCCGATTTCTTGAAAAGTTTTATCTGAATCTTGTACGAAAATCTTTAAACGCTGTTTACGAAGGCATATTTCCGATTGTTTTCAAAATATTTTACTCCTGAAAATAAGTCTCCCTAAATTTTCTTATATCACATGAAACGTCGTTAATTTCGACGTAACAACCCATGTCTTATTTCTCGATTATCAACTAGTGTCTAATCGGCGCGTGGTCCCATAGCAGCAGCAGCATTGTATTCTTGTGCGTAGTTCACATAACGTCAATTACGACAACAGGTGCAAGTAAAGCGCATTCATGACGTCATGGTGTGAAACGTCTGAGCCAACGAACTGATTGTCGGTTGTTTGGGAGAATTTAGCGACAATGAATTAAATAAAAAGTGTAAAAAAACATTCGAAAATTATGTGATATACAGAATCTTTAACTCGTGATGCTTGGATATAAGATTTTTTGAAACTCTTTTGATGAATTCGATTCACAACTCGCCTAAAGGCTCGTTGCGAATCAAATTCATCAAACTCGTTTCGAAAAATCTTATATCCAAACATCACTCGTTTCAGATCCTCTATTTTATATAGTTTAATTCTAATACTTTCACCGTTTTTCATAAGGCTAGAATTTACTGGTCACAGTAAATTCTTTTACTCCAGTTTTACAGTTATTTTTAAAACCAGCAGACCAGATTTTAAAAGTACTTGCCGATTGTCTGCCTTGAGTAATGTTAGATTATAAACACGATTGCTATTAGAACTTATAGTACTGTGATCGTAAAAGAGGACAGAGGACCGGATCTCGAGGAAGTAGTGATCCGGATGAAATTCTCTTTCCGCTTTCTCCCCACAGCATTATGGAATCACACCAGTCGGAAAAAGACGAGAACATTCATTTAATGGTGCTATTTTCGTTGATTTTTCCTTGATTCCGCAATATTTTAGCTATGAAATCTCGGCCACTGGCGTGTGTTGCGCAATCCGATCGTGATCGAATCGGAAAATTATCACATGTTTTCATAGCACTGTTATTGTATGTTTTTTGAAATGACATAAACCGTTTTCTCGGTTTGAAGAATTAGAAGTATCCCCTCTTCACTCATTCACGTGAACTGTCTTTCAAAATACGAACCCATTGTCATCATTTCAAGCTGTTAGAACTTATAGTACTTCCGTGCTGCTGGAGCCGACAAGCTTTCCTTATCTCATGACTACATGCTATACCCTTTACCTCGATTAGTTACATAATCGGCGGCACACATTTTGAATCGCTACTGCACTTGCAGTGACCCACAATTCCCTAAATGCTGCATTATAGTGGAGACTTTTATCACAGAAACTGGTTATTCCAGTTACTTATTGGACTTTTGTCTGAAGTACATGTACTCAAAACTCAAAGGGTCCATATTCATATATCTTGGATATGACATCATTTACTCTGTATGTATTTGCCTTGTTACAATTTATGGGAGAGTGCCTGAAAGCACTCTCCCATAAATTAGAACAAAACCACGATATGTGAACAAATTGTGACTACTAAACATAATCTAGCATTCTACCAGTTGATAGTCGCGTCAGATAATTCCAAATAATGATTATATTAACTCCTATCGACAGGCACCTTCCAAAAGATTTCGCACAAATTACAACTTTTCAGCTGAACTTCTAAACAAGTCCACCAAGGTCCCTCTATGGTTTTGAAATGGATTCCTGCCTACAATACGACATGTTATAGTACTAAAACCATAGAGGGACCTCTATAGAGGTCCCTCTATGGTTTTAGTACTATAACATGTCGTATTTTAGGCAGGAATCCATTTCAAATTGTTTCAGGTGTGATATTTGCTGTACATGGATTTTAATTTCTTCATTAAAACATTACACGGCCGTGAAAAAAAATATTGTTTCGTCTTCGTGGACAACACTCCCGCCCCGCAATACCTCCCCGAAAATTGTTACGCCCCCGCCTGTTGTTCAAGCATATTCGTGCAAGTGTCGTCCTCTATAAGTCCTAGATAAAGGGTTAAAAGTAAGCCGGACCATTAATACTATTCTGTGGAGGGCCCAGCCATTTAGGATTCGTTGCTTGGTACTCGGAATTTGCAGACGAAGTGTTCACGGAAAGAAAGGTGACATTATTATTTCGTGCAGCAAGGACGACTTTGTTTTTGCTTTAACAGAGATAGAGCTGTTGAAGTACGATCAGACATATATTTAGTATCATACATCAGAATCTCCATTTATAACATGGCGGAAGATCAAGCTTTTGTCACAATGGATGGGTTTCGATATGCCAAAGCCTAAATTCGTCAAGTCTTTTGTTTACACTTACAGAAAACAAATCGGGGAGTGCTGATGTTGTTTTCTCCTAAACTATATTGTTTCTCTTCTGAAGCTAGCATGTGGTTTCCACAGGAACGAACTTGGTAAAAATAGAAACCAGCCAAGAACTCAAAATAGGTATTTTAAAACAACGAGATATACACGCCAGAGGTTTTCTTATGTCCTCTCGAATTAACTTAGGGGTGCCCAAGTCGAAACACCACTTGTGTTTTTTTTATGACAAGTCGAAGAAGTTCGGAATGCTATGTACATGTATGTGAGCGTGTGTTGATTTAATGTGCACTCATTGTAAAGTATTGTGCAACAATATATCGTAAGGTCTAGTCTAAAAAGAGTCTTGCCTACGTAAGTGCAGATAATAACTTGGTCTAGCGAAATGCATGTAGCTATGGATAGACAGCAATGTGTTGGCAGTTTACTGACAATAGTACTATAAGCACTCAGTCGTCGCAGTGTAAGTACTTTTAACAACATGAAGATGAAAATAGTAATGGCTTATTCGTATAAACTCTTACTGGTAGTAGATAACAGTCCTCGGTGAACGATAGTAGAAGTGGAAGCTAATTGAAGAAGCTGTGTTGGCCATGCACAGACATAGGAACGAATGATGTTGGTGGCAGGAATCATCGTGTTTGAATTATCCTGCTTGTGGTGTGTGGACGCAGGCGCTCAGTCCCCAAGTCCCCTGTTATGGGTTTTTTTCTTTACCCATGTTTTGTGAAGTTTGTTGGCGGACTACCGTTCATGTTATGTGATGCCCCTTTACACGAAATGATATCAAAATATTTTTTGTGTTCAAGTTATGGATATTCCAAACAAAAAGTATTTAATACGCCTTGAAAACATCAAAACATTAACACAGGTAGTTGAGGTACATGACGTGATCCTAATACTGCCGCTGTGACGAGTCTTTATTTATAATATTTAGTAAACAAATAGGTCTTATAGTAATGTCATCACACGTTAGGTCAAATCAAGTCTCGATTGAGAAACATTTCTTGTTCTGAATCAAAGAAAGATAATCTGTATTTTTAGATTTAATCGGATGGAATATTTCAGTTGGTCGGAAAAGTGAACATTTCAGGTTCATTTTCCGACTAACTGATATATTCCATTCGAATCTGAATATTGGCGAGGAACTACTTATTGGCGGGACTGGTTCAGGGCTATAACACCTTCATATTCGTTTACGAATTTGACTGGTGACTTAAGAGATTGCGTGGTGTGTTTATTATAACCTTGTATACAAGCATAAAACATCGAGGTAAAGTGTGTCAGTCATAGGTATATGAACGAAGAATATGGGGGTGCAAAACAAAAGGCCGAATGAGTGCATATGCTGTGGGCACATTGTGTAGTCAGACACAAACAAATTTTTATACATCTGTCGTGTGATGATATGCTGCAAGTGGTGAACGTACATTGTGCTTCAGCATACAGGCACATTTCCGCACTTCTGGTGAACGGATAGCCTCCAGTACCAAGGCGGAAATCACACTCGTGCCAGCTTGGACGTGTGGTTGACTTTACATGAACTGCCAATGGTAGCAGCTAGAGTTCTAGTGGCCGAGGTAGCAGCAGTTGTGAATAGCCGTCCATGTCTAGTAGAATGCTAAGCAATAGGTTACGAACTGTGAGTGTGAATTGTGTAGAAAACCCTAGTTGTAATGGAAGTAGCTTAAAGCCAATGGGAGTGGGAAGGGCTGGTGAATGTATTTGTTGCAGCCAGAAGCGCAGGTATAGGAGGCAATGATAGAAGAACAAATCAAGAGCTGTGGCAGGAGTGAGTGATGGTGGCTAGAGCATGTGTGGCAGTAACCGGTAGGAGTTATATATGTTGTGCCGGTGGTGGTAGTGGGGCAGTCTGATTAGCGACTGATAGCGCAGTAACATCAGTATGTTTCACAGAATAGGGTACCGGTCGTGCCGAATGTGTCGTTAAAACCCAATAAATAAATAAATAAATAAATAAATAAATAAATAAATAAATAAATAAATAAAATAAATAAATAAATAAATAAATAGCTGTGTCAGAAATCCGTACCAGTAGCATCAATCTTGATGATGATGATCACGATGGGGCGGGGGTAGGGGAAGTATCAACAGCAACTAGTAGGCCCATGTCATGGCTAAGAACTTATTACAATTTATTAGCAGAACCTAGTATTTATATTGGCAGAAACAGCAGTGTCACAGAAGCCAGTCGCAGTAGTGTTAATTGAAATGGAATCACGAATGGCTTCAAGGTGGAAAAGGCTAATGACGAGATGAGATAATGAAATGAACTTAGGAATGTTGTAGGAGTGAAGGAAACTGTGGCTATACCGTTTTGGTGTAAGTAGACCAACAGCACACCCTATTAAAGACATGACCCAAAGTACGCAAGGTAGGGCTGAGCCACCGATCTCCATATTATTGGATTGTCAGCATACACACTGTTTAATTATAGAAAAGTGCCTCACCCGACGCCATCTTATGGGAACAATTATTGCTTTAACCCTTTACCTAACGTAACGGCCAAAACCGGCCAGCGCTATTCTCAAAAATCGCCAATTAATTTTCACTATTGTTTTCATTTTTTGTCTCAAAAACATAGGTTATGACCCCTCGTTGGAACGAGCTCGTCGAGCTCGTTCCAACGAGGGGTCATAACCTATATTTTTGAGACAAAAAATGAAAAAAATTAGTTATTCAAGAATTATTTTTGCAAGTGTCGTCTGCTTTTCATGTTAGGTAAAGGGTTAACCCTTTACGTAAAGTAACTGCCAAAACTGGTCGATGCTATTCACAAAACTCGCCAATTAATTTTCATCATTTTTTTCTGGTTTTGTCTCCAAAAAAAGGTTATGACCCCTTTTTGGAACGAGCTCATCGAGCTCGTTCCAATGAGGGGTCATAACCTATGTTTTGAGACAAAAAATTAAAAAAATTAATTTTTCAAGAATTTTGTTTGCAAGTGTCGTCTGCATTTCATGTTAGGTAAAGGGTTAAATTGGTCATGATCAACAACAACAAATCTTAAAAGTGTTGAATGTTCCGACGTCTCGCAAACGCAGTTTGCTTTTTGTAGAAAAATAAATATGTTGCCGCTGGACATACTTATGGCCGCAATGCGGTATTCGATGTACTATGTTTCCCTGGTGGCCTACTGTTACTCCTTAGTACACCAAACAACTTAATGGTTTGTACTATCCCATGGGTGAAAGGGAATGCTTGGTCATGTGGATGTGTTGTGTATGCTTTGATTATAGTATCGTAGTTGTGTAGATTGCCTTATGGGCATTCTAAGGTTTAACCGAGGGTAGAGGTAGTGATCTGACATAACTAGCAAACCTGGAGAAGTGCTACAAGTCAGTATAAATCGTACAAAACCATTGGGGTCGTAGAAGACTACAGTATTGGATGACTACAGTAGAAGGTGACCATAAGACAGATGATGGTGACTATGGGTAAGTCGTCAGTAGTCGTCATAGATACACGAAAGCAGCGGGACTGTCTAGAAACCACAAGCTGATCAGGTATTAGGAGCGATAACTATCCCTTAAAAGGTATTCTCCGAAAGGTATCCTCTTAAATGTATCTATCAATTGGTCTCCTCCAAAAGTGTATCTCTATAGGCACCCATGAATACCCTGATGTGTCGTATAGTCGTATGTGAAGTCGATCGTTCTAGTAGTAGCCCATTTGCTCGATAAGATTCGATACGTTCGAGCAGGCAGACTGTATTCGACTGAAAATAGTAGTGTAAGAGAAATATGAGAGTGATATGAACTGGGACCCGTAGTGGCAGTGGTCACTAAGAGCTAGAGTTGTGCCACAAAATAGTGTTAGCAATGGTGGGCCACTATAGCATAGGAGAAAATGGTGGGGTCCAATAGAAATGGTACAAGCTGCAAGGCTAGTAGAACAATGTTATACACTATGGTAAATGTGAACACAATAGAGGCTGATTATAGGATGTATGGTTGAAGTCGTGGTAGAGCCAATGGTAAGACTACTGAGGGATCTATAGGAGTTGGAGTCCCATTTATGGAATCGCACTTATGGAATCCCTTTTGTGGAATGATGTGACAGTGGGGGGGGGGGGGGGGGGGGGGGGTGGAGTGATCTGATTGGTTAGTTAGTTGCAGTAAAGTGATCTGTTTGGATGATCCGGATAAACGAGACATGACTCATGATGTTAGGAACAACTGCCTGAGTACCTGCAATGGGGTTAGAACTAGGCCACTGGAACAGATTTAGCTTATTGTTACTATTTTAGCTTTCCCAGTCAGAATAGACCACTTTACTGCAACTAACTAACCAATCACGTGGGATTCCATAAGTGGTACTCAAAGCTCCAAAACAGCACTTAGTAGTCTTACCACTGGCTCCTGCCACGACTTCAGCTATATATCCTACGACCAGCCTCTGTTGTATTGCCATGTGCTAGAGTGTCCTAGAGGACCGCGTTTTACCCCCAACTACCAGAAAATAGCGCCTGGCATAGCACTGCGCACTACCTATGCCAGCCATACTATACTATAATACAAAGCATTCGGCGGATTAAAAGTAACGAGGGTAGACCAATAGGGGTATATATCACCCCTACTACACTACCTATCAGTGTAGTAAAATGAGGCCGTCACATCCTGATCCGAAGAACGTAATGTCGGATTGTACTACTGTAGACAATAACAACTGTCAACGTCTCTGTTACGTTGCGTGTGCACAATGACGTCCCAACGCTATTAGCAACGTTACTGGTTTCGCGGGGAAAGTTTCGATAAAACTCTTATTGCTCTATAAATCCCCCATCACATACTCATACTATATACCCAAAACCATGTTCATACATAAAAATACATAATATACTTTATGCATGCAGTACGTATACAACTTGCCGGATCTAACTTGTTGCATTTCGGCTCCTGGAAATGCTCGGGTTTTGATGGGAATTTAACACTATCGGCTCCAGTAAAACTGTGGGTAATAAAAGTCGAGTCATACGTGCTACGCTACTCCAATCCTACGTATTCTGCCAATGTTGTGGATACGATTTTTTAGAACCTCGAGAGGTAAAACCATCGGAAATAGTGTGGCATCTGTCAGACAATCCGAGGAAGGGAAAGCGGAAGGCAATATAAGTCCAGAGGCGGACTGGCCGTATGGTCCACCGGAAAATTTCCAGGTGGGCCCCTTTATTACGTGTACCCCAGGGCACCCAAAATTGATGCAGCCCAACATATGTTGGTACTTGAAATTCGTGAAAATGACCAAAAGCCGAAATAGACTGTCGGCTTATCGAAATGCGCACCATTAGCAATCCACATAGAGAGCATTTCGATATTCAGCAGTCTAGTCTGACATTAACCCTTTACCTAACATGAAAAGCAGACGACACTTGCAAAAAAAATTCTTGAATAACTAATTCTTTTCGTTTTTTGTCTCAAAAACATAGGTTATGACGCCTCGTTGGAACGAGCTCGACAAGCTCGTTCCAACGAGGGGTCATAACCTATGTTTTTGAGACAAAAAATGAAAATATAATGAAAATGTATTGGCGATTTTTGAGAATAGCGCTGGCCGGTTTTGGCGGTTACGTTGGGTAAAGGGTTAATCGGTCAAATGCAAGGAAACAGCGTTCTTCCGGTTCGAAAAATTGAAATTTTCTTCAACTGGTCCGAACTATTGTCGTCCAGACGAGTCCGGGTCCCCTTTCATGCAACCATTTTTCCCAAATGAAGGACAAAGGTGGTACAGAAATGTCATTGGAATTCCCTGTATGTGGACTGCCATTGATCAATCAGATGCCAGGAAGCAGCGTTTTTTTCAGCTGGAAAGATCAACATTTTGTCCTGGCCCGGGTCCTCTTGGTACATTTCCCGGCAACTTTGCTTGGCCCAGCCCGCCCATGTATAAGTCGTCACTTTCCAGTTACACTGAACCAATTTAGTCAACATGCAGAGTTATATATTTAACGAAAAATTGCAATCCACAGTAACTCAACAGTATTGTATTCACCAAAATCCGATTTTCACTGCAGTTGAGTAAATAATAAATAATGTTGATAGAAGTATTCACGAATGCATTCGTGCCACAATGTATCACTTTTCGTGTGGTGGAGATCAATACATAAATGCAATTCCTAGCAACATTTCATTTACTAGTTACTGAAGTTACCAGCTGTGTGCATTGTATGAACAGTAATAGTGGTGCGATTCCACCCTGAACGCACTGCGTTTGTTGATAACTGGTTGATGTATTTCGTGTTTGGCAACTTAGCGTTTTATTTTGCCTGGTTGGTAGCAATCGTTTATCCACTTGTGTTAGCCAACAACGTCGTTTTGTCGCCGGAAATTGATTAAAAACTGAGTTTTAAACAACACAACTCTGTATGTGTCCTAAAGCACACGCTTCTGTTAAAGTAAGGGCAGAGAATTTGGTGAGAAATTTCAATACACTACAAAATTTGTAAATCTGTTGATAAATAGAGATTATTACCATTATGTGGATGCACAAAATATGTATCCGAGTCGAGCTCTGGGTTCTAAGGGATGATCACGACGAGTCGAAGACGAGTCGTGATCTACCCTTACAACCCGGAGCGAGACATTGTATCTGTCGGATATATTCCAATTATGTCCCGATCACTTCATCCCGACTGTCCGCATGGGGGCACCATGATGCCGTGTACTAAGGCATACTGCACGTCGATGGTGCGCATGTCTTCAACCAATTATAACCCTGCCTATGCTACAGTGCGGAGGCCCGATGTTGGGAAGCTAGCAGCTGCTCGTCATTGCTCGGTAGTTCTCTCTGGGTACTCCGGATTCCTCCACCCATACAACTGTCACCGACATAATATGACCTTGGCTATTAATGTGTCGTTAAAACCTAATAAATAAATAAATAAATCCAGTACCAGTTTTGCTCGTACAAATATTAGTACCATTAGACAAAATTCATTTTCTGATTAATTTCGTACTTTTCTGTACTCGCCTTCCCTGTGTAAGATTGGTATACCTTTTCAATCTCAGATTTAACCCTCAAGCACAATGAGAGTGAGAATAAGTGTACCATTTGGAAATACCCAAATTATCCAACTTTGGTTACTCTCTACTATCATTTTGGAATGGGTTGATTTGAGATACTTTGTTTTGCTATATGCAGAGATGTTTAATCAATAAATCCGGCTTTTGTTATGTTCTGGGACTTAATGAAACATGTGCTTTGGCCACTTAAAAAGAGCACTGTCTGCAAAAATGACTTTGAGTGAATACTCACTTGTCCAAAAACAAAAAAGAAAGAGCTCTTTGAGCTTTCAATAACTGCTTTCAAAAATCAATGGGGAACAAATTTTGTGTTATATGTTTTCGTGTTCCGTGTTATCCAACACCAGTTTGGCCGTACAAATATGAATACCGCCAGGAAAGAAAGCACATTTTCTCAGTGGTAGACTGTTTGACTTCTATGATAGAGGTCCCGAGTTTGATCCTATCTGGGACGACCCACGTTATGTCCATGGGCAAGGCACTTTATCCCGGTTGCCAACACGGGGGCACGATGATGTCATGTAGTAAGGCGTACTGCATGTCAATGGTGCACATGTCTTCAACCGCTGGTACCCTGCTTCAGCGGAGCTTGAACATAATTAGAATGTTGAGCTGACAGTTGCTCGTCGATGCTCGGTGGTTCTCTCTGGGTCCTCCGACTTCCCCCACCCGTAAAACTGTCACGGTCACGATTAGCCATTGTGGATAAGTATGTGACCGTAAACACCAATAAATAAATACCGGCAGGGAAACCCTCTGTGAAATCCTTCTGTCAATAAATAGCAAAGTAGTAATGTAATGCAAGAAATATTAACAAGCTGTTCAACATCCCTTTAATCAACTCATTTTGACTTGAACTGTACCCAGCACTGTGTATACTAGCTCTCTAGATGGTTTAAACCATATCAAATAAACAACTAATTTTTGTGTGACAGTAACTCATATTACATGTATTTCATTGTATCTGAAACAGATATGTTGGAAAAATTGTGAAATCATGGAGTAGGAAGCTTACCCTCGTTTGTTGACAAATCCCACACATTCACAAACAGACAGAATGATAGAGAATAAATTAATTATTGATATTTAAGGTCACTTTCAGCATCTACAGCTATATCATGACCATAATATAGGTATTTATTGAAGTTCAGGTATTCATTGCATAGGCTACAGGGCTATTTTTCAGGGGGGGGGGATGAACCCTTTTAGCCCGAAAATGTTGAATCTCAGGAGGAAATGCCAAATGTGGGTATGGGAGGGAGGGGGGTCCTCCCTTCCATTGATTACCTGGAGAGAACCACCGAGCAATGGCAAGCGACTCAGACTCCCCAACATACTTACTCCCCAAAAGCAGGGTTAGCATTGGTTGAAGACAAGTGCACCCTCAAAGTACCCTCAGTACACATCGCCATCATGCCCCCCTCCCCCACGTGGGAAATTAAATTGGGATAAAGTGTCTTGCTCAAGGACACAATGTGGTTGCCACAGGCGGGATTCGTACCGAGGACTTCTTGGATTGCAACCATCATCTCTACCTTCTGAGCCACCGTGCTCCCGTAATATGCAGTAAAGGAACTCTTTATATGTACTTGTGTGATTATAAATGAATAATATTAACGCGGGTACGGTTCCACTGAATCAACTTGTACAGTATAAAGGTCAGTTTACTTGCAAATTCTTAGTGATGAGATAGGCAAACAACATTTTGTATGGAAAACCAATTTTGTGATCATTTCTGGCAACTAAATTGTCCGAAATTTCCTGCCATATTGATTGAAAAATAGGCTCCTCCATGACTCAGGGGTGGGTCGGGGCACAGTCCTTCTTTTCTACGGCCCTGCTCGTACGCCCATAATTCATATGTACTATTTTTTCCAAAGCAGAAAGGACATCGCTTGTTTTGCTTTCTATGAAAATATTTTGTAATTATTGAAGCGCAAATTTTGTGTTAAAAGTTTTGGTATCCTGCTGTATCTCTAATATCTGTTTTTGGCTGCATAAAAACTAGTAGCATCACAAAAACTTTGATTTCCATTAAATTTTCTGTTTTCAAAACTGATCGATAGTTTTGTGTACAATACAGTTTGCCTTTTCACGTTAAAAAGTTGGGAAAGCCCGTAATTTGTCCAACAAATTACAATTCTCTAGTTATCATTATTTTTTCTTTTTTGTCTCAGAAACATAGGTTATGACCCCTCGTTGGAATGAGCTCATCGAGCTCGTTCCAACGAGGGGTCATAACCAATGTTTTTGAGACAAAATATTAAAAACATTAGCTATTCAAGAATTTTTTTGCAAGTGTCGTCTGCTTTTCAAGTTAGGTAAAGGGTTAATGCGATTTTGAAGGTCTCAACCTCTAAGTACATACAGTTAATGTAACAAAAGACAAGCCGGCTACGATTGTTGAGCGTTTTCCTATTTGAGATAATGCGTAATGCACCTCGCTACAATAGCATGGCTAACTAAAATCATGTGCCCAGTCCCTCGAGCTATTAACATGTTATACTCTTGTAAAATGTTTATTAACATTATGAAACAAATCAAAGGTGAAAAAATGGAATTTAATTTTGCCGACCTTATTTGAAGTTTCCAATCCAATCCTCGCGTGCATGCCTTTTCACAGTTGTACACAGTTATCACTGAAATCAAATGTGTCGCCGTTCAGTAAGTTGAGCCTCCACCTCACATTCAGTAAATACATGGCAGGCTGTCAGTAATACGTAGAACGGTAGAATTAATCAAGTTCACTTAGCAAACACATCATGTCGGATAACAACTTGTGCGTGGAATTATTCAAACTGTGTTATTATTACAATCCACGTTTAGCATAAATTCCAACTTTAGATATTTCTGAATCTTCGCAACAGTCATAAAGCATTGACAAATATGATGTTTGTGTGACATAATAGCTGTGTGTTTACATATAGACTCCCAATATGTATTACTTTTGTTGGTAACAAAAGATGTCTAAAATATATATACTTGGGCTGCAATATTAGCTGTTGGGGCGAAAAACTGTCGTAAATGATTTTTTCCAAGAGTGAACCTGGTTTGGGGCTTTTATTTTTTTATATTGTTACCACACGGGTAACAAAAGTTATTCCAGCAAATATATAGAGGATATCTACACTGTTTTAGTGAATATTGGGAATTATCTCATTCGTGTGGACCTGAAAGTATTATTTTTCACTCGCGCAAAAGCGTAGATTTTCTTTTTATTGTGTGCTACGTGACATTTGAATTAGGGCTGTCACGATTAATCGAGTGTCGATCGGTTACGTCAAAATCGATTCGTATTTTTCGTTGTTGAAGAATCCGTAAATTTTACCCCGTTTTTAGACGTTTAATAATTAAAAAAAAAATTGATGAAAAAACTATTGTTTCTAAAGGTAAAAGTTCAAGAACGTCGACGTTAAACCCCCAAGAAGGCGTTAGAATCATTTGTCTTTTAAGAACATTCAAAGCTTTGATGTTCTGAACTTTTGAACCGCCAGTGTAATAATCAAGGTCGGTCGGCAGTTGCGAACTTGCGAAGTTCGCAACTGACGACCAGTCTTGATTATTACACTGACGGTTCAAAAGTTCAGAACATCAAAGCTTTGAATGTAAAAAAAGTGGTCGTCTTCTTTGTTCACTTGAGGTAGGTCAGCTGACTTTAACTTCATTTTTAACGACTTCAAAGAGAGGAAGGGGGGGGGGGGGGTCATCTAGGTACGATTAATCGATTATTATCGATTATTTGCGACGATTAATCGATTCCTAAATTAAAAAATTGTGACAGCCCTAATTTTAATGCGCAATATTCAGCCCAATTCTACTACAAACAGTTTCAAGACAATAACAAAAAGCTGCTGATAGTTCCTTCAAGGCGACGTTCAAGGTGGCGTCATGCGCCGAAGCGTAACGTCATTTAGGAAGCTACTGAAAACATTCATCGTGTGGAGGTGAAAGTTTTATTTTTCACGAACGTTTGTCCACACTCATGAGATAATTACCAACACTGACTAAAATAGAGTTTCTTTTTATTATATGCTACGAAACATTTTACTGCACAATATTCAGTCCAATTCGACCCCAAATGCGTACGTTTCAAAACAATAACAAAAGATCAGCTGATCGTTCCTTCAAGGCGACGTGATGCGGCGTAGCGTGACGTCATTTAGGAAGCTACTGGGGAATATTTCTCAATATCGATCGAATCGATAGATATCGAGAAATATCTTTTAGATAATCTGCGATAATTCACAGGCTAGCATATAATAAATTTGTCTTTTTCGTGAAACCGAAAACAAAAAAAAAACACTTTTTAGATTTGACATCTTTTCCCAAGTTGACCTGAGTGGACGGCGTCCTTAGACACGCGACTTGCGCAAAATCTTTCCCCAATCTCCCATTGGCTTATTTTCATCGATGATTTTCTCGGCATAAATAGTAGCCAATGGGATGTTATTGTGCTTCTATGGATACCGCTAGCTTTTTTAATTCCAAGGGAACGTTAAAAAAATGTATAAACGACAAATGTGAACTCCAGAAATTAATAAATGTGGATCCGAGATTAGTAATTGATAAAGGTATACGGTTAATATTTGAATCTGCCCTCCATATACAATGGGACCTCGAATTATTTTTCAGAAATCGAATAATTGTCGCTCGTAAACCTCATTTCACTGTGCACTTTCTTGTCCGACTAAATGTTTTTCGGCCTTTTCTGCGACTTCTTCCAGTTATCATGAACAACTCAAGAACACCCAACGGTCATGTAATACACCACTGTAAAGCTTATTCATTCCCCTTTCCATCGATACTGGGTATTGTTGGATACGTTGTGTGAATCAAATTTGTGGGTGAAAAACGAAGATGAGTGCTATTGTTTTCGAAAAGCGAGTTTTTTACCTTGTTAATATTTATATACCCTTACAGGGGCACGTCAACATACATTCAAAAATGGTATCAAATATCATTTTTCTTTCGATTTCCCAGCTTGTGCCGAGTACCTGTGGTTAGGTAGAGAGGCAACACATAATTTGTGAGTTACTAACATGTTGGAAACTTGACGAAAAGTTTAGTAAGAATGAAGTCCTTCCATTTAGGTATGAATAGGCGATATTATCTTCTGGAAGAAAATTCCCATATCCATATTGCCTGATAATTATTGTGGTTAGGATTGTTGTTTGCTTATTGTATCTGAATGATACCCCTAGAGCCAGGCAACATTGACGCTAGCCCGACACGGTCTGATGCAAATTTTAGGCCATTCTGGATATTTTAGTGCCAAACAAAGTGTTCGGTGTGGCATAGCTGGGTGTCGCCCCAATGGTCGTCTAGTGGATTTTAAAGAGAGGGGTTTGGCCTTTACTTCCCTCAAGCGTCTTTGGATTCTAAAGAGGTTCTTTTAAGGTGGCCTTCGATATCCGTGTCCCGTCTGGTAGTACAACACTCAGACAAATATCGGATGGTTCAGCAAAAAAGTAAATAATTGGAACGCTCCAACACTCGGCAAATACTTTTCTCTGTATAAATTTATTTTGCTGTATCTATAGAATCTTCAGCAATATTCACCTATACAAATTATCACTGGGAACTGCCATAGTTCGTTGGTAGAAGTTGACGGTAGTTATCTCAGGTCAGTCAATATAATCTGCCCAGCCAAAGATTTCGTTTGATCTGTGCAGTATTTCTAGCCGCGTACCATTGGAGGGTTGTTCAGATGGTGTATGTTCTGGGGTTCTACTGGCGTTTATACACCCAGTGGAACGTGACTGGGCTCGAACAGAATTACGAATTCCTGCTGATCAAGCATCATGAGACCTCGAACCGATCAGGTGAACATGAGGAACCCTTTGCCAAAGAAGCCAAGGAAGTGCCCACAACATTCCGTTCCTATACTCTAGCAAGAATCTCCAAGCTTCAATAGTCGTCGGCCCAGAAGATATCCTCTATTAGATGGGCGCGTGATAGTCCAGTCAGATCCATTGATACCGGTTGAAGCTGGCTAAACATCACGTGACTGTTCTCGTTCTGCAAATCAGGTATGATTTGTCAGAACAATGGAACTGTTTGACAGCTAATTGACAAGTTAAAATTCCTTCGCATCTGTTGAGGAAAAACAACCAATCAAACATGACAACTTAACATACCAAAACGTCCGATAATCGTCACTTTCAAGGGACAGTTTTGTTTTTTTCTGGGCATGTTTGACGTTAACGAGCGGCCTTTCCTTACCTTCATCAAGCGTTTAACATTGACAGCATTATACCCATTGGGATATACACATGCAAGCGCATATGGCGTTTTGCTTAAAACATTAGGTACTGTGATTAATAGGTATTAATAACAAGGTTTGCAATTCTACCAAACCTCCGGCGTTTCATTGTACAACAAAACTTATTATTACCCTATACTATACGATAATTTATTACACATCCATTAAACTTTAAACCCTTGTATTCAACGGAATCGCCGCTGTGATATAAATGATTCTGTATTCAACGGACGATATACAAGCCGGAACTTTTTTACCGCACCGTTTAGTTACGCTTCGAAAAGTTTCCAGATTTCGTTATACAATCATCGACCGTCTGAAAACGTCCAAAGCAAAATAAAGTCGGTTCACAAAAAATTAGACAAAAATGAAATAATATTTTGAAAGAGCACAATCATTTCCAACCGGAACATTAACCTAGTCCCGTGGCCGTCTCGTTTTGTGGATCCCATTATATCTAAATTGGTCAACTTTATTTCGGTAAATCTTCGAACATCTTGACATGCTTCGAACTTCTTTTAAAAACGTTTCTCCCAGCTGTTTTGCAAATCTGCACATATTTGTACCTACATTTTTACTAACAGTAATAGCCACCAAATGGTTAGGCGTGAATGGGCACCAGCCCATTCACCCCTAACCATTTGGAGGCTATTATTGTTAGTAAACAGCGATACGAATTTCAACAAACACTGGTCCCGAAAAGGTTGTTTTGATTTTTCATCGATCCATATGATCAGTACAGCTTCAGTCAAAACAAACTCTTCACCTTTGGGTTTAAACATCGGGATTAAAATTTGTTTATTTAGATTAATTTTAATGCATGGGTTGTGTAATAAACACAGAACGCGATATGTGTTTGAATCGGTGGGTGTTTTACAGAACTCGTTGGAATTGCGTAATCATATTTCGCTCGAGCCTACGGCTGGCTCTCGCGAAATATGACTACGCCATTCCAACTGGTTATGTAAAACACCCACCGATTCAAACACACATCGCGTTCTGTCTATATCCTTCCACCGAGTATATGCAAGAACTCTTATATTATTTTAGTAAAATTTACCATTTTGTTCTAATGACCCCTTCTAGCACTTTGCCATCATAAAACTTTGCTACTATAGGATGAATTTCGCAACATTATGATACCAACACTATTAATTGGAAGGGGGGTGTATTGTCGCTGTCTGGTCAAAATAAGCGGTCGAGGTTTGGAAAATTATCAATTATTTCAAGACTGAACGGGCAATTGGACGAAATCTTCGGTAGGCGAAAGTGCCGTTACCCAAGTTATAACTATGCCACTGAATAAACTAATGGTCAGTCTGAATGTTGTCGGTATGTACACTTAGACAATAACAGAAGAATCAACTAATTCCGAAAAGAGGTGGCCCTGGCTTTTAACTGTTAAAAGTGTCGCTAAATCCCAACAAAAAATCAATTAATTACTGGAATTAGCGGGTCGCGAATCTTTACAAAAGGTAAATTAGATAAATACCGCCTACTGTCGCGAGTGACTCGCAACGGTATGAAGTCTTTATTTAGTTAAATACTGCCTTTGGTAAAGACTTCCGACCCGCTAAGCCCAGTGCATTAACAGTAATTAGTCGGTTGCTGTGTTATTATTCAAATGTAATAACAGGTAAACGCACCGACGTCAATCATCCTGACTAATAATAATTACACTTTGGACGGCCGCTGATTTGACGCGGTTCTCGGATGAGAAGGCCTAAGTTATCCCTGTACCTCTGCGTTTGCCTGTTATTTCATTTGCAAAAAACACAGCAACCGACTAATTACTGTTAATGCGCTAGGCTTAGCGGGTCGGGAGTCATTACCAAATGCAGTATTTAATTAGATAAATACTTCATACCGTCGCGAGTCACTCGCGACGGTATGAAATATTTATCTAATTAAATGCTGCCTTTTTTAAAATTGATAACTTACAATGCCTTATTGAAGAAAAAACAGTGCACTATTACCTCTAACTGACAATTAACTTTCAATTAATCTTTGAAAGTTTGATTAAACACCTTTTCTAACAATACTATTCGGTTCCGATGTGTTTCCTGGTTATTGTGTCCGTCTTTATTGCCAATTGGTACTTTCCTTGTACTGGACGTAATAAAAAATCGATCGTGTTCTTTACTGCAGTAATGGCTTTTGTTCAGAAGTGAAAGAAACAACTTTGGTGGCACAGTTTTAGCTAACGCAGGTGTTTTGGTGCCAAAGCAAAAGGTTTAGAGCAATTGGCTAAACTGGCAACCGACAGCGTGAACACTGGATAGAACCTTGATACAGTACATGTAGACTGGATTGTAACCAAATCACCCGTGGAGTGCAGTTATCACCCAAAGTATCACTTTCAAGTTCTGTACATATGGACAAAAATCAACACAAGCAATGTTTCAGCCAATGGACCTTTGGGTTCAACCTGTTATCCTTTGCCCCGTCCGGAACGACATGCGTTGTGTCCTTGTGCAAGGCACTTTATCCCGGTTGCCTACATGGGAGCACGGTGGCGTCGTGTACTAAGACGTACTGCACGTCGATTGTGCACATGTCCTCAACCGCTGTGACCCGGCTTGAGCGGAGCTTGTACAGGGTTAGAATATTGAGGTGCTGACAGTTGCTCGTTGATGCTCGGTGGTTCTCTCCGGGTACTCTAGCTTCCTCCACCCCTAGAACTGCCACGGTCACGATTAGCCATTATGCATAAATATGTGACCTTAAACACCAATAAGTAAATAAATAAATGTTATGCTTTGCAACAAATTTACAATTATTGTTTGAGTGGAATCTACACTCTATGGGTGATTTAAATTGGCAACTGACAGCGTGGACACTGGCGTCATGATAATATCGTCTCAGACAGTTTTACAGGTGGAGAAAGCTTTATCATCTGAAGGCATCCAACGAGCAGCGGTAAGTAACTATCATCCTCACATACTTTTCTTTCACATGCGAGATTAGCATTTGTTTAAGGCACATGGACGGTCAGGGCGCTGATGGTATATATTGTTTCACATGTCATGAATGTGGGGCTCAACGAATACAAGGGGGGACCTAGTATGAACTTGCAGCAAACAAACGGTATCGAACGGATTTTGATTTGTTCCTGTTATTCTCATATGTGGATCGCGGTGGCACAGTGGTCAGCGCAAACGTAGGCTCGGCAACAATACCTGTATTTGCGCCATATCCTTCAGCAAGATATTTAATGCCAACTGCCAGGCACAATGTTTTGAAACGGACAACTCGGGTAGAGTAAGGTTGACAAGAGTCAACGACCCGTGTTGAAGTTCTTTTTGTATTTCACACGCGCACGAAATACAAAAAAACCTCAAACTCGGATCGTTGATTCCATTTCCCACACTCCACTCTCGCTGAGTGCTGTTTTATTTAATTGATATGCTGCACACTTTAGTCTTTATTGCACTCTCACGCCAGGCGATATTTACAGGTCTTACTATACTAGCCAAGCAGAACTTGTTTACTGCTGTAATCAAACTCTGAGTCACTTCCAGGGATTCACACAGCCATTCTTTTGTTTTGGGTGTGATTCTGTTGGAATATGTCTTGTTTTCTTTCTTTTCTCTACATGCTAACAATGCAGGCGCTGTGGAATGGTCATAATGCACCAGTGGTCAGTTACCAAGTTATACAAATCATCATCAGCAAATTGTTAATTACTGAAGTTGACACCCGGTACTTTATTAATAAGATTTTTGATGATTATTCCTTTAATTTGTGTTTGGAATCTAATATCAATTTGTCCGTGGAAATATTGCCAGTCCACGGCGAACGCACTGTACGTTCTGTTAAATAACCTCTGTCAACAAATAGATATAATCTTCACTACGTTCCAGTTTATATACAGCGGAAACTTAATCAAGCACCCACTGAAATGTTTCATGACAGTGAAGTTGCTGTTACTGATTATTATGTTTTAATGATTGCTATGTCTTGCAGTACAATTCATGTAGTAAAACCTGTTGTTTCTGGTTGATAGCGTACCCCCAGCACCTCATCCAAGTGAAGCATGCTTCCCCCGAATGTCGCAAAAAACATAATCATCCACCAGAAATATCTGGGTATAAAACAATAAATGTTGACATGGCAAGGAGGAGACTGTCAGATGTACTAAGCTGCCAAATCATTCGAAAGCATGCAACAGGCATGTCATTCAAAGCTATTTGAAGGCAACTATGCAAAAGTCATTCTGTCATCAGCAGACTTGTCAGAAAACATCAACAAACAAATGATGCCGAGGACCGACAAAGGCCAGGACAACCCCAAAAAGCCTCTACTCGGGACGATCGGAGTCTAGCACGCCTCGTTAGGCGTGGACCCTTTGCTTCAAGTGGGGTTTTGAAACGCCTTTGGCTCCCCAGCAGGCGTCTGTGCAACAGAACTATCCGAAACCGTCTTACAACACTTGGTATGAGGTCCAGAAGGGTCATGAAGCGTCTAGTTCTGTCTTATCAGCATCAAAGACGACGTTTGGAGTGATGCATACACGACAACATTGGAATCTCAGGACGTGGAGGAGAGTCCATTGGTCAGACGAGAGTAGACTCCTGCTTCAGGTCACAGATAGAGGACTGAGAGTGTGGAGGCATAGAAATACTGTCTACCTGCCCAGGAACATCAGACCTACTGTTCCTTATGGTGGAGGATCAGTAATGATCTGGGTATTTCTCTCTCGTGATTGCAAACTTGATATGGTGATTGTACGTAGGAATCGCAATGGTCATCCGGGGCATTCTCAGTCCGGTTGTCGTGCCTCATTTTGAGCCCCCACACCCACCCGTTGGCTACTCACCCTGCATTCATGGACGACAATGCAAGGCCACATCGTTCCAATGCCTTCAGAACAACGCTATTACAACACTACCTTGGCCTGCAATGACCCCCGATTTGAATGCCTTAGAACCCATCTGATGCTTTTTTGGACGTCATGTGCAAGCAAGGGATCCGCCTGTACTGAATTCGGCAGATTTGGAAGCTGCATTGCATGAGGAGTGGCAGCGGTTGCCTCTGGACCGTATCAGAAGACTCACAGGTAGCATTAGGAGGGGTGGGGGTGTCATCTGTCATCCGGCACATCGTGGATATACTCGCTACTAATGTCAGACACTGCTATTGTGTTCAGGAGATCAAAAGTTACATTTTTTATCAAGAATTACCGACATTGTTTCATCATGGACCGTTCCAGCACCATACCCGTCGAGAGAACATTTTTTCATCAAAACATTTGAGGCAGATATTTATAATTTGCGGCACTGTTTCATTTAATTACTCGACTATTTAATTTATAACAGCAAAATATCATCAAATTGTCGGAAATCTGAGGATATTTGTGACTACTTTCAGGTTTTTTTGTTCGATTTTTATGTTGAGGCGACCGAGAGCGAAATGCTTTCATTTGAACCATATAACCCCGATGTTTCGTGTGCCCATAACACCCTGAATGTTGCACACTCTCATATACCTTGGATGTTGGGTGCACCCTCTGCCATGGCTCAGAATTTATCAGGATTTAGGGACAAGTATATATGTCTATTATACCACGATTGATGTGCGTATTCGACGTATACAATAACAAACATTGGGAAATGTTCTAGTTACACCGCGCGTGGAATGTGAATAATGCATAAGAACGTATCTGAATGGACGTTACACATCAGAATACCGGTATGACGTGAATGAATAGTTTCGACACAAAACAGCGTCAATCAAGAAAGTTATCAGTCCGCTGAAGGTGATATATTTCTTTAAAAATATCAGCTTCGTTCACTTAATTCTAATTTAGCCCTTTGAACACTAGCGGCCAATTTTCCGGCAGGCCAAGAACATGATACGTCATAGCGTAATTAAATGGGATGGCTGTTCAGTAAATCTGTGGGGTAGACCAATCAATATTTTCAACGTGCATCCCGAGGCTGCACGTTGAAAATATTGATTGGTCTACCCCAAATAAGGAATATGGGCTCCTCCAAGTGCTTCCATTGAACTGGAATGGAAGATACCACTAGGGATCAAAGGGTTAATAGTGGTTTTAATACAGAGCACAACTCAGTAGAGTATGGAGGGCTGGAATCAATGATACTTCATGGAGATTTTGCTGTATATCACGCGTGTCCTCGGAGCTCATGAAATAGAGAAAAAACTCGACCTCGGGCAAGCATGTCAAAGTACCGCCGGTACCAACATAACCGGTAACGGGGAGGGACAGAGCCTGTCCCACAGAACCCGTACCGGCACCGGGACAAATCAACAATTGGGTTACATATCACAATCAGATGGGAGAAATTCTCATTTAAACCGACCCAATCCCAAAGATCGAAAAGACAAACATGGCATCGTACAATTATTCTACGGCGACATCAAAGTAATCATAAAGAACAAAAATCGTAATTTATGATTACGTTGATGTCGCCACAGAATAATTTCTTTGAAGTGACCGATGACGGCGCTTTCATTGTCTTTGATGCCACGTTTGAAAAGTCAAAATGGTCGACCTTATCGAGATCGTTGTGCAGACAGAACATGCACCTTTAGAGTGTTTTGATATGTTTATTCAGAAATAAGTTGAAAGTATGTCGTGCAAGTGTGCAATAGGCTATTATCAGTCTGTTTACCCTGGATCAATTAGGAATTTTCGCATAAAATAATTTTGTCCCGGTGTAAAAGGAATGGAAGTCCGTAGGAACGTTAGTCCCTCTGGACTATTATTCCGCGGAATTATAGTCCTAGGTCTAACATTTCTAGGAATAGTAGTCCGCCGGACTATATAGTCCTAGGTCTAACATTTCTAGGAATAGTAGTCCGCCGGACTACTATTCCTAGAAATGTTAGACCTAGGACTATAATTCCGCG
The DNA here is from genome assembly GCA_031216915.1 of Pictodentalium vernedei. Classification (NCBI taxonomy): domain Eukaryota; kingdom Metazoa; phylum Mollusca; class Scaphopoda; order Dentaliida; family Dentaliidae; genus Pictodentalium; species Pictodentalium vernedei. The sequence continues at coordinate 169,297,647 of CM062294.1, forward strand.
GAATAATAGTCCAGAGGGACTAATTTTCCTACGGACTTCCATTCCTGTTACACCGGTACCGGCGGGACAAAAGCTTCAGTACCGGTACCGGTTGGAGCATGAGTTTGACATGTCCGACCTCGGGGCGTTGATTCCTGTCCCCCATACTCCACCATGTGAGTTCTGTCTTATTATAAACTTATGTTGTTGTGTTAAAGACAGCCCACTGCATTAAAAGCTGAATTAAAAATCAGCAAAATTCTCTCGGCACATTATACTTGTAATCACGAAATTTGAATTCAAAACATGGAGTTAAAGTCCAAGTAAACTTTAACCTGACACCTATCTTGTTTGAAACCCAAGGTCATTCCTTTATCCTGAGTCGACGAGGTAGATAAATTTAACATACAGACTAACATTACGCTCATCAATTCAGTAATCCCGGAGTGGTGACTCTTTCACGGAGTGCGTATTTCATTTGCACAATTAAACATGAGGTAAGCGTTAGAAAGGCATGATGTGATCGTTTTAGTATAAAGTAGAAACAGGCAAATAAATAAAAGCTAAATATTATATAAATAAATAAGTAAATATGATATCTCATCACTCTGGAACAGTTGGAAGCATTTGAGTTTGTGATCGATAAAGCGCAGTCTTGGCCACGATATTTTCAAACAGAACACGATTGGAGATCCGCCATGGGGGATTACGGGTGTGGAGTGGCACCAATACACAGCGAGTGCCTGTCCCGCGGCCTATAACTTTGTTCGCGGGCCCATATGATACAATAGATCTTTAACTCTTACAAATTCGAAACACACAGAATTATAAGTGCATTGTTATGGGATTTGACCCTTTGACTCTTGTGGTATCTTCCATGCCAGTTCAATGGCAGCAATTAGAAGAGTACATATTCATTATTTGGGGTAGACCAATCAATATTTTCAACGTGCAGCCTCGAGGCTGCACGTTGAAAGTATTGATTAGTCTACACCGCATATTTACTGAACAGCCATCCTATTTAATAACGTTGAGAGCGCGGTGGCCTAGTGGTAGACTGTTGGACTTCTATGCTAGAGGTCCCTAGTTCGATCCCCGTCCGCCACGACCCGCGTTGTGCCCTTGGGCAAGGCAGTTTATCCCGGTTGCCTACGTCGGGGCACGATGACGCCGTGTACTAAGGCGTACTGCATGTCGATGGTGCACATCTCTTCAACCGCTGTGACCCTGCTTGAGCGGAGCTTGAACAGAGTTAGAATGTTGAGGAGCTGACAGTTGCTCGTCGATGCTCGGTGTTTCTCTCCGGGTACTCAGGCTTCCCCCATCCGTAAACTGTCACGGGCATGATTAGCCATTGTGCATAAGTATGTGACCTTAAACACCAATAAATAAATAATTTAATGACGTTATGACGTATCATGTTTCTGACCAGAAAAAAGGCGGCTCGTGTTCATAGGGTTAAGTAAAAAAAATCACCATTTCTCTCAATGTAAGTGAGATCTGTCGTTTAGAATGAGCATTCTACAGAGTGGAGGATGGAAGGTGAACATCAACCATCTGCATCCAAATCCAGGGGAGCTGTATACAAATAGCCCTTTTCTGATTATAGACTATTTTGTTAACTCACTCTGATTATAGGCTATTTTGTAAACTCACAAAGCGTACTAAAAGAACTGTACATCTAGCAGAAAGAAAATAGCTCACAGGCAGAAACACAGGATCCTTCAGGACGTCAAGGACCATTAGCACCTAGCGGTATAAAACGTGGGGCCGTTACGTCAGGTGACAGTTCTACAATAACATTTCTCATACCCCACCCCCCATAATGTAAGTAAACTCGCAATCATCAAACAGAACCACAAGGAAGGTATCGTAGATAGTTTACTACAGACACAGAGGTCCCCAATTCGTGACGAAATTTCAGAAATGAGATCGGTACATTTTATTGTAAACTATACAATCTCTCAGGCGACCCTTCAAATTCTGTAAGAGTTCGACGCTGTTCCAGGTCTAGTCACAAAATTATGACCCTGCGAAGCTTCGAGATTCGATTCGATTTGTCCGATTCGTTTTTTCCTCTGAATTTTTTTCACTGGAATTTCGCGTGGTATCGGTCATCTTAGTCGTCTCACAAAACGTATAGCTGAGTTAGAAATTGTACAGAGATAATGTTGAAAATAAAGACTGAGTGTAATTTCCGTATATTAACCCTTTACCCAACGTAACGGCCAAAACCGGCCAGCGCTATTCTCAAAAATCGCCAATTAATTTTCAAAATATTTTCATTTTTTGTCTCAAAAACATAGGTTATGACCCCTCGTTGGAACGAGCTCGTTCCAACGAGGGGGTCATAACCTATGTTTTTGAGACAAAAAATGAAAAAAATTAGTTATTCAAGAATTTTTTTTGCAAGTGTCGTCTGCTTTTCATGTTAGGTAAAGGGTTAACATAAAAAAAGCATTAGTAACCCTGCCAACATCCATGCCAGTTCCAGTTTCACTAATCACTACTACTACTGAAAGCAAATTTAAAGTTCCCAAGCAATATCGACGATGAGCTACCGGTTGCTAGCGGCTAGCCTCTTGCTGTGAGTGCAAAATTCTCGCTCCCGTTTTCTGTTTTTGAGCAAATAATCAAGGCATGCCTTTGACGAAGGCATGTCTTGGTGATGTAGCTGGAATAGTTTATCAGTCGGGACTTTAAAAGGTTTGTATTCGAATCGAGGTTCGATTCTATTTCGAATAATAGACTCGATTCAATTCGAATCGAAAATATGTGATTCGCAGGGCCCTACACTAAATACTCCATCACCTATATTTAGATTCACTTGTCTGGAATATTAAGTTGGTTGACCAACTGACTAATTCCAAACGATTGAATCAAAAATTAAAATGACCATTAATTTTCCTTAAATCAAGGCAAGAAATATTTCTCAATCGAGACTTCATTTGACCGAATTTTCAATGACTTTACTGACAATATAAAACACGTTTCTTTAAATTATTATGAATAAAGACTCATCACAACTGTAGTTTTTATGATTACGCCATGTAGTTCCATAAATTGGTTTATTATCGTCATATTTTCAATGCGAATTATATAGTTATTGACTTAAAGTTCTATAACTGAAGCTCGAAAGAATATCTTTGAGAGTAAGGGGACGTTACATTAAAAACGGTAATTTCCGCCCAACCTCCACGAAATGTGGGTAAACAATAGGTCATAATAACGACGAATTCAGATATATATATATATTATTTATTTATTTACTGGTGTTTAAGGCCACATACTTATGCACAATGGCTAATCGTGACCGTGACAGTTTTACGGGTGGAGGAAGCCGGAGTACCCGGAGAGAACCACCGAGCAACGACGAGCAGCTGTCAGCTCCCCAACATCGTAACTCTGAACTCTGCACCGCAGTACAGGCAGGGTTAGATTGGTTGAAGACATGCGCACCATCGACGTGCAGTACGCCTCAGTACACAGCGTCATCGTGCCCCCATGTAGGCAATCGGGGTGAAGTGTCTTGCCCAAGGACACAACACGGTTGCCGCAGGTCTGATTCGAACCGAGGACCTCTCGGCTTGCAGCCTGCACCTCTACCAACTGAGCACAGATATATATAAATTGCATTACTGGAACGTCAGCGCAAAACGCAACTCTCTCTGCCCTCACCGTTACACAACGATGGCGTTAAGTCAATCAAAGCAATAATACACGATTACGCTGTTTTATGTTTGAACGTTTTGGCGAGTGAACAAACCGAGTTGAGTTTGTTTCACGTAACGGAAAGCGAAAGAAGCCGCAATAATACACGATTACACTGTTCTACATTTGAACGTTTTTACGAGTGAACAAACCGAGTTGAGTTTGTTTCACGTAACGGAAAGCGAAAAAACCGAAATAATACAAGATTACACTGTTCTACATTTGAACATTTTGGCCAGTGAACAAACCGAGTTGAGTTTGTTTCACGTAACGGAAAGCGAAAGAAACCACAATAATACACGATTACACTGTTCTGCATTTGAAAGTTTTGGCGAGTGAACAAACCGAGTTGAGTTTGTTTCACGTAACGGAAAGCGAAAAAACCGCAATAATACAAGATTACACTGTTCTACGTTTGAACGTTCTGGCGAGTGAACAAACCGAGTTGGGGGTGTTTCACGTAACGGAAAGCGAAAGAAACCGCCATAATACACGATTCCAGTGTTCTACGTTTGAACGTTTTGGCGAGTGAACAAACCGAGTTGAGTGTGTTTCACGTAACGGAAAGCGAAAGAAACCACAATAATACACGATCACACTGTTCTACATTTGAACGTTTCGGCGAGTGAACAAACCGAGTTGAGTGTGTTTCACGTAAAGGAAAGCGAAAGAAAACGCCATAATACACGATTCCAGTGTTCTACGTTTGAACGTTTTGGCGAGTGAACAAACCGAGTTGAGTGTGTTTACGTAACGGAAAGCGAAAGAAAACGCCATAATACACGACTCCAGTGTTCTACGTTTGAACGTTTTGGCGAGCGAACAAACCGAGTTGGGGTGTTTCACGTAACGGAAAGCGAAGGAAAACAACACAAACACTTAAATTAAATAAGTGAATAAATTACTTCCTGCAGCTTTCCTTACAAACCTAAGCTCCGCAAATGATCGTACTGATCGATCTCTTTCAGTTTATTTTCATCGAATGCATTATCGATGAACACCCGGTGGTGTTACATCCTCGTGCATGTTTTTGCACATGTTATGTACTCATAGGATCTTTGGATGAGAAGACGTCGCGTTACTCTGCAATGCAAAGCCCGTATAATCGTGTATTTCTTTCAATCAAAGACGTTTTGATGACGTGAAAACTGATCAGCGTAACAACCTTCTCTTCGCACAATGTCAAAGTGTTACCCAGTACGAGAACTGGTCATACGAGATCAACTTTCCAATCCCGCACTTGTTTTCTGACAATAATACCTAAAATAAATTGCAAATATTCAATTTGTATTGCCGTGAAAAACATGCACATCATCATATCCGTTTCACAGACATAACAGTATATTCTTCAAAGCTCTCGGCGATTGATTGCGAAGCGTCCGAACATTTTTTTGTTTTTAAGCATTGTTCATTTATGTCCCCTCCCCACCCACGATAGCGGCGGTTGAAACCGTATAAGTGACCAATGAGCTAGGGCCCAGCGAATCGTATATTTTCTATTCGAATCGAATCGAGTCTATTATTCGAAGTCGAATCGAATCCCGAATCAAATACAGGCGTTTTGAAGTCGCAACTGATAAAATATTCCAACTACATCACCAAGGCATGCCTTTGTCGAAGGCATGCCTTGATGATGTAGTTGGAATAATAACCAGTAAGGATTTTTGTTCCAAAACAGAAACGGGTGCGAGAATTTTGTACTGGGCACTCACTGCAGTAGGCTAGCTGCTAGCAACCGTGAGCTAATCGTCAATATTGCTTGGAAACTTTAAATTTGCTTTCAGCAGTAGTAGTGATTAGTGGAATTATCATGGATGGTGGCATAGGTACTGATGCTTTTTAATGTTAATAAAGCGGAAATTACACACAGTCTTTATTTTCAACATTATTTATGTACAATTTTTATCTCGGCTGTACGTTTTGTGAGACAACTAAGACGACCGATACCAAGTGAAATTCCAGTGAAAAGATTCGAAGGAAAACGAATCGGACAATCGATTTCGTATCGAATCGAATACCAACTTAAGCTTGGAAATCGAAACGAATCTCAAAGCTTTGCAGGGCCCAAAAACGGGCGTTCCAGAAATCTAGTTGTATCGAGATCAGTGTTCGAATTCCTTGCAAAAGTAGACTGGTGGACTGAGAGTTTGTGGAAACTGCTGACAAATTGGCGGTTTTATTTATCATTTGATGTAAATCAGATAAACGATGCTAAGATGGATCAAGAAACAAACGAGGCTTTCTATAAGCCCTCAAATTATGTTGCTAAAACAATTTGTTATTTGGAAAAGTGTCGGCTTCAAATTTAATTCCTTATGAAATCAATATTTTGAAGAATACAAAAAATAGACTTATTGAAATAACCGTTCGAATGTTCAAACACGCGACCAGGGACCAATACTATAAAACTTTTACAATTGTATTTTCGTGAATTGTATTTTTTACAAAAGAATATAAATGACGGAATGGATCATTAACATTTTCAAAGATATGGCAATTTGCCAACTGGAAAATTGCCACATCTTTGAAAATGGTAATGGTTCATTTCAATTTGTTAATTCCATAAACAGAAAATACAGTTCTGAAAAATAAAACTGTAAGAGTTTTATAGTATTGGCCCCTGCTGATGTCAGGGTTCACGTCACACACGAATGTCCTACCGTTTTCAAGTATTATGTCCGCTGGTGTAATTTTGCTTTCGTGAACGCATCGATTATAATGAAAAAAAACCGGACCGACCCGTTGATGAAAATAAGCCATATTCGTATCTAACCTCCGAACAGAATCTGATGGGTGAGGAAAATTATTGTATTATTGTTTCCATATCATAAAGTAGGCAGCAGCGAGTAATACACAATCTTACCATCGAACACAATCTGTGGGGCAAGCAACATTATTGTTCCCACACCATAAACTATAGTACAAGCCGCCTAGACTGGTCACTTTCCACGTGTGGGAAACATTTACACGTACGTAAAATATTAGATTCTAAACATTAGTTATAGGAATAATCATCAAAAATGTAATTAATGAAGCATCGGGTAAAATCCGGTGCTTCATTAATTACAATTTTAGTGATGATGATTTCTATTACCTGGTAAACGCATGTGTTGACATCACTGCTCACGCGTGGATTACGACCAGTCCTCGGAGACCGTACTGCACATAGCATAAGACACAAAATAAAAAAGTACTTTTATTACAAGCGTGAATTGGGAAATCCGATTGGATCGCGAACATGTTGAAATTTTCTTTCAACTTTTTCAACACTGTCGAAAGAGAAATGTGAGAAGATTGAATTTCAGATGCAATTTTCGTTCTTTTTTTTGTCTTGTTTTTGTTTTTTCGAATCAGACTTGATATCTCTGTTTTATTCATGAAATCTCGATGCACTGATGTGAGAGTGCCGCGAGCAGATCGAGATCTCATCGTGTAAAAGTCCTCTTTAAAACCATTTACCCAACGAATCGCCCGCATTCGCCGGCGTAATATGCATATTCATGCAATTGAAAATTTTCTTTCAACATTTTCAACACTGTCGAAAGAGAAATGTGAGAAGATTGAATTTCAGATGCAATTTTCGTTTGTTTTTTTTTTTGTTGTTTTTGTTTTTTCGAATCAGACTTGATATCTCTATTTTATTCATGGAATCTCGATGCACTGATGTGAGAGTGCCGCGATCAGATCGAGATCTCATCGTGTAAAAGTCCTCTTTAAAACCCTTTACCTAACGAATCGACCGCATCCGCCCGCGTAATATGCATATTCAGCAGCAGAAAAAATATTATTTTTCGAAACATTTCAACAAAACCATATCATGTGACCCCTCTTTGGAACAAGCTCGTCGAGCTTGTTCCACTGAGGGGTCACAGGATATGGTTTGTTGAAATTTTTCGAAAAAAAATTAAAAAAACGATATTTAAATTAATAAATTTTGATATCGTCTGCGCTGGGTAAAGGGTTAAAAATGTGATCACAGTACCCTGTATGAGGTGTGTTGCATGTACATATTCTACAGTTACTTTCATTAATCAAACAATTCCATTCAGATCGGAAACCTATTTGATCTATTACTTAATGCACCATTACGAAGCAGAGTCACAGATCACCCTTGGGAAACCCGGGAAGTGAAGCAATACGTGTTTACTACGACAAACATGTTCTTCTTAACTATAATAAAATAGGACGCCTGGGGCGAAAGTCCTCTCAGATGTGCAGCATAGATATTAAAGAATGGCTAAACTTCACTTCATCCCTACGTTGCGGTCAAAACATATCCAAAAATGCTGAAAGTTACATTAAAGTGCAATAAATAAATGAATAATCCAAAGGACATATTCACGTTTTTGGGTCATTCATAACATATTCCTAGTAATGTTGGCCAGGTATGCTGCTTTCAAATCTCCATTTTTGCAGGGTGGCAACTGGGGACAGGAGAGGGGTCTACACTCCCCCACCCCATTGTCGAGAGGTTTACCACGGGGGAGGAATCGGCCAAATTTGTCGGAGAAATAAATTCATGCACCCGAAGACCTGATACACGTGCACAATAGGAATAACCCGGCGGGTATATAATCACTGTGGTATATGCAGAGTTAGTTACATTGCGAGACTTCTATTTTCGCCCCATACCAGAAACATTCCCAATCACTGGTCGACACATATCTAGTCTCTGTTGTGAGTTATATTGTACTTATTAAATTTGTGGCTTGTGGAACTAGGGTGTCAAAATTAGGTAATATGGCGAATGGCACCTGTTTTTGACACCCTAGTTCCACAAGCCACAATTCTTTTTTAAATCCTTTTTTGCGTTTCGTTCTGACTATCTCAAAGCCTCTAGAGCCACGGATACTGAGACTTTTTTCCCAACAAAATGCTCTCACACCCGCTCAAATCATGATTGGCTCGGCGGGGCACGGGTACTCTCTAGTCCCCCCCCCCCCCCTCCCATCGGGGATGATAGCCCCAGCGTCCAGAAAAACAGGCACCACCCCTGCATTTATGGGGACGACGGAAAAACGGCAAATCAAGCGATGCCCTCTCCTAACAATACATGTTTAAACTGTTTCTAAAGAACTTGTTTCATCATGAATTATATATGTCAATGTGCATTGAGACACTTCATTTCATTTCCTTAACTTTTACCTTGCTTAAGGTATCGCGGAACTAAATATTGAAATTAGAGTTAACCGCCTTAAAATGTTGCACTCGGAAATGACGCGATCTCTAAAAATAAACAGCCTTGGGAAAATATATTGTTTCAATAAACGTTTGAAACATTCTATTGACATCTTGCATTATTGTTGATATTCATGATAAAAAAGCGGGTGATTTGATGACTTTTGGACCTAAAAAATACAATTTACTTTTTGTGTGTTTTTGTAGGGAATTCCCTGAAAAAATATGTGCACGTGACCCGTACTCCCCTTTGTGTCAGTTTTTCTCTCTTATTTGTTGCATGACCCCCTGTTTTCGGATCAGAAAAAGTTGTCTGAAGGGCTACACTTGACAGAGATATTTGAATGCTGAAATTAAAGTGATGTGATCATATTTTTTTCCGCCCGAAGTCGCCCTGAACGTTATAATGGTCGCCTATGGAAAAATATTTAGTTCCGTGATACCCTAAAATGTCTCATGGATTTCAAATCATGGTATCTGTTCAGCTGCAACAGCTGCTACGCAGTTGAAATAATTTGATTTGAGAAACAATTCAATAGATACTGGTCAAGACACTGTCGATAAACGACTTAACCCTTTACCTAACGAATCGCCCGCATCCGCCCGCATAATATGCAAATTGAGCAGTTTAAAAAATTAAATTTTTCAAAATATTTCAACAAAACCATATTATGTGACCCCTCATTGGAACGAGCTCAATGAGCTCGTTCCAATGAGGGGTCACATGATATGGTGTTGTTGAAATTATTTGAAACTTTTTTAAAAAAATGATATTTAAAATAATAAATTTTGATATCGTCTGCGTTGGGTAAAGGGTTAAAGATGTTTTCAGTGGTGTACATTACTTTGATCACAAAAGCTGTCTCACGATGAGATCGCGATCCGGTCACAACATATTTACAATAGCGGATCACGATTTCCTGAACACACGGAGAAATTAAGACGCATCGAGAGACATGAACGAAAACAGCATATCCGATTAGAGATTGACATATTTTTTCGACTGGTTAGATTCTGTGGTGATACCGGGAGGAAAGCGTACAGAGCATTTTGGTCGGATCGCGACCCAGTAACGATCCCGACATAATTATCTGCCCGCTTTGTAAAATTAATAAGATGTTAACATGAACCAGGATTATACATTCACTTGGAAAGAGAATATGTTTGTTCATGTCAGGACTTAATATGCATCTGATTGACACTATCTCGGATGCTGAATTTGATAATAAAACCATTCGCTACTGAGCAGGACGTGACCGTGTAACTAGAATGGAAGACTTCACTGCATAGCAAATGATTTCGTCGTAACATTTTGTAAATGTGTATGAGCATAACCTGTGTTGCAGTCGAATACTGCCTCCAGAACACGATTACTATAGACAGGGAGCACAACACATAACCACTGCTGAGGGCGGCGATGAACTTCCAACAATTATCGAACGTCCCACTTCCCAACACCATCTCCACTCGAACGTAAAGTACATTGGCAGCAGCCGAAAATCCAGGGTATGTTACTAGAGGTGTGGATTCTCTTCAGTTGTATAATGTCTTTATTCTGAATAGATGTGGCATATACCTTGAGAGATAATGCTCATTCCCAGTTAAGATAGCACCAGTACCCCTCCCTGTCCCGAAGGGATAGGGTGTGGGTGGGGTAGCATTGGTTGGGAAGAGCTCGATGTGTGTGTGTGTGTGTAAGTACGTAGGCAAGTAAGTAAATCTTCATTTGCTTATCCTATAAGGGATAACAGGAGGTGAACAATTAGATTTTTAAAAGCATCCGCCCAATTTGGCCTATATGTCACTTCTATCCTTTACATACTTATAGTCTGTCTGTCTGTCTGTCTGTCTGTCTGTCTGTCTGTCTGTCTGTCTGTCTCTCTCTCTCTCTCTCTCTCTTCAGTGATGTTTATCATTACACTACCACTAAATTCACTTCTAGTTGCAAGGTGGAATCGCCAGTGGCTTAGTATGAGAGTCTTTAATAGAGAGCATATTCGCGCGAGGGTGAGGATGTGTGCGTCTTTTTGGAATGGCCTAATCATATGTTATAGGAATTCAGAGTTTTTGTTTCTGAGTCCCCACTCCGCAATTCCACCTGGCAATCAAGAGTCCAACGCCTAAAACACTACACAAACACACGCCATCTAAAATGAATCCAGTATTTACACGATGTTCTCATGACTGTACACTAAAATCCGTTGGGTTATAAATCAACGCAAATCATATTCACTCAGCCCAGTTGATTGAGGGTTGATTTTTAAGAAAACTAATTTCAGAGTGTACTTGGTTCACCTTTCCTTGAGGGAGCTACATGAAAGTGTGAAGCGCGCAAGCTATAGTGCAACGGGAGTTTTGCAGTTGGCCTCAGACGAAGGATGTCACATGTGTGTATTTATTTCAGGGGAGTTTAGAATGTTGATTTTTTACACGCCTATTCTATGAAATCCCATCCACAGCAACACTAAACCATATGGAAAATTAAAATCTGTTCCGCACATATGTGCTGAACGGAAATCGTTGACGGGCTATTTTTAAACAGAAGCGAAATTTCACTGGAATTTTCTACAAATCGTGCAACGCAACTACAATTTGAATCGCTAGCGATAGCTGAAACTCGTCCCCTGAGTTCCAATGTGTTCTATGCGCCAGTAGGCACATAGAACATATTGGAACTCAGGGGACGAAATAGTAACATGGGTTCCCCTCGCTAATTTGGCTGAAGATAAAATATGTTCTTTTTGTTGACAGTTGTAAAATAAACTGCTGTGTGTCCTAATAATTGTTGTGCAACGCAATTACAATTTGAATCGCTAGCGATAGCTGAAAATCGTCCCCTGAGTTCCAATGTGTTCTATGTGCCAGTAGGCACATAGAGCACATTGGAACTCAAGGGACGAAATAGTAACATGGGTTCCCCTCGCAAATTTGGTTCAAGATAAAATATGTTCTTTTTGTTGACAGTTGTAAAATAAACTGCTGTGTGTCCTAATAACTGTTGTTAAAGACGTGAAGACGTGTAATAAACACAGAACGACACGCCTCTCGTTTTATCTTTCCGCACTGGCACTCGTGCCATATCGATTACCCCATTCACACGCGTGTGTCGTTCTGTGTATTTACGATTACCCACCGTTAACTGAACGTTCGGTAAAGCCACCTAATAAGACATAGTCCAACATGGAAACAACTAGACCATCACAATCCGTTAAAAACGATTACTTGAATATAGTGTTTAGCTGAAGTTCTCTTAATTACTTTGCTCATAGTTCCTTAACGCATGGAACCATGGCAATATATTCCATGTCAGTTCAATGTCAGCAATTGGAAGAGTCCATATTCATTATTTAGGAGTAGACCAATCCATATTGCCAACGTGCGGCCTCAAGGCTGCACGATGAAACTACTGATTGGTCTATTCCACAATTTCACGTAGCAGGCATTCTTCTTAATGAAATTATGACGTATAATGCACGTAGGCCAGAGAAGCGGACTCGGGGGTTCAAATGTTAAGGCAGCTACATGTAAGTGTGAATCAAGCGGGCTGCAGTACAGCGAAAGTACTGTGATTGGATTCAGGGGAAGTCCGGCAAAGGCTTGTATGTAAGTTTTGAGGGACAAAATCATGTATTCGGGGAATTTATAATGTCACTTTCTGATCCCCCGCGATGAATTGAATACTCGGTAACTCCGCCTGGCAATCAGGAGTCCAACACCAAAACCACTAGAGCAACATAAACCGTCTGACATGATTGGTTGAATCTTTTACCGATATGAAGTTCTCGTGATTACTTAGTTTACATTTCCTTACAGCAGCTACACGAAACTGCAAAGCTCGTGGCTACAATGCGATGGTGTTGTGGTTTGCTTCATAGTGAGATTGGTGACGATTCTCTTCATGAATGTTGAATGGCACAATTGATTTTAGAGGAATCTAGAATGTTGGCTTCTGATTCCCTCTACCTCCGCCGCTGGTAACAGAAACTTCGGAAAAACCGCCTGGCAATCGAATTCAATACCTACATCACTAGACAAACACACACCATCTAAATGATGGCTCTATTCTTGTATTTAGCTGAAGTTATTATGATTACTTGATTCTCATTTACCAAAGGCAGTTATATGGAAGTGATTTCGTTCTAGCTGCAGTAAATCGAATATGTTGTGGTTGGTCACAGACGATGCTTGACACTAGCTTTCATGTACCGTGATCACGACTCACTTGGGTGTGTCCCATTGGGAGACGAGGTCGGGGTTCTCTCACGAAAGGTATTACCCTTCCCCGAAGGAGGTGGTGATGGTGTCTTCGCGAATTCCATCGTAAGGAGAACTCAACCATCCCATTCCTTGACGAGAGGTGTTCAAATCCAGCAGAGGTCTTTTATGTCTATCGATAAATTTATAACAGCAATCAGAGCGTATTTGATTAACAGTATTTAAACATTGACGCCCACTATGCGAAGGGCGTGGCGTTGGAAGAATGAAAGACGATAATCATGTGATTGTATACAAGCCTCATTACTGAAGGCGTGTCTAAAGTAAAGCCAATCTGAACTTTCTAATACGTGGTGTCCCTGCAATAACCCACCTTTTCTGGCATGTTACCGAATTGACTACCATTTGCATGAGACCGACTGCATGTGTGACATAAGTTGATATCTACCATTCCAATCCAGATGAATATATCCCGACTGGAAGATTATTGATGGGGGTGGGAGTGGGATGCTACACCTACACTCCAATAGTTAGGCCTCTGGGTGTGTGTGGATAGGGGGTAGGGCAAATCGATGGTCAAAAGAATGGGGAGGGGAAAAGTTTGCTTGTACAATTAAACACGAATTGCAGCCAATCAATGATTACACACTGTACTGTCGCCGTGAATCGGTCATATTGAACGTGTGGACAGTGATGTCCACGCATACGTTTATCGGGTAATAAATGCTGTCATCAGCAAAACTTTAATTAGTGAAGCACCGGGTGTTACCCGGTGCTTCATTAATTAAATTTTTGATGATTAATCCTATAATTAGTGTTTGGAGTCTAATATTATTGCCACCGTGGAAATATTGCCCAGTCTTGGAAAGTGATCAGTCCACGGAGGCTGTACTGTATCTGACAGCAGTCACTTTCCCTGGCCCCAGTAACGAAAAAATTAGTATGGCTTTAAACTGAATTAGAACAAAAACCACAAACGTTTTGCCATTGAAGTCGCATATTTGGAGTAAGGGGAAAGCAACCCTGAATATAAAGGTTTATTAAATATCCAGCACTGAGATTGAATATGACGGAATCGAAAAAACGGAGATATCAATATAATTCCAAGCGGGAATTTTAACCCTTTGAACCCAAGAGGCCGCCTTTCAGGCCCAGAGACATCATACGTCATAATTTCATAAAGTAGGAAGGCTGCTTAGAGAACATGTGGGATAGAGCAATGAATATTTTCAACGTGCACATTGGAAATATTAATTGGTCTACCCCCTTATTATAAATATTGACTCTTCCATTTTTTTTCATTGAAATGACTTGGTAGATAACACCAGGGTGTAAATGGGTTAATGGACACATAGGAGACAAACATGGAGGCAAAAATGATAGAGATAAAAAAAAGATTAACGCAAAGTAGAAAGCTGTTGGCGTTCACAAAGCAGCATGTTCAAAAGCTTTTGAATGGGGGCGCGATATACAAGGGTACATTTCCTTGAAGGTGAAACGACAGGAGGACAATAACTGGTTACATTTCACACGAATACTGGGTTATGGGGGGTTGGGTATTTATAAAGTTAGACTTGGGTGATAAGGGTCAAGTGAATTGGATAGCGATCAAAACTTGATTCCAGTGACGATCAGGCGTATCAGTACAATAATAATCAAACTAGGCTTTTAGAAAGTTTTGGAATTCAGAAAGGAGACTGACCAAGCGCAGTTTGAAGAAAAATCAAATCTTGGGAATATATACACCAAGAACTTAATTAAGCACCCCCTGTTTTTTTTCGCAGTGGTGTTACTAGAAACTGTCATTACTTTCATGCTACCTTCAAGATGTCCAGAAGTGATTGCTTGCGGACAGAATGGTCTATTGGAAAACGAAAGACAACACAATGATGAAAATATGCAGTATTTTAATGTCGCTAATTATTTACATATTTGTCACTAATGTTTTTGATGGGGCGGGGTGGGGGGTGGGGGCGCGGTGGCTCAGTGGTAGACTGTTGGACTTCTATGCTAGAGGTCCCGAGTTCGATCCCGTCCGGGGTGACCCGCGTTGTGTCATTAGGCAAGGCACTTTATCCCGGTTGCCTGCATGGATGTACAATGACGCAGTGTATTAAGGCGTACTGCACGTCGATGGTGCACATGTCTTAAACCGCTGTAACTCTGCTTGAGCGGAGCTTGAACAAAGTTAGAAGGTTGAGGAGCTGACGGTTGCTCGTCGATGCTCGATGGTTCTCTCCGGGTACTCCGGCTTCCTCCACCCGTAAAACTGTCACGGTTACGATTGTGCATAAGTATGTGATCCTAAACACCAATAAATAAATAAATAATGTTGTTGATGGAAAAATGTTCTCTCTACAAGTATGGTGCTGGAACGGTCCATGATGAAACAATGCCGGTAATTACTGACCAAAAATGTAACATGTGATCTCCTGAACACAATAGCAGTGTCTGACATCAGTAGCGAGTGTATCCACCACGTGCCCGAATGACAGCCTGAACCCTCCTCCTAATGCTACCAATGGGCCTTCTGATACAGCCCAGAGGCAACTGCTGTCACTCCTCATGCAATGCAGCTTTCAAAAACCATCCAAAGTATGTACAGGCGGATCCCTTGCTTGCACACGACGTCGAAGAAAGTCCCAGATGTGTTCTAAGGGATTCAAATCGGGGCTCATTGCAGACCAAGGCAGTGTTGTAATTGTTCTGGAGGAATGCTATCATTGCATGAGAACGATGAGGCCTGGCTTTGTCGTCCATGGATACGGGCGAGTAGCCAACGGGTGGTTGTCAAAATGAGGCACGGCAATCGGATTGAGAATGTCCCGGATGTACTAATGACCATTGAGATTCCCACGTACAGACACCATATCAAGTTTACAATCACGAGAGAGGCATCCCCAGGAGAAAGCAGGATAGCATTTATACACAAAACGATTTGAGTTGGGATGAGGCGGGGAAAGGAAGCATTGGGTAATTACCTGAGGATCTCCTTCAGTAGCAAAATTGGAAAAAGTCATCTATGAAGTCTTATATCGGAATTTAGAGAAGGTGATCGAATACATTTATGGATGAGATCCAGAATGGTTCCAGGAGGGGGGGGGGGGGGGGATTTACAGACCATCTTCTCACGCTGTCTCAACTGATACAATCAACGACAGACGAAAAATATAGAAACATGATGTTTATGACGTTTCTGGATGTTAAACTAACATATGGTAGGTTGTGGAAGGAGATAATGTAACGAAAGCTCGCGGTTTTGGAATTTGGAGATGCATTTGTTGGAATCTTGAACGTTCTGCTTAAGGATGTGAGCTCGGGGTGGGTAATGTGAGTATAAAACGCATGCCACCGAAGAAAGGCCTCAGATATGGTTGTGTACTTTCATCCATTCTTTTTTGCATTGCATACTGAAGTTTCAAAAGATGCACTCCTATATAACGACGAGAGGGTACCTGCTGGGGACCTGATGTTTTTAGACTTATTTTTCGCAGATAATATGTACGTCTATCACAGAGCGAAGAGGTCAAAGAAAAATTTCTGGCAATTGGTGGGAGATATGGGAATAAAGGGAGGCTCGAAGTGAATGAAAACAAAATTAAGGTTGTACCCACTGACCGCAAGGTAGAGTCTACTCGAAGGTGGAGAGTTGGGGAGTTCTCGACTCTGAAGGTGACAACAAACAGACTAGTGTGAGAGAAATAAGTCACAACAAGTATTTGGCTGTGAGAACAAGCATCATTGGAAGAGGGATCCACCGTAACCACCCAAATAAACCGAGCACGAACGTATGCAAATTCGTGATCGGCTGAAACATTTAGAAAGAGCTTCAATAAGGCTTTTGTATGTGCACCATTTGGGAACTGGTGGTTGCACCAAGTATAGCATATCGTACGGGCGAGTCTTTTCCAATGTTTCCTTTGCGTTAAAGCAGTTAACTGCATGCGCCAAAGACCTATGAAGTAGATCAGTGTGCCGAATCTCCAATTCTCCTGTTACTTTTTCGTTTGGCGACAGATGAGTCAAGGAGAATTATGGCTTGAGGTCTTGAGTGTCCCGTGATGTTGTCCTGATAAGAGAAAACGGGAACCTATGGAGACTAAGCTTACTTTCCGATATGGCGATATGTCGTCCCCTGAGTTCCAATGTGTTCTATGCGCCTACTGGCACATAGAACACATTGGAACCCAGGGGACGATGTGGACGGTAGATATTGTGATCTAAAATCAAGCCCCCCGTGCTCTCATGGACAATGCGATTACTTTTCTTGGAATTGATGAAGTTCAAGACTGGTTAGCATTAAACAAATTGAAATGTTAGAATATAATGTAATTATTGCTCTGAAAGTTGACATATACACATACATACTATTCAAGAAGAGTAGGGGATATCCAAACTGATGTTGATATTTTCGGAAAATGGTATTTGATACACGTGATTGGACACATCAATATGTTACCAAGTTTAGTGTGGATCATGAATGTCACCGGCCTAGGAAAACTTCGAGCAGGTGTTTTCGCACAAGTGCCGCGTTAATGTTTGTGGGGGACGTTTTTGAAATTTCCATTTGTACTGGACGGGCTTTTCGGAGGTCTCATCGTTCTTTTCTTGGTATAAATTCGTTCATCAATAGTTTCTGGTCGAAATGTAACTTTTGAGGTATGCGAAGACTGACAGGTGACGAACGTTTACGTGCCGTTAGCATGGTGGAAGCTGGCAAGAGACAGACTGCAATGATTAGCAGCAGGTTGTGGTCACGCTACCGTCAGACAGGCAATGTTGATGACAGACGTCGGTCAGGTCGTCCAAGGGCGACAACTGCTAACCAGGATCGTTTCATCCGGACCACGGCATTACGTAACCCCCATCAAAGTGTCTCAGAAATCGCCTACACAGCTGGAATTTTTACGCTCGACGACCTCGAATTCTTCCACGTTTGACCGAACGTCACATCGCAGCAAGGCGTAATTGGTGTGGGGCACGACAGCGCTGGGACAATCGTCGGTGGGGCAACGTCATGTTTTCCGATGAATCGAGGTTCACTCTACAGGCGAAACATAGTGTGGCGGCGGCGGAACGAGCGATACCATGACGTAACCGTTGGAAACACGATCGTTTTAGTGGTGGATCGCTTATGGTGTGGGGAGGCATAACCATGGCAATCAGAACAGCATTACATGTCACCCAAGGGCGTGCCAAAGGGCAGTCCTGCTGTGACAACATGTTAGCAGCTCTTGTGGTGCCATTTGCGCGACGTCACGGCTGTCGATTCATTTTCCAAGATGACAATGCAAGAGCACACAGGGTCCGTGTCACTACAGAGTTCCTCCAGTAGCAAAACATCACTACTCTGCCTTGGCCAGCACTAAGTCCAGACCTTTCACCAATCGAGCACGTCTGGGACAACGCCAACAGCCCCCTACCAATGTCCTGGAACTGGCCGCTGCACGGCAGGAAGTATGGAATAACATCAGTTCAAGCTGATATTGGACGTTTGGTGAGGAGTATGCCACGTCGGTTGTGAGATGTCTCGCAAACCGAGGAAGATTTACAAGGTATTGAGGTCTTGGACTGAATGTCGTAAATTCCCTGACTGACCGTCCATGTCTTTTACAGCTCACTACGTGGAATGTGTGCTTGCCAGGCACCAACTATCGCTGAAATCATTCACCAGATGTCACAGTGCAATACCTCAACTATCTTTTTGTTGAATATATATATACATTTCTTCATATATTTCACTTTTATCAAATATCCCCTCCATTTTTGAATATCGGTTGTCTTATTGTCTCCTAACCACGCAATTAACATGTCTTTAATATCACAATTGAGACGTTCAACCGAACCCTGGCTTTGTGGATGACGAGGTTTTCCGTGAACCATGAGGAGATCTGGCCATAAGAGTTTTAGCTCTGTGATAACATATGCGGTGAATTCACTGCCATTGTCACTTTGTAATATCTGTGGAGCACCAAACAACATGAAAATATCAATCAGCTGAACAGCCACTTCAGCTGCTCTCTTGGATGTTAGTGGACGTAACACACAGTATTTGGTCAAATGGTCTTGATAAACCATGATCCAACGATAAGATCGTTGCTCCATAGATTGCATGTCAACGAGGTCAACCTGGCCTCGTGAAGCAAAGTCTTTTGACAGAATTGGCCGAACAACAACACCCTTTGTAGTAGCACGTTTTCTTTTCTTCTGACACTCCACACACAGAGATTTGAACAGTTCAATGGAGTCACGTGTGATGTTAGCGTACTTAAACATCACTTTTAACATTTTATCTCTCCCACCATGTCCAGTTGAAATATGAGCATGTTTTATAATATCAAACATGTCATCAATGTGAGTGAAGTAAATAGGTCTTTGAATAGTATTGCTTTGTTTACGAATTATTTTTTCAATATCACCGCCCTGGAGGATTTCATATCTGCCGAGGATGTAGTACTGACGACCTGTCTTTTTTTCCGATACAGAAGCATCTTTTATCTCTTGCAATAGCATGAAATATTCTTCTTTTGTCATAAGAATACTTTTTGAATCAGACTGTTTTCTCTTCAAAAGCTCATTTCGAAATTCACTTTCCATTGTGTCTCCCATATTGGTGAAAATGATGAACTGAATGAACTCCAGAGAAAGTCATTCTTAAATACTATACTACATAAACAAAGACATACAAAGTGAACATGGGTTCACTTAAACAAACACCACAGGTTTCAAAGCTCACTTGGGTTGACCATGATTGGCCTCAAACAACTGAAAAACAATGGAAAGACATTTCAGTCAATCTGTAGAATAAATGAGTTGATATTTCAGGAAATCTATAGAATGACTGATTTTTTTAGGAAATCTGTAGATTGACTGAGTGAATTAGTCAATGTGCACATTGACTGAAAATTTCAGTCATTCTACAGATTGACTGATTTTAGACATTGACTGTAACATATATAGGAACTTCAATCATGCGGAAGTTATGAACACAGACTACTAAATTCGACACGAACCTCATTTTGAGGCTCGTGTCTAATTAATAGACTAGGTTCGTAAATTCCGTCTCGAATCGCGCCGAATATTTGAGTTTATGTTTGTCCCAAAATCGCGAAACAAACAGAAACAAAAGCACACAGCTTCTTCGGGAGGTTTGTGGTTAAAAAAATAATCGCTGTCGTCCATCCGTCACACCCTAAAAGGCTCCTAGGGTATTCAATTCAAAACGTTTAAACTATGCTAAGGTGTTCAGGTAGCAAATCTAGATGTGCATGAAGGTTTCGGAATTTTGATTTGGCCGCTAGTGATTCCCGTGGAACCACTTTTATCGTTAGAAAATCAGTTTTCATCGAAAAGCTCCTAGGGAATTTAATTCGAAACGTTTAAACTATGCTAATGTGTTCAGGTAACATCTCTAGATGTACATGAAGGTTTCGGAATTTTGATTTGGCCCCAGGTGGTTCCAGTGGAACCACTTTTATCATTGGAAAATCTGTTTTCATCGAAAGGCTCCTCTGGTATTTAATTCAAAATGTTAAAACTATGCTAAGGTGTTCAGGTAACATCTCGAGACGTGCATAAAGGTTTCGAAATTTTGATTTGGCCCCAAGTGGTTCCCGTGTAACAACTTTTATCGTTTAAAAACCAGTTTTCAACGAAAGGCTCCTGGAGTATTTAATTCGAAATGTTTAAACTATGCTAATATGTTCAGGTCACATCTCTGGATGTGCATGAACGTTTCGGAATTTTTATCTGACCCCAGGTGGTTCCAGTGGAACCACTTTTATCGTTGGAAAATCAGTTTTCCTCGAAAGGCTCCTAGGGTATTTAATTCAAAACGTTTAAAATATGCTAATGTGTTCAGGTAACATCTCTAGATGTGCATGAAGGTTTTGGAATTTTGATTTGGCCCCAAGTGGTTCCCGTGGAACAACTTCTATCGTTAGAAAATCAGTTTTCATCAAAAGGCTCCTAGGGTATTTAATTCGAAACTTTTAATCTATGCTAATGAGTTCAGGTAACATCTCTAGATGTACATGAAGGTTTCGAAAATTTGATTTGGCCCCAGGTGGTTCCAGTGGAACCACTTTTTTCATTGGAAAATTTGTTTTCATCGAAAGGCTCCTAGGGTATTTATTTCAAAATGTTAAAACTATGCTAAGGTGTTCAGGTAACATCTCTAGATGTGCATAACGGTTTCGGAATTTTGATTTGGCCCCAAGTGGTTCCCGTGGAACCACTTTTATCGATGGAAAATCAGTTTTCATTGAAAGGCTCCTAGAGCATTTAATTCGAAATGTTTAAACTATGCTAATATGTTCAGGTAGCGTCTCTATGTGCATTACGGTTTCGGAATTTTGATTTGGCTTCAAGTGGTTCCCGTGGAACCATTTTTATCGTTGGAAAATCAGTTTTCATTGCGAGGCTCCTAGGGTATTTAATTCGAAATAAATGTTTAAACTATTCTAATATGTTCAGCTAACATCTCTAGATGTGCATGAAGGTTTCGAAATTTTGATTTGATTTGACCCCATGTGGTTCCAGTGGAACCACTTTTATCGTTGGAAAATCAGTTTTCATTGAAAGGCTCCTAGAGTATTTAATTCGAAACGTTTAAACTATGCTAATGTGTTCAGGTAACATCTCTAGATGTGCATGAAGGTTTCGGAAGTTTGATTTGGCCCCAGGTGGTTCCCGTGGAACCACTTTTATCATTACAAAATCAGTTTTCCTCGAAAGGCTCCTAGGGTATTTTATTTGAAATGTTTAAACTATGCTAATGTGCTCAGGTAGCATCTCTAGATGTGCATGAACGTTTCGTAATTTTGATTTAGCCCCAAGTTGTTCCGGTGGAACCACTTTTATCGTTAGAAAATCAGTTTCATCGAAAGGCTCCTGGTGTTTTTCATTGGAAACGTTTAAACTATGCTAAGGTGTTCAGGTAACATCTCTGGATGTACATGAAGGATTCGGAATTTTCATTTGGCCCCATGTGGTTCCAGTGGAATTACTTTTATCGGTAGAAAATCTGTTTTCCTCGAAAGCCTCCTAGGGTATTTCATTCGAAACCTTTAAACTATGCTAATGTGTTCAAGTAACATCTCTAGATGTACATGCAGGTTTCGGAATTTTGATTTGTCCCCAAGTGGTTCCGATGGAACCACTGTTATCGTTGGAAAATTTGTTTTCATCGAAAAGCTCCTAGGGTATTTAATTCGAAACATTTAAACAATGCTAATGTGTTTCAGCGGAAATGCGGGGATACACTATTGTGTGCTTTGCAGACAAATAACTCTATCTAGTTTTTATTAGCGCAATATTGGCGAAGCCAAATTTGAGCTTATGCCATGGCTAGTCGTCCGTCTGTCCGTCAACAATTCAATACGGCTCGGGCTAGAGGCCGTATTTATGAACCGATCTTTACGAAACTTCTTGGGTACCTTTGTTATGACCGTGGGACGAGAACGAGTGTTTTGGGGTACGATCCGAAATTCAAGTTGGACGCAGAACTTCCATATGAAAGTGCTGATTTGAATAATTTTTTGTATGAATGTTTAGTACCATGGGATACATCACATATAATACGGGTTTTTTTCTCGTACGTAAATTATGCAAATTAGACTAACTTTGATGTATTTAGTGTAACTTCCAACACTGTAAGTGCAAATGCCAATACGGCTCGGGCTCGAGGCCGTATTTATAAACCGATCTTTACGAAACTTCTTGGGTAACTTTGGTATCACCGTGGGACGAGAACGAGTGTTTTTGGGTGCGGACCGAAATTCAAGATGGCCGATGGCAGCCATTTTGTACAAAATTAGGTGCAATCAGATTTTTGCACAGAACTCCATATGAAAGCGCTGATTTGAAAAAAAAATTTGTGTGAATGTTTGGTACCATGGGATACATCACATATATAATACGGGTTTTTTTCTCGTGCAGAAATTACGCAAATTAGATGAACTTTGATTTTTTCAGTGCTAATTACACACAGTAAGTACACATGTCAATACGGCTCGGGCTAGAGGCTGTATTTATCAACCGATCTTCACGAAACTTCTTGGGTACCTCTGTTATCACCTTGGGACGAGAACGAGTGTTTCTGAGTGCGGTCAAAAATTCAAGATGGCTGCCAGTGGCCATTTGGTACAGAAATTAGGTCTAATCAGTTCTTTGTACACAACTTCTATACGGCTCAGGCTAGAGGCCGTATTTATGAACCGATCTTTACGAAACTTCTTGGGTACCTTTGTTATCACCGTGGGATGAGAACGAGTGTTTTTGGGTGTGGTCCGAAATTCAAGATGGCCACCAGCAGCCATTTTGTACCCAAATTAGTGCAATCAGTCTTTTGTACAGAACTTCTGTATGAAAGTTCTGATTTGAATACATTTTTGTATAAATGTTTAGTAAAATGGAATACATCACATACAGTACGGGTTTTTTTCTCGTGCAGAAATTATGAAAATTAGATGAATTTTGATTTATTTAGTGCTACTTATACACTGTAAGTGCACATGTCAATACGGCTCGGGCTGAAGGCTGCATTTATCTTCGCGAAACTTCTTGGGTACCTTTGTTATCACCTTGGAACGAGAACGAGCGTTTCTCAGTGCAGTCCAAAACTAAAGATGGCTGCCAGTGGCCATTTTGTACCGAAATTACGTCCAATCAGTTTTTTGTCACAACTTCTATACAGCTCGTATTTATGAACTGATCTTCACGAAACTTCTTGGGTACCTTTGTTTTCACCTTGGGACAGGAATGAGTGTGTTCGGGGTGCCGTTGTTATCACTGTGCTATGAGAACAAATATTTTGGGGTTCAGTCAGACCCACTCTGGGACTCAAAGATTTATTTTCTAGTTTAGCATCTGACTGTCACCCAACTTTACAGTACTTTACCTATACATTTGTTACAGGCTACGGTCAGTATTTATGTACAGACCGTTACAATACTTTATATGTACCTCTGTTATCAGGTCATTACCTAGATGTTTGTCATTGCTGTGTCACATACTATACATGTACATGTCTTGACAAGATGAGCTACAGTGTCATTGACACTTTCCTTGAAAACATAGCATACACTGAACAGAAATGAACATATTCTTAATTATCACAACTGTTGTCTTATTTCATAATCCTTTCATAAACATTGAACATTATCCTTTTCATCACACATATCACACAGTCAAGTTAAGTTGCAGTGCCATTGACACATTTTGTTCAAAGGCATGCTTATGATGCTAATAAGTGGTCATAAGCTACATTTTTGAAGCAAAAAACTTTAAGATGTTTGATTAGGCCCCACAAAGTAGATCTTCTGTTTCTCATGCCATTTTTTTGTAACATTGCATGTGGGTGGGTGTTTTTTTTTTATTTTATTTTTGTAATTATTTCTTTGCCATCAAAAGTTCATGTTCTTGGTTTGTTTCATAATCTACACAGTAGCATGGGTGGTGGTGTATTTCATCACTTGTGTGCAAAAAGGCTTGTTGCACTCAAGGTAGAAATTTATCAATTTTATTAACTTGGGTAAAATATCCGACATGAACCATTTATTTTTTTTATTTTTTGTAAGTTCGCATTGGTTATAAAGAGAGCATGTGGCAGAGGACCATGCTAGAGGGCCTGAGAAATAGATTTTTAACTTTTTTAGGCCTAATTGATGTGTGTTTTTAAGGTGCACTAAAGAGCTAACACTGATATAAACATGGAGAATGTAATATCACTAAATCACTCATAGAGTGGTGATTCCACCCAAGCAATAATTGCAAATTTGTTGCAAAGCATAACAAGCACAAGCAAAGTTCCAGCCAATGGACCTCCAACTTAAACCTGGAGGTCCATTGTCTGAAGTATAGCCTTCTTTTTTGTCCATATTTACAGAATTTGAAAGTGATACTTTGGGTGATAATCCCTCTTCACGAGTGATTTAGTTACAATCCACTCTCCACATACATTATGCATGATTTAGTCATCAGCTGGCACATAAATTCTACCAGTTGACCTCAACATCTGTGGTGCGGTTGTCTCACCAGCTGTGTTGTCTGTACTCGCATTAATCATCCTGTACTTTTAATTTTTGTTCATCAAACAAATCATTAACAATAACTGGATGCTTTTAGAGTGAAAAAACCCGTGGTGACACATGTTGAGAGCGATAACAAAGGTTAATGAATAAAATATAGCCAACACTGTATAAATTTGTTTTTTTTATTTTTAGCTCAACTTTGACGAAAGTCAAATTTGAGCTTATGCGATGGCCAGTCGTCCGTCCGTCAACAATTCAATACGGCTCGGGCTGGAGGTTGTATTTATGAACCGATCTTTACGAAACTTCTTGAGTACCTTTGTTATCAAAGTGGGACGAGAACGAGTGTTTTGGGGTGTGGTCCAAAATTCAAGACGGCCGCTGGCAGCCATTTTGTACAAAATTAGGAGCAATTAGATTTTTGCGCAGAACTTCCTTTTGTACAAAATTAGGAGCAATCAGATTTTTGCGCAGAGCTTCCATATGAAAGCTCTGATTTGAAGAAATTTTTGTATGAATGTTTAGTAACATGGGATACATCACATATAATACGGTCTTTTTTCTCGTGCGTAAATTATGCAAATTAGACTAACTTTGATTTATTTAGTGTTTCTTTCAGCACTGTAAGTGCAAACGCCAATAGAGCTCGGGAGATAGGCCGTATTTATAAACCGATCCTTACGAAACTTCTTGTGTATCTTTGTTATCATCATGGGACGAGAACGAGTGTATTTGGGTCCGGTCTGAAATTCAAGATGGCCGCTGGCAGCCATTTTGTACAAAATTAGGTCCAATCAGATTTTTGCGCAGAACTTCCATATGAAAGCGCTGATTTGAATAATTTTTTGTGTGAATGTTTAGAGCCATTGGATACATCACATATAATACGGGTTTTTTCTCGTACATAAATTATGCCAATTAGACTAACTTTGATCTACTCAGTGTTACTTTCAGCAATGTAACTGCAAATGCCAATACGGCTCGGGCTAGAGGCCGTATTTATGAACCTTTTTTATCACCGTGTGATGAGAACGAGCGGTTTTGGGTGCAGTCCGAAATTCAAGATGGCCACCAGCAGCCATTTTGTACTTTAGTTAGTGCAATCAGTCTTTTGTTCTGAACTTCTGTATGAAAGTTCTGATTTGAATAAATTTTTGTATGAATATTTAGTAACATGGAATACATCACATATAGTACGGGTTTTTTTCTCGTGCAGAAATTATGCAAATTAGATGAACTTTGATTTATTCAGTGCCATTTATACACAGTAAGTGCACATTTCAATACGGCTCGGGCTAGAGTCTGTATTTATGAACCGATCTTCACGAAACTTCTTGGGTTCGTTTGTTATCACATTGGAACGAGAATGAGTGTTTCTGGGTGCGGTCCAAAATTCGAGATGGCTGCCAGTGGCCATTTTGTACCGAAATTAGGTCCAAACAGTTTTTTGTACACAACTTCTATACGGCTCAGGCTATAGGTTGCATTTATGAACCGATCTTTACAAAACTTCTGGGGTACCTTTGTTATCACCTTGGGACGCGAACGAGTGTTTTTGGGTGCGGACCAAAATTCAAGATGGCTGCCGGCGGCCCTGTTGTACCAAAATTAGTGCAATCAGTTTTTTGTACAGAACTTCTGTATGAAAGTTCTGATTTGAATAAATTTTTGTATGAATGTTTAGTAACATGGAATACATCACATATAATACAGTTTTTTTTCTTGTGCAGAAATTATGCAAATTAGATGAACTTTGATTCCTTCAGTGCTACTTATACACAGTAAGTGCACATGTCAATACGGCTAGGTCTGTATTTATGAACCGATCTTCACGAAACTCCTTGGGGTACCTTTTTTATCACCTTGTGACAGGAACGAGTGTTTTGGGGTGCCTTTATTATCACTGTGCTATGAGAATAAATATTTTTGGGTTCAGTCAGACCCACTCTGGGACTCAGAGATTTCTTTTCTAGTTTAGCATCTAACTGACACCCCACCTTTACAATACTTTACATATATATTTGTTACAGGCTACGGTCAGTATTTATGTACAGACCGTTACAATACTTTACATGTACCTTTGTTATCAAGTCATTACCTAGATGTTTGTCATTGCTGTGTCACATACTATACATGTACATGTCTTAAACAAGTTGAGCTACAGTGTTATTGACACTTTCATTAGGTTTTTGCGATGTTAGACTTTTTGTCAGTGTGGACTTAGAAAATTTCTTACCTGTTTTGCTGTATATGGGGTGGAGGCTACCACCGATACGCTGTGGCTTTCATATTTCATATATGTGTTAAATGCATCACTATAAAATGACATTAACCCTTAGCCGGGCATTTGTTTGATACTTTGGACTTTTTTAATGCAATGTTAGACTTTTTTGTCAGTGTGGACTTACAAAATTTCTGACCTGTTTTGCTGTATATGGGGTGGAGGCTACCACCGATACGCTGTGGCTTTCATATTTCATATATGTGTTAAATGCATCACTATAAAATGACATTAACCCTTAGCCGGGCATTTGTTTGATACTTTGGACTTTTTTAATGCAATGTTAGACTTTTTTGTCAGTGTGGACTTACAAAATTTCTGACCTGTTTTGCTGGACATGAGTGGAGGGTACGACCGGTATGCTGTGGCTTTTATATTTCATATATGTGTTAAATGCATCAGTATAAGGTGGCATTAACCCTTGGCCAGACATTTTTCGGAGGTTTTGGACTTTTTAATGCAATGTTAGACTTTTTTGTCAGATGGGACTTAGAAAATTTCTGACCTGTTTTGCTGTACATGAGTGGAGGCTACTACCGGTATGCTGTGGCTTTCATATTTCACATATATGTTAAATGCTTCAATATAAGATGACATTAACCCTTAGCTGGACATTTTTGGAGCTTTTAGACTTCTGTAATGCAATGTTAGACTTTTTTGTTACTGTGGACATTGCAAATTTTTGACCTGTTTTGCTATGTATGTACATACCTGGACATTTTTTACAGATTTGTAATAAGCCTAGATTTATTGCATGCCATGTGTTGGTGAGCTAATGGGGATGGACACACCCCTCTTGTTTTGAAAGCCCTGATAGTGGTTTCCAGCCCTCAACCAGTTCATGCTGTTATTACTGAATGACCCAGGCATTATGTCTCACATATGTGTGTGTGTAAACTATTGAACCAACAAACGCAAACCCTGCTTATTCAGAACATCAACAATTTAGCTTCACCAAATAACACCTTTTGTCTATAATTATCTTCAGTCATTGCCGACTAATTTTGGCAATCATCCTTCGTCGGGCAGGCTTTGTCACTTTCATAACACGCAAGGCAGATGAACAGCAGTGATAAGTTTAAATGGTAATTTCTCTACAAATTTTATTCTACCCGAAGATTCATGTGAAGATAGTACCCAATTATTTTCTGACATCATCCAGTTTTTCTGCATCGTCGTAACATCGTCGCGACATCTGGTTGCTCTAGTGTTCCTTATTTCCCTATCTCCGCTACCCGAATCTTCATTGTCTTTGACTTAACCAATAACTTTCCTTTGGGTGATTTTTGTCCAACGGAGCTTAAAGTTAAGCTTAAAGTTGTAAATATATTTGTTACCATTTGTAAATATTCATTGTTTTTGGCTGCGCTGTAATGCCACCTATTTGTGTATCCATCCTGATTGTCATCTTTGAAATATACGGCATAGTCCATATCACACAAATATCTTTGTCTTATTTTATTTTATTTCCCTGCCATGTCTTTCACAAATAGAAAAATAAAATGGAGATAAAAACTAATAAGAGTATTCATTTAAGTCAGGGGTTCTGTTAGGGAGAGAGAAGGTCCACTTAGCGGCCACATTTTCTATATCTATTGACTGGTACATAAATCAGTATTGGCTATTGTTTTCTGGGAGAGCACAGGAAAATTGTAGATGTATAAGTACGTCTGCCCGATGGCAATGTTTTCCTGCTGCAAAACATTGCCATCGTGAAGACATATTAATACCTGGTGGTTCTGCAAGAGAAAGTGCAACATTTGTTGATATGGTGGTAGCCAAAGGAGTACACTGAGATGATTTTATTCTGTGAGAGGAGCTGACTGATACAGAATCTCAAGAATGAGGAGGACCTCTGTTGATATACAGTTTAAAAATGCCTCTTGTGTGAGAAAGCTCAGTTATCCTAGGCACATTCCATAATAGTATACTCTTTTGCAAGCCATGGTAATGGAGATGCTCTTGCATTTCCATCTCTGAAACGGCCTCTTCATTTTTGACCTTGCAGAAACACTGTTTAAGTACTATTTTTGATCTCCAATTTATAGAGCTTTATGAAAAAAATAACCCTAGATTGTTTCACAACCTTGCAGTTCCTGAATATTAATTTACTTGGAATTTCTCAGAAAATAACTTGCAGTTTTTTTTAATTTTCCATAAAATATCACACTATTATCAATTATGAATAAATAAATAAATAATAAATGTAGTTTAAAGCCGAAAATCCTCATAGAGCTTTTGGGCTTAACATGCACAAAAAAACTTTATATATGTATATATATATATATATATACATTGGCATGGCGGTGGTTCGAACCCACGCTGAGAGAGTTTCCTTCGGTACCAACCGCCTAGCGAAACTATACTGAACCACGATAAGACTCTGACGCCGATGGGGATCGAACCACTGCCTTGATGAGAGTACACTTCTGCGGCACCAATCGCCTAGCGAAACTGGACCAGCGCCATAGACCACTCGACTACCGACAAGCCCCCCAAAAAGGCATGCTTGCAGATCGAGCGTCCATGGAACTGGCACAGTCCACACGAAATTACTCGGTATCCCCTAGAATTAGTTGTTTACAATGAATTATACCATGTAATGCAGATGAAATCAGTGAGAATCAATCTCTTTTTCAAATTTCCTGTTTAAGGTACAGAATACAGAATTCGGCACTTCTGTTATGCATTTTTTAGGATGAAAGATTCTGACGCCGATGGGGATCGAACCACTGCTTTGATGAGAGTACACTTCTGCGGCACCAATTGCCTAGCTATACTGGACCAGCGCCATAGACCACTCGACTACCGACAAGCCCCCAAAAAGGCATGTTAGCAGATCGAGCCTCCATGGAACTGGCACTCGGATTGATTTCCTCAATTGTTCAACTCTCAGATCAGATACTCTACTTCTGATCTGCAAAATTGCTTTGAACATAGGCACGGTTTCAGCCAATGGACTTCCGGGTTACTCTGGAAGGTCCATTGACTGAAACCATGCCTACGGAACGATATTCTCAATCGTTTTACCTTCAGATCAGCTACATTACTCCTGTTCAATGATATTGCTTTGGACATAGGTATGGTTACAGCCAATGGTCCTCCGGGTTACTCTCGAAGGTCCATTGACTGAAACTTTGCCGACGGAACGATTTTCTCAACCGTTTAACCTTCAAATCAGCTACACTGCTTCTATTTTATGAGATTGCTTTGGACATAGACATGGTTTCGGCCAATGGACTTCCGGGTTACACTTGGGGATCCGTTGACTGAAACTTTGCCTACGGAATGATTCCTTTAATTGTCTAACTCTTAGATGAGCTAGACTACTTCCAGTGTACGAGGGTTACACTCGAAGGTCCATTTACTGAAACTTTGCCCACGGAACGATGTCCTCAATCGTCTAACCCTCAGTTCAGCTTCACTACCTCCAATCTATGAGATCGCTTTGGACATGGGCATGGTTTCAACCAATGGACTTCCGAGTGACACTCGAAGACCCACGCATTGACGGTCTTCTAAACTGCTAGTAATTACTGACCGGTTATAAGTATACTTTAAATTACTCAGTCAGCCATTGACTTTCTTTCTCTATAGTTCCCTATCAACAAAATGTTACTCGTCCCCGGCCGACTACAATCCCTACCTCTTCGCACCTGTTTATCGCCGTTATTTTCCAGCCCACACTTTCTGAAATCCTGTGATTAAACAAAAGACTATTTAGACTTCCGCAGTGACATACAATCCTTATATATTGTTAGTGAAGCGATGAGCGGCTGTCACAAGCTTACACCAAATATGCTTTATTCAAATTTTAACTACACAATTTTTATAGCTGTTATTCTACCACTGCTCATGGTCCACATCTTTCTACTTCACACGATGCGCACTCATGGCGAATGATAAGATAACGTTAGATGAGATACAAAGTGACGACCGATACAATCTTGCTTCTAAGTATAATCGCTCGATGAGTCGTTTGCAGGACGATAATTCAGAGTCCCCTTTCTCCATCCATGGTCATTCATGCAATTATTTTTCCCCTTCCAACTTCTGACAAAATTTCCACAGACAGGACAAAAATGTAACCCTTCTTAGTCTAAATTGTAGAAGCCTTAGTGCAAACTGGGACTCATTCACCAACTTCCTTTGTGACATTCAGCAAGGTGAGAACATGTTCAACGTAATTGGCCTAACAGAAATCTTCAAACTTCACGAGCATCTCAATTACAAAATTGATGGCTACCACCCAATTGTCTACAAGACCCGCCCTTGTCCAAATGACAGCAGAGGAGGAGTGGATCTTTTTATTTCTGAGAATGTTTCTTTCAGACTGAGATCCGATCTGACGATCTTCATTCCAAATGTCATTGAAACTATTTTTACAGAAATCAATCTAGGGCGCAAAACCTCGTACATTGTTGGATGCATATACAGGCTAAACACTGCACCTCTAGCTGATATTGACGTGTTTGTCTCTTCCATAAGCGACATTATCACCAAAATTAACTCAGAGCACAGCAGGGCTTTTTTACTAGGCGACTTTAACATAGATTTGCTGAATTTTAATAATCACAGCAAAACTAACGCATTCATAGATAGTATGTTTAGTGACGGATTCTTGCCAGTAATAACAAAACCATCCAGAATAACCGAGCATTCAGCGACCTTAATTGACCATATTTATTCCAATAATGTATCCGCTAACTACAATGCGGGAATATTAATCACTGATATTTCAGATCACTTCGCCACATTTTATATACAGGAAGGTGATAACGGGCCCGACAAGCCATTACCTCAACTTAGAAGATCACTCAAGAGACAAAATACTGAACTATTCAAAAATTTGCTCCATAGCACAAGCTTTGAATCAGTGTATAGCTGTACGTGTACCAATGAAGCATACGAAACATTTTTGGGTGCCTACCTTGACACATTCGAATCGGCATTTCCGCTGAGAAACTTGAATTTACCCAAAAAGCTCATAAAACATAAGGCCTGGATGACATCGGGTCTGCTACAGTCCTCCCAAACTAAAAATAAACTTTACCTGGTCGAACTGAGAAAACACACGGAAATTAATATCAACAAATATAAAATGTACTCCTCGATTCTTAATCAATTAAAGAGATGAAGTAAGGCTACATACTACAATGACGTTATAGAAACAAACAGACACGACTCTAAAAACATGGTAAATACTTCGTACCTTAATCAACAAATCAAAATCAGCGGCGACGCTTCCGCCTAGCATATCCCATAATAATGTTGAAATATCTGACCCCGATAAAATCGCCTGCAGTTTTAATGATTAATTCTCAGAAATTGGTTAGACTATTAACGATAACGTCTCCACCTCCGATAACAACTTCGGTGACTTCATGAATGGAAATTACCCGGACTCCTTTTTTATTACCCCAACAAACGAGCAAGAAATCATACTGATAGCCGGACAATTGAAAGGGAAAATGAGTACCAACGCTTACAATTTATCTACAAAAATAATGAAAGAGTCAATTTGTGAGATCGCGAAACCCATGGTCTATATATTCAATCAGTCATTTATACAAGGTAAAGTCCCCGATTAAATGAAAATAGCAAAGGTGATACCAATTTTCAAAGGTGGTGAGCTAGATAACTACAGACCAATTAGTTTATTACCGGCTTTTTCGAAACTTCTGTGGAAAATAATGAACCGGAGACTCTCTAATTTTCTCAATGACTTTAATATACTGTACGAACATCAGTACGGCTTTCGCAAAAAGCATTCCACTTTTCACCCCATCATGTACCTTTTACAGTATGTCGCTGAATGCAACGACAAGCCTACAAAAGACTCTACTCTAGCCGTCTTCCTTGATTTGTCTAAGGCATTTGACTCCATCAATCACGAAATGTTTCTTAGTAAAATGGAATTCTACGGATTAAGAGAGATGAGTAAACTTTGGTTCCAAAGCTATTTATCAGGCAGAGAACAGTATGTGGAATATAACACGAATCGATCCCCAAATCGACATGTCACTTGCGGGGTCCCCCAGGGGTCTGTGTTGGGGCCTATCCTCTTCTTAATTTACGTGAATGATATGAGATACTCCAATATTCTTAACCTGTTATCATTTGCCGACGACACAACCCCGTTTACAACTGGACATGACTTGAATACTCTGGAGACTACAGTTAATATTGAGCTGAATAAAATATTCGACTGGTGCTGTTGCAACAAACACCAAGTGAACGCCAGTAAATATAAATATATTATGCTACACCCACCGAACAGTCCGAACAAATCCGACTTACTAAATATTTTTCTTAACAATACCAAGCTTTCACCTATAGATAACTCCCAACAAGAAAAAGTCGCTAAGTTCTTAGGCGAATACCTTGACGAAAACCTCAATTTTAAGTACCACATATCCACAGTATGTTCCAAGATGTCAAGTGCAATCTATTGTTTGAATAAAGTGAAAAAACGTTATCCCCAAGAAATCACTGAAATTACTGTATTAGAAATTAGTTCATAGTCACTTACTGTGTGCAATCCAAATTTGGGGGCATGGGCCATCCAGCAGTAAAATATACTCTCTACAGAAACGCGCGATGCGAGTAATTAACTGTAAAAAGTTTAATAGCCATACTGATCCCCTATTCAAGGATAATAACATACTAAAATTTAACGATCTTTACAAAGTGAATGTCTCTCTATTCATGCACGACTGGAAAAACGATAGTTTGCCTGACTCATTCAAAACATTTTTTAGTGTACACTCTTTATCTGGACTTCAAACAAGACAAGTTGGCATGATACAGTCGCAGAAAGCTAGAACCCAATTCTCTGCTAAACTGACAAAACATAGCTTCCCAAAGATTTGGAATGGAATTGATGCTAACTTACGGGCCCTACCTTCCAGACTTGTTTTCAGGAAACAACTTACTAATGAATGCTTAGCAAGCTACTCCTGTTCGCATCAAATGTGTCCAGATTGTATGCCTAACGCTCAATAATACATACACGTCGCCACACTCCCCTGTGGGACCCTTCATATGAGAGAAAGAAGTCGTCGCCTGGGTGCCAGAGTGTTCTATGTGCCAGTGGGACATAGGGCATTCTAGCACTATGTCGACCTTATATATGACGTCAATGAAGACAGAAATCGCCCTATTTGCCATTAGCATTCCCACCTCATAGTTACAAATGAGCCATATTTTTTCAGTAAACACTTCTACTCAAGGGGAAGACTGTTCGAGTCTTACCTGCCAAGAAAAAAAACTGTCTTAATCGTAGGACGCCATTGCCAGCCTATGCCGGTGACTTCTCCGGTTTTCTCATCCCACCCGACCTCGAATTAATCTCCCAATCATGTCTTGACCCATCATCTCACGTTTAATTTTATTTATCCAAATTTGTAGTCTACCGTCAAATTGCACTCGCGCATACCGGGTGCAGTCTTTCGCGTAGACTGGGAAGACCCCAGCATGTAGATTCGAGTTCTTCCTTCTCCTGATCATTCACCCAATAGCTGAGCCATAGGCAGCGGTACTTATGAACAAAAATATCCAGTCTTCTCCATTTCTGTGCAATCATTTCTGTGTAGTCTTTTTCACGTCCGGGGGGGGGGGGGGGGCAACAGGAAGACAGCCAGTGTGGCTATGTTGTCTCCCAACAGCTTACCAGTGTATTCCATATATGTAAAACTCTTTGTACAAATCTTACTTGTAAATTTGGTATTTTGTTGAATAAACTTCATTTCATTTAGTGATTGATAACCGTGAACAGCACACGATGCATTTGACGTAATATGATATATTTCGGAAAGTTTAATGATATCAAATTCATTCTTTCACTGAAGCAAGTAGAATAATAAATCATTTTAAGCGTCCAAGTGAGCACTAAGGCTTTGACAATTTGTATGAAACAGAGAGATCATATTCTTCAGATGGGTGAACTTTGAACGAAAATGTTCGGAGGAGTAGTAACTACATTCGTAACTAATGTTCTCAAAAGGGGAATCTTCTCCACCTCTTCAGTGCTATTTCTTTCCTTGCACTGTTTAACCCCCTGCACTCTGATGTCGAGAATACTCGACACCTCCCCCACTCTAAGCGCCACCACACCTCCCTGTCATCCATGGTTATCCCCCCTGTGTTGTCAGAAATTCAGCAATTTAGATTTTGGTTGACAGAGCTCAATTGGAGCTCTGGGACCCAAAATCTAAACTGCTGAAATTCTGACAACACAGGGGGGATAACCATGGATGACAAATCAGGCGTTTCGTCATCAGAGTGCAGGGGGTTAATAAAGTCGAACTTTGCTTGTATCTAGACCTCGTCCAGAGTTATACTACCCGCTATTGATTACAAAGTGGCCAGATTTGCGTAAGACTCTTCGGTAGATTGCCCAGCGATCACTCTTACATAAGTACGAGCCTCCAGCTCTACTCGAGTGAGAATAGAACTAAAGTATTGTTGCTCAATATCAGTAACATGGTCAGAATTAATTTGTACATATAAAGGAATGCGATGATGAATATTGTCAAACAGACGAAAGTTTAAAGGGTTGGTAATTAGATATCTGGTGGTGACTTGTTGAGCAGAAGTCAGCCCAACTGAGTTGTATTTTCATTATTTCCCTTGATAGTGGACTTGCAGGTACTGTCAGTTTCCAATTGGGTCATTTTCTTCGAGAAGACAAACGAGGAGGGTCACGTTTCGATGTACTAATTGACCTAATTTTAGTTTACCACGAATCCAACCGGGGAAGGCAGGATAATTATGATCTGACACAATGTTTCACTGCAGTCAACCGTGAGGCTGGAGCTCACAAGACAATGTTCAACTTTGTATCGAAAGTGTTGGTTGTGATTTAGTGGCGAAGTGAGTTGCTGAAATATACAATTAAGGTTCGGAAGCACTAACGGATCACTTATTGGCCAACAGACCTCGAAATTAAGTGTTTTCATTTGCATTCAGAGTACTTAATTAGTTGACTAACAAGTGACATGCTATTTCAGTTACATACGCATTAATCCCAGCGGGTGTTGCTTATAATTTCGTAAAAATTGAAAAGCAGAGCATTTTTTATTTCATTTGTGCGTGAACACAATAACCCTCCTCGTTGTTCTTTATTGTGGGATCCACTGTAGTCTGTACAAGTGTACTCCACAGGGCGTTTTAACTGGTAAAGTGCTGAGTTTTTCTGACAACAAATCAAAGCTCATCATATACTGCTCTATTACATTTAATTGGACAGTGCCTTATAGGCACTATCCAATTAAATGTAATAGAGCAAGGTATTGTATAAAAAATCTGATTCATATCAGGGACAATAAAGGCTTCCTCGGGCAAAACGTAACTATAGACAGTTATTGCCTGTCACTTTTTGTAAAGCCCAAAATAGGGCTTCCAGCACTCTACCAGTTAATTAATCCTTTACCTAACACTGATGGAAGAGCGAACATTGCAAAAAAAAAATATTGATTAACCTTTTTGCAGCTTTGGCGTCAAGAACATATCTTTTGACCCCTAATTGGAACGAGCTCTATGGACTCGTTTTAATGAGGGGTCATATACAATTTTTGGAGACACAAAATTAAAAAATAATGAAAAGTGAATTGTGATTTTGTGAATAGCGTCGACCGGTTTAGGCCGTTACGGTGGGTAAAGGGGGGATGGACGTCAGTGCAAGAATAATCAATTATATATTCACGGATACTAGTTTATGAAGGGTGGGTTGTGGGGTTAAAGGAGCTGAGACGGCAAAAAGAAGTTGAATAGTGACGACAGTCTGATAGCAGCCAGGATCATGGGCAAAAAAAATGTGATAAGCGCCTCGCATGCTCTAAGGAAATTTGTGAAGTGTGGAAGGGTGCTTAAGCGAGGATCTGGGATTTAGAGGCTGTTTTAATTATCAAATGGCCACAAAGAACTATTCTTATACTACTTTTGCTGTTACGCCCAAATGCCACTGTATAGCCGTTGTCTGGACACCTTCAGAATTCTCCTCTTGTGATTTTAATACCAATAGACAAAATGGTTTGAAGTGAATGAACTTATCAATCAAGCTTCCTTCTCGTACCTATGCTACATTCAGCCTGTTTCGTCTAATGTATCGTAAGTTGGTGGTTGTTCCGTTAGAAGAAGTTCATCAAATAATGCCCAGGTAGATTGAAAAGGTTGTGCTGCTGGGGGTCATACTTTTGTTTTATATCCATTTTGTGTCGAGTTGAACGTTCGTAAAATGAATTTGACCGACATATTGTTTCCTATAATGTTTGCAAGTGATAAGGTAAATGATGTTGGGTGAATTACAACGGGGGAGCTACAGATCGGGTACCGATGTTTAGTTTCCTCATTTATACAGTCTACATAAAAGCTTAACACAATTAAACAATTGCGCTGTGGCCCAGTATATGGTTGGAAAGAATTAATTTTCCCAGGAGTCTCTAATTTTTTCAATGTCCGAGATTTCAGACTACACAAAAACGCCTAGAGTACTCACTATTCCCTCGGTGTCAGGGCACCAAACAGGACAGACAAAATCTCATTGACATTTACCTTACCGCCTGAGTTAATCAACTGGAGCCAATACTAAAAAACTTATACAATTGTATGTTTTTTAAAACAGTATGTCCGACCTACTAATATAATAGACTAAAATTAATCATTAGAAGTTTAAAGGATATGGCAATTTGCCAACAGGCAAATTGCCAGATCTTTGAAAACTCTAATGGTTCATTTCAACCCATTTAAACTCATAACTAGAAAATACAATTCTAGAAAATACAACTGAAGAAGTTTTATAATATTGGCACCTGATATAAAATATTCTTTTTAATCTACACGACCGGATGCTTGGGACTGTTTGTTTCTTTGAGCGGTGACGCTAATAAAATCAACGGCATGCTAACTTACAGCAGCTTTACATGTGATCACTGTTGCTTGTAAAAGTTATATAGTAATCGCTGGGGAGGAACTAACTTCCATTGAATCGATTCTATTCCGACTTTTTTTCCAGTTCACTTCCTTAAGAGTACTCCAGTGCGCTGCCCATAATTGTTTTTAATATGACTTCGCAGTCCTGTTGCTGCTAAAATCTTCGCGGAGAAAACTTTTTTTCCGACAGCAATCAGCAAAGATGGTAAGTAGATATTTAGCGGATATTAAATTATTCCTGCTCGGGCTACCAATGTACCGAATGTCCTGGTCAAATGTCGATGATCTCTCCGTTTTCCTTGCAAAAATATCGATTGCTGCTGTAATGTCTTTATTTTATGGTCTACGGAGGAAAACATTTTTGTAAACTTTCGGTAGTTGTTTCATGAATATTTCGGTGTCATATCAAGGAAAATATCAGAAGGAAAATTGCTATCATAACCCAATAATACACAATAAAGTGACACCACGTGTTAGCTCCAGTTCACTAACAGCAGGGTTCCGCTTCACTTATCTACAGATCGATCCCAATCAATCCGTCGTTTTTTGCGTTCTGAGTGGCAAAATTTGCAATGATGGAGGGAATACAAAGGCGTTAGTGCCTTTATATGTACAGTCAAACTACAAACTTCACGAAAACTCTAAAAAGATGTGAAACTAAAGCCACAAGTTCAAAGTTGCTGGAGAAATGATTGCTTATCTATCAGGTATCCCAGTCAGTCATACAAATCGATCTACCCATTGGTATGTGAGTTAAACCACAACCAAGAACAACCTGGAGCTATTATTTACATGTTTTGACTATAGCATGATCATCAATGAAGATGTATACACATATCTCCTGCTTGTCTAGTGCGACGTAACACTTTTACAAAGGGAAAGCCATGTGTAGCTTCCGAACTATATCTGATGATTTACCGTCAGATCTATATGCCCATTTGTCCGTGGCATAATGGGGTATATATTTACACTCCCTGTAGCTAGATGTTGGAATTTAAAACTTAATTTCGAATAAAGAACCAAACAGGTCTCCCATTTCATGGCTACATATATGCAAAAATCGATACAAATCACACTTTTGTCGTTGAGCTTTGATGGTTATATCGTATATTGACTCTCGCATTTTGTTTTCTTTGGTTTGCATCTTTTGTTTACGTAGTTTAATATTAAGGCTGTCGCCTGTACCAGAGTTCTCGGATCAAGCTGAAATTTAACCGACGCTACCAGTTTAGGTTATTGTTACTACCTGGATTCACTTACAGTATCCTATAAAACAAAATCGGAGTCGTTGGAAGTTTTAATCCAAATTAACTTATTTTACAGACCATCATTAACTCCCACGTGATAAAGGTAAAGCATGAAGGAAGTGATAGTCTGTAAAATATGTGATTTTAGGTTAAACTATGAATCAAAGTTAAGATTTTTTTCCTCAAATTAATTTAGGGGTTGGCTAGACCGTTTTCTTAGCTCATTGTTTCTGTTTTTATTCAATATTCTATCGGAACAGCAGACGACCAGTCACTGGTACCCAAATCATGTACACATGCACCATAGTTTGGTTAAATGCACCCGATAAAAATAGCCTAGTAAACCGATCAGAACAGCAGTGATCAGTGGTGAACTGGGTCCTTTTTCGGAATATTTATCTCATCAGATTTTATCAGGAAACTGGACTTATTAGCTGTCAGCCAGTTGGATAATACAGACTACGAATATATCTTGCAGCACACGTTATATTGTTCGGCATAAGAGGCTTTATTGGGGTAAAATCAGAGAGCGAAAAATTGACGGTCTACTTCCGCCAACGGGATTTGAACACAAAAATTCATTGTCAGTTTGAAGCGCCGTGACCAGCTGCCGTGACTGGTGACATTATCGTCTTAGCTTTGTATTTCAATTCAATTCAATTCAATTCAATCTTTATTTCACAGCATACAGCATACAAATACAAACGAGAGAGAGAGTGAAGTTACAAAATTGTTGAATGATGTATAAATGTATACTGTGGGGAATGACATAGCCTTGCGACTGTCTTCCTGTCATCCCCTAGACAATCAAAATAATAAATAAAATAGAATGGCAAATGGCAAGTGTTAAATTCAAGTTAAATGTAGTCGATCCAGACAGCGGGTAGTTGTTATGTTATATTAACATTCTTTACATTAAAACTGAGTATTGTTTCCACATCATGGATCAAACTCCCAAGAGTTCTGTCTCGGGTTGTTTTAACCCGTCATCACCTGTGTTTCCGAATCCTAATCGAATCAACAGTGTTTCCGAATAAAAAAAAACAAAACAATTTTTATACGCATTCCTTAGTAGGCCAGTACAATTATCGTAGGCTAATGGGGTGATGTAAAAACCGGAATACCGCGGGACAACCTTTTCATCAGCTTGTGGGAAGAGAAGAGATAAAGGTAATAATTTCGTAGTCCCTATGGTTAGTCGAGGGTAAAAATCCACGATTAAATCACACAATGAATCTATAATATCTACCTAAATCCGCTCATTTTTTCTGAACATTAGTTTTCAAATCAGAATTGAACCGGAAGACGTCGGTGTGCAACTAGAAAAAAGGTCGGAAGAGAATCGATTCTATGGAAAGTAGTTCCTCCCCGGTGGTATTGGTTGTGTTTATTTTCCTCAGGGCGCCAAATACGATAGACAAAACCTCATTGGTATTTACCTTACCGCCTCAGTTAATCAACTGGAGCCAATACTATAAAACTTTTACAATTGTAATTTCTAGAATTGTATTTCCTACCTATTAATATAACTGACTAAAATGAATCATAAGTATTTTAAGAGATGTGGCGATTTGCCAACGGGCAAACTGCCAGATCTTTGAAAACGCTAATGGTTCCTTTCAACCCATTTAAACTCATAACTAGAAAATACAGTTCTAGAAGATACATTTGTAAAGAGTTCTGTAATATTGGCCCCTGGTTTAAAGTACACTTTTTAATCTACAGGACCGGATGCTTGGGACTGTTTGTATTATTAAGCCGTGACGTTAATAAAATCAAAGGCATGCTAACTTAAAGGTAGCTTTACATATGCTCACTGTTGCTTGAAGCATATTCTTTCCAACCGGCGACACAAATGCTTCCAAAATGTGAAATGAATATCTTCAAACAATGATAAATTTGTCAATACGTTTCACCTGTTCGATTAACTTTCACAATTTACAATTTGTTCACCCTGACGCTTGA
This sequence comes from Pictodentalium vernedei, assembly GCA_031216915.1. Lineage (NCBI taxonomy): Eukaryota > Metazoa > Mollusca > Scaphopoda > Dentaliida > Dentaliidae > Pictodentalium > Pictodentalium vernedei. The sequence goes on from CM062294.1 coordinate 169,339,187, forward strand.
TTGGGGATATTTTTCAAATCCGTTTTTTACAGATTTAACTCCTGTTCGATACAAAATAATCGTATACATGCTCTCAGTATCTAATGCTTACAAAGGTGTTTTTTTTTAAGATGCTCCATTTAAAAATTTTACACAGTATATTCTGTGCGTTTTTAGATAACCCGTTGTCTCGTGGCAGTTGGTTTGAGATGGTAACAATGCCTTTTGGAAAGGCCACATGATTCTGAATTACGATCAGAGACAGTTGATCTTCCAGTCACGATCCATTCCACATTCTCTGTCTGCTTTGGTAACGACAGCACATTTTTTTATTCCCACAGCTCCTCCTGGGGCACAGGCTATCGACGAGACTCCTCCAGCGCTGCGTGTCCTGTACCACTGTATGTCACCAGCTCTCTCTACTGTAGTTCATTCTGTCGGTTATCCGAGATGGGAGGTTTTGATCTTTCGGACTCGGTTTCGGGTTGGTTTCAGGAAAAACTCGTTTACAATTTAGTTTTTCTGTGTTAAAACGTATGGCAAATAAAACTTCAGGCTCCTAAATGTGGAACATACCATCAGCAGTTTGGACGAAACCCCTTACCACAAAAGATCTATCTGTACAGTACAGTCGCCATGGAGTGGTCGCAATCCACGCGCGTGCCGTAATGTCCACGCATGTGTTTACCACGCAATAATAAAAATTATCATCACAATATTAATTAATGAAGCACCGGGTTGTACCCGGTGCTTGATTAATTAAATTTTTGATGATTATTCCAAGAATAAGTATTTTGACTTTGATAATATTGCGTTCGTATAGAAATAAAAATATTACCCACCTGTGGGAAGTGACCAGTGCACGGCGGCCGTACTGTAAGTATCTTCACTGGTTGTACCCTAACTGCCTCTTGACCATTCTTAGGGGTTCAAGGGTATCAGTTGCTGAGCCTGTGCAGTCAGAAGGAAAACAATCCATACATTAGGGTAAGAAATGATTAAAGTTCATCCAATCGTTGTTGTGCTCTCATTGTCAACATTTCTCCGTTATTGATTCGTCCATCCCACTCCTAGTAAAATAGTTTGATCGGTCTATGAACAAAAACAGTAAAACCTTTCGACCGGTTTTTGCTGAGCCTTGCGATTCGGTTTACAGGTTTGCCGCAAAAATTAGAACCGAAACGGACAACTTCAAAACCGTCCACCTATTTCGGACATCTACAGTACGTGGAGAGTGGATTGTATCAAAATCACCCGCGGAGTGGTGTTATCACCCAAAGTATCACTTTCAAATACTGTACATATGGGCAAAACACACTAGCAATGTTTCAGCAAATGGACCTCCGGGTTTAACTCGGATGTCCATTGGCTGGAACTTTGCTTGTGATTGTTATGCCTTGCAACAAATTCGCAATTATTACTTGGGTGGAATCTCCAGTCTGCAGGTGATTTAGTGGCAATACACTCTCCACGTCTAGGTCTCTCTGACAGGTGTTTTGGGGGATTATGATGACGTCAGATGGTGTTAGGTGGAAGAAAAAGCACCCTCGATGGGTGTGTGTGAAGGATGGGTAATCGTGAGACGGTCTTCATAAACCTGATAGTATGGCCCCCCAAAAACTGAAATATTCAAACGTATTCAAAATTCACTCAAGTTTGAACAGATACACTTTTGTTCCATCTTGATTGCAGTGCGTGACGCCCCGAGTCTTAGCCCTACACCTAAACAAAAGCAACACCAGCCAGCGTTATTGACAAAAATCGCCATTCAAATTTTGTTGTCCCCATATCCCGATAGATTCTGCCTTTAATTGATCAGAATGCCTTGGTCAAATCGCCATGACAAAGGGTGCACCCAACATGCAAGGTATATGAGAGCGTGCAACATCCAGGTTATATGGGCACACGAAACATCGGGGGTATATGGTTTAAATGAAAGCCTTTCGCTTCTGCTCGCCTCGATATAAAAATAGAACAAAAAAACCTGAATATAGCCACAAGTATTATCAGATTTCCGACAATTCGATCATTTGTTTCTTATATAAATTAAATAGTCGAAAAATTAAATGAAATAACTTGAGAAAAATAAAATAAGAGCAAATATCGTCCCCTCATTTCCAGTGTGTTCTATATGCCAGTAGGCAAACAGAACACATTTGGAACTGGGGGGATGATATGCCAACAAAATACTGTTTACTCGTTTCCTTAACGACGCAAGTGGTGTAACTCTATCTGTTGTCTTCTGTAATTGTAAAAACGAAACAATTATTCACGAATTTAGTCCAACTGATTGCGGAGCGTGAGAAACGCAACCACAAATTTTTCTCCACTATGTTTCTATTGTGTTTCAAACGGGACAAAAACGTTATCTCCGTCAACATGTATGGTATATGGAGATTTAATACCTGGATGTCTCATTTAAACATCTCGCCTGTGGATCGGTGTTTAAAAACCGATATCCAGGTAATAAATCTCCATATACCATACATGTTGGCGGAGAGAACTTATATTGTGTTTCTTAGGTTTTGCCTCAGAAACACAGCTTATGATCCTTCATTTTGAACAAGTTCATTTGGGGTCTCAAGGAATCTTAGTTGTTCAATATTATAAATTATTGTGATGATTTGACGGTGACATGGTCTGATGTTTGCAGCTCGGATGTTATGTTCAAACGAGACGCGAAGCGTCGAGGTTGAACATACGCTTCGAGCAGCAAACCTCAGACCATGTTACCGTCAATTTATCACAATAACATATATGTTCCAATACGACCCCACCCACAGCCCAAAACCTACATCGTGAAACACGAGAGGCTTTTTTACTGAACTTGTGATCGTTAAAAGTTGCCTTGTTCAAGGCAACTTTTAACGATCACACGTTTAGTAAATAAACCTTTCGTGTACCCCACGACATCAGTGAATAAAAAATCAATCAATAAGATAAACTCATTCCAGCTTAGTTCAAACCTTAAATCGGTTTATAATTTAAACAACACTTTATCCGGAACACACGCCTGCTGCACGTGTGAAAAAATCAAGAAAAATGAAGCAGCTTTCTAGTCACTCCGTAGATGAAGCGATTACAAAACGGGCGACGTCATTTCAAATAGTTTGCATCGTGACGTCGGACGGTAACATTTGTTACTGGAGCCGTAAACATAAAAGAAACTACGCTAGCTCTCATCCAATCAGAGGGCGAGGATGTTACTCTTATCAGAAATAGTTTTACCAAGTGACACCTTCATTCGTATTGTGTAAAGGGTTAAACAATTTTGCACACACCAAACTGAAGATCTCTATTCTGCATTAAGACAGAATACAATGAGGCTGAGTACTGGTTACTGAAGTCAGCGACTCGAATTGGTTGGAGCTTGTCTTGTATTTCACGTGAGCCGAAGGATAAACTCCCACAATGGTCGTTGATTCCCCGTTCTTGTGTTAAGTATTTCTACAGCAATTTAACATGAATAAAGTGAAGGAAGCTTGGGTTTTAAAAACAAAAGTACAGTATGGCCGCCGTGGACTGGTCACTTTCCACAGGTTGGCAAAGTGTTCTTGGACGCAATATTAGATTCGAAACACTAATTATAGGAATAATAAGCGTCATAAATTTAATTAATGAAGCACCTGGTATAACCCGGTTCTTCGTTAATTAAATTTTTTCTGATGATGAATTTTTACTTCCTGTTAAAAGCATGCGTGTACATCACTCCCCACGCGTGGATTAAGACCAGTTCACGGCGGCTAAACTGTATCACCTTCGGAGTCCTGTTCACTTTCTTTCTTGATGTTGTTTGTGTCTAATTCATTACCCAGCGTATCGTCCAAAACAAACCTGAGCCATTAAAAGAAGTCACTCATTTTTTTCCTTATTTGCCTAAAAAATATAGCTTATGATATCTCATTAGAACGAGCTCATTTGGGAGCCATAAGGTATTTCATGTGATCAGTATTTGTTTTCCAAGTGTCGACATTCATTGGTATTGTGTAAGGGGTTCAACAATATGACAATAATAGGATTTTCAAGGGTATTACGGTTCAACTCAAATAATTAACTGACCGAGATCTTATAAGCGGCCCGCTAATAAGACAGGGGGCTGTTAACCTCAAAATAACTTCAAGGCAATAGTTCAATCAGATCCGAGAATTATTATTGTACATACTTTTCCTTCAATCAAGAAATATACTGAAATTCTAATGCTAATAAAATGAACAATTAAGTTAAGGGTTTGAACATTCATGAATTATAGGCATTTACTGGTTGAAGCATTTTGAAAACCAAGTACGAAATAACCGAAGCAAAAAGCAAACAAAACCAGCATGGGAGTTTGGCAGCTTCACAAAACATGATTATCTTTGGCTCGTCGTGTTCCATTTGATGGGTTTTAACTGGCATAATAATTACCACAAATACCTGCTTTGAAATTTGTTCCCACGCGCGGCATCCGAAGTTAGAAAGCGGAAACAGGAGATTCGAAACAGGATGTAATTCGGTCACGTGACGTGACGAGCCACAAGGCGATAATGGAAAGGAGATACCATTAGCGACCCAAAACGCCCCGTGATGACCTGAGCATTTATCGCGTATCATTACCACTTTAGCGGGCGTTCCCTAGTATATTAGTGAAGTTTAGCGAGGCGGTAAAAATCAGTAATTCATGGCATTATGCAGCCGGAAAGCGAGCGGCGGGCTGTTAATGGAAACACAGTTTATTAAAGGCCCGCCGATCGCTTCCGGCCATGATAAAAATAGTAATAACATGATTTTGTCGATCGTCTCGGTTTATTAGCGGCCCTCGAGGACTGATTGATGGTCCTCTGGCTTATTAACGCACCTCGACTTCGTCCCGGGCCGGTAATAAACCCTCCGGCTGTTCATTCCTCCGGGGCCGTTAATAAACCGTAACACCCTCCAAACTCATGTTATTTTTTAATGCTCAAGAAATTCGCTATAATGGCATAAGGAACGCCCGCTAAAGTGGTAATAATGGTGTACACAAAGTGAAAGAATATGTTCTCTATTGGAGGGGATACCAGGTTTCAGGCCACCAGTCTACTTTTGTAAGAAATCCGACACTATCACAGGCCATTTGTTTACCGACTATTCGTGGAATTTGTGCGCAGACTACCGTTCACTTAATGTTATGCCCGATTTCCATAAAAGATACAGAGATCATTTCGAGCACCGGTTATAGATATTCTAATGAATAAATATTTATCTCGCCTTGAAAATATCAAGATATTAAAATGATTGATTCAACTATGTGGCGTAATCGTAAAACAGCAGCCGTGGTGAGTCTTCATTGATTTTGCTTATACTCATGTCTAACGGTAATGTAAAGTGATTAACCCTTTACCCAACGTAACGGCGAAAACCGGCCAGCGCGATTCTCAAAAATAGCCAATTAATTTTCATTATTTTTTTCATTTTTGTCTCAAAAACATAGGTTATGACCTCTCGTTGGGACGAGCTCGTCGAGCTCGTTCCAATGAGGGATCATAACCTATGTTTTTGACACAAAAAATGAAAGAAATTAGTTATTCAAGAATTTCTTTTGCAAGTTTCGTCTGTTTTTTCAGGTTAGGTAAAGGGTTAAAGAATTTCTGATTGAGGAACATTTCTTGCGTTGATTCAAAGAAAATAAATGTTTACGGAACTTTTATATGTTATCGTCTGGAATATTTGAGTTGGCCGGAAAAGTGAACAGTGGATTTGCTTTTCCTACAGTACGTCCGCAGTGGTCTGGTCACTTTCCACGGGTGAGCAATATTTCCACGGATACTATCAGATTCCAAACACTATTTACAGGAATAATCATCACAAATTTAATTAATGAAGCACCGGATATAACACGGAACGTCATTAATTAAAATTTTGCTGATGAGAATTTTTATTACCTGATAAACGCACGCGTGGTCACTGCCCACGCGTGGATTACGACCCGTCCACGGCGTCTGGAACATTCCAGATGGTTGAATCCAGAACATAGGTGGTGGGCTATTTAAGGGCTGTACTGGTTCCCGCTCATAACGCACGCGTATCTCCTTACAGAATGTGAAGTGTGGTTTGATCGCGAAGAGGGGATATCCAGACTCCACTTAATCCGGAAAACGTGCAGTATAAATAGTCCTATAAATTGTCAATACTAATTTATCTTATACCTGTTGAAGATATAGCCCATGTGTTATAGATTATCTATAACACATACCCCTATGTCATATAGATTGGAGAACGGACTATAGTCTTTTTCTATATTATAATATAATGATGACATTCGCAAAATTGTTTATAAATCGTGTCAAATCTGGTAAAATTGATTATCAAACATATTTTTGTCATAAATCATAAGAATTGAGGCGTAAGTATATTTTCTGTAATTGTTTTCCCAGTTGCAGGGCCACTTTCTAAGGGGAACTATACTCTATCATTCACTTGAATTTGTAGCCTTGTTACGCACTAACAGCTTTTCCGGGCACATCACATGTATTCATGCCCAACAAGAGAAAGCAGTCGACTCCACTCCAGATGAGTCGACATTTTGACACGAAATCATCCCCAAAACCCTTTTAAAAATGCAGAAAAGAACAAAAATGGTCGGTATAAGATAAATACAACAATACTCGTTGAAAGTGAGTTTTTTTCGCTCGGCAAGCCTCGCGAAAAAAACTCACTTTCAACTCGTTGAGATATCAAACATATCAAAACACACTATGGTATTATCGTATATGTGTTAATGTAAGAAACGGAACTATTCCCAAGTAGACTAGAATAACTCGCTACCCTGTACACCATCCTCCCAGATGTACCTCCTCGCAGAGCTTATTTACCCTAATTGTATCGTCTATTACCGTCACCACCACGCCCACAATCTACGTGAATCCATTTCGTGCATTTCTCCTTCCATATATTCTAGCGCAAAAAAAGAAAGTTTTTTTCTGTGGTAAATATTTCAAATGTGTCATGAATGATTTATTTATTTATTTATTAAAGTTTAACGACACATTAACACCCAAGGTCATATCGTGTCAGTTTTACGGATGGAGGAAGCCGGAGTACCCTGAGAGAACCACCGACCGAGCAACGACGAGCAGCTGCCAGCTCCCCAACATCGTAACTCCGCACTGCAGCACAGGCAGGGTTACAGCGGTTGAAGACATGCGCATCATCGACGTGCAGTACGCCTTAGTACACGGCATCATCGTGCCCTCATGTGGACAATCGGGGTGAAGTGCCTTGCCCAAGGACACAATGCGGGAGGCCGGATCGCACGCCCAGACGGCCACCCATCTAAGGACTAACCGGGCTCGACATTGCTTAACTTCGGGGATCTGACTAGAACCGGTTACCGCAACGCCACCGCGTCCCCCAGCATGAATGACTATTTCATTGTTTGGATTTTGGTGTTATTACTTCATTGCCGATTAAATTTTGACGAGTTTTGTTGTCTTAACAAGCACGCCATTTGTTCAAATGTGGGTACCCTGTGCTATTTCCTGATCAAAATCAATAGCGGATGGCCCATCTCGGGCTTCAGTGTCACTGCCCTAACTCTCCTTGCCATTAACCCCATCGAATTGTTTATGGTCCTTTGCGGGATGTTATTCCACTCCTGAAGAAGGGCTTGCGGGAGCTGTGCGATGTTGTTTGGGACGTAGACGCGCTTCCTGACCCTCCTGTCCAGCTCGTCCCTCAAATGCTCGATCGGGGACAAATCTGGACTGTATGGTCGCCAATCGAGAACTGGGATATGGTTGAGGAAGTCACGACAAATCCTAGCAACGTGCTGCCTCGGATTATCCTGTTTTATCCTGTTTCGAAGTAAGGTTATGCGCATGGGTAAGTGAAAGGACATGAAGCATGAGGACCTGACCCCGATATCTGACGGCTATTAGATTGTCCTGGATGACCACGAGAGGTGTTTTCGCGCCATGAGAACCCCCCCCCCCCCAAACCATAACAGACCATCCCCCGAATCTGTCGCTTACCTTAACGTTCGCGCCAGAATATCGATTACCGTGATGTCGATAGCAACGTTGTCGACCATCTGACCTGTAAAGAGTGAATCGAGACTCGTCAGTGAATAACACACGTCTTCAGTGGGCCAAGTGAAACCGATTTGGTGCATGTGCCCGCAGTCATTGCAATCGACGTTGACGTCGCCTGGGTGTACGTTTCGGACCAACGTAGGGGCGTCGTGTCCTTAAATAGAACTTCCGCAACCGATTCCTAACTGTTTTTGGACACACTCGACGACCATGACTGCCTACAACCTGACTCTTCGTCTCCTTTGCCGTCTGAAATTGGTTACGGGGGTGTGAGAGACGTATGCCTCTATCTTGAACTGGCGATCTAAAGCACGGATGACCGGTCCTGGGAAGGTCAGGTAATCTTCTTGTGGCTCTGAGACGCCCAACTAAATGATTTATCGTTGACGCATGGACCACAAATTGCTGGGCGACGGGACGTTGCGATTGGCCCATAATTACAGCAATAGCCCTAACACTATCAACCTTTGACATTCGCGGCATTTTGCTTTTCAAATTTAATTCTAGTTGAAATGAAATGTTGTGCAATCGATGTGTACTGTTCAAACCTTCGATTTGATATGGTTTTCAACCCCATAGCACGTGAGAGTGCACCGGATGCACTCTTTGTCGAAATATCTGTCTGTTTAAAGCATGCGGTGTCGCTCGTGTTGATGGTTGATTGAATTTTAACCAAAGACTCTTTCAATAGGACACAGAGGTAGTTATGTGTCAAATTTTACAACATTTGGTCTGCGGATAAAAAATTATATTATCAAAACTGAACTTGCGTTTCGTTTTTCCGTCTGTATAGATTTGTTCATTTTTACACCAGAAAAGGTGTTCCATTTGTAACTTATTTTCTTATCTTACGTTTCAGAATGTCACTCAGCCTGGAGAAGATCGTTGTATTATTGACAAAGTATTTAGCGGATATTCAGTCGGCAAAGATTCTCTTAATTCCAAGCCCAGTGTTTAGTCATTGTGTTCAGTTCAGATATTTGGCTGAAACGTTAATGAACAGAGGCAATCTGGTAGTTGTCTACATTTCAAACACAGACGTAAGTGGAAAGTGTCTAGGAAATGGCAATATAACAACAATAAAATATGAGGTAAGAAATCTCCATGTTGGACATTCGACCACTCGCCATCAGTAAATGAATTACTGGTTGCAGGTCAACAGTTTGGTGAATCTGTGTGTGCAGGAGCTCTAGGAGACAAACAAAACCTTGAAATTATCAACAAAATGAACTTTGATCTCGTCGTTGTTAGTTCTCCAGGTGAAACGAGATGTTTATTATTGATCCCATACAGGTATGAACTACCTTTTGCAACTCTATCTAGTGAAACGTTACACTGGTTCGAGAATGGTGGTCTCTTCACTCCACATATCAGACCATTTCCAATTTCCGGGTTTTCAGAAGCAATGAATTTCCAACAGAGACTTGAAAATTTTGTAGAAACATTACTTTTTCATCTTTATTTCATGTGGATGGAGCACAATAACGTCATAGCGCGCTTTGCTCCAGAGCTCTCTGTTTTCGGTTATGTATCCATTATTAGAAATTCAGTGTTGTTTATCGAAGAAACTGATATTGTATTCTCTGGATCCGCGCCAGTTGTTCCAAACACCGTGTATACAGGCGCATTTACTACTATCCCACCACATCCACTACCTCAAGATATCGAACAGTTTTACACAACTGCAAAACATGGCGTAATTTTGGTAGCATTTGGAAGTGTCGTGCATCAAACTTCAGATGTAAAAAAACTCAGCGCTACTTTGCATGCCGTGTTTACTAAAATTCCACAGTATGTATTGTGGCAAACCACAAACAGCTTCGAGTCATCACGTATCATGACAAAACGGTGGCTACCACAAAACGACATTTTAGGACACAATAGCACTGTAGCGTTCATTTCTCATTGTGGAAGGAAATCGTTTTATAAGGCCGTTTATCACAGTGTACCTCTGATTTGTATTCCTCTGTTTTGGGACCAAAAAACAACAGCTGCAAGGGTAATGTCTTTGAACATTGGACTAAAACTAGACCATCATACTATAAGTTACATGGCGTGTAGCTGGCTGATACATTTCCATACAAGGCGATGAGTGTTCATATCAGGTGAGGCGAAGCCGAACCTGATATGAACACTCAGAGCCTTGTATGGAAATGTATCAGCCAGCTACACGCCATGTAACATATTTATTATGTCGAAAGTCCATGTAAATCAAGCGATTAATAATTTTCTCCATAAACAAACAACGGCCCGGAATTTAGTTTTCAGGAACCACTATTGATAGCACCGCGCGGAATCATGAACAGTAACAGGCACCGGTACGTGTAACCATGGTAATTGTAAACAAATCATCACTTTGCGAAGGGCGATTGCCGTACTTGTTTACAAATGAAACGCTGCTTGCCACTGAGATCAGTGCTGCTTGCCAACTCGGCATAATCTGGAGGCCCCTTGCGTACATTTACTGTTGTTACTACCTAAAAAGGACTAATAAAGCAGTTTTGAACATTAAAAATCACTTTTTTACTGTAGAGCAAACAATAACAATAACGCAACTTGAACTTTGAAGTTGAATCTGAAACGCACACCGACTTTCTGTTATATTATCTTCTGCCCATCTTTTTACATATTTAATGTTTTAAATCACAAAATACGGTATCTTGAAAATATTTTCGGAACCTAAATTCTCTTATTTTGTTTTAATTCAGATTTTGAAAATTCGAAGTGAGGGGAATTGCATCAAAATAGTAATGGCGGCTACTCACCTGATATTAATTAATATCAGGTGAGTAACCCGATACGGTGGAATCTTTAGAAGGTATTCCAGCATTTTGATTGGACAAACTAACTTTGAGACATAATAAAATGAATATATACGATGTAGAGACGGCTATATTAACACTGTTATTGAATGACACGTACAAGGAATCAATATCTCACTGGTCTGCGATTTATAAAGACATTCACGAAACTTCAGCGAGCGAAGCAGCGACCAATGCCTTAGAACACAGTCTTAAACATGGGGGCAGCCATCTGCGACCACAAACATTACATATGTCTCTTTTCAGTTTCTTAATGTTAGATATAGCAGGGGTTGTCACTATTCTTTTAATATCGATTATAATAATTATTACGCTGTGTTGTAGAAATATTTGTCGAGCCAAATGCGGAACACCGGTTATAAGTGGATGAACAAATGTGTTTACTACGCGAACAAACTCGCCATAGTTCTCAAAAATAATGTACATAAAACGGATTGTAGCAGAGGAGCAGACGATCTGCCACTTATCTAATGACCTCTACCCACTGAGACGGTAACCAGCAGCTCATGGTACGACATATTAATATTACAACTACATCATCACGGCATGCCTTCGTCGAAGGCATGCCTTGATAATAGAGTTGAAGTATCCGTCAGTATGGATTATAGACAATATAGAACTCAAGACTTATTATAAATTTAATAGTAAATAAATACAATATACATGTAACAGTCGTGATGCATGCACCTTCTTATTTAATAAGTAACGCATCGATACTCCAAAATTAGTCACGCGGAGCCCCCAACAGACCCAATCGGTGCTACAGACATCCATTTGTAAGACCGTGTATTTGCGCTACAAAAGGCCATATACGAAATCAAGTCTTTTATGAAAGTACTCAATTACAAGCAATCTTAGATTTCAATCCTGATAAAAATGTCCCGACTGAAGAACTTATTTGTGGGCGAGAAGGGGAGGGGTCTTCCCTTCCAGAACCCCCACAGCGACGCCTCTCGGGGAGAGAGTGCTCCTCAACTTGTATCGAATGACACGTACAAACAATCAATATCTCACTGGCCTTCAATTTATGAAGACACACACCAAACTTCAGCGATCGAAACGGTTACCAGTGCCATAGAACACATTCTTAGATATGGAGGAAGGCATCTGTGACCACACATTAACACTCTCTTCATTTTCTCTGTATAAGATTTAGTTGGATTACCACTATTCTAACCACTTGCTCACTGATGTCAAAATACCAGAAATTATGTAGTCAGTTTCCTCATAATGCAACTTGTATTTATTTATTTATTTGGGTTTAACGACACTTTCGACAGCCAGGGTTACCTCGTGTCGGAAATGTAACTTGTAATTTAACCAATTCAGTCCTCAAGGAGCTCTGTCAAACAATATTGAATTACTTAAGTTTCTAGTTCCATTATGGGAATAATGTGCAGCCTAAAAATGAGATATTTTGTATTCAGGGTGAAGGGGGTTAATATCGTTCATAACAATCATTAATTTGTGTTGTAGAATTAATTGTCGAGTCAAATACGGAGTTAACCCTTTACCCAACGTAACGGCAAAAACCGGCCAGCGCTATTTACAAAAATCGTCAATTAATTTTCATTATTTTTTCATTTTTTGTCTCAAAAACATAGGTTATGACCCCTCATTGGAACGAGCTCGACGAGCTCGTTCCAATGAGGGGTCATAACCTATGTTTTTGAGACAAAAATGAAAAAAATTAGTTATTCAAGAATTATTTTTGCAAGTGTCGTCTGCTTTTCATGTTAGGTAAAGGGTTAAATGTGAGTGAATGCGTTCGGAATATGTGAATAATCCTGTCATTGTTTTCTGACTGATGAATATAACAGTTGCTTGTTGTTGGGGGGGGGGGGGGGGGGGAGGGGGGAGGTTATATGCAATTTCAGTAACCATAGCGACATCATGTTGGACAGTTGCGCGGGTGGGGTAGCCGGAGTACCAGGAGTACCATCGATCAGCGACGGTCAGGTGTTAAACTCAACATCTTACTAACCTTGCACAAGCAGAGTTAGCAGCAGTTGACGGTAAGTGGGCCTGCCTCGTGCAGTACACTTTAGTACACTGCAACCTCTTACCCCACGTGGGCAATCGGATTTACCCGGAGAGAACCACCGCGCAGCAGCGAGCAACTATCAGACTTTCCAGCTAATGAATATAACAGTGACTGCATTGGATGAGCAGGCGATTTGTTCAGACTTATCTAAAACAAGAGGTGGAGAAGCCATGTGTGCGCGGCAAGCAAGTTACCCTCTACTTTTCCGACAGATATTCCAGACAATTATTACACAGGGAGTTGAACACTTGAGAGTCAGGGGGCGGACTGGTCGAAGAAAAGTTACCTTTAAATGCACCAGGATTGGCGGACCCGGAAAAAACTTTGATTTTTCTGACTGAAAGTACACTGCTTCCCTAAACCTGAGCGTTCAATTGCTGATCCACATGGAGTACATTTCCATGGCATATCTATATCATCTTTGTAGCCTATTCGATGAAAATGGTTGCATCATCGAACCGATCATAGTTCGACCCAATGGGAAAAAAATGATTTTTGAAACTCACAGAACGCCGTTTCCTTGCATCTGAGCGATCAAATGTAGACCAGACTGCTAGTATAACGAAATGTCTCTAGAGAGCATTTCGGAATAGCGACTATCGGAAAATAAGTTGTCGTTCTTGGACTAACTACCACCGGTTGGCATTTGCGGTATTATAAACATTACGACTCGGATTGATAACGCATAGTCAAATTTCGCCTAGGGGCGAACACCACGAAATACCGTGGGACCCCCGACATCAACTCACTCCAGTCGGGAATGGGTTGGTGGAGTGGGGCCCGAGATATTCTCCCCTAAGAAAAATGTGCTTGGCAATCAACATGACATCACAATGAATATCGGCTCGTACTCTGCACATCACACCAATCAGCGATATGACCGTTGAAAACATTGTCGTTGTACAGTATGACCGCCGTGGACTGGTCACTTTCAACGGAGTGAGCAAGATTTCCACGGACGCAATAATATTAGATTTCAAACACTAATTATAAGAATAATCATCAAAAATTTAATAGACGAAGAACCGGGTACAGCTCAGTGCTTCATTAATTAAAGTTTTGCAGGTGATGATTTTTATTACCTGGTAAACGCGTGCGTGGACATCACTGCCCACGCGTGGATTACGACCAGTCAGCGGCAATTGTACTGTACTTATGACACACAATTACGCAGTAGACTTTTCCCGTTAATATGATCGCACCAATCAGCGATATGACCGTTGAAAACGTTGTCGTTGTACAGTATGGCCGCCGTGGACTCGTCACTTTCAACGGAGTGAGCAATATTTCCACGGACGTAATAATATTAGATTTCAAACACTAATTATAAGAATAATCATCAAAAATTTAATAGACGAAGAACCGGGTACAGCTCAGTGCTTCATTAATTAAAGTTTTGCAGGTGATGATTTTTATTACCTGGTAAACGCGTGCGTGGACATCACTGCCCACGCGTGGATTACGACCAGTCAGCGGCAATTGTACTGTACTTATGACACACAATTACGCAGTAGACTTTTCCCGTTAATATGATCGCAGTTTTGACAACGTTGTTCAACTGAATCACAATGTACACAAACAAACACTCGGAAATAAAGAAATTCGCATACCAACCGGAAGTAATTCATTTTAGTCTCCACAGCGTAGAAGAGTTCATGGAATCAGGTGAAGATAACCAATTTATCGATAGAGCCTATATCGACAGTTTATGCAATTAGATCTATTTCGCCCATTGGTCGTTTTCACAAAATTCCATGCACCGACAAATGTTAAGCTGCATCAAGTTGGGGACCTCGAATCAAGAACCCACCGAGAATTTCCCGGTGGACCCCATGGCCAGTCCACCCCTGTTGAGAGTATGCAAACGTCAGTTCACAAACAGTCCAGTTATATATTATCTGCAAGTGCAAATAGAATTATACTTGCATTTGAGTGAAATTTTCTGCCTTCGGTCAGCCGGTCCGTTTTTTAGGGGTGTGGGGGGGGGGGGTAGCCTTTGGGTTTGAAGACGATTGGAGTAGTAGCAATGGAACGAAGCATGGCCAGATAGTACTGCCGTGGCATGAACACATCCGTGTGTTCGTTCATTTGCCGATATAGAATTTTACAGTACAAGGAGAGTGTATTATCAATAAATCGCCCGTGGAGTGATGATTTATCTCAAGCAATAAATGCCAATTTATTGCAAAGCCACATTAGCATAAGCAAGGTTTCAGCCAATGGACCTCTGGGTTAAACGGTCCATTGGCTGAAACCGGAGGTCCATTGGTTGAAACTTTGCTTGTGCTTCTTGTGTTTCTGTACAAAATTTGAGAGTAGTACCATGAGTGCTACCCCCACTCCATGCGTGATTTTGGTGGCAATTCATCCCCCACGTACTGTATAAGTGACATGACACAAGTGCAGGGCCGGGGTAATATAATAAGTAATAAGCAATATATAGACAATATACATATAGTGTTTTTTATATCTGGTTTATACAACGCGTTGAAATATAGTTAATATTTTCGAGGCTCTGCAGAGAAAATATTAATTATATTTCAACGAGTTGTATAAACCAGATATTTAAAAAACGCTATATGTACATTGTTTTTATCTGATAATAAACAGCAGTTTCACTCGTTGAAGCTTATTTTCACTTTTATCCTGATTTCCACGGGCCTCCGTAGAAAACGAGACAAAGCAAATGGGCTGAGACAAACAAAGTTGCGCCCCTTATTCCACAAAATCGATGACGGCGATTGATTCACACTTTCTAGAATTTGTCACTACACTGAAACAAAAAAAGTTAGCATGTTCTATTTTCGTGAAATCAGTGAAAAGTGGATTGTTTAGTAACTTTTTCATTTGGAATCGGACAATTTTGGAATAGTTCTCTAGAATTTACGTTTTCTTGGTGGTGTAGTTGTAGGATTTTCTGTGAACTGGTAAGTGTATATCATACTATAATGTTCATGTTTTGTACATTTAATGTTGCTCCGTAGAATAATTGTTGAACATTGTTCGTTGACATCGTCATTTCTTCGTGATTTAGAATGTTTAAGGCCAATAAGGGTACTGCTGCTGCTGGGATGGTGTAATTATGACATTTTGTCTGTTGAATTGGTGATGCTTTTGCCGAAAGAATTGAACTTGAAGCTGAAGGGCACGGTTATTTTCTACCGTGTACAGGCAGTATATTGGAATAATGTGTATTCTATCGATAAACTTCCAATTTCCATTAATTATGGTCCAGCTTTGTTTTTGTTTGCAATTTTTTCGAAACGTTTTTTTAAGGTAGCAGACCAACTTGTAATTAAGGTAGTACTTTGCTCGTAGACGTATCCGTAACTATAAATAGTGCCCTACACATTATTGACACTCGACTAGTAGGAACTTAGAACTACATAAGGTTTTGAACGAAGTAGTTTGTAAATATTTCTTTATTTCAGTTAAAAAAAAACAGAAAAAAAAAATTCATGTTTATACTTAAAGAAGATATTTCATATTATTTCGATAACATATTACTTGCTCCTTCAACGAAGAAATCAAACCTGCCTTATGAGGTTTATGAATGAATGAAAATAGAATAGAACGAGGTCAAAGGTCGTTCGCATAAATTATAATTATATGCAACACCCGTTGTATATACTTCAAGTATATACTACGGGTGTTATACTCTATGGCTATCAGATAAAATATAATATATTACAATTTTGAAAGTAATATAAAGTAATAAGTAAGAGAGAATTGTTTTATTAGAGGTTATAGTAATGTAATATAATAGCCTGAAAAATAACTGAGTAATATTTATTAATTTTTATTACTTTTTTATAACAATTGAGGTGCTGGAAATCTTTAACTTGTGTTTTGAGCAAATCTTTAAACAAAATTATAATATATTTAAACATGATCCAAACACTGTTAATCTGTGTTCCGTGTGTATTTTTTCCTGTGATGATAAAGCCATAGAATTATGATTTTGTTTTTCGATGGAAATTCGTGGTATCGAGTGAATTGCGCAGGTCCGTCGAACATGGAATTCATCTTCAATAACAAAAAGCAGTCAGTGTTGTCCTTTTCCCAAATACAGTCCTATCGTTGCACTCTAAAGTGTTTTGAATACCTGGCTTTGTTCTTGGATATGTGAAGCACATTTGGCCACAAGTTGTTCTCCGGAAATATAATTTTATTATCAGTTCTGGTACGAATACGGTTGCCGACTTCTAGGAACCATTGGCGCCTGTCGTTAACTCTATGTGTTGAGTACATATGTGGTTCGTGTTTTATACATCTCAACCTTCATTTCGATGCATAATTTGTGTATATTTAATTTGAATTTAAGGAATATCAGAGGTGAGAATTTCAAAATAAACAAACTTCTCTTACTTATATAGCACCCTAAGATGTAATATAAGTAACGGCAATTTGTTTACTTTTACATTCCGTTATTCCGTAAAATCAAATTAAATATACACAGATAATACATCCCAATGGAGGTTGTGATAGACGGAACACGAAAACTATATGTTTTCAACTCGCAGAGTTGACAGCAGGTAAAATGGTTCTTGGAAGTTTGCTACCGTATTCGTATCAGAACTGATAATAAAATAATATTTCAGGCGAACAATTCGTGACCAAAGGTGTTTCAGATATCCAAGAACAAAGCTATGACATCAAAAATCTTCAAAACGCAGCTACAGGGCTGCGTAGGAGTAAATTCCCAAATTCTCGGGTTTCGTTTTCGTTGTCTGTTTGTTTACATTTTCGGTCAAAGGGCCGAAAAAGCATCGATATACAATGCCGTCTAAAACCAAATAATGAGAAAGATCGCCTGAATACTACATACTATTATTATATGTAGACCGCACAGCTGCTATATTACTTGCATAGTATCATGACATCTGTGTGAATTTCTCAGAATTACACAACTATTTTAGATGAAAATTCGTGGTATCGCGTGAAATGCGCATGTCCGTCGGTCATGATACTCATCTTCAATAAAAATGCAGGCAGTGATGTCCTCTCCCCAAATGCAATCCTGACATGGGTCGTTGATTCCTGTTCGTCGCACTCTGCCTGAGTTGTATTATATATTTATGCCACGATTAAACTTAGATCAAGTTAATGGTATATTTAAACAAAAATATTACTTTCGGGTGTCTGATTACTTTCTTGTTTGACACTGTTTTGTGTCTAAACATTTCAATCACATCATGACGTCACTCAGACTAGTAGTATCCAGCCAGATGCAGTTCCATAGCGTTCTAACGCGTGATCCACATTCATGAAACCTACTTATGATACAACTTTGTCGTAGGACGGTCCTATGTATCAAGCAGTGAGATAAATGATCGTAAGTTTGTGAATGTCCTAAATATTGCTAAAAACTTAAGATTCGCATGACGTATCTCAGAATGTTCTTAAATATAAAAAAAAAACAATTGACTCCCAAGTTTGAATCGTGAGGAAATGGCTGCAATACATTTCCTTTTACACGCACGGAGAGATTTGCACTGTCAAAGACAGGAACAATCCTCTCGACTGCATGGATGATTCATATATTGTGTTGAAATATCGGCTTAGCAGACCTGCAATTACCGAGGTTTGTAATCGTTTAAAGAATGGCTTGAAGTATTCAACCGTGCGATCACAACCATTTGCCTATATCATTGCATGTTCATCAGCGATAGTTACAAGGTTTAATTTGTATACAATAATTGGCCACTTAAATGCTAGCAGAAGGTTGCTTTTGTTGACTGCAGGGTTAATGCTGTTTACGACTATGCAATTTCTTCAAATTTTCAATGAAAATGCTGCTGCCCACACGCATTTGCTCACAACTGTACTCCGAAGTTGATGGTCATATGTCCTGACTTCTGGGTGTCATACGGTGGTTTTGTGAATGTGGTTCGTGAATGCAACAAGGAAGTTCATGGGACCGTCCTAAAGTTAGAACTTGAGACATTCATAAGTGATAACTTAGGACAGTTTTCATGAATAAGGACCCAAGCTTGGCGTATCTTGAACCCAATGTGTGTATTATATCGTGTAACGTTGAATCCGCACAACAAACGTGGTATAAAACCGTTTAGCTCTGACAAGTGGAGAAACGATGTTATTATACGCTCAACTTTTCATCACAGAAAACATAGCGAGAAAATAATAATCGTATACCCTGCAGTGAAGATATAGAAATTGTCACGTTACTGTTCCTGCATCGATGTGAGGTATAATCTCGATGAATATCCCCGATTCAGGCCTGGCATTCTGAAAAATGCAGGAGGGCAAAAAATCGCTCTCCTCAATCAGCTTAGGAGAGCAATTAGCTTTACACTGCATTTTAAGTATCCAGTTGAACGAACTCATTGAGACTGAAACCAACAGACTACATCAATGATTTTATTAACTTTACTAAGGTAAAGCGAAATCTCTTAGACATCTAGATGTCTCACTCAACAACCAAACACACACTTGACAAGACCTGTGTGTGTACCCAGACCTGTTGTCCAAGAAAGTCATACGCCTACCACTACCACCTTCAACCCCCAAGGGGGGTTGAAGGTGGTAGTGGTAGGCGTATGACTTTCTTGGACAACAGGTCTGCTTGAATCTACAGTCACATCCTGGTGCACGTGCTTCAAGTGACAGGATAGTAGTAATGGTAGTATATTATAGTGTCAGTATTCCTTGAATAATTACCCCTCAAACTGTGATGTCAGTTGTTGAACTTGAAACTGACAGAAAAAAAAATATTGCTGTGACCCATTTTGCTTCAAATGATTGCAACTGTGTTTGGGTATGGTTGCAGCCATTACCTTTTACCACTAAACGACTTTCAAAATGAAATTACGTGATATTATGTGACTTCGAAGTTAAATTACATTTTTGCTTTACAACAAAAATTTAATGTGAGCATAATTCATGTAATCTCAATCATCCCAGACCAAAATATTTAGGAGGGCAATTTTTCGCTCTCCTTAATTCTTTCAGGAGGGCAGTAAGGAGAGCTAAAAAATCGCTCTCCTGAAATTGCCAAGCCTGCCGATTGGTCGCTGAAAACTACCAACTTTTACGAAAACGCGTATAGTTAAAAGAAAACTTAGAGTTTTTAAGTAGATACCGAAAATGATCTCATTCGCTAGCCACTCACGAAAACATTCCCAGATATTTGTATAGTGGTTGCGAGTGCATCTCCGACTATCGGTAATAAATTGTATACTGTTTAACACTGTAACCCATGGGGAAAACTTCGAATCGTTCATTGTTAAAATATCTCCCATAAAAACAATCATTTCCTCATATGATCGAATAATTTAACATTCTTTCTTCTGTGGTATGTTTTCTTATTATTTCCAAGTTGCTTCCTTTTTGCTTCCATTTTAGATTTAAATGAGGTGGTAAAATGTTGGTAGATTGTTTATAAAATCGATCAAGTATGACTATACCTATGAAGTCGAAAGCACAATTATGGCTTCATAAAACAAATAAGTTATATCTTCCCACAACGCATCAGATAGTACGATCATCAAATGCAGTAACTATATCAGGTTCAACTCCACACAAAATTGAATCTTTTTGCTTGCCAATGATTTTGAAATGGTCGTATTTGCAATATTCTCAGAGAACGCGAGTGGCAATACCACAGAACTCGAACTAACCATTTTGTCCCTGATGGTATATCCAATGTCAGTTCAGAGCCATCATCTGGTAGAGTCTATGATAGTTACTTGGGGAAGACCAAACAATATTTTGGACGTGCTGCACGTTGAAAATCTTGATTAGTCTACCACATGGATTCACTGAGCAATTATCTACTTTACGAATTCACGTCGTATCACGATCTTAGAATGGAAAAATGGACTTTCGGGTTCAAGGGGTTAAATCAAAGAGGCTTAACGAGGAGAGAGAGAGAGAGAGAGAGAGCAAAAGTTGGCAAACGTACTAATAATGTTGGTTTATAGGTGACAATCTACACCGCCACCCTCTCACACCATAACCCCTGATCCTGCTACAATGTCTCGCAAAAGACAGATGACTGAGTAAGATGTTGATGAACGGGTAATTATATTTCGTACAATATATTCGCTCATCCGGATATCAAGCAAGAATGAGGGATGTTGCAGACAAACACGGCAGACGGGTTTTTACAGTTTGCGTGCACGCGAGGCTACTCCATTTCACCCTCCCTACCTCCTTCTCCAACCGCCCTCCGACTGATATTTTGTTGTTTACATGTGGGGGCAACTAAGCGAGTAGGGGAAGCATCAGTACCCGGCGGGAACTGATGGGCAGTGGAAATCGATAGTTAGACTTTCCAACGCTCTAGCACTGGTTTAACCATTACAGCAGACGAGTGGTTTCTGTACGTCAAATGAGCGTAGGGACGATGAGAGGTTGGTAACCCCTTGAGTCCATATTTTCAGTATAATACTGATCACAAAGCATCTTCATACCCATTTAGCAATACAATGGTGCTCTTGGCGTCCAGCAGCCAACATAACGGCCAAAATCGGCCAGCCCTATTCTCAAAAATCGCCAATTAATTTTCATTATTTTTTCATTTTTTGTCTCCAAAACATAGGTTATGACCCCTTTTTGGAACGAGCTCGTCGAGCTCGTTCCAATGAGGGGTCATAACCTATCTTTTTGAGACAAAATATCAAAAAATTAGTTATCCAAGAATTTGTTTTGCAACTGTCGCCTGCTCTTCACGTTAGGTAAAGGGTTAATAATTCTCCGGTAAGAATTTGAGGTCTGTCGGTGGCCGAGTGGTGTGCGTGTTTCAATTTTATTTCGCCGGGCGGTTCGGCGTTGGTTCGAACCTCCGCTGTGCCGTTGTATATTATGATTCTTTCGATGTTCATTGGAATGTTGTCATTCATGTAACCCCTTTTGTGATATTATGAAATGAGCCACCATTAAGGGTTCAGGTTTAGGATTTCTTGAATCCAAGGTAAGTAGTCATATTACAGTTTAGGCTATGTATTTCTGTGTGTCTTAAAATTTATTTATTGATAACTGGTAATTTATAACTTATCTATAACTTTACCCACATTGATTTGCTTGATCCATCTAATGTTACATTGTGGTAACCTTTGGTCTGATCATGTAATGTAGCAGTCTGTATTAAAATGCAATAAAAATATGGAAGATTAGTTTACTTTGAAATTTCCAAGTCTGATATTCCATAAACATAAATTATATATACACAAATCAAAATGAAGGTTACGATGCATAGAACATGCCATATATAATGCAATCAACTCACGGAGTTGATAGCAGGCACCAATGCTTCCTGGAAATCTGCTCCCGTATTGTACCAGAACTGATAACAAAATAATGTACTATTCCAGTAGGGGATATTTGATAAAAGTGAGATATATGAAGAAATATATTTATATTTTCGTCAAAAAGACAGTTGAGGCATTGCACTGTGACATCTGGTGAATGATTTCAGCGATAGCTGGGTGTCTGACAACCACACATTCCACTCGTCGGGTTGTCGAAGACATGGACGGCCAGTCAGAGAATTTACCACATTTAGTCCAAGATCTCATTACCTTGTAAATCCTCCTCGGTTCGCGATACAAGCGCGGATCCGATGTGGCATACTCATCACCAAACGTCCAATATCAGCTTAACTGATGTTATTCCATTATTCCTGCCGTGCAACGGCGAGTTCCTGGACATTGGTAGAGACTGTTGGCGTTGTCGTAGGCGCCTGCCAAGCATATCTCAGACGTGCTCGATTGGTGAAAGGTCTGGACTTAGTGCTGACCTAGGCAGTGTAGTGATGTTCTGCTCCCAGAGGAACTCTGTAGCGACACGGGCCTTGCGTGCCCTTGCATTGTCATCTTGGAAAATGAATAAGCCCAAAACAACATCTTAGCTACAGACAGTAACTTATATATCTAAAAGTGCCGGAAGGAGTGGGTCAGATGAGAGCTCCCCCTTGCCATGGGACTATGGGGCAAAGGGGCTCGCTTACCCCTTTTCCATCAAAAGGTGCTCAAGGAAAAAAGACTTTACATTCCGAGTACTGTAACTGAGAAAGCTTTGGGTATTCGTTTCTGACGCACCTCACGTGTGCCAATGCTAATCGAAGTGGTGGTAGATATCAGGTATTATGACATAGGATCGTCGAGAATCAAAAAACAGCTATACAATCGACCAGGTAGATTCTAAAACTTTATGTATATATCGTCCCTTCAGTGGAACAAGGTGTCATCTGCAATTCTTCAGATGCAATATCTTTGTTTTACTCAAGATATATAATGCTGATACCAGGGCTCGCCTTGAGTAAAATGGTCTGGGCCTAAAAAAAGTGCCCCACATATTGAGGTTGGGGCCTTTTCTGGGCTGATTTTCCATTTTGTCCATTATTGTTAGTGCTTTTTTGTGGAAAATGTCGGGGCTTGAAAAAAAGCCCCCAGCAAGTGCTCCTCGGGGCTGATCTCGGGGCCTGGGCTGATCAGCCCCGACTCAAGGCAAGCCCTGTGATACTATTGAGTGCCACATTGTGATTTATGGTACATTGTTAACTCCCCTCTTACCTCACACCCACAGTCGTTTGCTCGTGTTGCTACTACTGTCCCCTTGCCCTCAGATGATCCCGGCATTCTTGCTTTTATCGATCACAGCGCACCCGGGTAAATAATTGATATTCTAACACAGTGGTTTCTTATCTTACGCCACGCTGTTATTGTTAAATATCAGAGAATTAACTGGTAAAGTGCTAAATTATTTTTGGCTATCAAAATTTGTTCACATATCTTTGCCTTGCTACAATTCATGGGAGATTGCCTCCTGGGCAATCTCCCATAAATTGTAACAAGACATGTCTTTACAGACTAAATAATATAATTTCAAAGATAATACGAAGCACAGCCACTGAGTATGAAGCCTTCAGGTGGCAGCAACTTCACTTCAGAATAAAGCCCAAATATGGACTTCCAGCACTCTACCAGTTAAGGAAACTTCCGGTTTATTAGTTGAAGTATAAGGACGTTTAGTTTCGTTTGCATTGATAAAATCTGGATTCCAAACTTCATTTTACAATTATCGCCTTCATCGACACGTACGTCTTTCAATCGTCTTCATTATGTCAATAATACTAACTGTTTTCCCCAACGATTGTATTTGTTTGTTCCCAATTTTTAATAGGACGACTTGACAATTTTAAATTTAAAAAAACATTCCCAATGACCTCTCATTAGAACATAGTCGGAGAACGCGTTCTAAGGAGTAAGCATAAGCAATATTTTCGAGACAAAAATTGGAATTCTTTTGAGACTTTGGTGTTTGGTTAACGGTTCGCACATTCCACTCTGCGTTACTGAAGTTCACCGTCCAAAATATGATACTTCGACCGGGGAAAACTATTTTGTAATTTGTAGTGAGGATTAGTTAAAATATATCATAAAATATATCTAGATAAATAATACTTTTAAGGCGCAATTATAGTTTATTACACGCCTGTTACTTTTCTTTCAGTTCCATATTTACAAATCCGTATAGAACACGTGTTCAGTACTAATTTTCGTTGACGGACCATTTTTCCACTTGACGTCATGGTTCCATAAAAAAGACCCCAGAACTCCACCCATTTTCGGAACCGTCCAATCGAAACGTTGCATTCTGACACAGATCAATTCGGAAGCTGCAGTGACAGCCGATAATTCGAATGTCAATTGGACAATGTATGTTTTTGTCCATCTACCAAAATTAACGAAACATAAATGGAGAATGATTTTGCAACACTCAAGTTTTGAGTTTGAAGCGAAAATCTCTCGGATAACGGCAGCTAATTTCATAAAGATATGAACAAATCACCCAGTTGGGCACAAATTTAATTTATATTGTTCCGCTGACGTATCAATCTGTCACAGGTATGTGCCAATGACACATGCGATTTTGCTTTGTTTTTTTTTATTTGAAGCTGACGTCAGAACTGTCATATTCTACAAATAAGACCGACTTTTAAGATGAATTTAGACAGTTATAAATATCATAGAGGCGTGTAATAAACACAGAACGCCACGGCGTGTCACAGATATGTGCCAATCACACCTGAGGTTTTATTTTCGTTTTTTATTTGAAACTGATGTCAGAACTGTCATATTCTACAAATAAGACCTACTTTTTGAGATGAATTTAGAAAGTTATAAATGTCATAGAGGCGTGTGATAAACACAGAACGCCACGGTGTGTGAATGCGTTCGTCAATAGGGCAGTCATGCCATAGAAGATGGATAGAACTCGAGGCCTATAGTGTAAATAACTTGAATAACTAGCCTTTTAGTTTCAGATTTCATTTTTCACTGTCGGTGCCAGTGCGTCCTTTTTACTCACATAGACACACGTACTCCCACACACGCATACATACACACCCTCACCCACCCTCCGTCGCACACATCTCTACATACTCACATTCACAGTCTTGTTCAACCGCCTTTGTGGGCCCTGTTGCTTTTTCTCTTGGTCACTGTGACAAACATTCCTCACAAAATCGGGAAATAGCCTATCCTATTGTTTTCTTTGCGAGAACTGGGAGATAACAAAGGAAATGTTTGTGGGGACCCAATCATTCTTGTCTAAGTTCTCACGAACTCCGGAGGACAAAGACCTCAACCCACATCTGCATACACAAAAAAAATCACTAATCATATTTTACTTCTTTCAATTTTTAATTAAAATCATTTCTTATAACCCTTATTTGGAAGGTTGAGCTCGTTCAGATGATGGATTACTAAAGTAATGATCATTTGATGTACAATAGCAGTGTGTGTGGCACTGTTGTGTCCAACCAACTTCTTAGGTCATTTAGGTTCGAAACGTTGTTTGCGAGTTTGTTTCGGAAGAAGAATGTAATTAAACTTCTTCGTTTTTAAGCATATATTCCATTAGATTACACACCATGCGATAAAAGAATACTGTTATTTACAATATGAAATTTCTGAACCTTATAAGCTCGATTAGAACCGCGTTCCATTTTAGTGAACGCGATTCAGAAATTACATATAAAATCGTGACAAAGTGGAATTGCGACATGTATGAGAGCCGCGACTAAACCTGCGATTGGCAATAGAGTTATTATTTGTATTAGAACTCCTTTCTTTGTCGTTCTTTTGTGTACACGTAACATTGTGAGAGAGCTGGAATATGAAGGGGGCTTGACATATTGTGCATTTTTGAAGTCATTCATTCTGCAAACCACTTATTGTGTTATAAAATGAAGATAACAGTGAAATGAAATTTCGGTACCCGTTCAAAATACCCTTAGGACAAAACACCCTAGGATATTATGCCCTTGGACAACTTCCTGTTTGATATAATGCCGCCAGTGAATTTGCAAGGGTGGACAAAATGCCCTTAGGCTATAATGCACTAAGGATAAAATGCTCTCAGACGTATTCCTGCAAACATTACTCAGTCATGTTCTGATGGCATTTGTCTGATATGTCGACCCTTTATTGGAACAAGTCGCCATCTGCAATGCTGTAGCATTGCAGGTGACGCCTTGTACCACTCAAGGGACGATATATCGCTTCGTTCTAAAGATGATAATTAAAATTGTAAATAAATAAAAATAATAATGAACACATGATTTTCTATCTTGTTTGATTACAAGAATAAAAAAAATAAAACAGTAACAAATCACAAAAAACACTAACACCCACACACCCTAGGTCATTAGTTAAAAATAGCAGCATTTTATGGTTACTTTATTTCTTTCTATCTTCATAACCGAAGTTTGTGAATTTTGTTCTGAGTGCCATTTTGTCCACCAATCCATTTTCACTAATAGCATTTTATCCTAAAGAAATTTTGTCTTCATTGCATTTTATTCTAAAAGCATTTTGTCCAATGTCATTTTATCCAAAGAACTTTTTGTCATACAATCGAAATTTCTGATTTGGCCCTGAGCCCTGGCAAACCTTCACTCAGATCGATTTCAATGAACAAGGTTTTGGGACGTCAACCACCCTTTATACATTAGTTAGACGTGTTCTTTGCCAAACTTGCCAAAGTTTGCATTTTATTGAATTGTTTACTTTACTGATTGACTGACATTGTATTCTGCCCATGTATACCGTGTTGAGAGAATGAATATTCCACTATTCCTCGAAGTGCAGTGAAATCGATTTTAGGAATATTTACTTGCTACCAAGACTTCGGTGACCTCAATAGAGAATACTACAGAAAGGCGCAACTGGAAATGTTTTTGGCAGAATGAGGTCGATAGAACGAACTGTCTGCCTTGTGGCCTTGTTTGTCAACAACTGCTGTAAGTATTAGTTTGCCTTGCTTATTATTAATGCATCGTTTTTTATCAGATAAAATGTACTTTCTTTCTCGTTTTCATCTCACCGACACCTGAAAAAATGATATTTGGAGCAAAGTATTTACTGTTAATGGATTAACCCTTTATCTAAAATGAAAATCAGACGACACTTGCAAAAATAATTCTTGAATAACTAATTTTTTTCATTTTTTGTCTCAAAAACATAGGTTATGACCCCTCGTTGGAACGAGCTCGTCGAGCTCGTTCCAACGAGGGGTCATAACCTATGTTTTTGAGACAAAAAATGAAAAAAATAATGAAAATTGGCGATTTTTGAGAGAAGCGCTGGCCAATTTCGGCAGTTACGTTGGGTAAAGGGTTAAACAACAGAAAATTAAAACAAGTTTATTACTCGCGCCCTTTAAATTGAAGAACGAATTTTATTACACCCCAAACGTCTAATTATAATAGGAATCGGTAAAAAATAATTTGCGTTCTCCCTCACTAGTGAGATCAAACACCTCGGTGATTAACATTTCGTGTGAACTTGAAATTTACAAATGAATTTTCACAAGCGCAAAACAAAAGATGTTCTCGGTCCACTAGTGAGTATAACAAAAAAGTTGTTCTCGTTCCACTAGTGGGTATAACAAGACGTCATAATTACGTCATTTCGCCAACAATCCCGAAAACTATTTTGTGTCGATGTACACTACATCCAATGTGAACTGTGTCAGCGGAAACAGCGATCAGCTGATTGTGTAAACAGATTTCTTGCGTGGTATGGGCGTCGGTTTGGATCGTTTCAGTTGAAGCTTCAACTGAAAGGATTATAATAAAAAGAAAATCTAATGTTTTCTTGTGAATACCGGGATAAATCTCATTCGTGAGTGAGAGAATTTATATTTTCACTCGCAGCAAGCTGCTCGTGAAAATACGAATTCCCTCTCTCACTCATGAGATAAATCCCGGTATTCACAAGAAAACATTAGATATCCTCTATAGAGCTAATCCGTTGAGTTAGAAGAAGAGCCAACTTGCCACCGATGGTACTTTGAGAACCCTGGGTAGCCTAACCAAACTTGAAATGAATGAAACAAACAAAATTAAAAATGCCCCAATTTTTTCATTCAGTTACAGCACGGCTACTGTGGACTGGTCCCTGCATTTAATCGAAAAGAAAGCGTTCATGCGAATGATTTGTGAAACATAAGGACACCTTTGCAAAACTAAAATTGTGGTTGCGTGAAATGTAAACCTTTTTTTCAAATTTGTGACTTATTGCCCCTTCAACACAACACAAGAATGAAAGTGAATATACCAGTAACTTAACAGCTTATAGTACTGTCGCCGTGGACTGGTCACTTTCCACAGGTGGGCAATATTTCAAAACACTTATTATAGGAATAATCATCGAAAATTTAAGAAATGAAGCACCGGGCAACTCCCGGTGCTTCATTAATTAAAATTTTGTGGACGATGATTTTTATTACCTCGAAAACGCTTGCGTGAACATCGCTACTCGCGTGTGGATTACGACCAGTCCACAGCGACCGTACTGTAACCTTTATCAAGAACATATGCGTCGTGTTTTAACTCTTTCACACCAAAAGCCCGCCTTCCCTGACGGGATCACCATACTTTTGTCCCTGTGTATCTCAGATTTTTGGTCGAATCGGGTTCCGAATTGAAACGGACAAAGAATTTCATTTCGACTGTGGCATCTTGAGACGAATCTCACCTCTTTTCACATTTTAGATTTCATGTGCTATATTTATACGGTCGTGGATCATGGAAAATATTAATTTCCATCCAAGTATTGTATTTCCAATGATGCATTGCTATATGACGTCACAAGTGATATCACACCCGATATGACATGACAGGACAGCTGCTTGCAAAGGTCACTATCACGACTATGTGATCACACCCTGTTGAACACCTATTCTCAGATAACTATCCTTCAAGAGGTATTCCCAAAAATGTATCCTTCAAAGGCTATCCCCGATGCTACATCACCATGCCCCAGGTATCTTCCAACATCGCGATGAGTTGAAGAGCCGTACCAGCAATTACTCTTAGAAGCAATTGCTCTCGTTGCTTTTTAGCTCATTTGAAGAAATTATAATCGAGGTGTCTCAGCACCAGGTTCACGCCATCCCTATCATATAATCGGCTGGAATGTTGAACCCTGTTTTCGAGATCAATCAAAGTGTCGCAAGACCATTTACGCCAAAAGCAACTGTTTATCTTGCTCTTGAGGCCATTTGACGAAATCATCATCAACGTTTCGCGGCACCCCGTTTGCAGCACTACATAATATAGCCATTTTTCTGAGATGAGTCCAAGAGTCGTAAGAGCATTTACCCCGTTTGATCTTTCGCTCATTTCGTGAAACCATCATCTCATCATTTCTCGGCGTCTCCTATTTTATAACCGACTGGACGTCGGCGACCTTTTTTCCAAGATGGGTCGAAAAGTCGCAATGGCAAGCACACTGTATTCGTCTACTAGTACTAGTGGAAGCTACGCATGATAGTACTAGGCTTAGGGACCTTTAGCGGCAGCAGTGCAGTGATAGCTACTTGGTGCAATCACGGGATTGATGGTGGCTATATAGCTACACAGAGAATACCGCTTGCAGAATCACTTTTCTAGAAGTTAGCTGTCCCTTTTCCGAAATGAGTCGAGTCGTCTGTTTGCCCGAATCAGAGATAGCTAAGGGGAGAGTAGTTAGAATATGGTCAGACTAGATGAAAGACAAGGAATCCGAGAGAATCTGAGCCGAATGAGGTTCATTTCGGTACTTTTTGGAAGTGTCGATGTTGTAAATAGATATTCCCCCAGTCAGTCGAACATAACTTTAGGCGGCTCCGCAGTACTCAAGCATTACGTGCTATTAATGTTCGAATCGAAAAAATAGAATTCGATTCAGGGATGGGTCCTTTTGTATAATTTTGGTCGTTTTTTGGTGATATTGGGTAGTTGTCGGATTCATTTGGGTAATTAGATACACTCCCATTTAATCACACCTTAAGAACACCCAGCTCTATTAGAACCCTTTCATGCTTAAAACAACTCCGAGCCACCATTAAAACCAACATGGCTCCACTATACAAAATGGAAGACGGAAATGTGCGTCACCATAACAACACGCATGGCGCATGCGCAATGACACCACGTATCATCATAATAATGACGGCACAACGTGGCCGCTCACGCTGGCTTCCATAACAACCCACATGACATGACCGGGTCACGAGTCTTTGGCGACACTCCCTAGGGCACCCACTAGGTCCCAACCTAGAGGAGAAGGGTTGAATACATTTCTTCTTAGAAAGTATTTACTGCCATATCGTCCATAATCTTATCTGAAATTCTAGAAGGAAGCACCATTAATCCAGAAATTCTCAGCATCCAATCTCCTTTGATAGGCCGATGGATGACTCATGGCTTTCAAAACCTCACAACAGTGGAGTTTTTCCTGTTGTAACTGCTATGCCAAATACACCAGAACTGTTCTTAAACAAGTGTCTGTTTGGACTTCTCTTCTCTCCAAATGACCACTATAGTACCCCCTCCCCCTCACCACCACTAACCTGTACCCTTAGTAGGAGCACCCACATATACGCATATATAGACACACACACAAAAAATAGATAAGCTCTGCTGGATACTGGGAAAAGGATGAAGAGAAAATCTGACCACCTGCTAGAAGATGCGATGCCCAACGACTGGGGCAGGTCATGGAGAAGATGGAGGGGGAGAAAAAGGCCGGAATGAGTACCTCCACATTCATACCGCGTGCCCCAGATTCGTCTACTTCAAGACTGCTACCTTTCGAAATTGCGGGAGGTTCAACTGGAGGACAATGACGAATCTGTGTGAATTCTCAACACCAAAATTGTTCATTCTTCTCAGGAGAGGGAATGTGAGGTGGGTGGGAAAGCAGCTTTCTCTCTGTGTCTGGAAGGAGTTTTGGTTGTTTTTTTTTTTTTTTTTTTTTTTTTTTGGGGGGGGGGGGGGGGTAGCAACACTGTTAACAGCCAGCGTCACATCGTGTCAGAAAGTTTTACGGAGGAGGAAGCAGGAGTCCCCTGATAGAACCACCACCAGACGAGAAATTGTCAGACTCCCAAACATAGTAATCTGCACAAGCTGGGTTAGCAGCCTTTGAAGGCACGTGCTGTACGCATTAGTAAACAGCGCCACGGCACCCCAGTCGGGATTTAGTGTCTTGCCCAAAGACACAACTCAGTTACAGCTGGTGAGGATCGATCCGTTGACGTTCCAGTTTGAAGTCCGATGCTCTAATGCCAGAGCCACAACGCTCCCATTTATTGGTGGATAAATAAAATAAACATGTAATTACCGTGACGCTACCTCTTATTTAATTAACTTGTACGGGGCGCGGTGGCTCAGTTGGGAGAGGTGCGGGCTGCAAGCCGAGAGGTCCTCGGTTCGAATCCCACCTGCGGCAACCGGGTTGTGTCCTTGGGCAAGACACTTCACCCAGATTTCCTACATGGGGGCACGATGACGCTGTGTACTGAGGCGTACTGCACGTCGATGGTGCGCATGTCTTCAACCAATCTAACCCTGCCTGTGCTGCGGTGCAGAGTTCAGAGTTACGATGTTGGAGAGCTGACAGCTGCTCGTCGTTGCTCGGTGGTTTTCTCCGGGTACTCCGGCTTCCTCCACCCGTAAAACTGTCACGGTCACGATTAGTCATTGTGCATAAGTATGTGACCTTAAACACCAATAAATAAATATAAATAAATAATTAACTTGTAGTGTAATAAGAAAATATAATGAAATGTGGTTAACACTTTACCTAACATGAAAAGCAGACGACACTTGCAAACAAAATTCTTGAATAACTATTTTTTTCATTTCTGTTTCAAAAACATAGGTTGTGACCCCTCTCTGGAACGAGCTCGTTCCAAAGAGGGGTCACAACCTTTGTTTTTGAGACAAAACATGAAGCAATAATGAAAATTAATTAGCTATTTTTGTGAATAGCGCTGGCCGGTTTGGGCCGTTACGTTGGGTAATGGGTTAAAGATCACTAAATGTCTGAAACAAACGGTCGCATATACGGATAAGTGCCACGAAATCTACTACTACGGGGCATGCAATTTCCATCTGTTGATCGTTTGAGAGGTTTACAATATCTAACTATTGACAAGTTTGCCGTGCTTGGGAGTGAGACACCTTCTGACCACACGTTTTCTCCGCTCCTCTGTTTGTCACGGTCGTGTGCTTCACCTTACATTAAAATTGTTAGTGCCTGAACAATAAATTGTCTTGTGGGATACTTGAGTTGAATCATATTCCAATTTCTCCTCCTCTAACAGGTCATTCAATTTATTATATGACTCTGTAATTTAACCGCTAAATATCACTACTGCTTGACGATCTTCTCCTGGTACCCAGAAAATCCACAGTGTGGAATCCGATTCCGTATCGCTATAGTATGACGGACTATGTACTGGTGCGTTCTAAGTTGCATAATTAGCTGTGCGGTCCAAGAGAGTACTTTACTATGAGCTGGAACGGGTGCTCCCGAACGGCGGTGCCGGGTTTTTTTTTAATGTATTGAAGATAGTTTTTGTATCGTATTCATGCGCAATGGGGGATTCCCCGGAAGTGTGTACCTGTTACAAAAATAGGCGTCAACAAAAATAGTTCTTTTTTACTTCCAATTTACCAAATAAAAAGGTTATGGGAATTGTTAATGCGAGCCTTGGCATGCGATGTTGAACTATAAGTCATATAATAAACCTTTTATGTATCCCTGACGTTTAGTCATGGGGGTGCTATGGACAACTCGATGCTTAGCCTTGGCATGCGATGTTGAACTATAAGTCATATAATAAACCTTTTATGTATCCCTGACGTTAAGTCATGGGGGTGCTATGGACAACTCGATGCATAGCCTTGGCATGCGATGTTGAACTATAAGTCATGTAATAAACCTTTTATGTATCCCTGACGTTAAGTCATGGGGGTGCTATGGACAACTCGATGCATAATATCTCCATTTTTTACGCTACATATTTCACCGGTGACAATAAGCGAAACGTGTAGGTTGAATAACATTCCATATTAACTAATAGTTACAAAGAATAACACGAACACCTGGGGCCAATACTATGAAACTTTTACAACTGTATTTTTCAGAATTGTTTTTTCCTCCTGTCAATATAAATCACTGAAATAAATCATCAGCGTTTCAAAAAACGTGGCAATTTACCTGCCGGTAAATTGCCACGTCTTTTGAAACGCTACTGATCCATTTCGGTCAGTTATTTCCATAAATAGTAAATACTATTCTAGAAAATATAATTGTGAATTTGCTATAGTATTGTCCCCTGATCTGAAATACATTTTTTCGTTTTATTCGATCGTAAATGAGAAGGTCAGCTGGTCAGAATTGTTAGATTAGATTGAACATATTTGATTTGTTTATAAACAACAAAAAGGATTGGATAACAAGAGCCCAGCACTGAGGTTATATCCTTTCCTTGAAATACGTTTACAATTACAAACTATGACATGTTTACAAGTAGTTACATGAATTTATATGTAATGGCGAAACAAAACGTATGTATATAATTTTATTGAAACAATTTTGTGTATGTACAAGTTAGAGAAGAAAGCTGATGGGTACTCAACTTTGCAAGAGACAG
This sequence comes from Pictodentalium vernedei, assembly GCA_031216915.1. Lineage (NCBI taxonomy): Eukaryota > Metazoa > Mollusca > Scaphopoda > Dentaliida > Dentaliidae > Pictodentalium > Pictodentalium vernedei. Next base: position 169,373,035 of record CM062294.1, read on the forward strand.
AACAAAGAAGTGTGTGTGTGTGGGGGGGGGGGGGGGGGAGAGAGAAATGAAATGCCACACTACAACACTGCTGGCTTGTGTCAACAAGCCTATGGGCCACATTTCGGCACTACCGCGACTCCGACGGAGTCAACACCACTACTATTGCCAGGACAGACAGGGCAAACAAGCGAATAGAAGTGAGCCATGTGTGAGGTAAACAGAGATGACCACTGACTTTAAAGATCAACAGATCAGGAAAAGAATGCTTTTAGACTCCTGTGCTCATCTAGCGGTCTAGTCTTAAAACCGCTTCGTGGCTTTTATGAAATTTTGTACACTGCGAAAAAGGTGAATATTGACGGAATCCGGTAAGTTTTGGAATACCATAAAGACGATCATTGGCCGTTCTTACTGGCAGATGCACAAGATTTCTCTGTCGGACAAGTCTTTCGTCTGAGTAGTTACTGCAGTTGAAGAAGTAATGGTTCGCGTCTTCGGTCTCATAACCACATGAACAGTTTGGTGTATTTTGAATACAGTTAGAGTATTTATCCAAATTTAGGTCGCTACAGGAATTTTGTAGCTTGCAGTGTATTATATTAACCGCCCTATCGCCACTGTTGAAGTACTTAGGTGGTCTACACACGCCTGTATTGAAATATTTAACAAAGTTATTCAGTGAATCAGACTGGCTAACTTCTAGAGGTAGTGCATTCCATTCGGAAATGCAAGAGGGAATAAATGATCGCTTAAATACTTCCGTGTGTTTAAGTGGTAGTTGGAAATTGGAATGGAACCGGGTGCTATACGGGGAAGTGTCCTCAAACGTTCGGGGTAATAAGTCCTATAGATATCTGGGGGCCTAGTTATTTACAATTTTGAAAAATTGGAATGGAACCGGGTGCTATACGGGGAAATGTCCTCAAACGTTCGGGATAATAAGTCCGATAGGTATATGGGGGCCTGATTATTTACAATTTTGAAAAATATGATCATTTTGTGGAGATGGCGTCTATGTCTAAGGGTTTCCCAGCCAAGTTCTGCAAGTAGAGTAGATACTGGGGCAGATCTCGTTAGACCGGATATTATTCTAGCTGCATCGGCGTGGATTCTATCCAATTTTGAAAGTAGGTAATCCGGTGCACCAGACCATACCACATCCGCGTATTCTAAAATAGGGAGTATAAATGATTTATATAGAATTTGAAGGCTTTTTCTACCAAGGATATACTTAAGTTTTCTTAGCTGGGATAGCCTGGCGTTGGCCTTTTTACATAGTCTATTAATTTGTCTATGCCAGTGTAGGTCCCCCTGTAAGGTCAGGCCGAGGTGGGTGTGTGACATTGCGAGTTCAAGTGGCGTCTCAACAAACATTACAACATTACTTAGGTTAACCTGTTTCTTGGAGAATAGAACAATTTCGGTTTTTGAAGGGTTAAACGTAACTAACCATGTATTTGCCCATTCGGAAATGGCTTTGAGGTTTTCATTGGACTTTGTAGCAATGCCATCCGGTTCGTGTCCACTTTCTGTTAAGCTTGTATCATCCGCCATTAATCGACACACGTCCGGGGAATCTAGATTTTCAGAAATGTCATTGATGTTTATCAAAAAAAGGAACGGACCCAAGACAGAACACTGTGGAACACCACAATTAACAGGTAAGTACTCGGAGGAAATTGAGTTACAAGTTACCCTTTGTTTACGACCAGACAAATAGCTGCTGGTCCACTCGATGAGTGGTCCAGATATACCGTTTTGTCTCAGTTTATAAATTAGTCCTTTGTGCCAAACTCTATCAAATGCTTTTATATATCACAGAATGTTCCAAGAGAAAACTGGTTCCTATCAAAGGCCAAGCAGAGATTATGATATATTTCGATGAGTTGGTAAACGGTGCTATGCTGGGGGCAGGAAACCGGACTGATATTTAAAAAATAAATTATTAGCACAACAATGTTCGTGAATTTGGTTAAAAACAATCCTCTCCATAACTTTACTGACACAGCTAAGAATAGAGACTGGTCTGCAGTTATTAGGATCATGGGCATCTCCCTTTTTAAAAATCGGCACGACTGTTGCCAGCTTCCGTTCTGATGTGTAGACACGTAAGGAGAATGAGAGCCTAAATAATTGAACCAATGGCTTGCATATTGTGGTTTTGGTTTCTTTTAGCATACGGTTGCTAATACCGTCGTGTGCAGTTGCTTTTTTGGTATCTAGATTGCTAAGAATCTGGATCACTTCGTCTTCGGAAAAGTCAATTTCAGACAGGCTCTCAGAACATTTTGGTCTGAAATCAGGTAAGCTATGTCTATCATCATTTATTTTACTATTTGATAGAATTGTTTTATTGAGCAGATTGGCTTTGTCCTTTTTATCTGTTATCATAACTGTGCTGCCTGCATCATCTTTGTGGTTTAGAAAGGGGACGGAAGGCTTACTCGCAAAATTATTCAATAACTGTTTGACAGTGTGCCAAAAAACTTTAGAGTTTCTACTACTCACTGCAAGTGAAGTATCTAGATTTGAAAAATAAGTAGATTTAGCCTTCTTTTTCATTTTATTTACTTTGTTACGGGCATGTTTATATTTTTCAATTATTAATGGGTTTCGGTCTTTCAAAGCTCGTTTCCTAAGGCGATCTCTCTGACGAATTTCACGGCGAAGAGCCGAGTCAAACCAGGGTTTATCATTAGAATGGATGTCTACCCTGTGAGATGGAATACATACATTCTTTGGCAATATCTGTGGTATGACGCATCAAGTGTAGCGGTGTCGGTAATAAAAGACCAATCTGTTTCGGATATCAGAGTGTTCATTTTGGGGAAATCTGCCCTGTTGTAATTCCAGATCTGTCGATTTTCCTTTCGTTCTGTGTTATGCCAGTCTCTATAGGTGCTGATACACACCAAGTTCGTGGACTTCTGAGTTTAGAACCACAACACCATCACTTACTATTATAGGGTCCAATAAAGTACTTGAGGTTGGTGTTACACGAGTCGGTTCTTTGATGGCGTTATAGAGGTTGTATAATTTATAATTTCATTTAAACGACTAGAAGGGTTAAGAAGGTCGATATTTAGATCTCCGGTGATTATTAGTGACGGGTTTATACTGAGTGAGTCTTCAATGGCGCATTCCAGCTTCTCCCAGTATTCGTTACTAGAGAATTGAACCGATCGATATGCTAAACAGAGCAAGAACTTGCGTTTTGAGGTAATCTCAAACCATAAGACCGACCGGTCAAATTCTAGTTCTGGTACACGTTTGGCATATATTTCATTTGAGAAATAAACCGCGACACCGCCACCGTGTTGGTTCCTGTCCTTTCTGACTGGTGGGAGGTAACCCGGGATTAGCACATTGTCGGAATTAAAACTGGGATCGAGGTGCGTTTCGGTGAAGCAGATTATATCAAAATCGTCTATATCATCTGTAATATGATCGAGCTTATTTCTGATGCTTCTGATATTATAATTGAGTATAGAAATACTGGTTATATCTACTGATTCAGTTCTGGATTGTCCAGGGTTAACTTCAATGTCCCCAGATAGGAGAATGATACCAAGGATGACACACAGAGCCAATGAGAGACGGAGTTTAACGGTGCCGATCTTCTCAGAGTGCTGAGTTCCAATCGGTTGTCTGGTCACACAGTACCTACACACGAGAAAATTATAATGAAGTCCGATTGCCGACCTGTGCTGCTCAATGTTAATACCCATGATTAGGGTCTAAGTGACAGATGGAGAGAGGGTGTCAGTGCACCGTGGAGTGCGGTTAGTTTTTTTTGGTATAGCATGTTTATGTGGCAGTAAGAGTGTGTTGTAGTGTCTTAAGAGGGTGAAAGGAAAAACAGGAATTATAAGATTACAAGTATATACAGTTTGTAACAAAATAAGATATATAATACACATATCATACTGGATAGGTTGTGAGGTGGTATCGGCTTGTAATTCAGAGAGCTGAAGTATTTCTCAAACCTTCACCTAAAGCAATTTACATACATTGAATAGTACCAATTAATCTTCCAAAACACAGTCTCTTTTTGTCACCCTTCCACAAACCACAGCCCACGGTCCCCATCGGAACAAGCTCAGTGAGCTCGTTTCGATCAGGACCACAAGCTCTGTCCTGCAAGGAAGAGGCAAAAACAATAAAGTTTAAATTGCGATTTCTGTATATCACATGGGCTGACTAAGTCAACTCGTTACGCAAAGGGTTGAAGAAAAATTTTAGTGGGAAATTTATATTAGTTCCACTGCCCTGTTCCCACACTCTTCAAAAGGGTAACCGACAACAAGTAAAATTTAAGTACGGACAATCAAGGAAACTGGACTTCACGCCGAATTTTATAGGATGTAGCTGATAGCTGAATATTAAGTAGGATAGTGTTTCGAAATAAGGAAATGTATCAAAACCACATTTCAAACCCCTGAATAAGTATTTGTCCGTTCAAATCATTAAAGTCGTGAGTGACCTGATTCCTCTTAATGTATATGAGAGATGTCTGTATAGTAGTCACCCTCATGTAAATGCAAAGAAATAATGTTAGGTAATAATATATTGAAAAACACTAGAATCTGGAAGACAGATAAAAATTAAAATTTAGAGCGGAAAACAATGAGTTCACGAAGTCCAGTAAAGGGTTTCCGTAAACCTTCAGTGAACTTTTAATTTGTCGCTCGTGTGTGTCGTCAGTGGACAACAATCAGGTCTGCAAAATCTGTCCAGAATTCATATTCACGCTCGATGACGCGAATAACACCATGACGAGTGATTAACACATTGGTCTCAATGTTATGTGTCAAAGAGAATGTTTAAATTTGAATGGGCTTTTGTGTCCTTCATCACCAAAGGAGTACAGGTTTCAGTGGATTAAGATGACTGGGAAAAAGAAATCACACATAACAACCTGAGCTTGCAGATAAATCCGTCGGTAAACAATAATATTTCGACATATGCCTGCACCACGTAATAAGATCTAATTATTGATGCGACAGGGAAGAAGTTTTGGTGTTTGGATGTTGTGCATGACAGGGATGAGCACAAAACTTCGTTTAGTACCTGGGTAGTGGGATATTTAATGGTTAAGTTGTCAGGGAGTAGAAGAGTGTGGAGACTGGAGAGACGGGAGACGCAGAACGAGGACTGAGGAATCTAGTATAAAAATCCAATAAGCACTACGAATCCAATTATAAACCGTGAAAATTAGATTTCTTCAAGTATATTACATGCCCATGCAGTCTCTCTTATGCAATACGGCGTGCAATACGGCTGTGCAATGCGGAATTCCGTATTGCACACCAACCTGTTCCAACCGGGACTTTTTTTTATGCAATGCGACTGCATAAAGTACATGGTGTTTACCACCGTTGATAGAAAAGAAAATTAGGTCAGTAGGTGTTTGGGTCATGTAATAAATACAAAACCACATGTATGTTTCAATGAGTCGTTTTGTATTCAATGAGTCAGATGTGCGTTCCTACGCACATCTGACTCATTGAATACAAAACGACTCATTGAAACATACATGTAGTTTTGTCTATTTATGGTACAAAAAGCGTGGCCAAATCGAGATCATAATCAAATGTGACAGCATCTTTGCTAATATCACTGGCCTGTTTTGACTGGTCACTTAACCATTTAACCACTGCGAATAGCAGATGGCAGTTGCATAAGCAATTCTCGAATGGCTCACAAAATTCATTCTTGTCCCAAAACACAGCCCGTGACACCCCACTGGGCCCGGGTCCTTATTTGCCTGTACAACTGAACTTGTTTACCCCAGTAAGCAAGCACCAGTTCACTTCGCGGGGTACCCCCCGGGGGGGGGGGTGCATTCCAATGAGGCGTCATAAGATATGTCTGTGAGGCACGACTGAGAACATAATAAAATTTGAATGGCATTTTTGTGAATATTGCTGAATATTGCTGGCTGGTTCTGGCCTTTTACATATCCCTTTACCCACTGTGAGTGGAAGACGATAGTTGCAAAAAACATTTCCTGGGTAACTGAGAAAATTCAGTCAGAATTGTTCAACTTAGTTTTCACGTGGAATTTGAACAAGTACAGGTCATTCCAACACTGCATCGATTTCTTTTACCTTCTTCATGTCTCCTGCACTGTCGCTGTAAACAAATTATCTATATGGATATTTGTATCGTACTTACAAAAAGAACTGAAACAACTGCTTGAAAGTATAAGTGATATATTGTCCTTTAACATTATCTTTATTTCTCAATAAACCATTTATTTATAAGGTCTTCCAATAGAATAATTGTAATTACCTCAGTTGAACTTCTGAGACATGGGGCTGTAAATAGAAGATTTGTATAACTTTTGTATTCTCATCCTCTTTTCAGACAATAACTAAAAAATTGCTTTAGGATTTAATTGCCAGAATCTCTTTTTATATATATTGTTTTAATACAAAAGCCATATCATATGAACATTTGAGGGTCTTGCTGATTGGAATGTTGAAAGGTTGTTCACGAAAAGGGTACACAAAAATATAAATTAGGGTCAAGATTGAAAATACATTTTTGCTATTTGTTTTTTTTTATAAACACAGAGCACATTTTTTACAAGTGCAATTAAAAAGAGTTTTTAATCAACAAATTAATATATTACCTTACTGCAACTAGAAGAGTGTTATTAAATATTGGTCTTCGGTGTTAGGGGATCATTCGGTTCTCCTTTCAACATACCCTATTGAGCAGGTACATGTAAGCTACGAAATATCCGAATACGCAGCCACGGATCAAAATGGCACGAACCTGTTTTATCCAGACACCTTGTTTTCTCGTGAGGTGCGTCCCGAGGGCCCTTGCGGAAGGAATCCTGGTTGTTGTGAACAAAAAGTGTCCCGGTTAGACAATCTCCATTTTGGAGATACCTGTCCATTACACGGCTTTGGTCCAAACGTCGGGAGTAGAGTAAATGATTCGCTCTGGCCAGTCGGGAGCCCCAGAAAGGTGTCACGTCAGGGGAGGCGGGGGCATTTGGAGGTCATCCAATCAGCCATTTCATTTAACGAAATGCCATCATTGTCATTGTGTATTGACTTTTAATTAAATCGTTCAATTTTAACACATGTTTGGTTTTATTGCATTATCAGTGTTAGCTCACAGTGGTAACTTCCATTGCAACTTATTGTAAAACGATTGGTTGGATGACTGACATCTGACGATATGATATCTCCCACACGGGCCATTCATTCAGTGACATGCTTTGCATAAACAACGGCTGAGCATACTGCCCTAGTATAAGTATGTGGGAATACTGTCAGCTCGGTACATTTACCGCATAGCAATAACTCTACTCCTTGTTAGAGTCTGTGGTGGGTGAGGTCGGGAAATGAATCATTTATACTCTTAACATTGCGAGGCAACCGACCAAAACCAACAGACTTTTTCCAGTTACTAAGCTAAAGCACTCTGGCTCTGACGACAACTTATCATATTTAAAACAACCAGAGGATTATATACCAAAATTTATTTTATTACACTCAACAGATAAAAATAAGAAATTAGGCACCAGTAACCCCTTTGGTCTTGAAAAAAGCCATCAAAGATATTATGAGAACTGTTACGGATATTAAAATGTTAAGATCTGGTTATAAACTAATATACTGTACGAAACCAGTTAACCCTTTACCTAACATGAAAAGAAGACGGCAATTGCAAACAAAACATATACTTGAATAACTACTTTTTTCATTTTATGTCTCAAAAACATAGGTTATGGTCCCTTATTGGGACAAGCTCGACGAGCACGTTCCAACGAGGGGTCATAACCTATGTTTTTGAGACTATAAATGAAGAAATAATGAAATATAATTGGCGATTTTTGAGAATATCGTTGGCCGGTTTTTGCCGTTACCTTGGGTAAAGGGTTAAGGAACATAACCGTATGCGCACTACCAAAATTATTTATTTTAATGTTACAGAAAATCTCCACAGAACTCTAAATACTAGTAAATGTGTCATATGAACTCGAGGCGTGGTTCATATGAAAGATTAAATCACTCTATAACTGAAATCTCAGGGAGTAACAGCAATGAAGAGTGCTGAAAATAAAAGTAGAGGTAAAATAATACAAACACTTACATATGCATCTTTGACGCCAACAGACCTCCAAAAAACTATTAAAATTGGTTACTTGAACGTCAAACTGGATTTTTACATTCTAAATCTACTTCCCTGTTTCAAATCCCAAAAGTTTGGTCATGGACAGAATACTTGTCGAGTAGTGTTCAACCGATTACCAAAAAGGGCCGTTGACCGATTATAGGCTATTTGAGCTCACACTCGGCCGATTCCGATTGTAATTCTCTGTCCTACTAGGCGAGTCGAGGCTTGACAGAACAACATTAAATTGAATACATTTCACAGTGTTAAACGTCGTTGACTCAGGTCGAGGTACAATGACCAGACGCGCACACTTGGGCGGTACCAAGTACCGCCCAAGTGAGCGCGACTGGTCATTTTACTGGGACCTGAGTCAATAGAGTCCAACATTCACTTCTTCCGGCATGAACTGCCAACTGACGCACGTACGCTCAATTGTAAGCTTTACATGTTGTTTAACTTGTATATCCCGTAAGGGGGCGTCTAAAGAAATTAAGAATACACATTTTGGTTGTTTCTCAACTTTATTGAATGCTATAATTTACACCATTTTACATTAACAGTTTAATAATTGCAGAAGATTATAAAATGTGGTTAATGAATCATCACAAAAAATGCTTGGCAACAATCGGTTGAACCGATGTCTCAGGAGCCGTTGCTGTTGTCATCAGATTGCCCACAATCGGCCGATTGGGGTGACCGATTCCGATCATCGGTTGAACACTACCGTCGAGGCAAGCAAGCATGACATAAATACCGCATAAATCATGTGAAACTACAACATATAAATCTATCAACCGACAAGGCAATGACATGTCATATTCTTGAGATTGCCCTGCCTGGGAAATGGAAAAGACAATCCAAAGAGTAAAACGCGAAAAACAAATCAGCTTCAGACAGGTCAGAGACATTGTGTCCATGTCTGGCATGAATAAATCAACGCCATCATACGCCACAACACTGAAACAAAAATTACCAACACGATCGCCAGACACCATGGAAATGGCTCAGCAGCTCTATTCAGTATTCATTGCAGACCTTCACAATGCAGCACTCCGATCAAGGAAAACTAAAGTCAACCCAAGAACCACCAATAATAAGACAAACTTAAGCCAGAAGACAAAGAACTAAATGAAGCAAAACCTGAACAAAAAAAAATTACCTAACTAATCCAAAACCGAAACCAGATTCTCAAAGTCGTAATCAGAGTCAAAGAAGGGATCACGAAAGAAACAAAAATAAAATGGAAAAATAAAAACAGTTATCAGACAGAACACCTAAGGCTCAAGACCTTGTAACCCGTAACAGGTTTGGAGTCCTCGAACTTATGGCACTCGGTAAACGCATGGACTAAATGCTCGAACAATTACGCTTCAACTATCCTCTGGAACGGCTCCCGAGTAAAAAATCACCTACGGAATCTGCTAAGGCTATTTCACACATACCATCTCAATCTCTAACCACATATCGATAACAAAACCAAAAAACAATATAATACAATGGTATAGTCGAGGTTTTAGAGCAAATTTTAATGAACTGGACATTCTAAGCCGACGATATACACCTGCTATGTTTGCCTGCAGGAAATACTCCTAAAGTAACCTGAAACACAAGATCTTACTGCTTTTAAGGATTATACTCTGTATAACATCTGGGCAGATAAATATGATCTTCATGTTCGTGGAAGGTTTGTCTTGGTCCAAAACGACACTATTCACAGTTCTGTTTCTTTATAAACAACTTTACAGGCTGAGGCGGCACGCCTAACTTTAGAGAAAGTTTCATTATGTCCTGTTTACGTTTCACCAAGTAAAATCTTACAGTTGAATGATCTTCAGTTACTCATTCATTAAGAAGCGGCTCCATATATTTGTTGGGCGATTTCACCGTACATAGCCCACTTTCGGGTTATTCTTGCAGCCAAGATGTAAATGGTAAAACCGTCAAACTGTCTGTCACGAGGCGACCCTTGCTGCCGAAAGTGTCGTTAAATCTCAAATACATAAATAAATATATTTTCTGAAATTCGGTTTTGCTATTTCTAATTTTAACCATATCTTGGGCAAGATACTTGAGAAATGACTGTGAACTGTAAAATAGTGGTTATGGAGGAAGAATAGCCTAGGGGTTTTTTTTGGTTGTAAAATGAAAAACCAACATTCAGAGATGAGTGTGTAATATATGTTAGTAGTATAGCATGTACCCGAACGTGTCCTATTGGCAGGACCTAGTGCAGGACCTAGGAAGTGACGTCATGTCACGTGACCCAGCGGCGCCATGTTTTGTTGTCATGGTAGCCCGCCCGCGTGAGAGGCCATGTTGTGACGTCATCCCCATAGTGATGCGTGGTGTGAGTGCTCATGCGGAGCGCGTGTTGTTGTGGTGATACCTGTTTCCGTCGTCCATTTTGTATACTGGAGGCCGCCATATTGGTTTCTATGGTAGCACATGATTGCTATGTTACCCAAAGGCTTATAATACGACAGGAGTATGTTCGGAGGGTATGTTCGATTGAATCGGAGTCTCACGAATTACCACAAACAACCCGACAACCCCTCCAAATCACCGATATTGACTTTATTTACTACGGAAGCCCCATTTTATCGGCTTAGCACGTGGTGCTATAGTACCAAGGGGCACAGCAGGTGCGTTCGATTGAATAGGAGTAATTTTCTGGCTTGGAATTTCCCCAGAATCCTCTTTTAATTCGTAGAATTACCACAATCAACACGACAAGTTGTACTATTTCAGAACCCCGTTGAGGACCGCCATTCTTTGGTTTATAATAGTAGGGCTATAGTACCGAGGGGACCCCGTGGGTACGTTCCTTTGGACTAGAGTAATGTTCAGATTTTCTCTAAGAATCCTTTGTATGACTTCTTTGTTCTATTTATTCTAACTTCCCCAAACATGTTTATGATCTATTGTACACATTACAGGTAGCACATAGGCACATGTTGGATGTGACAATATGTGCTTATGTGAAAAGGCACAATGTGACACAAATTTGAAGATACCAATGGCCTGGTATTGCATTGTTGGAGGATACCTGTTGTAGAAACCTTACATCCGGATACATTATGCTACATCCGTGTACTTCTGTTGGGTAGTTGATAAAAAACCGCAATATATAACATTTCATTCATTTTTATTCCGTTCACAGTATACATTTCTTATATCTTTAAAAAGTGACTCATGTAGGTGGTCCTCTGACTTACTGGCTGGGGACAGGTCAAGTTTGTTTGATATTTGTAAAGTAGATAAACATCAAATAACTTAAGCGTCATTACCACCTTTTTTCTTCTTTTTTATACTTTTTTTCTTCTTTTTTTATAAAAAAAACAAACATCTATTTACATCTTCAGACTGAGTGGTTTCTTGAAGGTCATGAATTCAATCAATAAATCCATAATACAACATCTCTCTTCATTTGTGAGAGGTTTCTCGAACATATCTTCATACTCCTTTTGTAGTGGTGGTGGATTCATTCCAGAAGTATTATGGTGCCACAGTAGATGGACATCATTCTTGTTAACTCTTTCAAGTGCTTCATTAAAACGTGTTAGAATTCTCTCTTCTTGAGACCTCATGAGGCAAGCATTATGCTGAATCTGACTTGGGTGACTGTACATCCATAGCATTTTTCTTTCACTACAGCGTCAATGTTCTCTTCCACATAATGAGCATATGCCAAGCAAAGTTCATGTTGCAAGCGAACTTGCCTAAATTCTCTATCAATTTCATCAACGAGCAATGGTCGTGGATTGGTTATTCTCACTTTGATCTTCTTCTTCTTCAAAGGTGGTTCCCTTGGTTTTTTGAAGTCGTCATGATTAGAAGGTCCTGGTGTATTTTCTTCAGGTTTAGTATCTTCAGTTAAAGCTGTTTGTTGGGTGTTGATGGCTGCATCTATTTCTTCTGTTTGGGATTTCAGAGCATTCCATTCTTCTAAAGATAGTGCAGAACCAGTCTTCGTTGGATAAGGGTTCTGGTCTTTACCCTCAAAGTATCTTCGAACATGTATCTTCAGTTCACACTGTTATTGGGTGACATTAGTGTAAGTCTGCTTGCTGCCAAGTCGGAACATCTTCTCTGGTCAATGGTTAGAACGTGAATGATGCCAAGTCCATTCTTCGTCTAATCTTATATATCTTTGACGGACGTGTTTGAAAACACAGCCACAGTTCAGGAAATTTTGATCGACTTTTTGATTCTTGGTTGGGGTTTGTGTTTTTTTCCTATAGGATTATAGGTTAAAGTTAGAAAAAATAGAAAATTAATATAGAAAGTAATGGGAACGAAACACAATAGGAATACATTAATCTGATTGGTTGATTAACTTCGATCTGATTGGTCGGTTTGGCGATCAAACTGCAATCTTGATCCGTAAACTGTAGGGGAGTCATTTTTTAAAGATATAAGAAATGTAAACTGTGAACGGAATAAAGATAAATGAAATGTTATATATTGCGTTTTTTATCAACTACCCAACAGAAGTACACGGATGTAGCGTAATGTACCCGGATGAAAGGTCTCTACAACAGGTATCCTCCAACAATACAATACCAGGCCATATGTATCCTCAAATTAGTATCCTATAAAAAGGTATCCTCCTATAGTCCAATAGTACAATACAATAGGTATCCCCAAATACCCGTATGTGCCTATGTGCTATGGCACATTGTGTCACATTGTGTCTTTTCACATAAGCACATATCGGCACATCCAGCATGTGCCTACGTGCTAGTGCACATTGTGTTACATTGTGCATTTTCACATAAGCACATGCGTCAAAAAAGGAATTCTCCATAAGGTATTCCCGATAGGTATCCTCAAATAATACAATAGCAGGCTATATGTATCATCAAATACCCGTATATGCCTATGTGCTAGGGCACATTGTGTCACATTGTGCCTTTTCACATAAGCACATATCGGCACATCCAGCATGTACCTATGTGCTAGTGCAAATTGTGTCACATTGTGCATTTTCACATAAGCACATGCCACAAAAAAGGGATTATTCAGAATGTATCCTCAAATAATACAAAACCAGTCCATAGGTATCCTCAAATACCCGTATGTGGCTATGTGCTAGTGCACAATGTGTCGCATTGTGCCTTTTCACATGAGCACATATTGTCACATCCAACATGTGCCTATGTGCTACCTGTAATGTGTACAATAGAACATAAAACATGTTTAAGGAAGTTAGAATAAATAGAACAAAGAAGTCATACAAAGGATTCTTAGAGAAAATCTGAACATTACTCTAGTCCAAAGGAACGTACCCATGGGGTTCCCTCGATACTATAGCCCTACTATTATAAGCGAAAGTATGGCGGTCCTTACAAGGGTTCTGACATAGTACAACTTGTCGGGTTGTTTGTGGTAATTCTAAGAATTAAAGGAGGATTTGGGGGAAATTCCAAGCCAGAAAATTACTCCTATTCAATCGAACGCACCCCCTGTGCCCCTTCGTACTATAGCACTACGTGCTAAGCCGATAAAATGGGGAATCCGTAGTAAATAAAGTCAATTTCGGTGATTTGGAGGGATTGTCGGGTTGTTTGTGCTAATTCGTGATACTCCGATTCAATCGAACATACCCCTTTCCTATTATAAGCCTTTGGGTAACATAGCAACCATGTGCTACCATAGAAACCAAGATGGCGGCCTCCAGTATACACAATGCACGACGGAAACACGTATCACTCTAACAACACACTAACAGCGCACTCTCACCACGCATCACTATGGGGACGACGTCACGACATGGCCACTCACGCTGGCTACCATGACAACCAAATATGGCGCCACTGGGTCACGTGACATGACGTCTCTTAGTTTTAGGTCCTGCCAATGGGGCACGTTCGGATACATGCTATACTACTTATGTTTTTCATTAACCCTTTATCAGACGTAACGGCCAAAACCGCCAAGCGTTATTCACAAAAACACGATTCAATTCGCATTATTTTTTTCATTTTTGTTTCTTAAAAACAAAGCTTAAGGCCCCTCATTGGAACGAACCCAACTAGCTCTTTCCAATGAATGGAAATAAGCATGTGTCTGAGTCAAAATATTTTTTTTTTAAATTAGTTATTCATCAATTTTGTTTGCCAGTGTAGTCTTTCTTTTGTGTTAGGTAAAGGGTTAACAGCACATCGTATGTGGGTTTATGAAAGCAGCACAGACTTGTCACCAAACTATTACAGTACGTGGACAGTGGATTGTAACTAAATCACCAGGGGAGTGGAGGTATCACCCAAAGTATCACTCTTAAATTCTGTACATATGGACAAAAAACTCAAGCAATGTTTCCCGGAGGCCCATTGGCTGGAACTTGGCTTGTGCTTGTTATGCTTTGCAACAAGTTTGCAATTATTGCTTGGGTGGAATCTACACTCTGTGGGTGATTTAGTGATCATACACTCTCCACGCACTGTAGTTTTATTTAGAGTATTTTCTCGTCACTGAAGTGCCTCGACTAACTTTATATCTTGATTTAAAATCTGAAAATATGCAGAGAATTGTGCAAGTGATTAATCCCAGATGAAATTTTACATCCATTCACGGTACACCATTTTACAAACATTTATCTATATAAATTAACTTGATAGTCTGAAATGTTGCATTGAACCAAATATATCTCATTTATCAAAAATGACAGTTTTGAAAAATTGAACTCTCAAGCAATTTTTCCCGAAAAATACAATCTCAATTCTTCGGATGAATCGTTTCGGTAAGCCATAAACATATTCCTCCACACATGTAATTCGGTATCACATTGCCTCAAGAAAGACATATGTCTGTGTTCAGGTGAAATCGATAGTTTGATTAATGCAACTAGATGCGTAAAAACACAAAGCATTCGTTAACTGAAAATTTATATCATACACGTGTAAATCTGTAAGCAGTGGATATTCATTTTTATTTGATAACCATAGAGTATAACACCCGTTGTATATACTTGAAGTATATACAACGGGTGTTGTATATAATTATAATTTATGCGAACGACCCTTGACCTCGTTCGATTCCATTTTCATTCATTCATAAACTTCCTAATGCAAGTTTGAATTCTACGTTGAAGGAGCAAGGGAAATTTAATCGAAATATATATGACATATTTTCTATAAGTATAAACATGTAAATTTTCAGTTTATTTTGCTGAAATAAATAAATAATTACAACCTACTTCGTTCAAAACCTTATGTAGAAATTACTAGACTGTCAGTAATGTGTAATGCGCTATTTATAGCTACGTCTACGTCCACGATCAAAGTACTGCTCCAATTACACGTTCGTCTGCTACGTGAAAAAAAAAACGTTTCGTACGAATTGTAAACAAAAACAAAAGTGGACCATAAATAATGGAAATTGGAAACTTCTCGATTGAATACACTTTATCATCGTCGCCAGGAAGAGCTAAAAAAGACATGAATAATAGATCAACTGCAACCAGTGGTTTTGCCTGTACAGCAACAACCAAAAGATCGCGTTTGCTTTGTCTCATTTTCTACGGAGGCCCGTGGGAATGAGCATAAAAGTGAATATAAGCCTCAACTATTGAAACTGCAGTTTGTTATCAGATAAAAACAATATACATATAGTGTTTTTTATATCTGGTTTATACAACTCGTTGAAATATAGTTAATATTTTCTCGGCAGAGCCTCGAAAATATTAACTATATTTCAACTCGTTGTATAAACCAGATATAAAAAACACTATATGTATATTGTCTATGTATAATAATGGTGTTAAAAGGTTTTACCCGGACGTCACAATGCCTATGTGTACGTATTTGGAGTCAACAAGATACACTCTGGCTACTCGTTTCAATTCTTTCCAACAGAATAAATGTGATGGTATTAAGGTTAAAACTGGAAGTCCTGTGATGAAATGCGCACAAATAGCACATCGATCTGTGCGTTAATCTCCGTGTTGGGACCACAGTAAGGCTATCACATTCTGTACATATGGCCTGTGCACAAGCAATGTTTCAGCCAAAGGACCGCCAGGTAACCCGGAGGTCCATTGGCTGAAACATTGCCCGTGTTTGCTAAGAGTAACCAGGAGAACCTGCCGTGCTTTGGATACCATTCAGTATGTCAATTGCGCGCAATTGCTACGCGCAACTAAGCCTAGATGAACGCACAGTTCATGACAGGACTTCTAGTTTTAACTGTACGTGCATAGAAAATTCTGTTGCAAAGCGTTTAAGCGGACTAAACTTGTTATTATGACTATCACTATATCACCATTACGAATATCCATTCAATACCATAGTAGTTTGCCCATCACTTCTGGCTCGACAAAGAACGAGAGGCCCAAGTTTTCCAAATCCTTATCATTCATCTCACAAACGAGCATCAAAGGACGTCACTGACTTTCGGGGACAGCCAAAGCGACAATTTTGCAAACGCGAAAAGAAAATGCCATTACTTACCTTTTTATTTATCTTTCAGGTGTCGTGTTCAGTTTTTAAAGATACGCTATCATATATACACAGACCGACACTCGCGTGACGTTCTGAGTTTATTACACGTCTTCACGTCTATAAAAACAATTATTGGAAGGACACTCAGTAATTCATTTGACAACTATCAAGAAGTTATTTCGCAATCGGACTATAAGCTAGCCAAATTTTATGAGAAAAGTACCCGAAAAAGGGGGCTCATTACAAAAAAGAAAGAAAAGAAAAGAAAAAGGTTAGCGATTGCTATGAGTCATTCCAACTTAATTAGAATATCAGTTGATCTGGATTGTCATATTACGTCTCGTCGATGAAACCATGAGCCAATACTATAAAACTGTTGCAATTGTATTTTCTACCTCTTAATATAACTGACTAAAATGAATCATTGGCATTTTAAAAGATATGGCAATTTGCCAACTGGCAAATTGCCACATCTTTGAATACGCTAATGGTTCATTTCAACCTATTTCAAGTTATTATGCCTCACGTTTGTAACAGCAGCCGTGATTGGTTAATTTGACACCTTCTAAAAGTCATAGTACTGGAGTTTGGGGGCAAAACACGGGTACTATCGGAACGTTTTTGCCTGGAGACAAAAAGAACAAAGAAAATGTAAGCTCCACTTCCATTGATCAGTGTCGATTACGCACGCTCTGATTGGAATTTCTCAACACCAAACGCTGGCGCCGTGTCCGTTTAACTTTTTTCGTCACCGATAGACCCAAACTTACCAACAAATATGTCATCTTCAGTGGGTGTGTTTTCAATTTCAACTACAAACAATGAATTCAAAAGAATCAGAAATATTAAAAACTCAGGTGTTGTTCACCACTTCAGTGAATCCTGAATATGAGTCTCATTTATTATTTCAATCAATTATATTTCCACAAGTTTAGTACTCCTCGAACTCACTGAGCCTCCGCCTCAAGTTCAAAATAAATTGTTTCACTCCGCTTAATTCTAACAACTGTCGTCGTCCAAGAAACCTGAATTTATATTCCATTAATTTATACCACTTATCACACAAGCATTAATAATGAATTATAACATGAACAGCATGATACAGTTGTAAACACTGGCATTTGGTGATATAGAAACTTCCAAAGCGACGGCACTTGTGACAAGTCATTTTCGAATTTGGTGATCTGGAAACTCCTAAAGAGACGTCATTCGTTCGAAAGGACGTCATGTTTTTGGATTCGACTACATTGTTATTACAAGATTGATGGCATGTTGCAGTTAACGCTAAACAATGAAAGATATTAACTGTTCGGCATAATAAAATAATTAGAACGCTTCTTTTCATATTCTATCGGTCGATAGTACCTGAGTTTGTGTGATTTCTGAAATAAAACCTGAAGCATTCGCTGCTTCAGGTTTTATTTCAGAAATCACACAAACTCAGGTACTATCGACCGAAAGAACATGGAAAGAAACGTTCTAATATTATATTATAACTAGAAAATACAATTCTAGAAAATAGAATTGTAAAAGTTTTATAGTATTGGCCCCAGATCAGCTAGATTAAACGCGACACCCACGTCGTCTTGGTTGATCTGGCTAACCTTTCCTCTCCAACTCAGCGGAATCTGACGACCCACGTCAACCGACTGCTCACGTAAGAACTCGGATGATTTCGTTCTTCAAATACGACCTCTTATATACAACCGACGTCTCAATTTTGTTCAAATTCACAATTTCTATATTTACCTTTCATTAACAAGCACAGCACTAATGATATTGCTTTGCAACTGATGCCGAACACATGTATCTGCTATAATGTCGGCACATAAAAAATAGAAGTCTCCAATTTGGCTTATAAACATGGACTACCAACCAAACTCCGGCTTGAATTAGGGTTGTAAATTATTCAAGTCCAAGATGATAGTGTTTTTCTCTGTGCCTCTCTATTCTTCGGAGAAGTTTGCAAAATTCGGTTTTTCAAATTCTGCCCCACTGAAGACGACTGTATTAATAAGCGTTCTCATCACATTGACTGTACATTTATTCGGTTAGCTGAATCGAAATCATTCATGACATACCACATTAAACAAAGTTTAAATCGATGTTGCAAATTTTCGCGACATCAACAACATATACTCCTCAAAGTTTGCTAAGCACCAAGTATATCCAACTACCTGTTTAACGTTTTAGTTGAAATATTGTAATGAAAAGTGTATATATTTTTTATTTAATTATATCTTTAATGATTTAAGTACAGAAATTAAGATTTTATTTGTGTTTGACATTATTTTTTAGCTTTTGAATACGATAACCATGGAAAATGGATATTATTGGTAAAAGAGAAAATTTTTCAAATTTGCCAAAAAGTTGACGGAGCGAACTGGTATTGCTTCAATATCGAGTATGAGACCCATTGCTGTTAATTACAGCTTGACAACGCCTTCTCATGCTCCCAATCAGGTTCCTGGTGGTCCTTTGTGGGATGTTGTTCCATTCATGGACCAGCATGGCACCAAGCTCCTGAACACTTCTTGGCTGGACTGGACGGGCTGAAATTGCAAGCTGCAACTCATTCCAGACATATTCGATTGGATTGAGGTCGGGGCATCTTGCTGGCCAGTAGATACACTCAATGCCCTCCCTCTGTCGGTACTCCCCGACAGCATGGGCAACATGACAACGTCACCGTGCCCACACGTGGGCAATGGGGGTGAAGTGCCTTGCCCAAGGACACAACGCTATTGTCGCAGGTGGGAATCGAACCGAAGACGTCTTGGCTTGCGGCCTGCACCTCTACGTACTGAGCCACCATCACCAACATAAACCCCAACAAGAGAAAGGGTGAAGGACGCGTAGACGGATTAAAGTTTTATAAATTTAGAATATTCTGATAACAAGCACTGCATTCAAGTAAACGTTCTTCTTTAGATACGCATTATATGGAGTTTTGTATTTTATTTTTGTTCCATTCAGTGCTCGGAGAGTGGATTGTAACTAAATCACCCGCGGAGTGGAGTTATCACCCAAAGTATCATTTTCAAATTCTCAACATATGAACAAAAAACACAAGCAATGTTTCAGGCAATGAACCTCCGGGTTTAACTGGAACTTTGCCTGTATTTATTATGCTTTGCAACGAATTTGCAATTATTGCTTGGGTGGAATCTCCACTCTGCGGGTGATTTGGTGATAATACTCTCTCCACGTACTATACATGCCCCAAAGACACTTGTCTCCCTTTTGGCATACCTGTTGAGGAGCTTATTTAGTTTTAAGAGGGTATTTATTTTCAAAGAGCGTATTTGCATTTCAAACTGAGAGGTCAGGTTTTCCGTCGAACAGCTAGGTATTCCATTCCGTTCAACCACCCGAGGTCAAATGACGGGAGTCGGAATAAACCGAACAGTGTCGAATGCAACTTACATTGCACTGTTATCTTAATCTGTATGTATGAATTGGGCATTTTGTATGTTTAGGTCCCAATGTTTATCGAACAACATATTGAGACGACGTTCCGTGAAACACAACACGACAACATGCTCTCCCTTTACTGGGAAAGCTTTCTTTCTGTTTTTCACCTGCAGTACGTGGAGAAGGTATTATCACTAAATCACCCGCAGAGTGGATATTCCACCCGAGGAATAATTGCAAATTTGTTGCAAAGCATAACGGGCACCAGCAAGGTTTCAGGCAATGGACCTCCGGGTTAAACCCGGAGGTCCATTGGCTGAAACATTGCTTGTGTTTTTTGTCGATATGTACACAATTTGAAAGTTATAGCTTGGGTAATAACTCCACTCAGCTGGTGATTAAGTTACAATCCACTCTCCACGTACTGTATTATACAGAAATTCTATCACCATTGTGTTTATATACAAAATGTTGTCTCAGAGTCGAATTCTTGTTTCTAACTTCTGAGGCCACATCTCGACGAGTGGATATTTTTTTTTTTTTTTTTTTTTTTTTTTTTTATTTGGGTTTAACGACACATTAACAGCCAGGGTCATATCATGTCGGTGACAGTTTTTGTTTACGGGTGGAGGAAGCCGGAGTACCCGGAGAGAACCACCGAGCGACGACGAGCAGCTGTCAGCTCCCCAACATCATAACTCTGAACTCTGCACCGCGTCACAGGCAGGGTTAGATTGGTTGAAGACATGTGCACCATCGACGTGCAGTACGCCTTAGTACACAGCGTCATCGTGCCCTCATGTAGGCAAGCGGGGTGAAGTGTCTTGCCCAAGGACACAACGCGGTTGCCGCAGGTGGGATTCGAACAGAGGACCTCTCGGCTTGCAGCCTGCACCTCTACCTATTGAGCCACCGCGCCCCCACGACGAGTGGAGATATTGCCTCAGAAACAAAAATGAGACTCTGATACTATATTTTGTAAATAAAATATAATAATGATGATAGATTTACCTTAAAATTCTAAAATGTAATAACTCGATTAACACTTTATCTAATTAATCGGTCGCGTCCTCCCACGTAATTTGTAAATTGAGTGTTGAAAAATCGACGATTATCTAAACATAATTCATCGAAACCCTATCGTGTGACGCCTCAGTGGAACATACTTGACATGATATGGTTTTATTTAAATTTTCGGAAGATATTTTTACAAAAATAATAAAAATACTAAACTGAGATTTCGTCCGCGTTGAGTAAAGTGTTAACTAATATCAGATTTCATTTTCAAACTCATAAAAATGCTTGTATTTTCGGCTGAAGCTGGATGAAGATGCCTTGAACTTTTGCTATTCTCGGATAAACTTATTGAGCGCGTACAATTTCATGCTTTCAGTGATTCAGACACAAAGACATAAAACCAATGTTGCTCCTAATTTAACCCTTTACCTAACATGAAAAGCAGACGACACTTGCAAAAAAAAATCTTGAATAATTATTGTTTTTCATTTTTTGTCTAAAAAACATAGGTTATGACCCCTCGTTGGAACGAGCTCGACGAGCTCGTTCCAACGAGGGGTCATAACCTATGTTTTCGAGATAAGAAATGAAAATATTTTGAAAATTAATTGGCGATTTTTGAGAATAGCGCTGGCCGGTTTTGGCCGTTACGTTGGGTAAAGGGTTTTAATAATTATATTTTTGAGAAGTGTTTTCTTTTCTTTTTTCGTATATTGCAACGTTAAAGGCCCTCTCACAAACGCTTCGAAAGCTTGTGATATTCTATAAATAGTAATGTAAACAAATCGTAACCCAGCACGCGGTTGTATTATGCAGTTGCAAGATGCAGATGTTTGTCCAGGAGATCCTGATAGACACTGTATTCGGTTAATCACGGACCCAATAAAAACGTGTTAGATAAAACTCAGTATATTGACCTGCAAATGAAATTCTGGAGCCAATACTATAAACCTTTTACAATGTATTTTCTAGCATTGTATTTTCTAGTTATGACTTTAAATGGGTTTAAATGAACCATTAGCATTTTCAAAGATGTGGCGATATCTTTTAAAATGCAAATGATTCATTTTAGGCAGTTATATTAATAGGTAGAGAATACAATTCTAGAAAATACAATTGTAAAAGTTGTATAGTATTGGATCCCGGTTGCATGGTCATCACTGATATATAACAAAACTCTAAAGTCGATATTTCATTAGATGTTTATGAAACCCCCGACGGATGCGTAATGCTTTTCGCCGTGATTATCACTGTGATCAACACGACGAGACAACTTAAAAATATACAAAACACATTCCTTAATTTCAGTTGTCTGCATTAAATTTGAAAGAATACAAATCGAAACAGCGCGTACATGAAAGGTATTCAAAGCAAACGCTGCCCGCCGCTGGTTGCAATTTGTAGAGTTTTATTAGATTTCAGGAACGGAAATTGTAATGAAATTCGTCATCATACATCGACATTTATAATTTTTTAGCCTCATCGAGAGCATTTCAGTTTTTTAAAAGCGTTTAGACACGTCCTATGCTAATTGGGGAAAACTATGCCTTCTCTCATATATATGAGGACGCATGTAACTAGCGCACAAAGCACATGTATTCCTCCATTTTATCACACACCTATTGATGTAAAACGGTATCTCCGCTGTTCTGCCTGTACGATAACACTGCAGTTGTATCGCACATGTGGTGATACAAAAACACCTTCGATTTCGTTTCCAACGTAAACAGAGAAGGAATCCGTCTAAACAGATCATGTCATTCATTAGGTGAATGCATCGGAGTCGAGATCGCTCGGAAATTCCAAGTTCCTCATTTAGATATGTTTATCCGGGATATTTAAACAATCTAATTCGAGTCAAAAATTTACAAAATAAAAATAACATTCTGACTGCTTGTTCCTTGACAAATACTTTCCACAACTGGTCATATAATGGAGCGTGCTAAACTTATTAGCTATTTAACAAACTTTTTGTTGTGTTATTTGCCACAGTTTGACCAATATTTGAAGTTCGATCGTGGTGCCCGTGACACTGATGAGTGTCAATTGGTTTCGACCAGTTGAATGCCGTAAGACGTAAAAAGCAAATTAGGATTGACACCCCACTAAGAAACAGTGATGACTTGTTGGCAACGAAGGAATCTCTGCAATTATCCAGTTGAAATGTGTTTTTAGTTCAATTTTCGTTTAGACTGTTTTTTTACATGGGAGGTGTGTGATAAATACAGAACCGCACAAACCTATGAATGGGTTAAGAATTATCGCACTCGATTGCATTAGCCCAGGATATCACGAGAGCCTTCGGCTCTCGTGATATCCTGGGCCAAAGCATTCTCGTGCGATAATTCTCAACCCATTCAATTATCGATGTGATAATTCTCAACCCCTTTAAACGTATGTGCTGTTCTGAAAATTTATTTGTTGTGCTCACATTGTTAACTATCAGATAAACACATCCTATCATATGACTCGTCCGTTTTGTTCACTTTAAAACATTTGATATTTTGTTTTCATATTAATCAGTGATAAATAAAGCATTCCGTCAATTTTATTGGTCAATTTCAAAACTAGGCAATTTGATTGGCTGAACAAAATACAACTGGGCCACATTTTCATAATTTGCATAATTAGAGTTGGGAGCTTTCATTGGTCAATTTCAAAACTGGACAATTTGATTGGCTAAACAAAATACAACTGGGTCACATTTGCATAATTTCAGTAGGGAGAATTTACGTTATCTGTCCTATTTAGGGTGGGTTATATTGTATTAATCTTTTACATAAAACCGCAAAAACCGTCTCGCGCAATACAAGAAAAACGCCATTCATTTTTTTTTTATTTTCACATCCAAAACATAGGTTATGACCCCCTCATTGGAACTAACATGTCGCACTCGTTCCAATGAGGGGTCATAACCTATATTTTGGAAGCAAAAAATGAACATTTTTAGTTTTACGAGGATGTTTTTTCCAAGTGCCGTCTGCAACTCAAGTTAGGTGATGGGTTAAACAGTCATACTAAGTGGCTAATTTGTGCGTGTGTGTGTCATATGATGAATAGAATATGAAATGAGTGTTTTTCTCATATAATATTTATCGTCCAAACGGAAAATTCTTAGACTCGTTTCATAAATATAATATGAGAAAAACACTCATTCCATTTCCTCTATTTATGTGAGTTTAGATAAATGGCCCAATCTGATTGAGACTATCGAGAATAAGTCTATGTCTGAGGTCTGAACAGGGTCAGAGATAGCTAACAAGTCAGTAGTAATGGTTGGGTGACTCTAGTACACAGAGCGGTGGTCATGGTATGAGGCTGTAACATCGGTACATATAATACTGGATGGATACCACTTAACCCTTTGATACTTTTGTGCGTGTTATTACTTACGAAAAGAAACAGCACGTTGATACTTTGTGGTCAGTTGTTTTGTTATTTTTCGAACAGAGCGTGTTCTAACCTCAAATTCCTATTTTCTCCCGAATAGTGCTCAGTGATAGCCGTTGAGCCAAATGTTATCGCAGCTTAAAATACTAATATAATCCCGCTGTCAAGACTACTTAACTGGTTGAGTGCTAGAAGCCACTACCAGGGCTTTCAAAGAATGAGGATACCAGAGAAAAAGCGAACACTACCCTTTCTTATATTTCATTTTCAGTCAAATACAAATAATATTTTGTTTATATAAATTTGTTTTATTACAAATTATTGGAGAGTGCCTGTGGACACTCTCCAATAATTTGTAATAAAACAAGTTTTGAATAACAAATTCAGACCACCAAAAATAATCAAGTCCTCATCCAGACAATCACTAATGTGAAAAATATCTTATTTGTCCTTTCCGGCGTTTGACGGCGCATTTTGAAAAAACGTTGAAGAAACTAAATTCCCAGTGACGTTTGAACGTCAGGATAATTAAAGTCTCAAAGGGTTAAACTGATCTGACTGATCATAAGATAGATAGTTGTGATCGGGTGCAAATCAATAGCAGTGGTCTAGGAGTTATTCAGGCCAATGATGAACTTGGAGCCAGGATTCAGTCCCCACTCTCTTCAGTTCTTAACATTTCACATAAGTCCACAGCAATCCACAATGGACTAATTTCGACAATCGGTAATTATATGTATGCGTATATGTACTGCATGGCTTATGGGCACATTGAGCACTAGCACACAAGCACATCTCAGTCTATCAAGAGGATGTCCATGTGTTGTGCTAACATTGCTAAGTATTAGGAACCCCAGCCCACACTCGGCTAAAGAATTGTATACACTGACACTGGTTGGTGTGAATGGTGCGATCTGATTTGTCTAAGGTAAAGGTCGCAATCAAAGGTTGACAGGGATAGCCAGTGGAGGACCTGAGATAGGAAGAATGATTAATGGATAATCCGAGTTTGACAGACGGGTTTTGTAGTCCATTTGGGTAAAAACGGGTGATTTTCGGGCATTTCGGTAACCGTAAGGTCGTTTGCGTTCATAACGTATGTTCACATACAATCGCACATACTCTCCGAATACGCCCGTATTTCGTTTTAGCCCCTCCATTGTACAGAATCCAAGATAACGTCCCCCAGTACTCAATATGGACAGCAAAAACACATATTACCCCAACAATACGCGCAGTGCATGTTCACTAACACCTCAGATCGCAATGGAAATTGCGTCAAAATGTGAACGCTCAGTCGTGTTACCATGACAACCCACATCACGTCCACAAATTCAACGCAGTTGCAATGATGTCTCTCTGGGGATCAATAACAGAGTCACTACGAAAAGCCATACCCCCGCCTACTGCTGATATCTATCGTTTATGAAATTCACTGCTCGGTGCCTAAACCACTCCCCAATGTTATCACGAAGTCACACCGTCAGTAAGAAAAGAAGGAAATAGCCCTTCTCGCGGTATACTTAACTAGTTCACCCAGCACTTTCCAAGATCCATAAACTGTTTCAAACTATCTTTGCTACATTCCTGGAGTGAACAATAAAATAACCACCTACTCTATTTTTCAAGTCATTTCATGGAAATATAAGACCTTACCCCCCCCCCCCCCCCCCCCATACACACACACACCTCTTGTGGATATTTATAGATTCTTAAAAATCCTAAAGACCGCATACCCTTGAATTCAAGAGCATTTCACATGACGATTGCTCACATACGATTTTTAACATTGTTGTTGGAGTACAGTGGAGGCGTGAAACAAAATCGTTACACCAAGTACTAAGCAAAACCTTATGTTTGAAAAATCGTACATGAGAAGTGATAATGATTTGAACAAATCGCAACAGAGGAAATATCCTTTTCACTCTGTGAGGTACGCATGTACGTTTTTCGACCACAAACTGTAAGCAACAGAAGACGGCGCACTACAATACACCCTCTCAGACCAATTTATCTTGTGAGGTGCGTGCCAGCAGAGCTACACAATTTCGTGCTAATATATTACTGGAATTAACAAATGGTCTATCTTCGAACTTGACCTTCCCATTAATCATTAAACACAAGAGCACACGAATATACACGTGGGTGGAAAAATTCTTTATTGCAACAAATCTATTAAACTAATGAAACTATAACATAATTTATTAAATGTTTTCAATTTGCAATTTTGTGCTTATCTCTTGCGCAGTGATGTGTCTTGTCACGCAGTGAAAATTTATTAAACACTGTGGCCATAAAACAGAACATGAACTTGTTTGAAACCTGCTTCTTAATCATACGCATACTGATGTCAAAATAAGGGAATTTCACGCAGCGTAATACTACAAGTAATTCAACCGATTCAGTCTTTTTTTACAGAGCTCAGGATGAGCTCTGCCAAAAAAGATTGAAATTGTTGAATTTCAAGTTGAATTACATAAAAATAGCCTAAAATTTAGATTTTTGGACATCAATATGTAGAGAATTAAAACTCCTTTTACACTGAAACAAAATATAATACACATCACCAGCCTGAGTCATTTAACCCTTACCCAATGCACACGATATCAAAGTTTTTAATTTAACCCTTTGCGACTTTAATTATCCTGACGTGCAAAAGTCACTGGGAATTCAGTTTCTTCAACGTTTTTTTCAAAATAGGACGTCAAACGTCGGAAAGTACCAATAACAAGATATTTTTTACATTAGTGATTATCTGGTTGAAGGCTAGATTATTTTTGGTGGTCTGAATTTGTTTTTCAAAACTTGTTATATTACAATTTTTTGGAGCGTGGCCGCAGGCACTCTCCAATAATTTGTAATTAAACAAATTTAAATAAAAAAAATATTATTTGTGTTTGACAGAATATGGAATATAAGCAAGAAGAGTGTTTGGCGTTTGTTCTGGAATCCTCATTTTTTGAAAAGCCTGATAGTGGCTTCTAGCACTCAACCAGTTAAGAAGTCTTGACAGCAGGATTATATTAGTATTTTAAGCTGCCTTAATATTTGGCTCAACGGTTATCATTGAGCATTATTCAGGAAAAATAGGAATTTGAGGTTTAAACTTTAAAAAATCGAAAAATAATAAAACAAATGACCACAAAGTATCAACGTGCTGTTTGATTTCGAACGCAATAAGACGTAAAAAAAGTATCAAAGGGTTAATTTAAACAAACAATTTCGTACGTAATAACACGCACAAAAGTATCAAAGGGTTAATTATATATTTTCCAGTTTGTTGGAAAACAGTTCAACAAAACCATATCATTTGACACCCTCACTGGATCGCGCTTGACGAGAGCGTTGCAACGAGTTGTCACGTGATATGGTTTTGTTGAAATTTTTTGAAAGTTCTTTTTTTCCAACTGCTCAGTGTGTAAATTACGCGGGCTGGTACGGGAGATTCGTTACATAAACGGTTAACCCTTTGATTTACACAACATGATTGCCTGACAACAATTGCATTTTCATCTTGAGCGGCTACTCTCTTTTCAGATTTTGATTAAAAAACATCGCTCAGACCCGAATTGAAACGAGTTCCAAATGCCCGCTCGAAATATGGGTCAGGGGCTCTGTTTTTTGGTCAGATGAAATGACTGTTGTTTCGACTCTTATCCGAGGTGCTAAAAATGGATATTGGGTGTCCGTTAAAATGGCACATTGGCTACATATTCAATGTTTTTACACCAGACTAATTTAGGAAGTAAATATTCCAAGAACATGAAGCATTATTGACATCATAACTGTCAGGCAAAGAAATCACTAGATATCAGTCTGTCAGGAAATACAACATACAAAATTCAGCCAACGGTAAAGCCGTATGAACGTCAGTAATAATTCAATCCCAAACATGCATGTGTCTGTAGGAAGAATCCATTTTGATATACATCATGTCGTATGGAACAATGCTCTTTATAACCCCAGGGCTGTATGGGTTTTCTATTTATTACCTTTGTGAAAGAGGGGCGCTCTAATTATGTCCGACGAGTTCTCCATTCTGTGAATAAAGTAACAATCTTTACTGTAAATTAAAATCGAAAATAGACGACAAGTATTTCAAACTTCTACATTACCTACAGTTTGTTTATGGGGTTTAACATAGGGGTGCACGGTATATCCAGAAACCGATGCATACCGGTATTCAAACAGTATCGATTGAATACCGATGTAATTTCCAAAGATATCGGTTTATCGTCATTATTTATTTACCCACAATTCAATTTTCTAGATGCCCTGGTATTTTTTAACTGTAGTCTCGAACGAAAAATATTATCCCTGTACCAAACGAATTGACCACATCCTCACGGGTAATACACAAATTTTTCACTTGAACAAATATTATTTCTAAAACAATTTTGACAAAACCATTTCATATGACCCCTCATTGGATCGAACTCGGCGAGCTCGTTCAGTGAGGGGTCACTTGATATTGTTTTGTTGAATTTTTTTGAAACATTCGATAACCTAATATTTAAAAAAATAAAGTTTGGTATTGTCTGGGTTGGGTAAAGGTTTACTCGAACTGTATCATCAAGATGTGCTGATTTTTTTCCGATTATGATGGCTCAATTCCCGATTATGGTTCGTATGTTCAGATATCTGAACAGGCTTTCGATATACCGGTGCACTGAGGTATTGTTTTGAACACCGATACTGGTATTCAGTTTCGAATACCATTCAGTCCAAGTTTAACAACAATTTTAACTGTCATTGTCAAATCGTCTCGCATATCACCTAGATAATTCAGAAGAAATGAGCACGGCTGCGTAGTGGTTAGAGCACTGGAATTTAAACCGAAAGCTAAACGGTTCGATCTTGAGAAACGGCAAATGCGTTGTGTCCTTGGGCAAGACGCTTAGTCCAGATGGCCCATGCGAAGGCATGGCAGCGCTGTGTACTAAGGCGTACTGCACGTAGAAGTTGCACTTGCCTTTAAGCACTGCTAATTCTGCTTGCTTTGAGTTTGTAAGGTGGAAAGTCTGACAGTTTCTCACCGCTACTCGGTAGTTATTTTCGGGTATACGGATTCTTCTGGTCGTAAAACTATTTGACATGATGTGCCCTGGCTCTTGAAGGCGCTGTTTAACCCCATTTAACAAGCAAATAAAGTGGGCAGGCACGGCATGTGAGTGTTGTGCATCAACTGGCGACAAGGCTCTTCCCTTAGCAAGTCAGATTCTGTATTGTATACCAGAAAAAAACGGTCAACGTCAATCCGTTGATTATGACCGAGCCACACTAAGCACATCCCGAAACAGCTTTACCATCGTCTCCAGTATCAATAGTACTAACCATGTAGGAATCACGCATACCGATCGACATCTATAAAACGTCAATTGACCTCAAATAACCACGCCAAATGCAGATTACACATAATTGCTCCATGTTATTCTTATTTATTCAAGTCAAGTATCGTTACTTCAGCACCGAACTGTTCACTTCAGTTTTCAGTTTTAACTATTTTGCCTAACAATGGGGACAGTGTATAATTATTTTCAGCAGTAATATTGGGCTAACCACTTCAGTGTGAGGGTGCTGAATTTGGCAAGACCTTCAACACAGTTTTTCTTCAACTCCTGCACTGTTTCAGTCTGTTGTGGTTAGTCTGTGACAAAAATATATCGCATTGCTGATGCAGGTGTCTCTCATTAACGACATTTCACGACAAATAGGCATTTATCAAGCCTGATCAAGCAGCAGGGGTTTAGCAGCGCCTTCGAGAGCCAGAGCACATCATGTCGAATAGTTTTACGACCAGAGGAAGCCGTATACCCGAAAATAACTACCGAGTAGTGGCGAGAAACGTCAGTGAGACTTTCCGCCTTACAAACTCTAAGCAAGCAGAATTAGCAGTGCGTGAAGGCAAGTGCAACTTCTACGTGCAGTACGCCTTAGTACGCAGCTTTGCTACAGAGCAACAAGCGGTGGGGAGGGCTCAGGGCGCCCGTGTTACATATTCGTTCCTGTGGTTCAAGTTTGATGTTAAAAAGAATAAATCGTTCACCTTATATCACACAAGTCTTCCCGATTTTGTTCTTTCACAACATAGCTTATAAACCCTCAATGAAATTGACTCGGCGAGTTCATTCCAATAGAAAGGTTTCTTGAGAATAAAGTATACAAATAAACTTTAAATTGGGATTTGTGGGCATCGCGCTTGCGGTGTTAATTTTATTAGTGTGTTGTTACCATTGACAACCCTCTCCGAAAGTGTAACGCATAACGATCTTTCATCGGCAAAGATAAGAAACATACATCTGTACATCTATTTTTAAGACATGTAACGCTCGCACCATGTCCATGAAAGATGAGTTTCACAACCAAAATACAAACGACAAGACGAGGGCCATGCGATGCCTCGAAATCTGATTCGAGATCGTCTTGTTGTTTCGATTCGGTCCAGAAAATTTCGAATCATCGCAGTGCCTTCAAAATCCTAGATTGTAGAAGTATCGTCTCCTCGAACTCTATTGAAAGTAGATTTGGAAGTTGAACCTCTTTGAACTTTTCTCCTATCATCATCATTATTGATGATAGAAGAAGAGTTCTAAGAGGTCGCGCCTCCGAAAATACTTTGACTCTGTTTCTGAAATATTTCGCTTTTTGGATTGATTAGTCCACAGAGACCAGTTGCTATTGAATGCAACACCCAAGTGAAGTTATTAATCTATTTATTTTATTTAAGGTCACATACTTATACCCAATGGCTAATCACGACTGTGGCAATTTTACGGGTAGAGGAAGTCGGTGTACCCAGAGACAACCATCAAGCATCGACGAGCAACTGTCAGCTCCACAACATTCTAACTCTGTTCAAGCTCCGCTCAAGCAGGGTTACAGCGGTTGAAACATGTGCCTCATCGACGTGCAGTTCGCCTTATTAGAACGCCGTCATCGTGCCCTCACCTAAGTGAAGGCTTAGAGCTGTAAGAGTGCCCTGCTTAAAGAACAGTGAAAAGTCGATTAGAGATTCGATTCAATTCGAAACCTACAGCCTGATTCGATTCAGGATTCCATTCGTCCCAACAATTGAGATTCGTACTGCCCATGTCAGAAGCGTTTGGTACTTCCTAAGTGCATTCTGTCGAGTACGTAGATTTGAATATTGAAAAATATTGTTTTTCCAGGTTCAATATGTGATCACTTCAGTGTTGGCAAATTTGTGTTTCATCAGATCAGTGATCATTGTTACTATGGTTTCTCTGATAAAGAACCCTATTCTACTGCTAAGGCGCAATGCGAATCAAGCGAAACACATCTACTGTGGCCTGAGGAACCGAAAGAAAGGATACAACTGGGAGCACTGTTCGGTGAGTTTATTTTTTATTATTGTAGTTTACAGAGACTTTCAAAAACGAGGGTTACGCAGTACTGTTTCTTTGGCTGCTTGTTGTCTGACGTAATGAAATCTGATGCTTTTATGACTTTAAAGGTGCCACCCTGACTTATATCGTAATGAAAATAGAAGTCCGATAAAGTTATTCCCCTTAAAATTATTAGATGTGTGAGGAAGCTCAGAATAAGAAGCAAGTGACTGTTGAAGAAACACCAATGACATCAGTAGAATATTAAACCAAGTGTCGTTTCTTACTTTTAATAAACGCAAACAACAGCTATTGGAACTGTCTATCTCTTGTTTCGGATTATTAAAAGTAACAAAAGGAGACCTGACCTTTATGGTAAGTCAATTAGAAGCAACTAGTTAACCCTTTACCTAACATGAAAAGCAGACGACACTTGCAAAAAAAATTCTTGAATAACTAATTTTTTTCATTTTTTGTCTCAAAAACATAGGTTATGACCCCTCGTTGGAACGAGCTCGACGAGCTCGTTCCAACGAGGGGTCATAACCTATGTTTTTGAGACAAAAAATGAAAATATTTTGAAAATTAATTGGCGATTTTTGAGAATAGCGCTGGTCGGTTTTGGCCGTTACGTTGGGTAAAGGGTTAACAGATAATCCTCCATTACGAATATCTATCAATATTACACCTGCCACCACTAAATATTCACTTTGGCTCTTTGTTTAGCGAATATAATTTTTCTGTAATTTGCAAGTTTCTAGGAAAAAAAGATTAGCAAATCTCACTCTCTAAACTTTTAGAGTAATGAAACGGACGGTGCCTGTGTTGTGTGTCAAGATGCGCACACTGTTTGATATAATGAACAGAAATAATGTTATAGAACATCAAAATACGGTGAAAACACCGTTTTCTTATTTTTATCCCTTTACCCAAAGCAGCCGATATCAAAATTTATTATTTGAAAAATCATTTTTTAACATTTTTCAAACAATTTCAACAAAACCATATCATGTGACCCCTCATTGGAACGAGTTCGACGAACTCGTTCCAAAGAGGGGTCACATGATAAGGTTTTGTTGACATTTTTTGAAAAATAATATTTTTTCACATGCTAAATTTGCATATTACGCGCGCGGATGTGGGCGATTCGTTGGGTAAAGGGTTAAATGTGTTTCAATAGAGATTATAGTCAAACGTTCAAACTGATTGGGGAAACAAATGGCAAAAAGCCAGCTCCTGAATTTTGTTTGTACTTTATAGAAAAAATGCCTGAAGTTTGTGAAATGATGCCCACATCGATGACACAATTCGCTAACATTTCTAAATTTTAATTGCTATATGAAATTCGCATACCTTTATTGTTAAATTTACTGATAGCTGTAGGAAACTAATGGGAGTTAACTTTTCCTTAAATCTTTTCCAATAACCAAAATTGTCAATGAGGTATGTAAATAATACTTCATGGCTTATTTATATCATGATCTTGCCCGGTATAAAATATGAATATGAAGAGGATGTGACCAATACCAAATGGTCCCCAAAATAAATACGACAATAGTATGAGCACAATTTAACAATGTTATGCCCCTAAAAAGCAAACAAAACTGTTTTATGCATATACATGTAGAACATACCCACAGTAGCTTGGTGTACCAAATGATTACCACGAGTGGTGAAATGGTGGTGTTCACCGCGAGCCTTTGGCGCGCGGTTAATATAATAATACAATATATCTTTATTCTGCAGTATACTACTACATTAAAAACAACACAACATTACAGACTACAAGAACATAACCTAGTTTTCAGCATGGAAATGGCATGGCCTAAAAGGCTGTCTTCCTGCCACTCCCATAAAAAATATATCAACACCGTTTGGCATCAGTGTAATGAAAATTCTTTTCAAAGACAGGATTATTTGATAGTTTGTCTATGAATCATGAGTCTAGAATGGATCAAAAGGTCAAATGCTGGGAGAAGGGTGAGATACCAAAGAACTTTAATAGCTGATACAATCGGGACAGGCTGGATTGTTGCACTTGGAATTTGGGCTGGAATAAGTACTTAAAACTTTATGCGTTAATGATTTTTTGAAGTGGGGTCTACTATATTGCTGAGTTAGCGGGTCAATACTGTTCCAAATTCTTGGGAAGGAATGGAACGGCAATTCTTACTGATAGCTGTAGGAAATTAATGAGAGTTTGAGCACCACTTCAGCACGAGTGGTGAACATTTGGTACACCAAGCCACTTTGGGTATATTTAATTTATACCATGATTGTCAGATTATTAAGAGTCGCTATTATTTTTTCTCGATTTTACTGAGCAGCAGCCCTATATATGCGCGAATTTGTTTTTGTTTACATGAGCATCGTTTGATGGTACTTCCGCTGTCTGTTTTATCACTGAAAGGGGATAGAAAAAGAAACAGGGCCTTTTGAATTTTAAAAACATATTGTTTCGTGTTATGGGTGCCTTATTAACAGGAGGTAATGCATGTTTGTTAATTTTGGGTGTCTTATGGGGTAAACTCATTTAAAATCGTAATAAATTTCACTCTTCGCGAGGCGATGTGCGATAAATATAGACAAGTTCGCATTCAAGTCGACGTCACCAAAGGTCAACTTGGATGTAGTTCCACTGTAGGTGTAAATTTTAACTATTGAAATACCATTGCTGGCGTGTTCACCACGGTTGGTGTTTTAAGCTAAAATTTACGTCAAAGGCTTTTCATATATAGTAGAATAGGTAATCATGGTATAAATACACTAATTCGTTCGTGTTTGATCTGCCTCGCCATACAACTACAAAGCGCTTCCTACTTGTTTAATTTTCTCTCAGCTCAATATCAGTTCGATGTGACATGTTTTCAGCCGAAGTCCGAAGGTCGAAAGCTAATAACGTCACGGATGGCTGATATTAAGACTGATATAACAGCAAACAAATAATAAACCGTATTTATACCATGATTATATGTACCTATTCTACAATATATGAAAAGCCTATGACGTAAATTTTATCTTTACGCACCAACCGTGGTGAACACGCCAGCAATGGGATTCAGTTGTTAAAATTTACACCAACAGTGGAACTACATCCAAGTTGACCTTTGGTGACGTCGACCTGAATGCAACTTGTCCAAATTTATCGCACGTCGCCTCGCGAAGAGTGAAATGAAAGTGGCAATTATTTATTACGTTTTTAAATGAGTTTACCCGATAAGACACCAAAACTTAACAAACATGCATTGTCTCATGTTAATAAAGCATCCATAACTCGAAATAGTCTGTTCTGCTATTGAAATAAAAAAGTCCCCGTTTCATTTTCCATTTCATTTCGGCGATAAAATTGACAGCGGAAGTACCGCCCACCCTTGCTCGTGTAAACAAAAACAGATTCGCACGTACATGTATGTACTTCTGGTGCTCAGTAAAATCGAGAAAAAATAATGGCGACTGTTAATAATCTGACGATCATGGTATATTTAAAATATACCCAAAGTAGCTTGGTGTACCAAATGTTCACCACTCGTGGTGAACATTTGGTACACCAAGCTACTATGGGTATATTCTATATACCCCTTTACCTAACACGAAAGGCAGACGACACGTGTAAATAAAATTCTTGAATAACTAATTTTTGTTGCATCCTGGCCGAGAAATAATCATCGCGAATAATCCCCAGGATACTATTCCGCTGTCTGTTGAGGGGGCACCTAAAAGTTGGGTGGATGACACACTGTTCCAAGCTCGTATTTGACTACCAGTTTAAATGTGAACCGAGAAAGTGCAGTTGTTAGTATAATGGGCGGCTTCTCGTGTGTGACTGTGATATCGAGAACTGTCCAAATTTGGCTGGACACAAACTGTAATTATACCATTCGAACATGACTTATATCACGTGATTCGAGAGTATTTATCCTCGCGCTTCTAGATGACTCAAGCGAAGTGACTCACTTTACTCCATTACTTTTTCTTCTTCTTCTTTGTGACCTCGGAAGTGGTATTTTCGCGATCAGCTCGCGATCGGGTCGCTGCATACACCGAATCCGGATTTTCTAAACACAACATCGCGGAATCAAGACCGAATCTCGAAAAACAAAAGCAAATTGCATCTAGTTGTTTTTCTCGACCATTTAAAATTGTATTTTCTAGAATTTTATTTTCTAGTTATGACTTCAAATGGGATAAAATGAATCAAATTGCCAGATCTTTGAAAATGCTGATGGTTCATTTCAGTCAGTAATATTAACAGACAGAAAATACAATTCTACAAAATACACGTTTGAAAGTTTTACAGTATTGGTTTCCAGATCGCGATCGGGTAGTTGCATACCCCGAATCGAGAGTTTCTAAACAAAACATCGAGAAACAAAATCGAATCACTACAAACAAAGGAAAATACATCTCTCATTCATTGTTCTCGCATCTATTTTTCATATGGTGAGATTCTACCATGCAATGGGGGGGGGGGGGGGGGGGGGGGGGGTAGATTACTTCGACCGGAGCCGCGATCCGATCAAAATTGTATGCGCGCTTTTGTGATCACAGTACTGCAACTTAACTTAAAGACGACACTTGTAGAATAAAACAATTAATAATGAAACGAGTTTTCATTTTTGACCAAGCAAAATTATGAACCCTCATTGGAACGAGCTCGTTCCAAGTATGAGATTTCAAGCTGTATTTCGGGGTGAGAAGCTGAGAGAAATATTGAATGGCGATCGTTGTGCAAAATATTGAACAGATAAACCCGCTGCGTTAGATTACTTGTTTGTTTACTCTTGCCAACTCGACAATAAACGAAAATGCCATAAAAATATTGAATGGCGATTTTTGTGAAAAGTATTGACTGGATACATCCGTTCATTTTGGAAGTGATATTGAGAATTGTGCAAATTTAGCTGGACACAAACATGGCATTACTGTAACAATGAGAGTATTTACCTTTGCTCTTCTACGTAACGTACCCTGGGTTCCAATGTGTTCTATGTGCCTGTTGGCACATAGAACACATTGGAACTCAGGAGACGATAACTATATCTCAAACAAAGGGGGCAGCGGTTACATTCGGAACTCTTCTGTAGGTGGAAATCCACAGGTAGCAAATGGACAATTTTAAATATGGGTGGGGGTGGGGGTGGGGTGGGGTGGGGAGGCGTAAACGGTTTTCTCAAATACTGGATGTTCGGTAGCCAGTGGTGGGGTGGGGTGGGATGGGATCGGATGGTGCCGGTTTATCTGATTCACAAGGAGAATGCCCATTTTTGCTTATATTATTCACAAAATTTTGCTAGAGGTTTTTGTTTCACCTTCCTGGTCTTATCTCTAGAATGCAAGAGCGTTAAAAATATTTATTACACGCCTGTTGTATGTAATCCCCATCTACAGCAACACTAAACCGTGCGGAAAAAAATCTGTTCCGCACATATGTGCGGAACGGAAATCGTTGACGGACTATTTTTAAATAGGAATTTAAACTGGAATTTTCTACAAATTGTGCCACGTAATTACAATTCGAATCGCGATACATATTTTGTACATCCACATAATGGTAATAATTATTTTATCTTACAATATATTGGGGATAATTCAAGAAGGTAGACGAATATATAACGAACTATTTATTCGTACGGATGAACAAAAAGGAAGAAGATGGAACTCACGCGGAAGGAACGTGCTTGTATCCGACCCCCTGATACAAACATCTGTATCAGGGGGGCGGATACACGACAGTTGCGGAGTTACTACAGACAAAATACATGTTGATTGTAAGATAAATTTTATTTATCTAACAATCATATAGATTTCGGCCTGAAGACCACGATAAACGGTTCGTATCACATAATGTGTTCCGATTCCGTATCATATAGACGACTTATTCTGATTCCGTATCATATAGACGACTCGTTTCCGGGTTATCATAACAGGCGTATAAATGCATTCTGTATGCGTTTCAGTGATCGACTGAGCTGATCGCTACAAAACCAAACACAATTCCTAAAAATTAGGGACGGAACTATTAACAGCAAATGACCCCCCCCCCCCCACCTCCACAATAAATAGAAACTACACAATTAGATATTGCACACTTGTAAATTCAAGCGTATCATCATAGGAAGTGACATTTGACATTTAAAGTGAATAATTTTACAACGCGAGTTTGAAAATTTGCGGTGACCGCGTTACTCATTGTTTGTTAGAGTGCACAACAATATTGTTCCATAAAATATGGGTTTTTTTTAAACTTTTTCTCGCCCAACATTATGTCCCAAAACTGTATTCATAATTTAAGATTTGATATGTTTATGTGACAGATTTGTTAGATAAATGAATTATCATGATAATGTGCATGTCCTGTGATTTGTATCAGATTTGAGGTGGTGTCTAGAATGGGATCTCAACGAGCCGGCTTTGCCGGCGAGTTGTGATCCCATTCTGGACACCACCGATCTGTATTTATAATCTGTATTTATTTATTAATAAGTTGCCAAGACGTCTTGAGTGTTTAAACTAGAATCCCGACTGACTAATATTCCAACTACATCATTAACGAATGCCTGTTGTAGTCGTTTGTCCTTTTTGCAGTTTATCTTTCAATAAATATGTATTGGTTCCGCAGTTACCCTAATGCAGCGTGTGGGCACGATGACGCTCTGTGCAAAGGCGAACTGCACGTCGATGGTGCATATGTCTTCAACCGCTGTAACCCAGCTTGCGCTGAGCTTGGACAGAGTTAGAGCATGTTGAGGAGCTGACAGTTGCTCGTCGATGCTCGGTGGTTCGCTCCGGATACTCCGACTTCCTCCACCCTTAAAATTGTCACGGTCGCGATTGGCCATTGTGCATAAGTATGTCACCTTATAATACTATCACGTGTTTGGTTACGATTTGTTTCCATTACTATTTATAGAACATTGCAAGCTTTCGAAACGCCTCTACGAGGGACCTTGTTGGGTACGTTTCTATATAGTAATATACGAAAAGACAAAACAAACACTTCTCAAAAATATAGTTATGAATTAACAGAACCATGTTGCTTTTATGCTTTATTATCCGAATCACCGGAAGCATTCAGGCTGGAGCAACTTGCAGTTATACCGTTACAGTGCACAGTCTTTTCGGAATGTTGAACATGTACACCCTCAATACGTTCAATGGAGGAAGGCAAAAGTTCAAGGCAGCTGCACTAAGTTTCAAACGAAATAGGAAGCATTTTTGTGAGTCCGAAAATGAAATCTGAAATTAGAATGCTAGGTAATACTTTAATCAACGCGTACAATATCAAAATTTAGTATTTTAGTTATTTTCTTATAAAAAGTCAACACTTTTCAACAAACACATGTCAAAATAATGGGGTTTTCCAACTGCTCAGTTTGCACATCACGGAGGTGTGTGTTGGTGTGTGTGTGTGGGTGTGGGGGGGGGGGGGGTAACGCCGATTCGTTAGGTAAAGCGTTAATCAAGTTATTACAGTTGAGAATTGTAAGATAAATCCATCATCACCATTAAGATTATGAACAAAATATTGTTTCAGCATTAGAGTCTCGCTCTTGATTCTTAGGCTATATCTCGACTCGTCGAGATATAGTTTCAGAAACAAGAGCTCGACTCTGATACAACTTTTTGTACATAAACATAATGGTGATAATATATTGTTTGTTTTAGGGTTTTTTTTCAAAGTTCTACAACGCCTCACCAACATGTGTTTGGGATAAATGAACAAAAAGACCATGACCTGAGAGAGAGCAAGTATACGGAACCAATAATAGAGATGGCGTCTCACTCTTGCGGTTCCACCATGAATTGTACAACGTTTGGTAACCATATCAGCGCACCATTTCTGTAACTTTTACCGTCAACACCTTTGTAGTTTGACCGAAACTCTGATACTTGTAATACCAACAATTGTGATGAAGAATACTCTAAAGAGCATAACATAAATATATCTGTACTGGCAGGTACATCTAAACTGGTGGGTGAAAATCGCAATTTATCGGCTGTTGAAACGAAACATCCTAGAAGGCTCTGTCATCTATAATGTTAATACAGTGGGGACTATATTCACCCCAAGAATTGCTTTCAAAGCATAGCCTATATTGTTAATCACCCCATACTATTATTTCAGATAGTAATGTTTAGTGGACTAATTCTAACCCTACCTGCGGTGCAGTGCGGAGTTGCGATGTTGGTGAGCTGGCAGCTGCTCGTCGTTGCTCTGTGGTTCTCTCCGGGAACTCCGGCTTCCTCCGCCCGCAAAACTGTCACCGACACGATATGATCTTGGCTGTTAATGTGTCGTTAAACTCTAATAAATAAATAAATAATAGTGTACTAATTGTCCTATTTAACAGCACACGCGCTGAAGATGATCACAGAAATATAATTTTCTTCGTTTGAATTAGTGAATTAGAAGAAAATTAATTTCCCGTGTATCCAGTTTAGTCTCCATCGGTCGATGGAGTGTTAATAGTTGAGCAAAGAATGTCAGTTTTGCACGGAGTCCGTGCAACACTTCAGTTAACAAGTCACTCAGCTTTGGGTGACTGGCCGGCTAACACGTATTTTTTACCTCTGCCGCTGTAATGGCTGAAAGTGACCATTCATCGCCTGTTATTGATCCCTCTGTTCATTCTCAACTTCATGCAGTACTTTAAGAACTGAGAACCCAACGAGAAGAAGTTCAAAATTTGAAGGAGGAAATTCAGGGCAGTGCTTTGAATGTAGCTTCAGAAGTTAAAAAATTGAAGGCTGATAAGGACTTAGTGTGGAAATTTCAGGGAAATAAAATACAGTTTGACTTTAACAGTGATCTTGACGAAACGGCGAAACAGACTTTGTGGGCTTTAGAACACGATAAAGTGGCATATGGTAAAGACCTTTTGAAAGAACTTTCTGACAAAATTCGGAAACGAAACAAGTTAATTAGAATTGCTGATTCTTCTTCTGGTGGTTGGGATACTGTCAAACAGTACGAAGCCAATCCTATCGCTGGCGACAGTGATGACGAATCAAGAATTTATAAGGCTGAGACCAGAGCCCTCACGAAGCGTAAACGTTCTGTTCCGAGGGGCAAAGCTTCTTCGACTTGCCAAGGCCGTTCTACTTTTCCACTTTATTCTTCTAATGTTCAGCAGTGGGGTGTGGCAGCAGCATCTTCAAGACCACCATTTCCACAATCCGCTCAACGGGGTCGGCTTTTTCGTGGCCAATACAGTCTCTCCAGCAACGTCACAAACTCTAACGTCGGATCCGGCGCCTGTTACGCCTGTGGTGAATTCACGCATTTCCGCCGGGATTGCCCGCACGTCAACCGTGTCGTCTCTGGAAGCCAGTTGTCAGCCACCAAATGACCAGCTTATTACGGACAGTGACTCTTTTAAAAATGAGTATTGTACTGATTATGATCGTTTCACGCATGACTATTTTGAATATGCACAAGGCCAAAAACATATCATCGTTCGGGGCAGACTTAAGAATCATATTCAATTTTGGCGTGATATTGGCTCGAATGACTTTATTCTTGATGTTATAGAATCGGGCTATAAAATCCCTTTCTATTCCACGCCTTCTCCCTCTTTTAGTCGCAACAATCGATCTGCTCTTTTGGAACATAACTTTGTCACTGAAGCGATTCAGGAGTTATTGGAAAGATCTCTGATACAACAGTGTGAGAATCCGCCATTTGTTACTAATCCATTGTCCGTTTCTGAACAACGGAATGGTAAGAAACGGCTAATTCTTGACTTGCGTTGTGTCAATCAACATGTTTGGAAACAGTCCGTGAAGTACGAGGACCTCAGAGTTGCCCTGGCTTATTTGCAGAAGGACTGTTATATGATTAAATTTGACATTACTAGTGCTTATCATTTTATTGACATATTTGGTCCTCATACAGAATTTTTAGGTTTTTCCTGGGTTAATGCTGATGGCATCACTTGCTACTATAAATTTTTGGTCCTCCCATTTGGCCTCTCGAGCGCTTGTTATATTTTTTCCAAGCTTACACGATCATTAGTCGCTAAATGGCGGGGAGAGGGTAGTTTACTATTAATGTACCTCGACGATGGCTTCGACTGTGCTTCTGATTTCCATTCAGCGTCTGCCCTGAGCATGCGGGTGAAGCAAGATCTTCTTCTCTCGGGGTTCATACCGAAGGCTGGTAAATGTGTGTGGACCCCTGTTGAACAGCTGGTGTT
Organism: Pictodentalium vernedei; assembly: GCA_031216915.1. Classification (NCBI taxonomy): domain Eukaryota; kingdom Metazoa; phylum Mollusca; class Scaphopoda; order Dentaliida; family Dentaliidae; genus Pictodentalium; species Pictodentalium vernedei. Next base: position 169,414,960 of record CM062294.1, read on the forward strand.
TCTTGGGATTTTCTTGAATTCCGAGTCGGGAATTATCTGTGTACCCGACAACAGGCTGGTTAAACTACAATCTACTATTTGTGGATTGTTACATGATCATAAGTGTCATCGACGGGTGGCAGTCAGAAAATTAGCTAGCTTTGTAGGGCAGGTTATTTCTATGTCCATAGTTCTCGGTCACGTGACCCAAATAATGACCCGTTGCCTCAGTCTGGACATTTTGGGAGCCACAAGTTGGGATTCCTATATTTCACTTTCTGATCAGAGCTGTCAACAGGTTGAATTTTGGAAAAATAATATTAATTTGCTCAATGAGAAAAATATTTTTGAGTCTCATAAGTACACCAAGCTTGTTTACTCTGATGCCAGTTCTACGGGGTATGGGGGTATGTGGTAAGTGTCGCTCATGGCATTTCACATGGCATGTGGTCGTTAGCGGAGACAGTGCGGTCATCCACCTGGCGAGAGTTAATGGCAGTGCTTCGGGTCATCACGTCTGTGTGTCATCTGTTAGCTCATCAAAATGTTAAATGGTTCTCCGATAATCAAGCTGTAGTATCCATTGTTCTGAAGGGGTCTATGCACCCAGAGCTTCAAACGATTGCCCTTGACATTTTTAAATTGTGCATGTCCAAGTCGATTTCGTTATATATGGAATGGCTCCCCAGGTCGGATAATGAACGGGCTGACTACATATAAAGAATTATTGATTTTGACGACTGGGGCTTATCTGTTGAACTTTTCACAATTATTAGGCAACGATTTGGTAACCTTGACGTTGATTGGTTTGCTTCAGAGCATAATGCTAAATTGCCTAAATTTTATTCCCGATTTTGGAATCCGTCTTCAACAGGTGTTGACGCGTTCACCGCTTGGTGGGGAGAGAGATGTGGGTTATTTGTACCCCCTCCAAATATTGTTCATCGAGTAATTTGCAAAATGATGGTAGATAGTGCAGAGGGAGTGCTGGTTGTCCCACATTGGCGCTCATCTATATTTTGGCCTCTTTTATGTCCAAATGGTGTATTTTTGCGCAATATTATTGCTTACATTGATCTTCCCACCGGGAAACAATTTTACACGCGATGTAAAAATGGTAAGGGGATGTTTGGCAATACTGATCTTAAATTCCGTATGCTTGCTCTTCATGTGAATTTTCGGTCCCAGCCAATGATCGCTGTTAAATCTTAAAAAAAAAAAAATATCTAAGTCATATCATTGGACCATAGTTCTGGCCCCTTGGGACCCTGTTTAATTTTTCATGCTGCTGTAAGGCACGTTTTAATTATTTTTGCCCCCCCCCGCCCACCTTTCAATTTATCGGTATTACTTGCGCCGTGATATTGTCCACTTATCCTTCCTGCCCGCTTGGTTGCAGTTTAATTACACGGAAAAAGGGGCGCTTGCCCGAGGAGCCTTTGCATTTACTCCGCAGCTTTGCTATTGTAGTTTCGGCAGCTTTGCCGCATTGTATCCCAATAATGTTAAACTTTGTTACACATTAATGGCCGCTTTGCCAGTTACATTTTGATACCTGGACGCTGTTATTTCGTGACTTCGGGGATAGTACTTTAGTATTTTGCTCCATGTGCCTTTAAATATCCAAACATGTAATACTAGTTGATTTTGTATTTTTGCCGCGTCCTTCTGCGTTATCATTAAACAATTTTTTTCCCCAAATCTCTTTTTGCAGTGTCATCGGGATGAAATTGATGAGTTGCCTGTTATTTTGGCTGAGAAAGTGGAACAACTACCAGAAATTTTGCAGCAGTCACGTGCCGTTTCTACGCATCAGAAATATGAATATGGCTTTCTGCGGTGGAAAAAATGGGCGCTGTGTAACGGTATTCGAAGTACTGACTTATTACCTGCCGGGCCATATCCGGTGGCTTTGTACCTTGTTTCCTTAATTCAGACTGCTAGTTCTCCCAGTTCGATTGTTACGGCATTCTATTCCATTAAGTGGTACCATGATATTTCTGGTTTGCGTTCTCCAACGGAGTCTAAAATAGTTACCAATGTTCTTGAATCCGCTGAACGGATTCTATCCAAACCCACTATTAAGAAGCAACCTATCACTGTAGATATTCTGTTGGCTATGTATAACAGAATTTTTAGGGACGGAAATATTAAAAGTCAACGCATTATTGCTGCTAGTATTTTGGCTTTTGCGGGTTTTCTACGTAGCTCGGAATTGCTCAACATTAAACTTTCGGATCTGATTTTTGAACCGTCTTATATGGCTGTGTTTATTGAGAGCAGTAAAACTGATAAATATAGGGATGGCGCGTGGATTATTATCGCAAAAACTGGAACAATACTGTGCCCGGTGTTCAATGTAAAACGTCTGATAAATTGGGCTGGATTGTGTGCTGAAGATTATTTGTTTTGTAATTTAAGCTCCACAAAAAATGGTTACAAAGTCAGAAAAGACCGTAAGGCTATGTCCTATTCTAATCTCAGAAATCAGTTTATTTGGGCTTTTTCGCCTCATGTTGACGATATTTCTTTGTATTGTTTGCATTCACTTAGATCTGGTGGCGCTTCAGCCGCTGCTAATATATACGATAATACCATAGTGTGTTTTGATATGTTTGATATCTCAACGAGTTGAAAGTGAGTTTTTTCGCGAGGCTTGCCGAGCGAAAAAAACTCACTTTCAACGAGTTGAGATATCAAACATATCAAAACACACTATGGTATTGTTGTATTTATCTTATACCGACCATTTTTGTTCTTTTCTGCATTTTTAAAAGGGTTTTGGGGATGATTTCGTGTCAAAATGTCGACTCATCTGGAGTCTCCAATCTATATGACATAGGGGTATGTGTTATAGATAATCTATAACACATGGGCTATATCTTCAACAGGTATAAGATAAAATGGGGTTAAAGACAGAATGTTTCAGCGACATGGTCGCTGGGTTAGCGATGGCGCTAAAGATGGTTATATTAAAGATAACTTAAAAGAGAGACTACCAGTGTCCCTTTCCCTTGGCCTTTAGGCCATATAAATATATATATATATATATATATATATATATATATATATATATATATATATATATATATATATATATATATATATATATATAAATTTTTCCGTTCTAGTCTCTTTGATCTTTTATGAGACGGCCAGAATTCTCTTCTGTTCCTCCTTGTGTGCCTTGTTACTCGTTGGAACATAATGGAACTCAGGCTACGGTCCTACTTTACACATTAAGTGTTCTATTACTATAGGTATGTTTATGTTCCGCAATATGCCCGTTCTTTGAATTTCAGCCGGTCACCCAAGTGCTCTTTTCCAAAATAAAATATTATTTTGAAATTGTGTTTGTTGTGTGTTTTAGTGACGTGGAGACGTCACGGGTTTAGGGGGAAATATAATTTTCTTCGTTTGAATTAGTGAATTAGAAGAAAATTAATTTCCCGTGTATCCAGTTTAGTCTCCATCGGTCGATGTGTAGCGAAACTCGACCCACCCCGCCCTGCTCTCACTTTGTGTCGAGTCTCTCGGCCCCGAACTCACTTACATGAAGTGAGTTCCGGCCGAGAGCCACGCCACAAAGCCAAACAAGGTCTAGCCATAGCACAGATTTGTTGTCGAGGGGTTAGTTACAAGTTCGCAATTTCAAACCGAAAATTAGTTAGCGTAATCAATCACCTAGAACCTCTACAAAATTATTCCAGACTACCCTGGCACCCGTGCTGTGCCGCTGTTCTCGGGCCGGACTCACTTACAATAAGTGAGCCCTTACCGAGAACCTCGCCACAACAGTCAACCAAGGAACAAACATCTTCCTATGATTCCAATCCACCCTTAAACCGTGTTTTGTGTTAAGATATATGTTAGGACTAGGACTCTGAAACAGAATAGGAATTAAAAATACAAAAAAAAACCAATTCCACTAAATTGTTAGCAAATTTATTCACAAATCCCCAAATCGTCTCTACCCTCCCACAATTCAGCAGTACATTCAGATTTACATTCAAGTTGTACAGACCAACTCATTTCATTCACCCTTCAAGGTGAGATCATAATTCCTCATAAAATAGTTACGTCCCCTACTAAAGAGGGGGAAAAACCCTACAATCTGGCACTTATGCCGCCTTAAAATATGCACACCAGACTACATGACTACTACCCTTAACTAAAGAAGGGGAGTCCAAGATACGGCAATACCAAATATTTACTTTCACATGTCACCCAGCAGAAGGGTTACTTCATTATTTGTGACCCACCTACCCTCCTAAATATTGCTAAATATTCACTGAGGGTAGCGTTATCTCAGTATTCACGTCTGTACATTCAAGCTAATGCCATAAAAGGAGAGGGGGGGGGGGGGGTACAATCCATCGGGCCACCGAAACTCGCCCCAAGCCGAAAGATCACGATTAGGCCATAGCATCCTATCGCAACAGCAATAAGATGCCCTGGATCAATCGTGAATAATCCTAGAACCAATTTAATATAGCCTTTTATAACATATTTCGGCTTACGGCGAGGATCGGTAAATTACATAAAATATGACCGGCCCCGGCAGGGTACAACTACGGAGAAATAAATATTCGACTCACCTATAGGAAGCTCCACACGGTTCTGATCCACTAGACTCCGATTCAGAATAATATAATATTGCAGACGCAATTATTTCGTGCGAAGTCAACACCGCCGAGCACGAGAAACTACATGTCTCTCACAATAGTGGTCAATGAAGTAAGAACCACTGATCCATAACGCTATCAGTTAATGATCAATGTAACAATTTAAGGCCACCTCAGAGTATTTTAGCACTTTCAATACTGAAGCGGGCAAACACACACTCGATATGTACACACAGACCCATACCTACATATATATATAATATACATACATAGATATAGGCCACTGTGCACACACCGTGTGTGTGTCCCTTATTGTACAATTCCACTTTTTCTTACACCACCCCCACCCCGAGATTCAACGTCCCTGTTGAAAAAGATAGGAGAGGAAAAAGGAAAAGGGGAAAGATATATACACCCCTCCGCAAACAAAGGTAGTAGATTTTGTCATACTGGCCATTTAAAAAAAAATAGCCAGATAATTGCTAGTTGAATTGAAATAGTTGTTGGCTGAATAAAAGTAGTCGCTGGTTCCTCATAAAACACATAAATTTTTCTTCATAATTTCTATGTATTTTCGTTTTAAAAAAATTAATAAATCACTATTTAAATAATTCACCTTAAATCCATCCAACTGGGGTTCCGTTTAGGAAATCAGTCATAGCTTTAGGCCGAAATGAGTCCCCGACCAGCACTGACCCACGTACAGGGTCTGCACTGCCTGAAGCCGACGAGGTCATGCAACAGGAGATGTAAGCGTCAGATTGAGCTCATTCAAGCATAAAACGATGACAATATTTATAATGGTCCCATCTAGAACCCAGTTTAGTTCAAGGTTATCTTTCCAAAACAAAGGAATATTAAATCTTTTCTATTACAACTGAAAGTTCTCAAGGAACTCATCTCACTTTCTGGATGTAATGACCTTTATCAGGCACATACAATTCTTTTTATGTCATTTATTCTAAAGCATTCAGCTTTCACACAATTTCCCCGGGAAATTGGTAAGATTATTTGTAGAACCTTTATTCAACGGAGCACTGCTCCTCCAAGACCAAAGCAAGGTATTTTAGGTATTGACATTGACCCAGGTTATTCAAATGCACACCATCTCGTGCAAAATGTAAACGTGACACCTTAAATAAGGCTTTATAAAATACATTAGACCTTCTAAGTGTTTCGTAAAACTGGGTGACAGCCACCCTACGGAGTTCGTACACAATACCAGACACTCTGGTCTTCACACGAGGAAACAGTCCTAGAATGATAATTTTTTTAACGCCTTGGCGTAACAAATTCTCTAAAAGTCTTTCGACAGAAAGTTTAAAATGTGAAAAACAAAAAGTATCACAGTCAATGTCATTTTCGCCAACCTGCACAAGTACGGTCTCTGCACTCTCCACACAAATCCATTCAAGTTGTTGGATAGTTGCACCAGGAACACCATATGCTTCCAGCGAACTCAGACGTCCAGGTATTTCCCCTGACCATGCTGCAAGTCTTCTTATAAAGGAATGGCCTATTATTAAAGCCATAATGCTACAAGAAGAAAATTTACAAACAGAACAGTATCTTTGTTCATACAATAATTCTACACAGATAAGATGAGGACCCAGCAACTAAAAAGGACAACCATTTCAATATTTCCCGAAAGATAATTTCTCCAACCAAGCTGACCCGTCAATTGATTTATTTTCTACCACGGACACATCTCTCGCGAAAAAAAAAAAATCCAATTATACTTGGCACCGGTGCCTTAACTTCCATAACTCTTATATTCCGAATCATACCCTAACATATAACTCTCACCGCCCTCCATACACACGCGCACGAAAACCCCCCAATTATTAACATCCCAACCCTCCTGCGTACCGAAATAAAAAAACAAACCGGTCAGCGGGTTTAAGAAAAATCTTAACAGGTATAGAAATTTGACGACCACACTTGTATTTGCCATTTCCAACAGCCAATAAAAAAACCCCAATTTCTCGGAACCAATACAATACGGCAACTCCCCACACCAGGGAAATGACGCAATTTAAAATAATGCAACAAAGCTCGTATTATGGACAAGCCAATAATGCTCATCTATCCATTATCTACATGAAAATTTGGTTCCACACTAAATGCACTTCAAAGGCAGCACCACCTCGGAGGCCAATACATAAGCGCTAAATATAATATCAAATTTTTACATTTTATTGCGCTCAACAAAATATATATATATTCAGGCCCCCGAGAACTGCCACTTAACTCAAATACCAAGTGTGGTGTCAGGCAGAGAGAAAGAAAAAAATACTTAATAAAAAACAAAGTCTTGAGAACCTAGTCGACGTGGTCGCCGGAGGGTACGACCACGCCTACTAGTCGGAGCTTCCCCGTCGAACGTCTCTCTCCCCTCAGGATCTCCCACCGAGGGCCGGTCAACATTACTCTCGATAGGACTATCAGGTGTGGGAGCAATGGGGGCACCCAAATTTAAATTACGTGAAAAACACTTCTTCAACCGGTTGAAATGTACAACCTGGGGTTTACCTCCTCCGACGCGAACCACAAGGTAATTTGCGTCCGAGAGTTTGCTTTTTATGATGTAGGGACCAACCCAAAATTTTGCAAATTTTGAGGTCTGACCTTTATTTACTCTAGGTAAATAAAGCCAGACCCTATCCCCAACGGTAAAAGGTTTGCCGAAAACTCGCTTGTCATATATTTTCTTTCTTCTCTTAATCTCGGATTCACATTTCAACGAGACCAATTGAAATATTTGGGCTAGACGACTTTCCAAATCGCTAACATATTGAGAGGGAGCCCAATCCCTATCAGGAATCTTACCAGCGATTAACTCTGTAGGTAAAGTAATTTCTCTACCAAACATGACACTAAAGGGAGTAAACCCAGTCGTCTCATGTTTGGCACTTCTATAGGCCATCATGGCGAATGGAAGATAGTATTCCCAGTCGCCATGATTATCCTCTACAAAGCAAGCTAACATAGCCGCCAAAGTTCTATTAAACCTCTCAACTTGGCCATCACTTTGGGGCATATAGGGAGAGGTACGAGTCTTTTTAATTTCAAAATAGCGGCAAACTTCCTGAAACAAATCAGATTCAAAATTTGACCCCTGGTCTGAATGAATAAATTTCGGCATTCCGTACCGACTAATCCACTCTCGAATTACCACATCGGCTACTGTACTTGCCCTTTGATTGGGGATAGCAAAAGCCTCCGTCCATTTGGAGAAATAATCTGATATAACTAAAATGTAAATATTACCCTGAACGGATTCAGGTAATGACCCCAAAATATCCAAAGCAATTCGTTCCATAGGCTCCGAAACTTTATCTGTTACCATAGGAGCTCGACTGGTCTTGCCCGGTGGCTTACGACACTGACAATTCGGACAAGACTGAACCCAGAGTTCTACATCCCGACGCAAACCTATCCAAAAGAAACGCTCTCGAATTTTAGAATATGTCTTATGAACGCCCAAATGTGCACCCACTAAAGAGTCATGATGCTCCTTACATACCTGACTTCTTAAGTCTTTTGGGACCACCCACAAAAATTTGCTGGGGGACCCTATTTGTGTCCACTCTCGACGAAGAATGTCATTTTCCACTAAAAATTGTTCCCACTGACTCACATACCTCTGAAGCTCCGGGGATTCTCCTTTTAATTTCTCAAGTCCAGGTTTCTCGCCCGTTTTCTTCATTTCGAGAAATTTTTTAATAAGGGGATCAGCCCCCTGACTTTCCTTAGTCAATTGAATTGCAGACTCAAACTCAACAGTGTTAATATCATGTTTGTTACAGGAAGGAATCCTACTCAGCGCATCTGCGTTCTTATGTTGTTCACCGCGACGATGAACCGTCATAAAATCGAACCCACTGAGATATTCCAGCCAACGCGCCACCTGCCCAACCGGTTCCTTGAAATTAAACAACCACTGCAGGGACCCATGGTCGGTTCGCAGCGTAAAATGCTTGCCAATGAGGAAATGTCTAAAGTGTTTAACACTTTTAATTACTGCCAGTAACTCCTTCCTAGTAACACTATAATTTCTCTCTTGTTGGGAATGAGTTTTACTGAAATAAGCTATTACTTGCTCCTTGCCTTCTATAATCTGTGACAAAACCGAACCAGAGGCAAAATCACTCGCATCCGTGTCAAGAATAAATTCGTGCTCAAAATTTGGGTAAGCCAAAATTGGACTTTGACACAATTTGTCTTTTAATATCTCAAAAGCCTCCTGTTGGGCCTCGCCCCAAACAAATTTTTCATTCTTACGAGTCAATTTGGTCAAAGGACTAGCCAAAGTAGAAAAGTGTGAGACATATTTTCGATAATACGCGGATAACCTGATAAAACTTCGAAGATCTTTCAAGCAAGTCGGAACAGGCCAATCTTTTACGCGCGCAATTTTCTCCGGGTCAGCTGACACACCCGACGCGGAAACAATGTGACCTAAATATGAAACCTGACGTCTAAACAACGCACACTTAGAAGGTTTCAATTTTAATCCTGCAGACCTTATTCTAGTAAAAACCTCTTGTAATCGTTCAATATGCTCCTGGAAAGACCGCGCATATATGATGACGTCATCAAGATATATGAGACAAGTCTTCCAGTGTAGCCCTTTGAGAACTAGCTCCATGAGCCTCTCGAAGGACCCAGGAGCGCCACAGAGCCCAAAAGGGAGGACCGTGAATTGATAGAGCCCAACGCCAGTAGTAAAAGCCGTTTTCTCCCGGGCATCAGGAGTTAGCTCCATTTGCCAGTATCCAGAAGCCAAATCTAGAGTGGAAAACCACTGTGCCCCCGCCATACCCTCTAAACTCTCATCTATACGGGGCAAAGGATAGGCATCTTTTTTTGTAATGGCATTTAATTTACGGTAGTCCACGCAGAAACGAAAACTATTGTCTTTCTTTTTAACTAAAACTATAGGAGCCGCCCAAGGACTAGAGGAAGGTTGAATTACCCCTTGCTTAAGCATAACATCTATCTGCTGCTCAACCTCGCGCCTTTTGTGAAAAGGGAGCCGATATGCCCGCTGTTTAATAGGAAGATGGTCACCCGTACAAATATCATGCCGAATGAGATCAGTGCGGCCCAAATCACCTTCGAACTGTATAAATACGTCGCGGTTCTTCTCTAAAAAATCATTGACCTGTTCCGCTTGATTTCCAGTCAAAACCGCTCTGTCATAGGTTTGTAACAAAGAGAACTTCCCATCATCCGAAGGGGAAGCCTCCTTAATTTGTTCACCTAAAATGTCAACATTCTCAAGAACAGCCACAGACTCACCACCTTTTAACTTTTGAGGGGGTCTGAGAAACATTTATCAGCCTAACAGGAACTTCCGGCTGACTAACATCAACAACACTTCGTCCCAACATTAATCCGTGATGACCTTTCATGAACCCTGGGTCGGGTTCACACAGGCTCTGTCCAACCGGTGGACCGTCAACTCGGCCCTGCACTATAACTTCAGAAAAGGGAGGTACTGTCAATCCCTCAATCAATAATACGTGAATTTTATCATTTTCTTTCAAAAACTCAAGGGAAAATTTAACCCCTTGGATCATAACAGTTTTGTCCGGCAAAGAAATCACTGAATTAGTTTTATTCATAAAGTCAATTCCCAGAATTGCATCAAAGGACAGATTAACCACGTAAAATGTTTGAACATATTGATACTTACCAACAGTTACAGGCAAATCCACCAACCCCTTTAAATCAAGGGGCTGCCCATTCGCCCCCAAAACACTACGAGGAGCCTCTCTAACTCGAGACTGCTCAATACCTAAAGTTTCATGCAACACTCTGGTACTGATTAAGCTTACCGCTGAACCAGTATCCAGTAGGAACTTAACATTTTCATTCAAGACCTTAAGAGTCAGATAACTATGACCGATACTCTCTGATGGGAGGGTCCTTTCTATCACAGACTGAGGTTCGACCCCTACCTCAGTCTTTACCCGTTTAAATCCTGATTGTTATCTAAATTGGACCTATGGGACCAGTCACCTTTACCTCTACCTCTATTCCTACCTCTACCATTTCCATAACCACCTCGGCCCAAACGACCTCTATAAAAACTATCCCTATCCTGACCACGATCCTGCCTGAAAAGTTCTTCTCGCAATTTATTTTGCTCAACCTGCATTTCTTTCAATTGTTCCTGCAAACTTTCGACCGCCTGGGTTAATGCACCAATTTCACTAGAAATTTCCGATTCCCCAACTACACCAACTGAAGAAGGTACCTCTACCTTCTTGTACGACTCCTCATCTAAAGCAGCACGCACTGCCGCATCAAGGGTTTCAGGCTTAGCCCTCAACACTTGCATCCTAACTTCATTGTCCGTCAACGCGGAAATAAAACTATCCTTACTCAAGTCATCCCTAACATCGAGGGGAACCCCTGGATACGCCTTTCTCACCAAGCGTCTAATACTTCCCGCTAACTCAGGCAAAGTCTCTCGCTGTGACCTACGTCTAGACCTTAATTGGGCCCTATATATTGCAGTCCCCTTAAATGGATCAAAACGATCGCGCAAACTCTGCATAACTCTATGAGAATTGGATTTGATTTCCGGGTCCAAATCTTCATAAAACTGCAAGGCAGCGCCCCTTAAAGATACCACTAAAAATTGACGAGCCCGGTCTTCAGACCACTGGTTAATCCTAACACATTTCTCAAAATGGGATAACCAATCAGCTACACTGGTGGTTCCATTAAACGTATCGGGCGTAACAATCGGTTTACGTGGATAAGCTTGCTCACCATGCCTATCGTCAGACTGTATAACTCTTGCCCCATGCTGATGTCTAGGCAAACTCGATACTTTCGGATTCTCCCCAGGAATTTTCTTAGGTTGAACCACCCTGGGCAATCCCATCATATCAACCGCACGCCCTGCAAAAGTTCGACGCACAGAGGCCCCTGTCGAAACCGTCCCAGGTGTATCAAAGATTGCAGCGTAATCCTCCGTTTGGTCACCTAACTCAACAATAGAATTCTGCAATTCGTCACTCAACTGTTGACATTTCAACATAACTTCATCAACCTTATTAAACTTCCCATCAGGGGTAGGATCAGGAGTAGGAGGAATATTACGTAATTTCTTCGATCTAGCACCTTTGGAGGTCATATCAGCGGTCAAGGCCTCCGAGGCATACATATAATCACCTAGCTCTTTACTAATTCCACTAGCCATTTTATATATATGTAAGGACCACACCCCCAACAATTACATTAATTCACAACAAGGAGTCCAATTTTAGTCCTACAACATTCCTAACAAATTATGGTCACTAGGATATAAATATCTCGGATTCAATCACACAACCCTTCAATCCAAAACGTTGGTTCAAATTTACTCTGCCAAACCAAATTTAATCGGTTAAAATTATATTCTGTTGAAAATAAAAATTTATCTTGTCGAATACAAAAATTATCCTGTCGAATACAAAAATTATCCTGTCGGCGACGCCAAAAAACTGTAGCGAAACTCGACCCACCCCGCCCTGCTCTCACTTTGTGTCGAGTCTCTCGGCCCCGAACTCACTTACATGAAGTGAGTTCCGGCCGAGAGCCACGCCACAAAGCCAAACAAGGTCTAGCCATAGCACAGATTTGTTGTCGAGGGGTTAGTTACAAGTTCGCAATTTCAAACCGAAAATTAGTTAGCGTAATCAATCACCTAGAACCTCTACAAAATTATTCCAGACTACCCTGGCACCCGTGCTGTGCCGCTGTTCTCGGGCCGGACTCACTTACAATAAGTGAGCCCTTACCGAGAACCTCGCCACAACAGTCAACCAAGGAACAAACATCTTCCTATGATTCCAATCCACCCTTAAACCGTGTTTTGTGTTAAGATATATGTTAGGACTAGGACTCTGAAACAGAATAGGAATTAAAAATACAAAAAAAAAACAATTCCACTAAATTGTTAGCAAATTTATTCACAAATCCCCAAATCGTCTCTACCCTCCCACAATTCAGCAGTACATTCAGATTTACATTCAAGTTGTACAGACCAACTCATTTCATTCACCCTTCAAGGTGAGATCATAATTCCTCATAAAATAGTTACGTCCCCTACTAAAGAGGGGGAAAAACCCTACAATCTGGCACTTATGCCGCCTTAAAATATGCACACCAGACTACATGACTACTACCCTTAACTAAAGAAGGGGAGTCCAAGATACGGCAATACCAAATATTTACTTTCACATGTCACCCAGCAGAAGGGTTACTTCATTATTTGTGACCCACCTACCCTCCTAAATATTGCTAAATATTCACTGAGGGTAGCGTTATCTCAGTATTCACGTCTGTACATTCAAGCTAATGCCATAAAAGGAGAGGGGGGGGGGGGGGGGGGGGGGGTACAATCCATCGGGCCACCGAAACTCGCCCCAAGCCGAAAGATCACGATTAGGCCATAGCATCCTATCGCAACAGCAATAAGATGCCCTGGATCAATCGTGAATAATCCTAGAACCAATTTAATATAGCCTTTTATAACATATTTCGGCTTACGGCGAGGATCGGTAAATTACATAAAATATGACCGGCCCCGGCAGGGTACAACTACGGAGAAATAAATATTCGACTCACCTATAGGAAGCTCCACACGGTTCTGATCCACTAGACTCCGATTCAGAATAATATAATATTGCAGACGCAATTATTTCGTGCGAAGTCAACACCGCCGAGCACGAGAAACTACATGTCTCTCACAATAGTGGTCAATGAAGTAAGAACCACTGATCCATAACGCTATCAGTTAATGATCAATGTAACAATTTAAGGCCACCTCAGAGTATTTTAGCACTTTCAATACTGAAGCGGGCAAACACACACTCGATATGTACACACAGACCCATACCTACATATATATATAATATACATACATAGATATAGGCCACTGTGCACACACCGTGTGTGTGTCCCTTATTGTACAATTCCACTTTTTCTTACAGATGGAGTGTTAATAGTTGAGCAAAGAATGTCAGTGTCGCACGGAGTCCGTGCAACACTTCAGTTAACAAGTCATTCAGCTTTGAGTGACTGGCCGGCTAACACGTATTTTTTATTTTTTACATGGGCCACTGTAATGGCTGGAAGTGACCAATATCGGATTTTCATGACCCATTATTTCCGTAATTATGTTGTATTATTTCGGAATTGTCTCGGACCTATGATCATTAAGTGAATGCAAACAACTTCGTCGATATACAACTACTGAGCCGGTTAGCCGGTCACCCAAGTGCTCTTTTCCAAAATAAAATATTATTTTGAAATTGTGTTTGTTGTGTGTTTTAGTGACGTGGAGACGTCACGGGTTTAGGGGGAACACTTAATCTTGATATTATCTTTTAATCTCTGGTTTTAATTATTAAAGTTAGGGTATAAATCAAGGTGGATGATGTAATACTTGTTCCGGCTGCAAAACCAGCAATGTGAGACTCTCACTGATTGGGGGTTTGCCGCCCCAAACTTGCACACAATTACCCAGCTTTCACTGTAAAATCAAAGTGTATGTTTTATTTATATGACATATATCGTTATACTATTGCTGCAAAACGCCAAGATGCTACCGTACTAGAAACACATATAAGTAATCTAAAATGTCCGGGTAATATCTCAGTACCTATTTTCAGAAATCAGACTCTAATTGCTCATAAATCCTGAAGCATGACAAACACCCATGCCCACGCGGCATGCTTCTGCGGCCATTGGGACAATCAGCGCCATGTGTGTTAATGTGGATTTATATTATTTTCGTTTTAGCCAATCTGACAAGCACTGAATCGCTGTTGCGAACAACGATAGAGACTATCTCCAGCACGGAAACTACAAACCAGCCTCATGTCAAGACAACATCCATAAGTCAAACCTATCAGAAATCATCAACGCGGAGAGAAGAGGTATCCACAGAAAAGAAAACTTCCTCCATTATGAGAACTACAAATGAGCCGCGCGTAAAGGCGACATCCACAAGTCAAACGTTCCAGAAATCATCAACGCCGATAAAAGATATATCCACAGACACGAAAATTTCATCCGTTATGGGAACGACAACTGAGCCGCGTGTATAGGCGACATCCACAAGTCAAACGTACCCGAAATCATTAACTCTGATAGGAGAGATATCCACAGAAGAGAAAACGTCCTCCGGAATGGGAACTAGAAATGAGCCTCATGCCACTGCAACATTTGCAAGTCAAACGTACCTGCAACCATCAACGCTGATGAGAGAGATATTCACAGAAGAACAAACCTCCTCCATTGTGGAAACTACAAATCAGCCTCATGTCAAGGCAACATCCAGAAGTCAAAAGTACATGTATCTGCAATCAGCAAAGCTTGGAGGGGAGATGTCCTCAAAAGAGAAAATGACCTTCAATATGGGACTTAGAAATAAGTCTCATTTCAAGGCGACATCCAGACGTCTGTACCACAAATCATCAACGCTAATAGGAGAGATATCCACACAAGAGAAAAAGTCCCTCACTGTGAAAACTTCAAATCAGCCCCATGTCAAGGCAACATCCACACGTCTGTACCAGAAATCATCAACCCTGATAGACGATATATCCACAGAACCGAAAACCTTCTCCATTGTGGAATCTAGAAATGTCCAGGCGACACTCACAAGTCAAACGTGCCAAACATCAACAACGCTGATAGGAGAGACATCCACAGAAGAGATGAGTGCAGAACAAACAATTTCCGTTGGAAGCACAACGGCTCCGCTGTCACTAACAGGTAACATAGCGACTATTAGATACATATCCAGACACGACGGAGTACGTGTTGGTGGGGGAAGAGGGGAACATCCCCAACACGTTTTCGTCTGTAGATAGAGGCCGTTTATCCGACCGGGTCACAAGCTGCGTCATATTGTCAGTAAGTGGGATGGCTACAAGGTAAATGTGTGAGTAGACCAATCAATATTTTCAACGTGCAGGAAAGAGGGGAACATCCACCAAACGTTTTCTTCTGTAGATATGCTACATGATTACTCGGAGCTATCTTAACCCCTTAAAACCAGAGGCAGATTACCCGGCCGGGTCACAAGCTACGTCATATTGTCAGTAAGTGGGATGGCTACAAGGTAAATGTGTGAGTAGACCAATCAATATTTTCAACGTGCAGCGTTAGGGCTGCACGTTGAAAATATTAATTGGTCTAACCCCAAATAATAAATATGGACTCTTCCAATTGCAGCCATTGAACTGACATGGAAGGTACCACTGGGGTTCAAAGGGTTAAATATCTGAGAATATATTATACCCCTCCACAGCATTGGTGAAAATGTGAAATTCTTACCTTGTAAAGTTTCCCCACAGTCCAACATCAAAAACAACATAAGAAATGAAAAGATCTACGCTCCTAGTTTGGGAAGAGGGCGGGCCTAGTGGGGTCTGTTCACGAATTTGTTGTTCTATGTAAAACGTTCATTAACACAGCGGATGTATCTTATTGGCCGAATGAAATTGTCATTGTTTTCTTTGAATCATGTCTAATATCTTTCGTTTGTCAAATGGTAAAGAACAAGAAATCTGTATCATGCTCTAAAGCAACATCATCCAAAAGAGTCATTCTGGAATATTAATATTAATATGAACTGGTTAACATTTAGGAACAGAATTACAAACATCAGTCATTGCTAAAATCTGTTCCATACAAAATGTTCATCAACACAGCTGAAGTATTGTACTGGCTGATTGAATTTTGTCAGTGTAAGCTTTAAACTATTTCTATGTTTTGTTTATCATTTGATACAGAGCTAGAGGTCTCTATTATGTTCTAAGGGATCATCATTATAAAGATTCAATTAAATTATTGGGAAGATAGATAACATTTAGGAACAAAATTCTGAATATTACTCATCATTGTACCAGTTGTTAACTGTGATCGCTTAAAATAGCATAGCTCCCTTCTAATTAATCTTAATTCTCAGTTTTCATGTTACTTCTGGCTATTTGATACACATATATTTGCAAGTTGAAATTGTCGTAGGGCGAAGCATTTAATCTCGATTGACCATGTGAAGGCCCGACGCGCTGTGTACTAAGGCGTTCTTCACGTCGGTGAATGAAGCTGTCTTCAACCAACGCTACACCTGATTGTGCGGATGTAGTAGGCTCGCCGTTGCTCAGTGATTCTCTCCGGGTATTCCGACTTACTCCACCCGTAACACCCTGAATGTCGAAAGAAAAAACAAGTTGAAATTGGAGTCAACATTTGTTTCCCAAAATTTGTTTTGTTACAAATTAATGGAGAGTGTCAACAGGCACCCCCAGTTACTTTGAAAATACAGGACCGCAGCTCAGAGCCCTTATACTTTGTGGATAGTCCTCATATGTCCTTTGGAGTGCAATTATTTAGTCCATCGGGTTTTGCCTCGTTGCAATTTATGGGAGAGTGCCCACAGGCACTTTCCCGTAAATTGCAGCAGGACAAAGACTTATGGACAAAATTCGATAGTCCTTTGAACAGTTAGACACGGTTTGCCACCGTATCAGTAAAAACACTCAACCAGTCGACTCCTACATCACCTATATGATTATATTTTTTAGTCAACATTTGTTTCCCAAAATTTGTTTTGTTACAAATTAATGGAGAGTGTCAACAGGCACCCCCAGTTACTTTGAAAATACAGGACCGCAGTTCAAAGCCCATATACTTTGTTGATAGTCCTCATATGTCCTTTGGAGTGCAATTATTTAGTCCATCGAGTTTTGCCTCGTTGCAATTTATGGGAGAGTGCCCACAGGCGCTTTCCCGTAAATTGCAGCAGGCCAAGGACTTATGGACAAAATTCGATAGTCCCTTGAACAGTTAGACACGGTTTGCCACCGTATCAGTAAAAACACTCAACCAGTCGACTTCTACATGACCTACATGATTATATTTGTTAGTCAACATTTGTTTCTCAAAATTTGTTTTGTCACAAATTAATGGAAAGTGTCAACAGGCACCCCCAGTTATTTTGAAAATACAGGACCGCAGCTCAGAGCCCTTATACTTTGTGGATAGTCCTCATATGTCCTTTGAAGTGCAATTACTTAGTCCATCGGGATTTGCCTGGTTGCAATTTATGGGAGAGTGCCCACAGGCGCTTTCCCGTAAATTGTAGCAGGTCAAAGACTTATGGACAAAATTTGATAGTCCCTCGAACAGTTGGGCACAGTTTGGCACCGTATCAGTAAAAGCAACGATAGAGATCGTTTTTGAGTTCCCTTACATTCTCTCTGTCATGAGTTATCGGAGAGTTTCACCGGGTTCCCCGTAGTAATTCCTAATAAAAGAATTTTATTTTATTTTATTTTTTTTTTTTTTCACTGATTAACACTGAACGCCAAATCTGTGCTTTCTTCTGAAATACATGCATGGCAATTTAAAGACCTCACATCGCGTGGATATAAGCTAAAATATTTAGCCTGTAAGCATTTGCCTGGTGGCAGTTGATGGGAGAGCGTTTACATGCACTTTCCAATCAACTGCAACAGGGCAAAAGAATTGTGAACAAATCCATACAGTCCCAAGGCATGATTCGATACCCTATCGGTGAAAGCCGCGATAGTGACCAACAGTTTTTCCGCCACAAATTCGATTCGTTATTGGAGAGTGCCATTAGACTTTAATAGTCATTCGGGCAGTCATGCATAGTTTGCACCATATGCATAGAAGCCACGGAAGCGACCAGTATCCCCCTCCCCAAGTTTATTTGTTATGAGCTATGGAAGAGTTTCATCGAGCACCCCCTAGTAATTTCTAACAAAACAATTCTCCACTGGAAAAATGTTTTTGCCTTTGGATCATCACGCTGGAAGAACCAAAACATAATGATGGCAGTGGGATAAACTCAACTGATTATTACTGGACGCCCATTTTGGGCTTTACTTTGAAATGACCTTGAAATGTTTTTGAAATACAGGTATCTCAATCGAAAAACCTCTCATCCTGTGGATAGAAGTGAAATTATATAGCCTGTAAGCACTTGCCTGGTTGCAGTTGATGGGAGATGGTTTGCATGTACTTTCTGACCAACTGCAACAAGGCAACATGCTAGCGAATAAATTTTGACAGGCCTCAGGCACATTTTGGCACCCTATCGGTGAACCAAAAAACACGGACTACAGCAGGATAAACTCATTTTTCAACTGATTAGTACTGAACTCCAAATCTGGGCTTTACTTTTGAATATTCTGAAATGCAGGTATCGCAATTCAAAGACTTCACATCGTATGGATGTAAATTAAAATATTTAACCTGCAAGCATTTGCCTGGTTGCAGCTGATGGGAGAGTGTTTACATGCACTTTCCAGTCAGCTGCAACAAGGCAAAGGACTTACGAATAAATGTTGACAGTCCTTGAGCATAATTTATAATTTGGCACCCTTGCAGTGAACAAAAAATATAAAGATTGCAGCACGACAAACTCAACTTTTTAAATTGATTTGTACTGGATGCCCATTTTGTGCTTTATTCTGGAAAATTTTTCAAATACTGGTATCGCAATTCAAAAGAATTCACATCCTGCGGACGGTATTTACATTTTCCTTGAAGAGAAAGTATTCAGCCTTTACGTATTTGCCTTGCGGCTGTTGATCGGAGAGCGTTTACATGCACTTCCCAATCAACTGGAACTTGGCAAGAGACTTGCAACGAAATTTTGATATTCCTGAGCTTAATTTGTCACCCTACTAGTAAACTAATAAGAAAGTTTGTAGCGGGACAAACTCATTTTTTTTTTTTGAACTGATTAGTACTGGACGCCCATTTTGGGCTTTACTCTGAAATACATGTACTACAATTCAAAAGATATCACATCCTGTGGATTGTCTTCATATTTTCGATGAAGTGAACTTTTTTTAACTTTTTTTGAGTGCCATCAGGTACCCATCAATAATATCTAATAGAACAACTATTTATTTAGCAAATGTTATTGCCTTTGGGTCCTTATAATGCATGAATCAAGAACACGAAGACTGCAGCAAGACATACTCATTTTTCTCTAAGTAACCAACTGAGTGCTGGACACACATTTTGAGGCTTTAGTCCGAAATACTGATACCACAATTTAAAGACTTCACATTTTGTGGATGGTCTTTGTAGTCACATTATCTGTCTGTAAATATTTGCCTTGTTGCTTTTTATGGGAGAGTGCTCACAGGCACTTTCCCATAAATTGCAGCAGGGCAAGGAATTGTGGACAGATTTTGATAGTCCTTTGGACAGTCAGGCATAGTTTGGCACCGTACTGATAGAATCCACGATAGTGACCGACATTTTCTCTCCATATTTTAATTATTACGAGTTAGTGGAGAGTTTCTCCGGGTACCCCCTAGTATTTCCTAATAAAACATTCTCCACTGGGAAAATAGTTTTGCCCATGGATCAACATAATTTAATGACTTTTGTGGATGGTGTTCATATTTCCATCGAAGAGAAATAACTTAGTTTGTAAGGATTTTCCTTGCTGCATTTGACTGGGGAGTGTTCACACGCACTTTCTAGTGAACTGCAGCAAGGCAAAAACTTGTGAAAAAATGTTGACAGTCCTTTCGACACTCATACAAAACAAGGACATCATTTTCCTTTCATTTTCCTGACTGATTGGGTATCGGACGCCAATTTATGGGCTTTAGGGTGAAATTTGGGTACCAGCGTTTAATGTCCCCACATTTATGTTATGCGTGGTCTATAGGAGAAATTTCCTTTTACTCATCGCCACATAATTCGACCAAATAGTACAAACCCACCCGTGTAAGGTCTTAAAAATCATTTAAACTTCATCTTCTTTCCCTTTAACGGACTACAGCCCGTGACCCTCATTGATATGAGCCCGGTGGACTCATCTCAATGAGTGCCATGGGCAGTGGTGTACGGGGGAATGGGCCTTTGGAATAAGAGATACTCCAGCCAACCAAAAAACCAAACTACAAGCCGATCTCGCCACTCAACACACCCAACAGGAGATGTGTATCACATGTCTAATCTTGTTACAAACTGTATATACTTGTTACCTCATAACTTCTCTTTTTCCTTTCACTTTCTTTCAATACTGCCACTCACCAATTTCACTGCCACGCAATCAGTTTATATCAAAAACACAATCCGCCTTCCATGGTGCGTTGGTGGGCCCCATTTCCATCTGTTGTCTAACTTATCTAGACGTTAACCATGGCTATTAGTATCGAGCAATATAGGACTACAGTAGGACTTCATTACAATTTCCTCGTGTACTTTGTCACGAGTAGATCGGTTGGACTCCCGCACCATATAACGATTCGTACGGTAAAAGTCCGTTTCACGCTGGTTTTATGCGTTATCCTTGGAATCATCCTTTTGTCCGGGGACATTGAAGTCAACCCAGGGCCATCTCGAACTGGGCCGGTAGACGTAAGTAGCATTTCTATAATTCATTATAACATTAGAAGCATCAGGAATAAACTTGATCATATTACAGACGACATTGATGAATTCGATATTATTTGTTTTACCGAAACGCACCTTGATCCCAGTTTCAATTCCGACAATGTGTTGATTCCCAATTACCTCCCACCA
This sequence comes from Pictodentalium vernedei, assembly GCA_031216915.1. Taxonomy (NCBI): domain Eukaryota; kingdom Metazoa; phylum Mollusca; class Scaphopoda; order Dentaliida; family Dentaliidae; genus Pictodentalium; species Pictodentalium vernedei. Next base: position 169,436,157 of record CM062294.1, read on the forward strand.
GTTAGAAAGGACAGGAACCAACATGGTGGCGGTGTCGCGGTCTATTTCTCCAAAGAAATTCATGCCAAGCGTGTGCCTGAACTGGAATTCGATCAGTCAGTCTTATGGTTTGAGATTACCTCAAAACGCAAGTTTTTGCTCTGCCTGGCACACCGATCGGTTCAATTCTCTTGCAATGACTTCTGGGAGAAGCTCGAAGGCGCCATTGAAGATTCATTCAACATAAACCCTTCCCTAATAATTACCGGAGACTTAAATAGCGACCTTCTTAACCCCTCTAGTCGATTACACGAAGTTATAAACTGTTATAACCTACAAAACGTCATTAAAGAGCCGACTCGTGTAACGCCAACCTCTAGCACCTTATTAGACCCAATAATAGTTAGCGATAATGTTGTAATTTTGAACTCAGAAGTTCACGAACTTGGTGTTTCCGACCACAAAGCTGTATCAGCAGTCATAGAGACTGGAACCGCACAACACGAAACAAAAATTCGACAGATATGGAACTACAACAGAGCAGATTTCCTCAAAATGAATAATTTGATCTCCGAAACAGATTGGTCTTTCATTTCGGACACGACTATGCCCGATACGTCATACCATAAATTTGCATCTAAATTTCTAGGTATTGCCAGAGAATGTATTCCGTCCTACAATGTGGTAATACGTCCCCACGATAAACCTTGGTTTGACTCGGCTCTACGTCGGGAAATTCGCCACAGAGATCGTTTTCGGAAACGAATCTTGAAAAACCCAAACCCACAAATAATTGAAAGATATAAACATTCCCGAAACAAAGTAAATAACATGAAAAAGAAGGCCAAATCTATTTATTATTCAAACCTAGATACTTCACTTTCGGTAAGTAGAAACCCCAAAGTATTCTGGCACACTGTTAAACAGCTACTGAATAATTTTGAAAGGAAACCCTCGGTCCCCTTTCTTAACCAAGAAGATGATGCGGGTAGTACAGTTATGGTAACAGACGACAAAGACAAAGCCAACTTGCTCAACAAAACATTTCTGTCAAATAGTAAGATACATGACGAGGGACATAGTTTACCTGTCTTTAGAAGAAAGTGCTCTCAGAGTCTGTCTGAAATAAACTTCTCTGAAGACGAAGTGACTCGAATCCTGGGCAATCTAGATACCAAAAAAGCAACTGGGCACGATGGTATAAGCAACCGCATGCTTAAAGAAACAAAAGCCACAATATGCAAACCTCTGGTTCACCTATTTAGGCTTTCGTTTTCTTCACGCGTCTACCCATCAGAATGGAAGATGGCCACCGTTGTGCCGATATTTAAAAAGGGAGACGCACACAACCCCAGCAATTACAGACCCGTTTCCCTCCTAAGCTGTGTCAGCAAAGTTATGGAGAGGATTGTTTTTAACCAAATGTATGAACACTGTTGTGCTAATAATTTATTTTTTAAATATCAGTCTGGCTTCCTACCCCAACATAGCACCGTTTATCAGCTCATTGAAATATATCATAATCTCTGTTTAACCTTTGATAGGAACCAGTTTTCTCTTGGAGTATTTTGTGACATATCAAAAGCATTCGATAGGGTTTGGCATGAAGGGTTAATTTACAAACTGAAACAAAACGGTATATCTGGCCCACTCATCGAGTGGACCAAAAGCTATTTGTCAGATCGTAAACAAAGGGTAACTGTTAACGCAACGCCCTCTGAGTACTTACCTGTTAATTATGCAGTTCCCCAGGGATCTGTCTTAGGACCCTTCCTCTTTCTTATATACATCAATGACATTACTGAAAACTTAGATTCACCGGACGCCTGTAGATTATTTGCAGATGATACAAGTATAACAGAAAGTGGATTTGAACTGGATGACATTGTTTCAAAGTCTAATGAAAACCTTGCGGCTGTTTCCGAATGGGCAAACACGTGGCTTGTTACATTTAACCCAACAAAAAACGAAACCGTTTTATTCACCAAAAAACGTGTTAACCTAAGTACTGTTGTGATGTTTGGTGACACGCCACTTGAACTCACAAAGTCTCACACCCACCTTGGCATGTCCTTACAGGGAGACTTAAACTGGCATGCCCAAATTAACAGATTATGCCAAAAGGCTAATTCCAGGCTATCTCAGTTAAGAAAATTAAAGTATATCCTAGGTCGAAAAAGCTTAGAGACGCTATACAAATCATTCATACTCCCGATCGTTGAATACGCAGACGTGGTGTGGGCCGGTGCACCGGATTACCTACTTACCAAATTGGATAGAATCCACACGGATGCAGCGAAAATAATATCCGGTCTAACAAGATCAACCCCGGTATCTGCTCTATATGCAGAACTTGGTTGGGAAACCCTTGGGCAGAGGCGTCATCTCCACAAAATGATAACGTTTTTTAAAATTGTAAATAACCAGGCCCCTACATACCTCTCTGACTTATTGCCACGAACCTTTGAGGACATTTCCCCGTATAGCACCCGGTCCCATTCCAACTTTCAATTACCACTCACATACACGGAAACATATAAGCGCCCATTCATCCCCTCGTGTATCTCGGAATGGAATGCACTACCTTTAGAAGTAAGACAGTCGAGTTCACTGAACAACTTTGTCAAATATTTTGATGGAGGCAATTGTAACCCACCTAAGTACTTTAATAATGGCGAAAGGGCCGTCAATATTATACACTGCAAGCTGAGGAATTCTTGCAGCGACCTAAATTACGATAAACACTCCAACTATATTCATACCACACCAAGATGTTCTTGTGGTTACGAGGCTGAAGATGTGAACCATTACTTTTTCAACTGTAGTAACTATTCAAATGAAAGACTAGTCTTACAGAGAAATCTTGCGCATCTTACAATAAGATCGGTCAATGATCTTCTTTATGGTATTCCAAACTTACCGGAATCCGTCAACATCCACCTTTTTCGAAGTGTACAAAATTTTATCAAGGCCACGAAGCGGTTTTAGATAAGACGACAACCGAGCAGATATGACTCACAACATCTTAGTCAAATGACCTATAATATGAACTCGTGTCCACCTCTGTTTCCTTCACACATGACTTTCCGCATGTTTGTCCTGCATGTCCTGGTTATAACATTGGTATGGGGCTCCGCTGGATTCGTGGTTGTGTTGAAATATGACCCGTTGGTATGTAATTTAAAACCAACAGTGTTGTAGAGTGGCAGCTCACTTCTCTTCTCTTCTCCCTCTCATCTCTCTGCTCTGACTCTTGTGAAGTTGAATACCCGTTAGGTTTTATTTCGAACTGTGTACATACACAATATTGTATCAATATATACACATGTTTCTCTTGCCATTATATGCACATTATAACTTCTTATAAATATTTGTAAACATAATTTGTAATTTTCAGATGTATATTACGGAAAGGATATAATCTAAGTGCTAGGCACTTGTTATCCAATCCCTTTTGTTATAACAAATAAAATATGTTTAATCTAATTGGAGTCGACAATACGCATTTGTAGATTCACTCATATGAAAACTTTATTTCTTTCGTCAGCCTTTTTGCATATATAGCTTAGCTATTATTTATTGTTTAACCCTTTACCCAACGCAGACGATATCAAACTTTATTATTTTTAATATCATTTTTTCAAATTTTTCCAAAAATTTCAACAAAACCATATCATGTGACCCCTCGTTGGAACGACCTCGTCGAGCTCGTTCCAACGAGGGGTCACATGATATGGTTTTATTGAAATTTTTCGAAAAATATTTTTTCAACTGCTGAATTTGCATATTACGCGGGCGGATGCGGGCGATTCGTTGGGTAAAGGGTTAAGAATATTTTCGTAACTCTATCGAGTTCTTATTTACCACGTAGGCATCGCAGAATAAATTAAACCAACTAACCAACGGGCAACAACCAAAAGATAGTGTTTCAATCCTTTACCCAACCGCGTAAGCTGAAACTAGCTTCGTCCGATAAGATGGTGCAATTTCATACTAAAATTTGTTTTGGGGTAGAAGTAGTTTAAAATGAGTTATGTTTTGTACTTGACGTCAATTAAGCATGGGTAGAATGCGCGTTATATTAGACATTTTTTGTGACAGTGCTGTAAACAGTCATATTTAGAAGTGGCATGAGAGCGTGTCTCCATAAACAGGGGTGGCGGAACGATTTTCAAAGTGTGTGTGTTGGGGGTGGGGGGGGGGGGTGCTGGATCGGGCGATGGATGGTCGTCGGTATGATGGGACTACCATGGTTCGGCCCGTCGTACGAACATTTTAAATTCCAGGGTCCCAAAACTCCCATTTCCATGCATCTGAGCGGATATTTTGAGATTTTTCAGGAGATGTATTTGAAAGATTTCACACTTTGAGAGTCGTTAAAAAACGTCGGTAAAGCCTTCCAGGTGAGGTCTATTTATCAGCTTTGGTCGCAACGACCGAAGCTGATAAATAGACCTCACCTGTATGCTTTACCAGACGTTTACAGCAATTATACTGTCTGTGGATTATCTTGTCTGGGGTGGATTTGGTACTTGTATGTCTGTAAGATTACGATCTACTTCAGTTAACGGATTTTTTAAGAGACTGCATACATTTTAGCGTTTGCTGCCACTTACTGCAAACAATGATCCGAAATCCATCCTAATTGAACCAGTACGAGAGAAACAGCTGGTGAAAATATGGGTGAGGCTCTGGATCCGCCCCTTGTTTCACCAGTCATTGGTTGTGTTAGAATATGCATACAAAAAACATGGCCCGACAAAAATCGTTCTTCCACAGCGTCACCTCAGTACCCGCATTCTGTATCACTCGAACATTAAGAATATTTTCGTTTGGATTTCCAAAATTTCCTTTTCAACTTTTCCTTTGGAATTTTATCATTTATAATATCTGCCACATTTTACTATAAGGAGAATTTCTAGTACATATATTTAGCTGATTGGATAGTTCGAAAGTTCAATAATGCTTAAACTTTTCAAACAATCCGATGTACTGTAGCCTGGAAAGGGATTTCGTTCCGATGTATATATTTCTATAGACATGTAAAATGGAACTTTATTTTTTGAGAGGTTGGGGTTGCTTCGGTGTCTGTTTGTGCTTTTATTATATTATTTTGGTGATAATCGACAAAAAAGAATAATATGGTTTTCAATTTAGTGCGTGTGACGTTTCTTAATCATTACAATTAATAAACACTTTTCTTCTGAGCGTTTTCTATCCATCAGTTTGTCCACATTGATTTTTAAAGTAGCTGTCAAAGGCTTTGCCATTTTCTGATCGTGGCGTGTGCAATAAATGAAAGCGTCAAGACAAGATGAAGATAACAATGGTTATGTAAAGCGGCGCTCGAACCTCGACAAAAATCACAAATACAGTACGTGGAGAGCGGATCGTAACAAAATCACCCGCGGAGTGGAGTTATCACCCAACGTCTCACTTTCAAATTCTGTACATATGGGCAAAAAACATTAGCAATATTTCAGCCAATGGACCTCCGGGTTTAACCCGGAGGTCCATTGGCTGGAACTTTGCTTGTGATTGTTATGCTTTACAACAAATTCGCAATTATTATTTGGGTGGAATCTCCACTCTGCGGGTGATCGAAAAGATAAAACATTAATTGGTTCACCTAAATATCATTTTCGTGGACACTCACATTTTCACGAATGCAACAAAAGATTCTAAAGTGTGCATGTTTGGGTTGGAGTGAGTGGGACTCCAGAGGACACACTTCATCACAGAAGCAGGTGGTGTTGTCTTTTTTGCATCATAAGTACATCATTCGCCTCTTAGTGATGTGAAAAGACAAGCGTGGCTCTCTCACCTTGTTTGGACATACCACGGTGTGGTTTTGGTCCGATCAAATTCTGATGCTCCACAGATCTCCCATCCTGAAAAATGCTAGATGTGCTAAAAGGGTAAAGCATTGTGAAAATTGAAAATCATTGCTCAAATTATTTATTTTTTTATTTATTGGGGTTTAACGACATATTCGTGTCCGACAGTTTTAAAGGTGGAGGAGAGCGGAGTACCTGGAGAGAACCACTGAGCAACGGCGAGCAACTGTCAGGCTCCCCATCATACTAACTCCACACAAGCAGGGTTAGCATTGGTTGAAGACAGGTGCACCCATCGACGTGCAGTACGCCTTAGTACACAACGCCACCGTACCCCCCTCCCCTCCCCCACGGGGGCAATGGGATGAAGTGTGAAAATCATTGCTCAAAAGACACTACTTTTGTTTACCTCGTTTAGTCCCAACAGTATTACCTTTTGTTTACAGTTGTACATAATATATAACAAGAATGCGTTGTTATTGACACATTAACTCTCTACACATTGATGACAAAGTATCAATATTTCAAGATGCCATTTTTCCCATAATGCAATACAGAATTTAACCAACTCAATCTTGTTTGACAGAGCTCAATAATTGCATTGGTTGAATTCGTAGTTGCACTGTGGGGAAACTTTACAAGGTAACAATTTCACATTTTCACCAATGCTGTGGAGGTATAATATATTCTCAGATATTTAACCCTCTGAACCCCAGTGGTATCTTCCATGTCAGTTCAATGGCTGCAGTTGGAAGAGTCCATATTTATTATTTGGGGTTAGACCAATTAATATTTTCAACGTGCAGCCCTAACGCTGCACGTTGAAAATATTGATTGGTCTTTCGTTCCATATCTGTCTGAGGTTGAGTTATAGTCCTAAATGTAGAATGATATCAGAACCTACCAGTTAATTAATGTGTTGGGTGCTATAGAGACTATGCGAAGAGTTTGCAGTGTAGAACATTTAGTTGCCGGATCAAATGTGGAAACTTTATTAAATTACATCAAAGTAGCCTCAGTAGATAAGCTGTTGCTAAGGAAGCACATCGGTTGCTAGGGGAACCACATGGTATGTTTGCCACTTTGTTTAATTAGTTTCTGCCTTAGGTGTGGGCTTGCATATGAACGTTCGTCGAATGGACCAAGTAATTAGCCAGTTGTTTTGGACATCACAGTGAAAAGGAGTGTCAGATGTGTAATTTAGGCGTGGTGGAGACCCTGGAACACTTTCTTCTAGAATGGCCAAAATACCAGTCTAAAAGAATAATATTCACTGGGAGTATAATGGGGAAGTGGAATGGGAGAATGAAGGACATGTGATTAGTGAGTGACTCAAAGGAGAGTGTTAATATGCTAATCGTAGAGATGTGGAAGAATAGGGCAAGGGATGTCATAAAGCAGTTCGTCACCGAGTGTTGGGAGGAGAGAAGCGTGACGATAGGGAGGCATTTGGAAGCACAGGGGTAACCAAGTCCTTCTCGCCCGAGAACCGCGACAAATCAGCGGCCGGCCGAAGTGTTATTATTATTACGTGACATTATTGTTACACAATTAGTTTCGTTGCTGGTTCATTTATATTCCTGAGTGTAAAATACATCAAAATCTATCAATTGGACATTACGTTGTCAAGGAAGCATGTTGGTTGCTGGGGATTACACAAGCAGATTTCTTTGAAGTTCATTTTTTTCTGGCCCCAATGTGGACCTGTGTATATATTTATTGCAAGATCGTTCCAGTTGTTAAGACGTTGCTAAGGAAGCACTCTGGTTTCTATGGAGACAGCATGAGTCGGCGACCGCGTAGTTTATTTAGTTTCTGTCTTAGTTGCGAGGATATATTATTAAATTTCGCCGACATCAATCCAGTAATTAGTCCGTTACTAAGGACAAACCCTGGTTGATATGGAACTTACGCTACACTGTTGTTAAACTTTTAGTTTCATTACTTGTTGGGTTTTAATCTTGAACACAAAAAAATCAATATCTGCCTATTAGTCACTGCATTGCTAAGGAAGCACGCTTGTTGCTGTGGATACCAAGAAAGCAGATTACGATATAGATCATTTTATTTCTGGCCCCAATGTAGATCTAAGCATTAAATTACACCATGAGCGTACAGTTCTGGTTCTGCTGGTTCTGCCTGATAATGACCACAATCAACAGGTTGATTATACTGCCATGGTAGAGTGTACATGTTAGAGTTAAAACAATCAGATAAAGTATTAAAAACAGGAAGCATCGTTCTATTAGAATTGTGCTTGTGAGTCCTGGGCTTTGAAGGCGTCAGATGAGGTTGCGGACACAATCCCAGGTGGTAATGAATTCCATTCCCTGGTGGTACGTGGGAAAAGGGAATATTTTCTATAGTCACTAGGGCTTGAAGGTATTTGGAATGCTAGGTGGTGGGTATGCCTCGTCCTGTGCACTAGTGGTATTAGCTTACTATCCTTATCTATTGCCACTTTCTCATTTACAATTTTGTATAACATAGTAAGCCTTGCGTCCCGTCAGCGTTCGATTAAAGGTCTCCACTTTAATTGTTGGATCATACTGTCCACATTAGATCTATTCCCATGTCTATTACTGACATATCGTGCTGCTCGTCTTTGAATCATGTCAAGCCTATGTATGTCCTTTTGGTGATAGGGGTCCCAAACAGATGATACGTATTCTACAAGATTGTTGTGTACTGGAAAAATGACAGAAAATTTTAATCAGATCGCATCCAGTGGCAATGTGGTCAGAAGTTTGTATTTTGAACAATAGTAAGAGTTCATGACATTATAAAAAATAATAAATAAATAAATAAATAAATAAATAAATAAATAAATAAATAAATAAATAAATAAATAAATAAATAAATAAAAGAAATGTCTGATCATTAATGCAGCAATTCGTAGTTTATGAGACATCCTTTACATAAGTAGTGGTTCGCTCAGATACTTCATTTGTCACCAATGCCATTTCTAATCGTGTCTCTCAGTTTTCCTTGCACCTCTCCATTATGTTTAAGTCTACAAACATCCACACAGGCATACCAGGAATGATGTATTGTCTTCCCGATCTCTTGTTCAATATGTCATCTATGGAATCCTTGAAGGAACACCGGAAATTTGATCAATGCATGTTTACAGCAGTGTACTCATTATTGTCCCCCTCCAAACGAAGTTTGCGGGGATATATCGATAGGTTCCATCCTCCTGTCAGCCCGTCCGTCCAGGCTTTCACCTTCGCAACCTGCGGCCGCATGTCCATGATACTTCACATGCATACATCCTATGATGGTCATTCTGGTGATAGTGAAAACTGACCTTGGTAGCACAGAATATTCTTTCCAGAGTTATGCCCCTTTTCACTTAGAATTTTCAAGTAAGTCAGCATATGACCAAAAGATGTCATGGGTTACTTTCAACAACTACCAACGGATTACAAATATTTTCGGCATTTAGGCTAAATAGACGTTCCCTGTCGATGGCGTATGTGCTAAATACGTTACAATCTAGTTTTAGATAAAAATAGTCCAGTGTCTTGTGGCAGTGTTGTTTCCGATGTATCGAGCGCAGCGAGGGGAGACAACACTGCTTGGGGTTAGGCGAAACGGTGTGGGTGGAAATGGTTTGATGCGTGGTCCGAGTTGTAAGTGGATGGTGGTTCGAAACATTCCACCTAAACTGATTTTCTTAAGTAAGATTAGTGGCGTCCCTTGGATGACGTGTTCAAAAGGGAAGTTGGGGTCACATTTTTTTTTTATTCATCGTGTGGACATGGCGTGGTCGGTATTTTGAAACAATAGATGAATTCCAATTTTTCGCGAAGATTACAGATGGGAAAGAACAGAAGATTGAACAGGAATTAATTTTTCTTGATACTTTTGTAATAAACGAGAAATTAATAGAAAATAAGAACTGAATTCTTATAATGGTCGCATATACGTGTGCCAATTTTTAATGTGAATGGATGACCACTTCTCGAGATTATCTCGGACATATATATACACATAAACATACATTTATACCATGATTACCCATTCTACTATATATAAAAAAGCCTATGCCATAAATTTTAGCTTTACACTCCAACCGTGGGGAACGCGCCAGCAATGGGATTTCAGTAGATAAAATTTACACCTACAGTGGAACTACATCCAAGATGACCTTTGGTGACCTCGCCTTGAAAGCAAACTTGTCTAAAAGTCTCACTCGTGGCCTCGCGAAGAGGGAAATAAAACCAGCAATTATTTATTACTTTGTTAAATAAGTTTACCTCATAAGATACCAAAAATTAACAAACATACGTTGTCTCATGTTAATAAAGCATCCATAACTCGAAGTAGTATGTTATGTTATTAAAATGAAAAAGGCTACATAATTTGCGCTTTTCGTTTTCAATTTCGTTTCGGCAATAAAATTGCCAGCGGAAGTACAGCTCACCGGTGCTCATGTAAACAAAAACAGATTCGCACGCGTGGATATTGATTTATTTAACATTTAAACTCTTATTAATCTGACGATCATGGTATAAATAAAATATACCCAAAGTAGCCTGGTGTACCAAATTTACCAAATGTACACCACTCGTGGTGAACATGTGGTACACCAAGTTACTATGGGTGTATTCTATTTATCCACAACTTTGTTTTAAAGATGCAGATGTATGTTCAATGAATGACCTGTACAAAAGTTCTGGCATCTTCAGGAGAGCGATTTATTCGCTCGCCAACTGCTCGCCTTAAAATATTTAAGGAGGGCGAAAACTAGCCCTCCTGGCCTTAGAAAATAATGATTACCATAACAGCTTGTTCCTAAAACCCATATCTTTCGACGACCAAACTACATCTCCCACACCTCCGGGCCTTGTCGAGGACAGGGGGTATGGGAGGGGGCGTATAACGGTCTCACAGAGATTGCCTTGTTAGCAGCTCCAAATAAAATGTGCAAAGTCCGCTCGGCAGAACTCATTAATAGTAAAACTTCAATTTGCCACTTTTAGCTTTTGTAAGCTTGGGGAGAGCTAATCGTCCCCCTAGACCATACGAGGGAGGCGACTTTTAGCCCTCCTGCATTTATAAGAATGCCAGGCCTGGTACAACCCGGTTAGGCATGCCTCAAAATCTGTCTGTGCCTCTTGTTTTTTGCTTATTAATTATCTAAAAGAATTAGGATTTTTCTTTTGGCTAGATTTTTTGTTTTGTGGTTAGAAATTGTAAGTTTTCATTGCGCGGAAACAAAAAGAAAGCATGGTTATGCAACGTAATTTGGCAATAATCTAACCTTCCCGCGATACCAACAGATAGTGATCCAGCACTCAGAAATGTCTGAAAGAAACTGAGTAATTTTGTTTTATTCTTTATGTATTGATAGCACAGTGTTTACGTTTGATTGCCATGGTTGCATACACTGGGTTTAAGTGGGTGAAATTAGTACTCTTAGAAAGGCACCTCCTGTATGTCACAAATAATTTGGTGCGCAGTTGGGATGATTGTTGTGTAAAAAGCAAGGATGAGCAGAGATTGGTGTTTCGAGCAGGGACATCGCAATGATGACCGACTTTGGGAGGGTGTGTCCCGACCGTGATGGCTCAAGTCCTAACTGATAAAATACTCCAACTACATCATCACGGCATGCTTTCGCCAAAGGAATGCCTTGTTGATGTAGCTAGAATCAGTCGGAGGTATAGTTCAAACTTCCAGACGATCTTGACAATTGTTGAAAAATGCATGTAATAGTCGGGATCTAAGGATTATTTATTTTTTATTGGGATTTATCGACACTTTCAACAGCCACTTTCACCTTCCGCCGGACAGTTTTACGGGTGGAGGAAGCCGGGGTGCCAGGAGAGAACCACTGTGCAACGACGAGCAACATACTAATACCACAAAAGCAGTGTTAGCATTGGTTGAAGACAAGTGCACCATCGACGTACAGTACGCCTTAGTACACAACGCCAGCGTTATCACGTGTCGTAGCCCAAACTAGCTCGAATTGCGTACTCCAATCATTCGTTTGCATGGCTGAATGTTTGTGCGACTTAAGTTCATGTATCAAATAATTATAATCTCATTTGAAAGTACATGATTACTGGCAAGAGCGAAACGATATCTGAGACTCTAATCCAGGCGAAATAACCTGACTGAAACAAAATTGGGGAGGGGGAGTCACATAACAAATACCCTCTCCCTACATTCGCCATGATGTACGGGATTGTATATCGAGATGTTTGATGAACTGTGCAATGTTTTAATATTTCTTTTTAGTTAGTTTCTTTATTGCTGAATCGCCGTTGCTGGCAACGATAGAAAAATCTCCTGGTGTGAAAACTACAAAAAGAAACCCAAAAGGAATCAATATCAACAAGTCAAGTGACCGAAACCCGAAAGGAATCAATATCAACAAGTCAAGTGTAACAATGGAAGAACTGAGTTCACAAGAAACCACCGAAGAAACAAAACCTGCAGGAATCCAAGCAAGTAAGACTTCGAATATATGGTATACCAGCATCAAAATTTGTAGTATATTTTGAGTTTTTTCTTGAACGTACATCACAATCACACACGCAGTCGGTTTCGTGAAATACGGATCTGTGGTTAATTGGGGATGTTGGGGTCCCCGTACCAACAATTTTGAGTCCTGTAAATTTCCCGAGAGTTCACAATATAATCCCCATTGACAAATATTCCAATAATTATTATGCCCCTGATCAAGGATTTGTACTGGTATGAAACCTAAATATTGAATTGAACATGAATCAACATCCACAATTCACATGAATTAGAAATCACCAACATTGATAAATAGATGTAACGCCAGAAGAAAAATCTAACATCGAAGGACGATAAACTGCGGAAAACCAAACCTGCAAGACTGCGAATATTAGATATACATGTATAGGCTTAAAACTGTAGTACGTATTGGGTTTTGTCCGGTTGGAGATAGAACTAGTCACCTGCAAAGGTGCGCATCCCCCGATCCGTGCAGGGAATTTACAATCAAACAGGCGCATGTGCTGTTGGACGGGGCAAGCTATTGCGTGATTCGTTCTGTAAAATTACATGCAAAAATCGGAAATGTCCAAGGGATGGTGACACTATATTTTCTTTGATCTGAGGAAAGCATATGATACAACGTTCGCGTTGGGTCTACATTGATCCACACGGGCAAGAATATTGGGTTTTCCTCAGGGTAGTATTATGTCTGTTACCCTGTGTTCTGTGAAAATCGATGACAGCATTGGAGCAACTGAGAATTTGGTAGATTCTTCACTGTATGTCGATGATATTTTGATTTGCAACAGCAGTAAAAACATGAATGCCATTGCGCGAAAACAAAACTTCAGTTGTGTTTAAACAGAATTCGGAAAAGGGCTACAGTGTAACGGTTTTGGTAACAGCAGCTGAAATATAATAAAAGTTCTGAATAACTCTGTTATAATTCGTTTGCTCATAACAGGGGTTTAATTCTGTTTTTGTTGGCTTCTAGGCATTTCCATGTTCAAAATTAATCGATGTACCTTATTGGTTCACGCCGTAGTGCATTGTGCTGTTGTTTCATTCGTCGAGGTGAAAGCGAGGGATCAATCAGGTTTCAGTGTTCAAAACACTGAACATGCAAAAATTATCCTATATAAGAGCGGTCTCGCTCCTAATCCGTCGTCCACTTTGTGTTTGACAATAAAGCACTGAACTAGCTGTCTATACACTAGGTTAGTAATGGGGACACTTTACAACCCGTAAAAAGGTTAACTATAATGGGTGCGTAATTTTGGGACCCGTTCAGCACGGCCCTGGTGAGAATCAACGTTTATGACAGTGATTCTCTTCAGGTCCGTGTTCTGTGGGAACCATCCACATTTACTGAACACATGTTGGGTGGAATTTAAACCTCTTTTGGGCGAAAGTGTAGTGGGACCATGGTTTTTGATCCGCCATTCATATTCATGTCCATTTCATATCATACTATTTTTTGGCTTCTTAATAAACCACGTATAAACCGTTTTCCTATTTTATTGTGTATTCATCCAGACCACAACACACAAATTAATGATTATTTTACCTCTAGAGTTGAGTTATATTTTATCCATGGTTTGCTAGTTGACCCAGATCCTCACGAATCTGAAGACCAACAGGGAGATTTCGGCCAGGGTTCTTACCCCTGGGAGTCGTTCACCCTACCCCCTGTTAGAACAAAATTAGATTACGGTTGTGTGGTTTACGGTTCAGTGAGAAAGTCGTACCTCAAATCACGTGATGCAATTCATACTAGTGGCATCTGGGTGGCTTTAGAACATCACCAATAGACTTCATGCTCGTGGAGGCAGAGGTGCCTTCTCTTGAGATGCGCAGAATTAAGCTATCAATCCAACTCCAAGATGTTTCTAAACTGCTGGCTAGTCCATCGAACCCTGCTTATAATTGTGCCCATGACCATAAAAACGTTGACTTTTTTACCAGGCGCCAGAAACATGTTCCTACATTTGGGGATATTGGACTTACACCCCAAGTGAAGCCCGCCACGTTTGCATCTGATTCGATAACATACAGTACGTGGGGAGTGTATTATCACTAAATCACTCGCAGAGTGGAGATTCCACCCGGACAATAATTGCAAATTTGTTGCAAAGCATAACAAGCACCAGCAAAGTTTCAGCCAATGGACCTCCGGGTTAAACCCGGAGGTCCATTGGCTGAAACATTGCTTGTGTTTTTTGTCGATATGTACAAAATTTGAAAGTTATTGCTTGGGTGGTAACTCTACTCTCCACGTACTGTATTCCTCCTTCACATCTCGGGAAACCTTCTCTCATTTTGGACCTTGCTTCCTCAAAATGAGCTGAGACAAACTCTCGGCAGTTCAATCAAACATATCCCGAAATGAAATCTAAGTATAGTACATTTTAACGGATCTATGCAGATGGATCTAAAGATAGTGATAAAGTATCACCAGCTGCTGTTACTGGTAATCACGCCACCTCAATCAGAACCAAATAAAAGTTATATTTTCACTGCTGAGGTCGAAGTATATACAGGAAGGAAGTCGATTATCATTTCTGCCTCTCGTTCCTCTTTACGCGCTTGACTCAACCCCAGGTAGGAAAACCCTCTCATTTTGGAACTTCGTAAGAAGTTGAATACTCGCATGTCTGACCAATATGATATCGTGTTTTGCTGTTGATATCTCCAATAAGACCAGGGCAGACATTGCTGCAAACAGGCTTTAAACAGGCCTCTCGCCTTTTTTAAATTTCCTTTCGGTGATTTTAAACCACATATCAAGAAGTACATCAAATCTGAGTGGCTGGCAGAATGGGGTTGAGCGACGAATAACAAGCTCCGTCGCTTCTGAACAGCTATTACTCAGGGACCGACCTGGGCATGCGCCAGTGCGTATTTGGTTCTGAAATATCAGGACCTGGCTCTTAAATCTCAGAAATAGGCTTCTCAGCTGGCGCGTAACTTCTCAGATCATATTTTGATATTCTTTCGATGGATAATCGAGAGAGACACTCTTACATATATTATATATATGATTATCATTTATCATTGTTGCAGAGTGCTTAAGTTAATACTTAAAGTCTTAATTACCAAGCATTAATCTTCACTGTGGTTTCTGATCAAGTCTTGGCTGCCTAAATAGGCAGCCAAGACTTGATCTGAAACCACAGTGAAGATTAATGATTGCTATAGTGTACTAAATGAAAATGATGAGAGCTATTACATACTTGCAGTGTGTGTTACAAACAGCAGTGTGACTCCGTAAATTGAAATCTGGCGCATGAATTGAAAAAATAGGCTCCGAGGCTAGAGCGTATTTTAAATAGTCCTGATCGGTCCCTGATTACTGATAGGTATTCGTTTAGTAACCTTTGTAGAAAACATCGCGTCATTCTGGCGTGATGACATATTCGTCCTACAAGACTTACACGTTCCTTTTTGTAAGAGGTTAATATGCGACCCAACTGTGTTTTCTGTCAATGTCCGTTAACAATCGAACACATTCTATTAGATTGTAATGAAATCAGACTGATTTTATTTTGTACTGTCTCTGAGAGAACTCTTTTATACAGTCACTTCTCGTCAGATTCCCCCGTTTCTCAAAACAATCAACGGTTTTAATAAGTTTTAAGTCTTTTTAATGTTTTCTCTACATCTCACTTTTCGAACTTTTCCTATTATCAGGTTGACATACACTGTATTCGTTCATCTGTTTGTATCATTATTCACTACTGTTCGAACTATTTATTTCAATGCCACGATCATGCACATTTTTCACGTCGATGTCATTGCCAAGATGTTCCAGTGGACGTTTTGTCTGAAATCCTATAATAGGAAAGATACATTAGAAAAAACATGGAGAAATGTCAAAACTCGACATTTAACAGCGCGATTTGCGGGTTTCAGCTGATTCAACTTAACCGTCATCGCGCCACAAGTAGCAGAGATGCACAACTCGATTGACCGGTGGAGACGTTCCTCATCAAATAAGGGGGGTCAAATGAGGTTATAGGGAGGGGTGAAGGAGACAAGTTTGCGGTCATATGTTTAAAAGTTTAATAACCTTAATTGCTATGACGTAATCCCCCTAATAAATAGCGCATATTCATTTAATATAATATATTAATAATTTTCGTTAAATAATTCATTTTTTATTCCACACCCCTGTATCCCCTCACAGTACCTAAAACTTTCATGAACTCCCCTCCTCCAGGTCATCCAATACTAAAAAACTTTTGGAAACCTCTCCTCCCCTCCCCCACCCCTCACAGTAGCTAAAGTATCTCGAAACCCAGTCCAGTTCTCTAATTGTAATGGACATGTCAGGCCCCGGACACCCCTTCCCCACAATTTTGAGCAATCAAATTACCCCGATTAGTCTCTTCTCATAACTTACGACACTCTTAACCCGTATTTACTATGAGATTGCCCCCTAATAAATAGCGCATATTCATTTAATATAATATATTAATAATTTTCGTTAAATAATTCATTTTTTTTTTATTCCACACCCCTGTATCCCCTCACAGTACCTAAAACTTTCATGAACGCCCCTCCTCCAGGTCATCCAATACTAAAAAACTTTTGGAAACCTCTCTCCCCCTCCCCTAGCCCTCACAATAGCTAAATTATCTCGAACCCCAGTCCAGTTCTCTAAATGTAATGGACATGTCAGGCCCCCGAATACGCCTTCCCCACAATTTTGAGCGATCAAATTACCCCGATTAGTCTCCTCTGATAACTTACCACACTCTTAACCCGTATTTACTATGAGATTGTTCCCCTAATAAATAGCGTATGTTCATTTAATATAATATATTAATAATTTTCGTTAAATAATTCATTCCACAAGACACTTGTCGAAAAAAACAAAATGGAGGATTAGTTTGACAGAAATACGCGTCTCGATTTATTCAGGAGTGTCTGTCGTTTGTGTCCTTGGGCAAGACACTTCATCCCTATTGACCATGTGGGGGCATGGTGACGCTGTGCACTAAGGTGTACTACACGTCGATGGAGCACCTGTCTTCAACCAATGCTAACCCTGTGTAGAATTTTGACAGTTGCTTGCCGTTGCTCGGTGGCTCTCTCCGGCTTCCTCCACCCGCAAAACTGTCGTGGTCTTGATTAGTCATCGTGCAGACCTTAACACCAATAAATAAATATAAATAAATAGTCGGTTATCAAAACAGCCCTTAAGTGTTTAACAGTTAATTGTGGACCAGTGCAGTTTAAAAATGAAAAAATGTGGGTGATAACACTACGGACTGTGTTTAATCATAGAAAAATCACACCCGCGCTATTACTAACCCGTATGATTTATTTTTGAACGTTCACTGAAGAATAACCCACCCATCTAAGTAAAAGCATGAAAGAGCTACCATTATCTAATTACCTGTGTGGGGTGGGGGTGGTTGGTAACGTTGTGTACTATGGCGTACTACCTTCAGCCAATGATAACCCTATGTAGAACTTTGACAGTTGTTTGCCTCTGCACGATGGTTCTTTCCGGATTACTCCAACTGTCGTTAAATAAATGAAAAAAAACTACAATTCTATTATAACAGGCCAAGCCTCCCTTCGTTTTACATGTTTTGTGAGGGGGGGAAATCAACTGTACTTTCACCCCCCTCATTTTAATAGTTGGAAAATGGCGTTACTCGATCAAAAAAATGGTAAAAGGATATGCGACTCTGTATTAACCACCCAAATTTGCGAAACTTGGGAAAATATAACCCACCTAGAGCTGCACCAAAGCTACGTACACTATTCGAACTCCCGCATTGTGTCCTTGGGCAAGGTAATTTCCCCGATTATCCACATGGGAGCACGATGACGGCGTGTACTAAGGTGTACTACACGTCGGTAATACGCATATTTTAGAACAATCTAACCCTGCTTGTGCGGATTTTCGACGTTGGTGAGATGACAGTTACTCGTCGTTGCTCTGTGGTTCTCTTTGGATATTCCGGAGTCTACCCGTAAAATTGTCACGTTTAATTATAACTTGAACTTGATGTCCAGGTGTAATGAAATAGCGTATTTTTTGCAGACATTCTGAATAAACGCAGCTGGTTTACACACCTGTATATCTTCTTTTCTTTTCAACTGAGTAAAAATATATGATAGTTACTGATGTAACACGCCGATCAGTATGTTTAATGAATCTAACTACACCAGCCCGACTGACCCTTTGCCCACCATGATCACAACAAACGTTTCAATTCTCTCTCTCTCTCTCTCTCTCTCTCTCTCTCTCTCTCTCTCTTTCTCTCTCTCTCTCTCTCACACACACCGATACAGTACGGGTGGAAACTAATTGCGTTCAAGCTGTTGTTTTTTTCTAGGTTTTACCACCCCCCTTACAGTGCAAATCGAAATGAAATCTGATTCATTGAATCATACTACAGCGTGTGTGCTAAAACGACTATTTTTGTACAAAACTCAAAACCTTCCCCTCACAAATACCTATATAAAACAAGATAATACGCGAGAATGCGTTGTGTACCTGCATTTTGTTGATAAAATATGTCATGACCACATTCCCGAATATTATTAATGTACCCGCTTAATAACAGTCAAATGGCGAATGTCAAGAAAGGCACTCTGTAGTTTAGGAGACTCCACAAATAAAAACAAAATAAAAAATCTGAGATATATTGCATTTATTTAAATATCGATATTAACCAGAGGTCGAAACTAGTCAAATCGATTAGTATTAAATTACAAATGAATATTTTCAGGGGCCATTCTTCAGAGGCTGGTCCATCGCAGCTTTGCAGAGATATTGTTTTCTGGTCAGACCCCTTGGGATATTTTGATCTTTAAGGATGTTTGCCAAAATTTTCCACCCTGTCGGTTGAAAATCTTTTCTTTTTCGCAACAGATCATTTATTAGATCACACCTATTGGAGCCCGAAATTGTAATGCCGTTATACACGAGTCGATCTTTCTCATCCCAGGATAAATTGGGTATATTCTTTATTATCTGGAGTAACAAAAGCGCCTTCTCCTGCATGGAATCGGGTATAACGGCTAACCAGTCCGGATGATTTTCCACTGAAAAACTAGTCGTTAAGGAGTGTGGTTTGGTGTTTTCTTTGTGTAAATTTGAATGGCGCTGAAAGACTGTCTTGGAGAACAGACCGTTCTCTGCAGAACTCGATGTTGAAGATTCAGTAATTGGTCTCATACCCTGGTCTATGGGCGGGACAGCTACAGCATTCAGGGGTGTGCGTATTTTGCTGCAACTGTTCACTCCTCCATGTTTTAATACACTGAATTCTGCTTGAGGGTAGGCAGGTTGAGACATCTATATGTTTTTTCCCTCAGTGATTCCCCCATCGCTAGCGGTTTTACTGGCTATAGCTTATTTGCAAGCCCTAAAATATTTCCACTTGTTGATGCATTGTTCCAACTAAAGGCTGATTTCATATGCACTGGCGGATAGGGTAGCTGTTTACAGACAGATCTGGTTGTTAACTCGGCTGTATTTGGGTTCGCTCTCCCTATAGTGTGTTTAAAATTTACATTTTTGTGTAATTTTTGTCTTTGTCGATAATAATGAGTTTTATGAGAGTAAGATTTTTGACACAATTCACAGACGTAGCGTGAACTCATCCTTTTCAGAAGCGAGTTAATAGAGTGGCAATACAGTTCCAACACTCTTCCATTTATATGTATGAATAGGATGGGCCCCACCCCAACCTGTCAATCGCTGGTTGGCTAATTATATATCAAGATAAGGTGGGTTCTACCCCAACCTGTTGGTCATTGGTTACTTCAAATTCTCACACAGTGCATTGTGGGAAATTACAGTGGAAGAGCTCTGGGGTAAAATAAGTTTTTGCTCAACTTCACACAAATTGATATAGTTTACTTCAAAAAAGAAACATCAAAGTCACATTCATGACAAGCCGAGGTAGCATATCTGAACCACCCGCGCCGCACTGTTTAATCAGATAAGCCCTTTAATCAGAAAATGAGTGACCACTGATTTTACAATTCGATGAAATGGTTTTTAGTGATTTTACAATTCAATGAAACGGTTTTTTAGTGATTTTACAATTCAATGAAATTGTTTTTAGTGATTTTACAATTCAATCAAATGTTTATTAGTGATTTTACAATTCGATGAAATGGTTTTTAGTGATTTTACAATTCGATGAAATGGTTTTTAGTGATTTTACATTTCGATGAAACGGTTTTTAGTGATTTTACAATTCGATGAAATGGTTTTTTAGTGATTTTACAATTTGATGAAACAGTTTTTAGTGATTTTACAATTCGATGAAACGGTTTTTAGTGATTTTTCAATTCGATGAAACGGTTTTTAGTGACCATTTGCTCCTACATGTTCACTAATGGTCACTAATTGATCACTAATTGCCACTAATTGGTCACTAATTGCCACTAATTGATCACTAATTGATCACTAATTGATCACTAATTGGTCACTAATTGCCACTAATTGATCACTAATTGATCACTAATTACCACTAATTGATCACTAATTGCCACTAATTGATCACTATTGGTCACTAATGGTCACTGATTAGTGACCATTAGTGACCAATTAGTGGCAATTAGTGATCAATTAGTGACCAATTAGTGATCAATTAGTGACCAATTAGTGGCAATTAGTGATCAATTAGTGGCAATTAGTGACCAATTAGTGACCAGTTAGTGGCAATTAGTGATCAATTAGTGGCAATTAGTGACCAGTTAGTGATCAATTAGTGATCAATTAGTGATCAATTAGTGGCAATTAGTGACCAATTAGTGACCAATTAGTGGCAATTAGTGACCATTAGTGATCAATTAGTGGCAATTAGTGAACATGTAGGAGCAAATGGTCACTAAAAACCGTTTCATTGAATTGTAAAATCACTAAAAACCGTTTCATCGAATTGTAAAATTACTAAAAACCATTTCATCGAATTGTAAAATCACTAAAAACTGTTTCAACGAATTGTAAAATCACTAAAAACCGTTTCATCGAATTTTAAAATCACTAAAAACCATTTCATCGAATTGTAAAATCATTAAAAACTGTTTCATCGAATTGTAAAATCACTAAAAACCATTTCATTGAATTGTAAAATCACTAAAAACCATTTCATTGAATTGTAAAATCACTAAAAAACGTTTCATTGAATTGTAAAATCACTAAAAAACCGTTTCATCGAATTGTAAAATCAGTGGTCACTCATTATCTGATTAAAGGGCTTATCTGATTAAACAGTGTGGCGCGGGTGGTTCAGATATGCTACCTCGGCTTGTCATGAATGTGACTTTGATGTTTCTTTTTTGAAGTAAACTATATCAATTTGTGTGAAGTTGAGCAAAAACTTATTTTACCCCAGAGCTCTACCACTGTAATTTCCCACAATGCACTGTGTGAGAATTTGAAGTAACCAATGATCAACAGGTTGGGGTAGAACCCACCTTATCTTGATATATAATTAGCCAACCAGCGATTGACAGGTTGGGGTGGGACCCATCCTATTCATACATATAAATGGAAGAGTGTTGGAACTGTATTGCCACTCTATTAACTCACTTTTGAAAAGGATGAGTTCACGCTACGTCTGTGAATTGTGTCAAAAATCTTACTCTCATAAAACTCATTATTATCGACACAGACGAAAATTACACAAAAATGTAAATTTTAAACACACTATAGCGGGAGCGAACCCAAATACAGCCGAGTTAACAACCAGATCTGTCTGTAAACAGCTACCCTATGCGCCAGTGCATATGAAATCAGCCTTTAGTTGGAACAATGCATTAACAAGTGGAAATATTTTGGGGCTTACAAATAAGCTATAGCCAGTAAAACCGCTAGCGATGGGGGAATCACTGAGGGAAAAAACATATAGATTTCTCAACCTGCCTACCCTCAAGCAGAATGCAGTGTATTAAAACATGGAAGAGTGAACAGTTGCAGCAAAATACGCACACCCCTGAATGCTGTAGCTGTCCCGCCCATAGACCAGGGTATGAGACCAATTACTGAATCTTCAACATCGAGTTCTGCAGAGAAAGGTCTGTTCTCCAAGACAGTCTCTCAGTGCCATTCAAATTTACGCAAAGAAAACACCAAACCACACTCCTTAACGACTACTTTTTCAGGGGAAAATAATCCGGACTGGTTAGCCGTTATACCCGATTCCATGCAGGAGAAGGCGCTTTTGTTACTCCAGATAATAAAGAATATACCCAATTTATCCTGGGATGAGAAAGATCGACTCATGTATAACGGCATTACAATTTCGGGCTCCAATAGGTGTGATCTAATAAATGATCTGCTGCGAAAAAGAAAAGATTTTCAACCGACAGGGTGGAAAATTTTGGCAAACATCCTTAAAGATCAAAATATCCCAAGGGGTCTGACCACAAAACAATATCTCTGCAAAGCTGCGATGGACCAGCCTCTGAAGAATGGCCCCTGAAAATATTCATTTGTAATTTAATACTAATCAATTTGACTAGTTTCGACCTCTGGTTAATATCGATATTTAAATAAATGCAATATATCTCAGATTTTTTATTTTGTTTTTATTTGTGGAGTCTCCTAAACTACAGAGTGCCTTTCTTGACATTCGCCATTTGACTGTTATTAAGCGGGTACATTAATAATATTCGGGAATGTGGTCATGACATATTTATCAACAAAATGCAGGTACACAACGCATTCTCGCGTATTATCTTGTTTTATATAGATATTTGTGAGGGAAAGGTCTTGAGTTTTGTACAAAATTAATCGTTTTAGCACACACGCTGTAGTATGATTCAATGAATCAGATTTCATTTCGATTTGCGCTGTAAGGGGGGTGGTAAAACCTAGAAAAAAACAACAGCTTGAACGCAATTAGTTTCCACCCGTACTGTATCGGTGTGAGAGAGAGAGAGAGAGAGAGAGAGAGAGAGAGAGAAAGAGAGAGAGAGAGAGAATTGAAACGTTTGTTGTGATCATGGTGGGCAAAGGGTCGTTCGGGCTGGTCTAGTTAGATCCATTAAACATACTGATCGGCGTGTTACATCAGTAACTATCATATATTTTTACTCAATTGAAAAGAAAAGAAGATATACAGGTCTGTAAACCAGCTGCGTTTATTTAGAATGTCTGCAAAAAATATGCTATTTCATTACACCTGGACATCAAGTTCGAGTTATAATTAAACGTGACAATTTTACGGGTAGACTCCGGAATATCCAAAGAGAACCACAGAGCAACGACGAGTAACTGTCATCTCACCAACGTCGGAAATCCACACAAGCAGGGTTAGATTGTTCTAAAATATGTGTATCACCAACGTGTAGTACACCTTAGTACACGCCGTCATCGTGCTCCCATGTGGATAATCAGGGAAATTACCTTGCCCAAGGACACAATGCGGGAGTTCGAATAGTGTACGTAGCTTTGGTGCAGCTCTAGGTGGGTTATATTTTCCCAAGTTTCGCAAATTTGGGTGGTTAATACAGAGTCGCATATCCTTTTACCATTTTTTTGATCGAGTAACACCATTTTCCAACTATTAAGATGAGGGGGGTGAAAGTACTGTTGATTTTTCCCCCTCACAAAACATGTAAAACGAAGGGAGGCTTGGCCTGTTATTATAGAATTGTACTTTTTTCATTTATTTAATGACAGTTGGGGTAATCCGGAAAGAACCATCGTGCAGTGACAAACAACTGTCAAAGTTCTACACAGGGTTATCATTGGCTGAAGGTAGTACGCCATAGTACACAACATTACCGACCACCCCCACCCCACACAGGTAATTATATAATGGTAGCTCTTTCATGCTTTTACTTAGATGGGTGGGTTATTCTTCAGTGAACGTTCAAAAATAAATCATACGGGTTAGTAAGAGCGCAGGTGTGATTTTTCTATGATTAAACACAGTCCGTAGTGTTATCACCCACATTTTTTCATTTTTAAACTGCACTGGTCCACAATTAACTGTTAAACACTTAAGGGCTGTTTTGATAACCGACTATTTATTTATTGGTGTTTAAGGTCTGCACGATGACTAATCAAGTCCATGACAGTTTTGCGGGTGGAGGAAGCCGGAGAGAGCCACCGAGCAACGGCAAGCAACTGTCAAAATTCTACACAGGGTTAGCATTGGTTGAAGACAGGTGCTCCATCGACGTGTAGTACACCTTAGTGCACAGCGTCACCATGCCCCCACATGGTCAATAGGGATGAAGTGTCTTGCCCAAGGACACAACCGACAGACACTCCTGAATAAATCGATACGCGTATTTCTGTCAAACTAATCCGCCATTTTGTTTTTTTCGACAAGTGTCTTGTGGAATGAATTATTTAACGAAAATTATTAATATATTATATTAAATGAACATACGCTATTTATTAGGGGAACAATCTCATAGTAAATATGGGTTAAGAGTGTGGTAAGTTATCAGAGGAGACTAATCGGGGTAATTTGATCACTCAAAATTCTGGGGAAGGCGTATTCGGGGGCCTGACATGTCCATTACATTTAGAGAACTGGACTGGGGTTCGAGATAATTTAGCTATTGTGAGGGCTGGGGGAGGGGGAGAGAGGTTTCCAAAAGTTTTTTAGTATTGGATGACCTGGAGGAGGGGCGTTCATGAAAGTTTTAGGTACTGTGAGGGGATACAGGGGTGTGGAATAAAAAAAAAATGAATTATTTAACAAAAATTATTAATATATTATATTAAATGAATATGCGCTATTTATTAGGGGGCAATCTCATAGTAAATACGGGTTAAGAGTGTCGTAAGTTATGAGAGGAGACTAATCGGGGTAATTTGATAGCTCAGAATTGTGGGAAGGGGTGTCCGGGGCCTGACATGTTCATTACATTTAGTGAACTGGACTGGGTTTCGAGATATTTTATCTATTGTGAGGGGTGGGGGAGGGGAAGAGAGGTTTCCAAAAGTTTTTTAGTATTGGATGACCTGGAGGAGGGGAGTTCATGAAAGTTTTAGGTACTGTGAGAGGATACAGGGGTGTGGAATAAAAAATGAATTATTTAACGAAAATTATTAATATATTATATTAAATGAATATGCGCTATTTATTAGGGGGATTACGTCATAGCAATTAAAGTTATTAAACTTTTAAACATATGACCACACACTTGTCTCCTTCACCCCTCCCTATAACCTCATTTGACCCCCCTTATTTGATGAGGAACGTCTCCACCGGTCAATCGAGTTGTGCATCTCTGCTACTTGTGGCGCGATGACGGTTAAGTTGAATCGGCTGAAACCCGCAAATCGCGCAGTTAAATGTCGGGTTTTGACATTTCTCCATGTTTTTTTCTAATGTATCTTTCCTATTATAGGATTTCAGACAAAACGTCCACTGGAACATCTTGACATCGACGTCTGTTCGATGTACACTGCCTCTCTCTTTTGTTGAATTTGTTATTGAAACACAAAATTGACAGTTCAAAGCACCTTCTTGGTGGGTTTTCAGATGATCCGTTAATTCATCTCTTGAAAGTATTGGGACATAAAGTACAGCCCTGTGTAGCCTCTTCCCGTGTACAGTAGTCTCATGGCGATTTCTCTGGTGATTTTTTTGAGAACCAGTCAAAACGTAGAAATCGGACCGTTAAAAAATTGATGAAATTTGAAAATTTGAATCTGGAAGAAGGTTGCGTGTTGACCTCTAATTTAATGAGGTTTTTATTACACCCATAACTTTTGAACAATAGATTTAATTGCTTCAACATCTGTCACTCTCGTATAGTAGTTGGCATTTGAAAAGAAAAATTGATTTAATGACACCTAAACACACAATGAACTGTTTACCTTAGCACGTGTCCAGGTCAAAGTCAGTCGATAGCATTCATATATATGTTTAGTACGTCAATATTGTTTTTTTAAATAAATTATTTGTAAATAAATTATTTTTTTATCTAATAATATCTATCCCAAATTATGACTTTAAAAAAAATATGTACTAATCAACATTATTAATTCATTTATTAATATACTAATTATTATAATCAACCCTAATTACACTCATTAATTACATTAATTACATTACTTATGCAACAGTCATTAATTAAAATTAATTAAGCAACAATTATTAAAGTGATTAAAAAAAATATTCATTAAATGACGTCATGTTAATTACCTTACGTAACTTTTTAATTAAGATGACGTCATCGACCCAGGCATCACCCAGGAATCACCCAGGGATCCATCAGAACTGGTTTAAAACCTCTACAATATACTACTGACCGCAATAGGATCGCGAGAGAAACATTAATTACCATTTCATTTTTCCAGCTTCTATTTTGACAAATCTGAATTGTCGTTGCTAATATTAACTCGTGCTTCGACTCAGAGTTTCATATTTCCCTGAACATTATTATTTACAGTACAGTCGCCGTGGACTGGTCGTTATCCAGGAGCGAGTAGTGATGTCCACGCATGCGTTTATCAGGTAATAAAAATTATCATCAGTAAAATTTTGATTAATGAAGCATCGGGTGATACCAAGTGCTTCATTAATTAAATCTTTGATGATTATTTTCTGTAATTAGAGTTTGGAATCTAATCTTATCGCGTCCGTGGAGATATTGTCCGCTCGTGGAAAGTGGCCAGTCCACGGCAGCCGTACTGTAATTTACTGGTCACAGGATAGCAGCAAAACACTAGTGCTAAACGGTGGCCAGTGATACCCTTCACACAATAGTCCAATACTCATACCGAGGATTTAAGGAGGTTTTTCATATAGAGTTATTTGCCGCCGTGGAAACAGTCGTCACGACATTGATGCCGGGTGGACTTGAAAACGACTAATATCTGGTTTTGAAGTGTGCCGTCACAATATAATTCCACCAGCCTGGTTCATCAATATTTTGGACAAACCATCCTTGGTATACTACTTATATTTTAATAGGCCAAACAAAACATGTTTCGAAAACTAGACTTTTCTACATTTTTAGTTTGTTGTTGTGTTGTAAGTTGGGACTCCTTTGCGGCAGAAATATATTCCATTCCAGTTAGTTTATAGTGAAACGCTATATTGCATCCAATACAAGTATTTATTACACGCCTGTTCTATGTAATCCACATCAACAGCAACACAAAACCATGCCGAAAATGAAAATCTGTTCCGCACATATGTGCGGAACGGAAATCGTTGAAAAACTATTTTTAAATAGAAGCGAAATTTCATTCGAATTTTCTACAAATCGTGCACCGCAAATACAAATAGAATCTCTAGCGACTGCTGAAAATAGTAACAATGGTTCCCCTCGCAAATCTGATTGGCGATAAAATGTGTTCGTTTTGTCGATAGTAACTGTTGTCTAATAATTGGTTTATAATTGGTGAATGGATTACTCGATATGGCTCTTGTGCCATCGCGGAAGGGTAAAATTTGAGGCCTGTGGCCTCTCGTTTTATCCTTCCGCGCTGGAACTCGTGCCATATCGAGTAACCCATCCACACATGCATGTCGTTCTGTGTATTTTCACTATGTCAGCATGGTCAACTTTCGACGTATACTCAGTTCTCTATTTTTGAAACATAGTATAACTTACTAGAACAGCTCACAAGCCTCTTTATTGATTTCAGCCACCGGAATGTTCATTTATTTGATTGTCATGTAATAACGTAGAATGTTGAGTTGCGGTGAATGTTTTGTCCGACAATGCCAAACATAGAAGTTTTCGCTGCTTCTTACGGCAGCAAATTTGCGCTATTGTAATTTAAAATACCAAACGGTTAGACTAACAGTTTAGTCTATACATTCTGAAACTGTTTTGTTAGTTTAGTATAAACATTCTGAAATATAACAGTCTAAGTAGACTGTTATGACAGTCACAAGTTACGTTCGTGAAAACTATTACAACAGATTCGTTAAGTGTTATAAATGTTTAACTAACCAGTTTATAACACTTTATTAAATTTTTATACCAGTTTAACCAGTTAAAATTTTATGACAGTTCAGTATATATGCAGAACTACACATTCGTTTGAATGGAAATAGTAGACAAGCGTAGGAGGAATTGGTACAACCTACCTTTCTGTTAGCATACACAGGAAACCACCAAACACCAGGCGAGGATTGAAACAAGCTTGCCTGGCTGGGACGAGTGTACATTTTATATAAATAAATATTTGAATAAAGATTTAACAGCACTTTTGAGGGCTTTCGGGAGGGTGTGTGTGTGTTGTTGTTTTTGGGGGGTTTTTTTTTTGGGGGGGGTGTTTTGTTTTTTTTTTTGGGGGGGGGTGGGGTTTGGGGTTTTTTTTTGTTTTTGTTTTTTTTTCCATTCCAATCATCCGGTCATCTGCTCCCCCTGAAGGCAGATCAGATGGCCAAGGCTCAGCATCCTCTCTCACTTATAGGCTGATGGATGATTCCCAGGTTTCAAAAACACATATTGGTGGATTTTTTCCTTATTGTAACCGTTAAGGATAATATGCTGGGGCTGCTCCCAAACCAGCGTCTGTTTGGGTTTCTTTTTCTTTTTTCTAAAATAACCACCAAACTGCGATTTCAGTATTACCATAAATATACCCACTTCTCCAAGCTAACACGGAGCAGAACTCTTGTAGTTATGCAAAATTCCTAGCCGTCTTTCAGTTCGAGGTTCTCGGGGATCTCAACCCACTACCCTACTGCCAGTCGCACACCCAAACTTAATAAGATTATTGGCTCTCGCTTCCGACTCTCGTGGATATATAAGCAAATAAATCTATAAAGCAAATAAAGTCATTCGGGTCGCAAGGGATTTCAATCCCACATCGTCGATGTGCGCCTTCGGCGCGCAGAAACTTCATTATTATTATTATTATGTTTGAATGGGTTAAGAATTATCTCGCACGAGATTGCGTTGGTCCTGGTTATCACTCGAGCCTTCGGCTCTCGTAAACTTCGGATCTCGTGATACCCTGGGCCAAAGCAATCTATGCTGAGATAATTCTTAACCCATTCAAACGTTTGTGCGATTCTGTATTTATCACATACCTCCCATGTAACAACCAGTCTATACGAAAATTGAACTGAAACCACTTTTCAACTAATTGCTCCGTTTCCATCGTTGCCAACAAGACTTCACTGTTAGTTGGTGGGGTGCCAACCTTAGTGTGCTTTTTAATTTTTACGGCACTCAGTTGGTCGAAACCAACTGACCACGATCAGTGACACGGATATAATAAAAAAAATAGAACTAGAGAAAGAGAAATTACTGTGATCAGTAAATTCGAATATGTGTGAAAAGAAGAAAGCATTAAAACTCAACTCTCTAGAAAGAAAATTTATGGAGACTTATATTTTGGAGTAACATGTTTTTCGCGAATAGTATATAACTTCCAATTATTAAACATATTATTTAAATTAATGTATATAACCTGCAGCACTTCAGCTTGGGTGGACGTGTGTGTGATGTATGGATCGCTCCGATGGTGATAAATAACGGCATCACGGCCAACAGCCGACAACAAGCCCAATCGATTGTACTTTATTTAAGATTCGTTTTGGAGGCAGCATATTGCCTCGGCCCATAAATCCTCCATTATCGTAGTGGTGGTGATTCAGCAAATGAGCTGCCACCGGATCTTCTTGAGTTCTGTCTTTCCATGGCATTGTGATAACCTTACTATCATCAGATTTCTTTGTACGATGACCTTGTACACATATGTAACTTGAATCTGTACCTACCATATATAATGGTATAACCACAATAAAGTCACTTCACCTCACGACAAATACAATGTCATTTAATAATCATTAACCCTTTAACAATCTTGTTCAGCCACATATTTTCATTTTTTGCCTCGCAAATTTAGCTTATGACCCCTCTTCGGGACGAGCTAAATCAGCTCGTGCCAGTGAGGGGATGAAAAACTGTGTTCGGGAATATCGAATAGTCTTCCCACAAATAAAGAATATGGATTCTTCCAATTCATGGACATAAAAGGGAATGAAGATACCATCAGGATTTAAAAGGGTTAAGTGTACATTTACTTATTCAGTCCTCCAGTATCTCTTGTTCTTTCCAGTAACGGCATGGGCTGATGTCCACGAGTAGTAGGAAATGTGTTTTTGAGGCCTGTTCTGCCGGAGGGGGCCGATGACGTCATCATAATTAAAATATTACGTAAGGTAATTAATATTACTTAATGATTTTTTTTAATCACTTTAATAATTAATGTAATTAATGTAATTAATGAATGTTGCATAATTAATGTAATTAATGAGTGTAATTAGGGTTGATTATAATAATTAGTATATTAATAAATGAATTAATATTGACGTACTGGACATATGTGCATGCTATCGGTTGACTGACCCGCAAAGGTCATCGCGTGTCTGGATGTCATTAAATCGATTTTTTTCTTTTCAAACGCCAACTACTGACAGATGTTGAAGCAATTAAATCTATTGTCACACTTTAACGACCGGTCATAAATATCGTTAGACTGACGCTTCAACTTTAAGTGCTATTGAAATTGTAAGATACCAATCTGTCACCTTATTGATTTTAAACCCCCACTTTTATTACGCTCACAAATAAATCACACGTCAGTCACGCAGGGCTAAATTTATCATCATTTGTTTTGCAAACGTCTTGTTGGCAAGTCGAGTTTCATTCGCATCGTATCTACCACGTTGTAATTCATCGAAATGGAAAACGAAGCATTGACCTGTGGAATTTGTGAGAAGGTATTCTCAAGCAAGAGCAAGAGAAATCACCACGAGGCTACTGTACACGGGGGAGAGGCTGTACATGGCTGTTCTCTCTGCTCCAAGACATTCAAGAGAAAAGACAAGTTGGCTGAACATATGAAAATTCACGCTGAAGGTATCGTTTGCCAGTTTTGTGGAAAAACATTTACCTCTAAATTCAACAAAGATCGCCACGAACGAAGTGTACATTGTGCAGGTGATGTGAAGGAGTTTCAGTGCACGTTTTGTCTGAAATCCTATACAAGGAAAGAAGATTTGTTAGCGCACAAGATTAAATGTAATAATTCGACGTTTACATGCTGTACCTGTGGAGAAAAGTTTGTTCAGCTGATTCAACTTAACCGTCATCATGCTACCGCTCATCAAGCACCGAAAAAACGCAAAAGTACTACCGAAGCGACACCCGGACCATCAAAAATTCCACGAGAACCCACGAATATTTCCGATGTCGATCCTATAGATTTTGAAGAAGCTGCTGTACCGGATTTGGAAAGTTCTGCTGTGGAAGAAATATATCGTGACCACTGGGGAGCTATTCGCACGCATTTTATTATGGACCACCCAGTGCAGTATATTTATAATTTCCGGGAAAGTGATATAACCCAACTGGATATTATGAACATTATATTCACGAAACAGCAGACGAAATTCAAAATTAATCTCAGCTTCGGATTTATACTACAACACACAGAAACACAAGATCTTCGTTATTTCCACGCTTCCTCCAACAACGCTCGTGCTCTTGAAGAACCGCACACGATTAAAAACTTACAGGATTTTGACAAATTTATAGAAACAATAAATAATCAAGATTTTCTGGAGTCGGTTCGTCAAAGACGACCAAGTACAAAATGGAGTGTGGAAAGGATTACAAATGTAACATTTTACGTTAATAAAATTATGGATCATCCCATTGGAGCACCTGTAGATTTGCCGGATTATGTTACCAATAATCGTTCAATTGTCAGTTTAGAGTCTTCAAAATTAAGTGGACTAGCTTACAAAGATAATTTGTGTTTATTCCGTTGTCTGGCTCTGTGGAGTGGTGCCGATGTGAAAAAACTCGAAAAAACCACAGAGGCTTATTATTATAAGTTCCAGGAAGAACCCAAACAAAAATTCAAAGGTGTGAAATTCAGGGAATTACCGCTCATTGAAGATCTATTCAAACTGAATATTATGGTTTACGAACTGTATCAGGAACAAACAACACTTGAAAAGAAACTAGGGCAAAACTCGTCCAGCGTTCATTGGGTAAATATTCGGACACAATGTACGTGAATTTGTATCACAACCATTTTAGTTACATCAAAGATATCAGAACGTATACACAATCGTATGCATGTCGGAAATGTAACAAACTGTTTAAAGATTCCTGGCAAGTTGACAGACATGAACAACATTGCAAAGCCGAGGTCGTTTGTCATTTTGAAGGCGGCTTTTATTACCCAAACAAATCAGTCTTCGAAAAATTGGAAGAAGAAGGAATTATTGTCCCAGAGGAAGATAGATATTATCCGTACAGAGCAGCGTTCGACTTTGAATCTTATTTCGTTCAAGACGACCTACCCGAAAATACGGAAAAAAGACAGTGGGAAGCTCAACATGCCCCACTCAGCATTTCTGTGTGTAGTAATGTAGAGGGATATACAGATCCGCAGTGCTTTATAACGGACGGTGACTCAAAAAAACTTGTCGAGGAAATGGTTACGTACTTGGAAAAAATTTCATTCGCTGCCCGTATGAAAATGTCAATGAAACACAGTTCGACATACTCACAGCTCGCAGAGCTCATCGATACAGCGCTCGAAAACTCGAACCCGAGAAAGAGAAAGGAGGAAAACACCCGCTTCAAATTTTAAGGGAGGAATTTGACCGCTACAACCAAGTAATGCCAGTACTCGGATTCAATAGCTCCAGATATGACATGAATTTAATCAAGAAAGAACTGACAGGATATTTATTGGATACATCTTCCATTGATTTTGCCATTAAAAACAACAATAGTTTTATGTGTGTCAAAACTCCTTCGTTGAAATTCATGGACATAATGGCTTTTATAGCCCCAGGCTATAGCTATGACAAATACCTGAAAGCTTATGGAGCGTCAGCTGTCAAAGGATTTTTCCCGTACGAATGGGTGACAGGTTTGAATAAACTTGATGTAAATCATTTACCGGATCACAGCGATTTCTTCAGCAAGTTGAAAAACAAGAATATTTCTGAAGAGGACTACGCTTTTTGCCAGAAAGTATGGGACGACGAAGGTATGTCTACATTTCGTGATTTCACAGTCTGGAACAATAATTTAGATGTTAAACCTTTTCTCGAAGCAGTTGAAAAACAATTTGCATTTTATCAAGAACTGAAGGTTGACATGTTTAAAGACGCAGTGAGTGTACCCGGAATAACTTTAAAATATTTATTCTCTACATTGGAGAAAAATATTACGTTTTCACTTTTCAATGAGAAAAACAGTGACCTCTATCACCTTATTAGAAACAACGTAGTCGGCGGCCCATCTCTCGTATTCAGCCGCTACCAAGAAAAGGGCGTCACGTTAATTCGCCCCTCGAAGTATGGCAGTCAAGCCAAAGTCGCCCAGGGCGTGTTGGGATATGATGCGAACGCCCTTTATCTTTTCGCCCTGAGTCAAGACATGCCAACAGGATCATTTATCCGACGTAAACCGGAAGAGGATTTCAAACCAGTCAAATCCTGCACGTTCGGGCGAACAGCATTTGAGTGGTTAGAATTTGTTTCTCACACCCAGAAAGTCAACATTTTACATCAATTTAATGGAAAAGAAAAACGATTGGGGAGACGGCGCATCCCCGTGGATGGATGGGATAGTGAAAATAGGACAGTATATCAGTTTCACGGCTGTTATTTTCACGGACACAAGTGCAATTTAAACAGAGACAAAAACGGACAGTTTCTCATTAAAAATCAAACAAATAATAAACTTATGAAGACCTTTACACTGAAACGCTTGACATCACCAGTTATTTCAGAAATACTTTAAATCTAACAGTGGTTGAAATGTGGGAATGTGAGTGGCTTGTCAAAAAGAAAACGGACCCCGAGGCATCACAGTTTGTACAGTCACTACCAAAGTTTGTAGTGGATGGGAAAATGTCTCACCAGCAAGTTTTGGATAAAGTAAAAAATGGACAGTTGTTTGGCCTGGTTGAGTGCGACATACACGTGCCAGATAATTTGAAAAATTACTTTGAAGAAATGTGTCCAATTTTTAAAAACGCAAATATTTCAAGAGATGACATAGGTGAGCATATGAAAGCTTTCGCCGAAGAAAATAAAATCATGTCCCAACCGAGAAGATCATTGATCGGCAGTTATAAAGGTGAAAAGATACTTTTGACAACACCTCTGTTAAAGTGGTATCTCGAGCACGGACTGGTCGTAACAACAATTCATCAAATCATTCAGTATGAACCTAAAAACTGTTTTAAAAAATTTGCAAATTTTGTCTCGGAGGCCCGCCGATCTGGCGACAGTGACCCAGATAAAGCCATAATTGCTGATATGTTTAAGCTGATGGGTAACTCTAGCTATGGGAAGTGCATCATGAACAAACATAAACAGCGGGATGTTAAATACTGCCGTGGATCAACAGTAGTTAGGCAAATAAATGATAAATCGTTTCGTGCCTTGAACTGTGTGGAAGACGATCTCTACGAAGTCGAAAAAAATAAAAAGACCAACAAAATAGATCTTCCACATCAAATAGGGTTTTTTGTTTATCAGTACGCCAAACTAAGAATGTTGGAATTTTATTACGATTTTTTGGATGTGTATTTGGACAGGCGTGATTTCGAGTACTGCGAAATGGATACCGATTCTGCTTATTTAGCGCTATCGGACTCAAATATTGAACAACTCGTGAGATCGGAAAAGCGAGAAAATTTCTATAAAGAATGGAATGACTGGTTCCCGGCTGCAGCATGTGAAAAACACCAACAGGACTTTGTGACAACAAAATTGAACGGATGTGATTGGCTCCCAGCCGCTTGTTGTAAAACCCAAACTGCTTACGATAAGAGAACCCCCGGACTGTTCAAAATAGAATTCGAGGGAGACGGAATTATTGCTCTTTGTAGCAAGACCTACTTCTGTTTTGGTGCTACAGACAAATGCAGTTGTAAAGGAATAAGTAAGCAACATAATGAAATGAAAAAAGAGAAATATCTTGATGTATTGAAAACTAAACAGAGTGGGTCTGGCATAAACAAAGGCTTCATGGTGAATCAGCATAACATGTTGACTTATACCCAGACAAAAACTGGACTCTCTTATTTTTATCCCAAGAGGAAAGTGTGTGCAGATGGCGTAAGCACAACTCCACTAGATTTGTGAGTACAAAACAACAAATGTTCTAATAAGGTGATGGGGGCAGTATGTCGTTATAAACCACATAGCCGTCGTGGGCCACGATAATTAATAAACATTACTACGAAAATGTCGCAACAATTTCGTAGTGGTGTTTGTTAAATATTGTAACCGACGAAGTAGTTTGAAGGGTGAAGGAGTAAATACTCCCCCACTCCCGAACTGCATCTGCGGGAAATCCACCTGATGAGTCCCGGGCCGGGACAAAACGGTCTTCATAAAATATTGTTTAACTTAATTTAAAAAAAAATAACCAAGAAATTTTGTTGTTGTTTTTTTCTATCTAAATTTTATTATTACAAATAAACACGATAATACAAGCCGTGCAAAAAATGTTACAATGTATTGAGTAAATTTATGAAATGAAAAAAAAACAACAAATTATATAATATCGAAAAAACTATACATAAAAAAAAAAATATTGTACATGTCAAACGTATCATGAATACAATTCAAATATTTTCGAATTTAAATTATATTAAAAAACCGACCAATCGGTTTTACAATTATGTAAATTCGGTCCATCGGTTTTAATCGGATTTAAAACCCGGTCAATCAGTTTTAATAGGATTTAAAACCAGTCGATCGGTTTTAATATGATTTTTAAATTCGATGATTCATTAAACAATAAATACTTTTAAATATTCAAAAACTGTCTTTCGACAGACAGGACAATTGTTCAATTGTTTACAACAATTATCGCAGCAGCACAAGTGATTACATGGACGAATCAAAATAGTTGATTGCGCCTCCAGGCATACACAACAGTTCATTTCAGTGTCAGCTTTAAGAGTCTCTTGTTCTGATTGTTCAGCTTCTTCTTCTTCTTCTTCCGGTGGGATTCTATCCACAAACGGGCAGAGGGGTTCAAATCTTCGGTGCTCTTCTTTGACAACATCCGACTCTCCCCACAAGTGAATTTGAACGCCGCAATAAAAACATTTCGTCTTGTCTTCGGTTCCCATGTAGAAAAAACCACACCTCGCCAACTCCCTCGGGCTTTTAACACATTCGCTAGGAAGCATAGATTCGAACGTTTTTAGTCTGTGTGCTTCTAAGGCATACTTGGGATAAATTGGTGGGAGGTTTATTACTCCACGTAAAATATTCTCCAGTTCAGCTTCGGTCATGTGATTGAATTCGGTTTCAAAAGAGACACTCGGTACTGGTGGCTCTGTTATAAATGCGCTCCGTACCTCCTCTAGGCTTACTGACCTCAGAGCTCCTATTCTTGAGTTTCTTCTTCTCGACTCCATGTCTCGCGTAGAAATGGTGATTGCGTATAAACTTCTTCACAAAAATATCATTTTTTCTCAAGTCGCCCGGGAACATTCCAATTATTGTTGTCATAGTTACGCCTCGACAGCGATTAAGCAAATAGAATAAACAATAATGGCTGCATACTGGTAATAACCCTTGAAGGCGACAGGAATTAAATTGCCAGGTGTTAGAATATTTGTTTAGAAATTTTTTGAATGTCTTGAGTTGAGGGGGTACTCCATTTGAATCAAAATATTCGACCGATTCATGTCCGATGTAAAAAGCCACCCAGTGTTCACAGGGTCTGTAACTGGGATCTGTATTAGCTATGAACATCACTGGGCGGGTGGTAGTTAATTTTCTGGGTAGTCGATTTCTGGCAAAAACTCCCAAATTGACATGTCGGAGGTATTTATCGGAGTTCATGGCTGTCACTAATTGAAGAGTGCTCATGTTGAATAATCGAAAATGATCTGTCTATTTTTGTCTACCTCTATTATGTTTTGAAATTCAGCGTAGACAATAACGTTCACTGTTATAGGTAGCGCGTCATCAAAGTGCATTTCCAGTCTCAAATTCCCACGCTTGAGTAAGTTGAAATGATCTCTGTGGCTCAAATCTGGCGAGAGGTCAAATGCGAACAATGTGTATCATTTGGAATACTCTTCCCGACTGATGTGATTCCCGACGTCTTCAAATATTTGTCCAGTTGCTTGAAACAGACTTCTATAACATCTTACTATTTCTCCGTGTTCGAAACGAGGTTGTAGTGGTTTTGCGGGTATTTGTTGACCATCTAGATACACCGTAATGAAATTAACATTGTAGTGTTTGAAGTTGAATGGATTCTTTGAATAGCTGCCATTGAAAGCGTCGTTATCGACACAGCCTACGACTATTCGCTTTGGGAGCTGACCTAAAAATAAATTTTCCTGCGTTATGCTCAAATTCCCCTTGGGTATGGAAAATACCTTCGTTTGCACCCTATTGATCGGGTATTTAGCGGTTCCCCTTTCTAAAGCTTTAACGTGGGCAAGTCGCACAGCAGGGTTAAGACGTTCTTTCCTGATAAACAGAGAAACTTCGTTAATTTTTATTTTATAATTAGGTGCGTCTCCCATCAATGCGAAAGCATCTTTTGATCTGTTCATTTTCACGTGTACGTTCACCCCATTGAGAAGATAACGATCTTGACAACACATGTCCAAATGTAAACGACCACTCATGTCAATAATTCGACTTGTACTGGCGAATTTTTTTCTCGTAGCCAATCCATTATTTAACGATAAATCATCAAAATGCCCCGCGGTATCTTTGTACCACAGAGAGGCAGTAAGTTGAGATTTTTTGGCTGGGGGACCGTAGCTCAATAAAGTTTCTATGTATGCTCGATAGGGATAAGTATTATTCGATGACGAAATGAGCCTTTCATTGAGGCTGACTTCTATCTGGTTGAATAACGAATGTATGAATAAATTAATGGGTGCGACTTTAGCATCCTCGGTTAATGCGCCACCATCCGTTTGCAATATTTGCGCTTTTACGTGGAGATAGCTCTGCGCTAAATTCAAATAATCGTCGCCGCTCCCAGAAATGAAAAATTCTATCGGTCCGCTGTTTCCAATCGTAGCTAGAGGGCGAAATTCGATCCACTGTCCGGATTCTACGCTCGTCTGAGTGGGAGGAATGGAAAATAGGTCCAGTTCGCTGTTGACACATTCCGTGGATTTGGGGTTAATTAACGACATCGCTAGTCAAAAATATCCTTCTTTACCGTTCGCTTTCGTTTCTTCGGTATGGCGGGTTTCTTTTTGAGACCTACTTTTATACTCCATGGGCGTCTTGCAGGGGGGCATTCATTAGGCTGACCAGGGGGGTGTCCCGCAATTCCTTGCACAAGGGCTTCTTTGAATCTATCAACTCCGGCTTGCTTTACATTTTTTCCGGAAGCTATGTCCCCTACAAAATCTATACTTTTTTTCAAAAGTTGTTTTCCCACACTCTTGGCGAGTGGAAAGACTGCGTGCTTTATGGTTCCCAATAGGCTTCCTAGACCATGACCCCTCTGCATCTGCGCACCCGTAAAAACGGGCCTTCCGGAACCTACTTGGTCAAGATAATAATCTTCGAATAATTTTGGGTTACAGCAGTACGTCATTGTTTAAAATGAAGTGTCACGGTTAATTTTCCGCGTTCAAATGGAACAGGTTTTCCGGTGTCGTCTCTTATATAGACCTCTATTGTTCCGAAATGCTTCTGAGAAAGGGGGAGGTAATACAAATTTTCAAATGTACGGGATATCGTTCTGCCGTATTCCCCTTCGATGGGAACAATCCGTAAAAGGGGAACTCTAGAATCCCCCACGATTTGATCTCGCACCAAATCGCAATATACGTATAGGGAATAAAAACCTCTATTCACGTCAGTTACGCGCGTCACACTGAACCATCCTTGATGAAAAGTATCATTTTCAAACCCAAAAATTTTTTGAAGGCACAGACTCATGGTAATTTGTGCCCCATGTTTCACGATAATCATAAGTTTTTGTGAGATTGGACTCCACTCAAATTCTAAACACTCGGGATTAGGTAAATTAAATTCTTTATTGCTTTCCAGTTCTCGGATGATTTGGGTGGCGTCCGTATATCTACCAGCTCTCAAACCAACCGTGTATTCCTTTTCTTTGTATTTTATATTTACGTAACCTTCCAAATCTTTTATGTTAAACCACGTATTTGGGTACTGAATTTCAGTTTGAGCCACTTCCCAATCACCTTCGAGAGTTATGGGCTGAGACAACTGAGTTCGAAACGCAGTGAGAGTGTTATCGGGGAATGTGTCCAGCGAACTGTTACTCGGTAAATGTAAATAAAACATTATTTGTTCATGATGGTCGGGTTAGGGAGTAAGTAACCGATTGCGCTGCCTAAGAGAGCAGTCCAAAGATGAGGATTATTCGCGTCCAAGCTTAAATTGACAATACTCGTGATTATTATGGTGTATAAGATTATGACCTGTGCAAAATACGTTATCTCACTTTTCGGCACACGACTACCACATAAAAGCCACGATCTGTTACTTTCCGTGTCTTCCATTATACTGAGACTTTTTTCGCGACACGCTCGCTTTTATTAAATAATCTGACTTTGTTTGATCCAAGAATTGAACGATTTGGGATAACCGAGCCATTTGACAAACAATTCTTTTCCCTTACCTTTACCTCGCATTTTTATAACGCTTTCTATTTTATATGCGGTTTTCTCGGCTACCCGTTGAATTTCCTCCACGTAAAATCCCCCTTGTAGAAAATCTCCATTATAGTCCCTCAGCCTGTATGTCACTGGATATCCCGGTATTATCTGAGTTATTTTTGTAAAGAGTTCCTCTGTCCAATTAGGCAAATACCCCTTTTCGAATGTTCGTTTAACCTTACTTATTCTAACTCTATCTCCTATTTTGTAACGCTGCCTGGCTTCGGTCGGTTTGCCATACAATCTCTGCCAAATTTGTTCTTGGTCCCTTTTTGTGACCGAGGCCGGGGCCATTCCGATACTGCGATGATAGGTGTTATTATAGGAGTCCGTCAGTGCCTGGATCGGAAAAGTTAATGTGTTGTTTTTGGTAAAATATTTAAACATTTTGGTTTTAAGACTTCGATTGAAGCGCTCAACTACGGAACATTTCGTTTCAACATTATAAGTTGTAAAGAATTCAACGTTATTTTGTTTTAAAAATCGCTGAAATTGACTGTTTGTGAATTCTTTACCTCGGTCAGTCTGTAACTTGAAAGGTTTACGACCTTGAGAAAATATTTCTCGAAAAGCCGACACAATAGATGAACCCAACTTGTTTCTCAATGAGATCACCCAAGCGTACTTTGAAAACACGTCTATGCATGTTAAGAGAAATTTAATACCGTCATTGTGTTTGCTTATTGAAGTCAGATCTACGAGATCAGCTTGCCATTGCGCGTCAATACCGCTGACCAGAGTTTTCTTTCTAATGAACTTACGCCGTGCTGGTTTGTGAAGCGTGTAAGTGTCCTGGCTTTGTAGCCAATTTATCACCTCTTTACTTTTCTTTCTTGACATGCGCCGCAGGGCAGTCACTCCCCCAAAGCTGCCCGGAGTCGAAGGTGTGTAATAGAGCTCTGTTAAACTCATAATGACTCGCAAATACACATGTCGGAAGTATTTAAAAGGGGACCCAAGGGTGAACACCCCGAGCCTCTCCTTTCGTGGATGATTTAGGGGGTGTGGTTCTCGACCGTCGTTTATGAATAAAAGCCCAACGTTCTTTGTTCCCAATGAGTTCTTGAGGAATATCAGCGTCTCGCAGTACCTCACCCAAAACCTGCCAGCCTTCCGGTGCAAACTTTTTGCATTGTCTAAGTAAGTCGTTCAACAAATCTGTGATGTTTGACCCTTCAACTGTTTGCTCGTTAATTATAATACGTCCCCTGTCATCCCATTTCAGATTTGGAATGGACTTCAAGCGTTTTAATAATAAACCCGCTTTTCTATGCATGGTTAAAGGTACGGTATCTAAAATTTCACGGTCATCATGTGGAGTGGGCAGATCGGTCTTTTCCATTTTAATCTTGACTGTGGTCGGTTCGAGTGATTTCTCATAGAAAGTCAAATACCGCTGAAGTATTTGATTGTATTTTGTGATTTTTTCGGTTTCACTAAGATCAGACTTGTTTATTATTTCTGTTAATTCTCTATCCAGCGCAGACACTGCGGAATCATTTGGTCGTTTATCAATCCGATCTAACATCCGAGGATCTACTAAGACCATTTTCTTGGCGTGTTCCATTATTATCCCAGTAAACCTTTGGCTAATACTTTCAAAACGGGCCCAATAAGCGAACCCAGAAAACCTCCCGATTGAATGATCTGTCTTCTAACTTTATCCGATGTGTTCTTTACTGCTAGCTTCCTGACTTTGTCTTTATGTGGTTGTAGTTTGGCAAAATGATAATTCGAAACGGGTACGTTCCCCAATAAAATATTTTTAGCGCATTCACAAATCGAAAGAATTAGGTCTTTATCGGCACGTTTGATAATATTTTTAATTTCTGAAGGTTTCGCACGACAAAGAACTTTGAGAGTTCCGATGTTGCGTGTTACGCGAGTAGACATAGTTATGAGATAATTACCTCAAACCACCCCCTTTTATACTCTGGCGACATAGACAATTTGAGTTTCACCCGGAAATATGTGAGATCTTAGTCTTAACCCCTCGTCCGTTTGCTGTCGCAAATCAATTAGTAAATACCCAAAGGGTGGGGCGGTAGCATCGTCGAAGACTTCCCGTAAAAATTTAACCCTCCCGGGGTACATTTGATTAGCTAGGTGAGAGATCTGTGATCGGTCTCTAGGGTTCTTGAAAAGTATTAAATAGTGGGAGTTTAGGGAAACTGTGCGATGAAATTTATTCTTATCGAATATATTTTGAACAATGTAAACAACACTTAGGTTTTGATGGTGGGATCTCTGAGTAAACAAACGGGTGACACGTTCGTCGGCCTGAAGCATCAAGTCATCGAGAATTACCAGGGAATTGGGCTTGACGTCCTGTGGGACACCTTCCACAAATTCAACCCCCGAAAGTGTGTCGAATAATGGCTGCCATTCTCCGTAACACCAGATGATATGCTCGGGAATAGTGTATATCATAGCCTCTAAATTAGAAATGAATTTGCGGACAAATGTCGACTTGCCGCAAGAAGTCGGACCTGCCAAAACGCATGTACAGGGATGACTCCATCTCGTATCCATCTCGAAAATAAAATGACTACCTAGGGGTTGTTATGCTCTTTATATACCGCAAATGTTACGTAATGACAGTGGGACGGGCTAGTAGGGGGAGAGGGGTGTTAAACCTCAAAGGATGTTGTACTGCGGGTGTGTAAAGTTTGGTGAGACCTGATTGGTTGGAATAATAATCAAATTCCGGAAATTCGATTGAAACATGTTTGGGTGAAGGGGGATCCGCCCACTGAGGGTTCGTGCGACAGGGGTGGGGTGCAGAGGAGTACAAGTGAGGGGTCACCAAGCATGTGTTTGTGCTAAAGCAACTCTTTTATAATAATTTGGTTGGCCCTGAAAAGGGCCGTTTTTTTCCATGTCGTGATTCGTATTCGCTTCTGTCTTTATTTTTTCTTCACCATACCGTAGAAATATTTACTACAACCATTTTCTCTACTGCTTCTCTATCAAAATCGTCGATGTTAATATACTCGTGCGGCATCACAGCGGGTATCATATTACTTATGTTTGCAGCCCAAACATCTTGCAGCTCAGCACAATCGATCTTCTCCAGTGCAGTGAGGAAACATCTCCCGACCTTTTCTTCTGGACTAGCCATTAAACATAGATCGTGATGGGTTTGACCGACATTATTTACAGTACACCCATAGCACAGTTCACTAACCACCTCAGCTAATGTTTTTGGATCATAGTTGCGTAAGCTCGGTTCAGCTCTGTTTGGATCCGTATTCTAAGTTCGGTCGTCGGATTCTTTTTTCCATGATTTGAGAACGTTGGAAATTCTCGTTTTCTTTTTCTAAATAAATCTGATTCTTCACTGACAATTCTTCTGTCGATTTCTGTGATGGTTTTCTTCAGGTCATTCCACTCGATTACGTCCAAAGCGATTCCAGTTTTAGTCGGTGTCGAAGAGTCTTTCGTGTATCTTCTTACGTGGACCTTTACTTTACCCTGAAACGGTGTCACGTTGATAAAAGTATTTCTTGAACCGATTTGAAATTTATTGGAGCTTGCCATCTCGACTGTTTCAATGAAGTGACGAGTCGATTCATCTCGCAGAACTTAAACGAAAAACTGAAGCCCCGCCCATCGTTTTAAAATTGACTGATTGATTTTTTGAGAACCAGTCAAAACGCAGAATTTGGACCGTTAAAAATCGATGAAATTTGAAAATTTGAATCTCAGAGTCTGGAAGAAGGTTGCGTGTTGATCGTTAATTTAATGAGGTTTTTATTACACCCATAACTTTTGAACAATAGGAATTCGTTATTAAAATCAATAAGGTGACAGGTTGGTATCTTACAATTTCAATAGCACTTAAAGTTGAAGCGTCAGTCTAACGATATTTATGACCGGTCGTTAAAGTGTGACAATAGATTAATTGCTTCAACATCTGTCAGTAAGTAGTTGGCGTTTGAAAAGAAAAAAATCGATTTAATGACATCCAGACACGCGATGACCTTTGCGGGTCAGTCAACCGATAGCATGCACATATGTTCAGTACGTCAATATTAATTCATTTATTAATATACTAATTATTATAATCAACCCTAATTACACTCATTAATTACATTAATTATGCAACATTCATTAATTACATTAATTACATTAATTATTAAAGTGATTAAAAAAAATCATTAAGTAATATTAATTACCTTACGTAACATTTTAATTATGATGACGTCATCGACCCCTTCGGCCCCCTCCGGCAGAACAGGCCTCAAAAACACATTTCCTACTACTTCCACGTCGCCATTTAGCCAAGTACCAACTCACTCGTAGCGTAATGTACAGATAAATGCGAGTGTTCACAAAGGATATTTCATTTTATGATATGACTTCTCCATTTTCTCGACTTATTACCGTTTCATGTTTTCAATAAATATCCTTTCGTGCTTCATAACACCTTCAGTTGATTTGATTAGTCAATTTCAAAAGAATCCTTTCTGACTGGTTATTACCGAAGAGATATGTGTCAAATTAATGCGCGCGTAAATAGAACTATTTCAAAACATCAACAAAGCCACGATGCCTGATTTTATTTGTTATAAACATTCACTAAAAT
This sequence comes from Pictodentalium vernedei, assembly GCA_031216915.1. Taxonomy (NCBI): domain Eukaryota; kingdom Metazoa; phylum Mollusca; class Scaphopoda; order Dentaliida; family Dentaliidae; genus Pictodentalium; species Pictodentalium vernedei. Next base: position 169,480,684 of record CM062294.1, read on the forward strand.
GCCAATGATAAGAAAATTTATTATGCCTCAAGTTTGTAACATCAGCCGTGATTGGTTAATTTGACACCTTCTAAAAGTCATAGTACTGGAGTTTTGGGGCAAAACACGGGTACTATCGGAACGATTTTCCCTGGAGACAAGAGAACGAAGAAAATGTAAGCGCCACTTCCATTGATCAGCGTCAATTGGAATTTCTCAACACCAAACGCTGGCTCCGTGTCCGTTTAACTTTTTTCAACACCAGTAGACACAAACTTACCAACAAATATATCATCTTCAGTGGGTATGTTTTCAATTTTAACTGCAAACAATGAATTCAAAAGAATCAGAAATATTAAAAAACTCACTCACGTGTTGTTCACCACTTCAATGAATCCTGAATATGAGACTCAGTTATGACTTCAATCAATTATATTTAAGAAATAACTGTTGTTTTCCTTCGGTTTATGCGATATAAACTGAAAATTTTCAGCACAATCTTCATAACAAGCATTAACAATGAATTATAACATAAACAGCATGGTGCAGTTGTAAACACTGGCATTTGTTGATATAGAAACTCCCAAAGCGACGGCACTTGTGACAATTCATTTTTAAAGAGACGTCATTCGTTCGAAATGACGTCATGGTTTTGGATTCGACTAGTCTACATTGTTGTTGCAAGATTGATGCCATGTTGCAGTTAACGCTTAACAATGAAAGTCATCTTTTGTTCGGCATAATAAAATAATTAGAACGTTTCTTTTCATGTTCTATCGGTCGATAGTACCTGAGTTTGTGTGATATAACCGATAGAACATGAAAAGGAACGTTCTAATATTATAATATAAATACTTGAAAATTAGTATTTATAACGCCGAATTGTGGAACTATAATTTTTCGCCGTTATGAAGTATGGCTGCGTGCAGGAACGATGCGTCACAGTCAAATGCATGACGATCAAGGTGAAATTCCACTCTTTAACCTTTCTTTTCTATCTAAAAGATGTGTTTTTGGTAACTGTGATGTCATAATAAACAGCATATGAAATTTATGTTTTGATCATACTCTATTTATGAAACTCGTCTATGAAGTACTTGACTGCCTCGCCAGAGGCTCGGCAATACGGAAAGTTTTTATACTCGTTTCAAAAATAGAGTATGTCCAAAATACTCATTTCATATCCTCTGCATATGGCGCTTTCAAACTGTAAATCGCTCACGTCACCAATGTGTTTTGTTTTTGTTGTTGTTTAGTTGTTGTTGTTTTTTTTCTTTGGGTTTTTTATCTTCTTTTTGCAACCTGACGAGGCCATTAATGACAGCTTTTTAAAACGACCCATAGCCTCTTTTTAATCGAAATCATCAGACGATAGGATAAGTTTTTATGTGAAATAAAGATAGCAGAACAATGAACACTTGCTTCATTCCCATGTCATTTCAGTCAAACAAGTGAATGGAAGAACACGATCGTTATTTCCACGAAAGATTTGTTACAAACAGGCATCGAACAGAAACAGTAGGTGGAACACGCGCAGTTTAAAACTTGACAAGAAAACACTTCATCAATTTCGACGCAAATTTTACTGTTCATTTGACGACCGCACCTCTTCATGGATTCTAGGTCAATTTGGAATTCTAGGAATCTTTCTCTGGTCTGGTGTTCTGTTACTCTTTGACATCACCGACTTCATTCGGCACCGAGGTCAGAGACGCGTAAGGAACAGTGGCATTTCTTGGGAATGAAAATCGATCACGCGGCTCTCCAATTATCTGAATCCTGAACTGGGACAAAACGGTGGGGAGTCCAGCTGGTAATCCCAATATTCTTCCGTGAGAGATGATGTATACCATCCACTTATTGTTTGAATACGAGTTCCCGAAGTTTTCTTTGAGAAACCTAAATACATAATCAGAGAGTATTTCTGGATAAAAATACACTTTACTTAGGCTGTTGTTAATAAATGCTTTATATTATGTCAGTCCTTGGTACTGGCAAACCCATGCGCTCTAGAATCAGTTGTCTTAAAAATTAACCGAAATCATAGGGGTTGAGTTTTTATGAACCCAATTGTTTTCAGAGTGTGCAAATACGCTAATTATTAAATGTTAATTATATTCAGGCGAGTTTCCATACTCGACATCTAAGAAAATCTGAGTTGCTTTCTGACATAGATCAGTTTGGAAGCTGCGATGAAAGCAAATAAATCGAATGCCAATTGAAAAATGTTTTTGTTCAAATTCACCGTTATTAATGAAATTAACTTAACCCTTTGAACACCAGCGGTCACTTTTCCGGCCAGGAACATGATACGTCATAACGTCATTAAATGAGATGGTTTTTCAATAAATGTGTTGGTAGACCAATCCGTATTTTCAACGTGCAGCCCGAGGCTGCACGTTGAAAAGATTGATTGGTCTACCCCAAATAATTAATATGGACGCTTCTAATTGCTGGCATTGAACTGGTATGAATGATACCACTAGAGTTCAAAGGGTTAATCTATATATGGGAGTGATTTTATAACACTCAAGTCAGCTATTTTAAAAAAAAATATGAATAAAGAACCTATTTGGACACAAGTTTCTTTTAAATTTTTCTGTTTACGTATCGATCTGTCACGCGTGTTTGCCAGTCACACCTGAGTTTTGTTTTTGCGTTTATTTCAAGCGGACGTCAGAACCGTTAACCCTTTAACCAACGAATCGGCCGCATCCGCCTGCTCAATATGCAAATTCAACAGTTGAAAAAACATTATTTTCAAACAATTTCAACAAAACCATATCATGTGACCCCTCGTTGGAACGATCTCGACGAGCTCGTTCCAACGAGGGGTCACATGATATGGTTTGGTCGAAATTTTTTGAAAAATTAAAAAAAAATGTTATTTACAATAACAAATTTTGATATCGTCTGCGTTGGGGAAAGGGTTAAATTCAACAATCAAGACAGAATTTTCCAATAAATGGATTCTATGTCTTAGAGGTGTGTAGTAAATATAGAACGGCGCGATGTGTGAATGCTTTCGTCCATACAAAGCGCGGAAGGATAGAACGAGAGACTTAACATCGAGTTTTATCCTTCCGAGATGACGTGAGTGCCAAATTGACAAACACGTTCTAACATTGTGACGCTCTGTGTATGTACTCACCGATACCTGATTCAGAACACCGTCGTCGATTCTACCAAGAGGCTATGAACGGAACAAGTCGGTGGATTTACGTCAACGACATCAGTCCAACTTTCGATGGATAATGTGATGATCAAAATCGTTGCATGGTCCATAATTAACTAAAACGCGTTTTTAGTTTATTTCTACAATGAATGCGCACGATTGACGTAAATCAAATATTAATTTACAATGGCATTATATGTTTTCCCGTAATGGTAGCATAAACCGAGGTAAAACATAAATTCGGAGGAATGTCTTTACTTCTTTACTTCTTGTTTGCCTATGCGCTCCCCTCGGAGGGACCTATGCGAGTGGTGCTAGGCTGCGGGGTCCGTGATGGACACCGATTTGCTATTCATTTGTTGGCTGCACTCAGGAAATAACAATACATTAATGTGAACTAGACATACCAGCAAGTACTATCCCATTACCGATGCTACTTATTCTTCCTGCTTCTCATTCCTGCTTCAACCTTTCTTGGGTTGATACAGAGAAAATTAATCTATGGCATTTTTAGATTCAATGGGGTGGATTATTTCTGTTCCATTTTCCGACCAACTAAAGTACACCCTATTGAACATAAACATAGGCCATGGACTATTTAAAAACGGAAGTGGTTTCAGGCCATAACAACCTAAGACTCTTCTAAAAATTTGACAGGTGGCTTCAGAACATTCAGATTGTCACAGTAGATCATTGCAGAGGATCACCTTCCACTATATTCATTGATCCCTCAATACCCATATGTGCCGGTGTTCTATATGTTTTGTGAATTCATTATGAAGCGATATATTTCAACACATGAGCATTTCTGTGTAATTCCCAAGAGCCATAACTGAAACCTACCAAGTATGTTAAATAGGGCTGATATGGCAGTGATAGAAGACGATAATGGTCACTTCAGAGGTAATACTGACAGTAGTGGCCGCTGGCACCAATGGTAGAAAACGTAAATGGTAGGAAAAGTAAAAAGTCGACAGAATGTCGGAAGAGCGGGGCCGTGGGTGGGAAGTGTAAGGTCCAGATTAGCCAACGTCGAAGTGCTTTGTCAGTAGAAGGTTATGGGTAGGTAGCAATAACTTATTATGATACAAAACGGAAGAGCGTTAAATGCTTGCAGAGGTCGTAAAATCCAACCACAAAAAGATGGACCTGTACCAACATAAGCACTGGAATATGGAAGGTGAATAACAGGATGTTAAGTGAGATCAAATCGAAGACTCTGATCGAGGAAAAAGTGCTCCGTGATTACGTCACGTCACTTCCTGCTTGACTTTTATTCCAGCCAATGTGGGCCTTATATTACATCATAATGACAATCAGGAAAATATCAACCGTATCTTTATCCACTTGAACAAAACTTAACAATAGGTAGGTGTTCTCGTATTGTCACTAATCGCTTCACAACTGGATTGCTGGTAGACTGTTGGACTTCTTTGCTAGAGGTCCCGCGTTCGATCCCCGTCCGGGACGACCCGCGTTGTGTCCTTAGGCAGGGCACTTTATCCCGATTGCCTACATTGGGGCACGATGACGCCGTGTACTAAGGCGTACTGCTCGTCGATGGTGCACGTGTCTTCAACCGCAGTAACCCTGCTTGGGTGGAGCTTGAACAGAGTTAGAATGTTGAGGAGCTGACAGTTTCTCGGTGGTTCTCTCCGGGTACTCCGGCCTCCTCCACCAGTAAAACTGTGACGGTCACGATTAGCCATTGTGCATAAGTATGTGACCTTAAACACCAATAAATAAATAAATAAATTGCTGAAACGTCCGTCAAACACATCGCAAATCAAGCTGCCCCATCTTACTACCAAGATGGCTACAGATCAATCAATGCACTGATTCCTCCCATCAGTGACATTTTTTGATGACGTAGGAGCTGTCACGCTGTGACTTTCGTCACAGCGCAACAGCTTTCACTTCATCAAATGTCATGGTGTTTACCTAGCACGAAACGTAGTAGCACGGTCTCAACTTTCCAATAACGGCGCTTGTTGTTGTCAATAATAGTTAACGTTTGTTGTAACTGTTCAATTTGCATTGCCGAAAAATGTACACGTCATCAACATTTCATTTTTAGAAGACATCAAAGTATATTATTTGAATCGATTGGTGATTGAGGGGCATCTGCAAATTGAAACCTCCAGAAGAAAATTTTGTTGCTGAGCATTGTCCATTTGTAACCACCTTCCAATCTACTACCTAGATCGCGGACCTGTGTGACACTTTTCAATGAACGTTACAGCAATACAGTTGTAAAGAGATCATTGGTTGGAAGCTTCAGCGTGATAAAAAGTATTGGATTACTAAGCTATTTTCAGTCAACTTTTTTGCAATCAGAGATTTTGTTTTAAGTGATTCAAGAGATACGATGTGTTCATAAATACTACGTAAACTGAACGATCGACAATGGCGAAAACATATTCCGTTCGGATGGATATGCCCTTGAAGCGTTCCAGCTCTAAAACTTCATATTTGGCTCTCTCTCTTGGAATGGTCCTACTGACATCGGCTTCAATATTCTTCATCGTGAAGTTAGTTAACATGAATCGTGAAGTTTCGCGTATGCAGGTGAGTTATAAATATTCAGTGTCGCGACCTTAGATAAAAACTAAAAGAATATTTGGTTTACGTTATTCTATAAATTTGGAGGTAATAATAACATGACAACAAAAATAAAAAGAAGGTTCGTTTTGTGGTTGAGATTTCATATATTTTTAAATAAGAACAAAAGGGCAATTAAGGATGTCATGGAGAGTCAAAATTCGGAAAATGTCGAGATACGTTTATGATTATTTGACACGTGACTGAGAATGGGTCGGGAAAAGATTAGACATGTAAATTTTAAAACAGAAAATGTCCCTTCTCCGAATTTGCGGCACCCCTACCCTACCAGCTGCAATAGATACCACTTTAAAAATAAAACATACAGCTCAAGAAATAGATGAAATGCTGTCTCGTCATACTGTAATGTCCACTGAAGCAACATGCTTAATGCTATAACATCAATTCAATAGAAGTGCAAAATTACAATTTACTTGCAAAATGCTCAGCCATGTGATCGTTTAGCATTCACTATCCCTAAAAGAAAGGTGAAAAAAGTGTTGAGGATTATATTTCAAATCTCAAAATATTACGCCATTGTCTCCAGGATGTACCACTCCAATTTTGTGCCACCCTTACCCCAACAACTACCCAAAATATATCACTTTAAAGCATAGCCATACAGATCAAGGCACTATAAAATGAACGTTCGTGATTCATCATAAAAATAGGTGTGTTACAATAATGGTTAGTTTAGTACAAAAGTGGTTGGTACGCGATAGCCACTTTTGTAATAAAGTTTACTGCAAAAGTGGTTACTTCAGTCACTTCCAAGTTTCAGCAGGTGAAACTTCCAAGTTTCAACAGGAGAAACTTCCAAGTTTCAACAGGTGAATGGAATGGACACGTTATTCCATTGAACGACATACAAACATGTTTACGTAAACTTGTCCCTAACCCCACCCCAATGTCCAACTATAAAATGGACGTCCGTGATTTATCACCAAAATGAGTTTATTACAATAATGGTTAGTTTGTTACAAAAGTGGTTTTATTACAAAAGTGGTTGGTACGCAATAACGACTTTTGTAATAAATTTTATTGTAAAAGTGCTTTCGTACTTTCTTCAGTCACTACCAAGTTTCAATAGGTGAATGGACACGTTATTCCATTGAACGACACACAAACATGTTTAGGTAAACTAGTCCCTCGCCCCACCCCAATGTCCGACTATAAAATGGACATCCGTGATTTATCACCGAAATGAGTTTATTACAATAATGGTTAGTTTATTACAAAAGTGGTTTTATTGCAAAAGTGGTTGGTACGCGTTAACCACTTTTGTAATAAATTTTATTGTAAAAGTGCTTTCGTACTTTCTTCAGTCACTACCAAGTTTCAATAGGTGAATGGACACGTTATTCCATTGAACGACACACAAACATGTTTAGATAAACTAGTCCCTCGCCCCACCCCAATGTCCGACTATAAAATGGACGTCCGTGATTTATCACCGAAATGAGTTTATTACAATAATGGTTAGTTTATTACAAAAGTGGTTTTATTGCAAAAGTGGTTGGTACGCGTTAACCACTTTTGTAATAAATTTTATTGCAAAAGTGGTTGTATTACAAAAGTGGTTGGTACAGTGCATTCTCGACGTGCAGTAAGCCTTAGTACACAGCGTCACCGTGCTTATATCACGAAAAATAAATGATTTGAATCGGAAAAATTAATAAGAGTTAATTATCTATTTTTATTAGAGTTTAACGACACTTTCAACAGCCAGGATTACCTCGCGTCGGACAGTGTTAGGGGTGAAGAAAGCTGGAGTTCCTGGAGATAACCACCGATCAACGGTGAGCAACTATCAGACTTCCCAACATACTAACTCTACACAAGCGGTTTTAGCATTGCTTAAAGACAAGTGTGCCATCGCCTTAGTACACAATGTCACCGTGCCCCCGCGTGTGTAATGGGGATGAAGTGTCCTGTCAAAGGACACAATACGGTTGCCGCAGGTGGGATTCGAACCGAGGACCTCTCGGCTTGCAACCTGCAATTCCACCTACTGAGCCACCGCGCCCCTTCAAGCCTCGCGATACAAACGCGATGATAACGAAGACTGAGCTAAAAGGAGGAGAAAACCTAGAACAAGAATGTTGATGATCAACAAGAACGACGAGAATCGAAGATTGAACACAGAACAAGAGTCACAGAAAACAAACGCTTTGCCATAACACATTTTTGTTGTTCAACAGACTTTGAGTTCAAGAAATTGGCAGCCTCCCAAGCATACGATAAATAAGTTACCGTTCTCTCCTATTTCAAAGAGACACAGCCGTCATTGACCTTATGAAAACTCAGTGAGACGTGTGTACTTATCGAGGGACTCGCTCAAAGTTCTCATCTGTCACTGTGATGGCTTCAGCTGACATTGACCCGTCTCGGTGAACGTGCAGCTCATTTGGGAAGAGGTATATGGAATAAAAATCGAAAAACGGTACTTACGGAACGGTGGAAATGATTTGTATTGAAAGCAAAGACAAGAAGTACAGGTTATCGGACACTTAGTTCGAGGCCGCGGCAGCGGCCGAGAACTAAGGTGTCCGATAACCTACTTGTTGTTCAGCGTTTCATCTTGCCGACTGTACGTGACAAATTCACGTCCCACTATAAGTTGTGCCGGGATTTATAGCCTGACGCAGAAATTTGCCTGATGGAGTTGTCGCGTTGCCAACTTGAGTACGTGCTTTGTTGATTTCACTTTTATGCCATCACAGTGACAGTTGAGAATTTTGAGCAAGTCCCTCAATACGCACACAGATGCACTGGCACAACTTATAGTGGGAGGTGAATTTGTCACGTACAGTCGGCAAGATGAAAGCTGAACAACAAGTAGGTTATCGGACACCTTAGTTCTCGGCCGCTACCGCGGCCGAGAACTAAGTGTCCGATAACCTGAACTTATCATTCACCAGTAATTATTTTGGTTCACTGTAGAAAATGATCTCGGATCAATGTTGCATTTTGGATAAAAGCTGCCGCTAAGGAGGTTGCCAGGGTCTACCCCCTCACCCGGCGAGTGCTCTATACAGAAACTTGTGTGTGATAATCCCTCACATCAAACAGTTAGCAACTAAATTCAATTTCTGACTGATGATACGTAACGCAATGCACTAATACATATATGTTGGGTGGACGAGAAATTGAACCCCATCTATATATGGAGTGAATACTTCACAATTAAAACAAATAGAGCTTACTCTTCGTGATATATGTCAAATATACTTATGTATAATTCACACAATCATTTACACTAAAGACTGCTGAAAACCCGTTGTTGGTGACACAGAATTTAATGATTCCAGCAGTCCTATATTTCCTTACCTTACGGGAGCGAGATGGCTCAGTGGTTACGGAATTGAACTTCAAATCGAGAGGTCCACGGTTCGATCCCCGCCAGGGGTAACTGCGTTGTGTTCTTGAGCAAGGCGGTAATCCCGATCGCCCACGTGTGTGGGGGGGGGGGGGGGTTGGGGGGGCGGTGGCGCTGTATACTACGGCGCACGGCACGTCGATGGTCCACCTGTCAACAACCAATGCTAACCCTGCTTGTTTGGAGTTAGTATGTTGGTGGAGTCTGACAGTTGCTCTCGCCGTTGCTCGGGGGTTCTATCCGGGTACTCCGACTTCCTCTACCCGTAAAACTGTTCGACACGAGGTGGCCCTGGCTGTTGAAAGTGTCGTTAAACGCCAATAAATAAATAAATTCCTTCCCTGAAGGATCTTCCAAAAGGTATGGTATAATTGTCTATTGGCCTGAATTTTTTCTTCATGAGTGCAACTTTTCCTACGCAGGCCTGAAATATGGTTGGTTCTTGGAAGACCTCTTCAGCTTTAACACTTAAGCTGCCGAAAGCGACTATTGCAGTCTATTTTATGATGATTATCTGTACGTTCTGGTATGCGCAGATCAAACCTACCATCTGATTAATTGTTGGAAAGGGCTCAGAGAGCCCTTTCAAACAATTAATTAGATGATGGAGTTTCCAGTATGTAATAATTTTTATTAAATTTCCTCGCATATAGGCGTACATAGAGCTCCTCCATATATGGATAAAGTAGGCGTGGCAGTAAAAGGGTTAACCCTTTACCCAACGAATCGCCCGCATCCGCCCGCGTAATATGCAAATTCAGCAGTTGAAAAAATATTATTTTTCAAAAAATTTCAACAAAACCATATCATGTGACCCCTCGTTGGAACGAGCTCGTCGAGCTCGTTCCAACGAGGGGTCACATGATATGGTTTTGTTGAAATTTTTTGAAAAATTTGAAAAAATGATTTTTAAAATAATAAATTTTGATATCGTCTGCGTTGGGTAAAGGGTTAATAAAGTCCGTCGTTTTAAAAATATTTGTATTCGAACCGGTAATAAACAAACTTAATTTGTCCTGGCAACCTTCAACGTGTTTGTGTGAGTACAGTTTCATGGTGGCTCCATGTCACGAAACAATTGTTTTTTCTCGACACAGTTCTCTGTTCATATTAGGCAAATTTCTCAATTACTGAACTAATTGGAGTTTCTGACAAAAAATGTGAGACCCGAGGGATGGTATATAACAGTTCATATGACACGTCGTCGAAATATACTTGGTCGAAAGGGCACTCGGTCGAACGGGGAGACATATGGGGTTTAGGTGGCTATTTGATGGTAGAAATTGGGGTTAGGTGAGACTACCGCAATTTATGTGACTAGTCACATAGTTACATGTCATTATTCTAGGGTGGGGTTTAGAGTTGGGGTGGGGTGGGGTTAGGGTCAGTAAAGGGTAGGGATAGGGTTTGCTACCACCCCAAAAATTTTTCACCCAAAAAGTTGTTTTAATACAATGGACATGCATTTTAGTTAAAATAGACTAGAAATATATTGAATTGTCATTAGTCTTGGGCATCCGAACATTTGATCGTATGGTCACTTGATCAAATGGACACTCAATCAACTGAACAAATTGTCGAATAGAAAGTTTCGTAGTGTTTGTGTGTTGATTTGACTGATTGAGGATATTGGCGTCTCAGCCTGGCCAATTTTGAGTCTGGTACGTGCTAATTAAATAAGTTTCGAAGACCATGCATCACGACTACTACATGTGTTTACACAAAAACAAATTTTCTGCGTTTTTTAACTCTATACGTCCATTGAAAAATATTCCAACTTCGTCATCGAGGCATGCTTCCATTTATTTTTTCATTTATTTACTGGTGTTTAACGACACTGTCAAAGCCATGATCACCTCGAGTCGAACAGTTTTACGGGAGAAGGAAGCCCTAGTACCAGGAGAGAACCACCGAGCATCGGCACTTAATCCCGATTTCCCACGTGCGGTAGGGGCACGGTGGCGCTGTGTACTAAGGCGTATTGCACGTCGATGGTGCACTTGTCTTCAGCCAATGCAAACCCTGTTTGTGTGGAGTTAGTACTTTTGGGACTCTGACAGTTGCTCACAATTGCTCGGCGGTTCTCTCCTGGTGCTCCCGACTTCTTCCACCCGTAAAAACGTCTGACATGAGGTGACGCTGGCTGTTGAAAGTGTCGCTAAACCCCCAATAGATTAAGGTGACAATAAGTTTATAAAACATTTCTTGCGTCCTTTTTGGTACCTGGTTGAATCGGAATGTGACGTTGATTCACGGAAATCACTGTCGAAGAGCTTCCCAAGAATCACTGTCTAGTGTCGATAGATCAGTTATAGGAATATAAAAAACAGACAATCAAGTAGCTTATTTAAGAATTGAATACAATTTTTATAATCTTTATTGGAGTATGGACGTTTGGGAATGGGAACAAATTATGTATGAATCCTGAAGGGATTCATACAATTTGTACCCATTCTCACACGTTCATACTCCAATAAAGATTATAAAAATTGCATTCAATTCTTACAATTACATTCCGAAACTGTTTAAACTACTTTTTACCAAACAACAAAGCAGAAAGACGAAATAAAACATGTACGAACGAACGACGCGAAAAACCACCCTCACACAAAAGACAAAGCGCACAACTCTGAGTTGAGCGCTGGTTTGGGGGCCCAAATTTGTCAAATACCCGTCTTTTGCAACGAAACTTGAAATGTTCAAAACAATTTATTTAACATATCAGTAAACTATAATCACTGATCGCTGCGAGAGGCGCTAAAAGTTATAAACCCGCCCAAACACCGCCCGAATTACATTCTGTCAACGGCGCTTTACCTGGTGCGGGTCAAAGTTCGACCAAATGTATTCATTGGAAAATGAATTACATTTGGTCATGACGTTTTCATCCAGCTGACCAATGGGAATTGAGTATTTGGACCCAAAACGTATAACTACATTAACAATGAAATTATTCGAAAATGATACCCTATATAGATAACAGAATACATTTTGGAGTGGCGTATTCAGAATAAATTTGAGTTTGAAAGCTTTCAAAATTTGAATTAAAGGTGATATATTGAGAGTGTTCCAGGGTAGGGATTGGAGGGGAGGAAGTATCCCGTCCTTTGATCTATTGAATCACCTTTAAATATTGAGGTAATAGTAGACGCATAGTCGACATAATTGAGCAGGAAGGATCTCTAATAATTATGGTATTAAATTGTACCTGAACCTGTCTCCAAGGAAAATATTTTAGACCACTTTGTCGTAGTCAATTTTAATACAAAGAAAATGGTATTCCATGTTCAAAGGGTTACAGTACTTTACCTTTGCCTAATAGTACGCTTTTCAGTTTGAAGTGAGTTAAGATGTGATTTATCAACAGTCCTTGCTTTATTTTCATTATATTGACACGATAACAATATCATACTTTGAACGGATCACTTGTCACTTAGTTTAATCAGATGTAACATTACAAAGGTCAGATATTGAATCGGATCAGTTGTCTAAGTCAGTTTTAATACAACGAAAATACTTTTCAAGCCGCCCGTGTTCAAAAGGCTACAGAAAACTGCGTTCGCTTTTCCCCGAGAAGTGAGTTAAGCTGCGACGTGTCTTGTGACATTCGTTGTTTTTTATTTATTATATTGACACTGCGTACTTTGAAAGGATTATCTAATCTGGTGTAACTGGAAAATGTTCTCATTATGAATATGATCAGAAAGTCACGATGTCAGAATGGCAGATACTCGTGAGAAACATCCCATTTTTGTGTTTAGTTTTAAAGGGGCATAGTGCACTTTTTGTCACAGCGAGAGTTACATTCGGTGTCAGCTTCAAAGGTATTTCCTCTCACTTGTGGTCAGAGAGAGAGAGATTACCCGATTAATTGATGGGTTTTGAGACTGTTCCACGAAACAAAACATGAACAAATAACACACAGGGACATCGCCAAGATGACATGGGGTGGGGTGGGGTGGGGGTGCAAACCTCGAGCTTGTTCCAACGAGGGGCCATAACCTATGTTTTTGAGACAAAAAATGCAAAAAATTAGTTGTTCAAGAATTGTTTTTGCAAGTGTCGTCTGCTTTTCATGCTAGGTAAAGGGTTGAAGCCAAATGTTCCGTCAAATATATAAAATAGATAATTATAAGTAGCTGACAACCAAACAATAACAAAAATGAATAACTCTGCAATTTCGATACAATGTTTTGCCTCTGATTTTGTACTCCCTCGAACTTTCCCCAAGCAATTGTTCAGAGAGAGCGAGCTTACAAAAGAGAGAGAGAGAGAGAGAGAGTGTGTGTTTGTGTGTGTGTGGGGGGGGGGGGGGGGCGGGGGGGCAGGCAGGCATTATCTTTACCAGACCATCAATACAATGTTACTGGAAACAAGCAGGAAGGTAGTACACAGACTCTTTACTCTTTAGGTAGGACTTCAGATTCCGAAGTTTAATGTGTCTCTACAAAAGACTTTAACTTCGAGAAGAATGAACATTCGCCAAATATGGAGCCACGAAATGTGAATTTCTTTCTCAATGTACAGGTGCGTGAGCTCCAAAGACAGCCTTGTGTATCGTATTCCTACCAGGAATATGGGTCACAAATGATACATATCATTATATCATTGTGTGGGTGCCCTTGTATGACAGCGCCCCCTCTCCAAGCTCCAAGTTCGAAATTCTGCCGCCATCCCTGTTTGGCATAGAACAAACAACAGTAATTGCCTAAGATTAGCCTAATGTAAAGTATGAAATATTTTATCTCTGTTTTTACTTTTGACGTGACGATTCGTTGTGTCGAAATTATATTTGGCGATTTCATATTTCACTCTGTGTATTGGTCTGATTTGTAGCTGGTGTCAGTGTTTGCTTCACAGCGAGGTACACATTAGGAGGCATCCCATCATTATTATTTGTTAGTTAATGACAAAGCTAGAAACACTCGCATCTAATTTAGTGTGTAAATATATTAATGCTTGATTATAATAATTAACATCCTAACACCTTGAGACTTGTTATTATAAACATTATTATTATGTCTCACGTTTGTAGCATCAGCCGTGATTGGTTAATTTGACACCTTCTAAAAGTCATAGTACTGGAGTTTTGGGGCAAAACACGGGTACTATCGGAACGCTTTCCGTGGAGACAAGAGAACGAAGAAAATGTAAGCGCCACTTCCATTGATCAGCGTCGATTGGAATTTCTCAACACCAAACGCTGGCTCCGTGTCCGTTTAACCTTTTAGAAACACCGGTAGACACAAACTTACCAACAAATATATCATCTTCAGTGGGTGTGTTTTCAATTTTAACTGCAAACAATGAATTCAAAAGAATCAGAAATATTAACAAACTCACTCACGTGTTGTTCACCACTTCAGTGAATCCTGAATATGAGTCTCAGTTATGACTTCAATCAATTATATTTCCACAAGTTTAGTACTCCTCGACCTTACTGAGCCTCCGCCTCAAGTTCAAAATAAATTGTTTCACTCTGCTTAATTCTATCAACTGTTGTCTTCCGAGAAACACGAATTTATATTCCATTAATTTAAATCACTTTTCACACAAGCATTGACAATGAATTATAACATGAACAGCATGATGCAGTTGTAAACATTGGCATTTGTTGATACAGAAACTCCCAAAGCGACGGCACTTGTGACAAGTCATTTTCGAAGAGACGTCATTCGTTCGAAATGACGTCATGTTTTTGGATTCGATTACATTGTTGTTACAAGATTGATGGCATGTTGCAGTTAACGCTTAACAGTGAAAGTCACTTTTTTGTTCGGCATAATAAAATAATTAGAACGTTTCTTTTCATGTTCTATCGGTCCGCTGCTTCAGGTTTTATTTCAGAAATCACACAAACTCATGTACTATCGTCCGATAGAACATGAAAAGGAAACTTCTAATTATTTTATTAGTGACTCATAATAAAGTGTAATGTCCATAAATTGTATGGTGAATATTCCTTAGTTCGCTCTGCAGTTCGTTCTGAGAATCGCATTAATTTTATTTTACCACAACTTGGGCAATGAAACACTAATATCAAAAGTTACCTATTTAATAGTAAGTAAACGATGGGAGACGATTCCTTACTTCCATTGTCAGCTAACGGTCCCAGCAGAGTATATTATCATATACTGATTGTTACAATGTTAAGCGAATTACATATCAAAAGGTCATCCCATTTGTAAAAACATAACAACTACCTTAATTCCTGCATGTGGCGCGTTCTGCAAACTTTGAAACTACTACTGACCTCGTGATGCTGTTAGCGCCTTGATGCAAGCGAAATACATCAAAGTAATTTGTTTCCTGATACAAGTATTTTACCACATATCGGAAGAGTATAACAGTTCCAACACAACGGTTTATCAAACTTTGGCATAAAGCATAACCCAAGCTTTCAACAAATTAACATCTTAACCATACCCTTTTCCGAATAGGACAACCTTTAGTTCTTACCAACCTGCATTCAACAATCATTCACACAAACGTTCTCATCAAACGAATGCGCAGAACATCAAGAAAATAATAGGGCTATGGGTGTAACGAAAGCGTGCCAATTCGATGGTTCATTTCATTGTAATACAGCATTTACATTGATTCCAGAACACCTCTCAAACTGGGTTAAATCCTTAACCGGGAGAATTCCCGATTGGTGAGTTCCGAAATTCTGGAAATAGGAATAGACAACAGGCAAATCTGAAAGTTTAATTTCTACCCCAAAAAGAGACCAAAATGCTTTTGAAGTATTTTCTTTTACTGTTTATTGGGGCGCTTTCCTAAAATTAGGGATCTGCGAATCACAAATTTCTTTTCGAATCGAATCTCGAATCGAATCGTGTCTCTGATATCCACATCGAATCGAATCCCGAATCGAATCTTAAAAGACAAGTTATTTCATATTGCATCAAACGGAAGTTACGGAACACTGTGATGACCCTTACGCGACGGAGTGAACACCTTAAACACCAATAACTAAATATTCTCTGTAGCACCGTCGCTGAAACAGCTAGGCCTATTGTCCATAGTTTTAGTTTTTGAAGGCCTAACTTGTTACTATTCACGTTCTTAAGAACGTGATTAGTAACAAGTTAAGCCTTCAAAAACGTTCTGGGCCAAATTCACACCTTATCTAACAATTAAACATTGTCAATTACTCAAATAAATAGGAATTGAGCCTAAATGAATGAATTTTCTAATGACAGTTTTATCCTATTTTTGTTGGAAATGTAACAAATTGAAGTTAGTACGAGAGATTCGAAAAAATCGAATCCTGAGACTGATTCGGGATCGATTGCGAAGCATACGTATGGTATCGATATCGAATCGAATCTCGAATATTCGCAGGACCCTACCTAAAATATACCTCATTAATTTATTAACTGTTCCCTGACGCCCGCGAACACTCAACGCAAAGTATACAGTTGGTTATTTATTGTCGACGATAATAAATAATTAACCCTTTCCCTAACCTGAAAAGCAGACGACACTTGCAAAAATAATTACTGAGGGGTCATAACCTATGTTTTTGAGACAAAAAAATGAAAAAAATAATGAATATTAATTGGCGATTTTTGAGAATAGCGCTGACCGGTTTTGGCCGTTACGTTAGGTAAAGGGTTAAATATATACTTTGCGTTGTGTGTTCGCTGGCGTCATGGTCATCATGCTTATTCGAAGTTCGCTGGACTTTATTTTGAATCAAGGCTCTCGTTTTATTTGTTGAGCAATTGACTAAAACTATATGAGAGGAAAAACCGGGCAATCTCCAGATTTCCGGAAATTAAGGGTGAAATATTTCTCTGTCCGATTTTCTGAAAAGAAAATCGAGGAAGATTTTTAACCCTACTCTCATCGCTATCACAGAACCTTGATCATAAACGCAGATAGGGAAGTTTCACAGGATTGCAACAGGTTCGTAATGTAGAAAATGGCCAATCAAAAAAAATGCAACAACAGTGGATTTGAGATGCCATTTGCGGTTTTGTCTCGTGATTTGTTCCTGTTTTCGCATTATTTGATTTATCAAACCTCGACACTTTGGCATGTGTGTCGCGACGCAATCGCGATCTCGAGCCAATAGTATGACTCATTAGCCTTTTAAAAGATATGGCAATTTCTAGTTCCTAAGTATAACAGTCCAATCGACTTTCCAGAGAGTTCAAATCTCTGACCTACTTTTGCCCACACCCTGCATGATTTCTATTGGATATTCATATGTTCCATTGCCTTTTGCATTTAACCCTTTACCTAACGTAACGGCCAAAACCGACCAGCGCTATTCTCAAAAATCGCCAATTAAGTTTCATTATTTTTTTCATTTTTTGTCTCAAAAACATAGGTTATGACCCCTCGTTGGAATGAGCTCGTCGAGCTCGTTCCAACGAGGGGTCCTAACCTATGTTTTTGAGACAAAAAATGAAAAAAAATAGTTATTCAAGAATTATTTTTGCAAGTGTCGTCTGCTTTTCAGGTTAGGTAAAGGGTTAATAATAGAGAGCGATTGGTGGATCTCTGGCCTCCAAACTTGAACCCTGCACCCAGGCAAATTTTCTGATATCCAGGTATCATGAAAAAAATCTGAAAAATTGCTCTCAATGGGTCTCCTCAGATGAATTAAGGCGAACCATTATGGCTCTCCTGAAATATTGAAAATAATATAAATTATAATATATATATATAATTTAATATTGTAAATGGACAAAAACATGTGAAATCACAGCACTGTGATCACAAGACAGCTCCCTTTCCTCATTGTTTCGACTTGGAATCAGCACTATAAACCTATTATAATTGTATTTTACAAAATTGGCTCGATTAGCCATTGTGCATAATATTTAACCTAAAACAACAGTAAATACAGAATAATATTTCCCGTTTGTGAATAAGAATTTTCAAAATGAATCATTGTCTTTTTAAAGGAGAGGTAAATTGCAATGTCTTTTAACCCTTTACTTAACATGAAAAGCAGACGACACTTGCAAAAAAAAATTTTTGAATAACTATTTTTTTCATTTTTTGTCTCAAAAACATAGGTTATGACCCCTCATTGGAACGAGCTCGACGAGCTCGTTCCAATGAGGGGTCATAACCTATGTTTTTGAGACAAAAAATGAAAAAATAATTAAAATTAATAGGCGATTTTTGAGAATAGCGCTGGCCGGTTTTGGCCGTTACGTTGGGTAAAGGGTTAAAACACTAGTGATTCATTTCGACCACTTCTAGCCATAGATAGGAAATACAACTCTGGAAAATACAATTGTGAGTGGATTAGAGTGTTAACCACTGTTCGTGACACTGCTACACTTGTGGATAGAAATAAAGAAAATGTTTCAAAATCAAGACTGACGAATGCAGGCTGTTTATTTCGGATTCGTCTATTTCCACATTTGCCACTTTGCACTCCTCACTGATGGTATCCAATTCCAAGCAGTTTATAGATGGAGGCTTGCACGCATCTGTGCATACCATGATAACCGTTTGTTCTGCACTGAAGCGTCTATTTAGTTTCCATAATATGTTATCTAGAGAGCAGTACCACTTCGCAGCGTTTTGCCTTGTCTCTGGAGTCATTATATGATATGATTTAGCTGGAATTGACGGTGTTTGCATTGAAGATGGCAGGAATGAGAAGATTGGGGACTGTCTTATTTGCCTTCTTATTTGGTGGTTCCCCCATAGCTGTTTTATTTATTTCAAACGATTAAGTCATGTAGCAACCGTACATTTGCATAGGTCAATTGAAACTGATGCTGCTTTCAATAAGTTACTGTCTGAAACGACTGGTTGTGTCTTGTAAGATGACAGCATCCATGCAGTGATGCCAAGTGAACATGTCATTCGTTGATTAATGATATCATACAGTGGTCTCTAAGATACAATGCTACAGACAATTCTCTTTGGACACATTTAACCCTTTACCTAACGCAGATGATATCAAAATTTATTATTTTAAATATCATTTTTTCACATTTTTCAAAACATTTCAACAAAACCATATCATGTGACCCCTCGTTGGAACGAGCTCGACGAGCTCGTTCCAACGAGGGGTCACATGATATGGTTTAGTTGAAAATTTTTGAAAAATAATATTTTTTCAACTACTGAATTTGCATATTACGCGAGTGGATGCGGCCGATTCGTTTCGTAATGGGTTAATTGGTCAACCGGCCGGTAAGGTACAATGAATGGAGTAGGGTATACCATATCATGACATGATTGATATTTAATGCTGCCCAAGACACCAAGTCAGCAAACACTTCCTTCAGACCGCCTGCTTTATATGATGTTCAAATACGGGTAACAAATCTGTGGCATGGAGTCCACCATGAGAACTAATCTGTCAGGTTTGCTCTCTGCGTGTGTCCAACAGATCAGTCTAATTTAATCTCGTTAGTGCTATACACGGTATATATCTGACTATCTAATAATGTGTGGTCTACTCTACCTTTACACTTTGGGTTTGTAGACATCCCTTGAAACTCTCGAAAAGATCATTTAACCCTTTACCTAACATGAAAAGCAGACGACACTTGCAAAAAAAATTCTTGAATAACTTATTTTTTTCATTTTTTGTCTCAAAAACATAGGTTATAACCCCTCGTTGGAACGAACTCGACGAGCTCGTTCCAACGAGGGGTCATAACCTATGTTTTTGAGACAAAAAATGAAAATATAATGAAAATTTATTGGCGATTTTTGAGAATAGCGCTGGCCGGTTTTGGCCGTTACGTTGGGTAAAGGGTTAAAAATACCATCCACGTGCTCACGGATGGGGATGCCGGTTGAGGTGCTGGTGTGCCACGGAATACAGCATCTGACATGTCGCGTTACAACATTGGATTTTTGACAAGTAGAGAGACCGCAGTATTGTGAGCATGATATGCGGCAGATAATTTCTACCAATTCGCCACCTATACTCGGATCGAGAATTATCTTCTGTTTTTTATGATAAAAATTGTGATAAAAATAATGTGCATTACAGTGTTACGGATAATGGGCTTATATACCCCAATCGGTGTTACTTTTTGCAAAAGCTCATTCCATATATTCTGCAGCTGAATTAAAACGCCTTTGCTTTTTTAAAAAGCGTATTGGCAGTTTAATAAATGGGTAAAATACCTGTATTTTCTAGCTAGGGGACTGTGGATCGGAATTCCCCCCCCCCCCCCTCCTCTTTCAATGGAATCTGGAATCTGATCGGAGGTGTGATGTCGACATAGACGTCGAATCCGAATGAATTGCAAACAGCTGGAAAAGATTTTCGTGAAATAACTTGTCATTTTACTGAATGATCTACTATATAATATAATAACACTTTGGGCGGCCGCTGATTTGTCGCGGTTCTCATATGAGAAGGCCTTGGTTACCCCTGTTCTACCAACTGCCTCCCTATTCCCATGCTTCTTCTCTCATCCCAACGCTCGGAAACGAACTGCTTGATGACATCCCTTGCCCCATTCATCCCAATCTCTCCGATTAGCATATGAATCCTCACCTTTCAGTCGCCCCCTAACCACATGTCCTTCATTCTCACATCCCACTTCCCCATTATACTCCCCGTGAATCTTGTTTTTTTAGACTGGTATTTTGGGCATTCTAGAAGAAAGCACGAATGTGTGTCTCTTTAGTGCCTTTGGTTGTCGTGTTCATTACTTATGCACTCCTACATTTTCGAATATCAAGCGGAATTTTGGTATCTTGGAATAGTTATATATCCATCGACTATTTAACCAAAAATGCTGTCGCCAACAACAATATCAGTAGTGATAAAATCCCATGATAAAATGTTTTGCATCTCTCGCAGTAACAATGAAAGTCACATGCCATCGCGAGAAATGATGGGCTCTTTCAGATTTACATTCGTTATATCATCTGATCCTTCTTCCGGTTTTTAACCCTTTACCCAACGCAGACGATATCAAAATTTATTATTTTAAACATCATTTTTTTTAAATTTTTCTAAAAATTTCAACAAACCCATATCATATGACCCCTCATTGGAACGAGCTCGACGAGTTCGTTCCAAAGAGGAGTCACTTGTATTATTTTTTTTTAAATTTCTTGAAAAATAGTATTTTTTCAACTGCTGAATTTAGTTTAAACAATATTTTTAATTAAAGTTTGTCAATTGCATACATTAAACAATGCATAGTCAAAACAAAAGCAGCACAAGACAAGATACAGCAGCATACAATATGACAAGTATAAGGGAATAAACAAAAGATGGAACAGAGGGATTCGACAGAAAGCTTATAGCTTATGCAAGTCGTCCCCCTAGATTGTTTATAAATTAACTCAAATGGATATACACGATGCTGGGTTTGGTCACAGCAGCCTCCCCTCCCGGCACTAGGGCCGAACGCCACACAACAGCACCTGCAGCCAATTTTGGAGAGTGAGTTGTGTTGGAATAGATTCGTGTGGATATGCTCCCATTGATGATATTGGAATACAGGAATTAATATTACACATCAATTCCTTTGCCTTCTCCGAGTTGGTAAGAGACGTCAAATACCCGATAGAACAATAGACTAGGCTGACGTCACTTGAACACCTGTACTCACCTACCATACCTGGGTCCGTGCGTTCTGTGAATTAGCGTGTAAGAAGCTACTCACCTCGCTGTCGGTATTCATGAATTTGAACAACCTGCCAACGTGCTGTAACACCTCGCCGCTTCGCGGCTCGGCGTCACATACCACACGTTGACAGGTTGTTCAAATTCATGAATACCTCCAGCTCAGTTAGTAACTATTACGTCATTCACATACTGGTTAACAACATCACTCACACAGTCGATACAAGGGGTGAGGCGTGGCAGCCAGACACCCCGTCGGAAAAGAGACACAACTGAGGCCAACCCAGTTCGATAACTAAATAGTGGATGGGAACAAGGACTGTCAGACAACGGAATGTGATATTTTTTAAACTTCGAGTGGAGAGAAGGACGTGAAAGATTACAAGATAAATAAAAATGCTGAATTTGCGTATCACATGGACGGATGTGGCCGATTCGTTGGGTAAAGTATTAAGGTCATTCATGAAAATGATAATGCACAGCCACATATTAATAGAAGTAGTAACGGTAGTACTTCAACGACTTTAAGTGACTTTTCTTGGGCTTTGGATCACATAATAATAGAATCTTCAATTCGTCTCATAGAGAGTAATCGCTTGACTGGACTGGTTACGTGAAATAATTCATGAGAGGTGAGGGACGTTGTACAAACACGAGTGCGCGAATGCGTACGAGTGTTTTACAATATAGTCCCTCGCCTCGAATGAATTATTTCACGTATCCAGTCCAGTCAAGCGATTACTCTGTTTATTACTTTTCATTATTAACGATAATTATATTATTTGACCCTTTACCCAACGGAACTGTCAAAACCGGCCAGCGCTATTCTCAAAAATCGCCAGTTAATTTTCATTTTTTGTCTCTAAAACATAGGTCATGACCCCTCATTGGAACTAGCTCGTCGAGCTCGTTCCAATGAGGGGTCATAACCCATGTTTTTGAGACAAAAAAGTTAAAAATAATAGTTATTCCCGGGGGGGTCACAAATTTCTTTTCCGTGTGCCTGGTAGCCGAAAAGCAATTTTTTCCACCCTCCAAAATTTTTTTCCTGTCTGCATTTAGCCTGATTTCGCTTGAAGTAACGTCATCCAGACTCATCAGTAATCCTTATTAAGCAGTTTCGCAATATCCAAGGTCTTCTAGGGGTAGGCATGAGATGGGTACAGGTCTGGGAATTGTATTATTTGTGGTCAAATAGCAATAGAATGTTGACATATCACCAAGAGTATGATCCTCAAGTCAATAAGTCTTGTGGTTTTGGGTAATAAGTTAAAGCAGTTAAACTGAGTTAAAATGAATTAGGATTGTATCTAGCTGTGTATCTGATTAAAAATTAACAGACCACACCAGTTGAGCTCACTGGACCTTTAACCCTTTGCACTCTGATGACAAAATCGTCTGTATGCAACACTATATGCAGTTTCAGTTTGGAGTTAGCTGCCGTTTTGTTCAGTGTTTTGTTGTCGAAAATTGTCAAAAATTAAACAATTTATATTTTGTTTAACGGAGCCGATGCAGGGAGCCCTGTCAAACAAAGTATACATTGCCCAGCATTGCTGCATATCTGACACCTCAAGGGGATACCTGGCATATCAAATGATAATTCGCGAAATGTGCAAATGACCAAATACAGTTCTTCGTTTAATAAAATATAATCGCTTCAGATCTATTCAGATCTCTTTGAAAATAAAATATATATTAACTATTTCAACAAATTTAACAAATACTTGACACAAAAACGAAAAATCTTAGACAACCTGTGTCCGCTCACAAAAGTCTTTTGGGCAAGTAACTGCAAGGAAGCTTATAATTGGTATGTGTGCTACAAGAGATATGACCATATTGCTATCTGAGTTCCATATTATCCAAAGCAACATGCTAAAAGTATGTCGCTTAGGACAATATGGAACTCAGGTAGTGATAGGTTTGGTTCTGTATTTTTGTCACTGCCCAATTCATATATGTAAGTTTCATTAAAAGAAAGAAAATGCCAATGCTGGACGATCCAGCCGATCCACAAAAACGAAAAGAGAGAACCTGTCTCCCTGTTTTCGTTCACAAAAGTTTTTTGGGCAGAGAAGCTTATTGATATGTGTCCTATAAGATATATGACCATCTTGCTACCTGAATTCCATATTACCCAAAGCAACATGCCAAAAGCGTGATGCTTAGGACAATATGGAACTCAGGTAGTGATAGGTTTGGTTCTGTATTGTTGTCACTGACCAATTCATATATGTAAGATTCATTAAAAGAAAGATCACATTCCTGCTGTTTAGATTGTGGAGGTTTGAAGTAGTCAGTTAAAGTTTTTGTTTTTGGAGGTAGTCGTTTACGACATGATGCAACATGCTTCTCCATATTATAAATATTATCTTTGCTGAAATCTTTTTCGGCAATGTGGACATAATTTCAACTGTGCGTGAAATAGCCCCCGAATCACTCATTTTGATCTATCGCGTCAGTCCTGGTTTGTCCTGAAAATATTAAAAGCTGTATTCTTAACATCCGATACCTAGTGCTTTGCTGGGGAAGAGAAGCTACCACACACTCACCTAATCACTCCTCTAAATATGAATTGAACAGAGCTATTCCACTCCTCTAAACTTCCATAACCAAGAGTTTTACCTGTTGTTTCTAGCTGTGCCTGGCTGTTTTTATAAATATATTGGAAAGTATTAGGTAGAAAAAAGCATACTTGCTGAGACTTGTTCATAAAACCAAGCTTGTGACAATTCATTGGATAGTGCCAATAGGCAGTCTCCAATAAATTGTCACAAACCAGCTGTGCAAACAATTTTTTTTTAAAAAAGGACCCATTTTAGAAGAGATATCAACCCTCTCAATCCATGATTAGAGGAGCTATTTGGCTCCTCTACATAATATTGCTGAAAAGTCTGAACACCTACAACTTTCCACTCTTTTATGGATAGATAAAAAGTTAAGAATGGTCATTGGAACAATACAAATCAAGCTGTAACATTACTCACTTTGGAAACCACCACTGTAGCACTTCACAAGCCGATTACTCCAATTTCAGGGAGGGGGGGGGGGGGGGTCCTCCATTTGAAAAACGAAGAAATTTTTTTTCCTGTCAAAAATGGGTGGGTCGGTATCTGATGAGCTGAAAGGTTTTTTTTGCGCCTGACGTCCAAAATTTTTTTCCTGACCCCCCCCCCCCCCCCCCCCGGTTATTCAAGAATTGTTTTTGCAAGAGTCGTCTGGTTTTCATGTTAGGTAAAGGGTTAAAAAACAATGAAGTCCCCATTACACCCACGGCAAAGCGTCTTCGTTTGCGCGCACGGATACATGACCCAATTGTTGATTGCATAATTCACTTGTGAAGTTGTCGTTTATAATCAAACCCGGAAATCCCAGTAAATCACCCTTTGGAAAGTAATAAAAGTTTATATTGAAATTTACAAAACTCGTCCAGTAAATTACGTCTGCACCAGATGTAATTTACTGAACTCGCCTTGTAAATTTCGATAATAACTGGCTCTCGTTGAGATCCTCTAGGCACGAGATAATTATGCAACGAACGATGCGTCAGATTTCCGTCAACATAATCCCATGTGTCACGGAAATATACGACCCAGTACATAAACAATCCATGCAAAACACAAAAATTTAAAAACCTGTAAATTACATTTCGAAAATTTAAAACTCTGCTTTGCTTAACCCTTCGAGTGCTGAAACTATCAACTCCGAAAATTCAAAGGCATCTGTTTGAGAAACCAATTTTCATTATTTTGGGGTTCAGACCAATTAATATTTTCAACGTGTAGATCTGGGGCTTCACGTCGAAAATACGATTGGTTTACCTACCCCTCTAATTCTCGGAGTAATGATTTATGTTCTGACTTTTGGCTCTAATGTCATAAAAACTTGTGCGGTATTTAGTTCATATTGCAAAAGGGTCCAGAGCTGCATTTCACACTTATAAAGAATAACCGTGATTCCATTTCTTTAGTTTTCTTACCGGTCTTGGTCATGTGTGTTTTAAAACGATAATCACTTGAAAATAATTGGTATTTTAGAAAAAAAAGGTTGTAGGGAATAAATTAGAGTTTTGATTATCTGAAATAAACCTATAATATGTTGTTTTTAATTGTCAAAACTATCTTTGGAAATGCAGATATATGATAAGTTATGTGGCGCTTCAGCAAAAGCTATACATTGCAAGCTACTTTTTTGATTCATTCAGGCTGAATATTTCAGTAGGTTGGAAAAGCGAACCTACGGTTCGCTTTCTTGACCACGTGAAATATTCCATCCAACTAAATCTAAAAATACCATAATCATTTATTTTAGTTTGACTGGTTGAGCGCTTGAAGCCACTATCAAAATGAAGGTACCAGAGCAAAAGTCAACATTTTTCTTGCTCATGTTTCATTTTTAGTCCAATGCAAATAATTTTCTCTTAATAATGATTTGTATGAAAACAAAATTTGAATAACAAATTTAGCCCACCCAAAATAACCTAGCCCTCAACCAGTTAATGAACACAAGAACCATTTCTCAAACGAGAGTAGATTTGACTGATTCTTTGATGTCTTTACCAACGCCACGATACATGTTTGTTCACCAAATCATTATGAGCGAAGACTGTCCACAGCTACATTTTTAAAATTGTGCAATGTAGTGCCACCTATTGTAATATCTTAATATACACATGCCGAATTAAATACTTATCGATTTGAATATCTATAACTGGAGCACGAAAGAATATCTGTATATCTTTTCGAGTAAATGGACATCATTTTAAATTGACAGTAATCTACGCGCAAATTCCATGGAAAGGGAGTACCGAAATATCAGGGTCGAATTCCTTACATGTTTTGACAGGTAGCTATAGAGATTGTATGTTCATGGGTAGCAAAGTGAACTTGAGCAAGGAGATAGGATTGTAAATGTGTCACATAGCTGCCCCACCACGTCTATGTTAGTGTATTTTTTAGACCTTTTCCATGTTAAGGCTTCTGGAGGATGTAATTCGAAATGTAAAACAAATCTCAGATGTTGTTTCTTTTCTTGTTTGTGTTAGATCCAGGTTCCCACTTCTGAAGTTTTAGAAACCACGGCGTCAGAAACTAGAGTCAGTGACACCAGTGTCATACTAGACCAGACTACAGTAAGTACTCGTTCTTTTATCTCTGCAGAAATATGTAAAGAATAACAAACGGCCTAGCCATGGAATTCTATTTTACTGTTTTCTTTGATTAATTATATGTTGAATAATGTCCACCCTTGTCTTTTATACAATTTCCAAGAGTTTTATCAGTAGGTACAACCAGGTATCAAATCAGGCCCGTGTCTTATATTTTCCACAGACTTAGAATGTTCGCCGTTATGACTTCTTTAATCCATATTGGGCGTAGCGAAGCTTTGCATTTAACCCAACACTGTCGCATTTTCAAACTGTTTTCTTCTATTTTTTATACTTTCGTTGATTTGATAGGAAGCAATCCCTTGCACCTCTCAGCTGTGATAAGAAGTTAAACGTTTCACCAAACTGGACCTCATCTAACGGATTGTTATGACACGTTTAATAACCACACCATGACCTGTAAACTACTCCTATGCATTCTTTGAAAGGTGGTTTAAAAGAACTGGGTCCAGATATTAGGTACAATGTGGCTTTGTCGCCTTTGAATGCTTCCGCACATTAGCTATGCCAAAGTACGTTGCATTTCATTTTTTCAGTATTTTATTACTAATAGATATTATTAACTCTTTTCAACAGAATGCGGGCTGGCTTTATTGTTTCCAGACACTTTCCGGGAGACTCCTTTCTAAAGGTACTCTGTGGTGTATTTGGTGATTAACACTGAATTCGACAAATAAAACGTCGTAAATGTAGATAGTCTTTCGATTGTATTATATGTTCTAATCAATGGTTCAGTTTCGAGATTATCAGACTCTCTCGTCATTGAATGTAAATATGTATAAAGCGTGAAAAGTTCAACTATTATTTCAATGATTTACTCTTTAACCCTTTACCTAACATGAAAAGCAGACGACACTTGCAAAAAAAATTCTTTAATAACTATTTTTTTTCATTTTTTGTCTCAAAAACATAGGTTATGACCCCTCGTTGGAATGAGCTCGGCGAGCTCGTTCCAACGAGGGGTGATAACCTATATTTTTGAGACAAAAAAAATGAAAAATTAATGAAAATTAATTGTCGATTTTTGAGAATATCACTGGCCAGTTTTGGCCGTTACGTTGGTTAAAGGGTTAACAATATTTCGTTAAAAATATGTGGAAAGTACTAGATGACCGTGCTTCAGTCAGTACCTCGATGTGTACTGTAATACTAACGGCAGTGAAATCACGAACTGAACAGATCAAACAGAAAGAAAATACTGAGACCCCTGTATGTGGAGGGTGGATTACTACTAAATCGCAGTGGTGTAGATTTTTCACTTAGTCATTTTTTACGACTTCTGAGGGCAACACAAATGAAGCACTTGCAAACCTTCATCACATGGACCGTGTTTCTTGTTCTGTTATGAACAATTATAAATACTCTTCGAGTGGTGAATATATCGCGCTTCGATTGAGTACTAATCCACTCTCTTCATTCTGTATATGAAGTCAATTTTTAATATCTATTTACGTCATTACATGTACATGTATCCCAGTAGAGGTTAGGAATGATGTTAATGATCTCTACTTACTGATATAGTAAAGAGTTGGGCACGCTGGTTTCCTACAGGAATTGAGATACACTGATGGTGCAATTTGACTGGGACAAAGGTGCACTTACTCAACGCGTTATTACTTCAACATAGTGCATAATACAGTCGCAGGACTTCAAGTTTCAACTATGTATTGAATTCGACGACCCAATACGCAGTTTCGGATTTTGATTTTGAACAAGCATGCTTAATCCACGAGTAACGTGTTGATATTCTAATAAAAGTTTGAAACGTGATGTCAATAAATATCAAAAGGATATTTCCCATACATGTCTTCCATTGCTTATTCAGCCAATCTAATGTGCAAGCTTTCTTCTCGAATACCTGAGGTAACTTCAGGCTTACATAGTTTTGATATCATTTTGCGTTTACAGCTCTCACGTCGAAGTACAAAAGCAGCAATTTGAGAATCACTATAACTCGCTTCTCAGATTTAGTTGTACATGCATTCAGTGTGATTCTTCGTATCACAGTCTTCATTTGAATGTATAATGTACCTTTGTTATTCGACGATTATTCGAAATTATGAATAAAAAAGTTTTGCCTTAAATACATTAGCGTTACACGGATATAGCCTTAAAGAAATGACGCTTTTTTCTCAGTGTGGTGTAAGAGTTTGTTGAGAATGGTGTAAAACGATATGTTGAACTTCCGGTTACATCTCGTTAATGTCCGTATGAATGGAATGATCTAATGAACAAATCTTCCTACAACCAGCAGGAGCTAAACCCAAATGAGGCGTGATCAGAGACGACTCAAACGCGCCCAATGTTCTTTCCATGGTACAATTACCCTCAGTGTTCCATATTCCATAAACCCTCCATTTCTAACTCTTAATCTAATGCGATTGCCATATCCATCCAACGCTCTCATAAAAAAGCGATTCAAATTGTATTAATTTTTTTCAATTTCCTCTTTCAAATATAGCGTATGACCTCCCAATGGAACGAACTTCCTTTTTACCAACTTCCTTTTTAATTAGCAGGTGGCTCAGAGATTATGGCTTGAACTTCAAACCGAAAGATCCACGGTTCGATCCCCGACATGGGTTACTGCATTGTGTCCTTGGGCAAGGCACTTCTTCCCGACTGCTCATGCGGGGGCACGGTGACGCTGTGTGCTAAGTCGTGTTGCACGTCGATGGTCCACTTGTATTCAACCAATGCTAACCCTGCTTGTGCGGAGGTTGTGCGTTGGGGAGTCTGGTAGTTGCTCGCCGTTGCTCGAGGGTTCTCTCCGGATACCCAGGCTTCCTCCACTCGTAAACTGTCCGATACGCGGTGACCCTGCCTATCGAAAGTGTCTTTAAACTTCAATAAATAAATAAAAGAATTTAATTTGCACGTTGTGATCTCACAATTGGTCATGGTGGGACCCTAACATCCCCAATCAGCCTCAGACCTCCATTTGCATGAGAATGACTGCTGTCGCGAAACACGTCCAAGAAGTAAATCTAGTACCGTGAGAAGGGCTTGATTACCCACAAGAGCGAATCGATATCTACGACTTCAGTCCAGATGAAATGTCTCGACAGGAATATTATTGGCGGGTGAATGTGGTTTACAGTTGCGCCTTTGCTGTCTATTCATGTTAGGTAAATGGTTAAATATTTCAAAACACAAATTTCCAACACAGAGTGGTAGAGATTAACTTTTGCATCTCTTGGCATATATAGTTCTTAGAAAAACAACATGGAATTCTCTTAAATCCATTCAGCTGATGGACCATCAGGTTGGACTAGATGGTCCATCAGCTGAAGATTCCTCTTGCTTCTGGCTCTTATTATCATAATTATAAAGGTATTGGGTGCGAAAATACATCCCAAGTGCAGCGGTAGACTAACTGTGTTAGTTTACAGCAACATCAAACAAATAATAGCGAAATTGTTCTTCCTTTCAGTTAGTCTCAAAGTACATCTCGTTTATAAATATCCTTGACGAAGCACAGCGCCCCTGTTTGACGCTACCAGTATAAGCCTGCACACATCGCCAATAAAAGTGTGAAAATTTGGTCACATAGTGAATGACATCAACTTGAACCCTTAAATCCTCAGATCAATTTTATTATAATAACTACTAAATATACATGTACACAGCTACACGTAACAGTGTTTCAACATCATAACTGGCTGCCTTTGCAGGCAGCCAATAATGATGTAAAACACTGTTATGTCATCTGTAGCTGTGTACATGTATAAATAATGATGAAAAACAATGTCAAGATGAATTCAACCTACCAGTAGAGTTCTGAAGGAAAAATACACTTGGGACAACTTTTTCGAAACAACTTAGAAGTGATAGTCTACGGAAACATCTTAGCGCCAACGAGAAAAAAAAATTAAATCGTAATTACGATTTAATAAACCGTAATTACGATTTAATAAAAGATTTAATTTTTTTCTGACGTTTCCATAATAGTCTGTGGCTGTCTGCGTCAAAAATAAAATCCAAATCACTGAAATTACACTTTTGTTCTCAGGCTCCTCCTTCTTGTCATAATGGAGGACGGTGGGATTACCAAAATGCAGAATGTGTTGGATGTGATGATGGATTTGAAGGATGGCTCTGTGAAAATCGTTCAAAAGGTTTGTAGCACTTTAGACTGGTCAGCAGCTTTTTTTTATTTATTCCGAAGCATAGCTGACAATCACTAGCTAGAACTGATTTTAGTTTGTCATAACTGATTTTAGTAGTATTCGAAAAGAATCAAAAGTATGAACACCGTTAATAGTTTTTGTTGTGTATATTGATGGGTGGTCATTTCTCATCATTTGTTTGTTAAAATATCAAATTCAAATAATATCAAACAATAACGTCAGTCTATGTCGATATTAATTTCATATGCATCTTGGAGTACGTTTATGATAAAATTACAGACACACAATGCAAGTACCAAAATTACAAACACTTAGAGGGGATTCGCTAGAAAAGCTTTCCCATGGCGATTATGTTTTAACGGTTATGGGCTTGGGGGTAATGTAAATGTATGCTTTTATTTTAGCGGTGGGTTGGTCGTTGTCTAATTGTAGATCCGGAAAGATGATATTTGTGACAACTTCAAA
This sequence comes from Pictodentalium vernedei, assembly GCA_031216915.1. Taxonomy (NCBI): domain Eukaryota; kingdom Metazoa; phylum Mollusca; class Scaphopoda; order Dentaliida; family Dentaliidae; genus Pictodentalium; species Pictodentalium vernedei. The sequence continues at coordinate 169,512,163 of CM062294.1, forward strand.
TTGTAAAATTATGGAGGGAGGTGATAGGGATAGAAGTGGATGATGAGGGTAAAAGGGAGTTGGATAGTGATCACAACTTGATTACAGTGACGATGAGGACCAAAAACCTAGAGAAAAGCAAAGGAAGCTTCAAGGAGATTTGGGAACTCAAAAAGCATGCTGACTGGGCGAAGTTGGAAGAAAAATTGAAGCCAAAGCTTGCAACCGTACACAAGGGGGCCAGTGTCCAGAAAATGGCCGACGCCACAGTTGCGAGCCTAGTGGAGGCAGGGAAGGAAAGTGTAAGAAAGATTAGGGTGCAAACACGGGAACTTGGGTACAGAGTGAACGAAGAACTGGAAAGGACCATAAAGGGAAGAAAAGCTAAATGCGCTGCATACAGGAAAAGTAGAAAACTCAAGGGGCGGAAACAGCGAGGCCATGGTGCGAAGGAAGAATACCAACAAGCACGAAATAAAGTAAATAAGATTAAAGACGATAATCGGAGAGTGCGAAATAGCAGTCTTATTAGGACAGGGGGGTCTAGTGTGGCATAGCAGGGTTAAGTACCCCGGTTAAATGATCGTCTAGTGGTTGTTAGTTCGGACTATAATCGTGGCAAAAATGGCCACAGGACAATTTAAGTGTTCAGTCTTAAGAGGCAACCAGTTCTGTAGAGTCTGCAACAATTCTTGATACTGCAGCCGCAGCGAAACGGTGAATTCAAAAACACATAAAATGTACTTACAGTTTTCTACACTTTTATTAAAACCCTAAGTATAGTTCCTACAAGTTAACTTTAAATAAATTCTCTCTCTGGTAAAAGTTTGAAAATATCAGATACGAAATGAGACTAAGTCGAAATTATCGCATCGCTCTCATCGCGTCCTGTGTCTGGAAATGTTGTCTGGCCTGGCAGCGTTCGGCGGCGTCCTTCCACGAGAATAGGAGAGTGACTTCTTGTACATACGGAAGACCAGAGAGAAGTCCCGTCTCGGGTGATTCCGTTGGCTTAAATACGATTTGAATCGTGTCTACTCGGCAGAATTTACGTCATAAAACACCACAAAACACTACATATACCCCAAGATGGCGGAGAGGTATTTCTTAACCCCTTACTTCCATCCTGGAATAGTAGGGCATCCGGTGGGTATCCTATGCTAAGAGTATGCATTCTCGCTTTTAAAAGGACAGTGGCACTTAGTAGGTGTATAACCGCAAAACCAGTCGGCCATCTTGTGAATGTGCAAGATTGCACAATTCTCAGAGCTGAAACTGATACTGGGTGTGTTGAGGTTAGGTCGGGTCAGTATACAATGCTAAAACCTGTCAAAAGCATTCTGATGGGGTTATTATAGGTTAGGCTTTTACTAGCTCATATGCCAGTCATAATTGCAAATACTGTCAAAAACACCTTTTTACAGTAAGTGCATAAAGTACTTCTGTAGGTCAGTTGCACTGCTATTATGCAATGCAAATATACGAGGAATTGAATAAAATTACATAACTTGGGCTTGAAAACAGCGTTTACTTATTAAAGTTTATACAACAGAGAATTATTACCAAGTAGGACTTGGCCACTCTGATTAACACATTAACACTTTGGGAACCAAGATTCTCGAGTGCAATCATAAGACTCCGACGCACCCCACGGAGGTTAACCCGACGTGCTCCGTGGAGGGGCTCCGTGGAGGGCATTTCGTTACAATCCTCCCAACCAAGATGCGAGGTCCGGTAAACTTTTAGCAGAGCTCAAGTCTGGATCAGATGAATTCCAGAATTATCAATAGTGATCAGGATAGTAACCAGGATCACCAGGATCACCGGCTGACTGGATCCAGGGAAACAGGATGACCAATCACCCGCGGTGACCAAGATGCTATCAGCATCACGGTCAACACGGCGATGGGAATCCATGACCAGGATCAGTCACTACCGGTTTTTAGGGAGAAGAAATGCACTACAGGGAGTATTTATTACGGGCTAATCGGAACGCCACCAGACAACAGGAATCACCTTTTCTCCTAAGGTATTACATTCTTACATTCCTGAAAGTAATAAAAATAACAATAAATTCTACCTGATTCTGTTAGTGGGGAAAAACTGATAATTACGGGTCGTAAAATCGAAGTTATGCTTCTTCAAAGGAGTTCCCCATAGGAGGTCAAATCGACACAGAGGACAACTTTGTTTTTGCTGCATCCAAGTTAACCCACAGTAGAGATGTACTATCTGAGTACATTGAGGACAACGATATGCTTAACGGGGCCCAACAATGTCCAACAAGCATATTGCACATTGTCTCCCATCTCCATCAACTATATTTTGTCTGGCTTGAAAGATTCGAAGGCTTGCATACATTTCAAGCGAGTATTGCAAGACTTGATGACTGTATTGTGCATTTTCCCATTCATAGGTATGTTCCACCTGCACATGATGGAACGTTTCACCAATTATCATTCGGTATTCGCGAGGTAAATCGGGTATGGAGATTTGACTATATTCACTCGGGCGAAATGGACGGACCGGAGTCGATGTGATGAATAGATCGATCCCATTCTCCGATTGATAAGGAATTCGTTGATCATAATAAGTTCCGTCCCACCGTGGGTCATTCCAATAGCGAATAACACTTACACGGCTTGATCGTGCTGCCTCCCAAGGGGTTGCTAATCGAGCCTCATGTTCGATTACCACTATGTGAGGCATCACCAGTTCGCGTCCTATTTCCGTTGTATGAAGACAATACCGGTATAAAACTTGAGTTTGAATCAATTCTAAGTGACCGGTGACTTCGTTTAACTGGACCATATCCCACACACGGATTTTACGCTGAAAAGCGGAAGCTCCGTTGTGAAAGATCATAGGTACAGGTATACGAAATCTCTGTGTCCAGTACTCTAGTTGCTCCGAAAGAAAATCTTCCGAAGTTGGGTTAACTTTATGGTAGGCATATGCCGTGGCCATTTTTCACGGATTCAATATTACTTATAAACTAATTAAAACTGTTTAAACGATACAAACTGAAAATTGACTTAATTTCACGTGTGATAGATAAAACAAAGACTGTGATTGAACATATTCAATAAAATATCCCGTGTGATCGATAAAATAAGAACTGTGCTTGACTAAACGCAATAAAATACAATAAAAGAATAAAAACACAAAAACTATTTTACACTATGCTACAGCTGTGCCGTATGAACAATTCTACTTTCCCCCTTAACGGTTCTTCGTTAGTTTTTAATCTGTTGTCGATAGTGACGAAACTAGGAGTCACGTCTAGAATGTCACTATATAATTTTGACAATAACTTTTTCGTTTACTTTACGTAGATACTTTGTTGTTTGCGCAAGAAAAATATTGTACAATAATGTCCAGAGATGACAACAGTGCCCGACGGCACGCAGCTGTAGAGGTCGCCTTTTTAACTTCTGTCATGTCATACGCAACTCAAAACTGATGTGGATCCATTTCAGCTGGTACTGGAAGTTTCGGCTCGTTACCGATACCCCACCTCATGGGTGTAGTGCGGGCAAGAAGCTGGCTCAGGAGCACCGGCTTTTGATCTGGCCCATGCAATACCACAAGAGTAGTGGATTTGCTGCTTACATTGGCCACATTCAAATAAATCCTGCCAAGTTTTTGAAATTTCTACTAAGCAGATGCAGCAAGGGTCCCCAAGACCCTTATAATGAGTTTGTACTTCCATAGTCTCATTATATCTGATAATTTGGCTGCGTAAACTAAAATGTTGTAATCGTATTCCCTCGTGTCGGATTAAAGCTTCACGAAGGAGCCGATACTGCTTTTGCTGTTTCTCCAATTCATAAGTTTTCTGTACATTGCCAGGAGGAAAGAATCGTGCAGGATGCATTTGGTGCTGATAAAATCCAAAATCTTCTTCATCTTCACTGGCGGGATATTCACTACCAGGGAAGATCTCATGACTCCTGAATGGTCGGACCAAGCCAGGATTGGCTATTAGGTCCAGTTCAGCATCCAATTGATTTCGCCCATGGTCATAATATCGGCCATTCCAACAGGGGTCATTGACACAATGAATGACCTCGTCAGGACCGGGACCAGTGACCTCATGGGGTTCACCTTCGACTGGGAACTCCGGAAGATACAAGAGATGGGGAAATATTACTTTTCTTTCCTCAGAGAGATAAAAACGATAACCAAGTTGGTGTTGCATTATCTCTGTCTGGCCATTGGCAGGATTATAATGTCTCGTGTTCCAAATACGAATATACCTTAAACGGCGACGTCGCCATAAATCTTTTGGAAAATATAAAGAATGACCATGACAGGGAGACGCTGCTTTATGAAAGGCTGCGCGTTTTTGTTCTTCAAACCTTGCCCGTTCCTCGTAAGTATGGCAAGGAGTTACGGCATGTTGGTAGGCTTCGCGTTGATGTAAATCGTACATTGCCTGTTCTTCGGCGAATTCTTCAAATTCCAAAGTAGTTGCTGAAGCCATTCCAACAAGAAAATTAATCAAATATAAAATAAAATATAACTATATTTAAAAGAAACCACTATGTTACCAATAGTATTATGTTTATACACTAAAATTTACACGTATAATACGCTCCCCTGGGTTCGTCTGTAACTTGGTGCACTCAATCAACACTCTTTCCACCAACTTTCAAATTTGTTTGCCTTGATACTGGAGTCCTGTGTGTAACTTATCTAATACACTCCAGGAACTCCGATTTTATAAAAATTGTTACACTGCAGTGCAGAATTACTAACTGTGGGAAATTTTTCACTAGTAAACAAGACAAACACAGACGACCCGTTATCGTCATGGATCAGGTTTCCAATGAAGGATTATACATAAATTGGGAAACCAGATTCATGAAAATCTTATATATATGTAGTAGTCTACATAGACTTTTCTGTTTGTTGTTGCTTATTAAAGTTTACACTTCTCAATCTTCACTCTGAAGGTTTTCATTTTGTGTTGGCAACTGATAATGCCGATACACAGTATTTGGGCCTGTTCGGTAATCAAACGTTGACCCTGTGAAATGTCCAATATAATCTGGGTGGTATTGACGATAGACAACAAAGGGTTGAAAACTCCTTGGTTGGCCATCTGAGTGATATCGTGCTCGTCTGCGATGACTAAAGTCACGATATCTTGCACAGAAGGGAGTAAACTCTGCTACATTTCTTCGCATGTGAAACCTATGATGTACACTACTGGTAGTAGCCACCCGGTGACTATAATACCGTAGAGGTTCACTTACCTCACCCTGTTCGTTGATTTTTGGATATTGTAAATCAGGGCAATTGTATATCACTAAATATCTAGACCTATTTGCAAAAGTTAAATGAGTATTAACAGCACTGTCATAATAATATATCAACTCTCGCTCAACCTCTATATATACTATATTCAAATCCATATCAAAATATTGACATCCAAATACATCCTCAATGCCTAAGAGATCTGTATCTTTCATAAAGTCTTGTTCATACGTATTGGGTCGTATGATATCTCGATCAAATTCATGAGGAGAGGCCAACGGGCGAGGTGTTCTGAAAAACTCGCTCCTTGCCCACTCCCACGGTCTCGGTCGAATATCGATTATAGGTTCTGAGACAATATTAGTAGATAATGGAGCAATTTGTCTTGCTTCTACATCACTTAAAGGAGGGGTGTGTACGTCTAATCCAAGATCAGCTCGTGCAAGTTCATTTTGTATCACACTGATACCTGACTCTGCAACATCAGTGTCCAGAACAGTGGTAGAATCACTAGGCAAAGAATCACTTGTAGGTGTGGTCATACTGGAAGAAGTATGTGATCTCATTGTTATATCATAAACAAATCCACCGAGTCCATCTTGGCTCTCGGGGTCCCGATGAATAATTGCATCATGGGTTCTAACAGGTAATCTTGGAGGAAGGACTAACGTTTCCACTGTATCCGTAGGTGAATAAGGTGGAAGTCGTTGAAGTCGTTCCGGTGAAGATAGTAAAATGGAGTCAGTAGGAGTTTGAACACTACTTGGAGGAGTCGACAAAAGGTCGGAAGATGCTATAGAAGGTGATGGTGATTCTTCTATTGATGCCAATACAGATACACTATTATCAGATGAATTGCTATTTATATTTACGTTTATACTAGATGAATTAGTGTCTTGAAAAAGTTCTCGTGAAACAGTACTATTACTGTCACTTCCAGTACTAACTGTACTTGAAGTTTCATCATCATATAAAGTGTCACGATCATTATAATAACTCTGGTAATCAGGGAAATCATCGAGCCCACTGTCAACACTAGAATCAGATTCTGCCATTTGTACACTGGTCACTGAAACAAAAACACACAGTGTGTGAACTACTGTTTTTCAGTTTCTTTGTCTATATCAAACATAGTTATGTGGACATTGGCAGAATCCACGTCATGTTGTACACGGGGATATATATTGATTTCCTATTAGGTTGAGGAGAAGGTCTAAAGTTTTGAACAGCTTTTCTCATCATGTCTCTAATGCTCTTAGGAGGTTGTTGTTGTTGTGCTCCAGTTGGATCAGCAGGAGCTGAAGGCTGTGGTCTAGGTCCCATACTAGTATAGATTTCATCATCGGCAAATGCAAAATTAGACATTTCACTATCATCATCAGCAGAAAAAGTCGGTTTACTTTTACGGTTTCTTAACCACTTGTATATCTGTTTGTGTCTATCGGCTCGATAGCACTTCCAAAGCAGATATAATCCTATTATTAATGCAACGGTCGCGAGAGCATAAGCCCACTTAGGGACTTCAAATGAGTCCGTCATTTGTAAATTTAGCGAGTCAAGTTCATGAATTAAGTCATCCATGGGTAAGTCATCCAAGTGATCTATTCCTTTCGGTATCGTAAACGTCGATATGTTCACCCTCTCTATGACAGGTTCCCACATCTGTCATTGTAACAACGAGAAATTTGGTAACACTGTCTTGGTAACTATCCGAAAAGTAGAATTATCCTTTTTATGGAAATAACTCAGTAACATTAATTGACCGCTCGATGCCATACATAACGGTTTTAATTCCAAAATTCCAATTGGCGGAAGAATCCGTTTCGGTTTCGGATTTCTTCGTTTCGGACACGTAATTGAGAATCATAGTGGGACATCTGTCGTGATGTACCACATTCCTTCATCGATTCTAGTACTGAACGGGAGGTCGATATTCAATCGAACTTCCGTTTGACATAAGTTCGGAATTTCTAATTTCATGTTTAAAAACAAAGCTAACATACAACTTGTTGTTGTATGTATCGTTCGTACGGCACCTACTAAAGGACAAAACAACTTATTGTTATCTACACATTGGTCATGTCCTATTTCTGGGACATACTTCGTCCTTTCTTTATTAATAATTAGTATGTCAGATTCAAGAGTATATATTGCTACTAATTTATTTGCAACTCACGACGCATTCTTAGTTACATTGACAAAGGGTACAGGCAAAGCCTGCACCTTGAACACTTCAAATTGCAAGTTCGAATTACGTAAGGGGATCTTCATAAAGATCACCAATTTATCGTCATCATAAATGGCAGCCGTCGTAAGCAAATGATAATATTGCCATAATTCTGTCGTCAGATCTAGTGGCAACATTGACTTGTTATCTAATTGAACTTTAATACTCATTAATATTGAGGTCAATAGTGAAGGATCCACTATTTTCGGTGATAACTTCCTATCGGCTAGGATATCCATTTGATCATGTAATCCCCGCAGAGTGGTTTCTGCGGCGATTATCATTGATTCTAATCGACTCATTACAAACTCAAGTTGATGATAAGCATGAGTGAAATGTTCAATATATAATATTCGATCTTCATGATTCTGAACTACTTGATTTACTCGACCTTGAAATAACATCAATTCGCGTGACATATTTAACATAAATTCTCTATTTTTCAGAATCGCTTCATGATTCATCTTAATGAAGGTTAAACTTTGTTTTTGAATATGTTGAATCATTGCTTGATTAGTACTGACACGTCTTAAATTTTCTGTTATCCCATCTAAATCTGACTGGGATACAGTTCCAAAGAGAAAACTCAATCCTTCACCTACAAAGTCGAACAAACCTCGTTTCTTCCGAGACGAGTTTATTGTGTGGCCATGTAATCTGCGGTAATCGTTCAGATCCTCTTTTATTCGTTTAACACGATTATTTAGGTATCTGATCTCCTGGTGTATATCCGTTATGATCGATTGTATCGCAACGGCAAGAGTAGAGTTTTCACCATTTACTTCGACAAAAGTTCGTCGAAAAGCTATGGTTGTAGCATTATACAAACCAGCAGTATATTGCATACTTCGATCAAGTCTGCGCACATATTGTATAAAAGGTTGGAGCTCATAAACAAACATTGTACTCCAATCACTAGTTACCATATTTACTTCTTTCACTTTCTTAAAAATCACATTGTTTCTAATAATAGTATGTCCATCTATTATTGTAGTCAAAAGACCAACTAATAACATCCAACGCAACATCTTGCTCCTACAATGAGAAAGGAAGCAAGAGTTAGCGCAATGAGTAATACGCGATTCAATTACTTTCACTCTGACGATTCACTTCCCGGGTGCAAAAGGTCAGAAAGTTAATCCAACTACAAGAGAGTTTTAGTCAGTTCGCGAGGCTGACAAGAGTTCACTCATAGTTTCGTTCCAAACAAATCATAAGTCAATACAATTTTGTTACTCATTTTACACTTTCTCTCGTCTCTCTCAAACTTAAGGAGAGGCATGCCATATGTGTTACGTTTAGTTATCATTAGTCCTGTGGTAACATTTAATCACTAGTACTCCAGGCAGAGGGTACCATAATTGCTCCTAATTCTAATTTCTCACCTGGTTCTTTAATCTTATTATGATCTCGTAACACAGCTTGTATACAAGAGATCATCTCAGTTATATCTTTACTTGACTGTTTTGGTTGAGGCTCACTACTTTGGCCTTTTTCTTCAGTTATTTGCAATTGATCAACCTCCATCATTGAATCATTTACTTGATCATTTCGATCGCCAGAAATGAACCGTGATGGCAGTTGATCAGCGGAAGGAGCTTATAGCTCCTTCATTCGTCTCTTGTAATCTCGTACCTGTTGTACTTGTTGTCTTAATTCTGCTAATGGAACACCATCTTCTTCTGAAGAAGAATGTTCTCGTCTTTGTCTTTTATTCTTAATGATTGACATTAAGGGGTGTTTTTCTTGAATCCCTTGCATATCGTCACTTTCATTACTGTCACTACTGCTACTGTATTCAGTAGTCGACTGTTCTGATGGGGCAGCGTAACGTTGTATTCGTCGCGCTCTAACAGGTTGGACAGGTTGAGGCACCTCCCATTCTTGAGGTGCTTTACTAAGTCTTTCTCCATGACATTTAATTATTCTGCGAGTTAATTGATCTTGTATCTTATAACTCACTGGACCTGTTCTCTCAATGACTCGAAATGGGTAGTCCCATTTGGGTTCTAATTTTCCTTTAGATTTTCCTGAGGAGTATAAAACAGGATCACCTACTTTAAAGGTGATATCCTTTGCTGTAATATCATGTAATCTTTGTTGTTTTAATACTCGTTTCTTTTGTGCAGCTTGTTGTTTTCGAAAGGCTTTATGTTGTTCCTGAATGGCTATCTTATTAGGTTCTTCACCTACATATTTTTCTCGAGGTTTAAGTATATTGTCGAGTGGTAAAACCACATCTCTGCCATACACCAGATAAAATGGCGAGAATCCAGAGGATTCACTACCATTAAACCTGATGGCTGCCATAGCTTGGTTCAGGAATAAATCCCAAGTTTCTAATTCTTCTCGAGCTAGTTTTGCTAAGATGTCATTCAGCATTCTATGTAGCCTCTCCACCTTACCATTAGATTGTGGATGGAAGTAGGAAGTGGTCACATGATGTATCTTGAAATAATCAGTTAAATATTTCATCACTGCATTTACATTTTCAGATCCATTGTCTGTTAATATTTCTAAAGGACATCCAAATCTTGGAAATATTTGATCTATTATCAAATTAGCAATTGTTTCCGCCTTTTTATCAGGCACTGGAAACGCTTCAGGCCAGCCAGAATAAATATCTATGAAGGTCACAATATATTTATTTCCTGATAAAGTTTCAGGGTGTGGACCACTCATATCCAATGCTATTTTAGCAAAGGGATATGGAGGTCTGTCAGTCTCTTGCAATGGCAAAGTGTGAGCTCTGGTGTTACGAGCTCGACACACAAGACAATTTTCTACATGTTTATAAATATGTTTATATAAATCTTTCCAATAATATTTTCTACTGATGTTATTGTACACTTTGTCTATGCCAAGGTGACCTAATTCGTCATGGTATTGTTTCAACACATCTGCATGTAATTGTTCGGGTATGCACAAGCATACCCTTGGGTTATCGTCAACTGTACTGATGTAATATAATACTCCCTCAATCATAAGGTATCTACTACTAATGTGTGCAGGGGTATTGTTACCTTGATACTTCTTAATGATTTCAACAATCTTTTCATCTTTCTGTTGCTCTACCTTCATGTCCAAATCTTTGTAATTAATTGCTTGTGGTTCGGGTGGAACCTGAGGTTCATCTGTGATGACATGTACATATCTTTGAGGATCAATTTTATTACTATTTATAATTCCAATTTGTAATGCTTTCTGATTTTCCACATTATCCATTTCGTACCCGGGGTCTGCGTTTGCAATTCCTTCAGGTAAACGAGAAAGTAGGTCAGCACATGTATTCTTTCTACCTGGTAAATATTCAATCTTACAATTGTAGCTAGCTATCTTCAATGCCCAGCATTGTACTTTGGCATTGTTTTGTGGACTTTTCAACAAGTACTGCAAGGGGGCGTGGTCTGTCTTAATAACAAACTCTGCTCCCTGCAGGTAGTTATTGAATTTATCCAATGCGTATGAGATAGCGAAAGCTTCTTTCTCAAATGTCGACCATTTCTGTTGGGTTTCACCCAATTTATGAGAGAGGAAGACAATGGGTTTTTCATCAGGTACTCCAGGTAGTTGACCTGTTTCATCATCACATGGTTGTGCCAAAACCGCTCCGACACAGCGGCCACTGGCATCTGTGTAAAGCACGTAAGGCTTTCTGGGATTTGGATATGACAAATGAGCAACTTGAGTTAAACGATCCTTCAACTCTTGAAAGGCTTTTTGATGTGTGTCATGCCAATGAAATCTTGCATATTTCTTTGTCAGTTCTAAGAGTGGTTGAGCAATTTCGCTGAACCGAGGAATAAATCTACGGTAGTATGAAGTCATGCCCATGAAAGATCTCACTTCCGTTACCGTTTTCGGCGGATTTAATTTTCGAATGACCTCGACCTTCGAAGTCTCAGGTTTAATTCCATCCTTACTAATTACAAAACCAAGATAAGATGTTTCAGATTGAAAGAAGGAACACTTCTTAGCTTTTAGCTTCAGTTTATGTTTTCTTAGTCGACCAAACACTTGTTTAATGTGGTCGATATGAGATTTTATGTCACGGCTGAAAATCAAAATATCGTCAAGGTAGGCCAGAGAAAAATCCTCTAGGCCCTCCAAGACGCTTGTCATGAGGGATTGATACACCGAGGGCGCGTTCACGAGTCCGAAAGCCATTACATTGAACTCATAAAGGCCCTTATGACAAACAAAGGCCGTTTTTGGTCTGTCTTCTTCATCCATCTTGACTTGCCAGTAACCCGACTTCATGTCAAGAGTGGTGAAGTATTGACATCCATTCAATAAAGTAAAGATGTCGTCAATCAATGGAAGCGGCCAGTTCGTAACTTTCGTGACTTCATTGAGCTTGCGGAAATCAACGCAGAAGCGTTTCGAGCCATCTTTCTTGTCCACGAGTAGGCACGGAAAACTCCATGCACTATTTGACCTTCGGATAATTCCGGATTGAAGCATTTCTTCAAGTGCTTCATCCATAATTTTTCTCTTCAGTAATGGAACTCTATATGCTCTACTTTTGATTGGTGGCACATCTCCTGTGTCGATGCGCATCTTCACTGTATCTGTCTGAGTTAATTCTTTATCAGTTTTGGCAAACAAGTCTTTATTATTATTGATGACTGGCATCAACAGGTGTCGTTTGTTTTCAGGCACCTGTATGTCAGCATCTGTGATCTGGTCCTCAGGTGTATTTTGAGTTAAGATCTGATTAATTTCTAATACTTTTTCTTCCTGCTCTATTGGTTCAAGTTTTCCAATCAAACAACCCCTTTTCAAGGTGTAGTGTTTGTTGGTACTGTTCACCAACAGTACAGGTATGGTTTCATTTCCATTAGTGACTATACTGTTACTAACTAAGAGGCCAGGCTGTTCAGCCACATGACCTTTAGTCAGTCCATGATGTTCTAAGTATTTTGTGTTGAAGACAGATTTTGCACCGGAAGCTTTTGCTGTACACAAACAAGTGGATTGTGGTTTAAGTTCCACCTGATTGATCAGTCGAGTAAGACAACTCACCTGTATGTCTTGAACAATGGGTATATAGTGACCATCTAATCTCAATTTATGAAATTCCCAATATAAATTAACTCGATTGCCCCTAATCCAATCCATTCCTAACAACATACTTCGATTCAATTCATTTATTACTAAGAACTCATGCACCTGATAAATTCCTTGAATATAAAATTCAAGTCTAACTTTTCCCCGAGGGAGAGTGTCATTCCCAGTAATACCCGCAATGCGAGGCAAAGAATTTTTATCACCAACTAATTTCGGTCGGTGTTTCAGATTTTTCCAAAATTTTGTACTAATACAACTAGTCTGTGCCCCTGTATCTAATAAGGCACGTACTCGTTGTCCTTTGATGTTTACTAAGACACTATTCAAAGAAGCAGCCCCATAATTTATGGTTACTGTTTCCGGTTGAGAATGTCCAAGTTTTTGTTGCTGTTGTTCCTCATTTGGGTAATCATCATTGTTTACTAAGTTATTTCCCTTGGTTTCCATAGAGTGTTTCACTTCCTGTTGACATGGGTTTTTCCAATTACTTCCCCTTGGGTTTTTCCTGTTTTGTTGGTTTGGGTTTTTCCCAAGTGATTTCTCTTGGCTCCTTATTCTTGGATTCCTATTTCCTGATTCACTTACTGTCTGTTTCTGTTGATTTATTTCAACACAACCCTGCTTACCTGGTTGATTTATAATTTGATTTTCATAAGCATTTTTCATATAAATCATAATATCAGGGTCTACATCTACAATGTGTATCTCTTTTAATTGTTTAGGAGTAAAGTTTTGGAGAACTCTCACATAAACATCTGCACACTTCTGTTTAGGTACACCATATATCCCGCTACTGATGAGTGGGATAGCTATGCTTACAAAATTTTCCTTGTCACATACCTGTAATACTTTTTGTACAGTACTGTATAAAACATTGAGACATTTATTTTTATCACTGTAATCATTCCAGCGTGGTCCCACAGCATGTATCACTTTTAAACATGGCAACATTCCACAAGTGGTAGTCATATTCTCACCTACTGGAAGATTTCCATGCTGTTGAATATATTGTTGACATTCTTGTTCAAGGGCTGGACCAGCTCCAAGAGCTATAGCTCGAGCAATACCTCCGCCATGGGTTAATTGGCTATTAGCCGCATTCACCATAGCGTCAGTAGCTACCTGGGTTATTCCAGTCCTGTATACTTTTATTTCCAGACCACTGGTGGTCCGATAGCTGAAACAATTTTGTGAAGTAAATTTTTCTTGCTGACTGTCCCTTGCAGGGTAGCCATTTTGTGAGTTGGTCTTCGGTTTCTTAGGCCTAGGCCTACCAGTCAAAGGAATGGTTGTGAATTTTACTGTACAATTTTTCCTATTATGTGTGGTCTGACCACACTTTGTGCATTGAATGGTTTTACTTTTCACTGGAGGAGAACCATTTCCGGTTCTCCTTGTTTGAGACTGAATACTTGGCTTTATATTACATGTTTTATTACCCGTATGTCCACCTATCTTATTATTTACATTTTTATTTTTACAATTATTCATACGTTCATTTTGTACATTATTTACATTAATTAACACTTCTCCCTGGTGATTTCCAGTTTCACTTCTATTGGGAGCATGTGACTTCTCATTAACTCTGCTCATTGCCCCATATGGGCAGAGTTCCCTTCGTTTAAATTGACTCGGCAATCGCGAGCGAAGTGGTTTGGCTTCCCACAGCGAAAGCAGCAAAAGGTCGCCCCTGGTGACCCTTCACCTGCTGGCTGAATATCTAGTGTTCTCACCTGCTTGGTCAAGTTAACGCGACAATCGCGTTTCACGTGGCCAACGCGGTTACAACGATTGCAAACCGGTCGTGAAAATCGTGTCGGTTTCTGATATCTGTTGTAATTTTGTCCTCCCCTATTTCTGTATTGACTATTGTACTGATTTTTGTTCTGATTCTGATATGGAGGTCGCGCATAACCTCCAGTGTAATTTTTCGTTAAAATATTCACCTTATGGCGTCGGCGTGCCACGCCTACGTCCATGGGAGTCTCGTCCCATGTCTCCAGAGGGAGATCTACCTGTTCTTCCTGTTCGTCGATGGAGTCGCGAAATACAGGGTCCCGATAGCGCTCATATTCTTCGTATTGTCGGTCAAATGCCTTCCCAAAGGGCGCTTTTCCTTTGGCGGCTTCAGAGCGAGCGCGAAATTTGATTTTCGCGGCATTTTCAAATAATGCCTGACTAACAGCGTTTTCTAGCGTTTTGGGCATGCGTCGGATCAGTTTCATCCGAACATCGTTGTCATACAACCCGTCACAAAAGTAATCTGAGAGGTTTTTCTGAATGGTGGGGTTATCTATTTCCTGATCAAAGGCATCTTTCGCTAGATCAAGCAGTTGCTCAGCATATGAGACAAGAGTTTGATTTTTCCCTTGTCGCATATGGCGCAACTGATTGGTGGCCATGGAGTTATCCATTGTGGCGCTATAGCGACTTTTTAGTTCGCCATACAGTTCGGACCAGGGCATTTCAGGATTTTTCTTCATTGATCGTAAAATAAAATCAGCAACTACGAAGTCACTGGTTTGGGCGGCGATTTTAGGTCGTCGCTTCTCTTCCACATCATTTGTCTCACAAAAAAGGTCAAGAGATTTTATCCAACCCCGAAAATTCAGGGGGTTCCCGTCAAATTTTTTAATATGGGAATGAATGGACTGCGCCTGAGTGGCGTTAGCTGTCTTTGCATTACTCTTTTCACTTTGGCGCACGGTTTTATGCAGGTCAATTATGGCAGAAGATGTGGGGTCCTTGGCTTTCCTTTCAGCTTCTGCCAATTTTTGTTGTACTTTTAGTAATTTTGCTTCGGCACCGACTTTGTCAGTAGCTAACTGTAGTTCCAAATCAGCTTTCTGCTGTACTAATTCTGCTTTAACCTGGTCGAGGGCTGCTTGCGTATGGTGAAGGGTTTGTTGTGAGGCAGCATGCTGCTGCATCAAGCTCTGAGCTTGAGAGCTCAGTTCAGTAATTTGCCGCTCATACTGACCCACAAGACCTTCCCTTTCCTGTTTTAGTTGAGTAATTTCATCAATGAACCGTTGCTCTCTTTCTGGCGGCGTGGCCATTTTTAATGAGTTTTATGAAATAATTTACAATTGAATTTTTCTGCTGTTAACGAACGTAAAATGAAGAAAATTGCACCTACCTTGCTAGCACTATAACTGTTGAAACACACGTGGCTGTCGTTTCAGAATTTCCTGGAATTCCTCGAGATTTTTCACAGTTTCCTGAGTTTCCGTTTTTCTCTGATGTTCAGTCAAAAGTTCGATATATCTGATGAGCAACGCTCGGTGCGACCAGTCGAGCGTAGTTTGGATGTGATAGCAATTGGCGGTCAGCGTCAGTGTAAATAATGGCACGTTGGACATGCAACCAGTTCCACCATGGAGTTGTACCAATTTTAAGTTCAGAGGGCGCTGTCTGCGTCAGCTGCCTTACAAATTTGAGCTGCCAGGCGTTCAATTTACCAGTAAAATTAAGGGATGTCTGTCCCTCATAAATAGTTAGCAAAAAGTTCTCACAAGTTCACTGTGCTCCCCAGTGGCAACGTTTTAAGTCAATTTCGGCTTCACTGGGTCTGTTAGGGTTAACAAATGTTTCTAGAACGTTCACCCGATCGTTTCAAGAGAGTTAAAAGTCAGAGTCTACATCCTGACGAGCGGCACCATATAAACTGGCCTGTGGCATAGCAGGGTTAAGTACCCCGGTTAAATGATCGTCTAGTGGTTGTTAGTTCGGACTATAATCGTGGCAAAATGGCCACAGGACAATTTAAGTGTTCAGTCTTAAGAGGCAACCAGTTCTGTAGAGTCTGCAACAATTCTTGATACTGCAGCCGCAGCGAAAGGGTGAATTCAAAAACACATAAAATGTACTTACAGTTTTCTACACTTTTATTAAAACCCTAAGTATAGTTCCTACAAGTTAACTTTAAATAAATTCTCTCTCTGGTAAAAGTTTGAAAATATCAGATACGAAATGAGACTAAGTCGAAATTATCGCATCGCTCTCATCGCGTCCTGTGTCTGGAAATGTTGTCTGGCCTGGCAGCGTTCGGCGGCGTCCTTCCACGAGAATAGGAGAGTGACTTCTTGTACATACGGAAGACCAGAGAGAAGTCCCGTCTCGGGTGATTCCGTTGGCTTAAATACGATTTGAATCGTGTCTACTCGGCAGAATTTACGTCATAAAACACCACAAAACACCACATATACCCCAAGATGGCGGAGAGGTATTTCTTAACCCCTTACTTCCATCCTGGAATAGTAGGGCATCCGGTGGGTATCCTATGCTAAGAGTATGCGTTCTCGCTTTTAAAAGGACAGTGGCACTTAGTAGGTGTATAACCGCAAAACCAGTCGGCCATCTTGTGAACGTGCAAGATTGCACAATTCTCAGAGCTGAAACTGATACTGGGTGTGTTGAGGTTAGGTCGGGTCAGTATACAATGCTAAAACCTGTCAAAAGCATTCTGATGGGGTTATTATAGGTTAGGCTTTTACTAGCTCATATGCCAGTCATAATTGCAAATACTGTCAAAAACACCTTTTTACAGTAAGTGCATAAAGTACTTCTGTAGGTCAGTTGCACTGCTATTATGCAATGCAAATATACGAGGAATTGAATAAAATTACATAACTTGGGCTTGAAAACAGCGTTTACTTATTAAAGTTTATACAACAGAGAATTATTACCAAGTAGGACTTGGCCACTCTGATTAACACATTAACACTTCGGGAACCAAGATTCTCGAGTGCAATCATAAGACTCCGACGCACCCCACGGAGGTTAACCCGACGCGCTCCGTGGAGGGGCTCCGTGGAGGGCATTTCGTTACACTAGTTCGGACGTATTTTGGAAATAGGTGAATAAGCGTAACAAAGTAAGTAACCCACCGAGTAAGTAGATGGCAGAGTTACAGACCATCAAGATCAAATCGCATCAGAACCCGTCAAGCACTGGGAAAAGGTAAACGGTAAGCGATGGGGCATGGGGGACCCACCGGAGTGTCAGAACCAGGTCGAGGAAAATCTATCGAACTGCGTGTATAGCGAAATTAAAACGGAGGAGGTGCGAACGGTGATCTCAAAATTAAGGAATGGAAAAGCGGGAGGCGTGGACGAAATTCCTAACGAGTTTATCCAAAAAAAAAAAGGCGAGAGTAACTCTGGGAAACCTAACATTCAATTTAGCCCTTGAAAAACAAGAGGTCCCAAAAGAGTGGAGAGAAAGCAAAGTGACATTTATTCAGAAAAAGGGGGAAAAAGACGTTTTGGATAATTATCGAGGGATCTCTGTCAGTACCAACATTGGAAAAGTTTTCTATAAATTCCTCTGTATGGGAGATTAGAGGAGGCGATTGAGGAGAAGGGTTTTTTGGGAGAGATTCAGAATGGCTTCAGGAAGGAAAGGAGAGTCACTGACTATCTTTCCACGCTATCCCAAATGATAGAATCCGCCAAACCAAAACGAAATGATGTTTATGACATTTTTGGATGTAAAAATGGCATGCGAAAGAGTATGAAGGGAGGGTTTGTGGCGAAATATTGAGGCTCTGGGCTTGGGAGGCGAGTTCGTTGGAATTCTGAAAGCATTATATAAAGATGTACAGAGTGAACTTAGCCTGGGTAACATAACAAAGGTTTAGGAGATGAACTCCTGCATAGCGACGAGGGTACCAGTTGGGGACTTGAAGATCCCAGGGCTATTGTTTACAAACGATATGGTGCTAGTGTCAGAAAGCGAAGAGGGGCTAGCGAAAATGCTGGGAATTGTTGGGAAATATGGGAGTAAATGGAGACTCGAAGTTAATGAAAGCAAGAGCAAAGTTATACCTGTGGGCCGCAAAGTGGACTCCACTCGAAGGTGGAGAGTGGGGTGTTCCCTATTCCTGAATGTAGCAGCAAACTTCTTAGTGTAGGAGAGACAGGTGACTACAAGTATCTGGGGGTAAATATAAACATCACAGGAAGAGGCATCTACCGAAACCACACAAATAAATTGATTCTGAAGGGGAGGCGAATCCTTAACCAAATGAAAATTATAGGGAGAAACAGTTTCAATAAGGTTTGCGTGGGGAAAACCATTTGGGAAATGGTTGGTCTGCCAAGTATAACATATGGTACGGAAGTGGTACCCCTAAACCAAACGGCTGTAAAGAGCTTGGAAACCCTGCAGAACGATGCAGGCCGATGGATAACGGGGTCGAGTAATGCCACAGCACTAGAAGCAACCAGGGGTTAGCTTGGGTGGATGAGGATCAAAGACAGGATAGACTTATTGAAACTCGGTTATCTTAATTATTTGGTAAATCTCCGGACTGGTGTAAAGTAATGTTGCAGAGAATTTTCAACTCAAATATCAAGACAGGATGGATGGTCCAAGTGAGGGAGCTAATAGAAAACTACTCATTGGAGATCTCGGACCTAGACGTTGGGGCATACCAGGGTGAAGAATCGTCAGAGAAAGGGTCATGGAGGATGGTAACCTTAAATGGCGAGAGGGGGTCAAATCAACGAGGTTTGTGGGTGGCGTGGGTGATAAAGAGAAGCCTGGTTTTGAAGAATACCTTGATTGCACCTTTGGGGGGTCGCTGTTGTTCAAGCTGGGGTCGCGATCCCTGGAGCTGAGGGGGATAATTGGTAAAACAGTGAAAGGAGTGCGAGATGTTAAATTTGGGCGTGGTGGAGACTCTGGAACCCTTTCTTCTAGAATGCCCAAAATACCAGTCTAAAAGAATAAGATTCACTGGGAGTATAATGGGGAAGTGGGATGGGAGAATGAAGGACATGTGGTTAGTGAGAGACTCAAAGGAGAGGGTTAATATGCTAATCGGAGAGGTTGGGGAGAATGGGGCAAGAGATTTCATCAAGCAGTTCGTCTCCGAGTGTTGGGAATAGGGAGGCAGTTGGGAGTACAGGGGTAACCAAGGCCTTCTCATCCGAGAACCGCGACAAATCAGCGGCCGGCCAAAGTGTTATTATTATTACGCATAACACACTGTACATTTGACCACCTATCCCTTACACATTATTCATTGACATTTGGTTGCATGAAAATTTGTGTATTCTGAACATATCAATAATTTATCGTAGCTCAAACTTTCCTGATATTTATATCGACATTATTTTTTGTCGTGGTCTATGTTCCCTTTCAGAATTATATGTTGCAAACCGCGGGTTATATTGGTGTTGGGCTCGCTACTAAAGATCTTGTATTTTCTTGATAAGTTCCAGCACATAGGCATCTATCTTGCTTGTAATCTAAGTAGGACCAAGCGATTCTCACGTTTCGTAGCCAGAATTTGGAATCGAACTTGCAAACAATTGCGAATCTCGAATCGAATCTTACCGCTACTCAATTTGTAGATATTGCACATTCTTTCAACAATACATACTGCTAGACTCCCCTCATATCAGGTATACGCCTTCAATGGAGACTCGTCTATTTGTTAAACTCATTCAAAAAGCGGAATATTCCAAAAACAGAATCAAAGAAGTTTCAGCAGCGGAAACTGGAGAGCACTGGTGCAGCGAGATCGGTGCACGTTTGATCACCAAAGTTAAGCAACGTCAAGCCCCGGTTAATCCATGGATGGGTGACCACTGAGCGATTGATTCGGGTGCTTAAAATAGTAGTGGCTGGTGTGCGATCGGCGAAATTTGAGTGTGTGATTCTGCGACGTTGCATCACATGCCAGCTGTGGACGTTGGGAATGTTCACCAGTACTACGCAATCCTCACCGTACCTAGGTGTAAAATACGGATTCGTTGAGGCCCTTGCCTTGCATGCTCGTCTGTGGAGCACCGGCAGTACGCTCCGTTGAGTTGAGCTGAGAATGTCGTGGAATGCTCAAAGGGTGTGTACGCCTATGATACGGGGTTATAATGTAAGTCAGAGAACACTGTTGTGGATTCTAGGCATTAACATTATATTACACTGAACATTAAAGCCTCCTTGAACTCTTCTTCTATCATCAGGTCTCCTTTCGGAGACCTGATGATATAAGAAAAGTTGACGAGGAGACATTTACTAGAATATTGCGAATATCTCGACGATTCAAAAAATTTCGGAATCAAAAAGATTCGAATCGAATTATTGCGATGATTTTAAATCGAAGCGATTTTCGAAGCTTCGCATGACCTTAACTCTCAACCGCTGAGTATTTTTAAATTTTTTTCCATCAAATCAAGTCATGGCTGCTTCAAAGAGAGATTTTATAAAAAAAAAAAAATACATGAAACTTTGACTTAAGAAATCACTGGTCAAAATGTCTATACATCTTGCAGGGGATAATTTGGTGAAATGTACTGAAATTTTAGTTATTTTAGTGGCAAGATATTTCCTGTACTGGACAGGAATTTCCACCAGCAGCACGCAAAACGTTAAACTTACGTAAATCACAAACATTTAACAAAGACCAGAAAGAATGGCGGAAATGTTTGCATTGGGAGACAACAGGAATATCGTCAATCTGGCTATGTTGTCTCTCTGAGGTATACAACTTATGTGCTATGTTGAACATGAAGGTAGTACTGGAGCAGAATATTTTTCTTTCGTGTCAAAATTATTTTGATTATTTTTGCTGGTACTACTACTATTTGTATTTGTACTTGTATACTGCTAAATAAAACCAGTCAATCCATCAATCACATTACCAATTTTATTGATTATGTTATCTCCAAATTAGCGTCCACCATTTTCAATGTACGTAGTGTCTTATATTTTTCTTGCGTTATCCGTCGATCCCTGCTACGACCATCGTTATACACAGTTCCTAATAGGGTGGGAAGGGGTGCGTTGGTTGTATGATGTATGATACCCTCACACCCTACCCCTCCCCCCAAAAATCCAATCATTGCATTTTCATCTGGGTTGGCGACTTAGAATATTGTTTCGCTCGTGTCTGTAACCATGTACTTTCTTACGAGACTATATTTGATACTTGCACGTATGTCGCATACGGTCACACCAATGGCCAACTGTGGTTCCAAAATGACCTATTTAGAGTAGAACTGAAGTAGTTAACCGGATAAACGGTTTGCAACCAGTTACCTACCTAACCGATTAGAAGAAAAACGTCAACCGGTTATCCGAAATATTGGTTTTGATCGTCAATCCACGGTTAAAACGTAGTAAATCTGCCGCTTCTCCTTTGGGATAGATTTCACCTCGAAGTCGTGTTGAAACTAATGAGAAATAATCGACTTTGGCGTTCACGACTTCGTTAATGATCGGCAATTTCCGTGACTGCTGAGTAATTACAGAAACTTTTCCGTAGTGTGTCTACAAACGAACGTTGTCGAGTATTCGACAACGTTCGTTTGTAGACACCCTACGGAATACTTTCTGCGAATGCTGCTTTCCAATCTCTATTATTTTATAAAATTCTTATGTATTCTGTAAGTATAATCCAGACTGACTAATTTTTCAACCATATCATCAAGGTCTGCCTTCGGCGACCCTGCCCAGTTTGTGTATGAAAACCCTAATATCTTTCTTCTTTTATCAGCCGCATCCTGCCTCAACCACAGCTTTTACAATTTTGAGTCGGAACTCAGTTTGTGTTACAGAACAGAGGACGGACGACAGAATGGGCTACAGAGTCGAGCAGAGTGTGTTAGTGATGGTGGTCATTTGCTGAGGATAACAAACGTGAATATAAACGATTTTATCGTTTCCAAAATCAACGTTACAGGTATGACAAGAAAATTATGATATGATCGCAAGTCAACACCCCCCCCCCCCCCCAAAAAAAAAAGAAAAAAAAAAAAAAAAAAACAAACAAACAAACAAAACAAACAAAACAAAAAAAAAACAATTAAATTAGAATGACCAGTTGGGCTGGGACATTCATTTAATTTTCATCGCCATATTTGTAAAAAAAAATCATACCAGGGTTATATCCAACTAAGAAATTAAGTTATTCGTGCCTTCAACACATGTGTGGTTTATAATAAACAGTAACTTCAAATCAAATCAACAAAAGGTCTTGCCTTGTGTATAAATGCTGCTCATCAGCAAACTGTCGTCGACTATAATTCTGTGATGGTTCTATACTCTAGACGGAAACATATAGGAAGAACGGAATTCACAACATTCGACGCCTCCTCTACGCACAAACAAATCTTCTGCAATTGGTCAATAGGCGGTAATTCCTACAAGATTAAGAGTTGCCGTAATTTTTCAGCCATATGTTACTTCAAACCGAAAGGCCCAAGGTTCGATCACCGCAAGAGGTAACTGCGTTGTGTCCTTGGGCAAGGCACTTCGTCCTGATTGCCCGAGTGGGGGCACGGTGGCGAGGTGTACTTAGGCGTACATTACGTCGATGATGCACTTGTCTTCAACCAATACTAACCCTGCTTGTGTGGAGTTAGTACGTTGGGGAGTCTAGTAGTTGCTCGCTGTTACTCGGTAATTCTCTCCGCTTCTTACACCCGTAAAACTGTCCGACGCGACGAGACTTTCCTGTCGAAAGTGTCGTTAAATCTCAATAAATAATTCAATAAATAACAGTCATATGTTACACATCAATGAACTATCAACAATAACATTTTACAATTAAACTGGCGCCTGTCCCTTTCAAGGACGGGGGCTCCCGCCCATGTGACAGACAACTTCTAGTTGCCTTGTATATCAATGGCGATAATCAAAGCTTGAATTTCTAGCTGGACGCGGATTGATTCACATACTCCCCATTATTATAATACATTAACGAGAGAACTTAGAAGTTGGATTACTATAAGAATGCACAACTTATAGAGAAGCCAATTTGTTTCAGGCCGAACAAGGGTAGTAACTCCCAGAAACTCGAGGAATCCTGTCATCTCTTTACGTCTGTAAATCAACGATCTGCTGGCAATAATTTCTTACGAGTTCGCAGCTCTAGAAGTAAAGTGTTTTAGATGAGTTGTATTCAACACACGTATATCCCCTTTAGAGAAATGTAACAATCTTAGAAGTTGGTCAAAAGTTTAGCTTCTCACAAGTTAATAATCCCATTGCCTTTATATGTTTTGCACATCAAGGCACCATCAATGATCCCGTTTTAAAGTTTTAAAAGTTAAGGTTGTGTTGATTTCACCAAAAGAGTACACTTCTTCACAGACACACAAAAATTCTTGATGTCAACCAAGGGAAGTAACTCCAAACAATATCTTCTGCAGTTGAAACTGGAAGGCCGGGACTGCATTGTGCACTATTTTGAAGTAATAGCGCGTTGTGTTAGTGCACTTTTCTCCTGTCAAACTGTACTATTAGCGTAACTCAATTACTGCAGAAAAACAGCGTGCCAAACTCTGTACAATTTTGTAGTAGTAAACAGAGTTCATTAACCCTTTATCCAACGCAGACGATATCAAAATTTATTATTTTAAATATCATTTTTTAAATTTTTTCAAAAACTTTCAACAAAACCATATCATGTGACCCCTCGTTGGAACGAGCTCGTTCCAACGAGGGGTCACATGATATGGTTTTGTTGAAAGTTTTTGAAAAATAATATTTTTTCAACTGCTGAATTTGCATATTACGCGGGCGGATGCGGGCGATTCGTTGGGTAAAGGGTTAACGCCATTCCTAACCTCTACTGGGATGTACCATTAGCGTAACTCAATTACTGCAGAAAAACAATGTGCCAAACTCTGTACAGTTCTATACTAGTAAATAGAGTTCATTAACGCCATTCCTAACCTCTACTGGGATACATGTCATGACGTAAATAGATATTAAAATTCGACTACATATAGAATGAAGAGAGTGGATTTTAACTTAGTCGCAGCGACATATATTCTCAACTCTAAAAAGAATTTATAATTGTCCATAACAGCATAAGAAACACTTGTAAACTTTCACCACATGGACCACCGAGTTCAACCCGGTGGTTCAATCGTGCACCCGGTAGTCCACGTAATGAAAGTATGTAAGTGCTTCTTGGATTTTGTCCTTGGAAATTGTAAATAATTATTATTAAGTAAAAAATCAACCCCACGGCGATTTAGTAGTAAACCACCCTCTACGTACTGTGGTTTCAATATTTCATTTCTGTTTAATTGGTTCAGTTTGTGATTTCACTACCGATCGCGCTAATAGCGCATCATATTTTGTTTGCATTGCGTATTTCAGACACCTTCATTCTTCTGCAGTAAGGAGCACGTTCACTAACGATCATTTTCTGCGATAATTATGGCAGAACTTCTAGTTTGAACTGTATATACATAGTGCGCATCAGTAGTGATGACTGACACTATAGACCAAAGCATTTAACACTGAATTCAGCATACCCCAGGACTGACACTATAGGCCAGAAATTAACATAGGAATCTCCATAGGGGTGTTGTACCTATAGTGACATTTTTGTACCTATAGTGACATTTCTGGAGGCGAGAAAAAAGATTTAAAATCTTTTTCTCGACTCCAGAAATGTCACTATAGGTACAAAAATGTCACTATAGGTACAACACCCCTATGGAGATTCCTATGTTAATTTCTGGCCTATAGTGTCAGTCCTGGGGTATGCTGAATTCAGTGTTAAATGCTTTGGTCTATAGTGTCAGTCATGGGGTAGGTTGTCCCAATTACTCTATACTGTCAAATATGTGTATTTTGCTTATTAATCAATCTTTCCATTCTTTAAACCGTACAACACTTTACTGTATGGAAGGAATGGTTATTAAACATACAATATCTTGAGGGTGAAAACGCGAAATCGTCTGTTCTTACTTTCAGGGTGAACTTATCTCGAGCGTGGTGGATATCAGACTACAACATTAAACATTAAATGAATAAATGAAGGGTTGAAATTAAGAGGGGAAATTTAGTTGGGAGTGTTTAGCTTATAACATTTTGAAAGAATTTATTTGAACTACACACAATTCTATCTCA
This sequence comes from Pictodentalium vernedei, assembly GCA_031216915.1. Taxonomy (NCBI): domain Eukaryota; kingdom Metazoa; phylum Mollusca; class Scaphopoda; order Dentaliida; family Dentaliidae; genus Pictodentalium; species Pictodentalium vernedei. The sequence goes on from CM062294.1 coordinate 169,537,580, forward strand.
CCTTCTCTTTGAACGCGAGTATACAATTATTTGTATACTCGTATTCAAAGTTGTTTGTGCGTGAGGTGAAAATTCATTTCCCTGGGGAGATTTGTCTTGAAAAATATTTTTTCATGAAGCTGTTTTAACATACAAAAACTGAAAAACACGCACATAACTCTGATAATGCACTGTGAAAAATCATCTGTTTATAATTATCATCAAACTTGTCTTTCTGGGCGGGGGATATGTTATTAGATGTGCATGTGTTTTGAGCGCACAGAATGTAATTATACACCACACTTGAATCTCTCTCTCTCTCTCTCTCTATGTCACGTTCTCTATTTAAAAAACCAATAAACTAAGAGACATATATTCTCTCCATGGCTTCAGATGCGTAATTCGCGCGCGTGATTAACAGGCAGGTGTCTGACCCTACTTCTTAGTGCACGTTTTTTTTTAGACAAAAATTTATCTTTTTTCTGTTAGAGAAATGAGAGTTTTCCCCCTTGCACTGTAGACTGTTAATCTTATGTAACTTTTTTTTGCCTGCATAAAAAATATTGGGATATGAGATGTCAGTAAATTTGTAACAAAAAATCACCTTGTTATTGCTTCACGGTATTTATTTTGGCGGGAGGGGAAATGAAATATTTCGACCACACGACTCACTGGCTGTTTCGCCGCCCCAGATTTTGGAACAGTGTTCCAAAATCTGGGGCGGCGAAACAATCAGTGGATCGTGTGATCGAAATATTTCATTTCCCCCTCCCGTCAAAATAAATACCGTGAAGCAATAACACGGTGATTTTTTGTTGCAAATTTGGAGGGGAAAATGAAATATTTCGATCAGTGGGTAATGTGATCGAAACATTTTCATTTCCTCCCCGCCAAAATAAATACCGTGAAGCAATAACACGGTGATTTTTTGTTGCAAATTTGGAGGGGAAAATGAAATATTTCGATCACATTACCCACTGATCGAAACATTTTCATTTCCCCCCGCCAAAATAAATACCGTGAAGTAATAACAAGATGGTTTTTTTTTGTTGTTGCAATTTAGAGGGGGGAAATGAAATATTTTATAAATGAATTGGGTACTGTATTTTGGTTGTTTGTGTGCATAAAGTTTCTCTTTTTAAGAATGTGGTGGTCCTGAAAAGGACCGTTTTTAAAGTTGTTGTCTTTGAGCCAGGGGGTTGATTCTATTCAGGCAATATTTTTCCATACCGCCCCTGACCACACGCCAAATTTCCAATCCTCATCCGTATTGGGTGTGGTGATTTTGATGGTTCTTCTCCATTATCTTCCAACCTCCTAACTGTTACACGCTGTTCAGTGGCTTTCCTCTTACGCCCCGGTCTTTTCTTGGTCTGTTTGGTGGGTTCTAGCATCTGAAAACCCACCGGGATGGTAATCTTCTCCGGCACGAGTTGTAGAGGTGACGTTTTTTTTACTTGATCCACAGCATCGTAAATCTTTTCTAGCATTGCCAGAATTTTTCCCCACTCTGTCTCATCAGTTTGTACTTCCACATCTCTTGTATTCTTTTCACTAGGTGTGGTATCATAATATCTCCAATAACCGGCATCCATAGCCTGTAGATCTTCAAAATTTATAGTTGTAAATTCTGACATTTTTTCAGTGTAATGATAAAATGAAGAAGTTTTTGCTTTCAATTTATACTATTAGGATTTGTTTTCCCTCTCTTTTTACCATTGGATGAAATTTTTTGGGGGAAAACTCCCTCCCAATAAAAAATAAAGAATGTCTTTATTTTTTATTAGAAGGAGTTTCCCCCCCAAAAATTAACCAACAGTAGAGAAGCCCGCCTAAAAATCAACCAGTCTGGGAAGAAGGCGGCAGAATTACTCATTTTCACAATGAGTAATTCTGGCGCCTTTTTCCCTCCCTTGAATTACTATCAAATAAAGAAAGTCTTTTATTTTTTATTTGAAAGTTTCCCCTCCAAAAAATTAACCAACAGTAGAGAAGTCCGCCTAAAAATCAACCAGTCTAGGGAGAAGGCGCCAGAATTACTCATTTTCACAATGAGTAATTCTGGCGGCTTTTCCCTCCCTTGAATTACTATAAAATTCACTAGACTCCCCCCTCATACCACCAATGTTCTTATTGACAAACATGAAGATTGAACTAAGCATCGAGGTAGAGAGCATAGCACAGAGCGGTGACAGAAGGGGGCAGAACACCGAGCACACAGTCATTCCAAGAGAAAATCTACGAGAATTGGCGAGGAGAGGTGGTGTGGAATCTATTTCATCACAGGCCATGGATGAAGCTCGAGGGGCCCTTGAGCTATTTCTTAGAAGGCTGATGACAGATAGTTGCTGCTATGCCACAGACAGAATTGGTTACCCAAACAACATTATCACAAGAGCCGATGTTCTACGAGCTGCTAGGAAGAAGCATGGAATAATCTTACCAAAATAAACATACATTGTTTATTTTAAAAACATAAAAACGGCCCTTATCAGGGCCACCATATTCTTAAAAAGAGAAACTTTATGCACACTCAACCAATATGATAGAATATAACTGAATTCTTATTTCACGACACAAAAAAAGTATCTAAACACTGTATTCACATTTTCAAAATTTTATTCCATGAAATTTTACATAAGTGTAGTGTCACTTTGAAAATGTTCACATCTTCTTGGTAAATTTTGCCATTTTAGGTTGAATGTCTTTAGCTTTTCGTTTTCTTGTAACTTTCTTTGGTGGTTCCTCTTTCTCTGGAAATAAATTTTCTTCATCAACTTCCATCTTTGATTCAGTAGGTATGTCCACTTTGTATAATAATGTATCATCATTATCATCAAACTCTGGTAACACAGGTTCTGCTAAGTCAACTTTCTCATTTGTAAAGTTTATATGGGGAGGTGGTGGTATTGGTATCATACTCACCCCCCCTAAAGTGTGGTTGTCAATGTCTTTTTCATCAAGTTGTAAGTTGAAACCTGTAATCGGTAATCTATCTTCTGCATGCTTTATGTATTCTGACCATGGATAAACTTTTACCGGTCCTCGTTGATCAACAGCTGGTGAACCCCATCTTGGTTGAGACACAGAGTTATTCGATAGCTTTTTCAATCTACATTCATTAATCCAATGTCCTCTCTGATTGCAATAAAAACATGGCCCTTTGTCTGAACATGTATTTGCCCAATGTCCTTTCTGATGACAAATGGAACAAATCATCTCTTTAGGTGTTGATATCAATTTATAAAGTTCATTCACAAGTCTTCTAACTTCTCCCCATTTAGATGGTTTATAGTAAATACTTTTAGCATCACTTGCTTTCTCTATTCTTGGATCAGTGTTCATCTTTAACTTTTGGAGCGTTTCAAAAAAAATATGTCTTGTCTTCTTGAAGTCAAAAGCAAGTGTGAAACATCTTAAGATTCTTCCTCCTTTTATACTTTTTTATACTTTCTCGGCGAACAGAAATTTGTGTTTCAAGAAAAAATATTTTTCCTGAAAAACACAAGATTCTGTTTTTCAGATTTTTTGTACACTCCAAAATGGTTATGGAAATATTTTGAAATCTTCAAAATATTTCCATAACCATTTTGGAGTGTACAAAAAAATCTGAAAAACAGAATCTTGTGTTTTTCAGGAAAAATATTTTTTCTTGAAACACAAATTTCTGTTCGCCGAGAAAGTATAAAAAATGTGGGTAGGGGGAGGTTTGGATCACACAAGTTTTTGACTTGACAAGAGTGAAAGACGTGATTTTTACAAAAGATGAAGAGATCATTAGTGGACTACAGTGATTCAGAGGATAATGACACAGAACCTGTTGCATTAGCTGGTAAGAAACAGAGATTGACTGAATATGCTAAGAATACAAAATCTGTACACTCTGAAAAGAGTGTACAGAATTTATATTCCATTCATCCTCAGTTAATGCGTGTATCCAGAAAATTTCACTCCGAATCACATGTATGCAGAGTGACTTTAAAGCAATTTGATGTTACTAATCCGCTCGAGTTTTTAACTGAAATATTTGATTCGTTAGTGAGAGATGTGAAGCGAGAGTGTGGTATACAAGACAACGACCCCATGAGGATATCCATCCACCATCCAGGTCTTGAGGTGGGTATTTTTATTCCTTTTACAAAGGCTATGGGTGTCACTGGAAAAACAGTGTTAGATGAAATTGAAAAAGTTATTCAATCAAATGAGAATTTTACTATACACGATGGTCAATTATCTTTAGAAATAACACACACTTCACTACCACATGGGTCTGGGCGAAAAGCACCTATTTCATTTTCAGCTGTGGGTAAACTGGTTGGAAATAAGAAAAGTATTATCGAAATTAAAAACTCCTGTGATTCCATGTGTCTCGCACGTGCCATTGTAGTGGGAAAATGCCATGTTGATAAAGATGAATCTGAGCTTTGGGAGAAAAAATGGAAGAATATTCGATATTCTGATAGACCGACACAAGAGCGAGAGGCTAAAATATTGATGGATAAAGCAGGCCTCGAATATAATAAAACTTGTGGGTATGAGGAATATCATAAAATTCAAGAGATACTCTCACCAGACTATGTGATCAAAATCCACCCACAATTTGTCAAAGAAACGTTTTTATACGAACCACCTCAAACTACAAAAGAGAGTAAAGTTATTCACATTTATCACCACGACCAGCATTTTGACACCATCACTAAAATTACAGGGTTTTTAGGATGTGCTTACTATTGTGAATATTGCAATGTAGGCTATAATAACAGAGAACGTCACAGATGTCCGAAAGGCTGTGTCTGTTATTCTCCACTGCCATGTACGCCTGAACATTCTGTTCATTGTTACACTTGTAATAGAGATTTTGTAAGTTCATCTTGTTATAAAAATCACTCAACTCAAACACATGACCAAGAAAAATCAATCTGTCAATTAGTGAAAAAATGTCTATCGTGTAACATGTGCATTTACTCTGGGAAAGGTAAACACATTTGTGATGGCTTCAAGAAATGCAAATATTGCCATCAAATAGTCAAATTTGAACATTATTGTTTCATTCCAAAATACAAACCACCCACGAAAGACAAAATGCCGAAAGTACCCTTTGTGTTTTATGATTTTGAAACAACTCAAGACTCAGGTCTCCATACCCCAAATTACTGTGTTGCACACCGTGCATGTGGGGAATGTATTTGCAAGCCTATAGATCAAGAATGTATTTTCTGTGACAAAGATGGAAGAAGGGAATATATTTTCAAAGGAGAATCTACTTTGAGTGATTTTTGCAATTGGCTTTTCAGTAAGGAACATTTAGATACAACAGCTATTGCTCACAATTCAAGAGGGTTCGATGCACAATTTATCTTAAGACATCTCATTGAAACTGCTACATCAAAACCCGATGTCATCATGAATGGAAACAAAATTATTTCTCTGAAAGCTTGTGGTGTTAGACTCATCGATTCATTGAGTTTCCTTTCTATGAGATTGGCACAATTCCCTAAAACATTTGGTTTAAGTGAACTTGCAAAAGGTTATTTTCCTCATCTGGCAAACACAAAATCATATCAAAACTACATTGGCCCATATTTAGATGCAAAATTATACATGCCTGATTCTATGTCTCCCCCAGCCAGAGAAGAATTCATTAAATGGTACAATCAAAAATTTATTAGTAACGCCACTTTCAATTTTGTCAAAGAAATGGACATGTACTGTAAATCTGATGTAGACATCCTCCGTAGAGGGTGCGGGGAGTTCAGAACAAAATTTATTGAATGTGATGGGATAGATCCTTTCAGGGAAGCTGTGACTTTAGCTGATGCCTGCAATAAAGCTTGGCGGAAAAATTCAATGCCAGAAAACACAGTTGCCATCATTTCAGACATAGGATATCCCACTGCTGTTCGATATTCCATGAAAGCCATTAGATTCTTACAGCTACTAGCACAAGAAGAAGGCATACACATTCAACATGCACTAAATGGTGGGGAAACTAGAATTGGAAATTATCATGTAGATGGTTTTCACAAAGAGACAAACACAATCTATGAATTTTATGGATGTATGTGGCATGGATGTGAGACTTGCTATCCTGACAGATTCGAGAAAAATCCAATCAATTCACAATTCTATCAATCTCTGTACAACAAAACCCAAGATCGCATAAAACATTTCAAATCATTGGGTTATAATGTTCACATAGTGTGGGAACACGAATTTGATCATCTATGCAAAACGGAGCCAGATGTTCGAGCTTCTATAGATACATTTTTCCCACACATGGATCCCATTCAGCCACGTGATGCATTGTTTGGCGGGAGAACAAATGCCATTAAATTACATTACAAAATTGATGAGAATACAGACACAGAAATTAAATACATAGACATTTGTTCACTCTACCCATATGTCAATAAACACAGAGAATATCCAGTCTCTCATCCAGTTATTCTTACAAAGGAAAACATAGACACTGACAAAATAAGGGAATATAGAGGACTTATCAAATGTAAGATCCTACCCCCTCAAAATCTTTTTTTACCAGTTCTCCCCACCCATTCATTGTAATAAGAAAATGACATTTACACTCTGCAAAACATGTGCAGAACACGAATTAGATCAGTGTAAACACACACCAGACCAACGTGCAATAGTAGGTACATGGACATCTGTCGAACTTAACAAGTCATTTGATTTGGGTTACACTTTAATTGAGACTTATCAGATTTGGCACTGGGATGAATGGTCTTCAGAGATTTACAAACATTATGTGAACAAATATTTAAAAATGAAACAAGAAGCTAGCGGGTTTCCAGATTGGGTGAAAACAGAAACAGACAAAAACACATTTAAAAAAGATTATGCACAAATTGAAAACATCTATTTGGAAAATGTTGAAAAAAATCCAGGAAAAAGATCATTTGCCAAAACCATGTTAAATTGTCTCTGGGGAAAGAATGCACAAAACAATATCAAAAGTAAAACTAAATATATAAATGAACCGTCCGAATATTTTGATATAATACAGAGCAAAGACAAAATTGTGAACAATGTGGAATTTTTTGAGCATGATCAATTTGTTTTAGTAAACTATATAGACACTGCAGATGTTTACACACCACACAGTTCAGCAAATGTTGTTGTAGCATCGTTTGTAACCGCGTATGCACGTATGGAATTATATAAAGTTTTGGAACAATTAGGAACACGAGTTTTATACTTTGACACAGACAGTTGTATTTACATCCATAATCCCACACTTTGGAACCCAAAAATTGTAAATAGCAGGTTAGGTCAATGGACAGATGAACATCCAGGGGCAAAAATCACAGAGTTTGTAGGTTTAGGGCCAAAACATTATGGATACAAATACATTAAAGATGGAGAAACACACACCACATGTAAAGTTAAGGGGATCACATTAGATTTCAAAACATCACAAAAAGTTAATTTTGAGAGAATGGTTGAGTGTGCACGAGACAGAGAGAATTACAAAATAAACATTGAGTACACACATAAAATTAAACGTAATAAAAACAGACAAGTCACAAGTGAAGCACAAACCAAAACATTCAGATCTGTATACACAAAACGTTTTGTAGTAGGTAAATATGATACCCTCCCCTATGGGTTTAAGGTATAAATATCTGTCACAAAAACTCATTTCAATTGTGAACAGAGAACAGACAAGATGTCTTTACCACTCGAGCCTGCTTTCCCTAATTATTTATCAGAGTTAAAAAGACTTGAAAGTTTTCATTGGACTTCCTACCCAGTCTTACAATCGAAAAAAGAAGAATTAGCCAAAGCTGGATTTTTCTGTGTTGGGGGTGGTAAAGTGAAGTGTTTTGTATGTGGACAAGGTTTACATAACTGGGAAGAAAAGGATATTCCTTTACAAGAACATGTCAAGTATTCTCCAAATTGTCCTTACATGAAACTTATTAGAGGCTGTCAGTTATATAAACCACCCACATGTATGCAAACACCCCCCGATAAAATATTAGCAGTCATGGATAATGGGTTCACTTTAAAACAAATATTTTCAACAATGAAAAAATATGATAAAACTCTAGATGATTTTCCAGATTCAAATTCATTATTTGCACTCATGGTCATAAATGATCAAAGTACTTCATCATTTAGTAAAATAATTGGCAATCATGCCGCAGTACATTTCAGAAATAAGTTAAGTGATTTATTTACTGACGGACCAGCAAATGATTTTCCTGACTGCCCTGATGTACAAAGTACATCAGAACAGACAAAAGAATCATCACTTTGATTTCAACCATGGAACCAGTAAGACACATCTTAGAAAACAAGATCACACGTAAGGCATTATTATATGCATTTCAAATGATCACTCCTGGTTATCTAACAATAACAAAAGATTTCATTCAAAATCAATTAGAAAAAGATGGAATGTATGGGGAATTTTGTAATGCATTACAAATCATGAATGCTTTTTACAAAGATAATGTACAAAATATTTGGACAAGAGTTATGTGGGATTTTATTATTTATGATGAAGAAATCATTAATTATTTATATAAACAATGTATGCCACAATTAGATCAGAGTTCTTCAGAAACTTTATTTGAATTAAAATCACCCTTAAAACGAAAACCCACACAGAGATGTGAAGAAGCTATGGAGGTAGAAAGTATATAAGTCAATGTTTTGATATTCCTTTTGGTAAAAAAAAAGAAGTCATGGCAATGAGTGAATGTTTATTGTTTCAACATCCGTGTAATATCTTTATATCGGGGCCTAGTGGTTCAGGAAAGACAGTATTTGTCAAAAAGCTTATTGATATGAAACATGACTTATTTCAAATCCCACCACAAAAAATTGTTTGGTGTTATAAAGAATGGCAAAATACATACGCTTTACTTAAAGAAAGTGGCGATGTTAAATTCATAGAAGGCATTCCTGATGATGAATATGAAATTGTCAGTGATGTCACTATTCCACATCTTGTGGTTTTTGATGATATGTTAGGTGATAAAGATGAAGAAAAAATTAAATTATGGTTCACACGAAAAGGCCATCATCGAAATGCAAGTGTCATATACATCACACAAAATATGTTTCAACAATCTAAAGCTAGTCGTACCATAAGTTTAAATGCACATTATATGATTCTGTTTCAAAACACCAGAGATAAAGGGCAGATAAAAGTGTTAGCAAATCAAGTCCAATTACCCCATTTAAATGCATCCTATCAAGATGCAACGAGTACTGATCACGGTTATTTATTAATTGATTTTCATCCTAAAACCCCCGACTCTTTGAGATTAAGAACTGATATTTTTCATCCTTGGGTGACACAAAATGAACGGGGTCCCATCATTTACACAAAACTATAAAAAGCTGCATCCATAACTTTTTGTGTCACTTGGTTAAAACTTTTGTTGATGAGTACACATCACAATGGTATCTTTTATCCGATCATTAGAACAATTGAGTCAGCAGACAAATCCGTTTGCAAGAGAAAAATTACTTAAGAAAGGTTTCAAGAAAATTTTAAAATGGTTTACGTTAGCAAGTAAAATCATACTCAATAAAAAAATTAAATTGCCAAAACAAACTCAAACATATATGGATAAGCATAGACAGGATTTACAACAACTTGCAAATCCAAGAGTTGATCTTGCAACCAAGCGAAACATTATTTTAAAACCAGGTGGTGGTGGATTTTTTGGCGGTGTTATTATTCGTAATTTAATTCGATGGGATGGACATAAAACAAGTCGTAATTTTTATTCACCATTTACAAAAACAAAAAGTAAGAAACGAAAATTGTCTACAAACAAAAAAATCAAAAGAAATGTTGATAAAAATTACGTGCGTGCAAATTTCTTAGTCACTCCTCAAAAACTGACAAAAACAAAGTCTGTTTTAGTGAGCAAACTTCAAAAACAGAAAAAAGTACCACCATTAAAGTTAACACGTGGAACATCTGGTGGCTTTAGAGTATCGCATGATCCTATGATGTCTAGACAGAGTGTGGGGAATGTAGCACTGAAAGAAAATATTCCAATGACAGCACGATTCACAGCATTGAATGCACAAACACCTGTTGAGAGGATAAGATCTTATTTTAGTTGAAATAAAATGACTTGCATTTGTCTGCCATATCATTTTATGAATGGTCTTTGTGACGGAAAGATGGTAAAACAATCTCGTAAAATTCCACTAGTTAAAAAATATGGTGGGGTGTTATTGGCACTAAGTCAAACACCACCAGCATTTCAAAAACAAATTATGAAAAATGCACCAAAAGAATTAATTAATTGTGTGGCAGAATGTTGTCATAATCTTTTAAAAGGGAACATACATCTTTCCCCTGTTCAGAAACGAAAATTACACCCGAAACGTGAACAACTAAGATCCCTTGCTAGTAAATCATTATCACTTAAAAAGAAAAAACAAATTTTAAATCAAAAAGGTGGGTTTTTACTATTACTTGGTTTACTTGCACCAGCTGTAGGACTTGCAACAAATCTTGCAAATAAATTAGTAAATAAAATATGAAGAAAATGGCTATTGTACCTTATCAAATGATGGAAGAAATGCAGCATTATAGAAGTGAAAAATCTCAACGCCCAAGATTACCACCTGACCCTGAAATTACTAATACAGCGCTGCTGCAAAATGAATTATCATCCGTGTTAGAAAATTCAGAATTATCAGAAAGTTAGAGAAAACAAAAATACGGTGAAAATTTACAAAAATTTCAAATGTCATATAAGAAGGCATTACAACCAACACTGGTTATACCTGAGACAGACCGAAAGTCATTGTTTTTACGAGATCGTATTTTAGAAAGTGTTCCTGTCACAATGAGGCGTAAAGCAACTTCATTATTATCTGCTTTATCATCTCATCCACACATGAGTTGGGATAATCAGGGTGTTTTAAGTTATGATGGAGAGGCCATAAAAGGTTCAAATATCATTGATTTAGTCAATGATGTTCTCAGACATCGAAAAGGCTTTAAACCAAGAGGGTGGGAAATATTCAATCGTGGTTTAAAAGATATAAATATTCCTCAAGATTTTGTTGGAAATCGTGAACGTTGGATGTGGATGAATAGAGAACAGGATGGCATACCCAATGAATATCAAAGTTCCCCTCAAGATAGTTGGTTAGAAACTTCTCTTTCAACAACTCCAAAACGTAAACTACTTCGAGGAAAGAAAACACCTAGACGTAGATTGGCAAAAAGTAAAATTCCTGATAAATGGGAGGTCTATTGAATAATTTATTAACCGAAATATATTACAATACAAATCACCCTGCCGGCTATGGTGGTATACACAAATTATACAAAGCAGCCCACGGTAAAGATAAATCTGTTACAGTTGATCAAGTTAAAAAATGGTTGAAAGGAGAGAGGACTTACACTTTACATAAACCCGTTCGAAAAAAATTTGCAAGACGTAAGACTATAGTGGGTGGTATTGATCAACAATGGCAAATAGATTTAGCAGATTTACAAAGTTTACAATCTTACAATGACCGATTCCGATATTTAGTTTGTGTCATTGATGTTTTTTCGAAATATGCATGGGTTTTACCCATACACAATAAATCAGGACAAACACTAATAAAATCCTTCCAAAGAATTTTAAAAACTTCTGGACGTAAACCATTATCTTTACAATCAGATAAAGGTTCTGAGTTTAAAAATAAAGATGTGCAGAAATTTTTAAAGAAATAAAAAATTCATTTTTTCACAACAGAGAACCCCGAAACAAAAGCTAGTATTGTAGAACGTTTCCAGCGCACACTGAAAACACGAATGTGGAAATATTTTACACACAAACGTACGTTAAGATATATTGATGTGTTACAAAATTTAGTTGATGGATACAATCACAGTTTCCATCGTAGTATTCAGAGAACCCCTGCATCTGTATCAATAGAAAATGAAATACAAGTAACACAAAATTTATATGGTAAAAAATCTAAAGAGAAAAAAATAAAATTTAAAATTGGTGATATAGTACGCATTAACAAAACCAAACATACATTTGAAAAAGGGTATTTACCAAATTGGACAAAAGAATTATTTAAAATCACCCATGTAAAACATACAACACCACCCACTTATAAACTCGAAGATATGGGGGGTGAAAATATACAGGGAACATTTTACCCACAAGAAATTCAAATTATAAAAGACGATAAAAAATATATCATTGATTCAGTTCTTGCCAAACGTTCAAGGCGTGTTGGTAAGAAACTCATCAAGGAACTTAAAGTACATTGGAAAGGTTATCCTACGAAATTTGATAGTTGGGTAGCAGAAACAGATATAGTATAAAAAGAATATGTCACTAAATGAAAATACATTGAGTAGCGAAAGTGCAAGTGCTGAAGTACAAAATCAACAAGCACAATTTAATTGTTGTGGAAGTCTTGTTGCAAAAAATCAAGTAACTTATTTCACACAAATAATTGTCATTTATGCAATTATAATTACAGCCATCATTCATCTTAGTTTACAATCCCCAAACAAAGAATTGTGGTTAGTGTTATTGAGTAGTTCTTTAGGATATATTCTTCCAAGTCCAGGTTTAAAATATTTGAAACCTCACGAGAAGAAAAATGAATTCATTTTACGTAACACTACTGAGTGATAGTTCTATGGATATGTTTCCAAATAACACACAATGTTGTTTTCAAACAAAATTATCTAAACCCATTCATATTAATAAAGAACATTGGGAAGTGGGTTTAGTTGAAGTAATTTTACCATCTGAGGCAAGAAATATAACAGATGATGAAACAAATTTTAAAATCATTGTAACAGATTCAAAAATATCAGCACGCATTAATAATATTAATAAATCGTTTTTCAAACATACAGTACGTAAGGGTGTTGCTGCTGTTGAATTAAGTATTTTATCAGGTGCATATGCAAATGGTGGTCATGTTGTAGAAGCAATAGAATCAGAAATTCAAGAAAAACTGGGTGATATTTTTAAAGAATTTGGTGTGTCATTTCATCTTGGTTATTCATCTCGACAATCACGTGTAAAAATTGTATCAAATAGTATTGGAACAGTCGGTATTCAATTATCACAAAGTTTATCAGAAAAATTGGGGTGTAAAGATGGTATGTTTCCAGTAATATTTCCTAACACAGCAAAAGATGCATTTAAATATAATGTGGATTTAAATGTGGATTTTAATCAGCTCTTTATTTATTCCGACATAGCAGATTATACATTTCTTGGTGATATAGAAGCACCCATTTTACGTGTGATACCCTTTGAAACACGTGACGAATCTCTGCACACTCATAAAGAATTTGATAATGTACATTATGTACCAGTATCAAAATCTTCTTTTGATTATATCACTATAAATATAAATGGGAATACTGGTAAAAACATTCAGTTTTCAAGTGGGAAGAGTGTTGTCAAGTTGCATTTTAGACAGAGACATCAACTCAATTTATAAAAAATGCCTCCAGTGTATCGAGGAGTAGCACGACAATATGGTTATGGATTAGGATCCATTTTTCGCTCAGCAATAAGATCAGCTGTACCATTAATAAAACCAATTGCAAAAAATGCATTTCGAACTTTAAAGAAAGAAGGATTAAAACACGGTTTAGAAATAGCAAATGAATTGATGAGAAATCGTAAACCAACCAAAGAAGTTATGCTCACTCATGCAAAAGATCTAATGACATCAGTGGGTAAAGCTGCTTTGGGAATAAAAAGACAGAAACGAGAACCAAGACATCACTCTGTCATTCGTTCTCAAAGAGGAAAGACACATAAACGGCAATCTTATTCAAAACGAAATTCAAGACCACTTGATATATTCGATTAAATCATGATGTTGCATGGATCTTGCGAGCATTTTTGTAGTGGATTTGATCCAGATAATGTATCACCAACAGCGAGTGGTATAGAAAATATTGGTGAGATTGAGCAATTTCCTATTGCATCTTTAAATAATTCTTCACCAATAGAATTTTTAATCCCCAGACAAACAACCAAGTGGCTAGATCTTGCAGCATCTACACTTGAGGTTCAGTTCAAAATTACAAAGCAAGATGGGGGTGATTTGGAAGATGATACGAATATTACCCCTATCAATAATTTCCTTCACAGCATGTTCAGTAAAGTTGATGTGACACTGAACGGTAATTTGATAACCACCAATACAGACATGTATCCTTATAGAGCATTTTTTGAAAATCTGTTGAGCTATTCAAAAGATGTGAAAAAAACACATCTAGCTGCTAGTGAGATGTGGTATATAGACACCCCTGGCCAACATACTGCATTTGCTAAAGATTCCGCAAACAAAGGTTTGGTTGAACGTCACAAATTAATTGCAAACAGTAAATCTGTACAATTAAGAGGAAAATTGCATTTAGATCTGTTTGTGCAAGAGAAATATTTACCAAATGGTGTGGAAATGAGAGTTAAAATTCATCGCTCCCCAACTAAATTTTGTCTGATTGGTGGTGTAGATGGAAAAATCGAAATTCAAAAAGCCATATTCAGAATACCAGCTTTGGATTTAATTCCTAAATTTGCAAATGATCTGAATGCACAAATAGATCGAACAAATTATAAAATGCCCATTAGACGTACTGAAGTTAAAACTTTTACCATTGGAAATGGTCTTCGATCAAAAATAGAAGACCATCTGTTTCATAAACAGATGCCAAAACGAATAATTCTTGGTTTAGTTTCAAATAAAGATTTAAATGGAGATATTGGTACATCTCCATTTAATTTTCAACATTTCAATTTGAACAAGTTGGAAATTACAGTGGATGGACATTCCATTAAATCACGTCCCTTTGAACCAAATTTCGAAGGTGGACTTTATCTAAATTCATATTTATCATTGTTTGAAGCAATGGGGTATTTTGGACAAAATCAAACATTTAATATATCAATGCAGGATTATGCAAAAGGATATACCCTCTGGGGAATTGATTTGACACCTGATCAATCAAGCAGTGGACCATTAGCTCATCCTATAAAGTCTGGCAACCTTCGAATAGATCTTCAGTTTGCTCAAGCTCTGACACAGGTGATCAACGTTGTTGTCTATGCAGAATTTGATAGTGAAATACAAATCAACAAGTTCAGAGAAGTGATATTTGACTATTAACAATGAGTAAATGTGAACATTGCAAGATGCACAGAGAAATGAGACAAAGAATACAAATAATGAGGCGAGTGAAGACAGAAAATGAAAAACTGTTCCTTAGATTATTTAAAGAAATTGTTGTAAATGAAGTGACACCTTTGATAAAAGAAGAAGTGAATAAACTGTGTTATGGATGTCAAGGAATACCTGGAGCAAAACATGACTTTTGTATAAGAAAGGATATAAGAATATGGATTGAAATGTATTTGAAAGACTGTATGGAAAAAGTGTGCCCATCAAGTGTACTATATAAACTGCTCGAACAAGCAAAAAAATGGAATATTGAAGGCTGTTTTACATATATGAATGTGAACTTTAAAATTAACACACAAGAAGACATTCAAAATTGGGCAGATTTAGTAGAGAAAGAGTGGGGATATTACACACCACTTGTTAAAGAAGAAGAAGAAGAAGTTGATTAAAAAAAAAAAAGTACAACAGCCCTTTTTAGGGATAAGAAGAGATGGACACCACTCAACTACAATATGTTCTTGATAATTCTCAAAGGTTATCATCATTGAATGGAAAAGTGTGTTCAAGAGACTTATTACCAAAACAAAAGCATAAACACAGAAAAGCTTATATTGTGAACACAGATTCATCAAAAGAACCAGGAGAACACTGGGTGGTGATATATTTCAAAGACAATCATTCAGCCATCTACTTTGATTCTTATGGCTTACCACCATTACATAAAGATATATACAATTTCATAGTGAAAAACACAGATTCATGGACTATAAACACAATGAGAGTACAGAGTCTTCATACTGTGGTGTGTGGTATGTACTGTATATTTGTTTTAGATCATCTTGCTAAAGGATATGATTTAGAGACAGTTCTTACTATCAAATTCAACCCAAGAAATTTTCAAGAGAATGACAGAGAAGTCCGTCGATGGTTTGAGCAAAACTATAGACATTATTTAAAATGACTGTAATCAGGTGTCAAAACAACCCACAGAGTTTTTTTGATAAATTCTATTGTATATTTTTTGTCACTCCCTGTTGTGTATCATATGTAATACGTGATAATGCTTTATTGCAAGAAAAACTGGCTGTCGATAATTTCACAAGAAAACAAACATAAAAAAACCTTCCAATAAAGCGGTATCACACAACAATTCTTGATGTAAATAGGGTTTCTGTAGATAGTCATTCTCATATCTCGATGTATATATGTTCCTCTCGCTCTATGTATTATATCTCAATGTAAAAAGACTTTTTTTATAGTCAATCTCAGATCTCGGTGTACATATGTTCCTCTCGCTTGATGTATTAAATAGTGGTAGCAAAAAAAAACTAACTCTTATTTTCTGTTTCAATGTAGTGGTGACCCATTACCCCACCCTCACCAGTAAAAAAGAGAAGAGATACTTCTCTTTTTTTCACCACCCAAAAACCATCAGTAAAAAGAGTTAAGAGATACTTCTCTTTTCCACTGTGGGTAAGATATTGTATGCTTATCAACCATTCCTTCCATACAGTAAAGTGTTGTACGGTTTAAAGTATGGAAAGATTGATTAATAAGCAAAATACACATATTTGACAGTATAGAGTAATTGGGACAACCTACCCCATGACTGACACTATAGACCAAAGCATTTAACACTGAATTCAGCATACCCCAGGACTGACACTATAGGCCAGAAATTAACATAGGAATCTCCATAGGGGTGTTGTACCTATAGTGACATTTTTGTACCTATAGTGACATTTCTGGAGGCGAGAAAAAGATTTTAAATCTTTTTTCTCGCCTCCAGAAATGTCACTATAGGTACAAAAATGTCACTATAGGTACAACACCCCTATGGAGATTCCTATGTTAATTTCTGGCCTATAGTGTCAGTCCTGGGGTATGCTGAATTCAGTGTTAAATGCTTTGGTCTATAGTGTCAGTCATCACTACTCGCATCGAGGACCCACCAATAATAATATTTTAAAGTGTCATCAGCCAAAGCTCAAGATTGCAACAGGACTTCGTTTTAACATCACATTACCTTTCTTCTTAACAATGCTGATTTTTCAGTTTATTGATTTATTTATTGGTGTTTAAGGTCACATATTTAAGCACAATGGCTAATCATGACCACAACAGTTTTACGGGTGGAGGAGGCCGGAGTACCCGGGGAGAACTACCGAGCAACGGCGAGCAACTGTCAGCTCCCCAACATATTAACTCCACGCAAGCGCGGGGTTAGTACTGGTTGAAGACAAGTGCACCATCGACGTGCAACACGCCTTAGCACACAGCGTCACCGTGTCCCAGCATGAGCAATCGGGATGAAGTGCCTTGCCCAAGGAACCCATGTCGGGGATCGAACCGTGGATCTTTCGGTTTCCAACATACTAACTCCAAGCAAGCGCAGGGTTAGCATTGGTTGAAGACAAGTGCCCCATCGACGTGCAGTACGGTCTTAGTACACAACGCCACCGTGCCCCCGCGCGGGCAATGGAGATGAAGTGTCTTGCCCAAGGACACAACGCGGTTGCCGCAGGTGGGATTCGAACCGAGAACCTCTCGGCTTGCAGCCTGCACCGCGGTCCCCCTGATTTTTCAGTTAAAAGTTGATCAAGTATAGTGACTCTCTAAAAACTGAAGATTCTCCATATATGTGTCCATACAAGACCAATGTACACATCTATGAATATTCAATTATAATGTTTTAACCCTTTACCTAACATGAAAAGCAGACGACACTTGCAAACAAAATTCTTGAGTAACTGATTTTTTTACTTTTTTGTCTCCAAAACATAGGTTATGACCCCTCATTGGAACGAGCTCGACGAGCTCGTTCCACAGAGGGGTCATAACCTATATTTTTGAGACAAAAAATGAAAATATAATGAAAATTAATTGGCGATTTTTAAGAATAGTGCTGGCCGGTTTTGGCCGTTACGTTGGGTAAAGGGTTAATGTTTCTTTATTCGAAACTTAAAAGTATAAGTGATTTCACCATCAGAGTACCAATATTCATTACAATGCGCAGTCAACCAAGGGCCGGTCGTAACGCCAAAACAACTTATGTGACTGAAGAATTCCGAGACCTTTTCACATGTTCCACATCAGCAGCCTGTTGCCATTTATTGTATTGGGTATCAACGTTCTAAACTGAAAGGGACAGTAGAAGATTGTGTTATCACATATGTGCCTCTTTTTCACCGGAATATGCCACTTTTAAGTATATTAACCCTTTACCTAACATGAAAAGCAGACGACACTTGAAAAAAAATTCTTGAATAACTATTTTTTTTCATTTTTTGTCTCAAAAACATAGGTTATGACCCCTCATTGGAACGAGCTCGACGAGCTCGTTCCAATGAGGGGTCATAACCTATGTTTTTGAGACAAAAAATGAAAAAATAATGAAAATTAACTGGCGATTTTTGAGAATAGCGCTGGCCGGTTTTGGCCGTTACGTTGGGTAAAGGGTTAAGGAAAATAACTAACTTTTGTTTTTCATCGCTAGACTTATAAGCAGGGTATGATGAAACGGTAAAAAGCAAAGGATAAAATTGCTCAGATGAAATGAACTCAGGTCCAGGGATGATAATGCGGGTGGATGGAGGTCATTGTTTTTGCCTTCTGACTTTTTCCAGGGGACAATGATGCGTTCTTCGGTGGATATACTGAATTACTACTAGCAAGAACGGTTTACAACTAGATGTCGTAGTTGCTCTTCTATAGACATAAAACACTTATCAGTTGTCCCTGTTCCGTTTCTGCACCACCATGAATACAGCGGGAAGCAGGCTGTTATCGTAACAGTCCCGGACACTCGGCTTGCCGTGCAGGGCGGAGTAGATTACATTAAATGACATCGATCATGTGACGCGCGCAAGTACCAGAACAGTTGAGCAGGCCGTCAAAGGTGAGTGAACTGGCGCCTTGGCTATGCCATCACCATTCACTCACTGCAAGGTCGCACCATCCATGCTAGAAAGTCCAACCTTGCAAACCTAGTTGTACCAAGGGCAGAGTACGCGAGCCAGCTCAAGAAGGTCGTCTGTCCACCTATTCGAGACGATAATCGCAGCGATGTGCAGGACGAGATGCAGTTGGATTCTTGTGTGCACGCGCTAGCGCGGCAGCGGAAACTAACCAGCAAAAAAGCATGTTGCCTACAAGCTGTTCGGCTAAGTCCAGTTTATTCCGGTATTGCAGCTGAAGGAAAGTCATCAGAGCCGCTGTGGTTCTTGCATTATTCAAATGTTCTGGACACGCACACATGAACAGGACAGTGCAAAGCGCACCTAATCTTCCTCGAACGTAACCGTAAAGATGAACTACAGCAACATCGGTATAACTGGACACCGAATTCGAATCGGATATGAGACAGCACAAACTATTTTTTGTGAAATCCGTGTTATATTATCAGTTCACCTAACTGTCATACATATCCATCGGCTTATGCTTGTCGCGGGTAGCATGGGTATCCTAGTCCAGAGGTCACAAGCTACATTGCTACAACAGTACTTATAAAGTGGATCGCAGGATCCCACCCCCCCCCCCCTCTCCGTTTTATAAGTACTGTTGCAGCAATGCAACTTGTAAGACCGACAAGCATAACATTAAGCAGGGGCCAATACTATAAAACGTTTACAATTGTATTTTCTGGAATTGTATGTTTTAGTTATGACTTTTAATGGGTTCAAATAAACCATTAGCATTTTCAAAGATATGACAATTTGTCAGTTGGCAAATTGTCATATCTTTTAACCCTTTACTCAACGTAACGGCAAAACCGGCCAGCAAATCCCCAATTAATTTTCATTATTTTTTTCATTTTCTGTCTCAAAAACATAGGTTCTGACTCGTCGAGCTTGTTCCAATGAGGGGTCATAAACTATGTTTTTGAGACAAAAAAAAAAATGAAAAAAATTAGTTTTTCATGAGTTTTATTTGCAAGTGTCTGTTTTTCATTTTAGATAAAGGGTTAAAATGCTAATGATTCATGTTAGTCAGTTTTATTAACCCTTTACCTAACGAGAAAAGCAGACGACACTTGCAAAAAAAATTCTTGAATAACTAATTTTTTTCATTTTTTGTCTCAAAAACATAGGTTATGACCCCTCGTTGGAACGAGCTCGACGAGCTCGTTCCAACGAGGGGTCATAACCTATGTTTTTGAGACAAAAAATGAAAAAAATAGTGAAAATTAATTGGCGATTTTTGAGAATAGCGCTGGCCGGTTTTGGCCGTTACGTTAGGTAAAGGGTTAATAGGTAGAAAATACAATTCTATATAAAATACAGTTGTAAAAATGTTATAGTATTGGCTACAGGTTGAACAGAAAACACAACAGACAAACATTCCTTAATTTATGCGCATGTTACCGCCAACAGAAGACATCTATTTCTCATCGCCCATTTTGGAAAAAAACATGAATAACACCGTATCCCGATTCGAAAATATCCTAAACCAGTCATCCATTGTCAATGAACTATTTAAAGCCTATTATACGCCGCGATACCGTCGCGTCGCGTCGAATTCAATTGAATTAGATTCGTCTGAAATCCTTCAAATCTTCATTTGAAGTGTACGGTCGCACTACCGTCGCGTCGAATTCAATTGACGGACGGCCTTAACTCACAATGTTTGAGTCTACACCACAGATCTTAGGTGAAAGCTATACACATATATTAACTGTGTTCACGTATAGGAATACATTATACTATGGCTTAATTTTATTTACACTGACGCTCCATCGTCGCTCTGAATTTATTTGGAGATTGTCTTTCATATGATAAGGTTTATAAGTTTGACGTATATATGCAAGCATATTTGTTTGCAATTTTTAGTGCTTTAATGGAGTAACATGACGCATAATGTTTTAAAAGAAAATTTACGAGTAGTGTCTGTATAGCTCTGTTGACTGCCTTCCTGTCCCCACCCCAAACCAGGAAGAAAAACAATTTCAAATTTGAATTGGACCCGTGTTGGTTATAGACGACGTATCATCGTCGACTTGAATTAAATTCCACGAGTCACGACATTCGGTGTTTTCCTGATTAGAATATCATTAACATTTCAGTTGCATTTAATTCGAGTCGACGGTGATGCGATCTCTATAACCAACACGGATCTAATTCAAGTTTGGGAATTAGACTCGTCTGGCTGACAACACGAACATTCGTTTGAAGTGTGCCTTCTCGCATTTATTGGTTATATACGTCGCACTGCTGTCACGTCAAATTCAGTTAATTGGAATTAATTGAATTCGACGCGACGGTTGTGCGACGTACATAACAGGCCTAACTTCAACAGCGGATCAACGTGTGTACATCGGCAACAACATAACTACATGAAATAATTACTTAAATACAAAATGGCTGCAACTACTGTCCTATATAATCAACCATGAGTGCACAGGAAAGCCACTCGCAGCTACTTAAATTCAGAATAGTGTTTACATGCCATTATATCATTTTCAAGCTCTATAACGACATACAGTGTCAGATGGGTCCTGCAAACACTGAAATGAGGAAACTTTTTCAGAAGTTATTCCTCTTTGATTAGGAAAGCCGGAAAGTTGTACTGTTGATTGTTTATTGGGGTTTAGCGACACTTTCAACCAGCTGTGTCACATAGTGTCGGACAGTTTTGCGATTGGTGCCAGTCGGAGTACCCGAAAGTACTACCGTGGAGCGGCAAGCAAATGTCAGTCTCTTCAATGCATTAACGCAGCACAGGCAAAGTTAGCAGTGGTTGAAGGTGAGAATACCATCGCCGTGCAGTGTGCATTAGTACTCAGCGCCACCGTGCCCCCAAATGGGAATCGGGATGTAATAACCACCGAACCACTGCGCTCCCGAAAACTTGTATCAAGTTCCTTATTGGCGAATCGAAGGCATCCAAGTCGACCCGTTTCTTCCATTGTTATTCATTATTATTATTATGAGTTTGCTTTTTAAAATTAAATGTGGTTGTCCCTGTATCCCGATAAATTCTGTCTTTTGATTGGTCAGAATGTCTTGGACAAATAGCCATGGCAAAGGAATGCCCAAACACACAAGGTATATGGGAGCGTACAACATCCAGGGTATATGGGCACGCGAAACAACTGGGGTATATGGTTTAAATGAAAGCTTTTCGCATTCACTCGCCTCGGTATAAAATGGAACCACAAAACCTGAAAATAGTCACAAATATTATCAGATTTCCGACAATTCGATCATATTTTGCCGTTATAAATCAAATAGTTGAGTAATTAAATGAAACAATAGAAGAAAAAAAAATAAGAGCAAATAGCGTCCCCTGAGTTTCAATGTGTTCTATGTGCCAGTTGGCACATAGAACACATTGGAACTCAGGGGACGATATGTCAACAAATACTGTTTACCCGTCGTTTCCTTAACAACCCAAGGGATGTAACTCTATCTGTTGTCTTCTGCGTTTGTAAAAACAAAAAATATTCACGAATTTGGTCCAGTGATTGCGAAGCGTGAGAAATGCGTCCACAAATTTATTTCCACTATGTTTGTATTGTGTCTCAAACGGGACAAAAACGTTTTCTCCGCCAACATGTATGGTATATGGAGATTTAACACCTGGATGTCTCTATTAGGGCGGTTATATGATTATGGTCTTGTTTAACAGTGTGCGTACCGTGTCCATCTAATAGACTGCGGCTCGGTGTTTAAAAACAAACATCCATGTATTAAATCTCCATATACCATACATGCTGGCGAAGATAACTTATAATACATCTCTTTAAAATATTTTAAAACTATCCACATATTGTAAAACTTTGTAAGTCTGCCTTCTCCTCCATCACAGAAGTGCCCACCTTGTTGAAACGTTTAAATTTCTACTGCCGTTGCTTTCAGAAGACAGAAGAATCATCGTAGGGTCTTTTTAGAGCTAATCTTTAATTAGTCAACAAAGCACATGGTGTCCCGCACCTGCAACGTGCTGCTTATCAATGAATCGGTCCATATCTTAACCGATGGAGACTCATACATTATTATTTCGGTTTTAATATATGAGGAATGCACAAATGGACATCAAAGGCATATTTGTTTGTTGGGGTTTAACGACACTTTCAACAACAGTCAGTGTCACATCGTGTCGGATAGGTTTACGGGTGGTGGAAGCCGGAGTATCCGGAGAGAACCACCGAGCAACGATCACTCATAAGACTCTCCAGTGTTCTGTCTCCGCACAAGCAGAGTTACTAGCGCTTGAAGGTAAAAGCATCTTCGATATGCAGACCTCCTTTGTACACAGCGCCAGCGTGCCTCCATGTGGGCAATCTGGATTAAGAGTCTTGCTCAAGGACAAAACCTAGTTACCACTGGTCAGGAGCGAACTGTCGGACTTTCAATTGGCATTAGGGACATAAAAAGCTGTTGATGGGCCTAACTTTGAGTACTAATGTGCGAGGGGAGTGTGCGTATGTGATGGGGAATGTGTTTGTGTTTGAACAGGGCGTCTGCATTCCCTTTTGAGTTTTGATCCCAAAGTGTCAAGGCAATATCGCACGACTTTAGCAACTTAATGCTGGTGATCAGCACAGTATTTGTAAGTATGAGAAATAGGGTTTAACTCTTTACCTAACACGAAAAGAAGACGACACTTGTAAATAAAATTCTTGAATAACTAATTTTTTTTCATTTTTTACGTCAAAAACATAGCTTACGACACTCATTGGAACGAGTTCGTTCCAATGGGGGGTCATAAGCTATCTTTCTGACACAAAAATGAAAAATTAATGAAAATTGGATACTAATTTTAGTGAATAGCGGTGGCCAGTTTTGGCCGTTACGTTGGCAAAGGGTTAAAATGGGGAATTCAAAAATTATTTTTAATCAATAAAAATGAACATTTTTTGTACATAATGGGCATTATATGATACTAAATACTGCATGATCAGTACAGAGTGTACTTTGATTTTCAGCTTATTCAAGTGTTTGGAATTTCTTCATAGACGGATCTGATGAAGATGCAGAACGCCGGTGGATTTTTTCTAGCGGGCAAGACATATCATGGTTCAACTGGGGTACAAGTGAACCGAGGGGACATATACGAGAGAACTGCATAACTTTGAATCAAGGACAGGATTACAAATGGACGGATGTAAGCTGCTTGATTTCTTATGGTGGATATATATGTCAACTTGATGTCTGACAATATTTTTAAGTCATTTATCAATCGGGGTGTAATAGATGCATGCACAGTTCTGTCTAATATAACAGAAGACTATTTGGACTACATTTGGGACAGTGTGTGAATAAAATTTGGAACATGGAGAAAATCAAAGATATAACAATAAGATGATTAAGTATTATGAAGAAGACCCCGAAAAGCTAAACGAAAATATATGTATTAAGACTTAAGACCAAAATAAAAAAAAATATTATTAAAAAACTCACAAATTCAAATAAAAATAAGCAAGTTTGCCTTATCAACAAAGACAATTTTTGCAAGGGAACTAATCTCATAATTGTATGAAACACACGATCTGATCCAATATTTTTTACCATTAGACCCATGGTTTAAAAGTGGTAACGCACGATAATTCAATGAAATTTAGTAAGTAGAATGACATATATGCACGTACAGTGACGTTGCTAATGGGATTTAGGGTGGTGTGACACACCCTATCCTAATAATTTTTCCAGTTGGGATATTTTTGTCAGAGCTGACGTCTAAGCTTGAATATCAATGAGTTGTATGCACCGACAGCGTACGCACTCATTGACATTCAAGCTGGTTCAGAGTCGGACTGGGTCAAGGAAGGTTACCGGAGAATGCACCAGGGTGGGGGGGGGGGGGGGCAGACCCGAATAAAATTTTGCTTTTGCGAACTGAACGAACGCGGCTTCCTTGCATCTGAGCGATCAATGCCAATCCACATGAACATCTCGATGGCATGTTTGTATCATATTCATCGATCATTCGAGACAAATAGTTCTACCGGAGTGGGGGGGGGGGGGGGGGGGGGGTGGGGGGAATCGGGAAGACCATAGTTCGTCCCAATCGGAGAAAATTTTAATTTGTGAAATTGAAGAACGCTGATTCCTTTCATCTGAGCGACTAATGGCAGATTAGACTGCTGGTATATCGAAATGTCCTCTACGTGGACTGCCAACATTTCGATATTCAAACAGTCTATACAATCAGATCCATTTCGCCTTTTGGTCATTCTCGCGAAATTTCACGTACCAGCAGGTGTTGGGCTTCATTAATTTTGGTGGCTCCCAGGGGGAACCCAATGGGGGCACACCGGGAATTTTCCCGATGGACCATAGGCCAGTCCGCCTCTAAACTGATTAGTAGGAGGCATCACAGACGGACTTAAACCACTTAGCAGGCGTCTTCAGACTAACAATGAGCTAGCCTTAACAACATACGGCTATACTCTGTAATGTAAAATACTGAACTGAGCTAAATCACGCCCCAGAGGATCACATATCCTCTGTACTGCAGGCGAGTCTTAAGTCATAGCTATAACAAGCTACCTGTTACAGGAAATATCAATAACAGAGGGTTCTCGACCCCGAGTTGTCTTAATCTGACAAGTACAATCACGCTGTTGCCTCCGATCATAACGCGACTCCATGTGATCCATTCAAAATATACCCACCTGACGAGAACCCTCAGGGTTTTTTTATTTGATAAGACCGTGTGGTCGAAACTATAGGCATGCCAGTTACTGTGCCGAGTAAATATTGCGAGATTTCTTCCCCACCAATGGGTTTCTGCATACTAACTCGCTGAAAAAAATTACAGAAGTCCATCTCATCTAGTTATGGAAAAACTCTCCACTTGGACACATTCAGTCCAGTGTTCAAAGAGAACAAAGTCAAAACCATCTGACTGACCGTGAGAAATGAATCTCCATGCTGTTCACAGTCACGCAATCTGAATTAGAAAACCCAAACTAGGTTGGCTAGCAAAACACAGCAGTGTATACACAAGCCTATCTTGTGACAACTACACGGCAGAGATAAGAGAGTGTGATCTGTGCACGTCATACTGACACCTACCAAACTCTTTCTTTCTTTCTGATAGGTGAACTATGAAATTAATGAATAAGCCAATCTCTGCTTTTGAGCATCATAACGCTGTGATTATGCAGCCAAGCTCTTCGATAAACAGCCAGGCACCTCGATAAAACAGCAATGCGCCAAATAAGTATCAAGGGCGTCAAGCATCAGTACCATACGACAGTCTGAGCAGCTCCTTTTACTCAAAACTTATACAGTGCAAGATGATATGGACCGAATCTATCTGTTGTAAAGTGTCCATTCCAACTATATCAGCATTTGAGAAAGTTAAGTGTCTCGATAAAGCAGCCAAATGATTCAATAAAGCAGACAAGCGCTTCGATAAAGCAACCGGGCGCTTCGATTAAGCAACCAAGCGCAAAATAATTATTATTTTGTATCACAAACTTCGAGCATCGAGACATCACTACATTCTGAACAGCTTCATACAATTCACCAAGATGCGGACTGTAACTATCTGTTAGACAGCCCATTACAACTATATTATTGCCACTTTTGCGGGCGTTCCTAGCACATTAACAATGTTTTACCGGGCGTTGAAACCTCGCAATGCTCAACAAGTACAAGTCATGTGACGTGTTGGGCCGTTATTGACTATAACACGTCAATAACAGCCCGACACGTCTAAATATAGACAATGACGTCACATCTCTCAGCCGATCAACAATATTTTTTCCAGATTTCCATTGGGATCGAAATTCAATTCGGATTTTTTTAATTTGTAAACACAATTAACACATTTGTTTCAAATGTGCCCCTTTGTGTCACGGATAGATAATGTATCAAATATAGGAAGCGATACGCACAAAGTAAGTGATGACATCTTTGATGAATAAACTCCTTGCCTAAAGTTCGCATTTCGAAGATATATTTCATCATCTGACTTCCCAAATTTCGCCGTAGACTGATCAGACGATAGTCATGTTACCCGGTTTGTTTGTCAACAAATCAGACGATAGTGTCGCTGTTTTTTAATTCTAAAATGTCAAACTTCATTTATTTATCTTATTTCCCATATAATTTAATTGTAATGTACCCGATGTACGAAAGTGGCAATAATAGAAATAACATGACTTTGTCGGGCATTACAGTGTATTAACGGCTCAACAGAAATGGTTAACAGCCCTTGAGCTTATTAGCGGCCCTCGACTTCGTCGCGGGCCGCTAATAAACTCTTGGGCTGTTAACCATTTCTGTTGAGCCGTTAATACACTGTAATGCCCTTCAAAATCATGTTATTGTTATGTTAACATGTATTTGATTCCACAAGCAAGTTGCTTGTGTCGAGTAAAATGAACTAATACAACAATCCAGTGATGCACACCGCGTGCAAACAGTTACTGCCTCTATTTCACAAGTGAGGATCACCCCTCCCCAAATACTGTGTAGACTGTCCCATTCAGTGGTCAATATGCAACACAAGACAAAATGTTTGTGTTATTTTGGGGCAGGAATTAGTAGGCAAAATAGCATATGAAAAATCCCCATTAATCCCATCACGGGAAAATGGTTATTTTGGGGTGAAAACATTGAAAAATTCAATCAAATCAGCGGAGATTGGAATTTGCTCAATACTCATTAAAAGAGTTCAGACAACAATCATTTCCGCAGTACTTAGATCAAAGTAACCGTGTATAATATTACACTTGGAATCCCAATTACTGATCTTAACAAAGTGTGTAATTTTGGGGTGAAAATTGTGAAAATGTAAATAGAATGTATGTAACTTGGAATTTCCTCACTACTCGTTCAAATAATTCCAAGCTCAAACACTGTCATCGTATTATACACTAAATCGGTATGATTAATACCTCTCTTAAACTCCAAATAAATGGTAGAAAGAAAACTGTGGGGTAAAAAGTTTTAAAAATTACCGTTATATATCAATGATTTCGAAATGTTGTTCTTTTGTTCCGGAAGGGTGTCTAGACATGCATTAGGGTTCACTCAGCCTTTACCATTCAAGATGCAATATTTGGCTAACCGGTCATCCGTTCTTGTGGATTTAATTATGCGTAATCACCACGCGAACGAAACGAACGTTGTTGTCAATTTTTGCACACAGAATGCCATATAAATAATAAATATAAAATAATAACTGCTGCAATGCCAATGCAGATAATCTGGAGATATGATAAATGGTTCTGTCGCTATGCAAAATCAGATTTCCAGATTATCTGGATTGACATTACAGCAGTTATTATTTTCCTAGCGTTTCCCACACGCATTCGCTATTGGTGAAGAGGAAACCAAGGATATAACAGTGGGGGAAACGGGATAATATGAATACTTGGGAGTGAATGTGTGTATTACAGGTAGAAGCATATACAGAAACCACACAAATAAACTTACGACATTGGGGAAAAAGATACTCAATCAGTTAAAACTACTTGGAAGTACTAGCCTTAACCCTTTACTTAACATGAAAAGCAGACGACACTTGCAAAAACAAATCTTGAATAACTAATTTTTTTCATTTTTTGTCTCAAATACATAGGTTATGACCCCTCGTTGGAACGATCTCAACGAGCTCGTTCCAACGAGGGGTCATAACCTATCTTTTTGAGACAAAAAATGAAAAAATAATGAAAATTAATTGGCGATTATTGAGAATAGCGCTGGCCGGTTTTGACCGTTACGTTGGGTGAAGGGTTAACAAGGTGGTCGTTGAAAAAAACATTTGGGAAAGAGTGGATATGGAACGGATGTGATCCCTCTAAATCAATCAGAAAAGAGGAACTTAGAAGTTCTACTCAATGATGCGGGTCGGTGGATAACCGGATCAAGAGACGCAGCTGCGCTGGAAGCGGTCAGCAGAAAACTTTGTTTGCCCGGTTAAAGATAGAATAGATATGGGAACATTATACTACCTAAATTATCTAGAAAACTTCCAAAACAGCAGATGGTGTACACACTAAAAACTAAAGTGTTAAAACTGACACTTTCAAGGTGTTAAACCCATTCTAACTCTTAGGGTTTGATTTTAACACTCAAGGTGCAATGCTTTGAGCACTTAGACATTACAATCGTCAGACATCTGAAACTTGAATGGATGGCACTTCCCATGTGTCTAGCATTGGTGGTTCTTCCAGAATCGTCCATAATTTGATTTGCGCTTGGTAGGTACATAATTAAAAGGACACAACGCAGATGACGCGGATCAGGCTCGAGAGTTCGAGCCTGATCCGCATCATCTGCATTGTTTCCTTTTAAGGGTCGCGACATTACACTTGTCAAGTGGTATTATTGTAACACCTGCCAAGTTCTGGGATATCTACACTTGAACAACAAAGTGGTAGTTCAGCACTTAGTAAGTGTTAAATACAGCACTTCAAGTGTAGTTTTTAACACTTTAGTTTTTAGCGTGTAAAACGACGTTTAAGCAATGTATGGAACCATAACATACAGACAGGATGGATAAGCCAGGTAGAGACTGAAGATTTAGAAGGGGCCTGGAGCAGGACAGTAGCTTTATCGGGGGAAGGATGCTCAAGGATTGCAATAGAAACTGGCGAGCTGAAATTAGATTAGGACCAAGAGCTCTTTATACGACAAAACAGATGCCCCAACCTTTAAAGTGAGATCGAAGTCACTGGAGTTGAGGGGGAGAATCGGGAAAAGAGAGGAAAGAGTGTGTCATATGTGTAATTTAGGTGTAGCGGATACCCCGGAATACTTCATTCTAGAATGCCCCAAATATTTGCCCAGTAGAACAAGACTCCATAGAACACTAATGGAAAAATGTGAGGAAAACCTGAAGGATAAGTGGATGGGGAATGACATGGGGGAGATGGTCAATTTTATGATTGTTTGTTCAGTAATATACAACGTGTTTACAATTCTATTGTGGATAAAATAAATACATTATAATATGTGAGTATATTGCTTGGAGGTGACATTGCCATTGGCTGTCTTCCTGCCATCCCCACAAAAAAACAAAAAACAAAAAGAAAACAAGAAACAGGAAAAAAACAAAAAAAACAAAAAAAACAATTTATGATGCAAAGCGCCGTGATACAATATTATAGTACGCCAAGGTCCAGATTTCTATTCAAATAAGAGTGAATTGTCAATGAATGTTAACAGGAGTTTGTGGTTGATTAACAGGATTCAGGAGCTCCAATACAAGAATGGTAAGCCATCCCACCCCGGAGGTCACAGTGGATCCCAGCCCCCTCCAGGGCAGCATCCTGAGGCGGTCTGTCTATTAAGCTGACACATGCTACGCTTTGTTCCGTGGAAAAGAATGTACGATTATCACATCGCACTCTTCCATTCCCATGTCCAAAACGCAGCATAATGATAGAGGTTTCACGGGTAATAATCACGCCTGAGACTCTATAAGTGATCTAGGTGCCAAGGGCTGGGGCGGAGGCAGAGAACCAGTTCCATGGGTATATCAACAGTAATCCCCCCCCCCCCCCCCCCCCCGCAACGTTTCTATATCCACTGTATTTCCTAACAGGCTAAAGATTAGCAATCCGGGCATTCAATTCTGGAGCAATGTACCGTTGACGAGTACGATTCCAGATATCCTTTAATTAGTTGTGCTCTGAATTTATTCCTTTCAGTAATACCATTGACATTTCTTTCAAGATTGTTCCACCGAAGTGTTAGCATTTGGACTGGTGAGTTGGAGGAGAAGGTTGTCCTCGGTTTGTTCGTGCGTAATTGGCCGTTTTGTCTCGTGTTTGTTTCAAGTCTGTGGAAGTAATTCTCAAAAGTTACAGGTAATTTATTAGTGTGCCAATCGTGTACAAAGGTGAGAGCCGATAATTTGAATTGGTCGGGAAATGTCAATATACCATTCTTTTTAAAAAGGGGGTCAGTATGACTGTTGTATTCTTTTCGGTTTATTATCCCAATTGCCTTTTTTTGTAGGGCATTAATACGGCTTGCACTAGCCACATTTCCCCCATATCTCTATTCCATAAATGAGGTGACAATGTATCAGGGCATAGTATAAGGACTTTAGGGCGCTTACTGTTAGTGTTCTCTTTAATTTATTTAGGCAGTAAATAGCGCTGGAAATTTTCTTGCACACCGATTCGATATGGTGTTTGAAGGATAAGTTCTCGTCAATGATAGCACCAAGGAATTTCACTGATTTTTCATTATATCGATTTCCACAACAATTTAAATCTAGTCCATTTAGTTTCAACCGTATTCAATTTGATTTATGATCATTACCCTGAGGGTGGAGAAGCATATACTTACTTTTATTTGTATTTATTTTAAGTTTGTTGCTACAGCACCATTTGTATAGATTAGCCATTTCCTTGTTTGCCTGTGTTTCTAGTAATTTTATATCATATCCAGCCGTGTAAGCAGCTGTGTCATCAGCAAAAGAAAGAATATTCAGCTCCGAGGCAGCATTAATATCATTAGCATAAATTAAGAATAGTATAGGTCCAAGTACAGACCCCTGAGACACCCCACATGTTGTTTTGTAAAGGGAAGACACACTTGACTGGTAGCTGACATATTGCTGTCTGTTATCTAGGTAACTCTCAAACCAAGAATATCCTACTCCCCGGATTCCGTAGAATTGCATCTTGGTCAGAAGAATATCATGACTAATCAAAACAAAGGCTTTCGACAAATCAATAAATATTGTTAAGGTTGAATCCTTTGTCAGTTTATCGTTTTCTTCAGCTACAAATTTTAGTAGCTGCATAATGGGATGAATGGTTGTATGCTTCTTTCTAAATCCATATTGGTTCTTACTCAGAATTCCGTATGTGTCAAGAAAGCTAATTAATCGTTTAACCCTTAGTTTCTCTAGCAGCTTTGAAAATACAGGTAAGATGCTGATCGGTCGGTAATTGTTGAATTGTTGTGGATCGCCATTTTTAAATACAGGAACTACTCTTGATATTTTCATGTTGTCCGGGAACATACCAGTTGAGAAGGAAAGGTTGAAAATATGGTTCAGTGGGGCTACAGCATGAAGTATTGTTTCCTTTAATAATCGCGTGGAAAGACCTTGAACATCAAAAGTGTTCTTACTCTTAATCTTAGTTGTCATATCTATTATTTCTTCTTCCATTGTTGGTGAAGAGAAGAAACAATTTGGGAAATTTTCTGTCAAATAAGTTCTAAAATGTGAGTCGCTTTGTGTTGGGATCCCATCGTTAATCCTTCGACCTACTTTGACGAAGAAGTTGTTGAACTCGTTTGCGATATTCTCGGACTCGTGTATAATTCCGTCTTTGTATTTGAATGTGGTTGGTAGCTGACTTCTTGATTTTGATCTGCGAATTATGTGTCGGAGTATATCCCAATTTTTTTTTTGTATTATTCTTATTTTTTTCATGAATATTTGCATAGTGGAGGTTTTTACATGTACGCCTCATTTATTGAATATATTTCAATATTGTTTATACCTTTGTTTATTTTCTTCTGACGGGCGTTTTAGTTTTTGTACATATAATTTGTTTTTTGTAAGCGATGACTTAATCATACCGGAAGTCATCCATGGTTCGCGTTTGATGAGTCTATTTATTTTGCTTGTATCTACTAGTGGGCTTGCAAGTAAATATTAATGAACCTGTCATAGGCTTGGTTTACTTCAGTAATATGACAATACGCAAGGCGTAAGAAGGAACCCCAAAGTATCCAACGTATTGAAATATTTCATTCCGCAACCATTACTCCAAAAACATTCTGGTTTATTCAGTCGAATTCCTGCAATTGTTTAATTTCAGCCAAACAAGAATACGTTTCACAGTACTAAATATTTTCCCATATGCGACCATTATAACGTTCAGGCGAAAAAAAATATGGTCGC
Source organism: Pictodentalium vernedei (assembly GCA_031216915.1). Taxonomy (NCBI): domain Eukaryota; kingdom Metazoa; phylum Mollusca; class Scaphopoda; order Dentaliida; family Dentaliidae; genus Pictodentalium; species Pictodentalium vernedei. The sequence continues at coordinate 169,570,553 of CM062294.1, forward strand.
ATCATTTTAAATTTAGCATTCAAATATTTTTTGTCAACTATAGCCCTTCAGACAACCTTTTAATGATTTTTAAACAGGGGTCATGCAACAAATAAAAGAAAAACTAACAGAAAGGGAAGTGCTGGTCACATGTTCATATTTCTCAGGGAATTCCCAAACAAAACACACCAATAGTCAAACAAATTTTTAGGTTCTAAAAGTCCTCAAATCATCCTCTTTATTCATCTGGAACATTCAAAAGTAATGCAAAATGTCAGTAGACTTCTTCAAATGTTTATTGAAACAATATATTTCCCCAAGACTGCTTAGTTTTGGGAATTACATAATTTCCGAGCGCAACTTTTCGAGGCATGTAAATCTAATTAAAATATTTACAACAGTTATACCTATGAGCAAACCCAACCCTACCAAAGTTACAGTTACCTCTTTCATGTGATGAAAGAGTCATTTCTGCAATAGAATTCAACTTTTTGCTTCTGTCTAGTCCAAAGCATGGGAAATTTGTTCTTTTGAAGAGAACTTTCCAAACTGTGTCAAATAGGCTTAAAAACTGTTATTGCCTCCGACAGAATTTCTACTCTGTTACCCAATAAGTTGGGAGGGATAATAATTCACAGCTTTCTTTTAAACTACCCAAATCCCAAAATAAAACTAAAATCTGCATCAGCACACAAAACTTTTTCATAAAATCTGTTTTAATTAATCATACAGCAAGATAAATAGGGCCCCACCACCATGAAACAATATGTCAATTTGGTTTCAAAATTGGGGTTGTGCGGGGCTTATAGTTCCTCTAAATTTGGGAGAATCCATTTGGATTCTTGCGGAAATCGTCCCGAGAATTCAGCCCTGCTATAGGCCAGGATCCTATTAGGTCAGTATGATTGAACCCCTGTTGCATACTGATAATACATGTTAACCCTTTACCCAATACAGCCTTTTTAATTTTTACAACACCAAGTACTGATTTTTACCCCCCCCCCCTTCCCCCCCCCCCCCCCCCTGGGCCCTTAATCGCTCATCTGACGAGGTGGTTCAGAGAAGTATTTTGGGTCAGATTCAGTTAGTCAAGGTTCATGGACACTACATAGGAATAATGTTATGAAATTATTCATAATTTTATTGTCCATGTTAGATTATTATTAGCATAGGTCTTCCTGATTGCTTCCAATTCTGACAGCTGTAGACAAGTACTGCCAAACTTCCAAGGATTGTTGTGTCACTGCACTTTGAAAGGCAGATTTTATGGAAAAGCTCTAAGGAATGGATTTGAACATTTATGAACAACCTCGAACCTAACCCACCCCCTGCCCAAATATTAAGCCACAGACCTGAAATGAACAAACTCAAATCTGCCCCCACCCCCCTTCCTGCGATACCAAATATGAAAGGGTTCTGACTGGCAGGAACCAAACTGGAACAAATTTACATCTGACCTCCCCAGAGATGTTGTACACCAAATATTAAAGCATTAAACTAGTGGGTCTGAAGAAAAAGATTTTTAAAGAAATTTTCTCATGTTGCTTTGAGTTAATTTGCACTCCCATAATGAGCCCATATATTAACCCATAGATTTGGCTTGAACAAACATGAATCTGACCCCCTTAGAGATGCTGTAAGCCAAATACGAAAGGATTCTGACTGGTGGATCTGAAAAAAACGAGTTTTAAAGAAATTTCCTCATACTGCACGGAGCTAAACTTTGGGCTTCAATAGATTGACCAAATATTAAACCAGAAACCCGATTCAAACAAACTTCAATCTACCCCCCCCCCCCTGCCCCCCCCCCCCCCCCCTCACCCCACTAGAAATGTTGCATTCCAAATATGAAAGCATTCTGACTGGTGGATCTGAAGGAGGTTTTCAAAGAAATTTCCTCATGTTGCACTGTTGATATTTGGGTGCCCATAGGGAGCCCAAATATCAACTCAGGGACTTCATTTGAACAAACCTGAACCTAAACCTCCCACCCCTAGAGATGCTGTATACCAAGTATCAAAAGATTCTTATACATGGTTCTGGAGAAGATTTTTTTTCAATTTTGGAAAACAATTTATGCATGCTATCAGAGAAATGCTTGGGGCCCCCTGTGGGTGTGGCAACGTTATTTGAACAAACTGGAATTCATATATGATAAGGAACATGAATATCAAATTTGGTTCAATTTGGCTCAGTTGTTTATGAGGAGAGGTTAGTAATGTAAAGTTCACACCGGACAGGATGGACTGATGGTGGACAGACAGATAGTCATCATTTAAGTGCCCCCTGACTTACAGTCAGGTGAGCTAAAAATAAACAATATTCATCAAGTGTAATAATTATGGATGTTACTAGAACCGGCTGATGAGAGCCGGTTCCAATGACAGCCATATTTGTTCAAATTTTATTGCCAGTGTCACAATATTTCAGGTCATGTTAGTGTTGTATTGGTTAATTTGCTGCCCTTGTGTTAGGTAAAGGGTTAAACTGACTCAGTTCTTTTCATGTGAATCCTAGCAGCAATGTTACGAGAAGCTACATGGTTTCTCACTGGTTTTGTTGCACGGATCTCTACGGGAATCGATTCTCAGATTCTTATAAGCCCTGGCTGAGGCTATATAATCCACCAATATCAATAGAAAGTGCCATTTTATCTCAACAAATGATGTCAAATATTCTTTTACCTAGTGATGAGGTAAATTATAGCCCTGGATGTACCCCCCCCCCCTCGCCCCCAAGCTCTCAGTATGCATTTTTTCCTAAAACAAGAGACCCCAGTGGGCCTGAGGGCACCCACCTGTACATGGTAACCTAAATATCAATCCAGAGAATTGATTTCAACAAGTTGCATCTACTCCTCCTAAGAAAAGCTTATACCAAATATTCTGACAAGTGGATCTAAAAAACATGATTTTTAAAGAATATTCCTCATATTGAACCGAGTTATAATTTGGGCTCCCACAGGGAGCCCATATATGAACCCAGGGACTTGGCTTTAACAAACTTGAATCTCACCCCACTAAGGATGCAGCACACCAAATATCAAAACATTTCAACTGCTAGATCTGAAGAAGAAGATTTTTAAAGAAAATTCCTCATTTTGAACTAAGTTACAATTCGAGCTCCCACAGTGAGCCCAAACATGGACCTAGGGACATGGCTTGAACAATCTTGAATCTAGCCTCCTAAGGATGCTGCATAAAAAATATCAAAAGCATTCATCTGCTGGACCTGAAGAAGATTTTTTTTAAAAATTCCTCAGTTCGAACTAAGTTACAATTCAAGCTACCACAGTGAGCCCAAATATGGACCTAGGGACATGGCTTTAACAAATTTGAATCTCACCCCCATAAGGATGCCGCACACCAAATATCAAAACATTCCAACTGCTGGATCTGAAGAAGAAGATTTTTAAAGAAAATTCCTCATTTTGAACTAAGTTACAATTCAAGCTCCCACAGTGAGCCCAAACATGGACCTAGGGACATGACTTGAACAAACTTGAATCTTGCCTCCTAAGGATGCTGCATAAAAAATATAAAAAGCATTCATCTGCTGGATCTGAAGAAGATTTTTTAAGAAAATTCCTCATTTCGAACTAAGTTACAATTCAAGCTCCCACAGTGAGTCCAAATATGGACCTAGGGACAGGTTAAAAAATCGCACTGGCACAGACATGTGTGTGTGTGTGTGTGTGTGTGTGTGTGTGTGTGTGTGTGTGTGTGTGTGTGTGTGTGTGTGTGTGTGTGTGTGTGTGTGTGTGCGTTTGTCTTACCAACTTGACGAGGTAACTAGACAAAAGAGTTTGCGTGTTTCGCCTTACCGAGGTACAAAAGACAAAAGAAACCCTTTACCTCGGTTGTTTTCCAAGAACTGTACCGGCAAAACGAGGTTGAAACCGTTAGTCCACACAAAGGACAGACAATGGGGTACCTCGGTATGTAGGGAAAACAAGACTCTGTGTGTGTGTGTGTGTGTGTGTGTGTGTGTGTGTGTGTGTGTGTGTGTGTGTGTGTGTGTGTGTGTGTGTTTGAGGTTAAAAAATCGCACTGGCACAGACATTTCCTACTGAAACGTTTTTTCTTTTAATATGCCGACGAAAAATTGTTTTCATTTACTGAACCCTGATTGGTTTCAAACGTGACAAAAAAGTACATAAAATTGATTTAAACTAAGTGATGAGCTTAGGAACTGGTTAAACTGACTGGCAAAAATTGATGTTATTCATTGATGGGCTCTAATTTAGTCCTTACAAGGATGTTACGCAAGCTTTTGTTTTTCTTATAGGCGATGACAGGTCGAAGATTCAAAGGTTCATTTAATTTAGCATTGGTAAAATTGAATTCATCTTTTAACATTTTTGCTATTTCGATATTCATTCTGTTGTACGTTAAAGTGAAAGGAATGATGGATCTCCTTTCGCATTCGCCCTCTGATATGTTCATACCAAATGGCCAGAGGGTTTGAAGCGTATTGATCCAAAAAGCTTCACGTTTTTTTCTAAATTCATCCGTTTCTTCTAATGTGTCTTTAATTGGTGGTTGTTCAATAGGATGGATTTCGAAATCGTCCAAAGAATGGCCAGGAAGGTTAAAATGTTGTGCTACTGGGGCATCAGCATTATGTTTTATATCCTGTTTGTGTCTAGTAGCACGTTCTCGGAAAGGATTTTGTCCGGGAACATACCAGTTGAGAAGGAAAGGTTGAAAATATGGTTCAGTGGGGCTACAGCATGAAGTATTGTTTCCTTTAATAATCGCGTGGAAAGACCTTGAACATCAAAAGTGTTCTTACTCTTAATCTTAGTTGTCATATCTATTATTTCTTCTTCCATTGTTGGTGAAGAGAAGAAACAATTTGGGAAATTTTCTGTCAAATAAGTTCTAAAATGTGAGTCGCTTTGTGTTGGGATCCCATCGTTAATCCTTCGACCTACTTTGACGAAGAAGTTGTTGAACTCGTTTGCGATATTCTCGGACTCGTGTATAATTCCGTCTTTGTATTTGAATGTGGTTGGTAGCTGACTTCTTGATTTTGATCTGCGAATTATGTGTCGGAGTATATCCCAATTTTTTTTTTGTATTATTCTTATTTTCTTCATGAATATTTGCATAGTGGAGGTTTTTACATGTACGCCTCATTTATTGAATATATTTCAATATTGTTTATACCTTTGTTTATTTTCTTCTGACGGGCGTTTTAGTTTTTGTACATATAATTTGTTTTTTGTAAGCGATGACTTAATCATACCGGAAGTCATCCATGGTTCGCGTTTGATGAGTCTATTTATTTTGCTTGTATCTACTAGTGGGCTTGCAAGTAAATATTAATGAACCTGTCATAGGCTTGGTTTACTTCAGTAATATGACAATACGCAAGGCGTAAGAAGGAACCCCAAAGTATCCAACGTATTGAAATATTTCATTCCGCAACCATTACTCCAAAAACATTCTGGTTTATTCAGTCGAATTCCTGCAATTGTTTAATTTCAGCCAAACAAGAATACGTTTCACAGTACTAAATATTTTCCCATATGCGACCATTATAACGTTCAGGCGAAAAAAAATATGGTCGCATCATTTTAAATTTAGCATTCAAATATTTTTTGTCAACTATAGCCCTTCAGACAACCTTTTAATGATTTTTAAACAGGGGTCATGCAACAAATAAAAGAAAAACTAACAGAAAGGGAAGTGCTGGTCACATGTTCATATTTCTCAGGGAATTCCCAAACAAAACACACCAATAGTCAAACAAATTTTTAGGTTCTAAAAGTCCTCAAATCATCCTCTTTATTCATCTGGAACATTCAAAAGTAATGCAAAATGTCAGTAGACTTCTTCAAATGTTTATTGAAACAATATATTTCCCCAAGACTGCTTAGTTTTGGGAATTACATAATTTCCGAGCGCAACTTTTCGAGGCATGTAAATCTAATTAAAATATTTACAACAGTTATACCTATGAGCAAACCCAACCCTACCAAAGTTACAGTTACCTCTTTCATGTGATGAAAGAGTCATTTCTGCAATAGAATTCAACTTTTTGCTTCTGTCTAGTCCAAAGCATGGGAAATTTGTTCTTTTGAAGAGAACTTTCCAAACTGTGTCAAATAGGCTTAAAAACTGTTATTGCCTCCGACAGAATTTCTACTCTGTTACCCAATAAGTTGGGAGGGATAATAATTCACAGCTTTCTTTTAAACTACCCAAATCCCAAAATAAAACTAAAATCTGCATCAGCACACAAAACTTTTTCATAAAATCTGTTTTAATTAATCATACAGCAAGATAAATAGGGCCCCACCACCATGAAACAATATGTCAATTTGGTTTCAAAATTGGGGTTGTGCGGGGCTTATAGTTCCTCTAAATTTGGGAGAATCCATTTGGATTCTTGCGGAAATCGTCCCGAGAATTCAGCCCTGCTATAGGCCAGGATCCTATTAGGTCAGTATGATTGAACCCCTGTTGCATACTGATAATACATGTTAACCCTTTACCCAATACAGCCTTTTTAATTTTTACAACACCAAGTACTGATTTTTACCCCCCCCCCCTTCCCCCCCCCCCCCTGGGCCCTTAATCGCTCATCTGACGAGGTGGTTCAGAGAAGTATTTTGGGTCAGATTCAGTTAGTCAAGGTTCATGGACACTACATAGGAATAATGTTATGAAATTATTCATAATTTTATTGTCCATGTTAGATTATTATTAGCATAGGTCTTCCTGATTGCTTCCAATTCTGACAGCTGTAGACAAGTACTGCCAAACTTCCAAGGATTGTTGTGTCACTGCACTTTGAAAGGCAGATTTTATGGAAAAGCTCTAAGGAATGGATTTGAACATTTATGAACAACCTCGAACCTAACCCACCCCCTGCCCAAATATTAAGCCACAGACCTGAAATGAACAAACTCAAATCTGCCCCCACCCCCCTTCCTGCGATACCAAATATGAAAGGGTTCTGACTGGCAGGAACCAAACTGGAACAAATTTACATCTGACCTCCCCAGAGATGTTGTACACCAAATATTAAAGCATTAAACTAGTGGGTCTGAAGAAAAAGATTTTTAAAGAAATTTTCTCATGTTGCTTTGAGTTAATTTGCACTCCCATAATGAGCCCATATATTAACCCATAGATTTGGCTTGAACAAACATGAATCTGACCCCCTTAGAGATGCTGTAAGCCAAATACGAAAGGATTCTGACTGGTGGATCTGAAAAAAACGAGTTTTAAAGAAATTTCCTCATACTGCACGGAGCTAAACTTTGGGCTTCAATAGATTGACCAAATATTAAACCAGAAACCCGATTCAAACAAACTTCAATCTACCCCCCCCCCCCCCTGCCCCCCCCCCCCTCACCCCACTAGAAATGTTGCATTCCAAATATGAAAGCATTCTGACTGGTGGATCTGAAGGAGGTTTTCAAAGAAATTTCCTCATGTTGCACTGTTGATATTTGGGTGCCCATAGGGAGCCCAAATATCAACTCAGGGACTTCATTTGAACAAACCTGAACCTAAACCTCCCACCCCTAGAGATGCTGTATACCAAGTATCAAAAGATTCTTATACATGGTTCTGGAGAAGATTTTTTTTCAATTTTGGAAAACAATTTATGCATGCTATCAGAGAAATGCTTGGGGCCCCCTGTGGGTGTGGCAACGTTATTTGAACAAACTGGAATTCATATATGATAAGGAACATGAATATCAAATTTGGTTCAATTTGGCTCAGTTGTTTATGAGGAGAGGTTAGTAATGTAAAGTTCACACCGGACAGGATGGACTGATGGTGGACAGACAGATAGTCATCATTTAAGTGCCCCCCTGACTTACAGTCAGGTGAGCTAAAAATAAACAATATTCATCAAGTGTAATAATTATGGATGTTACTAGAACCGGCTGATGAGAGCCGGTTCCAATGACAGCCATATTTGTTCAAATTTTATTGCCAGTGTCACAATATTTCAGGTCATGTTAGTGTTGTATTGGTTAATTTGCTGCCCTTGTGTTAGGTAAAGGGTTAAACTGACTCAGTTCTTTTCATGTGAATCCTAGCAGCAATGTTACGAGAAGCTACATGGTTTCTCACTGGTTTTGTTGCACGGATCTCTACGGGAATCGATTCTCAGATTCTTATAAGCCCTGGCTGAGGCTATATAATCCACCAATATCAATAGAAAGTGCCATTTTATCTCAACAAATGATGTCAAATATTCTTTTACCTAGTGATGAGGTAAATTATAGCCCTGGATGTACCCCCCCCCCCCCTCGCCCCCAAGCTCTCAGTATGCATTTTTTCCTAAAACAAGAGACCCCAGTGGGCCTGAGGGCACCCACCTGTACATGGTAACCTAAATATCAATCCAGAGAATTGATTTCAACAAGTTGCATCTACTCCTCCTAAGAAAAGCTTATACCAAATATTCTGACAAGTGGATCTAAAAAACATGATTTTTAAAGAATATTCCTCATATTGAACCGAGTTATAATTTGGGCTCCCACAGGGAGCCCATATATGAACCCAGGGACTTGGCTTTAACAAACTTGAATCTCACCCCACTAAGGATGCAGCACACCAAATATCAAAACATTTCAACTGCTAGATCTGAAGAAGAAGATTTTTAAAGAAAATTCCTCATTTTGAACTAAGTTACAATTCGAGCTCCCACAGTGAGCCCAAACATGGACCTAGGGACATGGCTTGAACAATCTTGAATCTAGCCTCCTAAGGATGCTGCATAAAAAATATCAAAAGCATTCATCTGCTGGACCTGAAGAAGATTTTTTTTAAAAATTCCTCAGTTCGAACTAAGTTACAATTCAAGCTACCACAGTGAGCCCAAATATGGACCTAGGGACATGGCTTTAACAAATTTGAATCTCACCCCCATAAGGATGCCGCACACCAAATATCAAAACATTCCAACTGCTGGATCTGAAGAAGAAGATTTTTAAAGAAAATTCCTCATTTTGAACTAAGTTACAATTCAAGCTCCCACAGTGAGCCCAAACATGGACCTAGGGACATGACTTGAACAAACTTGAATCTTGCCTCCTAAGGATGCTGCATAAAAAATATAAAAAGCATTCATCTGCTGGATCTGAAGAAGATTTTTTAAGAAAATTCCTCATTTCGAACTAAGTTACAATTCAAGCTCCCACAGTGAGTCCAAATATGGACCTAGGGACAGGTTAAAAAATCGCACTGGCACAGACATGTGTGTGTGTGTGTGTGTGTGTGTGTGTGTGTGTGTGTGTGTGTGTGTGTGTGTGTGTGTGTGTGTGTGTGTGTGTGTGTGTGTGTGTGTGTGTGCGTTTGTCTTACCAACTTGACGAGGTAACTAGACAAAAGAGTTTGCGTGTTTCGCCTTACCGAGGTACAAAAGACAAAAGAAACCCTTTACCTCGGTTGTTTTCCCAGAACTGTACCGGCAAAACGAGGTTGAAACCGTTAGTCCACACAAAGGACAGACAATGGGGTACCTCGGTATGTAGGGAAAACAAGACTGTGTGTGTGTGTGTGTGTGTGTGTGTGTGTGTGTGTGTGTGTGTGTGTGTGTGTGTGTGTGTGTGTGTGTGTGTGTGTGTGTGTTTGAGGTTAAAAAATCGCACTGGCACAGACATTTCCTACTGAAACGTTTTTTCTTTTAATATGCCGACGAAAAATTGTTTTCATTTACTGAACCCTGATTGGTTTCAAACGTGACAAAAAAGTACATAAAATTGATTTAAACTAAGTGATGAGCTTAGGAACTGGTTAAACTGACTGGCAAAAATTGATGTTATTCATTGATGGGCTCTAATTTAGTCCTTACAAGGATGTTACGCAAGCTTTTGTTTTTCTTATAGGCGATGACAGGTCGAAGATTCAAAGGTTCATTTAATTTAGCATTGGTAAAATTGAATTCATCTTTTAACATTTTTGCTATTTCGATATTCATTCTGTTGTACGTTAAAGTGAAAGGAATGATGGATCTCCTTTCGCATTCGCCCTCTGATATGTTCATACCAAATGGCCAGAGGGTTTGAAGCGTATTGACCCAAAAAGCTTCACGTTTTTTTCTAAATTCATCCGTTTCTTCTAATGTGTCTTTAATTGGTGGTTGTTCAATAGGATGGATTTCGAAATCGTCCAAAGAATGGCCAGGAAGGTTAAAATGTTGTGCTACTGGGGCATCAGCATTATGTTTTATATCCTGTTTGTGTCTAGTAGCACGTTCTCGGAAAGGATTTTGACTTTGACCAACATACTGTTTCCGACATCGCTTACAAGTGATAAGGTAAATAATGTTTGGTGAATCACAATGGAGGGGGTTACGGATCTGATAATGATTTTTCGTTTGTTCGGAGGAAAATTCCTCTTTCTGATCAGGCATAAAAGTATGCAGTCTACAACGAGGCTTTTTGCAATTAAATACCGCGCCACTACCATTTTGCAACGGTCTGTTGTGTTCAATCTTCAGTGGTTCGAAATCGGTAGTTTCAGCTGGACTTTCGAGCTCTTTCAGGGTTTGGGATTTCAGGCTACGCAAGTGGCGCAGCGAGTACCCTCTCGATCTGAGGGCGCCAAATAGAGTAGAACAAGCCTCATTGAAATTTACCTTATCACTTGAATTGCGGTGGAAACGAATGAGCTGTGATTTGATGATACCTTTAAATGTATGTTGAGGATGAAATGATTTTGTGTGCAACAATTGATGTGAATCAGTTGGTTTAAAATATACTTTATAATCTAAATGACCGGACGCCTGAAATTGCTTGCCTTTATACACGGTCACATCGAGAAAATCAACAGAATTTTCACTGATAGTAGCTTTCAATTTAATATTTGGATCGTGATTGTTCAAAATTTCTAAAAATTCATCAAAATCTTCTTTTGAATGTTCCCAAATAATAAAAATGTCATCTAAATACCTGAGATATACGAGAGGATGCTTTGCACATTTGCTTAAGGCATTTTCCTCCCATTCCGCTACATAAATGCTTGCAAAATTAGGACTGAATCTTTTGCCCATAGGACAACCCATTATTTGTAGAAAATATTCTCCATTGAATTGAAAGTCATTACCTTTTAAGCTCAGCTCTAAAAGATCCAAAATTTGTTCATCCGGGCGTTTCGCATCCGGATATTTTCCAAATGCATTTTTAACTGATTTAACACCTTTATCAATATCAATGTTGGTATACATACTGTCGATATCCAAAGTAGCCAGAATTGCATTTTTCGATATTTTCAATTTCGAAATTTTTGACAGGAAATCCTGTGTATTTTTTAGATTGCTCGGATGTCTATTTGCTATAGGTTTCAGATGATAATCAATTAATTCCGAGATCGCATAAGATTCCGAATTACAATCTGATACAATTGGCCTCCCGGGTGGAGTTAAGTCATCCGTCCATGAAGAACGGTCCTTGTGGATCTTTGGTAGGATATAAAATTGTCTTGTTTGAGCACTGAGCTTAGCTGTTAAATATTTCAATTGTTTTTTGGTAATGTGACCTTCGTCGAGGAGAAATTTTAAGATCTTATTGAATTTTTCGATATTACTAGGCCAAATAAGTGAATCTATTTTCTTATAATGTTTAGTATTGCTGAGTTGTCTCATGGCTTCCTTTATATAATTATCCCGAGATAGAACAACTACCGACCCACCTTTGTCGGCTGGTTTAATTACTAATTTCTTATTTTTCCGAAGTTTCGTGAGGGCTCTCCGTTCACCAGCTGTTAAATTGTCTTTATCGGAGAGTATGTTCATGCTGAACACCTTTTGGATGATTCGTTTGCTAGCCTCAATAATTTCGGGATCTACTTCACTATCTGGAGGTGACCAACCAGATGATTCTGTGAAAGGAAGTTTCCGACCGCTGGAGTTTCTAAAGCGGTCTGCTAATTTCATTTGCCTAAGAAAATTACAGTTGTATGATGGTAAATTTGTTTGGTTATCAGTTTTTGGCTTTGGTGCTGGTACAAAAGTTAAACCGCGATCTAAAAGCGATTTCTCTTGGGTTGTTAGGTCATTGGTGTCAGACAGGTTAACCACATTAGTTCCTAATCCCACATCTGTTAGGCGGCTGTTACCTTTGCCTTTACTTAGTTTAAATTCAGGTGGTTCAACCAGTGATCGTACATAATATTGGCGGTTCTCGTGGTCCAATGGATTAAATCCTGAGCAACATCAAACCTCGCGTCATCAATTTTTGGTATCACGTTAACGTCCTTCACTTTCCGAATGGTTTCGTTGATGATGCTCAGGGTTCTCCTCTCAGCCTGAGGGAGTTTTTGCGAAAAGTTTAGTTCAGCGAAATAAATTTTTGCTGATCTAAACTTGACCCTGATATCGCTAAGCATATTCCGCAACTGCTTAACTACGAGATCAGAATTATCGTTTCGAGAATTCACGCCAATATTTAATAATATTTTTTGGGGACTGGACTGGCCCCTGTGCCCTTTAAACATAGAGCGCAGATGATTGAATTTGGCGCCGGGGTAACACTCCACCTGGATGTCCGGATGGGGATTTCGATCAATGCGTCCTAAATTTGAACTTCCAATCATAAGGATGTTTTTACAAACATCGGGGAGGCGCCAATTCCTTTTGTCAAAATTAACTCCGCTTTTATGCCGAAACTGGGAGAATTTAGAATCAAATGAGCGGCCCGAGTTGCGGCTCGGTGATTTGACTTTCTCTGAGTACGATATGCCTGGTTGAACCACACTAGAGGCAGGAGAAGGGGGAGAAGAAACAGAAGCAGGAGAGGAAACAGAAGCAGGAGAAGAAACAAAAGGAGGAGGAGGAGTTCTCGTGAGAGCACTAGGAGAACCAGAGAAGAAAGGCTGAGGAGGAGTAGGAGGTAGAGGAGCAAGACGAGGTGAGACAGCGTTACTCAATTTGCGAGCATCTTCAGTCACAATATGGACCGGAGATGTTTGCAAATTGAGGCGCTTACTCTGAGAGAAAGAAGAAGTAGACGGAAAAGAAGAGGGAGAAGTGCTTTGCCTTGATCTTTTCTTATTTTGCTTTTCGCGTTGGGGTAGAGGGACAACACGGGCCGGAGTTTGCTTGCTCCCTCCCGTATTGTTCCTTACTCCAGACGCTGGGCGAAGTTCCGAAATGTAAGACTGATAGGCCGAAATCGTCTTATCTGTCAACTTATTTTTAAAGTTTTTTTGAGCCCAGATCAAGGCACGCGCCGATGCGCTGTTGAAGTCTATTTTTTCGAGTCCAGGAGGTGGTCGCATAGCCAAAGTTATCTTAGACTTCAACTGGTTTAAATTTATCTTGTAATGCTCAACTAAAGCATTTAACGTTTGGTTGGCCCATCCCACACTAATCTGTCGAAAAACAGAAAAAATGTGTGGGGTGGGAAGAGCCGGCTTTAGAAAGCCACCTAACTCATCTACTTTCTTCTCCAACTGTTTCGGGAAACCCCGTTTGGCCAAATGCTGCTCTAGGAGCCCAATATGGTGCATACACTGAATCACCTGGAAAAGGGCCTTGACCAATCTAGAATAGGCCTGGAACGATTGTTCCTGGCCCCTTCCAGACTGGGCAACTCTCTTTCCCTGATGCTTCTGTCTTTTTTGAGCCATTTGAAGAATAGGTAGATGAATAAAATGAAATTAAAATGAAGAAATGAAATAAATTAAAATGAAATCTAGATATTACCTATTAGAGAAGATACCTGGATTGGTTGTAGTCTTCAGCAAAGGTAGAAAATAATCCGTCTGTCTCGACGCGTTTCGCTTGGTTTGGCTTTTTCAAAGAGACTTTGAGGAAAATGATTCCAACTTTGGGAGGGCATGCATGGTATATATCCATATGTGGGCTGGGGGTGTTTTTCACAGCTCAGTACATAATTAAACTCGGTAACCAGCTGACAAATGTCACTCATCTAATTAATTCTTTTCAATCTGAGATGTCCCAAGTTTGTTTTTCACAACTCAGTTTGTGTCGTCCAAACAAATTAGATGAAGCCCTATTGATTGGCTTCCATTGAATTTTAATCAGTCAGTGAGTGGTTTGCTTTACTGACCCCATGAAGCCCTATTGGTTGGCTTTGATTTAAGTAAAACCAATCGGGAGCGGTTTGCTTTACTGGCTTCAGAAGTATGTGAAAATAATATGAAAAAATGGTTTGATAAAATATATTGAAAATAACGCCAAAGATCATGATGCCTCACGAATGTTATCAGTTGGAATGAATATCCCCCGACGGAGGTTTATGACGGAAAATATTTTACACCACGTAGAAATTATATGTTTTACCTTCTGAACCTCTACATTGTGTGAAAGGTATGAAAAATTAAAAATAAAAATAATAATAATTTAAATAAAAGAATCAACCAAATAAATAAATAAATAAATAAATAAATAAATAAATAAAAATTAATAAAAAAATAATAAATAAAAAAATAAAAATTAAAAATAATCAATAAATAAATATATAAATAAATAAATAATAATTTTATTTAGGAAATACATACACATGATTGAAATTGGAACCTATTTTGTTTTGGGGCATATATGAACTCTGGCACTTGCCTGTGTGTGTTTGAGGTTAAAAAATCGCACTGGCACAGACATTTCCTACTGAAACGTTTTTTTCTTTTAATATGCCGACGAAAAATTGTTTTCATTTACTGAACCCTGATTGGTTTCAAACATGACAAAAAAGTACATAAAATTGATTTAAACTAAGTGATGAGCTTAGGAACTGGTTAAACTGACTGGCAAAAATTGATGTTATTCATTGATGGGCTCTAATTTAGTCCTTACAAGGATGTTACGCAAGCTTTTGTTTTTCTTATAGGCGATGACAGGTCGAAGATTCAAAGGTTCATTTAATTTAGCATTGGTAAAATTGAATTCATCTTTTAACATTTTTGCTATTTCGATATTCATTCTGTTGTACGTTAAAGTGAAAGGAATGATGGATCTCCTTTCGCATTCGCCCTCTGATATGTTCATACCAAATGGCCAGAGGGTTTGAAGCGTATTGATCCAAAAAGCTTCACGTTTTTTTCTAAATTCATCCGTTTCTTCTAATGTGTCTTTAATTGGTGGTTGTTCAATAGGATGGATTTCGAAATCGTCCAAAGAATGGCCAGGAAGGTTAAAATGTTGTGCTACTGGGGCATCAGCATTATGTTTTATATCCTGTTTGTGTCTAGTAGCACGTTCTCGGAAAGGATTTTGACTTTGACCAACATACTGTTTCCGACATCGCTTACAAGTGATAAGGTAAATAATGTTTGGTGAATCACAATGGAGGGGGTTACGGATCTGATAATGATTTTTCGTTTGTTCGGAGGAAAATTCCTCTTTCTGATCAGGCATAAAAGTATGCAGTCTACAACGAGGCTTTTTGCAATTAAATACCGCGCCACTACCATTTTGCAACGGTCTGTTGTGTTCAATCTTCAGTGGTTCGAAATCGGTAGTTTCAGCTGGACTTTCGAGCTTTTTCAGGGTTTGGGATTTCAGGCTACGCAAGTGGCGCAGCGAGTACCCTCTCGATCTGAGGGCGCCAAATAGAGTAGAGCAAGCCTCATTGAAATTTACCTTATCACTTGAATTGCGGTGGAAACGAATGAGCTGTGATTTGATGATACCTTTAAATGTATGTTGAGGATGAAATGATTTTGTGTGCAACAATTGATGTGAATCAGTTGGTTTAAAATATACTTTATAATCTAAATGACCGGACGCCTGAAGTTGCTTGCCTTTATACACGGTCACATCGAGAAAATCAACAGAATTTTCACTGATAGTAGCTTTCAATTTAATATTTGGATCGTGATTGTTCAAAATTTCTAAAAATTCATCAAAATCTTCTTTTGAATGTTCCCAAATAATAAAAATGTCATCTAAATACCTGAGATATACGAGAGGATGCTTTGCACATTTGCTTAAGGCATTTTCCTCCCATTCCGCTACATAAATGCTTGCAAAATTAGGACTGAATCTTTTGCCCATAGGACAACCCATTATTTGTAGAAAATATTCTCCATTGAATTGAAAGTCATTACCTTTTAAGCTCAGCTCTAAAAGATCCAAAATTTGTTCATCCGGGCGTTTCGCATCCGGATATTTTCCAAATGCATTTTTAACTGATTTAACACCTTTATCAATATCAATGTTGGTATACATACTGTCGATATCCAAAGTAGCCAGAATTGCATTTTTCGATATTTTCAATTTCGAAATTTTTGACAGGAAATCCTGTGTATTTTTTAGATAGCTCGGATGTCTATTTGCTATAGGTTTCAGATGATAATCAATTAATTCCGAGATCGCATAAGATTCCGAATTACAATCTGATACAATTGGCCTCCCGGGTGGAGTTAAGTCATCCGTCCATGAAGAACGGTCCTTGTGGATCTTTGGTAGGATATAAAATTGTCTTGTTTGAGCACTGAGCTTAGCTGTTAAATATTTCAATTGTTTTTTGGTAATGTGACCTTCGTCGAGGAGAAATTTTAAGATCTTATTGAATTTTTCGATATTACTAGGCCAAATAAGTGAATCTATTTTCTTATAATGTTTAGTATTGCTGAGTTGTCTCATGGCTTCCTTTATATAATTATCCCGAGATAGAACAACTACCGACCCACCTTTGTCGGCTGGTTTAATTACTAATTTCTTATTTTTCCGAAGTTTCGTGAGGGCTCTCCGTTCACCAGCTGTTAAATTGTCTTTATCGGAGAGTATGTTCATGCTGAACACCTTTTGGATGATTCGTTTGCTAGCCTCAATAATTTCGGGATCTACTTCACTATCTGGAGGTGACCAACCAGATGATTCTGTGAAAGGAAGTTTCCGACCGCTGGAGTTTCTAAAGCGGTCTGCTAATTTCATTTGCCTAAGAAAATTACAGTTGTATGATGGTAAATTTGTTTGGTTATCAGTTTTTGGCTTTGGTGCTGGTACAAAAGTTAAACCGCGATCTAAAAGCGATTTCTCTTGGGTTGTTAGGTCATTGGTGTCAGACAGGTTAACCACATTAGTTCCTAATCCCACATCTGTTAGGCGGCTGTTACCTTTGCCTTTACTTAGTTTAAATTCAGGTGGTTCAACCAGTGATCGTACATAGTATTGGCGGTTCTCGTGGTCCAATGGATTAAATCCTGAGCAACATCAAACCTCGCGTCATCAATTTTTGGTATCACGTTAACGTCCTTCACTTTCCGAATGGTTTCGTTGATGATGCTCGGGGTTCTCCTCTCAGCCTGAGGGAGTTTTTGCGAAAAGTTTAGTTCAGCGAAATAAATTTTTGCTGATCTAAACTTGACCCTGATATCGCTAAGCATATTCCGCAACTGCTTAACTACGAGATCAGAATTATCGTTTCGAGAATTCACGCCAATATTTAATAATATTTTTTGGGGACTGGACTGGCCCCTGTGCCCTTTAAACATAGAGCGCAGATGATTGAATTTGGCGCCGGGGAAACACTCCACACAAAGGACAAACAATGGGGTACCTCGGTATGTAGGGAAGACAAGACGTGTGGTGTGTGTGTGTGTGTGTGTGTGTGTGTGTGTGTGTGTGTGTGTGTGTGTGTGTGTGTGTGTGTGTGTGTGCGTGTGTGTGTGTGTCTGTGTGTGTGTGTGTGTGTGTGTGTGTGTGTGTGTGTGTGTGTGTGTGTGTGTGTGTGTGTGTGTGTGTGTGTGTGTGTGTGTGTGTGTGTGTGTGTGTGTGTGTGTGTGCGTTTGTCTTACCAACTTGACGAGGTAACTAGACAAAAGAGTTTGCGTGTTTCGCCTTACCGAGGTACAAAAGACAAAAGAAACCCTTTACCTCGGTTGTTTTCCCAGAACTGTACCGGCAAAACGAGGTTGAAACCGTTAGTCCACACAAAGGACAGACAATGGGGTACCTCGGTATGTAGGGAAAACAAGACTGTGTGTGTGTGTGTGTGTGTGTGTGTGTGTGTGTGTGTGTGTGTGTGTGTGTGTGTGTGTGTGTGTGTGTGTGTGTGTGTGTGTGTGTGTTTGTGTGTGTGTGTGTAGGGGGGGGCAGGTTGGAGGGTGAAAGATAGCTGCAAATTATTTAAAATGTTGACCCAGGCAAATGAAAAGCAAAGAAACATTTCATCCGAAGGACAGACAGACAGACATGCAGTAACAAATTTGGGAAGCCTAAATAAAAGTAGTGACTAACTTAAAATGAAAAATATAGATAGAAGAGCCAGGGCAATGTTGTCAAACAGAAAACAAACAAGAGCCCCCAGAGGGCCTGATGGCATTCACCTGACATGGTAGCCTAAATATCAACCCAGGGAATTTATTTGAACATTTAGTTGCATCTGCCCCTCATAAGAAAAGCTTGTACAAAATATCCAAAGATTCTGACCGGTGGATCTCAAAAAAAAAGGATTTTTAAAGAATATTCCTCATATTGAACTAAGTTATAATTCAGGCTCCCACAGAGAGCTCAAATATGAACCCAAGGACTTGGCTTGAACAAATTTGAATCTCACATCCCTAAGGATGCTTCTATATACTAATATCAAAAGATTCTGACTACTGGATTTTAAAGAATATTCCTCTTATTGAACTAAGTTGTAATTTGGACTCCCACAGGGAGCCCAAATATGAACCCGGGGACTTGGCTCAAACAAACTTGAATCTCACCCCTCTAAGGATGCAGCATCCCAAATATCAAAATATTCTGAAGAGTGGATCAGAAGAAGATTTTTTAAAAATATTCCTCATATTGCACTAATCTAATCATAGAGAGCCCAAATATGGACCCAGGGATTTGATTTCAACAAACCTGTGAATAAATCTTCCAAAGATGTTATATGCAAAATATGAAAGCCTTTGGAGCAGTGGTATGGGAGAAGAAGATTCTTTAATGTTTTTCCCATTACTAAAATGATGACTCCGCATAAGTCCTGGAAAACTTACCTATGATAAAACTGATGGCAATTTTTTTTTTGACCATTCTTTTCGGCTGTTCGTAAGGAAGCGTCACACAAAATAAAAATTCTCAGTGCCATGTAGTTTTGAAGATATGGGCGTTTTAAATTTTTTCTATATTTAGATCCTGCGGTTCCCACAGGTCCACAGGAAAATGTTTTGGCATAAATTAGGTACTTACGACCCAATAAGCCCATCATATCAAATTTGCTTCAAATCAGCCTCTCAATTTGGAAAATAGAAATTTTGGTACAATTCGGGCTCCTACGGGAAGACCAAATATGAACCCATTGTTAAAGTTTGGCTTTAACAAACTTATATCTCACCTCCCTAAGGATACTGTATATATCAAAACATTCTGACTGCTGAATGTGCAGAATACTTTTGAAGAATATTCCTCATTTTGAACTAAGTTATAATTCAGGCTCCCACAGTGAGCCCAAATATGAACCCAGGGACTTGGCGTAAACAAACTTGAATCTCCCACAGTGAGCCCAAATATGAGCCCAGGGACTTGGCGTAAACAAACTTGAATCTCACACTGGCTCACACCGATTAATCGACTAACCAATGATCAATATCTTGATTGATAAAAAAAAGTAATTGATCGGTTAACCGTTACTTTTGAAGTACGGTACTATATGGAAGGGTATTTGATGGCTGGATTCACATCGCAAAATGCTATACAAAATGTCCAATTGCTAACCATTTTTCTTTCATATTGGGTAAGCTAAAATTCACTATTTATCATCACTTTTTGAAACCAAGATGGAAACTGTTAATCAAATTTTTAAAAACAAAAAATACCCTGTATGGGTTAACTATGGAACAAACTTGCTCCAAAACAGGCAAACATTGTCACACTGGCTCACATCAATTGCATGAGACAGAGAAATGCATGCCAGTTACGTGCCAAAATACTTGTTCACTTGCATGATCATTATACTGTATCAGTAGCTGAAAACGGTCATTCTCAACCCTTCACCAAATGCAGGTAGCAGACGATACTTGCACAAGAAATTCTAAAGATTTTCAATGTTTGTCTCAAAAACATAGCTTATGCCCCCCCCCCCCCCCCCCCCCCATTGGAACAAGCTCAATGAGCTTGTTCCAATGAGGGGTCAAAAGCTATGTTTTGAGACAAAAATTGAAAATATAATAAAATTTTAATGGACATGTTTGTATATGACGCTGCCCGGTTTTGTCCATTATGCTGAGTAAAGTTTTAATTATATAAATGGTCAACGGTACAGCAATTATCCAGCTACCTATTGGGGCAAGTGATTAATCGGTTAACCAAGGTTAACCCATGCGATTAATCAATCACGAAAACCCTTTAATCGTTTCAGCTCTAAAATTAATTTAATTTTATTAAATTTTATCTGATGAAAAAATGCTTATAATTTTGGGGGAATGGTAAATATGGATCTTCTTAACAAGCATTTGCAAGAACATCAGAGGAATGAAATCACCGTTCTCGCAATTTGCAAAACCCTGGTGAGCCAAAATATAGGCTTGGCTTGAAGAAACTTAAATCTCACCCGCCTAATGATGGTGCATAGTAAATATCAAAAGATTCTGATTGGTGGGTCTGAAGAAAAAGATTTTTAAAGAATATTCCTCATACTGCACTAATTTAAACATTTGGACTCCCATAGAGGCCAAATATGGACCCAGAGATTTGATTTCAATAAACGTGTAAAAAAATCTTGCAAAGATGGTATATGTGAAATCTGAAAGGTTTTGGAGGAGTGAATTGGGTGAAGAAGAGTCTTAAATGCTTTCTTCATTACCCACAGTGTTACAGAACGCTGACTAAGCATTTTTTCAAAGTCACGAATAAGTACCCCATGACTGACCTGACAGAAATTTGCTTAATTCCATTCTGTTGGTCCCAAGGAAGCTTCACACCAAATAAGAATTCTCAGTGCCATGTAGTTTTGGAGATATGTGCGTTTTGAATTTTGTTCTATTTTTAGCTCCTGCGGTTCCCATGGGGGGATGGGAAAATATTTTGGGGCATAAATTAATTACTTATGATCAAATAAAACCAAAAATTAAATTTGGTTCAAATCAGCCTCTTGGTTCGAAAAACAGAAATTTTGGGCGGGGCAAAAATACATGCCCTCCAATAATGAAGGCAAATAAAGACCCACAAACTTCTCTTGAACAAAACTGAGTCTACACCTCAAAAGGAAGCAGCACACCACATATCGAATCTCTTCTACTCCTGGTTCACAAGAAATTTTTTTAAGATTTAGGCAAAATTTTGGGGCATGGCCCTACTGGGGGCAGGGCAACTTGATTTAAGCAAAATCAAAATGCAATGTCATAACAAACAAGCATCTCACATTTCACTTAAATGATTAATCAGTTCAGCAGTTTTGGAGAAGACGCAAACACCATGTTCACGGACGACAGACGGCAAGTGATCACTACACCTCACCCTGACTGAACGTCAGGTGAGCTAACAACTCAGTGGACCATGAGTGCTGCAGTTGGGAGAGATGCTTGGTTCAAGGAGAGAAGAAACTTGTAGCTGCTGGCTTTCGAAAGTGTTGTTAAAACCCAATAAATAAATAAATAAACAAGAGGCCCCACAGGGCCTGAAGCGCTCACCTTGAACAGAACACGATATAAACAGAGAACAGAACACGATATAAGAGTCCAAGAATGAATCTACATTAAGCAATCCATCTCCATAGGATACACTGCAAATCTTTGAGCCCCTCAGGAGTGACAAAAACAGTCCAAGCATCATGCCTTTTCTTTAGTTGAATATGATGTAAAATGTGGAGCTCCCCTCTCAAGCACCTTGCTACAACCTATGTAGATTACTCTTCACCTCTTGAGGGTACTGAATAAAAAATGTCTAATTCTTCAGCTACTTGGCCAATTCCGGCTCCCATAGGGAGCTCAAATATCAACCCAGGCACTCGATTTGAACAAAGTTGAATCTGATCTCCTTAGAGATGCTGTATACCAAATATGAAAGCATTCTGACTGGTGGATCTGAAGAACAAAATTTTAAAGAAATTTCCTCATATTGCACAAAGTTAAAATTTGGGCTACCATAGTGAGCCCAAACTTTAACCTACAAACCCGATTTGAACAAACATTAATCTCACCCCCACCCCCACCCCTCCCCCTTAGAGATGTTGTATACCAAATACGAAAGCATTCTGACTGGTGGATCTGAAGAAGAAGAATTTTTAAAAAAACTTCCCCATACAGCCCTAAGTTAAATTTGGGCTACCAAAGGAAGCCCAAATATTAACATAGGGACTTGGTTTGAACAATCTTGAATCTGACCATCATAACAATGAGGGTACCAAACATTAAAAAATTCTGACTCGTGGTTCTGAAGAAGATTTTTAAAGAAAATTCCCCATAAAATTTGGGCTCCTGCATTGAGTCCAAATATGAACAAATGGGCTTCATTTTAACAAACTTGTATCTGACCCCTCTATGGATGCTGTATACCAAATATCAAAAGATTCTGAACATTGGTTCTTGAGAAAAGATTTTCTAAAATGTTTGCAAAAATGCTGCACCAACATTATTCTGATGCCCTCTGCAGAACTCTCTAACAACAACAGAGGGCATTTTTTTTACCATTCAATTCTACTGGTTCTAAGGATGCTTCATACCACATAACAGTTCTCTGTTCCAAGTGGTTTGGGAAACATGGGAGTTTGAAAACATTTCTATTTTTTGCTCCCGGGGTTCCCATGGGGATGCAGGGTTTTTTTTGCATGAGGTAAGTACTTATGACTCAATATTACCACGATACTGAATTTCATTCAAATCGGACCATCGGTTTGGAAAATAGAAATTTTGGGTGGTACCAAAAATCTAACCACTGCCATTACAAAGCCAAATATTGCTTCACAAAGTACGTTTGAACAAGCGTGATTCTACACCTGAAAAGGTAGTTCCATAACAAATATAAAGTCACTGTACCCACTGGTTCATAAGATTTTAAAAATATTTTGGGAGCATTTAACCCCACCCCCTCCCTATGGGGCTGGGCATGTTGAGTTAAACAAAAATGTAATACCCATTTGGTACCATTACTCACACAAACTTTAACTTGAAGTGACCAAAACATGGTGTTGATGGATGACAGATGGATGGACAATGGATGGAGAGTGATTAGATAAGCCCTGCTTGACTTTGTCGAAGTGAGCTAAAAAAAAAAAAAAATTAAACGGTTCATGTCCGATATTTTACCCATGTTATTAAAATTGATAAATTTGTCCCTGGAGTGCAACAAGGTTTATGCTATACATGTAGCATTGCAAAGCCTTCTTGCACTCAAGTGATGGAATACACCTCCATCCAAGCTATTCTGTAGATTATGAGGCCTAAAACAAACCAAGAACATGAACTTATGCATGAATATTATTACAATGAATACACTGTCTTACACAAAGGAATACCACACAATCCAGTGTAGACTGATTTCAAAAAGTCCTCCGTAGTGGAAGGGCAATTTTAACAAACATACAGGCCAAAATAAGCTTCATACACAGTGTAAAAATTCCACAAAATTAATAAACATTCATATATGTTTAATAGGAATTAGGAGTATTGTAATTAAAAGTCAATTGTGTGGTTGTTTATAAACTTATATTACTTTGTTATCAGGTGTTAAAAAATATGAATATTTGTAAACACACCCACCCATTTAGATTAGTCCCTGCTCATAGCAGTGACACAGACATACAGTACAGTTGCTGATCATAATCCTTGCATGGTCAGTGCATGATGTCCATGCATGTTTTTTCCAGGTAATAGAAAATCATCATCAATAAAATTTTAATTAATGAAGCACCGAATTGTATCCTGTGGTTCATTAATTAAATTTTTGATGATTATTGCTGTGAACAATGTTTGAAAACTAATATCATTGCATCCGCAGAAATATTGCCCACCCACAGAAAGTGACCAGTACACGGCAGCACAGAGTCAAGGTAATTGTGTTTTACTGTCTTGAATTTCAAATTTTGTTTTTTTTTTTGTTTTTTTGTTTTGTTTTTTTTTTTTTTTGGGGGGGGGTGCACCAGACCCCTCCACTGATGAGAGGGTCACACACCCTCTTGTCCTCATCCCTATCTCACTGCTATGTGGCTCAGGTGATTCTGTGCATCATATTCTTTATGACTCCCACTAGATACATGTATTACTCTTGCCCCTACATGTAACTTAGATATCCTGGCTTAGCACCAGTATAATGGTAAACTAACATCAAATTGTGTGCTTATGTACAGTAGCTAACATATTGGAATAGTATAATGAGCTTTGTCAGAAACTTGATCAAGTATTGATGACAAACAACAATTTTCATTACCAGTACCTGGTGCCAGTAATAAAATAAGATTTGCAAATATCACCTTGCATTTTTTTCAGCTATTAACTAACATAAAATTGTGCGATTCATGAAAATTATTTCGTAACTACCTGTTAAAAATTACCATTTCTTGTGTTGCTCTTTTAGAAAAAGAAATCACTCCTTTTCTGGCGGGCATACTAAACACCGAGGCAACCGAGGGATACCAAGGTGAAGGAAAACAGGAGAGAAACGGGCATGAGATGGTGTGTTGTTTTTATTATTTATTTATTGGTGTTTAAGGTCACATTTATCTGCACAACAGCTTATTGTGACCATGGCAGTTTTATGGATGGAGAAAACTAGAGTACCCAGGAGAACCACTGAGCAATGGCAAGCAACTGTGAGCTCCCCAACATACTACACAAGCACAGTTAGCCTTGTTCGAAGACAGGTGCACCAAGAACATGCAGTATGCCTTAGTACACAGCATACCTTGCCCCCACATGGGTAGTGGGGGTGAAGTGTCTTGCCCATGGACACAAAGCTGTTGCTGCAGGTGGGATTCGAACCGAGGATCTCTCGGCTTGCAGTCTGCACCTCTACCTACTGAGCTAATGCACCCCTGATGGTGTATTCTGATTATGTAAATAGATTTAAGCAGTACTAGTATGTGATTGGTTTTAATGCCATATTTGAGAATTATGGGTGCTGAAGTAATAAGAGTGCGCTGAAAAATCTTCCCTTTGGTATTTAGTAGGTAGCTTGGTAATGGTAAAGTGACTTCACCTCAGTAAGCAACAGTGTGAAAGCTGGCAGCCATCTTTAATATCTGGCTGCCACACCCAAAAAACACTCGTTCTCATCCCAAGGTGATAACAAAGGTACCCAAGAAGTTTCATGAAGATCGGTTCATAAATACAGCCTCCAGACTTAGCGTATTGACATGTGCACTTACAATGTATAAGTAGCACTGATAAATTAAAGGTCATCTAATTTGCATAATTTCTGCAAGAGAAAAAAACCTGTATTATACAGTATTTTTGTGATGTACAGTTAAAACTAGAAGTCCTGTCACGAACTGTGCGCTTATCTAGGCTTAATTGCGCGTATGAATTGCACGCAATTGTCATATCGAATGGCATACAAAGCACGGCAGGTTCTCCTGGTTACTTATAGCAAACACGGGCAATGTTTCTGTCAATGGACCTCCGGGTTACCCGGAGGTCCATTGGCTGAAACATTGCTTGTGCACAGGCCATATTTACAGAATTTGATTGCCTTACTATGGTCATATCGCGTAGATTAACACGCATATCGACGTGCTATTTGTGCACATTTCAGGACAGGACTTTTAGTTTTAACTGTATTCCATGTTACTAAACATTCATACAAAAATTTATTCAAATCAGAACTTTCATACAGAAGTTCTGTACAAAAAACTGATCACACTAATTTTAGTACAAATTGGCTGCTAGTGGCCATCTTGAATTTCGAACTGCACCCAAAAACATTCGCTCTCATCCCACGGTGATAACAAAAGTACCCAAGACGTTTCGTAAAGATCGGTTCATAAATACGGCCAGTAGCCTGGGCCGTTTAGAAGTTGTGTACAAAAAACTGATTGGACCTAATTTTGGTACAAAATGGCCACTGGCAGCCATCCTGAATTTTGGATTGCACCCCAAAACACTCGTTCTCGTCCCTAGGTGATAACAAAGGTATGCAAGAAGCTTGGTGAAGATCCGTTCATAAATACAGCCCCTAGCCCAATCCGTATTGACATGTGTACTTACTGTGTATAAGTAGCACTGAATAAATCAAAGTTCATCTAATTTGCATAATTTCTGTACAAGAAAAAACCTGTATTTTATGTGATGTATTCCATGTTACTAAACAACCATACAAAAATTTATTCAAATCAGAACTTTCATACAGAAGTTCCGTACAAAAAACTGATTGCAGTAATTTCAGTACAAAATAGCTGCCGGCGGCCATCTAGAATTTTTGACTCCCCCCAAAAACACTCATTCTAACATCATGGTGATAACAAAGGTACCCAAGAAATTTCGTAAAGATCAGTTCATAAATACGGCCTCTAGCCCAAGTTGCATAGAAGTTCTGTACAAAAAACTGATTGTACCTAATTTCAGTACAAAATGGCCACTGGTAGCCATCTTGAATTTTGGACTGCACCCAAAAACACTCATTCTCATCCCAAGGTGATAACAAATGTACCCAAGAAGTTTCATGACGATCAGTTCATAAATACTGTACAGCCTAGCCCGAGCCGTATTGGCATGTGAACTTAGTGGGTATACATGTAAGTAGCAGTGAATAAATTAAAGTTCATCTAATTTGCATAATTTCACAACAAGAAAAAAACCTGTATTATATGTGATGTATTCCATGTTACTAAACATTCATACAAAAATTTATTCAAATCAGACCTTTCATACAGAAGTTCTGTACAAAAACGCTGATTGCACTAATTTCTGTACAAAATGGATGCTGGAGGCCATCTTGAATTTTGGACCGCACCCAAAAACACTCGTTCTCGTCCCACGTGATAACAAAGGTACTCAAGAAGTTTCGTAAAGATCGGTTCATAAATACAGCCTCTAGCCCGAGCCATATTGAATTGCTGTTCCCGAAACAGACAGACAATGGGCCATGACATAACCTTAAATTTGACTTTGTCAAAGTTGAGCTAAAAATGGAGAGTATCCAGAGTATCACAAAACAAAAACCTATTTGTAAAGCACTCCTCCTTTCAAGGACAATGGGGCAGTGTTGGCATTCACCACCATGCTGCCTTGAGGCTGCATTTTGAATTCCTGTGTTTGTTGTTCTAATGAAATATTATTTTATTATTATCAGTTATGGTACAAATATGGTACCGATAGCACACTTTCAGGAACCGCTGATGTCTGATGTCGACTGTGTGTCAGTGCGTGAGGTGCACACATACTTTTGGGGTTCTATACACCACATCCTTCATTTTGCTATATAATTTGTGTAAATTTATTTGGAATTTATAGAATTTCAGACTTGTAAATTTCATAGTATTGTTTTTGCCTTAGTTATGGTGCTTTATAAGTAATGGGCAATTTAGTTTGAAAAAAAGGGGTTCATGAATATTCAGTCACAGGAAGATTCAGCCCTCATACTTTTTCTGAGAATATTCGGTCCCCAATTTCATTCATGCCCCCACCCCTCTCTCCTGTTAACCCATATAATGAACATCCCAAAAGACATTTTAATATCTAGATATTTATGCTTGTTCACAACTTATTATGGACACAAATTGACACAGAGTCAAGGTAATTGTGTTTTACTGTCTTGAATTTCAAAAAAAAATTTGGGGGGAGGGGGGTGGGGGTGGGGGTGGGGGAGGTGCACCCGACCCCTCCACTGACGAGAGGGTCACACACCCTCTTGTCCTCGCCCCTATCTCATTGCTATGTGGCTCAGGTGATTCTGTGCATCATATTCTTTATTACCCGGCCCCACTCCCACTAGATATTACTCTTGCCCCTACATGTAACTTAGATTTCCTGGCTAAGCACCAGTATATAGTGGTAAACCAACATCAAATTGTGCGCTTATGTCCAGTCGCTAACATACTGGAATAGTATAATGTGCTTTGTCAGAAACTTGATCAAGTATTGATGACAAACAGCAATTTTCATTACCAGTACCTGGTGCCAGTAATAAAATAAGATTTGCAAATATCACCCTGCGTTTTTTCAGCTATTAACTAACATAAAATTGTGCGCTTCATGAAAATTATTTCGTTACTACCTGTTAAAAATTACTGTTTCTTGTTTTGCTCTTTTAGAAAAAGAAATCACTCCTTTTCTGGCGGGCATACTAAACACCAAGGCAAACCGAGGGATAACAAGGTGAATGAAAACTGGAGAGAAACGGGTATGAGGTGGTGTGTTCTTTTTATTATTTATTTATTGGTGTTTAAGATCACATTTATCTGCACAACAGCTTATTGTGACCATGGCAGTTTTATGGATGGAGGAAACTAGAGTACCCCAGGAGAACCACTGAGCAATGGCAAGCAACTGTGAGCTCCCCAACATACTACACAAGCTGGGTTAGCCTTGTTCGAAGACAGGTGCACCAAGAACATGCAGTATGCCTTAGTACACAGCATACCTTGCCCCCACATGGGTAGTGGGGGTGAAGTGTCTTGCCCAAGGACACAAAGCTGTTGCCGCAGGTGGATTCGAACCGAGGATCTCTCGGCTTGCAGTCTGCACCTCTACCTACTGAGCTAATGCACCCCTGATGGTGTATTCTGATTATGTGAATAGATTTAAGCAGTATAAGTGTGTGATTGGTTTTAATGCCATATTTGAGAATTATGGGCACTGAAGTAATAAGAGTGCACTGAAAAATCTTTCCTTTGGTATTTAGTAGGTAGCTTGGTAATGGTAAAGTGACTTCACCTCAGTAAGCAACAGTGTGAAAGCCGGCAGCCATCTTTAATTTCGGGCCGCACCCAAAAACACTTGTTCTCATCCCAAGGTGATAACAAAGGTACCCAGGAAGTTTCATGAAGATCGGTTCATAAATACAGCCTCCAGCCTTAGCGTATTGACATGTGCACTTACAGTGTATAAGAAGCACTGAATAAATCAAAGGTCATCTAATTTGCATAATTTCTGCAAGAGAAAAAAACCTGTATTATACAGTATTTTTGTGATGTATTCCATGTTACTAAACATTCATACAAAAATTTATTCAAATCAGAACTTTCATACAGAAGTTCTGTACAAAAAACTGATTGCACTAATTTTGGTACAAAATGGCTGCTAGTGGCCATCTTGAATTTCGAACTGCACCCAAAAACACTCGCTCTCATCCCACGGTGATAACAAAGGTACCCAAGACGTTTCGTAAAGATTGGTTCATAAATAGGGGCTCTAGACTGAGCCGTATAGAAGTTGTGTACAAAAAACTGATTGTATCTAATTTTGGTACAAAATGGCCTCTGGCAGCCATCTTGAATTTTGGATCGCACCCCGAAACACTCATTCTCGTCCCTAGGTGATAACAAAGGTACCCAAGAAGCTTGGTGAAGATCGGTTCATAAATACAGCCCCTAGTCCGAGCCGTATTGACAAGTGTACTTACTGTGTATCAGTCGTACTGAATAAATCAAAGTTTGTCTAATTTGCATAATTTCTGTACAAGAAAAAAACCTGTATTTTATGTGATGTATTCCATGTTACTAAACAATCATACACAAATTTATTCAAATCAGAACTTTCATACAGAAGTTCTGTACAAAAAACTGATTGCAGTAATTTCATTTTCAGTACAAAATAGCTGCCGGCGGCCGTCTAGAATTTTGGACTCCCCCCAAAACACTCATTCTAACCCCATGGTGATAACAAAGGTACCCAAGAAATTTTGTAAAGATCGATTCATAATTACGGCCTCTAGCCCAAGTTGTATAGAAGTTCTGTACAAAAAACTGATTGTACCTAATTTCGGTACAACTTGGCCACTGGTAGCCTTATTGAATTTTGGACCGCACCCAAAAACACTCATTCTCATCCCAAGGTGATAGTAAAGGTACCCAAGAAGTTTCATGAAGATCAGTTCATAAATACAACCTAGCCCGAGCCGTATTGGCATGTGCACTTACTGGGTATACATGCAAGTAGCACTGAATAAATTAAAGTTCATCTAATTTGCATAATTTCAGCACGAGAAAAAAACCTGTATTATATGTGATGTACTCCATGTTACTAAACATTCATACAAAAATTTGTTCAAATCAGAACTTT
The DNA here is from genome assembly GCA_031216915.1 of Pictodentalium vernedei. NCBI lineage: Eukaryota > Metazoa > Mollusca > Scaphopoda > Dentaliida > Dentaliidae > Pictodentalium > Pictodentalium vernedei. Next base: position 169,600,609 of record CM062294.1, read on the forward strand.
CATACAGAAGTTCTGTACAAAAAACTGATTGCACTAATTTCTGTACAAAATGGCTGCTGGAGGCCATCTTGCATTTTGGACCGGACCCAAAAACACTCGTTCTCATCCCACGGTGATAACAAAGGTACCCGAGAAGTTTCGTAAAGATCGGTTCATAAATACAACCTCTAGCCCGAGTCGTATTGAATTGTTGTTCTCAAACAGACGGAAGCCCGAGTCGTATTGAATTGTTATTCCCAAACAGACGGACAACGGGCTATGACACAACCTTAAATATGACTTTGTCAAAGCTGAGCTAAAAATGGGGAGTATCCAGAGTAACACAAAACAAAAACCTATTTTGTAAAGGACTCCCCCTTTCAAGGACAATGGGACAGCACTGGCATTCACCACCATGCTGCCTTGAGGCTGCATTTTGAATTCCTGTGTTTGTTGTTCTTATGAAATATTATTTTATTATTATCAATTATGGTACAAATATGGTACGATAGCACACTTTCAGGATCTGCTGATGTCTGATGGCGACTGTGTGTCAGTGTGTGAGATGCACACATACTATACACCACATCCTTCATTTTGCTATATAATTTGTGTAAATTTATTTGGAATTTATAGAATTTCAGACTTGGAAATTTCATAGTATTGTTTTTGCCTTAGTTATGGTGCTTTATAAGTAATGGGCAATTTAGTTTGAAAAAAGGGGTTCATGAAGATTCAGTCACAGGAAGATTCAGCCCTCATACTTTTTCTTAGAATATTCGGTCTCAGTCGTGGGCGAATGTCATCACCTCTTGAGGTCAAATCCTCACAGAATTTTTTTTTTTAAATATTCTATGCATTTTTTCTATTGTTTTATGTTAAGGATTTATGATTACTAATTATGACAAAATTACAAGTGCGATATGAAACAAAACTTAATGAAGCTGGAACAAAAAAAAACCCTTCCCAAAACAAGCTGTGAGAGGTTCTCAGCTCGAATCCCAATTGCGGCAACTGAAATAAGGTGTTCTACACATCGATGGTGCACTTGTCTTCAACCAATGCTAACCCTGCTTGCTTGGAGTTACAATGTTGAGAAGCTGACAGTTGCTTGTCATTGTTGCTCGGTAGTTCTCTCTGGGTGCTCTGGCTGGGTTCCTCCCCAGTAAAACTGTTGGGTGGCCCTGGCTGTAAAAATTGTTGTTAAACCCAATAAATAAAGAAATCAAATTTGCTGAGTCCAAGACCTTTGAATGATGGTTTTGATTGGGGTATGTGTGGGGTGGGGGGTGGGGGGGGGGTTATACAGTTGTGCCCACTTAATTGGATATATCTTAATTGTATACAGTTGAAACTAGAAGTCCTGTCCCGAATTGTGTGCTTATCTAGGCTTAATTGCGCGTAGGAATTGCGCGCAATTGCCAAAGCATGGCAGGTTCTCCTGATTACTCAGAGTAAACACGGGCAATGTTTTTGCCAATGGACCTCCGGGTTACCCGGAGGTCCATTGGCTGAAAGATTGCTTGTGCCCAGGCCATATGTACAGAATATGATAGCCTTACTATGGTCATAACGCGTAGATTAACGCGCAAATCGACGTGCTATTTGTGCGCATTTCATGTTAGGACTTCTAGTTTTAACTGTATCCCTGTTAATAGAATATAATTTCCCAACACAAAACCATTTACCTCCAGTACAAATTTGACCTGGTAATTGAATATAGGTTATAGAGTAATCTCCTGTTAATTGAATAAAAAATCTTGTAACATGTTGAGAAATTGCCCAAACTCTTCCCAGTTTTCCTTTGGTTATAGACCAATTTGACCTCAGTACATTCAATACAGGCATTTAATCTATTATATCTTGTTTGACAGAGCTCATGGAGCTCTGTCAAACAAAATATAATAGAATAAATGCTAAGTTTATCTCTGGAATACAGGAAAGTGACACAATCCCTGTTAATTGAATACTCCTGCTAATTGAATAATGTTATTGGCAAAGTGGCTCTTCAATTAACAGGGTTCCACTGTACAGCAAAAACAAATATCACAAACTAATAATGAAACTATGTACTTGTGAAATTCTCATGTGGTCATTCTACAAAATGTTTTAGCTGGTACTATACAGTTTTGAAGGTTAAAGGGCTCAGTACTTAGAGGTGAAGGCTGCAAGCCAAAGGGTCCTCTATCAAATACCACCTGTGGCAACCACTTTGTTTCCTTGGGCAATACACTTCATTCCCACTGCCCACGTAGTGCCATTGCGTACCAAGGCATACTGCATGTCAATTGTACACTTGTCTTCAACCAATGCTAACCCAGCGTGTGTGCTGTTTGTACGTTAGATGTTTGTAATTGCTCTGTGGTTCTCTCTGGCTTTTCCCACCTGTAAAACTGTCCGACATGAAGTGACCCTGGCTATCGAAGTGTCATTAAACCCCAATAAATAAATCAATAAGAATCATGTGTCCCTATTCTGGAGAACAGTTTGGGGCAAATTGCCAAAGGATGGTTTGGGTTAGATTAGTATCCAGTTTGGGTCAAATTGTTGGAGGACAGTTTGGATGCAATTCTCACGAATTCCAGTCACTTTGGCCCCAAGTCATTTTGGCCCCAGTCATTACAGCCCCAGGTCAATTCAGCCCCAATATACCAGGTCATTTCAGCCTCTTTAAATATTTTCAAATATTGTTTGAATTTTAACATTTTTCTATTTAATTTTTTTTCAACATATATATCTCTCAATTAGATATTCAGGTATACATGATATATGTCTAGTAGATTTTCTTTCATGATGAATAAATAAAAGAAAAGTTTCAGCATGTCAAAGATGGACTATGTGGGATTTGAAATCACTTGTGACCTGAATAATTTTATTTGCTTATGAATCTATGAGAGCCGGAAGCGAGGGTAAGTAATGTGATTTGGTTTGAGTGTACGCCTTGGAAGTGGGGCACTGGGATCAGACCCCCGTGGACATTGAACTGGAAGGGGACTAGGAATTGCGCATAACTACAAGGATTCTGCTCTGTGTTTTAGAAAATGTGGGCATATTTATGGTAGTATCAAAATCGCAGTTTGGTGGTTGTTTCAGAAAAAAAAAGAAAAAGAAACCCTGTGAACCTCAAACTGGAAGGTGACTAGGAATTGTGCATAACAATATGAATAAATGACTGCATATTCCGGTACTTTGCAAAATTTCAAAGTAAAATAATTTCTCTTACTAAGACAGATAGCATCTTAAATGTATGTAAAATTGAACACATGGATAATTTTTAATGCCATGTATAACTGTTCTGTACACTGTGTAAATACAAATAACTGAACATTACTTAATAAAGGTAATTACCCATTATTTCTAAACATGAACTATGCACTGATCTTTATAGATCTCTACACTTAAAATGGTGCCGAAATGACCAAGGGACCAAAGTGACTAGGACAGAGATGACTTTGAGGTCGAATTGTATATTAATATTTTTTCAATAAATATCGAACAATCTATTAATATTTTTTTTAAGAATTATTTTCAGGAGTTAAAACGAATATCGTAGCGTATCTAAAATATCCTAACAGATGTGTACTGCTTTTCTTTTGGATGATTCTTCCCTGGGCCTAGTTCTCCCCAGGTTGAAGATTCCCCCAGTTCCCGAAAAAAGATGACATGCCATTTTCAATGGCGGTAAATATCCAAAAGGGTTATTATTTTCCATTTTTTAGTTTTTTAAACTACGAAGCACTGTTCAGAAATACAGATGCACCAAAAAGTAACACATTATTACTTTGTTTTGGTTTCTAACGGGACTGAAAGCAACCTATCAGTATCACTTTTTCGAATTACACCCATTTCGTCTGCTAACCAAATCATCCGCTGCAATTTTACCCAAGTCGTCCTCTACAATTATACCCAACACGTCCGAAACTCGTTCGCTGGGGGAAAGTATTCAAGTATTGCATTTTGAATCATTTTTTATTTATATAATAATTTTATTGTATAATTTATTGTATATTACCTATTGTAATATATCTTAATGTACCTCCATTGTAATATATCTTAATGTACCTCCTTCTGAAAACAGAAATGTCAGAACAAAATAAACTATCCAGCCATCTAATAAATTTTAATTACTGTTTATTCAATGGATTACCAATAAAAATTATATTATTACAGTAAAAGTTCTTAAAGTATATGTACGTTATATTAAGTTCCACAACATAATCTTATAATTTTGCAATTTTTCATTAAAGAGCTCCACCGGCACCTTACAGTGAATAATTGCAAAATTATTAGCATAAGTATTATAAGAATTAATTATATTAAGAAATGCAACAAAATTTGTTATATTAAGTTCTGCAACATAATCTTATAATTTTGCAAGTATTCATCGAGGCGCACCGTCGCTTTACAATGAATAATAGCAAAATTATTAGCAAATGTATTATAAGAATTAATTATATTAAGAAACGCATCAAAATTTATGGTTTATTAAATTCTGCAACATAATCTTATAATTTTGCAATTATTCTTGGAAGAGCATCACCGGCGCTTTACAATGAATAATCACAAAATTATTAGCAAATGTATTATAGGAATTAATAATATTAAGAAACGCATCAAAACGTGTTATAATTATATTAAGAAATGCATCAAAACTTGTTATATTAAGTTCCGTAACATAATCTTATAATTTTGCAATTATTCCAGGGGGAGGGGGGGGGGGGCTGGGGGGGGGGGCAAAAAATTTGCAAGACGTGATGTGGGGGTGGGTGAGTCTCTTGAGTGCACCAAAAATGTGCATTTCCAACTTGTGCAATTTTTTAAAAACATATCAATATATCAGCCAATATATGACATCATTTGTGTTTCAAACCTTAAAGATGATGTTGTACATCACACTCTTAACATAAATACAACATCAGGAGGCTTTATATGTGAGAATATTGGGCTTAATCTGGGGAAATGTCACACGTTAGTAGGGGGTGAGTGTCTTGTTTGAAATGTAGAAAATGTGCAGACAATATTTTCCTTGACATGCGACGACTCGGCCTGCGGACGAAACGTCCGTGTACCCTTTTTTCAAGCAAACTTTTCCTTACTTTTACAAGACCTTAACATTCGGATAATTCAACAACTGAGTTTCTGTTCATCTTGATATTTCACGAGGTACGTGTCAATGCATATCTGTATACAATCGCACCAACATAACAACAATTATCAGTTATATTATCGGTTATATGTACGTTTTTTCGATTGAGGTTATCACTGGCAGACAAGCTGCAACGAAATCAGGACTCAGAGTTCGATCTGAAATGACGAGATCATCAGCTGAGCATGTTGACAAACCTCCAGAAGGACGGAACTCCAGTAATAATAGTAACACTTTGGCCGGCCGCTGATTTGTCGCGGTTCTCTGTTGAGAAGGCCTGGTTACCCCTGAAGTGTAGATATGTAGGCCAATGTATCACGCAAAGCTTTGAGGCGAAACAAAAAACATTTGATTCCCAGAGGGGGACAGGCCAATTGCAATTGCATGGGCAATTCGACACCGGAAGTTACGAGGTTTTTTCACTGAAATTTACTGTCCACTTCAAAAATCACATTGACGGCTATAGAGAATTCTGTTCTGGAACACATTTATCTGACTGGGTATGTGGAACCCTTTGCGGGCCTACGGCCCGCTTGGGGTTCCTACAATTGTGTACATCACTGAAGTCGCTAGTTTCAAGGTAGGTTATAAATAATTCGATATTACGACGCGAGAAAATTCTTTTCGTAGTCTGTTCATGCCTTAGATTCTGTTGTTTTGGCGGGAAGACAATAAAGGTGCCGAAGTGATCTGAGATGTCAGTTATTAAAATTCCGGCTTTGTAATTCAAATAATTATTTGTGAGGATGTGGTCAATTAAGGTCGCTGAGTGGTCAGTGATTCTTGTTGGACTAGTGATGACAGGGATGAATCCACTGTGGAATACATTTTCGATGTATGAGTTTGTTTGAGAGTGGTGTTGAACATTCAGTAAGTCTATGTTAAAATCTCCGAATATGTATGACGTATTTTGGCTTGAGCTTAACTTGTTCATGAGGTTATTAATTTTCTCTAGGAAAGCATTAACATCAGCGTGGGGAGCTGTGTTAGGCCGATAAATACACCCGACTACTGATGAGTGCTTAGTGCCAGGGTGGAGTTCAATGACAAGGCATTCGAAGACATGTTCAGTAAATTCGGTTAGGTCCTCTCTAATAATGAATGGGATGTCGTCTTTTACATATCTAACCACACCCCCACGCGTATCGACTGTTCGCGTCCTATATTGTAGTGGGTGATACCCGTCCAAATCATAGTTCATCAAATCACTTATTTTGAAAATTTCTGTGAGTCCAATAATGTCTAAAGTGTTTTTTCCCACTGTTAGTTTCATAGGGCAAGTGTTTAATAGAGTCAAAATGTGCACTTAGGCTGCGACAATTCAAGTGGAAGATCGATGTCCCCTGACTTGTGGACGCAATTTCCCGTTTGAATTCATTCGGGGAGTAATAATTACAGGAATGCTTGTTTATCGTGAATGGGGTTTCATAGTCATCTGTTGCATCCGCGTATGTTATATCATTAAGAACAGCCTGGAAATCATATTGAGCGTTTTCCTGTATCTCACCTATGTTCCTATTTAATGCCGCCATTTTGCAGAGAATTCACAACAGTCTGGACCACGGGCGCGAAGTGCATGTAAAAGTATAGTGATATCAAATTATAGCAAGACAAAGAAAATATAACATCAGAACATTGCACACAGCACATTTTAACAAATTATTCAATCTATGTCAATAGACTGTCACAGCTAAGGAATAGATATTTCTTCCGAGACAATACAACTCAGTCGCTCAATGCGGATCCCAAGCGAAATATATATTATGTTTGGTAAAATCGTTGTCTAGTGACATAACGTTAGGATTTCTCGCAGCAGATATAGAAATTCCACTCCCCACCCCCCCAACCCCCCCCCCCACCCACCCCCGTCATTCAGAAAAGGTGGCCGTGTGACCAATCAATATCCAACGTGTCTTTTATTCCAGCATTAGGCGTTTGGCTGTGGGGGTGCTTAGTCTAGATTGGAACATATCACTCAAGGACTGAGGGGGTCCTTTGTACTAGGCCACACGTCTTATCGCTCGGGTTATTGAATTCCTATCCAGTCAAACAGTCGGATGTGCCATCTAACGGAAGAAAAAGCTAATTCTTGTATACTTAAGGGCTTAAGGGAATTTCGTTTCTTTGGTACAGTGAAAGTAGAAGTAATTGTTATAATTTCAAATATGAGAAGGGGGGGGGGTGAGCGTGTCCATATCAGAGCAGAATGAAGTGGAGTATTAAGATTGGTAAAGACCTTAAGATTGTCAGAGAGCGAGTGAGTTGTATCGCTTCGAAACTGTATCGAAACCGGCATAAACAAAAGTGCAGTATGGACTTTTGGATTTGTCCGTGGTCATATTAGAAAACATGCGTGCATAACCCAAAAGTTTTATGACCTCAAAAGACTGAAAGGTGGATTGCCGAGTTGGTTTATCTTAATTGCACTATTGAGTGAATTAAGTAGCGGGTCTGGTGTGACTTTCCTTCGTGATTTTCAGGATCTTCATGAGCTACGGTGAATTAGTATTCCCACAGATCAGTAGCAGAAGTTAGTGGAGTATGACAATTTTTTTTATGAATTTAAAGTGAAATTCGCTTAAACTGGATTTTCATTACATCATTCGTCATTTTTCCACCTGGTTGTGTGGACATTTGAATATATGGACATATAATTTCGTAGCATCTTTATGGAAGACTTACAAAATGTGGAGTATCACAGAGAATCGCAATTACATTGTACTAGATATGGCCGTTGATAGTACAACCATTATTCCTTTCACGGTGGAATTGATAATTCCACCACACATATCCAAACCAGAGGAATAATAGTTTGTAATTAGAGATTTATTGCAGGCTCACAGCATGTAGATTGACACAAGAAATCGAGACCGTGTTGTACTAGATGTTACCATTCATAGTATTTATTTATTTATTTCTTGGAGTTTAACGACACTTTCAGCAGCCAGGGTCACCCCGTGTCGGATCATTGATAGTACAAACCATCATTTCTCCAACGTAGTTCCACAGTAGAATTGGTAATTCCAACATACAACTAGGCCAGAGGAATGACGATTGAAATCGCGATCGTGTTGTGCTAGATGTTACCATTGATAGTACAACCATTACTCCTCTAACTCAGTCCTATGGTGTATTTGATAATTCGACCACAAGACTAAGCCACAGGTATAACGGTTATTGGTTTGAGGATCAACGGGCGCTTGCTGTATGATAAGACGCAGTACAATTAAATGCTGTGGCTAAGCAGATATACAGGACGTGAGTTGTAAAATTTGAATACCTATAGGTAACGTAATACGAGTACATAAAGTGAGGTAAGTTGACACACTTATTTTCCGACATGATGATCAACAGTCCCGAGATGTCTGCGGGACTGGGTGGGGTATGATAAATTAACACATCCATTTTATAACATCGTGACCCACCCTCCCAGGTTACTAGAGAGACAAAATATACTCAAGTGGCATTCATGGATAATTGTCAGATACTGTGTCCATGTAATTATGCTAGTTGTGAAGTAATGAGTTTGAATTTGCATCTACGATACGGTATAAGTACATAAAATATGATATTATATCTCACGTGTCTTCCTTGCATTCTGATTGGCTGAAACATGATACCCTATTTCGTGTAGTTTGCATCCACAGAACTGACCAGGCACTACACCCAGGCACTACACGTTTTCTATTTTTAGCACACTACTATATCAGTTTTCTTTTCATACTGGGCGAATAAAACTGATCAGGCTAAATTTAAAAATCGATTCACAGAGGCACAACATCCACAAAACGACCAGGAAAGAAATCTTTGTGAAAAAATGTATCGCTTTTCCATTATTGAAGTCACATTTTTCGAGGCGTTCATTTTATTCCTTGAGAAGATGATCCATATCTCGTTTCGAAGAGAATGATCCATACCTGGGTCCAACTTTCATGAGAACGCGTCCGGATATGAAAAATCGTTTGTTTTGCTGCTCATATTATTTCGCTATTTAATTGTATATTTTGGGCAGTAAACGAATAAATAATGGAATTCAATTGAATCTTCGGAGTTTGTATCCCGTGCTGACCCATTCGCTAATGTATATGTGTGACAAATGTGTGGAAATTATCAAACTGCGTTGTCAAATTTCGAAAATTTTAGTTTTCATTCGCGAGTTGCGCGATTCTAGAATACACAGTTCCATTTGGGGGAAATGCTTTGTTTACCCTTGCCGACCGATTCAAAATCTGTCTTCTGCTCATATCAGTAATCCAATTTAACCGTGTTTTGGAAGAAGAAAATGTTTTTTAAAAACTACATGGTATTTTTTCTATATAACGCTGGTTGGTATGGCTGCTACCTTGGTAACAGATTAACAAATCGGACAGATGTTTTTCTTGATGGATGTTCGATATAATATAAGGATTAGTGCATGTCTTGTCGTTGACTACGCCCATATAGTGCCCAGTGAGGTGGTGTAGTTCAGTCCGCTTCTTGGCGGGAACTACACCACCTCACTGGGCACTATATGGGCGTAGTCAACTCCAAGCCATGCACTATTCCTTAAATAGAAAACACAATTATGTTGCAACATATTGATCGATAGTCGCCAGATGTCTGTGGGTGGTGGGGCGGGGGGGGGGATTGATTAACACACCCACTGTATGGCACGATTAACATGCCCAGGCTATATCGAGAGGAAAAGTGCACACAAGCAGCGATCATGGACCATCCTTGGACATTCAGGTCATGAAGTGGTACAGATGATAAGCTGTTAGTTTATCTTTATATTGATAATAGAAGTATCTGAAACAAGTATACTTTAACTCACTTATTCTGCGATATGGTGGTCGATTGCTCCAGGATGTCCGGAGGAGGGGTAGCTGATAAATTAACACATTCATATTATGGTCAACAAGCCCGGGTTATCTAGGGGTAAAGGTGCGCACACGTAACACAAGCTATCTATGGGTAAAAGTGCACGCAGGTAGCGGTTGTGGGTCTGACAGATCACCCAATGCACCCACACAACGACAACACTTATAAGTGTTGATGCCACGTGGGGGGCGTCGGGCGAGCTGTCTGGATTTACACATACATCCATACCAGATCTGGATATTTTGCAAATTCATTTTTGGGCACATACATAGATTTGCACCTGTATAGATAATATGCTAGTATATAAAGGAGATAGGTTAACACACCTATTTCACAACCTGGTGAGCAGTAGTCCCTACATGTCTGATAGATTGAGTTATATATAGGTTAACATACATGAAATTAAGTGGTTAACCTCATCAACCCGAGAGGCTGTTTTTTCAGCCCCAAAATATGATACGTTACAATTTCTTCGAGTAAGATGGCTGCTAAGTGCATGTGTTGTGTAAGATAGAACAAAGGTAGAACAATCAACATTTTCAGCGTGCAATCCCAAAGGTTTATAGTTAGGTAGATCGAGAAAGAGCAGAAGCGTGGAATTATAAAACATTTTTTGACTGAATGCCGGGATATTATGAGGGAGAGTGGGGGAGGAATAGCCCGGCAGTGAACTGGATTAATGTTGGCCTCCTCGTTGGAGGACTGCGACAAGGAAGCGGAGGGCTGAGGAATTATTTCTATTTGAACAGGTGGATCTTTTTTGCAACTACACCTTGACGTCTTTCAACCTGTGGCACAGTTACATCTCGTCATCTTTAGTAAGGTACTTTGTGCAGGTGGAAGGTCAGTAGTGATTGGCACAAACTTTCTTTCTTTACTTCACTTACCATTTTAGTATTATTATTTGAGAGAAGAGTGACTTTGTTCAAATTTTGAAGTCGCCGAGTTTGCAAAACTTTTAAAGTGACAGTCACTTTTAGCGCGGGTCAAACGAAGGCTTTGCCCCCCCCCCCCCCCCCCCCCCCAATTGCCCCCCCCCCCCAACCATCTCGCATGCAATTCCATCCACCCTCACACACAAACACATTCAGTCACTCTCTCTCTCTCACACACACACACACACCCCTCTCTTTTTTTATTCCCAATAATTTCCCATACACACTTAGCCCAAAGCCTCAGGCTAGCTGATGAACACATCCAGGCAGTAGAGATTTAAAGACTCGGATGCAGATACTTATAAGTTATAATTAAGTTATGAGCCAACAAAGGCATGTCTATCCATATCCCATGTCTAAAAAAATTCATGGATTTCGCATTATGACAGATGGGCATTATGAGTCTCTCTCTCTCTCTCTCTCTCTCTCTCTCTCTCTCTCTCTCTCTCTCTCTCTCTCTCGCACAGACCCACCAGCAGACGCGGATCCAGGATTTTTTGAAAGGAGGACCGCTAATTACCATTACATTTAGTCGAAACTTGGACCCAAAGTCCGTAATATAATATTTTGGTTTGGTACGTCCTGTGGACGTACCAAACCAAAAAAGTATATTACGGACTTTGGGTCCAAGTTTGGACTACCTCATAACAAAGTAATGATATGATCCTTTACGTATTTGCCCCTCTTCATGGGAGTCTGCCCCCCTAGTTGCCCCCCCCCCCCCCCTCACAAAAAAAAATCTGGCGCCGCCACTGGCGCGGGCGCCATCCACGGAAACGTAATTAACTTGAAATACGTTGTAACTCCATGGAAATTTCTCAAACCGTCATTGACATTGGGAGAAGTTGAACGTTTAGGCTGCGAAGCAATGGTGTTGGTGTTTGGAGGGAAATAATCTTAAAATCTCCATATTTGTCAATTTTGACTACTGGTTTATAAAGTGGCATAGGCTTGATATTTCGTTAACCCTTTACCTAACATGAAAAGCAGACGACCCTTGCCAAAAAAATTCTTGAATAACTAATTTTTTTCATTTCTTGTCTCAAAAAATTAGGTTATGACCCCTCGTTGGAACGAGCTCAACGAGCTCGTTCCAACGAGGGGTCATAACCTATGTTTTTGAGACAAAAAATGAAAAAAATAGTGAAAATTAATTGGCGATTTTTGAGAATAGCGCTGGCCGGTTTTGGCCGTTACGTTGGGTAAAGGGTTAAGTCAGAAAACCTGCCCGACCACAGTCTTCTGTGAACTATCATAGTTTTCAAACACACTATCAAGTGTAATTTTGTGCAGGGAGAAGTGCAGATGCTTGTCAGTGGAGGTGGAAAGTTCTAGATGAAAAGTTTGTGCCACTCACCACTGACCTTCCACCTGCACCAAAGATCTTGCTGAAGATGATAAGTTGTATCTGTGCCACAGGTTGCGAGACGCCAAGGTGTAGTTGCTAAAAACCCCAGACTCACCTGTTCAAATACGCGTGGGAAATGCCAGGAAAATAATAACTTCTGCAAAATCAGTGCAGATAATCTTGAAATCTAATGTGGAAATCTGATTTCACAAAGCGGCAGAACCATTTATCAGATCTCCAGATTATTTGGATTGACACTACAGCAGTTATTATTTTATATTTATTATTTATATATGGCATTTATATATAACGGTAATTTTTAAAACATTTTACCCCAAAAGTCACATTTTTCTTCAAACCATTGATTTGGAGTTGAAGAGAGGTATTAATGATACTTAATCATACCGATTTAGTGTATAATACAGTACGTGGAGAGTGTATAGTAACTAAATCACCCGCGGAATGGAGTTATCACCCAAGCTATAGTTTTCGAAGTTTGTACATATCGACAAAAAACACAAGCAATGTTTCAGCCAATGGACCTCCGGGTTTAACCATTTGAATGATTAGTGTTGAAATTCCAATTTTTGTACATTTTATTTACTTTTTCACAATTTTCACCCCAAAAGTACACACTTTCTTGTGTTCAGTAATTGAGATTTCAAGTATAATATTGTACATGATTATTGTGATCTAATTAAGACGAAAATGATTGTTGTGTCAACTCTTTAAATGAGTATTAAGAAAATTCCAATTTTCGCTAATTTTCTTTAATTTTTCAATGTTTTCACCCCAAAATAACCAAAATAATGATGGAATTAATGGGGATATTTCATATGTTATTTTGCATACTAATTTCTGCCCCAAAACAATGCAAACATTTGTATTGCAATTTCTTGGCGGTTGGGGAAAAATTTGACTATTGTTATATACTCGCGACGAAATAAGTCATCAAAAACGGTGTGGGATTTGGGGTTTTGTTTTCAGTATGTTGTTATTTAGACATATATGCTTCGTTTAAAAGTAAAATCTTTTGTATAGCAATTTCTTGTGGGTTAAGTATCAGATTGATTGGACTAATGGGACAATCCAACTCTAGACGTCTACGTTCTTACACATATACATACATATATACACAGATACATATCGTCGCCCGAGCGCTAGAACGTTCTATGTCCCCTGTGTGACCTAGAACACTCCAGCGCTCAGTCGACGATACATATACGCACGCATACATATACATACATACAGACACGCATACTAGCACGCACGCATGCTCACACACATACATACTTAACATACATACGCACGCACATAAACGCACACACAAACATATATATTTACATACATATGCATACATTCATGCACTCTCACGTGCGCGTGCATGCACGTATCTATATACACTTACTAGAAGCGCTTTGAAGCTATAATATAATCCTGGACAAGGTCAACGACTGAACGATTTTCTTCGTTACTCAAAAATTCGGAGCCATAGAGTAAGACTGAAACATTTGGAGTAAAGGATAGTTGACCAATGGTACGGTTACGGATATTAAAGTAAAGAGGGCACATTAACAGAAAGTGCTCAGTCGACTCGATCTCTCCACATTGGCAATAGGGTGAGAGTGATATATGATTGGCATATAGGTGTGAATTGAGATTGCTACATCCCAAGCGCAACCGGCAATGATATATCTGTGCTGAACGACATTTTGCATTACTGAAAAACGATGGCGGCCGCCGATTATTATGATTTAAATAACTCTTAAAATTACTCTAAGAACTATTCTCTCTAACAGGTAGTGGTATTCTATTCCATAATTTAGTTACTGCCGGGATGAAAGAGGATTGGTATAAATTGGTTCGACAAAAAGGAATCCTGAGGATACCACTTGAACGAAGATTATGAGCCGTATTGCTCGCCGATACTGGGGGTGGGACCTTACTAGCAATGTATCGGGGCGTTATGCAATGGTACATCTTGAAAAACTGCATTAATTTGTGTTTTCCACGCCTGTCCTGGAGGGTATCCCAGCAGGTTTCGGAGTATAATAGGGCTTTGCTGGCACTGACAGTTCCCCCGGTAACAACCCTAGCTGCAGCAACTTGAATTTTCTCTATATTAACAATGTCTCTTTCATTGCAGTTATCCCAAACCGTATCGGCATATTCCAGTAGGGGTCTTACGAATGCAAAGTAAATTTTTTCCAGAACGCATCTATCAAGTATGAATTTGTACTTTCGCATTAAGTCTATACGTGTCCAGGCTTTAGCACAGATATAATCAATGTGATCAGTCCAGGTACAAGTAGTATTCAATATAACACCTAAATGCTTGTGACTATCAACTTCGGCAATTTGCATATTAGAAAACAACAAGGGTGGATGAGAACGGGGATTAGTTTTCCGAGATATGAGAAGACTTTCAGTTTTTTGTGGGTTGAATTCGACCAGCCATAATCTAGCCCAATTTTCTATTGTCGCCAGATCGCGATTGATTACATTAGCTGTTTGGGCAGGATTTTCAACAATAAGATAAAGAGATGTGTCGTCTGCAAAGAGACGCAGGCTTCTGATCAAATTTTCCGTAATATCATTAATATAGATGAGGAATAAAAGATGACCAAGAATCGAACCTTGTGGAACTCCAGAACAGACAGCTCTCCAAGAGGAGCACTCGTTTGCTATGACAACCCGCTGGGATCTATCAGGGAGATATGATCTGAGAAAATCCAGTAATTCCCCCCTAATTCCGACCTTCTCCAATTTGTAAAGCAATCCGGCGTGCCAAACTTTATCAAACGCTTTACTAACATCACAGAAGACCACTCTGACCTCCTTGCCATCATCCAGAGCACGACAGAATTCGTCGTATATATCTGATAGTTGGAGAACTGTAGAGTCCCGAGGTGTAAAACCAGATTGAAATGGACTAAGGGTATTATTATCACTCAGGAATTTCCATAGACGCTTAAAGATGCATTTCTCAAATACCTTGCCTACACAGCTAATCAAAGATATAGGACGATAATTCGTGACTAAGTTAGAGGGAGGTTTTTTCAGAATTGGAGATACATTAGCTTTTTTCCATGCATTTGGAAAATAACAGTTATTCAATAGGATATTAAACAGGATCGATAGTGGTTCACACAAGGACGTTTTACACTCTTTTAGTAGACGAGGGCTGACCAAATCCGGACCAGAGGCTTTGGACGCATTTATTGCTGTCAGTGCTTCATAAACATCGCGGCAGTGGAGCGTTATATTATCAAGTATTTCATCGCATGGTAGAACAGATGCTGGCAACGAGGCTTTAGAATCATCTACGCAAGAAATAGTACAGAAATAACTGTTGAGCACCTCAGCTTTCTCAATGTTCGACAAATACGTTCTGTTTTGGTGAGTTATAGTTGGGATCCCTAATGAAGTATTATTTCCTATGAAAGATTTAAGGGTCTTCCACCATTGTGCTGATGAAGTCTGAGCTTTTCAGCACTCTTTGAACTTTAGATAAATGGGTCATTTTGGCCTTTCGTATCGCTGAAACGACCTCATTCCTCTTACGTCTGTATTTATACCATGCTTGAGGAAGACCACTCCATTTGGCTGCACGATACAATCGTTTTCTTTGTCTGATAAGTAGTCTTATGTTATTATGAAACCATTCAGGTTGGTTAGTTCTCGAGGTTATGTATTTATTTGGGATATGCGTTGATGCCAAATGGAGTATTTTATTGGTAAAATCAGATACAATAGTGTCCAGATCGGGGTTATCAAATATTTCGTCCCATTGTTCGTTAATGATTGCATTATTTAGATCGATGTAGTTTCCTAATGCATAAGCCCAGACACGTCTCTTGAAAGCAACATGAGCTGATTTTGCGAAGTCAATTTCGATAACAATTGGTTTGTGATAGCGGATCATGTCTGGGAAGAAGGAATCTAAAACTTCACACGACACCACGTTCACTGACTGAGACACGGCAAAGAGATCGAGCAGCGTCGCTGAAGTTTCGGTAATGCATGTCGGATCATTGACAATCTGGGCCAAGTTGAAACATCTGGAAATTTCTAAAAATTTGCTTCCTAGAGGCATAAGTTGATTATCATTAAAATCACCAGTAACAAATCACGTTTATACTCTCTCCCCAAAATCGGTTATCTTCGCGACGCCCCTGTGCGCTTGTGTTCTTGTGCGAAACAATAATAATCGCTGACAATAACTCGGAATACGAGATATAAAACAAGCATGTTCAGTTTTATCTTTTCTGTTTTCTCATCTGTTTTTCAAACAATTATATTATTGGATGCTTCAGAATAGCTGCGTCACTGGGAACCGTTTTTTTTCGTTTCTTTTTCTTTGGGGCTTAGCCTGAAAAAAGGCATTTTGGTTAGTGCTCGGCCAACGTTCGATATTCGATTCGGTTGCGAAAAATCGAATCAAGGAGATATTTGGATTCCATACATTTCTTTATTGTAGACTTTTTGTAGACGACAACACATTGTAAAGTTTTCTGAGGAATGAGATTGGTCGTATACAGTCTAATTGTATGTTGTTGAAGCGCAAGCGGGGATTGCGTTACGTCTGGTTTGCACAGTATATGGCTTTTTCTTCAACCATCTTGGTGGTATCTGGTCAATTGTTCATTGAATCTAGCCCCGTTGCTAAGATAACTACAGAAAGAGTTATCACCACTGAAACATGAAGAACAGAAAATGTCACAACACATTGCGGTTGTGATCCTTTGAAAGCGATAATTTGAATAGCAACGGGTCAGAACCCACTGATCTACGATGCTAATATATAATAATACTGTTCAAAAAAAGTAGGGGATATCGAAACTGATGTTGATAATTTCGGAAATTGAATTGGATATGCGTGATTGGTCACATCAGTGTGTTACCCAGTTTAGTGTGGATCATGAATGCCACCAGCCCACGAAAACTTCGTGCAGGTTTTTCGCAGGAGCGCCGCGTTAATGTTTGTGGGGTCCGTTTTGAAATTTCTATTTGTACTGGACTGGCTTTTTCGGAGGTCTCATCCTTCTTTTCTTGGTATGAACTCGTTCATCAATAGTTTCTGGTCGAAACGTAGCATTTGAGGCATGACACGTGACGAACGTTTACGTGCCTTTGGCATGTTGGAAGATGACAACAGACAGACTGAAGTGGCTCAAATTCTCAACGTTGCTCATTCGGTGATTAGCAGATTGTGGTCACGCTACCTTCAGACAGGCAATGTTGATGACAGACGTCGGCCAGGTCGTCCAAGGGCGACAACTGCTAACCAGGAGCGTTTCATCTGAACCACAGCATTACGTAACTCCCATCAACTCCCATTTGACAAATGTATTTATTTATTAATGTTTATGGTCACATATTTATGCACAATGGCTAATCATGACCGTGACAGTTTTACGGGTGGAGGAAGCCGGAGTACCCGGAGAGAACCACCGAGCAACGACGAACAGCTGCCAGCTCCCCAACATCGTAACTCCGCACTGCAGCACAGGAAGGGTTAGATTGGTTGAAGACATGCGTACCATCGACATGCAGTACGCCTTAGTACACGGCGTCATCGTGCCCCCACGAGGGCAATGGAGATGAAGTGTCTTGCCTAAGGACACAACGCGGTTGCCGCAGGTGGGATTCGAACCGAGGACCTATCGGATTGCAGCCTACACCTCTACCTTTGAGCCACCGCGCTCCCTCCCCATTTGTCAAAAAAAGGGATTCCACAAATGGGATTCCTAAAAAAGGGGTGCCGAAATTGGGGTGCCTTCTGGAGAATCTTTTTTTCTGAAATGAGGATAAGAGTCGTATTCAAAATCCCTCAATGAGTTCTAATTTACTACGACTCTTATCCTCATTTCAGAAAAAAGGGATTCTCCAGAAGGCACCCCAATTTCGGCACCCCTTTTTAGGAATCTCATTTGTGGAATCCCTTTTTTCTGAAATGAGGATGGATTTTTACTACGACTCTTATCCGCATTTCAGAAAAAAAGGGATTCCACAAATGGGATTCCTAAAAAAGGGGTGCCGAAATTGGGGTGCCTGGGAATATGGCCATTGGATATAGGCTTTTATTATACACAAGGGAGATAACTCTGCATACAGATTATGGGAAATCAATGGTTAGTTATAATTTATATAAATGATCTAGATAAATGAAACAACAAGAGTACTTGGAATAGGGTCAGAACTACTGCTATTACGTACCATCTTACCAGTAACAGGATGATACAACGCATTTGGTAGGTTAATATTATCAACAGTTAGGATGGGACCTACAGGGGAATATACCTACCATACTTTGCTGCCGTTCTGTATTACCCGGCATTGACCCCGCCCCAGAATACCGCTGAATAATATGAAGCACCTGGTGGATCAGTAGTACCAAGGGCCAGCAAGAGACCTACAGGGACCTACCGTTCAAAACTACCAAGCATTACCCCCACTCCCACAAAATCACTAGGTCTACCATAACGTATTACATATACCAGCCATATAATAAAACAAAGCAATCGGTTGGTTAATAGTACCAAGCACTAACAGGGGCATATAGGTGTATATACCGCCCATACTATAGTACCGTTCTGAACTACCAGGCAGTACCCCTACCCACAATACCCCTATGCCTAGCATTGCATACAACCTATACCAGTTATAGGATAACATGAAGCATCAGGTGGATTAATAGTACTAAGGGCCAGTTAGAGACCTACAGGGATATGTACAGCCTATATAGTATCCTCAGATAAGTATCCTATAAAAAGGTATCCTCGATAGGTATCCTCGATAGGTATCCTCAAATAATACAATACCAGGTCATAGGTATCCTCAAATACCCGTATGTGCCTTTGTGCTAGGGCACATTGTGTCACATTGTGCTTTTTCACATAAGCACATATGACAAAAAAGGGGTGCAGAAGGTCATATGTTTTTCCAAAAAGGGGTGCCGAAATTGGGGTGCCCGGGATATTGCCAATGGATATAGATGTGATGAGAGTCGGATACAACTTCGTTGTAATAAGGGGAGATAACTCTATACGATTGAGTACAGGTTATGGGGAATCAAGCAATCTGATTGGTTATAAATGTTCTAGATAAATGAAACAACAGGAGTACTTAGAATAGGGTCAGAACTAACAAGAATAGACCAGAAATAGCTAAATATAGTAACAATAAGCAAAGCTGTTCAAACTGATAGGCTCTTCTACGCTACTGGAGTATACTCCAGGACAAAGGAACATGGCCAGATAAACGATAACTATTGCACATATGGATAGAAGCAGAGAATTCTGAAAGAATTCGAAATAGTAAAACTTGTCGGGTTGTTTGTGGTAATTCTACGAATCGGGAAAATACTCCTATTCAATCGAACACCCCCCCCCCCGAACATGCCCCTGTCCTGTTGTAGGCCTGAGGTAACATAGAAATCACGTGCTACCATAGAAACCAAGATGGCGGCCTCCAGTATACAAAATGGACGACGGAAACACGTATCACCCTAACAACACGCGCTGTGCATGCGCACTAACACCACGTATCACTATGGAGATGACGTCACAACATGGCCGCTCACGCGGGTTACCGTGACAACACAACATGGCGCCACTGGCTCACGTGACATGACGTCACATGAGATCCGGCAAATGAGATCCGGCAATCTAGACCTCAAAACCGCATAACATACTGCTAGCGTCATATCGCAGCAAGGCGTAATTGGTGGGTGTGGGGCACGACTGCGCTGCGATAATCGTCGGTGGAGCAACGTCATGTTTTCCGATGAATATAGGTTCACTCTCGACTTCCACGACAGGCGAAACAGAGTGTGGCGGCGGCGGAACGAACGATACCATGACGTAACATTAAGGTACCACGATCGTGTTGGTGGTGGATCGGTTATGGTGTGGACTGGTAGTAATTCACGAATGGGCAATGATATACACACATGCGTTTACCAGGTAATAAAAATTATCATCAGCAAAATTTTAATTAATGAAGCACCGGGTTGTACCCGGTGCTTCATTGTTTACTTTTTTGATGATTTTGATGATTATTCCTATAATTAGTGATTGGAATCTAATATTAGTGCGTTCGTGGAAATATTTCCCACCCGTGACCAGTCCACGGCGGCTGTACTGTACTTGCAGTTCGATGATACGAAATAGTCTAGGACGCATATTGATAATATGTTCACATGGGAGATAGACAGTACACGCACGGCGATCGTAGTAGCGTAACAGTTGTGACCTGGATCCGATTCAAAATTAGATTCGATTGGTTTCGAATCCATCTTTTGCATGAAATTGAAGACCCCGTTGAAAGTTTGCCTTAGCTTGCAGACTGATTGTCTTCCACAATTACTATGAAGTCGTGAAACTGTAAAATTGTAATTGTTTGGATTATATATTTATCGCACACCTTTTAATGAAAAACGAGGGTTCTCCACTGTTCTGCTTGTACGATAAAATAAACTTGTATCACACATGTAGAGATACAAACCACTCTCTATTTCATTTCCAACGTAAACAAAGAAGACATCCGTCTAAATAAGCACGTCAGTCATTGGTCGAATGCACCCGAGTCGAGATCGCTTGAAAATTCCAAGTTCCTCATTTAGATTTGTTTACCCGGGATATTAAAACAATCAGATTCGAGTCACAAATTTACAAAATATAAGTATTTTCTGATTTTCTGTTCCTTGACAAATACTTTCCACAACTGGTCATATAAAGATGGAGTGTGCTAAACTAAGCAGGTCTTTAAAACCTTTTTGTTGTGTTATTCCCCGCAGTTTAGTCAATATCTGAAGTTCGATCATAGTGACCGTGTCGCTGGTCATTTCAATTGGTTTCGACCAATTGAATGCAGTAAAAATTAAAAAGCAAATTGGGGTAGGTATCACGCCAACTAACAGCGAGGTCTTGTTGGCAACGGAGGAAACGCAGCAATTATCCAGTTAAAAGTGCTTTTAGTTCAATTTTCGTGTAGACTGGTTGTTACATGGGAGGTGTGTGATAAATACAGAACCGCACATACGTTTGGATGGGTTAAGAATTATCGCACCCGATTGCTTCTGCTCGGGATATCACGAGAACTCGAGTGATATCCTGGGCTAAAGCAATCTCGTGCGATAATTCTTAAGCCATTCAAACGTATGTGTGGTTCTGTATATTTATTTGCATGTGTTTGAAACAGAGCGTAAAAAACAGTTTCTATTAACCCTTTACCCAACGTAACGCCAAAACCGGCCAGCATTATTCTCAAAAATCGCCAATTAATTTTCAAAATATTTTCATTTTTTGTCTCAAAAACATAGGTTATGACCCCTCGTTGGAACGAGCTCGTCGAGCTCGTTCCAACGAGGGGTCATAACCTATGTTTTTGAGACAAAAAATGAAAAAAAAATAGTTATTCAAGATTTTTTTTTGCAAGTGTCGTCTGCTTTTCACGTTAGGTAAAGGGTTAATTATATTTGATTTATACAGTACGGCCGTCGTTGACTGGTCACGTTCCACAGACGGACAATATTCCCACGGACTCAATAATATTAGATTCCATACACTAATTATAGGAACAATCATCAACATTTTAATTAATGAAGCGCCGGGTACAATCAGGTGCTTCATTAATTAAATTTTTGCTGATGATGTTCTTATTACCTGATAAACGCATGCGTGTACATTACTGCCCATGCGGGGATTACGACCAGTCCACGGAGACTGTACTGTAAACATCGTGTTTGCTCTGTTCCCCAAACAGTTCCACAAATAAATGATAGTATTCATTTTCGAAAAAGGTGCGTAAATGTAGCAAACAAAACAATAAAACATAAAAATAAAACCCTCCCTCCCTCCCTCCCTTCCTCCCTCCCTCATTGATTTCAAAAATTAAAAATGCCCGAGAACTAGCTGTATTTTTTGTTTGTCATAAGCCACAGAACGCATTTTTTTAAATACCGTAATTAGAGGCCTTACATGAGGGGCTGTTTGCAGGCATAAGTTATAGATTTTTGTTTCAAGTCAGATCAAGTCACAAAAATAATCTTCAACGCGCCACATGTGGCGTAACGATGGCGGGATGACTGGAGGGGTGGGGTTGGGGTAGGGGACGTGCCCATACTCCAGGCTTTTCCCGAAAAAGGTCAGCCTATATATTCATGCCCCAAATCCCTAAAACTGGTTCATTTTCCCTTAACATGATATTCCGTGGGGCATTTTATTCTGCAGCTATCCCTTCACCTTCTAGGTACATGAGCCTTCAAAACTTACCCAGCGTGCTCCAATTGGCATAAAACATTATTCGTTTTTTACCGAAGTATTGTCGAGACCTTCACATTTGGGAAAACTCACTCCAAACCAAGCAGGATGTGAAATGAAGTGGGAGTAAAATTATTTTGTTTACGCCTCCACTTCATTTAGCCTAACTATGTCCTTGCTGTTCACAAGGTTCGTAAATTTCATTTAATCTTGGGAATCTTTGGAGATCATCTATGTGAAGAAAATCTTTTTGCATTTAACTACACTTTCAAAAGTCAGGTTCATATCTTGTTGGGGCGTTTTTCTTTTGAAGGAAGCATGGTTTGCGACGGTTGAAGGCATGTGTGCCACCACAATACACACAGTGTGTCATAGTACTACTGTCACGAGGGGAATTTATATTAACTGACGAGACAGGTCAATATCGAACCTTCGACCCCTCGATCTGAAATCCAATTCAATTCAATTCAATATTTATTTCACAGCATACATATACAAAGGAAAGAAATCAAATACTTCCGGAAATCAAATACCCTAACATCAGTGCAGTGTCAGTCTTGTTTGTAAAATCACTTCGAAACTCCTGTCCTATATGCAATACAAAATAGGGGTCACTGAATGAGAATGGGTGGAAAAGTAAATGAATCATGATCAGGGACGTGGCTAGAGGCTTCCGATTGGGAGGGTGTAAGGTAGTGAATTTCTAACTAGGGGAGAGGGGCCGGAGGGGAGAATTCACTACTGAGAAATATTTGAAAATGAAGCCATGAAAGGGGATATAAAATTAATTCTAGTAACTGAAATGCCAACACATTTATGATAGAATTATCAGGTAATTGTTATTTGGCATTCTTCTGGGAATTGAATATGTGCTAAACAAATGTTCAGGGTAAGAACTTTGAGCAATTCACACTGTCCTAACATTAAATCAGATCTTTTTCAGGAATAATCGATTTCGATGTTGAAACATTTTGTAACTGTGAATGATGGAATTAACTCAGGAGAATGATTTTACATGATGTGATTTTCTTGAAGTACATTTCGAGGATTTTTTTATTACAATAAGTAAACGTGCTGTAGAAATCTCGTTCCAGTTGACATCATGCATACTTATGAAGCTCGATGTTGCGTACACTGTAGTTGTAATTTTTTGCCGATTTGAAACCGAGTTGGAATTTTGGGAAGTAATGGAGACATCAGCATCGCCAAAGAAGCTCTAAAATCCAAATAGATGGAATTTCCAATTACTCATGACTTGCCCTCCGAATTACCAACTTTAATTTTGGCCAGGACTGAATAAAAGAATATTCACTTATAATTGATTACCTGATTACCACGCGTCTCATGCAAGTATTTTATTTATTGCTCCATTAGTTTACAGACGGCGATGGATCATGACATGACCTGAAGTACGGTCGCCGTGGACTGGTCACTTTCCGCCGTTTGCAAAAACTAATTATAGGAATAATCGTCAAAAATTTACAAAAATGTACAACCCGTTTCTTCATCAATTAATATTTTGCTGATGATGATTTTTATTACCTTGTAAACGCATGCGTGTACATCACTGCCCACGT
The DNA here is from genome assembly GCA_031216915.1 of Pictodentalium vernedei. Taxonomy (NCBI): domain Eukaryota; kingdom Metazoa; phylum Mollusca; class Scaphopoda; order Dentaliida; family Dentaliidae; genus Pictodentalium; species Pictodentalium vernedei. The sequence continues at coordinate 169,624,719 of CM062294.1, forward strand.
GTGAATTATGACCAATCCACGGCGTCTGCACTGTACCTTTGATAATGAATTACTGAATGTTGAATACTAGGCCATGCTTTTTGGTGTGTTGTTATATAAGGCTGAGGAAAGAAAATAAAATGGTCCAGGGTTCCAAATCGATCTTAATTTCCATACCCGACCCTCAGTCTGTTTACATGCACTTAACAAAAATGTTATCTCCATCTGTAATAATATTCGTAGATACGTATTGACTGGATTTCAAACACCAGAGCACCGCGAAAATAAGCCATACATTTCAACCCCTCCCCAACCCAAAAAGCAGACCCTTTAAACCTTTATCTAACATGAAACGCAGACGACACTAGCAAAACAAAATTCTTGAATAACTATTTTTCTTCCATTTTTTGTCTCAAAAACATAGGTTATGATCCCTCTTTGGAACGAGCTCGACATAGGTTATGATCCCTCTTTGGAACGAGCTCGACGAGCTCGTTCCAATAAGAGGTCATAACCTATGTTTTTGAGACAAAAAATAAAAAAAATAATGAAAATTAATTGGCGATTTTTGAAAATAGCGCTGGCTGGTTTTGTCGTTACGTTGGGTAAAGGGTTAAAAAAATGAATCACTGAAAAATTCAATTTTTCCCCCCAAAACGCAGCTTATGTCCCTCATTGGAACGAGCTCAGTGAAAAAAAAAAATAATCCCAACCTACCAATACTATTTCCTACTGCATGTAACTGGTACCAAACTATATTGTTTCTTATAACTAAAACATTGGATACACAGAATTGCAATTTAACAAATGTAAATACTGGGGAAAGGTACTTCTGAGCAATCGACCTTTCGATTATAATTAGCTGATATGTATTGTTTCGATTAGTGGAGTGAACATACGGTCATTAAGGGGATGCAGTATCTAGTAGATAACAACAGTTCAACAAGGGGCACTTCTATTATACCAAAATAATAGACCGGTTTTCTTCTTGAAACTTCTTCTCTTTTATGGGGCATGTACACCTGAAAGTGTTTTTCCAAGTTGTAGCAAACGCTGGAGTTCTTTATTTTTAGGTGAAATTAATGAGAAATCGAGAGAATTCCCATGCAAAATGAGGGATTTCGTATGCATCATGTTAAAGATGTGCGTGACGCCACACGGATAAATCTTAATTGAAGAAGGTTTTTGTTCAAATCCACAAAAATTAACGAAATTAAACTTATACTGTAAATGAGGAGTGATTTTTATGACACTCAAGTTCTAACTTTGAAACAAATATCTCTCAGACAACGGAAGCTAATTTCTTAAAAATACGAACAAATAACCTTTGGACACAATATTCGTTTATAGTTTTCTGTTTACACGACTTGTTTTTGTTTCACACGACTTTGCCAATCACACCTGAGTTTTGTTTTTGTTTTATTTCAAGCAGACGTCAGAACTTTCAAATTCTACAAATAAGACCGAATTTTTAAATTAATGGATTCTATTTCATAGAGGAGTGTAATAAACGCTTTTCATTCTATTCTGTTGCTTTGACACTCGTGCCGTAATGACGGATGCATTCACACATGGTGACGTTCTGTGTATATTTTACCTCCAACAATTTTATGAGAATTTCATTGGTTTTAAAACGCAACAATGCAGTCAAAATATACAACTCCGTGACAGAATTTAGAGCACATTGCAGTTCCAACATAAATGAGACTTTTTAATTTGATAGAAAATCAAAAACAAAAACCAGAATATATTTCAATTCTACATTTTGTGTTCAAAATTGATGCTTAAAAACATATATTATCAGTTGCTAGAATATTTATTTCGACCTCGTCCATTTCTTGGATGAGACGATGATCTTCCAGGCACATTTTAAAAATGTTCTTTCCTCTCGAGTCACAAGTTTGGGGTTTCCGTCTTATCCTCCTCAAATCACGCAATTTTCCGTTCTATCGTCCTTTTCTAATTGTTCGTAACAATGAATCTGAAAATATCGCACGCTTATTCGATTCCCAATGTTATTCTTGAGTGCGTCTATTTACCCATTACTACCACATACTATCCCATACTACCCAATACTTTCCCAACACTACCCAGTATTATCCCGTACTACCCATTACTATTCAAAAATGGATCTGTGTCCGGACGTAACGGGGTGTTAATTTATGACACATCTTAAAAAATTGGATAAGCTTGTGCTTTCGACGTCTTTCTTCCAGTGGATCCCATTGAGTTTCTGTGTAGAGACGGGCTTTACTGCAGCTCACAGTGGCGCCAGTAACTATTCTTGCTGCAGCTACTTGTATTTTCTCCAGGTCCGCAGCTTGTGTTGCTGAGTAGTTGTCCCAGACAGAATCAGCGTATTCTAAAAGAGGTCGGACAAATGCGAAGTATATCTTTTCAAGGACCTTCCGGTCAAGTGTAAACTTATGGGCCCTGGGCATGTCAATACGTGTCCAGGCTTTAACGCACACATGATCGATATGGTCGTTCCATGTACAACCTTTATTCAAAATTAAACCCAGATGCTTGTGGCTACTCACCTCGAAAATTTGAGTTCCGCTTAAATATATAGGTGGGTGCACCGGAACGTTACTTTTACGTGATATAGTCATGGTTTACGTTTTCAGGGGGTTGAACTGAACGAGCCAAGTTTTAGCCCAGTGTTCAATTGTGGCTAAATCACGGTTGAGTATGATGGCACCTTGGTCAGGATTCTCAATTAGAAGATAAAGGGATGTATCATCTGCAAATAAACGTATACTGCTAAGTAGGTTTTCAGTAAAATCGTTGAGGTAAATCAGGAATAACAGGGGACCAAGGATCGAATCCTATGGGACACCAGACGTTATTGGTTTCCAAGGAGATGCCCCAGAGGCTACAAGGACGCGCTGGTACCGATCCGACAGATAAGATTTTAGGAAACAAAGCAAGTCGCCAGATATCCCTATTCTCTCGAGTTTGTGAATAAGACCAGTATGCCAAACTTTATGAAATGCCTTGCTAACATCACAAAAGACAACTCTTACTTCTTTTCCTTCGTCAAGAGCATGACAGAATTTATCATAGAGATCTGTCAGTTGTAGGACGTAGAGTCACTTGGAGTAAAACCAGTCTGAAACTGTCTCAGTATATGTTATCACATAAAAATGCCATAATCGTTTGAGACACATTTGTCAAATAGTTTAGCAGTACATGTACAGCTAAGCAAAGATATTGGGCGATAGTTAGTAACTACATTAGACGGATTCGTTTTCAACACCGGTGTCACATTGGCTTTTTTCCATAAAACTGAAAAGTAACATTTGTCCAATAATCTATTGAAGAGAGCCGTAAGTGGGTCACACAATGAGTGTCTACATTCTTTTAAAAGTCTGGGACTTATAAAATCAGGACCAGACGCCTTCGATACCTTAATACTCTTGATTGCTTCATACACTTCCTTGCTTTCAAGTGTTATATTGTCAAGCGTTTGTAGGGCAGGCATGGATAAATCTGGCAAGTATGCATTAGTGTCATCCAATGTCGAAATGGAAGAGAAGTAATCATTGAACATTTCCGCCTTTTCGGGATTGGTTGAATAGAGTTTGTTAAGGTGACTTATACATGTAGTTGGGATTCCGGGAATATTTTTACAGATAAATGTTTTTAATGTTTTCCACCACACTGACGAGGGTGTTTCCGGACAACTTAGTTCTGATTGGACTTTCGATATATATGTAGATGTGGCTTTCCTAACAGCTGATACGACTTCATTTCGTTTATGCTTATATCTCGCCCAGTCGTGCAGTTGACCAGTGCGCTTTGCTCTACGATATAATCGAGTTCTTTGCCTAATCAATAACCGAATTTGGTTATGCATCCATTGAGGCTGGTTAGCCCTAGAGGTTATCAGTTTATTGGGAATAATTTTAGATGCCGTTTCAAGTAATTGATCGGTGAAGGTGGATACTATGGTGTCCGGGCACGAATGATCAAGCAATACTTCCCAGTCTACGTTATGGTACGCAGTGTTCAGACCGTCAAAGTTTCCCTCTACATACAATCATATGCGTCTCTTAAAGTTTTTAGGCTTTTCTTTCTTGAATTCAATGGAAATACAAATTGGACAATGATAGCGCGTCATGTCTGGTACAAGAGGTTCTAGGGCTTCACATTCTAGTACATGTACAGTATTACTAACAGCAAATATGTCGATCAGAGTTGCAGATGATTCGGTAAAGCATGCTGGCTCTTCCACAAGCTGTCTAAGATTGAAATAATTACTTAGTTCCTGGAAGCGACCCTTGGGAGAACCATATTGGTTGTCGTTGAAGTCACCAGTAATAATTATGTCTGAAATTAAGGTATCTTTGGTTTTGTCAATCGATGCCGTAATTTTATCCCAAACATCTGAGGGACTAGTGGGTGGGCGGTAAAATACTCCTAGCAGCAGCGACTTACCATGGATCATGAACACTTCAGTCCAGATGCACTCAATCTCATTCATCTCAAGATCAGTTCTATGCCGAAAGCACAAGCCGTCCTTCACGTAGATGGCAAACCCCCCCCCCCCCCCACCTCCCCTCGACAAACGGTTAAACCGTACGGGTTCTTGGAAGCCATGGATCATAATATCTGATGTTAGGTCCGAGCATTGAAGCCAGGTCTCAGCGAATGCTAAGATTACATAGGAAGACGATTCATACTCTATTATGTCTACTTTAGGCTTCAGGCTTTGGATGTTCAAATGAAAGATTTTTAATTCATCGAGGGTATTTTCTGTGTTCACAGAGCCTGGTCCAGGGTTTGATTCAATGTCCCCGGACAATAGCAAAACCACAGCCAATACCAATGTCAAAAAATATATGAAATAACAGATGGCTGAAGTAGAGGCGTTGCAGCTGGTATATATGATGTCGGTCGGAGATTGGGTCTTTCAACATTCGTACAAAGGTCATTACCGCATTGGCAGCGTAGGATAAATTTGTTGAATAAAAGATGAAACAAAGTTGATGTCACAGTAAGGCTGACCTGAACCTCAGAACGCATACACCACATGTAAAGATACGCAAGAGCACAAAGGGTCTGATGTTTTGTTAGTCTTCTTTTCAGACCGAGAGCATAAACTGCAGTATTGAATGTACCAATCCGGGAGCGGTAAGACTTAAGACTATACATTATGTAATCTGTGGGTGGTAATACACACGTATGCATGATGCCCAGAAATTGGTAACTTTCAATGACAAGATTATTTCGCAGTCGTACGAATTGAATTCAGGTTGCTTTATACGAGAGTTTGGATGAGGGTGGAGAGGGTAGCATCGAAGAAACAAGCAAAAGAAAATAGCAAAGAAAAATAAGGAAAACAGACTAGAAAAGCAATTCATATTCTGAAGGAAAGAACTGCTTATTCAAAGTCAAATGTCAAACTGAATAACAAAATAATAGTGGATATTACACGTAGAATAATTTGGGATTGGGTGTATTGTGAAGCGAGCAACAGACAAAAGGTGAGGAGAAACTAAAAAAAGAAAGTAAAAAAATACAAAAACAAAAAAAAAAACAAACAAAAAAAACTATAATATTTACTAAAATGATAGTTGTGTTATTGCTGCTTGGCGCACGTAGAAGTTCCAAGTAATACACAATTAATCCCCCTCCCGGCATAATGGTCAGCATCGTACATCAATACTCACAACAATTTGCATTGGGAGGAGTTAGTGACAGGTATATATAGTATGAATGAAGAGCAAGTGATTAGAACGACCAGGATTTGCCTTGGAAGGATCTGGGATTTATGATATTTCAAGGTTCGGAGACAGACGGCTCCCATAAGTGGCGTGACAACTAAGTACTTCAGGCGGAATGTTTGAATCCCAAGACTGTCTGAGACTAAATAATTGAGGCCCTTCACGAGTCTGGTGTCAAATCAAGCCATGGATGCCAGAAGCAGTCATGACTTGATTTGACACCAATCTCTAAGTGGTGGATAGACTGTTTCACCGAGCTGAAAACCTATGACCAATTATATATCTCAATTATGGTGGTGCGCGGCCAGGGCCAAGAATAGAAAGAAACCTCGTTCTAACATGGGGCTATGGGCTGAATGCATCGAGGGAGATCCCAGATTAATCAATATTATCACACGCGGTCTACCAAATATTAAAAAACCTTCACGGGTCTACTATCCATTCAATTTCCATTCGAGCCATGGCTGGTAGAAGCAGTGCTGATTGGATTTGACACCAATTTCTCAAAGCTGGGTAGACAGTTTCTCGGAACTAAATTCCTGTAGCAAATGATATATCATAATTAGGAAAATACGCGGTCAGGGCACAGGGGGAATCACAAAATAAATCGATATTCCAACACGGGGTCTACCAAACATTTAAAGTCTAGTATCCACACAACTTGTGCACAACAACGGACTGTGATGCAGGTTAATTTTCTGTAGAGAAGATCTCGAGATGAATCGATATTCCCAAGCGCGGTCTACAGAATCTTTAAAGACTTTCACGAGTCTAGTATTCAATCAGGCCATGGCTGGTAGGAGCATCCATGGCTTGATTCGACACCAATCACTAGAAGGTGGATAGAGCATCCATGGCTTCGTTAAACACCAATCACTAGGAGGTGGATAGACAGTTTCTCTGAGTTAAAAATTCGAAAACTAACATAATATATTGATTATGGTAATAAGCGATCATAGAAAACAGGGGAGATCACAAGATGAATTAATATTACCACATGTAGTCTACCAGGTGTTTCAAAACCTCCATGAGTTTGGAATCCAACCAAGCAATGGCTGCTAGTTGCGTTTGTTCTTGATCGTTTAGTTTCAACCGCATTTTCTGCCTCGGGCTTTTTGAAAGTTTTGGCAATCAAATATCCGGAAAAAAAACATATCAAAAACTCTCGGGCCGTCCTATGAAATTCTCAATTGTTGTTGTCGAACTCGGAGGTGACGTTAAAGGGGAGGGGGGAGGGGGGGTGTCATAGGGTCAAATATTAAAATGCGGCGGATTTTTTGTTGTTGAAAATAATAGTATGTTGTATAGCACCCCCTCCACCCCCCACCCCCCCCCCCCCCACACACACACACACAGAAACAGGAGATAGCTAAGATAGCTGGGGTTTGTTGTTTTTTTTATTTATCGTCATTGTTTCCTTTTTTCTTTTTACGTTATTTCAAATTTCAAGTTGGGGGTTATTTAAATATTACACACACAGCTCTGAAATTCCTCACACTATTACCTACATGATGGTTCTACCAAATGGATTTGTTACAATTTCGAAATTAAACTCTTATCAGCAATAAAGTCAATTTGCCTTTTTATGAACGTTTGATACTGACACCTTTGTTGATGAACACTCACTCCCGAAGTTTTTAAAATATATTCTCCAGTAAAAACCGTATCTAAAAATGCAGACAGTTTTTAGCCGACGCACAATTCGTCTGGGGTTGCCGTTCGGGTGACGGAAGGACGCCAACGACGCAAAAACTAACATTTATCCAATTAGGGGATAACTATGCTGTATTTGATTGTTTGGGCCATAAACGATGGTTTTACTGTCGCAATTATCAAAAAAACTCAATTTGCGACAGTAAAACCATCGTTTTCGGCCCCAAACAATCAAATACATCATAGTTATCCCCATTCTAATATAATTCGGCTGAAAACTGAGATAGTATTTGATCTCCCAACTATAAAACAACGCCTTGTTGAAGACAACAATTTAAATCTAAAAATACAGCCTTCGTGACGTCATTTGGGAGTTCCGAACAGAACCACGAAATATATTTTACGCTGCCACTATACAAATAGTTCCAAACGTTTTCGTCATTTTATCACCAATAACAAAATATATTTATATTTGTACTGAAGATATTCATATTGTTTAAATGTTTGTGACAATCTGAAAATAAAATACGGCGGCTGCTTTCCCTGTTCAAAGTTTAAAGTTCACATTGCGATTTTTCAGTCTGAGTCTGAAAGCACTCGAGGATTTACCATTAAAGTTAAAAATATTGAGATCTTTGATTGGAAGCCCTTGTTTAACCTTAATAATTACTTATGGTTACTGTACAGGTGTTCATTTTAAACTGTTTCTGGGAAGTCATGTCTGGTGGAATTGTTGCAGAACGAATAGTTCACCTCTCTCAGGCTCAGTGGTGAACGCGTTTCTGCAGTTGTACATGTTGGTGCCACGAACGCAGGTGACAAATTAGAAAATGAAAGGACCGCTTGCACGTGAAGTCTATGTTATAGCATCGCTAGCGGATCGGTCAGAAATATTTGGCCTTGAACAATTAAACTTTTTATTGCCAGTTGTCAGAATTTTGGTTTTCTATTTCGCACATAGCGTCCATAAATTCTTCATGGTACGAAAAATTGCTATTTATAAATTATCAGAATATCACTGACTGGTTCCACAAGGTTGTCGTTAAGCCTGTCGGAATCAGTTTTTTAACTCTCATTTCATTACTCAGCATTCTCTGCCAAACCTCTTCCACATTAATATCCAACTTCCCAACTTCATCCATATCAATTACAGTTAATTACAAGAAAGATAGAAAACATTTTTATTTTACATAAATTCGACGCGTTCACAGCGTTTGTTTACCTTGGATGTGGTAGTCATTGACTCTAAATGGAACGAAATTAGAACGCCCACGAATACATCTTGACTTTCCTGAAATAGTTTTTGAATACACAAAATTTGCGACAGGTTACGCCGCTTTTACTGTCGCAAATTTTATTGATTAACCAATCAAATTTCGAGATTTATAGTAATTGTTTTAGAATTTACGTTTAGTATGCTGTAAATAAAAATAAAAAAGACAGCTGTCGATGACGTTTTAACGTCATTTCAAAATTTCATTTCTGGAAATGTACCTTAGCTTGTGATTGGCATGCCTGAAAAAATACAAAAGATACTGGTTTCATATTGAACAGACCTGACATTCGAGTTGGAAAGGTGCCGGGTTATTGTTTTACTTCCATTGACCAAATATATTCAGCGCCCCAACAAAGTCTTAACACACTATTACCAAAATGAGGAGACAAAGGCGATGATGTACATATGTGAATTTGTTTTCTATCTTCTGCTTCAAATACGTCTCCCACAAGGTGTGGTCAAAACATATCCAAGAATTTAGAGGTCTGAGCGTGAACATGGGATTACGCAATCTGAATGTTTCTACCGCAATATCAAATATGCAACAATTCATTCCCATGAATTGACAGTCACCGAAAAGAGGCTGCAATTTAGCAATTGCCGATGACAACTACACGGTTCCCCATATGTTACACAAATGTGTAAAAAGAGGATATCTAGCGTTTTTGAGTGGATACCAAAAATTATGTCATGAGTGACCGAGACAAATGCTTTTTTTCGTGAGCGCTTGCGCGAGCGAAAATAACCATTTATCTCGGTCACAAATGAGATAATGTTTGGTATCCACTCAAAATCACTAGATTTTCTTTTTATTGTACGCTTTTTATAAGAACCTGATAATTCCACTCGTTTCAACCTTGAACTGATGCTTGACAGTAAACAGTGCATTGAATCATTGATACGCGGAAGTATTTTGATCGATAATCGGAACAGATTACGGACTTTCAGGCCATGTTTCGATTAGAGGGTTTCATGCATCACTTCAAGGTGAATACGTTTTGAATTATTGCTGGAAATGATCGGTATCCACTCAAAAATACTAGATTCTCTTTTCATTATGCGCCTTTAGAGCAAATTTATCATTTCCAGCGATAATTTGACTCGTATTCACTTTGAAGTGATGCTTTGAAAGCCGCCATTTTGATTGATACCGTGAAAGTGAAAATTTCTATATCTTCACCGGTGGGGGATACGGTTTCTATCTTTCCGCAATTTCTTCGATAACCTATCGTTTAGCGTGTAATAAATAGTACATATGTATTTGTCGAAGCATTACTAAGTATATGTTGTAAAAGATCAAACCCGCCTGTATACAATGCTGCTTGACGCTCAAGCGTATTGCAGTCTCCAAGTACAACTGTTCAAATTTCAGAATTAAGTCTAAACCTGAATTCCTCCAGACATGAATTGCAATGGCCGGTACGTCAGCCGCCCAGGCCTCCTTTAGAATTTGTTTTAACTGATTATTTATTCATTGTTACCTTTGGAATACCATGCACTTGTATTTTTTCTTTTGTTCGTTAACAAGTTTCGTTTAACAATTAACCCTTTGTACAATCTGGTCTTGATTGTAATGTACGACGCAGTACTATTTTCATTATTATCGACCAATGTGCTTTGAACAAATAGTGAAGTGTATTGATAAATCAGTTCCGTAACTCCGTAGGGCTGCATGATTGAATTTTCACTTATCCGCCTTACCACTGTTGTTTATTATGTAGTTTTATTACAGAAAAACACCTTTTAAAGACAGCCTTGTCTACATGTAAGCTATTTTTTTTTACCGTTGTATTCCAGTCTTGTGTTGTATTGAAAGGACAATAAGCCACGAATTGGAAGAAAAGTTGACATTTGACACAACCACAATTTTCGTTTTGCGAAGGTGCCTTTGTGTTTCAGATACTATTCGCATAAACGCTTTCGTATCGATTAAATAATTAAGGTGATTTTTATTGAATTTCAAAATATTCAGGTTGAATGTGTTCATCCCGACCTAGTTGCCCGACCACTCACGGAAATTTCCAGGATAGCACAAAGTGCAGTGTAATTTTCAATAATCACTGAAAAAAAGCTTCTCCAAAAAACAAAGGTGCAGTTTGTGTACATGTATTTCAATTTATAGTGGACGAGTCCATGCCATTTATTTAGAACTGCCGTTATCGATACACGTACTGTAGGTTTTATTGGACGTGTAACTGTGCTTTATTCAAATTATTAAAACGTTTTTATTCCACACTTGTTTTTTATGGCGATCAATCATTCAGAGAGCAAAGAAGGTATTAAATTATGTCCAAGAGTATCAGAAATTTTGTCACGCTACTGTGGTTACGTCCGATCACTTTCGGCATTTTCGTTTATCTCTTCGCAATGCCGTATTTTCTAAACATTCTTCTGCATTACCGTTTTTTTAATTACAGATGTAAGTAATTTATTTTTGTTTCTGATCCTTTGCATACAATGCGTTTTACATGCTTTTTCGCATTGAAGCAAATTCTGAGGTTCGATATATTTTTCAAATTATTTCCCCTTTGATAATATGTAACTTATTCTCCGATATTATTGCCGGAAATAAATAGTCTTTGAACTAAACTACAACACTTACTTCTTTTGCGGAAAATGCTGGCACACCAGATGAAAGAGTTTGACTTTACAGCGTTAGCAAAGGGCTGACCAACATTACGTTTCACGAAAACCATAACATTTCTTCTCAGATTTTATCGTAACACTCCTCCGCGGCAGCCAAGGGGTCATATGAAATGATTAATGGAACACGAAATACACTTTGGACAGGGATGGGATTAACCCTTTACCCAACGCAGACGATATCAAAATTTATTATTTTAAATATCATTTTTTCAAATTTTTCAAAAAATTTCAACAAAACCATATCATGTGACCCCTCGTTGGAACGAGCTCGACGAGCTCGTTCCAACGAGGGGTCACATGATATGGTTTTGTTGAAATCTTTTGAAAAATAATATTTTTTCAACTGCTGAATTTGCATATTACGCGGGCGGATGCGGGCGATTCGTTGGGTAAAGGGTTAAAAGTCTGATGGTAATGTTTTACGTGGAGCAGGATAGATTTGAATCATTGCCTGGGGAAGGGGCAAACTGATAGCACTTAACATCGTCCCTTCATGACCTCGTGGCAATTAACGTAACACTTGAACGAAAACCCACGCCAGGTGGCCATTATCTCCGCGCTCTTTGTGAAAGGTCAAATTATTTTGTTCTTGTCACCAAGGATTAAGTTTGTATTCGCTACCACTGAGTGCAACTTAAATAGATCCCCTCATAGAAAGTACCCACGGGGTGCGATACTTGACCCACATATTTTATTCTCAAGTAATTAGAGTCATTCTTTTAAGCTAACTGATCGTAGACGCGGACAAACAGGAAGAAAACCCATTATCAACAAAACAATAAAGTTTCCTCAATTAGCATACATAGATAATTAATATCTATCGTTAACCCTTTCAACGCCGACGCCCTGGAAGGTATCGTTTCTGTTAATACTGTCAACAGCGAAATGGGCGAAGCGACCCTGGTTTATTGGGCGGTTCAGTAATAATTTAATCCAACAGCTCTGCAGAGCTGTTGGATTAAATTAATACCGAGCTTCACTTCAGATATTATGCTCTTTATATCGTCTGCTAGTCCACTACCAATTTTCTCACGCAAAATTTTATACACAATGGGTTGAAAGGTTCATATAATCTGGTTCCAAAGGCAACCTTTTAGGTTCACTTTGTGATAATTTAGGTATTCCCATCCTACAGATAATTAAAACTCTAAACCATAAGCATGCAGATCATAAGGAGGGAGTACATCTGTTCTACTGATCTCTGTACAACTGGTTAGCTGTAATTTCAGCCCCTCAAGATAGCGTCAAGTCAATCAACGTTGTAATTCCCCCAACCCATGACGTTTGATGACGCTTCGCGCCATTAATTATCAAACGGAAATGTTACACGAAAACTATTAATGGTTTCATCTTTCCAATTTCGGCACTTGTTTCCTGTCAGTTACAACTGAAAGATGCAGCAAATATTCAATTTATATTACCACAAAAATCTTTTAAAAGCGATCGGCAATTACGAGGCGCATGAAAATTGAAAACATTCCATTGCCCTTTTCCCCTGAGATGGTGGCCAGTGATACATACAGATTATGATCATAATGTGCATGTCCTGTGATTTGTCTGAGATTCGAAGTGGTCTCCAGAATGGGATCTCAACGAGTCGACTTTGCCGGCGAGTTGTGATCCCATTTTTGGACACCACCGATAATCTGATGCAAATCACAGGACATGCACATTATCATGATAATTCATTTATCTAACAATTCGGTCACATAAACAGATTCAATCTTAAATTATTAACACAGTTTTAGGACGTAACGTTGGCGTGAAAAAGTTTTTAAAAAACATATTTTATGGAACTATATTGCTGTGCAGTCTGACAAACAGTGAGTAACGCGGTGACCGCAATTTTCAAAGTTGTGTTGTCAAATTATTCACTCTCGGTGTCACTTGCTATGACGATCCGCTTGAATTTACGAGGGTACATCGTCAGGAACTGGGTAGATGTAATATTGAATTGTGCAGTTGTTATTTATCGTAAAATGTTTAGCCAATCGCCCGTAACTGTACCTGTCGCGTTACCGGAAACGAGTTGTCTATGTGATACGGAATCAGAATGAGTTGTCTATATGATACGGAATCGGAACACATTATGTGATACGTGTCGTTTCTCGTGGTTTTCAGGCCAGAATCTATATGATTGTTAGATAAATTTTTATATGTGTGGCCAAAGGGTGTCCCAACCATCCAGTTGTATGGAGATTGGTGATCTATTCCCAATAGCGGGGATCTGTTTCAAACACCTACACATTTTAATACGCAAGTCTTGTTGGTGGACAGTACATTTTCGATTTTGTACTTGATAACTATCATAATGATGTAAGAGTACCTCAATATCCCGAATAGTAGAAAACGAAGAATTTTAAATGATTCAAACCTTCACAAAAATGCCCCTATCTGAATGCAAATTCTTGTTATGCAAACCTCTGATCCCATCCATAATATTATACATTATCATAAATCGTGGTGTGCATGGGAGGTTGGGGACTGATATATTATGTCCCCCTATATTTGTTTCGAGGGCAAAGTCTATATAATCATGCCCTCGTCATTCTTTCATAAAGATCAGAAACTTTGAGAGCAGCGAGGCAACCAGTTAATTTATTTAACCCTTTATCCAACTTAACGGCAAAAACTGGCCTGAGCTATTCTCAAAGATCGCCAATTAATGTTCATTATTTTTTCATCTTTTGTCTCAAAAACATTGGTTATGGCCCGTCGTTGGAACGAGCTCGTCGAGGTCGTTCCAATGAGCGGCCATAACCTATGTTTTTGAGACAAAAAATGAAAAACATTAGTTATTCAAGAATTCTGTCGTCAGCTTTTCATGTTAGGGAAAGGGTTAATTACACGCTGCCTTAAACTAGCAAGAGGATTGCTGTGTCAGTACATTTGTAGCTAAGGTGGATAAAGGTGATTACAATTGTGAGTTTATTTGGGTCTTCGGATTCCACCGATCTGACGAGACCAGATTAGAAAGGTCAAACAACATGGCGTGGGCATCGTGTTTAATCTAGATGATCAGGCCTAATCATCAATGAGACGGAATATGACAACCCAGATTAATTGACTGTTGTAATAAGTTGTTTATCACATGAGAGTGGATCTTTAAAACAAAAGGAAAGGATGGATGTTTGTTCAGAGCATTCAGAACTAAGACACTCAAGTTTGTATCTAGCATTTGTAAAATTCTCCCGTCACAAATCACCGAACGTGAGTGACCTTAATGACGTTACGAACGTCTCGTTTCGTAGAGGTATGATGCGGATTTGGAGAAGTTGTGAATCTGACTTCCGTTGTCTTGCAAGCCAGAACTGCTGGGCAACTACTGATTGGACATTCGTGGTAGTCATATAATAAATAATGTTTCATAGGCGTAGTGGAGACCCTCGAACACTTTCTATTAAAATCTCAAAATACCAGTATAACAGAATAAGATTCACCTGGATTATGATGGGAAAATGGGGTGGGTGAATGACGGACATGTGGCTAGTGGATGACACGAAGGAGAGGGTTAATATGCTTATCGGAGATATTGGGAAGAATGGGATACGAGGTGTCATCAAGCAGTTCAGCTCAGAGTGTTGGGAGGAGAGAAGAGGCGTGGGGTTAATGAGACATTTGGGAGAACAGGGGTGGTCGGGGCCTTCTCACCTGAGTATCGCGACAAATCAGCGGTCGGCCAAAGTGTTATTAGTATGAAGAGTATGTAAAGAACTGCTTATTACCACAACATCAAGGAGAATGGCTTGATTTTGGTAACAAAATGTACGAACAAATGTTCAGCCAATAGACGATCGGCCCTGTGCCTCCCTTTTTGTCGTAGACGTACTACTACAATTACCGTATTTTGATTACAAACACGGGCAGAATATTTCACCCGAAACGCGACTGGGTCGCGATTCTTTCGAAATGCTCTGTCCACTTCCCTTCCCCACAGCACTGTAGAATCACACCTTTCGAAAAGGAATATCAAATTGAATCTGAGATTTTTATTACTTAATTAATTAATTAATTTATTATTCATTTATTTATTTTTTATTTATTTATTTATTTATCTATTAATTTATTTATTAATTTATTTATTTAAGTGCGTCATGCCCTTGGTAAAGGCACTTAATCCCGATCGCCCACGTGGGGGACGGTGGCGCTGTGTACTGAGGCGTACTGCACGTCGATAGTGCACTTGCCCTTAACCAATGCTAACCCTGTTCGTATGGAGTTTGTACGTTGGGGGTGTGACAGCTGATCGACGCTTTTCGGTGGTTCTTTTCGGGTACCCCCGGCTTCCTCCACCCGTAAAACTGTCCGAGATGAGGTGATCCTGGCTGTTGAAAATGTCCTTAAACCACAATTTATTTATTTATTTATTTATTTATTTATTTATTTATTTATTTATTCGGTCTTAATTTCACGATATTTTAGTTATAAATGACTGACGTACTGTTGGAAAAGTGTCGAGACCAGGGACCAATCCTATAAAACTTCTACAATTGTATTTTCCTGAATTGTATTTTTCACTTTAGAAAATAAATGATCGAAATTAATTATTAGCGTTTCAAATTTCATGTAAAGTTGTATGTCCTTTGAAACGATTTTGATTAATTGCAGCCAGAAATAGTCATAAAAAAAAATTCTTGAAAATGCAATCGTAAACAATTTATAGGATTGGCCTCAGATGGCGATCTCATCGACCAAAAGGGTGCTCTTGTGCTCGCAGTACAGTTTGTTGAAAGTTTAGTTATAATCCACGCACTGTACCGGTGCCCCCTTTACACCATAGATAGGATTGGGGATTACGCCACGCCAAAGACTTACATGAGCTTACATGGTAAACCGTTAGCAGATCACCCTATATAGCATCGTGGTAAACTCGAGGAAAAGAGTGGTGACGCGTTTCTTCCTTCTCTGTTTTTACTAAACCAGTTATGCTGTTTACGTCTTAACAGAGTTTTCTTTCAAATATATAGCAATTACCAATGCGCGGTCTCGCTTCAGCCAGATCTCGTGATAGTTTTCCCACTTATTTTGGCGGAAAGTCTGTTAAAAGGTAAACAGTATACCATCCTATTCATATCATAACCTTTGAGCCGAGTTTGTCCTGAAAGATTGTCAGGACTGTGAACTGGTAGAGCGCTAAAATTTTTGGGTCACCACAATGTCTCCACATTTCTTTGCCTTGTTACAATAATAACAAGGCAAATTCATACAGCCTAAATAATTTCACTTCAAAGATAATATGAAGAATACCTACTGGGTTTGAAGCCTCTGTGTAGTGGTACCCTCACTTTAGAGTAAAGCCCAAATATGGGCCTCCAGCACTTTACCAAAAAATGCGGTATTAAGGATTTACTTGATGTCATATTATTTTGTCGTGCCCTGTAGTTCGTTCGCGTATTTTTCAAACGATATAACTCTTCCGCACACTTAAACTAAACGAACGTTCTCGGATTAATTTCAGCATGTGCACCCACCCCTCTTTCAGTCACGCTGTGGATGACAGTGAGTTACAACGAAGATGTTCCCTACAAGTTTCAAAAGTTATCCTACAACTTCCCAATTTTGGCACAGTAACACCTGGAAATATTGTTTTCTGAAAACGCGATCCAGAGCAAAATTCCCAGTCCACTATCAATTCTGTAAAACATTACGTTAGACAGAGACACCACTTGAGTACAAGTCCTCCTTTCTGCAATGTCCATTTTGAAATCACCTTTGAGATGCGAATCCACTTTACTATACAATCTCAAAAAAAGACGACCGGCCTTGCCGTGTACTGAACACATAATGCTCGTAACCCAAAGATTTCATGGCAAGAGAACCTCCAAACACGGGAGCCACATTTTAAAAGGATGGAAAGCGCACCTTTATTTTAAAATAATTCTCTTCCGAATCATTGTCAGTCTCGAACAAAAAAATACTTAATTCTTTACAGGGCATTGCATTACTATGCGGTGACGTACATGTATTAGCGACAAGAAATTTAATTTTTTATCTTGTTGGAAAGTTAGTTTTCTGACTGCTGCAGGTTAGTTATCTTGGGACTACTTTGTCATAATACGGGCTTTGTTCCATTTAACAGATAGACGGTCCCAGATAGATGCTTCTCAGTTAGACAGGTCCCAACTGGCCGGATTCCAGATAAACGAATCCCAGATGGGCGTTTTCGAGATAAACGAGTCCCTGATAGAAGCCTTCGTGACAGTCTCAAGATACTGGGTCCCCAGATGGATAGGTGACATTTAGTGAGTGTACCAGTTATAACATATATGTATGGTACGGAAGTTGGGTCGCAGACAAAACCGCTACGGACTAAACCCTACCCGAACATAAATTCCCCGGACAAACCTACCATGGGTTAAGGTAGGATTTAATTTACTTGTGAGTAGGAACGATAAATTCAAGAACATGGCATCTTCTTTTATTAACTGGCCTGTATGGGTTATACAACAATTAACAAAATGTACATTACATGGGAGTTATACACAAATAGATAAGAACCCTTATATTATATGCACCGTTGTTTTGGGGTTGCCCTGTAGTCCGTCAAATAAACCCTTTCACATAATGTGAACATAATGTGAACTGATATATTATAGAAGATATTTATACATACAGTACGTGGAGAGTGGATTGTAACAAAATCACTCGCGGAGTGGAGTTATCTCCCAAAGTATCACTTTCAAATTCTGTACATATGGACCAAAAACACAAGCAATGTTTCAGCCAATGGACCTCCGGGTTTAACCCGGAGGTCCATATGCTGAAACTTTGCTTGTGTTTGTTATGCTTGGCAACAAATTTGCAATTATTGCTTGGGTGGAATCTCCACTCCGCGGGTGATTTAGTGATCATACACTCTACACGTACTGTAAAATAAGTGTAAGGATCTTTCTCTCCCCAGACTCTCCCTCCCACCTTGGACTAAAATGATGATTAAACACTTCGAAAACGAAAATAAATACCAAACCCATTGGGCAATAATATTTTCTTGCTTAGTAATTTCTAGTCTCAATTTGTCAAGCAAGAGAGATATATACGTCACCTAAAATTAGTATTCATTGCTGAGGCCCCCTGAGGGTACCCACTATACTATATGATATTACTTTTTTCTGGGCATGATTTTCTGCGAAATGTTTCTAAAAAGGGAGTAATCATTATGACTATAGATTATACTTCCAACTGAGCATAAGAAATAGGTTTGAATAGGGCTTCTGTTTATTTTAAGTATACGCAATAATATTTAAAACCGCATTACGGTCAATGTGGTTCCGGCAAAACATGTGTTTATACATCAGAACGTGAGTTCGAATGTTTCCTTCACCATATTCTCCTTTCCGTTTTCAAACTTTCTTACAAAGATGTCGATAAACACGTTCTCAGTGGACACAGTGATCTTTAAACCCACTTATGTATTAGTGTCGTTTAATTTTCATTTACGCACTGATCAGCTGATAGACACTTTCTAGCGCAGTACGTCACTGAATTACAACAACATCAGAAATACAATTGTATAAATAACGTGTATTGTCTGTTATTGGGAAAACAAACCTGTGGGGTTTTTTGCACGTATTCCTTATTTTGGTAAAAATGACGTTTTGAAAGCAGTGTCAGAAAAGCCATTGTCGTAAATATAGATTAGAACTCATTTAAAAACGTAAGAAATAATTGCCACTTTCATTTCACTCTTTGCGAGGTGACGTGCGATAAATTTAGACAAATTCGCATTCAGGTCGACGTCACCAAAGATCAACTTGGATGTAGTTCCACTGTAGGTGTAATATTTGACTACTGAAATTCCATTGCTGGATTGTTCACCGCGGTTGGTTGTAAAGCTACAATTTATGTCATGGGCTTTTCATATATAGCAGAATAGGTAATCATGGTATAAAGTACATTGATATCCTAGCGCGCATTACGACGTTTTGCAGGAACCCATAATGAGACTAAAAGTCTACGGGAAGAAGAGGAATATGACTTTGTAGAGTCCTAGAAATACGACTCGAAAAAGAGGAAATTCCTGTTCGACGACCTCATAGAGAAATCGAAATATTCATTCGAAGTGGACGGCAGTGATGATGACGAAAAAGATTAGGAGTCAAGGAGAAAGTGGACTCGCCTTTACAGAAAAAAGTATAAAAGTATCGTTCGTATGAAAATAAATACATTTGTGTTTTGACAGTCGAAAAATAAAGATGTCTGTGTCCGCGACAGTGCTAAACTTAAAAGCTGACTTACACATACAGATCTTCAAGAATGATGCCGGATTGAAGCAGACTTCTCGTGAATGGGCCCAAGTGAATCGTATGGTAGACGGAGTCAAGAGTGGAAATCTAGACCATGTCACTGGGGTTGTGGGAAAGAAACTAAAATATGTGGAGACAGCGTATGGTGTGGGACTATTGTTAACCAAAGGGGAGCTCAAGAATGGAGAGTCAAAGGAGATCAAAGTTATCACTCAAACCACAAGCAACAGAAAAGGAGATGTCAAATGTAGCTCCCTTTATTCTGAAGAAGACCAAAGTTAAGAACAATGAACTTTCCACTCAAACGACAGTGAACAATGATGTTCAGAAGAATGAAGTTTCCACTGATAACATGACCGAACTGAAAAGGAAGGATGTTGGCGCTCAGTACAGTTTCTTCCCAATCTGCATGCTCAAATCAAGAACAGAATAATGTACAGAAAACTAAAGATTTGCAGCTGGACCAACCCCAGAATGGAGCTCCAAAGCACGAAGTGATAGACTTACCTGCCTACAACACACCAGAAATCAAATCAGTCAAAAAAGTCAAGATGCCAATGTTCTACAAGCGAACACATAGCATGGCGAACCCAGCCAGTGTCAAACAACGGGAAGAAGGTCCGTCAGAGAAGAAGTCTTTGACCGGATGGTTGTCAAGAATTACATTCCACTCATAGATGAGGAAGATGTCTTGGGCAACTGACTATGATTGAACAAAGTGATTTAATATGAAGATACCTGCGGCCATTGTCTATGGACTTAATAAAATCTATACTGTGATTGTGACAAATTAAAAATGAATTCAATGTTATATTGTTGTCTTTTTCATCAACCCCACCGAAGTACCCTGATGTAGCATGAAGTACCTGGATACAGGAACCAAGTTTCTACTACAACTATCTTCTAAAGGTACCATCCAAAAGCTATCCTCCAATGGGTGTCCTCCAAAAGTACATCGCCAGTACCCATATGAGCCTGTGATGCATGTGATGTGCGCAGATTGTGAACTAACACACTAACATGTGCGCATTGCCGTATCTGATGTGCGCACATTGTACATTAGCACACGAACACATTCTCCCAAGCATGATCTCCACGTTCGTGCAACCAATTCTATGGTCTGAATATGCCTATAGAATCCTGGAAAACATCCATCCCGGACGGTGGCGTTGAGGGGTGGGGTGGGAATGGGGGCTGGAGAGTAATGCCCACAGAACGATCCCAACTCATCCTCCTAAACTGGACTTCTACGGTCTGCCTGGGACGTTAGCTAATGAAATTATGGATGACACACTACGCTTGGTGAAAATTGCCGTTCTAATTTTTTGAAAGATTTCCCCCCTCATCCACGCGAACTGGACACTACCTCCATACCTTTTCCCAACACAACATTTCAGCCTTCGGGATGTGCATGCGTCATAAAATGCTTAGACTTCGCAAAATATTCCTCCCACCTCCCCCAATATAAATATCTGACGACTCGTCGAATAGAGTTTAGTATGTTGAATACAGAAATCAAACATCTGATTTAACTAGAATAAAGCATGGTGCACTACAAGGCTCAATACTTGGACCTACGCTATTTCTCTTATACATCGATGATATTTGTTCTTCAACAATATTAAATCTGTTATCATTTACAGATGACACAACAGGTTATGACTGAGATTATAATGTTAATCTCCTAGGCGTACATGTTAATCATGAACTTAATGATTTGTTTGACTGGTGCTCGGCAAACCAATGTATTTAGAAAAGGTGTACGTATCCAGATATCTTTATAAACAATCACAAATGTAATGGAGTCGGATCAACTGAGGAAGAAAAATCCTTGAAGTTTTTAGATATAGATATCGATGAGAATCTGTCGTGCCATTTCCCATTGGGAAAACTTGTTCAAAGATAAGATGGACAAATTATGCAATGAACCAGGTTAAAAAGGTACTGCCACAAAAGACTCTGAAAACATTATATTATGCTTTAGTCCACTCCTATCTGGTGTATGGTATTCACACATGGGGCAGTTCAAGGGCAATAAATAAATTGTTGTTAAATCAAAAACGTTCATTACGAAAAATTAACAATAAAACATATAACTCTCACGCTGATGCACTGTTCTTAAAGGATACGATTCTAAAAGTTATCGGCTTCTTAAAACATGACTGGAAACATGGCAATTTTTTAGTATCCAACAAAACTCTACTCGCATGAACACAAGGCGACCGGGACAAATACGAGTGAACAAAACTTGAACAAGGTCTTTGAACAACTTGATATGTTTACCAAGAATATGGAATGATTTGAATGATGAATTTCAAAATCGAAATAATAAAACTGAGTTTAAAAAGGAACTAACAATAAAACTGTTATCTTTGTGTTCTGATAATATTCAATGCAGCAACCCCTATTTTTACGGTTTAGATAAAAACATAAATCAATTCGCCCATAAGAGCATTAAATATGTCCCACCACCCACAATTGGAACCACCGAAGTGTAGTGAATTGTGATTATTGATAAAAATTTATTTTATTTTTAATGGAAGACGCATTACAATGCTCCAAATTGTTTGGCAGGTTGTTGCTTCAGTGAAATCTTTAGCATATCTTTCTTGATTTACCTGCTGTTTTCTGTCAACAATTTGAATAAATCTGGTTTCTTGTCCTCCATAGAACCATTGTAATGAGCCCTCGGGTCTACACAGCCCACACGGCCCCTGAAGCTCCCAGAGGCTAAGTTATAAAAACTCAGAGTCCCAGTGCAGTGTTGAAGTAAACATAGTTTGTTGGGAAGGAGCAGGTAGACAGCCAATCTGTCTATGTCATCTCCCTAAGGTATACGCATTCGGTATTTTCATTTTGAAACAATTTCGTTTTTTTGAAATGTTTACTTTGAAACAATTTTGTTCCGTAGAAATTAGTACTTTTCAGAATGTTTGTGTCGTAGAATAAATTATATATCTAATAGTATTGCGTCCGTGGAAATATTGACCACCCGTGGAAAATTACTATTCCACGGCGGCCGTACTGTAACTTGCTGCAGTAAGATGAAATATAAAATTCAGTGGCGCTAATACGTCACCGTACATTGATTTTCGAAATTACTCATTAATTTTTTAAAAAGAAAAATTGTTTTGATCAGTCCTTTGGCGATGAAAACTGTAGGGTACAACCTATATTTAAAGCGTTCTGATCTACCAATGCTGCGAACATTGTTTAATGAGTACGTTCCGTTACCACATATTACTTCAACAATTGTTTTTTTAAAGTTTCGTCTTTTAGGTTATTAGTTTTAACAAAATAAGAGTTCGACGTATGGCGGCAATAACAGAAATCATAATGGAATTTGATTGATGATTTTTGTGAACAGCTCCGGTCGGATGCGCCCGCTACATATGCGAGCCTTAGGGTTGGTAAAGAAAATCCTCCATAAATCGATATTTGTATAATATGTTTGAGTTATTGGGCCAAGATGAGGCTGCTATCTACTCCATTCACCACATATTCGCCACTGATTCTACAAATCAATTGGTATTCGATCCTAAACGAGGAGTACAAAAGGGCCATTATAAATCTCCATAAAATCAGGAGATCTTACTTTCACAAGAAAAGAATTACACCGACGATAGAGTAATTTGATGTCTTCCGCAAAAAGTATCGACAGGGGCAGCAGAGAACGAGCTCGGCTATGTTTTGGAGGAAAAAATGGAAAACTAATTCAATTAGAATGTCAAATGTCGATTTTTTTTGTAAATAACGCTGGCCGGATATTTATTGCACGTCTATTCTTTTATTTTCATAAAATACACGCATTTTCTGCAAAAATCGAAGCGAACAACAATTTTTTTGTATTGTCCTTGAACAATACGGATCACGTGCGAGGACTATTTAACTATTTCTTTTTTTACGTTTGGGTTTTTTTTTGCAATAATTTGTGTTTTTAATATTTTTTAGTAAACTGTAGGCGTGCAATAAATACAGAACAGCATACGCGTTCGAACTGTCATTTTTTCCGACTCTATCAATTTCGGCTTGTCATTCAATATTATCCCTCCACCCAAATCGATCTTGTGCGGTACAAAATGACAGTTCGAACGCGTATGCTGTTCTGTCTATGACCATTAGGTTACTTAAAACGTACAAAAGTACTGGGTGGAAGAATTAGAGCACCTTAAATGCAAGGTTTTAACCTTTACCCAACACGAATAAGTATAGAATAAATATTATGTACTAAGTCTGATTACAGGCCCTAGTGGGAAACGCAGTGGCTCAGTGGTAGACTGTTGGACTTCTATGCTAGAGGTCCCGAGGGGTCACATGATATGGTTTTGTTGAAATTTTTTTTAAAAATAATATTTTTTCAACTGCTGAATTTGCATATGACGCGGGTGGATGCAGCCGATTCGTTGGGTAAAGGGTTAACAAATAAGAGACGATAGGACATCACAACACTGTTACCGCCAGTGTTACTAACAGGTGTGGCGGGAGCACGGTGGCTCAGTGGTAGACTATGCTAGAAGTCCCGAGTTCGATACCTGTCCGGGACGACCCGCGTTGTGTCCTTGGGCAAGGCACTTTATCCCGGTTGCCAACATGAGGGCACGATGACGTCGTGTACTAAGGCGTACTGCACGTCGATGGTGCACATGTCTTCAACCGCTGTAACCCAGCTTGAGCGGAGCTTGAACAGAGTTAGAATGTTGAGGAGCTGACAGTTGCTCGTCGATGCTCGGTGCTTCTCTCCGGGTACTCCGGCTTCCTTCTCCTGTAAAACTGTCAGGTCACGATGAGCCAGTGCGCATAGGTATGTGACCTCATACACCAATAAATAAATACCGGCCCTAGTATCTATTTGTTTTATACTACTCAAAGTTTGCTAAGCTCCAAGAATATCACACTACCTGTTTTACGTTTTAGTTGAAATATTGTTATGAAAAGTGTATATATTTTTTAATTAATTATATGTTTAATGATTTAAGTACAGAAATTGAGATTGTGTTTGTGTTTGACATTTTTGTTTAGCTTTTGAATACGATAACCATGGAAAATGGATATTATTGGTAAAAAAGGAATTTTTTCAAATTTGCCAAAAAGTTGACGGAGCGAACTGGTATAGGTTCAATATCGAGTATGAGACCCATTACTGTTAATTACAGCTTGACAACGCCTTTTCATGTTCCCAATCAGGTTCCTGATGGTCCTTTGTGGGATGTTGTTCCATTCTTGGACCAGCATGGCTCCAAGCTCCTGGACACTTCTTGACTGGACTGGACAGGCTGAAATTGCAAGCTGCAACTCATTCCAGACAAGTTCGATTTGATTGAGATCAGGGGATCTTGCTGGCCAGTCCATACGCTCCCTCTGTCGGTAATCACGGACATCATGGGTAACATGAGGACGGGCATTATTGTCCATCAGAATGAATATATCTATCATCCACTGCACCTGCACACAATCTGACGTGGGCATCCAGGATCTCATCAATACACCGCTGTGCAGTCAATGTACCACGGTCAAGGACACAGAGCTCAGTACGTCCATTCCAGCTGATGCCGTCCCAGACCATTACTGACCCTCCACCATAACGGTCTTGTTCAGTAATGTTGGCTGCATGGAATCGCTCTCCTGGTCTTTTCCATACCCTAGAACGCCTATTTGTGTAGTCTAGGCAGTACCTTGACTCATCTGTAAAAAGGGCAGTTCGCCAATCTTCTCTGGTCCACCCAACATGGTCCATGGCCCATGGCCCATTCATATCGTGCCTGGCGGTGGTTCTGGGACAGTGGAATGTGAATACATGGTCTTCTCGATGGGAGACAACCTTCTTGCAGGATAGTCTGCGTCGAAGCATTTTCCCCGGATATATTCTGAAGGTCACTGCGAAGCTGGCTTGCTATTCCTACGGGCCTGAATGATCAAAAACCAGTCTTCAGCTGCAGATGTTGCCCTGTCTCTGCCACCACCGTGCCGTCTTACTGGTGTGCCGTTCTGCTGAAATATTGCCTAGGCTCTGGTGATCATCGTATGATGCACACCAAGGGCTTCACCAACCTGACGATGGGTGGCCCCTTGCTCCACCATCCCTACAGCCCGCCACATTTCTGCTTCAGACAAATGTCTTCTTACATTTGCATTCGCCATAATCAATCATTAAATCACAAGGGATTGTGTTGAAATGAAAATTGAATATCCTACACATGTCATGTACATGTAGACAGTACACAAAAACATCATGAGAAACAAGGGGCACATGCTTTCCATGACTGTCACGAACAGTCTTCCTGTCAAGAGAGCTAATGTAAATGCTGGGAACCATCTCAATACATTTCTCAACCATATCCAAAAAAAATATCGCAAATATGTCACAAGCAAATTTCGCAATGATGTGTCAAATATTTGGTGCTTAGCAAACTTTGAGTAGAATATTTATACCATCCTCTTAATAAATAAACGACTTTGTCACTTAAACTGGAGAAAAAACGACACCTTCTGTCGCAAACACGCGGATTTGTTTTGTTCACATCTGCGACGGTTGGCAGTACTGTCGGATGTACGTGATGCTTGATTGACAGCTAGATACATCGTCAAAGTTGATTGAATTTACCTTGCTTTTTCAGTCAAATTATTATTAACAATTCTTAAATTTTATTTCAAATATTTACTTGTAGGTATTTTAAATTTAGTAAGTCATTGCACGTAGTAGATAGTACCGCAAAACGTCGTATGTTTGAATGAATCATCGCGAAGTGTGAATGTATCGAAGTTGGCAAATTGCGTCATGCCAAAGGTCAAGTTGAATGAATTTCCAACTGCAGGTGTAAATTTTTTAAGCGCAGTAGAAGCTTTACACCGGTAGTGGGGTTAAAAGCTAAAATTTAACATACAGGCATTTCACAGGTACAGTACGCGGAGAGTGTATTATCACTAAATCACACGCATAGTGGAGATTCCACCCGAGCAATAATTGCAAATTTGTTGCAAATCATAACAATCAAAAGCAAAGTTCCAGCCGATGGACCTCCGGGTTGAACCCGGAGGTCCATTGGCTGAAACACTGCTTACGTTTTCTGTCCATAAGTACAGAATTTGAAAGTGATACTTCGGGTGATTACTCCACTCCATGGGTGCTTTAGTTACTATCCACTCTCCACATACTGTACATAGGCCAGCATGGTATAAATATAGGCTATTTCCACCTTGTTGGTTTCCGAGATGGTGTATTGAAGTTGAGACCTCATCTTTGGGCACATATCGACGAGTCCGTTAGGACGAATCGATACATGCCCAGTGGCGGGGTTGGGAACTTCAGTACACCATCACGGAAACCAACTTAGTGGTAATAACCAATCTGTCTTACAATACTCTTCACTTTCTTTGCTTGTTCGCATAATATAGGGATTGGATTGTTATTGACGCCTCCTTTTTGACAATCATTTAACGTCTATGAATTGATTTTTTATGAATGAAGTTCATGATCATAGTATTGTGCTCTTGCGTTGTGCATTACGTTAACTCCATTCATTTTTCTACTTGTTTTATAACCGCCTAAGTTTATAATAGTGTTTCAGCTGTGTGGTTCTTTGTTGTATTTTTCCCGTTCATTGCATGTTTGGACGAAATAAAATATCAACATGGCAAAACGTTATCTAGTCTAATCTATATCTATGAGCTGGTGATTTCCATATCGTTTAATTACTGTTATCAAAAATCGGCGACCTCGACATGTATAATACCCCGATGCCAATTGAATGCAGGTAAACGCTTACTTTCTGAATCGAATAATCAAACGAGCGGTTGCTACCCTCCTGTATTTTTTCTAAGACGATTTAACTTGTCTTGGGGAAAATAAGTTCTTGTTGTAAGGTAAAGATAACATTTTCTAAAATAATTTTGAATTACTTAAAACTTTTATTTTATTTGCCTCGAAAAAATAGCTTGTACCTTTTCATTGCAGCTATCGCCACGAGTCCGTTTCAATGAGGAATAAAACTCAAATGATACGTGTTTGAGACAATAAGTGAAAAACAATAATACAACTGAATGACGTTTTCTGTTAACAACGCAGATTATAGCAGCTCAACAATTTGGAATATTAAATTTCAATTGCGTTAATTCGACGCCGTAGACTACATTATTAATTTTTTTATTTTATTTATTTATTTATTTATTTATTTATTTATTTATTTATTTATTTATTTATTTATTTATTGGTGTTTAAGATCACATATTTCTGCACAATGGCTAATCATGACCACCGTAGACTACGTAGGTCGAATAATGAAAAATTCTCATAGTGAAGGACTTACGAACTGAAAACAAATTCAAACTTGAGCCAATACTATAAAACTTTTACAATTGTATTTCTAGATTTGTATTTTCTACCTATTAATAAAACTGACTAAAATGAATCATTAGCATTTTAAAAGATATGGCAATTTGCCAACTGACAAATTGCTATATCTTTGAAACTGCTAGTGGTTCATTTAAGCCCATTTGAAGTCATAACTGGAAAATACAATTCTATAAAATACAATTGTAAAAGTTTTATAGTATTGGCCCCTGGCAGTTACACTTTGACTTGTAAATGTACGGCAAAGACGCAACTTTCTCCTGTGTTACAATTCATTATCGGACCACCACAACTGTAGAGCCCGATAACAATAAGGATCTCACCTGAAGCTGTTGGTTGCAGCGAGCGGGTCAATCACTGGTGTTGATCTTATAATGGAGGCTAAAATTATGTTAATGTTATGAAAGTAACGACATCGCGATGTACTGTCAATCATATACTGTATTCTTAGAATCTGTTTTAGCGTGAGAGCATCAATTGTTTAAGTGTTCACTCGCAGATAACATCACCCACACAGAGAGTCTATTTGCCAGGATGCTACCAAACAATTTATTGACAGGATGTGGTTCAGAGAAGAAGTTGCCTGTTTTGTTGCTGTGCTCGTGCATCGCTGCTGTGAGTATCTTTTTTTCTTAGTGAAGACAGACTTCGTGAACTGCAGTGTTCAAGGCCATATTTGCAACCCAATTTCCATTTTAACCCTCCAACTAATACGGCTAGCAGAAAACACTTGTAAAAGAAATGAATAAATGAAGCTTGTCAGTTTTCGCCTGAAAAATATAGTTTATGACCTCTCATTGGAACGGGCTGGAAGAGCTCGTTTCAATAATACGTCATAAGATATGTTTGTGAGAAACTGCCTTAACGCTTTGAAAAGAGTGGCCGCTTTTCCGACCAGGAACATGATACGTCATAACGTCATTAAATAGGATGGCTGTTCAGTAAATGTGTGGGGTAGACCAATCAATATTTTCAACGTGCAGTCTCAGGGCTGCACGTTGAAAATATTGATTGGTCTACCCAAATAATCAGTATGGACTCTTCTAATTGCTGCCATTGAACTGGTATGGAAGATACCACTAGAGTGCAAAGGGTTGAAGATAATAAAATGTGAATGACGAGTTTTGTAAAAATCGATTACGGCGCTGGCCGTTTCCTTGGGTGAAGAATAAATTATGGATTACCGAATATACAGGTAAATGGTCTTTGGGAGCTTGACATTTGCTGCCTTCATACTTTGAATTCTCGGGCATTGCGAAGAAAACAAGTCAGCAAAACCCCTTTCGATTGAAGCCTTCTTCATGTAAACTTTCGTTTTTTAACCGTAATACCAACGAAGTCCTCAGTACAATCTGCTATTTCACCCGCAGTAATAATAATTTTACTCATTTGCCGGCAGTTGATTTGTCTCGATTCTCAGGTGAGAAGGCCTTGATTAACCCTGTGCTCCAAATGGCACCATATCCACATGCCGATCATCCCCCAATACCCAGAAACGAATTGTTTGATGACATTCGGTACCCCAGTCTTCCCAATCTCTCCGATAAACTTACTAACCCTCTCCTTTGTGCCACCCAATACCCACATATACTTCATTCTCCCACGCCACAATCTAAAATCAGTTGGGTTTGAAATCAACCGAAATCAACTGTGTTGCGTGAATATTAACCCAATTGGGTCCATATTCACTCAGCCTAGTTGATTTGGGTTAATTTTTAAACTAACTGATTTTAGAGTGCATTTCTGAATTATACTGCTAGTGAATCTTATTCTGTTAGTCTGATGTTTTGGACATTCTAACAGAAAATGTGTCCACTACTCCTACATTACACATTTGGCTCTTCTTTACACTGTCTTTTCCAATTGCCCCCCTAAGCCCCAGCGACCTCAAGCTTAACCAGAAATGACTCCATCCTGAAGTCTGGCTTCACTTCATCACGCAAGACGCCCAGGACCTTTATTCTTTGACGCCCTCCCGCCAATTTCGGTTACAGTCGTCCATGACTCTTTCTCGGACGGTTTATTTACCCCGGGTTGCCCCACTAAATATCCCATACAGGACCTTACAGAAAAAAACCCAACGCTTCTACTGACAGAGATAAGCTTAGATTAAACCATCTGGAATATTCCAGTGAATCTTGTTCTGCCAGATTGATATTTTGGCGGGATATTCTAAATTATAACAGATAGTGTTCCATGGTCTATCGTTCTCTCAAATTACATATCCCAGAAGACTGAATTTATAAAAAGGCCATGTTCATCCATTTTCTTTGAGTGAACTCGACAAATCTTACTCAATCAAGACTTGATTTGACCGAATTTGTGAAGATAGTGCCATTGGAAAGAAAGATTCACCACAGCCGTGCTTGTATGATTGCGCCGGATAGTTCAACTAATTGTGTTGATATCTTTGGTGCCTAATTGTGTTAACACCTTTAGTGCCTACATACTGGGCCACCGCGCTCCTCTGATGAGCGGTGGCTCAGTAGAGGAGAGGTGTGGCTCAGTAGGTAGGGATGCAGGGTGCAAGACGAGAGGTCCTCGGTTCGAATCCCACTCGCGGCAACCGCGTTGTGTACTTGGGCAAGGCAGTTAATCCCAACTGCCCATGTGGGGGCACGATGGCGTTGTGTACTAAGGCGTACTGTACGTCGATGGTGCACTTGTCTTCAACCAATGCTAACCCTGCGTGTGTGGACTTAGTACGTTGGGGAATCTGGCAGTTGGTAGCCATTGCTCGGTGGTTCTCTCCGGGTTCTCGTGCTTCCTTAACCCTTAAAACCGTCCCACACAGGTGACTGTTGCTGTCAAAAGTGTTCTTAAACTCCAATAAATAAATAAATATATTTAGTTTCAATGTATATTAAATACGTATTGAATAAAGAATATGTAACTAGAGCACAAAAGGATATTTGTATACCTCTTAGAGTGCAGGAATAGCACATTATATCAATTGTAGGCTGTGCGCAAATTCCACGCAAAATGGGTAAAGAAACATCTCATAACGGTGTCAAATTCCTTACAGAATTATACTGGTGGTCTGAGAGCTTGCGGAAATAGCTGTCATCCTCATCACCACTGTATGACTGAAACTGAAAAATAGTTGCTGTGTCGCCAGAAAACCGGACGCCACCTGACGCCACCTAATTTTCTTTTTTTTCAATTTCAATTTCCAAATGTTCTAAAGTCGTATCAAACGTCCTTGGAATATCATCGATACTTATTTTGAAGAGAAAAAAGCACATTCTCTCAAATCAATGCCCAATATTATTCAAAAAGCTGGAAAGACTCTGTTATATGTAATGCTTTTTCATGAGCTTATTATCTAGTCAACTAGGATTAGAAGTGGAGAAAGCCCCATCTCCAAGTTCACAAATTAGGAAATCCCCTGAAGTATATTTGTTTTATTATTTATGTTCCACCATTTTCATATTTACATTTGGAACAGAAAATATTTTTTTAGTTTTATCGCTAATATATTGTGTATTTAGTAGTTCGCCCCCCCCCCCCCCCCCCCACTCACTGCCGGTAAAAGGAATTTCGGTGTCGGACTGTCCGGTATGACTTCTGTCTCGGACCGGGTGTACATTTGTGGTCTCCAGCTTATGCGGTCGACCATATGGTTCGAATTTCGAAGCGGCGATGGGAAGAGTATCAGAGTGAGAAATCTCAGACATGACGTACATTCACGACATCTGCACTCCAAATCGGGAGACTTTCCATGTATGTAGCATCCTGGGATGTTTCCTAATTTGGACAGTAAAACCTCGCCATTTTCACAAAGTTCTCCCCGAAATAAAAAGACAACAGAGTTATCGACTGCATGGTGCCCATCGTTTGAAAATAGCCTGTAGCTTTTATTCCATTCTGAGTCCCACGAACCCCCGAGTCCTGGTGTTACTACCGAATCTTCCAAGTCCACTCACGGACCCTGTGTCCTTTTGACACAGAAAGTCAGTGCAAATAAATAATAAGAGGGCATCATGAAACAGCGAGACATATATATTAGAGCTGCATTGAATTATCTATCCCTTTATCGGAGTATGAATGTAGAATGGGTGTGGACGTTGTATGAAGTGCAACATACAAAACATAACACACCCATTCCATTTTCATACTCCGACAAAGCGACAGATAATCCATTTCAATTGCCATGATTTAATTTATAGCGGTCTATTGTATAATAATAATGTACCCTGAGGCGACCTAAATTTCCGTCTTTTATGTCATTACATTCGTATCAACTTTTGTTCAGGCGACAATTTTATTATTTTCAACATCGGTTAATGCACGCAGTCTAAAATGCCTCAGATGAAAACTAGTGTGTACAAATCACGTGAATATTAACTAACAGCATACCTCATTACAGTTTAACCCTTTACCTAACATGAAAAGCAGACGACACTTGCAAAAAAAATTCTTGAATAACTAATTTTGTTCATTTTTTGTCTCAAAAACATAGGTTATGGCCCCTCGTTGGAACGAGCGCGAAGAGCTCGTTCCAACGAGGGGTCATAACCTATGTTTTTGAGACAAAAAATGAAAATATTTTGAAAATTAATTGGCGATATTTGGGAATTGCGCTGGCCGGTTTTGGCCGTTACGTTGGGTAAAGGGTTAACTGCACCGTTGGACATACCCACAACTGTTTATTTGTCAAATGGAAGAGACATTGCAACTCACCACCACAAATCGTAAGCATGCACATAGGATGTCATTATAGAAAATTAAATTATGCATGGATTGAAGCCAAAATATAGGTCTCTAATGCGTACAATTGAAACTAGAAGTCCTATGACTGTATTGCGCACTATTTTGAAATAAAGCGAGCTGAGTAAGTGCACATTTGTCCCTGTCGAACTCAATTCCTGTAGAAAAACAATGTGCCCATCTCTGTACAATTCTACACTAGTACATAGAGATCATAACATCATTCCTAAACACTCCTGTGTTACATGTACATGCAATGACGTAAATAGGTATTACAATTCGACTACATATACAGAATGAAGAGAGTGGATTAGTCCTTAATTTCATCGCCATATATTCTCCACTCGAAAAGTACTTATAATTGTTCATAACGGCACACAAAACACTTGTAAATTTTCATTTGCACACAGTTTGCAAGTGCTTCGTTTGTGTTGTCCCCGGAAGTTGTAAATAATTACTAAGTGAAAAATCTATCCCACAGCGATTGAGTAGAAATCCACCTTCCACATACTGTCGTCTCAATGTTTTCTTTCTGGTTGAAGTTCACTTCGTGATTTCACTGCCGAACTCGCTAATAGCGCATTATATTTTGTATTGCACAGCACAAACGCTCCTGTGTATTGCAGACTACTTCATGCTTCTTTAAGAGCATTTTCTGCGCTAATTGTGACAGGAATTCTAGTTTCAATTGTAGTATACACTATTCAATGGTAAGAATATAACTCGGTGTAATTCAGGCGTAAGGATATGGCTTCCATCTTCCCGGTATAGTACTCAATTTTATCTATTTATATATTTATTTATTAAAGTTTAACGACACTTTCGACAGCCAGGGTCACTTCGTGTCGGACGGGATATTATTTACCATTTTCCGAAAAACGAAATTCAAAACGGCAATATCACTAGCGATAAAAATTCAGCGATAAAAAGACGACTTTATATCGTTATTGCAGTAACAATAAAAGTCACATGACGTCAAGAAAAACTTACCGACTTCACCAGTGAAACTGGTACTCACACGTCACTCCCTTCAAAAATCTATAATACTGCAGTGGATGATTCATCTAGTTTGTCTCGGCATATATCCCATGTTGCAGGGAATTGCACGAGGCAGTACATACACAATTCACAATGCAAAACATCAAAGATGAAGCTAAATCCCAAAAATTGAAAGTGACAGCGAGAAAAGTTTTAAATGTAACGTCAATCTCATTGTGGTTTGAACACGTCTAAAAACTATGAGCGAAGTGACGTCTTGTATTTAAAGGAATCCTTGCGCACTTAAAAAAATATGATTTGAATTGGTTCGAAATGCCATTGTCCGACGGAAAAAGTATACTTTGGTTGAGTTTAATTATTCTGTATCACCATGTTCTATTTCATTTATATTGAAGAAATTTCCCTACGTGCCGTTGGGTTTTCCGAATTGAAAATGAAGTGTCATTCTTTTAATCAGTTTAGTGTGGCTTTTCGTTTGAGGGGACATGGTTGTCGGTTTTGTTAGCTGAATGATAAATAAATGTGTTATGTGCCCATTGTCTGGTATATAATCTGTTATTACACGCCAAAGGATAGATTATCGAAGAAATTGCGGAAAGATAGAAGTTGTATCACTCTGAAGATATAGAAATTTTCACTTTCACGGTATCAATCAAAATGGCGGCTTTCAAAGCATCACTTCAAGGTGAATACGAGTCAAATTATCACTGAAAATGATCAATTTGTTCTAAAAGCGTATAATGAAAAGAAAATCTAGTGTTTTTGAGTGGATACCGATCATTTCCAGCGATAATTCAACACATATTCACCTTGAATTGGTGCATGAAACCCCCTTGTCCAAATTAACATTGCCTGAAAGTCCGTCATATAAGTTTTTGGTTTGGTACGTCCTTTCAAAGGACGTACCAAACTAAAAACTTATATTACGGACTTTCAGGCCAAGTTTGGACTAGAAACCCGCCAGCTGAATCAGACTGCAAGAGAATATATCTGTTCCGAGTATCGATCAAATCGCTTCCGCGTATCAATGATTCAATGCGCTGTTTACTGTCAGGCATCAATTCAAGGTTGAAACGTGTGGAGTTATCAGATTCTTATAAAAAATAAAAAGAAAATCTAGTATTTTTGAGTGGATAGCGAAAATTATCTCACTTGTGATCGAGATAAATGGTTATTTTCGCTCGCACAAGCGCTCACGAAAAATGAACATTTGTATCGGTCACTCATGAGATAATTTTTGGTATCCACTCAAAAACACTAGATATCCTCTGTTTATCGCGAATCGACTCGTTTTGGAGGAGGTATAACTACTCATCGTTTATGCGCGACTCGCAGTTACACAACCCCCAAAATGAGTCTCGACGCGATAAACGATTCTGTACAGCCACAATGTGCACATAACAGATATTCTTCACATTTCCTATGAAAACATATTAGTAAAAAATCAGACTGGCAGATGTGTGCTACAATACTTCAAATGTCTGTATTCTATTCTCGTCTGTTTAACTGAATGATTTTCTTTCATGTGGAGAAAATGTTCGTTAAAATATCATGAAAAGCCTTTTCAATTGCACTTGAATAATCTGCAACGCAGTAAATGAACAAAAAGTGACAAAAACAATTGATACCCTTGTTTCATTAATGGTGTTATTCTTTAAAATAACTGAATCATCATTCCGTTAACTTACTGAAACAGCCCATCAGATGTGCTCGAGTATTATCAACCCTCTAGAGCACTTCGGTCATCCGGCACGTTAAGCTTGAAACAGCCTAGTGGCAGGCTACGTACTACTGGTGATATGGCATTTTCCATATGCGTTCCTAAACTGTGGAATCAACTTCCCCGTGATATTAAACAGGCTAATTCAGTTTCTACTTTCAAATCAAAGATTAAAACTTTTTTATTCCACCATCTTTTATAACTCTCTGTGTTTCTTTTAGATTTGTTTTTTTTTTTTTTTTTTCTTTTTGGTGTGTTTTATGTTTATGTCAGCGTTATATGCAGCGAACGATCATGTTTAATGGAATTTTAGGCTACATAAGTTATATATTATACACGAGCCGCAATATCTATTACGATTGGCAGTCTATTGTTAAAATATATTACGTATTTTATCATGTAAAACCAAGGCACAGGGCTGCAAGGGAATGTTACCGAATTGTTTAGTATATTATGTGGCATATTAAACCTGTAAGATCGCTACAGAGTCATTTGCTCCATAGTCCCTTTGGCTGCTCTACATCGAAGTGTCCCGACGTCCTTAATTTCGTTGACGCTCCGTACAGTGTCCATGAGTACTTCATAATCACAGATACTATTCCGCTGTGAGTACACAAACAAACTCTGTGGAGTAATACTCAACAACGACTCAACAACGTTGGTTTACATACATGTACGCACACCAGAGAAGTTTTTCGAAAAAAACTATTCGTAAATCACGAATGTTTCGATCTCAAAGTTAATTGCCGGATATGATTTGGTAAACAGGCTAAGCCTATTTAGATACCTCACCATTACACTATAGAAGTTAAAAACAATAATGGTGCTGGAACGGGTGCATTGTGCGGAGCCAACAATCTATTGTAATTGCTTGACTTATGATGCGTTTTGGACTGTATTATATGATCGTATCTTATCCCATCGGCGGGTTATAGCCTCTACTCAAATCTCTTCGTTTCTCGAATATACTTTTGGAAGGCCACTATTTGATTAACTGCATTAGGTCATGCTGGATTACCGAACAGTATATTCTTGAGAATGCATGTTACATTCTGAATGCTTAGGAGAAAAGACAGACGTTGGATGCGGAAGTGAGGTCACAGTGAAATGAAGTGAGCTGCATCCTCATAATCGTTTCCACACGAACATTTAAGATCGTTTGTTAACAAACGTTCGAATTTACAAGCATTCAAGTCAATACATGTCATTCTAACTTTGCTATGTAGAATTTGACCCATCCTACAACCAGAATAGTAATAATCTGGAACCATATCATTTCTTCGAAGCGCATTTTTCAGAGACCCCAGGGAATCACAGGGCCGTTCATTCATATCCAGGCTGTTCCACAATTTCATGGTTGAAAGGTAGAAATGAATCAGGAAATAGTCTGATGCGACACTGTATTTCACGTAGGGTATCTGAAGAACGTACGTGGTAAATTGTGATAGTAGTAATTTGTCGGGGTACCAGCAGCCTAAGATATGAAGAAGCGTTTCTAAATATGAGTCTGTGGATCATGATTATTTTATGTGTTTTCCTCCTTTCTGTTAAAGTGATAAAGCATGTCTCTTCAAAAATTGCATTATGACTAGTGCCTCTTGGTGCACCACAAATTGTTCTGAGAGCACATAGTTGTAAGTTTCCCAGTATGTTTATTAAGTTCTCCGCGCAATTGTCCTAAATAGCATATGCATAATCAAAAAGCTGTCCCACAAAGCCAGTATTCTGAGTTTCCAACGCAGCCCTCGACAATCTACATTTTAACTCCGAAGCCATTTATCTGGCTGATTTTTTCAGCAAGACTCTGCACCTGAATATTCCAAGACCCAGAAGTCTGGATGTGTAAACTCAAATGTTTGTGGGTGTCCACTTCTCCAATTGGATATCTAACAGGTACAGAGAGAGAGGGGAGGGGGTCTGGGAGTTGATTTTTTAGTGTGATGCGTAATTGTTTTTATGGGTTTGAGATTAACTTGGCACTTTCTAGCCCATTCACCAATACTCTTCAGATCTTCGTCCAAAATGTTTGCAGCCAAGTCACCATCTTCAACATTTAAAAACAACGAAGTGTCATCTGCATATAATCTAATGTTGGACTGAATGTTATCTTTGCTATACGTCATTTACGTTCTGCCCCTAGGAGATATCACCCGCAGTCATGGACTGTCATTCCGTTGATATGCGGATGATACATAGCTGTACATACACTTCACATCAGAGTCTGATTCAACGGCCAAAGAAAACCTCGAAAATTGTGAATCTGATATTGGATCTTGGATGGCCGAAAATTACTTAAAATTGAATGCTGACAAACCTGAAATCATTTATATCGGGTTGAGTCATCAATTATCCAAATGTTCAAGACCTGGTCTTGACACCGAAAGCAGTATTGTCTCTCCATCGGCCATGTTACGCACCCTCGGATATGTCATGGATGAGGACTTGTTGCCAGGAAAACATGTCTTGAATGTTTGAAGGGCTTCGTACTATCATCTCCGGGATATCAGTAGGGTGAAGATAGTGATTAATGAGGCGACGACGAAACAACTTGTCCACGGCTTTATTACAAGTCGCATAGACTATTGCAACTCTCCTCTTCGGTTGTAAATAGAGTATCATTGACAGAATTTACACAATACAAAAATGTTCAGCACATGTAATCACTATGAGCAAATGATCTTGCCACATAACACCATTCTCAAAAATCCCCACTTGCTGCCTCCCAGCGAACGAATTGAATTCAAAATTCTTAAACTAACTTGACAATACTTAAACGGCGAGTGCCCGTCGTATCTGGCCACTTTGGTTTCACGTTACGAAAACGGAAGACCACTGCTATCGGGAGTGTCAGACAATCTTGTTCATGTACCGGATTACCTCGCAACAGCTGGTGATCAAGCCTTTTTGGTTGCTGCTCCATTTCTTTGGCACCAGCTTCCGAGTGGGCTACAATCACCCCAGAGTTTTCTATCAATCAGATTGGCTCTCAAAACACATTTGTTCCAGAGAGAAAACAATCTTTCAACGAAGGCAGCAGGCCTGTGATTCGTCTTGAGACACCGCCATTGAAATTGAAATGCAGATATATTTCTGTAAAGCCCAATAGCTCTTTGAGGATTTTCGGCGTTGAACTACATTTATTATTTATTATTAGGTTAAGATATCATTTATGTATAATTGAAGAGAAAGGGACCCAGAACAGATCAGTGAAGAACCCTGGCGAAATGCAATTATTCTCCGATTTTTTCTGTTGATTACGGCAGCGTGCGAGCGTTTAGTTAGATAGCTTTTTGACAGAACACAGTGAAGTTACTTTTACACGAATTACATCAAGTTTATGCAGAAGACCTGCATGTCAGACTCCATCAAACACTTCACTTACATCTCAGAATAACAATTTGACTTCTTTACCATCGCCAAGTGCCGATTTAATGTAGTTAACAAGAAACACCAACTGATACACTGTCCAGCCGCTGGTCTAAAACCTGACTGTAAGTTTGTTAGATGGTTATTTTCAAGTAAATACGTATAGACGCGATTTAAAACTATCTTACTTATAACCTTGCTGCAACAACTCGTCAGTGAGAAGGGGTGATAATTTTCGTCTTTGTTATGGGATAATTTCTTGTGAGCTGTTTCCAAATATGATGAAACTAGCCTGTTTTGATGATAAGTTAAACAACCTAGTCAAGGGAAACGACAATTCATGCGAAAATTGCCACAAAATTACATTATTAATTCCACCCGGACAAAGGGTTTCTAGTGTCTAATTTCGATAAAAGTCTTTCAAGCTTGGAAGTTTCTAGATTATCGATAGAACGTTCGTTAAACAGTATGTCTAGCAGCTTCTTGCCATCAACCGTATTTCACTGGCTGATAAAATAGTCATTGGAAAGTTGTGCAATTTCAGTAGGATCATTCACTATAATTTCCTTTTCAAGCAATGATGGAAATATATTGTTGACATTACAATGTTGTTTCGAGAAGTTTTTTTTTTAAACATTTCCACCATTGCTTGGAAGATGGCATTCTAGTCGATGGTATTAAACAGGCTAGTTCGGTTTCTCCTTTCTAATCAAAGATTAAAACTTTTTTATTCCGCCGAGCTTTTATTGATCTTTATAACTCTCTGTGTTTCTCTCAGATTTGTTTTCTGATAGTGTGTTATGTATATATCAGCGTTATATACAACCAAGGAACATCTTTAATGGAATTTTAGGCTAACTAAATTATGATTATTATTATTAAATTGCTAAATTTAAAATCAAAGTCATTTTTAGCCTGTCATATCCGTTCTATAGTATAATTTCTGAGCCTTCTAAATTCATGCCAGTCGCGTGCACCGTTTGCTCGCTTTGTTATGCGCTTTGTTCCGTATTCGCATTTGTCTACAAACAAAGGAGATCATTTAAGGCTTATCCTTCGGATGGATAACTATTAGTTTTGACGGAATAAAAAAATCCAGCCGTTTCTGTGATATAAGCTATGTTGCGTTTGGTAATTTTATCAACACATTCACTGTTGAAAAATGAATTCCAGTTTGCATTAGAAAGTGTGTTTGACAGTCCAGTTACATCCATGCTGCTATACTTCCACACAGTTCGTACGTATTGATGAGCTTTTTATTTCACTAATTTTCAGTTAATTGAAATTGCATGATGACCCCCCACAGAAAGGGGAATAACCTGCACTATATGAAGACAGTATGGACATGGGGTTAAATCAATTAGTGAGCTGGAATAATCAGTTATTCGCGTTGATTCTTTCAGCATTTGTGAAAAGCCATGGACGTTGTGGAGATAACGTAATTTAGGGTGCATAGTTGGTAATCACTTTGCATTAAAGTCGCCAAGTATAAGGCATTAACTCACGCGGCGAAAAGAGCATGCCCAGTTCTTAAGGATCATCAGGATTACAGTGTACATTAAATGTTCCTGTTAAAGGTGGAATGCAACTCGGGCGAATATTTTCACTGGAACAATTTTATCCAATAGGACACGAAACTATGCCGATGCGTAGTTTCCAGATAGAGAATTTATCTCTCACTGGTTCTGACATATGCCTTCAGCGTTAAAACGTAGTTATTAACAGATAATTAAATGTGTTATGCGTATTTTTAGCTGTAAGAAATATATATAATTAATTAAAAATGTAGCTCGTGTCTATTCGCTTAGTTTTGTGTACACGGTGTTCCGTGAATCACTCTATCTTTACGATTGCTAATTTAAATATGGCCGCCTTACTGTGTTCCAGGAATCTCCCCACGGCTGAAGTTTTGTGATTACGCTGCGTAATGTTACCAATTGTCTTAATATATTGATGTTTTCAAGGTAATCTAAGTATTTATTGATTGAAATATCTAAAACTACAGCACGGAAGAATATCTGTACATTTTTGTGAATAAGGAGATACCATATTAAATCAACGGTAGTACAGTTGAAACTAGAAGTCCTGTCACAATTAGCGCGAAAAAATGCTCATTGGTTAATGCGCCCTTTACTGCAGAAGAATGAAGTAGTCTGAAAAACACAAGGGCGTTTACACTGTGCAGTGCAAAATATAATGTGCTATTAGCAACCTCAGTAGTGAAATCGCGATCAAACAGGAAGAGAATATTGAGACTACAGTATGCACTTTAAACATATTTTTATTTGCCATAACTATTGAGCAAAAAGGGATAGGAGGACAAGTGCTTACAGTATGTGGAGAGAGGGTTACTAATAAATCACTGTTATACCCGATGAAACTTACAGTATGTGGAGAGAGGGTTACTAATAAATCACTGTTATACCCGATGAAACTTACAGTATGTGGAGAGAGGGTTACTAATAAATCACTGTTATACCCGATGAAACTTTGCAAGTGTTTCTTGTGCTGTTATGAAAAATTATAAATACTATTCAAGTAGAGAATTTTATTATCCCTGATGGGTGAGATGTGAGAAATCTCACCAAGGGCAAGATATTTGGGCCAGACACTAGGCTTGACGACTGTCTGGACCAAATATCTTGTCCCGAGGGTGAGATTTTCCCAACCATACCCACCCCCATCAGGGATACTTTTTCTTCCCCACCAAAACACCCTGAGCTTATCAAAAGTAATTCAGGTGCACGTGCTGCTATATCG
This sequence comes from Pictodentalium vernedei, assembly GCA_031216915.1. Taxonomy (NCBI): domain Eukaryota; kingdom Metazoa; phylum Mollusca; class Scaphopoda; order Dentaliida; family Dentaliidae; genus Pictodentalium; species Pictodentalium vernedei. The sequence goes on from CM062294.1 coordinate 169,666,147, forward strand.
AACAGTTTTGTTGCCCATTTCTGAAAAAAAATTGATTTGCTTATCGATAAGAGCGCACAAAAGTTCTCTATATACCATAGGTATATACCACGAAATTGAATCCCTACGCCGGCAAGACAGGGGTTAAAGATTTGAAGCGAATTGAACATTGACACATTCCGTTTACGTCATATTATGAATTCTGCAACTTATTCGCATAACTTTCGTGCAATTTACTCCTCCCAAAACGGCATTCGCCCAAACATTTATATAAAAGCGTCAAGTGTCCTTTTGTTTTGCAGTCTGTGTTTTTATTTCTGTTTTCTTCAACAAACGTTCGTCTTCTAATATGTACAAAACATGACACCATTTTGTTTGTTTACAGAAGAACGTGCGATGATTGAATAGTCCTGCGCTCATTAAATATGCTAATAAGCCGGTCACGTGGGTCATGTGAGAAAGATATCTATCTCACATGGCCTTCTCACATGAGATACGCATATCTTGCATAGGAAGTTGGGGGATAGACTATATGGCGCTACGATTAAGTAGTAATCCACTCTCTCCATTCTCTATACGTAGTCGGATTGTAATATCTATTTACAGTACGTGGAGAGTGGATTGTAACTAAATCACCCGCGGAGTGGAGTTATCACCCAAGCTATAACTTTAAAATTGTGTACATATGGACAAATAACACAAGCAATGTTTCAGCCAATGGACCTCCGGGTTTAACCCGGAGGTCCATTGGCTGAAACTTTGCTTGTACTGGTTATGCTTTGCAACAAATTTGCAATTATTGCTTGGGTGGAATCTCCACTCTGTGGGTGATTTAGTGATAATACACTCTCCACGTACTGTACATCATTACATATTATACATGTATCCCCGTAGAGGTTAGGAATGGTAATTATGATCTCCATTTACTCGTATAGAATTATTGGGCACTCTGCTTTTCTATAGCAATTGAGAAACGCTAATGGGGCAGTTTGAGTTTGATAGGGGCAAAAAGTGCAATTACTTCACAATAGTGCATAATACAGTGACAGGCCTTCTAGTTTCAATTGTATGCGCGCAAACTACACGAAAATTGGAAACCAAACAGGTCATAACAGCGCCATGTTCCTTACATACATAATTCTACTGTTGGTTTGAGCGCTTAACATATCTGGAAAAGAGGGTAACAAACATACGAACAGACAGAGAGACGTCTGAAATTGCAATTCTGGTATGGAATCATTGATGGGGTTTTAATATTGAAAGTTTGTTTCTTAAAACACTGCTATAGATAAAATGTCAAAATGAAACATGCTGTCTTGGTTGCCTTGACCTTTGACCTGCAAATGGAATATTGATAATAAAACATTTGGACAAATTTGTTAAGCAAGGAAAATCATGGCCCTAACAATTATTGAGATGTCGGTGGATAAAACCAAACACAACGTAACAAACATAATCACAGATAGGCGACAAAGATTGTTTTTCAGTAAGCCAATTACCATTATTATGCATTATTTGATATTGGTGTGTAAATACACATGTTATCTTACACCATCAGACAGATCGTCTGATATACAGTACGTGGAGAGTGGATTGTAACAAAATCACCCACGGGGTGGAGTTATCAGCCAAAGTATCGCTTTCAATTTCTATGCATGTGGACAAAAAACACTAGCAATGTTTCAGCCAATAGACCTCCGGGTTTAACCCGGGGGTCCATTGGCTGGAACTTTGCTTGTTATTGTTATGCTTTGCAACAAATTCGCAATTATTACTCGGGTGGAATCTTCACTCTGTGAGTGATTTAGTGGTTATACACTCTCTTTGTACTGTACACATGTAAAGTCAGCAAAACAGCAAACAGGGGACAATACATTTGTCCTTGGACCTCAGAACTTCTGGGAAGGGACTGTCCACTAAGCCGTTGGTCCAACTTGTGAACCAAGTTTGACGACTATGCTTATCGGGTTGCCAAGATATCACGCATATATATGCTTGCAAACAATGCAGTACACTCAGTCGATTTTCATGGAGCACCACTAAAAATCCTGATAAAAAAATTGTCGACACTGCACATTGTATATATGTTATATTGGAAAACTGAGCTGAACAATAGTAGGTAATAAAGGAGAGTCCACGACCACTTGTACATGTACGTGTACAAACATACGCACACGATGCGTTCACCAACGTGGAATTCAGTGTTAAATCACACGCTTGTTCACAAAAACTGTACATGGTCTTGAATCCCCCCATGTACAGTTGTGACTCCTAGATCGCACTTTTAACGTTCAAATACTCGTGGTGAACGTGCGTTTTTAAAAAAGGGTGAAATTGTACAGTTCACTTTCATCTTGTACGTAATTTTTTGTCGACGTTCGCATCGCAGATCAGACCCATCGATCCATCGTCGGCGAACGCGATCGAAAGCAAAAGATTCTGGGTCATCATCAAAAAACAGTTTTGGGGACTCCAAACCAGCGGTTCAGAACCCGCAATTGCGTTGGTACAGATGGTCCAGAACTCTCCCTTGTTTTTGAGGCGTTGGGGGTTTTTTTTCCCATTTATGACATTATTATTAGGGGAATTCCTCCACTATGAGAAATTCTCAAAAAAAAACACTCAGCTGATCGAGCGATCGGATCGCTCGATTCTCGTAATAAAACTCGATCTGAACGAAGAGTGTCGTTGTCGTCGGTGTGTGTTGGAAATTTGCAAACCCAGTCACGTCTTCCTGAAGTAAAAAACTAACACATGTTATCGTAATGAGTGAATGAGGTTTTTTTTGTTCAAAAAGAGTCGATTGTGAATATAGTCTGTATTATAGACATTGATGTTTTCTGTTGATGAGACGGATAAAAATTGAGTTTTGGGTTTTTTTTGAGAATTCCTCCACTATGAGAAATTCTCCAAAAAAAACCACTCAGCTGATCGAGCGATCGGATCGCTCGATTCTCGTAATAAAACTCGATCTGAACGAAGAGTGTTGTTGTCGTCGGTGTGTGTTGGAAATTTGCAAACCCAGTCACGTCTTCCTGAAGTAAAAAACTAACACATGTTATCGTAATTAGTGAATGAGGTTTTTTTGTTCAAAAAGAGTCGATTGTGAATATAGTCTGTATTATAGACATTGATGTTTTCTGTTGATGGGACAGATAGAAATTGAGTTTTGGGGGTTTTTTTTTCGAAGGGAGTTGATCTGTAATAGATATTTGTGTTTTGCCTTGATTGAGAGATTGACTGTTAAGCGTTCGTTGAAAAAAGTCAAAAACACTTATCGGAATGTTTAAAACGCATTTTCCGCTCAATTAGGTTTTGAGTGGTAAAATTTTTAATATATTCATGATAGCAATCGGAGAGAGATTTGTTAAAATCAGTTTTCCATTGTGTGTTGAAACTGTTTAACAGTCATCAAAAAGGATTCTCTCTTAATTCGACACTCGATGAATTGATGTGTGAATGAATGAAGATCTTTTGACAAAAATGTAAAACACTACTGTCAAAATGCGTTAAAATCAGAAACCGGTTTGTCATGTACTGTTTAAACGTATTTTTTTAAACTTCAATTAACACAGTCAGTTTGAGATGTGAATATTTTCAGATTATTATATATTATCTAATAAAGGAAAGAGTTTTTTTTTTATTACTTAAAACACAAAAACATAAAAATATAATTAAACATTTAATTTTGAAAAATAAATAAAAACAATTAAAACGAAAGATGTTTTTCCAGATGGATCCTAGACGTCGAGATCGAATTTTAGCCGAGTATGAACGTTCTAAGAAGAACATTCAGGCTGCTGAGAGAAGCAGACGTCTCGGTGAGATGGAACTCAGACGCGAAGCCACAAAAATATTTAAACCCGTGACGGAGGGTCAAGAGCGAAGCAGGAAGGAGATAGTCGAAGAATTGAGACCCATAAAGGAGAGTTCTTTGAGAATGGGTTCGTTGCCTCCTAGTTTTGGAAATCGGTATTCCGTTCAATCTACACCGGATTACGTTCCCACGGGAATTCAAACAGATATGAGCGAGTCTGATGATACGGCTTCGACTATCACCACTAGTAGCATCGCATCGTCCGATGATGATGGCAGTAAGAGAGATCAGTTGTATGGAATTTATAAGGATTCTGAGGGTAGAACTTTTGTAGGTGATACGTTGGTGGAAATGGACGATGATGAATTGATCGTGGGTTCGAATAAATATAAAGTAACCGATGGTCTGCGGAGATTGCTCCTTTACGACAAGCCTGGAGATTTCACGGAACAGGATTTCGACAATTACGGCGACATTCTAGTTCAGACCCACGCCATGAATAGAAATAACGATGCCAGAGAGACGAGACCCAAAGCTAACAGAGGTTACAAGTGGACGAAAATAGTGAAGCCCATATGGGAGATGAACAAGAAGTTCCTCGAATCAGTGACCGGCAAAGGGGTGAAAACCGCTATTTTTCTTCCGAGCGATCCCGATGCTCTGTCTCAGAGACTGAGTTTGTTGATGGCGGGCAGACGGGCTGGTAACACGGGATTAGATAATCAGATAGTTGCCGTATCTGACGAATTGTTGAGACAGAAGGTTTTGAATAAAAACCAGTATAAAAGGCTGATGAACGAATTGAAGGATTGATGTGTATATAATAATAAGTAGAGAGAGAGAAACAAACAAACAAACAAACAAACAAACAAACAAAAAAATAAAACAGTAAATTCTTACACTAGAATAATAAAAGTATTTAAAAACGACAAAACGATTTACCAGTGAAAAAAACAATAAATATATCATAAAAATAAAATATGTTGGTGATAAAGAACAGGGGATACGTCAGAACTTACGTTCAAGGCGGTTCTGGCATCGTCGATTCTATAATGCGAGCGTTCACGAGCGATGCGGGTAGAAAACTCGCATCGACCGCGTTTGAGGTCGGTAAGAAGACGGCTTTGGATGCTGGTAAGAAAGCCGCTTCCAAAGCCAGTGGTAGGATAGCTTCTGTGGCTGGCAAGAGGGCAGCCGACGCGTTGATCGACAAGTTGATCAGTCCGCCGGCGAAGCGAGCTGCGTTAGAGCGAACGCCGAAAAATTGGAATGATTTAAAGGATGCCGTGGTGCCCATACAAGATTTAGTCAAAATGACGAGTGGATCCGGATTGAAGAGAACTCGCGACGGTGCGATATAAATAAATAATAATAATAATAACATTAAAAACAGAGTTTGAAAAACATAAAAAATTTGTGTTTGAAAAGAATCTAAAATAACAGACAAAAAAAAAAATAAAACAAAGATGAACATTAAAGATATGTCTTGGAACGACGCCGCGACCAAGAGGTCGAATAACAAGTACTTTCCCAAGAGCATAAGAGGCTTGATAGTGGGAAAATCGAATTGTGGAAAGACCAATCTGTTGATGAATCTGTTGTCCCGACCCGACTGGTTGGATTACGACAGATTGTTCGTGTTTGGCAAGAGCTTGTTTCAACCCGAATACAGATTGCTTCGAGAGTGCATGGATCGCAGATTGCCCAAGGACGTCATAGCCAGAATCTTTGACAGTAGGGAGGAATTCGACAAGTGTGGAGCTCCGCTCTCGACCATTTTGGACGGCGCGGCGACGGAGCGGATGAAGAGAAATGCATCTTCGAACGTCGAGTGTCGATTTTATGAGAACGCTAGCGACGTTCCGGATCCTAGAGAACTGAAATCGGAAGATAAGAATCTCATGATTTTCGACGATCTGCTTTTGGAGAGACAGAACCGATGCGAATCGTATTATGTTAGGGGTCGACACAGCAACGTGGACTGTTTCTACCTGTCGCAGAATTATTTTTGATTGCCCAGACAGACGATAAGGGAGAACGCTAATTTTCTATGTCTCTTTCGCCAAGATCTCAAGAATCTCAATCACATCTACGACGATCACGTCGCAAACGACATGAGCGCGGCGGAATTCCGGAGATTTTGCAAGAGGGTTTGGGATGGTGGACTTTACAATTTCGTCGTGATCGATTTGACGAGCGAATTTAAACGCGGAAAATATCGGTGCGGATTCGACGAGTTTTATGTTCCCGATGGTAATAATAATAAGATAGAGCGTGAAAATAAAAATTAGAAAAATAATAAATCTTCAAATAATTAGTTTTGAATAAAAAAAAAATAAAATTAAAATATAATGTTCGAACATGGAGAATTGTTAGAACGGATAGCCGAGAATACGGCTGCGAAACAATCCATTCAAATCGTGGTGAGTGGCGATTCGACTCGATTCGCTACGAACTTCGAACCTTCCATCGAATTGAATAGAGAGAAAAGTTACGAGATGGCGTTGGTGAATCTGGGGACTTATTATTCCTTTCCCAACGTCACCGAAAAGAATAACTCGTTCAAGTATTCCGACGGAGTGGATTGGTTGGAGATTCGAATTCCCAAAGGGAGTTACGACATAGACGATTTGAACCATTACATTCAGACGCGAATGAAGACGGATGAAGAGGGAAGCAACAAGATCAGACTCGCTCCCAATCCTAATACCTTACAGACGATGTTGGATTTGGAAGATAATTTTCGTGTGGATTTCAACACGGACGATTCTATAGGCAAGATGTTGGGATTCGATCGAAAGATGTATCGAGGCCACGCGGCATCTGAAAATACGGTCGACATTCTCGCTGTCAATAGCATTCTGGTGAACGTGGACGTGATTGCTGGAAGCTACGTGAATGGTAGCGCTCAACCGACGATCTATTCCTTCTTTCCAAACGTGTCGCCGGGTTATAAGATCGTGGAGCGACCTCGAAATTTAGTTTATCTACCAGTGATTTTAGACACGTTGTATAGTCTCAAAACCACTTTGACGGATCAAAATGGTGAACTGTTAGATCTTCGCGGAGAGAGGGTGACGATACGATTTCACATAAGAGAAATATAAAAGCAAAAAAAAAATATTATATATATAGATAACAAAAATAAAATAAACGGTAATATTAATTTTTTCAAAATTATTTTAATATAATTATTAAACAAGAAACAATTGAAGTAAATATATTTAAAAAAAAACAAACAGAATTATGACAGAATACGTGAAAAAAAACGTGAACATATCCGCAGGACAGAGGAAGAAACTTGAGAGAGCGTTAAGAACTCGAGGCGAGGCGGTGAGATTCAAATTCACTCACGAAGATCTGACGAGAGGCGGTCAGGATTCGATCGCCTGGACCAGAAGTCAAATCAAAAGGATGGAGAAAGCGATTCACGATGGAAGAGGGCTGACGGTGAGAATGAGTCCCGCTCAATTGAGATACAATTTGAGAATGAAAGGTGGTTTCCTACCGCTATTGGCAGGAATAGCCGCAAAAGCATTACCCTTCGCCGCAAAGGCGCTACCCTTTCTCGGAAAGACTCTCGGCGTGGGAGCTCTCACGGGACTCGCTAGTTCGGCAGTTGAGAAATTAATGGGTGGCAGCGGACTGTTTTTGAAGAAGGGAGGAGCCGTGTGTCGCATTCACGTAGACGACAGCGGTAAAGGATTGTATCTAGAACCCGTTAGAGGTGGCAACTCTCTGAGAGGAAACGGTCTCCATCTGAAGAGTGGACAGAACATCGAGCGAATCGGCAAGGGTTTGTTGCTCGGTGAGAATTCGCCATTTAAGAACATACCGATTTTGAATATGTTATTATAAATATAAAATTATATAAAATATATAAAATCATAGAAAGTATAAAATAATATATTTAAAATGGGTGAAAAGGTGGAGAAACAAATTTATCACCTGGATGAATTTGACGATAATGACAAACATCGCAAGACAGAGAGCGAAGAAATAAAAAAATGGTTAGACGCTAATGATGGATATCTAAGGAAAGAGATAGATAAAGCACGGGATATACGGTTGAGAATGAGACGATGCTTTCCACGGTCACCACTACCTTCTGATGAGAATGGTAATGATGCGAGTGTTACCAAGAGATGCACAACATTCATTCATAATTATGATTCGGATAAACAAAAATGTTGCCATGAACGTATCACATCACAAAGAAAAAGAAAAAAAAAAGAAAAAGAAGAATCGACGCTGAAATTTGAGAGAAAAGGAAACGTTATTATAATATATTATGATGATAGTGAAGAAGAAGGAAAACAGAAAAAACAAAAAAAAAAAGTAAATGAGATCTAAAGATGATCTCATTACTTTTTTTTTTTTCATTTTTTCTTCGCTAAAAATCAATCACTCTATTGTTTATATTTCCAAGTCCGTTATTAGCATGTTGACGCTCGTGTCTTCTCCTTTTTCGAAAATGTGTTGAATGTTTATCTTTACTCTTTTGAGTTTTTTTACATCGGTCAACTCGCTCTCACCACCCAATTTCTTCACGAGTTCGAATGAGATGTTTAGAAATATGTAATATCCATAGGGCAATGACAAATCGTCCTTGTCGAATTCTCTATCTTCGGCGATGACGATGTTCTGCAGATCGCTTTGGTACTCGTAAATCAAATTGAGCGCGGCTTCGTCCAATTTTAGAGGCATCTTATATTTCTCATATTTGTGCTCTAAGCCCTTCATCTCGACATCGTTCAATTTGATCGGATCGTGTCATTGTAATCTATAGATTTTATGACCGAATTTCTTATACGTTTCGACTCGTTTCAATTTCAATTCGCATCTTTTAGGTGTTGTTGTCTTCATGATCGATTATTTGGTTTTTTTTGTTTTTACGAATTCTTGCAAATAATGTATATTTTAAATTTTGTATTTAAATAATAATTTGTTAAAAAAGTTTGTTATTTTTTTTTGCTCTTTATATATATATAAAAAAGTTGTTTTTTTAATTTTTAATTTTCTTTAATGTAAAATTTTTTTTAGTAAAAGTTTTTTTTTCTCTTTATAGATATATATATAAAAAGTTAAATTTTTAATTTCAATCTCTCTATTGTTTATATTTCCAAGTCCGTTATTAGCAAGTTGACATTCATCATTTTTCCACATACGAAAATGGTGTGAATGTTCATCTTTACTTTTTTGAGGTTTTTTTCATAGGCGAATGCGGTCTCACCACCCGATTTCTTCACGAGTTTGGATGAGATTATTGGATATATGTAACCTCCATAGGACAACAATAAATCACCCCTGGCGAATTCTCTGTCTTCGGCGACGATGATATTAATCAGCAGTTTGCTTTGGTACTCGTAAAACAAATCGAGCGCAGCTTCATCCACTTTCAAACATATTCGATATTTGTGGTAGTAGCGCTCTAAGTCCACCATCTCGACCTCATTCAATTCGATGGGATCGTGTGGTTGTAATGTATAGATATTAAAACTGGATTTCTCATACCTTTCGTCTCGTTTCAATTTCAATTCGCATCTTTTAGGTGTTGTTGTCATGATCGATTATTTGGTTTTTTAGGAATTCTTACAAATAATGTTTATTTTAAATTTTGTATTAAAAAAATTGAATTTTAAAATTTAACTTTTTTTTTTTTTTTTCTATTATATATAAAGAGTAAAAAAGCAAAACTTTTTTAACAAATTATTTAATACAAAATTCAAAAAAAAAAAAAATATTCTTACAAATGAAGCAAACAGATAAAACAATGGTAAATTTAAATGAGAAAACCATACCTCAGTTAAACGAGATTTGTAAACTATTACAAATTTCAGATTTCAGAAAGCATAGAACTAAATCAAAAAAAATTGAAGTCATACAAGAATATTTGTGAAACGCTAGAAAGGCAAACGAAATGTCGATAGCAATGACGTCAAAAGATGCACCGGTTGTGAAAAATAAGAAGACAACTAAACGAAAAGCCATTGAAAAACATCAAGTTTCCAAAGAAAAGAAAAGAAAAACTAAAATGAAAACGAGTGATGCACTTCAGATTCAAGACAAACGAGATATATCGAGCGAAATTCAACGAGCAATCGACGAAGAGAAAGGAGAAGAATATGTAACATGACTCATTGCGGAACTATTCCAATCGAAACCCATAGAACGGGAGAGTGCGATCAAAGGCATTTTTAAAACTTTCGACGTGATTCCCTCGTTGAAGAAAGTCGATCCGAAATTGTTCATGGAATGGGTGAAGAAAGAAGTATTGGATTTGTTTCGCGAATACATAAACTTGGGATTAAAAATTAAGATGATACTCCATTGCATAATGAATAAAATTGACGTGAAGTCCGGCGAGAGCATCGTGAAAAATGCATATTTCAGATCTAACGTCAAACCCGTATTTCGAGGTTCAGATCTATCGGACATTTTCAAAAAGATGAAAGACAAGATGTTGACGTCTCTCGCAAATTATCAAAATGAAGGTAGTAATTGGACGTTCGGTGAGGTGTTGAAACTCGAAATTCACATGACTAAAAACGAACCGTTGAAAGGATCTTCCTACTTGGAATTACCGTATTTCTTGACTAAGAAACACGCCGTGGTCAACGTGAGAAATAAAGATGATCAGTGTTTTAAATGGGCAGTCACCTCCACTTTATACCCTGTCGAAATACACACCGATAGAGTTTCTCATTACGAGGAAACTTCTAAAAATCTCAATTGGACCGGAGTGACTTTTCCAACAGAGATGAAACACATCGAACGTTTCGAGGTTCAAAATCCCACCGTAGCGGTGAACGTCTTGGGATACGACGACGAAAATCAAAAGATCTATCTTCTCAGACAGACTTCGTATCGCGGAAGAGAAAAGACGATTATTTTATTATCGAATTTGAATGGTGACAATCGTCATTATTGTTGGGTTAAACATCCGAGCCGATTATTGTCGAAACAAAATAATAATCATAACGGAAAGATATCTTTATGTTACAACTGCATGAACATATTTAAGACCAAAAACTCATTAGTGAAACATCAGGAATATTGCAACGAAAATCAAGGTGTCGCCGTCAAAATGCCCAAACCCAACACCATCGTGAAGTTTGAAAATCACAATAGAAGGTTAAAAGTACCATTCGTCGTGTACGCCGATTTCGAATGTTTCACCACGAAAATGAGTTCCTGTCAACCCAACGCTCTTCAAAGTTACATCGAAAGATATCAAAAGCACATACCTTTGGGCTATTGCATTTACGTGAAATGCGCTTTCGACTCGCAACACGACATGGGTCCCTTCACCTACACGAAACAGCGCGAAGACGACGACGTGGCACAAAGGTTCGTGGAAGAGTTAGAATCGAAAATTCAAATGTTATATGACAAATTCAAAACTCCGGCGAAAATGATCATCACGCGAGAGCAGCAGGACGAAAATAACAGAGCCACCAAATGTCACATATGCAGACAATCGTTCGACGAGAATTCGGAGGAAAATAAGAAGGTCAGAGACCACGATCATTACACGGGTCTGTATCACGGTCCAGCTCACAACAAGTGTAATTTAAAATATCAAGATGCCACTTTCTATCCGGTGATGTTTCACAATCTCTCGGGTTCTGACAGTCATCTGTTCGTGAAAAATCTAGGCACCTCACATGAAGAATTAAATTGCATCGCGAACAGTGAAGAAAGATACATTTCCTTCACGAAATGGAAGCTCATGGAGAAGAAAAGAGTAATCGACGGAAATACGTTGAAAGAAAAAACGAAATCCATTCGTAGATGCATACGTTTCATCAACAGTTTTAAATTCATGTCGACCGCTCTGGAAAAATTAGTCAATAACATGAGCAAGGATAAATTTAAAATCACGAGCGAACATTTCAGAGAACGAGTAGACGTCATGTTGAGGAAAGGAGTCTATCCTTATGATTACATGAACGATCTAAAGAGATTCGAAGACACCAGATACCGCACTACCTTCGAAAGATGATTTTTATTCGAAATTATACGAATCCGACATTTCCGACGAGAATTACGAACACGCCAAAAACGTGTGGAAATCATTCAATATGAAAACCATAAGAGATTATCATGATCTCTACCTGAAGACCGACGTCCTACTCTTGGCAGACGTGTTCGAAAATTTTCGAGACGTCTGTCATCGAAATTACGATCTGGATCCCACTTGGTATTTCACCGCACATGGTCTGGCGTGGGACGCTCTGTTGAAGGCCACCGAAGTCCAATTGGAATTATTATCCGACGTGGACATGTTGCTCATGTTCGAAAGGGCTGTGAGAGGTGGCGTCTCGATGATCTCTCACAGACATTCTGAGGCTAACAATCCCTACATGAAAGAAGGTTTCGATTCGAAATGGTCGACTAAATACATACAGTATTGGGACGCCAATAACCTGTACGGTTGGGATATGAGTCATCCTTTACCGATTGGAAATTTCGAATGGGTGAAGGAACCGGAAGAGATGCAAAAATGGAGAGACTATCCTTGCATTTTAGAAGTCAATTTGAACTATCCGGAAGAATTACACGATCCACACAACGATTATCCGCTAGCTCCCGAACGAATGGAACCGAACGAAGGAGACGAGGAAAAACTCATTCCCAATTTATTTAACAAACGTAACTACATCGTCTACAGTGAGAATTTGAAACAGTACGTCGATTACGGGATGAAATTAGTCGACATACATCGCATCATTCGATTCGACGAAGAGCCTTGGATGAAAAAATACATCGATCTCAATACAAATCTCAGAGCTCGAGCCGAGAACGATTTCAAAAAAGATTTCTTCAAACTCATGAACAACTGCTTGTACGGTAAATCAATGGAAAACATCAGGAAGAGAACCGACGTTCGACTCGTCACGTCTGAGAAAAGAGCTAAAAAATTAGTGGCGAAACCCAATTACAAACACCGAACCATATTCAGCAAAAATCTAGTGGCCGTTCACATGCAAAAGACTCACCTGAAGTTCGACAAACTGTATTATCTCGGACCGATCATCTTAGATGTCAGCAAGCGATTGATGTACGAGTTTCACTACGATTACGTCAAACGAAAATTTGGTGACAAAGCCAAACTACTGTTCACCGACACAGACAGTTTAGTTTATGAGATAGAGACGAAAGACGTCTACCGAGACATATCTCCAGACGTGGCCGATTGGTTCGACACGAGCAATTATCCTGTTGATCACCCGTCCAACATTCAATCGAACGACAACAAGAAGGTGTTGGGTAAATTTAAGGATGAGAGCGGCGGTAAACAGATCGTCGAATTCGTGGGCTTGAGACCCAAACTCTATGCTTATCGTCTAGAAGATGATGAAGAGATCAAGAAGTGCAAAGGAGTTAAGGCATGCATGGTGAAGAAAAACATCACTTTCCAAGAGTATAAAGATTGTCTGTTAGGAAGTGGTCCGGTGTATAAGACTATGAAATCGATTCGAAGCGAAAATCACGACTTGTATACCGAAATAGTCAACAAGATTTCGCTGACGGCCGACGACGACAAGAGATTCGTGTTAGATGATAAAATAAGCTCTTTGGCACTCGGACATTGGACTTTAGATCTAATTTTAGATGATATGAATGGTGATGATTGGATTCTAGATGTGCTTGCGGATGATAAGATTCCAGATACGATTGTGGATGATAGGATTCCAGAAAATCAAGAAGAATTAGATAAACCCAAAATTATAGAAATGGATAGTGACATCGAGAAAGTTAGTTTAAAAAGAAAAAGAAAAAAATAGAAAAAAATAACGTCATTTTTAGTGAATTATAATAAAATAAATAAAAAAAATATATATACGCATCTATGAATAAGAAAATAAAGATATCTGTAGAAGGTGTCGTCTTACCCAACGAACCCCTATCCAACATCGATCTGTTGAATGCGGCAAAAGATTTGAAAATCGAAGATTTTCTAGGTGTGTTTTCCAGAGATGCCTTGCCGAAGAGAAGACCTCAACAATCGGAATGCAGAATTTTAAATCTAGACAATTTATTGGGTGAAGGCACTCACTGGGTGGCGTGGTTGGTTCAAGAACGGGAAGAAGAAGAATTATTATTTCGACAGCTACGGAATCTCACCGCCGAAAGAAATAAAGAACTATTTCAACAAATCGATGGTTCTTTACAACACGGATCAAGTGCAATCACCAGATCAAGTGTTTTGCGGTCACCTGTGTCTCTACGTTCTCAAGAGATGGTCTGAAGGAGATCAATTTCAAGACATTCTCAATGACTTACATTAGAGAGAGAGATTTTTTTTATAGTATATATAAAGATAAAAAATTATTTTTAAAAAATTTTAATCGAATAAAAAACGAAAAATAAAATAACATAGTTCATTTTTAATAAACTGCGTTTTGAACACATTTTTTCTAAACAACAAACAAAAAAAATCCCACAACAACATGCCAGTCGATAAATTTGGTAGAAGTGACAACGAAAAAGTCAACCCGAGAAAGAAGAGGAAGACATTCGAAGTCGACGATGGTTACGACGTTGCCAACTTGGACGAGCGTTACATTTGGAGATATGAACCTCGAGAAGAACCTTTGAACATGAACGATAAAAAGCTCTACAATCTTCCCGAGCTGATAGATCTCGCAGATGCTGCGACTAAAAAATACGTTGACAGGGGGAATGCCAATTTCGAACGAATCCTGCTGGATAATTACGTGGATAAAACCATGACCGACAATCTCGATCTGAAATCCAAACGTTTGGTGAACATCGCGAATCCCGTAGATCCCACCGATGCCACGACCAAGAGATACGCGGATGATACTCATGCGAGATTCAGCGAACACCTGAGAAATAGATACGTTCAGAAAATGATGCACTCAGAATTGAACGCCAATTCTAACAAGATAACGAACGTGGCCACTCCCGCGAAACCCAAGGACATGGCGACCAAACACTACGTAGATCTGGAACAGAGAAAGTCTTACAGACGAGAAATGAAATCGGATCTGAATGCGGGATTCAACAAGATATTCAATCTGTCGAAGATCGACGACACGGATGCGGACTCAACCACGGTCAACAAGGGCTACGTAGATTCTGCCGTGATACAATTGCAAGAATACCTAGAATCGCAAGTGGATGATCTCTACCTGAACAAAGAATCTGGCGGAACCATGGAGGGTGGCATCAACATGAATGGTCACAATTTATTCGGTCTCGATCACGATCTCGAATTTGATTCCAGTGCGGTAAGTAGGAAGTACGTGGACGACAACTCGGTCTGGAGAAAGGGCGACATCATGGAAGGTAAACTAGACATGGGTGGACACGCGCTCACGAATCTACCAGATCCAGTGAACATGATGGATGCCTGCACCCTGATTTCGGTGGTGGAGAAAGTCAAATATGCTAGACAATTGACCACCGTGTGGGCCGAAGAGGCCGGCGCCTTAGATGAGGGAAAAGCCGAGTGGTCTTTCGGAAATGGAGGTAGCGGATCGCAACATGGTCAGGTGGGATATCCCATGCCGTTGGGAGGTGAAATCCTTCGAAAGAGTCTGGCTTCCTCGGATTTGAATAACAGAGCGGTGGTCAATCTCATGGTGAATGCTGTGGAGAGCGATAAGAGATACAGCGTCGAAAAGACTGAGAATCAACACGCGAATGTTAGCACGTTCTGCATGCCTCTCAAAGTGAATGCCATAGACAGGATTAATTTCGTTACAAAAACCAATAATCCCGAAGCTGCCACTTCCGTGGTGAGTCTACTGATCGAACTAGATCCTTTGAACAAACAGTGAACACGTGGAAAATAATGAATTAAAAAAAAATAATGTGTGATTATTAAAAACAAAAAAAAAAAAACAAAAAAAAAAAGTAATGAGATATAGAGAGATGTTCTCTATATCTCATTACTTTTTTTTTTTTTTTTTCTAATTTTCTATCCATTTATGACTACAATTTATACACTTTGCGAATACGGTTGTTGGTTCATCACCAGATCTAGTTTGTTGAGATTCGATTTTTATTTGACGTTTCTTACATTTGCGACCTTTTAAAATTGTATTTTTTATAATTTCTTCGTTAGATCTTATGAGATCAAACTCTTCTTTTTCTTTTAAATGATATTCGTTAAAATCACAACTATTCCATCCTTTTTTTGTGTTACGTTCTTCATATTCAATTTGAATCCATTTTTCCAAGTATTTTATTTTAACGTCTTAGTAATCTGAAGTGAACAGATGATTTGTTGTTTTCGTGTCAAAAACATCCATTTTGTTTTCGAGATTTTAGTTTTTAATTAATCTTACATCCACATTTTTAACGTTTATTAATTTTTTTTTTCACACACTCATCTCTCATCGAATGATCGACATCTTATTTCCGTCCGATTCGAATTGTAATTCTCTGTCCGACAGGACCAGGGCGAAGGTTTTGGTTTTTCTCGGCACGTTCCTATCGAATTGCATCGTGATCTGAATGTCTAACACGCTACTCTTGAGTCGTTCACTCTGTTTACTGACGTCGAACACGAACATGGGATACATCGACTTGTATTCGCCGGGAGATATGTTGGGATTGCTCATCAATTCGTCTAGACCGTGATACTTCTTTCTAAAATCAGCGGCGGCACCGTACAGTCTGGAGAAATCATTCTTGTTGAACGACATGTTGTAATCGATTGCTGGATATCTCGTGGCGTTCAGAAACACTTGCATGTTTCTCAAATGGCAGTGATCGAACAGCGATGCATTCTTTTCCTGAGCCCTGTCCCTATCGGTCTGAAATGCAACCATGATGAAACGCGGTCTCTCGGAAGCGGATTTCACCATCAATCTCCAATCGAAGTGATTCGTGGAGGGAGGAATGCTAGCCGTGTTGCACTGTCTCATTCTAAATCCCACGGGTAATTTACTCTTAGATTCTATGATCTTGTAGAGATGTGCTTTCTCATCGATCGAAGGTTCCACGTGTGGAACGAACCATGATATCTTGTGTAGAGTTATCTTACCCGCATCGGTCGCGGTGAGTTTCACTATTGCGTCATCGTTTCCTTTTCGAATCAACGTCAGATTGTGTTTGAATCCGTACATGATCTTGTTGTAATCGTACGCGAATCCGAAGATGTGTTTCAAAGGTATCCTGAATGAAAACGTTTCTTTAGGTCTGGACGTCTTGACGACGTAGTCGAATATCGTGGCGGCGCCGGCGCTAGCAGGGCCGACGGTGTCTTTCACCCAAAACTGACTAAGTCCTCTGGATTTCGAAAAATCATCAGGATACGTCAAGAGTCCGAACATCGTGGTGGCCTCACCGGGATGAAAAACAGATTCTATCTCTTGTCTGGATAGCATGTATTTTATGTTACTGAATAGATACATGATGCCATTATTGGCAAGAGTAACCGTGTCGTCGTCAGCGTAGTCGCTCCCATCTTCCTTGGTGAGACGTCCCTGCACCACTATGTAACTCTCGCTAGGATGTACGAATAGATCTTGAGTTTCGACGTTGATTCTTATCATTGTTGATTCTTATCATTGTTCAAACTCGTCCCGGTTACCAGTTCGTATTCATGAACCTTCATGATTCTTGAATACTTTCATCTTTCACTATGCTTTGTGCTATATCTAGTATATTTGTCATTTTAAAGAATTTTTAGTTTGTTTTTTTTTTGTTTATTAATTCACTTGCTTTCTTTATCTAAAAAATAGTTTTTAATTATTTTTTATTATTATTTATTATTATTTGTTTTCTCTCTTATATATATATGTGTGTAAACAAGAAAATGTCAAAGAGAGTAAATAAAAAAAAAAAAATTGTGTTCTTCATCAAAACTTCGTCTTCTGTAATTGTTGTTCGTAAAACTTTCCAATGATCTCTTCTCCATCCAAAGCTTCGATTTCGTAAGTCACCGGATCGGTGTGAAATATTTTGATGATCACGAAGATTTCTGAGGTCCATCGAGGAGTATAACCCTTTTCGAAGTGCTTCTTATAAGCGAAGATTCTCACTCGATCGCCGACCGCAAATTTCGGCGCTCTAGACTTCTTCCTGATCTTAGATCACTCGGGATATAGATTCGTGTAGACCCGTTTTTCGTTTCGAGGATCGCTAGCTTCCGCAGGAGTCATCTTGATTGATCTGTGTCGCGTGTTGTTGTAATCTTTGACCAGACCGTTCAGAGCGTATATGTATTTCTTAGTCGAATTCGCAGTGAAGTATCTGTGCATCTTCTCCTTCATCATTCGATTCCAACGTTCCACCACGCTGGCTTTCTCTTCGTTTTCGATCGAGTAGAGGTCTACCAATCGACGAACGTCCTTGTTGTAGAATTCCTTTCCCTTGTCCACCCAAAATTTACTCAGTTTTCGAGAAGACGAGTCGAACATGCTCTTCAGAGCCTCGGCGACGCAAGGTTCCGATTTATTCTTCAAAGCTCTGATCCAACCGTATTTGGAAAACACGTCGATGACCGTCAATAGATATTTGACGCCCTCGTTCCACCTCGAAAACGATCTCATGTCGACCAAGTCGGCAGACCAAATGTCATCCAGACCCTTCACGAACACCCTTCTCTTTCGAAATTTACGTACTATGGGTTTGTGTAACTCCTCGGCAAATTCGCTCGTCAATAATCGTTTCTTCTTCTTCTTTTCAGATGCGCTTTTTTTTTTTTGAATGCCCCATCCGAATCGACGTTTCGCACCGATTAGATTGCCGACCAGCGAACGTTTCATCTTCTCTCTCCTGGTCGGATTTGATATGCCTCTCAATCTCCCCAACATGTTTTTGTCGCAGACGTCGTTGCGAGTCTTGGTGTCGAGATGTCCCGCATAGCACAGATCGTGATCGTACGCGGCCGCGTCCACCCTATTCACGGGTTTGCTCCAATATTTGGGAGTCAGATCGGCGTTGAGTCTTTTGTTCAATTTCGTTCCGGGTCCCGTGAAACTGTGACCGGGCAGATGCATTTCGAAAGGTAGATTGTTGATCATTTTATTCACTATGCCTTTACCTTTGCTCGCGTTCTTTTTTTTGACGAATCTAGTCTTTATAGAACCACACACGTCGCAAATTCCGCGAAGCATCCATCTGTCGTTTTTAGTTCGCACTTCTCTAGAATTACTCGTCTCGGTAACTCTCTTACACTTTACGCAATACATTTTTTTAAGAGTTATTTAAATTAATTTCGTTTTTTTTTATTTTATATATAAATTTAATTTTTTTTTTTTTTTTTAAATTCTGTTCTTATTATATATATTTTTTTTTTTTTCAATCGCTGCTCTTGAGTTCTATCATCTTACTGAATTCCTCCCTGGCCTCTTTCCTCCCCTTTTCCACGAGAGAATCCTTCATCTCTTCCTTGATGATCTGACTAGTCTTTATTCTCACGGCTTCTTTCATGGCATCGTATTTCGTTTTCTCGCTCAATATCGCGAAGTATTCTCCGTCCGATATCCTACAGTCTTTCAACGCCATAGAGATCATTTCGGATATCGTGTCGATCTTGGAGTCGGCCAAGACGCGAATCTTGTCATGTTTCCTCGCCTTCAGATATAATTTCCTACTCAAAAAGTTTCCGACCGTGCTAAACAATCCGGCGGCGAGGGCCACTCCTTCTACGGTCAACACGATCGGAATGGCGACCGCGGTCGACAACAATCCAATGCCGGCCGCGTGTAAACTCATGGAAATCGTGATGAGTGTCATGTCGATCGCGTTGACGAATGTCACGAATCGCGAATACTTCTTCTTGAGGGAACGACGAGAATCTCTCTCTCGAGTTAGATACTCTTGGATTCTATTGATTTGATCGATGCGATACCTCTCTCCTCTTTCTCTTTCTTCTAGCGACGGCGCCGTCGGCAAAACGCCGTTCGGCTTCTCGTCCTCGTCGTCCACTAACGTCGGATACAATTTATTTCTGGTTCTCATTTTGTGTTTTTTTTTTCTTTCTTTCTAATACTAGATAAAAAAAAATTTTATGTGTGTATTTATTTTTTTTTTTATTTTCTACTCTCCCTTATTTTTATATCAACGAAAAAAAACTTAGACGTATGCTTCGTTCAGCAATATTTTCTTGATGCATCCCTTGTCTTCTAAAGTCAAACTTTTACGCGTACGCGCCAATTTCAGTTCTTCCGAATCTGTGGGCCTGTCTCGATTCTTATAGAAGACTAATCTCTTCCAAAACGTGATCACATCGTTGAATTTAACGCGTTCGAACGCCGGTTCGAAATACATGACGACCATATCTTCCCTTTCCATCGTCAGACACGAATGATTCTCGTGATCGAAGTCTAGATGATCCCGACATCCGACGCATCGTTCTAACAAGATGGGACGTAGTTCTTCGTTCACGCATATTGCGTATGCTCTCATCAGCATGTTTAAAAGAAACCTCGCTCTAATAGTCTGAGAATCGCTCATGATTTACGTATTTTTTTTTTATTATCTATTCGATTTGATATATTTCAGCTGTTCATGGCAGCGGCTACAGTGTCATGACCCCGAGTTAGATGGGACGCTTCCTCTTCAATTCCGTTCTGAATTTCCTGTGCGAGTATTGTATTTCTTAAATTTAATTTTTTTTTTTTAGGTTCAGTTTGTGATCACTTCAGTGGCAGTAACTTCGTGCTGCATAATATCAGTGACAACTGTTATTATGGTTTCGCTGACAGCGCGACATATCCGAATGCTAAAGCGGCTTGCGAGTTAGGAAAAACACATATGCTGTGGCTGGAGGAAATCGAGGAAAGAAAACAACTAGGACAAGTTTTTGGTAAATTTAATTTTTCTATTGAGAAACCTAATCCTTGCTTAAACATTGTTTCAACTCTGAACTCCATCTCTACATTAGACGAAGACATCGGGTGAGGAAATAAGCTCTATATACAAAGAATGTCAGTGACTGGAATGTATACAAGGGCATTAGAAACAAAGTCAATGGCATGAAAAATTTTCTAAGCAACAATATCTTGTCTTGAAGAAACTATTTCTAATTCCCCATCCACTAACTTTTTCAGGCATGTCACCAAGGATCCCCCTAACAAAACCGATAAGAGCTCTATTCTCCCATTATATCAAGATAACTTGTCCAACAAAACATTCTGTTTAATGATGATTTTGAGAAAGCAAGTCTCCTAAATGGAACCTTCTTGAAAAATAGCACAATCGACGATTGTCTTCAGAAGCACCCCAACTTCAACCCCAGGTGTTGTGTGAAATTTTAAACCATCAGTATCGAAAAAATGATGTCGTGAGTGCAAATAAATCTCTTAGACCTAACTAAGCAAACGGCAACTTCGACATGAACATTAGAATACTTAATACTTAAGAGGAAAGTGTTGCTATAACGCCAAA
The DNA here is from genome assembly GCA_031216915.1 of Pictodentalium vernedei. Lineage (NCBI taxonomy): Eukaryota > Metazoa > Mollusca > Scaphopoda > Dentaliida > Dentaliidae > Pictodentalium > Pictodentalium vernedei. Next base: position 169,687,319 of record CM062294.1, read on the forward strand.
AATATTGTTCCAAATCCACATAGATAAGGACATGTTCCTGCTGAATGGAAAAATGTAATATCAACCCACGTTTTAAGCATAAAGACCCCTTGTATCTGTTTCACCACATGTGAGTTTTCAGTTGTTTTTCCCATACTCTGTGGATGTGTCAATCAGTCTTTCGATGTTGAGGTGAGCTGTCACTCTTGCGGGCCATCGCACCTGATTTTTTTTATTTTTGCAAGGAGACAACAGCGCACCTCGGTTACGCCAAGCGAGCGATTAACCTTGCATAACGAATCAGTCCCATCCGCCGTGTAATATACAAATTGTGCAGTAGAAAAATTCAACAAAAGTATATCATGTGGGCGCTTATTCAAGCGAGCTCGTTCCAGTGGGGGATCACATGATATGCTTTTGTTGATTTTATAAGAAATGGGGAAAAATTAAACTAACAAATTTTAATATGTGTTCTATGTAAAGGGTTAAAATCTGTTGGTGAAAATAAGCCAAATATAATTCAATACGTGCACGAAAATGTAAAAAGTACACCATCAATTATAAGTTGTAGCATTCCAAAACATCAAACTAATCAAACTTCACTTTCCTAGAATTGGCACGTAAACAACATAATTCGATACATTTCAAAGGCCAGTAATGATACCCACTGTCTTGTCGCTCGTGCATTCCTTGAAGAATCATATGACTGACTTGCTCTATTGAAGTTAGATTTCATGTATTATACCGATCTTAACCTTTTGAACTCCAGAGGCCGTTTTTCAGGCCGGGTCACAAGCTACGTCATAATGTCATTAAGGGGGATGACTGCAAGGTAAATGTGTGGTGTACACCAATCAATATTTTCAACATGCAGCCCTAAAGCTGCACGTTGAAAATATTAATTGGTCAACCCCCAAATAATAAATATGGACTCTTCCTATTGCTATCATGGAACTGACATGGAAGATACCACCAGGGTTCAAAGGGTTGAATAAATTTGATTATGCTGTGGGAAGCCTATTTGAAAGATCGGGTGATATTTTGGGGAATCCCTACTTGCCGTGCACCAGTGTAGTGAACGGTGTGCAGATGTTCGTTGGTGTTTTTCTTGAAAACATGTTCCCAATTCTGGGACTTAACAATAGCCTGCTTCACTTCAAATGGTAGCAAGCCGAATACAGCGTGTCCCCCGTTTTCAAAATCTAAAGACTGGTGTCAGCCTTTACCTAATAGAGCAGCAACATTGAAAGTCCATGTACTAAATGATGCCCCATTATCTGAAAACGTGCTTGCTGAGTGCAAACGATTCTATGATTGTAGAAAGAAAATGGATCGGTGTATAACTGCATGTCAGGAGACCAACTGCCAAATGACTTTGTGTGTACTGTAAAAAAATCAGAGAGGGCCAGAAATAAGGCAGTCCTTCTGTATAGAAATGTGGGGTTAAATTATTACTAAACTTTCTTTCAAATGCAAAACCGATTTTTCAATTTTCTGCATCCAATCAGCTGCTCCGAAAATATTTCGGTACAATGGAATTCATTGTTCCATATCACCAGATGACAACCGGTAGACGAAACTAGATGGCCCCGGTAAATCCGTTTTGTGGACTGAACTATCAGGGATTTATTGATTAGTATAACCTTCATTTTCGAATTAAAATCGAGAATTTGACCCCCTGCCCCCCTCCCCCCTCCCCCAAACAAAGTTGGTACAATTCATACGTGGGTAATTGAACTTTATTGCATGTGATTGGTTAAAATGAGTTTTTCGTAACGCGATGAATAAATTTCCTATCGTTTGAATGTTTTTGCTTTGTCCCACTCTTTTGTCAATTAAAAGAGATGTGGGCGTGTTCAACGGTTCAGTTAAAATGTAATTGTTACATGTAGGCTGTCAGTTATTCACGCGGGTTCTTCAAACAGTATCCACGACCGTGTATATTAGACTATGATGAAAATAATAAAACTGTCGTGTACACAAAAGTTGATATGACTGAAATGGTATGGACGACGCAGACTTCGACCGAAAGGTATCATTATAATACTACTCAGAGTTTGCTAAGCACCAAATATGTGCCACATCATTGTGAAATTTACTTGTGACATATTTGCGATATCTTTGGTGGATATGATTGAGGAATGTATTGATATGGTCTCCAGTGTTTACATTAGCTCTCTTGACAGGCAGACTTTTCGTGACATTCATGGAAAGCATGTACCCCTTGGTTTTCATGATGTTTTCGTGTACTATCTACATGTACATGACATGTGTAGGGTATTCAATCTTCATTTCAACACAAACCCTTGTGGTTTAATGATTGAATATGGAAAATGCAGATGTAAGAAGACATTTGTCTGAAGCAGAAATGTGATGGGCTGTAGGGATGGTGGAACAAGGGGCTACCGATCGTCAGGTTGGTGAAGCCCTTGGTGTGCACCATACGGTGATCACCAGAGCCTAGGCAAGATATCAGCAGTATGGCACACCAGTAAGACGGCATGGTGGCGGCAGAGACAGGGCAACATCTGCAGCTGAAGACCGGTTTTTGATCATACAGGCCCGTAGGAACCGCTTTGCCATAGCAACCTAGCTTCGCAGTGACCTTCAGAATGCATCCGGGGTAAATGTTTCGACGCAGACTATCCGGGCAAGGTTGCACGAAGGTGGTCTCCGATCGCCAAGACCCTGTATTCGCATTCCGCTGTCCCAGAACCACCCCACCGCCAGGAACGATATGAAAGGGCCATGGACCACGTTGGATGGACCAGAGAACATTGACGATCTGTCCTTTTTATAGATGAGTCAAGGTACTGCCTAGACCAAAGATATGCGTTCTAGGGTATGGGGAAGACCAGGAGAGCGATTCCATGCAGCCAACATTGCTGTTTTTGTTTACATGAGTACCGGTGGACGTTACTTCCGCTGGCAATTTTATCGCTGGAACGAAATAGAAAACGAAACCTCAAATTACAGGGCCTTTTTCATTTTAATAACATAATAACATACTATTTCGAGTTATGTGTGCTTTATTAACATGAGGCAACGTGTGTTTGTTAATTTTGGGTACCTTACGAGGTAAACTTATTTAAAAACGTAATAAATAATTGCGGGTTTTATTTCCTTCTTCACGAGGCGACGAGTGATAAATTTAGACAAGTTTGCATTCAAGGTGAGGTCGCCAAAGGTCAGCTTGGATGTACAAAGCTAAAATTTATATCATAGGCTTTCATATATAGTAGAATAGGTAATCATGGTATAAAATGCAAGCAAACACTCGAAATTAACTTTTAACAATTGAACTTAAGTATTGGTCACTTTATTGGAGGATGAGTGTGGTATGGGTGTGTTAACTTAACACGCCAATCTCATATTTATATTCCAATAAAGCGACGGACAATTCAGCTCAATTTTATTTAAAGAGCACGAAACTGAGTTCTGTATCTTCTAATTTGAAACTCACCATAAATTACTGTGATCACAAAAGTGGTTTGTTGGAGATTGTATAAATTGAATATGGCGATAGAAAGAACGAATTGGGGCAAACAAACGAAAATATGTTCCGGGGTGCACAAAATTAGCATTTCATTATTGACAGAAGGAAATTCTAGTTTTGTGGGCTGTAAACTGGTAGAAAACTGCACCGGATCACAGTTGTTCGTGTTTTGTAAACACAGAACTGTATTGTTTCAGTATAGATATAGAATATACCCGTAGTAGCTTGGTGTTCCAAATGTTCACCACGAGTGGTGAACATTTGTTACGCCATGCTACTTTGGGTATATTTTATTTATGCCATGATCGTCAGATGTAGAGTTCAAATGCATGTCAGATGTACACACATGCAAATCTGTTTTTGTTTACCAGAGCACCGGTGGGCAGTACTTCCTCTGTCAATTTTATTCCCGAAACGAAATGGAAAAAACAAACGCGGAAATCACGGGCCATTTTCAGGGCTTATATTTCGACGAGAATCCGAGAATCGGTTTGCACAAAGATTTGCGCAATAAAACCGGCGAGAATCCATGTAGATTCTTGCTGCACCTCGGCTAGGATTCGCGTGAAAAAAATTTAGTCATTTTAACCCATTAACTAACACAGCGGCAACAAATTAACCAATAGAAGGCTAACATGACCTGAAATATCCTGACACTTTGTCAATAAATTTTTACAAATATGACTGTCATTGGAACCGGCTCATTGAGCCGGTTCCAACGACAGCCATATTTGTAAGATTTTATTGGTAAATATTGTTAATTTAATTATTTTATCATTTATTTATTATTTATTGTTTAAACATTATCAAATTTAGTTTTAAAAATTAAAAAAGTGTGTTGAGTAAAAGGTTAACATGTGTTATCAGTATACAATAGTGGTTCAACCATGGTGGCGTCATGGGATCCTGGGACACTCATGGTAGGTATGGATTCTCGCAACCATTTTCACGAGAATCCAAATGGATTCTCACAAATTTAGACGAAATATAAGACCTGCATTTTTCTTTTTAATAACATACTATTACGTGTTAGGGGTGCTTTATTAACACTAGACAATGCATGTTTGATAATTTTTTGTTGTCTTATTCAAAAACTCATTCAAAAACGTAATAAATAATTGCCACTTCCATTTTGTTCTTCGCGAGGCAACGTGCGATAACTTTAGACAAGTTTGCATTCAGGTCGACGTCACCAAAGGTCATTGGATGTATTTCCACTGAAGGTGTAAATTTTAACTACTGAAATTCCATTGCTGGCGTATTCACCACGATTGGTGTGTAAAGCTAAAATTTATGACATAGGTTTTTCATATATAGTAGAATGGGTAATCATGGTATAAAACGTTCTTCAAAACTGGCTCGGAAGTTCATACTTTTTATGTAGCAAAAGACCTTCCGTAAACATTTCATCAAACTTGCATTTGTGTTTGTTTCAATATCAGTATGTAACATGTGACTATTTTGCCCTATCGTTGTCATACTTTCCACTTTGTGTCAAAAACAAGTTTTTGAGTCGGTGGCACACAAAAGTTTCCAAACAGTGGTCGTAGTTTGAAACAAAAACGTACGTCTCTCATCGGGGATTTCTACCTAAAAACAAATAGCTTTAGAGAGAGAGAAACACGCAAACATTAGTGCCATTAGAGTCATTGCGGCATTTGTTAATTGCTATCACATGACAGGCTGCTGTCAACGTAAGTACAACCATAACGGGGAACAGTATAATCTTAAGTACATTGTATCAGGACACAGTAATCGCCGTCCAGTCTGCCATCAGCCTTTCTGAGAGTATCAAAAATAGTTACGTTCGTTGCACCAACATTTCTTTATGGGATGCACAAACAACAACCCCCGCCCCCGCCGTTGCCGTCCACTGTCCACATCAATAAAGTGCCTTATCCATGGACTCAATGGATGGGGATCGAACTGGACAGTCAATGAAATGTTCGATAATCAGTTCACTTATTTTTACCAAATCAAATTAGTGTAAAGCGCCACCGTACCCCCACCTGGGCAATCGGGATTAAGTTCCTTGCCCAAGGACTCAACGAATTTACTCCTGGTGGAGATCGAACCGTGGACATTTTGGTTTGACGTTCAATGCCGTAACCATTGAGCCACAGCTCTCCCGTGCTTTAAATGCTTCATCAATTATTAACTTAAGGTGTTTAGTAACCAGAGAATTCTCCCCAAAGCAACAAAATAAATCTGCTTCATAACCATTTCATTTCCCATTTGAGTCATTTGTGGCTTGGGTCTGGACGAAATAACACACAAATTATACTGATTATGTAATGGTGTGGAAAAAAAATATTTTCACTTAGAAATTCGTTTTTTTTTAATTTTCGAATTTTATAAAGAAGTCGAATGTGAAGTTGGAACTTGAAAATACATCAAGCAAAATTAAGTTTACATATTGATCTAGTGCTGGTACGATTAAAAGATTCTTTTAAATATAAATAAATAGTTTTAGAAGATAGAATACTAATGCCTATATTCCTTGTCTTATTGTAAAATATATAACGCAGTCCCACCTGTATCAATTGAAAGATTCCGACAAATCTCATTCCAATATGGGTCATAAAATATGTTTTCGACGCATATTTATTTATTTATTGGTGCTTAAGGTCTATATCATGACTGCCACGTGGGTATGAATTCAAGTTTAGCAAATCGTTTATGCGTATGGATCCCACATAAGATGACTTCTACCACAGGCGTGGGTTTCCAGTCCAATTTTACAAATAATGCGGAACTTTTGACCACGGTAAACCAACACTGCTTTACATACCAGGCTCGTCATGTGATGCCCAATTTCATTTGCTTAAAACATATCGTTATTTAAGTGAACTGATTGTCCAGGTTTTCATTGATTTTCCATGATTCGACTGTTGCTTGCAGTTTTCCATTATCTGGGAGTTCGAGGCGAAAATTGAAAAAAAAAATAATGAAATTTGTTTTGCGCGTTTTAGTGCTGGCCAGTTTTAGCCGTTAGATAAATGGGTGAATTACAAATTATGTTAATCCAAACACAGTACAGTCACCGTGGAATGGTCGTAATCCACGCGTGAGCAGTGATGTCCACGCATGTGTTCACCAGGTAACAAAAATTATCATCAGCAAATCAGCAGAATTTTAATTGATGAAGCACCGGGTTGTACCCGGTGCTTCATTAATTAATTTTTTGATGATTATCCCTATAATGTTTGGAATCTATTTATTTATTTATTTATTTATTTATTTATTTATTTATTTATTTATTTATTTATTTATTTATTTATTACGGTTTAACGACACATTAACAGCTAATTAACAGCCAAGGTCATATCGTGTTGGCGACAGTTGTACGGGTGGAGGAAGCCGGTGTACCCTGAGAGAACCAGGATTCTATTATTATTGGGGCCCACCGAAGTTAAGCAACGTCGAGCGCGGTTAGTAGTTGGATGGGTGACCATTTCAGCGACTGATTCGCGCTCCCGTGTGTTGTGTCCCCTATTGTCTACATGGTGGGGGGGGGGTGGGGCACAATGACGCTGTGTACTAAGGCGTACTGCACGTCGAAGATGCGCATGTCTTCAACCAATCTAACCCTGCCTTTGCCGCGGTGCAGAGTTCAGAGTTACGATGTTGGAGAGCTGACAGCTGCTCGTCGTTGCTCAGGGTACTCTCAGGGTACTCCGGCTTCCCCCACCCGTAAAACTGTCACCGACATGATATGACCCTGGCTGTTAATGTGTCGTTAAACCCTAATAAAAAAAATTTTAAAAATTATTGCGGCCATGGAAATATTACAGACCAAAAAGTGACCAGTCCACGGCGGCTATACTGTATATCAAATACGTCACGATTTGATATGAAATTTCTGAACCGAGTTCACAAAAATCGATCTGAGCCTACCGTATTGAACTCAGTTCAGAAATTTCATGCCAAATCCTGACTCGTTGGAGATCCTTCACAGTTTTCTCCCCCACTGCATATGTAACATACGTGGGTCCCGGGTGAGATAGCAGGGAGAGACAGATGTATCCCACCCCACCCACCGTGACGTTATACATTTATAGACAGAACCGCTCAAGCGGATGGATTAATGTTTATCGCACGAGTTTGGTTGAGCGCAATAATACCACGAGAGGCGAAGCCACGAGTGGTATTCTGCGACAAACCAAACGAGTGCGATAAACATTAACCCATTCAAACGCTTGTGCGGATCTGTATTTATTACACACTTTCGCAAATTTCTACAACAGGCCTTTTACGGTAATACTAAGTGAGAATTAACCTATCCTTCTGAGACGTAAAGGAAATAAAATAAGATAAAAGTCCAAATTATTCTTCACAAGCATGAGACCAGTCTTATTGTTATTTCGTACGCTGATTGAACTTTCATTCATAGTTTCAACTTGCAAATTGTTATGCGTCACGACTTCGATCGATGAAACACTGTTCATCTGAAATGCAGTTTACCGTATTTTTATTCCTCAATTTTACAGCGCGAATTCTGAACGGTTGATGTGATCCCCACCAAAAAAGTTACCACACATTCACAAGAAACAATAGGTGTAAATTCGGAAAATCCATCAATGAGAAATTATAAAAAAAAAACTCACATGTTTATCTGACTTCCAGATTCCATGCGACTGTTGTTACTCGACTGATTGACAGACAGGTTAAGATTTTAGTCAAGATTACAGTAAGACATTGTCAATTCATCCCACATAAATTAAATTTATATCCTTATTGTCCAAGAGAAATGATAGTATTGTTCACTATGGCTGCACAAAATTTATTAAATTTCGTGTTCTTGCCTTTAACAGGGATACAGAAACCATACGAATTCAAGTGAATATCGACAAGCAATTTATTTTGTATTTCGATTTGGTGACCTAGAAACTTGCTCACGCAACGTCATTCATTCGAAATGACGTCACTCATAGACGCTTTCATATTCTGTCTACATTGTTCTTTAGTTTGAACTTCACGCCAGTCATTTCCATGTCGTACTTTAACCCATCGGGTTATTTAATCAATAGTCAGTCAGTATTGTTCACGTTAAGAAAATAAATTAGAAAGTTTCTTTTGATGGTCGGTCAGTGTATAGGACATGAGTTACTTCAGAAACAATATAAACTCAGATATATAGACCGCGAACATCCACTTTACAACATCAAAATAAATGACCCATTGCATCGAAACGGGCCCATGTACTGTATCCCCAGAAATATGACTGGTTCCATTCTTACATTAAAAAAGTGCAAAAATCTGTGTCCCACACGTGTGCAATAAAAGTTTACTTTTATCACACATCCTAGAATGTCGTGAACAAACCTTAATTTTAAATGGGTGAGTAATAAATAACGTTATAACGTCATGCATATCGTATCAGTTTCTTGCTACCAACTAATTCATATTGACGTCATCGGAATGCAGTGTGATCAAAATTAGATGCTTTAAAACGCTTCAACCCTCAAGCTGCCACCGTTCCTAATGGATTTCGTGGTATATACCAAAGGTATATACATAACTTGTGCATGCTCTTTCCGATGGTGTCATCAGTTTCTCAAAACAACGAATACAAAATGAGTTGATTGAATCAGCACGTGACTCTCGATGACCTCTGGCTAACGTAATTGCTGACTGGTGGGGGAAAAATCATCCTTGATGCGTCTGAAGGTGAGAATGGGGAAATCTCACCCTCGGGGCAAGATATTTGAACCAGATCCTCGGCAAGCCTCGGGTCTGGTTTAGATATCTTGCCCCTCGGGTAAGATTTCCCCATCCCACCTCCAGACTCATCGGGGATCATAATAGTTTCGCCCTCGACATTAATGTAGTGAGTTTATTCAATGAGGATCTATAATTCATGTTTTCACATCCATTCATTGCAAGACTTTATAATAATAAAAAAAGATGCTACGGATGTACTTGCATATTTTGACAAATCACTGACCGCAATCGAAAGCTGTCGATTTCTCTACATTAAATGGTGTAAAAATGCAATAATTGCACTTCTATTTTCAGGAGAACATTTCAATGAAGGATACATTGGTATTGAATATATTGATGGGCAATGGAAATGGGTGGGCGGTGCACAGCCACAGCCAGTGGTGACAACACATTTCCAATCTGCGGAAAACCCGTCGGAAAAACCGAGAGGTTACACCAAGAGCTTGGATAACAGTAACGAGTGGGGACAATCAGAAGAAAAGGAAGCCCGTCCTTATATTTGTGAGGGAAAAGGGAATTATTATCCTCCTGGTTTGTATTTCTTTTCCTTCGGTAGTATTAGTCCTGTTACCAGACATGCGAACACAGATAATGATGAAATAATGAAAAGAAGATAAGAAAGTGTTTCAGAGATGGACAAGTAGCGTCGAGCGCATCATTTTAGAAATGCAGTCAGGCAACATTATATAGAGAGTAATCAATTTGTTTTGAGCGTTACGGTAAATAATTCATCGAGAGACGGGATGTGAGTAAATCACGAGGGCGTAGCCCGAGTGATTTACGAAACAGTCCCGTCTCGAGATGAATTATTTGCCGTAAAGCTCAAAACAAATTGATTACTCTGTTTATTACATGACATTTGGAATAAAGAGGTCTTTTACTATAATAATTCAACCCAAACTATTGTCAGATATAATCCAATTTAGTGTAAACACGGAAACATTTCTAAAATTAGCAGGAAGGAAATACGAAATAGTCCTGTCTCGAGGCGAATTATATACCGTAACTTGCCGTAAGAATGGGTCACTCTCTTTAGTAAATGACATTTTAGACCAAAATGTCTTTCATTAAAAATAATTCAACACAAAATCTTCGCAAATGTAACTCTGAAATACTTCTGAAATTAACGCGAATGAATACATCACTTTCTGTGTCAAATCTTCGATTGGAAATGGCCCAGTTTTATTTTTGTGACTTTCGTTCGATATTTTACTATTTTATGTGGCGTTCCAGTCGCATTTGGAGAATGGCATTCAGCCATAAGATAAAACATTTCTATTTGGATTTTGTCAACTGTGCTAACGAACCTGTTCAAAGAGGAAAGAAAGGATTTTTAAAAATATTCAGAAGGAAAATTCATTTTAATTAACTGATGTGGAACTGGAAAACAAAACATCAACAAATCGGTGGGGGCGTGGCTTATATACGTCAGTCGTTCCAAAGTTACTATTGAAGTGACATAATTCACTCGAGACATTACCACTTTTTAATCAACATTAAATTCAATGCAAAACGAACTGAGGAATGTAATAAATCACAATAGCGTATATGTTCCAATGCGACAGAACCCATTGCTCAAAACCCACATCGTGAGATGAACAAGGCAAATTTTAACGGTAACAGGTTTAGTAAATGAATACCTCGTGTACCCCGCGACGTCACTGGGCAAATAATCTATAAATAATAAATATCGAGTCACTCTATCATACTTCCAAAGCTCATTTGCAATTTAAACAACACTTCATCGGGAACATCCTCTGCTGCACGTGTGAAAAAAAATCTAGAAAATTGATGCGGTTTGCAAGTCATATCGTTGATGAAATAATTAGGACACAAGCAATGTCATTTCAAATATTTCGCGTGGTGAATAACAATAATGTTCCAAAATGACACCACCGATAGCCCAAAACCTACAACGCGAAACACGAGAGGTTTATTTACTAAATATGTAATCGTTAAAAGTTGCCTTGTTCAAGGCAACTTTTAACGATCACAGGTTTAGTAAATAAACCTTTCGTGTAGACTATCCACCGACGGCACTGGATAAATAATCAATAAACTAGATAAACTCATTCCATCTCAGTTCAAGTCGTAAATCGGTTTGTAATTTAAACAACACCGTCTGCTGCACGAGTGAAAAATCCAGAAAAATGAAGCGGCTTGCTAGTCACTCCTCTAGTGAAGCAATTACGAAACGGGCGACGTCATTTCAAATATTTCGCGTGGTGACGTCAGGCGGTAACATTTGCCACATGAGCCGTAAACTAAAGGATTTTAGTCTTATTGGAACATATGCGGCTGGGGCCGTGAAGATAGAAGAAACTACGTGAGTTCTCCAGTTTCTTACACCCACAGAACTGTCCGATAGGAGGTGATTCTGTCTGCCCAAAGTGTCGTTAAACATCAATAAAATACATTGCAAAGATATCGTTTGAGAATATATTATACCAATAAATATACGGACAAACAGACGAGGTCGAGTTGTAAACTATGATGCCATTGGCGTCGGTAACGGTTTTTGTGATGTCTTCGCTCTCACTTAAAACACTGACTTTGCATTTCCGAGAATACCGACGTGTAATTTCAAATCTGATAAAAAGCACTTCAACATATGTCTCAAGTAATGCGATCGTTGCTTCACTGATATCATTGCTGAGATATTACAAATATACAAACAGACAGGTCAGGTTACGCGCCTTAACTAAAGTGGTTGACATGATTGACTCTTTGCCCAATGTAGAGGCCGAAACCTAGAGTTTTATCTTCCAGTGGAAGAAAGAGCATTGTGATTGTAACGTGACGATACGTTGTTAGGCGTAGCTTACCTGCTTTATTTTCATGTGATGATAAAACATTACACGCACCTGGCAGTGATGTGCCCCCCCCCCCCCCCCCCCCGGAGCGTTGCGACATGGTGAGTTGGCTGGAGACAGTTTGATATTTGTTTCATGAGTACATAGCATCAGTTAACCTCTTTTCTTCTTTCTCTTTTTCGTTCTCTGAATATCTACCACAATGGCACCATTGCAATCTTGAATAGCGTATTGTTTATTCTGATGTGTTTTTATTGAACAAATGCTTCATTTACCTGGTAATTGTATGCAAGTGAGAGGACGTGTTTTAAGTGTTCAGCACTTGTTGTCCAATCCTTTTTTGTTTATTTTGACAAATAAAATATGTTTAAACTGAACTGGTAGACTGCTGAAAGTCCATATTTGGGCTTTATTATGATAAGCAGGTATCGCATTTTTAAGGCATCGAATTCTGTGGATGTGCACCTTATTGTCTTTGGAGTGAAGTTACATATTCTCTATTGATTCGCCGTGTTACAATTTATGGGAGAGTGCCAAAAGGCATAAATTGTAACAAGGTAAAGACATGTCAACAAACTCTGGCAACCAAAAGTAATTTATTACTCCACCAGTTAAAGATTCTCGAGAGAAATTCCATTCACATGTGTGACATTCGCCCTGCGAATATTAAATTTCGGGTCGAATCGACCTCGAATTGATCCAGGCGATGTATTTCGAATCGAACTGAATCGAATCTCGAGTTTTTTCAAATTGTACATATAGCGTTTTTTGCAACCTTACATGAAAGACCGGTGAATGGTAATTCACGATGAAGACGCAGATTAGCTGACAGAATGTTTATAAGTATTTTTAATTGTTTTCCTTCTCTTTCAGTGTGTTTTTTTTTTATTATATATTGCGTTTGTAAATGAATGTGTTAGGATTAATATAGGGGGAAACGAGTATTGTTAGGTCAAAGGTTTTTGAGACTTTTAATCGAACTTTTTTACGTTATCTTATTTCGTGTGATGTGCTTTGTTTTCGGTGTTTTGTGGACATGGACGGTAAGTTTGCTAGCGTCGTCAAGGATGGTGTATCAACGATAAATATGGTGAGTACTGAGGTTCAGGGGATGTCGTCTGCCTATCCTTCTAGGTCAAGGGTTAAAAGTGTTGAAATGTATGCTACTTTTAGAACATCCACGTGCTTCGTTAAAAAAAAATATATTGATGGATGTCAGCTGATGTGTTTGAATATTATTCAGAAACTCAGATAGATGGTATATTCTGCAATCCGGTATGTTAAAACCTATAGTTGTCTATGTTTTCTGTGTCCTCTATTTTTCTGAAATTTTAAATTTTAAAAGTGTTTCGGGATCTCCCGTAGGATTGCCATGACCGGATCTTCAAAGTTTGTAGGGCTATTTGGCCTCATATTCTATTTTATGTTGTTTGTCAGGCGTTGTGCAAAACGTAATAGACGAAATACTAAGTTGTTTTCAGTAATAATGGGTCGTTTCCCGATAATAAACCCCGTTAAAAGAGTTTTTATTGACAAAGTCGTTATTCGCTCAATAGGGTTTCAATGTACATATTTTTTTTCAAATTCTATCTTTCTTATATTCAATTGTTCAAATATATATTATAATAACAAAGCCACTTTTCGGAAATGTTCATATTATGCATCAATTATAATGATATCCGTCATGTAAACAACCTAAGTTATTTACAGTTAAAACTAGAATTCCTGTCATGAAATACGCACAAATAGCACGTCGACCTGCGCGTTAATCTACTAGTTATGACCATAGTAAGGCTATCCAATTCTGAACATATGGCCTGTGCACAAGCAATGTTTCAGCCAATGGACCTCCAATGGTCCATTGGCAGAAACATTGCCTGTGTTTGCTATGAGGAACCAGTAGAACCTGCCGTGCTTTGGATGCCATTCGATGTGGCAATTGCGCGCACTCACTACGCTCAATTAAGACTAGTTAAGCGCACAGTTCGTGACAGGACTTCTAGTTTTAACTGTATTTATTGGCTAATGGTTACTTTCAGCTGCTACGGCTTCATCGCAATTCTATCCCAGGGTTGGTACAGATCCTATTTTCAGAGTTCATCCTGTCTTGATAATGCCTGGTGCCGAATTTTTAGCCATCCTGGATATTACAGTGACAAATAAAGCGTTTTGGTGCTAAAATGTTAATGGGAGGGTAGAGGTGTTTGTTTTGCTGTCTGGTGCAAATACATTGATCGAGTTTTCGAAAATGAAATGACAATTATTTCAATAGTGAATGGACAATTAGTCATGAAAAGGTCCGACAGAACTCAAAAACGAAATCGTTGGTACAAGAAAAGGGCCGATACCTTGGATATATCTATGCCACTGATTGCTTTAATTGTCGGGCTGAGCAACGTCGGTACGTACACCTGTGGGCTTATCGAGTCGCGAGTCTTTACAAGCATTAGATAAATACTTCAAACCTTCGCGTGCCACTCTCGATGTTATTAAGTATTTATCGAATTAAACGGCCACATTTGTGAAGTTGGAAACCAACATTGTTTTATTGAAAGAAAAATAATACCTAATTACCATCCACTGGCAATTAACGTTGAAAGTTCGTCCGAACACTATTTCCAACATCTTATTGACAAAATCACTGGGTTTGATTGTGTTTCGTGAGAACTGGTTAGGTTTTTCGCACCCACAGTACGACCGCTGTAGGCTGCTCAGTTTCCAAGGGTGGGCAATATATCCACGGGTGGGTAATATATCCACGGATGCAATAACATTAGATTCCAAACACTAATACCAGGAATAATCATCAAAAATGTAATTAATGAAGCATCGGGTACAACCCGATGCTTCATTAATTAAAATTTTGCTGATGATGATCTTTCCTCCTTGGTATATGCATGCATGAACATCACTGCCCCTACGTGGATAGGACCAGTCCACGGCGACTGTACTGTATTGTCAGCTGACGATTTCCAATGTTTTTAGTTTGTTTTGCTATCGATTCGCGCTCTTCACAGCTGCAGTGGCTTTCCTTCGCAAGTAAAAGGAACTTTTCTGATGCAAGTATTTTAGTCAACGCAGATTTTCTGGTGCCAAATTAACATTTTATTACAATTGGCGAAATCGGCACCCGACGTCATGAACACTATCTATTTCATCAGTAAAACATAACTGGTTTACTAACTCTGTTGCACTTCCCGGCGATCCCACCTAGAAACTTCTCAAGTAATTAAGTTAAAATTAATTTTATTCGTTATGCTTCCGTGTTTTGGGGGTTTTTTTGTTGTTCTTTTTCTTTCTTTTTTTGATAATGTTTGTATTTTGGGGAAAGTTTTCGTTTTGAACACCAGGTAAATGAAAAAGTATTCCATATCTTTAATGGAAGTTGTCGCGCGGCGTGATAAAGTAAATTAACCCTTTACCCAACGAATCGGCCGCATCCGCCTGCGTTATATGCAAATTCAGCAGTTGAAAAAATATTATTTTTCAAAACATTTCAACAAAACCATATCATGTGACCCCTCGTTTGAACGAGCTCGTTCCAACGAGTGGTCACATGATATGCTTTTGCTGAAATTTTTTGAAAAAATTGAAAAAAATGATATTTAAAATAAAAAAAAAATGATATCGTCTGCGTTGGGTAAAGGGTTAAAGCAACGTGACATAAGCAGAGAAGTGTAAACGATGTTATTATAATCAAGTTGCCAATAAAATATGTTTCAAAAAAAGGTAGATTTTTTGTTTTTGGAAAAAAAATAAGTTATAAGTTTTTAATTTCACATTTTAACAGCTTTTGGTAAATATTATGGTAATAGATATTAAATGTTATTATTTGCAAACGACCAAGTATCCAATTGGTAGAAAATAAAAAAAAAACAATGTACAGAAATTGTGCTTTCAGAAAAATATTTTGTAGAACCTCCTCTCCCCCCCCCCCCCGGGGGGAGGCACCTTATTAACTCACAGTCAATATGAGTAAGCATGTGTTTGTACCGAATTGACAACCAGTGGTTAACTGGAGTCTTATCCTGTTGCTAGCTTTCCGATGTTACTTCCCGGATTGTTGGTTTGTTTGTTTGTTTACTGGGGTTTAATGACACGTTCAACAGCCAGGGTCACATAATGTCGGCCTGTTGTTCGGGTGGAGGATGTCGGGGTACCCGGAGAGAATCACCGTGCCATTGTGAGCAATTGGCAGACTCTCCAACGTACTTGTTTGCAGATTTAGTAGCGGTAGACAAGTGCTACATCGACGTATAGTGCGCCTTGTACAGAACTTCATCGTGCCCCACTCGGACAACCGGGATTGAGCGGCTTGCCCAAGGATATGACGCAGTTACCACTGGTTAAGATCGAACCGTCGACATTTCGGCTTGAAGTCCAATGCTCTAACCACTGAGCCACCGAGCTCCCAGCTATAAGATTAGTTTCCTGCTTTCCGATCGACTTTTAGTTATTTTCTCCACAGGAAATTGGGAGTTGTATCCACATAATCTCAAGTTGAAATTATGGGGTTCCGGTTTTTGGTTCTCGCGCTTCGCGTCTTAACCCTCTGCATACTAATGTCGAAATATATAGGGAATGAACGTTTGTTTCTGTCTATTTCTTGAGTTATGAACTCCCCCCCCCCCCACCCCCCCCCCCCAAAAAAAAAAGAAAGACCAAACTGTGTAAATGGGCTTAGCCCATTTACACAATGTTTGGCCTTTGTTGCTTGGGGCTCATAACTCAAGAAATAGACAGAAACAAACGATCATTCCTTATAATTAAACTTGAGGGGCAATAAATTTAAACACTCCCTACTTTGCGGAGTTAAAATAAAAACCAGGTCGCATCATGGCTCCTAGTGATAACTGAATAAAAACGGCATAGTTTTCCTAAAATTATGTTTCAAATAACGATGTACATACTACATTTCACTGAAACATGTTCTTGTGTCAGTAAAAAAAATGATTGACCATTGAATTGCGTAAGTTAAAAGGAACGTCATAGGCCACGCCCACACAAAACTTCAATCTCCTTTTCTACTTGACGGGTGGGTGTGCTGTCATTCAAAGCAGCAATGTATTAAATTTAATTCTGATTTTCATCATTTCCTGAGAAACTGAAAACGCAGTTTCTAAAGGTGGAGTACGATGTAAACCCAGATGACATGAAGTTGGTTGAACTGTCTCAGAAAGAGTTCATTCAGACTATTTGGAAATTGGAATGTTTTGCTCGCGAGTTTCGTTTGTGGATTATTTTATGACTGGCCATTGTTTACGTTTGATTTGGGTAAAACGATGCAAAGTAATTTTCAAGACATATATTGGGGCGTGGTTTAGTTTGGGCCTAAATGCGTTTTTTTTCGGTTCATTGTATTATGAAAACAGAAAAAAGAAATACTTTAGCCAATCATTTTGCCTGAAAATGCACGAACAGAATAATGTTTAATTATAGAAGTCGTCTGTAACTGCAAATTATTTTACACATAATGTAACTTGAAATTTAACCAATCCAACATTGTTTGACAGAGCTGAACAAGACTGGGCTGGTTAAAATCTAAGTTGCATTATGAGAGCTACTGCTTCAAAATTTGGTGTTTTGACATCAGATTTGGTTAATTTCCTACGAATTGACTTAAACTCGATCAGTGCAATAGCGGTTTCCGTAGAAAATGTGAAAACAACGCTTCAGAATCGAATGTGGGATTCTTTATTCTAAAAAAATATCACAACCTCAATCACAACCTCAATAATAACATCTATACTTCTTCTTCTGGGGCTGCAGGTTGAAAATTTGGATTGGCCTACCCAACACTGTAACTTAGCAACCGTCCTACTTAATGAAAGTATCGGGTTCAAAGCGTTAAGGTGTGGGTTTTCGATTAAGGGAGACAATATCCCAACACAAATATCGATGGATTGCGTCGTGAACTGGTCGTAATCCACGCATGGGAAGTGATGTCCGCGTATACGTTTACCGTGCAATAAAAACCCAGTGCTTCATTAATCAATTTTTTTGAATATTATTCCTATAAATAGAGTTTGGAATCTAATATTACCGGATCCGTGTAAATATTGCCCACCCGTGGGCAGTGACCAGTCCTCGGTGGCTGTACTGTGTAATCTTTACATTTTTCCTTACACGCACAGAGGACAGCAGTTATAAAATAATTCTTGAAAACTAAATGTGTTAATTTTTCATTCAAGGAAACGAGGGTTCAAAGGGTTAAGAAACGAAAAGTAAAAAAAAAAACAGTTACTGGGGACTGAGGAGTACATCGACAATAATCAGTGACCTTGTATTTATTCAACATGCAGACGCTGGCGGTATAGTTATTATCACTCCCCACCATTTTGGGGTTATTCGCAAAAAACGAACGGCGAATTCGGTTAATTGGCACTTTAGAAAGTTTGTTTTCGATTCAAAGCGTCGGAAAGCAGTAAAAAATCTAAATGGGCCCAACATGTCGGAGTTAGTAAGTCAATAATTTTCTTGGCGATAAACAATAGAATGTCGATAGGTAATGTTAAAGAAAACATGAAGCGGTTTGCAAGCACAACTGTTGAGGACATTTCGGAGCAAAAAGGCTGGCATAATAAATTCGCTACCGGGCGGTACTTGCGGATAGGTGCCCCGTCAGGCCCAATGAAAACAATGTTAGGCTCGGCTGAAGCTTTGTGTAACATTGTTCTCACTTCACCTCGAGTGACAACGTATCTAACAACTAAATGTCCCGTAACTGATTATATACGACCGGTGTAGGGGCATCGGAAGCGATCCGACAATTGCCGGACAAAATTCTTAAAAATGTACATTTTTATACTACAGGGCTAATGGGGATAGATATGAAAATACATTACAGGTGGCGTATCAAGCTCAGTGAACAGTGACGTAGTTGGGTATAAACAAAACAGTTCAATTCTATGAAACATCATAAAGAAGCACGTGAAAAATTAAGTCCAGCGGCGGAAGCTCTTTGCGTGCTCTTTGAACTAATTGTCTTTTTTGGTGTTTTATTAATTTTGGGGGGGGGGGGGGTGGAGGGGAGGTGGCCCTGGTACATGTAGTTAGATAACATGTACTCTATGAACCTTTGACGTCGATATTCCCTTTATCCAACATACACCATATCAAAATTTGTTTAATTTAATTTCTTTTTTTTCAGTTTTTTCTTCACAAAATTTCAACAAAACCATATCATATAACACATCGGAACGAGCTTGTTCTATGACGGGCCACATGATACGGTTGTGTTCAAATTTTGTGTACAGTTATTGTTTTCCAACTCCCCAATTTTGAATTATGCGGGCGGATGCGACCGATCGGTAGCGTGTTAACTATAGAATTATAGTGTCACCAGAACTTTCTATTCCAAAGACAGTTTTTCGTTTTCTTCCATCACGATCTCCTCTCTTGTTTTATGTTGCATATAGAATATACCCATAGTGGCTTGGTGTACCAAATGTTTACCACGAGTGGTGAAGTGGTGGTAACCGCGAGCGAACCTTTGGCGCGCGGTCAACACCACTTCGCCACGAGTGGTGAACATTTGGTACACCAAGCTTCTTTGGGAATATTTTACTAATACCATGATCGTCAGATTATTAAGAGTCGCTATTATTTTTTCTCGATTTTACTGAACAGCGGGCCTACATGCGTGCGAATCTGTTTTTGTTTACATGAGCATCGGGGGCGGTACTTGCGCTGTCAATTTTATCGCCAAAACGAAATGGAAAAAGAAAACGGAGCCCCTTTTCGTTTTAATAACTTAATAACATACTGTTTCGAGTTATGGATGCTTTATTAACACCAGACAATGCATGTTTGTTAATTTTTGGCATCTTATGAGGGTAAGCACATTTAAACAACGTAATAAATAATTACCACTTTCATTTCTCTCTTCGCGAGGCAACGTGCGATAAATTTAGACAAGTTTACATCCAGATCGACGTCACCAAAGGTCAACTTGGATGTAATTCTACTGTAGAGCTATGGTCCGGTGAGAGAAAGTGGTGGAAATTGGACTGACATGAAATATTGAGATATAGGTGCTGTCGATTGTAGTTAGTGTTAAGTAAAGTAAACAACTTCGAATTTGCACCGTATCGGCAACTAGATGGCGACCCGCGGCCCTTCCTCGGACCGGCCTCTGTGAGGCCGATCCTAGGAATGGCCGCGTGTCGCTTTTTTGGACGCAGCGACCGAGTCTACCCGGTCGTACAATTTCAAAATAACTCAGTAGGCAGATGAACACCACTGGATAGACAGAGAGAGAGAGAGAGAGAGAGGGAAAGGGAGAGAGAGAGAGAGAGAGAGAGAGGAATAAATATAACGATTTCAAGGATACATGTGACATATAGGCCAAATTGGCCGTATGCTTTTAGATAATCTTGACAGAATACAACCAATTCAATGTATAGCATATGTCAATAAGGATTCACTTACTTTCTTACTTACTTACTTACTAACTTACTTACTGTAGGTGTAAAATTTAACAATTGAATCCTATTTCTGGCGTGTTCACCACGGTTGGTGTGTAAAGCTAAAATTTATGTCATAGGCTTTTCATATACAGTGGAATAGGTGATCATGGTATAAAAATCCTTTCTCACACACAAAATATGCAAAGTATTTGTTTTTGGTTTTTGACTTTGATGTTGAGGGCGGAGTGGTCGTGTGATAATTGGTCGTAGAATTTCGAATCGAATCCCATTTCGAAGCATCGTAGTGCTATAGCTCAAAAGAGTGTGATACGTGAGATTGGGATGATAATTGGTCGTAGTTACCGACTTCATTGTTTGAAGAGTTTTTTTATGTACAATTGTCGTTTATTTTTTTCCTACAGGCATTATGATGAGGCATGCCATATTCACCCAGACCAACGAGACGAGCCTCAAGCTGACAAAAACTGGAGATTTTCCAGCTGCAGACATCCAGACATGTGCCATCACATGCGTGGCAGACCCAGATTGTTGGGGTTTTGGAAGAGATGGAAACATGTGTGGCCTTTTTGCGATTTCCGAAAATGTTATATCTTCATCGGAATTGAATGGTTGGAAAATCTACCCCGCACAGAACAGCAGCGAGGTTCTTACTTTAGCTAATTGAGTAAAGATACACCTCATTTACGGAAGATTAAGAATCGACAGGTTACCGGAGAGGAAAGGACAAAGACTTTTACATTTATTTAGTTTTAGCATTTATTAGTATTTTTGTGTTTATTACTTTCGTCTCTTCTTGTTTTCTTTTCATTTTCTATTTCCACACCAATTTATAATTGCCAAATTTGTGTCTACGTTCTTAAAAACAGACATTATTTATGAATTAGGGTTTAACGATACTTTGACAGCCAGAGTCATCTCGTGCCGAACAGATTTTCGGGTGGAGGAAGCCGGAATACCAGGAGAAAACCACCGAGCAGCGGCGAGCAACTGTCGGACACCCCAGCAGACTAACTCCATACAAGCAGGGTTAACATTGGTTGAAGACAAGTGTAAGATCGACCTTCAGCATGCATTAATACACCTTAGTGGATGGGGAGACATTTTCTCAAATTAAATGATGGGCTATTGCAACTCTCTTTATTTTAGACTTCCGCTGAAATCTATTAACCTGCTTCAGCGCATTCAAAATACAGCAGCTAAGATGATTACTGGCCCCAAAAGTTTGACCACATTACACCAATCATCAAATCCTTGCATTGGCTACCAGTTGAGTTTCGCATCAAATTTAAAGTATTAATGATGACACACAACATCATCCACGGAGATAATGCCCCTTCCTACTTAAAACAGATTGTCACTTTACACAAACCGATGCGGAATCTTAGATCATCTTCAGAGAATCTTCTTGTCGTGCCCCGAATAAGATCCACTATGGGAAAAAGATCATTCACTTTTGCAGCTCCCTCACTATGGAATGCACTCCCTCAGAATTTAAGGAAATCCCTCAATACCGAAAATTTCAAAAACAGTTTAAAGACACATCTCTTTCGTATAGCCTTTGACTGCTGAATTCTTTCTTTTGAATGCCAGTTTATTTTGTGAGCGCTTTTGAGCGGTGTTTTGCTGGTAAAAGCGCCGTATAAGTAAATTATTATTATATTGTTATTAGTAGTAGTAGCACAGAGCGTCATCGTGCCCCCGCGTGGGCAATTGGGATTAAGTGCCTTGCATAACGCCACAATGCAGTTACCCCTTGCGAGGATCGAACCGTGGACCTTTCGGTTCCAAGTACAATACTGTAACCACAGATCCACCGAGCTTAACCCTTTGATCCCAGCGGACGCTTTTCCGGCCAGGAATATGATACGCCCTAATGTCATTAAATAGGATGGCTGTTCAGTAAACGTGAGGGATACCAATCAATATTTTCAACGCGCAGTCCCAAGGCTGCACGTTGAAAATATTGATTGGTATACTCCAAATAATGAATATGGACTCTTCTAGTTCTTGCCATTGAACTGGCATGGAAGATACCACGAGACTTCATAGGGTTAAGAAATATAAATGTCAATATATTGCTAGAACGTGACCTATCTGGCCACTCTAAAATCAGATACATTCCAACAACAATTCGTTCCTTGAGCGCTACAAGGCGCCATATGCAATGCTAAAGCATTGTCCCTGATTGATATCTACTGTTTTAGCAGATATCGCAATTGTCTCGTAAGTGACAGAAAGGAAAGTTGAGTTTACACGAGAAGCTGTATATCGCGAATAATAACTTTGCAGTCACAAACAAGATAATTCCTGTGCCTTCTCAAAACAGTAGTATTTTTGTTACATGCGTTGCGATACTTTTATCTTTATCAAACCCTATTTTATTTCCAGTTAAATGACACAAACTCCAAATGCCCGCATTGATATCGATCTCAACGTTTTGTGTAATGCTCGTCGCACCTGCTTCTCTTATGGCTATCATAACAAACGATATGGAAACATGTTTGTTAGAGATTTTCTGCTTTCTTGCAAAATGGGATAACATACACGGAAGTCCTTTAACCCTTTACCTAACGTAACGGCCAAAACCTGCCAGCGCTATTCTCAAAAATCGCCAATTAATTTTCATTATTTTTTTCATTTTTTGTCTCAAAAACATAGGTTATGACCCCTCTTTGGAACGAGCTCGTCGAGCTCGTTCCAACGAGGGGTCATAACCTATGTTTTTGAGTCAAGAAATGAAAAAAATTAGTTATTCAAGAATTTGTGTGCAAGTGTCGTCTGCTTTTCATGTTAGGTAAAGGGTTAACTGTTGCTACAGTCATCCTGGAATCTCTATACTCTAAAATCACTATTTTTCGTAGAATATGCCCTCAAAGTAGTTCACAGATCGATAGGGTTTTTCGAAATTCTTTCCCAAGCAATATTTTCTTTAGCTGCGGGTGGAAACTTAAAAACTCTTCAACTCCCTGTCATCATCAAATTTCTTAGACTCCACAAAAGAAATCGACCCTCAAGTTGTATTTACTTCTCTCCAATACACCCCCCTCCCCCCCCCCCCCCCCCCCCCACTCCGTCATTGGAAAGTGCTCAACACTTTTTTCCAGTTTGATACCAGGAGCCATGACACAGCCCTTTACATAATACAATGGTTATATCAACCAGCGCTATTCGCAAAAAAAAAACCGCCATTAAAATGTTTATTATTACGCTCTCTCGTGACTGACTATATAGTATAGAATTGCATACGTTCATACATACATATGTTCGTTCGCTCGTATGTTACGGATTATGTCCGTCCAACATGTTTTCTGCTATAGCTCCACTGCTAGTGTATGGATTTAAATATTTAGCGTGCTTGTCTCTACCTAATTATGGTGAAAGAGAATCCAATCCAAAATGTATGGCCCCGTACAATATTTACAGAATTTTATTGCTTCAGCAGGGGTGGGTAATTACCTGAGTTAGTCTGCATGTGTGTTTGTTTGTTCCAAATGGCCGATATTTACACCAAATTGATTTTTTTAGAAACAGCTCTATCACACACATTTCTCATTAAAACACTTCCTTTTTTGACATCCTGTTCACCTGTTAGAAATGTCACAACTGCAATGAGTCATTAGCCTCGGCTGGGAGTCAATAATACTGACAGTGAGTCATGATCAACACACGTAGGTCGAAAATAATAGGGTCGGTGGGGCGCAGACCGTCAAAATATATGTCAAGGTCATTGGGATCACCCAAGGTAATTGAGCGTGTTTCTTTTTTTTAAATGAGCAGACCGTATTTTGAAACCTGCTAATACAATCCAGAGCATCGTTTTTCTTTATCTTAGTGCTCGAAAAGGTAGAGAAAGCCCAAAATGCTTTGAATAGGTGACGCTCATAGTTCAGGCGCGGTATGACAAGTCACCTTAGGACCAACACCAAATGAGTCGACAATCGTTGGGGTAACAGAATATATGTTAAGGTCACCAGGGAGTTGACTAGTCATTGACTTCATTTGAAAAAAAGCAATTTGGAAATCGCATATCGAAACCACCTAATACTTTTCTGAATTTCATGTTTGGTTTTTAGTGATAAGTGTAGCGAATAAACAAGAAAACTCTTAAAGTATATCATGTTCCTGTTTCTGTATGACAGATCACATTGGGACTAACAGCAAATAAGTCGAAACTCAATAAGGCTTCGAAATGTGGGCACGTGCCGCATTGGTTTCACTCATGGATCATTAACCCTTTGAACACTGATAGTATCTTCCATGTCTGTTTAGTTTCATCAATTGGAAGAGTCGAAATTCGTTATTTGGGGGACGACCAACCAATATTTTCACGTTGAAAATCTTGATTGGTCTGCATCACACATTCACTGAGCAACTTTCTACTTTATTATTTTAGGTCGTATCACGATCCTGGGCCGGAAAAACGGCCTTTTACCTAACATGAAAAGCAGACGACACTTGCAAAACAATTCTTGAATAACTAATTTTTTTTATTTTTTGTCTCAAACAACATAGGTTATGAACCCTCATTGGAACGAGCTCGACGAGCTCGTTCCAACGATGGGTCATAGCCTATGTTTTTGAGACAAATTATGAAAAAATAATGAAAATTAATTAGCGATTTTTGAGAATAGCGCTGGCCGGTTTTGGCCGTTCCGTTGGTAAAGGGTTAAGTACAATTTTGAATATCCGAGAATTCATACAATTTCGCGTCCCCCTCCCCCCAATCCCGAATACATATCTGAACCCCAAGTTTTGGACGACCTCTCGATGACGTCTCCTCATATTCTTTCTATCGTCGCTTCGAGACTCAGATTTAAATCCAGTTTCGACAACATCAGCAAGAGAATATCAACTGACCAGAGACTCGTAACAGAATTCAAAGCATGGACCTAAATGTCGTTTACTACACGCCCGATCTATGAAATCACCATCTACAGCAACTCTAAACCATGCGGAAAATGAAAACGGAACGGAAGGGAAATCGTTGACGGACTATTTTTAAATAGGAGCGAAATTTCACTGGAATGTTCTACAAATCGTGCACCGCAATTAGAATTTGAATCCCCAGCGATAGCTAAAATCATCGCCTGAGTTCCGATGTGTTCTATGTGACAATAGGCACATAGAACTCATTGAAACTCAGGGGACAAAATAGTAACACTGGTTTCCCTCGCAAATTTGGTTGGAGATAAAATTGTTCTTTTTGTTGATAGTTGTCAAATGAATTGCTGAGTGTCGTTCTGATAATTGTTTTTTATAGACGTGAAGGCCTGTAATAAACAAAGAACGACATGCGCGTGTGAATGGGTTAATGGCTATGGCACTTGTGCCATATTCATTAACCCATTCACACGTGCGTGTCGTTCTGTGTATTGGTTACCCCAGTTATGTGGCAACTACAGCTGGGATTAGGGTATCAAAGAGGTCAAGGTGGATGGCGGATTGTGATAAACAATCAAGAGTGTCTGATCTCGTGTGTAAGGTTTGTTATTTATTGCGATAATAATATTATATTGGAACATTATTGGGTGCTAGGTCGAGTGTAATGGTCTACCGTCAATTATGAGACACTGCAAGAGCTATAGAAGTGGGACTCCTCAATCGCTTGGTACTATTTACGAATAACTGCATCAAAGTTGTGATAAATGACGGGTTTTTCACTCTAATTGATAACTTTCTGCACACTGGCCGAAAGATCAAAATTTCAAGCTTGATTTTGTCCTATAATCCAGCTTAGAATTTAACCAGTGCATTCCTATTTGGCAGAGCTTATTGCGGTCCATAACGGAAAAATTTGCAACTTGAAATTTTGGTGTTTTGACATCAGAGTGCATGAGAATAAACCCAGAGCCAACACTTATTGTCTTTGTTCACCAGTAATGCAGAATTGCAAACATATACCATTAGATTACAAGTGGTAAGGCATATAATTATTTTATTCCATGAATAATTACTATAGAGATGTCAAAAATGTCTGCATAAGGCCCGGTACTGGGGTAATGCATTTTCTCTGGTGGTATAACATTGAACACTTTTTATACTTGAGTGGATGTGACGTCACTAAGGTCTTTCAACTCACTTCCACAAAGATGATAGTGCGATGTTTCCGTTTTCGCGAAGAACAATAAGCTTGAGACATTTAGTAGCAAACTCTCAAAGTTCAACAGGATTAAATGTACGTGGAAACTTCAATACAGATATTGTGTGTAAAACCATGTTTTCATTCCACTCTTAGCATTTATCATTTAGCCCACACACAAATCGTGGTTTGAATAATTTCCCAACTCTGAGGATAACAAAAGGTGTTTAGACACACTTTGTATAGCCCTTTATTATATATCGACCCATCAGTCGCAATATAGAGTATGCAACAAGGTTTAACTTCCTTTTTGAAATTATTGACATGTTTCATATTTCTCATTTTTCTTTACTTTATTTTTCTTTTCTTCCTATTTTTATTCTGTTCATTTGTTTGTTGGTGCATTAAAACAATAAAGAATGATGACTACACATATTAACCTTTTACCAAACGCACAGGATATCAAAATTTATTTATTTTTATTATCATTTTTTTTTAATATATTCACAAAATATCATCCAAACCATATCATGTGACCCCTCATTGGAACGAGCTCATTGAGTTCGTTCCAATGAGGGGGTCACATGATATGGTTTTGCTTTCTAAAACCTTTTAAAAAATATACTCTTTTCAACTGATAAATTTGAATTATGGGCTGGATGCCGCCGATTCGTTTGGTAAACGGTTAATTTCATTTTATTGAATCCAGTTTTTAGTCTTTTTTGTCTCACTCTCCGAATGTCCTCTATTGATTAGCAAAGTTCTGCAGGTGTGTTTTGTCCCTTGTTTTGAACACTATTGGTACACACCACTTTTTAAATATTCAAATTACTCTTAATTGTTATTATTTGGAGGAACTGTTTTATTAGAACGAGCACAGTTTGTCTCACTTCAATCATAAAACAGTCTTTAACTGAAAGAAAAATAAACCATTTTAACCCTTTCAATCAGGGGACGTAGAAAATATAAGGTTTAAATCGGTTTCTAATCTTTTCACATCTCGATTATTTAAAAGCATTCATATCCAAGAGAGGTTTGGATTTCACGCATTTCCTTATTGTCAATTTTTCTGGGAAGACAACTTATGCAACTTCATCTCGGATTTGAGGTATCTTCAGCATCGTCACTATCATCTTGGGACACAAATACAGTGATTTCTCGGACTGGACCAGAACTGTTCGAGTTCGGAATTCTCTCAAATTTCTAAGATTTTCTAAGATTTTTATTTTTGCTCGATCTCCGAGATTCGACTGATAAGACGGAATAAGTCCTCGTAGTATCTCCATCGGCGATTCGATTTCCCATCCGATTCCCGACTCGAAAAAGTCGCGTGTCGTCTTGTGGCCACTTGCGAGAAGTCTAAAGTGGCCCAGTATCGCACTTATTCGATTTCCCGAGAACATAAACTTGAAAAAGGTTGTTTTTTTTGAGGGGTCAAGTGACTCCTGAAGCCCTAATTTCCCTCTAATAACGATTAAACTTAAAGTGAATGAAGCTGATATTTTTAAAAAAAATGTCACCTTGGGCGGTCTGATAACTTTCAAGCTTGACATTGTTTTGTGTGGAAGCATTTCATTCACACCATAACGCCACCCAGACGTGTGACATCTAGCCAGATGTGCTCTTACATGAAGTTCTTACGCGTAATTCCTACATGTATTCCACGTCTGGTGTTTTGAGGACATTTCCCAATGTATGTGTTATTAGGGCATCACGGTAATCCAAGTACGGTATTTTTTTTAAATACCGCGATATGCGTAAATATCGAGTATTTGAGAACTGACAGTCCTTGTTTGATATGACCATGCAGAATTCCAAACGCTTTGCGATAGTTCTTGCTTGGAACGAATATAACCACGTGTATTTGATTTTGCAAAAGAACCATACAGGCCTGAAAATACGCAGTCTGACATTCGCAGAATAAGGTCTCTGGAGGGTGAATTTGATGATGCTATCCCATACAGTGGGCCAATTTATCCTCTGGGTACCTCTTTTTTTAGTTTTAAGACCCTGATTCAGTTTGAGGTTCACAGGGGGTAAATTTAGTGATGATGCCCCGCGGTGCAGGGTAGCTTAACTAAATTCACCTCTGGGGACTTCATTTTGCAGATGACAGTCTGCTTATTTTCTGGCTTGGAACCATATCTAAATTAAATAAAAGTATGGTAGTTTATAGTGTGCGTGTGATGAATTTAGATGAAGTTCAAGTCCAAAAAGTTAAGTTTATCATTAGTTTGAGAATACCGACATTGCTAATCGACAATATCGTGAAGGTCGGTATATCGAGTGAGTTGAAATTGGCTCGGTACGGTATCGATATTGAAAAAAATACCGAGTTTCGGTGAAATATCGAAATACCGTGAAGCCCTATGTATTATATCGCGTAAAGTTGAATACACATACCAATCATAGTATAAAAGTTTGAAACCAGATGAAAAGTGAACATGTATCTCGTGCCACTGGCAGTAGCAGCCATCACTTCTTGGAGTAGAAGGGTGAATCAGTAACCATGACTTCTTGAAGCTGAAGTGTGAATCAGATGGATAACACAGTAGATGTGTCACACCTGTTTGTTTATTTATTTATTTACTGGTGTTTAAGATCACACACTTATGCACAATGGCTAATCTTGAGCGTGACAGTTGTACGGGTGGAGGATGCCGGAGTACCCGTCGAGAACCACCGAGCATCGACTAGCAACTGTCAGCTCCTCAACATTCTAACTCTGTTCAAGCTCCGCTCAAGCTGGGCTACAGCGGTTGAAGACATGTGCACCATCGGCGTTCAGGACGCCTTAGTACACGGCGTCATCGTACCCCCATGCAGGCAACCGGGATAAAGTGCCTTGCCCAAGGACACAACTCGGGTCGTCCCAGACAGGGATCGAACTCGAGACCTCTAGCATAGAAGTCCAACAGTCTACCACTGAGCCACCGTGCTCCCGCCACACCTGTTAGTAACACGGGCGGTAACAGTGTTGTGATGTCCTATCGTCTCTTATTTGTTAACCCTTTACCCAACGAATCGGCTGCATCCACCCGCGTAATAGGCAAATTCAGCAGTTGAAAAAATATTATTTTTCAAAAAAATTTCAACAAAACCATATCATGTGACCCCCCGTTGGAACGAGCTCGTCGAGCTCGTTCCAACGAGGGGCCACATGATATGGTTTTGTTGAATTTTTTTGAAAAATTTCAAAAAATTATATTTAAAATAATAAATTTTGATATCGTCTGCGTTGGGTAAAGGGTTAAATACTTCTTTGTCTACAATTTGCGACTGAATAATAATCAGTAGTTTCAATTTACGTTTCGTGGCAGAAATCACCTGGCGATTATATCATTCTATTTTCATTTTTTCTTGCTTTCCTTCAAAATTAATATTCAAACCTGTGCGTCGAACATTTATGATTAAAAAAATGAAGTATTCCTCCCCCTTTTCTAAGTGATAAAAACAAAAGAAAATTCTCATTGGCTATTTTCAACAGAATAGCAAAGAACGAGAACTATCAATGAAATATGTTAACATACAGCACGAGTGATTTCTGTCGAAGATACTGCAGGGTCTCAACACGATGTGATTGTCAGAAATCAAACTGTCAAAGGAAACTGGTTAGCAGCGAGGAGCCAACAACAGCCGTGCTTCATAAAACACGCAAACTGGAACTTTAATTACCAGCAGGACTACTAAGCCCCGACGATGCATACTTAATAAAATAGTAGTTTGGCAAAAATGTTAACGAAAATGAATCTACCCGGACCCAGAAACAACTTAAACTGTTGCTATTGAATTTGATATCCCATCTGTTTGTGAATAAAGTTTGGTCGCCAGATAACGTCAAGAAACGTGTCATGCATTCTGGAAACGAGGACATTTTCATTTGCAGTACAACTCTCGCTCCCGCAATAAGACTAAGCAAAAGATTCCAGTTCACCATGAAGTATTATTAATTGTTCCAGCAAAGTGTATTACGAAACTCTGTGGACTATCGGCGTCACTACTGAATTGTTCTGTTATAATGCAGTGATAAAAAGACGGACATTGCCCCACCCCATCCCTCTTTACAAGCAGTCACATAGAGCACCAAGCTCGTATGCCACCAGTCTAGTTCTGTAAGAATTTAATGATCTTATAGCCTGGAACCATTTTAGCTCTAAAAGTGTCATCGCCTATGTTCAGATTCACCCGTCTGGAATATTTTGTTGGTTGGAAAAATGAACCTACGGTTCGCCTTGCCGATCAGCAGATACATTCCTGACGACTGAATCTGAAATATTTTATGAAGATTCATTTTCTGTGAATCAAAACTAAACATCGTCGCGAGAGAACCACAAGGTTCTATCTTCCACTGGAAGATAGAACCTTACGGTTCTCCCTCGACGACATGTCGGTCAATTTAGACGACCTCACCACAGCCGTAATTTTATGATCCCAGTTCCACAAATTATATTAATATCTTGATGTTTGCAAGATGAATTGAATACGTATTGATTGGAATTTGTATAACTGGGTCAGGAAAGGATAACTGTATATTTTGTAAGTAAAGCCCCATCACATTACATCAACGATCGTCTCAGCGCAAATCTCCACAAAATGTGGGTAAACAAACAGCCTATAACAGCGTCGAATTCGAACAGAATTGGAGAGGTGGCTCGAGTGTTTGGAGGAGCTCAGCATTAGTGTGAAGCAAAACTTTCAAAATATGAAAAATAAACTTGAGTTGGCAAATATTATATATGTGCACCTGGAAACATTTTCTGGTTTTCTGGATCCGGAATTCATCTGAAAACAGAAAGTGCTTTCCATCATGGTCTCTGTACTTACTAAACTAAATTACGCGAGCAGAACGTGCATAAATTACGGAGACATTTAACTTTAGAACACACAACCGTGCCAAATAGTACTACAGAGTGAACTCCAAATGAATGTAACCTTGATGCTAAATAATCGATTTCTTCTAATTTTTTGCTTTGTTTTCAGAACAAGCAGACAATTCATTTAGATCTATTTTCAACGGCTTGTTTGTTGTTGCTTTGATATAAATATAGTGTTTAAAAAATATCCGTCGGTTGTGCTATTCGACTGAGTATTTCTTGGTATGTGTATGCAGGTGAAAAGGATTAACCCTTTACCTAACGAATCGCCCGCATCCGCCCGCGTATTATGCAAATTCAGCAGTTGAAAAAATATTATTTTTCAAAAAATTTCAACAAAAACATATCATGTGACCCCTCGTTGGAACGGGCTCGTCGAGCTCGTTCCAACGAGGGGTCACATGATATGGTTTTGTTGAAAGTTTTTGAAAAATTTGAAAAAATGATATTTAAAATAATAAATTTTGATATCGTCTGCGCTGGGTAAAGGGTTAAGTGGTTCCTTCAAAAGGGTGTGACGCATCAGAGTAGCCAATCATAAAACATACCCAAAATTAAGCTTTCTCAACTGATCATAAGGAGATCGAAAATTACATTGTTTATTGTTTTTCCTCAAATAAAACGGGTTTGGAGAAGTTGGAGAAGATTTTCACTTCTAACGATGACAAGAATTACAATGGTGATAAACGTCTCTTGTTGAGTAAGTCATTCGGGAATTGGACAATGGAAAATCATTTGTTAACGAGCCCCTTCAAATGGTTTTCATAGTCAAATTCCCGAGTGTCTAACGAAACAAGAAACGTTTATCACCATTGTAATTCTTGTCATCATTGGAAGTGAAAAACTTATCCAAACCCGTTTTATTTGAGGAAAAACAATAAACAATGTAATTTTCGATCTTCTTAATCGAGCTTACAGGGTGTGTTCGATCAGTGATAGGAGCGGTTTAGCGCCGTTGCTCGAGCGTAGTGTGGATACAGACATGTTCTAATTGACCCGCTTCCGGCAATGCGAGCACGGTAAGAGTGAATTTACCTGAGATTAGAGCACGGAGCTCTCAACCAATCAAATTACGGGTTCAGAAAGAACAAAGAGGTTAAATTTAACTGATGGATTAAAAAGCTACTTCGATAAAGATAAGTGCAAAACTGTGGTTGTTTTTTTCATATCGTAGCGGACCGTTCCACATGTGGAGAACATCGCCGTCTGCATAGAGAACTACTGAGCAGCGGTGAGCAACTGTCAGACTCGTCAATTTACTAAATTTGCAAGTGCACCATCCCAGTAGAGTACGCCTTACTAGACCATACAACAATCCAGCAATCGAGATTCACCCCTTGCATGCGGCTGGCGGATATTTCTGCCCAGGATACAAAGCCCTTGTCACTGAAATAAGTGAAAATTTTGGCGCATTTAACCAAATCCCCCCCCCCCCCCTTTCCTGTAAATTGAATGAACTCTTTGACCAATGATTTCTTCAGATAAATTTCGATGAATTTTTCATCAAATCTAGTCATGGATGCTTCAAAACAGAGATAACTAGGTTTAATGAAAAATATTTTGAAAGTACTTAGCGGGTTAAGAGTTAAGTGTCTTGCCGAAGGACACGTCGCAATTACTTCTGGTCAGGATTGAACCATCGACCTTTCTGTTTAATGTTAAAATATCTAATCACCACCAGCTTCCCGCGTGGCACTTGAACACCCAACAGCATTACAAATCCTCCTTACCAGCAAAACTACCATTTATGAAGTTGTACGTTTATATTTTTCTCTTCTTTGATTTTTATTCTTCAATTAACATTTTATACCATGTTAACCTATGTTACTACCTGTGAAAAGCCCGTATGTTAACTTTTAGCTTTTAACCCCACTGCCAGGGTAAAGCTGCCACTGCGGTTAAAACGTTTTCAATGAGAGTTTCATTACAAAAGTTTACACCTATAGTAGTGCACTTTGCGATGTTTCATTCAAACATACGACGTTTTGCGGTATTATCTACTACGTGCAAGGCCTTAAGTTTAAAAAAACCTACAATTAAATACTTAAACATTTAAAATAAAATTTAACAATTTTTTTTATTATCTATTTTTATTCAGATCTCAGGTACTTAGTTACAAGCAAAAACATTATTTTTTCTATGGACTAATTTTACAATGGGTTGTTATACATAATATAAAATGGCAAAGATTCTTATTCTTTCACTGTGACATGACTTTTCATTCGTAGCTGCACTATAGAGTGAGGTGTTTAACAAATAATGTAGCAGAGGTGCCGTGTGTGTTTTAGCAGAGTCAAGGTCCTACATACATATCAGGCACTTACTTTTCACCTTATTGTTTAACCGAAATAACGTAAACTTGACAATTACCGGAAATACCTTAACCCTATACTAAAAGTAATGGCTAAAACCGACCATCACAATATGCAAAAACCGCTTTAAAATTTCATTATTTTTCAATCCTCCATCCCCGAACCACATCCCTCGATCCCCGCACTAGAATGAGCTCGCTGAGTTCCTTCCAGCGAGGGGGCAGAAGTTGTGGGTAGAGGAAATGTTTTTAGAAATTTTATCATTTTTGAGCAGGGAACATCACATTTTCAATGTTCTGCTAGGTAAAGATTTACCACAACCAAGCAACACATAGCGCTTCTCCAAACAATGTAACGTCCGCACAAATAATATACAAATATGTCGTTGTGTTACAGCGCCGATTGCAATTTACAATGTCACTGTATTATGGCGACAGAAACAGTATAAACAAGATGTAAAAGGGGTTAACCAGTTAACAGAGAACTGATTGTATCTCTTCTTAAGTTTATCTCTTTGATGTGCTTATTTGGGTATGAGTATCTGGATATGAGTTCTAGATTTCTGTAATTTCTTAATTGTTCAATAAATCTTTTTATAGGTGGGTAGATTATTTTTCACTTTGCAGGAATAAATACACTTTCTGAAGATAAGCATGTAGAAGTCTGGTTATGTTATTGGAAACGGTATGAATATTTTTGTGGCCTTAAATACATATTCTGGGGTTAAAGGAAACTCAACATCACACTTGTTCCTTAAATTTTCAAAAAAATTCAGAAGAATTGTTTTCACAACAGAACATTCAAAAAACAAGTAAAGTATTGTCTCCTTTGTATTGCAACAAAAAGTACACCGTTCCGTTTCAGAGCGTTTGCAATTATAAAGTTTTGCATTCGTGTATAAAATTTGGTGGACAATTTTGAAATGCAAACTTTGTAAATAACTATCATCTTTGATTGCAAATGGGATCTATATATAAACTTGCAGTCATTGGAATGCAAATTTATATCTAAAACCTCATTCCATTTGTTCTGTGTATTAACAGGAGGTGTTGTGTGCACTTCTGAAAATTTAAAATAAAAATCCCCAGAGACTTTATTTGTAGATTTTAACATGTTAATATTTTGTCCTGAATAGAGGGCAACTTTTTATTGGATCTGGTCGCAATTTTCCAAGACTTGGGAAAAGCATTTATAATACCCTGAAAAACTGTGGGGTTGATGTTATACGTGTTGGAGAAGTCAGCGAAGGTTAGGAGGGGGGGGGGGGGGCATTGTGTTCAGATACTAGATCATTTACGAAGTAAATGCCTTTATTACACCAAGTTTCATTGAAAAAAAGTTGTCCGTTAACTTTTAATGGATTATTTAGGAAAACAGTTTCACCTAGTATTTCTGCGGGGGTTGTGGTGCCTTTTGTCCAGGAGAACCCAAGCCAAAAGAACACCCTTCCAGAATGTGTTCACATATTTCCCATCCACTTTTAAACCTTCTTCATGAAAGTCCCAAAGTTTACAAGTTCCGAACAATTGTAGTTCGTCGATTACGAGAGTTTTCCACGAAGACAATGGGGAAGAGCCCAATAATTTCTTAATCCAAATCATTTTTAAAGCACGACTAAAAGTTTCAACCTGCGGAAATTTAATTCCGCCGTTTTCAAAAAGGACAATCATTGTTGTACGTTTCTCTTTTTTTTCGACTTTTCCAGACCACAAGAAATTATAAAATACTGTTTGAAATTTCTTATATAACTGTATCGGCGGGTTTGGTAAAACTATAAAACAGTGTGCTTGAATTGGTAAAGCTAAAGTTTTTATAACGGTATTTTTTCTGATTAATGTTAAGTTTCGAAATGACCAATTACTTAGCATTTTTTCAATTTTCTGAATTTTATTTATATAATTATTTAGTATATAATTGTCACTAAACGGATTAAATTCAATTCTAAGAATTTTGAATGAACTAGAATGATTCCAAACGACTTGTTTGCTTGTTGGAAGTGTTTCACAACAACTTCGCTTTGAGCCTATCCATATAATTCTTTAATATTCTTTAATCATATTCAGGACATTATATAAAAGGAATATACATCGTCACTTAAATACAGAGTGGAGTCAACAGCGTATTGACTTATTAGATATTCCGAATTCTTAATCTTTATTCCATTTATATTGGGATTAAACTTTCAGGATGCGCTAAAAATTTCTACATTAAGAATAAAGAGATATGGCGATAAAGCGTCACCTTGCCTTACGCCTCGTCCAATATTCAATCTTTCAGAACAATGGTCATTATTAAGTTCGCAACTAGATACGTTGCTGTAAAAGGTTTGAAACCACCAGATCATTTAGGGTCCAAAATATAAAAATTCCATCGTCTTTTGGATAAAACTCCATTCAAGAGAATCGAAAGCCTTTTCGAAATCTCTGAGAACTAGGATGCCTGGAATATTTATTTATTTATTTATTTATTTATTTATTTATTTATTTATTTATTTATTTATTTATTAGGGTCTAACGACACATCAACAGCCATGGTCATATCGTGTCGGTGACAGTTTTACGGGTGCAGGAAATCGGAGTACCCGGAGAGAACCACCGAGCAACGACGACCTGCCAGCTCCCCAACATCGTAACTCCGCACTGCAGCACAGGTAGGGTTAGATTGGTTGAAGACACGCGTACCATCGACGTGAAGTACGCCTTAGAACACGTCGTCATCTTGCCCCATGTACATAATTGGGGTTAAGTGCCTTGTCCAAGGAAACAAAGCGGGAGTCCGAATCGATCGCCCAGACGGTCACCCATCCAAGGATTAACCGGGCTCCACCGCGCCCCTAATTTTTCATATTTTGCAATTAAATCGAAAGTTAATCTAGTACACCCCCCAATGTAACGACCCTTCATAAAACCGAGCTGTGTGTCTGAAATTAAATTGGGAAGAACTGTTTTTACTCTGTTAGCAATTGCTGCTGGTCCTATGTTTTGTATCTACGTTAATTAGGGGTATAGGGAGCCAGTTTTTTATGTATCGTTTTGGACTGTTTAGTTTTGGTATACAAGTAATAATCCCGAGTCTCTGCGTAATTAAATGTTTTTCCAATTCGTAGCCACAATTCAGAGAATTAATTAGATAAGTGCCAATGTCTTTCCAGAACAATTTATAGAATTCGGCAGTGAAGCCGTCTGAACCGGGTGTTTTATTGTTTTGCATTGTTTTTTGGGGCGTTTAGACATTCCGAAGGTGTTAATTCCTCTTCAAGAGGTTTTTTTCGTTATCGCTTAAAAGGGTAAGAAAGGGGTTGCTTTTGTAAAAAAAAAATTCACCCGTATCAAGAGGTTGATTATTTGGTAGTTTTGAAGAATATAGATTTTTGTAGAAGGATTTCTGCTCGCTTAGAATCTCGCGTATATCAGTAATTTCCGATCCATCATCCTTTACTAACCTGGGTATAGTTTTTTCCGTGAAGTGTCTTTTCTCTAAGTTGCAGACATACTTGGTTGGTTTTTCCCTCTCTATTTTCCATTTTGATTTTGCTATCATTATTATTCCCTGAAGCGTTTTATCCCTAAGGGTTTTAAGTTCATTTTCAAGTGATATTATTTCTTATAACACTGACTACCCCCCCCCCCCCCCCCACCACCACCACCCCTGTCCAGTTTAATATTTAGAATTGTTAGATGATCTTCTACTTCTTGTTGCCTTTTGTCCTCCTCACGTTTCACAGAAGAGGCCTATGCTATACGTTTTCCTCTGATCATAATTTTTAGTGTTTCCCAAAGGAGAAGATCATTAATACTGAAACTTTCTGTGTTAGCATTTGTATATTGGTTTATCGTTTCAGCTATGACTTGTTTAATAGTTGCTACATAATCTGGGTCACCAAGTAGGCTATTATTAAACTTCCAAATACCCTTTCCTCTGGACTGGTTATAAAACGATAGTTTTATGCTTACTGGGTTATGGTCGAAGCTATATCTGGTGTGAATTTCTCCACTTTGACAAATCAGTTGTACGTCTGACGATAATAAAAAAAGTAGTCTAATCTAGCCATTTTATTTTCAGAGCTCCTCCAAGTATAACGTCTTTCCTCTGCATTTTCTAAACGCCAAACATCAAATAAGTCCAATTTTTCCAACGAGTTCAATATTTTTTATTTGCCTTTTGGTTGTTTTGTTTTGCCTATACTTAATTGTATCTTTTTCGTAATATTGTGGAACGTTCCAGTCCCCACCTATTATTATTGAATCATTACCTATGCTTTCGATTTTAGAGAATAATTCATCGTAAAATTGTGGTCTATCATCATTAGGACCATAGACAATTGACAGGGTTAATCTTCGATCCTTGATGGTAGCGTCCAGAATTATAAAATTTCCACTCTCGTCTAAAATACTTTTGTGAATGGT
This sequence comes from Pictodentalium vernedei, assembly GCA_031216915.1. Lineage (NCBI taxonomy): Eukaryota > Metazoa > Mollusca > Scaphopoda > Dentaliida > Dentaliidae > Pictodentalium > Pictodentalium vernedei. The sequence continues at coordinate 169,725,431 of CM062294.1, forward strand.
CAATCCAAAAGTGTTTTTGAAAAGTATAGCAACGCCTCTGCTTGACCTTGAGTAAGAACAAAAGACAGCATCATAACCCTACTCACTCTTCCAACAATTCTTTTACATTTTTACTCGAATGCGTATCTACCAGGAAAGTTATGTCGAATTTATCCCTGCACCGAGACAAAATATCTCGTCATTTGTAAGAATCGGAAGATAAACCACGGCAGTTCATGCTTACTATTATTATGCTAGCCATTTGGGATTAAATTATGGGTTACGTTGAAAGTACATGTGCAGCTACAGTGTTGTGAATCATTCATTTTTATCTTTTTCTAAAATTACATTTCTGTACAAAACAATTCATGGAAAGATCTATAAATCTGAATTTTTTTTCTATTATTGCCACTTTTGCGGGCGTTCCTAGCACATTAACGATGTTTTACCGGGCGTTGAAACCTCGTAATGCTGAACAAGTGCAAGTCATGTGACGGGTTGGGTCGTTATTGACTATAACAGCCCAACACGTCAATAACAGTCCGACACGTCTAAATATAGACAATGACGTCACATCTCTCAGCCGATCAACAATATTTTTCCCAGATTTCCATTTGGATCGAAATTCAATTCGGATTTTTAATTTGTAAACACAATTAACACATTGTTTCAAGTGTTTCCCTTTGTATCACGGATAGATAATGTATCAAATATAGGAAGCGATACACACAAAGTAAGTGATGACATCTTTGATGAATAAACTCTTTGCCTAAAGTTCGCATTTCGAAGATATATTTCATCATCCAACTTTCCAAATTTCGCCGTAGACTGATCAGACGATAGTCATGTTACCCGGTTTGTTTGTCAACAAATCAGAGGATCGTGTCGCTGTTTTTCTAATTCTAAAACGTTAAAACTTCATTTATTTATCTTATTTCTCATATAATTTAATCGTAATGTACCCGATGTACGAAAGTGGCAATAATAGAAATAACATGACTTTGTCCGGCATTACAGTGTATCAACGGCTCAACAGAAATGGTCAACAGCCCTTGGGCTTATTAGCGGCCCTCGACTTCGTCGCGGGCCGCTAATAAACTCTTGGGCTGTTAACCATTTGTGTTGAGCCGTTAATACACTGTAACGCCATTCAAAATCATGTTATTGTTATATTAACACAAATAATTCATGAAAACAATAACATTGATGTTGTGAGTCGATGATTATTCAAGTGTTTCTTTTCTTCAACCCCAACAGAATGCACATGCGTTGATTATAACAGTCCTTGGTGGCTAAAACGCTGTCCCCACTAGACCAACTCATGTATTATCCACATTCAACATAACATATCATTTGTTCAGTTGCAAATTATTGGAGAGTGCCCGAAAGCAAATGTCAAAATGAGGGTACCATGCTAAAGTCAATAATTCCTTAGTTCGAGTTTCCTATTAAGACAACATAAAAACATCGTTTGTTTAATGCAGAATTTCGTTATAACATACTATTGTAGAGTGTCCACAAGCACTCCCCAACAATTTGTAACAAAGCACAGTTGATGAGCAAGTTACGACCAGCGTAGATAATCCAGCCACCAGCCAATGGATGCAGACGAAAACGGCACGGTGCAAAAACAGCACCAACTCTTGTTGGCGAAACGCCACCAACAGCTCCAAATTGGCGAAAACGGAACCGAACCAAAAGAAGAACAACACTATGATACACGATCAAATATTTAATTTTCCTCAGATCGTCCTTTTGATTTTTTTAGCTTTTCTCTCATATATACAATAGTTAAGGAAAAGTGCATGGCTTGCAGTTGCTTACGCCCATATAGTGCCCAGTGAGGTGGTGTAGTTCCCGCCGCGAAGCGGAGGGAACTACACCACCTCACTGTGCACTATATGGGCGTAGTCAACGACAAGGCATGCACTAATCCTCATATTATATCGAACACCCATCAAGAAAAACATCTGTCCGATTTGTAAATCTATTACCAAGGTAGCAGCCCTACCAACCAGTATTATATAAAAAAAAATACCATGTAGTTTTTTAAAAACATTTTCTTCTTCTAAAACATGGCTAACTTGGATTATTGATATGTGCAGAAGACAGATTTGGAATCGGTCGGCAAGGGTAAACAAAACATTCCCCCCAAACGGAACTGTGTATTCTAGAATCGCGCAACTCGCGAATGAAAACTAAAATTTTCGAAATTTGACAATGCAGTTTGATAATTTCCACACATTTGTCACATATATACATTACCGAATGGGTCAGCACGGGATACAAACTCCGATGATTCAAATGAATTCCATTATTTATTCGTTTACTGCCCAAAACATACAATTAAATAGCGAAATAATATGAGCAGCGAAACAAATGATTTTTCATATCCGGACGCGTTCTCATGAAAGTTGGACCCAGGTATGGATCATTCTCTTCGAAACGAGATATGGATCATCTTCTCAAGGAATAAAATGAACGCCTCGAAAAATGTGACTTCAACAATGGAAAAGCGATACATTTTTCCACAAAGATTTCTTTCCGAGTCGTTTTGTGGATGTTGTGCCTCTGTGAATCGATTTTTAAATTTAGCCTGATCAAATTTATTCGCCCACGTCCGAATGGAATGGTTTCACGCACCGAAGGCGCGCAGGGACGGTATGGGGAACAAGCCCCTTTTGACCCTCAGTGACTGTAAATGGCTAATTTCCACATGACTACTCGTGTTGAAGAAGGAACAGCTTCAGGTACTCGGCAGGTGTCACCGGTTGTGGCGTGATGTTCTCTTTGACTGATGGCGGTTGAACCCTCGGGTGAGGACCAGTGTGAGAGATTGGGTCCTCTCACGAAGGTACTACCTCTCCCCGAGGGTGCAGTCGATCTGGTTTTTCAGGCAAGTACAGTCTGCCACTTCGGAGATGATATTGAGTGATGGCCATCACTGGCAAGTATAATCTGCCTCTGTTTGGTTGGACTCTTTGAAGGAAAGCAACAACGACCACTTTCGGGGACCATCAAAAAGAAGACCCAAACTTCCCTGGTTCGGGGGCAGGCCTGCATTGTAATCCTATTGGGTTGTGACAAAGGATGCGCAATGCGCTTACGAAAAGGGGCAGAGGCGGGACGCAGGACCAACGCTCGCCTCCTTTAAAGTGGTCGACCACTTTTAGGGATGGAGCGGAGGATGTTCAGGAACCATGGGAGTTACTGCTTCCATAACGGTTGGACTGTCCATAGCGGTTATTGGGGTGCTGATCAAAAAGCATCTTCTGTGTACCTACTTAAAAGAAGAAGGCAGAATTAGTGTTCATTAGAATATGTAAAATATAAAAAAGATAATAGTAGCACATTGTGTTTAATCTTAGATTTAATCTTTAGTTGAGTCGGTGAAGGCGGCCCTTTCTGGTAGAAGGCCACAGTTAAGCTGCTAATCTGCTTGTTAGCTCACCTTCTTAGGCTGAGAGTGAGTTTAGTTTAAACAATATTTATTCAGCAAATGGCATGTGTATACATTTCACAATAACAGAGGATAACAAATATTCTGAACAACACTAGATACAATAGTATACACAAAACAAGGAAATCAGATTACTATGTAAAAGAGGGATTCGACAGAAAGCTAAAGCTTATGTAAGTCATCTCCCTGACAACTTATAACTTACTCCTGTAGGTGGTATAAATCAGCGGAGGAACCCACACGTCGTGACATGACGGCCGAGACGTTCCCCCCATTGTAAATGAAGTTATAACTAACTAACTTGACTGTTAACTTCATTAACTTTACAATAAAAAGAAAAAAATACGGAACAGAGGAAGGCGCCCCGACCGCCAGACAACGACGTGTGGGATTGTTTAAACTTCAAAGTGAAAGGAAGAGAAAAAAAGAAGCGGGAAGAACAGGAGCGCTGATAAATAGAAAGAAGAAAAAGGAAAGAAAAAAAAGTAAAAACAAAAACAGTATGATATAATGGAATGAAATGAAATGAAATCAGCTTGAACACATGGAGCTTATCACATTATGCGGATGCAAATGAGCATGTATCGAAGTCACGCTCGAGCCTTCAATGGACAGCTTACGACGAGCCGAACTCAAGGTAAGATCTATCCTCAGGAACCGGAGCAAGACTCCGACACACATTTTGCACGTGCACGCAGATGGTAACAATATGTATATCCTACAATGTCTTGAGAATAAGTAAGTTAATACAGACGAAGTACATGCCGAAAGTCTGCTAAATAGAATTAATACTCAAAATAATGGCAAGTAGGCAATTTATTAGCTTCTAGTTGAGTTAGTCACAAATTAGGTGTAAATAAACCACGAGGGGTTAAAAGTTGGAAGGCGTGAGGGGGCATTCCACAACTGGCATTGGTCAATGGGTCGTATTATGCCAGCAAAGCAACACCTGTCTGATACAGTGAACAATTGCTATTTCAGAGTTAATTTTCCCACGAGGAGTGTGGATGGAGTGGTGGGAGGGGGGTATTATTTAGCTTTAACTTATTGGAATCGCTTGCTAGATAAAATGAAGTCATGTACCACTTCCGAGATAAAGTGGTTGTCCTCATTATTCAAGAAGTCAGAGCCAAACAGAAGTGTTGATGTATCTACTACATATGGGAGTAAATTAATCGTATAATTACGAGCGTTTAAGAACAAAGGGCAATGAAAGAAAAAGTGATCAGTAGTTTCACGTTGACCACACTGACAGGAGGAGCTGGCTGATAAGTGATTGTCGAAAAGGTGGGAATTGAGACTACTACAACGCAGTCGCAGCCTACAGTGGTATATTTGAGCCCTACGGGATTTCGCATTGCTATAGAACTTAGGTGGTCTTTGGCTACCATTACTGAGAAACGCTTTAAAGTTAGTCAATGATGAGTTCTCGCGGACAGGTAACGGTAACTTATTCCACTGGTCAGTAACGCTGGGGATAAAAGAAGACTTATACAATTTCGTTCGGCAAAAGGGAACTCGGTGGTTTTGACTAGTTCTGAGACCATGTGATGAATTCGTCAAGGAGATAAGTGGGGGAACTTTGTTGGAAATGTATGGAGCCGACATATAGTGATACATTTTGAAGAACTGAATTAGTTTGTGCTTGTGTCGTCTTTCTTGTAAGGATTCCCACCGTGTTTCGGAATATATCAAAGACTTACTGGCACTAACTGTTGCTCCGGTGATGATTCTTGCTGCTGCAATTTGTATTTTTTCCAGTTCCGCAACATTGGTAGCAGAACAATTATCCCAGACAGTGTCCGCGTATTCAAGAAGAGGCCTAATAAAGGCAAAATATATTTTTTCCAGGACACTGCGATCGAGGTTAAATTTCTGTCTCCTCAACAAGTCTACGCGAGACCAGGCTTTGGAGCAAATGTGGTCAATGTGGTTGTTCCATGTACATGTGTTATTTAGTATGAGCCCTAAGTGTTTGTGGTCAGAAACTTCTGATATCTGTGAGCCACCTAAATATAAGGGTGGGTGAAAGTTGGGATTGTTTTTACGTGATACACACATACTTTCAGTTTTATTGGGATTGAACTCGACCAACCATGTTTTGGCCCAATGATCGATTGTAACCAAATCATTATTGATTATGGCCGCGGCTTGCTCTGGGTTTTCAATAATTATATATAAGGACGTATCATCTGCGAAGAGGCGAATACTGCTGAGTAAGTCGTTGGTTATATCGTTTATGTATATCAAAAACAGCAAAGGTCCGAGTATAGACCCCTGAGGTACACCGGCATTGGTGGGTCTCCATGACGATGACTCCGAGGCTATCACAACTCGCTGCGACCTATCCGCAAGGTACGATTTTAGAAATAGAAGTAGTTTTCCTGAAACACCAATACTCTCCAGCTTGTGGATAAGACCAGCATGCCATACTTTGTCAAACGCCTTACTGACATCACAGAAAACTACCCTAACTTCTTTGCCTTCATCAAGCGCGCGACAGAATTCATCATATATGTCAGTCAGTTGGAGGACGGTTGAATCTCTAGGTGTAAAACCCGACTGAAATTGACTAAGGACATTATTTTCACCCACGAACTGCCACAATCGTTTGAAGACACATTTTTCAAATAATTTACCAACACAGCTGATCAACGATATCGGGCGATAATTAGTAACTGAGTTTGAGGGTTGCTTTTTCAGGATTGGGGTGACATTTGCTTTTTTCCATAATGTAGGAAAGTATGAATTATTCAGTAATATGTTGAATAAAATGAGTGTGGTTCGCAGAAAGAGGATTTACATTCGTTTAGGAGACGCGGGCTTATTTGATCCGGACCAGACGCCTTGGATACCTTTATCGACTTCATTGCGGCAAAAACTTTACTGCAATGTAGGGTGATGCTATTAATACACTGGGAAACACGGGGTGGTGGTTCTGGTAAAGAGGCATTCGAATCGTCAACTGTTGAGATAGAACAGAAGTATTCATTGAATACTTCAGCTTTCTCAACACTTGAAGAATATATTTTGTTTAGATGAATCAGGGTGGGAATTTCTGTTGCGTTACAGCTACCGATTAGTGTTTTTAGGGTCTTCCACCACAGTGATGCTGGGGTTGCATTACTTCTCAGGGTGGACGGGATTTTTGAAAGATGCTGGGCTTTGGCCTTCCTGATGGCCGATACAACCTTTGGCCCAGGCGTATGGGAAATTGGTACGTTTAGCAATCCGATACAGACGTTTTCTCTGTCTCATTAATAGTCTTATTTCATTGTGCATCCATTTCGGTTGATCCATTCTCGATGTAATAAATTTATTGGGTATATGTTTGGATGCAGTATTGAGTATTCTATCAGTGAAATTGGTAACTATGGTATCGAGACATAGAGTATCAAAGATAGAGTTCCAGTCGGTGTTAGAGAAAGTCTCGTTCAATAAATCATAATTACCATGAGAATAAAGCCATATCCTCCTCCTAAAAGAAGGACGGTTTGGTTTTAAAAATTCAACTTCGATTGAAATTGGGCAGTGATAGCGGGTCATGTCTGGAATAATTGGGTCGAGGACTTCACATGTTTTCACGTTGATTGTGTCGCTGACAGCAAAGAGATCTAACAATGATGCGGATGTTTCAGTAAAACAAGTTGGCTCACTCACAAGCTGTCTGAGGTTAAAGTAATTGATTATTTCAGAAAGGCTACTCCTTGAAGAAACCATTTGGTTGTCGTTGAAATCACCCGTGATAATTAAGTCACCAACTGACGTGTCGCTAGCTTTTTCGATGGAAGCTGATATGGCATCCCATGTATCTGGAGGACTGTTGGGTGGACGGTAGAATACCCCTAATATTAACGATCTACACCGTTTTGTAAATAATTCAGCCCATAGGCACTCCGTATTCGGTGTATCAAGATCCGGTCTGTGTCGAAACGAAATACCCTCTTTAATATAAATGGCAACCTCACCTCCCCTTGTCGAGCGATCGAATCGCAATGGTTCATGGAACCCATGAAGTTGGACATCGGATGAGGTATCATTGCTATGAAGCCATGTCTCACTCAAGGCCACAACATCAATGGTGCAAATTCACATTGTACAATATCCAGTTTAGGTTTGAGGCTCTGAATGTTAAGATGAACAATTTTTAGAGTTTTTGGATTGTGGTCTGAATTAAGAGAATTTGGACCAGGGTTGGTTTCAATGTCACCAGACAATAATAAGCTTATGACCAAAAAGAAGAAGAATGAGTTTGATAGGAAAGATGTAGTTAATCCTTTTAATGACGACGTAGCCTTCAAGACATTCAAATAACTGCAGCGAAATGGAATTAGTTCAGTAGAATTTACAAAGTGGGGGGGTAATAAGCACATTGGATTGCCCAATAAACAGAGCAAACACGACAGTGGAGCTTTCATGCAGGTCAACACCACTGAGACGCAAGAGCAAATAAATTAAAATGCATGTAGTTCTATCTTTCGACAGACAGTGCCTTAAGCTGCCAGAATAAACTGCAAGGTTATGATTTCCTATCCGGGCACGGTATAATTCAAGTGAGCACATATAATTGTAGTATCGGAAGCAAGATGTATTCAAGCTGGTATGTAAATAGTGATCTAGTCTAGATAGAGTAAAGGGTGTTGGAGTTTTAGACTTGAAAATTAGAAGAAGAAGAAATACAAAAGACACAAAGAATGTGATGAAGGTAATAAAATATTAACAAAATAACTTAGGTATTTATACGGGGGTAGAGTTTATGGGCTGCTTAAGCAAAGTCAAGAATTATCTGATTACACATAGTGGATTATCAGTATAAAATTATTAGTTGAGGGGGACTCTATCAGCCAATGTTTGGGGTACACTTTGGCCGATGTATTGGATTCAACATTTTTTTTCATTCTCATAAAGGACTGTTCATGGGAAGTGCGAGTTGCGCCAGTTTCATCAAGAATTATGTACCATTGTCATGACACCGTGGCACTAACGAGACGAGAAGCAAGCCCTCCCTGCCACGAAAGTGTCGAAAGTTGGCAGGAAGAAAGTGCTGTTGCTCTTGTATTGTACATTACAATGGCACGGTGGAGGGAGGCCCACCCCTAATAATGGATCCATCTTGCAACATATGAGCTAACATGGATACGGATGACCATAAATGCATTTGCAAGAGGAAACCAAGGGCGTCCCACCTGTGGATGATGAATCTTGCGCAAGCGCAACCCTACATGTACATGATGTGATTCATTAAACGTTCACTGTTTTCAGTTACTTTTACCTAAAACGGTAACTACAATACTATCTTCAGGAAATACCGAGGTAACAACGTGACGTCATTAACGGAATATAGAGGCGGAAATAGGAGACAAAATTTCGATCGTGTCACGACACAGTCGCGATCCGATCGAGACATTATGTCCTATTTTCCTGCTGTAACACTAGATATTGATATACACACAGCTGGACGTGTCTCAGGAAAGACACTCCACAAAGAAACGAGCACACAAGTTCGGTCGAACAGCGACATTGTCCCAACCCGGTCGAATTTATCTGTCCGAGATTGCAATCGAATTAGTGCATTGTGGTGGAAAAGAGTGTCACAGAATTATTGAGTTGTAAAGCCAATATCACTCAATATATGTGATTAGGGTTGGGTTCAAACCAACGCATATTAAAGGGAAGTGTGTGAAGGGTGGAAATGGGGAGGGGTTATACCAATGTTACTGTTTTTATCATACTACACGTGGTACACATGGTAGGACATGTATGAGTAAACACACGTTCTGAAAAAACGAGGGGATATCTTCGATGAGATCACGACTTGGTCCTCATCCGATCGAGTTAGTCAGTCTGAAAATGCGACCAACCTAATGCATAGTGGTGGGTGGAGCTTGACGCACATTTTCGCATGTTGAGTGTGAGTTTGTAGCGGGAGGGTAACAGGTTTAAACACTAAACCACACCCGAGGGTGTTTCTGTTATGCCCTTCGCTGGTTTCGACCAAATTTATATTAGTGTGAGTTTATTTTGGATCACGATTAGATACTGCAAATCCCACCTCCAGCCGGGGAGGCCCAGCGCACACAAAACGCTCGTGCCTGGTGTCGCGAGCGTCTTGTGTGGGCCGAGCCCTCCCGGCCGGAAATGAGATCTACAGTATCCAATCGTGATGTAATTTTAGTTGAGTCGGTGAAGGCAGCCCTTTCTGGTAGAAGGCCACAGATAAGCTGTTACTCTACCTGTTTATTCACTTTCTCGTTCCCTGTTTATTATTTAGTTTTTTAACAATATTTAATCCTAATGTATTTTTAGCTGAGTCGGTGAAGGCAGCCCTTTCTGGTAGAAGGCCACAGTTAAGCTGTTTCTCTGCCTGTTGGTTCACCTTCTCGTTCCCTAGTTTTATCGAACGGTCTTAGTTTTGATTGGAATTTTTGGGCTTTTGTCGGCTTTCGCAAATGGCTCCAAGTTCGGAGATTAGTTCACTGTCAGCTAACCGATCATGATTTTTCGCGGCCAAGGTGGCTAGGCGGTCTTTGATGGTGGGGATATCGGCCCTGTCGTGGAGTGTTTTGATGGGTGTGTCCCAAGGGGCACGGAGGGTGACCCTGAGCGCGTGATTTTCAACCCTTTGGAGTTTACTCATATTTGATTGGTTGAGGTCAGTTAGGATGACTGCCCCGTATTCGAGTACTGGGCGCACAAAGGCTTTGTATAGTTTGAGTAGGGTAGACTGGTTGGCTCCCCATGAAGTTGCCTTTAGCATTTTCAATAAACTAATGCGTTTGGTGGCTTTTTCGCCATGTCGTCGGTGTGTTTGTTAAAGGACAGTTGTTGATCAATCGTGATGCCCAGGAATTTCGCTTCTTTGTATTCTGGGAGGGTGTTATCCATAAGTTTTAGGTCAAAATCCCGTTTACTTCTCTTGCGAGTAAAGGTGATTCGTTGGGTTTTATTAGCGTTTAGCTTAATTCTCCATTTGGCACACCATTGTTGTAGGTCATCGAGAGCGCGTCACAGGGGTTTTTGGAGCAGATTGGTCGTATTGTTAGAGTCCCAGAGGCCTTATCATCCGCGAATTGGGAGACTTGAACACGATCATCGGAGAAGTTAAGGTCGTTTACATAAAAGATGTAAAGGAGGGGCTTAGGACGGATCCTTGGGGTGCCTGCTTCAAGGGGGACACTGTCAGACATTTCATTGTTCAATCTGACTTTGATTTCGCGATAATTTAAGAAAGAGAATAGTAATCTAAGCAGTTTCATGGGGAGTCTCATTTTTGATAGTTTGCGGCGCATTCCATTGTGCCAGACTGAGTCGAATGCTTTTTCAACGTCTAGCAGAACTGCTGCGCCTATTTGTTGATGGCGGTTTTCATTTGGGTCACTAGTCGGTATACATGCTCGATGCCTTCTTTGCGGTTTCTATAGGCTCTTTGCCATTTATTGAAAAAAAATCGATGTCTTCAAGGTGCCCCCTGAACCGATTGGTAAGTATTCGTTCGAATGTCTTACCAATGCAGCTGAGGAGGCTGATTGGGCGGTAGCTGGCTGGGTCGGAGGGGTCCTTGTTTGGTTTTGGTATCATGACACTGATGGCTTTTTCCAACACTTGGGAAAGTAGCCATGGATGAGACAAGCGTTGAACAGTTTGTTTAGTTTTTCGATTAGGGAATTTGGGCTTTGTTTAGGAATTTTGTAGCTCACTTCGTCTTCGCCGGGTGAGGACGAATTTTTGCATTTTTTAATGACGTTGATGATTTCGTCATTGGTGATGGGGGTGACGAGATCGTCACGGTAGATTTCAGGGTGTTCGTTGATGAAGTCGTCAATTGCGTTTATGCCGGCCTCATCATTGCCCGCGCCTTGGTACGGGTGATGCGTTTTTCTTAGGTGGTCGGCAAAAGTGTCGGCCTTGTCTTTGTCGGTGCGCGTAAAGGAACCGTCTTCTCTTTTAAGAGGTTTGGCAGCGGCTTTGCCGCTCTTGTTTTTTGCCCCGTTAGGATTTTGAAAGAGTCCCAGAATTTTTTAGCATCTTGGACCCCATTTAGATTGGCTGTTACCTTTTCCCAGTTGGCTTGCCTTTCAGCTTTGAGGGCTTCCTTGACTTCGTCATGAAAGCGGTTATATGTTTTTTGGGGTTCTGGTTTGTTGCTGGGGTCAGTTTCTTTTTTGAGAGCGCGAAGAGCTTTCCGTTTAGATTTGATTAGTGACAGAGTGTCGCCCGAGATAGTGTTTCTCCAGGGGCTTACTTCTTCTTTTGGGCATATTTCGTTTAAGGTTGAGTTAATAATTTTCTCAATGCTCTCACATTGGGTTTCAAGTTCCGCTGCATTGGATGGGGAGGAGTTAGTGAGTTTGACATCGATGATGTCGCGGTAGAGGTTCCAATTAATTTTACTGAAGTTTCTGCGGAGAGTGGCGGGGGGGGGGGGTACCTGAGTGGGTCATTTCCTAACTGCAGGGAGGCCGCTGCCAAAGTCATCATCGCCGACCCAGTGGTCATCGATGAGGTTTATCAGGGAGTCACTAGCGATAATTAGATCGAGGATTTCGGATGAGAATAATGGGTTGTTACTGATATACGTTGCTGAGCTGTCATTCATAACCACATGAAGGTTATGTTTTTTCGTGATTTCAAGGAGGGCTTCACCGTTGGCGGTAGTTTTGTTGCAGCCAAAGTACAGGTGTTTGGCATTGAAGTCGCCGAGGAAAATGCAGTGTTTGTATTTCCTCGTAAAGAATTCAAAGACAGTGTTAGAAACAATGTTGCTTGGGTCGTTATAATAACAAACAATCGCGATGTTTTTATTGTCAACAGTGATTTCAGTAGCAGTCACCTCTGCGTCGAGGTGATTAGTTTTTATTGTTTTGGTTTTGATGTTCTGCTTTATTAGAAGAGCGACGCCGCCACCTGTGGTGATTAGCCGGTCTCTTCTAATAGTGCTGAACCCGCTTACTGAGAAATTTTTGCTGGGTTGGAGCCAACTTTCGCAGATACAGATAATGTCTGTGTCTTCGAAATATCGGCTGATCTGACGTTTTTTATTCTTAACGCCCCTAGCGTTCCACGCGACTATTTGTAACTTATTCATGATGGGGTTGTAGTTTAATTACGGTGTTTTGTTAGAGGTTTCTTGACGGCCTTATTGGGTGTTGATAGAGGTTTTAATTAGGGAATCCGAGATCTGTGTTTTGAAAAGCCGGGACGCTGACCGGCTAACATCACGACAGATGTCGGACAGACTGGTGTTCACGCGTTTATCCAATACAGAAAACAGTGCTCCCGCAACTAGTGAGCAGATTGTGTAGGGGGAGGAGGCACTGTCGGGATTTTTTAGGTTTAGGTTTTTTAATTCTATGCACTGTTTAACTTTTTTAAAGTGGGGACACCCACGATAGCTACTTACATGGCCCCCTTTACAGTTTGGGCATGAGGGAGAGGCTGACTTGCATCCCTGTGTGAGGTGATTGCCTCCACATCTCATGCAGGTCAGATTCCCCCTGCATTTCGTAGCTAGGTGCCCGAATTTCTGGCACTTGTGACATTGAATTGGTGGAGGGGTAGATCTGTAATCCTCCACCCCATGTTTTCTGCCATTAATCATGACCCCGTTCGTGGTAAATTTTTGTTTAATTGAGTTGCTTGGGCAGTTTACCTTAAGACGTCACGTGCATTTGCCCGTGGCTCTAGAGGTAAACCTCTCCCAATCGCACCTCGGCAGCCCCCTAGAGATTACCTCCCTGGAGGTGTCTGGGTGGACCCCGGTGACGACTATTATGAATGAATTCGTCTTTTTAACGGGTGGGGCAGGTGTAGCTTTACTTTCCTCCGCCCCGGCCTTATAGGTTTTGTTATTGGGCGATCGGCTGTCTTCTTGACAACAGTGGAGAAATCCAGTTCCATGGGTGGTGGGATTGGTGATGGAGTCGGTCATGAATTACTAGTACTCGGCTGACCTGGTGCCTTAGTTGCCTTAGTTGTTATATTTGAATTGCTGGAATTGCTTGCATTACTGGGTTTTTTGGCATTCTCTGAGACGCGACTACGGTCAGTTAGGTTAGGGATAGAGATAGACCCAGGAGGGCACGGACAAGGAATGAGACTCTGACACCTCTTGACTTTGCATTCCGTCAAGGTCTCGAAGCCATCCTTGTTCGTGCTTTCCTGCAGTTCGATGTCGCCATCTGAACTTTCTCTTCTCTGTTGTTTTCTCTTCTGTTGTGATCTATTGTTTGTGAGGACCTGAACTTTGGAGGGTGGGACCACAGGCACGCAGTTGCTGCCGCCATTACCTATGGAGAAATCAGGGCTGAATAACTGCGACAGGGGCTTGTCAGGGTTGAATTCCCTGGTATTCAAGGGGTCTTTAGGATCATTGAGAGAAGGTGAACTGGTTGTCCTGGCCATCCCAGCAGCCCGAGCGACCTCTGCGTATGATCTAGAGCTGCCGCCCTTTTACAAATCAGGGGTCGCTGGGGTTGCTGAGCCACCAGTTGCTTTAACTGTATTGTTGACAAGTTCAGTTGCCTTAGGTGGGGCAGGGTGAACTTCGGATATAGCAGTTAGACCAGATGCCGTGTCTGGTAATTCACTGTCCTGGGCAGAGCTGGAATAGACTTCCTCTTGGTCTTCCTTAGCGGAAGGACAGGACTCAGTTGGAAGAATGGTAGTGGTAGTGGTTGGTGCAGATGATGGAGCTGGAGACATAGCAGAAGCAACATCTCCCCCAACACTACCTTTCATGCTGACGAATTGATGGTGGAAATCCGCCACCACCTGGACCTCCTTGGCAGGGGAGCCAGGGGTGAGGGGAATAACTCCCGAAGTTATTACGGCAGGTTTGCTGTGCCTGTTGGGACACTCTTGGCCAGCAGTGAACTGAGCAATACGCTCATCCTTCTCCTTGACGGATGCATCCAGGCTGGTGATCTTATCATTGAGAATTTTAACATTGGTTTCAAGACTTCTTATCGGGGACAAGAGCTCAGAGTTAGAATTAAGTGAAGCGTCACTTACCTGGTTACTAGTGCAGAAAGAAGCTGATCTTCTCGGCGCTTTCTCCCTCTCTCTTCTCTCTTCCCTCTGCTCCTTCTTTTCCTCCCTCCTTGTTTCCTTCATGGCTGCTGTAGATGATGTTACAGCAGTGTTATTTTTGTAGACTTGAGACATGACAAGATCAATATTAAAAATTCGTCAAGTTGGTCAGGTTAATTAAGTATACAAGTTAAGTTCTTTTTCCAGATACGAGTGTACTCACTTATGAAAAGAAAACTGATATAGTAGTGTGCTAAAAATAGAAAACGTGTAGTGCCTGGATGTAGTGCCTGGTCAGTTCTGTGGATGCAAACTACACGAAATAGGGTATCATCTTTCAGCCAATCAGAATGCAGAGAAGTCACGTGAGATATAATATTATTTCGTGTGCATGGGGCAATTGAGCAGTCACGTAAACAGGGTTTGCTTTTAAATAATCCTTCACATTTTAATATATTTTTATTAACAGTCAATCATGGTATACCAATACTGGCTACAGTGGTCAATGTAAATATATTCTAGGATTACCATTTCGTTTTGCAAATGTATCAACCACATCATATGGATTTTCCAGTAATAAATTACTTCTTTCAGATGACAAATATACGACCCCTAAGTCTGACAATCTTTGGTTGGCCATTTTGTTTCTCAGATATTTTTTTATATATTGGAGAGCCGAAAAACTGCGTTCACATAACGCGGAAGACACTGGTAGGGTGAATGCTAGCTCAACTGTTTTTTGTTGTTGTAAATTTGGAAGTGTTGAGTAGGAAATAATTGCCCTTTCAAGTACCAGGCATTCTTGTTTGAAATCATTCAAGTCAGTATTAACTGTGTGTATGGGCAGTTTGCGAATGATGGCGACATAACCAGCGCGTGTCACTCAGACAAACGAGCACTTGAACACGCACGTTATCCCTCTCCTGAATTTCCACAAACAATTTATGCACACCTGAACAGGACATAAACACATATAAACTTCCAACAAGGGCAAAAAATTCACCTGCTCATTTAACACTTCTACACACATTGACGAGAACCAGGTTTAATCGATGTGCATAACAATGAACATTTGAGCTGAAACGGTTATCCGATTAATCTCGATTAACCAATGATCAACATCTTGATTGATCAAAAAAGTAATTGATCGATTAACCTTTATTTTTGAACTACTGCGTTAAATCAGTTAACAAAGGAACAAACTTGTTCCAAAAAATCAAACATTGTCACGCAGACACGCATCAATTATATGAGACAGAGTAAAGGATGCAAGTTACGTGCTGGCATATTTGTTCACTTGCATGATCATTATACTGTATCAGCTGGAAATAGTCATTGTTTCCACTTTACCCAATGCAGGTAGAGGCGATACCTGAAAAATAAATTACTAAAACATTTTCAATTTTTGCCTCAAAACATAGCTTATGACCCCTCATTGGAATGAGCTCAACGAGCACGTTCCAATGATTGACATGAGCTCCGTCTGAGACGAAAATTGAAAACATAAAATTTGAATGGAGATTTTTGTATATAGCGCTAATTGGTTCTGTCCATTACGTCGGTTAAATAGATAATGCTGCAAATCATCAACGGTATTGCAATTATTCAGCTTCCTGTTGGGGCAAGTGATTAATTGGTTAACCAAGGTTAATACACGTGATTAATCGATCAAGAAACCCTTTAACCGTTTTGGCTCTAATGAACATAGAAAGCATTTGGAAACTGCTCCCTCAAACGGATTTCAACACCACATAGGTGTTCTGACAAAACACTTGTGCCGCCATAATACTGCGCAACAAAATTAACGCTCCTAATCCAAGTGATTTTATTTCTCTCACAATTTGTTGGGTAAGAGCTTCGGCGTCTGCCCCATGAATTTGGAGAAATTTCTCTTTTATGGCATGAATATAATGTGAGATCAAATGGTTTCGCGCGCCGGAGGCACGCTGGGACGGTTTGAGGCAAGCCCCTTTCGACCCTTCTTTGAAGTAAATTGTTGAAGCTTTTTCACAGATGCCGACCATGGCAGGAAGCAACAGAGGAGGAAAGGCCAAGGGGGAGGTTTTGGTGCTCTTACTGGTGACCTGGTTGAGGTGTTAACCTCCATCGGGTGAGGACCAGTGTGAGAGGGGACCTTCGCTACAAAGGTGCCACCTCTCCCCGAGGGTGATGTGGTGTCTTTTTCAGGCAAGTATAGTCTGCCACTTCTTAAATATTATTTTTGAGGCCTTCATTTGCATTTCGCAAGTATAGTCTGCCTCTGGCAATTGTCGGAAAGGTTGAGTGGGCTTCTTCGGGGAGGCTTCTTTCACAGGAGTAAACCGAGACATGTACAAAACCAAAGGCCCTTTTCGGAGTCCACCCAAAGAAAGGCTCGAACATCTGTGGCAGGCCTGCATGTTAACCTATTTGGCCGGCCCTGAATGCGCTCCAATAGCGTTTACAAAAAAAAGGCAAGAAGAGGGACGCTGGACCAGCGCTCGCCTCCCCGGAGGTGGGTGACCACCTCTGGGGATGGAGTGAAGGATGATCAGAATCCATAACGGTTACTAAGTATTCATAGCGGTTATAATAATTCCTTAACGGTTATTGGGAAAATGAGAAGAAAAAAATACGTAAAAGAAGTGTGTTTGTGTTAAGTGGCTGTCTTTGTCTTGTAATTTATCCCTATCGGCCAGCTGGATTAAATTCGTTATCAATGACATTAACTGACTGCAGTAACAAAATATACTGTAACAACAAGCCTACATATGGGGGGCTAGAGAAGCAGGTAGATAGGGGTGTAAAGTCCAAAGGCAGTGGGGAGTGCAGCACCAGAAACAGATTTGATGTGCTCGATTCGGAAGAGTCAGAGGAGGAGATGGAGGTACTTGCAACAGATAGTAGCTTGGGGTCTAGGCCAGGAAAAAGGAGGAGGGATTCGGTAGAAGACCAGGGGAGTAGTCCAGGTAGTTCAGGGCCTGGAAAGAGACGGAGGGACAAGGATAGGAGTAATCCTAGGTCAAAGATACCGATACCGATATTGATTCCGAGTGGGGTTGTTGGAGAGGAAGAGGACGCTGTAAGCAATAGGAGACTAGAGGAGATCAATAGGGCGAGGGACAAAAGTAAGTTGGTGGTTGCGGGAAGTAGCATAGTTCGGGGGATCGACAAGGTTGTCTGTGGTCCGGACAGTAAAAATAGAACAGTTCTGTGCTTTCCAGGGGCTAAAGTGGAGGACCTGAGGGATAGAGTGGACGGTATTGTAGCTGGGTCGGGGCCTGATCCGGTAGTGGTATTACATGTGGGGTCCAATAACATCAGGGAGAGGAAATCAGTTCGTTTGGTGGACACATACAAGGACCTAATTAGTAAGCTACTTAGCAGGAATGCTCGGATCATCGTTTCAGGGGTGCTCCCCGTTATGGGTGGTGGGAATGAGAGGAACTCGCGGATTATGGCACTAAACGAGGAGCTGGAAGAGCACTGCAAAGACTTGGGAATACATTTCATTGACCACTGGGACTCATTCTGGGGACAAGGAGAGTTGTATGGGCGAGACGGATTGCATTTAAGTAGGATGGGTACAGACCTGTTGGGCCAAAAAATTTTACAGGTGGCTGGGCCTTTTTGGAGAAAAGGGGGGTAGGGGACCACAGCCGATAACCCAGAGGGGCACAAATGCTGGGAACATAGGAAGAACAACAAACATGCACAACACAGGGACACACCAGGGTTATAATAATGTGCCAGTGATGACAAAGAAACAAAGATTCATTAAGTTTGGGTACTGCAACATCCAGGGTCTGCACAAGAAAGTAAGCGAAATATCAACACTGATGGACGAAGGAGACTTCGATATAATGGGTCTAAGTGAGACGTGGATACGACGGGATGAGCGGGTTGATCAGATGAAGGGTTGCGTATGGATAGGAGCTGGGCGAACTGAGGGTCAGAAACGGGGTGGGGGTGTTGGCATCTACGCTAGAGAGGAATTACAGCCCTCATTGATTACAGATCTCACAGAAGCAAGGACTCAGATTCCAGTATCCAACGAAATAGTCTGGGCAAAAATCAAGTTAGGAAGCAGGAGTGTTGCCGTTGGTGTTGTATACTTAGCAGTGGAGGGAAGTAAGCCCGAGTGGAATGATTCAATATATACAACTCTTAGATCGAATATCACAGAGCTTGAAAGCAGAGGGTTCAGTATTGTCCTAATGGGGGACTTCAATGGGCACATCGGGGATAAGGAGGAGGGCATACAGGGAGGTGATAGGAAAATTAACACGAATGGGAGGAAGATGTTGGACCTATCAAAAGGGCTTGGTTTAAAGATCTTGAACAGGGATGCGAAATGTAAGGGTAAATGGACCTGGGAGAGGAACGATAAGAAAACAATAATTGATTATATACTCACTGACATTAGCGTATAGAGGGAGGTTATAGATGTAGAAATAGATGACGAGGGAAAAAATGACTTGGGTAGTGATCACAACCTGATAACAGTTAAGATTATGGGCAAAAAGACGAATAGAGACAGAAATACCTTCAAGGAAGTTTGGGGACTAAAACAAGGAGCCGACTGGAAGCAGTTTCGGGAAAAACTAAAACCAAGTCTTGAATGTATACCTAGGGATGCAAATGTCCAGAGTATTTCAGATGGCATAGTAAATAGCCTAACAGAGGCAGGGAAGGATTGTATAGGAAGGGTGAGGGTCCCAACGAGAGAGCTTGGATACAGGGTTAACGAGGGACTGAAAAAGGCTATAAAAGAAAGGAAGGTAAAATGCGCTGCTTACAGAAGAAGTAGGAAGCTTAAAGGGGTGGATAACAATGACACGAGACTAATGAAAGGAGAATATGAACTGGCACGGAAAAAGGTGAATGAGATAAAGAATAATAATAGGAAGGAGCGCAATTGCAGTCTTGCCAGAACAATAAAGAAAACGGGGGGTTCGAGCTCAAACGTATTTTGGAACTGGGTAAATAAACGGGGGAAAAGTAGTGTGCAGAGTATCAAAGTGGATGGGGAAAGTACAGAAGATAAAGGCCGTATCGCTTCAGAGTTAGTCAAGCACTGGGAAAAGATAAACGATAGGCGCTGGGGCAGTGGGTCCCCACCAAAAAGAAATACACTGGTGGAGGAGAACCTATCCAATCGTGTATGTAGCGAAATAACGGCAGAAGAAGTGCGGAACGTGGTCTCGAAATTAAAAAATGGTAAAGCGGGAGGGACTGATGAAATTCCGAACGAATTCCTCAAAAATGGAGGGGAGGCACTTATTGAAGTCCTGACAAACCTTTTCAACCTGGCTCTGCGAAAGCAAGAGGTCCCCAGAGAGTGGAGGGAAAGTAAGGTGTCGTTCATACACAAAAAGGGGGATAAGGAAGTTCTAGATAACTATAGGGGGATATCAGTTAGTAGTAACATCGGAAAAGTATTCTGAAAGGTCATATACAGTAGACTAGAGGAAGTTATTGAAGAGAAAGGTTTTCTAGGAGAAATTCAAAATGGTTTCAGGAAAGGACGAAGAGTCACTGATCACCTATTTACACTCACCCAACTGATAGAATCAACAAAGGCTGAAAAGAAAAAGATGTTTCTGGCATTTCTAGATGTGAAAAAAGCGTACGACCGAGTGTGGAGGGAAGGTATGTGGCGAAAGCTCGAGGGCATCGGACTGGGGGTGACTTTGTGGGAATCATGAAAGCACTGTATACAGATGTGCAAAGCCAACTCAGTCTAGGGAGTATCACTACAAAACGAGTCCTTATGGATATAGGCCTCAAGCAGGGGTGTATCTTTTCACCGATTTTGTTTGCATTGTATGTTAAAGATTTAGGGGACGAACTAATTCAGAGTGCGGAGGGGGTAAATGTTGGAGACATAAAGATACCAGGCTTATTCTTTGCGGACGACATGGTGTTAATGTCTAGAACTGAACAGGGGCTAGAGAAATTGCTGGAAATTGTTGGTAGTTATGGGAACACTTGGCGGCTCGAACTAAATGAAAATAAAAGCAAGGTAATACCCGTTGGACGTAAGGTAGATATGACGAAGAGATGGAGAGTGGGGGAGTTCTCAATCCCCGAAGGGGAAAGCAAACAAATCACTGTAGGAGAAAAGGGAGAGTATGAGTATCTAGGGGTAAGCATAAATATAACGGGAAGAGGGGTGTACAGAAATTACTCAGCCAAACTGATTCTGAAAGGGAAAAGAATTCTGAACCAACTAAAACTTTTAGGGAAAAATAGTTTCAACAAGGTCTTTGTGGGGAAAACACTGTGGGAGAGGGTGGGTTTACCAAGTATAACGTATGGCACGGACGTGATTCCATTAAACCAAACCGTTATTAAGAAGTTGGAAAGTACTCAGAATGATGCCGGCAGATGGATAACAGGGTCGAGTAATGCTGCAGCTTTGGAAGCAGTAAGGGGGGAGCTTGGGTGGATGAAAATCAAGGACAGGGTAGATTTGGGAAAACTGTGTTACTTTAACTACTTGAGAAACCTGCCTGATAACCGGTGGTGCAAATTGATGCTCGATACCATTTGGAATTCTAATATAGAAACGGGGTGGTCAAAACATGTGAGGGAACTAATGGACAATTACTCTATAGAGGTCACAAACATAGAAGTAGGAAAGAAAGAAGGCAAAAGGTTTGTCAAAGAGAGAGTCATGGAAGATTGCAATCGAAACTGGCGAGCAGGTGTTAGCGTGAAAAGATCACTGCAGGGGTTACAATATAAAGAAAAGCCAGCTTTTGAGAAGTACCTAGATGGCACCTTTGGAGGGTCACTGCTGTTCAAACTGAGATCAAGATCACTGGAGCTTCGGGGAAAAATTGGGAGAGATGGGGAAAAGGGATGCCAAATGTGCCACTCTGGAGTAGTGGAGACCCTGGAACATTTTCTCTTGGAATGCCCACAGTATATACCTCATAGAATAAAATTTACTGGAAGAATAATGCAGAAGTGGGGTGAAGAAACAAAGGATAGATGGCTGAAGGCGGACACGAGGGAGAGGGTAGGAATGCTTATTGAAGAAATTGAAAAAGAGGAAGTGAGGGATACTATTAAGCAGTTTATATCTGAATGCTGGGAGGAGAGGAGGGGAAGAGGGGGTGGGGTGCAGGGGGAATGATGGCCTTCTCTTATGAGGACCGCGACAAATCAGCGGCTGGCCAAAGAGTTATTATTATTATTATGTTTAAGTGTAACTTTATCCTTCTGGAGCAGCTGGATTGAGTTGCGTTATCAACGAAATTAGTTGATTGGCATAATATAATAAACTCGACCGACAATAATTAACTTAATGCGGTACACCCGAACTTTAAAATCTATATATATATTTTTAATAAATGTTAATTTTTTCTAGAATAATTTAGAGAGGGCATGTGCCCCCCCCCCCCCCCCGTGCCTCCTCCCCCGTTATGTCCTTGTAGTTGAGTAAAGGTAACCCCGGGGCTCGGGACTTTCGGGTTTGGACTGCCCACCATGGCCTAAAAGACCTTGTTTTAATTTTTTGCTTTGATATGTCCTTTGAAAGGATGTGTGGTCATGATTAGCCATTCTGCAGAAATATGTGACCTTAAACACCAGTAAATAAATAGTAAATTGAAAGGATGTACCAAACCATAAAATTAAAATACGGGCTTTCAGGCCATGTTTGGACTAACCCCCAAGGTTCTGACTTTTGCGCCAATAGTAAACAAGGGGGTTGTATCGTAAATTCGGGTTGGATAATAGTAACCCCGGGCCTGGGTTTGGCCCAGGATTCTTGGGTTAGGGCTGCCCCAAACATAAAACATGGCCTAATATTAAAAGACCATGTTTTAATTTACCAAATGTACTAAACCATAAAATTAAAACACGGTCTTATAAACAAGGTTTGGACTACCCCCCCCCCCCCCCTCCCTCCTCAGGTTCTGGGTTCTGCGCCAACAGTAAAGAAGGGGGGGGGCTGTATCGTGAATCGTTTACAAAAAGGGCAAGACGATGGACTCAGGACCAATGCTCGCCTGTCCAGGGGTGGATGACCATCTCCGGGGATGGGGTGAACGATGATCAGAATCCATAACGGCTATAAAATGTCCATAGCGATTATACTTTGAATAGTTGAATTTAGGGTCTCGGTAGACCTCGGGATGTTCATTGATGAAGCTATCTATAGCGTGTTTGCCTTTGTCGTCCCGGCGTTTGGTCGACGGAAATTTCTTCTTTCTCTGTTCCTGTTCCGCTGGCTCTTGTGGTTTCAATAGTGGTGTGGATGGTGCTTTCTTTTCCTTCCTCTGATGTGGACCAGGGCAGGAGGGCCCGCGAAAGGTGCTACCACTCCCAGAGGTGGGTTTCATCCGATATTTGACGGCGAGTTGAACGCAGCCACTCTCAAAGTGGACATCCCAGTTGAGAAGTGAACTGGCGTCTAACTCCATCAGGGTATCCTTAATTTTCTTCGGTAGGAAATTCCTGGCTAATTAGTTAAAGAACCTAAATGGCACCCGCAAAATATTCAGTTTCAAAACAAAGCACAGAAAATGGCACAATGAAATAAATTAAATAATGGTGCCGTTTTCACTATCTGAATTGATGCCGTTTTCGCCAACCCATGGTGCCGTTTTCGCCACATTTGGGGCAGTTTTCGCTCACAAGGTGCCATTTACGCACGGTGCCGTTTACGCTATAACCCCAGGCAGTCAATGTCAGCAGCCGATGCCAACTTGGGTTGTTATGCCAACTTATGCTGTTCTATCAACAGTCGCCATATCAAATATCATTTTTTCAATGGAGAATTGCGTTATTGTAAACTATTGGAAAGGGAACGTAAGCACTATCCTACAATTTGCAACAAATCAAAATTGATGAGCATATTATGACCAGTCAGATGGGCCAGCGTTAATCAGCAAACGTCAACAATCGATGCCAACTTATGTATGTTGTTTTATCAACAGTAAAAAAAACAAATAGCATTTGTTCAGTGTAGATTTGCGCTATTACAAATCACTGGAGAGTGTCCGCAAGCACTCTCCAGCAATTCGCAACAAAGCAAAGTTGATGAGCAGGTTATGAACAATAAAAGGTTATTCCAAAAAATTAAAAAAATAATCTGAGATAACTGAAAAAAAAATCCAAAATAACAAAATAAAACTCTTTAATATATTCACAGCTAATGATTGTATTTTTGCAACAAAGTGGGAAAAATGTACATGTAGGCTTTATTCAAATTCACAGGAGTAACTTCAAGAAAACAAGACGTAAATTACAAAGTGTCACCACTGTAAAAATCTGGTGATCAACCGTTCATAAATGAGTGACCAATACTCAGCACTACGACTGCAGAGATGCAAAGTAATTGACCTGGGTCCAAATCACTCTTAAAAGTGCCTTTGATGACGATTGTACGATGTCAGAGATGGCTTGGACAAGACATACACCTACCACGCATAGGGCTAAACAGCCACTAACCGGCTGAGTGTCAAACGCAATTATCAAAATGTGTATACCATACTGAGGTCACTAATTTCTTAGCTCAAGTTTCGCATTAGAAACTATTGGAGAGTGCCCGCAGGAAATTTAAGAATTGTTAATAATAATTTGACAGAAAAAGCGAGGTAAATACAATCAACTTTGACGATGGGTCTAGTTTTCAATCAATCATTCACGTGCAGCCAGAAGTACTTTCCACGGGTGCAGATGTAAACAAACCCATGTGTTTGCGATAGAATGTATCTTTTTTCTCCATTTTAAATGACAAAGTCGAATATTTATTTAGCACATGGTATAAATAAAACAAACAGGTCATAAGGCTGATAATCAGATTCAAAACTACTCGTAGAATAAGGGATTTAACCACTCGACAGAGCCTCGTGGTTAAAACCCGTATCCTGCTCGTGGTTTAAATCTGATTACCGGCCCTACTATCTATTTATTATTTGTGCACAAAAAACAACTACTGTTGATTGATAAAAAAATCTAGATAATTCCGGTCGGTTTGCGACCAAGTCGCGATCCAATCAAAATTCTATGCCTGCTTTTCTCACCTCACATTTGTAGAATCTCACCTGTCGAAAGAGAAATGCGCGGACATTGATGCTGCTCGCGGTTGAATTGTTTGATGCTATCTTGATTTCACAGAAACCACTGTTATGATCACACTACTGTATTTTGTGTGTTACCACAAAACATTCACATTTCTTGTATGGACACTCAGACCTCGCATTTTCAGGAGAGCGATTTATTCGCTCGCTTACTACTCGCCTTAAGGAGCGCGAAAACTAGCCCTTCTGGCCTTAGAAAATAATGATTACCACAACAGCCTATTCATAAAACCGAATATTTTTCACATCTCTACTATGATAGTGATCTCTGTAAGGCGGCCACACTGCCCCTCCCACACCTCCAGGCCATGCCGAGGCCCGGAGATGTGGGAGGGACAGTGTAGCCGTCTAACAGAGACTACCTTGTTAATAGAACGAAATAAAATGCACAAAGCCCACTAGACAGCATTCATTAATAGTAAAACTTCAGTTTGCCACTTTTAGCATTTGTAAGCTTGAGGAGATCTACCCCCCCCCCCCTCCATCGGGACATGCGAGGGAGCGATTTTAGCCGTCCTGTATTTTAAGAATGCCAGGCCTAGTCACCCATCTCGTACCTAAACCAGAGTAAATGTATGGATACAATGTTCAAAATTTAAAGATAAAAATGTCCCTCAATTAAGTTTGTCTAAAAAAAAATATTGACTGTCTAAACGTATTCCAAGAACAGGCAAACATTCTGAGGAAAGGTGCAGGAGCGTTTAGCGCTGTTAACCCTTTACCTAACATGAAAAGAAGACGACACTTGCAAAAAAAATTCTTGAATAACTAATTTTTTTTTCATTTTTTGTCTCAAAAACATAGGTTATGACCACTCATTGAAACGAGCTCGTTCCAACGAGGGGTCATAACTTATGTTTTTGAGACAAAAAATGAAAAAATAATGAAAATGAATTGGTGATTTTTGAGAATAGTGCTGACCGGTGTTGGTCGTTGCTTTGGGTAAAGGGTTAATATATTCTAAAACAACAATGGATAATGCTACAACTCTGATCCGTTTCTATAGGCTTTCGAATGTTACCAACCTTTCGTCAGACGGGACATTACCTTCATGTGTGTGTGAATTGCAGTTTTGTGAAAATAATCGATGTATAACAATAGTGTAATATTTTTTTCGCCCTGGTTATATTAATAGCCTTGCGTTGTGTCCTTAGCCGGAAAAAGTTTTCATTCCGGAGACGAATAACACTTAACGATTTGTGAAAAGTACACAAGGAAACATTAGTAAATTGAAACTGTGAATCATCAATGAATATTTTTTCATTTATTTATTCACTTTTGACCATTTATACGGTGTAAAGCTAGGTGTTGATAACAAAAATATAATACACTGCAGGTCCGGGGTAGTCAGTATATACATTATATGCAACCCCTCCAGCGTTGTATGTCGATCATTCAGCACACAGACATTACGACCGCAATTCTAAGATTAAAGAGCAGCAAGGAGTGTTGTCAACAGTACCATCCCACAACCTATTGGGGTAATGGGACCGCACTGCTGCCAAACCTCCCCACCTTGAAAGTACAAGGTCTTATTTGTCAGTGCAAGCTGCTGGGGGCCACATGCATGAAGTCTGCGGGAGAAGGTATATAAACTCTAATTGCCTAATAAATCGGGTTATAATCTGTTCGGTGTGTGGGGGTTTAGGCAGTGATTAAGAATTCGATCGATTATATCATGCACGACAGACCTCACTGAGCTCCCACGTGCATGATACAATCGACAGAGTTCCATCCCTTCTAATTATATTTAACTTCATTTATGGGCGTTATCGGAGATGGTCTACTAAGATAAGAAAAACAGGAAAATGTTGCATGCAGGTCCTTGCATCGAAATCAAAATTCTTTTGAAAAATTCTTTCATTTCAGCATTCAAGACAAGATATGTCCAATCTAAATTGTAGGCACATAACATTTACCCGAGATCTCACCCTCCTGCACAACACTCTTTTTGCGAAACATGACAGGAGGGTTCTCCTTGGCGCGAAAGGGTTGGGTGTGTGCACATTCGCAGGGATGCTAGGCGTTTGATAGTTGATACCTTATATCATTAATATTGAGCAGGGTACATCCACAACCAAACATGCACGCACACACGCGGGCACCTACACATGCATGCACGTGCCCGCGTAACAAGTGGTTGCACCTACATTTTTATCCCCTCCGAATCTACCATTACCAACGAGGAAATTATTGTTTCTGCATAATTCAGCTAATTTCCTACCATGATTGTTTGTGGTTTTATCCGCGGATTTTCTGTCAACTGACCAAAGGGGTAGATGGGCGACTTTCTCTTGCACGTCATCGGAGAGCTCCTTGAGATTTCCAATTCGCGAATTAAAATCGCCCATCAACGCTATAAAAGTGGTTCTATTAAGTTTGTCTAATATGGATACATGTTGTCATGTTGATCCCCTGAATCATATTTTGATTCTTCGAATGGAAAGTAAATATTTCCAAATATAATCTCAAAATTTCCTGAAGAGAATTTCAACCACTGGATATTTTCGTCGTCTTCAGGGATAATCTAAAAAATATTTTTGAATTGTGTTTTTAGTGCTGTACATTTTCCTCCAGATTTAATTTTTGCTAATTTGTGTCCATTTTGGGTTTTAAAGACATGGAATTCTTCAATTTCAATTCTATCTATTTCATCTGTTTGAGTTTCTTGGAAACAAATAACGTCGAAATTTGATATGTATTCTAGGAACTCGGGGTCCCCAAGTTTGGACAAGAGCCCACAGACGTTCAGGGAAAGGAACATAAGGCTTAACCTTCTCCGGCAGTTCTAGTTATTATTGTTATTTTGGTAACTAGTTTCCTGGCCGCTACTATTTTCTCGGGCAGACGGATTGTGCAAAACACGGTAAGGAGGTGGTGTTGCTGGATGAAACTGTTTATTGTCTATATATAGTCGGTCGGCGATAACTTTCACCCTTCTCCCCTTTGCCTGTTCCTGTTTCGAGAAAGGCAAAATTACTGTTTTTCTATAATCGCTCACAGCTTTGGGATAATGTTCACTGACGAAAAAGTTTAATAAACTCTAAATAAGAATAACAAGGACAACGCGGAAGTGTAGAAAACTCTTAACAACAACCAGTACCGAACTCCCAGAGCAACTGACACGTTGTACAGCAAGAGCCAAAACAACAATCACATTTATCACATTAAGGTTTTGCCAAGCATGAGCTGAAACGGCACTGTCAATTTTAATTCCCAAACCAGCAAACAACATATGTAATTTCTTGCGTCCCCAACACAGCTCATGCACCCACCACTCCGAATTGGAACAACTCAATGGTCTCTTTTCCATAGGCGTTATAAGATGAATGAAAAAAATATAAGACGTGAAAGGGGATTTTCAATGTTACGCAGGTGGTAGCAGACTGATACATTCTGAAAATGCTAAAAGGTTCTACAATCAGACGAGGAAAGCAAGGTATATTTGCATCTTTTGTCACATAACCAGCAGCGAAAAGCTATCTGTCGCGAAAAAGATATTTGTACAGAAAAACGCTTATTAACTTCATTTTTACAGAAAGGATGCTATAAAAAAGTTGGCGACCTTTCTGAATATCCCCTTGATGTTCATTTACTTTTTTATATTCACGTGACAGGCAAACACGGCAAAATGTCTCAGAACAAGAAACAAAGAATAAAGCAACAGCGCAAGCTAAAATGACATACTAGCAATTCAGATTGCTGCATGCAGACTAGCTCTGCGTTTTCACAAACCTGGTCAAGCTCTAAACCCACCAATCAAATTTTGTAAGGAAGCCGATGCTGTTATGGTCTGGGACCAGTCTAGCCCGTATGTAGTTCATCAACTACGATTGGACTCTACTCGTCTGGTAGATTTCAGTTGGCTGGAAAAGCAAACCATGGTTTATTTTTCCATCCAACTGACATATTCCATTTGAATGAATCTAAAAATAGCATATATATTCGTTTTCTTTGAATCAACGCAAGAACTGTTTCTCAATGGAGACTTGATTTGACGGAGTATTTCATGACTTTACCAAACTATTGAACATGATCGTTTTACAAATAACAACGAATGAAAACTCATCACGGCTGTAGTTTTAAGGTTACGTCACGTAGTTCCACTGGTTATATAAATACCTTAATTGTTTTGACGCGAATTAAACACTTATTTGACTGGAATATCTATAACTGGAGCCGCAACGAATACCTATAAATCTCAGTATGTGAAGGTACATCATATTACATCAGCGGTAGTCTGCGCCTGAACTCTACTAAAACTGGGTAAACAAGCTGCCCATAATAATGTCGGATTCCTTGCAGAATTACACTCGTTGCTCGAGAGCTTGATACCTAGGAACGTCTAGAATTTGAAGTCGAGTCTATTTGCGCCGATGCCGAAAAGCAAGTGCCCTCATACTGGTGTATGGAACAATATTGAGCAGGGAAAAGTGTATAAACGAGGTGGTTGTTTCAAGCCAAGTGATGTCTGCTTGAATAGGCAGACGACACAACTAGAAACGGCCTCTTCGCCACTGGTCTTCATAATAATTTATTGCAAATATTCACCCACTCATTTTCATACTTGCGCGAATTAAAAATTGTATGTATTTCTGAGCTACCTATGGAATAGTACGACGCAATACTTGTCACAATAGATGTTTTCGCAAGCACTAAATACTGAAAAAACGAGCAATTAACTTTGCCACTGAATGCCAATGAATAGATGTTTCCGTCTAGGTTATAATCCATATTTTGTTACAACAATTAAACAAAGCACAAGCGAAGTTTCTAAAATGGATCGAACGCGTACGTCATCCCAAAGTTCCAGTGTTCTGCTTGTGTTTGTTTGGACTGGATTGTAGTCATTATTTTTTATTTACGAGAACTGCATTCTCTTGGTTGTTTACAGTTAAAACTAGAAGTCCTGTCACGAACTGTGCGCTTATATAGGCTTAATTGCGAGTGGGAATTGCACGCAATTGCTATATAGAATGGCATCCAAAGCACTGCAGGTTCTCCTGGTTACTCATAGCAAACACAGGCAATGTTTCTGCCAATGGACCTCCGGGTTACCCGGAGGTCCATTTGCTGAAACATTGCTTGTGCACAGGCCATATGTACAGAATTTGATAGCCTCACTGTGGCCATAACGCGTAGATGAACGCACAGGTTGACGTGCTATTTGTGCGCATTTCATGACAGGACTTCTAGTTTTAACTGTAGTACTAGTAAATTTCCCATGTACTGTACATTCAAATTAGTCTTTGAATAAATATATTAGCAGTTAATTGGTAACAACGCTACAAGCCAACTCATCCCAGCATGCAAGAAAGATAATACAAACTGAAGTATGTTTAACATTTAACCCTTTGAACCCCGTTGGTATCCTGCATGTGAGTTCAATATAGGAAAAAATTGGAAGTGTCCATATTTATTGTTTGAGGGTAGACCAATTAAGATTTTCAACCTGCACGTTGAAAATATTGATTGGTGTAACCCATACTTTAACTTAGCTGTCACTCCACTGAATGAAAGTATGACGTATCGTGTCCTGGTCGGAAAAGCTGCCTCTCGAGTTCAAAGGGTTAATATTTTCAGCTGGGGTGGTTTCGACTACAGGGATTTCACGGAGATGACATTCGTTAACCCAACGCAAACAATATCAAAATTTGTTGGTTTAATTATTTTTACTGGGACAAATATCTCTGCATAAAGCAATGTCCCTCGGTCTGTCTGCAGATCGGTCGGTTACCAACGATTTCAAACTCAAGGAAGTCTAAGTACTTGGTGGAATAACATCATATTCTGTATACAAATTTATCTAACAATCATATAGATTTTGGCCTGAAAACCACGAGAAACGATACGTGTCACATAATGTGTTCCGATTCCGTATCATTTAGAGGGCTGATTCTGATTCCGTATCATATAGACTGAGGGTCAGAAACGGGGTGGGGGTGTTGGCATCTACGCTAAAGAGGAATTACAGCCCTCATTGATTACAGATCTCACAGAAGCAAGGACTCAGATTCCAGTATCCAACGAAATAGTATGGGCAAAAATCAAGTTAGGAAGCAGGAGTGTTGCCGTTGGTGTTGTATACTTAGCAGTGGAGGGAAGTAAGCCTGAGTGGAATGATTCAATATATACAACTCTTAGATCGAATATCACAGAGCTTGGAAGCAGGGGGTTCAGTATTGTCCTAATGGGGGACTTCAATGGGCACATCGGGGATGAGGAGGAGGGCATACAGGGAGGTGATAGGAAAATTAACACGAATGGGAGGAAGATGTTGGACCTATCAAAAGAGCTTGGTTTAAAGATCCTGAACAGGGATGCGAAATGTAAGGGTAAATGGACCTGGGAGAGGAACGATAAGAAAACAATAATTGATTATATACTCACTGACATTAGCGTATGGAGGGAGGTTATAGATGTAGAAATAGATAACGAGGGAAAAAATGACTTGGGTAGTGATCACAACCTGATAACAGTTAAGATTATGGGCAAAAAGACGAATAGAGACAGAAATACCTTCAAGGAAGTTTGGGGACTAAAACAAGGAACCGACTGGAAGCAGTTTCGGGAAAAACTAAAACCAAATCTTGAATGTATACCTAGGGATGCAAATGTCCAGAGTATTTCAGATGGCATAGTAAATAGCCTAACAGAGGCAGGGAGGGATTGTTTAGGAAGGGTGAGGGTCCCAACGAGAGAACTTGGATACAGGGTTAACGAGGGACTGAAAAAGGCTATAAAAGAAAGGAAGGTAAAATGCGCTGCTTACAGAAGAAGTAGGAAGCTTAAAGGGGTGGATAACAATGACACGAGACTAATGAAAGGAGAATATGAACTGGCACGGAGAAAGGTGAATGAGATAAAGAATAATAATAGGAAGGAGCACAATTGCAGTCTTGCCAGAACAATAAAGAAAACGGGGGGTTCGAGCTCAAACGTATTTTGGAACTGGATAAATAAACGGGGGAAAAGTAGTGTGCAGAGTATCAAAGTGGATGGGGAAAGTACAGAAGATAAAGGCCGTATCGCTTCAGAGTTAGTCAAGCACTGGGAAAAGATAAACGATAGGCGATGGGGCAGTGGGTCCCCACCAAAAAGAAATACACTGGTGGAGGAGAACCTATCCAATCGTGTATGTAGCGAAATAACGGCAGAAGAAGTGCGGAACGTGGTCTCGAAATTAAAAAATGGTAAAGCGGGAGGGACTGATGAAATTCCGAACGAATTCCTCAAAAATGGAGGGGAGGCACTTATTGAAGTCCTGACAAACCTTTTCAACCTGGCTCTGCGAAAGCAAGAGGTCCCCAGAGAGTGGAGGGAAAGTAAGGTGTCGTTCATACACAAAAAGGGGGATAAGGAAGTTCTAGATAACTATAGGGGGATATCAGTTAGTAGTAA
Organism: Pictodentalium vernedei; assembly: GCA_031216915.1. Lineage (NCBI taxonomy): Eukaryota > Metazoa > Mollusca > Scaphopoda > Dentaliida > Dentaliidae > Pictodentalium > Pictodentalium vernedei. Next base: position 169,757,375 of record CM062294.1, read on the forward strand.
CATCGGAAAAGTATTCTGTAAGGTCATATACGGTAGACTAGAGGAAGTTATTGAAGAGAAAGGTTTTTTAGGAGAAATTCAAAATGGTTTCAGGAAAGGACGAAGAGTCACTGATCACCTATTTACACTCACCCAACTGATAGAATCAACAAAAGCTGAAAAGGAAAAGGTGTTTCTGGCATTTCTAGATGTGAAAAAAGCGTACGACCGAGTGTGGAGGGAAGGTATGTGGCGAAAGCTCGAGGGCATCGGACTGGGGGGTGACTTTGTGGGAATCATGAAAGCACTGTATACAGATGTGCAAAGCCAACTCAGTCTAGGGAGTATCACTACAAAACGAGTCCCTATGGATATAGGCCTCAAGCAGGGGTGTATCTTTTCACCGATTTTGTTTGCATTGTATGTTAAAGATTTAGGGGACGAACTAATTCAGAGTGCGGAGGGGGTAAATGTTGGAGACATAAAGATACCAGGCTTATTCTTTGCGGACGACATGGTGTTAATGTCTAGAACTGAACAGGGGCTAGAGAAACTGATGGAAATTGTTGGTAGATATGGGAACACTTGGCGGCTCGAACTAAATGAAAATAAAAGCAAGGTAATACCCGTTGGACGCAAGGTAGATATGACGAAGAGATGGAGAGTGGGGGAGTTCTCAATCCCCGAAGGGGAAAGCAAACAAATCACTGTAGGAGAAACGGGAGAGTATGAGTATCTAGGGGTAAGCATAAATATAACGGGAAGAGGGGTGTACAGAAATTACTCAGCCAAACTGATTCTGAAGGGGAAAAGAATTCTGAACCAACTAAAACTTTTAGGGAAAAATAGTTTCAATAAGGTCTTTGTGGGGAAAACACTGTGGGAGAGGGTGGGTTTACCAAGTATAACGTATGGCACGGACGTGATTCCATTAAACCAAACCGTTATTAAGAAGTTGGAAAGTACTCAGAATGATGCCGGCAGATGGATAACAGGGTCGAGTAATGCTGCAGCTTTGGAAGCAGTAAGGGGGGAGCTTGGGTGGATGAAAATCAAGGACAGGGTAGATTTGGGAAAACTGTGTTACTTTAACTACTTGAGAAACCTGCCTGACAACCGGTGGTGCAAATTGATGCTCGATACCATTTGGAATTCTAATATAGAAACGGGGTGGTCAAAACATGTGAGGGAACTAATGGACAATTACTCTATAGAGGTCACAAACATAGAAGTAGGAATGAAAGAAGGCAAAAGGTTTGTCAAAGAGAGAGTCATGGAAGACTGCAATCGAAACTGGCGAGCAGGGGTTAGCGTGAAAAGATCACTGCAGGGGTTACAATATAAAGAAAAGCCAGCTTTTGAGAAGTACCTAGATGGCACCTTTGGAGGGTCACTGCTGTTCAAACTGAGATCAAGATCACTGGAGCTTCGGGGAAAAATTGGGAGAGATGGGGAAAAGGGATGCCAAATGTGCCACTCTGGAGTAGTGGAGACCCTGGAACATTTTCTCTTGGAATGCCCACAGTATATACCTCATAGAATAAAATTTACTGGAAGAATAATGCAGAAGTGGGGTGAAGAAACAAAGGATAGATGGCTGAAGGGGGACACGAGGGAGAGGGTAGTAATGCTTATTGAAGAAATTGAAAAAGAGGAAGTGAGGGACACTATTAAGCAGTTTATATCTGAATGCTGGGAGGAGAGGAGGGGAAGAGGGGGTGGGGTGCAGGGGGAATGATGGCCTTCTCTTATGAGGACCGCGACAAATCAGCGGCTGGCCAAAGAGTTATTATTATAGACGACTCGTTGCCGGTAACAATCATAACAGGCACACGAATACATTCTGTGAGCGTTTCAGTGATCGACTCAGCTGATCGATTACAAAACAAAGTAGGGGATAACAGCCGACCACTTTGGTCGGGGTGGTCCACAAAATGATGGTCCAGAAAACATTGAGGTATTTTTGTCAAAATTGGGCTATTTTTAGAAACAAATTCAAATTTTTCAAGAAAATTTTGGGTCTTTCCGGAATTCAACTTTTCCAGGAAAATCCCGGATTTTTCGCGGAAAATGTTCGAATTTGAGCTTTCTGGACCAAAGATCTTATAAAAATCCGGGTTTTTGGTATAACCCTTTTTTGACAGATTAACACTGATTTTCCCATAGGGATGGATTTTTAAATTCGGAGAAGTCCTGAAAAGGCAGCGTCGTGTCCAGTGTCGTGGCAGGAAAGGACCCTCGATCCGGAACTGGGATTTTCTCGCGGGAAATGCCACGACGCATCGGACTGGGTAAATTCTTGTTGCCATCTGCCGGTCCAAAAAAACCACGATATGTCACGGGTTTTAGGGGGGGGGGGGGGGGTTGTAGTGTCGTGGCAGGAAAGGACCCTCGACCCGGGTCCGGAAAAACCCGATACGCCACGGGTTTTTTTTTCCGTCGTTCGACTCGATGGGGAAAAATCCGATTGGGGAGGGAAATGGACGTGAGGAGGATCGCGATTGGAAAAATGTGTTTGTGCGTTTGTGTGTGTATGAAAAATTTATGTGTTGTTAGACGAATGATGGATGAGATTGTTTTTGTAATTAAAGTTAAAAAGGAAACAACGGTCAACGTGGATTTAACTAAAATTTCGACGGAAATTTAACAAACTCTATAAAATTCCTTCTCTTAAAAATTCACTTTTAGGTGCGCTCGTAAAATCTGACACGACCGTTCTCAGGAAAACACTCACCTTTTCGCAGAGGTAACACGGACCCGCCATTTAGGTGAATATTTTCGACAGAATACTACCAAAAAAGCCCGTACCGATGTGGGTGAAACACCAACGATCCAACGCAGATTCCCAAGGAAAAGCATAATCCAAATCGAGCGGTGAATTTAGATGGAGGGTCAAAGCGGATTCGAGCGCACCGACAAAGCAGATTCGAGCGCACCGCGATGTCCCACGGAAAAAACAGAGTCCAAATCGATGTACTTAATCATACAGAGTTATCTACTAGATTTTTCTCAAAAAAACAAAAGCTCGAAGAGCTTGAAATAAGTAATCACCCAATCACTTCACTTTCCTGACCCTAATTAACCAATCAGATTGCTTTATTCCCATAACCTATACTTAACCATACAAAAAATGTAAAAAAAATTGTTTAGCATGGTTAGAACCATGTACCACAAAAACTAAAAGCTCGAAGAGCTTGAAATAAGTAATCACCCAATCACTTCACTTTCCTTACGCTAACTAACCAATCGGATTGCTTGATTCCCATAACCTGTACTTAATCATACAAAGTTATCTCCCCTTATTACAAAGAAGTCCTATTCGATTCTTATCACCGGATTATTCAAGGAGATTACGAAAAATAATATTTTTAACCCTCGTCGTGAGGTCGGGTCACGACCAGAGCCGAAAAACGTCTTCCTTTTTACAAAACCAGGCATGTGAGGTACCAATTTGAAGGGCTCGATGAGTACATTACGAAAATGACATTTTTTTCATTTTACGTGGGGGGGGGGGGGGGGGGGGTAGGTCACGCCTATCAGAAAGTCGAAAGTTTCGAGAAGGTAGTGACCTATCAAACTGAAGGTATCGATGAGTAGATTAAGAAGATCATATTTTTAACCCTCGTCGTGGGGTGGGGTCACGACCAGAGCCGAAAAACTTCTTCCTTTTTACAAAGCCCGGCATGTGAGGTACCAATATGAAGGGCTCGATGAGTACATTACGAAAATGACATTTTCAACCCTCGCCGTGGGGGGGGGGGGGCTGAGGGTCACGCCCATAAAAAAATCAAAAGTTTTGAGAAGATAGTCATGTGACCTATCAAATTAAAGGTATCGACAAGGATATTATGAAAATCATATTTTTTCCCTTCTTCTAACGGTGGAGTTGTGGCCATCTTGAAATCGAAAGTATCAAGAAAGGTAGTTATGCGACATATTAAATTGAAAAAAACAACAACTTGAATCTGATGCATCATTCATTTTGATGTCTGTGTTCAAACACGGAAGTATGTTTTCAGTATACGATTCTAATGCAAATTAGAGATACACTCACCTGTTTAACAAGTGACGTTGTGAGGTCACTGTTTCATAGATTTGTCAATAAAATTATAAGTTGATCTTCTAACACGGCTCGTTTCTATATTTTGAGGATAACCTATTTCACTATTTTCGAAAAGTATTAATCCAGACAAACTACTTTTTTTAGGAAAAATGACCATGAGAAGACTTCACATAACTGAACGAGTGTACACCTTGATTAATGAATTCAAGTAAAACCATTTGTCACGTGTTAGAAAAAGATTATAAACAGTCTAAACGCACGTGTGGAAAAGTTGGGGGCTTTTACGACCGGAGTTAAAATATTTTAAGATAGGTGGCGTTATATAAATACAGCTACAACAAAAACAGTGTTTGCCATGTGCTAACGTATGACTGAATAAAAATGAGAAAAAAGGTCTTTTTTAACCACCTGCTAGCAAAGCATTACACCGTTTACTGCGATATTTATCACAGGTGTTCAACACGTGCAAAAATCATGTAAAATAGTGTATCAGACGTTTTTTGTTTAGAAATTATGTATTTTTTTCCATGATTATGTATATAAGAGAGAAAAGATACGCAACTTCCTGGCTTGGAAGATTTCGACCTATCTTATTCAAACTCGCAGAAAACCCAAACTCGTGAATTTGTAGTCGCGATATTGGTGTCATCCAGCAGCCAAGACATTAAGCTTTACGTTGATATAACACTTGCTCAATTAAATATTTGTTTAACGTTAAAACGAGTGAATTATATCTCGGGAACGACTCCCTTTTTTTCTTGGTCGGACACAGTTGTTGACATAAAGTTGACTGAGGGGCCGTTCAAAACAATTGATCAAATATATCGAACAAAAACGACTCATTTTCTAACTACGATTGTCGCCGTATTCTAACGTCACCACATTAATCATAATCATACAATCAGGACCTCTTGAATATTATAAATTTACGATTTGTATTACCTTCAACACTAATCGTAAATTCCTTACCATCACCATACTTGTACTATACCGCATCGAATTTGACCTCACCATCATCCCATTGGTAGATGGACCTGAACTCGTCATCCGAATGATTGATAATTAAAAATGAAGGATTCCCCATATTTTTTTCTATCACAAATATGGCAACCGATCGGAAGTCTATTCACTGCCAACAACCGTGTCCGACTAAGAAAAAAAGGGGGAGTAGTCTCAGAGAGATATATTTCACCTGTTTCGTGATAATGAGAATTTAAAATCTTGTAAATTGCACCATTGTTATTGAGACACATCAAACCTTGAACCTTATGAATGTTGCATGTCTTGACATGTGCCAATAATTCGTACTAATCTCAAACACGCGAATTTTAGGGGTTAGAAAATAAGGATTTATCTTGGAATTGTTTTCGATGGATGGAATGAAGCGTTTTCCACAGTTAGGTTCAAGGGAAGTAACTCAGTAATAACTCATCCGTAGGTTCAAAGGAAGTAACTCTGTAACAACTCATCCGTGGGTAGAGGTTTATTATGAGGTCATCAGGGGTCATGATACGGGTCAGGTTGAAGGGACGTAACTCTGTCATCCGTCAAATGGTTAGGTTCAAGGGAGGTAACTCTGTAACACCGTAGGTAGAGGTTTATTATGAGTGCATCAGGGGCCATGATGAGTACATTAGGGGATATGATGAGGTCATCAGGGGTCATGGTACAGGTTAGGTTCAAGGGAAGTAACAACTCGTCTGTAGGTTCAAGGGAAGTAACCCTGTAACACCATGGGTAGAGGTTTATTATGAGGTCATCAGGGGTCATGATACGGGTTAGGTTCAAGGGAAGTAACTCTGTCAACCGTAGATTCAAGAGAAGTAACACTGTAACACCGAGGTTTATTACGAGGTCATCGGAAGTCATCATACAGGTGAGGTTTAGGGGAAGTAACTCTATCATCTGTAGGTTTGGAGGAAGTATCTCTCAACTCATCCGTCAAATGGTTAGGTTCAAGGGAAGTAACAATTCATCTGTAGGTTCAAGGGAAGTAAATCTGTAACACCGTAGGTAGAGGTTTATTATGAGGTCATCAGGGGTCATGATACGGGTTAGGTTCAAGGGAAGGAACTCTGTCATCCGTAGATTTAAGGGAAGTAACACTGTAACACAAAGGTTTATTATGAGGTCATCATGGTAGGTTCGAGGGAAGTAACTCTGTATAACAACTCATCCCAGGTGTATTATGAGGTCATCAGGGGTCATGAGACGGGTTAGGTTCGAGGGAAAAGTAACAGGTTCGAGGGAAGTAACTCTGTAACACCAAGGTTTATTATGAAGTCAGCAGGGTAGGTTCGAGGGAAGTAACTCTGTATAACAACTCATTCGAGGTTTATTATGAGGTCATCAGGGGTCATGATACGGGTTAGGCTCAAGGAAAGTAACTCTGTCATCTTAAGTTCAAGGGAAGTAACACTGTAACACCGAGGTTTATTATTAGGTCATCAGGACTCATGATACAGGTGAGGTTTAAGGGAAGTAACTCTATGATACATAGGTTCGTGAGAAGCAACTCTGTAACACCAAGGTTTATTATGAAGTCATCAGGGTAGGTTCGAGGGAAGTAACTCAGTATAACAACTCATCCCAGGTTTATTATGAGGTCGTCAGGGGTCACGATACGGGTTAGGTTCGAGGGAAAAGTAACAGGTTCGAGGGAAGTAACACTGTAACACCAAGGTTTATTATGAAGTCTTCAGGGTAGGTTCGAGGGAAGTAACTCTGTATAACAACTCATTCGAGGTTATTATGAGGTCATCAGGGGTCACAATACGCGTTAGGTCCGAGAGAAAAGTAACTCTGTAACAACTCAACCATCAATTTTTTTATTTTCTGAGATCTCTCTCTCTCTCTCTCTCTCTCTGGGAATGAGGAAGACTTTTTTTTTGGAAAAAAAAACACTTTTCAGATTGTTTTTTTATTATCCATTATATGACATGTCTATATTCACGAGTCTTATCGAGCATATTTCCACTGGAATTCTTATAATAAAGATTTTTTTTAACTTTTTCATTTGCTAATCATGCAGAGACATATCTTTTGAACTAGATATTGCCTTTTTGAAGTTCATTATCACGGTATTATTCTAACAAAAAAGACCCCATTTTGTATTACTAATTTTTGTTGACGATCACTAAGGCAAAAAAAAAAAAAAAAATAATATAAAGTATAATTCGTTCTTTTTTATTTCCTTCTTTAAAAAAAAAAAAAAAAGGAACAAAAAAAAAAAAAAAATTTATATATAAAAAAATTAATAATAATAAAAAAATAATAATGTAATTAATAATACACCATTTTTAAAAACAAATCAGTTTTTTAACTGATAATAGTGTTATTGTTATGACTGATAGGTTAGAGTTTTATTATGATTAACATCAAGGGGGCAGCTCTACTCCATTCCCTCACTCGAGTCTTTTTGTGTGAAGACTTTTTTTTTATTCAATTCAAGAGGAGTTATCCTCTTCTGACGAACAATGTCTATGGAGAGTTTTATCTTAGTTCGCCATAGTGTCATCACCTCTTGGCACTGATTTTCCCCCATAGACAATCTTGGATGCACTCTGGCAACATTTTTTATTCCAAACATGTTTTTAGGATATATTGATTCTACTTCTCTGCGGTTTTCTTTTTGAAAAGCTAAGAAGAAAAACAAACAACAAAAAATTATAAATTAAATAATAATCGTCATCAGATCTGGAAACCGTTTATAACTTTATGAAATATATATTTATCTTACTGTTTGCTTATTTTTTAAGCCAAAATAATGACTGCAAGAGTTTGTTGAACTTAGAAACGTATTTTAGATTTTCGCCTTGATAAGACGCGAAACACGATACCAAACGCAATTTATCTTTCTTGCTTCTCACGTTTTCGAGTTGTAAGAATCGTTTGCTTTTGACCAATCTGTCTTGAAAATCGAATATGTGTTTAGTAAACTGATCGAACAATTTTTCATCGTTTTTACCTTCCAGAGGAACTTCGAATTCTCCTCTTTCACTCATGAAAACCTATTGATCTTTTCTCTCTTCATGTTTGGTTTCTGCAATCTTTCGCTTGGAACGTTTGACAGAAGATTGTGGAGCTCGCTTCACGAACATTAAATTTCCTTGACCCGTGCGCATGGTTTCAAGATGTTTTGTTTTATAAAAAGTGTTTTCGCAGGATTTTTCGAACGCGTATTTCTTTACCAAAGGATTGTCACTGATGTAGTCTTCTTTGAAATATTGTATTAATTTTTTGTCGTTGTTCATTCCTTCTTTTGTTTATTATTGTTTTTTTTATATGTAAAAAATATTGATTTAATCGTACATTTTTTCAATTTGTTTATTGAGTTGTCTCCTCTGCATCACAAAAATGATTATATATATATATATTTAAATTTTTTGTTGTTGTTGTTTTCACTGTTTTTTCAGAGGATCGATTCCGATAAACAGATAGGCCACTGAAGTGGCGGCTTCGGGGTTATTGGTTTTCGTCTTGAAATTGATCATATCAACCAACTGCACCTTGAGAGGCGTACCGAAGACGCTGGTGTTCGAGTGTTGAAATGTTTTTGATTAACATAATCAATTATATTACGCATGATATGAAGGTAATCAGCAATTGTTTCCCCAGGAACAGAACATGTCTGATCCGGGTGAGCAATATACTGTAACACTTCGCGCCATCGTTAGGACAATGCTTTTGTAAGGATTTTATAATCTACATTAGGTAGGGATACGGACCTCCAAAATTTCAAATCCTCGGCATTACCCCTATCTTCTACATAGTAGAGTAATAAAACCTAATCTCTGACACTCTGGCTGATTTTACTAGAGATAAAACGCTCATGTTGAGATACTTCCACTTCATTTTCTAATGATACTGAAGCAGGAGTTCTCTCTCTTAATACTACTATGGAAAACTATGATTATAACCATCAACTAAATTGTCCAACACAAAAAAAATATTTCCTCCCTAACCAGCACCCTCGCCTCCCCTCCTCTTCCCCTAATCCTCCCCTAACCAAATGTTTGTTAATCAAAAACATTTCAACACTCGAACACCAGCGTCTTCGGTACGCCTCTCAAGGTGAAGATGGGTGATAGGATCAATTTCAAGATGAAAACCAATAATCCCGAATCCGCCACTTCAGTGGCCTCTCTGTTGATCGAACTCGACCCTCTGAACAAACAGTGAAAACAAAAAAAAATTGAAATATATATATAATCATTTTTGCGATGCAGAGGAGACAACTCAATAAAAATTTTTTTTAAAAATGTATGATTAAATCAATATTTTTTACATTTAAAAAAAAACAATAATAAACAAACAAAAAAACAATGAACAACGACAAAAAATTAATACAATATTTCAAAGAAGACTACATGATCAACAATCCTTTCGTAAAGAAATACACGTTCGAACAATCGCGCGAAAACACATTTTATAAAACAAAACATCTTGAAACCATGCGCTGGTCAAGGAAATTTAATGTTCGTGAAGAGAGCTCCACAATCTTCTGTCTAAAGTTCCAAGCGACAGATTGCAGAAACCAAACGTGAAGAGAGAAAAGATCAATAGGTTTTCATGAGCGAAAGAGGAGAATTCGAAGTTCCTCTGGAAGATAAAAACGATGAAAAATTGTTCAATCCGTTTACCAAACACATATTCGATTTTCAAGACAGATTGGCCAAAAGCAAACGATTCTTACAACTAGAAAACGTGAGAAGCAAGAAAGATAAATTGCGTTTGATATCCTGTTTCACGTCTTATCAAGGAGAAAATCTAAAAGACGTTTCTAGGTTCAACAAACTCTTACAGTCATTATTTTTGCTTAAAAAATGAAGCAAACAGCCTGATAAATATATATTTCATAAAGTTATAAACTGTTTCCAAATCTGATGATGATTATTATTTAATTTAAAATTTTTTGTTGTTTGTTTTTCTTCTTAGCTTTTCAAAAAGAAAAATGCACAGAAGTAGAAACAAGATATCCTAAAAACATGCTTGGAATAAAAAAAATGTTGCCAGAGTGCCTCCAGGATTGTCTATGGGGGAAAATCAGTGCTAAGAGGTGATGACACTATGGCGAAATAAGATAAAACTCTCCATAGACATTGTTCGTTAACACCTCTTGAATTGAATAAAAAAAAAAAGTCTTCACGCAAAAAGACTCGAGTGAGGGAATGGAATAGAGCCGCCGCCCTTGATGTACTCGTAATAAAACCCTAACCTATCAGTCATAACAACAACACTATTATCAGTTAAAAAAATGATTTTTTTTTTAAATGGTGTATTATTAATTACATTATTACATTTCTTTTTTATTATTAGTTTTTTTATATATAAATTTTTTTTATTTGTTTTTTATTTTTTGTTTCTTTTTTTTTTTTTTTTTTTTTAAAAAAGGGAAAAAAAAGAACGAATTATACTTTACATTATTTATTTTTTTTTTTGCCTTAGTGATCGTCAACAAAAATTAGTAATACAAAATGGGTTTTTTGTGTTAGAATAATACCGTGATAATGAATTTCAAAAAAGGCAATATCCAGTTCAAATGATATGTCTCTGCATGATTATCAAATGAAAAAGTTAAAAAAAATCTCTATTATAAGAATTCCAGTGGAAATATGCTCGATAAGACTCGTGAATATAGAAATGTCATATAATGGATAATAAAAACAATCAGAAAAGAAAATCAGAAAAGTTCCCAAAAACGTCTTCCTCATTCCCATAGTGAGAGATCTCAGAAAATAAAAAGAAATTGACGGATCAGTTGTTACAGAGTTACTTTTCCCTTGAACCTAACCCGTATCGTGACCCCTGATGACCTCATAATAAACCTCGGGTGAGTTGTTATACAAAGTTACTTCCCTCAAACCTACAATGATGACTTCATAATGAACCTTGGTGTTACAGAGTTACTTCCCTCGAACCTATTACTTTTCCCTCGAACCTGACCCATATCGTGACCCCTGGTGACCTCATAATAAACCTGGGACGAGTTGTTATACAGAGTTACTTCCCTCGAACCTACCCTAGTAGTATAGGATGTAGATCTGGCCTCTTTACCAGGACCCCGGGGGTCAGACCCCTACGCTCAAATCCGTTAGGCCTCCCCGTCTCCTTTCCCCTCCCCTCTCCACACTAGGCCCAGCTTATTTTTAGGCGTCCCCTCACCCTACACGACCTGTATGTACCCTATTTTTAGGCTATCCCTCCCAAAACCCCATTTTAGGACCCAGGCTATGTATAGCCCATTTAGGCTTTCCCCATATTGTTTAGGTTTTCCCTGTATGTGGGCTCCCGCTTCCAAAAGCCCACTCCCTCCCCACTAAAGCTCTGCACTGTTCCTCCCCTTCCCAAAGGCTAGCCCAAAACTGGGGTACTTCCACACTGAGGTGTCCTTATGAGTACTAACAAAAGAGTGCCACCATCCCCTATCCCCTCCCATAACTTTATTTCTTGGTAAATATCTCTAAGGTAAATGTTGTCAAGGACATGTACACGTAACGGCATACAAAATGCTTTAGACATAAAGACTACCTGGTTTTGTTTAGACATGTCTTAAAGGAATTACGATAGAGAACACCTGGTGTTTGTCAATGCATAGATAATTGTGATTAAGATAGTCCGAATCTTTGTTTATAAGAAGATATGATAGTGTCACGTTGTATAGTTATGCAAATGGATAAGGGGCAACTGGTATGTTTGATTATGTCATAGATAAATGTATTTTGATAAAGGACTCCTTTCTTTATAAGAAGCTTAATATGATAAAGTTCATGTTCACTGTTTGATTATGTCATAGATAAGATGGTGTCACGTCGCAGGTGTTTGATAACCCAGTAAGATTGCGGCGATATCTGATTGGTCAAACAGTTGTCCAATCAGATCATCCCACACAGCAGTATGTTCCATAGGACCAATAGATAACCTAGGCCTAGTGTGGAAAGGGAGGGGAAAGGGGACGGGGAGGCCTAACTGATTTGGGCCAGGGGTCGGGGTCTGACCCACGGGGTCATGGTAAAGAGGCCAGATATGTGCATCCTATACTACTTAGCCTGATGACGTCATAATAAACCTTGGTGTTACAGAGTTACTTCTCTCGAACCTATGGATGATAGAGTTACTTCCCTTAAGCCTCACCTGTATCATGACTCCTGATGACCTAATAATAAACCTCGGTGTTACAGTGTTACTTCCCTTGAACCTAAGATGACAGAGTTACTTTCCTTGAACCTAACCCGTATCATGACCCTTGATGACCCCATATTAAACCTCGGATGAGTAGTTATACAGAGTTACTTCCCTCGAACCTACCCTGATGACGTCATCATAAACATAGGTGTTACAGAGTTACTCCCCTCGAACCTTTTACTTTTCCCTCGAACCTAACCAGTATCGTTATCCCCGATGACCTCATAATAAACCTGGGATGAGCTGTTATACAGAGTTACTTTCCTCGAACCTACCCTGATGACCTCGTAATAAACCTCGGTGTTACAGTGTTACTTCCCTTGAACCTCCGGATGACAGAGTTACTTCCCTTGAACCGAACGTGTATCATGACCCCTGATGGCCTCATAATAAACCTCTACCTACGGTGTTACAGAGTCGCTTCCCTTGAACTTAGAGATGAGTTGTTACTATCCTTGGACCTAACCAATTGACTGATGAGTTGAGAGTTACTTCCCCCGAACCTACGGATGATAGAGTTACTTCCCTTAAACGTCACCTGGATCATGACTCCTGATGACCTCACAATAAACCTCGGTCCCTTGAACCAACGGATGACTCCCCCTTGTTTTTCTTAGTCGGACACGATTGTTTGCAGTGAGTAGACTTCCGATCGGTTGCCATATTTGTGATAGAAAAAAATACGGGGTAATCTTTCATTTTGAATTATCAATCATTCGGATGATGAGTTCAGTTTCATCTACCAATGGGATGATGGTGAGGTCAAATTCGATGCGGTATAGTACAAGTATGGTGATGGTAAGGAATTTACGATTAGTGTTGAAGGTAATACAAATCGTAAATTTATAATATTCAAGAGGTCCTGATTGTATGATTAGTGTGGTGACGTTAGAATACAGCGACAATCGTAGTTAGAAAATGAGTCGTTTTCGTTCGATATATTTGATCAATTGTTTTGAACGGCCCCTCAGTCAACTTTATGTCAACAACCATGTCCGACCAAGAAAAAAAGGGAGTCCTTCCCGAGATATATTTCACTCGTTTTAACGTTAAAAAAATATTTAATTGAGCAAGTGTTATATCAACGTAAAGCTTAATGTCTTGGCTGCTGGATTACATCAATATCGCGACTACAAATTGACGAGTTTGTTTTTTTCTGCGAGTTTGAATAAGACAAGTTGAAATCTTCCAAGCCAGGAAGTTGCATACCTTTTCTCTCTTATATACATAATCATGGAAAAAAATACATAATTTCTAAACAAAAAACATCTGATACACTATTTTTCATGATCTTTGCACGTGTTGAACACCTGTGATAAATATCGCAGTAAACGGTGTAATGCTTTGCTAGCAGGTGGTTAAAAAAAGACCTTTTTTTCTCATTTTCCTTTAGTCATACGCTGGCACATGGCAAACAGTGTTTTTTGTTGTTGCTGTATTTATATAACGCCACCTGTCTTAAAATATTTTAACTCCGGTCGTAAAAAAACAACTTTTCCACACGGGCATTTAGACTGTTTATAATCTTTTTCTAACACGTGAAAAATGGTTTTACTTGAACTCATTAATCAAGGTGTACACTCGTTCAGTTGTGTGAAGTCTTCTCATGGTCATTTTTCCTAAAAAAAAGTAGTTTGTCTGGATTAATACTTTTCGGAAATAGTGAAATAGGCTATCCTCAAAATATAGAAACGAGCCGTGTTAGAAGATCAACTTATAATTTTATTGACAAATCTATGATATAGTGACCACACAACGTCACTTGTTAAACAGGTGAGTGTATCTCTAATTAGCATAAGAATCATATATTGAAAACATACTTCCGTGTTTGAACACAGGCGTCAAAATGAATGATGCATCAGATTCAAGTTGTCGTTTTTTTCAATTTAATATGTCGCATAACTACCTTTCTTGATACTTTCGATTTCAAGATGGTCACAACTCCACCATTAGAAGAAGGGAAAAAATGTGATTTGCATAATACCCTTGTCGATACCTTTAATTTGGTAGGTCACATGACTATCTTCTCAAAACTTTCGATTTTCTGATGGGCGTGACCTCCACCCCCCACGGCGAGGGTTGAAAATATCATTTTCATAATGTACTCATCGAGCCTTTCAAATTGGTACCTCACATGCCTGGCTTTGTAAAAAGGAAGACGTTTTCTGGCTTCCCACGACGAGGGTTAAAAATATGATCCTCTTAATCTACTCGTCGATACCTTCAATTTGATAGGTCACATGACTACCTTCTCGAAACTTTCGATTTTTTGATGGGCGTGACCCCCACCCCTACGTGAAATGTAAAAAATGTCATTTTCGTAATGTACTCACCGAGCCCTTCAAATTGGTACCTCACATGCCTGGCTTTGTAAAAAGGAAGACGTTTTTCGGCTCTGGTCGTGACCCCACCCCACGACGAAGGTTAAAAATATCATTTTTCGTAATCTCCTTGATAAGAATCGAATAGGACTTCTTTGTAATAAGGGGAGATAACTTTGCATGATTAAGTACAGGTTATGGGAATCTAGCAATCTGATTGGTTAGTTAGCATCAGGAAAGTGAAGTGATTGGGTGATTACTTATTTCAAGCTCTTCGAGCTTTTTCTTGTGTTGCTATTTGTGAAGAAGATGAGTGGAATCATAGTTTCTTTCATGATTTATTACAAGTGAAAGCCAGCCAGCCAGCCAGCCCAGTTGATACATGTGACCAGGAAGCATTTCACTATTTACACGGATTAGCTCCCCTGACTCAAGGATCACATACAATGGAATGAGGAACTTATAAAACCCACTCAAGGAATAATGGATATTACAACATCTCCCTTCAAGGAAAGTAAAGCATAAATCTTATAATATCAAATCTCCTCTGTAAGGCGTCTCTAGGGTTTCGAAGTTCTGGTAGATTTCCTGATGGGAACTGGGGAAACCTGGTGAGATTCCAGTTGTGTAGGGGGTCTTACTGTCGAACCGGTCGAACCGGCTGTGGTTGAATGTGAACCAGATGGATGGTCACCAAAGTCCTCATCCGAGGACGAATATGAAAATTCAGGTGGGTCACATTTGACTAGAGATGACCTATTCCTCCGCACCTCTCCTTGTGGAGTATCAATCACATAAGACCTTGGGGAATCATGGTCTTTTAAAATCTTAGCATGACCTTTCAGATCACTGACAAAAACATTTTCGCCTGGACTAAGTCGATCTAAAGAAGATGCCCTGTGCCTTTTATTAAATTGTATGGCACTATTTAATTTGTACTTTTCTTCATACTGCCTAATTCTGGGCAAGAATTTCCAATCCGGTATCAGTCCTGTCAAGATTTGTGGTACAGAAGTACGAATCTTCCTTCCATACAACAATTCTGCCGGACTGAACCCATTTGATAATGGTGTCGACCTGTAAGCCAACAACCCTTTATAAGGATCAACAGACTTCTTTAGCAAAGACTTTACTGTCCTTACAGCTCTCTCCACTTCCCCATTACTCTGGGGAAACTTGGGTGAACTAGTAACACTTTCAAAATCATATTCTGTTGCAAATTTCCGAAATTCCCTGCAAGAAAACTGGGGACCATTATCAGACCTAACAATCTGGGGTATGCCATGCCGGCTAAATATTGACTTTAGATTGATAATTACTTGATTAGCACTGAGCTCTGAGAGCTTGGCAGTCTCAATAAATCGGGAAAAATAATCTACCACCAATATATATGTAGCACCTTTTAGAGTATACAAATCTACCCCAACCATTTGCCATGGGAAATCTGGAAACACAGTAGGAATCAAACGCTCAGCATGATTCTTCCTGTGTTCAGCACAAACAGTGCATCTTGAAACAACTTCCTCCAATTGCCTACTTAATCTGGGCCACCACATTGATTGCCTTGCTCGTTCACGACACTTTGTGATGCCCTGATGACCTGTGTGCAAGCGTCCTAACATTTCTACCCTAAGCCTAGCTGGCATAAGTATGCGATTTCCTCTCATCAATAAGCCATTTACAACATTATACTCTCCCTGAAACTGTAAATAGGGCTTTATTACAAATGGGATGTGACCCTTTTCTGGCCAACCATTTAACACATAAGTCTTCAATAGTTTGCATACATCATCTGTTTCCTGTTCAAATCTGATATTCTGCAACCTCTTTTCAGAGGCTGGTAAATTTTTGTAAACATAATTTATCATAGCTTTTGCGCTGGTCTCAAAAGCACAGTTGTCCCCGACGTCACCCAGAGGAGCTCTGAATAAGGCGTCAGCAACAACCAGTTTTTTACCAGGAACATGGGAAATAGAATATTTGTAGCGAAACATGCGTATTCGAAATCGCTGAATTCGAATGGGCAGGATATCAAGAGCCTTCTCACTGAACAAGGGCACTAAAGGTTTGTGATCCGTAAATATGTGAAATTTAATGCCCAAAAGATAGGGAGAAAATTAGTAAAAAGTAATGGCCAATGCTTCTTTTTCAATCTGTGCATACCTCTGTTCTGCCTCTGACATTGAACAAGAAGCAAAAGCTACTGGCTGCCATGTACCCCCTGGGGAACATTGCTCTAAAGTGCCTCCTAAACCAAATTTAGAAGCATCAGCTGAAACACGGGTATCATGACAGGGATCATAAAGTTTCAGAACAAGTAATCTAATAACTTCTTTTATGAGATTGGTAAAAGAGCTTGATCCTGAGCTGTGCTCCACCAAAACACAGAGTCTTTTTTCAATAAGTCCCTAATGGGCTTTGACATTTCAGCAATATTTGGCGAAAACTTACCCAATTGATTATCATGCCGAGGAATCTCCTAACCCCTGAAACATCAGTGGGGCATGGCATATGTGTAATGGCACGGACATTGTCCGGGTCTGCAGATATGCCCTCCGCACTGACAATATGTCCAAGGAATTTAATTATATTCTTCCGAAACTCACATTTACTCTTATTTAAAGTGACTCCAGCACATTTCAAACGGGTCATAACTCTGCTCAAATTCCTATCATGATCTGCCCAATCTTTCCCAAACACCAAAATATCATCCATTTTACAAATAACTCCTTCTAAATCACCGACTATGTCTAACATTCGGCGTGAAAAATGTTCCGGGGCGGAATTTATTCCAAATGGAATTCGTTTAAAAACGTATCTTCCAAAGGGAGTAATGAATGTAGTCAACTGATATGACTCAGGATGTAAAGGTATTTGGTAGAATCCCATGTTAGCGTCAAGTTTTGAAAAATATCTTGCACCAGCAAGTTGACCTAAAGTGAAGTCAACGCTATTTAAAGGATATTTCTCTACACAAACTGCTTTATTCAGTCTTGTGTAGTCTACACATAAACGAACCGAATGCTGGTCATCATGTTTTGGTACAACAACTAACGGAGAACACCAATCAGTGGCCTCCTCAATTTTCGCAATCACATCTAAATCTTCAAGCCTCTTTAATTCTGCTTTTACTTTTGGTAATAGTGGTAATGCTATATGTCTTGCCGTAGCCACCACATGAGGACGAGCATCCGATTTTAGTTTAATTTTATATGACCCGCTCATTTTGCCCAGACCTGTGAATAATTCAGGGTACAACTCAGTATAATCACTCTGTTGTTTATGGTTAGATATCTTGTAAACATGATCAATTTCACTTTCACCCATATTAATAGACATTAAGGCTAATGACCTAATTGCGGGTTTACCAAGTAAACAATTCCTGATCCCTTTCACAACATAAAATTCTTGATCACAATGTGTGTCATTATAGCGAACTGGGGCTACAAACATGGCTAAACATTGAAGCTGATTACTACCAGCTCCATATAGCACTTTAGATGGGCTACGTAATTTCACTTTAGGTTTCAATGATTCAAAAAGTTCTGGTGTCACAACTGACACGTCAGCTCCTGTATCTAAACTAAAGTTAATGTCACGGCCAAAAACAGACAGTTTAGTTTGAAACTTATCATTTTCAATGCGATTCACACTTGCTGTAAGAAACCCAATAAAAGCATAGTCATTGGTAGACTCTTGAACTGTATCTACTCTCCCATGTAACGATGTACCCCTGCTGCGGCAACATTTACTAAAGTGACCAATTTTATGACATGAGTGACATTTTGCGTTCCCTGCAGGACAACATGTTCTAGTATGGGGTATACCACCACAACGAAAACAACGTTTATGAGCAGAATCTTTCACTGATGACGTCTCTTTAAGACTGGCATTTCTACTATTATTAGATTGAATGTTTTTCTTAGTCCGAACACGTCGCTTATGAACCGGTTTAGCCGCTACTGGCTGAATATTTGATGCAACTGTTGGATCACGTAATTATTCCTGTTGTTTATGAACTGCCGCCTTCGATTTAACTGCGTCCATAGCAGACTTTAAAGTTAATTTTGGATCCAATTGCAATTTCTCAGACAACCTCAAATCTGAGATGCCAACAACAATACGATCGCGAATAAACTGTTCGCGTCTTGTTTCACCAACGACATCGTCATCAAATTGACAGTGTTCAGAAAGGGTAAATAACGAAGTGATAAAGGCATCAACAGACTCTCCATCCTCCTGCTTACGGCGATTAAATTTGGCACGCTCAAAAATGACATTTCGTCTCACTATGAAATAATTGTCAAATTTGGTTTTAACTGTATCAAAGTCATCACGCGATTCACCCTCATCAAAAGTGAAAGACTGGAAAATGTCCTCAGCAACCTCCCCCATGTGATAAATCAAACTGTTAATTTGAGTTGTGTCATCAGCTTTGTCCAACCGAGATGCAGAACGGTATCTTATAAACCGGCGGATCCACTTCACCCAATTTTCAGGCTGTTCAGTGTTAAATATCTCTGGTGGTTGAACCAGTAAATTTGCCATAGTAAATATCAGGCAGAAAGAAACCAGCAGAAGTGTGGCTACCACTGAAGTCCTGGGTCGACCCCCACAAGTCAAAAATAGCAAATTGACAATCCAGAGTAATCCAGCAAACATCTATGAAATTCACCAATTTGAAACTAAAGAACAGGTTAATAAAACTTCTGACACCATCTTGTGTTGCTATTTGTGAAAAAGATGAGTGGAATCATAGTTTCTTTCATGATTTATTACAAGTGAAAGCCAGCCAGCCAGCCAGCCCAGTTGATACATGTGACCAGGAAACATTTCACTATTTACACGGATTAGCTCCCCTGACTCAAGGATCACATACAATGGAATGAGGAACTTATAAAACCCACTCAAGGAATAACGGATATTACAACACTTTTGGTTTTTGGAGTACATTGTTCTAACCATGCTAAAAAAAATAAAATTCTACAGTTTTTGTATGGTTAAGTATAGGTTATGGGAATCAAGCAATCTGATTGGTTAGTTAGCATTAGGAAAGGGAAGTAATTGGGTGATTACTTATTTCAAGCTCTTCGAACCTTTGTTTTTTTTAGAAAAATCTAGGAGATAACTCTGTATGATTACATACATCGATTTGGACTCTATTTTTTTCCGTGGGACATCGCGGTGCGCTCGAATCCGCTTTGTAGGTGCGCTCGAATCCGCTTTGACCCTCCAATAAATTCACCGCTCGATTTGGACTCTGTTTTCCCGTGGGAATCTGCGTTGGATCGTTGGTGTTTCACCCGAATCGGTACGGTCTTTTTTGGTAGTATTCTGTCGAAAAAATTCACCTAAATGGCGGGTCCATGTTACCTCTGTGAAGAGGTGAGTGTTTTCCCGTGAACGGTCGTGTCAGATTTTACGAGCGCGCATAAAAGTTGACTTTTTAAGAGAAGGAATTTTATAGAGTTTGTTAAAATTCCGGCGAAAGTTTAGTTAAATCCACGTTGACTGTTGTTTTTTTTTTTTTACTTTAATGACAAAAACAATCTCATCCATCATTCGTCTAACAACACATAAATTATACATACACACACAAACGCACAAACACGTTTTTTCCAATCGCGATCCTCCTCATCGTCCATTTCCCTCCCCAATCGGATTTTTCTCCCTTCTTCCCCATCGAGTCGAACGACGTGAAAAACCAAAAAAAAAAACCGTGGCGTATCGGGGTTTCTCCGGACCTGGATCGAGGGTCCTTTCCTGCCACGACACTGCAAAAAAACCTCAAAAACCCGTGGCGTATCGGGATTTTTCTGGACCGGCAGATGGCTACAAGAATTTACCCAGTCCGATGCGTCGTGGTATTTCCCGCGAGAAAATCCCAGTTCCGGATCGAGGGTCCTTTCCTGCCACGACACTGGACACGACACTGCCTTTTCGGGACTTGTCCGAATTTAAAAATCCATCCTTATGGGAAAATCAGTGTTAATCTGTCAAAAAAGAGTCATACCAAAAAACCCGGATTTTTATAAGATCTTTGGTCCAGAAAGCTCAAATTCGAACATTTTTCGCGAAAAATCTGGGATTTTCCTGGAAAAGTTGAATTATTTTTGGAAAAACCAAAAAATTTTCCGGTCAAACCAAAAGGTTTTCGGAAAAATTTGAATTTGTTTCCAAAAATAGCCCAATTTTGTCAAAAATGCCTCAATTTTTTCTGGACCATCGTTTTGTGGACCACCCCGATCAAAGTGGTCGGGAATCGGCTGTTATCCCCTACTAAACAAAACAAAATTCCTTACAGTGATTAAAATAAAAACAAACCTTTACTAGTTAAATGGTTGGAATGGGCAAACTATTTAAAAATGAAATGACACTGAGAGTAAATAATTTGACAACAGAACTTTGAAAATTGCGGTGACTGCGTTGCTCATTGTTTGTTAGAGTGCACAACAATATAGTCCCATAAAAATATAGTTTTCGTCGTTTTAAGTATGAATGAGTTGAAAATTAATTTCCCTTGAAAGAAGATGAGTGTCAGTATTGCACGGATTTTTCGTGCTATTGTGTCAATGAAAGCTGATGAGGTGATTGAAGATCATTCAGCTTTGGGATTTGACCGGCTAACACACTCGAGTTTTTCTCTCGTTCTTATTTGGTCATGGACGAACTATTTCTGGACAATTACTGTAATGAAACTGCTGTACAAACTCAAATACAGAAGGTATTGTTAGAGCTTAAGTCTCAACGTGCAGAAGTTCGTTCCTTAAAATGGGAGATTCAAGGCAGTGCATTTAATGTTGCCTCAGAAGTCAAGAAATTAAAATCGGACCGTGAGTTACAGTGGAAATTTCAGGGAAATAAAATCCAATTTGAATTCAACAGTGACATTGATGAGAGAGCTAAACAAATATTCTGGTCTGTAGAGCGTGGGAAATTAGACTATTGTCAGGAGTTATTGAAAGATCTCGCAGATAAACTCAAGAAACGGAATAAGTTGATCCGAATTGCGGATTCATCGGCTGGAGGTTGGAACACAGTGCAAAATTACGAAGCCAATCCTACAGCCAGTGACAGTGACAGTGACGATGAGTCTAAAATCTACAAAGCGGAAAACCGTGTGCTCGAATGTAAATGTTCGTCAGCTAGAGGCAGGTTCACTACGTCATCTATGTGGCATTCTGATCGGCCTAATTTGTCCTCACCTGCTGCTTCTTGGACATCTCCAGCATTTCCTACCAAACACGTCTTTCCACAGAACTCTCTGAGAGGAAGACCTTTTCGCGGCTCTTGTGGAACATCGCCCAGTACTTCCTCCTACACTTTTAACGCCACAGCCGGACCGGGGGCTTGCTTTTCCTGTGGAGAATTCGCCCACTTTCGTCGGGACTGCCCACACATTCGACTTTCAGCGGCCGGAAATCAACCGCCTGCCAGAAAGTGAGTACACAAGAGATGAACGAAAGGATGAGCATTGTATTGATTTACAGCAGAACATTAGGGATTATTTTGAGTATGAAGAGGGCCAAAATCGTGTTACTGTTAAGGGCATGTTAAAGAAACATTTGCATTTTTGGCGTGGCATTGGGTCAAGAGAAACTATTTTAAATATTATTGAATTCGAATACAAAATTCCATTTTTCTCTCTGCCTATCAGTAGCATTAGCCCTAACAATCAAGTGGAGTTTGAATTTGTTTCAGAAGCTATACAAGAATTGTTTGACAAATCTTTAATCGAAAAATGTGCCTCTCCGCCCTTTGCAGTGAATCCCTTGTCTGTAGCAACGCAAACTTCTGGAAAAGAGCGACTCATTCTTGATTTAATGTTAGTTAATCGCCATATTTGGACGCTGCCGGTAAGATATGAAGATCTTAAAGTAGCCTTATCGTATTTACAGAAAGGTTACTTCATGATCAAATTTGATATAACTAGTGCCTATCATTTTGTTGAAATATTTCGACCGCATTTTGAATTTTTAGGATTGTCCTGGAAGGATAAGACAGGAAACATGTGTTGTTACAAATTTGTTGTCCTTCCGTTTGGCCTCTGAAGTGCTTGTTATATTTTTACTAAGCTTACTCATCCATTAATTGCTAAATGGAGAGGAGGGGAAGGTAAGTCTGTGGTGATGTACTTAGATCATGGCTTTGGGTGTCACAAGATTTACATGTAGCTAACGATCTGGGTGGTCATATTAAGACTGCTCTTTTGGAGTCTGGCTTTATACTTAACGAGGCCATGTCAATTTGGGCGCCGGTTCAAAATTTACAGTTTTTGGGTGTTATTTTGAATTCCATGGAAGGTTCCATTAGTATTCCCGAGAGTAGGTTACAGAAATTGGAAACCACTGTCATTGATGTTTTGAGTGCAGTTAAAATTCACAGACGCGTGTCTGTGCGAAAAGTGGCCAGTTTGGTGGTCAGTTAATAACCATGTCTATGGTGATGGGTCACGTGACTCAGATTATGGCCCATTACCTAAGCTTGGATATTTTACGGGCTTATAGTTGGGATTCGTACATTTCTCTTTCAGTGGACAGCCTTCAGCGAATTTCATTTTGGAAATGTAATCTAACTTGCTTGAATGTCAAGGACATATTTAAATCTTACAGGTACACCAAGATCGTTTATTCAGATGACAGCAGTTCGGGCTGTAGAGGTTATGAAGTCTTAACTCTAAACGGTGTTTCTCGTGGAATGTAGTCGCTAGAAGAATCATTTCAGTTTTCTACCTGGATGGAGCTTATAACCGGCTTCCGAGTTTTAAGCTCTTCATCTCTTCTGTTAGTTTACCAGAATATTAAATGGTTTTCAGATAATCAGTGTGTTACATCCATTGTTCGGAAGGGGTCAATGAATAATCAGCTACAAAATTTAGCTATAGACATTTTTCGGTTTTGAATGTTGAATTGTATTAAACTTGTGATTAAGCTGGACATAGAATGGATACCTAGGTTCCGTAATGACCGGGCAGGTTATATTTCCACAATTATTGATTTTGATGACTGGGGGTTTCCACTGACCTTTCTCATATGCTGCCAAGCAGGTTTGGACAGTTAGATATAGACTGGTTCGCTTCGGAACATAATGCCAAATTGCCTGTTTTTAATTCCAGATTTTGGACTCCGTCTTGTAGGGGAGTCGGTGCTTTTACCGAATGTTGGGGCGGTGGGACAGGTTTGTTTGTTCCGCCTATTCCGGTTATTAGTAGAGTTATCCAAAAATGAGGGTTGATAAAGCAGTGGGCGTACTTATTATTCCACTTTGGCGATCGGCAGTCTTTTGGCCAGTTGTTTGTCCAAATGGAACTTTTATCCCGAATGTGATTGACATTTGATTTGCCAACAACAAAACATTTCTATACCAAATCTAAAAGTAGGAAGGGAATTTTTGGCAATGTGGATTTACACTTTAGAATGTTAGCACCGAAACTTTCGATAAGTAACTGGTGATATCATACGCATTTTCAAAAGCACGACAAGTTTTGGACCTGTCATTTTGGACCATGTTGATTTCAATAATACTATTTTGCGATTTTTATTCTGCCGCTTGGTGATATGGATTAGTTTACGCTGCTTTGTTGTCAACATTGGCTGCAATGATCAGTCACCCTTAAAAAAGGTGCCGATTGGCGATGTGTATTACTTTGCGCAGTATTATTTGCCAACATTGGCTGGTCTGATACCCCCTAGCAAAAATACATAAATATATGAATTCAGACCATGGCATTTGTACCGTCCAATCGCATGATTAAGCAATTGTTCACAGCTGCTGAGTGCTGCGTGCATGTTTCGAACAAGTTAATTATGATTTTGAACTGTCAGTTTTGGAAAATGTGGGCCTACACAGAACTCTGCATCTGAGTTTCGTTCATACCGCTTGGTAAAGTGTTTTGATTTTCTCAGTATTGTAGAATGCATTTGGCTTGCAATGATAAGGCAGCTTTGCCATTCAAAATTGTATTATTGGCCAGAAAGGGCAATATTATATAAATTGATCCTCTGTTTTATATAAGGTTAGCAGCTGCAAAGCGATGATTGAAGTTGATTTGGATTTATTATTTCACGAAATAGTTCTCCTGTTCCCACACATTTTCTTTCAGTGTCACAAGGATGCAATTGATGATCTGCCTGGAATTTTGATGGACAAAGAGCACCTTCTCCGAGATATACTTCACAAGTCAAAGGCGACTCGACAATACAGTTATTGATTTCTGTGATGGAGGAAATTGGCTTTATACAATGGTTTGTGCAGTTCAGATACGTTACCAGCTAAGACTTTCCCTGTGGCTTTGTATCTCACTTCCCTCATTCGGTACGCAAATTCTCCCAGTTCGATAATTACTGTTTTTCATTCCATTAAATGGTTCCACGACCTGTATGAATTGGCTTCTCCGACCGATTCGAAGATTGTTTCTAATGTTTTGGAGGCGTCAAAGCTAGGCCGACTGTCATTTCAGACATTTGATTGGCTATGTATAATCGGCTTTTTCCAAAATGGAATCTTAAAAGCCAAAGAATTATTTGTGCGTGCTTATTAGCATTCTCAGGATTTTTGCGTAGTTCTGAGCTCGGATTTTTGCGTAGTTCTTAGCTTTTGAACATTAAAATTGCAGATATAATTTTTGAATTGTCTTACATGGCAGTTTTCATAGACAGCAGTAAAACTGACAAGTACAGAGATGGTGCATGGATCCTGGTCGTTAAGACTGGTACTTCACTTTGTCCTGTGACTTATACCCAACTTTTCATAAAATTGGCAGGTTTAACCCATGACAGTTATTATTCTGTAATTTAAGTAAAACTCAACAGGGTTACAACATTCGAAATTTTGGTACAGTGATGTCATACACTAACTTACGAGATCAGTTTTTGTCGGCATTCGCACCGACATAAACGATATTTCTCAATTCTGCTTGCATTCCCTAAGATCAGGCTGCGCCGCAGCCGCGGCGAACAATGGAGTCAAGGACAGAATGTTTAAACGTCATGGGCGCTGGGTTAGTGATCGGGCCAAAGATGGATATGCGCAAGATAATTTTCGTGAAAGATTATCGGTATATGGGGCTTTGAGCAGACATGTGACCTGTAGATCTCTTTGTACTTTAACAGAATATTTTCAAGCCGATTTTGAAATTTTCGCGGTCTTTTCTTCATATCGTGATATGCCAATTTTCCGTTCTTTGGCGTTCAACCGGTCACCCATGAGCTCGTTTCCTATTTACATCTGATTAAATTGTGAAATTCTATTTGCGTTGTATCTTGTTGGAAACGTGGAGACGTTTCGGGGTTCAGGGGAATACGTTTTTTAAAAAGTTTTTCTCGCCCAGCATTATGTCCCCAGACTGTATTAATAATTTAAGATTTAACCTTTTTAAGTGACAGAATTGTTAGATAAATGAATTATCATGATAATGTACATGTCCTGTGATTTGCATCAGATTCTCGGTGGTGTCCAAAAATGGGATCACAACTCGCCGGCAAAGCCGGCTCGTTGAGATCCCATTCTAGACACCACCTCGTTGCTGATAAAAATCACATGACATACACATTATCATGATAATCTGTATCTATCATTGATATCTTTCAATGTAAGTGATATTCGGAGTATTTTGTCATGGTTATTACACTCTACTTTTGTTTCGTCTTTACCATTCGCCTCACTTTCAAAATCTTCAGATTGTTCGAAAGAATTCAACATAACTATATCAAGTGACCTCTCATTGGAACGAGTTTGACAAGGAATCATATGCGAATCGGATCCCTTGGATAAACATAACCAGATTTTTTCTCCTTTCATTTAAAGGTAGACAAAATGTTTCGAGAGACGAGGATGCGAAAGTATATCAAGGCTTTACAAAACACACCTTTACTGGTACACACGTTTAACTTTTGACAGGAAGCAGAAACAAACAAAAATCTCAGGCGTTACTGCACTCTGAAACCGAGAGGAAAAGCTGCAGAAGCACCATTCGCTAGGGCAATATGTATTAACCATATTTCTGAAATTTCTGTTGAAACGATTCAATGCTATTCTGATTATGATGGCTCCAGCACAGCAACAATCTTCAGAGATTCGGTGAGTGGGGTGGGGTTTACACTTGCCCAACCACGATATGAATTTACCTGATAGATCTAACGTACATAAAGATACGCTTTTCGGTGAGCTGTTCAGAAAAGGGGTCATAACCTATGTTTTTCAGACAAGAAATAAAAAAATAATGAAAATTAATTGTCGATTTTTGAGAATACCGCTGGCCGATTTTGGTCGTTACGTTGGGTATAAGGATAAAGTGCAGAAAAGTTAAATGTGCGTTGTACAGGAGGAGTAGAAAACCCAAGGTTGTGAAAAGCATCAAGACCAGGGTAGTAAAAGAAGAATACCAACAAGCACGAAATGAAGAAAATAAGATTAACCCTTTACCCAACGAAACGGCCAAAACCGGCCAGCGCTATTCTAAAAAATCGCCAATTAATTTTCATTATTTTTTCATTTTTTGTCTCAAAAACATAGGTTATGACCCCTCGTTGGAACGAGCTCGTCGAGCTCGTTCCAACGAGGGGTCATAACCTATGTTTTTGCGACAAAAAATGAAAAAAATTAGTTATTCAAGAATTTTTTTTGCAAGTGTCGTCTGCTTTTCATGTTAGGTAAAGGGTTAACCCTTTGATACTTTTGTACGTCTTATGACGTACGAAATCAAATAGCGCGTTGATACTTTTGTACGTCTTATGATGTACGAAATCAAACAGCGCGTTGATACTTTGTGGTCATTTGTTTTGTTATTATTTTTCGATTTTTTAAAGTTGTAACCTCAATTCCTATTTTCTCCCGAATAGTGCTCAGTGACAACCGTTGAGCCAAATGATATCGCAGCTTAAAATACTAATATAATCCTGCTGTCAAGACTTCCGAACTGGTTACGTGCTAGAAGCCAATATCGGGGCTTTCAAAAATGAGGATACCCGAGTAAAAGCCAACACGTCCCTTGCTTATATTTCATATTCAGTCAAACACAAATAATATTTTGCTTATAAAAATTTGTTTTATGTCTTGCCGGAGTTGGGATATAATTTTGTCGTATTTTCCTGAAGTAAATATAGAATTTTTGTGAGCTCTTTCCAACCAACAAATCAATTTTTTTCAGAAATGGACAACAAAATTGTTCGATATAACTACACGTGCCCCTGAATTACCTTTAATGACGTCAGACTGTTTTGGTTGGGGGTGGGGGAAGAAAAATTATCCCCGATGGGGGTGCGTGTGAGATGGGGAAATCTCGGCAAACCTCGCGTCTGGCCCAAATATATTGCTCTCTGGTGAGATTTCCCCATCTCACAGCCTCAACTATGAGGATAATAATAATCCCCGCCGTGTAAGTCTTCTTTATCACCAATTTGTCCATTAACCGTTTACCTAACATGAAAAGCAGACGACACTTGCAAAAATAATTCTTGAATAACTAATTTTTTTCATTTTTTGTCTCAAAAGCATAGGTTATGACCCCTCGTTGGAACGAGCTCGACGAGCTTCACCAGTCTTACTGACTTCCTCTCCCCGGTGTTGTTGAACCCCACATGAACCGCCACGGCCGGATCCGATTCTGACCCCTCCACAATGTCCCTAAAATCCTCAACTTTATCCCCAGGGAAACATCGGACAGTCCGATTTAAGCTGTCAGGACCACAAATCACTTTGTCAACTCCGCGCAGTATGCTACTCCCCTCTACAACTTACTTTCTTTTGTTTTATTTTCATTCGTTTGTCTTCCCACAAAACAAATCGTATTCCCACTCCCACTCGCCAAAAATGGTATTCCACTGTCAGCGATGAGGGACTATTTTATTTTTTTATTGTTTACAAATCGGTTGAGTTGAATCCATTATAAAGGGTTGTTTGGAGAAAACAAATATCAAATACAAAAGTTCACTCCTAGGATTCGAGTACGATTTTATCCTCTCGTTGGCCGCGCGAATTATTTCACCCGGCTAACGCCCCGTGAAATAATCCTCGGCGCGCCGAGTAATGAACTATTGTCTATTTATTCTCCTTTTTACTGCTCTCCTCGTGCCCTATATCACCTGCAACTTGCATCGTTTCGATCAGCATCCGAAGTCTAGTTTCACCTGACCGCTCTTCTTACTGTATATACCCTATGTGCCCTATCAACGCCAGCAATCACCTCCTCTACCTTGTCCTCTCCCTTATCGCCCCGGAAGCACCAGAATCTAAAGTAAAGAACATATTTTCTGAACATCGCTTAGTAGCCTAACACTGGCCCTAACCTCCTGTCTCTACCCTGTCCTGACCGGGCTCTATCTTCCGAATTTTCCTACTGGACCTCATTTCCTCACTTGCATGTTTCACACCAAACGTTCTCACCACCCCACCCCCGTTTCTTCTTTGAATCAAAAACAATCTTCCAACCCCCTTCGCCTCACCATCGTTACTAACTTTCATCGGAGAGACCCTTATCCTCCCCTTAAGGTCTGCAATTTCCCGCTAAAATCCAGCATACTTCTCTAACAACTGTAAAATATCCCTACAATTCCCGCTGCTGTCCACTGTCCGACCACTCCGTACCTCAGTCCTCATATTACACTACCTGCAAGCCTCTGCCTCATCCACCTCTACACAACGACCAACCCCCGACCCTTATATGCCTCGGCTAACCATACTTACCTCCGTCTGGACACCGGTTGAATACTTACCATCCATGTTACCATCCATGTTACCATCCATGTTTACAAATGCAGTGACCGAAAAACAACCGAGATACAGGAAAAAAGGCAACGTATAACAAAATCAAAGTTCCCGAAAACATATGGCCTAAACCTACTTGTTTCGCCCTATACTAATATATTATACAAAATATATTATAATCCCTCCTGAAATGTAACTAGATACTTAAAAATACTTATAAGGCTAAAAAAGTGTTTTGATTCTCAGATAATCCCTCATTGAATTTGACCCAAACCCCACCCACACCCCCACCCCCACCCACCCCCCATTAGACATTTTTATTGCCTTTCCGTGTCTTCCAATATTAGTACAAACTCAGGGAGACCCGAAACGTTTTACATTTTTTGATTGATTGATGTATATTTATTTAGTATCGCCAATAAGTTTGCCTTGTTACAATTTATGGAGTATAGGCACTCTCCGATAAATTGTAACGAGCAAATCCCCATAGATTAAATACTTTTACTTCAAAGATAATATGAAGAGCATCAAGAGAATATGAAGCCTTTGAATTGTAATACCTACAGTTTGTCTTTTAGAGGAATGTTTTATTTTTTAAATTAAAAATGAATTTATTTGTATAAATATGCACTTTCTATATTTCTGACAGCCAAAATCCTCTCCATGTTTGCTCACTGTTTGCAAAATAAAAAGAAAACTTAAAAATAAAACCCTCTCTCTCTCACTGATTTAAAAGAGAAATTGCCTGAGAATCAATTAATTTATTTTGTGTGGCCTAAACATCTCTGTATCATTTCTACGACTTCGCGTCGTGAGTAGTATTCACGTGTGTCGCATATCGCGTGCAGGGCTTGTACTGAAGGTTTGTGATATTGTGTCGAGGCACTGATACCTTCATACAGTACGTGGAGAGTGGATTGTAACTAAATCACCCGTGGAGTAGAGTTATCACCCAAACTATCACTTTCAAATTTTGTACATATGAACAAAAAACACAAGCAATGTTTCAGCCAATATACCTCCGGGTCTATTATCTTAAACATTGCTTGTGTTTTTTGTTATGCTTTGCAATAAATTTGCAATTTGTTGCAAAGCATAACAAAAAACTTGTTATGCTTGCTATGCTTTGCAAAAATTTGCAATTATTGCTTGGGTGGAGTCTCATTTTTTAAAAGTCCCTTTAACATGTCCATAAATTTTTTAACACAGACGCAATTTTCAGTCATTTTTTGGTCATTTTTCCATCACATTACTATGCTGAAACAAACCTATTTACAACCCCCCCCCCCCACCCCCCCCCTCCCCTTTACTGTCCCTATCTTAACTCGATTCTGCCGAACGAAAAAGTGGGAACAAAATATGCATGTTTATATGGCCATAGAAGGTCGATAGAGATAAAAATGATGATGTTGACCATGCCAAGAAATATCGAGTGACGTAAATTTTGACGTATGTCGGTTCGTTTCCGGTAGTCCTAGTGATCATCGGGTTGTTTTTTGGTTATTTATTGGATCAACAAAAATACTCCCAGGTGACGACATTATAAATCGGGTTCGGATAACCCCTGACATATTTTTTTGAGGAAAATTAAGAGTTATTTTACTTTTGGTGTTCCGTTGATGCAACCTCCGTACCATTTTCAGGTTCCTTGTTGTTGTTGTTGTTTCTATTGTTGTTGTTGTTGTTGTTGTTGTTGTTTTGGGGGCTTTTTGTTTGTTTGTTTGTTTGCTTTTATTTATTTAATTTTGTTTTTGTTTAATTTCTCGCAGAACGAGTAGTTCGGCGCCCTGTTTGAACGTGACGAGGGATCGCATTGCAATGAAACGTCACATTGGGCATGTGTTGACAGCAACCAATTGGTAATGAAAAAGAAAATAAACAAAACCTCGAAAATACACAGGTTCCAACATTCACTCCGGGAAAATTGTCAATTGCTTTAAATGTTTAGTTCACAACACGTGTGCGAAACCAATTTGCCTTTGTACAAATGCTCTTTAGAAGTTCAATTCTACTATAGAAGATTACAAATTATTGACCTTCTGAAACCATTTTTGTTACACGCATGTTCTATGAAATCCACATCAACAGCAACTCTAAACCATACGGAAAAAGAAAATCTGTTCCGCACATATGTGCGGAACGGAAGTCGTTAACGGACTATTTTTAAATAGGAGCGAATTTTCACTGGAATTTTCTACAAATCATGTACCGCAATTACAATTTAAATCGCTGGCGATAGCTAAAAATTGTCCCCTGAGTTCCAACGTGTTCTATGTGCCATCAGGGCACATAGAACACATTGGAACTCAGGGGACGAAATAGTAACGGCATCCCCTCGCAAATTTGGTTGGCGATAAACTGTGTTCTTTTTGTTGAAAGTTGTCAAATGAATTGCTGAATGTCCTTCTAATAATGTCTTTTTTATAGATGTGAAGGCTTGTAATAAGCACAGAACGACACGCGTGTGTGAATCGATATGGCACTTGTACCATCGCCGAAGGATAAAACTCGTGGCCTGCGGCCTCTCGCGTTCTATCCTTCCGCATTGACACTCGTGCCATATCAATTAACCCATTCACACACGCGTGTCGTTCTGTGCATTTACTATGTCGAGTGTTCGACTTTGGGTCGCACAGGGTGGAACGACGGTCGTACGATATTTCAAACCATCCGCGAAATTCCGTACGCTGGGGAATACGCCCTTTAGCATCAAAAGGTCTCATACTTTAAATTCAGAATCTCCAGGATGACGATTCAACGGAGCTTCCGCTTCACTCGACAAAAAGTTAAAAAAGGAAACTTCTCCATTTAATGCATCCGGGCTGTTTTGTTATGTGAGCGCGCACTCGAGTACATTTAAAATCCTCGTTGAATGGTTCCAATGTCATATAGTCTTCCTAATGATATATATACTTATGAGTACGTGAATGACGTACTTACGATACATTACTTAGAACGTCTAATTAGGGATGTCTTTTATATTATTTCGACTGCATTTTATCTTTTCTCCAAATGAGGAGTGCGTGACCTCGTGATTCTGTGATTCTGTCCGCGCCCAGCAAGAAATTGATATGCGATGCAACTATTTTTTGTAGCATGGGAGACCTACCTGCCTTGGAATGGCCGGCCAGAGAGTGCCACATAATACGCACAAAAATTTTTGTGTATTCTGTGCAATGAATTTTCCTCTAATTACTTCGATGGACCTATTCATACCATGAACTCTTTTCGAAAATGGGGATGATCTATCATACCTACAGGACGATATATAAATATTCTGATTTTTTTCTCAAGTGAAGTCACGTTGTACAGAACGGCTTTATCTTCCAAATGCGGCCTCCTAACTGGAGATCCTAACGCATGGACCATCGCTTTCTCCTAAAACCTTATACCGATTCTTAGCCCTTAAACGAAACCATGGGCTCTTGCATTTTGTGTGTTATAAAATATTTTCCACATAACATAATATCGAGCAACTTCATTGGTCACTATCGGTCGTGGACATTGGTTTCATATGGGGGTAACGGGGAGTAGTGTGGATGGATTTACCCATCTTAGGAAAAGAAAAATGTGGAAATAGATGTGATGGATGTCAAGTTGATTTACTTTATAGAGTCTGGGTGTCATTACCATTGTGTTACAGGACGCCAGTACGCATTCCAAGTGCGTGTTTTAGGGTAGAGCCTCCTCTCCTTCGTGACATTTGGCTGGTAGGCTCCGTTATCGTTGATGTCTGAGGCGGTGTATACAAACCATTGAGATAAGTTGGGCGATTACCATTTTTTCAACCCCGAGAATGTTTGTTAAGATATTTTATCACCTGAAACATTATACTCTGCCAACCAGCGTGTGTAATGTCATAATATATTATCCTCTTGGATGTGTCTCTTCTATTTCGGGGTCTACTCCAGATGGAGGTAAGGCCATTCGACTTAGTACTCACAAGCAATGTCATCTTACTATATTCTAGCCTATCCCGCTCCGTCGTTTGACAGAATCGAATCTTTTCTGCTGTAGTCGCAATCTGTATTTGCTTGCTCCAGCTCATTTTTGCATACAGTTGGATTCTATGATTCTGTCAAATACACGATATCCCAGCTTCCGTAGCTATCAGACAACTCTTTATCTGAGTAAAGCGAACAATGAAACTGGTCCACAGGAATAAAACATCCGAACGGCTAGCATCTTCACATTGGTCCAAAATACTTTTTGGTCTCAACTTAAGTATCTTAAAAGTCGTATGATCAT
This sequence comes from Pictodentalium vernedei, assembly GCA_031216915.1. Lineage (NCBI taxonomy): Eukaryota > Metazoa > Mollusca > Scaphopoda > Dentaliida > Dentaliidae > Pictodentalium > Pictodentalium vernedei. The sequence continues at coordinate 169,790,873 of CM062294.1, forward strand.
TTGCGCGTTGGCACTGTTGTTCAAGTGCCATTCTCGATTGATTTAGATATTTGCAACCCGTTGGCCACCACCCCTGAAGCTGAACTGAATTTATTTAACATTATTTACACAGAACGACCCGCGCGCTTGAATGGGTTCCAGCGCGGAAGGGTAAATCGAGAGGCAGCAGGCCTCTCGATTTATTCTTCCGCGCTGGCACAGGTGCCATATCGATTAACCCATTCACACAGGCGTGTCGTTCTGTGTTTATTACAAGCCTTCACGTCTATAAAAAAAACAATTATTAGAAAGACACTAAGCAATTCATTTGACAGCAATAACAAGTTATTTCGCAATTGATTCAGTTTCGATAGATCAATCGTCTGCTAATGTTTACAAACACATGTGCGATTGGAGGGGGGGATCCGGTGGGCCGATTTATAAGTAAGCCAAACATGTGGTGTACCTATGTTTGCATTATCGTAGTAAATGCATATTTGAGCTAGTTCTATTCAATTTGTTATCATTATACGGCTAATAATGATGGGTTTGAACTCTCCCTTCTAAACTTTAGAAGACATTCTATACACAAAGATGTTTTTATTTATCTATTATCTTTGTGATAGCTTATTAGAACGGAATCGCTTCGTTTAAACTGCACGGCTTTCGTGATTGTGGGTCAAACGGAAATTCCAAGTAGGCGGGTTGATGTTAATTTTTAACAGATGACGTGATCATCCAAAAATAGTCCGTCAACGATTTCCGTTCGGCACATTTGTGCGAAACGGATTTGAACAGGCGTGTAATAAACATCTATATGAACATACAATAATTTCATAACAATCAAATTTCAACACTCTAACATGTATATTGTTGGTGTATACCGTTGCCAGTCTTCCCGCTGATCCCTAGAATAAATATAGTGATTTTATTATATACTAGCCTGTGAATTATCGCAAATTATATAAAAAATATTTCGTGATATCCATCGACTCGATCGATATAGAGAAATATCCCTCAGTAGCTTCCAAAAGGCGTCACGCTTCGGCGCATGACGTCGTCTTGAACATCCGCCTTGAACGTCGCCTTGAACGTTGCCTTGAAGGCACAATCAGCAGATCTTTGTTATTGTCTTGAAACTGTTTGCAGTCGAATTGGCCTGAATATTACGCAGTAAAATGTCACCTAGCCTATAATAAAAAGAAAATTTACACTATTTTAGTGAATATAGGAAATATAGGAAATTATCTCATTCGCGCGGGCCTGAAAATGTTATTTTTCACTCGCGCAAGCGCTCGTGAAAAATAAAACTTTCAAGTTCACACTCATGCGATAATTCCCGATATCCACTAAAACAGCGTATTAAAAATGAATTGAAGTTTATATCTTCTTTGAAACAGCCGACTGAAGTATCCGAATGCAGGAATCACAGGTTTCTACAACAACTATCCTTCAAAAGAAATTCTCCAATAAGTATCCTTCTTACGGAAATTAACCCTTTACCCAACGCAGACGATATCAAAATTTATTATTTTAAATATTTTTTCAAATTTTTCAAAACATTTCAACAAAACCATATCATGTGACCCCTCGTTGGAACGAGCTCGACGAGCCCGTTCCAACGAGGGGTCACATGATATGGTTTTGTTAAAATATTTTGAAAAATAATATTTTTTCATCTGCTGAATTTGCATATTACGCGGGAGGATGCAGACGATTCGTTGGGAAAAGGGTTTTAACTATTAGAATCCTCTTTTAGAAAAAAAGTCTGTAGTTATGGAATCCCCTTTTACCGAGATAAGTCGTAGAATCGTATGACGAGTCACTCGTTCGAGCAATTACTCGATAACTTATTTGCTCGAATAGATTGGAGTCGTTCGAGGACTACATGTTCAATTCATTACCCCACGGCTTATTTGCTCGATAAGATTCGAGTCGTTAGAGCAAGCATACTATATTTGAGTGCTAGTTGCAGTGCGTGCCAAGTATAATAGTGATTATCGTCCAGTGATATAGATACTGAAAGCCATATTAGTCAATAGTAAGTGTGGGTGATTCTAGCACAGGGCACCCAGTGGTAGCCAATAGAAGCTATACAAATCAGTGTAGTGACAGAGTAGTTGAAAATAGTGGAAGCTAATCAAAGGACAGATGCTGGTGATAATGGACAAATCACAAATCAGCAGTAGTGGTCTTGGATGTAAGAAGGCCGTGGGGTGGTCTAGATGCAAGGAACTGAACAGACGCTTGGAGCCATATCTATCTTCAGATAGATATCCGCAGATAAGTACCCTCTCAAAGGTATCCTTCAAAACTATATCACCGTGTTATATAGGGTTGCACGATATTCAAAACTGAATACCGGTATCGGTATTCCAAAAATACCGCGGTATACCGGTATATCGAAAACTGTTCAGATATATCAACACAAGTACCACAATCGAGACTCGAGGAATCACAGTCGGAACGAATTAGCATACATTGATGATGCGATTCGAAAAACCTTTACCCAACGCAGACGATATCAAAATTTATTATTTTCAAAATTAATTTATCAGATTTTCCCCAAAGATTTCAATAAAACTATATCATGTGAGCACTCATTGGAACGAGCTCAACGAGCTCGTTCCACTGAGGGTTCACATGATATGGTTTCGTTGAAATTTTTGAAAATTATTTTTTCAACTGCTGAATTTGTATATTACGAGGGCATAAACAGACGATTCCTTGGATAATGGGATAATATTATTCATTCGGGGCTACAGTTAAAAAACTCAAGACATCTTGAAAATTAAATTATGGGTAAATAAATACTGACGATAAACCGATATTTTTGTAATTACACCGGTATACAATCGATATTGGTTTGAATACCGGTATATATCGGTTTATCGATATACCGTGCAGCCCTAATGTCATAGGTATCCTCCAATACCCAGATGAGCATAAGAATCGACAGAGGAGTCACTCGTTTGAGTAATTACGCGATGGCTTATTTGCTCAATTAGATTCGAGGCATTCGAGCAATACTTGTCTCGGTTCGATTGACTCTTGGTTTTCGTAATCACAAATGACTTCGTTGTGAACAGGGGAGATAACTCTGTACATGTGGGCACAGGTTCCCTGAAAACAATCAGATGATTATAAGACTTAGGTGAGTGCTGAGGCCGGGACCAGAGATAGCTAAGACTAGGCAGACTGCTAGGATTGAGAGAGCAGGATCCGTCATATGAAGTAGCCAGAAATTTGACCCACGGATGGAATGATTTTAATATTAATTTTGTTCCAATATATCTTATTTTCAGTTTCATTATTTGTGCTTTTCCATTCAATAGTTTGGGGTTATAATCTCAATCAAAATTCATATCTATGATAAATGTGTTGCCGACTGGGAAATTTGCAGAAGCAGGCTTACAATGAGAAGAGTGAAGTGCTCGCGTCCAAGTCTGAAAATAATTTTCATTGTGCTTCCAGACAAAATGTCAGACACCAAATTAATCATGTCTGTCATTTAAGAGTGATATCTGACATATTACATTACAAAATGGAGTTTGAGTGTTGGGTGTACGTGTACCTTCATCTTAAAAATGCTCAGAATTCGTCCAACCATTCCTTGTTTGGCAGGGCTCAATGAGCCCTGCCAAACAAGGTATGATTGGTTTCATTCTGAACTGGAACTGAATTACCTTTCATACATAATTTAGATACATGTATGGCTATATCAAATCGTATTCCTTCACATGATGTTAATACTCAAGCTGTACAGTCACTTTCTCCACACTTTCCAACTTGCCAGGACCAGTAATCACAATAATTATTAACTTTTGGCTTGCTAGTTATGTACATGATTTCTTTTAATATCAATTCACCTGTTGAGATTTCATTTCAAAATTTGGGGAAAACAAATCTGATGATCTGTGGCCGACCAGGAAGATTATCGGAAGTTACGGACGAACTGATCCGTGACGTGATGATAGATCAATGTTCAGCGAATTAAAACGCGCCCGATTTTCACTAAATTTTAGTATTTTCTAGAGCTAAAAAAATAAATAAATAAAAACACATTTGTTTTTTAGAATTTTGATTTAATTCTAATTTTGCCGTTTCACGTCATATTTGGTTTATGGGACACACGATTTTCTTTTTGTAGTCAAATGTTTTTCTCTTCATATTTTGCATTTTTAAAGACCGAATCACACAAGAAATATTGCAAAAAAAAGAAATAGCGAATATCATTCAACAACGCTCACTATCCACTCCAGCCATCTTGTTTGTTGGTCAAAATTCGGAAAGTAGGAAACCGGCTATAGATGTCGAACATTTTTGCTTCTTTCACCACAATCTCGCCCAGAAAGTTCGATACAATTGGTATCATGTGACCACATGATCGAGATACCTTCCCCTTGTAGTTGACAAACTGGCGTTGGCCATGCTTCGTTAATCCTTTACCCAACGTAACTGCATAAACCAGCCAGAGTTATTCTCAAAAATCGCCAATTAATTTCCATTATTCTTTCATTATCTGTCTCAAAAACATAGGTTATGACATCTCATTGGAACGAGCTTGTCGAGCTCGTTCCGATGAGGGGTCATAACCTATGTTTTTGAGACAAAAAATGAAAAAAAATAGTTATTCAAGAATTTTGTTTACAAGTGTCGTCTGCTTTTCATGTTAGGTAAAGGGTTAAATGGCATCTGGAGATTCGTTTTTCGATCTCGTATCCATCTAGCTGTTTACCCAGTATTATTCATTACAGCCCGAGGTTAGCCGTCGGGTGATGTCTGAAATATCCCCCTTCTTTGGTCCACATGCCAAAACATTCGAGTCGCCGTTGAGTGCAACACTTGAGTGGAGACTAGCGATATTTGCGGTTTCGAGAAGGTGCAATGGTTACAACTTGAAGATATTGGATTTCAGATTCTATTCGAAATTCTCTGCTGATTCTATTCGGGTATCGATTCAACCCAAAATTTTAGATTCCAATGACCCTAGGTATCCAGTTATGCGAATGGGAAAACAACCGTTTCAGCCTAACTCAGTACGGAACACGGCTTCGAATTGGATGTGCTTTGTACCTCAGTATAGTCACCTTGCGGAATTAATTTATTTATTCGTTTGTTGGTGCTTAACACCATATCAGCATCTAAGGCTATATCGAGACAACAAAGAGGTTATGTAGGGTAAACAGATTATCTTTTACAAAGTAAAAAAATGGAGTAAAATCGTGAAAAATGTACACTATGGTTGCAGTGATAAAAATAGCGAGAACAATAGTGACCAATAATGCAGCTTGTTAACCGTTTGTACAGTGGTGGAATCTTCCAAGTCAATTCAATTGCAGCAAATGGTCCATTTTCATTATTTTGGGGTTTACCAATTAATATTTTCAACGTCCGGCCGTTGGGCTGAACATTGAACATATTGATTGGTCTATCCCACACACTCACTGAGCAGTTAAATTATGACGTAATATGAACTTTGGTAAAACCAAGAAGCGCGCGCAACTCACAGTGTTTTTTCAAATTATAATGACATAAACTTAACAAAATTTAAAACAGTGTTTAAGGGGTCGTCCAACAAAACATTTTGCGTTGTGTACTAATGCATGTACATGCTGTCTTGTAGATTTATTTCCCCCTAAAAACATATCAGACCTACAATATAATATGAAATTTAGGCAAACCTAAAAGCGAGCGAAAGTGATACATTAGGTCTAATGTGCTGCAGTCCAACATTTACTGGTAAAGAATAGGGGACCAACCAAATTTCGAGATAACTACTTTTTTCTGCGTTTTGATTGGAAGATATTTTCCAATCCTCTGATTGAAAGATAATTTTATCATTGCTTTGATTGGAAGATATATTTATGGCGTCGTTGTTTTCCGCAATTTATCCGATGAGTTACGGAAATTGCTGCGTTCATTTTTATTTTTTAACAAATAGCGTGTAGCATTTATTGTTACTATTACCAATTGTTTAGTAGCCACTACAAGGAAATACAGCAGTGCTGTGCAAAAAAAGGACGATGATAATATTCCAATGCAGTTTTACTGAAAAGGCCATCTTTAAAATAATAAGACTGAGTATCACAAATGTAGTTTCATGATTCGGACCAGATTTTTATATAGGACGTTTCGCACCCAGATCTATGGACGATTCTGCCCATATTTCTGACCGATTCGGACCAGACTATTGGATGATTCGGTCCATGTTTATGGACGATTTGGGCCAGGTTTCTGGGCGATTTGCCCAACAGACACACAAACTACACAAGCCAGCACAGACATACACACTTCACAAGACAGCACAGACTTGTCGTTTGAAGTAAATAGGCCTACGCCTAGGCTTGCCAATTTCAATATTCCGTTTTCATTAATTTCACTGAAAAAAATACCAACGTACCGGTATTGTTTGTAGTTATCACAACAGATAATTCTGAGAGTAATTATGAAACTGCTAATCCTGTGCTTCTGGATTTTTGCAACACATTTTGAGTCCGCATACCGAATTTGGTCAAAATCGGCCCAGTGGTTAGCCCGTTGCTAAGGGGGAGCTTTGGTTGCTAATGACGTCACGTGGCGTCAACATGGACCTATCTGTTTTCATTTGCAATGCATTTTGGGTCCGTATTCCGAATTTGGTCAAAATCGGCCCATTAGTTAGCCCGTTGCTAAGGGGGGGCACTCTGGTTGCTAGGGAAGTCAAAAGACGTAAACTTCGATCTGTCTGTTTTCATTTGCAATGCATTTTGGGTCCGTATACCGAATTTGGTCAAAATCGGCCCAGTAGTTAGCCCGTTGCTAAGTGGGCGCTCTGGTTGCTAGGGAAGTCACGTGACGTCATCACTGATCTAGCTGTTTTCATTTTCAAAGCATTCTGGGACCGTATACCGAATTTGGTCCAAATCGGCCTAGTAGTTAGCCCGTTGCTAAGGGCGCGCTGTGGTTGCGAGGGAAGTCCCGAGACATCAACATTGATATGTATTTTTATTTGCAATGCATTTTGGGTCCGTATACCGAATTTGGTCAAAATGGGATCAGTAGTTTGCTCGTTGCTAAAGGGGCGCTATGGTTGCTAGGGAAGTCACGCGACGACACCATTGACCTGTCTGTTTCGTTTGCAATGCATTTTGGGTCCATATACCGAATTTGGTCAAAATCGGCCCAGTAGTTAGCCCGTTGCTAAGGGGGCGCTCTGGTTGCTAGGGAAGTCACGTGACGTCATCATTGATTATCTGTTTTCATTTGCTATGCATTCTGGATCCGTAAACCGAATTTGGTCCAAATCGGCCCAGTAGTTAGCCGGTTGCTAAGGACGCGCTCTGGTTGCTAGGAAAGTCACGTGACGTCAACATTGATATGTCTGTTTTTATTTGCAATGCAGTTTGGGTCCGTATACCGAATTTGGTCAAAATCGGACCAGTAGTTAGCCCGTTGCTAAGGGGGCGCTCTGGTTGCTAGGGAGGTCACGCGACGACACAATTGACCTGTCTGTTTCGTTTGCAATGCATTTTGGGTCCCTATACCGAATTTGGTCAAAATCGGCCCAGTAGTTAGTCCGTTGCTGAGGGGGCGCTCTGGTTGCTAGGGAAGTCAGTGACGTCAACATTGCTCTATCTGTTTTCATTTGCAATGCATTCTGGGTCCGTATACCGAATTTGGTCCAAATCGGCCCAGTAGTTAGCCCGTTGCTAAGGACGCCCTCTGGTTGCTAGGGAAGTCACGAGACGTCAACATTGATATGTCTGTTTTTATTTGCAATGCATTTTGGGTTCGTATACCGAATTTGGTCAAAATCGGACCAGTAGTTAGTCCGTTGCTAAGGGGCGCTCTGGTTGCTAGGGAAGTCACGTGACGTCATCATTGATCTATCTGTTTTCATTTGCAATGCATTCTGGATCCGTATACCGAATTTGGTCCAAATCGACCCAGCAGTTAGCCGGTTGCTAAGGACGCGCTCTGGTTGCTAGGGAAGTCACGAGACGTCAACATTGATATGTCTGTTTTTATTTGCAATGCATTTTTGGTTCGTATACCGAATTTGGTCAAAATCGGACCAGTAGTTAGCCGGTTGCTGAGGGGCGATGTGGTTGCTAGGGAAGTCATGCGACGACACCATTGACCTGTCTGTTTTCGGTTCACTTTGTTCCAATAACACGCAGTGTTGGTTTGAAGTGAACAGTATTTTTCAAATGTAAAACAGATAAATCACGTGACAGAATACTCCGCAGAATCGGACAACAGCGGGATCCCAACAGCCAGCCAGCAGACGATGAAATCCAATGTGCATATATGGGAACATTTAGCTTTTCGACAATTTCTGTCATTTAGTCAGCAAAGCAAACGACAGTTGAGTTTGTTTGGAAAAACTTTAATTTTGAAAAGCATGTTCAATAAATTATTCACAGTCTGCATGGAATGATCTAAGGAGAAATCTCGCATTACACCGTTCGCTTTTTTAGGGGGCGTCATTCGATTTGTTCGCTTCTGAAAACGAGAGCTGGGGTTCCCCATGTTTTTACTTCCGGTTTCCGGTTTAGATTGGATGGCATAGCATTCCTTGGTTTTTCCAATTTCACGTACACGTTGTCTATTAGGCTTGCTTCAAAGCAGCCCTTCGGGCTGCTTTTGCGCGCGCTATTAATGTCCTGACCCGACAAAAAAGACCTCTCGGGTCCAAAAGGTGTAGGAAATACTTCGCAAATTAACCTGTTGATGCGGAAATTCGTAAAGACAGCATCTAGTTTAATCCTTTCACCAACGTAACGGCTAAAACCGAACAGCGCTATTCACAAAAGTCGCCAATTAATTTTCATTATTATTTTCATTTTTTGTCTCAAAAATATTGGTTATGACTCCTCTTTGGAACGAGCTCGTCGAGCTCGTTCCAATGAGGGGTCATAACCTATGTTTTTGAGACAAAAAATGAAAAACGTTAGTTATTCAAGAATTTTGTTTGCAAGTGTTGTCTGCTTTTCGTGTTAGGTAAAGGGTTAAAAGGTTAAAAACAATTACACTTTATCAAAAAAGGTTGATTTCCTTAAGGAATGTGAGAGTTCGATGAGAATCTACATTGTAAAAATCTCCCAGAGACGTAATATCGCCGTCTGATATCATTAAAATCACTACAATCTAAGAGAATGGACTCGATAGTCAAATGACATTGGCTGGGAACACATTCTGGTCGCATATCTCTTTCCAATATAAACAATGTGTAATCTAGTTTGGCTAATGTGACATCGTATCGGAATGACATCATCCTTTAGACAAATGTTACAAGACGAACAATTATCAGTAATATATGGTCGGAAGCGATACAGCTTGTTATTTGTCACCCCATCCCACTCCGTTACCGATGATACCAATATATACAGGTAACCAGCAATCCTTGATATCATATTGGTCAGAGGTAAGTGTGTTCGACAACTCACGACACCTTGCGGAAAATCAATAACTATAGTTTGCATTTGATACGTCATCTTACTCTTTGAATATAATTTGATTGTTCCATTGCAATATCGTTACTTATTCAACAAGATGTGGACGCGAAAAGAAGTCATCTGTCTCGCCTACCTGTTCATACAAAGATGTTGTAAGTATTATACACGTTTTGTTGTCGATGCATGTTTAGACCATTCCAACTCTCGGCGAAAGTTTTTTTCTAACATTATGGAAATGGGTTCTTGGAAATTTGTTCTTCTACAGCACGTGGAGGGTGTATTATAACTAAATCACCCACAGAGTGGAGATTCCACTCGAGCAATAATTGCAATTTGTTGCAAATCATAACAATCAAAAGCAAAGTTCCAGCCAATGGGCCTCCGGGTTGAACCCGGAGGTCCATTGGCTGAAACATTGTTTACGTTTTCTGTCCATATGTACAGAATTTGAAAGTAATACTTTGGGTGATAACTCCAGTCCACGGGTGATTTAGTTACAATCCACCCTCCACGTGCTGTATGTGCAGTTGTTCAATCTTTTTAGTGTGTAAAAGTATGGAATTTCAATCTTCTGCTTCAAGACAATTTTTCTCAACAAATTTGTTTTTTTAAAATCCACAACTAAGCCAATCTTTTAAAACTTTACGCTTGCATATTCCAGTATAGAATATTGCACTTGTGAATATGAATGACCGAAATTAAGAATTAGCATTCAAAAGACATGTCAATTTACCATTTCAACCAATTATTGTTATATCGAAAAAATACAATTCTGAAAAAATATATAGAGGATACCTACTGTTTTTGAGTGAGTATCGGAATTATCTCATGAGTGGCTGCAAAGGAATATTAGTTTAAATTAAATTCCTTTGCAGCCACGAATGAGTTAATTCCGATACTCACTCAAAAACAGTAGGTATTCTTTTTATGATATGCGTTGCGTTGTTTTGTTGCGATTAAAAGAGGTAATGTGGTGTTTTCATTGCAATCAAAAACCCGATGTGGAGAAAATGATGACAATGTCAACAAAAATCAGCTGACGCAGCTGACCCATTTACTTATTGGCCCCGATTTCAAAATCAAACTACCACACAACAAAATAGTTCCACATAAATCCCCTTAGAAAATGGCTATATTGTCAGTTACGCACACAAAATCAATGAACGCGTGTGAAAGTGGTTTATGACATTCCTCCAAAAACAGTGGGTGGCACATTTATTCAAAAGTAATAACAGAAGTGCACTACGCAGATGCACACAAACATGACACAGTTCACAAAATGTTCAATGAAGGACGAAGGAGGATTTTTCAAATGTCCAAATTGTTTTTAGCATATTTGTCAATCACTGTCACTGTCACTATCGATGATTCGGATTTTCTTGTACTTCCTTTTTGGACTATTCGCAACACTAACTTTGTTACTTTGAGGTGAGCTAAAATACACATTTACCGGTGCATTGAACGTGTTCCCACTAAAAATGGGTGTCGCCATGTCGGTACGACAACGAATAACTCTGCTGCGTGTATTGGACATATAAAAGTACGTTCGCCGGCGGAGTAATTTCGTTCTACTTTTCTTGCGTGATTCGATTAATCAACAGAGGGATATTCCCTTATATCTATCGTGACGATAGATATAGAAAAATATCGGTTAAAAACTTCTCGCTATCTTTTAAAAAAAGCATATAATAAAATTCTCTATGATTGGCCAATTGTCTGATGAGTTTGTTTTTTTTTGATTTTCTCTGCTGGCCTAGTCTTTTTGTCGATTTTCTGACGTTGACTGTTAGCAAGCTGGTTCCAAAATAAAAAATATCTCATACTTTTTAAAAATGTGTTCGATCCTTATTAGCAGTAACTGCGTTGTGTCCTAGGGTTGGGCACTTAATCCCGACTGCCAAGTAGGGGCACGGTGACGTTGTGTACCACTGCGCATCGATGGTGTACATGGATTGAAATGTGAACGGACAACACTCATGAAACTCCATAGACCACATTTTCTGTTAGCGAACACAAAGAATAACTTAATTTACGTCCTTCTGTCTGTGGTGGAACTGACTGGATATTGTCCCATGGGCCTCCGGGAGAAATCAAACGGTCTTCGGGCTCAGGTTTGCTAAAGCCACCTGCAAGACTTAACTGATGGCAAGGTTTTGCAAAGGTTGAACTAGAGTTCCGTTCCGTCCGGATGTGGCTGTGCTCACTTCTGCTCTATGGGTACTGCATACTCGGTAACTAAAACCTTTCTTGTGATACGTTGTGTAGTAGATAAGCAGAGTAACATACCCGGGGAATTAACCGCCAAGCAATAACTGATCTTCCCGATTAATCGCGACGTGAATTATTAGTGACCGCCCTCTCGACCGAGTCTCAACCTGCTAGATCACTCGCATCATGGCATTGACTAAGTGACCCCACTTTACGCATTTATTTTACTCTTAATCTTTTTTTCTGCAGCTCCTTAATCAGTTTACATTTATCTCTGTTGTATCACTCAAAACCATAAATTATTATGTTGTAACCGTACACTTTTAGGAAACAACTTACATAAGCCCTATGTCTGATGTCCGCAGCTCAAACAATTCGTCTATATTTGGCGACAAAAGGCCGTACATCATCTTTGAAAGCTATTCAAAATAAAGATAGCACATTTTAAAATATAAACTGTTAATGTATTAATTGGTTGAGTGCCAGAAGCCACCATCAGGATTTTCAGAAAATTGAGGATACCAGAGCAAGAGCCAACATTTTCAAACGCAAATAATGTTTTGTTTATATATATTTGTTTTAGAACAAATTATTGGAGAGAGCCTGTGGGCACTTTGAAAGAATTTGTAATAAAACAAATTCTGAATAACAAATTCTGACCATCAAAAATAATTTAGCTCTCAACCAGTTAATGCAATTAAATAGGCTTCCAGCATTGCAAATATTTAATAAGGCTACATAGCCCCACAACCTCTGTCAGAAGTTGCATGTACTTCACTATTATTATGTTGAAGGCACGCACTTTCTTGCCATTGTCGGCGAAAAACATATCTGATTTTAGTAAAGCCATTAATTGTCTAGTAACTTTCTTTTTCCAAAAGACGGAACAACCTTTGTTCAGCACTTCCGTTTGTGTCCGTAGCTGATTCCACAATTTAGTCTTTTGAAAAACTGATGGTACTTAGATGGAGGAATTTTGTTCAATTTCTCTGCTTCGTATTCAGTTTTTAAGCAACAATGTATTTGTTCGTATCCATTTGTTTTGTAATATACCGGAAACTGCCTAAACGTACACTCCAGAAATTTGAGAAATCCACCAGCTGAATAAACGGTAGAATTGCAATAAATAAAAAGTTCCGACTGATTCAGCCCAACTTAACTGATCAACGCCTGATTCAGTCATTGTTTAGCAGTAATTGGATAAAACGCTCCAACTTTTTTTCTCTGCAGATGATCTGAACATAGTTTTTTGTTTCATTTTTTCGATAAAATATGATAATTTTCTCGCAAATTAGATGTTTTTACCCATTTGTTTCACGTCTACGTTTAAGGCTACTTTCCGAACATTAGGTAAACTCCAAACCGAAACATAAGTATAAAGTCAAGTTTAAACAATTTTTTATGGTCTTACTCCCCATTTCAAATGAAACAACCTCAAGCGTTAGTTACTTGGTCACATTATACCACCATAAAAGTAGTACATTCTACACAGCAAAACATCCCGAGGTCTTCAAGGGTAAAATGTGTCTGTCATGTTATTTAAAAATATACATCAGTGTCTCATCTTTGGTGTATGACTTGCGGACGGAGTTTAGACACACCAATAAGAAAATACTTATTAGTATTTTACCGATTGCCATCTGTTGAAACTTTTGATTGGAAAGTGATAAATGACTCCATATTGACCGCCATGGTGGAAGAGTGTTTGCAGACTGTCGTTCTTGGAGATTTCAGCAGTAATGTTTATCCACGGGCGCACCCGAATATAAAAAAAACATTGAGGACAAACATAGTCCAGTCCAAATAGTAATTTTACTTACAAGAATTATTGGACAGCATATTACAGAACAACCACCGTGGACTGTCACTTTCCATGGGTGGGCAATATTTCCACGGATGCAATAAGATTAGATTCCAAACACTAATTATAGGAATAATAATTAAAAATTTAATTAATGAAGCACCGTGTATAACCCGGTGCTTCATTAATTAAAATTTTGCTGATGATGATTTTCATCACCTTGTAAAGGTATACGTGGACAACACTGCCCACGCGTGGATTACGACCAGTTCACGGCGACTGTGCTGTAGCTCACAAGTTCTCTCGTGCTGGTGGGTTGATTCCGCTGCGGGGCAGAAGTTTCGGGCGGAAAGATAAACAGACCGCCAAAGATGATATTTTTTTTTAAGCTTTACTCTCTTGTTTCAAGTTTAATCGTAGTATAAATACAGAGCAGTGAACGCACCACATGGGTGGGGAACAGGGGGTTGAGGGGGGCGGGTCGACTGGCTTAGCCTGATGAGCTCCACCTCGGTTTTCTCATTATAGAAGGAAGCGGGGTTTTTTCTTAGTGAAAGAGAGAAAATCTATGAGAATAAGTTGTATAGCAGGTTTAACCGATTTTTTAGATCCCCATAATGCAGCACTTCGGGGTTTTGCTTCACGACACATGCATGTATATAAGTCATTCGTTTAAAAGCGTCATGAAATGGAATTATATGAAATGAAACCGCAACCCATTCTGAGGGCCGTTTTATATGGGTGATCTTGGCGAGCTTTGGTCGTTGGGAGTTAAATAGTTAACACATGTCATGATCTTAAAAATGCGTTCAAGTCAGAAGATCGCTGTTATCTTCCTTGATTGGAAAACAAACAAACACTTTTAGAAGTATCGACAAATTTTATATTACATCATCTGTTTGGAAAGAAAATATTGTGCAAAATGGCATTCCGCTTAGATCACATGTTATTTGTTGCACACTATCTAGGATGTGAACTGGCAGGTTTGATATGTATGTCAATAAACTCATGTAAAGAAATCCACAAATAACTTTTAATTATCAATTTCTGATGTTTTAACGCCATACCAAGAATTAATTATGTCCTTCAACTAAATATGATGACCTATTTGATTTTTCTGCAGATGGATGTGTGGGGTTAATGGGGAATCTGGGAGCACAGGGTTAATCAAGGCCTTCTCATCTGAGAACCGCGACAGATCAGTGGCGCATCAAAGTATTTTTTCTATTATTCCCAAAAGGGACCCACAGTCTCTACCAGCAGTGTGGGCATTGGAGCAAAACATACAGTTGGTAGTGCACAAGGGGAAAATACCGAGTTATAAGGTGGCGGTCACATCATCGCATACGTTTTTCAAGGCCATCTATCGTACACGTATTTCTCAGCGATTTGCATCGTTGTATTGTCACTTTATATGAACGTTTCCATGGCCTTAAAGCTCTCCGTAAGGATCACGTAAAAATTGAAATATCTGGAAAATGGGGTCAAGTGCAGAATTTTTTATATTGGGGGGGGGGGGGGCATTTTGCTGAGATTTTATAAAATTATCTTAATTTTCAATAAAAATTTGAAAACAAAATATCGGGGGTGGCAGTGACGCAGAGGTTAGCCCTTTACCTAACATGAAAAGCAGACGACACCTACAAAAAAAATTCTTCAATAACTAATTTTTTTAATTTTTTGTCTCAAAAACATAGGTTATGACCCCTCATTGGAACGAGTTCGTTCCAATGAGGGGTCATAACCTATGTTTTTGAGACAAAGATAAAAAAAATAATGAAAATTAATTGGCGATTTTTGAAAATAGCGCTGGGCGGTTTTGGCCGTTACGTTGGATAAAGGGTTAAACCACTTGGAAATTAATCATCAACATCATATTCATAAGTTCACTGGAGAAAATATAAGACAGGAGTAACAGAGATGCACACCTACCTTCTACACAGCACTTCCATGAATCAAAAAATGACGTAGTACATGCATAATTATATGGTGTTTGGTACATTGATTTGACTTTGATCTTCAAAATATTGAAAAAGTCGTATATGATTGGATTCGGTCCGTCAAAAAATGGAGCTTGTTCCATTTTATCTGGACAGACAGGAGCAACGTATACGAAAATTTTATCGTACACGTAGGTGTGACAACCCCAACGGAAAGCTGTAGTTTTTATTTCAATCCGATGACGTATACGACTGTCGTATCAAAAACCGGATGCTAGACCTAAGATGGTGTTACCCCGCCTCAGGTCAAACAAATTTCACCGTTGTTTCTTAATTGATTATCAGGTCCTCGCTGCATTACTTGCGTGCCATTTTCCAAATAGCATGAATGTACATAAATTAACCTGAAGTTATTCATGTCCTGACAACACATCAGCGGACACCGATCTGTACGTCGTTTAGTGTCCAAGTTTGTTACAGTTTATCATTTGTACTTTGGATTGACTGTACCATTTCAAAGACTGATTGATAAAAATCTGTGTCCCTATATCCCGATAAATTCTGTCTTTTGATTAGTCAGAATGCCTTGGACAAATAGCCATGGCAAAGGATGCACCCAACATCAAAGGTATATTAGAGCGTGCAACATCCAGGGTATAAGCGTACGCGAAACATGGGGGTATATGGTTTCAATAAAAGCTTTTCGCCTCCCCTCGCCTCATTATAAAACTCTCTATCCAGCGTTCATTGACAGAAAAACAGTAAATAACCTGCTTTGTAATTGAAGCGAAAATATTTTATATGCTCTGGTGATTCACAAGAAAATTGAGGGTCCATTTTGCAATTTAGCCTAAAAGCATGGGCTGCCGCAAAAGAAACCCAAAAACAAGAAACAAAATTAATATTTATAAATTCGAAGCGAGGCCGTTTGTCATTCTGTTCATTTGGCAAGCATATAAAATGTGGCATTCCAATTCTGTTTCAATGCAGACAGCATTAACTGTCGCATCCCCATTGACAGTGAAAATAAATTAGCTCGGAAATATGAATTGAAATACTTTATGAATTATCACTTAAATAAAGTTTCATTTAATCTGTCAAGCTTTTGTGACACCAAATTCAACTCCAATCAAGGTTAAAGGACACAGAGCTGAGGGGAAGGTTTCTTAACATAAGTTCAGTCTATCCGGATAACAAGCACATTTATGAACTTTTTTCTTTTTTTTACACGATTTTATGTGAGTTTGTGTTTTTCCCGTTTCTTTCAAACATGTAAACAAATCACTTTTTGTTTTGCCCACTTGTTAACCCTTTACCTAACATGAAAAGCAGACGACACTTGCAAAAAAAATTCTTGAATAACTAAATTTTTTCATTTTTTGTCTCAAAAACATAGGTTATGACCCCTCGTTGGAACGAGCTCGACGAGCTCGTTCCAACGAGGGGTCATAACCTATGTTTTTGAGACAAAAAATGAAAATATTTTGAAAATTAATTGGCGATTTTTGAGAATAGCGCTGGCCGGTTTTGGCCGTTACGTTGGGTAAAGGGTTAAAGAGCGTACAGTACGACCGCCGTGTACTGGTCACTTCCCACGGGGTAGGCAGTATTTCCGCGGATGCAATATTATATTGCAAACATAATTATAGGAAAAATCGTCAAAACATTAATTAATGAAGCACAATGAAAATAGCCTGGTCCTTCATTAATTAAAATTTTGCTGCTGATGACTTTTTTTATTATACCTAGTAAACGCATGCGTAGACACCACTGCCCACGCGTGGATTATGACCAGTCCACGCCGACTGTACTGTGGTTATTTCTTTCTAAAATGTTTATTTTTATGCATCGTATTTACATTTCAAACAGAGTGATCACATTTTTTTCCGGCCAACAGCTGGGTATTTCACTCCTTTCGTCTATCCGAGATCAAAAGTCGAGAACCGGAATAAAGAAGAGTACCGGTAACTTATATATTAATTAAATGGGCAGGGGCGTGGCTAGAGGTTTCCGATTGGGGGAGGGGTGGGTGTAGGGTAGTGAATTCCTAACTAGGGGAGGGTAGGGAGGGGAACCCCCTCCCTACCGCTCCCCGTAGTTAGAAATTCACTACTGAGAAAGCTTTTGAAAATGAAGCCATGAAAGGGGGCATAAAATTTATTCTAGTAACTAAAATGCCAACACATTTATGATAGAATTATCAGGTTATTATTAATTAGAATTATTCTGGGAATTGAATATGTGCTAAACAAATGCTCAAGCTGAGAACTTTGACCAATTCGCACTGTACTGACATTAAATCCGATCTTATGCAGGAATGATCAATTTTCGATGTTTCATCACTTGTAACTGTGAATGATGGAATTAACTCAGGATAACGATTTTACATGATGTGATTTTCTAGAAGTGCATTTCGAGGTTTTTTTTTATTACGATAAGTAAACGTACTGTAGAAATCTCGTACCGAATGACATCATGCATACTTATGAAGCTAGATATTGCGTACACTGCAGTTGTAAATAGTTACAGCTGGAATTTTTGACGATTTGAAACCGAGTTGGAATTTTGGGAAGTACAGGTAACATCAGAATCAACAAAGAAGCTCTAAAATCCAGATAGATAGAATTTCCAACCACTCATGACTTGCCTTCCGAATTTCCAACTACAGGAATCACCCCCGACTCCACCCCCAACGGCACGCAAATAGGAGGTGCCGTTACGAGTACTACATGTATATTTTATTTATTCACTAATAAATTTCCAAGACGTACTGAGGTTTTTTTTACTAGAATCCCTATTGACTAACGTTCTAAGCACATTATCAATGCATGCCTTCGACGATGATGTAGTTGGGATATTAGTGTGTAATGACTTTCAGTCATTACAGTCTGCAAAAATCGGGTTTAGACCCACCACTAATCGGTCATCTTCACCACGCCCCTGCTAATAACATAACTGTACACACACGAACACATTTCGCAAGATTATTACAAATGTAAGACAATGTTTCACGCTCATGTTCTCGGAGTAATTGTTCATTAACTCTTAACCCGCTAAGTATTGGTCAAATATTTTTCATCACATCTAGTCATGGCTGCTATGAAGCAGCCATGACTAGATTTGGTGTAAAATTCATATAACTTTAACTCCAGAAATCATTGATCAAACATATAATCCAATATCTTACCTCCTACAAGTATCTGGGAATCTCATAGGTTCAAAGACGTCACATGCGGACTGCATATCAAAACAATATTCTGCCTGTCAAGTGTCAACATCAATATACGCTGACAGCTATGGGTAATCTCCCCTTTGTTCATTGATTATTCAAAATGACGGCAGCCGATAAACGCTTCAAGTTGAAAGATTGAGTGTTGGAAGCCCATATTTGGTCTGAAGTGCAGGTTAGGCAACTTAAACGGCTTCATATTCTGTGGATGTGTGTCATGTTACCTTCGAAATGAAACTTCGCTCTCGTCCAATATGAAATTAACTGACACCATATATACCATATTAGGCCACCAACAAACTGTGTAACTAATAATATACAAGGGGGAATTTGGATAAAAGTGCCCCAATTATACTTATTTCGCTGACAACTATTCCTTGTCCTCGGCAGGAATATCCGCCAGCAGCATGCAAGCAGTCAATAAGTTTCGTATATACATTTCGATAGGTGCAGATGACTTAACAGTGTTTCTACATTATTATTGCTGACTGCCTGTACAGGCAATGTAAAAACACTGTCACGATAAATGCATCCTTCCAGTGGAGTTCTCAAGGAACAATACATAGGACATTTTTTACAGAGCAAGATAAAACGGGTAGTTTGTGGCTGGGACTTGAGTGTCAAACTATATATATTTGTACATCGTGTACTTCATTGATTATTGAAATATTTACTTTTCAGGAACAAATCCCAGGGATTGACATCAATCCACTGAAACAAACAAACAAACAAAATATAAAACGGAACAGAAATACACTCGCATTCACGCAGACCCGTACAAATTGCACGATCGTTTTCGTAAGACTTTCGTTCACTACTGAACAAAGTCGGCCACCGGTTGTCATTCCCCAAGATGAGACAATGGTGTGCGGTAGCGTCCAAATTATCTTTCCGCGTTTCACCCACAACACTGTACAGTCTAATTTAATGCCATTTTATACTGTAAGCGAACGCGACTCCGACCGCGATGGTCGCATTTGTTTTATTAACACCAATTTTAATGGAGTCGTCCATGCTAAAGGCGAACGCGGCCCATTTTTGTTTGCGCAGAAAACCGCGGAGGTTACCCCCATTTTTGGGGAATTGTTCGCTCGAACAATTCTATTCAGCCAATCAGATGTCGAGGTCAAAGGGCGTATTATGACCTATCTGGAGGATTGTTTATTAACCCTTTACCCCACGTAACGGCCAAAACCGGCTAGCGCTATTCACAAATTCTCCATTCAATTTTATTACCTTTTCATTTTTTGTCACAAAAGCATACGAGCTCGTTCCAATGAGGGACATAAGCTACGTTTTTGACGCAAAAAATCCAAAAAAAATTAGTGCTTCAAGAATTTTACTTGCAAGTGTCGTCTGCTTTGCGTGGTAGGTAAAGGATTAACACTGAGAATTTCCACGCGCATTACCGCCTTCGGTATGAACGATAATTCGAGGGAAAAATTCGCGCCGAAATTCTCAGTGATCGCGTTCGCGTTCGCCTCCAGTATAAAATGGCCTTTAGTCGTTGGATAAGAAATATGACAACATTAAATCCTTGATATTATTTTCACTTAGTTTTTCTTGATTCGGTCTCAATATCGCAATTTATATTTTTATTTTCATGCGTTTTTCTTCCCCCAAAACAAATCGTATTCCCACTTACACTCGCCAAAAATGGTATTCCACTCTCATCGTCGTATGCCACTCTAAGCGGTGATGTACTATTTTTGTTGACATGTTCTGAATGTAACCACGGAATAAATTATACAGGGTTGTTTTGTGAAAACAAATAAGGGGGAAATAAAATAAATACCAAAGGTCACTGCTCGGATTCGAGTACGATTTTATTATCTCGTGGGCTGCGCGGATTATTTCACTCGTTAACACCTCGTGAAATAAACCTCCGCTCGCCCCACTCGGGGATAAAAATCGTATTCGAATCCGAGCAGTGAAGTATTGTCTATATATTATTGATAGATGAGTCGCGATCCGATCGCTATCTGATCGAGAAAAAATTACCACTTTTGTGTTCACAGTATTATAATAAATTAAGTAATTTTCATCTGCAAAAAGGGTTGTCTGAGAAAATTAAATAAACCCTTTTCAGATTATCCAAATTGACTAAGGGGATGTTGATCGTTTACCATATATATACAATGCGGTCTAATCAATAATTGAATCCATTTCATGGTGTAGTTTGTTTTTATCCCATAAATGGCCGTTTATTTGAACAATAAAGGCCTTGGATAATTTTTTTACTTTATTCACCTAGTAGGGTGATAAATTTTTCCCGTAGGTTTAACACTGAAAGAATTTATTCCCTAGTATCGACGGACTTGTTGACCTCTGGCCTCTACCACATTTGTCTAACATAATTAATAGTTCGATAGTTGATTTCTTTTAATCTTTTTGAAAGTATTACACAATGCCAGTAGAAAACACCACACACTGCTCATAAAATAAAGTACTTTTGCAAGTTTAGCTCAAGTTTGTAGAGCAATTATTTTTAGACAGAAATGTATTACTGCGCCTTGTTTATTTTTGCCAATTTTGCTGGTCGATCGAATTGGACCAATGTGCTCCTCACTTCTCGCTGTGTTTTGTAGCGAATTAAAGCACGATTTTGCCGCGACTGCCCTGTAGAAGATTTATGGGATAAAGAAAATAAACGTATAGTGTTTTCAAGTAAAACATTTATTCTACTCGTAGAATTAAAAATGAAACCGACTCGCCAGAAGCTCGTCGGTTTCATTCTTTATCCTACTCGTAGGATAATTTTTTACTTGAAAGCACAATACGTTTATTCTATATATAGTTTTGCTTTGACTCTCACCTGTGTCAGATGTTAGATCACCTTTTCTCATGGTCACCCATTACTACATCACTTCTTATACAAAAGCTACGGTCAAGGCAAAATTTAAAATTAGGACATTTGCAACTTCTTCGCAACGTGATGACAATATTAACCCTTTGAACTCGTAAGACCGATTTTTCGATCCAAGGCATAATTTCGTCCCATTTTTATCTTATTGTAAGAGGTCTATACACGGGGCATTGATGATAAAAAAATTTTCCTCCCTGTATATTGATATTGGACTGACCCATTTCACTCTGTGCACAAAAGCGTAACCATTCCAGGAAACGAGGGATCGAAGGGTTAAAACAACAAAAAACCGAAACAACAAAAAATGTAAACAAAGAAAATAGGAATGATTCATATCACATTCCTATGCAGGTTCTTTTCCCGATTCCATAAACAAATAGTTCCGTAAAGATCCCATTGTGTATCGTTTGGTTTTCGATATGATTATTCATTTACCTCCCATAATGCCTCGGAAGTGATGCCATTTTGAACACGCAAAAACGAATTGGAGAACAAATGCACATGACACACAGCTCGAATAAGTCAGCCAACGTTTATTCTGTCTTACTTAACTTTCGAAATGTTGTTCGTATCAGTTTAACCCATTACCTATATGAAAAGCAGACTCACTTGCAAAAAAAAATATTGAATAACAAATTCTTTTAATTTTTTGCGTCAAAAACATAGCTTATGATCCCTCATTGGAATGGGCTCAACGAGCTCGTTCCAATGATGGTCATAAGCTATATTTTTGATGCAAAAACTGAAGAAAAAAATGAAAAAATGAAAATCAAATGGCATTTTTTTTTTAATAGTGCTGGCCGTGTTTGACCGTTACGTTGGGTAAAGGGTTAACAACGATGCTATTTTGTACGGTCTATATTGTAGATTCGGTCTGTGACCATTTCACAGGTGGTAACTTTGTAATGAAACAACTCGACGATCATTGCTATTACGGATTTACTGAAGAGCAAACATATGCGAACGCCAGATCCAACTGCGAAGACAGCAGTACACACCTCCTTTGGTTGGAAACAATCGAAGAAACTCAAAGACTGGGAAATCTTTTTGGTAAGATTTATATCCAATAGCTACATTTTGTTCAACAAACGTTGATACGTCGTTCTACTGCAGCAGAGAGTATTACAAACAGCGGTCAGAAGTGCTTTCTTCGCTGCTTTCCTCTCCTCCACACCATGGAATATCAAATGTCGAAAAAACAAATGTGAGATAACTGAATCTCACTTGCTATTTTCGTTATATTTTTCCAGGATCTCAAACCACCAGTGTTTGTTTTTTCAGTTGATAGAGAAAGCGAATCTATGGTACTTTTTAGGTCAACTGAACTATTCCAGACAGCTGAATCTAAAAGTACCATAGAACATTCATTTTCGTTGAATCAACGCAAAAACGGTTTCGCAATCGAGAATTGATTTTTTCACACACCTATTAATGTAAAACACGGGATTTCCGCTGTTCTGCCTGGACGATAAAAATAAAGTTGTATCGTGCATGTGGTGATACAAAACATGTTCGATTTCGTTTCCAGTGTAAACAGAGAAGGAACCAGACAAAATAAACCATGTCATCATTGGTCGAATGCACCGGAGTTGAGATCGCTTGGACATTCCAAGCTCCTCATTTAGATTGGTTTACCCGGGATATTTAAACAATCAGATTAGAGTAAAACAAATTCAAAATAAAAATAACATTCTGACTGCTTGTTCCTTGACAAATACTTCCCACAACTGGTTATATAATGATGAAGTGTGCTAAACTTATTCGCTATTTAATAACTTTTTGTTGTGTTATTCCCCGCAGTTTAGTCAATATTTAAGTTCGATCATCGTGACCGTAACACTGATCGCTGTTAATTGGTTTCGACCAATTGAATGCTGTAACAATTAAAAAGCAAATTAGGGTTGGTACCCCACCACCTAATAGTGATGTCTCGTTGGCAACGAAGAAAACATAGCAATTATCCAGCTGAAGTGCTTTTAGTGTCGACTGGTTGTTACATGGGGGGGGGGGGGGGAGGGGTGATAAATACAGACAGCACATACGTTTGAATGGGTTAAGAAGTATCGCACTCGATTTCTTTGGCCTTCGGATCTCGTGATATCCTGGGCCAAAGCAATCGAGTGCAATAATTCTTAACCCATTCAAACGTATGTGCGGTTCTGTATATTGACTGAATCTTCAGTGACATTACAATAACATTGTCGGCTCTCGTGGTATCCTGGACCAAAGCAATCTCATGCGATAATTCTTAATCCATTCAAACGTATGTGCGGTTCTGTATATTGACTGAATCTTCAGTGACATTACAATAACATGTTCGGCTTTCGTGATATCCTAGGCCAAAGCAATCGAGTGCGATAATTCTTAATCCGTGCAAAGGAAGAGAACGATACATAGTTTATAATGGTTAGCCTACAACTCATTTTGACTTGTACTGTATACCTTTGAGAGTAAAGTCACATCGCATTAAATGAATGGTAGTCTACGCATAAAGTGGATAAACAAACAGACATGAGCAGC
Source organism: Pictodentalium vernedei (assembly GCA_031216915.1). Taxonomy (NCBI): domain Eukaryota; kingdom Metazoa; phylum Mollusca; class Scaphopoda; order Dentaliida; family Dentaliidae; genus Pictodentalium; species Pictodentalium vernedei. Next base: position 169,814,856 of record CM062294.1, read on the forward strand.
ACCGGATTCTTTACGAAATTTGACTGCTGGCCTGAGAGCTGGAGTTTTTATCTTTATTTGATCTTGATTTCCAATAGGTTTTTCATGGAATCTCGATCGAGTGGTGTAAATAATTCGCGACCAGATCAATGTAAAAGTATTTAATTATTGCCAGGCAGATGAAAAGGACAAGTATCAAACGGAATATTCACACGAGTACTCCAGAGATCCCATTCGGTGTGATGTATATGTTGAGAAGAGGTGGGGCATTGCTGAGATAATTCTTCAATGTATACACCTGGAACTTAATTAAGCATCCCCTGTTTTTTTTTTGTTTTGTTTTTGTTTTTGTTTTTTGTTTTTTTTTTTTTTTTGGGGGGGGGGGGGGGTCGTAGTGGTATTAATAGAAAACTGTCATAACTTTCGTGCTATTTTTCAGGTGGCCAAAATTGATTGCTTGCGGAAAGAATGGTCTATTGACAAATAAAAGACAACACAATGATGAAAATATGCAGTATTTTAATGGCGCTAATCTGTCACTAATTTGATGGGAAAATGTACTCTCGACAAGTATGATGCTGGAACGGTCCATGATTAAACAATGCCAGTAATTTCTGACAAAAATGTAACTTGTGATCACCTACACACAATAGCAGTGTAAGACATCAGTTGCGAGTGTATCTACCACGTGTCCGGATGACAGCCTGAACCCTCGTCCTAATGCTACCGGTGAGCCTTCTGATACGATCCAGAGGCAACTGCTGCCACTTCTCATGAAATGCAGCTTCCAAATCAGCCAAATTCTGTACAGGTGGATCCCTTGCTTGCACTCGACGTCCGAGAAAGTCCCAGATGTGTTATAAGGGATTCAAATCAGGGCTCACTGCAGGCCAAGGTAGTGTTGTAATAGCGTTGTTCTGAAGAAATGCTCTCACATCATGGGAACGATGTGGCCTTGCATTGTCGTCCATGAATATAGGGCGAATAGACAACGGGTGGTTGTCAAAATGAGGTACGACAACTGGATTGAGAATGTCCCGGATGTACTGAGATTCCCACGTACAGTCACCATATCAAGTTTACAGTTATGAGAGAAGAATCTCCAGACCATTACTGATCTTCCACCATAAGGAACAGTAGGTCTGATGTTCCTGGGCACGGTAGCTGTATTTCTATGTCTCCACACTCATGCGACCATCTGTGACGTGAACTAGGAATCTACTTTCATCTGACCAATGGCCTCTCCTCCACGTCCTGAGATTCCAATGTTGTCGTGCCATACTCCACTCCAAACCTCGCCCGTGATGCTGATCGGACAGAGCTTGACGCTTGATGATCCTTCTAGACCTCATACCCAGTACTTTGAAACGGCTTCGGACAGTTCTGTTGCACAAACGCCTGTTGGGGAGCCAAAGGCGTTTCAAAACCCCAATGGAAGCAAAGGGTTCACGCCTAACGAGGTGTGCCAGACTCCGATCTTCCCGATGAGATGGGAGAGGTCTTTTGGGGTTGCCCAGGCCTTGGTCGGTCCTTAACATCGTTGGTTTGTTGATGTTTTCGGACAAGTCTGCTGATGACAGAATGACTGTAGCCAAGATGTCTTCCAGTAGCTTTGAATGACATGCCCGTTGCATACATACCAACAATTTGCCATCTTCGTGCCTCTGACCGCCTCCTCCTTTCCATATCAACATTTATTGATAAAAGAAGTGACAAATTTTATTGTTTTATATGCAGATATTGCATATGGGTGTTAGTGTTTTTATGACATTCGTGGGGAGCATGCTTCACGTGGACGAGGGGATGTGTTTGGAGTACGCTATCAACCAGAACATCATGTTTGACTAGATGAAATGTACTGCAAGACATAGCAGTCATTAAAACATAATAATCAATAACAGCAACTTCATTGTCATGAAACATGTCAGGGTGTGTTTAATTAAGTTACGGGTGTATATATAATAACTTTGTTTTTACACCCTCTGGTTTATCGTAATTCATAGAAGATGCGACCTTCTTCACCCTAAGCCCCATTTTCTTCATCTGGGAATAATTTCATATTTTGCTGAATGTGTACCGAATGTGCCTTTGTAGTCTGGTTGTAAGCGGTTTGAATACAGACAAATTAGTAACAAGTTCCATTTCTGGATTCAGCATTGATCTGCGATGAACATATTCAAACTTTGGGTTCATTTTTACTGCTGAAACTGAGTAAATCTGACTTACGAATGAATATAGTCAATTTGGATGCTTACTTAAGAATTTAATGCAATTTTTATAATCTTTGGGATTCATACATAATTTGTACCCATTCCCACACGTTCATACTCCAATAAAGATTATAAAAATTGCATTCAATTCTTATAATTACATTCCGTAACTGTTGAAACTACTTTTTACCAAACAACAAAGCAGAAAGACGAAATAAAACATGTACGAACGAACGAGGTGAAAAACCACCCTCATACAAAAGACAAAGCGCACAACTATGAGTTGAGCGCCGGTTTTCGGCATTGACCCAAATTTGTCAAATTGCCGTCTTTCGCAACGAAACTTGGAATGTTCAAAACAATTTATTTAACATAGCAGTAAACTATAATCACCAATGAAACAACAAGAAGTTCAAGAATAAAATCACTGAAATAATTTCACACTGTCGATTGACATTTCTTGTAAGTTGTTTGAGATATCAGAAATTATTAATTTGGACGTAAATGCGGGTCAAAGTTCGATCAAATGTATTCATTGGAAAATGAATTACATTTGGTCATGACGCTTTCATCTAGCTGACCAATGGGAATTGAGTATTTGAACCCAAAACGTATAACTACATTAACAATGTAATTATATGTTCATATTTCACCGTCCACAATTTGGTCAATATAAGATTTACAAAGGTACACAAGATGAAACTGCTCGAGGGCGATCCAGATATTCCGTGATGAGAGTCGATCTTGCCGCCAATATACGCACAATCGATTCTTCTACGGATATCAAATATGAAAAAAGATAAGAAATGAATGAGGATTTACAAATCGTAACAGATGGTGAAAATGTTTTGAGAGAGCAAATTCTCATAACAAATAGAAGCCGACGGAAAAACACAAAAATCAGACTGATTTGAGTGTCGAGCAGTAGGTTAGTCGTCGCTCTCATCATGGACGGCTTATTTGCGTTGTGGCAGCGTAATTTAGTGTAATTTAACCTTTTATCTGAGGTAACGACTAAAACTAGCGGCGCCGTTCACCATTCAGCAACCGAATATATTTATTGTTTATTTATTTATTGGTGTTTAAGGTAATATATTTCTGCACAATGGCTAATCATGACCATGACCATGACTGTTTTACGGGTGGAGGAAGCCGGAGTACCCAGAGAGAACCACCGAGCAACGGCGAGCAACTGTCAGCTCCCCAACATACTAACTCCACACAAGCAGGGTTAGCATTGGTTGAAGACAGGTGCACTATCGACGTGCAGTACGCTTTTAGTACACAGCGTCACCGTGCCCCCACATGGGCAATGGGGGTGAAGTGTCTTGCCCAAGGACACAACGCGGTTGCCGCAGGTGGAATTCGAACCGAGGACCTCCCGGCTTGCAGCCTGCATCTCTACCGACTGAGCCACCGCGCCCCATCGGCAACCGAATTTTATATTTCTTTAAAGTTTTGCTTCGAAAACATTGCTTATGACCCTCATTGGAACGGGGTCGTCGAACTCGTTCCAGTGAAGGGGTCATTAGCTATGTTTCTGTATTAAGTAGACAGTTAATAAAAATAAGAGATGATTAATTGAATTCTACTCCAGAAACCAACTCACTACCAACGTTAAGACGGCGACGTTGACTTCTTAACTTCTGACTTCATTCTCGTGTCAGATATGTTGAGAACCATATTTACCGTAATGGGCTATTTGATGATGATTATGTGATGAATAGTAATTTAACCCTTTACCTAACACGAAAAGCAGACGACATCTGCAAACAAAATTCTTGAATAACTAAATATTTTTTTATTTTTTGTCTCATAAATATAGCTTATGACCCCTCATTGAAACGAGCACTATTCGGGAGAAAATAGAAATTGAGGTTAAAACTTTAAAAACTCGAAAAATAGTAACAAAACAAATGGCCACAAAGTATCAACGCGCTGTTTGTTTTCGTACCTGTTTGATTTCGTACCTCATAACACGTACAAAAGTATCAAAGGGTTAATGATTAGTTTCAATAGTTGATCAGTCGGGTCTTGAGACATCACAGTTGGGACAAATCTGGTTTACACTCCATCCACCTCTATAGGCCATCTTCGCTACGCCCCTCAGTGCCAGAAACTGTTCAGTACGAGGTTAACCCTTTACCCAACGTAACGGCCAAAACCGGCCAGCGCTATTCTCAAAAATCGCCAATTAATTTTCACTATTTTTTTCATTTTTTGTCTCAAAAACATAGGTTATGACCCCTCGTTGGAACGAGCTCGTCGAGCTCGTTCCAACGAGGGGCCATAACCTATGTTTTTGAGACAAAAAATGGAAAAAATTAGTTATTCAAGAATTTTTTTTGCAAGTGTCGTCTGCTTTTCACGTTAGGTAAAGGGTTAAATTCGGAGAGCAATAGTTGAAATAATACTTAATCCTCCCCGTAATGCAAACACCTTGACCCACACTATAAGTTATTAACTAGCATGTTACCTTCCATTCATCATAATAACGTATATGTTCCAAACCGATGCTACCCATAGCCCCAAACCTCCATCGTGAAACATTCAGGGCACCTTGGTCACCCATCTTAGTTCAAATCGTAAACAGATTTGTAATTAAAACAACACTTCATTCGGAATTGCTGCACGTGTGAATAATCTACAAAAATGAAGTGGTTTGGAAGTCATTCCGTCGACGGAATAATTGCGAAATGAGCAAACTTATTTCAAATATTTCGCGTGGTGACGTCAGACGGTAACATATGGTATTGGAGCCGTAAACATAGAAAACATTTAGCGAATAAAAACTATTGTCCAATAAGAGGGTGGGAATTTTTAGTCTTATTGGAACTTATCACTATGCGTATCTTATCACAACATAAGTGCATCCTCACATCCTTCCTGTCAAACCTGGGTAGTCAAGAGGGCATCCTATTTGGACACTCCTCACTCCTATGTAATCCATGTTTGAATTATTTGGTTTCTTATTTTGTCTGTCTCGATTTTCAGGAGATAATCTCGATCAAGGGTATATCGGTATAGAGTACAATGGAAAACAATGGTTTTGGGTAGATGGTCTGGGTAAAACAAAAGTCAAGGAGCTACAATTTGAGACCAGTGACTACAAAGTGGAAAAGCCAAGGGGATTCACAAAGGATTTGAATCAAAAAACGACATGGGATGTTTCACAAACAGACGCAACACGTACTTACATTTGTGAATCAACGGAGAGATATTACAGTACAACCGAACCCACTCAACCACCTATGGGTACGTTTAATCCTCTATATTATGAACACCGTTGAAAAAAAATTGAGAGAACCTTATTATGTCATTTTTCAGGTGCGAATTAAACTGTGCGGACAATGATGATAATTTAATGTAGCGAGAATTTCATCTCACAATGGCTGCTCATTTCTTACATATCGTCAGTGGCGTACTCATGTGGGGAGTGGATGCAAGTATTATCGTGCTTTATTCGCAGCGATGCCTAGTGTAATAACAGAGGACGTATCGCATTCAATCCTAAACTAACGATTCAGCAGCATTCGCGTGCGTAATATTTCAACAAAGTCATGCCATATGACGCCTCATTAGAATGAGTCACCATTTAAAGTTCCCCATCATTGGAACGAGCTCGTTTTGTTGAAATATTTTGAAACCATTTTTAAAAATGATTAAAATAACAAATGTTGATATCTTGTGCGATGTCAAAGGTTAAAGAAAACCTACGCACTATCGAGCCACAAAAAGGCCCGAGGTAGTGTTATTTGGGCACGTGTTTCTCAAGCGGAGGCCTCTTTGGCCCCTCATCAATGGTAGTCGACAAGCGCTCTCATGAACGTCTCCATGTCTGTCTCAGTAAGAAGTCTGCGGTGTTTTATTTTTATTCTGGTGATCCTCAAGATGCCTATTCCCGATCTCCAATATGGATTCACGTGTGCACATAGGTGCGTAGATATTACGAGGGCGCGGCGGCTCATCGGTTAGCACATAGGACTCCAGATCCAACGGCCGACGATTTGGTTCTGCGTTTTGTCCATAAACATGTCACTTTATCCGGGACCAATACTATAAATATTTTACAATTCTATTTTCTAGAATTGTATTTTCTACCTCTTAATATCTTAATATACCTAACTAAAATGAATCATTAGCATTTTAAAAGATATGGCAATTTGCCATCTGGCAAATTGCCTCATCTTTGAAAATGCTAATGGTTCATTTCATCCCATTTAAAGTCGTAACTAGAAAAAACAATTCCAGAAAATACAACTGGAAATGTTTTATAGTATTGCCCCCATGTTTACCATGGTGGCGCTATGTATTGAAGTGAGTACTACGCCAACGCTACACTCGCTTTCAACCCATGCGAACGCTGCCTTTACTTGGTTACTTTATGTCGGAAAGTTCGACACCTACTCGTCGCTACAAACTGGTTCTCTTATGGTACATGTTATCCGCCCTTCTCGTTTTATATTGCTCGACATGATATGGTTTTGATTTTTGAATGTGACGCCGAGCCAGAAACAATGTGGTTGTCAATTGTTTTCATTCATGGGAAATGTCCTTCCATGGAGATGGGGGCCTCACAACGTACTGTGATCACAAAAGCGAACAGAGAATTTCAGACGAATCGCGTTTGGGTCACGATTCGATCGAATGTATCTGGACACTATCCACGATACACATCTGCAGAACGTTCCATGTCGAAACATAAAGTTATATCCCTTGAAATTATTAGACGCGCGAGGTAACTAGGAAGCGCGTATCTGATGAGAAAACAACTATGACATCCAGAGAAAATAAAGCCAAGTTACATTTTGTTACTTTTAATAAACGAAAACAACTGACAGCTCTTGGAGCTGTCAGTTGTTTTCGTTAATTAAAATAATAACAGGAAACTTGGCATTATGGCAAGCTAATTAGAAGCAAATAGTTCACAGACTATCCAGCATTTAGTCTATCTATCAGTATCACACCTAATAACACTAACATCCACTTTGACTCTTTGTTTGGCGGGTCTGTTTTTTCTGTAATATTATTAAATATTTATTCTTCCCAGGAAAAAAAATCGCAAATCCTGCCTTCTAGAGTTTCATAGTAATTACAATAACAGTGTATGTATTATATGTCACGACACACAGACTGCTGATATAATGAACAGGTCAGAAGTTATAGAACATCAAAAGATGATTAAACGGGTTTCAACAGAGAAAACTAGTCAAATTTTAAAACTGATTGGGTGGGGGATGTTAAAAGGTAACTGCTGTGTTTTTATACTGCCCCACAGAAAACTGCCTGAAGTTTGTGAAAATATGCGCACAACGATCATACAAATTCGCTAACAATTCAAATTTTCCCTTTTTATCTAAAGTTCAGATACCCTTTGTGTTAAATGTACTGACAGCTTCGGAAAATTAAGGAAAGCTAACTTTCCTAAAAAATCTCTTCTCATGGCGAAAATTGTCGGCATTGCCCTTTAATACCGCGGGACGCCGTAGTAGTAGGGGATGAGGTAACTGGGACTCAATGGGGGGATCTCATATGTGACGTCATGCCGCGTGACTCAGTGGCGCCATGTTGTGTTGTCATGCTAACCCGCGTGAGTGGTCATCTTGTGACGTCATCCCCATAGTGATACGTGGTGTTAGTGCGTATGTGCAGCGTTAGGGAGTTAGGGTGATACGTCTTTCTGTCGTCCATTGTGATTACTTGAGGCCGCCATCTTGGTTTCTATGGTAGCACCTGGTTGCTATGTTGCCCAAAGGCTTCTAATAGGACAAGGGTATGTTCGGAGGGTACGTTCCTTTGTACAAGAGTAATTTCCCGATTCGCAAAATTACCCAAATAAACTAGAAAATCTCTCCAAATCACCAAAAACGACAATTTCCGATTGTTGATCACAGCATTTGTAGAATAGTAAACGCTGCATTATTTCTTTTATGGAGACAAAATAATGCATCTAGCAAGCAGCTTCTTAGCTGCACAATAACTGTAAAAACATAGTCGACGCTACAAAAATATACACGAACAAAACAGTGTATATGGTTACTTTCCTCCCACTAGGTGAGGGGAGGGGGTGTTTTGCTCGAATCTAAATACTAATTATATAGGATTTCACATTAAATCGAACCGAAAATCGAATCGCTTTTTTAGGTGTTCATTGGGAATGTTCTGTCCCATTTTCCAGGCGGTGTTAAGTATAAAATATGAGTGCACTGTGCTATTGCGTTAGTCAGATGTCAACTTTATCCCCTCAACTTATTGTTAGAGGCTAACATAATCCCCTCAGCTCAGAAAATTCAATCCCCTCAATTTCATTTTCCGATGCGGAAATATTCCCGCATTATTTTAACACAATGACCATATTCGACCAGCGCTATTCACAAACACCGCCAACAAACATAAAAAGACGTTTTTGTAAAGGAAACATAGCATATGGTACTTCATTCCAACGAGGGGACATATATTATGTTTACGAAGCAAAAATTTATAATTTGTTTTATTATTCAGGGGATCTTTTAGCAAATGTCAACTGCTAGTCGTAAATAAATAAATTTATACCCGCCTCTCAACACTGAAGTGACTGAGGCAGTTTTGTCATCGCCTCATTCTTTAAGTGAGAGGAATTGTGTCCAAGGAGACTTTTTCCAAAGGGATTTCAACCGTAGGGGATTTTGTCCAAGGAGGTTTTCTCTTTTCGTCTGGATACCTTAATAGTCTGGAGATTGTATAATTGTGTGGTTGCTGGTTTTATGGGACTACGATGACAGGAAATGCCACTTTCATAAGTTGCACAAGGACATTTTTTTAGTTTCAGCTGTGAAACAAAACTTGTTTATCAAGACTGACAGTGATAGTCTAATGATCAGAGAACTCAAGACACTGGAGACCGAGGATATAAAAGAATGCGCCCTCCGTTGTGTGGTTGAAACAGATTGTCTGTGTTTTGGAAGACAAGAAAGCATCAATGGCTGCCGACTTTACGGGATGTCAGTCACTGCCTTGAGTACCACTGAGACATCTGGCTGGGACATTTATCCCGCCACCAATACAACCACGACTGGTTAGATGAAGCAGTTGAGGTCCAAAAGTAGTTTTTTTGTTTACAGACACAGCATCGGTCGAAATAAATCTCACGATGAATATGACACGCCTTCTAATTGTTTCTGAGGATTTCTTATATTAACCCTTTACTCAACGTAACACCCAAAACTGGCCAGCGCTATATACAGAAATCACCATTCAATTATTTTCATTATTTTTGTCTTTTATATCTCAAAAACATAGGTATTGACCGTTGAGCTCGTTCCAATGAGGGGTCATAAGCTATGTTTTTGAGACAAAAATTGAAAATATTTGTTTATTCGCGAATTTTGTCTGCAGGTATCGTCTGTCTTTCGTGTTAAATAAAGGGTTAATAACTACCGAACCAATGCAGCCCTCCACTGGCACACCTCTTAATTACACTCAATAATCTGCGAAAAGCTTGTATATTTGTTCTCTCAGTTCTTTGATACCATAAATCAAATCACCATCAAACTTCGAATGTCTTCTGGTCGCTACCTGAAGAGTGACACTGGGAGAAGAGTTTTCCACTTGGGAAGGCCAAAGGGATGGAATGGAGTGAAAATAGTATAAGATGCTGTGAAGCCGCGTATATTTTATTTGTTCCCAAACTTCTCAGATCACTATCAGACTGTTCCTGTGCGCTCTTCTCAGCGTGAAAAGTGATATTGGGTATGGGGTTTCCATATGTGAGGATCAAAGAGAGGTGATAGATGGAAACGTGTATATGTTAATTCTCGTCACTAATATTTTTATTGTGCATGTGGTTAACCTTTCTATATATTTGTACACAAATTGATCCTGTTACATACATGTAGCTACCCGATTGCTTTCACATTTTGATAAAAATATTTTCTTCGGCACTTCGATCCTGATCTGCGTCGTGGCCGTGTGCTTAATCCCCATTGCCCATGTACGCACACCGTGTTTTTGTGTACTGATGCGCACTGCATGACGATGGTACATTTGCGTCCAACCGCTTCTTGTACCAGGTTAATAAGTTGGAGAATCTGACAGTTTCTCGCTGCTGATTGATTGTTCTCCCCGGGTACCCCGGCTCTCCCCCACCCCTCTGTAAAACAGCCCGGCACTCGGATGATGGATGTATTATTAAACCACAATAGGCAAGGAAACACATATATGCAATGAACTTGATAATTGGTTGTATATTCATTTGCTTCTCAACTGACACAGTCAGTGGACCTGATGCATTTGTGTAAAAGACCACTTCGCTTGTCATCTATCATGAACATTTCGGGTTCAAGGTGTTAGCTTACTTCTAATTGTTATATATACACAGGACGTCACGAAATGTGCGCGGAGTCTAGGTCTTTTGATGGATCTATGAAGTCAGGTGGAAAAATAGTCCGTCAACGGAAATCCGCATGGAATACGTATGGAACTGGGGAAAAGTAATAGGCGTATAATAAATGCCTATTTTATTTATGGAGGTGGATGACATCAATAGTTGTACTTAGCATATTTGCAACTTGTAACCTAACTGAGCCTTGCCAAATGAGATTAAATTGCTTGAATTCCGAGTTGCACTATGGGAAAAAATTGCGGCATGAACCTCGATACGTCAGCACCAGTGCGAAAATGGTTAACATGAAAAATAGGTTGGGTTGACCTCTATTTTATTTGTCCAGAGTCTAGCTCTTTTGGTGAACGAAAAATAGGTGGCCCTATTTTTGTATACAATCATTCTTGCAATATGTACAGACCTAATATTCCAAACTTTGGTTCAAAAATGACAATTCATTCACGTATGTGGCTCCTATTCAAAGACAGATACAACAGAAATTTGGAATGTAAAGTATCCTAATTTGTGAAGGCGTTAGTTAATATGGCATGAGTGCCTGCGCGGAAAATCAGAGCGAGAGGCGCAGCCACCAGTTCTACCCTGCCGCGATTTCATTGACGAACGCATTCACACATCGTAACGACCTGTTTTTATTTCACTCCTCTATGACATAGAAGCCACTGATTTAAAAAGTCAGTCTCATTTGTAGAATTCGATAGCTCTAAAGTCAGCTTGAAATAAAAACAACAACAAACCTCAGGTGTATTTGGCAAACACATGTGACAGATCGATGCGTAAACAGAAAAATATAATTGAAAACTGCGTCCAAATAGGATATTTATTCGTATTTTTAAGAAACTAAATGGTCAGAACTTGAGTGTTATAAAATTACTCCCCATTCATAAAATAAGTTTAATTTCGTTAATTTTGTTGAATTGCAACAAACATATTTTTTAATTGCCATTCGATTTATCGGCTGTTTCTGCAGCTTCCGAATTGATCAAGGCCAGAATGCGATGTTACGATTGGCTGATTACGAAAAATGCGCGGAGTCTAGGTCTTTTGATGGATCTTTGAAGTCAGGTGGAAAAATAGTCCGTCAACGGAAATCCGCATGGAATACGTATGGAACTGGGGGAAAGTAATAGGCGTATAATAAATACCTATTTTATTTATGGAGGTGGATGACATCAATAGTTGTACTTAGCATATTTGCAACTTGTAAGCTCATTGAGCCTTGCCAAATGAGATTAAATTGCTTGAATTCCGAGTTGCACTATGGGAAAAAATTGCGGCATGAACCTCGATACGTCAGCACCAGTGCGAAAATGGTTAACATGAAAAATAGGTTGGGTTGACCTCTATTTTATTTGTCCAGAGTCTAGCTCTTTTGGTGAACGAAAAATAGGTGGCCCTATTTTTGTATACAATCATTCTTGCAATCTGTACAGACCTAATATTCCAAACTTTGATTCAAAAATGACAATTCATTCACGTATGTGGCTCCTATTCAAAGACAGATACAACAGAAATTTGGAATGTAAAGTATCCTAATTTTAGTAAGCATGTATACCAAAGATGAAAGATTACTAGAGGCGTTAAACCACCAGGGACAATAAAACCTATTCCGGCTTAGCCAATATAGATCACCCATTAAGTGGACGTTTTTGCCTCAACGTTGTTTCTTTTTCTTAAAACCCCAGGATGTGGGCGGTAAAAAGGGTGTAAACAAATCTGCATTAGTTTTTTTTTAGATTTTTTACATCACAATTTTGGGTATCAACCCACCCTCATTTTAATATATTTTGCTATACAGCTTTAGACACCAACCCCTAATACATCTGATTTTAAGAGTTTGTTACCCTGTGTCCAGAAAAGCTATATAGCAATCTCTTTGACTGAAAATATTGTCTGTCACTTCTCTACTTTAATGTTGTAAGAGCATATGTTACGTTCACTATGCCGCGAATAGTTCTTTACCAAACACGAAATGCAGAAACAAAATTTTTGAATTACTATTTTGTTTTATTTTTACTTCAAACAATAGCTTATGACCCCTCATTGGAACGAGCTCAACGAGCTCGTTACAATGGGGGTCATAAGCTATGTTTTTGAGACAAAAGAATTTAAAAATAATTGAATGATGATTTTTGTGAATAGCGCTGGCCGGTTTTGGCCCCTATGTTGGGTTAAAGGATATATAAAATCGGTAAGAGTGTGAGTCAACTTCAAGCTGGATCAGTCGATGAATGCCTAAAATTTCGTCTCTCCGATTATTCACCGTAAACAAGCTAGGTCGAGTGCTCATCTGTGCTCCTTGGGAACATACTTATCATCATAGATAACTATCAAAAATCTAATATCAATATACCCAGATGAGTACGATGTTTTTGAAGTATTACAATCATCAGTTTCAATATTGTTGTTCTTATGTTGTTGAAATTTGTCGTCCCACTTTTTGTCTAATGCCTAGTCTAGTGTCTCGAGCTGAGTGGTAGTTGGTCGTCTGTCTATCACTCGACCAGTGGCACCACGAAACCCACTCTCCTGTTCTTTTGTGACCTCCCTAAAAAGCTCAACCAAATTCCTTCCTTAGAGCAGTCGGACCAGTAGCGTAAAATTTCCTTCATCAATAATTTAATATCCAACGCCTAACAGTCCCATGCCAACCTTCTCTTTGGAAAACAACGCACCACACCAGACGACATAAAGGGAGAGAGAAAAAGATGTGGAGAGAGATAGTGCGTGTTTATCATTGTGCTGTACTGCTGATATGTTGACATGCACACCACCGCTTATTATTGTGATGTACTGCTGATACTGTTGATATGTTCATCACCAAGGTCATGCCTTAATTTTTCATTATTTGTCCGTTTAGGGAGGTTTTTTCCCTGTACGTGTTATCCCATTCATTTGTGACAAACGGGAATTGAATAAATGAATGATGCCAGCAGTGAATCATTGAGTTTATTTGTCCACAATTTTAAATGATGTCTGTCCCATTGCAGGCAATAAGAGAAACATTCGTTTTGTCATTCTTGTCATAGTTTTAAGACAGCACTAACTGTCAGTCTCATGACTTTGCTATCAAAACACTAATAACCCCCTCTTAATCTCCCTTGATAACATACCGTGAAGTGGCTGAAGGTTTGGTATTTTTTCTTCGCTGTTCTTTTTAACCTACTGACCTTCTGTTTTATGTCTTATATGTTTAATATATTTTCGCCTCCTTTTCGTTGTTGCAGTAAATTTGGTTTTATGCTGATTTTATGTTTTTTATTGGCTACCTGTGTAACATAAACAGAACTTTGCAACAGCAATAAGTTCTATTTGACTGATTTATCGGAAATCGTGGATTATGCCAAGGAATATCCGATGAAATTTCATTTATCCGTTTTCACGAGGAAAGCTGCCATAAAATTTGATTGGCAATGTTTGTGTATATAGCATTGGGCGTATTTCGATGATTGAACAATGTCCTCATAAGAGTGCAGATTTTAGTTACAACTCATTGAGTCTGAAAAGACTAATTATATTTAAGAGTTTCCCTGATTAAGATTTAAGATATATATATATAAGAAAAAAATATTAAAGTTCAAAACAAATACAACGACATTACTGAATATATTCATATATATCATGGAATATATTCAGTGATGTCGTTGTATTTGTTTTGAACTTTAATAATTTTTTCTTATAACTATCAGCACAACGATTTGTTTATAAACTTCTATAGCCCGTGAATTGTCGCAAATTATCTAAAAGAATTTTCGCGATATCCATCCATTGATGTCGAATTGGACTGAATATTGTGCAATAAAATGTCTCGTAGCATATAGCAAAAAAGAAAATCTACTCTATTTTAGTCAGTATCTGAAATTATCTCATGAGTGTGGATCTGAAAGTTTTATTTTTCGCGAGCGCTTGCGCGAGTGAAAAATAATATTTTCATCTCCACACAATGAATTTTTTCAGTAGCTTCCTAAAGACGTTACGCTTTGGCGCATGACGTTTCCTTGAACGTCACTTTGAAGGAACGATCAGCAGCTTTTTGTTATTGTCTTGAAGCTGTTGGCAGTCGAATTGGGCTGAATATTGCACAGTAAAATGTCACGTAGCATATAATAAATAGAAAATCTACGCTGTTTCAGGGAATATCGGGAATTATCTTATTCGTGTGGACCTGAAAGTGCCCGTGAAAAAATAAAACTTTCAGGTCTACACTCATGCGATAATTCCCGATATTCACTAAAACAGCGTAGATATCCTCTGTATATATATATATAAGGTCTCTATCTGATGAAACAAATCTGTTTCAAGTGTGGTGGATCTGTGAGATGCAAGGGCCTAAAGCAAAAGAAACTCGTCTATATTAAGAACAAAAAGCACAAAGTTATATATATTAAGATGTATATATAGCTTCTTTGGCATGTTGTTTAAAAATGTTACGGTGCAAAATTTATGTCTACTCACTCGTCATCTGATAAAGCAGTAAAACGGAGAAACGGTTTAGTGTTATTGTTTCCATTCCTGAACTTTTTATACGACTTCGACAGAAATGATTTGGACGTAATGTTTTGTGGCTCAGCTCCAAGTTAGTGCTGAGGTCTATAATATTGCGGGTAAAATATTCACGACGGTGCAGTTACAGTTAAAACTAGAAGTCCTGTCACGAATAGTGCGCTTATCTAGGCTTAATAGCGCGCTGGAATTGCGCGCATTTGCCATATCGAATGGCATCCAAAGCACGGCAGGTTCTCTTGGTTACTCATAGCAAACACATGCAATGTTTCTGCCAATGGACCTCCGGGTTACCCGGAGGTCCATTGGTTGAAACATTGCTTGTGCACAGGCCATATGTACAGAATTTGATAGCTTTACTTCGGCCATAACGCGTACATTAACGCGCATATCAACGTGCTATTTGTGCGCATCTCATGACAGGACTTCTAGTTTTAACTGTAACACGAAATCAAAAGTGCATTAATAATAGATACACAGGCAAGCTAAATCACTATGATCACAAAAGAAGTTTCTTCCTTTGGTCAGTTCGTGATATGACCTTGATATACTAACACTAGTTGGTCAAGATTTCAAAGCTGAAATGTTGCGAAATAAAGATCGAACCAACAAAAATATACCAAAATACCATATGCGATTGGACGTTCTCGTCTTGGATTGGAGTTATTGGAGGGGGGAGTGGCGATACGGAAATCCGATCAGATCTGGCTCGGGTTCTGTCCGCGTGTGTCATCAATGTATTGTTGATCTTGTATAAGCTGTGTCTTGTACTTTAAAAAATAGATAGTATAATGAAAGTGATCAAGAGGGATAAACACAAATATTGATTAACGTTCAAACGAAAACCATTGATAAGCGTCCAGTAATTTAGCCGTTCCGATTGAATGTAATAGAGGGTTTTTAAAAGAAAGCTAGCTTCCATTGGGCCTGAGAGAAGTTCCCAGTTTGTGAGAACAACCACTGGATGTTTGAACGAAGTGGTTGGTGACTAATTTTGCACGTGACATACGCAATTCAAGCCAATAATACGCAAGTTCACTCAATGGATTTGTGGGGTAGAACAATCCATATATTTTACATTCAGCATATAAGGCTGCATGTTGATATGTCAATTGGCATACACTATTTTAAGTGTGGACCACTCCAAAATATTCTATCTTGAGTGCAACAAGGCGCAATCAGCAATGCTGAAGCATTGCAGATGGTGCCTGGATGCACTCGAGGCGCGGTATGTCCCCTTCTAACGTTGAATATACCGGCTTCCCATAAAGAGAATGAAGTAGCTAATTAAGTTATAATAACCATGAGTATTGAAAAAAACATCTACTACTATATTTTACCCCTCGAGGGAACAGCCTGCGTAATTTCTCAGTCTATCGCAAATGGTTTTGATTCCCCGAGTAAGTCAAAAACGTTCAATTTCATCCTGATTTGTCAGGGCCCGTCGAGACATTGTCAGCCAGTTGAAAATGTAAATAGAACATGGTATAACTGTCTTTTCCAAAGCTGGGCGTGGCGTACCGCTACAGCCTGTAAATTTGTTTGTAACGAAAACAGGACTGTGAATAATGTCGTTTCTCACTAAGACAGACGTTCCATGAACATGAAGATAGTTTCGTCAGTCCAGGCATCATACCACGTACAATGCTTCAAAGCTGAATGATCTTAAGTGTCTGGTTTCTTCAAGAGAGTTTTCTGCAGGCAAAAAGCAGCAGGTTTATATTGTTTGGCTTAGAAGGCCCACTTCATTAATTTTCGCTCGAAAACCTTGAAAATTCCATTGTGTTATATTGTGTTTGGTTGTATTATCCATATTTGGGTGGAGACTAAGAAGGTGGACGTATGGGCGAAATTAGCCCCAGTAGATTTCTTGGGTTATATTTATTTCTCGGGGACCTATGCTGAGATGAGTTCGGACGTAGTTGTCTGGGTGTTTTGTCGATGCACTCATCGACTGCCATACCTTCAAAGGCTTCAAACCTGTTGCGAGTAAAGGTGTCTTGAAGGGCTTTAGGTGTTCTGTTTGACAACTGTTTTAGTTTTTCTATTTTCTTTTCCTGATTCCTTCTCTGACTCTGAATAAGATTATGGGGCTCTGGTGTCTGGTTTGGCTTTGTTTTGTCATTTTTTTGTTCTGATTTTTATTCCTTCACTTTTCTCTCTTCTGGTTTAAGTTTGTCTTGTTCTCTCTTCTGATTCCTTTTCAATATGTTTCTTCTGTTTTTGTTTGAATGGTGCTCTATTGTGAAGGCCTGTAGTAAGGATGGTATTGTGTCTTTGAGTCATGTGTATTGTGTCTTGTACCCCAACGACTTTGTTGGTAACGTTTGTGATAATTTCGAAGCGTATGATGGAACTGATGTAGTCATGCCAGGCACTAACGACACAATATCTCTGGCCCCTTCGAAACTGATTTTTATTTCACATTTTATTTTTTGTATTGTCTTTTCTTTTTTCCGTACAGGGCAATCGCGTAACGATGACATATTATTACTCTGTCAGTTGAAACATTTAACAGTATTGCTCGTACATTACTCTCCATATTGTTGACCGCATCTTTGCCAGAGCTCTTGGCCTCCGCATGCATCTTTACTGTGTCCAGACTTTTGACATTTGAAACAGCGAAGTGGATTTGGCAAACACAAATCCACTTTGATGTTTAAATAACCAATTTTTATGGATGCTGGTGGTGTAGTAGAATTGAATGTGAAAATAGATGTATCAGTCGGTACTATCTTGCCTTCTTTTTTAATTATTATGCGTGTTACACCTGAAATATACTGTGATTCTTTTCTTTCTGGATTTCGAGTTCATCTATTTCTGATAATTCATGGGTTCGAATAACACCGCTGCTTTGATTCAGAGTCCTGTGAGCACATGTATTTACTTGTTTTAGAAGGGCCAAAGAATGAACTTCCCTATCAACTTTAGTTAGAAGCCTACCTAATTGTTTCTTATTTTTTTATATCTTTCAATGTACCAGAAAAACTCTGAATTGTTTTTGAATGACAAAAGGGTTGAGTTGATTCATCGGTTTTTCAGGATCTACGGGAAACGATATTGTGGAATCTGGGCCAGTCATTATTTGTATTTGTATTGTCAGAGTCAGAATCTATATCTAAATTGGCCATTTCATACTGTTTGTTTCTTTTGGTGTTATGGTTAGCCCTGTTTGTGTAGTTTTTTGTTACATCGTGGCTCTCGCCCTTACTCCGGGGCAGGGGAAAGAGGGGGGGCGGGGGGTAAGTTGTGGATATTCATCAAACAGAACCAGGAGAACATGGAAAGCATACTCAACCAAGGCATGCATACCACTGACCGATGAACGTCGAGTGAGAGTAGTCCAGGTCTTCAGAAGGTGGTCACTCAACTAGGTATTTTGCGATACCAGTGAAATGCTACATCCCACTCACAACTAACTCAGACAGTGCAATAAAAAGGGAGATGTTCAAAAATACGTTACAAGTCAGTATACGTTGGCAATGACAAAAGTGTCTTAAAAGAAAGAACCGCTTGAATGACCTCCGAATGTCCCCCGACGTGACACCCTTTTTGGGGGCTTCCGATAGGTCAGACCGGGTCCATATTACCATCCGTCTGTGTCCGAGGTTAGGGCCAAAGAGGTGTATTGGACAGGTACCCCAAAAATCGAGATTGCCCTAACCAGCCAGTGCACATGTCAGTCCTCAACTGCCAGGATTCCTTCCCTGGAGCCTTCGGAACGGACCGAGGGCGCGGTGGTCAGTGGTAGACTGTTGAACTTCTATGCTAGAGGTGCGAGTTCGATCCCCGTCCGGGACGGCCCGCGTTGTGTCCTTAGGCAAGCCACTTTATCCCGGTTGCCTACATGGGACACGATGAGACCGTGTACTAAAGCGTACTGCACGTCGATGGTGCACATGTCTTCAACCGCTGTAACCATGCTTGAGCAGAGCTTGAACAGAGTTAGAATGTTGAGGAGCTGACAGTTGCTCGTCGATGCTCAGTGGTTCTCTCCGGGTACACCGACTTCCTCCACCTGTAAAACTGCCAAGGTCATGATTACCCATTGTGCATAAGTATGTGACCTTAAACACCAATAAATAAATAAATCATTCGGAACAGGCCTCACGGAAGAACAAGGTGCCTGCAGGATGTTATAACAGGAAAGTAACATTATATTCCGGGCTGCGTATTCAGATATTCCGCAGTAAACCTGCTAATTTTAATTAAGCAAACCTGCCTAATTGAGCAGGTACTCCTCTATCCGCCACCTGAGGACCCGCCTAGTAAGGGCCACCCCCCCCCCCCCCCAGGAGTCAAATGTAACTACCTCATTAACCATGTGGAAAACCTGTCGAATAAGCACTTCCAGTTCGTAATATAACTGTACATAAATCTCTAAGTGAGTGATACGTTTCTCATGAAAATCGAAAATTATATTAAACAGGAAGTTAGGCGAATTAAACTTACAAGAATTTCATTAATCTTTTGTCTATGTGACTGAGTCATATTAATCAAAGTAAAGCTGCCATTCAATGGGTAAAACATATTTCCTTGATTTGAATATAATTTGCGTATGTTTCAATTAATATTTTCAGAATCATTTGTTCATATCGAGGAAACTCGAGGCATCTCCAACAGATGGCAATAATGCCCTATGTCATGAACAAGCCTGAAAATAAGCAGACTGTCATCTGCGAAATGAAGTCCCCAGGGGGTTAATTTGGTGATGCTACCCTGCACAGCAGGGTAGCATCACAAAATTTCCCCTCTGTGAACCTCAGTCTGAATCAAGGTCTCCAGCCAAAACAGAAAGATGTACCTAGAGGATAAATTGGCCCACTGTATGGTATAGCATCAGCAAATTCACCTTCTGGGAACCCCATTTTGCCAATGACAGGTCGCTAGTATACAGGCTTGGTCATGAAGATGTTTATAATCAACATAATCACCTGACAGGTGACGGAACTTATTAAAAATAAAGTCAACCAGGCATGGCAATTTCAGGAGAGCGATTTTTTAGCTCTTCTTACTGCCCTCCTGAAAGAATTAAGGAGAGCGAAAAATTGCCCTCCTAAATATTTTGGTCTGGGATGATTGAGATTACATGTATTATGCTCACATTAAATTTTTATTGTAACGCAAAAATGTAATTTAACTTCGAAGTCACATAACATCGCGTAATTTCATTTTGAAAGTGGTTTAGTGGTAAAAGGTAATGGCTGCAACCATACCCAAACGCAGTTGCAATCATTTGAAGCAAAATGGGTCACAGCAATATTTTTTTTCTGTCAGTTTCAGTTCAACAACTGACATCACAGTCAGAGGTGTAATTATTCAAGGAATATTGACACTATAATATACTACCATTACTACTATCCTGTCACTTGAAGCACTTGCACCAGGATGTGACTGTAGATTCAAGCAGACCTGTTGTCCAAGAAAGTCATACGCCTACCACTACCACCTTCAACCCCCCTTGTCAAGTGTGTGTTCAGACATCTAGATGTCTAAAAGATTTCGCTTTACCTTAGTAAAGTTAATAAAATCACTGATGTAGTCTGTTGGTTTCAGTTTCAATGAGTTCGTTCAACTGGATACTTAAAATGCTGTGTAAAGCAAATTGCTCTCCTAAGCTGATTGAGGAGAGCGATTTTTGCCCACCTGCATTTTTCAGAATGCCAGGCCTGGTCAACTTCATCACTGAGTCGTTGAACAACGACAGTAGCATCATGACATAAAGTGGCATTGTGGAATATTCTTTTCTCCAGGGTAGGAGATCACGCTGCAAGCTAAAGATCCATGGAGATGATGAACATTAGTCGTTAAATCCATAAATGTTTTGACACAAATTGTAAATAAGATTCAAATGGATCCACTTGCATCATAAAGGTAACAGTAAGGTCACTTGACATCATATAAGCATCTATAACCTTTTGAAATATAACATTTTCCCTAACAATGACTCTGGTTTCAACAGCCACACAGAAAGTACTCGATATGATGAACCAGACAGGTCTAAACATCTTCCTACAAGAAAAGAAATAAGAGAGTGATAAAGATATCTGACACAATACTCTGGCTAAGTGGAAGTGAAAAACTTTCTCAAGGATTCCCTGTCCAGATGAATGCTTCTTTTTAAATATTTAACAGATCCAGTACTGGATAGCAACCCAAATAGAAAACAAACCAGGAATGACAGAGATATTAATAAAAAATTCTCACCAACATCTCACGAACCTAATCATTAACCCTTTCAACCCGGTGTGCATAAATTTTTGCCTGAAGAAAAAAAATTGGTAGTGGACGAGCAGACGATATAAAAAGCAAAATATCTTTAGTGAGGTTCGATAATAATTTATTCCAACAGCTCGAGAGAGCTGTTGGATTAAATTTTTACTGAACCTCCCAACAAACCAAGGCTGGTTTTGCCCATTTGGTCGTTGACAATATTGACTGAAAAGATACCTTCCAGGGCGCCAGTTTTGAAAGAGTTTAAACAGTCATTTAATCTCGGAGTTCGTGTTCCATTTCGTTGATGAGAGCAGATCAGCCAGATCAAACATGACACCGAAAGGCTTCTTGTGTGATGTGGCTAATCTGGTCTCGTCAACATCACTGAATGTGATAGCCTAAATTGATTGACTGTTCTGATAAACGGTATTTATAATATACCATGATTACCTATTCTACTATATATAAAAAGCCTATGACATAAATTTGAGCTTTACACACCAACCGTGGTTAAGACGTGTGTCTGTGGGGAACACGATAGAAATGGGATTTCAATAGTTAAAATTTACACAAACAGTTAAACTACATCCAAGTTGACCTTTGGTGACTACAAACTTGTCTAAATTTATCACTCGTCGTTTCGCGAAGAGTGAAATGAAAGCGGCAATTATCTATTACGTTTTTAAATGAGTTAACCTCATAAGTGGCCAAATATTAACAAACATGCGTTGCCTCGTGTTAATAAAGCATACACAACTCGAAGTAGTATGTTATTATGTTATTAAAATGAAAAAGGCCCCGTGATTTGCGTGTTTCTTTTTCCATTTCGTTTCGGCGATAAAATTTATAGCGGCAGTATCACCCACCGGTGCTCATGTAAACAAAAACAGATTCGCACGTGTGTCCGGGCATTGTTTAGAATTTAATACTGAATATCGCATTATTTAACATTTAAACTCTGACGACCATTGTATAAATTAGCTTGGTGTACCAGATGTTCACCATTCGTGGTGAACATTTGGAACACCAAGCTACTATGGATATACTCTATAGTTGTTTAACAACATGGCTAAAATTTGAGATATTATACTGAGCAACGTTCGTATTGTAATAGCTACTGTTCCGAAAGCTGTGGTTTTAAGGCACAGTCACTTAATATGTGGGCGGCAGAATTAGGGTGTAACGGGGACTGGGTGTGATTATATGTTGCCATTTTCTTCAAGGACTAATATTATTAGCCCGCTACGTCATTACTAGTTTCGATGTGCTGTTAAATACAAGAAATATAGAAAGGCAAATCTTCCCAACCATACCAAAACCGGCGATGATCCTCGTGGGTAGTCATATTACAATGTACAATGTAAACCCCGCGTTCCCTGTGGTGATAAATTCCCAAGACGAGGTTCCGTTGCAATCACTTAAATTTCATATTGGCAAAATGTTTCATTTTGGGTTTTTTACGCATCTGCCAGTCTAGCATATGCGAAGTCATTGGAACCGAGTGACTTCGTGCCCGACTAATGGATTCTACTAACAGGAATCTTGACAGCTCGGGGCTACAGAGTTGTCAGGGGGTTTAGGGCTATATAGGATAGAGCACTAAAGAGCCACGAAAACAAGAAGCTGGTCGGGCAGTACATGCATTTCTGCAGAAAACTATGCTTTGTAAGTTGGAGGGCGCAAAAGATCCATGTTGTTTAGAAGGGACCAGCTTCTATAGCACCCAAAAAAAATCCGTGTTTGGTCACGATATTTCGGGATGGGACAGTGAGTTGCCCGAGCAGACTTTTCAATACGTACAATTGCGGAAATTCTTATGCTCATACGACGCAAATGAGGTTACTATTTGGTTAGTTTCATATCGGCCGAAATATCAGCCCGAGGTAATTTCATATCAATCAATATCTGTTATTGGCTTATCAAACCCGACTTCAACCACTAAATAATGCTGGAGAATCATATATGTCCTAAATGACTCTCCACAAAAACATCAACTTTATAACATACCGTCAAAGTTTGGACTAGTGCGATCCAAGCATTGTTCCCGTTGCGTTTTTAGTATTTCTGAGTCAGGTTTCTTTAACCCCTTACCCAACGTAACGGCCAAAACCGATCAGCGCTATTCTCAAAAACGCCAATTAATTTTCCTTATATTTTCATTTGTTGTCTCAAAAATAGTCGAGGTCGTTCCAACGAGGGTTTGTAACCTATGTGTTGAGACAAAAAATCAAAAAACATAGTTATTCAAAAAATAGGTTATGACCCCTCGTTGGAACGAGCTCGTCGAGGTCGTTCCAACGAGGGGTTGTAACCTATGTTTTTGAGACAAAAAATTAAAAAAAAATAGTTATTAAAAAAAATTTTTGGAAAGTTTCGTCTGCTTTTCATGTTAGGTAAAGTGTTAAAAAACTAAACATATATGTGTTCTTTAAATGAATTTTAAGAGTTTTCAAAATCATTGTTTCTTACAGATTTTCTGGACGACTACCTTTCTTCGGGTACTTATCCATTTGACGTTGATGAGAAAAGATTTTTTTTATAAAGTCGACATCGATCTGACGCTATGATGTTGCGTGGCACTTTTCGATAGGATATCTGCTGTAACAGCCTTCAATATAACCCTTTGCATAACGGCCTCATCCAGTCAGCGCTATTCATAAACGTCGCCGTTCAAATTTTGTTTATTACTCAGCTCGTTACATGTAGGATTGGAAAGTGTGGTTTGAGTGCCAAAAAATGACTGTTTTGTTATTCTGGCTTGTTTTTGAAAGTGTCGTCTTCTAGATCTATTATATAAAGGGTTAAAGATAACAGATGTTATTTATATGTTACCCCTTGGGAACTTCATCGACAGTAGTCAACTCTAGCCCTTTCAAACATGTAAGCATAATTGTCTTCTTTATTGTTTTTGTAATGCGTAAAAGAAAGAAACAATTATATTCTAATTTGCGTTGCTCAAAGGAATATAAATTATTTATAAAAGAAACTAAATATATTCTACCACTAA
The DNA here is from genome assembly GCA_031216915.1 of Pictodentalium vernedei. Classification (NCBI taxonomy): domain Eukaryota; kingdom Metazoa; phylum Mollusca; class Scaphopoda; order Dentaliida; family Dentaliidae; genus Pictodentalium; species Pictodentalium vernedei. The sequence continues at coordinate 169,839,148 of CM062294.1, forward strand.
GCGTGCCTACCCATGTGTAACAACCTTTATTAACGAAGAATAGCTGTTCTTACAACATTGGTTTGCCGACTAGTGATGACCTGGCGAAATCTTTTTCTCATTCTTGCAAGGAACGGACAGTAAGACTACAGTTAAAACTAGAATTCCTGTCATGAAATGCGCACAAATAGCACGTCGATCTGCGCGTTAATCTTCGCGTTATGGCCATAGTAAGGCTATCAAATTTTTTACATATGGCCTGTGCACAAGCAATGTTTCAGCCAATGGACCTCCGGGTAACCCGGAGGTCCTTTGGCAGAAACATTGCCTGCGATTGCTATGAGTAACCAGGAGAACCTGCAGTGCTTTGGCTGCCATTCGATATGGCAATTGCACGCAATTCCTACGCACAATTAAGCTTAGATAAGCGAAAATTTCGTGACAGGACTTCTAATTTTAACTGTAACTGTAATTTAGGATGCCTAAATTCCACAAGGGCTGCCATTTTTCTTGTGTTTGTTTATTTTTTATTACGTTCAACTCCACATAGTTCACAAGTATGGAGTCAGGAGGGAATCAGTGTAAAATGAAGAATGACCTATGTGGCTTTTGTCAGTCTGCTGTGATCATACCCCCCCCCCCCCACACACACACCCAATTCTATATCGTTTTGCATGAGATATGTGTCAAATTGGTAAAAAAGATGAGATTGATACACCAAAAAAGGGGAAAACTACCCAAATTCTTCATTTGGCATTATCTGTGACCATTTCTGGGGTTGCATGAGCAATGATAGCTGCCAAGAGTGCCATGTGAATGCTCAAGTATGGCCAAAACAACAAAAATGACCTGCACTGCATGCAGAATACCTACATCAATTGGCTACGTTAAGTTACAAAGCATAGCTTCTAATACATTTGTGTAGACGGCTTGGTATGCTTCATGACTTTTGAAACTACCGCCCTTCTGTAGTTGCTGTTTGGGGATGCTTGACAATTGCTTACTCGTGAGATTTAAGAACATTAATAACTTACCTTCTTACCTATATTAATTTTATAACCAGTGCATTACCTGCCTAGACAATATCGCAATTATGTTGGTTATTAAATTCATTTATCCATAAACTTTTATGAGACGTTGTGGTCTCATTTCGGTAATTCCGTGTGATTTTGTCCACCAGGCGGCTTCATGCTATTTCTGTCAACAGATTGTCAATACACATATATTTTTGCAACCTTTTGGTGCCAATAGCGATCAAATTCGACGTTGATCCATTTTACACAGAATGCAGTTGTGCCAGAAAGAAATTTATATTTACGATGTTACTAAATTTCGCTCTATTTGGTGAACAGCAAAATAACTTTCTGAAAATTCTCCTTGACATCGGTCTTTTTTTACGATTAGCAAACCTCACCAAGACTTCTTTACGTCACAAATATAGTTCAGCTACAGTCAGATTTTTTTCGTAAATATACAATTGTTAGTACTGTAATGTATGCTGATGTGAATATATTTTTGTTTTCAGATATAATTTTCCAGTTTGATGTTTTGTTCATTGACAAAATCAAATAATAGTAGTTCGAATCGGTGGTGTATTATTCCATTGCTGAAACTTGCGTAACTTGTACAGTTTCCAAATTCAATAAAGCTACTAAGGACTGTATCTCGCAATTATCACATTGTCAGTTGAATATTTTCCTATGAATGTGTCGTGTGTTATACATTACATCGCCTCTAAGATTCGAAAACAGCAATGAATTGAGTGTGTAGTCTTTTATTTACAACCCAGGCATTCGATTTACCGATCTATTCCTTGTTATTTTTGTTAGTTACTTACGCGGTTGGCAATTTTTTTGTCATCAAAAACAAGAAAAAACCTTTTTTGAAAGGGTGAATAATGCAGGTTTTGTGTACTATTCTCATTACTTTGGTATATAATATGTCGCTATTCACCGCTTTAATGTCCAAAGTTATGTTAGACGACCCCTTAATCCAACAGCCCAATGGACTGTTGTATTAAATTAATAACGAACCTCCCATACAAATCCAAAATAGGTTCGGCCATTTGCTAAAGGCAGTATTGTTTGTCGCAGTTCCATTCAGGAATTATTGTCGAGAAGTGGAGTGCACAGCTTGCTACTTTATCAATCCGCCGACATTGTGTAGCTGACACTTATCGGACAACTAAAGTCATCTGGAACTGTAAAAAAAGACCAAAACGGAAATTACAGTCATTTCTCGATAATTGAATATTTCTACTACTTTTGAGCTGTTCTTCTGAAAAAAAACTTACGTTTCTGACGGAAAGTCCACCGGCTGTGCTTGATTGCCAAGTAGCCGAAAGTGTATTAACCCTTTACCTAACCTGAAAAGCAGACGACACTTGCAAAAATAATTCTTGAATAACTACTTTTTTCATTTTTTGTCTCAAAAACATAGGTTATGACCCCTCGTTGGAACGAGCTCGACGAGCTCGTTCCAACGAGGGGTCATAACCTATGTTTTTGAGACAAAAAAATGAAAAAAATAATGAAAATTAATTGGCGATTTTTGAGAATAGCGCTGACCGGTTTTGACGGTACGTTAGGTAAAGGGTTAAAGCTTAAGTGTTTTTTGTCGATATTGTTGACAGCTTTTGTAAACCACTGTTCTAGATGCCTCTCTGGATGTCTTCACATCACGTCCGCTCATCTCCGGTTTTACATCTCTACTGCAAATTGGTTTTATTTGTGTTTTCTTGTTCCCTGTTCGAATTATCTAAGAAATTCTGAAAATTACAGAGCCAAGACATGAATGTTTCTTTTGTTTTGCGTCAAAATAGGAATTGTCTAAAAATGCTTGTTTTGATGGGAGGCTGCAATCTGTAATTTGCATGAGAAAAATGACACAACACACATTCCGAATGACATTTTCGAATGTAAGGGTCGGATGGATTGTTCGCGATTTGGGGAGTAAGAGAGTACTGTTCGCAGATGGATAAAACGGGTCTATTTTCTAGTTATTCTTCTCTGTAAAACAAAAACATATATGTATTTATATATTCCATTTAATCAATACTGTAAATTTTGTTCATGTGTTTTTAACTGCTGTAACTTGTAATGAAAGAAAGAAAAATGCATACCCACTCTCTCTTTTTATAATAAAGTTGAAAAACTGGCAGAATGTTTCATGTGTTATTTTGTTTTTCGTTTCTGGTATCCATTACTTCAAAAGCCTTGAATCACTCTTTCAGCATTACAGACATTGCCTGTGGTATAAGGTCCAACTTCAAAATAGGTCTCAAATCCATAATAATGAAAATATATATCGTCTCTTTGAGTGGAACAAGGCGACGCAGAAGGCGCCTCGTTTCACTCAAAGAACGATACATGCGTTTGTTGAGGAAAATAATTAATATTTTCCAAAGTACTTCCATAATACTGCTATACAAAACAGGCAATTAATCTACACATCATTAATAAGTTTTTGTATCCTTTATCAGACGCGACGGTTAAAACAGGCCGGCTCTATTCTCAAAAGTCGCATATCAGATTTTCATTCATTTTTTAACTATAAAGTTAGCTGAAGACTTTTCATTGAAACGAGCTCGTTGCTAGCGTTCCGATCACAGACAAAAGCTGCTTTTTAGGCACACAATGAAACATCCTTGTTATTCAAGGGTATTTGCCGCCAGTGTCGTTTCTTAGCGTGTGAGGTAAAGAGTTAAAATTAATTTCACGAAATCGAAAATACTATTTTCCGATACCTGGGTTTGCAGAAGGGTTAATACGAGGTAATTCCAATAACAACAGCACTTCTGCTTTGAAATTTACCATCTACTACAGCAAGGCACTTAATTCCAATTTCCCACGTGGGGCACGGTGGCGCTGAGTACTAAGGCGCACTGCACGTCGATGGTGCACTTGTCTTCAACCAATGCTAACCCTGCTCGTGTGGATTTAGTGTGTTATGAGTCTGACAGATGCTCGCCGTTGCTCGGTGGTTCTCTCCGGGTACTCCGGCTTCCTCCGCCCAAAAACCTTTCAGACACGAAGTTACCATGGAGTCGAAAAGTGTCTTTCAACCCCAATAAAAAATAAATACCACCTACTATAACTATTTTATTTTCAAGAAATACAAGATAATACATTATATAACATAGCTTTGTAACGTTTAGCCATCCACTTGTGCGAAGTGGAAAACGTTACTGTCCCACGCACAAGGAAGGGAATGTACGTTATAATCAGTGGTCAGAATGATGAAGTTTTTGACCGAATCCTTCATTTAAGGCTATTAGTATACTGACGATATGCTTAATCCGCTTAGTATTTTCAAAATATTTTTGTCAAATTTAGTCATGGCTGCTTCACAGCAGCCATGACTAGATTTGATGAAAAATTCATCTAAATTTGACTACAGAAATCATTGGTAAATATGCTCATTCAATTTACAAGAGAGAAAATTCCTTAAATGTGCCCATATTATATATTATACTTATTTCAGTGCAAACATATTTTGTGTCCTGGCAGGAATATCTACCAGCAGCATGTAGGAATTTAAGAACCCGCAACCTATATGGAGCCCCGAAACCTGCAGTTTAATTAAACGCGACCCGTGTCACACATCGTAATTCCTTCACTAACACTACTTCGTCTGTATGAGCGATGCCATCATTTTGTCAAACAGCTCTCAATGTCTATATTTGGCTTTAGATATGCTGCATTGCAACTGGAGCGCACACTTATTATGTACGTTGGTGGGTCGTAAGAATATGAGAACCCCAATATGTTTTACAAGTATGAGCTGCTGCCCCAATGTGTTTTACAAGTATGAGCTGCTGCCCCATACCACGCTTAAATTAACATTTGTAAGGCAGAATATAGTGTTTTTACTTCGCCATTTTGTTTAACTAGTAAATTTGTAAAATTCTGCGTTCACATTCAGTTTCACTGCAGACTACATTAACTGTGGTATCCACACTAGCATCCCACTAAAACCTGAATCGAAGTACATTATTCATTATCACATTAAACAAAATTTTCAAAACGTTTAATTCGACCTTTCAAGCTTTCGTTACATCAAATTTAAATCCAACTCTAAGTTTGAAGGACACAGAGCTGGAGGAAAGTTTCGTAACTTAAATGACCAGCTACATCCATAAACGTTTCTCTTTATATACACAATTTTATAGAGTTTTCTCAGTTATTTTTTTATTTAAACATGTCAAGAGGTCACTTCTCCACGTTTTGAAATACTTATTGATGAGCGGATTTATTGTTTAAGGATCGTTTTTACATTTCAAACTGCGGGTACAACTCTCCGTTCATGCATCCGAGGTCCGATGACGAGAACAACGCAAACAGTATAATACAAAGATTGAGGTTCCAGGTCGAATGTGTACTTTAAACCATACATACAGCCCTGCTGCTTTTTGACAGCAGGAAACAAATTTAAGGACACCGGAAACTCGAGATCAATCAGCAGTTAAGAATTACACTCCGCATCATGTTTAGGATGATGAAAGTAATCTTTATGTACGCGAAATATCTGTCTGAACCAGAAACGATATTATTCACAACCCTCTATCTTCACAACCGATTTTACAGGCTATGTCAATAAGCCTAATCTAGTTAGACAAGCCTGTTACTGTATGTTCCATTTACGTTACGAGAAAAAACATTCCATTGAAGAATCTTGAATGATCTTGAGCAGCGGGATTAACAGCCCCCAACCTCTTACATTTTCTTGGGCGATTGTAACGCACATAGCCCTCTTCTGACAAAGATGCTTTAGAAGGAAAAACAGTAGAAGGCCATATTTCAAAATACGAGTTGTGGCAGTTCAGTGATGCGTGGGAAATGCGCCTGAATCAAGCTTCTGTTAAATATGCTTAAAATGATCTTCAACGTGTATGTCCTTCTGTCTTGCTTGATGTTTTTTGGACGATTAAAGATGACAAGCGCGAAAGTAATCCACAATGGTGGAGGAAGGTGAAAGGGTACCGCGGTGGATATTCCAAACAAGTAAATCAGGACACATTCACACCGTTGTGTTAAGAGTGGCTTACACAAGAGATATTCAAAGACAGTGCAGACGAAGTTGAGGTTGCTGCTCGATATTGTAAACATAACCATTCCAAACATCTCAGCCAATCCCAACTGTTTCAAAACATCATGGTTTCATAAACATTGGAAACAGGCTATGAAATAACGTAAACAAGGCAGAGCGGACATTTATTAAGTCGCAATCAGCAAATTAATTTAGAAGTTCACAACGATCTTTTCTTGATGGAAGAGCAAACTAATTCTTTACACAAAATAAAGAATACGACAACTGGACAGGATGAAACACACAACCAAATTTTAAATCATCCAGCTCAACCTTCCATTGAAATTTTACCATCAATTTTCAATGAAATAATCATCTACCTATTGCATTGATAATTCATTTATGAAGTATACTGCCCAATACACCACCTTTAGGTTGTTACCTCACAGTTAAAACTAGAAGTCTTGTCACGAACTGTGCGCTTATCTGGGCGTAAATGCGCAAGGGAATTGCGCGCCATTTCCATATCAAATGGCATCCAAAACACGCGAGATTCTTGTGGTTACTTATAGCAAGAACAAGCAATATTTCTGCCAATGGACGTCCGGGTTACCCGGAGGTCCAATGACTGAAGAATTGCTTGTGCGCTGATCATATGATAGCCTTACTATGATTATAATGCACAGATAACGCGCAGATCGACGCGCTATTTGGGCGCATTTCATGACAGGGCTTCAAGTTTTAACTGTATGGTAGACAGATGGCCGATAGTCTTGATTCGATATCAATCTGTACTCCACAAATGATCGTTAAGTCTTGATATTTAGTGGCCGCTAAACTGTCAATGTGGAAAAACTGTCAAATCTCGGTTTCTCATTGCATACTGTCAACAAATTCATCACTTTGATTCCCATCACACTTGCTGCACTGTCTGATGGATGCCAGTTTCTTAGTACAATGTATTGTTTGGCTGAAGCGAATGGTTTATCGTCCAAGCGTGTGTTTGTTAAACATTCCGAATAGGCTGTGAACTCTAAACGGCGTGTTGTTTCATTTTGAAGCTTCCAATGATTCAGGGACTGAAACATGAAAGTAATGTGGTTTAAACCTTTGAATCCGAGAGACCACCTTTCTGGTCCAGAAATGTGATACATCATACTTTCATCAAGTAGGATGGCTGCTGAGTAAAAGTGTGGAGTTGACCAATCAATATTTTCAACGTGCAGCTCCAAGGGCTGCAAGTTGAAAATATTAATTGGTCTTTCCCCACATAATAAATATGGACTCTTCCAACTGATTCCACTGAACTAAGATAGAATATACCACCGGGGTTCAAAGAGTTAATAATTTACTAAGTACACTTTTGGGAGGATTTATTTTTACCCGTTCATATTTAGGGTAATCTATCTATCATATCTCGCAAAGGCCTTTCGAATGCTCTATAAATCGTAGCACGCACTTATATACTGCAGCTGCAAGATAAGATTTTGTATCAGAGGCTTCTGATGCACGATTTATTTCGCCAGACGGATACATTAATCACTGAACGGTCATACCCAATGACCAAGGTGTAAGGAATACAGCAACAACAGCTTTCATTTTGATCCAGCCTTAATTCAATGGCGGTTAATTGGCAATCTAGAAAGCCCCCCTTCAGTTCTAAATGTCGGAACCGCGGATAGAATTGTAAATGCCTACAAAAATAACAGAGGTATTAAATCAATTTTTTTTTCATTTTCGAAAGTAATAAATCAATAATTTTCTTGGTGATCGGTGAGATGTTGGATTACTCCCCTAGTACCACGACTCGTCTGCTTTTGCAAATAAATGAATGCCGATAAGAACATTATGAACGAAAACAGGAAACGGGTTGCTAACACTTTGTAGGCTGACATAATAAACACGTTACACGACGCTGTAACACGAGGCTCCGCGAGTACACTTATTAGGCTCGACTAAAGCCTCGTCCAATATTGTTCTAAATAACTTATTGTAGGATAAATTCCGAATCCACTTCGATGCTTCAAATGCCCGGAGTGTAACGGTGCTGGCTATTGGGGTGTGGTTGTTACAGAAAGAAGTGTGAGGTCATTTATATAAATTTATTGTCATCAGTGGAATTCAGCATTTCAACAACTTCAGATCAATACATCAATCATGAAAACATGAAAACATGCTCCTGAAATACAAGAAAGGAGCACACACTAAGTCTACAGAATGCTTACAATTCTCACCTGATATTATAAATATATAAATAAATAAATACTTTGTACAAAATGTACAATAAGTTATTACACATTGCAGTGGAACAGTTAATGGAGGGCTGAGCTTTATATCTGAATAATTGATGCAGACATAAATTTACTTATTGGGGCTTAATGTCACTTCCAGTTGCTATTGCTATACAACTATGTTAAAATATATGTAAGGTCAAGTCAGGGCAATCATCCATACCTATGTGGTTCACTAAGCTGAACCTCAAGTACCAACACCGAACGCTAGGGTCTATTACACTAGTGAAGCAGGACTTGTCTACTATAGTAAACAAGCACTACTTCACCAACTAAAGTATAGACAAGCCCTTCTTTACTAACTAAAGTAAACAAGCACTTCCTTACTAGCTAGGGTTCCCATGGGGAAACATATTTACATTTAACTTTTTACTAAGGGTTCAATGTTACTTTAAGAAACAAAGGCTACGAGCTACTGGTAAATAAATATCACATTTAATGCCATATTAACACCTATAACTTATTTACTTTTATGCATTAACGTTACGGAAAATAGTTTCATTCAGCTAACTCTCGATACCGCTGTGTAATTGTACCCGAAATATGGTTGTGTGAATATCACAACCTGCCTGACCATAACTTCCATCTTAATAATGATTTACATGTTTTTACTTATATAATTAGCAGAATAACATACCCAATTTACATACCATCAGTGTGACAAAGCTCCTTTGTGACAAATAACATCTTAGAATATATATCCTATGCAGCTCCCAGCAGAATTTTCCATATATACTTTAAAAGATTATGGTAAACAAACAGTTTAAAAGATTTGGTGAAGAAAGAAGCTCTGGTAGAGATTGCATATGATTTACAAAGTCAGTTTGAATTCATCCAATGAATTCACATTAAAGTCCCAATGTTATGAGCATTCAGAAGTTGATTGGCTGTTGTGCAATGTGAATACAATCCAACTAAAGGTCAGGTCAAATATTACTGGACCATCACCAAGCATGCAGTTAATTAGAAATTATGTCAATGTTTTTAGTTGACCTGCAGTGGTTACAATAAAATAAGTTCTCACTCCACAGACTAATACTTTCTCTAACACAATCATTCTACCACATTCTCCCCCCTCATCTAAAATGTCTTCCATGGCATTCACTTATTTACAATAACTTTTAAAATAGCATCACAGATTTTTTCATTCATATTAATAGAATTTGAATTGTTTGTTAAAGATTGCAAAATGGCAACCTTTCTTTCTCATTCTGCTTCTGTTGGCTGAGCTGAAAAAATATATTCATCAGATTTCATCCGTTTTGGCTTTACGGTTTCTCTAGTAGACCTTCTAAGTGTAGTGGTGGACTGCTCTGGGGGTGCATTTGATGCAGCCTTCTCCACTGTATCATTACTATTTTTTAGATCCCCACCGCAATCAACAATAAAAGAGGATTTGTTACCACTAAGATCCTGGGGATCAACAGGAACATCAGATACCTGATCACCTTCAGGATTATCGGAAACATAGACATCTCTAGTGTGATCTGATACCAGAGTAATGTCAGTTGAAATTTGGTCGCCACCAAATTCATCAGACTGACTGACACTTCTACAATCACCACTTGCGTCAGTTATATTAGCAATACTTGGAGTGGTATTGCGAACTACACCAATATGGGATTCTTCGTCATCTGTGTCACTGTCGATTTTGTTTTCTCTTTGTTGGTCTACTGCTATCTGGTGTTTTTCCTTACATCTTTGTCTCGGCTTTGGTTTAGGAATGGGTTCGCCCATTTCATCTGGCTCATTCCTCAAAGTGCCATTTGGAAGAAGAAGATCTCTATGTAATATTTTTGGCTTTTCATTACTAGCATTTTCCTTCTTTACTTCATAAACAGGAATTTCTTGATTCGGCTGTCTGGTTACAATATAGATATCCTCACTCCATTTGTCTTTCAACTTGTGCTTGCCTTCAAAAGTGGTATTTTTTATTAAGACATGGTCTCCAACTTCGATATGACCACCTCGAATTCTAGTATCATAATTTTTCTTTTGATGATCATGTGATTTTGAAATTGCAGTTTGAGCTGTTTTAAAAGCTTCTTAGAGTCTTTCTTTTATATTTTGGGACTACTGAGACAGATTTTTACTGTCTGGATTGATATTCAATCCAAATTCCAAGTCAATCGGAAGCCATGGTTCCCTTCCAAACATTAAATAAAAGGGCGAGTAACCTGTGGTGTCATGTTTTATGCTATTGTAAGCATGAACTAATGCACCAATGTGTGAAGTCCAGTTTGACTTTTTCTCTGAAATCAATGTACCCAACATATCAATTAGTGTTCTGTTGAACCGTTTAGAAACACCGTTACCCATAGGGTGGTATGGCGTTGTTCTGGATTTGGTCGTATTTGTGATTTTTAAAATTTCTTTGATAATTTTCGACTCAAAATTCGCTTCTTGATTGGAAAGGTTTTGCACTCATGTTTTTTGTTGGTATGGCCTGTGAATACCGAGTGAAATGATTGGTTATTACAAGAACATACTGTATACCCCCTTTTGCCATGTCTAGGGTTAAGAAATCCATGCAAACTAATTCAAGGGGCTGCGATGTTTTAACATTGACCAAAGGAGCTTTTAGATCCTTGATTGTCTTAAATCGCACACATCGTCCACATACTTTAACCCATTCATCAACTGAAATTGACATGGAGGGCCGATAGAATCTTTCTCTGACTTGTGACAGAGTTCGGTCTCTCCCCGGATGACCAACATCATCATGTAAAGCAGAAAGTACTCTACATATAAATTTTGATGGCAGAACTAATTGAAATATGCTTTGATTATATGTACTTGTTTCTCGGTACAATACACCTCTTATCAATTTGAATTTATCAAAATTTCTGTGCATACTAATATTATATGAGGAATTTGACATTTTTGCAAAATTGGGCTTTTTACCATTTACCACATCAGTGATCCATACTTTCAATAAAGGATCATCTCTTTGTGCAGTTCTGATATCACTGGTTCTAAGCTGAGTCATATCTGTACCTTCAAAACTTTGTTGTGGTAATGCGTTCTGAGACATAGCTAATGTCTCTACATAAGGTAAAAACTCTCTTCCAGTACTTACTGCCAGTAAACTGGTAATGTCAATGGTTTCCAATTCTTCTTTACTACTGTTTTCTTCTGGCAATTCCGAATATCTCGAAAGTATATCGGCATCAATATTAACTTTGCCAGGTCGGTATTTGATTCAAAAATCAAACGATGATAATGCAGCCATCCATCTGTGCCCAGTTGCATCAAGTTTTGCACTAGTTAGTATATATGTTAGCGGGTTTTTATCAGTGAAAACTACAAATTTATTCCCATACAAATAATCATGGAATTTTTCACATATTGCCCATTTTAATGATAAAAATTCCAATCTATGTGCAGGATAATGACTTTCAGCTTTATTCAGGCCTCTACTAGCATAATTAATGACATGTTTCAAGCCATCTTGGGTCTGATATAAAATTGCTCCTAAACCTTTCTGGCTAGCATCTGTGTGGAGTTCGAAAGGCTTGCTATAATCCAGATATGCTAGCACTGGAGGTGTTGTCAATATTTCCTTAAGTTGTTTGAAAGCTTGTTCTTCAGTATCAGTCCATTTCCATTTATTAATATCTTATGACTTTTTTTTTTTTGGAAATGTTTCTTCAGTGGCTGTGTCAAGAGATTTGTGAGCGGTCTTGCAATTTGCGAAAAGTTCTTACAAAATCTTCTATAGTACCCCACAAAACCGAGGAAGTTTCTAACCTCATCAGATGATGTGGGTCGTGGCCAGTTAGCTATTTTTCCGTTTTACTAGGATCAGTTTCTATTCCATCAATAGAAATGATATGACCACAAAATTTCACTTTCTTTTTAAGAAAAGAACATTTTTTGGGGTAATAATTTCAAACCGTTTTCACGTAACCGAGTAAACATTTTTTTAAGTCTATCCAGATGATCCCTAAAATTATCCGAGAAGACAACTAGATCATCGAGATAAATGTAACAAATCTTCAGGTGAAGTTCACCGAATATTTTTTCCTTAACATGCTGATACGTCGCTGGCGAATTCGTTAATCCGAAAGGGAGACGATTGTGCTCCCAAAACCCTAAAGGTCAAAGTGTAAAAGCAGTACGTTCCTTGTGTTCTTCAGATACACCAATCTGATAATACCCTGACTTCATGTCTAAGACACTGAAGTACTTCGAGCCAATTAGTGAGTCTAGAACTTCTTTGATTCGAGGCAACGCATAATTGTCTTCTATAGTTCGGTTATTCAAGACTCGAAAATCCACGCACATGCTTAATGTGCCATCCTTTCTCCTGGCTAGAACAACGGGAGAGGCGTAAGGTGAATGTGAATTACGAATAATACCAGTGACCAGTAACTGCTGTATATGCTCTCTAACTTCATCATATAATGAGGGTGGAATACGACGATAGCGTTGTTTAAATGGAGTTTCTTCCGTCAACTCAATCCTGTGTTCAACTCCTGGATAATAACCAATATCCGAACTATCTTTTGAAAATACATCTGCATATTTTGAGATCATTTTCTTGAGCTGCAGACAATATCCTTTCATATTGTCTTCTTTTGGTAAATCAATATCATCCATAAAACTATACTCTTCAAATTCATCATGATTTGATGGCTGGTTCAAAAAATTATTTTCAATTGTCACAGGCTGTATTTCACAAACTATTGCCTTAGGAGGTATAGTTACAGTTCTTGCCGTGCAATTGGAAATAGAAACTTCCAAGATATCTGTTCCCAAACTATCATATTTAATAATAGCTGGGCAAATTTCCAAATCTCTCGTCACTGAAGCCTTTTCTGAAGGTTGTAATGCAGCAAATATATTTGGATAGCTTAAACCTTTATCCAAATAACCTGTAATAACAGCTGTGGTATTTGGCAATAGAGTTACACTCTTATTCTCAGCTGATTTTACAATACCAAGGACATTGTTTTTTCACTTTAAAAGTTTTTCATGATGCAGCATGCATTGAAATGACAAACTCAATGCTGTCGGGAAACTGGCAATTTGCATCATTCTGTCTCCATATTTTTCTTTGCATGAATTCAAAATTGAAGACAAGAAATTTGTGCCAATGAGGAGTGGTACTGTAGAATTATAACTACTCTTGGGCACGATTAATGCCAAACAAGATTGAGACTCCTTTTCAGGAATAGCTACCAGGGATAATTCTATTTCAATAAAACCACCGTAAGGCAATTTCATTCCGTCCACACATTCTATATTTAGAATGTTACGAATTGGTTGTATTTCTATATTAGATAAATAATCATCATAAAATTGTCTACTGATCATCGTCACTGTTGACCCTGTGTCAAGCAGTGCGGGAGTGTGAAAACCATTTACCTTAGCTTCCACTTCATTACTTTCACCAACTAAGTTTTTGCAATCATTTTTGTTCTGGGCATTAACATTGTGATAGCCTACAAACTGTCCTTCTTTGTAGGCATCTAAGAGTTTAAAGGTCCCTTCTGATGATCGAGACGAGCTCGACATCCAAGTTTGATGTGCCCCTTCTGACCACATCGAAAACAAATTATCTCCCTTGGATCGGATTTGTTTCTTTCAAATCTGGGATTTGTTTCAATATGAGTCTGTCGATTTCGATTCTGTTCCTGATAAGTTCTTGCTTTACTATTCCCATGATAAAAGGAATTTTCTTGTTGCCGTTGTTGGTTAGTGTGATAATCTTTGCTAGAGTCATGGGTATTTTCTTTGGCTAATTTTGCTTTAACTTCTTTCATTTCTGATGATAGTTGGGTGACTTTTCCAGTTAATTTGTCAATAGAAGTATTAAGATTGACAGCTGCTTTACTCTGTGTATCTGTGATTGGAGGAATTTCATCCAATTCAGATTCTAATCTTCTAACTTCTACTCGCAGTTTATCAAAATTTTTAAATTGTTCAAATTTATATCCGGCAGCAGATTTGAGACTGGGTTTGAGACCAGAATACAAAACAGCACAAAGCATGCCATTCACACTTTCAGGCTTTACATCAACAGCTTCTACTGCTCGAGAAATTAAATTCTCAAGACGTTGTGCAAAAGCCGATACATTTTCAACTTTGCTTTGTTTTGAACTATAAAATGCTGAGAGAATACTTTGATCTATTTCAATATACCCATAAACAGAATCAAATTTGGAAATTATTTCTTCCAGAGTTACACGTTGTCCCATGTGCATTAATGTACGGGCTGCATCACCCTTCAATGATCGATGTATAGCATGTAATATATCGACATCACTAAACAATTTATCAGATTTCAAACACATCACTTCATATTTCCAGATGTCGTAATCTGAATCTTTGCCTTTTTCACCAGAAAAAATACAAACACTAGGAGCATTACGACAATGCTGAGGACTAGTAACTGGTTTGCTAGACAACAATGGCTTAACGTCTGGAGTAATTGCACCAGAATTAACAGTTTCTGACAACCATGTCGCAAGCTCTTGCGGCGTATCAAATTTAGGTTTTACACCCAGAGACTTGAAAGCCTCGACCATTTTTGTTACCTCTTCATGTGTCAATTCCTCAGACATTTTATATGTACATATATACGAAACAGTAAATATAAGTATAAGGTCTTGCGGAACTAAATATTTAGTTTAGTGTGATCTGCCTTGAAATGTTGCTCTCGGATATTGCATCATAGTCTAAAATAAGACTCCTAGAAAAAAACTTATTGCTTGAGAAAACTGTTAAAGCATTTTATTAGGTTTTTACAACAATACTGAATATTTCACAAGAAAAAGGAGATTTTCTAAGTATTTTCTGGGTCTTTAAAATTCAATTAACTGTTTGTGTATTTTTGTTGGGAATTCCCAGAAAAAACTGAGTTCAAGGACGGTACTTCATTTCCTGGTACATTTTCTCTCTTATTTGTTGCATGACCCCATGTTTTGTGGCCAGAGAAAGTTGTGTGAAGGTCTGTACTTTATGTAGGTATTTAAATATTTAATTTAAAGTGATGCGATCATATTTTTCTCCACATAAGTGTTATAATGGTCGCCTATGGGAAAATATTTAGTTCTGTGAGACCATAAGGCAATTCATAGATGTTTCAATGTTACATGAACATGAAAAAGTTTACATGTGTTCCGGAAAAAAAATACAAGTGCCTGAAAAGATGAATCATCAAAGTATTCTGGTATGTTTTGCAATCATATCACCATAACACACAAGTATGTATTTCATAAATATTTATGGTGCACTACTATATTCTATTGTTGTTATAATTTTTAAGTCAAACAACTAACATATACCTGTATACCAAATTGACAATGCAAAATTAGGTTAAGTATTGTTAAGTGCAAATCAAATGCAATACCTGAAAGAATATATTGATTTAGTACAAACAATTAAACAAGTGCAAAATGGAGTGTATTAACTGTCATGTCATAAAATTTTTTTTTTTTTTTTGCTTATTTGTTGAGTTCTAGAACATCATTTCACAATTATTTCACCCCCATTCAACAACCTTGGTACCAGGATAAGTTATGTGAGATGCATCAAGACACAAAGGAAAAAATGAAAGACAAAGGAAACAAACAAATGTTAGACAGCTTTTCGTTTGTGTAATGAGTGCTATCCACAAGTATATGGACACCGTTACTCCAAGCTTGCTGTGAAGCAACAGGTAAAAAAAAAAAAAAATTTGTGGATCCACTAAATATTTTCAAAACCTTAAGTCAAAATATTTGCAATTATTGCTGAAGTCTTGTTAAATTTCACAATGTCAGTTTTCAATGAAAGACGTTTTATGTCAACTGAAACCCTGAAGTGTTATCTTGCTGGAAAGAGTATGGAGAAAAAGTTCTGCAACTGTTAGCTCCCTTACTGTACAAGTAAATTGTCAAGTCAACAAACTGGTGATATCAAATTATTTAATTATCTCCCTTGATGCACGAGTCGTTCATCATGTTAACAAGCTCGTAGTATTGAATTATTTCCTTTGATGCACGATAGAAATGAAATTCAGTTCATCAAATTTAGTCAAAGTTTCAACAATGTATATTATATACTGTAAAGTTACCGGTTATCAGCATTGCAATTGTAACACTAGCACAAGAATGGATTCTTCTGAAGAAATGTTGTTGATCCACCATACATCATATTATGCGCCAATTCTGTAACGGTGCTGGCTATCGGGGTGTGGTTGTTACAGAAAGAAGTGTGAGGTCATTTCTATAAATTTATTGTCATCAGTGGAATTCAGCATTTCAACAACTTCAGATCAATACATCAATCATGAAAACATGCTCCTGAAATACAAGAAAGAAGCACACACTAAGTCTACAGAATGCTTACAATTCTCACCTGATATTATAAATATATAAATAAATAAATACTTTGTTTAAAATGTACAATAAGTTATTACACATTGCAGTTGAACAGTTAATGGACGGGCTGAGCTTTATATCTGAATAACTGATGCAGACTGAACATAAATTTACTTATTGGGGCTTAATGTCACTTCCAGTTGCTATTGCTATACAACTATGTTAAAATATATGTAAGGTCAAGTCAGGGCAATCGTCCATACCTATGTGGTTCACTAAGATGAACCTCAAGTACCAACACCGAACGCTAGGGTCTATTACACTAGTGAAGCATGACTTGTTTACTTTCGTAAACAAGCACTACTTCACCAACTAAAGTGTAGACAAGCCCTTCTTTACTAACTAAAGTAAACAAGCACTTCCTTACTAGCTAGGGTTCCCATGGGGAAACATATTTACATTTAACTTTTTACTAAGGGTTCAATGTTACTTTAAGAAACAAAGGCTACGAGCTACTGGTAAAAAAATATCACATTTAATGCCATATTAACACCTATAACTTATTTACTTTTATGCATTAACATTACAGAAAATAGTTTCATTCAGCTAACTCTCGATACCGCTGTGTAATTGTACCCGAAATATGGTTGTGTGAATATCACAACCTGCCTGACCATAACTTCCATCTTAATAATGATTTACATGTTTTTACTTATATAATTAGCAGAATAACACACACAATTTACATACCATCAGTGTGGCAAAGCTCCTATGTGACAAATAACATCTTAGAATATATATCCTATGCAGCTCCCAGCAGAATTTTCCATATATACTTTAAAAGATTATGGTAAACAAACAGTTTAAAAGATTTGGTGAAGAAAGAAGCTCTGGTAGAGATTGCATAGGATTTACAAAGTCAGTTTGAATTCATCTAATGAATTCACATTAAAGTCCCAACGTTATGAGCATTCAGAAGTTGATTGGCTGTTGTGCAATGTGAATACAATCCAACTAAAGGTCAGGTCAAATATTACTGGACCATTACCAAGCATGCAGTTAATTAGAAATTATGTCAATGTTTTTAGTTGACCTGCAATGGTTACAATAAAATAAGTTCTCACTCCACAGACTAATACTTTCGCTAACACATTTATTCTATCAAACTTACCACTTTCTCTAACACAATCATTCTACCACAGAAGTACGGACATATTGGTGCCTAAATATGTGTTGCAGAAACAGCTGTCGATAATGCGGAGCATTTACCTCATGAACAACATAAGTCCTCTCTGTTTGGTGGCTGGCGTGGTTCCTAAGTTGTGTAGGGTGCGTATCCGAAACCATTAGGTTGAATCTAAACTCAGTGTGAGTTAACTTAATGACCGACAATGTTAAAGAGATGTTAGATAGGGTTGTTGGTTCCTACTTTGATAACGACTCTCTCGTTGACAGGATTGTTGCACGGTCGCATTATATACTAAAAATCACTTATTACGAAATCGGATATAACGAATAATTGGTTATATAAAGCCCTTTTAAGTCACGCTTAATGACTTCGCTTGCAGATAAGTCTGTTATAGCCAACAGTCGCTGTAGACTGATCGAAATCCATGCGTGGTCAGTGATGTCTACGCATGCGATTCCGGGTAGTAGAAATTCATCATCATCAAAATTTTAAATAATGAAGAACCGGGTTGTATCGGGTGCTTCATTAATTAAATTTTTGATGATGATGATCATTCCTATAATTAGTGTTTGGAATCTGGATACGTGGATATATTGCCGACCCTTGGAAAGTGACCAGTCCACGCGGCTGTACCGTATTATCGCCTATACCGAATATTCATCAGAGCCCCACCGTTGTAAAATTACATTATATGGCTTTTCTGACATCTACTACTTGATTTCTGCACTTAACTCAAATACATACTGCAAGTCCCGAGGATTAACGAAGTAATTAATAAGTAGTGTTAATAATGTCAGACAAATTGTGCTAGTTATTTTCATAAATTACTTTGTTTTACAAACTAATGCCTACCATACAGTGATTCAACCAGGCTAAATGAATTGCGGCACAAAATATACTTATACCATGCTCACCAATGTTACTACCTGTGAAAAGCAAATATGTTAAACTTTAGCTTTTAACCCCACCACCGGTATGAAGCTTGTACAGCGGTTAAAACATTTTTAATGGGAATTCCATTACAAAAAAACTTTCACACCTTGCTATGTTTCATTCAAACATACAGCGTTTTGTGGTACTATCTACTACGTGCAATCAATTATTAAGTTTAAAATAGCTACAATCAAATATTTAAAATAAAATTTAAGCATTGTTTATAATAATTTGACTGAAAAAGTAAGGTAAATTCATTCAACTTTGACGATGTGTCTCGCTGGCAATCAAGCATTCACATGCAGTCGGAAGTACAGCCCACCGGCGCAAATGTAGACAAACTTTGTTTTCGCGATAGAAAGTATCGGAGTGTTTCTCCATTTAAGTGACAAAGTCGATTATTTATTAAAAGCATAGTATAAATGAAATAAATAGGTACTGGGGCCGGTAATCAGATTTAAACTACGAGTAGGGTAGGGGTTTGATTACCGACCCCAGTACCTATTTTTTCTATATTTTTACAGCCATTGCCAGTTGAAAAATATATTTTATCCCCACTTCATTTCCATCGTGCTGGGTTAAGAATCTGTAAAAATTAAATTATAAACAGAAAAATAATTTATCCCCACCTTCACTTCACCTTGTACTGGATTAACCCTTTAAACTCTAGTAGTATCTTCCATGCCAGTTCAATGGCAGCAATTAGAAGAGTCCATATTCATTATTTGGGGTAGACCAATCAATATTTTCAACGTGCAGCCTCGGGGCTGCACGTTGAAAATATTGATTGGGCTACCTCACGCATTTATTGAACAGTCATCCTATTTAATGACGTTATGGCGTATCTACTTATTTATTTATTTATTGAGGTTTAACGACACTTTAACAACCAAGCTCATATCGCGTCGGTGACAGTTTTACGGGTGGAGAGAACCACTGAGCAACGACGAGCAGCTGCCAGCTCCCCAGCATCGTAACTCCGCACTGCAGCACAGGCAGGGTTAGATTGGTTGAAGACATGCGCACCATCGGCGTGCAGTACGCCTTAGTACACGGCGTCATCGTGCCCCCATGTGGACAATCGGGGTTAAGTGCCTTACCCAAGGACACAACGCGGGAGTCCGAATCGATCGCTCAGACGGTCACTCATCCAAGGACTAACCGGTCTTGACGTTGATTAACTACGGTGATCTGACGAGAACAGGTTACCGCAACGCCACCGCACTCCCGTCATGAAATATCGTGTCCCTGGTAGGGAAAGTGGCCGCTCGTGTTCAAAGGGTTAAGAATCTTTAAAATGTTTTGTCATAAACGCATTAACAATGTGTTGGGATAAAGCTAAATCAATTTCGAGACAAGACTTCTAGTTTCAACTGTAACTGAAGTTTGTTTTACGTATTTCTCGCATAATTCGGATATAGCGATTTTACTTCCTAGATCTGATGTAAGGAACAGCGGTTATTACGAACTCATTTTCGGGATTCCTGTGGCATTGTTATAAACAAGTTTTACTGTACAAGTGTCGCTGTTGCTTTCTGGGGTCATTCACCCGCTGAATATGATGTGAGCATTCCAACCGTCGCGGTAAAATAACACAATTTTGCAATTTTTACGTGGTTCAATGCCTATAATATGACAAACGAAAATACTTAGTACGATGTGTTTGGGATGGTCTTCATATAAGGGGCATGAACTATTTATGACGTAGTTTTCTGGTTATGTATTCTAAAAATGACACTGAAATAAGTTCAAGTGATTATTGTTCTTCTTCTACAGAAGTGAAATGAGAAAAAACACTGAACCCAAACTTCGAAATAAGAAGAACAATAGCTCTATTTATTTTTTTAAACACCCGGGCCTCTCGCAGAGCATCTCGAATGTGAAGGGTGTCATTTCCGCCACTTACCACTACACCGCCAAGCACATCTCGTAGGCCCAACATCAATAAAATTGTACATATATGAGGCATTCAGGGTTGCCTGGTACGTTAGCATGCCCACCCTCTTTCCCGTGCAACAAATCGTACCAATAATTGAAAGGGGGTAGATATGGTTCTAGGAAGTGTTTTGTACCGACGGCGGTTACATGAAATATTGAGTTTCCTTACATTCCGGGTTGTCATTTTGTTATCCTAGAATGTATGGTGGAGCTAAATTGAAGATACTCGGAATGTCTTGCCAGATCCATGTTTGTTATTACAGTACGACTCGGTGTAATATATGCATGATTTTCTCCGAGTACAGAAGCATTAAGCGTGAAAAGATACGATGTTTGGCCTAAGAATGATTTCCAATACAACATTATTTCACTAAACTAAATTTTGTGGATACTAGTTTAATTTTCACGGGCAAAGTCCACATATCCATGGAAAGACTTGTAGATATCCTCGTATTTTATACATTTCTTGCACGCCCACTCACTATTCCCGCTATAACAGCCAGAGACATCTTCACCAAGCTTGGGGCATTCCTCTAAAATTATACAAAAGATAATAATAATAGTAATAACTGGAAAATAGATAAATTGCAGCTCTGTAAATAATACATTTCTAGGCAAATACCTCAAATATGTTTTTTTTTCTCAAAGAAGTGGATATTTGCATACTCACAAATCTCAAAAATAATTTTCAAATGGTGGGATCTTTTATGTGGTTATTTTTATCAAGGGTGTGCGAAGAACTGACAAAACATCGCCACCTTAATATAAGTTATCTCGGGCAACATCCAGGGTACATGGAGATTTAATACCTGGATGTCGGTTTTCAACCATGAGGCCCAAGCCGAATGGTTGAAAAGGAGACATCCAGGTATTAAATCTCCATGTACCCTGGATGTTGCCCGAGATAACGATTTTGTCCCGCCTCCTAACACAGAAATAATGCCGAGATGTAAAATATGATCCCACCTTAAGACTCAGGCGACGAGGTTTAAACCCCACACTGGGCCTCTGGTTTTGAACCAAACAGTGTCGAAAACGTCACAGCAAAACTATAAATAGGCGCATCTATTTCCGAATCGTTGTTTATAAACCAGGTCACACATGGCGAAGTTTTTCACTTTGGTGAATTTGAATTCGTTGAAACAGTTTTAAAACCGTGTAAATTCAGCCTTCCAGAGTGTACTGTATTTCCATGGAACAAGCTTCAGCATGTTAGATGTGTTGTGTTGTGTGTTTTATTCATGTATTTGAGAGAATAGCTTAAATATTCACTTAAAATGACGCTGGACATCATGGAACATGGAAGGTGACATTTTGAATATCGGGAACGATGTCTCACAATTTCAGACTCCACTTGGGTTTAAACTTGAAGATTTTGAATTGAGCCGCAGTCATTGAATTTTGTGAAAGGTAGGTGGAATTAATAGCATACATTTCTACGCTGACCATCGGAAACCGCAAAATAAATTATGAAGTGCGCCGAGATTTAATGCCCTGGTAATGTTAATTTGTTGTTGACACTAAGTCTTACAGTAGTTACACTGACTGTGCTCGTATATTTGCCCGCCGTGGATTTCTTACTTTTACCTCAGTTTGGCTCCAAAACCCTCACTGAAATTGTGCCCCTCATTGAAAAAAAACTTCATGGCCGGGATTTACCCCGTTACAATTCAATTAAGTTCTAATAGGAATTTCTGCAATCAATGTGACTCAGTCGGGGTCAAAGGTTATTTTTATCACCTGGATGTTTCTCGAGTGACAAACGAGGAACGATGGCGCGTGCTCTTATCACCCTTATGTTTGAAGATAGCCGATACCATGGCTATTTGTCTCGGTCACGTTGACCAATCAGAAGACGCGATGCATACTGATACAGGGACAATCTCTCATATACACTGCCAAATTAGTACCAAGCCTGTGGTACTTGTGTTAGGAGTCCCTCCTCTTACTGTACTCTTTTCCTGTCTGTATGTCTTATTTTTCGCTATTTTATGTTATGATTTTATTTTAAACTCATGTCTGCAGAACAAATCCACCCCTGTCATTCCGTCAAATTATGACACGGAATTAGCGAATAGTGCAAGTGTCCACAACAAAATCATCACGCCTTGTCCTGATTTGGTGATATAGTTTTCTCAGCGTGGGAACATTCATACTTGCTGTCGAACCTTGACCCTTTGAATCCTGGTAGTATCTTCCATGTAAGAATGGCCTGGCAATCTAGAAAATTAAGGAGTGCAAAACAATTGCCCTCCTCGGATTTCTAGGGAGTGCAATTGCACCTGAAATTTTCAAAGCAAATACTTGTATGCTATTTTGGTTACAGTACGTGGAGGGTGGACTGTCATCTAATCACCCATGGAGTGGAGGTATCACCCAAGGTACTAGTCTCAAATTTCATACAGAAACACAAGAAGCAAAAGCCAAGTTTCAACCAATGGACCTCTGGGTTTAACCCGGAGGTCCATTGGCTGAAACATTGCTTATGCTAATTACACTTTGCATCAAATCATCATTTATTGCTTGAGAGAAATCATCACTCCACAGGTGATTTATTGACAATACACCCCCTGTGTACAGTATAATCACTTCAAGATATTTATATTGTGGCTGAAAAATTATACTACATTCAGCTACATAGTGGACAAATTGGCACACACATCTCATTATTCAAAATGTTGCATACAATTCTTATGTGACTGTCTTCTACACTCAAAATGTACCGAAATGCAACACAGAATGGGTCATGAATTACTGCGAATCAATGCAACATTGACAAATGAAAACAGATGTTAAAGGCAGTCCCAAACAGGTCTGGCATTCCAGAAAATCAAGGGGTGCAACAAATTGCCCTCCTAATTGTTTTCTAGACGTGCAATAGGCGTGCAGCACTCCTACACTTCTAAAGAATGCCAGGCCTGGTAGATTATTAAAAGCAGTAGGAAGAGTCAATATTTATATTAGGGGGTAGACCTTTGGGCTGCAGGTTGAAAATATTGATTGGTCTACCCCACACTTTAACTTAGCAGCCCACCTATTTAATAAATATTTGACTTATCATGTTCCTGGACCAAAAAAAAAAACGATCTCTCGTGTTAAAGGGTTAATGAAAATATGTTGAATGGCAAGGTGATTACCTCAAAATCAAACCAAAGTTGAGAGACTCCAGATGAAATTGTTTGTGACAGGCAGAAACATTGGACGGTGGCAGTTGGGACATTGTGGTCTAGTTGAACTTCTCCCTCCCCTGCACACAATGTATCATTCATATTCTCAATACTTTGTAATAAAGTATTAGGAGAATACTTGAATGTACTCGGTGGACAGTATTTTGTTTGTTTCGCCAATACACATAATTGATTGGCAGAGAATTGTTGAGAATCAAACATTGTTATTATACTTGTCAATCACAGCACCCGTTGTTCTTAGTCGAACACTAGATGTATTTGCAGGTGTGGACACCAGTCAGTACGGTAGTGTCAAGTATATCAAAGTTTCTGGAAGAAATGATGTCCTTGAACATTTTGGAATTTTCAGTTGACAAGTTTCGATGAGTGTTGTTACTATAGTGATATGCAGGTATGTAAATTTGGCATTTAACTGTCAAACTGCTCCATTGTCCTGTCATTTCAACCTGATTTGCAGAACTCGAACAGTCAGGTGATGCTTAGCCAGTGCTGACTAGTTTTAACCAGAACCAGCCGGGCTGTAACGTGCACCTCTAACAAGACATCTTCCGGGTCGACGATTATTGAAGAATGGAGATTCCTGTTAGAGGTATGGGAACTGACTGGTGGAGGCACTCCTTTGGCTTCATTGGCCAAAGCGTGCCTCATATTCACTTGATCCACTTGAAGTCACGTGATGCTTGTTCAGCAAGAATTACACAATTCTGTTCAATGGCAGTCACGTACCACTGTGTATAAAATAGCCAGTCGAAGCCCTAGTCAGACACTCTCAGGTCAACTTACGAAACGGACAGACGTGTGCTTTGTCAAAGCTTTGTTGAAATTTGTGGCAGGGCAGATTAGTGACGGCCTCAAATAAACTACCTGCATTCCAGATATTCTTTAGCTGTCAATTTTCCTGTAATAAATTGTTGAGGAACAATTAGTTGAGATGTATAGAATAAATATGCGGAGAAAAGGTTTGCAGAATTCTGCTTGCTGAATGGACCATTAGGTGACACTTCCCGACAGACGAGCCAGAAATTGAAGCACGGATAACTTGGGCCTCCTCATAAGAACCTGACTAGATGTACAGAGTGTTGGTGGTACTGTACAATCTTTGTAGTCCTATAAAATCCACTAGACGATCACTGGGTGACACCTCGCTATGCTACACCACCTCTGTTACCAGGAATATGATTAAATAATAGTAATGTGATCATTAGACCTTATAAATAATTTGACGTCATTCATATCGTCACGTATACCATCATATGAGGGTGCTATACTGTAGTTTTGAAATCTAACTTTATCACCAAAATAATAAATTTATCCCATCTGCTGTAAATTGTCAATTATATTACCGAAATGGCCCCTTATACTATCAAGAGTCAGAGTAAAAGTCCCAAACCCTTTTGTTAACAAGCAACTTATTAGGTCAAGATGACAACAGAACAGCCATAATACCGAAATTGATAATGACTTCTGTCTTTTTCGTGTTTTCGTTCTTCTGCTATTGAAGTGTTCCTTGTTGTTACTATTTGCATGGAAACTGCAGGGACAGTCTCAGAAGCGAAACGATGAGGTTTGTGATGGTGATGGTGATTCCCCTAAACGTGCACAATAATGAATCAAAATGTATACGTTATTCCCTAGAGCCCACAGGTCACATTGAACAAAATTGTCGGGGGGGGGGGGGGGGGGCATTTGGTTAAATAATAACCCTCAACATTTATTACCATCGTACTAGCGAAGATTAGCTAGAAATATACTCAGATGCCTTTGGGATAATACTTATACAATGGCATGATTTTCGAGGGCGTAGCGGAACGAGGCAATAGCCTAGGGCAGATAATGGGTGTGGGGCTGCTAATCTCAGATGGAGGTCCAGTAATGGAGCCAAATGACGCCTGAGAAAATTATGTTATTATTATTATTATTATTTTTATTATTATTATTATTATTATTATTATTATTATTATTATTATTATTATTATTATTATTATTATCAATACTTAGAAATTGTAAGAAAGATTTTCGCCCCTTTTGGGTTTATATCATTTCGTGAAAAGAATCAATGTGTAACACCCTTTATTAAGCCATTTAAGGCAGAACACTTTATGTTCATATCCATCAGCACTTGTGAAACGTAAACTCGTCAAAGAATTGTAAACAGATTTCCAGGAAGACGAACTTACGTCATGCATAGAACGTCAGCGCGTGACTAAAAATAGCCAATAGCAACCGGCTACGCTTCACAATCTTTGATTGTTTGAAGTTTATTACTCTCCCTTAATTAGTAAATTATTATGAACATGAAGGAAGTGCACAATGAATTGATAATAATGAGAAACACTAGAAAATCAACCAACTTCTTCGCCGAACAGACACTATGATTCAGCGGCAGTTCTCACTGGGTGGAATCAGCTACCCTTTACCCTTGTTTATTCGTCCAAGCAAAACCTAGTTTATTCTTCGGTTGACCCTTTTGGTAACAGGGACACCCCCTTGTAGGATAAAAGTGTAGAGAACACCATACCCACAAACCTTATAATTTTGCCGAGGATTCCGTGTTTGTGGCTGAGATAAAATTGAAAAAAGTCGAAGACAATCGAAACTTCGTGAAATATGTTGGATGCCTTATCATCTCCTGACAGTCGGAAAATGTGACATGCACTTTTTTGCCAACTTTTATCACATAAAGAGCCTATTATTTACGCTGAATAGTATAATGGCGTAGATCTGCCACTTGTACCGAGTCAACCTCATCATGATGTATTGAAAAAAACTTGAAATAATGAAATTTATAAGCTTTCAAATAAAGCTTATAAATTTAATTGTTTCAACTTTTTTCAGGTAATATTGATGAATATTCATTGTACAAATGAGTAATGTTTCTGAATGACTTGCTTTTGAAGGGGTATTTTAATTTTGATTGGTTAGCCCGAGTTGTATAACTCGGGGGGTCATTACTTATGTTTTTGAGACAAAAAATTAAAAAAAATTAGTTATTCAAGAATTTTTTTTGCAAGTGTCGTCTGCTTTTCGTGTTAGGTAAAGGGTTAAGTATAGTTTCGCGAGGCGGTTGGTGCCGAAGTAAACTCTCTCGGTGTGGGTTCGAACCAGGCCATGCCATTGTAAATAAAACCAGCGTCCTTTCTTGATTCTATGGCACGTGGAAATTTGAAAAAGAGAAGTTTTCGCTGATTCTGTAAGGCAGTTTCTCATTATTATTTGTTAATATTCTCAATAATTTGAGAGAAAAAACTGTTACTCTAAAAATTGGAAAAAGAACAAGAATATGTAAATTGGAAAGGACAGGCACGATTCCGTATAGATCGCGTTCCAGGACAGGGTCAGCGACAGCAGAGATTTGGGGGATCCGTTCCTGTCCTGGGCCAGGGCTAGCAACAAAGGCTTGAACTGGAATAACAGTGATTTAAAGATGATTGTTGAGGAGTCCATGGAGACGACCTATTGTTTGTCTATGTAATGTCATTCATGTCGCGCATTGCTTTGACGATATGGCTACATTTACAGGCCAAACACTGATAAATTCGCAAGATATCACATCCAAGAAATATTTTCCAATTTGGAGTGCAAAAGTTGAAGATATCCATCATGTCACTTGTTACTTTTCCTCTCTCCGCCTTGAAAGTGGGATCATGTGTTCATCAGCATAAGCTAATCAAACCGCCAAGAACCCATCAGAGAACTCCCTTCCTTCTCCATTTCCCAGGACCCGAAATCCCTCTCGGCGGCCCTGCCACATTTCTTATTACATTTAGATTTCGGTAATTGCAAAACCGGCCAGCGCTATTCTCAAAAATCGTCAATTAATTTTCAAAATATTTTCATTTTTTGTCTCAAAAACATAGGTTATGACCCCTCGTTGGAACGAGCTCGTCGAGCTCGTTCCAACGAGGGGTCATAACCTATGTTTTTGAGACAAAAAATGAAAAAAATTAGTTATTCAAGAATTTTTTTTACAAGTGTCGTCTGCTTTTCATGTTAGGTAAAGGGTTAAAATATTAACCCTTTGAACCCTTATGGTGTATTCCATGTCAGTTCAACGACAGCAATTGGGGGGGGGGGGGGGGGGCCTTGTTCATTATTGCACGTTGAAAATATTAATGGGTCTACCCAAACATTTACTTAGTAGCCATCCCACATAATGACATTATGACATAACATCGCCCCGGGCCTGAAAAACGGCCTCTCGGCTTCAAAGGGTTAAAACTGTTACGTGAACCACTCTGATGTTTTAAACGAACAAGTCACTTTCGGAATAAAACTAAGCTATTTTTTATACCTCTTAAGGCTGGCAAAATGTTAAGACCATTATTAATAAATTGTTTATTTTGCACCACTCGTGGTTCTGATAAACGGACGCGAAATTCGTAGATGTCAACTAATATTTATCTCTAGGCAAGGATCCATGCTCGTCATCGAAGTTCTAAAATAATCCCAGTTGTAAATACAGTAATACTATCAGTGTTGGCACTTCTTACAAACTGAAAAGCAACATTTGTGTAAAATTCTGCCTACCGCATTATTCCGAACTTGGAATATAAGGTCATGAAATATTTATGATATTTCATGGCAGTATGTCGTACATTTTAATCAATAACCGTTTGTTGCCAGGCCATAGCTCACAAACACAGCCATGTCCTTCACATGTAGATATAGATGTATACATGCGGCGTGAGTGACATTCAGAACACCATCATCTTCAGCTGTTCGTGTTCGACAAAGAGTTGTGATGCCTGTAGATTTAGCCCCGTGTAACATATAAAGATATTGAATGAGCATTTTGGCTTCAAGAGAAATCAATGCTTCATATTTGATGCACCAGGTATTTAGTTTATTTAATTGATGTCATTGTGGGGAAAACAGTTTGGAAAATGGTGGGTGTACCAAGTATAACATATGGTACGGAAGTGATACCTCCAGAACAAATTGCTTTAAAGAGCTTGGTACTGCAGACCGGTGAATAACGGGGTCGAGGGGTGAGCTTGGGTGGATAGGGATTAAGGACAGGATAGACTTAATGTAACTCTGTTATCTTAACTATTTGATAAATCTCCCTGACAGCCGATGGTGTAAATTAATGTTCCAGAACATTTGGAATTCCAACATAAAGACAGGGTGGATAGCCAAAACAGTGTGGGTGTTAATTTTTTAGAGAACGATGTAGAACCCAGTCAATTTTAATTTTTCGCTCGAATAGAATCAGGCAAAAGGTTCGAAACTGACTCGAATCTCTAATAGAATTCACGTCACAGTTTTTGCGATACTAGGGTTGTCTTACTAGTTCTGTATAACCATGCGAAGCCAGTTTGAATAAGCGTACGAAAATATTTCGTACCACCGAACCGCACATACAAATATATTTATAACACACCTGTTAATGTAAAACACGGGGTTTCCACAGTTCTGCTTGTAAGATAAAAATAAAGCTGTGATACAAAGCACATTCGATTTCGTTTCCAACGTGAACAGAGAAGGAACCCGTCCAAATAAATCACGTCATCATTGGTCGAATGCACCAGGGCCGAGATCGCTTGGAAATTCCAAGTTCCTCATTTAGATTTGTTTACCCGAGATATTTAAACAATCAGATTCCAGTAAAAAAAAAGAAAAATAACATTCTGACTGCTTGTTCCCTAACAAATACTTTCTACAACTGGTCATATAATGGTGGAGTGTGCTAAACTTGTTAGCTATTTAAAGTTTAGTCAATATTTGAAATTCGATCAAGGTGACCGTGACACTGATCGCTGTCAAATGGTTTCGACCAATTAAATGCCGTAAAAACTAAAAAGCAAATTAGGGTTGGTACCCCGCTCATTAACAGTGATGTCTTCTTGACAACGAAGGAAAAGTAGCACTTATCAACTTAAAAAAGTGCTTTTAGTTCAATTTTCGATTAGACTGGTTGTTACATGGGAGGTGTGTGATAAATACAGAACCGCACATACGTTTGAATGGGTTAATAATTATCGCACTCGATTGGTTTGGCCCAGAATATCACAAAGCAACTCTGCTCTCTTGATATCCTGGGCTAAAGCAATCTCGTTTGATAATTCTTAACTCATTCAAACGTCTGTGCGGTTCTGTATAGGTACCAGTCACTTGTTTCTGAAAGGATGAGCAATTTACTCATATGACAACCAAAGGTGTTCCGCGTTGAACAACATAGACCAATACGTAGACGCGATGCGTAACGTACTATAATTAAAATTAACACATTATAGGACGGGGTTCTGGCGCATTAACCTTCAAATTACTTGAAGCTACCGCGTTGAATGTATCACTCACAAAAAGGAGTTTTAACATTTTCTGTTGCTAATGGCCTAGCGGTGATAATTCACTTCGTAGTCGCATGTTATCTTAGTAACAGCTTTCTATTCAAACGAGAATGGCCAGGTGGACAAAGAAAAAGCCATATCTCGTATCTTGAGTCGAACAAGGCTCCATCTGCAATGTTTCGGCATTGCAGATGGCGTCTTGTTCCATTCAATGGGTGATATATATATACAGGCTGGATACGGTCAAATTCGTTCCTCGGAAAAACCGCTGGATGAGTTGCCGTTTTCAGACATAACGAAATGTATCAAATAATTCAAAACACTCTGGGATTCGATTGTTTTCGAATAATGGAGATAGTTTCGAATCGAATCAGTGAAAAGATTTGAACTCGAATCGAATCTCAAACGCTCGCCGAGCTCTACAACAATTTCGATATATAATCAATCATAAATGTTTTTTTCTGGAAGTGTCGTATTCGTATTGTGAAGAGTGATATGATACAAAATACTTTGTACGCGTCGTATCTGTTTTGTTTTATCAGCTGATTACAGAATTGTAATGGAAGGGAAACAACCGTCAGTTGTCGACGAACTGTTCCAGCGCGCCGCATCATATGGATCGCAGTGCAACAAGATCTATATGCGTGTGCCCTTTCCCGACCTGATACTGATATGTGAAGATGAAAACAGGACTATCGTGGCAACAAACAGATGATGAAGAAGACTGGGTGGAGATGAGTTGGAGTTTTTTTTTACCCAAAACTGCCTATTAATGATGAAACCTGGGCAGGATTTTGTGGAACATTTTCGGAACTGCAAACGTGTGGATTTTGAGAAGTGTATAATAGCATTTATCCCTTTGTAATGTTTGTAAAAAAAATGTCAAAACAGTTCCACTGGACGCACTGTATATGTTCTTCCCTTAAAAGAAAGATATAGTGATTTCCTCCAAACAAGAACCAAACCTTTTCTCTAGTAAAGGTCCGTTTGATACGTTTTGTTTATATCCCATTTTACAATAATCGATGGTCAGGACAAGAAAACCTTTGCTGACATATGTAATAAGTAAATGCGTAATGAACTACTAATATGCCAATAACATGATTTTGGAGGGCGTTACGGTTTCTTAACGGCCCGACAGGAATGATTAACAGCCAGAGGGTCCATTAACAGCCCGAGAGGAAGTCGAGGGCTGTTAACGGCCCGAAGGCTGTTAATCATTCCTGGAGGGCCGTTAATAAACAGGGACGCCCAACAAAATCTTTTACTATTATTACCACTTCTAAAATGGTTAAATCCAAAGGCTCTTCATCAAGTTCATTTGATTGTGACATCCCGAGTTTTCGCAATGATATTTAACCAAAACTCACGTGTCGTCTGTTTCCAGATAAACAAAACGTCACGTGGTCAATCACATGATAGCTTAATTTAAATAGTTATGTTTGCCACGCAAAACTGGCCTTCTCCCGAAATCTACTAACAAAAAACCTACCGTAATGAATTAATTACATTCACCTTGACAATTCGAATGCTTCATCACCGAAGTAATGGAGAAATCACACAAATTGCACGTGTTTTTTAACATTCATTGCAGTTAAGCGCGTTTCATTATCTCGGAACCAGTGGCACGTTTAGTATGACGGATTACATAAACTGTAACCAGAGCCGGGGCTGTTAACGAAACATTTAGGCCTAAGAGGGCTGTTAAGCACGTTAACACACAACTTCCCGTTTGAGTCTGTGCATTATGCACTTTTACCGAAGAGGTAAAATTGTGTTAATATACTAGAGAACGCACGCTAAAGTGGTAATAATATTGTTTCAATTCATACAAGTACTGTTATAGTTATCAAATAAATATTACAACTTTAATTCAATGAAATTCAAATAGATAAAAAATGGACAAACATTCTCGCCATGTTCGACACATCACCGTGATATTTTTTAACATTTCGAATATAATATTGATATGAAGCAGAATATCAAAATTTCTTGACATCTTATATTGACTTTTTATCACATCACATTACCGCAAAAAACGAGTGTTCCGGACAGAAAGAGGGGACGACGGACAGACGAACATCATTCCTAAGAATTGTAAAGGAAGTGTTTTCTTCAGTTGCTAACACAACACTTAACCGCTCAATGGCAAAGGAACGTCGGGTATTTTAACCCTTTACTCAACGAATCGGCCACAACCGCCGGTGTAATATGTAAATTCAGCAGCTGAAAATATTATTTTTCAAAACATTTCAACCAAATCATATCATGTGACCCCTCTTTGGAACGAGCTCGTCGAGCTCGTTCCAATGAGGTGTCATATGATATGGTTTGGTTGATATTTTTGAATTGTTTTTTTTAAATGATATTTAAAATAATAAATTTTGATATCGTCTGCGCTGGGTAAAGGATTAAAACACATGGAAGTAGTATGTCTCGTATGTTTGAGGGAACATTTGGATGATCTCATGGATGATCTCATGTGACGTCATAGTCACGTGACGTAGTGGCGCCATGTTGTGTTGTCATGGTAACCCGCGTGAGCGGCCATGTTGTGACGTCATCCCCATAGTGATACGTGGTGTGAGTGCGCATGCGCAGCGCGTGTTGTTAGGGTGATACGTGTTTCCGTCGTCCATTTTGTATACTGGAGGCCGCCATCTTGGTTTCTATGGTAGCACGTGATTGCTATGTTACCCAATTGTTCTGTAATAAGACGGGGTATGTTCGGAGGGTATGTTCGATTGTAGAAGAGTAAATCTAATTACCACAAACAACCCGACAATCCATCCAAATCACCAAAATCCACCCAAAATCACCGAAATTGACTTTATTTCCCCAATTGATCGGCTTAGCACGTAGTGCTATAGTACCGAGAGGGTATCGGGGGTGCATTCGATTGAACAGGGGTAATTTTCTGGTTCGGATTTTCCCTATTAAGAGTAGCACGTAATACCGAGGGGGTGTGTTCGTTTGAAGTGGAGTAATTTTCCCATTTTTTTGGATCCCATGACGTTTTATTTCCTTATTAAGAGTAGCACGTAGTGCTATAGGACAAATTTACCCAGAATTCCTCTGCTTCTACTTGGAACTATATTTTTATAAATTCTATTTTTAGTAACATCCTTAACTGACCCCCTAACTAATTGTTAGTGTCTATATTTAGCAATTTCTTTAAATGACCCCCCTAACTACATGATTTTAAATAATAAAATTAATGAGGATCAAGATGTTTTTACACTGACCAATCAGAGCGAAGTTAATCCACCAATCAGATTTCTGGATTCCCATTGTGTTTCTTTCCCATTACTTTCTATACTAATTTTCTAAATTTCCCAACTTTAACCTATAATCCTATAGGAAACAAACACAAACACCCATCGAGAATGAAAATATCGATGAAAAAACGTTGCGACGTCGTGACGTTTTCAAAAACGTCCGTCACGTCTAAATAAATTCCGGAGAAGAATAACGTCGCGTCATTCTGTTTCGATCTTTCGAACTGAACACATCGCTAGAGAGTTTTCTATAGCAATTTTGCCTTTGCAAAAAAATTTATGAAGATGTCTGAAGCTGCTACTGCCATTACCAGAAATGATGTCTACGCCTGTGAAGAGTGTGGGAAGACCTTTACTGCAAGAACGAATCGAGATCGCCATGTACGCACCCAGCACGCCACCGGAGAGAAGAAGACCCACGATTGTACCAACTGCAACAAGAGTTATGCTTCCAAGCAGAAGCTAGATCAACACCTGAAGAAATGTTTGGAGATATATACATGTATGGAATGCGGCCAGGAGTTCAACCAACTACTCCATTTTAATCGACACAAGAGCGTTGCCCACCGACCAGTTCCTGTACCATCGAAAAGGAAGACTGATGAACCGAAGAGAGGACCACCAAAACAACCACGGACCACGACGACCACCCATTA
Source organism: Pictodentalium vernedei (assembly GCA_031216915.1). NCBI lineage: Eukaryota > Metazoa > Mollusca > Scaphopoda > Dentaliida > Dentaliidae > Pictodentalium > Pictodentalium vernedei. Next base: position 169,873,226 of record CM062294.1, read on the forward strand.
TGATGTTGACCCAATGGAGTTTGAAAAGAATATGATGTCTGAAGAAGAGCCAGATGAGATATTGACCGTGTACGAAGATAACTGGAGTTCTATTAGAACTCGCCACATGATGAACAGAAGAGTCCAGGACCAATATAACTACCGGATCAATGATGTGAACCTGAAGATGATGACTGATGAATTGATGACTACCATATTTCTGCCACAACAGCTAAGATTTAAAATTAATCTGAGTTTTGGTTTTATCCTGCGACACAATGAAACGAATGAACTGAAGTATTACCATCCATCACAAAACAACGCCCGGGTACTTGATGTTCCACAACTTGTATGCTGCCAAGAAGACTTTGAAGAATTCCTTGATGATGTCATGGAAGAAGATATCCTAGAATGGGCCAAATTAAAACGACCCAACACCAAATGGCTTGTGGAGAGAGTTACCAACGTCACATTTTATGTGAACAAGCTGAAAGACCACCCAATTGGAATGGCAGAAGATCTTCCTGACTACATTCTCCAGAACAAAGCAGTAAATGCTTTGGTGAAAGATAGAGCTCACCATTTTACCTATGAAGACAACCTGTGTATTTTCCGCTGTTTAGCTTTATGGAGTGGTTCCATAACAGACAATTTGAATAAAACAACAGATGCCATGTACAACAAGTATACCCAGAAGCCAAAGAATGAATTCCGTGGAATAACGTTAGCCGAATTACCTGACTTGGAGAAATGTTTTGAAGTAAATATCCAAGTATATGAACTTGTCAAGAATGATGATGACCAAATTGTTGCCAAATTAGTACAGAGATCTCACAGAAAGTATGAAGATACCATGTATGTGAACATTTACAAGAACCATTTTAGCTACATCATCGATATAGACCAATACTGCAAATCCTTTGAATGCCGCAAATGCGGCAAACTATGGAAAAATGGATTTCTACTCAATCGTCACGAGAAAACCTGTACAGATGAAGTCAATTACCAGTATGTTGGCGGTGTATACCATCCATCCCAGTCCATATTTGCTCTGTTAGAAGATGAAGGTATAGAAGTATCTGAAGAGAAGAAGTTTTATCCATACCGTGCAACGTTTGATTTTGAAAGTTACTTTGTCAAATCCAGTCTACCTGCTGACAGTGATAAACTGATATGGGAAGCAGAACACCGACCATTGAGTGTGAGCATATGTAGTAATGTTCCAGAATACCAAGAACCGAAATGTTTCATTACAAATGGAAATTCTCAAGAACTTGTTGAAGAAATGATGACATACCTCACAGCTATTTCATCTCATTGCCACCAACTGATGCAGACCTATCATGCTTGGACCTTGTTTAAACTCAGACAGAAAATTGATGAAACGCTGGAAGCGGAAGCCAGAGCTACTGGAGAAGATACATCCAAGATGCACCCTTTACAAAAATTGGAGAAGAAATTTCAAGACTACCTGCAAGAGATGCCCGTCATCGGATTCAACTCTGGAAAATATGATATGAATGTAGTCAAGCGTGAACTGATGACATACCTGAAGAGACAGAATCCACTCAAGTTTGCAGTGAAGAAATCGAATAACTACATGTGCGTCTCGACAGAATCTTTCAAGTTTGTTGATATTTGCAACTACCTCGCTCCAGGATTCAGCTATGACAAGTTTTTGAAAGCATTTGGCTGCTCCGTGACAAAGGGATTTTTACCATATGAATGGATCGACAGCTTGAACAAATTGGATCAAGACCACCTACCAGACCATGAAGCCTTCTACAGTTCTCTCAAGAAAGAAAATATATCCAATGAAGAATACCAGTACTGCCAGCATGTATGGAACGACCTGGAGATGACAACTTTCCGTGATTTTCTGATCTGGTATAATAACCGAGATGTAAAACCATTCCTTGAAGCAGTTGACAAGCAGTTTGCTTTCTACCAAGAACGCCACATCGACATGTTTAAAGATGGTATCAGTGTTCCGGGCCTCACGTTGAAATACCTGTTCCAGACCATGAATGATGAAACTTACTTCACATTATTTAACCAGAAGAATAAAGACTTGTATCACTTGGTGAAAGATAATATCGTTGGTGGACCTTCAATTATCTTCAACCGATACCACGAGAAAGATGTTACCCGAATCAGAGAAACAAAATATGGCAAAGAAGCAAAACCATGTGGAGGTATTATAGGCTTTGATGCGAATGCATTATATCTTTGGTGCCTAATGCAAGAGATGCCAACGGGTTGGAGTATTAGACGTCGTGAAGTAAACCAGTTTAAACCAGAACATCCAATGAAGTATGGTAAAATGGCTGAACAATGGTTAGAGTTTTTATCCATGAGAGATGACATCCACATCAGACATCAGTTTAACGGAGCTGAAAAAATGATTGGTCGAAGACAGTTGCCTGTTGATGGTTGGTGCAAAGAGACACAGACTGTATACCAGTTCCATGGCTGCTTCTGGCACGGACATACCTGCATGAAAGATAAGAATGGCCTTCCTATCATCCATAATGAAGTCAGAGATAAACCGATGAAAGAACTACTACAAGACACCCGTACCAATGCAAAGTACATCACCGATTTGGGCTATAAACTTATTGAAATCTGGGAGTGTGAGTGGAGAGAGATGAAGAAGACCGATGCCACACTCAAAGCCTTCCTGAAAGAGAACTTTTCAGACAAAATAGATGGTGCGATGACAGAGGAAGAAATACTGAACAAAGTGAAGTCCGGTGAACTGTTTGGTTTAGTCGAGTGTGATATACATGTACCAGATCACCTGAAAGAGTACTTTGAAGAGATGACACCTATCTTCAAGAATACAGATATTTCCATAGATGATATTGGTGAACACATGAAGTCCTTTGCCGAGAAGAATGGAATCATGAAGAAACCCCGTAGAAGTTTGATCGGAAGCTATGGAGCGGAAAAAATGTTATTTGCAACCCCTTTACTGCAGTGGTACCTCCAGCATGGTATTGAAGTTGATCACGTCTATCAAGTTATCCAATATAAACCAAGAAGATGTTTTGAAAAATTTGGAGATGAAGTATCTGAAGCAAGAAGACAAGGAGATGTTGACCCTGACAAGTCGATCGTTGCCGACACCATGAAGCTGTTGGGAAATTCTGGATATGGCAAAACCGTCACCAACAAAGAGAAGCATCGACGTGTGTGCTATTGCAACGACGAAGAAGTTACCAAAGCTGTAAATGACATGTCCTTCAGAGCCTTGAATCCATTAGATGATACATTATATGAAGTCGAACTCAACAAGAAGACCATCAAGTTGGATCTGCCACTTCACATCGGATTCTTTGTTTACCAGTATGCGAAACTCCGGATGCTTCAGTTCTATTATGATGTCATCGATACTTTTATCAACCGCCAAGATTTCGAATATGCTGAAATGGACACAGATTCTGCATATATATGTACCTCGTCACCATCCATAGATGAATTAGTGAAACCAGAGAAGAGAGTAGAATTTTACAAAGAGAATCACAAGTGGTTTCCATCAGAGTGTTGTGATTTCCACAGAGATGATTATGTGAAAACCAAATTAGAAGGCAAAGAATGGCTGTCACCCTCATGCTGCCAAGAAAGAAAGCGTTTTGACAGGAGAACTCCAGGCTTGTTTAAGGTAGAATGGCAAGGAACCGGCATTGTTGGACTGTGTAGTAAAACATATTATTGTTTCGGAGCCACCAATAAATTCAGTTGTAAGGGAATCAGCAAACGCCACAATGATTTGACGAAAGACAGATATTTGCAAGTTTTGAAGACTCAACAAAGTGGATCTGGCATCAACCGAGGATTTGTGATGAATGACAACACTATGTATACCTACCAGCAGAGCAGAGATGGACTATCATATTTCTACCCAAAACGAAGAGTTTTAGAAGATGGAGTTAGTACCATACCACTAGAGATTTAAAGAAGAACCAATTGAGTGAGTGTCATATTTTTCTACAACCTGAACCAAGTCTAGCTTTTGCCTACAAAAAATTCCTAAAAAAAAACCGAAATGGTTTTTAGGTGGTCTACTCAATCATATTAGGCTCATCAAATTTGTAAAGTCCTTTATGGCATTCTCTAAAGTCCTTTATGGCAGTCCTCATAAAGTCCTATATGACATTCTCTAAAGTCCTTTATGGCAGTCCTCATAAAGTCCTATATGGCATTCTCTAAAGTCATGTATGGCAGTCCTCATAAAGTCCTATATGGCATTCTCTAAAGTCCTTTATGGCATTCTCTAAAGTCCTTTATGGCAGTCCTCAAAGTCCTACATGGCAAGTTTTTCACAAAGTAAAAAGTCCTTTATGGCAGTCCTCATAAAGTCCTATATGGCAGTCTTCAAAAAAAAATTCTAAATGGCAAGTCTTACAAGGCAATACATTTTTTTCTAGTGTAAAGATTTTTCAATTTTTTTATTTATTCTAATACAGAGAGTTTTTTTATCATCATCATCATCATCATTATGTTCCTGATATACTTTAGGCTAACCCTATTGGAAGTGGAGGATACTTCTTTAGTTTTTAGTTTCATTCAAAACTTTTTAGTTCAATTTATTTTTAAAAAATGTTGATTCATGGTATCTTTTAGGTTACACCTATTGGAACCAGATGATACTTCTTTATTCAAAATTTAGTTTCATTCAAAACTTTTTTAGTTCCATTTATTTTAAAAACATGTTGATTCATGGTATCTTTTAGGTTACACCTATTGGAACCAGATGATACTTCTTTACTTTTTAGTTTCATTCAAAACTTTTTAGTTTCATTCAAAACTTTTTAGTTCCATTTATTTTTAAAACATGTTGATTCATGGTATCTTTTAGGTTACACCTATTGGAACCAGATGATACTTCTTTACTTTTTAGTTTCATTTCATTTTTTTAAAAGTTGATTCCTGGTGTCTTTTAGGCTACCCCTATTGTATAACCAAAGGAATAAATCATCATCATCATCATTACTAAGAAATTCTCTGTTGTGAATATTTAAAAGAAATGAGAAATTTTTATGATAGAAAAACTAAATTGCTAAGTTGGACATGTTGTTTTCGTTTTTCTTTTTTGATGAACAAAAAAAATTCCTTCAAAGCGGATACGAACTGTAGGGGGTGGGAATGCACTCGAGCTATTTGACTTATCTCCATTGGACAGAGGTTTGTAGCTTGACCTGTCCCAAGCCAGTATAAAATGCAGAGGGCCATATCCTACAGTTTAAGGATCAAGATTGCAGTTTGATCGCCAAACTGACCAATCAGATCGAAGTTAATCAACCAATCAAATTTCTGTATTCTCATTGTGTTTCTTTCCCATTACTTTCTATACTAATTTTCTAAATTTTCCAACTTTAACCTATAATCCTATAGGAAACAAACACAATGAGAATACAGAAATTTGATTGGTTGATTAACTTCGATCTGATTGGTCAGTTTGGCGATCAAACTGCAATCTTGATCCTTAAACTGTAGGATATGGCCCTCTGCATTTTATACTGGCTTGGGACAGGTCAAGCTACAAACCTCTGTCCAATGGAGATAAGTCAAATAGCTCGAGTGCATTCCCACCCCCTACAGTTCGTATCCGCTTTGAAGGAATTTTTTTTGTTCATCAAAAAAGAAAAACGAAAACAACATGTCCAACTTAGCAATTTAGTTTTTCTATCATAAAAATTTCTCATTTCTTTTAAATATTCACAACAGAGAATTTCTTAGTAATGATGATGATGATGATTTATTCCTTTGGTTATACAATAGGGGTAGCCTAAAAGACACCAGGAATCAACTTTTAAAAAAATGAAATGAAACTAAAAAGTAAAGAAGTATCATCTGGTTCCAATAGGTGTAACCTAAAAGATACCATGAATCAACATGTTTTAAAAATAAATGGAACTAAAAAGTTTTGAATGAAACTAAAAAGTTTTGAATGAAACTAAAAAGTAAAGAAGTATCATCTGGTTCCAATAGGTGTAACCTAAAAGATACCATGAATCAACATGTTTTTAAAATAAATGGAACTAAAAAAGTTTTGAATGAAACTAAATTTTGAATAAAGAAGTATCATCTGGTTCCAATAGGTGTAACCTAAAAGATACCATGAATCAACATTTTTTAAAAATAAATTGAACTAAAAAGTTTTGAATGAAACTAAAAACTAAAGAAGTATCCTCCACTTCCAATAGGGTTAGCCTAAAGTATATCAGGAACATAATGATGATGATGATGATGATAAAAAAACTCTCTGTATTAGAATAAATAAAAAAATTGAAAAATCTTTACACTAGAAAAAAATGTATTGCCTTGTAAGACTTGCCATTTAGAATTTTTTTTTGAAGACTGCCATATAGGACTTTATGAGGACTGCCATAAAGGACTTTTTACTTTGTGAAAAACTTGCCATGTAGGACTTTGAGGACTGCCATAAAGGACTTTAGAGAATGCCATAAAGGACTTTAGAGAATGCCATATAGGACTTTATGAGGACTGCCATACATGACTTTAGAGAATGCCATATAGGACTTTATGAGGACTGCCATAAAGGACTTTAGAGAATGTCATATAGGACTTTATGAGGACTGCCATAAAGGACTTTAGAGAATGCCATAAAGGACTTTACAAATTTGATGAGCCTAATATGATTGAGTAGACCACCTAAAAACCATTTCGGTTTTTTTTTAGGAATTTTTTGTAGGCAAAAGCTAGACTTGGTTCAGGTTGTAGAAAAATATGACACTCACTCAATTGGTTCTTCTTTAAATCTCTAGTGGTATGGTACTAACTCCATCTTCTAAAACTCTTCGTTTTGGGTAGAAATATGATAGTCCATCTCTGCTCTGCTGGTAGGTATACATAGTGTTGTCATTCATCACAAATCCTCGGTTGATGCCAGATCCACTTTGTTGAGTCTTCAAAACTTGCAAATATCTGTCTTTCGTCAAATCATTGTGGCGTTTGCTGATTCCCTTACAACTGAATTTATTGGTGGCTCCGAAACAATAATATGTTTTACTACACAGTCCAACAATGCCGGTTCCTTGCCATTCTACCTTAAACAAGCCTGGAGTTCTCCTGTCAAAACGCTTTCTTTCTTGGCAGCATGAGGGTGACAGCCATTCTTTGCCTTCTAATTTGGTTTTCACATAATCATCTCTGTGGAAATCACAACACTCTGATGGAAACCACTTGTGATTCTCTTTGTAAAATTCTACTCTCTTCTCTGGTTTCACTAATTCATCTATGGATGGTGACGAGGTACATATATATGCAGAATCTGTGTCCATTTCAGCATATTCGAAATCTTGGCGGTTGATAAAAGTATCGATGACATCATAATAGAACTGAAGCATCCGGAGTTTCGCATACTGGTAAACAAAGAATCCGATGTGAAGTGGCAGATCCAACTTGATGGTCTTCTTGTTGAGTTCGACTTCATATAATGTATCATCTAATGGATTCAAGGCTCTGAAGGACATGTCATTTACAGCTTTGGTAACTTCTTCGTCGTTGCAATAGCACACACGTCGATGCTTCTCTTTGTTGGTGACGGTTTTGCCATATCCAGAATTTCCCAACAGCTTCATGGTGTCGGCAACGATCGACTTGTCAGGGTCAACATCTCCTTGTCTTCTTGCTTCAGATACTTCATCTCCAAATTTTTCAAAACATCTTCTTGGTTTATATTGGATAACTTGATAGACGTGATCAACTTCAATACCATGCTGGAGGTACCACTGCAGTAAAGGGGTTGCAAATAACATTTTTTCCGCTCCATAGCTTCCGATCAAACTTCTACGGGGTTTCTTCATGATTCCATTCTTCTCGGCAAAGGACTTCATGTGTTCACCAATATCATCTATGGAAATATCTGTATTCTTGAAGATAGGTGTCATCTCTTCAAAGTACTCTTTCAGGTGATCTGGTACATGTATATCACACTCGACTAAACCAAACAGTTCACCGGACTTCACTTTGTTCAGTATTTCTTCCTCTGTCATCGCACCATCTATTTTGTCTGAAAAGTTCTCTTTCAGGAAGGCTTTGAGTGTGGCATCGGTCTTCTTCATCTCTCTCCACTCACACTCCCAGATTTCAATAAGTTTATAGCCCAAATCGGTGATGTACTTTGCATTGGTACGGGTGTCTTGTAGTAGTTCTTTCATCGGTTTATCTCTGACTTCATTATGGATGATAGGAAGGCCATTCTTATCTTTCATGCAGGTATGTCCGTGCCAGAAGCAGCCATGGAACTGGTATACAGTCTGTGTCTCTTTGCACCAACCATCAACAGGCAACTGTCTTCGACCAATCATTTTTTCAGCTCCGTTAAACTGATGTCTGATGTGGATGTCATCTCTCATGGATAAAAACTCTAACCATTGTTCAGCCATTTTACCATACTTCATTGGATGTTCTGGTTTAAACTGGTTTACTTCACGACGTCTAATACTCCAACCCGTTGGCATCTCTTGCATTAGGCACCAAAGATATAATGCATTCGCATCAAAGCCTATAATACCTCCACATGGTTTTGCTTCTTTGCCATATTTTGTTTCTCTGATTCGGGTAACATCTTTCTCGTGGTATCGGTTGAAGATAATTGAAGGTCCACCAACGATATTATCTTTCACCAAGTGATACAAGTCTTTATTCTTCTGGTTAAATAATGTGAAGTAAGTTTCATCATTCATGGTCTGGAACAGGTATTTCAACGTGAGGCCCGGAACACTGATACCATCTTTAAACATGTCGATGTGGCGTTCTTGGTAGAAAGCAAACTGCTTGTCAACTGCTTCAAGGAATGGTTTTACATCTCGGTTATTATACCAGATCAGAAAATCACGGAAAGTTGTCATCTCCAGGTCGTTCCATACATGCTGGCAGTACTGGTATTCTTCATTGGATATATTTTCTTTCTTGAGAGAACTGTAGAAGGCTTCATGGTCTGGTAGGTGGTCTTGATCCAATTTGTTCAAGCTGTCGATCCATTCATATGGTAAAAATCCCTTTGTCACGGAGCAGCCAAATGCTTTCAAAAACTTGTCATAGCTGAATCCTGGAGCGAGGTAGTTGCAAATATCAACAAACTTGAAAGATTCTGTCGAGACGCACATGTAGTTATTCGATTTCTTCACTGCAAACTTGAGTGGATTCTGTCTCTTCAGGTATGTCATCAGTTCACGCTTGACTACATTCATATCATATTTTCCAGAGTTGAATCCGATGACGGGCATCTCTTGCAGGTAGTCTTGAAATTTCTTCTCCAATTTTTGTAAAGGGTGCATCTTGGATGTATCTTCTCCAGTAGCTCTGGCTTCCGCTTCCAGCGTTTCATCAATTTTCTGTCTGAGTTTAAACAAGGTCCAAGCATGATAGGTCTGCATCAGTTGGTGGCAATGAGATGAAATAGCTGTGAGGTATGTCATCATTTCTTCAACAAGTTCTTGAGAATTTCCATTTGTAATGAAACATTTCGGTTCTTGGTATTCTGGAACATTACTACATATGCTCACACTCAATGGTCGGTGTTCTGCTTCCCATATCAGTTTATCACTGTCAGCAGGTAGACTGGATTTGACAAAGTAACTTTCAAAATCAAACGTTGCACGGTATGGATAAAACTTCTTCTCTTCAGATACTTCTATACCTTCATCTTCTAACAGAGCAAATATGGACTGGGATGGATGGTATACACCGCCAACATACTGGTAATTGACTTCATCTGTACAGGTTTTCTCGTGACGATTGAGTAGAAATCCATTTTTCCATAGTTTGCCGCATTTGCGGCATTCAAAGGATTTGCAGTATTGGTCTATATCGATGATGTAGCTAAAATGGTTCTTGTAAATGTTCACATACATGGTATCTTCATACTTTCTGTGAGATCTCTGTACTAATTTGGCAACAATTTGGTCATCATCATTCTTGACAAGTTCATATACTTGGATATTTACTTCAAAACATTTCTCCAAGTCAGGTAATTCGGCTAACGTTATTCCACGGAATTCATTCTTTGGCTTCTGGGTATACTTGTTGTACATGGCATCTGTTGTTTTATTCAAATTGTCTGTTATGGAACCACTCCATAAAGCTAAACAGCGGAAAATACACAGGTTGTCTTCATAGGTAAAATGGTGAGCTCTATCTTTCACCAAAGCATTTACTGCTTTGTTCTGGAGAATGTAGTCAGGAAGATCTTCTGCCATTCCAATTGGGTGGTCTTTCAGCTTGTTCACATAAAATGTGACGTTGGTAACTCTCTCCACAAGCCATTTGGTGTTGGGTCGTTTTAATTTGGCCCATTCTAGGATATCTTCTTCCATGACATCATCAAGGAATTCTTCAAAGTCTTCTTGGCAGCATACAAGTTGTGGAACATCAAGTACCCGGGCGTTGTTTTGTGATGGATGGTAATACTTCAGTTCATTCGTTTCATTGTGTCGCAGGATAAAACCAAAACTCAGATTAATTTTAAATCTTAGCTGTTGTGGCAGAAATATGGTAGTCATCAATTCATCAGTCATCATCTTCAGGTTCACATCATTGATCCGGTAGTTATATTGGTCCTGGACTCTTCTGTTCATCATGTGGCGAGTTCTAATAGAACTCCAGTTATCTTCGTACACGGTCAATATCTCATCTGGCTCTTCTTCAGACATCATATTCTTTTCAAACTCCATTGGGTCAACATCATAATGGGTGGTCGTCGTGGTCCGTGGTTGTTTTGGTGGTCCTCTCTTCGGTTCATCAGTCTTCCTTTTCGATGGTACAGGAACTGGTCGGTGGGCAACGCTCTTGTGTCGATTAAAATGGAGTAGTTGGTTGAACTCCTGGCCGCATTCCATACATGTATATATCTCCAAACATTTCTTCAGGTGTTGATCTAGCTTCTGCTTGGAAGCATAACTCTTGTTGCAGTTGGTACAATCGTGGGTCTTCTTCTCTCCGGTGGCGTGCTGGGTGCGTACATGGCGATCTCGATTCGTTCTTGCAGTAAAGGTCTTCCCACACTCTTCACAGGCGTAGACATCATTTCTGGTAATGGCAGTAGCAGCTTCAGACATCTTCATAAATTTTTTTGCAAAGGCAAAATTGCTATAGAAAACTCTCTAGCGATGTGTTCAGTTCGAAAGATCGAAACAGAATGACGCGACGTTATTCTTCTCCGGAATTTATTTAGACGTGACGGACGTTTTTGAAAACGTCACGACGTCGCAACGTTTTTTCATCGATATTTTCATTCTCGATGGGTGTTTGTGTTTGTTTCCTATAGGATTATAGGTTAAAGTTGGGAAATTTAGAAAATTAGTATAGAAAGTAATGGGAAAGAAACACAATGGGAATCCAGAAATCTGATTGGTGGATTAACTTCGCTCTGATTGGTCAGTGTAAAAACATCTTGATCCTCATTAATTTTATTATTTAAAATCATGTAGTTAGGGGGGTCATTTAAAGAAATTGCTAAATATAGACACTAACAATTAGTTAGGGGGTCAGTTAAGGATGTTACTAAAAATAGAATTTATAAAAATATAGTTCCAAGTAGAAGCAGAGGAATTCTGGGTAAATTTGTCCTATAGCACTACGTGCTACTCTTAATAAGGAAATAAAACGTCATGGGATCCAAAAAAATGGGAAAATTACTCCACTTCAAACGAACACACCCCCTCGGTATTACGTGCTACTCTTAATAGGGAAAATCCGAACCAGAAAATTACCCCTGTTCAATCGAATGCACCCCCGATACCCTCTCGGTACTATAGCACTACGTGCTAAGCCGATCAATTGGGGAAATAAAGTCAATTTCGGTGATTTTGGGTGGATTTTGGTGATTTGGATGGATTGTCGGGTTGTTTGTGGTAATTAGATTTACTCTTCTACAATCGAACATACCCTCCGAACATACCCCGTCTTATTACAGAACAATTGGGTAACATAGCAATCACGTGCTACCATAGAAACCAAGATGGCGGCCTCCAGTATACAAAATGGACGACGGAAACACGTATCACCCTAACAACACGCGCTGCGCATGCGCACTCACACCACGTATCACTATGGGGATGACGTCACAACATGGCCGCTCACGCGGGTTACCATGACAACACAACATGGCGCCACTACGTCACGTGACTATGACGTCACATGAGATCATCCATGAGATCATCCAAATGTTCCCTCAAACATACGAGACATACTACTCATGGACAATTGAATTCATTCGGTGTTAGAGATAAAATGCTGCCCAACACTATCTATGTCCTTGAGTAAGACACTTCATTCTACTTGACTGTGTGGGAGTACGGTGGCACCGTGTACTAAGGATTAATGCATGGCGCCTGTACCCCTGCCTTCAACCAACTCTGAACCTGCTTGTGTCGGGCTGGTTGAATAATCTGACAGTTACTCGCTGTAGATCGGTGGTTCTCGTTGGGCACTCTGGTTTCCTCCATCCACAAAACGATGTGACCATGGCTGTTGAAACTGCCGTTAAACACCAGCAAACAGACAGACAAATAACCATTGGCAATGTTTCTGCTGATCTTATCGTAATTTTTCCGGGAATGCTTCCAGCCAAATATTATTGATAATTGTCTGTCTACTAATATTTGTAGAAAAGATTATGTAACTTCGACAAGATGCCGTAAAAGCCACACACGACATACACGGTACGTGTTTCTGGAGGGAAACATGTGAACAGAATATGTTTCCTGCCACTGTCCTCTGACATTTGAAAACATTGTTCTCCACTGTTCTGATTTTAATTGTATCAGGCAACACCAGTCCACATAATTTGTATGGTCCTAACGGAGTTCAATCTTTTTTATTAATCTTGAATGTGTTTTATTTTTCAAACTGGATCTCGTCTACAGCTCCCTTCGGTCACTGCTAATCGAATCGGAGGTTCCAATGTTCATATCGAATCCAAATCCAAATGGAAACAATTTTCGTGTAATCACCAGTTATTTTTCAAACTTACCGAATAAGCATGCACATCGTTGAAGCTTGCTCATGCTGTAGGTAGCATGAGTACTCGAGTGCAGACGTTACAGGTTGCATTACTGCTGCAGTTCTTTAAGGGGGTACGCTGGATTTCCGCTCTCCACTTTATATTTTTATGAAATGTTGTAACAATGTAATCTGTAAGGCAGACAAGTATTCCGATAAGCCATCCGCATAATGTATGATGGGGTGTGGAAATATATGTGACTAAGTAGGCATGGAAATTGGGGTGAGGGAAGTACGAAACGCAATCACCAAGTTAAAGAATGGCAGGCACTGATGAAATTCCCAACGAGTTTTTAAAAAGAGGAGAGGCGAGAATCCATTATACGAACATCTTACAGCACTATTTAACATGGTCATCACAAAGCCAGAGGCCCCGACAGAGTGGAAGGAAAGCAGTGTAACATTCATACACAAGAAAGGAGATAGCGAAGTTTTAGATAATTACAGAGGTATACGTGTATTTGTTAGCAGCAATATTGGGAAGGTATTCTGCAAGGTTATGTATGCTTGTGGAAATTGTCGAAGAAAGAGGATTCTTGGGGAAAATTCAGAATGGGTTCCGTAAAGGGAGACGAGTCACCGACCACTTGTTTACGTTATCACAACTGATAGAATCAACGAAAATCAGTAAGAAGAAGATGGTTATGGCCTTTCTTGATGTGAAAAAAGCATATGACAGAGCACGTAGGGAAAGAATGTGCAGAAACTTGAGGGCCTAGGATGCGGTAGGAGATGTGTTGGAATCATGAAAGCACTGGACAAAGATGTGCAGAGTGCATTTAACCTGGGAATCATCATAACGAAGAGGCCTCCAATGGAGATAGGCCTTAAGCAAGGGTGCGTCTTGTCACCGATTCTGTTTGCATTGTATATAAAAGATTCGGGAGATATTGGTTGCAAGCGCAGACGGGGTAAACGTCGGGGAGACAAAAATCCCAGGGCTTTTCTTTACCGACGACATGGTCTTATTAGCCGAGAGTGAAGAGGGACTACAAAAACTGGTAACCATAGTAGGGAACTACAGGGATGAATGTCGACTTGAACTTAACGAAAACAAAAGCAAGGTAATACCTGTGAGCAGTGAGGTAAATGAGTCGCGAAGGTGGGGGCTGGGTAAATTCTCTATCGGTGAAGGGGAAAGCAGGGATATAACAGTGGCAGAAATACGTGGGAGTGAATCTATGTGTTAAAGGTAGCGGAATGTACAGAAAGTATACAGATAACCTCAATACAAAGGGGAAAAGAATACTCAATCAGTTAAAACTTCTGGTAAGAAATAGCTTTAACAACAAGGTGTTCATCAGAAAAACTATTCGGGAGAGGGTGGGATTACCAAGTATGATATGTGGAACAGATGTGATCCATCTAAACGAAATGGTAGTGAAGAACTTGGAGATTCTATAAAATGATGTGGGTCGATGAATAACCGGATCAAGTAACGCAGCCACACTTGTTCTAAATGAGATCCAAGCCACTGGAGCTGAGAGGGAGAATCGGAAAATGCGAGGAAATAGTGTGCAAACTGTGTAACTTGGGTGTCACGGAGACCTTGGGACGTTTCATTTTAGAATGCCGCAAATATTTGCCAAGTAGAATAAGACACCTTGGGAAACTAATGAAAAAATGGGATGAAAATATGAAGGATAAATGAATAAAGAATGACATGAGTAAAAGTGGCAATTATATACTTGGAGGGATCGAGAAGGCGCCAGTGGGGGAATTATGAATCAGTTTTTGACTGAACGCTGGGATATTAGGGGAGATAGTGGGGAGGAGTACCCCAGTGGGGCACTGGGTTAATGTTGGCCTCCTCGTCAGAGGACCGCGACAAATCAGCAGAAGGCCGAAGATCTATTATTATTACCTGAAGCGCACTGGGCAAATATTCTGTCATTTCTGCGGCATGATTCTGTCGGCAGACGACAATTATTTTCTATCGTCGCTTCGTGACAAAAAACGCCCGATTTGTTGAATATATCGCTTTACCCAACGTAACGGCCAAAACCGGCCAGCGCTATTCTCAAAAATCGCCAATTAATTTTCATTTTTTGTCTCAAAAACATAGGTTATGACCGCTCATTGGAACGAGCTCGACGAGCTCGTTCCAATGAAGGGTCATAACCTATGTTTTGAGACAAAAAATGAGTTCTTCGAGAATTTTGTTTTCAAGTGTCGTCTGCTTTTCATGTTAGGTAGAGGGATATACGAATTGGGAAGCCGATTCGATGTCAATCCCGAATCAGGCCACCAATGTCCGCATCGAATCGAAGCTTTGCAAGACACTACAGTACCGTCGCCGTGGACTGGTCGTTTTCCACGCGTGGGAAGTTTACATGCGTTTCCAAGGTGATAAAAATCATCATCTGCAAAATTTTAATTGATGAAGCACCGGGTTGATAATTATTCCTATTATTAGTGTTTGGAATCTAATCTTATTGCGTCCATTGGAAATATTGCCCACACGTGGAATGTGGCCAGTCCACGGTGGCCGTACTGTAAGCCCCGTTCAATACATCCAGTTGATTTACGACTGAATGCATCAAAATCATCACTTCAATACTCATTATTGGCACCACTATCTGCATTTTACATGACTGAAGTATTTTACACGCTTTTACTTCGTAGAAGGTAACAACCTTTAGAGCATTTTTTAATCATTATCTTATAGCCTCAGATGCTGAAGCGGTATTAAGCTTCAATAAATAAATAAACAAATATTTTGTTCCTGGGCCTAGATTTCATTTGAAAGTTTGGAAAGTGGAAGATGCAGGTTCTATCGGGAATTACATGTGTACTACTTTAGTGTGAGAATAATGCCCAATTGTCTAAAACAATTAATTGAAAAAGTCTTAAATTCAGTATATTCTCCGTTGTCCAATATTCTTATTTGTCAGTGCGGAAGTGAAGCGAGACGTATACTAATATAAGTTACACGGTGTTTCAGTGAGGTGTACGGGACTGTACTACCCTTCTCAGATCCGTATTTTCGGAGGTTGAAAGCCTCAGGAAATATGGATCTGAGAAGGGCAGTACAGTCTCGTACACCCTGAAACACCATGTAACGATTTTATTACACTGCCCCTTCAGTGTGTCGAGTTTTGTTTTGTAACATAATCCACAAAAGGCATTCAAGTGACGAAATCCTTGATCCAAAAATTGAGAAACTGGGAGAAACACGTTTCTTTAATAGCTGAAGCCTAAAAAAACTTGAAAATGTCAACCGGTAAACTGGAAAGGAATAGTTCAAGTCTGAAACAGCTTGAACATGTCAACCGGTAAACTGCAGCAGTTGCTGAAAAATGTTTTGGACAAGCAGACGAAATTTTTTTATTGGATTTGGAGTTATTTCCCTTCGAATGAACTCAAGCATTTGGCAGTTTTCTATTCCAGGACATTTGGAAATGACGCGTCGTTATTATTATGGGACACAAGTTGATTATTAGTGTTTCATTCGATACATACAGTGGTGCATTGTGTCTTTGAGAATCGAGGACACTATATTCAAACTAGTACAGGTGCTTAATAAGTTTCACGGAAGAGACACTTCATATAACGAGATTGCATGTTTTTAGAATCCGCAGCGATCTGTAGTGTAGAAACATCGCAACATAAGCCGTCTTCTGGACAGTAAAATCAGGAAGCTTGTATAATTTTAAATGGATATTAAATATATTTATGATCTAATCTCTATTATAACGATACAACAGAAGTTTATTGTATTGTCGTCTTGATAAGCTGCTACCTTCAACTATTCCTCGATCTACTCAACCATACAAATTTTCCCTTTAGTAAAACTTTCAAAACAGTGGTTGTTAGAAATACACCAACTGTTAGTTTCAACATGCAGCCATAATAAATACTAATTAATCTTCCAGGTCATAAATTCATGCCACAATCATTGAAGAATATTGAAGAAAAAATATATATTCATAAAATGTATTTGATGTAAAAACATACCAAGCTTGTTTGATTAAATTTCTTTGCATCATTATATTGTATACGGTATGCTTTTTTATGTTTCTGGTGTCGTTTGTCTATCTCCAACAGCACAAATTCCGTCAGCTTTCAAGTATGTTCCTATTGAGAGTCGTGGGGCAGGGGTAGGGGGTAGAAACGAAGACATGTTTGCAGTCGTGGATGTCTATGGATTGCAGTATCAGGAAGTTTGGTAATCTCTTGATGCGATTTATGAACCACTGTGTAATCACCGTGTGAACCTCCCATAAATACCCAGGCAATGTGTGGAGGATGTTTGGTGTTTGTCCTAACTTGTGGAATAGAAGAATGTAATACTTTATATGTTCAATGCGTCAATGAAGAGCTGTGCCCTCAAACATGTATACCATTTTCATACAAGAAAGGTATTGCCTATCATTAGGAGGTAAAATAGACTCTGTTCATGGAGTTTCACAGGTACCCATACTTCTGAGCAGTAGCTTGCAGTCTACTGTGAGGTAGTTTGGCTTCCACAAACACAGTCAGTGCAAGCACTAAACCATTGCAGTTTAGGGTCAGTCATCCAAATAAAGTTCTGTGAGACTTCATAATGACAAATAAGGGGAGGGGGTGGAGGAGGGGCCGTTTGCAGGTAGGTGTGGAATTCAGTCGTATACTATTCCATACGAGCTTATATTGCCCCATAGTTTGTATTGTGGTAGCACACAGAGCACTGAATCAGTATCATCAGGGTAGTAGTTTGTTCACCCATTTGGAGAAATTTCTATTGACTGCAGTGGGTTCGTCCTCAGTGTGCCCCGACCAGGGACGTGACGAGAGGGGGGGGGTGTCCCCTACCCCCCAATCGTGGTCAGAATTTCCTATAGTTGGAATTTCAGATGGCAAGTCCTAAGTAGTTGGAAATTCCATCTATCTGGATTTTAAAGCTTCTTTGGTGATGCTGATGTCTCCTTTACTTCCCAAAATTCCAACTCGGTTTCAAATTGGCAAAACTTCCACCTGTTACTATTTACAACTACAGTGTACGCAATATCGAGCCTCATAAGTATGCATGATGTAAATCGAAATGCACTTCAAAAAAATCCCACATTGTTAAATCGTTAGCCTGAGTTAATTCCATCATTCACAGTTACAAAATGATGAAACATCGAAAACTGATAATTCCTGCATAAGATCTGATTTATTGTTAGGACAGTGTGAATTGCTCGAAGTTCTCAGCTTGAGCATTTGTTTAGCACATATCCAATTCCCAGAATAATACGAAATAATAATAACAACCTGATAATTCTATCATAAATGTGTTGGCATTTCAGTTACTAGAATCAATTTTATGCCCCCTTTCATGGCGGAGCTCTCTTTATAATAGAATAAATTCTACTTTTATCACACCAATACATAACTAGACGGTGTCATTTGTGTGCAAAGTTCACTATAGTATATTCCCGCAATTGCATTCTTGATTATTGGTTAATGCTTGATACAGACAGAGATGAAAAGGTATTACATCTGAAATCTGAAACCTTTATGCACATCTAGAGACCCAACCTGAACATATGAACACGCCTTTAATGTTTTGAATTACCCCCCCCCCCCCCCCCCCCTCGAGGCTTTCGTAGGGAACTGATTTTCTAACCACAAATGTGTCGCTACGGGTGCCATATGGTGCCTAATCAAAAATCCGAAACCTTTATGCACATCCAGAGGCCCCGCTTATGAACACAATTTCAACAGTTTTGAATTAAAACCCCAAGGAGCCTTTTGCCGTACAGCGATTCTCGAACGACAAAAGTGGCGCTACGGGCGTCACATGGGGCCGATTCAAACATTTCAAAACCTTTATGCACATCTAGACATCTTACCGGAACATATGAACACACTTTCAACGTTTTGAATCCATACTCCTACGAGCCTTTCCCCGAAAACTGGTTCTCTAACGACAAAAGTGGCGCTTCGGGTGCCACATGAGGCAGAATTATAATTCCGAAGTCTCTATGCACATCTGGAGACCCAACCGGAACATATGAGCACACTGTCAACGTTTTAAATTAACACCCCTTTAGGAACCTTTCGCCGGTGGCGCTACGAGCGCCACATGAGGCCGAATAAAAATTCCGAAACCTTTATGCACATCTGTACACCCTATCGGAATATATGAACACGCTATCAACGTTTCGAATTAAAACCCCTAGGAGCCTTTCGCCGGAAACTGATTCTTTAAGGACAAAAGTGGCGCCGAATCGAAAATCCGAAACCTTTACGCACATCTAGCACCCTATCGGAACATATGAACACTCTTTCAACGTATCAAAATTAAACCCCTGGGAGTCTTTTGTCGGAAACCGTTTCTCTAACAACAAAAGTAGCGCTATGATCGCCATATGGGGCCGAATCAAAAATCCAAAACATTTATGAACTTCTAGAGACCCTACCTGAACATATGAACACACTTTCAACGTTTCGAATTGAAACCCCTGGGAGTCATTCGCCGGAAACTGATTCTCTAACGACAAAGTGGCGCATGGGGCCGAATCAAAAATCCAAAACCTGTATGTACATCTAAAGACCCTACCTAAACATATGAACACACTTTAAACAATCAAAATTACATATCGTAGGAGCCTCTCGTCGGAAAGCAGTATTCTAGCTGAGTCTTCAAGTGGCATCACTGGCACCACCTGGGGACAAAAAGTCATACTAAACCTATTTTTGTCATCTCTATATCACACTTAAGAAGTAAGTAAGTAAGTTTCACAATTATAGCTCCAAAAACGGACGTCCGGACGGACAGACGGAGATCATACTATTTAGATAAGACCAAATTCCGAATAACTGAGTGCCACTTTTATATGAAAAAACTTCGCTGGCAATGCGGCTATTCAATAAAGACGGTTTTCGCACTTCGTGCTTTCTTTTAATGTTGCTTTTCTACATTCAACTACACAACTGTGTGCAAATATGTGTGATGGCAACGACTGTTTACATACCCGGACATTTTCTTCAGTAAATATAATGACATAGGTAACACATGCTATTCAAGTTATATTTTTATTAGTGTTTAAGGTCACTTTCAGCCACGATGGTGAAATCACGAGGGAAACATAGACATGAAATCTAGACTACCAAGTCATGTACATGTATGCCGATACTGCCCACTTTAGAGTAATTCAACCCCAGGCGTTGGTTGCCGAGTTCAATATTACCAGTAAAACAAAACTTGACGAACGCCGCTCCATTTTTCGGGGTCACCGCGCGGAAAAATACTCAAGTAAATGAGGTCAAATATCATCAATTTTATTTGTAATGCTTCAATTGTTTGGTAATGATGTGTTTTGGTGTATGTTTGTGTTTAGAGAATCCTTGTCCTTTGAAGCAACCAAACGTACCAAACAATAAAATTAACACATGGTCTTCTAGACAATGTTTGGGCTACCCCCCCCCCCCCACCCCAGGTTCTGACGTCTGCGCCAACAGTAAATAATGGGGCTGTATCGTGAATCCGGGGGGGGGGGGGGGGGCGTTTACAAAAAAGGTAAGACGAGGGACTCAGGGCCAGTGCTCGCCTCTCCAGGGGTGGATGACGATGACCACGGGATGGAGTGAAGGATGATCAGAGTCCATAACGGTTATGAAATGTCCATAGCGATTATAATTAGAATAGCTAAGCGTGTTTGACTTTGTCGTCATACTCAGGGCCTTCATGTGGGCGGTGAGTTTTCTTGAGGAGGGCGGCATTTTGGTCGATGGAGATTTCTTGTTCTTTCGCTGTTTCTGTTCCGCTGGCTCTTGTGGTTTCAGTGGTGGTGGTGGTGGTTGGAGCTTTCTTTCCTTTCCTCTGGTGTGGACCAGTGCGGGCGGACGGGCGGGCCTGCGAAAGGTGCTACCACTCCCAGAGGTGGGTTTCATCCGATACTTGACGGTGAGCTGAACGAAGCCACTCTCAACATGGACATCCCAGTTGAGAAGTGAACTGGCGTCCAACACCATCACGGTATCCTTAATTTTCTTCGGCAGGAAATCCCTAGCTAATTAGTTAAAGAACCTAAAATGCACCTGCCGTTTTCGCCACCATTGGTGCCGTTTTCGCTCACTTGGTGCCGCTTTCACCAGGTGCCATTTTCGCTATAACCCTTATATACCGTGTATTGTAGTAGCAATTCACTTTAGCCTAAACGACCATTGATAAACACAAATCTGACCTGTTAAGGGTGCGAGCATTGCTTCTGGGAAGATGGAAACTGAAGTAACTGCATCCGTGATCTAAAATACTATTCCTGTTCGTTTTACGACAGGAAAGTTTTTACATCAACCATTGTATGCTCTATCACCCATAAAGTTAAAAGCTGAAAGGTTAAGATGAATGTAAACAGATTTGGAGAAAAATATCGTGTGGAATTTACACTTTTTCCCCTAATTTACGGTGCACTATATGGACTGAGACCTGGAATTCTGATATAGTGGGTCATGAAAGAAATATGAGTAAAATTTCTGTAAATATGCAAATGGAGCTGGTGTAAACAGACACCGATCATCTTGGTCATGTTAATAGCTTTGGGTTCTTTTTAAAAGGTATGGCAGGCCACACCAGGCAGTGATGTTCTGTGGAATGTGTTTGTCCCAGATACGCGTGAAAACACTGATGTAGTTCCATTTAAAGCTTAGTCAGTGTCATGGATGAGAGATTTTATATAACAGACAAACATCAAAAATAGTTTTCAGTCATACTCCCCTTGACTGAGTATGATTCAAAAAGTACACATATGATCGCATTGAAAGTGCAGGTACACTAACACTACATGGGAAGCTCTCTGGTGAACAAAAATGTACACGATTTGCAACATTTCTGGTGATATGCAACTGGGGCAATCAAAATGCAATTGATGGACATACCCGGGTCACACTGTTTGCCAAATCCAGTTCATTCAGATCACATCCCTAGGATTATATTTGCGTGTTTCTGGGATTCTGTAGTTTCCTGTACAGTGGTAATGAACTGAGTAAAAGAACTCTCTCATCAAATATGACTGAAATGACCCAACACGCTTTCGAGACAAAATCTGTTTCCCATATCAACAGTGACGTTTTTTTTTTATTTACATCAGCTACTTTTGCATATTTTCAAAACGTTCATTCTTTCTTTTTGATACAATATATCAAATTTTCAGGTCATAGCTTATTTATACCATACAAATACAGATCTGTTGTCAATGATTTTGTAGAGGTTGACTCACATATACCATACAAATACAGATCTGTTAACATTGGTTGCGAAGACCCCTCAACAATGAGAATAAGTGCCTATAAAAATCGTTGGAAGTGAGTTTATTAAATATTTAAATTATTAAATATTAAAAACATATTGCAGCTCATGGTATATGTTATGTATGGTATAGAATGCAAAGTAATTGAAAATGCATCATAAAGTTTAATTAATAACTCTTTTTCACAATGTGCATTTTCATGTTTGTTCATATTGTTTTTGCCTACACTGCCTAATCCTTTACCCAACGCAGACGATATCAAAATTTAGTATTTTAAATATCATTTTTTTTTTTAAATTTTCAAAATAGTTCAGCAAAACCATATCATGTGCCCCCCCCCCCTCCCCCCCCCCCCCCCCCCCCATTGGAACGACTTCGTTCCTAAGAGGGGTCACATGATATGGTTTTGTTTAAATTGTTTGAAAAATAATATTTTTTCAGCTGCTGAATCTGTATATTACGCGGGCGGATGTGGCCGATTTGTTGGGTAAAGGGTTAACAGACATTTACCTTATTGTATTGACAGGTAGGAACTGACAGTAACTGGACAAATCAACATTTATTCATCGCAGAGAATATGCTGTCGTTTGCCAGATAATGGAACACGAGAGCGCAAGAAGTAAAACTTGAAGTGGTGTGGAGTGAGGAATCAAATGCCAACTTCCAAGAACTGAATAATACAGGTGTAAAAGGAATGGAAGTCCGTAGGAACGTTAGTCCCTCTGGACTATTATTCCGCGGAATTATAGTCCTAGGTCTAACATTTCTAGGAATAGTAGTCCGGCGGACTACTATTCCTAGAAATGTTAGACCTAGGACTATAATTCCCGGAATAATAGTCCAGAGGGACTAATTTTCCTACGGACTTCCATTCCTGTTACATCGGTCAAGGTGAACATGATTCAATACGGGGTGTGGTTGAGTACGATTATTTAATATCTCTAGGTCAAGTTGATAAAATTCTAGTCGATGACCCGTCACTGGTCACCATGAAAGTTCACGGCAGTGATATTCTGGGTGGGATAATTGTAATATGCAGCGGTGACGTAATTGATTCCTATAATCTTTTGTCCACAGATTATGGTCAGGGATATTTAAAACTTGAATCCTCATTTGATGACGCCCGGTTAGAAAACAATGGTCTGACCGGCATTTCTTTCGAAATAAACATGAAAAGCGGAGATCAGGGTGATGAAGTTACCAAGTATTAGTTCTTGGGTTTGAATAGCCGGACAAAACGCTATACTTGGACAAGTCGGGCACATTACTCCATACCTAATGGATATTTGTTACCCCATTATTGCACATATACTCTAGTAAGCGGTATACTGTTGGGGACGTTCCGGTTGCGTGAGCAATGATTTCGGGGTATATTGACAGATCACTTCAAAAACCATTCTTATATGGGACCGGAAGCCATGGTCTTTTTCAATGTGGTTCCTCTGGAACCATTGGTGGAAACCAGTGTTCCGCCCCACATTATACCAGTACAGTTCTGTTCAATAATAATATTAGTTACACGGTGTTTCAGCAGGGTGTGCGGGACTGTACTACCATTCTGAGATCTGTATTCCCTGAGGCTGAAAGCCGAAGGAATACGAATCTCAGAAGGGTCGTACAGTCCCGTACACCCTGATGAAACACCATGTGACGAATTCATTACCCTGCCCCTTCAGTGTGTCGAGTTTTGTTTTATTATATAAACCACAAACGGCATTCCAGTGACGAAAACCTTATAAAAAATGAGAAACTGAAAGAAACACATGTTTCATTATTATTCAACAAGAACGATAAAACTTCGGAAAGAATAGCTGAAACCTAAAACAACTTAAATATGTCAACCGGTACACTGTAAAGGAATAGTGGAAGCCTAAAACAGCTTGAACATGTCAACTGGTAAACTGCAACAGTCTATTTCTGCTGAAAAATAATTTGGACAAGCAGACGAAAGAATTGTATTTGATTTGGAGTTATTTCCCTTTGATTGAAATCAAATCCTTGGGAGACTTCAATTCAAGGACAGTGGGAAATGATGCGACGTTATTATTGTGGGCACAAGTTGGTTATTAGTGTTTTATTCCTTACAGTGGTGCATTGTGTGTCTTGAAGAATCGGGGACGCTGTATTCAAACTTGTACAAGTGCTTTAATAAGTTTCACAGAAGAGACAATTCATATAACGAGATTACATGTTTTTAGAATCCGCAACGATTTGTAGTGTAGAAACACCACAACAGAATCCCTCGTCTAGACAGTAAATTCGGACGAGGAGGTATGTACACAAGTTTTATTTCAAGTTTTCGGAATATTCTCAGGAAACAACGTTGTTTTCATTTTGTTTGTGAGTCTAAATGTTTAGAGTTACTGAAAATATTTGAGGCGATGGGTGAAAGGGAACTCGGCGAAGTGAACAATAGAATGTCTGTACACCTAGTTTAGATGTCACGTGATATTCTCATACACCCCGTTGAACGTCGTACCCGCCGTTGGAGTTAAATGTGCCGCACTGGATGCATTGGTTACTGACCACTAAGGAAGCTTGTATAATTTTAAAAGGGTAATAAAGAAAGATATGTTTCTCTAATTATTACTTTTGTCAAGGTTTTCGTCAATGGAATACTGTTTGGGGATTATAAAATAAAACAAACCTCAACACACTGAAGGGACAGGGTAATACCTGAGATACATGGTGTTTAAGCAGAGTGTGCGCGTGCTGGTTTCAGCCTCGGGAAATACGTATCTTAGAAGGTTAGTACAGTGCCGCACCCCATGATGAAAGGGGGGCGGGGGTAAATACTCTTGTGAACCGTATGTATCTGAAGCTCTATACATCGATCCAAGATCAGTACAGTACTTTCATTACAAAGCGGTCTCTTTCGCGATCAGATCGCGACACACTTCCATTAATGTTCGGATATATTTTTTTATATACAAATGTTGCAAAATCAAGTCCACATTAAGAAAATGGAACGAAAGCAGGATCTCCGAAACGTGTTCTTCCACTTCTTCGACAGGTGAGATTCTGCAGTCTAACGGTGAAAAAAGTGAAAGCATAGTTTTTTCTTAGTCGCTGTACGGTCGAAACCCTCTGTTCACTTTTGTGACCAGTGTTCTGTGCGTACACTAAAACTTGTACTATACACCTGGATGTAATTAACCCTTTACCTAACATGAAAAGCAGGCGACACTTGCAAACAAAATTCTTGATTAACTAATTTGTTTCATTTTTTGTCTGAAGAACATAGGTTGTGACACCTCATTGGAACTAGATCGTTCCAACGAGGGGTCATAACCTATGTTTTTGAGACCAAAAATGAAAAATAATGAAAATTAATTGGCGATTTTTTAGAATAGCGCTGGCCGGTTTTGGCCGTTACATTAGGTAAGAGGTTAAGAACCCCCTGTTTTTTTTGGCAGTGGTGTTAATAGAAACTGTCATTATTTCATGCTATCTTTCAGATGGACAAAAGTGATTGTTTGCGGAAAGAATGGTCTATCCAAAAATGAAAGACAACACAATGATGAAAATAAGCAGTATTTTAATGGCGCTAATTACACATATCTGTCGCTAATGTTTTTGATGGAAAAATGTTCTCTTGACAAGTATGGTGCTGGAACGAGCGGAGATGAAACAATGCCGGTAATTTCTGACAACGAATGTAACGTGTGATCCCCTGAACACAATAGCAGTGTCTGCCTTCAGTAGCGAGTGTATCTACAACATGCTCGGCTGACAGCCTGAACCCTCCTCCTAATGCTACCAGTGAGCCTACTGACACAGTCCAGAGGCAACTGCTGCCGGGGCTCATTGCATGCCAAGGTAGTGTTGTAATTGCGTTGTTCTGGCGGAAGGCTCTCACAACATGGGACGATGTGTCCTTGCATTGTCGTCCAGGCATACAGGGCGAATACCCAACGGATGGTTGTCAAAATGCGGCACGACAACAGGATTGAGAATGTCCCGGATGTAGTGATGGCCATTGAGATTACCACGTACAGTCATCATATCAAGTTTACAGTCACGAGAGAGGCATCCCCTATTCATTACTAATCCTCCACCATAAGGAACAGCCTTTCTGGGCCGCATACCCAGTGCTTTGAGACAGTTTCGGATAGTTCTGTTGCACAAACGCCTGTTGGGGAGCCACTTGAAGTAAAGGGTTCACGCCTAACGAGGCCTGCAAGAGTCCGATCTTCCCGAGGAGAGGTCTTTTGGGGTTGTTCAGACCTTGGTCGGGCCTTAACATCATTGGTTTGTTGATATTTTCGGACAAGTCTGCTGATAACAGAATGCCTGCAGCCAAGTTGCATTCCAATAGCTTTGAATGACATGCCTGTTGCATGCATGCCAACGATTAGTCATCATAGTGCCTCTGACAGTCTCATCCTTGCCATGTCAACATTTACTGATAAGAAAAATGACAAATTTTCTTGTTTATTCTAAGATATTGCACGAGGATGATAGTGTTTTTGTGACATTCGTGGGAAGCATGCTTCACGTGGACAAGGGGGTGTGTTTGTAGTACGCTGTGAACCAGAAACATCATGTTTCACTAAATGAAATGTACTGTAAAACACAGCAACCATTAAAACATAATAATCAGTAACTGCAACTTCACTGTCATGGACCATTTCAGGGGGTGCTTATTTAAGTTCCAGGTGTATATTTTATCAACACTTGCTCTGAATAGTCTTTTACTATTTATCATTGCTCAAGAAAGTACGTGTACTATAGATTAAGCATGCATGGGTGTACAATACTCTGGTAGCCAAGGCAGTATCTTTGCCAATCCGATCACGTGATCTGGTCGCATTATACTCACATAAAAAAATCGATATTAGATAAATAAAATATTACATTAAGTGTGAATATAAAAATAAAATACCATTTGATATTCAATGTTCGTTTTTCGACAACTGAGTTTCCTCAATACTTTGGAAGGAAAGCGGGGACAGAGAATTTCGATCAGCTCGTGATCTAGTTGCGATCCGGTTGAAATTATTTGTCCGCATTTGCAATAACTCTGCTGTATTGCAGCAGATCATAGAGTTTCTACTGGACTCACGTGGCTGTTTCGTTTTATTTTATTTATATTTTCTTGTTTTTCATCACTTTGTTCTCACAGTCATTCTACATATCCCCATCCAGCCTAAATCATTGGACGTAATGAATTAACCCTTTGCCTAACACAAAAGAAAGACGACACTTATAAAGCAATAAAATTCTTGATAAACTAATGTTTTACATTTTTTGCGTCAAAAACATAGTTTACGGCCTCTCATTGTGCTCGTTGAGCTCGTTCCAATGAAGGGTCATAAGATATGTTTTTGAGACCAAAAATGAAAAATTAGTGGAAATTGAATAGTGATGTTTGTGAATAACGTTGGCCGTTTTTTTGTGAATAACGCTGGGAAAAGAGTTACGTTTCTCATTGTTACGTGTTATCAAATACGTCATAAGGTGTAGGTAAGTGTATTTCTCTCTCTCTCTCTCTCTCTCTCTCTCTCTCTCTCTCTCTCTCTCTCTCTCTCTCTCTCTCTCTCTCTCTCTCTCGTATTTAATTGGCAAACATATACAACACTTCATTATACGCTAAACAATAGATTGACGTAAAACTTGCGGAAAGATAGAAATCGTTTACCCCACTGCCCACTGTGAAGATATAGAAATTGTCACCTTCACGGTATCACTCAAAATGGCGGTTTTCAAAGCTTCACTTCAAAGTGAATACGAGTCAAATTATCGCTGAAAATGAGCAATTTGTTCTAAAAACATATAATGAAAGGAAAATCTAGTGTTTTGGAATGGATACCGATCATTTCCAACAATAATTCATTCAACACGTATTCGACCTTGAATTGATGGATGAAACTGCCAGTTGAATCAGATCGCAAGACGCTACCTGTTCCGAGTATCGATCAAATGACTTCCGCGTATAAATGCGCTGTTTGCCTTCATGCACCAATTCAAGTTTGAAACGAGTGGAATTATCGATAGGAATGATCAGATTCTTATAAAAAGCGTATAAGAAAAAGACAATCTAGTGTTTTTCAGCAGATACTGAAGCGCGAACGAAAATAACCGTTTGTCTCGGTATCCACTAAAAAAACACTAGATATCCTCTATTTTATGCATTGTGCAATGTAAATTACTATCATTGCTGTCTACTAAGTTGTTAAAAGCGCCCGCCATTCTAAGTGTCTTATGTCTTAATGTTTTGATTTATTGAGACGACTATTCATGATTTTCGGCTTTCTGTCAAATTCTCTAAATAGTGTATTTGTATAAATTTACTTCTTGTGTTAATCTGTTTTGAAAATAAATATTGTTTTTCAACTCTTTGTACTTTGGCACCACGTCGTTTGACATCCTGTTATTGTTAATGGTTGAGGGTCCATACGTTCTTACTTTTACAGTCGGAAGTAAATTGGGAAGACCTAATTTTTAGCCAGTAGACAGAAAGGTGTGCTCGGGGAAGCCTTAAGCAGGGATGGATTAGCTCACTAGACAATTACCCATAGTTCGTATACGGTTTATCCGTTTAATAATATCACCCTGCATGTCATTTCGAACGAAAAAACAGCGAGGAACGATTTTATCTGTTTATGCGCGCTACTAGAAAAACTTGAGTTTGCAGTGTCATTCATTTATAAGTCTCATGGTGTCTCCTCTTAAACCTATCATCACGTGTTTTCTACTGGAGACCTGGTGATAGAACAAGAAGAGTTCAAGGAGGTTCAGCCTCTGAAACAACATTGCTTCCGTTTTTGAATATTCCGCTCGCTTTTTGCCCTAACAGACAAGTCGCCGTTGCATACAACACGTGAACGGAAACTGACAAGATTTACTTTACGGCTGCAGAAAGTGTAATATCTACTATTTGAAGAGTTGTAATATTCGATATTCGATTCGAGCTCCATTGCCTGATTCAAGTCGAGATTCGCTTCGATCTGAAACTTGCTATTCCATGAGCCTTCGCCATAACCGGCCCCAAGCTCCGATTAAAAAAGGGAGAATGGCGCCTTGTTCTCCTGTGAGGTGCGTTCCGGAGGACCTGGGGAAGGAATCCTGGCAGTTGTGGACAAACAGTGAGCCGGTTAGGGTAGACTCCGTTTTGGAGATATCTGCCCAATACACTGCTTTGACACTAACCTCGGACTTTGACGGTTTGTCGGATAGGTCCGGTCTGGGCCAATCGGGGAACCCAAAGAGGGTGTCACGTCTGGGAGAGGGGCATGGAGAGGTCATTCAATCAGTTTTGCTTTCAATACTATTTTGTCTTTGCCATTGTGCACTGACTTTTTAACACGCTTCTTTTTATTGCACTGTCTGGGCTAGTCGTGAATGGCAAGTTGCGTTTCACTAGTATCACAAAATTGTTGCTTGAATGACATTCTACGAGTCAATAGCCCGGTCAATCTTTTAAAACATCTGCCTCAAACATCACTTGAACTTTTACTATCAAGTTTCAATGGCATATAGGTGACTAGCCATCTCCGCCTTCTTGGCGAAAAGCAGCAATAATTCCTGTCCCAAAGCCCGATAAAGAACACCGTAATCCAAGTAATTAGAGACCTATTGCATTAACAAGTTATTTGTGCAATATCATAGACAGGATGATCAACGATCGAGTAGTCTGGTTTCTGAAATCAACAATCTACTTGCGAATGTTCACTGCGGTTTCAGAAGCCAGAGAAGCACCGTGGACCATCTGGTTGGACTTGAAATGTTCTGCAGAAATGCCTTTGCCAGAAAAGAAAATGTGGTCGCTATCTTCCTTGATCTTGAGAAAACATATGATACAACGTGGAAGTATGGGATTTTAAAAGACCTTTTGGACATGGTGTTGTGAGGGCGGATGCCTCTTTTTATAACATTTTTTAAAGAATCGTCAATTTAAAGTTTGTGTTGGTTTAGCATTATCTGATACACACGAGCAAGAATTGGGTATAGCTCAGGGTAGTATTCTATCTGTTACCCTGTTTTCATTGACGCAATTTAGAATATGGTACATTCTTCATTTTATGTCGATGACATTTTGATTTGCTATAGAAGTAGAAACATGAATACCATTGAGCGCAAACTTCGGGCGTGTTTAAACAGAATTCAGAAAGGTGGCTACAGAAAACGGTTTTAAGTCTTCGAAAACCAAAACGAATTGTCCGGACTGTGTTCATTTCCGCAAGCTCCGGAGGCACCATATTGATCCGGAATTGAAAACAGATGGCAGTACCATTAAAGCTGTTGAGGAAGTGAAATTCTTGGGTTTATCGTTTGACAATAAACTGAATTTCACCTCTCATATCAAACTACTAAAAGTGAGATGCAAAAAGGCACTTAACCCCCTGAAGGTAGTTGGTAGCACTGATTGGGGTTCTGACCAAAAACACTACTCCATCTGCATAGATCACCTGTTAGATCAAAATTAGATTACGGTTGTATCGTTTGTGGTTCTGCGACAAAGTCGTATCTCAAACAACTTGATGCAGTTCATAATAATGGTGTTAGAAATACCTTGATTGCCTTTAGAACATTACCAATGCTTGTTGTTGAAGAAGACGAGCCTTCTCCTGAGAAGCGCGGAATTAAACTGTCACTCCAATATGTTTCTATGCTATTGACAACTCATCAAATATGATCATAATTGTGTTTCAGGCCCTCAAAATGTATAACTCTTTAAACGACACCCAAAACATATTCCTACATTTGGGAATAAGAATTAAACCCCATATGGAGTCCACCACACTTGATTTTGATTCGATAAAAGAGAACCGGGAACCACATATTCCTCCTTGACATTTTATAGTATCGTGCATATAAACGGATCTATAGAGATAGATCTGAAGATGGTGACAAAGTATCATCTGCTGTTGTTATTGGTGATCACGTCGCCTCAGTCTGAATACCGAATAAAAGTTCTATTCTGGCGGCTGAGGTCAAAGCTTTACAACTAATGCTTGAACACATCGAAAATGTTCAGGAAAGGAAGTCGATTATCTTCTCCGTCTCTCTTTCCTCTTTATTTCCTTTACACAGCCCAAAGCTGAAGTACCCTATCATTTTGGAACTTCGGGAGAAGTTGAATACTCTCAGATCTGACCAGTATGATATCCAGTTTTGTGGGTAACCTGAACATGTTGGAATCTTCATTTACACCAGGACAGACAGTGCAGCAGACTATACCATAAGCAAGCTTCTCATTGATTTTGAAATTCAACAAGTGATTTAAACCAGATATCAGTAAGTACGTCAAATCCGTCTGGCAGGCGGTGTGGGATGGAGCGAGACATAACAAGCTCCATCGCTTCCGAACTACTATTACTGCAAAGTATCCGTCTAGTAAACTTTGTAGAAAAGATACGTCATTTTGACACGATGTCATGTTGGTCATACAAGACTTACACATTCCTTTTTGTTAAAGAGCAATATGAAACTAGTTAACTTAACTATAATGTGTAAGAGTTGAGGCTGTAGGTAAAAAGTAGGATTTTTTTATTTTCATTTAAACATTGTTTTTGCTGTTTTCTCAAAAAGTTGAAAAATGGAGATAGCACCTTTCTGCATGGGAGCCTCGAAATACTGAAGAAAGTGAAGTCCGGTAAACTGTTTGGTTTGGATGAATGTAATATACATGTACCTGATCACCTGAAAGAGTACTTTGAAGAGATGACACCTATCTTCAAGAATACAGATATTTGCATAGATGATATTGGAGAACACATGAAGTCCTTTGCTGAGAAGAATGGAATGATGAAAAAAAACACGTGGAAGTTTGATCGGAAGCCATGTAGCAGAAAAAATGTTATTTGCAACAACTTTGCTGCAGTGGTACCTCCAGCATGGTATTGAAGTTGACCACGTCTATCAAGTTATCCAATATAAACCAAGAAGATGTTTTGAAAATTTGGAGATGAAGTATCTGAAGCAAGAAGACAAGGAGATGTTGACCCTGACAAGTCGATCGTTACCGACACCATGAAGCTGTTGGGAAATTCTGGATATGGCAAAACCTTTACCAACAAACAGAAGCATCGACGTTTGTGCTATTGCAATGATGAAGAAGTCACCAAAGCTGTAAATGGAATGTCCTTCAGAGCCTTGAATCCATTAGATGAAACTTTATATGAAGTCGAACTGAACAAGAGACCATCAAGTTGGATCTGCCACTTCACATCGGATTCTTTGTTTACCAGTATGCGAAACTCCGGATGCTTCAGTTCTATTATGATGTCATCGATACTTTTATCAACCGCCAAGATGTTTTCGAATATGCTGAAATGGGCACATATTCTGTATATCTATGTACCTCGTCACCATCCACAGGAGAATTAGTGAAACCAGAGAAGAGAGTAGAGTTTTACAAAGAGAATCACAAGTGGATTCCTTTAGAGTGTTGTGATTTCCACAGAGATGATTATGTGAAAACCAAATTAGAAGGCAAAGAATGGCTGTCACCCTCATGTTGCCAAGAAAGAAAGCGTTTTCACAGGAGAACTCCAGGCTTGTTCAAGGTAGGATGGCAAGGAACCGGCATTGTTGGACTGTGTAGTGAAACATATTATTGTAATTCAGTTCTAAAGGAATCAGCAAACGCCCCAATGATTTGACGAAAGACAAATATTTGGAAGTTTTGAAGACTCAACAAAGTGGATCTGGCATCAACCGAGGATTTGTTATGAATGACAACACTATGTATACCTACCAGCAGAGCTGAGATGGGCTATCGTATTTCTACCCAAAACAAAGAGTTTTAGAAGATGGAGTTAGCACCATAACGCTAGAGATTTAAAGAAAAAACAATTGAGTGAGTGTTATATTTTCCACAACCTGAACAAAGTCTAGCTTTTGCCTACAAAAAGTCCTGTTTAGCTGACCGAAAAATTCCTAAAACCGAAATGTTTTTTAAATGGTCTACTCAATCATGTTAGGCTCACCAAATTTTTAAAGTCTAATATGGCATTCTCTAAAGTCCTATATGGCAGTCTCTAAAGTCCTTATAAAGTCCTATATGGCATTTTCTAAAGTCCTTTATGGCAGTCCTCATAAAGTCCTATATGGCATTCTCTAAAGTCCTATATGGCATTCTCTAAAGTCCTTTATGGCAGTCCTCATAAAGTCCTATATGGCATTCTCCAAAGTCCTTTATGGCAGTCCTCGTAAAGTCCTATATGGCAAGTTTTTCTCTAATTAAAAAGTCCTATATGGCATTCTCTAAAGTCCTTTATGGCAGTCCTCATAAAGTCCTATATGGCAGTCCTCATAAAGTCGTTTATGGCAGTATTTTTCTCTAATTAAAAAGTCCTTTATGGCAGTCCTCATAAAGTCCTTTGACAGTATTTTTCTCTAAGTAAAAAGTCCTTTATGGCAGTGTTTCTCTCTAATTAAAGTCCTAAATTGCAGTCTCTAAAGTCCTTTATGGCAGTCATCCAAACAAAATCCTAAATGGCAAATCTTACAAAGCAATACATTTTTCTAGCATAAATATTTTTTCAATTTTCTTTTATTTATTCTAATACAGAGAGTTTTTTTTCATCATCATGTTCCTGGTATACTTTTGGCTAACCCTATTGGAAGTGGAGGATACTTCTTTATTCCAGACTTTTTAGTTTCATTCAAAACTTAGTTTCATTCAAAACTTTTTAGTTCCATTTATTTTTAAAAAATGTTGATTTGTGATATCTTTTAGGTTACACCTATTGGAACCAGATGATACTTCTTTATTCCAAACATTTTAGTTTCATTCAAAACTTTTTAGTTCCATTTATTTTAAAAAATGTTGATTCATGGTATCTTTTAGGTTACACCTATTGGAACCAGATGACACTTCTTTATTCCAAACGTTTTAGTTTCATTCCAAACTTTTTAGTTTCATTCAAAACTTTTTAGTTCTATTTATTTTAAAAAAATGTTGATTCATGGTATCTTTTAGGTTACACCTATCGGAACCAGATGATACTTCTTTATTCCAAACTTTTTAGTTTCATTTCATTTATTTTTTTTTTAAAAAGTGTCTTTTAGGCTACCCCTATTGTATAACCAAAGGAATAAATCATCATCATCATCATCATCATCATTACAAAGCAATTCTCTGTTGTGAATATTTAAAAGAAATGAGAAATGTTTATGATAGAAAACTGAATTGCTAAGTTGGACGTGTTGTTTTCGTTTTCTTTTCTTTTTAAGGATTCGAACTGTAGGGGGTGGGAATGCACTCGAGCTATTTGACTTATCTCCATTGGACAGAGGTTTGTAGCTTGACCTGTCCCAAGCCAGTATAAAATGCAGAGGGCTATATCCTACAGTTTAAGGGTCAAGATTGCAGTTTGATTGTCAAACTGACCATTCAGATCGAAGTTAATCAACCAATCAGATTTCTGTATTCTTATTGTGTTTCTTTCCCATTGACTTCTGTACTAATTTTCTAAATTTTCCAACTTTAACCTATAATCCTACAGGAAACAAACACAGACCCCAACCAAGAATAAAAAAGTCGATCAGAATTTGTTGAACTGGGGTGATGTTTTCAAACACGTCCGTCAAAGATATATAAGATTAGGCAAAGCATGGACTTGGTATCATTCACGATCGAACCATTGACCAGAGAAGATGTTCCGAATTGGCACCAAGCAGACTTATGCTAACGTCACCCAGTACAAGGGTGAACTGAAGATTCATCTTAGAAGATACTTTGAGGGAAAAGACCAGAAACCTTATCCTACAAAGACTGGTGTTGCTCTATCGTTAGAAGAATGGAATGCCTTGAAGTCCCAAATAGACGAAGTAGACGCAGCCATCAACACCCAACAAAGAACTTTAACTAAAGTTCCCGAAGACACTAAACCTACTAACCATGAAGACTTCAAAAAACCAATTCAAGAACCACCTTTGAAGAAGAAGAAGAAAATCACAGTGAGAATAACCCAACTACGACCATTGATCGTTGATGAAATTGATAGTGAACTCAGGCAAGTTCGCTTGCAGCATGAACTTTGCTTGGCATATGCTCATTATGTCGAACAGGACATTGATGCTGTAGTGAAAGAAAAATGCTATGGATGTACAGTCGATCACCCAAGTGAGATTCAGCATAATGTATGCCTAATGGTGTCTGAAGAAGAGAAGATTATAACATGTTTTAGTGAAGCACTTGAAAGAGTTAACATTAACAAGAATGATGTCCATCTACTGTGGCACCATAATGCTTTTGGAATGAATCCACCACCTATACAGAAAGAGTATGAAGATATGTTCGAGAAATCTCTCACAAATGAACAGAGACGTTGTATTATGGATTTGGTGATTGAATTCATGACCTTCAAGAAACCACTCAGTCTGAAGATGTAAATAGATGTTGTAAATAGATGTTTTGTTTTGTTTTTTTATAAAAAAAAAAAAGAAAAAAAGAAGAAAAAAGTATAAAATGAAGAAAAAAGAAAAAAAGGTGGTAATGACGCTTAGGTTATTTGATGTTTATCTTCTTGACAAATATCAAACAAACTTAACCTGTCCCCAGCCAGTAAGTCAAAGGGCCACCAATGCTAAATATTTTGGATGACGGTCATATTGACCACCTCTCCAAAAGGTATAAAAGGGGAGTAGTACCCACGTTCAGTGGGGGTCACCTCCCCAAAAGGTATAAAAGGAAGTAGTACCCACACAGAACAACAAAGATGGATCCTCGTTGGAAGCATCCATTCACATGTTTATTGTGTGGTCCCACGGGTAGTGGTAAATCATCCTTTGTAAATCGAGTTATTCAAAACATTCAAAATATTATATCACCTGTTCCAAGTCACACATCATTTGATGTTATAGTGAATGGCAACCATTATACAATACTTTACCTCAAGTTGAATTCGTAGAGGGTCTCCCTCAAGAATTAAAATCTGATAGTTTAGTCATATTGGATGATCTGATGCTCGATGCAGATATTCGAGTGTCTAAATTATTTACTAAAGATAGTCATCACCGTAACATTAGTGTGATGTACATTGTTCAAAATTTATTCGACAAAAATAAAGTCCATAGGACTGTAGCTCTCAATAGTCATTACATGGTCTTGTTTAAAAATCCTAGGGATTGTTCTCAGATCTCACACTTGGCAGCACAGATGTATCCTGGTCATTCCAAGTTTCTGAAAGAAGTTTTCGAAGATGCCACTTCGACACCATATGGTTACCTTTTAATAGATCTCAAACAAGATACTCTTGAACACATGAGATTAAGAAGTCAAATTTTTCCTGGGGAAACCCAATATGTGTACCCCCGAAAAGTATAAAAGGGGAGCAACAAGTCTGACTCAAGTCAGAAGCATGTCTGACCGTCTCAAGCATAACATCGCTCTTCCCAAGGTTCTCATTAAATCAAAACCCACACTCGTCAAGTCCATACTAAAACATGTAGACAAAGAATTGATTACTTGTTTGTGTGACTGTGCCTCGAATATACTGAAGGGAACAGTACCTCTGACCAAAGCTCAGAGAACCAAACTCGTTCGTCAGAAACAACTAGTGAGGGCAGTGGCAAATAAAGGTACCTCTGACAAAAAGAGGAGACAAATCTTGCAGAAAGGGGATTCTTGGGGGCATTGCTACCTTCTGTACTATTGGGTGCTGTTAAAGGTATTTTTGGATGATGTAGTATGCAAAGAAGATGGCTTTGGTAGAACCAAGGTTATTGGAACGTCTACAAGAGACTCAAAGACAACCGAATGAACTGGCTGTTTCATCACTGGATAGAGAAATGAGCGATATTCTCGATGCCCCTTTTCTTTCAGCTGATGAAAAGATGACTCAATATAATCAAATTTCACAAAGATATTTGACATTTCAACGACAGGTAATGGCTCCTCGACCAATTAAAGTCGAATTCGAGAAAAATAATAAAGACGAAGACATTCTCGATTCTATACCTATGACAATGAAGAGAAAGGGAAAGTTGTTGTTGAATCGTATTAGAAGTGTCCCAAATATATCTTGGAATGAGAAGGGTGAATTAGTCTACAAAGATCAAACAATGGTAGGGTCAAGTGTAACAGGTCTTCTAAACGATTTACTTAGAAGACGAAAATCTTTCCAACCTAAGGGATGGGAAGTGTTGGCCGAAGCTTTGAGAGATAGTAACATACCCCAAGAATTGATTGGTCATAAAGAACGTTGGGATTTTATGAAACAGGCACCGATAAAATCGGAACCTAAACAACCAAAGAAAACAGAAACGCCGAAGTGAACCGCAAAAAGGGTATAAATAGAGTTGACACTTGAACAAGGCAGTCATGGAAGCATTATACTATGGTTCTGAAGCGCCTGGTAGTTTTGGTGGTGTAGACGCTCTTCGTAGAGCGCCCAAGAAAAAAATTAAACAAGTTGTAAAATGGTTAGAGAATCAAGACACATACACTCTTCACAAACCTGTTCGTCGTACATTTCCTAGAAGGAAAGTAATAGTTTAAACAATATTTATTCCAGACTATAAGTGTACATTGTTTCAAGTCAGACAATAATTAACAACGTTGTGGAAAAGCATTCAGCAGCAAGCACGTGGCCTATGTAAGTTGGTTCCTTAAAGCATATTACACATGACATATAAGGCGAATTATTCAATCTGGATGTTCGGATAATAAAAGTTTGAACAGACGATCTGTGTTGTTGAGTAGAAAAGATAGAAGATTGTGATAGATATGCAGGATCGGGAGCCAGGAGAGTTGATTTAGCGAAAAACGTAGCTAACCATTCAGCTGAGACAGTCTGCTCACAGGATATTAACGCCTGATAAGTCGTATCCCATGTGGCCTCTTTACAGTATGAGCTTAATATCCCTTTTTCCAACACAAGTAATGGACAGCACCGCTTTCTTTTCTCAATTGTTA
Source organism: Pictodentalium vernedei (assembly GCA_031216915.1). Taxonomy (NCBI): domain Eukaryota; kingdom Metazoa; phylum Mollusca; class Scaphopoda; order Dentaliida; family Dentaliidae; genus Pictodentalium; species Pictodentalium vernedei. The sequence continues at coordinate 169,911,320 of CM062294.1, forward strand.
AAACGTTTACTGGCAATAATGAATTCGTGCAGTTTTTGGAAATTGTGCTTGTTATCGCTTTGGCTATATTCAACACACCCATTTAGCAGTATGTCTGGATCAATATATTTATTTAACTGGCCGAGGGTTGCCATTCTCTCTCGGTTAAAAAGTGGGCAGTGAAACAAGTAGTGATCAACTGTTTCCCGAACACCGCATACACACAGGGGAGATAAACAGAGATGACTTTGGAAAAGGTGGTCATTTAGATTGCTGCAGGATAGGCGTAATCGACAGTGAATTATTTGTGCTTGGCGCGATTTGTCACGGAAAAAGAAAATAGGAACTAGTATTTTATTCCTGTTCAAGTAATTTGAAAACTCCGATAAGGAGTTATTATTTCGAATGTTTAGGGGCAAATTATTCCAGAGGCGTGTGGTGCTGGGCAAGAATGACATCGAGTGTGACTGGGTTCGACAATAGGGTACCACCAAGTCTTCATTCCCACGGAGCTCGAATCTATGAATTGCAGCCAGTGGTGGGGGGATTAGGCAAGCTAGATACCCTGGAGTTAATTTGTGATACATTTTAAAATATTGTTTTAATTTGTAATTTTCTCTCCGGGTTTTTAGGGTTTCCCATCCAGTCTAAGCGTAAAGTGGCGACCTACTGACACTTCGTGTCGCTCCTGTTACTATTCTAGCGGCCTCAAGTTGTATTTGTTCCAGATCCTCGCTCTCGGCAATAGTGCAATTGTCCCAAACTGAGCATGAGTATTCAAGGAGAGGGCGAATGAATGCCAAATAGATTTTTTCCAATGTTTTCTGATCAAGGGTAAACTTGTGTCGTCTTAATAAACCAATTCTTTTCCACGCTTTCATTGATATATCAAGGATGTGGTCTCCCCAGGATCCCCGGTCACTGAAAATGACACCTAAGTGTTTATGGGTGTTTACTTCGCTGATGTATGTGTTCCACATTCCGATTGGAGGATGAGGGGGTTTATTTCCTTTACGTGTTATAATCATCGATTCCGTTTTCTTGGGATTAAAGGCAACCAACCACTGCTGTGCCCAACGTTCGATTTTGCAATGTCATCGTTTAAGTGATTTGCGGCTTGTGTTGGGTTTTCGGCTATAATATATAACGAGGTGTCATCAGCAAATAAACGAATATTACAGAAAATATCGTCGACAATGTCTTTTATGTATATAAGAAACAATAGGGGACCCAGAATTGATCCCTGTGGTACGCTTTCAGTGATTCGTTTCCAAGGTGACGTTTCGGCGTTAATTACCAGTCGTTGTTCTCGATCTTTCAGATAGGAAACGAACCATTTAAGCAGGTTTCCAGAGATGCCCATTTTTCCAGTTTGTACAGTAGGCCAGTATGTCATACTTTGTCAAAGGCCTTACTGATGTCACAGAAGACAAAGCGTATTTCTTTTCCTTCATCGAGCGCACAGCTAATGGTATTATATATTTCCGTCAATTGGTAGCATATTGAATCTTTAGGTGTGAATCCTGATTGGAATGTACTTAGCAGGGCATTTTCTTTAAGGAAGCTAAACACTTGTTTAAAGATACACTTCTCAAAAATTTTCCCCACACAACTGAGAAGCGAGATTGGACGGTAGTTAGACACTAAGCTTGGGTCGTCCTTTTTGAAAACGGGAACTACGTTTGCCTGTTTCCATTGTGTCGGGAAATAGCAGTTTTCAAGAAAATAATTAAACAGGGACGTTAGGGGTCTCGCTAAACTCAGTGAACACTCTTTTAAGACTTTTGGACTAATGTTATCTGGGCCATACGTTTTGGATACTTTCAATGATTTAAATGCTTCAAGGACTTCACTGCAGCTTATATTAATACTCTCTAAAGTTGGGCGATGCCTACAGTTATTATTCATGGGCAACATTGCACGCGAGTCGTCTAAAGTAGAAATTGTGCAAAAGTATTCGTTGAAGGCTGCCGCTTTCTCAACGTCAGATGACAATGTGTTGTTGTTATACTGCAATGTTGGGATTTCTGATTTGTTGTCACTAAGAAGTTTTTTCAGGGTTTTCCACCACGAGCCCGAGGAGGTGGATGTTTCATTCAGTACATTTTGAATGCGTTCAATATAATTTTGTTTGGATTTTCTAACAGCAGAAATTGTTTGGTTTCTAACTTTACGATATTTTGCCCACGCCTGTGGTGAGTTTATTAATTTTGCATGACGATGTAAACGTTTCCGCCGACGAATTAAATTTCGGATTTCACTGTGCATCCACGGTGGTTCGGTTTTTCTTATTATTATCTCCTTGTGGGGTATATACTTTGTGAGAAGTTCTCCGAGGACTCTCTGAAATTGAGCGGTAATAGTCGAGTAGTTCCAATTGAAAAACATATCTTCCCAATTAAAATCCACTATGGACTTGTTGAGGATCGTAAAGTCCGCTTGATCATAAAGCCATACCTTACGTTTTACCCTTACGGAACGCTTTACCGTATGGAGAAGTTCAGCGTAAACCGGACAGTGGTATCGGGTTAAGTCGCCATAAAATGGATCACAAACACCTTGGCTTTTAATAAGCGATGGGTTATTTGTAATTATTAAGTCAAGAAGCGTGGATGATGTTTCCGTGAAGAAAGTAGGTTGGCTTATTATTTGCTGGAGACTAAGTTGTTGTAAGATTTTCTTCATTGGCCCGTTACCTGAGTTTAACAAATTATCATTAAAGTCACCAGTCATAATGATATCATTGATGCGAGTATCCATGGCTAGTTCGAATGAATTTGTAATAGTATTCAATAATTCATTGTCGGAGTTGGGTGGTCGGTAAAAGGCTCCAAGCAAAAAGGTGCTCTGGATGTGTACAATTTGAACCCACACGCATTCCAAGTTTGGTGGCTCTAAGTCCTGTCTCAATACGACGGACAATGTGTTTCTTATGTAAATTACTATCCCACCCCCTCTCGTACCCCGATCCTTTCTTATAGGACAGTGAAATCCTGGAATATTAATATCATTATTACTATCGTTATCATTTAATCATGATTCTGTAAAGACACAGATGTCGTAGTCTAGCGCTTCGCAGCGTATAATGTGTATTTTGGGCTTAAGGCCCTGAATATTTAGGTGCATTAATCGTATTCCTCGTCGTTCATCTGTTGAGTCAGTAAGACTGGTTGTCGAGGTAGGTGTGGTAGAGGTGGTCATGTTTTCAGGGCCAGGATTAACTTCAATGTCGCCTGCCAGTAGCAATATATTTCTGAGCCAGAAATATAGACTAGATATACAGGAGAAATACCTGCCAAATATAAAGACACTTGATATGGGCCATACATTTTCTGGTTCGCATATATTATCTGGGGAATTTTCTAAGGATAATTTTCCATTTTTTGTCAACAATGTAGGTGCATACCGTGTGCTAGTGTGGCTTATATATTTCCCAATTGGGTTCACTGTAGATTGGCCTTTGATACATCTTCCCAGTATATCCATGGGTGAGGAAGTAACCTTACTATTATTATAAGGAAAGTAATAGGCAGTGGTATAAATGCACAATGGCAAGCTGACTTGGTAGATGTTTCGAACATAAGTAAATTCAACAAAAACATAAAAGTGTTCTTGACATGTATAGATGTGTTTAGTAAATATGCTTGGGTCATACCCCACAAAAACAAACTTGGTGATTCCACAGTAAAAGCTTTTAGTAAAATTTTCAAACAAGGTCGTAAACCAGAAAAATTACAAATTGATCAAGGCAAAGAATTTCTAAACAGAAAATTTCAGAATTTTCTCAAAGATCACAAAGACGACTTTTTCACTACACAAAATGTGGAAACAAAATGTTCCATAGTAGACAGATTCAATAGAACTTTGAAAACCAAGATGTGGAAATATTTTACCAAGAACAATACACTAACTTTTCCACTTCAAAACTTGGTGAAATCATATAATCATTCTCATCATCGTAGTATAGGTATGACCCTCATCGCCGTGAACTTTGAAATTCAAGAAGTGGTTTGGCAAAGGTTGTATGGACAACCCATAAAACACAAGACACCAAAGTACAAAGTAGGAGACAGAGTGAGAATCAGTCAAGTTAAGAAAACTTTTCAGAAAGGTTATTTGCCCAATTGGACCGAAGAGTTATTCACAGTGGTAGCCATCCAGAAAGGACATCCAGTCACATACATCTTACAAGATGATAATGGGGAAGTATTGAAAGGGTCGTTCTACACTGAAGAGCTTCAGCGAGTTTCACATAAAACTATTTACAAAATCGAACACGTACATAAGAAACGTGGTCGAGGTAAGAAAAGGGAATTGTTCGTAAAGTGGTTGGGATATCCCACTTCGTTCAATCCGTAGATCAAGCAGAGTCAGCTCACCTATAAAAGGAAGTGAACCTCTGAGGTTTCTTCAAAATGGAAGAAGGATCGAACGGTTCTTGGCCTCTGTTTGGAAAAAGAATTCCAAGGAGCGATATCACTTATTTTTCACAAATAATCATTTTGTATATCATCATCATTACAAGTGTCGTTAATCTCACTCTCGAGAACACAGACAGCAAGTTGTGGACTGCTCTCTTGAGTAGTAGCATAGGATATTTGTTACCAAATCCAACCATTAAGAAAAAGTAATGTTTTATTTGACTCTACCAAGTAATAGTTCTATGAACGTGTTTCCTGAAAACACATTGACTACGTACACCACTCAGTTATCACAACCAGTGAATCTCAAGGGAGAATGGGAAGTAGGTCTGGTAGAGATTCAGTATCCAAATACTTGGTTCAATATTCGTGGAGAAGAAGCTTTCATTACAGTGTTCTGGTCTTCGAAAACGAATTACCGACTTACTCTCAAGGAAGGTCGTTATTCGGATCCCATTGATGTGATATGAGCTATCGATGGTGTTAAAGAATTACTCTTGCCTCGTCACGATAATGTAGCTTTTGAACTGGATGAAGTGACTGGTAAAGTTCGTATCACGGTACGTGATGGAGTCGTGGTCACATTGAGCCCCACTCTTCAAAATATTTTGGGATTTAATGAGCGTGTTTTTAAATCAGGAACTTACAATTCTTCCAGAGTTGCCGATGTCAACCAAGGATTTTATTCACTCTATGTATACTGTGACTTGGTTCGTGACCAAGTCGTAGGAGATTCAAGAATACCACTTCTTCGTGTCGTACCCGTGCGTGAAAAATATGGGAATATCATCTCTAAAACTTTTGAGAATGTGTATTATGTACCAGTGGAACGAAAAAAATTCAGTACCGTCCAGGTGTATATAAGGGGTGACACAGGAGCCATAGTACCATTCGAGTTCGGGAAAGTGACAGTGACACTTCATTTCAGAAATCGTAGATCTCTTCATTTCACAAAAACATGACTTATTGTGTTGTAAGTCCAAATTATACGAAGAATATTACACGAAACAAGCTGGGAACGGTCTATCGGCTTTTTCTGGAGCTCAAATACAGAGAGGATATGGTTTGGGAAGTATATTGGGAGGACTGAAGAATATGGTGTCACCTTTATTGAAAACTACAGCCAGGACCGTGGGAAAACAGTTATTGAGAAAAGGAGCGGCCTTTGCCGAAGATGTCATTGAAGGGAAAAATGTAAAAAAGGCAGCAATCAAAAGAGTCAAAAAGGCTGGCGCAGGAGCTTGGAATGAAGTGATTGGTGGTTCGAAACCACCCGACAGGAAAGGTTTAAAAAGGCCCGCACCACGCAAAACTCGCAAATCGACAAAAAGAAGGAGAACGGTTCAGACCCAAGACATTCTCCGTGCATGATGTCTCTCATCAATGAAAAATCTTGTGAGTGTGTCAACAGCGAACTCGACTTGTTTTCCATACCACCAACGCAGACTAGTGTGGAACATGGGCAATGGGTAGAACACAGGCCTTTGGCGACTGTAGGAAGCAGTGGTCCAATAGACATCCACATTTCAGGATTAGGAGATGATTATTTGAATTTGGCACAGACATACTTGTATGTTAAAGCAACGGTTGTAGATTCCAATGGGGCATCAATTGCATCCGATGCCAATGTGGGCTCAGTCAATTTATGGATGCATTCCTTATTTAATCAAATCGATATCAGCTTGAATGAAAAATTGGTATCTCCTTCCAACAACACTAATCACTACAGAGATTTCATAGAAACTTTGTTGAGTTACGGACCAGCTTCAAAGAAGTCACAAAAGACTAATGCATTATGGTACAAGGATACAGCCGGACACATGGAAGATTTGACAGATGATAAGAAGGGATTTCTTCTTCGAAAGAAATTTATAGAGAAAAGTAAAATCGTGGACATGACTGGAAGATTACATCTGGACATGTTTTTTTCAAACTCGTGACTTGCTGAATGGAGTTAATGTTCATGTTAAAATGAATAGAGCCAAAGATGCTTTCGCATTGATGGCTGATACCAATACATACAAGATCAAAATTCTAGATGTATCCATGTTTGTACGCAAAGAGAGACTCCAATCATTCGTGGGAATGGCTCACGAGAAAGCACTAACAAAAGCAACTGCAAAATATCCTATCGACCGGAAACCCAGGTGTTTTCAGTGCCGAAAGGAAATCTGAGCATTACACAAGAAAACTTATTTCTAGGCCAACTACCTAAACGCATCGTGGTGGGATGTGTAGATAACGATGCTTTCAATGGAATCTTTTCAAAGAATCCATATAATTTCAAGAACTACAAAATCAATTTCTTGGCTTTGTACGTGGATGGGCAGCAGATTCCAGCCAAACCATTACAACCTAGATTCGAACAACAAGAAGTGGCGAGATGTTTTGCGACCCTGTTCCAAGGGACTGGACAAATGTATGAGAATGATGGAAACCACATCAGCCGAGAAGAGTACATAAATGGATGCACCCTATTCGTATTCGACATGACTCCAGATCTATCACATGGACAACACTTCGATCTGGTGAAGAGAGGAAACTTGAGACTAGAAGTCCATTTCGAAAACCCATTACTAACAACAATCAACGTACTGGTGTATGCAGAATTCCAGAATATCAGAGAAGTGGATAAGAATAGACAAGTAATCTTCGATTACTCAACATGAACACGTTGCAGTTAGAGGATGCACTTCGATTAGATAGTTGTTTGAAGAGAATATGTTTGGGTGTATTTGCAAGAAACAGATTCCCAAGAAGATTACCAGATCACAGACCAGTGGCTTTGATAGCCAACACGGATCCAGACCACAGACATTTTTTCTAAAAACTTGTGAGTCACCACAACGCAGAGTACTTTGATTCTTATGGATTACCACCACAACACAGACCATTCGAGAATTTCCTGAAGAAGCATTCCAGATATTGGAAGTATAATACAAAACGCCTTCAAGGACCATCAGCAGTGTGTGGACAATACTGTCTGTTTTACTTCAAACATCGCTGTCGCGGTGTACCGATGGATACCATATCCAACATGTTTACGACTGATCTAATGGCTAATGATGTGTTGGTTAATGACATCATAGAGATAACCAGTCATTAGATGTCGCTGTATTGAAGAAAAACTATAAAAACTGGTGCACTTGGTGTTCAGCTCATTTGTGTTTCGACAGCCAAAGAAGAAGGATGTCTACTAATGTGACCGTCTTCAAACTTAACAACGATTTACAGATTCAACTGTTCAAGAACGACGTTGGGTTCCAGTTTACCACAAGAGATTGGGAACAAGGGACAGTGCAGTGGATATTGCAAAGAAGAGAAGCCTTGAAATAGGAGAACCCAAACCAAAGAAAGAAAGAAAACTAAAGAAGAATGAAGATAAAAAGGACTGAAGAATATTCACTATTCCATGTTTGATCAGGATGGCACTGAATGATTATCAATCAAGAAACCAAAAAACGAGAAATCCAAGAGACTTTGTAGAGAGAATGAGCGTTTCATTCGAAACATATTTTCGTGATGTTCCACCACCAGTACTGGAGCAGTTATTACGTGGAGAAGAGAAAATAAGAAAGACACCAGAACAAAGACCACCAAAACACATCAAGTATGCATTGGAGGAAAATCGTCTCAAGACATTTCAATTCATGTTACAAAGTGAAAGTGTGAAAACCCCGAATGAACTGACAAAAGCTGGATTTTTTTATTTGGGGACAGGAGACAGAACTCAATGTTTTCATTGTGGTATTATTGTTCGTTTCTGGGAAAGAGAAGATGATGTTATAGAAGAACACAGAAAATATTCTCCAGACTGTTATTACATTTATAATTTACCACCTGAATTCATGTACGTTGAAAAAGTTCAAGAAGAAGAAATGGCCATCAAAGAAGAAGAAGAAATGGACACATCATTTCAAGAAGAAGATTCACGGAGGACAAAATGTAGTGTGTGTTTATTAGCTGAAGCCAATGTCGCTCCGCGACCATGTAACCATTTGTGCCTGTGCAAAGACTGCTGTAGACCACTGAGAAGATGTCCAATCTGCAGAAAGACTGTTTATGAATATCTGACAATCTACATACCATAAAAAGATGTATTTTTGTTGTTGAATAAAAGAAATTAAATTGTAAAAATTGTGTTGTTATTTTTTTTAACAAACCCAAAAAGGTGTCCTCAAAAAACCGAAATGAGGCTAAGAGGGATAGTAAATTAGACCTCATACGACAGAAAAAGGGATTCTCTTAGCTTAACATATGGGTAGATCCTCACATGAGTATATGGTGGAACTTGAAGTTAGCTTCATGGCTTTCATGTGCACATATGGGCCCTACTTGTAATTTAAATAATGGTTAGAAAAAACAGAAAATTCTGGGTAAATTTGTCTTATAGCACTACGTGCTACTCTTATACAATTTATTGGGGGAAAAACGTCATGAGATCCAAAAAGGGATTCTGGGAAAATTCGAACTAGAACATTACTCCACTTCAGTCGAACACACCACCGGTACCCTCTCGGTACTATAGCACTACGTTCGAAGCCGTTAAAATGGGGAATCCGTATCAAATAAAGTCAATTTCTGTGATTTGGGGTGGATTTTGGTGATTTGGAGGGATTGTCGGGTTGTTTGTGGTAATTAGATTTACTCCTATTCAATCGAACACACCCTCCGAACATATCCCCGTCCCATTGCACAGAAAATTGGGTAACATAGCAACCACGTGCTACCATAGAAACCAAGATGGCGGCCTCCAGTATACAAAATGGACGACGGAAACACGTATCACCCTAACAACACGCGCTGCGCATGCGCACTAACACCACATATCACTATGGAGATGACATCAAAGATGGTCGCTCACGCGAGTTACCATGACAACACAACATGGCGCCACTGGGTCACATGAGATCCCCCGATGAGATCCCCCAAATATTGCCCCAAACGTACATGACATACTACTGGAATAGAAAATCCAAAGTGTGGAAAGTAACGAGGCCATGGTAACAAAAGAAGAATATCAACGAGCACGAAATAAAGTAGATCAGATTAAAGAGCGAAGTTGCAATCTTTTTGGTATGATAAGAAAACTTTAGGGAGTGGGATTTTCTGACGTTTTCGGAAATGGCTGAATGAAAGAAAAACAAAAGAAGTAATTCACAGAGAATTAAAATAGAGAAGGGAAATACAGACGACCAAGACCAAATTGCATTAGAATAAGTCAAAAACTGGGAACATGTAAATGATATTTGATGGGGCATCGGGAACCCACCAGACTTATTAAACGAGGGTGAGGAAAATTGATCCAACTTCGTGTCCAACAACATAAAAGTGGGGGAGTACGGGGAGTAAACAACAGAACGGAATGGTAGGATGAACAGATGGAATTCGTAACGAGTTCCTCAGAAAGATGGAGGGCGGGTAGAGGAACTAGATAGATGCCTGATAGTACTATTCTATTTGGTCACAGTAAACAAATTGTTCCCAGAGATATGAGCGGAGGCAATGTGACATTTGTATACAAAAATGGAATAATGACGCATTGGATAATTACCAAGAGATCTCGCTTTGTCAGTAGCAAATTGGAAACAGACCTCAAGCACGTGTGTATCCTTTCACCAATTTTGTTTGCGTTGCCCCTCAAAGATCTAGCGATACGAGAGTAACAGTTGAGGACCTAACAACCTGAGGGTTGTTTTTCTCAAATGATATGAAGCCAGTGCCAGAAAGTGAAGCGGAATCAGTGGAAAGGTTTGCAACTGTTGGGAAATATAGGGACAAATGGAGTCTCGAACTACATGGAAACAAAAGAAAAGTTATACCCGCGTGCCGTAAAATGGAGCCTAATCGAAGGGGGTGGGGTGAGGGAGTCTCTATTCCCGAAGATGACAGCAAATGTCTTAGAGTGGGAGAGACAGGTGGTTATGAGAATTTGGCTGGTCAGAAAAACATTCCGAAAAAATGCCTTTACCGAAACCACACAAATATATTAACTATGAAGAGGACATTAACAACTTCAGTAAGGTGTATGTGAAGAACACCATGTAGGAAATGGTGGGTATACCAAGTACAACGTTTTGTGCGGAAGTGATACATCTAAACCAATCGGCTGTGAAGAGTTTGGGCATACTGAAAAACGACGCAGATCGACGAATAACAGGCCGAAAGATGCTGCAGCACTGGTTACAATTGGGTGTGTTTGTGCTTGGGGGGGGGGGGGGGGGGTGACGGTCAAGAACTGGATAGATTCGATGAAACTCTGTTGTCTTAACTATTTGGTAAATCTCAATGACAGTCAATGACAGTCGATGGTGTTAACTTATGTTCCAAATTATTTGGGATTCTAATATCCAGAATGGGTGGATTGGCAAGTGAGTGAGTTAACTATTCAACAGAGATCTCGGAAGGAGGGTGCGGCGGCAACCAGTGGTATACATAAATTATAGGGAGAGTCGTGGAGGATTATAACTGACATTCACGAGAAGGGGTCGGATCAAAGCAGTCTTTGGGAAACATGTGTGATGAAAGAACCCGGGATTTCATGAGTACCTTGATGACAGCTCTGGGGGGGGGGGGGGGGGGGCACTGAAGCTCAGACTATGGTGGAGATCACTATACCTTAGTGGGGAAATTGAGGGAAAGCGGCGAAAAGGAATGTAAAATGTTTAATTTCTGAGTAAACGGAGACCCCTGGAACAATTTCGCCTGTGATGTCCAAAATATCAGTCAGACACCACGGGATTCAATGGGAGTATAAAGGAGAAGCGGAGTAGTAGAACGAAGGATACATGATTATTGTGTGAAACAAGGGAGAGGGTTGGTAAGCTTATTGGTGAAAGTGGGGAGAATGGTGTGCGGGATATCATTAAATAGTTGGATTGGGGTGTGGGAAGGAGAGTAAGGGTGTGTGGGGGGGGGGGGGTCATCCCGATAACCAGCACAATTAATAATTAACTTTGATCCTCATTGTTTTCAAATATTGACATCGTGAAGCGCACACGCAACTGCTAATTGACTGAATATTCCAAGGTATGCTGATTTTTCGATAAATTATCACCTCTACTTTGGCTTTCACTATTTGTAAAACAATTAATTTAGGCTGATACTTTAAAATCAGAACCGATTAGAATTAGAAAATTGTTTGATATAATATTATGTTTACTTTTGATGGACATAGACATATTTATTTTACACACCCACCGCCTATAACAAACTCATCTAAAACCCTTACTTCACATTAACTCATTCCTTGAATGCATAAATGTGAATTCTCTCAAACTGCATTGCATTGAACTGACGTTTTGGAAATGACAAATTAACAAGTTAAATCAGATGGGCTTATTTTCTTGGAAATGAAGCATTTATTCAGACATTGCAGTGTTATAAGTTATTGTTAGGAATTGACGGTAACATGGTCTGAGGTTTGCGGCTCTGGGCTTATGTTCAAACGAGAGGCGAAGCGTCGAGGTTGAACATACGCTCCGAGCCGCAAACCTAAGACCATATTACCGTCAATTTATCACAATAACGTAAAAATTCCAATACGACCCCACCCATAGCCCAAAACAAACATCGTGAAACACGAGAGGCTTATTTTCTGAACTTGTGATCGTTACAGTTGCCTTGTTCAAAGCAACTTTTGTCGATCACAGGTTCAGTAAATAAACATCTCGTGTACCCCACGACAACAGTGAATAAATAATCAATAAATCAAATAAACTCATTCCATCTTAGTTCAAATCATAAATCGGTTTGTAATTTAAACAACACTTCACCCGGAATACCGTTTGCAGCACGTGGGGAAAATCCAGAAAAATGAAGCAGCTTGCTAGTCATTCCGTTGACACTACCCATAGCCCAAAACCTACATCGGGAAACACGAGAGGCTTATTTGCTAAACTTGTGATCGTTAAAACGTTGCCTTGTTCAAGGCAACCTTTAACGATCACAGGTTTAGTAAATAAACCTCCCGTGTACCCGACGACGACACTGGATAAATACTCAATAAACCAGATAAACTTATTCCATCTCAGTTCAAATCGTAAATCGGTTTGTAATGTAAACAACACTTCATCCCGAACACAGTCTGCTGCACGTGTCAAACATCCTGAAAAATGAAACGGCTTGCTAGTCACTCCGTTGATGAAGCAATTACGAAACGGCCGACGTCATTTCAAATATTTCGCGTTGTGACGCCAGACGGTAACCTTTGCTTCTGGAGCCGTAAACATAAAAGAAACTATGTCAGCTCTTATACAATCAGAGAGCGAGGATTTTGCTCTTATTGGAACATTGCTTGCTTTTTTTCAAAATAAAAATGCATCAGTACTGAACTGTTTGTGGGGATAATCGGTTTTATTATTCGATATGATTTTCCCATTATCAAGCTCAGTCGAAATAACTTCAAACCCGGCTGATATGTCGGCAATCTCGGCAGATATGAAACACGCCAGAGATGCTCCACTTGATGCGTCGTTACTAGGAGCAACAAAATTGGTTACGTCGAAAACCTTAACCTTTACTTGTCAAATGGCAATGAGTGGGTATTGGGTGGCGAACGAGAAGGATGAAGAGAATTGAATAGCATAGCAAACTAAATTTCAGTATCGTAAATAGAGATTTGTCGACGTGGAAGGAAAGACAGTTCAGCTATCCATATGTCACGGCTTCCCTAGTGGAGAAGCCTAGATGATTCGGATAACTGAACGAACTAGGGGAACAGGAGACTTCGGACTTGGAGAAAAGAAGGAGAAACCATAACACTGTCAGAAAACTGTAACTGATCTGAGAGCAGTTTGTAACTATTTGTTTTGGTTTAATAAATAATGAGGTTATTACTTGTTTGGTTTTATATCGGCCGAAATATCAGTCCACTGTAACTTCACATCAGCCTTCGACCTTCGGTATCAGGCTAATATGAGGTTACCTCGTGCTGATATCTGGGCCGATATGAAACTAAACAAAGTAAATAATACTTTTCGACATACAATGCCAAAGATCTGCACAAAATATTTGGTGTATGTTGTTGTGAAAGCTTTGAAATCCTGACAAATCACCTCGGACATTGTCCCACATTTCGAGGATTGAAAGTGTGTGCACGTTGAACGCCAATAGTGAGACTTGAATGTAACATGTGAGGAGACCGCCCGTCATCTTGCTTCATCAACTCGGTAAACGAAAGAGTCTACACGGTGTCGATTATAATACACTGAGCATCAGTGGAAATAAGTTGTAATTAATTTCTAGAATTTCCCGTTTTTTTCTTCTCGGTCTCTGACAGAGATTTTTATGAATCTTCTTAGAAAGGTATTCAAGAAACAGTGTTTGTAGAAGGGTAGGAGCTTGTGATTTTGCAAAAATGACTGGCGATCACACAAAGATAAAATTGTAGGTAGTTTTCCAACAACTGTGTTGCTCCATTGCATGCAGTAATTTATAACATGGTTACCTATTGTACTATATATGAAAAGCCGATGACATATATCTTAGCTTGACGCACCAACCGTGGTGAACACGCAAGCAATGGGATTTCATTAGTTAAATTTTTACACCTACAATAGAACTACATCCAGGTTGACCTTTGGTGACGTCGACCTGGATGTAAACTTGTCTAACTTTACCACACGTCGCCTCTCAAAGTGTGAAATGAAACCGGGAATTATTTATTACGTTTTTAAATGGGTTTATCTCATAAGATTCCAAGACCTAACAAACATGCATTGTCTCATGTTAATAAAGCATCCATAACTCGAAATAGTATATTATTATGTTATTAAAAGGAAAAGGGCTCTGTTTCTTTTTTCCATTTTGTTTCGGCGATAAAACTGACAGTGGAAGTACCGCCTACCGATGCTCATGTAAACAAAAACAAATTCGCACTTACGTCTGCTGCTCAGTAAAATCGAGAAAAAACTAGAGAAACAGAATTTACTGCATCCAGTAAATTCAGACTGCGTGTAAAGGGTTAAAGTATCAGGAAAAAACTATATAGAAAGAGAATTTTCTGAAGCTTTTTAAGCAAATCAGAAATGGATTTTCGTTAACAGTATTTACAGATATTCATACAGGAATCAGAACATTTTTTATAAGAAACCAGAAAAGTCATATATGTGCACACTATTTAAAGGATTCGATCATGGAATCAGAAATTAACATCACTGGCTCTGCCACTTATTTGAATGATGAGATACATGCATTATCTTCAGAATTGCATTAGTTGTTATAAAATGCAATTCCCAAAGGTCCTGAAAAATATGCACTTAATCACCTCCGTTGACCACATTGAGGTGGACCACATTTTGAACCTCCAGCAAGTTTCAACTCATTCGGTGTAGGTCCCATGTCTATAGGTCATACCAAGCCTGAAGTATGAGCGTAAAACACTTTTTAAAAAATAGGCTCCAACAACTCCGGATCTGCCATATGTGTAGATGATAGCACATATTCGTATTAGCTAGAAGATGTTAAGCCACACCCATTTTTTTACGTAAAAATGCATGTATGGACTTTGGGGATGCTTTAGGGGGGTTCAAAAATGTGATTTCCATCAATTCTGAAAAATGCACTCAACGACCCCTAAGTGACCTCCGTGACCTTGACCCATATTTTGAACATCCATCGAGTGTCGTCTCATTTGGTGTTAGTCCCAGGTCCATTCTTCATACCATACTTGAGATATGAGCATGACGCACTTTCAAAAATTTTGACCACGCCCACTTTTTTACGTAAAAATGTATGTATGGACTTCGGGAATGCTTTGGGGTGTCAAAAAATGTGATTTCCAGCAATTCTGAAAAATGGACTCCATGACCCCTAGGTGACCTCTGTGACTGTGACCCATATTTTGAACCTCTATTGTGTGTTGTCTCATTTGGTGTTAGTCCCAGATCTATGCATCCTACCATGCTTGAGATATGAGCGTGACCCACTTTCAAAAATTTTGACCACGCCCACTTTTTTCATGTAAAAAATGCATGAAAGAACTTTGGGAATGCATTAATGGGGGTCAAAAAATGTGATTTCCTGCATTTCTGAAAATGCACTCAATGAGCCCTAGGTGAACTCCGTGACCTTGACCCATATTTTGAACCTCCATCAAGTGTCGACTCATTTGATGTTAGTCCCAAGTCCATTCGTCATACCATGCTTGAGATATGAGCGTGACCAACTTTCAAAAATTTTGACCACGCCCACTTGTTTACGTAAAAATGCATGTATGGATTTCAGAATTGCTTTAGGGTATCAAAAAGTGTGATTTCCAGCAATTCTGAAAAATGCACTAAATGACCCCTAGGTGACCTCCGTGACCTTGACCCATATTTTGAACCTCCATCGAGTGTCGACTCATTTGGTGTGGAACTGAATAATTTATAATTTATTTCCTTGCAAGGCAAAGGGTTTCTCTCAACTTAGTTCAAGGAACTTACATCCCATTATCTTGAAAAGATTACATTTCATTTTTTGACAGCTGACTCCGCTGATGTTTACATCATCTTCAGTGTGAATAACATTGCATCGTATTGTTTGGGAACAATTTACTGTATCAGGAAATTGGAGGCTGTGAAAACCCTGTGGCCTACTGGGCCATACTCAATGGCTCTAGCGACCTGAAAAACATAGGTGGCCGAGAACTTTTGACTGCCCACCAGTATGCCAAAAATCAGCTAGATAGGATGATTCGGTTTCAAGTTATCGTGAGGACAAGGAAGTGCATAGAAGACAGAAGACAGAAGAAGAAGAAGAAGAAGAAGAAGAAGAAGAAGGGGAAGAAGAAGAAGAAGAAGAAGAAGAAGAAGAAGAAAGAAGAAGAAGAAGAAGAAGAAGAAGAAGAAGAAGAAGAAGAAAGAAACCATACAAAAACAATAGTCTGTGTGTTCGCACAGACTAATAAAAAAAAAAGAAACCGTACAAAAACAATAGTCTGTGTGTTTCACACAGGCAGACTAATAATAGCGACTCTTAATAATCTGACGATCATGGTTTTAATAAAAAATTTCCCAAAGTAGCTTGGTGTACCAAGTGTTCACCACTCGCGGTTAATACCACTTCACCACTTGTGGTGAACATTTGGTACACCAAGATACTATGGGTATATTCTATATGT
The DNA here is from genome assembly GCA_031216915.1 of Pictodentalium vernedei. Lineage (NCBI taxonomy): Eukaryota > Metazoa > Mollusca > Scaphopoda > Dentaliida > Dentaliidae > Pictodentalium > Pictodentalium vernedei. The sequence goes on from CM062294.1 coordinate 169,927,823, forward strand.
ACCTTACCTCAAACATTTTCTATCAGAATACAACAGCTGTTTTACGTGCCTAGGTCCGAAGACATTTACCCGTAGAATTAGAATTATGTCATCACAATAATGGTATTTTTCGCGATGATATTTCGATTTGATTACGACAAAATTACATAAGTGGGTCGAGATTAGCCAAAATAAAATACTGCGAAATCAATGCCACATCGTACTGTCATGGTGCATCTCGATATTTGTCCCATCGTTCAACACCTTATGCAAAGTTACGTTCGTTTTTAAAATATATACCTTTCGTGTATTCAACACTTTTAGTACTAAGGGTTCTTGAGAGAGAACCGACCCATTGGGACCGATAACTAACTTTATTGACACAGATATATTGCTAAAGAACTGTTTTGAGGACAGTTAGGGCGTTGATTTTTCGAAAGGTTGCACGATTTCATCATTATTGTTAGAAAATATTTTTAATCTTTTACTTGACATAACCCCTATCAGTATCATGTTTAGCCAAATGTTTATATTCAATAGTCTTTTTTAGTTCCAAAGGTGGAAGTGCTATTGGTATTCGTGTTGTAAGGTGGGAGCTTTAATTAAGCTCGGTCTGCAAACAGGCCTCAAACATCACAATTTATCAGATGTAAACAGCATATGAACGTACTGACTGCGCTCTCATGGTATATCTGTGTTTGTTCACGTCAACTCCTCTTGGTTACCGTTTCTGCGTGATTATCTGCATTGTTCTTTTCCTCTTCTGATGTACCCAACTCCTTTGCTTTTGTATAATCCTAAAATCGTCTTAATTTGCACTGTTTAATTTGTTTCAAACAACCAGCTAACATAAGCTACAAGCTTGATGTTGAATCGTTTTTAATTACTGTGTAAGTTAATATCTGAATTGTTATAGTGTACCACCACAAACTTGAAGCAAATATTGTTTAAACTAAACTAAAACTTCTAGTTACCCTTTTTGTCAGCAACCAACCAGCCGTTGGTAGATCGGATAGCACATGGCAAGTCTTCGAACCAAAATGATGTTATATTGGCATTTGGATTAGATGAAAACTCTCCACGATGAGATTGGGTGCACGATCGATCAATTTAACCCTTGAGGGACGATATTTGTACCAGACGCTAGGCACGCCTCGTGTCTGGTGCACATGTCTTGTCACACAGCACTAATTTGTATTAACAACATAAGATCGTGTTTTCTTTCGTGTTTCATACATGAAACACGAAAGAAAACACGGCCTTGTGTTGTTAATTTATGTAACTATAGTATAGTCGATTTTCTTTAGATACTGGAAAACAGAGAGACGAAGAGAAAATCTATACAAATAGCCAAAGGCAAACAAAGCCGGAAAGGGAAGAAAAGAAAGCAGTTAAATAATGGATGTGTCTTTCCATTTGTGTATAAATCTCTTATCAATGTTATCAATGACCTTTAGTTTTCTGCAGTAGTTTATAAATATTTCGATTGTGTATGTTAAAATCAACGAGTGGATGATTGTGTTCCTATTAAAGTTTGAATGGCGGTCAGCTTCAGAAAAAGAAATATAATGTTGTAAAGTGATGCAATAAAGACATTGCCGTACCGGAGTGACCACTTTCCAATTGCGTTGGAGAGTGTGGTTCCTGCGAATGATAAGAGAGTGCCTCGGTGGAATTTTTGAAAAACGCAAACTTGTACACTTTCTCATCACTATGTTCTGAACGACTCACGCCGAAGAAACTTGAAGAAAGTGCTGATCAAGGTATAAATCCGACAAAAAACAAGAATTAGAATTAAGCCCCGTATGGAGGCCGCCACATTTGAATCCGATGGGATTATTAGGATCCCCGATGAGTCTGGAGGTGGGATGGGGAAATCTCACCCGAGGGGCAAGATATTTGAACCAGACCCGAGGCTTGCCGAGGGTGAGATATCTTGCCCCGAGGGTGAGATTTCCCCATTCCCACCTTCAGACTCATCGAGGATGATTTTTCTCCCCACACACGAGGATTACGTCACTATAGATAATTGGCGGTCACGTGCTGACATACCCAATTTATCAAGTCGCAGTCCTTTCGAAAAACGAACAATTTCATCGGAAAGATCGTACAAAAGTTCGGTATATACCATAGGTATATACTAAAAAATTGATTTGTAACACTGTCCGTTAAGGGGTTAATTAATTTGCGCGTGTCAAACTCTAATGTAAAGGGTATTGTGAGATTACTGATCGATCGATAAATTCGCGTAGTGATATTATTAAATCTGCAGAGAAACATGGGGGTGAAACAAATCAAGTTTATTATATGAATAATAATTAAATATTGAGTCTATATCAACAAGGAACAGATAAATATGTAATAAACGAACACAATTTACAGTTTATTTACAACTGTGCAGACGATGATGAAATAGTTCCGGCGACCTAATAAAATATGCAAATGCGTATGTCACGTGGGGTGGGTGGGATAGAAATATCCCACCCTGCTGTCTCACCCGCTATGGTCATATACCGGGGCCGCTACCAAACCGGCGTTGCTGTTTGGTTTTCTTTTTTTTTTCCTCTTAAAATTGCCATCGCACAACATTATATTCTGGCTCGCCACCGTAGTGGGACTCAAACCTCTACCATCGCCAAGCTGGAACCGAATAGAGCCCACTCTCTAATAGTCTTAATGGCGTTGAGGGTTTGATCTTTGACAATCTATCACTCAAATGCAAACTGCCGGGAATTCTAACCGCGTGCATACCCCTTCAGACCCCATTTGAGGCAATAGGAAAGCTAGGCCTGTGTGATCCAAGATCCAAGTGAAATAAAATAAGGCTAACCGGGTCGCAAGGGATTTGTAAATCCCACATCGTCCCTGCGCGCCTTCGGCGCGCTAAAACCTTTCATTCATTCATCACCCGGGAAACGCGTATGTTTCACGTATAGTGGGGGGAGAAAAGGGAGAACCATAAGCCACATATACTGCCTTGGTATTTAAAAAATCCTACTGTTATTTTCGAAACTCGCTTCTACCAAAAATACCGAGACAAATTCTTTTCAGTTCAAATATATGCTGAAATTAAATCAAAGTATAGTACATATAAAACGATCTACATAGATCGAGCCAAAGATGATGACAGAGTATTATCATTCGTTGTTACCGGTGATCACCTCAATCCGAATACCAAATAAAAGTTCTATTTTCACAGCTGAAGTTGAACACATCAAGAATATACAAGAAAGGAAGTCGACCTTTTTTCCGACACCCCTGCCTCTTTGCTAGGTTCACTGAACCTCAAGTTGAAGAATCCTCTTATTTGGAATTTCATGAGAAGTTGAAAACTCAGGTGTCGGACAAATATGATGTCGTGTTTTGCTGGTTACCTAGAAGTGTCGGTGTCTCAGGTAATACCAGGACAGACAGTGCAGCGAATCGGCTTCAAACAAGCCTATCACTGACTTGAAGATTCCTTTCAGTGATTACAAGCCACATATCATTAAATACATGAAATCTGTGTGGCAGGTGGAATGGACTGGAGCAATAAATAACAAGCTCCATCGCTTCTGACCAACTTTCTTTCATCATTACTCGTATAGTAACCTTTGCAGAAAAGATCATGTTATACTGACACGACATCATACTGGTCACACAAGACATACACGTCTCTTTTTGTAAGAGGGTGGTCAGAATGTGTTCCTCACCAGCAGGTGTTGTTAGTGGATCACATTATTTTACATTGCACCGATCAGGTTGGGGGGCAGTATGCCATTGTAGCATACGAGCTCGCACACAATTCTTCCATTTCTTTAAACAATCAACCCTTTTAATGAAATTTAAAATTGATTTTATTTTTTTAAATTAGTCTCTCTTCAGGTCTCATATCATCAGGTTGGTTTATAAGGTATTCACTTCTCCTGTATAATCACTCACTACCATTCAAGCGACTCCCGTCTTTGACATTTCTATTATGATTATTTTCTATTTTCATTCATTTTTTTTTTATTTCAAACTTGACAATGACATGTTATACTTTCTACAGTTTTCTCGCCACGATATAGCCTTAGCTGCATATATAGCGTTAAGTACAAATACATAATAACAGAGAGTGCCCAAGTCAATTTTGTGGGAGCAAATATGAAATTGGGAAGGCCGTTGTGGGTGGATGGGGGTTCGTTGGCCACCTACTTGTCGTAAATAGAACCCTCTGGTCGTTATCCCTCCTTCCCAGTGGGAGAAGGGAGTAACGACTAGAGGGTCCCAGTTATGACTAGGCCTTGCAAAATTCACTGCTATACGAGCGTATCTGAGGCATTTGTAACTTTGTAGACCTACATTGGAAACCATTTTGGTACTCTATGCTGTGCGAAACTTGCAGTGGATCAATTCCTTTTTTGTGGGAGGGCGGCAGCCAATTTTGTTTAGGAAAAGCAAATCCACATCCACAATCCCTATCCTCTGGCTACTACACTGGGTGACGTGCTGTGATCTAATATACTCTCCCAAAAACGAAAGTGTGCATGCTAAAAAATAACACTAAAAAAAGATATATATCATTTTCATTCATGGAAATTTTATTCAATCACATATGAATCAATTTGTGATCAACACGAGAAATTTCATTACGCTACGACGAATACTCTTGGTGCCATGGAGAGTCAGAGACACGAAGGGTCAAACACAAAAGTCACACACTCAATATCTGGTATGACCTCCGTCTGCATCGACTACTGCTGTGCATCTACGCCTCATGGAAGCGAACAAGTTAGCATGGAAGTGTTGTGGGATGTTGTTCCATATTCTGATAAGCTGTCTTTGGAGTTCCACAAGCGTTGACGGTGCATGGGGAAGCCGGCGTAGCTGACGTTTCATTTCGTCCCATACGTGCTCAATGGGTGAGATATCGGGCGAATTTGAGGGCCAGGGAAGAACATCCACTTGTTGTTATTGCAGATACTGTTGAACAACACGAGCTGCGTGGGGTCGGGCGTTGTCCTGCTGTAGAATGACGCCGGGGCCGTGACGTAACGTCAAAATCAGACGAATTGCAGGTCTTCGAGGACGTAAGCCGTATTCTTTCAGCTGGTTGATTACTGTTTGAGGATGTATCCGTCTCAGGTTAGGGATGTTCCTGGCTGTCGTCGTTGCCGTTTGTTGCCGGTTCCGGAGATGGACGACACGGATATACCGATCTTGTGCCGGGGTGGTAACTCGGGGTCTCCCGGAGCGGGGTCGGTCTCGAACGTTATCATGTTGTGCATGTCGATGGACTAGCCTGTCTACAGTGTTACGGTGGCAGTTCAAATGCTGGGCAACCTCTCTGTGTGTTCTGCCAGCTCTAATCATACCCAGGGCAAGGAGACGTTGATTCATTGTCAATCTTGGCATGCTAATGTGGAGTTGTTTTAACGGCAGCGCAAGTTTGAATGTGAATGATAGGAAGGCCTTACTTTAGTGTTTGAATACCCAAGGATTCACACTGCTGCATGAATTTTCAGACTCTCCACGTGCAAAACATGCCTTTTCACAAACGTGCAGCACGTCATTTAACGTTAATGCAATTTTAATGGGGAAAGCTGTTTTTGTGTCCAATATAACTTATTCATGAACAGGTTAACACTCTTTACACCTACGAAATTATTTTTATGGAGTTTGATCAATTTCTGCAATGCACACTTTCTTTTTTGGGCGAGTATACATTGTTCGAAAATTCCCCACAGTTCTTCACAACAGTATTTTACATCACATCGCTTTATCGCAAAATCAACATCATCGTTACAGAGACCTCGTTATTCTAGATCTATGAAACAGATACCAGGGCAATTGGTGTATGCTTTTCTGTTATACATATTTATAAAGTTTGTTAGAGTGTCAGCGAACAGAAAATGTGTCGACTCATTCCTTTTCAGCCGAGGGATAGGCGAATGAAACGCTCGTTTGTCCCATTTGTACATGCCTGTGGGCTACAGTTGCCCCTACGGATGTTGATGACTTAATTAGAATATAAGAGAAATGTCACCGGTATTTCAGTACTCATCCATGTATTTAGTATCTTGATATATCTGTTATTGAGCGTAAATAAGGGAGTCGATTTTGCAGTTTCTGTGGAAAGTCGGCAATAATTCGATATGGTTGTGGGTTAAGACAGATGGAAACAACACTTATACAATATGAGAATTTTACACCTTCAGGACTCTAAGATATTATTCAGCTGAAGCTAAAACTATAAAGTTTATATTAACCCCCTGCTCAATGTTGTCATAATATAAACAGTTCAAGAAGCAAATTTTTCCCATAATGCAACTATAAATTTAAACAATTCAGTCTTGTAAGACAGAGCTCATTGCATGAGCTCTGTCAAACAATATTTAATTGGTTCAATTCCTGGGGCCACATTCATGAAACCTACTTATGACACAACTTTGTCGTTGGGCGGTCCTATATATCAGGTAGTGGTATTCATGAAATGATCGTATATTTGTGAATGTCCTAAATATTTCTAAAAACTTAGGATTCACGTGAGGTACCTTAGAATGTTCTTAAATATAAAAAGTAACTCCCAAGTTTGAATCATGAGGAAATGGCTGCGATATATTTCATTTTACAAGCACGGAGAGATTTGCGCCGTCAAAGAGTGTTTCGTGACAGGAACAATCCTCTCGACTGCATGGATGATGCAGATATTGTGCAGAAATATCGGCTTAGCAGACCTGTAATTCCTGAGGACTGTAATCGTTTAGAGAATGGCTTGCCATTCAACCATGCGATCACAACCTTTGCCTGTATCATTGCAAGTTTTGGTGGCATTAAGGTTTTTGCATCTGGCAGTTTTCGGAATGTGGACTCAGATATCCATAATATAAGTCAACCGACAGTGTCGAGGGTCGTACGGTCCTTGAAAAATATTGTTGTTGGAGAACTTTACTGTACCCACATCAGGATGAAACCCCATCAATGAGAGGTGGCGTTCGTAAATAGGAAGAGGCGCAACTCCATCAGTGTAAACAGACAAGAGGAAAGATACAACAAGGCACACAGAAGTTCAAGAAACCCCATTGAGCGTACATTTGGTGTTCTAAAATCAAAATTCCGTTGTATTCAACCTTCGGGTAGCATTTTATTTTCACCCGAAAGAACATGTACAGTGACAGTAGCAACATTCACTCTGCACAATATATGTAATAACCACGGCATGCCATTACCGGATGACACAAAGCGACAAGGAATGATGACATGGGGATAATACATAACGGGAACCTCCACGCTGGTATTCAGGCAAGAGCAGAGTGAAACACGCGTCGTTCTGCAATTCTGTAATCAATTATCTGTTCGTTTGACAAAACGTCGCCTGAGTGCTAGAATGTCCTATGTCCCATATGGGACATAGGACATTCTAGCACTCAGCCGACGAAAAGTAGGTAATAAAATGTTCAGTTCAAACTGTTTGTTTAAAAGCAATTATGGGCATAGAAAATGCTTATTTCTTTGTTACAACAATATCGTTTTTTTCAATCAGAAATAACAAGCAATTTGCGATAATTACGGCGTTTAATTTGTATACTATAATTTGCCATTTAAATGCTAACAAAAGGTTGCTTTTGTTGACTACATGGAAAATGATGTTTACGTCTATCCAACTTCTTCAAATTTTTAATGAAAAATATTATTGCTTACACGCATTTGCTCACAACTGTACCCCGAAGTTGATTGTTATATGTCCTAACTTTTGTGTGTCATAAGTTCGTTTTGTGAATGTGGTTTGTGAATACAACTAGGAAGATCTTAGGACCGTCCTAAAGTTGTGACTTGAGAAATTCATATGTAATAACTGAGGACAGTTTTCATGAATGTGGCCCCTCGTGCATATTCGGTAAAAACTGCTACTTGAAATTGTGGGGGTTTTACACCAGTGTGCAGAGGGTTAAATATGTCCAGTAAACAAAAATGAAAATCCTGTCGAAAGCTAAACCCCAACAAAGTATTCTGATGATCGATAGGGGACAATTAAAAGAAAATTGAAATATAGTAAAGAGCTGAGAATGTTATCAATCAATACAACCTTTTTCCAGTCCGCCAATGGTGTGTTAGTTGGTCATGGGTTGCTTACGACAACAAAACCTCCTCCACATTTATGATTGTTTGTTGACATCCCCAATGTGTTTGTTCATAGCATTGGACTTGATTTGGTGAACTAAAAAGCACTCTGTCCGTGCGTGGCTCTACTCTGTTTGTTAGACGAAGCAAAACTACTTGTTACATGGTGTTGTTCTAAGACCTGAAAGCGATGGTTTGAGAGAAAAATGAAGTGTTCAGTGCCTTGTGCAGTTGCCTGGCTGCTCGCCAGTGTCGTTCGATTTACTGATTCTTTATCTATACAGGAATTTTATATTCGGAGACAGGATACGCTTCATGGAGATAATGTAACATTAACACATGGAGTCTCATATACAGACTGTGCACGCCAGTGTTTTTATACCCAGTTGTGCAGAAGGTTTGCATACAACAATGCTCAAAGGAAGTGCTACATGTCAAAAAACACCCTGCTTGAAACTGTCATCGGAAGAATTGCTTATGGTCGTAAGTAACATACTCACAAAAAGGACATGACTTTTTTTCTCGCCTTACCCCTAACTGTAATGAAAAGGGCCGAAATCGGTGCATTTTCAATCCCTGGTCATGTCTGAAAGATATGGGTTCCATAAATGGCATATATTTTCATAATGCATATAGATATATTTATTATATTATTATTGGAACGACGAAAATGTAGCATAAATTTTCGCGTGTACTGGACTTATTGGCCAGTGTTGACGATTTCAAAAAACGGATGGCACAGCGGCACTTCGAATATATTTTTATCTTCATGAGAGAGAACACATTTGTCTTGAATGCACGAGAGCTCGAAGAATATTTGTCATGAAAGTTAGAAAATAAAATATTTAACTATTTAGCATGAAACAAAAGTAAAATTTCAAAAGCTAACGAATTATTATTTTTGCTATGTTGAAGGTGGCACAAAGACCTGGGAAAAAAGGTTGAGAACATTCGAACTATTACCTTCTTCCAATATCCAGGGCGAACAGAGCCCACCCTCCCCCCCCCCCCCCCACCCCACCACCCCCGGGCTGGACGAGAAAAATGTTGAGAGCGTTCGAATTATTACCTTCTTCCTATTTTCCGGCGCGATTTTTTTTATTATTCTTATGTTAACGAACTTATCAATTTTAAAACTTACGAAATATTTTCTGACCTATTTTATTATTTCTGAAATAATAAAATAGTTTTTTGACAGACTTAATTTTTTTTTCGAATTTATATTTTCACATAATAAAGCAATGTACAAAAAGGATACAAATTATGTACAATATATAATAAATACAGTTCGAGTTTAGTTACCATATTTGATCATTATTTTATTTTTCTAAAGGGGCACGGCAAGAGTAAAGGACTATCTGTTAGAGTAGGGTGAATGGGGGAAGGTGTGGTGTGGTGTTGGCAAGACATTGTGGCCACATCGAGAGCCACGACAAGATAAAAATGACATGTGTTTAAGCTAGGTTCTCACTTTCACGGTTTTGGGTGCCGGAAGCCCACGGTTTTAATCCGTGATTGTCCGTGGTAAATCCGTTCCGGACCCGTAGACATGACCGTGGTGTCCGGGATAAACCTTTGCGCTTCCGCCGTCTTGTTTTTTCCGTGGCGCGATTTTCAAAATGAACGCAAATTTCCTTTTTTCCGTTACCAACCGTAAGTGACCGTAGAAAACCGTAGACACCGGGACACAACTGTAGTGTATCCATAGCCGATCCGGCATTAACCGTGGTCTGAAATGGGGGCCCGGTTGACCACGTAACACGCTGGAAAGTCTATGGATATGCTGTGGTTGTGTTCTGGTGTCTACGGTTATGTTACCGCGACATTACTGTGACATCACCGTAGAGACCATAGAAGACCCGTTTCAGAACCATAAAACGCGTCGGTTTTACCACGGATCAAAACCGCAGCAATCCGGGACCCACATCGTGAAAGTGAGAACCCCGCATAAGTTGGGAATGGACCGTTGATCATGATTCTTGAAATTACTTAACATTTCTTTGTATTTGTAACCGCTATTTGGGAAACGACTTTTCCATCTTAACTGGTAGAATGATGGAAATCTTTGTAGGGGCTTTTTCCTTCACCAGTAATTTGACTGACGATTCGCCAGTGTTAAAGGTACTTTGGTCGTGAATATATACACAGATTCAGATCACTGGAGAAAGCCTATAGGAATTCTCCATTAAGAGGAAGCGAATAGGCACTCTATAAAAACTTGAAAAATAGAAAAAAAATTAAAAATATTTGGCTGTAAACAGCTGTCGTAGTAATAATAATAATAATAATAATAATAATAATAATAATAATAATAATAATCACTGTCTGAATATGGTTGAATATTGAGTCTCACTCTTCTATCAAATTTATTAGATTTTCCGACCGTTTTTCTAATTTTTTGAACTGACACAAAGGATAATACGCTGATCCCTCTACAATGTAATAATTCAGCATTTCATTTTTAGTAAACTAATATCTTACTTTTCCTTTTTCCTTTTAGTACTATGAATAAATGTTTATCAAAAATGAGTAAAAGACGAAAATTGGGAGGTAACATGCCGGAATTTGGGTTGCTAAACAGTATAACCTGGTTTGATAAATTTATATAATATCCTGTATTTGTGAAAACCAGTTGACGAAATCATTCCAAAAGGATGAAACAAGTGGGCCTTCACAAAACAGGTGAACCAAGGTTTCTTTTTCTTTTTTCAAAAGGAACACGTGTCATCTTCAGATATATTCATTCTCTTTACAAGAGTGTTGGTTCCTAAAATGCGTGTATTTATACGATATTGAAACCATTTATATTTGAAAGGTGTGCACATTTGAAGCGAATTAGTTACGCTTTTGTCCACCATTTTTCACTCAGTTCGATACCTAACTTCGATTCCCATTTGGAAAGAGATTTTTTATCTTTTGTGGCCATAATAAGTGTCTTATAAGTTATCTTGTTCCCGGGGGAAATTAATGTTTCTATACGGTGCGGGAGTATGGGGTTTTGTAATCTGTTTAGCTCCGTTTTTTTTTTTTTTGGTTTTTGTTTGTTGTTTTTTTTTTTTTGCCTAGTGGTCTTATGAAACATTTTATTGCATTTTGTATTTCCCTGTATGTCGAGAAGTGTATTTGTATATCAAAGCGCGTTTTAAATTGCTCATGAGACAATAGTTTTCCGTTTAACCCTAAAACATCATTTACAAGGAAGATACAACAAAGTGTTTCTCAATGGTCTATTTCCTGCTTTAATATGTTCATTATCAAAAATGTATGTACTTAAAAAATCCATAGGCTCCCGTAGAGGAGTCGTTTTGCTGAAAGACGACCAAGCAGCAAGTACGTCTTTCCAGAATGGATTGTTAATATTTTAGAGTATTTGTCCAAGAAGTTGGGGCTGGCTATATACCAATCACTGTTTAACCATTTACCCAACGTAACGGCCAAAGCCGGCCAGCGCTATTCACAAAAATCGACAATTAATTTTCATTATTTTGTCAGTTTTGTCTCAAAAACATAGGTTATGACCCCTCATTGGAACGAGCTCGACGAGCTCGTTCCAGTGAGGGGTCATAACCTATGTTTTTGAGACAAAATTGAAAAGAATTAATTATTCAAGAATATTTTGTTTGCAAGTGTCGTCTGCTTTTTAGGTAAGGTAAAGGGTTAAAAAGGGAGAAGAGTTTACGAAAATTACTTTCCAACATGAATGTTTTTTTATAAAGCGACTCACCCATGAAATGTTTAAAGAATTAATAAAAGCGTTCAACTGAATCATTTTACACCCGCCCTATTTATTTATTTATTGGTGTTTGAGGTCACATACTTATGCACAATGGCTAATAGTGACCGTGACAGTTTTACGGGTGGAGGAAGCCGGAGTACCTGGAGAGAACCACCGAGCATCGACGAGCAACTGTCAGCTCCTCAACAGTCTAACTCTGTTCATGCTCCGCTCAAGCAGGGTTACAGCGGTTGAAGACATTCTAAAAAAATTCAAGTTCCTATATACAATTTTCTGTTTCATTCAACACAGTTTCTTTTAATCCGTCCGAATCTTCAAGTTTAGCATTTTTTTCTATCAATATGTGTTCTTCTTTTGACCTAGTATGTTTAAGTTTGGATGAAAATTGTATTGTTTCTTCCCGAATTTCCATTAATGAGGTTTCAAAAAATAGTTGGTCGTCTATAAGGAAAGGCCATGAGATATTGGTTTCGTTTTGAAGTAATTTTGATTCACCAGTGTACTGTTCCTTTACACGCCTGGCTGTGTTTTTTTACTATATTTATATATTTTCGGTTCGTTAAAAGATAATTATTGAACTTCCAAAAATCCCACTCTCGTTTAAAGTCTGAAGGTTATGGTGTTATGTATACTAAATAATGACCGGATCTGTATCCTGATTCTATAACTGAATTTTCTATATAGGTACTAATTCTTCTGAAATTAAGAAATAAAACCGACGGGACTGTTTTAGTGGGTTTTTACGTCGCCAGATAAATCTCTTCTTATTTTGGGTTGTTCATTCGCCATATGTCAATTAGGTTTTACGCTTTCCATCATACCAAGAAGTTGTTTCTGAGAATTGGAGTTGTTTAGATGAAAATAATTATCGATATCGTTATTTTGATTTAGAACTACATTAAAATCACCACATAGTACACAATTTGCTTCAGATGATAATTGCAAATATTCCTCTAGATTTTATTAAAATACTGTGTTATCATTATTGGGGCAGTAAATATTTCCTAGAATTATTGTTGTGCCATTAACTTCTATTTTAATCACTAAAAGGTTACCGAATGTGTCCTTTTCAATTTGTAAAATTTTGTATTCAAATGTGTTTTTTAACCCCCTTCACTCTGATGTCAAAATACCAAAATTTCAGGAAGCTGTTTTTTCCCATAATACATCTAGAAATTTAACCAATTCATTCTCGTTTGACAGAGCTCAATGAGCTCTGTCAAACGAGATTGTATTGGTTAAATGTCTAGTTTCAGGAATTTTTTTCTGCCTGATATTTAGATATTTTGACATCAGTGTGTAGGGGGTTAATAAAATGACGACTCCCTTTGATGATTTCGAATAGGAATTAAAAAGGCATTCATAAACCCATTCTGCCTTAACTTGACATTCCTCAGACCTTATAGAGTATACATCCTGTACGCAATAGATGTATTTCTTCACCTGAAGAAAGGTAAAGACGTCTCTTTTCTTTTTCGGATCACCCAGTCCCTGGCAATTTAATGACATAATTGTGATAGACATTAGGTTTGATATAGGATTCGATTAAAAGGACTGCATCCACTACACGAATGCCAAATTACCGTCACGTCTCTATTCTCAATGTCACTAATCGCCAACAAGTTCACAACAAAGGGGCGCCTTGCGGGGGCAGGTTTGTGGGAAATTTGTAAATGTGATTTGGGTTCCAGAAGGGTTACAAAGGCAGGTGTGTTAAATGGATGACCTTTGTCGTCTGTAGGGGATAGGTGGGAGAGGAGGGAATATGGGGAGGTTATAAAATCAATAGATTTTTTTCCTGTACAGGTATATAGCTTTTTTGTGTTCTTGATTCTCGTTTTTCTGAACAAAGTCTGTATGTAGAGCAGACAGACAGACAGACGTGAAATATATATCACCTAAACATGCAGTTGATACCAGAGGTCCTGTCACAATTAGCGCATAGAATGCTCGTTAATTAATTCTTCTTTTACCGCAGAAGAATGAAGTGGTCCGAAATATACAAGAGCGGGTGTGCTGTGCAATGCAAAATTTAATACGATATTAGGGAGGTCAGTAGTGAAATCATGAACTGAACCGATCCAACAGAAAGAAAATATTGATACTGCAGTATGTAGAGAGTACTACTAAATCGCTGTGGGAGAGATTTTTCACTTAGTAATTATTTACCATTTCCGAAGACAGAACACAAGACGCAAATGAACTCTTCTATCACATGGTCTACCGGGTTGCACCCACTGGTCCATGTAATGAAAGTTTGCAAGTGTTTTGGCTATTCTTTTCTTCCCGTGTAATTTTATGACCATACGAATATGCAATAAGGTATTTTTATGCTGTATAAGAAACTTATGCCAATTTATTTCCACATCTAAGCATATATCCGTCTATAGACATAATATTGCCTCAATCCATAGAAGAATAGCTGCAGGCATTCTCCAATAAACTAAAATAAGAGCAAATCAAAGAACAGACGACAGTTTACAAGCATGTGAATTTTCACGGTATTCAGCAGAGTTATGATTGTGTCTTACAATGTTACAACACTTGACAAAAAATTAGAATATATGATGAGATACGATATCGACAATATATCCCCATTCAATTCGGAATTCCATTAGAACATAAAATGTCCGGTTCGCAGAACCCTATATGTGCGAATACAGTCAAAAGATGTACACAAACGGGGACTTTCATATACTTACAACACAGGCAACATAATTAGTATTCACTAGGTTATTCTATGAAGATGTCGAACTCTTTAAACCATTTACCCAATACGAAAGTCAGACGGTACTTTTAAACAAAATTCCTGAATAACCATTTTTCCATTTCTTGCGTCAAAAACATAGCCCAAGACCCCTCATTGGGACGAGCTCAACGAGCTCGCTCCAATGAGGTACTGAAAGCGATGCCTCTGAGACAAAATGTGAAAAAATAATGAAAAGTGAATAGTGAATTTTGTGAAAAGCGCTGGACAGCTTTGGACGTTACGCTGAGTGAAGGATTAAAAAATAGACAGGCAGAGAGACAAGCTGCCAGGCACGAAATATGTATTACAAAAGTGTGAATGTATCGACGGTGATTTACATATGCATATATCATGTAAATGGAATGCACCGTTCTACACACGTGCTTGTGTTTCGAAGACATCTAAACATAGGTAGACGGACGGACAAACAGATAGAAAGACCGACGTGCAACAGACAGACAGACAGACAGACAGACAGACAGACAGACAACAATTGGTATGTACAGGGGTACACCAAAAATATCAACATGTAATAATCATATAAATCAGACAAACATTCAATCAACAGAACATATACAGACACCTGGAACTCAATTATGCATCCCTTGTTTTTTCGCAGTGGCGTTAACAGAAACTGTCATTATTTTCATGCTATTTTTCAAATAGCCAAAAGTGATTGCTTGCGGAAAGAATGGTCTATTGACAAACGAAAGACAACACAATGATGAAAATAAACAGTATTTTAATGGCTCTAATTGCACATATCTCTCACTAATATTTTTGATGGAAAAATATTCTCTTGACAAGTATGGTGCAGGAACGGTCCATGATGAAACGATGTCGGTAATTACTGACAAACAAAATGTAACTTGTGATCTCCTGAACACAACAGAAGGGGGCTGACGTCAGTTGCGAGTGTATCCACCACGTGCCGGGATGACAGCCTGAATCCTCCTGCTAATGCCACCAGTGAGCCTCCTGATACGGTCCAGAGGCAACTGCTGCCACTGCTCATGCAAATGCCGCTTCTATGTCGGCCCAATTCTGTACAGGCGAATCCCTTGCACACGACGTCCACGAAAGTCCCAGATGTGTTCTAAGGGATTCAAATCGGGGATCATTGCAGGCCAAGGTAGTGTTGAGATAGCGTTGTTCCGAAGGAATGCTCTAACAGCATGGGAACGATGTAGCCTTGCATTGTTGCCCATGAATACAGGGCCAGTAGCCAACAGGTGGTTGTTAAAATGAGAGACAATGGGAATGAGAATGTCCCGGATTTAGTGATGACTATTGAGATTCCCACGTACAGACACCGTATCAAGTATACAATCGTGATACAGACATCCCCAGATCATTACTGATCCTCCACCATAAGGAACTGTAGGCCTGATGCCCCTGGGCACGTAGGCAGTATTTCTTTTGTCTGACCAATTGACTCTCCTCCATGTCCCGATATCCACTCCTAACGTCGTCTTTGATGCTGATCGTTCCGAGTTGGACGCTTGATGATCCTTTTGGATCTTATACCCAGTTCTTTGAGGCGGTTTCGGACAGTCCTGTAGCACAAACGCCTTTCGGGGAGCCAAATGCGTTTCAAAATCCCACTTGAAGCAAAGTGTTCACGCCTAATGAGACGTGACAGACTCCGATCTTCCCGAGGTGAGGTCTTTTGTTGTTGACCAGGCCTTGGTCGGTCCTTAAAACATTATTGAATTGTTGATGTTTTCGGAAAGTCTGCTGATGATAGAATGACTATAACCAAATTGCCAAGTTGTCTTCCTATGGCTTTGAATGACATGCCTTTTGGGTGCATGCCAACGATTTGCATCTTAGTGCCTCTGGCAGTCTCCTCCTTGCCATGTCAACATTTATTGGTAAAAGGAGTGACAAATTTCTTGTTTTATACCCAGATATTGCATGTGGTTGATAGTGTTTGATGATAGTGTTTTTGTTACATGCGCGGGAAGCATGATTCACGTGGACGAGGGGATGTGTTTGGGATACACTATCTACCAGAAACATCGTGTTTGAGTAGATGAAATGTACTGCAAGGTATAGCAACCATTAAAACATGATAATCAGTAACAGCAACTTCAGTGCCATGAAACATTTCAGGGGGTGCTTAATTAAGTTCCAGGTGTATATATACTCCGGTTATACGTATAATATCAATGCATATTAAGAAGGCAGACCGAATATATAAAATATTAGCACATATGAAGCATATAGGACAGACAAATGTTCAACGTATATAATAAATACACACAAATACACGCTAGATACACTAGAAAGAAAGAAAGAAACTAACAATGAAAAAAAGAAAGAAAGATATTTTATCTTACATAGCTGGTAAACTTGTTTCAGTGGTTAGTTTTCCTTAATAACATCGTCTATGTTTTGAAGAATATCAAACTTAACTTCAATCGTTTACCCGTTTTAACCTTACCCCATATGAAACCGTTTCATTGATAAGCCATTTATATTTACTGTGCTTATACAAGTAACCTATCAAGCTCAAATTGTGTTTTGTTAAATCACCTTTTACTTTGACTGTTTTCATACTATTTATTTTCCTTTGTAACGGTAATGTTTTCTGTGCTGAAAAACCCCGTTGCGCGTCTCGGCTCTAGCGAATTTTATAAGGCGTGGTCTCGGTGCGTCCTTATTCCATGAAGGGAGACGGTCAGCTGCCGCGCTGTCTTTTGGGCAGATGTGTATGTCCTGACCACACTGCAAAAAATATAGGTTCTCTTTAGAACCAAAACTGGTTCTAATCTTGTCCCTGAGAAGGAACCAGTTCTGTTTAAACGGCATTTATTTCAAATCAAATACATTTATAAAGATTAACATTAAATATTAACAGAATTAAACATAAATTGAGGGGGTTTCAGTCGTAAGTTTAGAGCTTATACGAGGTTGTCTCAAATCATTATTAAGCAAAGGAGATATGAACAGTTGGCATATCGAACCAGTTTTGGTTCTTTCCAGAACCAAAACTGGTTCGATAAGCCAACTGTTCATATCTCCTTTGTTTCAAAATGTTTGGCGACTGCGTTGAATAAGCTCCAAGTTTAGTGCTGAATCTTTTTCAGCTCATGTAATATTCTGTTAAAACTGAATGCTGATCTTGGTAAATTATTTGATTTGAAATAAATACTGTTTAAACAGAGCTGGTTCCATCTCAGGGACAAGATTAGAACCAGTTTTGGTTCTAGAGAGAACCTATATTTTTTGCAGTGCACTATTGTTCACCATTTCATATATTCTTTCAGTGATGTTGTCTTTCTCTTCTAAATGTATTGACCTTGTGTTAACTTTTCTAAAATATTGTTCGCTTTTATTAGCATTTTGACTGTCTTCAATAATACCGTCCTCCAAACTCGCGATTCTCTTGTTTAGACTGCCGTTTTCCATCGCGAAATAGTCTAGCACATCGCGCATTGCTGCAGTTTCAGACGCAGGGGCATAGTCAGATCTCGTTCTCGGTATATTCACTCCTGAATGTCGTGGCTGTAGTAGTAGTAGTAGTCGGATCTCTCTATCACAGGATGTTGACGGATCTCTCTTGCCGAAAGTTATTGCTCTGTAATGGACTCTTAATCCCAATATTATATTCAAAAGTTATTGAGTTCTACGAGTAGTGTTGAGTTTCTGGCCAACGAGTGCAATAGCTGTGAGCGATGATGTTTGGAGGTGTAGCTTCTTCAAAACATATTCATGAAGCAGATGAGATAGGTTTCGGTTTTTTTCCCTGGGAGGATACATCAGACGGCCTTAGTCTATTACTATTACTCATTCCATTTGGATTTTCTCTCTCTCTCTCCTCTCTCTCTCTCTCTCTCTCTCTCTCTCTCTCTCTCTCTCTCTCTCTCTCTTTGAACGCGGTACCAGGCCTTCGCCATACGAACTCAGAAATTGCCTCGCTTTTAGTGGCTAAGGAGACGTAATTATTCTGCCCATTCTCACGATGTTTTGGAGATTTCTCTACTCTACGATGACAGACAAAAGCATAAAAAACATGCAAAAGCACACACCATCTCTTACAATTCTTCACGATTTCCCCATTGGATTAGCACTGAGCAAAACGGTGAAAATTGGAAATCTGGGGGCAAAAAGGAGTAAAATGAAACACTACAATCTACAATTCTCAAAAAAATCCTGGAATAGCACTAAGCAAAAAGGCGATGATGGAAAAAAATTCATTTTCGCAAATGTCCGAGGGAGGCGATCTAAGCGACTTAACAAATTCAAACGTGAAATTTGTATGGAAAAAGGTGTTTTGAAATCGTCTGTTCGAGCTCACTTCAAGTTTTAATTGTTTTTTTTTTAATTTTTTAAAATAACTCCCCATTGGATTAACCTTGACCGAAATACGCGCTTAGGCGAACATTGACTAAGACTTTTTTTAAGCTGAGCTCGAAATTGTTTCGAACTAAATTTCCATTTAAGCTCGAAATGCATTCTCAAGTTAGCTTGAATTCTCTTTTATAGCCTACTCGTGGACTAAATTACCATTGATGTGCTGATGACACTCAGCTGTATATACTTTTTTATAAAGAAGGTGCAATCTGTTCAGTACAACAGCTTGAACAAAGCATTCGTAGCCTTAGCATTTTTCTTCATAAAAACCACCTATCACCTGACAGACATGTTAAGCTTATCTATGAGGTGTCATGTTTCCCTCTCAGGAACATATGCAGGATAAGAACTTAAGATACACTAAAACAACAGAACAACTTGTACATGAGTTTGTGACGATGCATTGTGTTTTGACTCATCAACCACTAGCATTGGTAAACTACAGCACACCGAGAACTGTGCAGCCAGATCGGTCACAAGAAACAGACAAAAACATGCCACATAACACCAGTCCTTCCTGAACTACACTGGCTGCCAGTGTATCAGAAAATCCAATACAAATTATGTCTAAAATTTCAAATGTCTACATGACCTTTCAGCATCTTACATAATCGAATTGTTGAATTAACGCCGACAAGAGCCCTACGGTCCACTAATTAAATTCTACTGGTAAAGCGGAAGGCCCAATTGAAGATTGCAGGCAACAGATCATTGTCTGTGGCTGCTCCCACTTTGTGAAACTCTCTTCCGAAGAATATACAAACCGCTCAGGCCCTGAATTCATTTAAACGAAGTATGAAAGCACATCTCTTTCAACAAACATTCCATTAGCAACAATCCTGAATTACCGTTTAATTTTTTTCCTGCAAAGCCAAAGAGTACTTTGGGGGATTTATTCTTATAAGTTATTATTATTATTATTAATTATCATTATTATTATTAATTGTTATTATTCATATATTAACCTCTTTAGGTTATTATGGGGAATTTTGATTCAAATGTTTAAAATAAACTTGAAAACGTTTAATTCAACCGATGTATTGGATTCTTCAAAATTTGTTGAAATAAAATGAGTCTCTCTGGAAGGCATAGTTTAAACTTTGTGCGTAGGTGGACATCTCGGTAGGCATTGCAATGAAAAAGATGTATGTTCGTTTGATGTCCAGTCTATTTTAAGTGGCCGAACAATGTAGAAAGACACCCTCCCGAATGTACCGACGGTTTGATTTTCGGAGATCAGAAATGAACATTACAGAAAACATAATTTGTGTCCTTCAATATACACCGAGGCCCAAACCAGTCTTCGTCTGCGACCAACCACAGCACTTTTGTCGTAATGTAGCCAGCGCGTTTCACTCATTCATGTAGCTACCATAAAGAACATGAACAAAGTATTCATTAAAACATCATCGTTGTTTCATGATAAGAAATGGTTCCGTGTGTAACACTTGTGGTTTAGGTGTTGGTCTACTGAATGCCAGGCGGTATTGCCGACGGTTCGATTCCCGGCCGGGGATCAAAAATCAACATTCCAAATTCTTCGAAAACATGATTGTGCACGCACTATGGCTTTCAATTCCTATCAGAGATTCACTTATCTTGCCCAGTAATATTGAAAAATTCAATAAGATCTTAACATTTCTCCTCGATGTTGAGATATTTAACAGCTAAGCTCAGTGCTAAAAGAAGACAATATTACACACTACAAACGATCCACAGGGGCCTTCCTTCATAAACGGGTGGCATTACTCCACCCTGAAGTCTAAATGACGCAAATTGTAACTCGGAATCTTATGACATCTCGGAACTCGCTGATTATCATCTGAAACCTATAGCTAATTGACATCTGAGATATCACAAAAATACAGTATCTCAGTTTCCTGTCAAACAATTCTAAATTGAAAATATCGAAAAAGGTTAATTTGGCTACATTAGATATACAACATTGATATTGACATCGCTATTAAATCTGATCAAATACTTTCGAAAAATATCATCGAAATATCTAGATTTTGGCCATCATCGATTCTGACGGTGTGCAGTGGTTTAGTGGTTTATGTGTTGGCCTCCCGATTGCCAGGCCGTGTTGCCGATGGTTCGAATCCCGGCGGGGGATCAGAAACCAACATTCTAAGTTCCTCCAAAACATGATTGTATCATTGGAAACGCACACACACACACACACACACACACACACACACACGCGCGCGCGCGCGCGCATACCTACACATATACCGCTCATCCCACTTCACAATCGCCCAATGCATCCTCACGAGAATACACTTTGCCTGACCTGCAACCCACGAAACAAGCCATCCTTAGACACAGTTTCCTCCTTCACAATACTTTTTTGAAATCATTCGAAAACGTCAATTCGAAATATTCTGCTTCTGAATGGAGTTTGTAACCCATTGGCCTCATTTTTTTCTTTCGAATTTTTTCACCCCCACCCCAGTGATCGAGCCAACCAATGAGATTTGTCTTTTTTCTCAAGAAATGATGTGCGTAGTTGGGTTTATTATGTGGGAAATGGTCCAAACGAACACACAAACAGGTTTGCTATATATGTACTGCATCTGTGAGGAAGGGTGTTCACTACATCTGCGTAGATCGAACACGTTATTTCTAAAGATGTTAGATTTTCTTAGTTTGGTAATACATCAGTTTATTTATGTTTTGTAGGCTTTTCGCCGCACAGTTCTTTTCTATACAGGAATCAATGGGATGCATTAGTTGGCATACCATCAGTTTTATGAGTCGAGGAAACATACTTTATAATTTTGAACACTGTTTCCAACCTAAAGAAGAATTTGAAAAGAATTTCATTAGACCAAGCTTTCTATTTGATTCTTTTACGACTATTCTTAATGTACATAAATAATAAATTGCTGAAGCCGACGTCATTTTTTCTAGCTACCTGTAGTTTGTTCAAGGATTTGTCATTATTATAAAGCTGTCATTGTTGAAATATTTCGAAACTTGTTTCTCAAATGTAGGTTTACATTGTCCTTAATAATCAATTCAGACATCTGATGAACATCTACTTTTTAACCTCTACCCTTATATTCCGAGACTCTGGCGATACTACAAAAACACTTGCTGTACAAGGGTGATGAAAAAATACGCGCTTATTGTGATGGACGGTGAGGTACCCCAAAAAAACAGATTTTGAGCCCAACCTTGAGATAATTTCGTTTGATTTTATTCTTTGGATTGTGATAGTTTATTGTCAATATGTTAAAAACTATCGATTGACATCATGTCATCGTTGGTTCTATTTCTATGGCACAAGGCTTACCACATATTAAACAATGTTCAAGAAATTTAACATGTTTCTGATGGAATGGAACCTCTCCTTGTCTTGTGGGGTGATGAAACATATTCTTTATGCATATCTAAGTCCTTTAGCGAGTCCTTTAGTTTATGTCATTGAACCTAACAAGTTAGGATGGACTCACAGGTTTTGTGGCATCAAACAGTCAGGTCAGGATTCCCTTTCCTATTTACCTCCAGATTTCCAGAACATTATCACCATATATCTTGCTACGTCTGAAAATGTTCTGCATCCTTGCTTGGTCCGATTCTATCAATTTGTTCTTCTTTCTCCCCAACAAAATAGTCTTTTTTGTGAAAAGAACTGTGAGGTTCCATTTCTAATCAAACGTGTTTTCACATGCAAGCTTCACATCAATTAAAGAAAACTCAAAAAGACAGAAGAATGCAACACACTGGTAGAGTGTTAAAGTTTTGAAGGCGATTTGAAACATTTGATGAAAATTCACCATAACAGCATTAAAGTTTTAAAACATGAAACCCTTCAACGATGACATGCTGTCACCCGACAGTTTCTTAACATATTGGCCCCAACTATACACAGAAAAATAACCTATGAACCGACGACTAGTATGTTCTTCAAACTTTGACAATATCTTTTTATTTACATATTCTTGACAGCAATGTATTGCGCTCTAAAACTCTCACATAAGTCAATAGATGTAAACTTATCATCACTTGTCCTGATAACTGACCCCGGAACTTACCTTCGCCTCTCCCCATTTTCAACCCTATCATGGTTAACGATACCACTCTTGATGAGATGCAGAGCAACAATTCTTCTGATGAAATCAATACGTTCCACTGCTATCACTTATCCATTTCTAAGCCCACCGATGAGCCAAATCCAGTATTCAAGATCTACAGAAATTGCGGTAAGTACTACAGCCCAAGAGAGTTTTCAAACTCCATAGTGAATAAACACATAACTTCTCCATGCTAAACATCAATTGTCGAAGCCTAAAGGACAATTGGGACAGCTTCCACAACTGCATCTGTGATTTACAACCACCATTCAATTCTTTAGACATTGCTGGAATAACAGAATCCTTAACGTGAAGGGTAATGATTGCATAGTCGATTGTTACCGTTGTTACCTGAGCAGGACGATGGCCGAGAAGGAGTTCCAATGTTCTTGAAAGTAAATATACTGTATAAAATTGGTAATGATCTCTTAGTTTTTATAACGCAATTGTGTTCAGTTCCAGTTCAAAGAAACCAGTTCTCCACAAATATGTATTGTAGACACAATTTATAGACCCTACAGAGTCGTCCTGAAAGCTTACCTTGATTTGTTCTTGACAACGCTAACCCAGTTGGCGAGTGAGATAAACAAGGGCAATAATGAAAAAAAGCATATTTGATGGGAGATTTCAATACTGATGTAAGTTTTGGTAGCCAGAACAAAAAATCCGTTTATCGAATTAATGTTCAGTGGAGGCTTGGCGCCCGACATCACACGACCAACCAGAGTTACCGATTATTCTGAGTCTCTGATCGACGATATCTTCTACAATAAAGCCGAAGACTGCAAAGCATGAATAATAATCGCAGACGTGAGTGGCCATTTTCCAACATTTTTCGTCAACGTGATATCATGTAATAGTTGTTTTAAAAGTACAGAAAACCTCAAAAGGCAATTCACGGAAGAGAACACCACCAGCTTTAAAACCATTCGGTCTATTTGTGACTTCACAAGTGTATGCAATGCCATCTGCCCCAAGAATTGTAATCTTATCGACAAACTACACCAAGCCATTAACGTGGCATTCCTCTTAAAAGCTAGGCGTTTGTCCAAACTCATCAGACGTGAACCATGGATGACCACCGGCCTGCCACTACATAAACAACTGGTGTTCAGAAAAGAAAAATCAAAAATCCCTCAAACCGAAATACTGAACAATATAAAAAACTAATGTTGCATTTTCAACCGCCCGAAGCATACTTTGAATGTAGAAAATTATACCTTTGTGCATATGGAGAATACTCACGATGTCAAAAAGTCTTGGGAAATCCTTCGCAATGCTATTAACTAAGTAAATCGTACCCACACTTGCCCGCACCTTTAAAGGTGAGAGTATTTTATTTATTTATTTATTTATTGGTGTTTAAGGTCGCATACTTATGTGAAATGGCTAACCATGACCGTGACAGTTTTACGGGTGGAGGAAGCCGGAGTACCCGGAGAGAACCACCGAGCAACGACGAGCAGCTGCCAGCTCCCCAACATCGTAACTCCGCACTGCAGCACAGGCAGGGTTAGATTGGTTAAAGACATGCGCACCATCGACGTGCAGTACGCCTTTGTATACGGCGTCATCGTGGGACATCCTATGTTCCACCAAATTAATACCTTTACAGAGACGACCGCCAAACCAACCAAGGATTGTAGACTGTAATGTTTGTTTGATTTCTCTTAAAGTATTAGACACGATGTACCATTCAGTTCTTTTGAGAAAACTTCAGTCATATGGGATAAGAGTTGTAGCTAATTCCTGTTTTGAATACTATCTGTCTGGACGCACACAGTTTATTTCATACGTGAATATGTCTTCTGGTCCTCACCCTGTAGTTATTAGTGCTCCACAAC
Source organism: Pictodentalium vernedei (assembly GCA_031216915.1). NCBI lineage: Eukaryota > Metazoa > Mollusca > Scaphopoda > Dentaliida > Dentaliidae > Pictodentalium > Pictodentalium vernedei. Next base: position 169,952,651 of record CM062294.1, read on the forward strand.
GCTCAGCTATTGGTTACAGAGACCGCCAAAACTCTCGCCCAGGGTCCAACTGGAGGTGTTTAGGCAACAGCAGGGAGGGGGGGGGGGGGGGCTCAACTGTACATGCGTGAAAAAGCCTACTACCTCGGTTGAATCATTTAAGGTCAGAGGCTCGCCCCACTTTGAATCAGCTGCCCACATTGACCACGGTCTGGGAATTCTTGAAGAGCTTTTGACTGCGAGGCAGACGATCACGAGGGAGACATAGGAGGTCTGCCCGTTGGACCTCGCTTGGCACAGAGACGTCAAATTTAGGTCTCGGAACGCATCGTGGGCTGACAGGTCGATCTGCCAAATTGCCTACTTTTTAACCACGCACAGGCTACATCTTCTAATACTCTGGCAGCCTCAGAAAATTTATAAATGGTTGCAGTGACCACTTGGGCTGCAGTATATTCGCGAAAGTTTATTTGCGATCTTAGTAGTAAGTTGCATCTTCTTCGATGGAAGCAATGTTTTCCACCAAATTGATTTGCTTCCAACATGGCTCAGGCAAAAATCTCGTTGTTATTTCTGCTTGTTCCAGTTCCTTTCCTGTGTTCCCGTGAGACAATCAAATAGAAGTAAACAGGAACAGCTAATTGGTTTATAGGCAACAATAGCAGTAACGCCAAGTTCGAGAATGACAGAGCCAAGTTCGTGGTTCTTCTGTTTATCTGTTGAAACATCTGAAAGCTGAGCCTCGGAGCGTAGTGGGTGGTCACCACCACCATTAATAGACAAAGTGTACTTGCTCATTGCCTCGTCAACATCATCGAAAGTGTGTAAAGCGTGGCCTTGTCGAGACCATAGAGGCCAGGTATACTGGAGTTCTTCTATGGCCTTATCGTGGCGCTTCCGCTCGTCGTCGATGCCTCATCTTCAAAGCGTTGAGAAGAGGTACTTCCGTCCGCCGTAGGCAAGTGTGTCCATTAGACTACCATCTACCAACATCGCAAGAGAAGTCATGTATGACAGTGAAGGCATTATATATCATGTATCATCTCATACGTTGTGTCCATGGGCACGGCACTTCACCCCGATTGTCCACATGGGGGCACGATGATGCCGTGTGCTAAGGTGTACTGCACGTCGATGGTGCGCATGTCTTCAACCAATCTAACCCCGCCTGTGCTGCAGTGCGGAGTTACGATGTTGGGGAGCTGGCAGCTGCTCGTCGTTGCTCGGTGGTTCTCTCGGGGTACACCGGTCTCCTCCACCCGTAAAACTGTCACCGACACGATGTTGGCTGTTAAAGGGTCGTTAAACCCTAATAAAAAAATAAATCATCTCTTATCATATTATTTTACTAGTACAGGTTACTTCAATATATCAGCAGGTATGATGCCTTACTTCACCGGTATATCTTTTGTCGCAATTGCAAGTATAATGTCGATAACAAACAAACCCACATCTCTAGTGGTTAAATCGTTTCGGAAGCGAACCACACATCGTCATTTGCCAAGTCGTGCATAGCCCACGGCCAAGTCAAATAACACAGCTGAGTGGTGGGCCATATTCACTAGCATCCTTCCGTCAGTGCTTGGAAATGGCACGATTCGCCGTACCAACTACTGCATATAGAATAGCTCATACTTAATCATTAAATTAGCATCAGACTCTTTGTATTTACCTGCACACTGTGCGTATGTTTTAGAGTCGGGGCCGACACCACTGGTGTACCACGTGTCGGCCCATGAGACGTTCGGTGGGTCAGCAGCCATGAGCTCCATATAACCAACACCAAACAACCTATATAGGCAGTCTTGACGTTCCTGTTGTTCCTCGGGAACTGAGATAACGCTTGCGCGTGTCTGCCGGAACGGCGGGGAATGGGAAGCTGATACCATTGTTCTAAATGAGACATGGTCGGCTGCTGGAGGACCGTACTCCTGTCTCGAAGCCTTAGCCCCACGTACGTCTGGCAGCATCTTTCTTGGTAGTTTGTCGACCCGCGGCCACTTTCCGCCCACGCTCCCTCCTTCTTATGGTCTTCATCCACATGGCATTTTCTTTTTTGAGGTTTTCAAATGTGGCTGTGATCCTCTTCGGTTGCACCGTTAATACCGGAACCACTTGACAATGTGTTCTCTGACATCATCGGGTACAGTGCGGGGACAGACATGTGTCCACACTGGCAATGCGTAGCTGTTTGTCGGGAATGAAGTTAGTATAGTTAGGAATCTGACGTACTTACGGTACAGCTCACATGCCGCCCAGCTAAGGCCACGCCCAACAAATGGGTCAGTATCTAGGTCTGCAATTAACGTCGGTTGGCTCTCCTGTGAGATTGGCAGAAATATACAGACTGCTGTTGTATGAAACTGCTGGGCTGCTGTGCCCATAGTTTGGGCCACTGCAAACACTAGACGCGCCTCGTATATTTTGTAAAGCCTCAGAACCCTTCGTTGTCCATGATGTCACTCTGGCCAGGTGCGAAGAGACGTTCCATGTATTGTTCACTTCGCCCTCATACTGTAAGCGCAGCGAGTCTTTGTTGCCTATTCTGCAGCGCGTGCTCGTCTGTGTTAGCTTCTAGTTGCTGATCCATATACTCCTGGATAGCAGTGCCACCATTCGTTTTGTATGCTGTCAATAGTTTGCCGATTATATCGTCGCAGTTCATGGTTCATGTTTTGAGTTCTCCAAAACGGGACAATTGCGCTAACTTTGTCGCTTGATTGATACAACATACTGGTGAAGCACTATTGTGGCTCGTCGCCAAAGTCTAAAATACTCATAAATCCCATAAGACAAAAGTTGCAACCGGACATGCATGGACAGCATGCTGAAGTGCTGAGATAGCAAGTACAAGCTCTTCCTCACATGCTTCCTTGCTTTAGTATCTTACAAGCAAGACAATCTTCAAACAGGTCGCGGTCTGTGCAATGGAACGAGGCAACGCAGCGAGTCTTCTCTCTGGAGTCTTTCAAGGTTGAGTTGTATTTTGGGAGTCAGTACCCAAAACACAATGTTCACGCTGACATGTGCCAAAACTGTACCAAATGCGCATTTTTAAAACATCTGGCACATAAATGTGAGCGTTTGGCCAAAAAATTGGCATATAAATTCAAATTCACGAACCTGGTATATTCTTGATTGCCCACATCATTAATTACAAAAAAGTAATCTCGTTCAGCTGTGTACACAATGACCAGTCACTTTCCAATTGTCCTTGCCGTGGGTGCGGGGGGCGTTGCTTTAACCGGGTCTCGTCAGATCACCAACTTTAAGCAACGTCAAGCCCGGTTAGTCCTTGGATGGGTGACCGTCTGGGCGATTGATTCGGACTCCCGCGTTGTGTCCTCGGGCAAGGCACTTAACCCCAATTGTCCACATGGAGGCACGATGACGCCGTGTACCAAGGCATACTGTACGTCGTTGGTATACATGTCCTAAAAGCAAACTAACCCTGCCTGTGTTGCACTGTGGAGTTACGATGTTGGGGAGCTGGCAGCTGCTCGTCGTTCCTCGGTGGTTCTCTCAGGGTACTCCGGCTTCCTCCACCCGTTAAACTGTCACCGACACAATATGACCATGACTATAAAAGTTTCGTTAAACCTTAATAAATAGTGCTGAAACAGCAAGTACAAGCTCTTCCTCACATGCTTCCTTGCTTTAGTATCTTACAAGCAAGACAATCTTCAAACGGGTCGCGGTCTGTGCAATGGAACGGGGCAACGCAGCGAGTCTTCTCTCTGGAGTCTTTCAAGGTTGAGTTGTATTTTGGGAGTCAGTACCCAAAACACAATGTTCACGCTGGCATGTGCCAAAACTGTACCAAATGAGCATTTTTAAAACATCTGGCACATAAATGTGAGAGTTTGGCCAAAAATTTGGCATATAAATTCAAATTCACGAACCTGGTATATTCTTGATTGCCCACATCATTAATTACAAAAAAGTAATCTCGTTCAGCTGTGTACACAATGACCAGTCACTTTCAAATTGTCCTTGCCGTGGGCGCGGGGGGCGTTGCTTTAACCGGGTCTCGTCAGATAACCAACTTTAAGCAACGTCAAGCCCGGTTAGACCTTGGATGGGTGACCGTCTGGGCGATCGATTCGGACTCCCGCGTTGTGTCCTCGGGCAAGGCACTTAACCCCAATTGTCCACATGGAGGCACGATGACGCCGTGTACCAAGGCATACTGTACGTCGTTGGTATACGTGTCTTAAAACCAAACTAACCCTGCCTGTGTTGCACTGCGGAGTTACGATGCTGGGGAGCTGGCAGCTGCTCGTCGTTCCTCGGTGGTTCTCTCAGGGTACTCCGGCTTCCTCCATCCGTTAAACTGTCACCGACACAATGTGACCTTGACTGTAAAAGTTTCGTTAAACCTTAATAAATAAATAAATAAATAATAAATAAATTGTCCTTAAGCGTGACCTCCGATGAAGAAATCGTGTATTGTGTAAACAACACATGCTTTGTTTCCTCAACCAGCGAACAATAGACCTGATTATCAGTTGTCTTCAAATGTTGATGGTACTTTTCCCATTGATCAAAATGAAAGATTAATACAATAATAAAATGACAATGGATTCACTTGACATGTCATTCAGTTACCGAAAAGATCATATAGGTTTCATGATACTTTATTATTTTATATTCCGTTTTATGTTAAATTTGATTTCATAAAATTTTATGCTTTTGATCTTTCTTGAATAAAATATGGGAAAAAGTTTTAATACAGTACAGCTACCGTGGACTGGTCGTGTACCCGGTGCTTCATTAATTAAATGTTTGATGAGTATTCCTATAATTAGTGTTTGGAATCTAATATTATTGCGTCCGTGGAAATATTGCCTGCCCGTGGAAAGTGACCAATCCACGGCTGTACTGTTATTCTCCCTCATAAAATACCCATGGCACAAAAAACTCATTTGGCACAAAAAAATACTCATTTGACACAAAAAATATTCAGCTTTGGCGCATTAAAATACTAAGCCAGCGTGAGCACTGTCCAAACACTTTGATCTGTTTGGCGGCCACTAAAGGACTACTTTGACAGCATGTCCGCTTTGTTCCGTAAGAGCTTTTAAAGTGAAGCACCATATCGTTGTATTCCTCCTTTCCCCTTAGAAAATTTTAATCTTTAAAGTTGTGAACTGTTTCAAACAGAATTTTAGCTCAAATGTTTTAATTTAGTTTAAAAACCTCGCATTTTTAAAAATCATTTAGAAACTAGACTTTATGATTCTGGAGAATCGTGGCTTTTCCCGATGAGATTCCATGATTTGTCATGACCCCACAGTGTATGATGAATTGCTTTTGACTGTCTCACTAAAGTTCCTTCATTGATGTCATGAAAAACGTGAGTACAGAAGTCTCAAATGACTCAGTTTGATAAAAAAAAATTGTTTAGGTAAAAACCATCATTAACGGTGGAGAGGGTTAATATCAATATCGTCGTCCAACAAGTTAATGACCGACAAAAGGAGTTATGTTTGTTTGACACATACCCACTGAGTGCTGTATCTATTTGAAAATGGTCCGTTTTATCTCAAATGTATCCAAAATATTGATGTCTGGCAGTTTGACAAGGGTTAACAAGTGCTAACAGGAATATTTATTCATGCAACTTGTAATGTCACACCAAGAACTGCGACTGGCCATTTTTCTTAAAAATCTACGAGATGTTTTCAGAGAAATCCAGGAAGAACATGATTTGTAAGCTGTTGATGGGTATAATTGTTTATCCAGCCCAAAACGGGTTAAGGGTTGTTTTTTTAATATGCTTATTACTTATAAAAAATAATTCTCAGTGAATTCTACTTCCACTTATGTTGATTTCTCCTCTTAACTTTGGGTGCTGCGGGTATGCAAACACAGCCCACTTTTTCAACATCTTGATGTTTGAGAACCAGCATAGGGTTAACAAATTCTTACTGGAATATTTTGTACATGCAACTTGTAATTCACACTAAGATCTGAGAATTGCCAATTTTTCTTGAAAATCCATGTGATGTTTTTAGAGAAATCCTCGGATAACATGAATTTTTAACCTTTTGATGGATATCACCCTGTAACCAGCTCTAAACGGGTTAATGCTTGGTTTTATGAATACCTTCATTACTTAAAAAATGATCCTCGGTGAATCCCACTTCCAATGAAGGTGGTTATGTTCATCTCGCAGGTACACATTGGGTGTAATGGATGGCCAAATACAGCCCATTTTCTCAAAATCTGCTCTCTCTGGAGGGTTCACAAACGCTTACCGGAATCTTTTGTTCATGCAACTTGTAATGTCACTCCAAGACCTGCAAATGGTCAATTTCTCTTGAATACTTACTAGATTTTTTTGAGAAATCCACAGAAAATGGGAATTTTAAGCTTTTAAGGGGTACGTCTCCTTAACCGGGCGAAAATGGGTTAAGACCTCAATTTTTGAATACCCTTACAACTTATTAAAATAAGTCCCTATTTTGCGTCCGGTAAAAGAAGTTATGTTTCACTGCAGCATTCCCATTTGATGTTGTTGGTGTCCAAAAACAGACTATTTTTTTTCGAAATTTTGACATTTAGCAGCCCATGGAGGGTTAACAAATGCTTATCTGAATATTTTATCCATGCAACTGGTAATGTGACTCTAAGACCTATCAACGGCCATTTTCTCTTGAAACCATACGAGACGCTTGTAAAGAAATTCAGAGAAAACATGATTTTTTAAGCTTTTGATGGGTATTGCTATTAACCATCCCAAAAGGGGTTAATGCTTGGTTTTTTTAAAACCCTTATTACTAACAAATTCGGTCCTCGGTGAATTCCACTTCCAACAAAGTAGATTACGTGTATCTCTCGGGTATGCATTGGGTGCTGTGCGCATCTGAAAACAGCCTATTTCAACAAAATTACATTGCTTAGCAGCCTGTAGAGGGTTAATAAATGATCACCGGAATATTTTGTCCAAGCAACTTGTAATGTCACACAAAGACCTGTGAATAGTCAATTTTTCCTGAAAACCTACAAGTTGCTTTTAGAGAAATCCACAGAAAATGGGAATTTTAAGCTTTTAAGGGGTATCTCTCTTTAACCAGTCCAAAATGGGTTGAGACTTCGACTTTTGAATACTCTTACCACTATCAAAAATGTTTCACCATCAATTTTGCGTCCCATAAAAGAAGGAACCTTTCTCGGTGGTACACCAAGTGGGTGCTGTTGGTGTCCAAAAACAGCCCATTTTATCACAATTTTGACTTTTAGCAGCCTGTGGAGGGTTAACAAATGCTCACCGCAGTATTTTGTCCATGCAGCTTCTATTGTCACACCAAGGCCTGGGAGTGACAATTTTTTCTTGAAAATCTACAAGACTCGTTTAGAGAAATCCACGACAAATACGAATTTTTAGCTTTATGGGGGTATTGCTGTTTAACCAGCCCAAAACGGGTTAACGCTTGGTTTTTTTGAACACCCTTATTACTGACAAAAATGATCCTCGGTGAATTCCACTCCCAGTAAAGGAAGTTATGTTTATCTCTCGTGTATTGTTTGAGTGCAGTGGGGGCCTGAAACCGGCCTATTTCATCAAAATTTCGATGTTTGGCAGCCTGTGGATGGTTACCATTATTCATCGCCTGATATGTCGTGTATATGACAGGGCGTGTCACAGACAGGTCTAGCAATGACGAATGTATAAAAAAAATCTACAAGACGTGTTTCGAGAAAGTGCCGATAAACCCCAATTTTTGGCAGTTTTTTGCCATTTCTTACGAAATAAGGGTTAAATCGAAAATTCCGCTTTGGTACATTTTTAGATGTTGTGCCCCTCTATGCGTGTGCAAACTTTTGTGAAAATCGGTTCGAAAATGGCTTCTGAATCGTACGGACAAAATGTGTGAAAAAAAAAAAAAAAAAAAAAACCCACGAAAAAAAAAAATAATAATAATAATCCGTAGAAAAACAATAGTCTTTTCCAGAGGCAAAAGCCTAAAAATACCCAAAATAATACGAAGTGTGTTGTTTTCAAATGTTTTTCACGTTTATCGTTTGCAAAACACTTTGGAGAAAATTAACCTTTTTGTTAATTTTATTTGCCAGTATACGAAAATGATACAAAGTTTACATATTGTAATTGTAACATAAACATTTCCACCAAAACATTTTACACATTGCACATTTTCCAAAATAATTGTATACTGGCAGGGAAAGGCATAGCCAGAATGGCTGTCTTCCTACCTTTCCCTGTGAAAGAGAGAAGAAAAGAGAAGAAAGAAAGATAACAATAGGTAGGGAAAAAAGGGATAAATAATTGCAACATTGTGAGTAGGTGATAATTGAGAATACAAACACACCTGTACATGTACGTGTACGTGTACACGTACATTCGTGTACACCTCCATAGGATTTAGTGTTAAAATCGTGTACCTGTACACGATTTGAACGTTTTTTAGGGTGTTTTAGAATCCACTTTGCGGATTCAAACACCACTGAATTCTATCCTAGAGTGAAAAAAACGCCCGTAGTTTTACGCACACGTACATGTACCGTTTTGATTGAAATCGGCAAATGGGTTCCCCCCATAGGATTCAGTGTTAAATTGCGAGCAAAAAAACGTTTTGTCGTTTCTAAATCATCGTCTTGCCGATTCTAATAATCCGCGTCAGTACATGATTTTAACACTGAAACCCTATGGAGGCGTACACGGAGATCCACTTGCGGATTTTAGGTCGGAAATCGACTCGTGTACAGACGTGGTGTTAGAATCCGCAAACCCACTGTCGCGTTTCCCGAAGTAAAACTAACGCATGTTATTGCGAGGTAATCTTAATAAGTACTTAATGGAAATGTTTTGAATGAAGGATGTTGCCAGGATGTTAGAATCCGCAAACCCACTGTCACGTTTTCCTGAAGTAAAAACTAACACATGTTATCGTTATGACTGAATGAGGTTTTCGTTCAAAAGAGTCAATTATAAAATATGATCTGTAAAAAATAGACATTCGTGTCTTGGTTCGATGTGACGAAGAGAAATTGAGTTTAGACATCGTTCAAAAGAGTCGATTATAAATATGATCTGTAAAATAGACATTCATGTTTTGTCTTGATGTAAAGAAGAGAAATTGACTTTAAGCGTCCGTTCAAAAGAGTCAATTATAAAATATGATCTGTAAAAAATAGACATTCGTGTCTTGTTTCGATGTGACGAAAGGAGATTGAGTTTAGAGACAATTAGAGAAAAGAATCAGAATTCTTGTGAAGTAATCTTAATAAACACTTAATGGAATGTTTAAACACATTTTCCGCTCAATTAGGTTTTGAGTGGTAAATTTTTTAATATATTCACGATAGCGATCAGAGAGATTTGAAATGAATGAATAAGTTCCTTTAACGTTAAAATTAGAAAAAAACCAGTTTTCTTTTGTGTGTTGAAATGTTTTAACCGTCATCAAAGGGATTCTCTCTTAATTCGACACTAAATGAATGGTTCTTTGATATGTGAATGAAATTCCTTTGACAAAACGTAAATTACTATCAAAATGCGTTAAATCAGAAACCGGTTTGTCATGTACTGCTTAAACGTATTTTTAAACTTCTCCAATTCAATCAACACTGAGTTGAGATGTGAATATTTTTAGTTTATTATATTGAAGACGGAAAGATTTTTATTAACTTAAAAATATAATTAAACATTTAATTTTGAAAATAATAAAACAATTAAAAACGAAAAATGTTTTTACAGATGGATTCTAGACACCGAGATCGAATTTTAGGGGAGTATGAACGTGCTAAGAAGGGCATTCAGTCGGCTGACAGAAGCAGACGTCTTGGTGAGATGGAACTCAAACGCAAAGCCACAAAAATATTTAAACCCGTGACAGAGGGTCAAGAGCGAAGCAGGAAGGAGATAGTTGAAGAATTGAGACCCATAAAAGAGAATGGGTTCGTTGCCTCTTAGTTTTGGAAATCGGCATTCCATTCAATCTACACCGGATTACATTCCCACGGGAATTCAAACGGAGACCGACACCGATACAGCTTCGACTATCACCACTGATAGCATCGCATCGTCTGATGATGATGGCGGTAAGAGAGATCTGTTGTATGGATTTTATAAGGATTCAGAGGGGAGAACTTTTGTTGGAGACACAGAAATAGAAATTGATGATGATGAATTGATCGTTGGTTCGAACAAATACGAATTGACTGATGGACTGCGCATAGTGCTCCTTTACGACAAGCCTAGCGATTACACGGATCAGGATTTCGACAATTACTGCAACATTCTGGTTCAGACCCACGCCATGAAGAGAAATAATGATGCCAGAGAGACGAGACCCAAAGCCAACAGAGGTTACAAGTGGACGAAAGTGATGAAACCCATATGGGATATGAACAAGAAGTTCATCGAATCGGTGACTGGCAAAGGGGTGAAAACCACTTTTCTTCCGAGCGATTCTGACGCTCTGTCTCAGAGATTGAGTTTGTTGATGGCGAGCAGACGGGCTGGTAACACAGGATGAGATAATCAGATAGTTACTATATCTGACGAATTGTTAAGACAGAAGGTTTTGAATAAAAACCACTATAAAAGGCTGATGAACGAATTGAAGGATTGATGTGTATATAATAAGTAGAGAGAAACAAACAAACAAACAAAAATAAAACAGTAAATTTTTACACTAGAATAATAAAAGTATTTAAACAACAAAACGATTTACCAGTGAAAAAACAAAATATATTATAAAAATAAAATATGTTGGTGATAAAGAACAGGGGATACGTCAGAACTTACTTTCAAGGCGGTTCTGGCATCGTCGATTCTATAATGCGAGCGTTCACGAGCGATGCGGGTAGAAAACTCGCATCGACTGCGTTTGAGGTCGGTAAGAAGACGGCTTTGGATGCTGGTAAGAAAGCCGCTTCCAAAGTCAGTGGTAGGATAGCTTCTGTGGCTGGCAAGAGGGCAGCCGATGCATTGATCGACAAGCTGATCAGTCCGCCGGCGAAGCGAGCTGCGTTAGAGCGAACGCCGAAAAGTTGGAAAGATTTTAAGGATGCTGTGGTACCCATACAAGATTTAGCCAAAATGACGAGTGGATCTGGATTGAAGAGAACTCACGACGGTGTGATATAAATAAATAATAATACTAAAACAACTGAGTTTGGTGTTTGAAAAGAATCTAAAATAACAAACAAAAAAATAAAACAAAAGATGAACATTAAAGATATGTCTTGGAACGACGCCGCGACCAAGAGGTCGAATAACGAGTTCTTTCCCAAAAGCATAAGAGGCTTGATAGTGGGAAAATCGAATTGTGGAAAGACCAGTCTGTTGATGAATCTGTTGTCCCGACCCGACTGGTTGGATTACGACAGATTGTTCGTGTTTGGCAAGAGCTTGTTTCAACCCGAATACAGATTGCTTCGAGAGTGCATGGATCGTAGATTGCCTAAGGACGTCATAGCCAGAATCTTTGACAGTAGGGAGGAATTCGACAAGAGTGAAGCTCCACTTTCGACCATTTTGGACGGTGCCGCTATGGAGCTGATGAAGAGAAATGCATCTTCGAACGTCGAGTGTCGATTTTATGAGAACGCTAGCGACGTTCCGGATCCTAGAGAACTGAAAACGAAAGATAAGAATCTCATGATTTTCGACGATCTGCTTTTGGAGAGACAGAACCGATGCGAATCGTATTACGTTAGGGGTCGACACAGCAACGTGGACTGTTTCTACCTGTCGCAGAATTATTTTCGATTGCCCAGACAGACGATAAGGGAGAACGCTAATTTTCTATGTCTCTTTCGCCAAGATCTCAAGAATCTCAATCACATCTACGGCGATCACATCGCAAACGACATGACCGCGGCGGAATTCAGGAGATTCTGCAAGAGGGTTTGGGATGGTGGACTTTACAATTTCGTCGTGATCGATTTGACAAGCGAATTTAATCGTGGAAAATATCGGTGTGGATTCGACAAGTTTTATGTTTCTGATGATAATAAGATAGAGCGTGAAAATAAAATTTAGAAAATAACAAATCTTCAAATAATTAGTTTTGAATAAAAGAATAAAAAATAAAATTAAATATAATGTTCGAACATGGAGAATTCTTAGAACGGATAGCCGAGAATACGGCTGCAAAACAATCCATTCAAATCGTGGTGAGTGGCAATTCGACTTGATTCGCTACGAAATTCGAACCTTCCATCGAATTGAATAGAGAGAAAATCTGGTGAATCTGGAGACTTATTATTCCTTTCCCAACGTCACCGAAAAGAATAACTCGTTCAAGTAATCTGACGGAGTGGATTGGTTGGAGATTCGAATTCCCAAAGGGAGTTACGACATAGACGATTTGAACAATTACATTCAGACGCGAATGAAGACGGATGGAAAGGGAAGCAACAAGATCAGACTCGCTCCCAATCCTAATACCTTACAGACCATGTTGGATTTGGAAGATAATTTTCGAGTGGATTTTAACACGGACTATTCTATAGGCAAGATGTTGGGATTCGATCGAAAGGTGTATCGAGGCCACGCGGCATCTGAAAATATGGTCGACATTCTCGCAGTCAATAGCATTCTGGTGAACATGGACGTGATTGCTGAAAGCTACGTGAATGGTAGCGCTCAACCGACGATCTATTCCTTCTTTCCAAATGTGTCGCCGGGTTATAAGATCGTGGAGCGACCTCGAAATTTAGTTTATCTACCAGTGATTTTAGACACGTTGTATAGTCTCAAAACCACATTGACGGATCAAAATGGTGAACTGTTAGATCTTCGCGGAGAGAGGGTGACGATACGATTTCACATAAGAGAAATATAAAAGCAAAAAAAAAAAATATTGTGTATATATATATAGATAACAAAAATAAAATAAACGCAATATTAATTTTACAAAATTATTTTAATATAAATAATTATTATTAAACAAGAAACAATTGAAGTAAATATATTTTAAAAAAAAAAGAATTATGACAGAATACGTGATTAAAAACGTGAACATATCCGCAGGACAGAGGAAGAAACTTAAGAGAGCGTAAACAACTCGAGGCGAGGTGGTGAGATTCAAATTCACTCACGAAGATCTGACGAGAGGCGGTCAGGATTCGATCGCCTGGACCAGAAGTCAAATCAAAATGATGGAGAAAGCGATTCGCGATGGAAGAGGGTTGATGGTGAGATTGAGTCCCGCTCAATTGAGATACAATTTGAGAATGAAAGGTGGTTTCCTACCGCTATTGGCAGGAATCGCCGCAAAAGCATTACCCTTCGCTGCAAAGGCACTACCCTTTCTCGGAAAGACTCTCGGCATGGGAGCTCTCACGGGACTCGCTAGTTCGGCAGTTGAGAAATTAATGGGTGGCAGCGGACTGTTTTTGAAGAAGGGAGGATCGGTGTGTCGCGTCCACGTAGACGACAGCGGTAAAGGATTGTATCTAGAACCCGTTAGAGGTGGCAACTCTCTGAGAGGAAACGGTCTCTATCTGAAGAGTGGACAGAACATTGAGCGACTTGACAAGGGTTTGTTGCTCGGTGAGAATTCGCCGTTTAAGAATATACCGATTTTGAATATGTTATTATAATATAAAATTATATGATTATATAAAATATAAATCATAGAAAGTATAAAATAATATATTTAAAATGGATAAAAAGGTGGAGAAACAATTAGACGATAATGACGAATATCGCGAGACAGAGTGGGAAAAAAAAAAAAAGATGTGGAAAAATGGTTAGACGCTAATGATGGATATCTAAGGAAAGAACTGATGAAAGAGTTAGATAAACAGCGGGATAGATGGTTGGAAATGAAAAGAATGAGACGCTTTCCACTGTCACCACTACCTTCTGAAGAGAATGGTAATGATGCGAGTGTTACCAAGAGATGCACAACATTCGTTCATAATTATGATTCAGATAAACAAATGTGTTGTTATAAAAACGTATCATATTACAAAAAAAGAGAAAAAGAAAAGAAGAATCGATGCTGAAATTTAAGAAAAAAGGAAACATTATTATATTATATGGGTAATAGTGAAGAAGGAAAACAAAAAAAAAAGTAATGAGATCTAAAAGATGATCTCATTACTTTTTTTTCCTTTTTCTTCGCTAAAATCAATCTCTCTATTGTTTATATTTCCAAGCCCGTTATTAGCATGTTGACACTCGTGTTTTCAAGATGATCTCATCACGTTTTTTCCTTCTTCTTCGCTAAAAAATTAATCACTCTATTGTTTATATTTCCAAGTCCGTTATTAGCATGTTGACACTCGTGTATTCTCCTTTTTCGAAAACGTCTTGAATGTTTATTTTTACTCTTTTGAGTTTTTTTACATCGGTGAACTTGCTCTCACCACCCGATTTGTCCACGAGTTCGCGTGAGATTTTTGGATATATGTAACTTCCATAGAACAACGTCAAATCGTCCTTGTCGAATTCTTTATCTTTAGCGATGACGATTTTCTGCAGATCGCTTTGATAGTCATAAAACAAATTGAGCATGGCTTCATCCAATTTCAAAGTCATCTTATATTTGTCGTATTTATGCTCTAAATCCTTCATCTCGATCTCGTTCAATTCGATGGGATCATGTTGTTGTAATCTATAGATTTTAAAACTTAATTTCTTATTCGTTTCGACTCGTTTCAATTTCAATTCGCATCTTTTAGGTGTTGGTGTCATGATCGATTATTTGTTTTTTTTGTTTTATGAATTCTTGCAAATAATGTATATTTTAAATTTTGTATTTTAATAATTTGTTTAAAAAAAGTTTTGGTTTTTTTTTGCTCTTTATATATATAAAAAAAAGTTTTTTAATTTTAATTTTCTTTAATGTGAAAAATTTTTTGTAAAAAGTAATGAGATCACCTTTAGATCTCATTACTTTTTTTCCTTCTTCTTCGCTAAAATCAATCTCTCTATTGTTTATATTTCCAAGTCCGTTATTAGCATGACGACATGCAGTATTTTTCCACTTATCAAAATGTCTTGAATGTTTAGCTTTACTCTTTTGAGTTTTTCTACATCGGTGAAGGCGCTCTCACCACCTGATTTGTCCATGAGTTCGCGTGAGATTTTTGGATATATGTAACTTTCATAGATCATCATCAAATCATTCTTGTAGGGTCTTCTGTATTTGTCGTTGATATTATTCAGCAGTTCGCTTTCGTACTCGTAAAACAAATCGAGCATGGCTTCATCCAGTTTCAAACACATTATATATTTGTTGTCCTAGTGCTCTAAGTACACCATCTTAACATCGTTCAATTTGATGGGATCGTGTTCTACTGTATAGATACAAGTATCTGTTAGCGTAGTAAAAAAACAATCTTTCAATTTACATCTTTTAGGTGTTGTTGTCATGATTGATTATTTGGTTTTTTATGAATTCTTGCAAATAATGTATATTTTAAATTTTGTATTTAAATAATAATTTGTTAAAAAAAGTTTCACTTTATATATAAATAAAAGTTAAATTTTAACATCCTTTTCTTTTTTTTTTCGTATTAATTCAATTTTTTTTCATGTTAAGAACATATAATTGATTAATTCTTTTTGAAGGAATTAAAACATATTATAAACAATTTTAAAACTTTTTAACAAATTATCATTAATACAAAATTCGAAAAAAATATTCTTACAAACTCAATTTTGAGGTAAAAACAATGATGAAGTCCGAACATCCGAATTATAGTTTAGAACGTGCAAGACTTCAAACGTTTAAAAATTGGCCTTCGCATCTTGCTCAAAAACCCGAAGATTTAGCCGCTGCGGGTTTCATTTATGTGGGTAAAAGTGACAAAGTTAAATGTTTTTGTTGTAACATACATTTGATGAATTGGGAACCTCACGACAGACCTTTACTAGAACATATAAATAATATTAAAAAAGGTGAATGTGATTATTTGAACAAGATCATTGGGATTGATTAAAATCGAAGACGAAGAGTGGGATAGAAATAAAAACCAAAAATTATTGATGGATATGTTACAATCAGAGTACACTAAGGAACAATTGTACAATGCGTTAAATAACGCAAACAAGACCTTATCTCAATTTTTTACTTTAGAACATCTGATTAAATTCATGACACAAGCGGACAAGTTATTGTCATGTGTCGAAAACGAGTCGAGCAACACGAACACTTGTCTGCTTTGCAAAAATGTCGCAAACGTTTTGTTTCTACCGTGCGCACATTTGTGTTATTGTAAGGAATGTTATTCTAGAGATGAGAAAATGTGTTCGTTCTGCAAACAAGAAATAAAAGTGATCGTAAATTGTTTTGAATAAAAAACACGTTGAAGAAAAAAAATTGAATTAAAAAAAAAAATCTTTTTTTTTATATAAAGAGTAAAAACAAAACTTTTTAAACAAATTATTTAAATACAAAATTCGGAAAAAAATATATTCTTACAAAATGAAGCAAACAGATAAAAAAAAAATTGAAAAATTTAAATGAGAAAACCGTGCCTCAGTTAAACGAGATTTGTAAACTATTAAAAATTTCACATTTCAGAAATCATAGAACTAAATCAAAAAAGACTGAAGTCATACAGAAACATTTGCAAAATGATGGAAAGGCAAACGGAATGCTGATAGCAATGACATCAAAAAATGCATCGGTTGTGAAAAATGAGAAGAAGAAAAAGATAGTAAAAGGAATCAAAATGCCGACGTCGAAAAAAACTAAAAACGTTTCGATTGTGAAAAATAAGAAGACGACTAAATGAAAAGCCGTTGAAGAAGAACTTCAAGTTTCCAAAGAAAAGAAAAGAAAAACGAAAACGAAAACAAGTGATGCATTTCAGATTCTAGGCAAACGAGATATATCGAGCAAAATTCGACGAGCAATAGATGAAGGGAAAGGAAAAGAATATCTAGCGCAACTCGCCGCGGAACTATTTCAATCGAAGTCCGTGGAATGGAGAGAGCGATCAAAGGCATTTTTAAAACTTTCGACCTGGTTCCCTCATTGAAGAAAATCGATCCGAAATTGTTCATGGAACGGGTGAAGAAAAAAGTATTGGATTTGTTTCACAAATACATGAACGTGGGACTAAAAATTAAGATGATACTCCATTGCGTGATGAATAAAATCGACGTGAAGTCCGGCGAGAGCATCATGAAAAATGCATACTTCAGATCTAACGTCGAACCCGTATTTCGAGGTTCAGATTTATCAGACGTTTTCGAAAAGATGAAAGACAAGATGTTGATGTCTCTCACGAATTATCAACATGAAGGTAGTAATTGGACGTTCGATGAGGTGTTGAAGCTCGAAATTCACATAACTAAAAACGATTTGTTGAAAGGGTCTTCCTACGTGAAATTACCGTATTTCCTAGCTAAAAAACACGCCGTGATCAACATGAAAAAAAACGATGATCAGTGTTTTAAATGGGCAGTCACCTCCGCTTTATACCCTGTCAAAACGAACCCTGATAGAGTTTCTCATTACGAGGAGACTTCTAAAAATATCGATTGGACCAGAGTGACTTTTCCAATGCAGTTAAAACACATCGAACGTTTCGAGGCTCAAAATCCCACCATAGCGGTGAACGTCTTGGGATACGACGAGGAAAAACGAACGATCTATCCTCTCAGACAGACTTCATATCTCAGAAGAGAAAAGACGATTATTTTATTATTGATTTCGAATGGTGACAATCGTCATTATTGTTGGGTTTCAAATCCGAGCCGATTACTGTCAAAACAAAATAATAAACATAACGGAAAGATATCTTTATGTTGCAATTGCATGAACGTGTTTCACAGCGAAGACTCGTTGGCGAAACATCAGGAATATTGCAATGAAAATCAAGGTGTTGCCGTCGAAATGCCCAAACCTAACACCATCATGAAGTTTGAAAATCACAATAGAAGGTTAAAAGTACCATTCGTCGTGTACGCCGATTTCGAATGTTTCACCGCGAAAATGAGTTCCTGTCAACCCAACGCTCTTCAAAGTTACGTCGAAAGATATCAAAAGCACATACCTTCGGGCTATTGCATTTACGTGAAATGCACTTTTGACTCGCAACACGACATGGGTCCCTTCACCTACACGAAACAGTATGAAGACGACGACGTGGCTCAAAGGTTCGTGGAAGAGTTAGAATCGAAAATTCAAATGTTATACGATAAATTTAAAACTCTGGCAAAAATGATCATCACACGAGAGCAGCAGGACGAAAATAACAGAGCCACCAAATGTCACATATGCAGACAATCGTTCGACGAGAATTCAAAGGAAAATAAGAAGGTCAGAGACCACAATCATTACACGGGTCTGTATCGTGGTCCGGCTCACAGCAAGTGTAATTTAAAATATTGAGACGCCGTTTTCTATCCGGTGATGTTTCACAATCTCTCGGGTTAAGACAGTCATCTGTTCGTGAAAAATCTCAGCACCTCACACGAAGAATTAAATTGCATCGCAAACAGCGAAGAAAGATACATTTCCTTCATGAAATGGAAGCTCATGGAGAAGAAAAGAGTAATCAACGGAGAGACGTTGAAAGAAAAAACAAAATTCATTCATAGAGCCATACGTTTCATCGACAGTTTTAAATTCATGTCGACCGCTCTGGAAAAATTAGTCGATAACATGAGCAAGGATAAATTTAAAATCACGAGCGAACATTTTGGAGAACGAGTAGACATCATGTTGAGGAAAGGAGTCTATCCTTACGATTACATGAACGATCTAAAGAGATTCGAAGACACCGCACTACCTTCGAAAGAAGATTTTTATTCGAAATTATACGAATCCGACATTTCAAACGAGAATTACAAACATGCTAAAAACGTGTGGAAATCATTCGATATGAAAACCATGAGAGATTATCACGATCTCTATCTGAAGACCGACGTTCTGCTCTTGGCAGACATGTTCAAATATTTTCGAGATGTCTGTTGTCGAAATTACGATCTGGATACCGCTTGGTATTTCACCGCACCCGGTCTAGCGTGGGACGCTCTGTTGAAGACCACCGAAGTCCAATTGGAATTATTATCCGACGTGAACATGTTGCTCATGTTCGAAAGGGCTGTGAGAGGTGGCGTCTCGATGATCTCTCACAGATATTCTGAAGCTAACAATCCCTACATGAAAGGTTTCAATTCGAAACGGTCGACTAAATACATACAGTATTGGGACGCCAATAATCTGTACAGTTGGGCTATGAGTCATCCTTTACCGATTGGAAATTTCGAATGGGTAAAGGAACCGGAAGAGATGCAAAAATGGAGAGACTATCCTTGCATTTTAGAAGTCGATTTGAACTATCCGGAAGAATTACACGATCCACACAACGATTATCCGCTGGCTCCCGAACGAATGGAACCGAATGAAGCAGACGAGGAAAAACTCATTCCCAATTTATTTAACAAACATAACTATGTCGTCTACAGCGAGAATTTGAAACAGTATGTCGATCACGGGATGAAATTAGTCAACATACATCGCATCATTCGATTCGACGAAGAGCCTTGGATGAAAAAATACATCGATCTCAACACGAATCTCAGAATTCGAGCTGAGAACAATTTCGAAAAAGATTTCTTCAAACTCATGAACAACCGCATGTATGGTAAATCGATGGAAAACATCAGGAAGAGAACCGACGTTCGACTCGTCACGTCTGAGAAAAGAGCAAAAACATTAGTGGTGAAACCCAATTACAAACACCGAACCATATTCAATAAAAATCTAGTGGCCATTCACATGCTAAAGACACACCTGAAGTTTGACAAACCGTATTATCTTGGACCGATCATCTTAGATATCAGCGAGCGATTGACGTATGAGTTTCACTACGATTACATCAAACGAAAATTTGGTGATAAAGCCAAACTACTGTTCACCGACATGGACAGTTTAGTTTACGAGATAGAGACGAAAGACGTCTACCAAGATATATCTCAGGACGTGGTCGAGTGGTTTGACGTGAGCAATTATCCCATCGATCACCCGTCCAACATTCAATCGAACGACAACAAGAAGGTGTTGGGTAAATTAAGGACGAGAGCGGCGGTAAACAAATCATCGAATTCGTGGGATTGAGACCCAAACTGTATGCTTATCATCTAGAAGATGATGAAGAGATCAAGAAGTGCAAAGGAGTTAAAGCATGCGTGGTGATGAAAAACATCTCTTTCCATGAGTATAAAGATTGTGTGTTAGGAAGTGGTCTGGTGTATAAGACTATGAAATCAATTCGAACTGAAAATCACAACTTATATACTGAAATAGTCAACAAGATTTCGCTGACAGCCAACGACGACAAGAGATTCATGTTAGACGATAAAATAAGCACTTTGGCACTCGGACATTGGACTTTGGATCTAATTAGAGATGATATGAATGTGGATGATTGGATTCTAGATATGATTGTGGATGATAAGATTCCAGATATGATTTTGGATGATAGAATTCCAGAAAATCAAGAAGAATTAGATGGATTCAAAATTATAGAAATCGATAGTGACATCCAGAGAGTTAGTTTAAAAAGAAAAAGAAAAAAATTTTTAAAAAATGTCATTTTCTAGTGAATTATAATAAAATAAATAAAAAAAAAATATATATACACATTATGAATAAGAAAATAAAGATATCCGTAGAAGGTGTCGTCTTACCTAAAGAGCCCCAATTCTTAAATTCTGAAAACGTTCGAACTAATAGAGACAAACTACGTTTGATATCTCTTTTTGCGTTGTCTTTTTTCGCAGGTAGCGAAAAAGACGTATTTTAATATAATAGATATTTGCAGTTGTTATTCTTGTTCAAAAAATTGTCAAAAGATCAAGAGAAATACATTTACGACACGGTATCTAAAAAATTTCATTCGTTAAATCACTACAAAATGATCAAATCTGTTCTACTAAAAGATGGTAATATCAGGATTCCAGAAAATCAAGAGGAATTAGACGGATTCAAGATTATGGAAATCGATAGAGACATCGAGAATGTTAATTTAAAAAGAAAACGAAAAAAAGAAGAAAAAAAAAATAATGTCATTTTAGTGAATTATAATAAAATAAATAAATAAAAAAAATATATACGCATTTATGAATAAGAAAATAAAGATATCCGTAGACGGTGTCATCTTACCTAACGAACCTCTATCCAACATCGATCTGTTGAATGCGGCAAAAGATTTGAAAATCAAAGATTTTCTAGGCATGTTTTCCAGAGATGCCTTGCCGAAGAGAAGACCTCGACAATCGGAATGCGGAATTTTAAATCTAGACGATTCATCGGGTGAAGACACTCACTGGGTGGCATGGATCAAGAACTGGAAGAAGAAAAATTATTATTCCGACAGCTACTGAATCTTGCCGCCAAAAGAAATAAAGAACTATTTCAACAAATCGATGGTTCGCTACAACACGGAACAAGTGCAATCACCAGATCAAGTCTTTTGCGGTCACCTGTGTCTCTACATTCTCAAGAGATGGTCTGAAGGAGATCGATTTCAAGACATTCTCAATGATTTACATTAGAGAGAGATTTTTTTTATAGTATATATAAAGATAAAAAATTATTTTAAAAATTTTAATCGAATAAAAACGAAAAATAAAATAACATAGTTCATTTTTAATAAACTTTGTTTTGAATATATTTTTTCTAAAACAAAAAAAAAATCCCTACAACAACATGGCAGTCGATAAATTTGGTAGAAGTGATGACGAAAAAGTCAACCTAAGAAAGAAGAGGAAGACGTTCAAAGTCGACGATGGTTACGACGTTGCCAACTTGGACGAACATTACGTTTGGAGATACGAACCTTGAGAAGAACCTTTGAACATGAACGATAAGAAGCTCTACAATCTTCCCGAGCCGATAGATCTCGCAGATGCTGCGACTAAAAAATACGTTGACAGGGGGAACGCCGATTTCGAACGAATCCTGCTAGATAATTACGGGGATAAAACCATGACCGACGATCTCGATCTGAAATCCAAATGTTTGGTGAACATCACGAATCCCATAGATCCCACCGATGCCGCGACCAAGAAATACGCGGATGACACTCATGCGAGATTCAGCAAACACCTGAGAAATAGATACGTTCAGAAAATGATGCACTCGGAATTGAACGCCAATTCTAACAAGATAACGAACATGGCCACTCCCACGAATCCCAAGGATGTGGCGACCAAACACTACGTAGATCTGGAACAGAGAAAGTCTGACAGACGAGAAATGAAATCGGATCTGAATGCAGGATTCAACAAGATATTGAATCTGTCGAAGATCAACGACACGGATGCAGACTCAACCACGGTCAACAAGGGCTACGTAGATTCTGCCGTGATACAATCACAAGAATACCTAGAATCGCAAGTGGATGATCTCTACCTGAACAAACAAACTGGTGGAACCATGTAGGGTGGCATCAACATGAATGGTCACAATTTATTCGGTCTCGATCACGATCCCGAATTCGATTCCAGCGTGGTCAGCAGAAAGTACGTGGACGACAACTCGGTCTGGAGAAAGGGTGACATCATGGAAGGTAAACTAGACATGGGTGGACACGCGCTCACGAACCTACCGGATCCTGTGAACATGACGGATGCCTGCACCCTGATTTCGGTGGTGGAGAAAGTCAAATGTGCTAGACAATTGATCATTGTGTGGGCTGAAGAGGCCAGCACCTTAGATGAGGGAAAAGCTGAGTGGTCTTTCGGAAATGGAGGTAGCGGATCGAAACATGGTCAGGTGGGATATCCCATGCCGCTGGAAGGTGAAATCCTTCGAATGAGTCTGGCTTCCTCGGATTTGAATAACAGAGCGGTCGTCAAACTCATGGTGAATGGTGTAGAGAGCGATAAGAGATACAGCGTCGAAAAGACTGAGAATCAACATGCGAATGTTAGTACGTTCGGCACGCCTCTCAAAGTGAACGCCGGAGACAGGATTAATTTCATTATGAAAACCAATGATCCCGAAGCCGCCACTTCCATGGTGAGTCTACTGATCGAACTAGTTCCTTTGAACAAACAGTGAACGCATGGAAAATAACGAATTAAAAAGAAATAATGTGTGATTATTAAAAACAAAAAAAAAAGTAATGAGATTTAGAAAGATGTTCAATCTCTCTAGATCACATTACTTTATTTATTTTTTTTGTTTTTTTGTTTTCTAATAATCACACATTATTTTTTTGTTTTTTATTTTTTTCACACTCGTCTCTCATCGAATGATCGACATCTTCAAATTGTAATTCTCTATCCAACAGGACCAGGGCGAAGGCTTCAGTTTTTCTCGGAACGTTCCTATCGAATTGCATCTTGATCTGAATGTCTACGACGCTACTCTTGAGTCGTTCACTCTGTTTACTGACGTCGAATACGAACATGGAATACATCGACTTATATTCGCCGGGAGATATGTTAGGGTTGCTCATCAATTCGTCTAGACCGTGATACTTCTTACTAAAATCAGCGGCGTCGCCGTACAGTCTGCAGAAATCGTTCTTGTCGAACGACGCGTTGTAATTGATTGCTGGATATCTCGTGGCGTTCAGAAACACTTGCGTGTTTCTCAAACTGCAGTGATCGAACAGCGATGCATTCTTTTCCTGAGACCCGTCCCTATCAGCCTGAAACGCAACCACAATGAAACGCGGTCTCTCGGAAGCGGATTTCACCGTCAATCTCCAATCGAAGTGATTCGTGGAGGGAGGAATGCTAGCCGTGTCACACTGTCTCATTCTAAATCCCACGGGTAATTTACTCTTGGATTCTATGATCTTGTAGAGACGCACTTTCTCCATGATCGAAGGCTCCTCGTGCAGAACGAACCATGATATCTTGTGTAGAGTTATCTTACCCGCATTGGTCGCAGTGAGTCTCACTATTGCGTCATCGTTTCCTTTTCGAATCAACTTCAGATTGTGTTTGAATCCGTACATGATCCTGTTGTAATCGTCCGCAAATCCGAAGATGTGTTTCAAAGGTATCCTGAACGAAAACGTTCCTTTTGGTCTGGACGTCTTGACGACGTAGTCGAATATCAAGGCGGCGCCGGCGCTAGCTGGGCCGCCGGTGTCTTTCACCCACAACTGATTAAGTCCTCTGGATTTCGAAAAATCATCAGGATACATGAAGAGTCTGAACATCGTAGCCTGACCGGGATGAAACACAGATTCTATCTCTTGTCCGGATAGCATGTATTTTATATTACTGAATAGATGCATGATGCCATTATTGGCGTAGTCGCTCCCATCTTCCTTGGTGAGACGTCCCTGCACCACTATGTAACTCTCGCTAGGATGTATGAATAGATCTTGAGTTTCAACATTGATTCTTATCTCTCCCGCATTGTTCAAACTCGTTCCGGTTACCGGTTCATATTCGTGAACCTCATATTCTTGAATACTTTCATCTTTCACTATGCTTTGTGTTATATCTTTAGTTTTTTGTTTATTAATTAACTTGCTTTCTTTATCTAAAAAATAGTTTTTAATTATTTTTTATTATTATTTTTTTCTCTCTTATATGTATGTGTGTAAACAAGAAAATGTTAAAGAAAGTTAATAAAAAAAATTTGTTTTCTTTATCAAAACTTTGTCTTCTGTAGTTGTTGTTCGTAAAACTTTCCGATGATCTCCTCTCCATCCAAAGCTTCGATTTCGTAAGTCACCGGATCGGTGTGAAATATTTTGATTCTCACGAAGATTTCCGAGGTCCATCGAGGAGTATAACCCTTTTCGAAGTGCTTCTTATAAGCGTAAATTCTCACTCGATCACCGACCGCAAATTTCGGCGTTCTAGACTTCTTCCTGATCTTAGATCTCTCAGGATATGGATTCGCGTAGACCTGTTTTTCGTTTCGAGGATCGCTAGCTTCCGCGGGAGTCATCTTGATCGATCTGCGTCGGGTGTTGTTGTAATCTTTAACCAGACCGTTCAGAGCATATATGTATTTCTTGGTCGAATTCGCCGTGAAGTATCTGTGCATCTTTTCCTTCATCGTTCGATTCCAACGTTCCACCACGCTGGCTTTCTCTTCGTTTTCGATCGAGTAGAGGTCTACCAATCGATGAACGTGCTTGTTGTAGAATTCCTTTCCCTTATCCACCCGCAATTTACTCGGTTTTCGAGAAGACGAGTCGAACACGCTCTTCAGAGCCTCGGCGACGCAAGGTCCCGATTTATTCTTCAAAGCTCTGATCCAACCGTATTTGGAAAACACGTCGATGACCGTCAATAGATATTTGACGCCCTCGTTCCACCTCGAAAACGATCTCATGTCGACCAAGTCGGCAGACCAAATATCATCCAGACCCTTCACGAACACCCTTCTCTTTCGAAATTTACGCACTATGGGTTTGTGTAACTCCTCGGCCAATTCGCTCGTCAATAATCGTTTCTTCTTCTTTTCAGATGCGCTTTTTTTAACGCCCCATCCGAATCGACGTTTCGCACCAATCAGATTGCCGACCAGCGAACGTTCTATCTTCTCTCTCCTGGTCGGATTCGATATGCTTCTCAATTTTCCCAACATGTCTTTATCGCAGACGTCGTTGCGAGTCTTGGTGTCGGGATGTCCAGCGTAGCACAGATCGTGATCACACGCGGCCGCGACCACCCTATTCACAGGTTTGCTCCAAGATTTGGGAGTCAGATCGGCGTTGAGTCTCTTGTTCAATTTCGTTCCGGGTCCCGTGAAACTGTGACCGGGCAGATGCATTTTGAAAGGTAGATTATTGATCATTTTATTCACGATGCCTTTACCTTTGCTCGTGTTCTTTTTTTTTTGACGAATCGAGTCTTGACAAAACCACACACGTCGCAAATTCCGCGAAGCATCTGTCTGTCGTTTTTAGTTCGTACTTCTCGAGAATTACTCGTCTCGGTAACTCTCTTACACTTTACGCAATACATTTTTTCAAGAGTTATTTAAATTAATTTCGTTTTTTATTTTATATATAAATTTAATAATTAATTAATTCTGTTCTTATTATATATATATATATTTTTTTTTTCAGTCGCTGCTCTTGAGTTCTATCATCTTACTGAATTCCTCCCTGGCCTCTTTCCTCCCCTTTTCCACGAGAGAATCCTTCATCTCTTCCTTGATGATCTGACGAGTCTTGATTCTCACGGCTTCTTTCATGGCATCGTATTTCGTTTTCTCGCTCAATATCGCGAAGTATTCTCCGTCCGATATCCTACCGCCTTTCAATGCCATAGAGATCATTTCGGATATCGTGTCGATCTTGGAGTCAGCAAAGATGCGAATCTTGTCGTGTTTCCTCGCCTTCAGATATAATTTCCTACTCAAAAAGTTTCCGAGCGTGCTAAACAATCCGGTGGCGAGAGCCACTCCTTCTACGGTCAACACGATCGGAATGCCGACCGCGGTCGACAATAATCCGATGCCGGCCTCGTGTAAACCCATGGAAATCGTGATGAGTGTCGTGTCGATCGCGTTGACGAATTTCACGAAACGCGAATACTTCTTCTTGAGAGAACGACGAGAATCTCTCTCTCGAGTTAGATACTCTTGGATTCTATTGATTTGATCGATGCGATACCTCTCTCCTCTTTCTCTTTCTTCTAGCGACGGTGCCGTAGGCAAAACGTCGATCGGCTTCTCATCCTCGTCGTCCACTAACGTTGGATACAATTTATTTCTGGTTCTCATTTTTGTTTTTTTCTTTCTAATATTAGATAAAAAATTTATATGTGTATTTATTTTTATTTTCTATTCTCCCTTATTTTATATCAACGAAAAAACTTAGACGTATGCTTCATTGAACAATAATTTCATGATGCATCCCTTATCTCGTAAAGTCAGACTTTTACGCGCCAATTTCTGTTCTTCCGAAACTGTGGGCTTGCTTTGATCCTTACAGAAGAGTAATCTCTTCCAAAACGCGATCACTTCATTGATTTGAACGCGTTCGAACGCCGGTTCGAAATACTTGACGACCATATCTTCCCTTTCCATCCACAGACACGAATGATTCTCGTGATCGAAGTCTAGGTGATCCCGACATCCGACGCATCGTTCTAACAAGAGACGACCTAGTTGTTCGTTCACGCAGAATGCGTAGGCTCTCATCAGCATTTTTAAAAGAAACCTTACTCTAATAGTCTGAGAATCGCTCATGATTTACGTATTTTTTTATTATCTATTCGATTTGATATATTTATTTTTTTTAAATAACTATTTATTTATATTTTTTTCTCTCCCATATATCAATAAAAACGTGACAGTGGGTTTGCGGATTCGAACATCCTGGCAACATTCTTCATTCAAAACATTTCCATTAAGTGCTTATTAAGATTACCTCGCAATAACATGCGTTAGTTTTACTTTGGGAAACGCGACAGTGGGTTTGCGGATTCTAACACCATGTCTGTACACGAGTCGATTTCCGACCTAAAATCCGCAAGTGGATCTCCGTGTACGCCTCCATAGGGTTTCAGTGTTAAAATCGTGTACAGACGCGGATTATTAGAATCCGCAAGACGATGATTTAGAAACGACAACACGTTTTTTTGCTCGCAATTTAACACTGAATCCTATGGGGAAAACCCATTTGCCGATTTCAATCAAAATGGTACATGTACATGTACGTAAAACTACGGGCGTTTTTTCACTCTAGGATACAATTCAGTGGTGTTTGAATCAGCAAAGTGGATTCTAAAACACCCTAAAAAACGTTCAAATCGTGTACAGGTACACGATTTTAAAACTAAATCCTATGGAGGTGTACACGAATGTACGTGTACACGTACACGTACATGTACAGGTGTGTTTGTATTCTCAATTATCACCTACTATTGTGGACTCCATACTCTGCCTTGGCGTGGTCACACTCCGACATGCGCTCATAGTGCCGCTGATGGTTAGCACCTGCAAAATGTCGCTCTCTTGATTTTGTTTATTCATATGACCATTTTTCCACAAGTGGTTTTATCCGGGTACTCCTGCTCCCATACGAGGTAACCCTGGATGTCGAAAGTCTCGTCAATCCCCAATAAATAACCAACAACTAATAAAATAGGTAAGAAGAAACCTTCTGTTCATCAAAGCCAGCATCATACTTTGATAAGCCCTGGAGATGTGCATTAATTATTCTTCAATTCCTGAGAGTAGAAAGAATCACTGTTGGTGGGGTGGTTGGGTAGAGCTCATTTTCTTACAATTCTTAGCAAATATACAGTCAAATACGACATTCAATGTTGGATAGGAATTTTTCATTAGGAGCTCGAGAATTCGTGGGTTAGCATATTATACTTCAAACCGAAAGGTTGACAGTTTGATGGTGACTCCATTGGGAAGGAAACCTAATCCCGACATACCTACATGGGCGAGGGTGTACGGTTGCGCTGTATATTAAGGCTCAACACGTCGATAACGTACTTATCGTCAATCATTGCTAGCCCAACTTGTGACGGGTTAGTAAACTGGAAAACTCCACAGCTATTCTCTGCTGCTCGATGGTTTCCAAGGACCCCCGGATTTCTGCTACCCGTAAAATTGCATGAAGCGAATTAAAACTTGCTGCTGAAAGTGTAGTTATAGCCCAATAAAACACTTATCTCATATTTCTGTTTTTAACTCAATAGTAGCATTGGCGATACTGATGGTGCCGTTAAGCCCTAAGGTTGCCAAGTAATACTTCGGACAGTACTAGCCACCAGTTAAACGGAATAAAGCCACCCAATATAAATGCAGTACTTTACACGCTAGATAAATAAAAATTGTCCCCCCCCCCCCCCCCACATACTCACACGAAAACTTAATATACAAGAAAATACCCCCCCCCCCCCCCCACCCCCACCAACTGTAATTTCACCAACTGTAAAGGCTACCACTGCAAGTGAAAGTTTCAATACCATGAACAAAATACCAGCAGGAGTGCTCCTTAATACGCATTGAGTTGTCAGTAATCCTCTTACTCCACGTGTAGTAAAACACACAAAGCATTGATAGGTCAGTTTCATGCTAGGCATCAGGGAAGTGCACAAGATACTCTTTATACCGCCCACCCTCCACGAAGCTTCTCGTGACTTAGCTTTGGCGACATGAAGGAAGTGTACTGTTTATAATCTCAAAGTTATAATCTCAAAGGTTTTGCGTATATTCCCAAAGCAAAACATATTACTTTCGCAGATGTCAGTGATTGTCTTCCGTATCCATTCGTAGATCTTCAAAAAAAAATCACTGAAAATACAAATAATCCATTTTCGGAATAAAGAAAACTAAATGAAAAAAAAACTGTGCGCTAAAAATAGAAATAATCTATGCTGAGAAACAATATAAAACTAAAAATAGAAATAATCTATTTTGGACATCCTCCAAAAACATTTAAACAATATTTTATTTCTTGAAACAGAAATGGATTTGGCAAACAAGCTATGCCTATAAATATCCTCACCCTACATCAATAAACGACACATTAATAGCATGTGCAGGTTCAAACGGAGATAAGGACATGTGTCCTTGAAAAGTATGAGTTATTTAATATAATCTAGGCACAGACGGCTAAATGTTGTGCAGTATAGATTTCTCATTTGGTAGAACAATAACAGGGAGCGCGGCGGCTCAGTAGGTAGAGGTGCAGGCTGCAAGCCGAGAGGACATCCGTTCGAATCCCACCTGGGGCTGCCGCGTTGTGTCCTTGGGCAAGACACTTCATCTCCATCGCCCGCGTGGGGGCACGGTGGCGTTGTACTAAGGCTTACTGCACGTCGATGGTGCACTTGTCTTCAACCAATGCTAACCCTGCTTCTGTGGAGTTAGTATGTTGGGGAGCTGACAGTTGCTCGCCGTTGCTCGGTGGTTCTCTCCGGGTACTCCGGCTTCCCCCACCCGTAAAACTGTCACGGTCATGATTAGCCATTGTGTATAAATACGTGACCTTAAACACCAATAAATAAATATAAATAGAACAATAACAAGTTTGACGTTGTGTTGATTTTTGTGAGCATGGCCAGGGAACACTTCACGCAGATCCACGGTGTTAGCCAGCATATACATATGCATACGTATATATGAACATATAATCGCATATATGTACATATAAACCCATACATATGCATACATAAACATCCTCATGGCTCTTCAAAACGTTTCGTGTCGGACTGGAAAATATGCACACTATTCACAATAATTTCATTTTCATCTCGACTAACTCGGGAGTTCCCAAAAAGTAGGTCTGAAAATGATAGTTTGAATCAGTCAGAATCTGCACCAAAATATTCCTCTTATCTGCGTAAAGCGGACATTGCAGGAAGTAGGGTTCTGGGGTTTCATATACGTAACACACTTTCGTCTGGAGTTACCGATGAGGAATCTTTCGAATGTATGTGCCTTTAAATTACTACTCTCCAATCGGAGTCTTCAGCATAGAATTTGGTTTGCTCTGTTACTAACTCCATAGTACCATGGAACGCAAATGTCCCCACTTATCAAGTCTTTTTTGAAAGAATATAGCATCAAACAGTTGTGAGTAAAGGAGTCAAGAGCGTTCCATAATCGTTCCGTCGATGGCAAGAAAAGCGGTAGTAACTCACTGCGCGACAGTGTATTTCACGAAGGGAGTCAGTCGATCTCAATGAGTATGACGTAACATTTGCGACATGGTTTGGCACCAATACAGATAAATACCTCGGGGTAAGTCCATTTTTCATTTTGTAAAACACTGAAAGTTTGTGACGTCTTATGCGTTCTCTCAATGTTGTAAAACCTGTTTCCTCGTACAAAGGTCGGTGATTAGTCCCTCTTGTAACACATCTAGTTGTAGGTTTTCAAGCTGATCTAGTTTTCTTGTCGCACAGTTATCCCAAATAACATCCGCAAAATCAAAGAGTGGTAAAAAGAAAGATGTTTTTAGTGCCACTGACGCTGTTCTGGGTGTGCGATTCTTGAGGCTGTCTTGGCAATTTATCATTCAGCTTAACTTAAGTACCGTACTGTCAACGTGGGCATCCCATGGAAATAAGTCCCAGGTGCTTATGGGTACCTGTTTCAGATATAGGCGTGCCTAACAGAAAAGGTGTCGTGAACACTTTAGGGGTACGTCTACGGCCAATGCACATGCTCACTGTTTTCTTGAGATTGAATAAAACTTGTCATGTTTTATACCATAAACTTATCTAATTTAAGTCTTGATCCAATATATCAGATGCCACTGTAGGATCCTCAACAATAAGGTGCAGCGATGTGTCATCTACATACAGACGGATATTTGAAGTAATATCATTTACAATATCATTAATATATATATTAAAAAGAAGTGGCCCTAAAACAGATCCCTGTGGTACATCAGCAGGGATTTATTTAATGCCGGACTTTTGCTCATTAACTACTACTTGCTGGGTCCTATTTTCAGGGTAATTTTCAAACCACGACAATAAATTACCTCTTATACCAATACCATATAATTCATGCACCAAACCTTTGTGCCACATCCTGTCGAATGCCTTACGTATATCACAGAAAACCAACCTAACCTGCTTACCGTGATCCAAGGCTGTGCATATAAAATTGTCAATATGAAGTAACCGATATATTGTCGAATCACCAGGTTTAGACCCTGACTGCTGTAAGTCTGTCAAAAGAGTATTACTTCTTTTCAGGTCAGTAACACGTGGGTAAAAACTGCTTTTTCAAAAGCCTTGCTAACACCAGTGAGACAGGTCTGTAATGTCTTCTATTATTTATGGATACCTTTTTATGAATCAGCTGTACATGAGCATGTTTCCATGCAGCTGGGAAGTACTTCATTGTAAAAGATAGGTTAAAAATACAAGTTAATGGGTGGGCTAGTTGTGGGGAACATTTGTCAGAACGATTTAAATTTATTAATTCGGGAACACTAGCCTTATTCGTCTAAATTACATAATATGGTTTTCACATTCTCAACGGTAATTTCTAACTGTTCAATAGATAGGTCAGTGCATGGTATTGGGGGTGTGTGTGTGGGGGGGGGGGGGGGGGGGCAATACATCATCTTTGACGGTATCACACTGACTTATAAAATGGTCATTTAGAAGATTTGCTATTTCCTGTGTGGGAGGCGTGGTGGCGTCGCGGTAACCGGTTCTCGTCAGATCACCGAAGTTAAGCAACGTCGAGCGCGGTTAGTAGTTGGATGGGTGACCATTTCAGCGCCTGATTTTCCCGCGTTGTGTCCTTGGGAAAGGCACTTAACCCCGATTGCCTACATGTGGGCACAATGACGCTGTGTACTAAGGCGTACTGCACGTCGAAGGTGCGCATGTCTTCAACCAATCTAACCCTGCCTGTGCCGCGATGCAGAGTCAAGAGTTACGATGTTGGAGAGCTGACAGCTGCTTGTCGTTGTTCGGTGGTTCTCTCCGGGTACTCTGGCTTCCTCCACCGTAAAACTGTCACCGACATGATATGATCCTGGCTGTTAATGTGTCGTTAAACCCTAATAAAAACAAATTTCCTGTGTGTCATCAATCACGGCTTCGCTTTTAAACACTGGTGGAAATAATACCTCCGAATTGAACTGTTGCTTAGTAAACTTTTTAAGAATTTTCCACCACAGGTCTAGAAGCAGAACCGTTAGTTGACACATGGCTTTCAAGTTTGATATCATATTTCTTCTTGGCAGCTCTAATGGAGTTGATCGTTCGTTTCTAATTTTCCGGAAAACTTCCCAGTCATAGGAGCGGTTATTAATCTCTATGAATTCTATTGCGTTTTCTCATCAGCCTACATACCTCACTGTTCATTTAGGGTTTGTCGTTAGGCTGTATTCTAACGGGATTTGGAGGTGTAAACCTCTGAGTTGTTTCTGTGGTATAGGTAGAGGTTTTGACACTTCAGTATTCACATCTCCATATGCAAGTAAGTATTTGCAAAGAC
The DNA here is from genome assembly GCA_031216915.1 of Pictodentalium vernedei. NCBI lineage: Eukaryota > Metazoa > Mollusca > Scaphopoda > Dentaliida > Dentaliidae > Pictodentalium > Pictodentalium vernedei. The sequence goes on from CM062294.1 coordinate 169,985,491, forward strand.
GCCATTCATAGCATTAGAATTGGTTTCTTTATAATTAAAAATCTGTCGCTCATACGACTTAATGATCGACCTCGTGGACTTTATGAGCACGTATGTAGCGTGGTGATCACTACAGATGGGTGGTACAACATCACACTGTGTCACTGACAATGTCCAAGAAACTAATATCAAATCAATTAGTGATCTTTAGCCATACATGGCGCACACGAAAAGCAAACACGTATAAATGTCCCAACATACACGTACACACGCGCGCACGTACACATGTATGCACGTACACCCGCTCATGCGCATACGAGCACATCAGAGACATATATGTGTGCATGATAGTATACATCCGTATACACCCATATCACGCATGTACCATTCACTCACCTATACATAATCTAGGGTCACATTGAAATTGCTCTATACCTTTGCGTGTGGATTTGCTCGTAATGGAGGGGGGTGTTATTACTCTTAAGTAGGCGTTAAAAATGATTTCAGGTTTTTTACAAATTTGGAGAGGTTACAGATTTGCTTGATGTTTGTACTTGCAAATAGAGATTGGGCTTTATACATATTCGGGTGTCGTCTATAATATGGTTTAATATATGTATTCCTCAGTTCCGTTAACTCGTCACAGACAAGGATATAATGATATTCGTCACCAATATCGGACTGACACAGATTACATTTTCTTTGTGACATTTCTACTGCTGTCCAACTCCCTGTTTGATCGGGGGTCGGTGGTTTTTGGATCTAAACTGGGCGAGAGGGATAGCCAAAGATAGTGGTAATTTTCGGAGGTAATCTTCAAGGCCGAAGTTAATTTTTATCACCTTATAAAACAAATGCTTGTTTGACTTACATATGCTTGCTCGCCACTCCTGTAAGAAAATATCTTGTGATTTTTCTTTAACGATATAATTAAATAATTTCCTGTAACTTATGCTCTGACTGATCCATATGTGGGTCATTCCTAATTTGTCTAGAAGGGAGGAGCTATATCGTATCCAGGGGCTCGTGTAAAACCCATGCAAGTGGTTTAGGTACAGGATTGAATAAAGGGAGGTGGAAAATTTGTTTTCTTAACAGGACACTAATTGGGCCCAGAAATTCAGCATCCGAATTTTAGTCTTCACGTCGATGGGTATCAACCCCAGTTCGCCATATATAAAATTATTCCCAGTTGATTTTTTCAGTTTTAAAATAAATTTAAAGAACCATAGTTCGAGTTTCTCTAACGGTGCAATATTTTCACAGCCCCAAATTTCACAACCGTAAGTTAAGATCGGAAGTATTAATTTTTCATACATTTCACAGACAATGTCGACAGTCAGTTGATTTTGTCGGACTTTACTTATTAAAGAGAACATTGCTGTTTTCGCTTCAGCGCATCTAATTTTTATTTCATCAGACAATTTGCCTGTTTTAGAAAAAGTTACCCCTAAGTATTTAAAATTTTTAACCATTTCGATTGCAGCTCCTCCTAAATAAAATTTATCATTTTTCCCAGCCCGAGCCCCGAATTTTATTATTTTTGTTTTGCTTAGGTTAACCTCAAGTTTCCATTTTAAACAGTATTCGTAAAATATATCCAATGTATATTGTAGATCCTTACTATTTGTGGATAACAGAACAGTGTCGTCAGCATATAATAGCACGAGGAGCTCTAGGTAAAATTGGGTACTGTCATGGGGGGGTGGGGTGTACAATTTGTAACCCATTATAGGTTTTGTCGTACAGGAATTTTTCCAAGTCATTTAGGAACAGGGCAAAAAGTATCGGCGATAAATTTTCGCCTTGCCTTACCCCTACGAGGCTTGGAATATATTCACTTATTTGTCCACCAATCATAACAGTAGACTTAATATCGCTGTACATGTTTTTAATTATTCTTAGTATTTTTCCTTTTATGTGTGAGTCGGTTAGTTTTTTCCATAGTGCCGCACGCCAGACCATATCGAAGGCCTTTGAGAAGTCTATAAAAGCACAGTAAAGGGTTTTTTTATTCAGGAGTAGTAGCTCCCGTATAGGTCTCAGTGAAAATATGTGATCAATTGTGGAGTATTCTTTGCTGAATCCTGCTTGTGATTCGCTTAAAATGTTGTTTTCTTCAAGGAAAATATTTACTCGTGTAGTTAGAATACTTGTGAATAACTTTGATATGTTGCTCAGTAACGTAATTTTACGGTAATTTTCAGGGTGAAGGAGGGAGCCTTTCTTTTTATATATTGGTTTAATAATCCCAGTTGTCCAGTCAAATAGAAGAATTCCTGTGTTCAAAATTAAGTTGAAAAACCTCACATAAATTTTCCTAAATTTAGAGAACGTTGATTTATTGTACTCGTTACTTACTCCATCATACCCAGGGGCTTTTCCATTTTTAAGTCTTTTGACTGCATTTTCGATCTCTTCCTCTGTAATATTGTCGTTAAGTACGGTTCTATCAATGCTGTCTAATGGGTTTAAGGTGGGGTGAACAGTATCTTCCGCTTCCGCGGGAGTAATAGGGATATAGTTTTCTAGCGTTTTAAAATAGTTATAGAACTCACCTATAGAAGGTATTTTATCCTCACATTTCCTATTGTGTAAATTTTTAATTATGCTCCAGAATTCCTTACTGTTTTTTTTTCTGGGTACGACGCAGTTTATTTCTTATTTGGCTGTTAAGTAATAGTTTACTTTTTCGAAGCGCAATTTTATATTTTTGTCTGCACTGGAGTAACATATTTTTGTTATTCACACATGGGTACATCCTATAATTTTTCCTCGCTCGCCTTAAATCTGTTCTTGCCCTAACACAGTCTTTATTAAACCATAGTTTCTTTTTAGGGCTAGTCTTTTGGGCTTTATTTCGAGTCAGGTCTCTTTTTTTCTTTCACGCCAAATGTTTCCCTGCCAGTTGCCAAATATATATTACATAGGTCTTTGTTTACTTCCTCCACTTCGCGTCGGTTGGGATTTTCGGTCATTTCAAGGGCCGCCAGTTTAGTTTCTAATTTTTCGATATCTGATTCTTTTACATTTTCTTGAAATTCGGTTATTCTGTTGGGATCCCATTTAGGCAAGTTCACATCCTTGTCTGCGACACATGGATTGACTTGATATTCACCCATGTTGTTTCTTATTTCGCTATGCGGAACTAAGGTACCGTTATCACATGTCGCTGATTGTTCTGTATCGTAAACACATTTTGAATGCGTAAATGCTATACCGTTATCCCGTGTCACTGATTGTTTTGCATCGTAAACACAATAATTTGTTTGTACAGCGGGGCAATCAATTGTGAAAACAACTGGGCAGTGGATATCTGAAAACAATTCGTTAAAGTCTTCCACCATAAAATCGGTCAAGCATTCCGTGAACTCAGGGGTACAGAGTAAGTAATCAACAATACTAACTCCCTTACAAGTGGTTGCACCTACATTTTTATCCCCTCCAAATCTACCATTAACAACGATGAGATTATTGCTTCTGCATAAATCAACTAGTTTTCTACCATGCTTGTTTGTGGTTTCATCCGTGGATATTCTGTCAACGGACCAAAGGGGGAGATGGGCGATTTTCTCTTTCGCGTCATCGGACAGGTCATCGAGGTTTCCAATTCGTGAATTAAAATCGCCCATCAACGCTATGAAAGTTGTTCTGTTAAATTTGTCCAATATGGATACATGTAATTTGTCATGTTGGTCCCCAGAATCATACTTTGATCCTTCGAAGGGTAAGTAAATATTTCCAAAAAAGCCTCAAATTTTCCTGCAGAGAATTTCAACCACTGGATATTTTCGTCGTCTTCAGGGATAATCGAAAAAAAAATTTTGAATTGTTTCTTTACTGCTGTACATATACCTCCCGATTTAATTTTTGCTAGTTTGTGCCTATTTTGGGGTTTAAAGACATGGAATTCTTCTATTTCAATTATATCTATTTCGTCTGTTTTAGTTTCTTGGAAACAAATGTCATCGAAGTGCGATATGTATTCTAGGAACTCCGGGTCCCCAAGTTTTGACTGGAGCCCACAGACGTTCAGGGAAAGGAACCTAAGGCTTAACTTTCTCCGGCAGTCCCAGTTATTATTGTTACGTTGGTAACTATTATCGTGACTGCTGTTTTCTTGTGCAGAAGGGCTGTGGAGGACGCGGTAAGGGGGCGGCGTAGCCGGATAAAACTGTCTATTGTCTACATACAGTCGGTCGGCGACAATTTTAACCCTTCTCCCCTTTGCCTTTTCCTGTTTTGACAAAGGAAAAAATACTGTTTTTCTATAGTCCGCCACAGCTTTTGGATAATGCTCACTGACAAAAAAGTTACTATCTTTCAGAATGTACGAACGATTTCGAACAAGCTCCCGATGTTTAAAGTAAGAAAACTTTGCCACAATTGGTCTGGTTCTTCCCGATTGTTTTTTCCCTAAACGGTGGACTCGTTCAAAATAAACAGGTCTTTCGATTTTCATTTCGTGTTTGATGAAGTCCGTGAGGAGATCCTCAGAAGATATTTTGTCTGTCTCCATTTCATTTATGCCAGAGAAGAGGAGATTGTCACGCATTGTCACGCATGGAGTGCATTTGGAGATCGATAAACGATTCATGAATGGAAGCATTGTCCCTCTGCACCAATGACAAACACTCACGGGTATGCTTCTCCTCACCCTGCAAACACCTTACAGTATTTTCCATGTCCCTATTGTTTATTTCTAGGTCAGATACGTTGGCTTTAATACTATAGGTTTCATGCTCAAGTTTATCAACCCTCTCACCTAACTTTTCAACAGAAGCTCCAATACAATTCAGTTTTTCCTGAACTAAACGAAATTCAGACTTGAATTCATCAATAAATTCCAGCTTTGCAGATATTTTTTCTAATAAACTGTAAATGTTACTTAGTTCGGCAGTACACCCTTTGCACGTCGTTACCATTCTTCCGTGCGAGTCAAGGTCACTTATATTAGCTGCTTCATTACAGTTCGGTTCAGAACGATCTGTTGAAGTTTTTCTATTTCTATCAATCTCCTGAACGGGATCTCTGTGTGATTGGTGATCTATTTGAGAATTAAAGTTCATACCCACATCCCTCGATAGGTGCGGCCGCCAATCTGCTCCATCACTACCTACATCACTATTTACAATTCGAAGGCTCTCCGCTATAACTGCTGGGAGATCAGTCAAGACGGGTGACACGGCCTGCAACCCTGTGGAAATCGGAATATTGTCCACCATTAACTCCCTCGACCTTGTAGGTGGTGTCAATTCCTTTGAGGCCTTTCTTTTATTTTTACTCCCCTCATCCATCATCCATATAACGGCAAACTCTCACAGAACCTCAGCAGATGTCTCTCACCCTCCTGCATGCGTGCACACACCAAACCATTCGCGACCAGTAGAATTCTCCAGGTCATGTTTCGTAAAAAGTGTGTAGTGCACGAGGGTGAGATCTCGGGTAAATGTTATGTGTCTACAATTTACATTGGACATATTCTGTATGCTGAAATGTCAGAAAATAGCAAATAAATTTTATTTTGAGGCCCGGTCCTGCATGCATCATTATGCCTGTTTTACTCATCGTAACAGCCCATCTCCGATAACACCCATAAATGAAATTAAAAATTGTCAGTAGGACTGGAACGCAATCGATTGTATCATGCACGGGGGAGCTCATTGAGGCCCGTCGTGCATGATATGGCCGACCGAAGTTCTTGACCATAAGGCAATACTGCCCGAACCCACATACCGAACACATTAAATATCATAGCCCGATATATCAGACGACTAGAGTTTACATACCTTCTCCGGCAGACCTCACTCGTGTGGCCCCTCCAGCCTTTTCCACTGAAAATTAAGAACCTTTTCGTCCAAGGCAGGGGGGGTTTGTCAACAGTACGGTCACATAACCTCAAGAGGCTGTGGGAGAGTACTGTTGACAACACTCCATGGTACCCTTTAATTTCGAACTGTGTATGCAATGAACAATCGACATACAGCGCTGGAGAGGTTACACGTATAGCACATGTATATATACGGGCTGCCCGGACATGTAGTGTATTAAAATTTCTCTGTGTTAACACTTGCTTTACGCCATGTAAATGGTTAAAAGTGAATAAATGAAATGAAATGAGTGTGGGATGTTATTAGTTGTGTTAAACCGTTGATATTTTTTTTGCAGCTGTGCAATTTTGGTGTGTGTATCGTTCAAGCAATATGCGTAAAAGTCGCCAATTACTACACATTTCATTGATAAATCGTTTCTAGATAAAGCGAACGATTCGTCAATGAGTTCCCAATAAAGAGAGAGCCCAGAAGACTGCCGGTAAAAAATGCCCAGCAAAAGTTTTTTATTGACATGGCGTATTTCCGTCCATACGCCTTCTAGACCTGGAACGTCTAAATCAGGGCGGTTTTTGAAATAAAGGCCTCATTTGATGTAAATAACAATTCCCCCATCCTGATCTTGGGGACGATCTTTCCTAATTGGGGGAAGTGATATCCGGAAATATAAATACTTGAGTCATCAATGCCATTATTAAGTTTAGATTCTGTTAGTGCAATCACGTAGTAATCGCTTAGTTCCGCATTTATTATATTAACTTTTTGAAGGAGATCATCAACATTAATATGGACGATAGAGACGTGACCATTCTGTCCAGGGTTGAGTTCGAGATCTCTACATAGTATAAGCAGTAAAAAGACAACTTGTCGAAGACCCAGAAAACCAAAATTATAATGCATAAGAAACAAGTATAGTAATTCTCCACCAGAATGCGACGTGATTGTTCCACTGTTGAAGAGATCATTGTCGTGGATTATTCGACAAAACATATTGGAATTAGGATATTGGTCTCATATTATCACTAGATGCTATACATACAATAAAAGCAAAACATTTTGGCCTGTGTCTAGAGGATTATCCCTCGTATTGATGCATTCACATATATATCTCTCTTGTTATGCAAATGCCAAAAAAAATTGTAAAGAAAAGTGTATACAAGGTTGCTTGAAAAAACATAAAGGCTGTGGTAGTGGAAGTATTGGTTTAGATGCATCGATGATAGCCTGATTTAGTTCTAAATCAGCCCTTTCTCCATAATGTATATAATTTTCAGACATGGCTAGTTTTTAAACATGTACCGAGTGACACGGCTGACGTAGTTAGATTAATGCTTACAAACACTATAATTTAAGTTTCAAAATCAGCTCATATATTAGATGTCGCTCATCCGCAGGCTCTATAATACTTCACTTCTTCGGAGAGTGTTATCACACACCCTCGGGAAAATTAGCGAATTATCCCTTCTACGAACCAGCCCTATAAGTAAAGCTAAAATAAAAGATTAAAATTATGTCAGAGATAATTCAGCAGACAGCCGGTTAATAGTAACAGCGAAATATAGAAAATGATTGTTGAGTATTTAGCGGTTCAATATCTCCCATGAAATTTGCATGATGATCAGCATTTTACAGAGTTAGAGCGGAAACAGCGATAAACACCTACACAAATTATAGGCAGCCTGCTGTCCGTATGGATCCATCACTCGCTCGAGATTGTTTAAATATTAGCAGGCATCTCTTAAAAGTTACAGACAAATTACAATGTGTATACAAACAGGTAATTATTGTTATAAGATATGTAGTTTTTTACTCGAGTATTCAACTAAGAGGGATTATTGACCACGGACTTATTTGATTGCCTTACACATTAAAGGGACGAAAACTAATTGGGGGAGCGCACTGCTACTTTTTCTCATAAAACTCAATGTTTAGTCCACATTTTCCATAAAAATTCAATAATCTTAGCCTGTGGGAGAATACCCTACTGGTAAACTCCAGCAGACTAAACCGATTCAATATTCATGGGTAGGAGGCCTCATTGATAATCAGATTAAAGTTGAGTATTAGGTACCATTTATAGGTAAATCATTCCAGTACGTGCAGTTTTCTTCGCTCCACGTACTAGCACACAAATGAATGAATGCGATAACGCGCGAAATGTCTTCGTAAATTGCATATTTCAACTCACTTTTCACAATTTTCCAAGTGATCAGCGGTATTATTTTCTTTATTTTCACAATAATGGGATATCATCTTGGAGTTGGGTATAGTGTGAATTCATATCGGTTGTACCCTATTCATAATCGACGGTCATAACACATTAGTTGGGCTATAATTCGAGTGGGTGGGGGGTGTCTATCGAGGTGGAAATAGCGGCCATTGTGATCGGTAATATCCGGTGACGGGCCCCTACAGTGGTGAAGTAGATCCCCACATTATTGAGACTAACGCCCGAATCCTCCAAAAGGTGTTCAACTTGAACATACTCTCCCATAAAGACCACTTAACAGCTGGTGAACGGAGAGCCATCACGAAACTTCGAACTAATAAGAAATTAGTTATTAAACCAGCCGACAAAGGTGGGTAGGTTGTCGCTCTGTCTCGGGATAATTACGTAAAGGAAGCCTTGAGACAACTCAGCAATACTAAACATTATAAGAAAATAGATTCCCTTATTTGGCCGAGTAATATCGAAAAATTCAATAAGATCTTAACTCTTTCCTCGACGAAGATCACATAACCAAAAAACGGTCGAAATATTTAACAGCCAGCTAAGCTCAGTGCTCAAACAAGACAATTTTACAACCTACCAACCTACCAAAGATCCACAAGGACCGTTCTTCATGGACGGATGACTTAACTCCACCCGGGAGGCTAATTGTATCAGATTGTAACTCTAAATCTTAAGCCATCTCGCAACCCACTGATTAGCTAATAGACACACGAGCTATCTCAAAATTACATAGCACTTTCTGTCGAAAATTTATAAATTGAAAATATCGCAAAATGCAATCCTGCTAGTTTGGATATCGACAGTAAGAATACCAACATTGCTATTGACAAATGTGTTAAATCTGTAAAAAATGCATTCGAAAAATATCCTGATGCAAAACACTAGGATGAACAAATTTTAAATCTTTTGGAGCTGAGCCTAAAAGGTAATTACTTTCAGTTCAATGGAGAAAAGATTTTACAAATAATGGGTTGTCCTATGGGCAAAAGATTCCGTTCTAATTTTATTTGTATTTATGTAACGGAATGGGAGGAAAATGCCTTAAGCAAATGTGCAAAGCATCCTCTCGTAAATCTCAGATATTTAGATGACATTTTTATTATTTGGGAGCATTCAAAAGAAGATTTTGATGAATGTTTAGATATTTTAAACTGTTATGATCCAAACATTAAATAAAAAGCTACTATCAGTGAAAATTCTTTTGATTTTCTCGATATGGCGTGTTTTAAGGCAAGTAATTCCAAGCATCCGGTCATTTAGATTATAAAGTATATTTTAAACTAACTGATTCACATCAATTGTTGCACACAGAATCATTTCATCTTCACCATACATTTAAAGGTATCATCAAATCACAGCTCATTCGTTTCCACCGCATTCAAGTGATAAAATAAATTCCAATTAGGCTTGTTTTACTCTTTTTGACACCCTCAGATACTCACTACGCTTTTTGCGTAGCCTGAAATCTCAAACTCTGATAAAGCTCGAAAGTCCAGCAGAAATTACTGATTTCGAACCACTAAAAATTGAACAAAACATACCGTTACAGAACTGTAGTGGCGTGCTATTGAAGTTCAAAAAGCCTCGTTGTAGACTGCATACTTTTATGTCTGATCAGAAAGAGGAATTTGCTTTTTTCTTCGAAACAGACTAAAAATCATTATCAGATTGGGAGCTCCCTCCATCGTTTACCCCATCCTTTGCAAATGCTGTCGGAAGCAGTATGTTCGTCAAAGTCGAAATCCTTTCCGAATGCGTGCCGCTTGACGAAAACAGGATATAAAACATAATGCTGATGCCCCAGTAGCATAACATTTTAATCTTCCAGGCCATTATTTGGACGATTTCGTGTCGTACTGTAGCCAGCGTATTCCACACTTTCAAGCTGCTGCCGAAGGGAAGGTGAACCAAGTAATCATGAGAACTTCATCTCAGAATCTAGATTCCAGCCATCGTTTTTGACGATGTGCAATGGTCTAGTGGTTCAGGTGTTGGATTCCTGATTGCCAGGTGGATTTGCTGAGGGTTCGAATCCAGGCGGGGGCTCAGTAACCAACATTCTAATTTACGCTAAAACTTGATTGAGTCATTTGAAAAAAAACACATACAAGCCCCTGCCAGTCTTCATCTGAGGTCAACAACAACACTTTCGTCGTACTGTAGCCAGCGCGTTCCACACAGTCATGTTGCTGCTGCTGAAAGGACGGTGAAACAAGTAATCATGAGAACTTCATCTAAAAAGCAAGATTCCAGCCATCGTTTTTGACGGTGTGCAATGCTCTAGTGGTTTAGGTGTCGGGCGGAGTTGCCGAGGGTTCGAATCCCGGCTGGAAACCAACATTCTGAATTCCTCTAAAACTTGATTGTGTCATTTGAAAAAAATACACACACAACACACTCACACACAATCACTTACACGTACACATAACTACACCCTGCACACAAACATGTCCACACCCCACACACACAGTATAAGCACATTGCACATGCTATTTTAGCTGCATGCGAGCATGTCTCCCGTCTTTATATACATTTTACATTTATACAAATATAATTATTAACTATTCCAAGCACAAAGTGTATAACGTGACGTCGTTACACATTATGCATAGGGTGCAACATCCATTAAGCTTATATATACACACACTCGCATACAAGCACATTGCCTGCAATACATGATAATACAATACACAATACAATGTATTTTATAATTTTCACAGCAGCAATGAGACTCACATCATGGAATATTGAATCAGGTTTCCCATTAAACAGGGGATAAAACAAAAACATTTGGATTATGCATAATGCTTTACTAAACAAGAACAGCTCTTAAATGTAGTGCAGCTTTATAGAATACATACATAAATTAGGTAAGCATTATATGTACATTATATGCAGAAACATTGGCAGACATAAACATGGTAGATTAAAGTGGGGGTTCTGCTCTCTCTCTCTCTCTCTCTCTCTCTCTCTCTCTCTCTCTCTCTCTCTCTCTCTCTCTCTCTCTCTCTCTCTCTCTCTGTAAGCATATACATATACCTTTACTAAATAGATACACAATGTATGCCTCAAGTGTACTCATGGAAAGACGGTAAAGGTTATAGTGTGGTAGAACTCTCTTAACCCTTTGAACCTTAGGGGCCGTTTTTAAGGCCCGGAACATGATACGCCATTATATAGGATGGCTGTTCAGCAAATGTGTAGGGTAGACGAATCAATATTTTCAACGTGCAGCCTCATGACTGCACGTTGAAAATATTGATTGATCTACCCCAAATAATGAATATTATAATTACTGCCATTGAACTGGCATGGAACATACCACTACAGTCCAAAGGGTTAATGTCAGGTTTTTATGCACACACTATATGCGCATATTCAGTACATAAAAGAGTATGACAGGTTTCACATGCGAGTAAGTAAATCTCACCCACACACGCGCGCACATACACACAGAACACATCCACACAACGGAGACCCACACAAACTTACCTACTCAAACACACACACACATGAATTCAGTGTTGCATTGTGACACATGTGCACTACGTGTGCATCAAGAGCACTGATATGGAAGACATAAAGTTGGGTGAAGTTTACAAACAAAACAATTGGGCTAAAATAGAAATTATCTATTTCTGGAATTGAAAACAAAAATCTATTTGTTGATTTAAAAAACAAATTACAAAATATAAAGAAATCTATCCTGGGGATAAAAAATATGTGAATTAAAATGGAAATAATCTATTTGGGGAACACAAAAAATGTACTAAAAATAGAAATTTCCACTTTTGGAACCATCCAGAAGGGAACGTGGTGATTCAATGGTTATGGCATTGGATTTCACACAGATGGTTCACTATTCTATCCCGACCAGCGCTAAATGCGTCGATCCTTGGGTAAAACACTTAATCCCGATTTTCCCCATGGCGGCACGGTAGCTCTGTGTGCGTAGGCGTACTAAAATTCGATGCCTTCGATTGCCTTTAACCAACGCTAACCCTGCTTGCGCGGAGTTAGTTCGCGGGGAGACTGACAGTTGCTCGTTATTGAAAAATTATTGTAACTTTTCGCAACATTATTGCGAATATTTGAAAATGTACTGCGAAGTGACACAAAACATATACCTGAGAAATAAAGTAATTTTCGCAAATGTTCCCAATGGGCTTCCGTATCTATTTGTAGATAGTCAAAAGAGAAAATGAAAAAGAAAACAAAATACAAAAAAGAAGAAGAAAAAATATAATGTTCACTAAAAGCAGAAATGAACTATTTTGGGAATAAAACAAACGTGCACTTAAAATAAAAATAATTTATTTTTGAGAATCAATTAAAAAAAACAATAAAATGTGTGCTAGAAACAGAAATAATCTATTATGGGAGTCACCAAACTTCTACTAGAAGAGAAATAATCTATTTTGTCAACCAACCAAACAAACAAAATAAAATATGTACAAAAATAGACATAATTTATTTTAGTAATAAAAAAAAAATGTGTACCAAAAATAAAAATAATCTACAGTGAGTCAAAAAAGAAAGTATAATAAACTTTGCGGAGCAATTTTTTTAGTATTATCGACTTTAATCCCAAACAAATTACTGGAAATTCATATTTTGAGTCCAGCTGTATGAATTTGCATAATTCTATGTTCTTACTGTTGCCAGCGTCACGTCAGGACGTCGCAACTCAGATATGGGGTGAAATGAAAAGTTCGCACATGCAATCAATAGCGCGTATGTCCACCGTTTGCCTCTTGGATGGCAAGATATCGACGGCGCATGGACCTGATAAGTCTCTGGATGTCACCCTGTGGTATTGCGTTCCACTTCTGCCTTAGAACATCACTTAAATCGCCTAACGTCTGAAGATCATGAAGTCGTACCCGACGGTCCAATTGATCCCAAAGATGCTCGATTGGCGACAAATCTGACGAAAGTGGGTCCAGAAAGAAGTGTGATGCTCTGCTCCTCCAGAAAGTCACGACAGATACGCTCCACGTGACATCTGGCGTTGTATTGCTGGAATAACTGCAATCCGACGTTAGCGTTGAACAACGGGGCAACAACAGCGATAAGAATTTTGTCCCTATATAGCTGTCCATTCTGACTACCATCGACGAAGATCAACTGCGTTCGATGGTGCTTTCATATTAATCAGTGATAAATAAAGCCTTCCGCCGATTTCAATGGTCAGTTTCAAAACTAGACAATTTAATTGGCTGAACAAACTACAACTTGGCCATATTTTGATAATTTGCATAATTGGGTTTGAAAGATTCCATTGGTCAATTTCAAATAGGGACAGTTTGATTGGCTGAACAAAATACAACTGGGTCACATTTGCATAATTTGAGTAGGGAGAATTTACGTTTACGTTATCTGTCCTATTTTGGGACGCTCGTTCCAATGAGGGGTCATAACCTATGTTTTGAAGGCAAAAAATGAAAGTTTTTAGTTATATGAGGATGTTTTTCCAAGTGTCGTCTGCAACACACGTCAGGTAAAGGGTTAAAAAGTCATAATATGACAATACGCAAGGCGTAAGATGGAACCCCAAAGTATCCAACGTATTGAAATATTTCATTCCGCAACCATTACTCCAAAAACATTTTGGTTTATTCAGTCGAATTCCTGCAATTGTTTAATTTCAGCCAAACAAGAATACGTTTCACAGTACTAAATATTTTCCCATAGGCGACCATTATAACGTTCAGGCGAAAAAAAATATGGTCGCATCATTTTAAATTTAGCATTCAAATATTTTTTGTCAACTATAGCCCTTCAGACAACCTTTTAATGATTTTTAAACAGGGGTCATGCAACAAATAAAAGAAAAACTAACAGAAAGGGAAGTGCTGGTCACATGTTCATATTTCTCAAGGAATTCCCAAACAAAACACACCAATAGTCAAACAAATTTTTAGGTTCTAAAAGTCCTCAAATCATCCTCTTTATTCATCTGGAACATTCAAAAGTAATGCAAAATGTCAGTAGACTTCTTCAAATGTTTATTGAAACAATATATTTCCCCAAGACTGCTTAGTTTTGGGAATTAGATAATTTCCGAGCGCAACTTTTCGAGGCATGTAAATCTAATTAAAATATTTACAACAGTTATACCTATGAGCAAACCCAACCCTACCAAAGGTACAGCTACCTCTTTCATGTGATGAAAGAGTCATTTCTGCAATAGAATTCAACTTTTGGCTTCTGTCTAGTCCAAAGCATGGGAAATTTGTTCTTTTGAAGAGAACTGTCCATCTGTGTCAAATAGGCTTAAAAACTGTTATTGCCTCCGACAGAATTTCTACTCTGTTACCCAATAAGTTGGGAGGGATAAGAATTCACAGCTTTCTTTGAAACTACCCAAATCCCAAAATAAAACTAAAATCTGCATCAGCACACAAAACCTTTTCACAAAATCTGTTTTAATTAATCATACAGCAAGATAAATAGGGCCCCACCACCATGAAACAATATGTCAATTTTGTTTCAAAATTGGGGTTGTGCAGGGCTTATAGTTCCTCTAAATTTGGGAGAATCCATTTGGATTCTTGCGGAAATCGTTCCGAGAATTCAGACCTGCTATGGGCCAGGATCCTATTAGGTCAGTATGATTGAACCCCTGTTGCATACTGATAATACATGTTAACCCTTTACCCAATACAGCTTTTTTAATTTTTACAGCACCAACTACTGATTTTTACCCCCCCCCCCTCCCCCCTGGGCCCTTAATCGCTCACCTGGCGAGGTGGTTCAGAGAAGTATTTTGGGTCAGATTCAGTTAGTCAAGGTTCATGGACACTACATAGGAATAATGTTATGAAATTATTCATAATTCTATTGTCCATGTTAGATGATTATTAGCATAGGTCTTCCTGATTGCTTCCAATTCTGACAGCTGTAGACAAGTACTGCCAAACTTCCAAGGGTTGTTGTGTCACTGCACTTTGAAAGGCAAATTTTATGGAAAAGCTCTAAGGAATGGATTTGAACATTTATGAACAACCTCGAACCTAACCCACCCCTGCCCAAATATTAAGCCACAGACCTGAAATGAACAAACTCAAATCTGCCCCACCCCCCCCCCCCCCTTCCTGCGATACCAAATATGAAAGGGTTCCGACTGGAAGGAACCAAACTGGAACAAATTTACAACTGACCTCCCCAGAGATGTTGTACACCAAATATTAAACTAGTGGGTCTGAAGGAAAAGATTCTTAAAGAAATTTTCTCATGTTGCTTTGAGTTAATTTGCACCCCCATAATGAGCCCATATATTAACCCATAGATTTGGCTTGAACAAACATGAATCTGACGCCCTTAGAGATGCTGTAAGCCAAATACGAAAGGATTCTGACTGATGGATCTGAAAAAAACGAGTTTTAAAGAAATTTCCTCATACTGCACTGAGTTAAACTTTGGGCTTCAATAGATAGACCAAATATTAACCCAGAGACCCGATTCAAACAAACTTCAATCTACCCTCCCCCCTGCCCCCCCCCCCCCCCCCCCCCCCACTAGAAATGTTGCATTCCAAATATGAAAGCATTCTGACTGGTGGATCTGAAGGAGGTTTTCAAAGAAATTTCCTCATGTTGCACTGTTGATATTTGGGTGCCCATAGGGAGCCCAAATATCAACTCAGGGACTTGATTTGAACAAACCTGAACCTATCCCTCCCACCCCTAGAGATGCTGTATACCAAGTATCAAAAGATTCTTATACATGGTTCTGGAGAAGATTTTTTTTCAATTTTGGAAAACAATTTATGCATGCTATCAGAGAAATGCTTGGGGCCCCCTGTGGGTGTGGCAACGTTATTTGAACAAACTGGAATTCATATATGATAAGGAACACGAATATCAAATTTGGTTCAATTCGGCTCAGTTGTTTATGAGGAGAGGTTAGTAATGTAAAGTTCATGCCGGACAGAATGGACTGATGGTGGACAGACAGAAAGTCATCATTTAAGCGCCCCCCGACTTACAGTCAGATGAGCTAAAAATAAACAATATTCATCAAGCGTAATAATTATGGATGTTACTAGAACCGGCTGATGAGAGCCGGTTCCAATGATAGCCATATTTGTACAAATTTTATTGCCAGTGTCACAATATTTCATGTTAGTGTTGTATTGGGTAATTTGCTGCCTTTGTGTTAGGTAAAGGGTTAAACTGACTCAGTTCTTTTCATATGAATCCTAGCAGCAATGTTACGAGAAGCTACATGGTTTCTCACTGGTTTTGTTGCACGGATCTCTACGGGAATCGATTCTCAGATTCTTATAAGCCCTGGCTGAGGCAAAATAATCCACCAATATCAATAGAAAGTGCCATTTTATCTCAATAAATGATGTCAAATATTCTTTTACCTAGTGATGAGGTCAATTATAGCCCCCCCCCCCCCCTCCCAAGCTCTCAGTATGCATTTTTTCCTAAAACAAGAGACCCCAGGGGGCCTGAGGGCGCCCACCTGTACATGATAACCTAAATATCAACCCAGAGAATTGATTTCAACAAGTTGCATCTACTCCTCCTAAGAAAAGCTTATACCAAATATCCAAAGATTCTGACAAGTGGATCTAAAAAAATGATTTTTAAAGAATATTCCTCATATTGAACCGAGTTATAATTTGGGCTCCCACAGAGCCCATATATGAACCCAGGGACTTGGCTTTAACAAACTTGAATCTCCCCCCCCCCCTTCCCTAAGGATGCCGCACACCAAATATCAAAACATTTCAACTGCTGGATCTGAAGAAGACGATTTTTAAAGAAAATTCCTCATTTTGAACTAAGTTACAATTTGAGCTCCCACAGTGAGCCCAAACATGGACCTAGGGACATGGCTTGAACAAACTTGAATCTAGCCTCCTAAGGATGCTGCATAAAAAATATCAAAAGCATTCATCTGCTGGACCTGAAGAAGATTTTTTTTTAAAATTCCTCATTTCGAACTAAGTTACAATTCAAGCTCCCACAGTGAGCCCAAATATGGACCTAGGGACATGGCTTTAACAAACTTGAATCTCACCCCCCTAAGGATGCCGCACACCAAATATTAAAACATTCCAACTGCTGGATCCGAAGAAGAAGATTTTTAAAGAAAATTCCTCATTTTGAACTAAGTTACAATTCGAGCTCCCACAGTGAACCCAAACATGGACCTAGGGACATGACTTGAACAAACTTGAATCTTGCCTCCTAAGGATGCTGTATAAAAAATATCAAAAGCATTCATCTGCTGGATCTGAAGAAGATTTTTTAAGACAATTCCTCATTTCGAACTAAGTTACAATTCAAGCTCCCACAGTGAGTCCAAATATGGACCTAGGGACATGGCTTGAACAAACTTGAATCTCACCCCCCTAAGAATGCTGCATACCAAATATTAAAACATTCTGACTGCTGGATCTGAAGAAGAAGATTTTTAAAGAAAATTCCTCATTTTGAACTACATGTAAGTTATCATTCGGGCTCCCACAGTGAGCCCAAATATGGACCTAGGGACATAGCTTGAACAAACTTGAATCTCACCCCCCCCCCCCCCCCCCCCAAGGATGCTGCATACCAAATATCGAAACTTTCCGACTGCCGGATCTGAAGAAGATTTTTAAAGAAAATTCCTCATTTTGAACTAAGTTATAATTCGGGTTACCACAGTGAGCCCAAATATGAACCCAGGGACTTGGCTTGAACAACTTGAATCTCACCCCCTAAGCATGCTGCATACCCAATATCAAAAGATTCTGCTGCTGGATCTTGAGAAGAAGATTTTCAAAGAAATTTGCCTGAAATGCACTAAGTTCAAATTTGGGCTCCTATACTGAGCCCAAATATGAACCCAGGGGGCTGATTTGAACAAACTTGAATCAGATCCACCCCACAATGTTGCATATCAAATATCAAAAGATTCTGCCTGCTGGATCTGGAGAAGAAGATGTTTTAAGAAATTTGCCTGAAATGCACCAAGTTCGAATTCGGGCTTCTATAGTGAGCCCAAATATGAATCCAGGGGGCTGATTTGAACAAACTTGAATCAGATCCACCCCACAATGTCGCATACCAAATATCAAAAGATTCTGCCTGCTGGATCTGGAGAAGAATATTTTTAAAGAAATTTGCCTGAAATGCTTCTATAGTGAGCCCAAATATGAATCCAGGGGGCCGATTTGAACAAACTTGAATCAGATCCACCCCACAATTTTGCATACCAAATATCAGAAGATTCTGCCAGCTGAATCAGGTGAAGAAGATTTTTTAAGAAATTTGCCTGAAATGCACTAAGTTTGAATTCGGGCTCCTATACTGAGCCCAAATATAAACCCAGGGGGGCGGATTTGAACAAACTCGAATCAGATCCACCCTACAATGTTGCATACCATATATCGAAAGATTCTGCCTGCTGGATCTAGAGAAGAAGATTTTTTAATGTTTTTCCCATTGCCTACAGTGTTAAAAAGTGTTTTCAAAGTCCCGAAACTGTACCCTATGATAAAACCGATGGCAATTTTTTGGACCAATCCTTCCTGTTGGTCATAAGGAAGCTTCACACCAAATAAAAATTCTCAGTGCCGTGGAGTTTTGGAGATATGGCGTTTTACTTTTTTCGATTTTTAGCTCCTGTGGTTTCCATGGGGCTACAGAAAAAGAAAATTTGGCATAAATTAGGTACTTATGACCCAATAAGCCCTCACATAAAATTTGATTCAAATCAGCCTCTCGGTTCGGAAAATAGAAATTTTGGGGGGTGCCAAAAATTTTGCCCCTCCCATAACGACGCCAAATATAGCCCATCAAACTTCGCTTAAAGAAATCCAAGTCTACACCTTAAAAGGAAGCTGCATACCATATATCAAGTCTCTGCTACTGCTGGTTGATGAGATTTTGGTGCCCCTTGGGGGCATGGCACCACCCAGGAGAAGGGGGCAACTTCATTTGAACAAATCTGAATTGGCATTAGGTAATAAACATTTACCCAACATTTGAATAATGTAAAGTTAATGCCGGATGGACGGCGGACAGAATGTGATCAGTAAAGCTCCCACTGAGCTTTGCTCAGGTGAACTAAAAAACTTTATTAATTTATAAATAAATTGATGGTGACATGAATTTCCCATTATTTTTTAATCACATTCTTGCTTCTGAACACATTTCACATTGTGTTTGATATTCTGCAATCTTTGTAAGAAAAAGCCTAAGTTTTCTCAGTTAAGGCACCTCGAGTCATAAAACAATGATTTTTTTCCAACAGAATGACCAGTACCTGCTACTGTGGTGTCTCATGACACTGTTAAAATTCCTAAAATCATCAAATATTGATTCATTAGTGCTGTGCTTGTGCTGCAAATATCCACAAGTGCACTTTCACTATTTTGGTTTTAATCCCCACAGGCATGCATTCTGTCAAAAGGAGTGAAATTGTAGAAAATATGTTCACAAAGAGGACAAGTTACAGTACAGTCGCCATGGACGGGTTGTAATACATACGTGGGCAGTGATGTCCACTCATGCATTTACCAGTCAATAAAAATCATCATCTACAATATTTTAATTGATGAAGCATCGGTTTGTACCTGGTGCTTCATTATTTAAATTTTTGATGATTATACCTATAGTTAGTGTTTGGCATCAAATATTATTGTATGAATTTGTATCCGTGGAAATATTGCCCATCCATGGAAAGTGAGCAGTACATTGCCACTGTACTGTATTTGTTTCAAGTATATAATATACTCTTTGATGTTTAATATACTTGTGATAGGCTGGGTCCAAAGTACTCAGTACTCGTAGTACTTGAGTACCACCTTTTTGATAAAATACTCAATACTTGCCAGCCCAGATTTTTGTATGTGTGTGTGGGGGGGGGGGGAGGTTGGAGGGTGAAAGATAGCTGCAAATTATTTAAAATGTTGACCCAGGCAAATGAAAAGCAAAGAAACATTTCATCCAAAGGACAGACAGACAGACATGCAGTAACAAATTTGGGAAGCCTAAATAAAAGTAGTGACTAACTTAAAATGAAAAATATAGATAGAAGAGCCAGGGCAATGTTGTCAAACAGAAAACAAACAAGAGCCCCCAGAGGGCCTGATGGCATTCACCTGACATGGTAGCCTAAATATCAATCCAGGGAATTTATTTGAACATTTAGTTGCATCTGCCCCTCATAAGAAAAGCTTATACAAAATATCCAAAGATTCTGACCGGTGGATCTCAAAAAAAAGGATTTTTAAAGAATATTCCTCATATTGAACTAAGTTATAATTCAGGCTCCCACAGAGAGCCCAAATATGATCCCAAGGACTTGGCTTGAACAAATTTGAATCTCACATCCCTAAGGATGCTTCTATATACTAATATCCAAAGATTCTGACCACTGGATTTTAAAGAATATTCCTCTTATTGAACTAAGTTGTTATTTGGACTCCCACAGGGAGCCCAAATATGAACCCGTGGACTTGGCTCAAACAAACTTGAATCTCACCCCTCTAAGGATGCAGCATCCCAAATATCAAAATATTCTGAAGAGTGGATCAGAAGAAGATTTTTAAAAAATATTCCTCATATTGCACTAATCTAATCATAGAGAGCCCAAATATGGACCCAGGGATTTGATTTCAACAAACATGTGAATAAATCTTCCAAAGATGTTATATGGAAAATATGAAAGCCTTTGGAGCAGTGGTATGGGAGAAGAAGATTCTTTAATGTTTTTCCCATTACTAAAATGATGACTCCGCATAAGTCCTGGAAAACTTCCCTATGATAAAACTGATGGCAATTTTTTTTTTACCATTCTTTTCGGCTGTTTGTAAGGAAGCGTCACACAAAATAAAAATTCTCAGTGCCATGTAGTTTTGAAGATATGGGCGTTTTAAATTTTTTCTATATTTAGATCCTGCAGTTCCCACAGGGCCACAGGAAAATGTTTTGACATAAATTAGGTACTTACGACCCAATAAGCCCATCATATCAAATTTGCTTCAAATCAGCCTCTCAATTTGGAAAATAGAAATGTTGGTACAATTCGGGCTCCTACAGGAAGACCAAATATGAACCCAGGGACTTGGCTTTAACAAACTTATATCTCACCTCCCTAAGGATACTGTATATATAAAAACATTCTGACTGCTGAATGTGAAGAATACTTTTGAAGAATATTCCTCATTTTGAACTAAGTTATAATTCAGGCTCCCACAGTGAGCCCAAATATGAACCCAGGGACTTGGCGTAAACAAACTTGAATCTCCCACAGTGAGCCCAAATATGAACCCAGGGACTTGGCGTAACCAAAGTTGAATCTCACACTGACTCACACCGATTAATCGACTAACCAATGATCAATATCTTGATTGATAAAAAAAAGCAATTGATCGGTTAACCGTTACTTTTGAAGTACGGTACTATATGGCAGGGTATTTGATGGCTGGATTCACATCGCAAAATGCTATACAAAAATGTCCAATTGCTAACAATTTTTCTTTCATATTGGGTAAGCTTATATTCACTATTTATCATCACTTTTTGAAACCAAGATGGAAACTGTTAATCAAATTTTTAAAAACAAAAAATACCCTGTATGGGTTAACTATGGAACAAACTTGCTCCAAAACAGGCAAACATTGTCACACTGGCTCAAATCAATTGCATGAGACAGAGAAATGCATGCCAGTTACGTGCCAAAATACTTGTTCACTTGCATGATCATTATACTGTATCAGTAGCTGAAAACGGTCATTCTCAACCCTTCACCAAATGCAGGTAGCAGACGATACTTGCACAAGAAATTCTAAAGATTTTCAATGTTTGTCTCAAAAACATAGCTTATGCCCCCCCCCCCTATTGGAATAAGCTCAATGAGCTTGTTCCAATGAGGGGTCATAAGCTATGTTTTGAGACAAAAATTGAAAATATAATAAAATTTGAATGGACATGTTTGTATATGGCGCTGCTTGGTTTTGTCCATTATGCTGAGTAAAGTTTTAATTATATAAATGGTCAACGGTACAGCAATTATTCAGCTACTTATTGGGGCAAGTGATTAATCGGTTAACCAAGGTTAACCCATGCGATTAATCAATCACGAAAACCCTTTAATTGTTTCAGCTCTAAAATTAATTTAATTTTAGTAAATTTTATCTGATGAAAAAATGCTTATAATTTTGGGGGAATGGTAAATATGGATCTTCTTAACAAGCATTTGCAAGAACATCAGAGGAATGAAATCACCGTTCTCGCAATTTGCAAAACCCTGGTGAGCCAAAATATAGGCTTGGCTTGAAGAAACTTAAATCTCACCCGCCTAATGATGGTGCGTGCATAGCAAATATCAAAAGATTCTGATTGATGGGTCTGAAGAAAAAGATTTTTAAAGAATATTCCTCATACTGCACTAATTTCAACATTTGGACTCCCATAGAGGCCAAATATGGACCCAGGGATTTGATTTCAATAAACGTGTAAAAAAATCTTGCAAAGATGGTATATGTGAAATCTGAAAGGTTTTGGAGGAGTGAATTGGGTGAAGAAGAGTCTTAAATGCTTTCTTCATTACCCACAGTGTTACAGAACGCTGACTAAGCATTTTTTCAAAGTCACGAAAAAGTACCCCATGACTGACCTGACAGAAATTTGCTTAGACCATTCCATTCTGTTGGTCCCAAGGAAGCTTCACACCAAATAAGAATTCTCAGTGCCATGTAGTTTTGGAGATATGTGCGTTTTGAATTTTGTTCTATTTTTAGCTACTGCGGTTCCCATGGGGGGATGGGAAAATATTTTGGGGCATAAATTAATTACTTATGATCAAATAAAACCAAAAATTAAATTTGGTTCAAATCAGCCTCTTGGTTTGAAAAACAGAAATTTTGGGCGGGGCAAAAATACATGCCCTCCAATAATGAAGGCAAATAAAGACCCACAAACTTCTCTTGAACAAAACTGAGTCTACACCTCAAAAGGAAGCAGCACACCACATATCGAATCTCTGCTACTCCTGGTTCACGAGAAGATTTTTTTAAGATTTAGGCAAAATTTTGGGGCATGGCCCTACTGGGGGCAGGGCAACTTGATTTAAGCAAAATCAAAATGCAATGTCATAACAAACAAGCATCTCACATTTCACTTAAATGATTAATCAGTTCAGCAGTTTTGGAGGAGAAGACGCAAACACCATGTTCACGGACGACGGACGACAGACGGCAAGTGATCACTACACCTCACCCTGACTGAAAGTCAGGTGAGCTAAAAACTCAGTGGACCATGAGTGCTGCAGTTGGGCGAGATGCTTGGTTCAAGGAGAGAAGAAACTTGTAGCTGCTGGCTTTTGAATGTGTTGTTAAAACCCAATAAATAAATAAACAAGAGGCCCCACAGGGCCTGAAGCGCTCACCTTGAACAGAACACGATATAAACAGAGAACAGAACACGATATAAGAGTCCAAGAATGAATCTACATTAAGCAATCCATCTCCATAGGATACACTGCAAATCTTTGAGGCCCTCAGGAGTGACAAAAACAGTCCAAGCATCATGCCTTTCCTTTAGTTGATTATGATGTAAAATGTGGAGCTCCCCTCTCAAGCACCTTGATACAACCTAGTAGATTACTCTTCACCTCTTGAGGGTACTGAATAAAAAATGTCTAATTCTTCAGCTACTTGGCCAATTCCGGCTCCCATAGGGAGCTCAAGTATCAACCCAGGCACTCGATTTGAACAAAGTTGAATCTGATCTCCTTAGAGATGCTGTATACCAAATATGAAAGCATTCTGACTGGTGGATCTGAAGAACAAAATTTTAAAGAAATTTCCTCATATTGCACAAAGTTAAAATTTGGGCTACCATAGTGAGCCCAAACTTTAACCTACAGACCCGATTTGAACAAACTTGAATCTCACCCCCCCCCCTCCCACCCCTAACCCCTTAGAGATGTTGTATACCAAATACGAAAGCATTGACTGGTGGATCTGAAGAAGAAGATTTTTAAAAAAAACTTCCCCATACAGCCCTAAGTTAAATTTGGGCTACCAAAGGAAGCCCAAATATTAACATAGGGACTTGGTTTGAACAATCTTGAATCTGACCATCATAACAATGAGGGTACCAAACATTAAAAAATTCTGACTCGTGGTTCTGAAGAAGATTTTTAAAGAAAATTCCCCATAAAATTTGGGCTCCTGCATTGAGTCCAAATATGAACGAATGGGCTTCATTTTAACAAACTTGTATCTGACCCCTCTATGGATGCTGTATACCAAATATCAAAAGATTCTGAACATTGGTTCTTGAGAAAAGATTTTCTAAAATGTTTGCAAAAATGCTCCACCAACATTATTCTGATGCCCTCTGCAGAACTCTCTAACAACAACAGAGGGCATCTTTTTTTACCATTCAATTCTACTGGTTCTAAGGATGCTTCATACCACATAACAGTTCTCTGTTCCAAGTGGTTTGGGAAACATGGGAGTTTGAAAACATTTCTATTTTCTGCTCCTGGGGTTCCCATGGGGATGCAGGGTTTCTTTTGCATGAGGTAAGTACTTATGACCCAATATTACCACGATACTGAATTTCATTCAAATCGGACCATCGGTTCGGAAAATAGAAATTTTGGGTGGTACCAAAAATCTAACCACTGCCATTACAAAGCCAAATATTGCTTCACAAAGTACGTTTGAACAAGCGTGATTCTGCACCTCAAAAAGTAGTTCCATAACGAATATAAAGTCACTGTACCCACTGGTTCATAAGATTTTAAAAATATTTTGGGAGCATTTTACCCCACCCCCTCCCTATGGGGCTGGGCATGTTGAGTTAAACAAAAATGTAATACCCATTTGGTACCATTACTCACACAAACTTTAACTTGAATTGACCAAAACATGGTGTTGATGGATGACAGATGGATGGACAATGGATGGAGAGTGATTAGATAAGCCCTGCTTGACTTTGTCGAAGTGAGCTAAAAAAAAAAAAAAAATTAAACGGTTCATGTCCGATATTTTACCCATATTATTAAAATTGATAAATTTGTCCCTGGAGTGCAACAAGGTTTATGCTATACATGTAGCATTGCAAAGCCTTCTTGCACTCAAGTGATGGAATACACCTCCATCCAAGCTATTCTGTAGATTATGAGGCCTAAAACAAACCGAGAACATGAACTTATGCATGAATATTATTACAATGAATACACTGTCTTACACAAAGGAATACCACACAATCCAGTATAGACTGATTTCAAAAAGTCCTCCGTAGTGGAAGGGCAATTTTAACAAACATACAGGCCCAAATAAGCTTCATACACAGTGTAAAAATTCCACAAAATTAATAAACATTCATATATGTTTAATAGGAATTAGGAGTATTGTAATTAAAAGTCAATTGTGTGGTTGTTTACAAACTTATATTACTTTGTTATCAGGTGTTAAAAAATATGAATATTTGTAAACAAACCCACCCATTTAGATTAGTCCCTGCTCATAGCAGTGACACAGACATACAGTACAGTTGCTGGTCATAATCCTTGCATGGGCAGTGCATGATGTCCATGCATGTTTTTTCCAGGTAATAGAAAATCATCATCAATAAAATTTTAATTAATGAAGCACCGAATTGTATCCTGTGGTTCATTAATTAAATTTTTGACGATTATTGCTGTAAACAATGTTTGAAAACTAATATCATTGCATCCGCAGAAATATTGCCCACCCACAGAAAGTGACCAGTACACAGCAGCACAGAGTCAAGGTAATTGTCTTTTACTGTCTTGAATTTCAAATTTTGTTGTTTTTTTTTTTTTTTGTTTTGTTGTTTTTTTTTGGGGGGGGTGTGCACCAGACCCCTCCACTGATGAGAGGGTCACACACCCTCTTGTCCTCACCCCTATCTCACCGCTATGTGGCTCAGGTGATTCTGTGCATCATATTCTTTATGACTCCCACTAGATACATGTATTACTCTTGCCCCTACATGTAACTTAGATATCCTGGCTTAGCACAAGTATAATGGTAAACTAACATCAAATTGTGTGCTTATGTACAGTAGCTAACATATTGGAATAGTATAATGAGCTTTGTCAGAAACTTGATCAAGTATTGATGACAAACAACAATTTTCATTACCAGTACCTGGTGCCAGTAATAAAATAAGATTTGCAAATATCACCCTGCATTTTTTTCAGCTATTAACTAACATAAAATTGCGCGCTTCATGAAAATTATTTCGTAACTACCTGTTAAAAATTACCGTTTCTTGTTTTGCTCTTTTAGAAAAAGAAATCACTCCTTTTCTGGCGGGCATACTAAACACCGAGGCAACCGAGGGATACCAAGGTGAAGGAAAACAGGAGAGAAACGGGTATGAGGTGGTGTGTTCTTTTTATTATTTATTTATTGGTGTTTAAGGTCACATTTATCTGCACAACAGCTTATTGTGACCATGGCAGTTTTATGGATGGAGGAAACTAGAGTACCCAGGAGAACCACTGAGCAATGGCAAGCAACTGTGAGCTCCCCAACCTACTACACAAGCATGGTTAGCCTTGTTTGAAGACAGGTGCACCAAGAACATGCAGTATGCCTTAGTACACAGCATACCTTGCCCCCACATGGGTAGTGGGGGTGAAGTGTCTTGCCCAAGGACACAAAGCTGTTGCTGCAGGTGGGATTCGAACCGAGGATCTCTCAGCTTGCAGTCTGCACCTCTACCTACTGAGCTAATGCACCCATGATGGTGTATTCTGATTATGTAAATAAATTTAAGCAGTACTAGTATGTGATTGGTTTTAATGCCATATTTGAGAATTATGGGTGCTGAAGTAATAAGAGTGCACTGAAAAATCTTCCATTTGGTATTTAGTAGGTAGCTTGGTAATGGTAAAGTGACTTCACCTCAGTAAGCAACAGTGTGAAAGCTAGCAGCCATCTTTAATATCGGGCCGCCACACCCAAAAAACACTCGTTCTCATCCCAAGGTGATAACAAAGGTACCCAAGAAGTTTCATGAAGATCGGTTCATAAATACAGCCTCCAGACTTAGCGTATTGACATGTGCACTTACAGTGTATAAGTAGCACTGATAAATTAAAGGTCATCTAATTTGCATAATTTCTGCAAGAGAAAAAACCTGTATTATACAGTATTTTTTGTGATGTACAGTTAAAACTAGAAGTCCTGTCACGAACTGTGTGCTTATCTAGGCTTAATTGCGCGTATGAATTGCACGCAATTGTCATATCGAATGTCATCCAAAGCACGGCAGGTTCTCCTGGTTACTTATAGCAAACACGGGCAATGTTTCTGCCAATGGACCTCCGGGTTACCCGGAGGTCCATTGGCTGAAACATTGCTTGTGCACAGGCCATATTTACAGAATTTGATTGCCTTACTATGGCCATATCGCGTAGATTAACACGCATATCGACGTGCTATTTGTGCGCATTTCAGGACAGGACTTTTAGTTTTAACTGTATTCCATGTTACTAAACATTCATACAAAAATTAATTCAAATCAGAACTTTCATACAGAAGTTCTGTACAAAAAACTGATCGCACTAATTTTAGTACAAATTGGCTGCTAGTGGCCATCTTGAATTTCGAACTGCACCCAAAAACACTCGCTCTCATCCCACGGTGATAACAAAAGTACCCAAGACGTTTCGTAAAGATCGGTTCATAAATACGGCCACTAGCCTGAGCCATATAGAAGTTGTGTACAAAAAACTGATTGGACCTAAAAACTGATTTTTCTGGCAGGCATACTCTACAGTTGAAACTAGAAGTCCTGTCCCGAATTGTGCGCTTATCTAGGCTTAATTGCGCGTAGGAATTGCGCGCAATTGCCATATCGAATGGCATCCAAAGCATGGCAGGTTCTCCTGATTACTCATAGTAAACACAGGCAATGTTTCTGCCAATGGACATCCGGGTTACTATTTGCTATTTGTGCTATTTGTGCGCATTTCATGTTAGGACTTCTAGTTTTAACTGTATCCCTGTTAATAGAATATAATTTCCCAACACAAAACCATTTACCTCCAGTACAAATTTGACCTGGTAATTGAATATAGGTTATAGAGTAATCTCCTGTTAATTGAATAAAAAATCTTGTAACATGTTGAGAAATTGCCCTGACTCTTCCCAGTTTTCCTTTGGTTATAGACCAATTTGGCCTCAGTACATTCAATACAGGCATTTAATCTATTATATCTTGTTTGACAGAGCTCATGGAGCTCTGTCAAACAAAATATAATAGAATAAATGCTAAGTTTATCTCTGGAATACAGGAAAGTGACACAATCCCTGTTAATTGAATACTCCTATTAATTGAATAATGTTATTGGCAAAGTGGCTCTTCAATTAACAGGGTTCCACTGTACAACAAAAACAAATATCACAAACTAATAATGAAACTATGTACTTGTGAAATTTTCATGTGGTCATTCTACAAAATGTTTTAGCTGGTACTATACAGTTTTGAAGGTTAAAGGGCTCAGTACTTAGAGGTGAAGGCTGCAAGCCAAAGGGTCCTCTATCAAATACCACCTTTGGCAACCACTTTGTTTCCTTGGGCAATACACTTCATTCCCACTGCCCACGTAGTGCCATTGCGTACCAAGGCATACTACATGCCAATCGTACACTTGTCTTCAACCAATGCTAACCCAGCGTGTGTGCTGTTTGTACGTTAGATGTTTGTAATTGCTCTGAGGTTCTCTCTGGCTTTCCCCACCTGTAAAACTGTCTAACATGAAGTGACCCTGGCTATCGAAGTGTCATTAAACCCCAATAAATAAATCAATAAGAATCATGTGTCCCTATTCTGGAGAACAGTTTGGGGCAAATTGCCAAAGGATGGTTTGGGTTAGATTAGTATCCAGTTTGGGTCAAATTGTTTGAGGACAGTTTGGATGCAATTCTCACGAATTCCAGTCACTTTGGCCCCAAGTCATTTTGGCCCCAGTCATTACAGCCTCAGGTCAATTCAGCCCCAATATACCAGGTCATTTCGGCCTCTTTAAATATTTTCAAATATTGTTTGAATTTTAACATTTTTCTATTTAATTTTTTTTCAACATATATATCTCTCAATTAGATATTCAGGTATACATGATATATGTCTAGTAGATTTTCTTTCATGATGAATAAATAAAAAAAAAGTTTCAGCATGTCGAAGATGCACATGGACTAGGTGGGATTTGAAATCACTTGTGACCTGAATAATTTTATTTGCTTATGAATCTATGAGAGCCGGAAGCGAGGGTAAGTAATGTGATTTGGTTTGAGTGTACGCCTTGGAAGTGGGGCACTGGGATCAGACCCCCGTGGACAGCGAACTGGAAGGGGACTAGGAATTGCGCATAACTACAAGGATTCTGCTCTGTGTTTTAGAAAATGTGGACATATTTATGGTAGTATCAAAATCGCAGTTTGGTGGTTGTTTCAGAAAAAAAGAAACCCTGTGAACCTCAAACTGGAAGGTGACTAGGACTTGTGCATAACAATATGAATAAATGACTGCATATTCCGGTACTTTGCAAAATTTCAAAGTAAAATAATTTCTTTTACTTATACAGATAGCATCTTAAATGTATGTAAAATCGAACACATGGATAATTTTTAATGTCATGTATAACTGTTCTGTACACTATGTAAATACAAATAACTGAACATTACTTAATAAAGGTAATTATCCATTATTTCTAAACATGAACTATGCACTGATCTTTATAGATCTCTACACTTAAAATGGTGCCAAAATGACCAAGGGACCAAAGTGACTAGGACAGAGATGACTTTGAGGTTGAATTGACCAGAGGACGAAATGACTTGGAGCCGAAGTGATTGGATATTATTCTAACAGATGAGAGACGTTAATTAGGCCCTATTACAGAACACATTGAATGTGAATTTACTGCAGAGATAATTGCTCGACGATATATTATATTAATATTTTTTCAATTAATATCGAACAATCTATTAATATTTTTTTTAAGAATTATTTTCAGGAGTTAAAACGAATATCGTAGCGTACCTAAAATATCCTAACAGATGTGTACTGCTTTTCTTTTGGATGATTCTTCCCTGGGCCTAGTTCTCCCCAGGCCGAAGATTCCCCCAGTTCCCGAAAAAAGATGACATGACATTTTCAATGGCGGTAAATATCCAAAAGGGTTATTATTTTCCATTTTTCAGTTTTTGAAACTACGAAGCACTGTTTAGAAATACAGATGCACCAAAAAGTAACACATTATTACTTTGTTTTGGTTTCTAACAGGACTGAAAGCAACCTATGATTATCACTTTTTCGAATTACACCCATTTCGTCTGCTAACCAAATCGTCCGCTGCAATTTTACCCAAGTCGTCCTCTACAATTACACCCAACACGTCCGAAACTCGTTCGCTGGGGGAAAGTATTCAAGTATTGAATTTTGAATCATTTTTTATTTATATAATAATTTTATTGTATAATTTATTGTATATTACCTATTGTAATATATCTTAATGTACCTCCATTGTAATATATCTTAATGTACCTCCTTGCATTAAATTTCATATATGTGTATGAAATTCTGAAAACAGAAATGTCAGAACAAAATAAACTATCCAGCCATCTAATAAATTTTAATTACTGTTTATTCAATGGATTACCAATAAAAATTATATTATTATAGTAAAAGTTCTTAAAGTATATGTACGGTATATTAAGTTCCACAACATAATCTTATAATTTTGCAATTTTTCATTGAAGGGCTCCACCGGCACCTTACAGTGAATAATTGCAAAATTATTAGCATAAGTATTATAAGAATTAATTATATAAGAAATGCAACAAAATTTGTTATATTAAGTTCTGCAACATAATCTTATAATTTTGCAAGTATTCATCGAGGCACACCGTCGCTTTACAATGAATAATAGCAAAATTATTAGCAAATGTATTATAAGAATTAATTATATTAAGAAACGCATCAAAATTTATGGTTTATTAAAATTCTGCAACATAATCTTATAATTTTGCAATTATTCTTGGAAGAGCATCACCGGCGATTTACAATGAATTATCACGAAATTATTAGCAAATGTATTATAGGAATTAATAATATTAAGAAACGCATCAAAACGTGTTATAATTATATTAAGAAATGCATCAAAACTTGTTATATTAAGTTCCGTAACATAATCTTATAATTTTGCAATTATTCCAGGGGGAGGGGGGTCCTGGGGGGGGGGGGGGGGGACAAAAATTTGCAAGACGTGATGTGGAGGTGGGTGAGTCTCTTGAGTGCACCAAAAATGTGCATTTCCAACTTGTGCAATTTTTTAAAAACATATCAATATATCAGCCAATATATGACATCATTTGTGTTTCAAACCTTAAAGATGATGTTGTACATCACACTCTTAACACAAATACAACATCAGGAGGCTTTATATGTGAGAATATTGGGCTTAATCTGGGGAAATGTCACACGTTAGTAGGGGGTGGGTGTCTTGTTCGAAATGTAGAAAATGTGCAGACAATATTTTCCTTGACAAGCGGACGACTCTGCTTACGGACGAAACGTCCGGAAACCCTTTTTTCAAGCAAACTTTTCCTTACTTTTACAACACCTTAACATTCGGATAATTCAACAACTGAGTTTCTGTTCATCTTGATATTTCACGAGGTACGTGTCAATGCATATCTGTATACAATCGCACCAATATAACAACAATTATCAGTTATATTATCGGTTATATGTACGTTTTTTCGATTGAGGTTATCACTGGAAGACAAGCTGCAACGAAATCAGGACTGAGAGTTCGATCTGAAATGACGAGATCATCAGCTGAGCATATTGACAAACCTCCAGAAGGACAGAACTCGAGTAATAATAGTAACACTTTGGCCGGCCGCTGATTTGTCGCGGTTCTCGGTTGAGAAAGTCTGGTTACCCCTGAAGTGTATATATGTAGGCCAATGTATCACGCAAAGCTTTGAGGCGAAACAAAAAACATTTGATTCCCAGAGGGGGCCAGGCCAATTGCAATTGCATGGGCAATTCGACACCGGAAGTTACGTGTTTTTTTTTACTGAAATTTACTGTCCACTTCAAAAATCACATTGACGGCTATAGAGAATTCTGTTCTGGAACACATTTATCTGACTGGGTATGTGGAACCCTTTGCGGGCCTACGGCCCGCTTGGGGTTCCTACTAAGTCGTTAATTTGTGCATATGTATGGCGTACCATTTGGGTCAAAAGTCTATTCTCATCGCGATGAGATTAAAATACACGTCCAACGCGCATTTTTTGGCGATGCACCTGTACTTTATCGTTGCAACGCTATTTCTAAATGTAGGTGCACCTGGAAAAAATAGCGATGCACCTGGAAATATCCACATCCAACGTGCAATTTGTACGTCCGACGTGCATTTCCACGTCGGACGTGCATTTATCATCGCGATGAGATTTCGCTAAATAAAAAATAGCGATGCACCTGTATTTTTTGTAGATGCACCTACATTCCAAAATAGCGATGCAACGATAAAATCCAGGTGCATCGATATAAAATACACGTCCGACGTGTATTTCAATCTCATCGCGATGAAAAATGCACGTCCAACGTGCAATTTAAGGCAAAAATGCACGTCCAACGTACATTTTTGCCAAAAATACGCGTCCGACGTGCATTTTTTAGCGGTGCACCTGTATTTTAGCGTTGCAACGCTATTTTCGAATGTAGGTGCACCTACAAAAATATCGATGCACCTGGAAAATAATCCACGTCCAGCGTGCATTTCACTCATCCAACTTGTATTTTATACGTCCGACGTGCATTTCTCATCGCGATGAGATTTTCCTAAACAGAAAATAGCGATGCACCTGTATTTTTTACAGGTGCACCTACATTCAAAAATAGCGTTGCAACGATAAATTCCAGGTGCATCGCTAAAATTACACGTCCGACGTGCATTTTAATCTCATCGCGATGAAAAATGCACGTCGGACGTGTAATTATAGGAAAAAATACACGTCCAACGTACATTTTAGCCAAAATACACGTCCGACGTGCATTTTTTAGCGATGCACCTGTATTTTAGCGTTGCAACGCTATTTTCGAATGTAGGTGCACCTACAAAAATATCGATGCACCTGGAAAATAATCCACGTCCAACGTGCATTTCACTCACTTGTATTTTATACGTCCGACGTGTAAATGCACGTCGGACGTGCATTTCTCATCGCGATGAGATTTTTCTAACAGAAAATAGCGATGCACCTGTATTTTTTACAGGTGCACCTACATTCAAAAATAGCGTTGCAACGATAAATTCGAGGTGCATCGCTAAAATTACACGTCCGACGTGCATTTTAATCTCATCGCGATGAAAAATGCACGTCGGACGTGTAATTTTAGGAAAAAATACACGTTCAACGTACATTTTAGCCAAAATACACGTCCGACGTGCATTTTTAGCGATGCACTTGTATTTTAGCGTTGCAACGCTATTTTCGAATGTAGGTGCACCTACAAAAATATCGATGCACCTGGAAAATAATCCACGTCCAACGTGCTTTTCTTTCGCTCAACTTGTATTTTATACGTCCGACGTGTAAATGCACGTCGGACGTGCATTTTTCATCGCGATGAGATTTTTCTAAACAGAAAATAGCGATGCACCTGTATTTTTACAGGTGCACCTACATTCAAAAATAGCGTTGCAACGATAAATTCGAGGTGCATCGCTAAAATTACACGTCCGACGTGCATTTTAATCTCATCGCGATGAAAAATACACGTCGGACGTGTAATTTTAGGAAAAAATACACGTCCAACGTACATTTTAGCCAAAATACACGTCCGACGTGCATTTTTTAGCGATGCACCTCTATTTTAGCGTTGCAACGCTATTTTTGAATGTAGGTGCACCTACAAAAATATCGATGCACCTGGAAAATAATCCACGTCCAACGTGCTTTTCTTTCGCTCAACTTGTATTTTATACGTCCGACGTGTAAATGCACGTCGGACGTGCATTTTTCATCGCGATGAGATTTTTCTAAACAGAAAATAGCGATGCACCTGTATTTTTTACAGGTGCACCTATATTCAAAAATAGCGTTGCAACGATAAATTCCAGGTGCATCGCTAAAATTACACGTCCGACGTTCATTTAATCTCATCGCGATGAAAAATGCACGTCCAACGTACATTTCCAGGTGCATCGCTAAATTACACGTCCGACGTACATTTAATCTCATCGCGATGAAAAATGCACGTCCAACGTACATTTCCAGGTGCATCGATAAATTACTCGCCCGTATGGAAACCCCTAACCGACACGCCAATTGCTATTCTCTAATCGCCAGTCGCCAATCCTATCCCCAATCGCTGGTTGCCAGTCTGATCGCCATTCGCTAATCGCCAGTGCCTCTATCGACACGCCAATCGCTAACCACTTTTTGTGACTCTGCAGATTTGCTATTCGCCAATCGTCAATCGCCGGCCGCTAACTGGTTTTGTGGCCCTGAAACAATGCCAATCGCCAGTAGTTAATTGCTAATCGCAAATCGTTTTTCGCTAATCAGTGTTGCCAGTCGTCATTTCTTAATTTCCAATCGCCATTTACCGACACTATTTCTTAACAGGGGCGTAGCCAGAATTTTATAATTGGGGGGGGGGGGGGGGCGCTAGGCAATTTTAAGGGATGATGATATTTGGAAGCTTCTTGTGGGGCTTCAAAAGTTCTCTTCTAGTCCTAAATAGGACTAGGGTCTAATGACGGGAAGGTTTTAGTTAGGACGGGGTAGTGGTAGTAGGGGATAAAGATCGCCAAAACCAGCCTCTGACAATGTTATCCGAACTGCTCTCCAAATTCACTTTCAACACATTTGGAAAAGAATGCCTATGCTATATGTAATATCGTCCTGGCCATTCCTTGATATAGGTCTAAGCCATTCCTATACCCAAACTGGCCTCCAGACTCGACAATTTTATTCAAACTGGCCTCCAATGGAAATGGAATTTACTTTATTACATGTACACTCAACTAATATATTTTGAATTATTTCCAATTTCTCAAGTCTATCTACTCGCAGTAACTTACAGTCAACAATGGCGTAGCCTTCCCAAAGCAAGTGTGTGTGTGTGGGGGGGGGGGGGGGTAGACCCCTTGAATTTCTAACTGATGGGGAGGGGTGCGGGAAAAGGCTTGCAGGCCTTCACATTTCCGAATTTGTGCCCCTAGGATTTGAGCTAGATAACCAAGTTAGTCGCCCTTCCCGGACCCTCCCAACCCACTCCCCGACTTTCATCATGTTAGGATTCACACAGATGTAATAGGCCTGTATTATGTTCTGTCACAAAAATCATTGTTTCCGCCAGGGGGAAATAAATGGGTCTGTTATGGGGCGGGCAAAAGTGGTCGCTACCAGCCTATCACGAGCCGACCTTGGTTGGGTCCGTGGAAGAAAAAAATTGATTTCCAGAGTTCATATTATAAAATATGATAAAATTTTAGGATGAACCTGTACTGGCGTACCGGTGGCTGTCTACTTTTTCACCGACACAGATATTAGGACAAGCAGTCGACAAATCTACAACCTAGCCCCCTGGACCTAACTCCCTATGGTTTTTATGCCATTTTGGAAACCTTTTGACTAGCAACTTTGAGGGAAAGTGGCGAGGGGGCATACCCCCACCCCCCGATGGCCACGTCACTGACAGTCAAATAGCATACTATCATCACAGTGGTAGTTAACATTTCAGCGGCTCACGTAACCTAAGACTCCCCTGTCAAGCCCCGGGTAAGCTACCCCTGGGAAGGACAGGAGTCTTCCACTCACCGTGACTCACATCTATAGGTATTATATTTGATTACCCAGAGTGGAAAACCCCGAGAGTAAAGCGGGACCCAGTAGCCAACGCTTGAGATGGAAATATTCTAAAGTGGGGGTAGCGTGGGTATAAACGATTGGTTGAACTTGACTTCCAAGTTGCGGTCATGATAGAGTAATATATGCTGAAAATGACTTTTCAAAACACCTATAAATACAATAAATAAGTATAAATGGATGCCCAGCTTGATTTTGTACCCGTTTCTTTGGTCATCTATTTATTTATATATTTATCGGTACTTAAGGTCACTTTTATGCATCTATATGACTAATTGTGACCACAACATAAGACAAAGATGACAAGTTTAGCCGGACGTTCATTCCGATGCTGCCCCCGTCAGAGAATTAACTTCAACCCCAGGCGTTGGTGACCAGGTCTTATTTTACCTGTGAAACAACATGTTTTCATAAAATAAACAGGCACTGCTCCACTTCCCGAGCCCCCACATGGGCCGTGGTTATCTGCTACCCATCTTCAGCCATTTACCACTTTTAGAAATTTAGTTTACCATGTTTTTTCCTTAATTTATAGTAAAGTGATCTCAGGGGAAACGCGTTCATTTCTACTTATTTCCTTAAATACACAATATAGTCGATTATCCAGGGGTGTAGGAAGGTAAAAGATATTGAGGGGTGGGGGGGTAACTATGATATACAACATCGGCATCAACCGCGCCATGCAGCGGGGAGTTGATGTGGAGGGTAGAACGGGGGGGGGGGGGGTATTCCTTCTTGATGGGGGGTGGGAGATACCCTTGGGGAGAGTTTGAAAACAAAACGTAAGGCCCAAGACTCACGTGCTCAACGACTCTGAGGCTGATGTGATCGACTCCTCAGATGAAGACTGTTGAATGTCACATGAAAATTCGAATTTTCGGCTCTTTTCGCCATCAGACCCGCTTCTTAATTCATCCGTTTGGTTAACCTCTTAGTTTGCATTGTTTTGGGCTGACTTGGAACCTGCAATGTCACAACGTTATTTTTTCCCTCCGGGGTGGGGGAGGGGGGTGGGGGTTGGGGGTGGCGTGGCTAAATGCCAGCCGAATCCCCCACCCCGACTTCTGTTAGACTGTTGTCATTTTATAATTTTCACAGGAAGTTTATCTCTTCAGCTGTAATTCCAACGAAAATGGCATTAATTATGACTTTTTTCTCTTGTCATATATTTTATTCCCGCGCTTGCGCGGGTTTTCTTCTAGTTCTCAATAATTCAGAGACTGTTGTACATGACCTTCTTTCAAGTTATTACTTGAAGTGTTGTTCTTGGAACCATTCTTGGAACCATTCTTGGAACCAAAAACCCAAGTGATGTGAGCAATACATGTATTTATAAAGGAGCGTCTACTCATTTTCAAGGGAGCACAAGTTGTCGATAGGAAAGCATTTCCACAGAACTCCAACAGTAAACACGGAGGGTGTGCACCCCCTCCCCAGACCTGCACTTTTCTCTCCTCACTGTTTTTGACATGGGTACGTTCTCTAAATCTCACCTGCCTATCGGGCGCTTCAGTCGCCGTTCTAAAGCTTGGAAATCGTTTTTTGTACCTTATTAATTTTGATTTCACTTCACAAGATGGTTGTGATATTTTATACTGAAGGTGACATGCTCGGCAATCGAAGGCCGAAATGAATTATGATCATTAGCAAAATTGTGTTGTGTTGTACGTCGGTGAACCTGATTGGTGATTAACGAATAGCGATTGACGTGTCGGTTAGGGGTTTCCATACGTACGATGTGCATTTAATCTCATCGCGATGAGAAATGTACGTCCAACGTACATTTATTATTCAGCCAATGGAAACTGGTAAATCCAGGTGCACCGCGTTTCCAAAAATAGATACACGCCCATCGTACATTTTGAGTTAGCCAATAGGAATTGGTAGATGCAAGTGCACCCGGTTCCTAAAAATAGAAATACACGTCCAACGTACGTTTTAATTTCATCGCGATGAAAAATGCACGTCCGACGTACATTTCCAGGTGCACCGCGTTTCTATAAATAGATGCTCGTCCATCGTACATTTTGAGTTAGCCAATGAGAATTGGTAGATGCAGGTGCACCTGGTTCCCAAAAATAGAAATATACGTTCAACGTACATTTTAATCTCATCGCGATGAAAAATCCACGTTCGACGTACATTTCCAGGTGCACCGCGTTTCTAAAAATAGATGCTCGTCCATCGTACATTTTGAGTTAGCCAATAGGAATTGGTAGATGCAGGTGCACCCGGTTCCTAAAAATAGAAATACACGTCCAACGTACATTTTAATCTCATCGCGATGAAAAATGCACGTCCAACGTACATTTCCAGGTGCATCGATAAATTACTCGCCCGTATGGAAACCCCTAACCGACACGTCAATCGCTATTCGTTAATCACCAATAAGGTTCACCGACGTACAACACAACACAATTTTGCTCATGATCATTTCGGCCTTCGATTACCGAGCATGTCACCTTCAGTATAAAATATCACAACCACCTTGTGAAGTGAAATCAAAATGAATAAGGTACAAAAAACGATTTCCAAGCTTTAGAACGGCGACTGAAGCGCCCGATAGGCAGGTGAGATTTAGGGAACGTACGCATGTCAAAAACAGTGAGGAGAGAAAAGTGCAGGTCTGGGGAGGGGGTGCACACCTTCCGTGTTTACTGTTGGAGTTCTGTGGAAATGCTTTCCTATCGACAACTTGTGCTCCCTTGAAAATGAGTAGACGCTCCTTTATAAATACATGTAATTGCTCACATCACTTGGGTTTTTGGTTCCAAGAATGGTTCCAAGAATGGTTCCAAGAACAACACTTCAAGTAATAACTTGAAAGAAGGTCATGTACAACAGTCTCTGAATTATTGAGAACTAGAAGAAAACCAGCGCAAGCGCGGGAATAAAATATATGACAAGAGAAAAAAGTCATAATTAATGCCATTTTCGTTGGAATTACAACTGAAGAAATAAACTTCCTGTGAAAATCATAAAATGACAACAGTCGGGGTGGGGGGACTCGGTTGGCATTTAGCCACGCCACCCCCAATTCCCACCCCCTCTCCCACCCCGGGGGAAAGAAATAACGTTGTGACATTGCAGGTTCGAAGTCAGCTCAAAACAATGCAAACTAAGAGGTTAACCAAACCGATGAATTAAGAAGCGGGTCTGATGGATGAGGAGCCGAAAATTCGAATTTTCATGTGACATTCAACAGTCTTCATCTGAGGAGTCGGTCACATCAGCCTAAGAGTCGTTGAGCACGCGAGTCTTGACCCTTACGTTTTTTTTTTCAAACTCTCCCAAGGGTGCCTCCCACCACCATCAAGAAGGAAGACCCCCCCCCCCCTGCTACCCTCCCAATCAACTCCCCGCTGCATGGCGCGGTTGATGCCGATGTTGTACATCATAGTTACACCCCCCCCCCCCCCCCCAATATCTTTTACCTTCCTAAACCCCTGGATAATCAACTATATTTTGTATTTAAAGAAATAAGTAGAAATGAACGCGTTTCCCCTGAGATCACTTTACTATAAATTAAGGAAAAAACATGGTAAACTAAATTTCTAAAAGTGGTAAATGGCTGAAGATGGGTAGCAGATAACCACGGCCCATGTGGGGGCTCGGGAAGTGGAGCAGTGCCTGTTTATTTTATGTAAACAGGTTGTTTCACAGGTAAAATAAGACCTGGTCACCAACGCCTGGGGTTGAAGTTAATTCTCTGACGGGGGCAGCATCGGAATGAATGTCTGGCTAAACTTGTCTTCTTTGTCTTATGTTGTGGTCACAATTAGTCATATAGATGCATAAAAGTGACCTTAAGTACCGATAAATATATAAATAAATAGATGACCAAAGAAACGGGTACAAAATCAAGCTGGGCATCCATTTATACTTATTTATTTTATTTATAGGTGTTTTAAAAAGTCATTTTCAGCATATATTACTCTATCATGACCGCAACTTGGAAGTCAAGTTCAACCAATCGTTTATACCCACGCTACCCACTTTAGAATATTTCCATCTCAAGCGTTGGCTACTGGGTCCCACTTTACTCTCGGGGTTTCCACTCTGGGTAATCAAATATAATACCTATAGATGTAAGTCACGGTGAGTGGAAGACTCCTGTCCTGCCCAGGGGTAGCTTACCCGGGGCTTGACAGGGGAGTCTTAGGTTACGTGAGCCGCTGAAATGTTAACTACCACTGTGATGATAGTATGCTATTTGACTGTCAGTGACGTGGCCATCGGGGGGTGGGGGGTATGCCCCCTCGCCACTTTCCCTTAAAGTTGCTCGTCAAAAGGTTTCCAAAATGGCATAAAAACCATAGGGAGTTAGGTCCAGGGGGCTAGGTTGTAGATTTGTCGACTGCTTGTCCTAATATCTGTGTCGGTGAAAAAGTAGACAGCCACCGGTACGCCAGTACAGGTTCATCCTAAAATTTTATCATATTTTATAATATGAACTCTGGAAATCAATTTTTTTCTTCCACGGACCCAACCAAGGTCGGCTCGTGATAGGCTGGTAGCGACCACTTTTGCCCGCCCCATAACAGACCCATTTATTTCCCCCTGGCGGAAACAATGATTTTTGTGACAGAACATAATACAGGCCTATTACATCTGTGTGAATCCTAACATGATGAAAGTCGGGGAAGGGGTTGGGAGGGCCCGGGAAGGGCGACTAACTTGGTTATCTAGCTCAAATCCTAGGGGCACAAATTCAGAAATGTGAAGGCCTGCAAGCCTTTCACGCACCCCTCCCCATCAGTTAGAAATTCAAGGGGTCTACCCCCCCCCCCCCCCCCGCACACACACACGCACACTTGCTTTGGGAAGGCTACGCCATTGTTGACTGTAAGTTACTGCGAGTAAAGAGACTTGAGAAATTGGAAATAATTCAAAATATATTAGTTGAGTGTACATGTAATAAAGTAAATTCCATTTCCATTGGAGCCAGTTTGAATAAAATTGTCGAGTCTGGAGGCCAGTTTGGGTATAGGAATAGCTTAGAGTAGACCTATATCAAGGAATGGCCAGGACGATATTACATACAGCATAGACATTCTTTTCCAAATGTGTTGAAAGTGAATTTGGAGAGCAGTTCATATAACATTGTCAGAGGCTGGTTTTGAAGATCTTTATCCCCTACTACCACTACCCCGTCCTAACTAAGACCTTCCCGTCATTAGACCCTAGTCCTATTTAGGACTAGAAGAGAACTTTTGAAGCCCCACAACAAGCTTCCAAATATCATCATCCCTTAAAATGGCCTAGCGCCCCCCCCCCCCCCCCTTATAAAATTCTGGCTACGCCCCTGTTAAGAATAGGGTCGGTAAATGGCGATTGGAAATTAAGAAATGACGGCTGGCAACACTGATTAGCGAAAAACGATTTGCGATTAGCAATTAACTACAGGCGATTGGCATTGTTTCAGGGCCACAAAACCAGTTAGTGACCGGCGATTGACGATTGGCAATTAGCAAATCTGCAGAGCCACAAAAAGTGGTTAGCGATTAGCGATTGGCGTGTCGATAGAGGCACTGGCGATTAGCGAATGGCAATCAGACTGGCAACTAGCGATTGGGGATAGGATTGGCGACTGGCGATTAGAGAATAGCAATTGGCGTGTCGGTTAGGGGTTTCCATACGGGCGAGTAATTTATCGATGTACCTGGAAATGTACGTTGGACGTGCATTTTTCATCACGATGAGATTAAATGTACGTCGGACGTGTAATTTAGCGACGCACCTGGAAATGTACGTTGGACGTGCATTTTTCATCGCGATGAGATTAAATGTACGTCGGACGTGTAATTTTAGCGATGAACCTGGAATTTATCGTTGCAACGCTATTTTTGAATATAGGTGCACCTGTAAAAAATACAGGTGCATCGCTATTTTCTGTTTAGAAA
Source organism: Pictodentalium vernedei (assembly GCA_031216915.1). NCBI lineage: Eukaryota > Metazoa > Mollusca > Scaphopoda > Dentaliida > Dentaliidae > Pictodentalium > Pictodentalium vernedei. The sequence continues at coordinate 170,027,326 of CM062294.1, forward strand.
AATCTCATCGCATGAGAAATGCACGTCCGACGTGCATTTACACGTCGGACGTATAAAATACAAGTTGAGCGAAAGAAAAGCACGTTGGACGTGGATTATTTTCCAGGTGCATCGATATTTTTGTAGGTGCACCTACATTCGAAAATAGCGTTGCAACGCTAAAATAGAGGTGCATCGCTAAAAAATGCACGTCGGACGTGTATTTTGGCTAAAATGTACGTTGGACGTGTATTTTTTCCTAAAATTACACGTCCGACGTGTATTTTTCATCGCGATGAGATTAAAATGCACGTCGGACGTGTAATTTTAGCGATGCACCTCGAATTTATCGTTGCAACGCTATTTTTGAATGTAGGTGCACCTGTAAAAATACAGGTGCATCGCTATTTTCTGTTTAGAAAAATCTCATCGCGATGAAAAATGCACGTCCGACGTGCATTTACACGCCGGACGTATAAAATACAAGTTGAGCGAAAGAAAAGCACGTTGGACGTGGATTATTTTCCAGGTGCATCGATATTTTTGTAGGTGCACCTACATTCGAAAATAGCGTTGCAACGCTAAAATACAGGTGCATCGCTAAAAAATGCACGTCGGACGTGTATTTTGGCTAAAATGTACGTTGAACGTGTATTTTTTCCTAAAATTACACGTCCGACGTGCATTTTTCATCGCGATGAGATTAAAATGCACGTCGGACGTGTAATTTTAGCGATGCACCTCGAATTTATCGTTGCAACGCTATTTTTGAATGTAGGTGCACCTGTAAAAAATACAGGTGCATCGCTATTTTCTGTTAGAAAAATCTCATCGCGATGAGAAATGCACGTCCGACGTGCATTTACACGTCGGACGTATAAAATACAAGTTGGACGAGTGAAATGCACGTTGGACGTGGATTATTTTCCAGGTGCATCGATATTTTTGTAGGTGCACCTACATTCGAAAATAGCGTTGCAACGCTAAAATACAGGTGCATCGCTAAAAAATGCACGTCGGACGTGTATTTTGGCTAAAATGTACGTTGGACGTGTATTTTTTCCTATAATTACACGTCCGACGTGCATTTTTCATCGCAATGAGATTAAAATGCACGTCGGACGTGTAATTTTAGCGATGCACCTGGAATTTATCGTTGCAACGCTATTTTTGAATGTAGGTGCACCTGTAAAAAATACAGGTGCATCGCTATTTTCTGTTTAGGAAAATCTCATCGCGATGAGAAATGCACGTCCGACACGTCGGACGTATAAAATACAAGTTGGTCGAGTGAAATGCACGCTGGACGTGGATTATTTTCCAGGTGCATCGATATTTTTGTAGGTGCACCTACATTCGAAAATAGCGTTGCAACGCTAAAATACAGGTGCACCGCTAAAACATGCACGTCGGACGCGTATTTTTGGCAAAAATGTACGTTGGACGTGCATTTTTGCCTTAAATTGCACGTTGGACGTGCATTTTTCATCGCGATGAGATTGAAATACACGTCGGACGTGTATTTTATATCGATGCACCTGGATTTTATCGTTGCATCGCTATAAATTCTTAGACTCGTTTCATAAATATCATATGAGAAAAACACTCATTTCATATCCTCTATATATGGCATGCTTCGATAAAGCAACACTGGAAAGTGTCAGAGCACGTAATTGGGGGGACTTATTGTGTTTTTGAACAGTGGATCACCTACCCCCTGTGTTTTGATACACTTAAACATCAACGAAATGTAAATGGCGGAGGTATGTTTTTTGTAATACAACTCATTCATTACAGTCTCTCGCTTGCAAAAACAGCCTTAGGTGTTTAATAGTTAATTGTGTTAAACAAGTTCCACTGCTTTTTTCTTATAGAAATTGTTGAATTCAACTAAAATAATGTCCAGCCACCATTTTTTTCTCAGAAGTGATGACAATAATTGCTTTTAATTGTTAAACTCAAGATAAAAGGGAAGATGCTAATATTAAGGTGATAACCACTGTGACTTGTTGAAAATGTATCGTAGAAAACATCCATGATAAATTGTTAACGAGCCAACAGAAAACCACGCCCTTTGTGATTGTCACTATATGGGCTCAGCCAATCAGAGTGCAAGAAATTGCCACGCGCTCCCGTCAAATTTCACTCAGTGTTTGCAATCGAAACAGTCAAGACTGAAAGTAAAAATAGAGACAATTTCAAGTTCCGTTTGTGACGAGACATTTTCGGCACTCTCTGCACATTTACATATTAAATGAAACGGATAATTAATTTTAAAGCGTTTGATAAAAAAAAATCGATCAAAAAGCCTCTTAGAAAACATGCAAGGTGTGCCCATTCCACCATAAAAGTTTTGATAACAAATCCCACCTTTATCCTAAAAAATCTCACAAAAACATGAAAGAACTTCCATTCCATCGTAAACGTTTTGACCTTTACAGAAGTATTTATCATAAAAAAATTCTCCCTTGGCATCATTCGTCCTACCTTTATCCCCAAAACATTTTGACTTTTATCAAAAATTTTATCATAACAAGCCAAGTCCCCTTCCATCGTACAAGATTTGTGGAGAAAATCAGCAGTTCTTCAGTACCCTCCTTTGCCTACCCCTCCCACTATAAAAGTGGTGGAAACGCTGTTACCCGATTATCCGCAAAAATTACTCCATGGGAAGGGGATATGCAATTCTATATTACCCACCCAAAAATGCGAGATAGGCGCATACTTGAGAAAAATAACCTCCTAGTGCAACTTGATAGTTTCAGCGCGCCGAAGGCAGGGGCAATGTGGGACGAGTGTCAGTAACGTTATATGGTTTGAGTGTGTGCACTGGCAGTGGAGCAGTGGGTTCAGGATCTCGAACTGGAAGGGGCCTAGGAATTGCGCATAACTACAAAAATTCTGTTTTATTTAGAAACTTGGGCATATTTATGGTAGTTCCGGAATCGCAATTTGATGGTTGTTTTAGAAAAAAAGATGCATCCCTCACAAACAATGAGGCCCCTCACAAACAATGAGTACCCCCCATAAACAGCGAGGACCCCTCACAAACAGTGAGGAGCCCCTCATAAACAGTGAGGAGTCCCTCACAAACACTGAGGAGTCCCCAAAAAACAGTGAGGAGCCACCCTCAAATACAGTGAGGAGTCCATCACACACAGTGAGAAGCCCCTCAAAAACAGCGAGGAGTCACTCACAAACAATGAGTAGTCACTCACAAACAATGAGGACCCCCTCAAAAACAGTGAGGAGTCACTCACAGAGAGTGAGAGTTCCCTCTCAAATGATCCCTTCCATCCTCATTCAAGACAACCTGATACTTCAAACATAGGGCATTTAATGGACTGGGGCGGGGGATGAGGTAAACTAACCTCTCTCATACCTGTCCTATAATACATCATTTCCTCATAACGCTTTTTCTACTTAGAAACTTTTTCTGCCCCACAATACCTTTAAGGCTACTTTGAACATGCTTACCAGTCACGGACAGTGACCCACGCTTTGCGTAGCCCAAGTTGAATAAATCATATGCCCTTGTTACGAAATATATAAGGCCCTAGTTCTTGTTCAGTCCTCCAATAAGGAGATTATAAAAAAATAAATGAAATATTTCCAACAATGTGAATTTTATTTCAGCTATAAAAAATATTGCATGTTGTTTTGACATTCTGTTTCGGCTACAAACACAGTACATTCCTTTTCACAATACCACAACATAAATATCTTATGGGGCTTTCTCTAATCGTCATCTCTTTCTGTCGGTACATTTTAAATGTTTATTTTCTCAATGAAGGATTATAAAACCTTTTAAAAGAAACCTGAATTTTATTTATTATACATTCATTTGCGAGGATTTCCTAAATATTTGTAGACTGAAAGAATGCCTTTAAAGTTTTAAGTTTTGAAATCATTTCAAACTAGTTTGCCCCCCAAGCTCGCCTGATATTCGAAATTTGTTTTGTAATTGCAGGACAATGTTTGACAGAATATGGTTATGAGGAGCGCATCGTCGGGGCAAAAAAACGTTGTCTGAAATCTTCAGTGGTGAAAGCAAATTATACAGATGCCAAAGGAAATTGTCTGCTTGCAAACGCTCATCTGTTCACTCTGGAATCTCCAGGCGACCTGGATTATCTTGCAATTGCGGGTAAATATTCCACGGTAGAATTCTGTTACATGTTGATATTTTTCAAACGATTAGTTTCGTTATGAATACATAGATGATGCCTAATGTTTTCTGATAAGTACCAGAATTATCTCATCGGGGACTGAAAGGAAATTCTTGTTTTCACAAGAGGCAGAAAGTACCGAATGAAAACTTACACCCCCACCCCACCCCACTGACAAATGAGATAATGTTGGTATCGCCTGGAAAACAGTAGGCATTATTATAAAACCCACGCGCCGAAAGCACAGCGGGTTGTCGCACTTCATAGTGGGTGCTAAAAAAAATACATCAATCACAACTTGGCAATGGTAGAGAAATATCACTGTATTCCAGCATGAGATTGGTCTCTCTAAGTGCTGTGGTAATGGTTGTAGGTGTAACACGCGCGTACTGGGAAACAAATACGCCATTTGACGCAAGAACGTTGAAAAAGACTTAAATTAGAAAATCCAAAGCAGTTATATTCTCTTTTTTAAGCTTTATTACACACCCGTAACTGTATTTGTCACGATCACATGGTTGTTAGGTGCATGTGGTAATTTTAACCAGAAAGCTCTAGTGCTATCAGATAAAAAGTATCCTTCGAGAGGGCAAGTTCTCTCGTTAGGCGGTTCTAAAAGTTTGCAGCGTTCAGTGGAATATAACCAATGAGAACCATCGGCTAAATTTAACTGTCGGAATTACCGATTCTCATTACAAAATGTTTGATGCACAACTGTGCTAAAAACTCTCGATAGTCATGAAAGACACATGATCTCTGCCACAAACTGAACAGCGAAACTCAACCTTTGCTTTCGTTGTTGAAAAAAGAGGAAAACTTAATTAAGTCTGGGCAAATAAAGTCCAATTGGGTTCGATATTGGTGCCAGAAACTTGTAAAGTCCCAATAAAATTTTGTAGCAATGTTGCTCTCATCGCTGCGTTCTGCCGACGAGTCGATACGAGGCACACTGTGTAATCCTATTCGATTCACATTTCGTCAATGAAGCCAATGCAAATATACTTTGAAGAGAATGTTAAGTTGAAGTAGTTCTCTGGAAGCAGGTCCGATTCAATCATGAAAACAATGAAGCGGACAGGCCGACGACGACACGCCGACAGTGGCCGCAGATGTTTAACAGTTGGGACATGCAGTTACTGATTAACTATCACCAATTCCACCCTTACTAGATGACATCCCCCCCTCCCCCGCCCCCACAGACACACTAGCCGAATAAAGAAAATAAATTCGGAAGAATGAAAAGCCTGGTGTAAGAAAAACTCAGTAGTTTACATTTGTGGAACCACTGGGGTTTTTTACGTGTTCGCAGGTGTTTGGGGCAATGTGGGGGTACTTTTTGGAATATGCCAATGTAGTAATGCTAACATATGACGTTCTGGAGTCAATACTGGGCAAAACAAAACCTTTACCACCTACTCACTTCTAAAAAGTCTTGAGTTGGGTGGGAATGAGACCACACAGAGGTGGGAGTGGTGATGCAACAAATTGTCAATTTTATGAGATGACTTCCATGAAATTCAAAAATAATTATTAGAACATTTAAAACGTCGACAATAAGACAATATTTCCCAGACGTATTTTTCAATGACTAATTAAGGATTTTTACTAGTATTTCTATTTCATACAAGGATATTATTTTGCTTTAATCCTCAGCAACAGAACTTAAATCGAATGTCACCTATATGAATTAGCTACATGGGTGTATGAGACGGGGTGGTGTTTGGTGAAAACCCATCCCCACCCCACCCCCCTCCGCAACAACCAGCTAAATTTGCAGTTTTTATTGTAAGAGATTGGTATTTTTAGAACAAATTGTTCAGAGGGAGGGGGTATTTTTATAATTTTGGCGAATATCAGGGTAGAGGGCAGAGCATTTTCATGAGCAAATTCAAGGTAAGGGCCTGCATTTTGATTTTGAAACAAAAGTTCAGGGCAGTTTGATTGGTCAGCCCCCCACCCTCGAGAAAATGTCCTCAAAAAGCCTATCATTATCCACATTCTATCAGTCCTCTTTAAAAGTACTTACTGAATACAAATTCAGAATACCTATTTCCGAAGAAAGACAAGATATAGGAGCAGACACCTAAAGAGTTATTTTGTTTTGAACCAGACACTGAGACAAACATATTGATAGAACCGTTCTGATAACAAATTGGTGAAGTATGGTACTACAATGTAGTATAAAATATGTAAATATTAATCAATCTTTGAAAATATTATCAACCAAAATAAGTTAGAGCTTACTTTCTCTTTCAGTCTCCGACTAAGACTTTTGGATACTCATTTCGTGAGCTATCGAGAAGATGTTGTCAGGTTATAGATGGGTGGGGTGGGGAGGTTGTAAAGTTGTACAAATTAAATTATTTGTGGAGACAAGTCATAACATTTTCTTGCAGTTATCGTACAATATATTTCTCCCTTTGTATATCTGTAGTAAATGCGGACAACCCCATGCCTTTATTGTAAGTGCAGCCCATTTCAATCAAAGGTTATGAAGACTTGAGTTAAAATAAATTGAAGTCTAAATTTCAAGTCAGAAACTTTATAATGTTGAAAAATAAAGTGCCGACATGCCAAGACTGCAGATTTTCACTCTGAATGGAATCTCAAACTGCCTGAGTCACTCTAAATGATCGAATGAATGCCTCGGATGGTTAATTATTGCACAAAAATGTCTTTTTCGCGTCCAGGGTGTGATTTTGTTACAGTGCAGAACTGAAAAGGCCGATGTCCTCATGCGATAACCCAGTGAACAGTCAAGCCGAGTTTTACTTTAGTTTCAGTTTAAAAAGCACGAAATTTAAAAGGAGCGGCCAGTTCTCATCGTATTTAAATTAAACTCCTTGTACATGTTCCATCCGCCAGATATAATGATGCCTGCCCACACACTTTTCAAAACACATTTCAGAGCTCTTTGTGATGTCTGATATGTTGAAATCAAATCAACAAATCAAATCTTTTGAGTTTTGAGTGTTCGGACCGACATTTTTGCAAATGAAATGAATCAAAAGCGATTTGGCAAGTGGCAGACTCAAGTCTGGTTCTCTGATAAAATTGCCCGTTTCTCAGTAAAATTCTTTCAACCGTTCAAATCGCCGACTATTTAATTCAATTAACGATTAATTACAGTGAATTCTTTTTCGGGGTTGGGTGTGCAATAAATATAGAACCACACTTGTATTTGACTGGGTTCACGATTACTGAACTCGAGCGTGTGGCGCCGGGATGCCACTCGAGCCTACCGGCTCTCGTGGTATCCCTGTGCCACTCGCTCTCGTCCAGTAATCGTAATCCCATTCAAACATAACTGTGGTTCTGTATATTTACAACATACTAACTAAAATTTCAAAGAATTCGGACGAACTTTATTTTTTGCCACATCGAAGCCTGATCGTCGCTGCAACCTCAGCCGAATGTTTTGCCGGTTAAGAACCGATTACATACTGACTTAATCCTCTTCGCTCCGGCTGGAGCATAAGGCGCTGACGAAACTTCTCCCGCCATCGCAGTCTTGAGCGAGCCAGCTGACTTCATACCATATGAACCGATTGTGTTTTAGATAGTAAACGGTCATGAAAAAGATGTCAATTTGACGTCATTTTGGATAAAGTTTGAAATTTTAACGACCATACTGAATAGAGGCATCATCAACGCGTGGAAATCCATATCTATATCTACTATTAATAGACAGCTAGAAACGAAAAACTATTAAAAAAGAAGCTATCTCTTTTTTTTCAGTTCTACAACATACAAAACTTTCATGAAAATTTGCCGAAATTTCATTTTTGGTAACGTTGACGTCCATACCGTCATCCGAAACAACGGCCATAACCGTTAAGATTTCCTAGGTTTGTACCACATATGGTTTTTGTTGGAGATTATATTTCCAAAATTTTCGAGAACGAGAGTTTAATACTCGAGTTCAACTTAAAGTTTAAGAAACACACACCTAAATTGGGCGTTGTTTGGGGCACAGGCATAGAATCAAAAAACTACAGCAGCCTCGAGAACTAGGAATAAAGGTCTAAGCATGTGCCAAATGTTATGAGAATCAGAGAAAGGGAGACCTTAAATCTTGACTGACAACAAAAAGGAAAAAGGAATTGGTAATTTCAACTTCAGTGAATGACTTAATAATAAATAATATTTATAAAAATTAACCACAATCATCTTGGGAAATTACAATTCATTTTAAATTTTATGAAGGAACAATCAGGGAGGGATTAAACCGGACAGTGCTCATGCGTGGCCACTGAGCCGACCTCCGCAGATTTGACAACGCGATTTTTTCGAACTATTGAAATTTAATCAAAAGTAAGCCCTTTTCAGTCTAGCTTTAGTTTTCAAAGAAAACATACCTTTAAGACCAAACTGATATACTTTTCCCTTCTTTTCATTATTGGGTTGGGAGAGCGGGATCTAATCCCTCCCTGATTGTTGTTTTCTAAAATTATATATGCATCCCTATTCAATATTATTTTACTATAGTTTTTCTTTTTCAAATAAAAAAACGCTTCAATGTAAATTTGAATTTTAGCGTTCATTGACCGCCTTCTAAGGCGGTTTCGGTCGCAAATTTTTCGATTGAGATCCCCCACGATTCGTCGGCATTCGTATTTCCTGGACTTGAATTGCGACGTTTCCCATTGATGTTCGATGGTGGTTCCGACCTCAAATTAATTAATAATCGATTTCCTCTCATCGGTCTGCACCAGCAACAGATTCTCCTGGAAGAATTTGAATTTCGACATTTTTCACCAGCGTTCATTGATGCTAAAGACGTCGCGTCAATTTTGTTTCGAATCGTTTTCACCCAGTTTGTCGTGGTGCAGATCGTGCGTGCTCGAGATTTACGTTCCGATCGAAACCAACTGCTGGCGATTTATTTCGTGAGGTTGATGTTTTGGCGCTCAGAAATTCAGAACCACCAGTAAATCAAGCAGCCTTTTTCGCTAGCCAACAAACCATCACGATTTATTGCTGAAATTATAGCCAACAGGAAATTGTTGTTGATGAGATACAGTTCGCGGTGAAACCGACAAAAAATGCTTAAACTTCAGGACCAGAGATTTCTTGGTTGCCAGAAGTCGCTTTTTACACCATTATATACAAAGCTAAATGTTTTATTTAACAATGTGCCAATAAGCAAACATAAGCATGAGTAGGTGATAATTGAGACTTCGAGCTCACCTGTACATGTACGTGTACGTGTACATGTACACCTCCATGGGATTTAGTGTTAAAATCGTGTACGTGTACAAGATTTTAACGATTTGTTAGGGTGAGCTCGTATTTTTTTAACACTGAATTGTATCCTAGACGCGCGTAGTTTTACGTACACGTACATGTACCGTTTTGATTGAAATCGGCAGATGAGTTTTCCCCATAGGATTCAGTGTTAAAAAAATACGAGCTCACCCTAAAGAATCGTTAAAATCTTGTACACGTACACGATTTTAACACTAAATCCTATGGAGGTGTACATGTACACGTACACGGAGATCCACTTGAGGATTTTAGGTCGGAAATCGACTCGCGTGAAGAGGTCGTGTTCGAACTCTCAAACCCACCATCGCGTTTCTCGAAGTGAGACTGGCGCACGTTATTTCGAGGTGATCTTGATAAGCGCTTGATGGAAATGTTTTGAACGAAGAGTGTTGCCGGGTGTTAGAATCCGCAAACCCACTAACACATGTTATCGTTATGACTGAATGAGGTTTTCATTCAAAAAGAGTCGATTATGAATTATGATCTGTATTATAGAGATTCGTGTCTTGGTTCGATGCGACGAAGAGAAATTGAGTTTGGAGGATATCGTTCGAAAGTGTCGATAAAAAATATGATCTGTAATAGATATTCGTGTTTTGTCTGATGTAAAGAAGAGAAATTGACTTTTAAGCGTTCGTTCAAAAGAGTCAAACACTTAGCGGAATGTTTAAACGCATTTTCCGCTCAATTAGGTTTTGAGTGGTAAATTTTTTAATATATTCACGATAGCAATCAGAGAGAGATTTGAAAATAAAATAAGTTCTCAACGTTAAAAATTAGTTTCCTTTTGTGTGTTGAAACTGTTTTAACAGTCATCAAAGGGATTCTCTCTTAATTCGACACTGTGTGAATGGTACTTTGATATGTGAATGGAAATCTTTTGACAAAATGTAAAACTACTGTCAAAATGCGTTAAATCAGAAACCGGTTTGTCATGTACTGCTTAAACGTAATTTTTAAACTTCTCCAATTCGATCAAGTCAGTTGAGATGCGAATATTTTAAGCTTATTATATTAAAGACGGAAAGATTTTTATTACTTAAAAACATAAAAATATAATTAAATATTTAATTTTGAAAATAATAAAACAATTAAAAACGAATGATGTTTTTACAGATGGATTCTAGACATCGAGATCGAATTTTAGAAGAGTTTGAGCGTGCTAAGAAGGGCATTCAGTCAGCTAATAGAAGCAGACGTCTTGGTGAGATGGAACTCAAACGCGAAGCCACAAAAATATTTAAACCCGTGACGGAGGGTCAAGAGCGAAGCAGGAAGGAGATAGTCGAAAAATTGTGACCCATAAAGGAGAGTTCTTTGAGATTGGGTTCGTTGCCTCTTAGTTTTGGAAATCGGTATTCTGTTCAATCTACACCGGATTATGTTCCCACGGGAATTCAAACAGAGAGCGAGTCTGATGATACAGCTTCGACTATCACCACTGATAGCGTCGCATCGTCTGATGATGGCGGTAACAGAGATCTGTCATATGGATTTTATAAGGATTCGGAGGGAAGGATTTTTGTAGGAGACACAGAAGTAGATAGTGGCGATGATGAATTGATCGTGGGTTCGAACAGATTCGAATTGACTGATGGACTGTGCAGATTGCTCCTTTACGACAAGCCTAGCGATTACACGGATCAGGATTTCGACAATAACGGCGACATTCTGGTTCAGACCCACGCCATGAAGAGAAATAACGATGCCAGAGAGACGAGACCCAAAGCCAACAGAGATTATAAGTGGACGAAAGCGTTGAAACCCATATGGGATATGAACAAGAAGTTCATCGAATCGGTGACTGGCAAAGGGGTGAAAACCACTTTTCTTCCGAGCGATTCTGACGCTCTGTCTCAGAGATTGAGTTTGCTGATGGCGAGCAGACGGGCTGGTAACACAGGATTAGATAATCAGATAGTTACTATATCTGACGAATTGTTAAGACAGAAGGTTTTGAATAAAAACCACTATAAAAGGCTGATGAAGGAATTGAAGGATTGATGTGTATATAATAAGTAGAGAGAAACAAACAAACAAACAAAAATAAAACAGTAAATTTTTACACTAGAATAATAAAAGTATTTAAAAACGACAAAACGATTTACCAGTGAAAAAAACAAAAATATATTATAAAATATGTTGGTGATAAAGAACAGGGGATACGTCAGAACTTACGTTCAAGGCGGTTCTGGCATCGTCGATTCTATAATGCGAGCGTTCACGAGCGATGCGGGTAGAAAATTCGCATCGACCGCGTTTGAAGTCGGTAAGAAGACGGCTTTGGATGCTGGTAAGAAAGCCGCTTCCGAAGCCAGTGGTAGGATAGCTTCTGTGGCTGACAAGAGGGCAGCTGACGCGTTGATCGACAAGTTGATCAGTCCGCCGGCAAAGCGAACTGCGTTAGAGCGAACGCCGAAAAGTTGGAAAGATTTTAAGGATGCTGTGGTACCCATACAAGATTTAGCCAAAATGACGAGTGGATCTGGATTGAAGAGAACTCGCGACGGTGTGATATAAATAAATAATAACATTAAAAACTGAGTTTGAAAAACATAAAAAATTTGCGTTTGAAAAGAATCTAAAATAACAAACAAACAAAAATAAAACAAAGATGAACATTAAAGATATGTCTTGGAACGACGCCGCGACCAAGAGGTCGAATAACGAGTTCTTTCCCAAAAGCATAAGAGGCTTGATAGTGGGAAAATCGAATTGTGGAAAGACCAATCTGTTGATGAATCTGTTGTCCCGACCCGACTGGTTGGATTACGACAGATTGTTCGTGTTTGGCAAGAGCTTGTTTCAACCCGAATACAGATTGCTTCGAGAGTGCATGGATCGTAGATTGCCCAAGGACGTCATAGCCAGAATCTTTGACAGTAAGGAGGAATTCGACAAGAGTGAAGCTCCACTTCCGACCATTTTGGATGGTGCGGCGATGGAACTGATGAAGAGAAATGCATCTTCGAACATCGAGTGTCGATTTTATGAGAATGCTAGCGATGTTCTGGATCCTAGAGAACTGAAATCGGAAGATAAGAATCTCATGATTTTCGACGATCTGCTTTTGGAGAGACAGAACCGATGCGAATCGTATTACATTAGGGGTCGACACAGCAACGTGGACTGTTTCTAGCTGTCGCAGAATTATTTTCGATTGCCCAGACAGACGATAAGGGAGAACGCTAATTTTCTATGTCTCTTTCGCCAAGATCTCAAGAATCTCAATCACATCTACGGCGATCACGTCGCAAACGACACGAGCGCGGCGGAATTCAGGAGATTCTGCAAGAGGGTTTGGGATGGTGGACATTACAATTTCGTCATGATCGATTTGACAAGCGAATTTAATCGCGGAAAATATCGGTGCGGATTCGACAAGTTTTATGTTTCTGATGATAATAATAAGATAGAGCGTGAAAATAAAATTTAGAAAATAATAAATCTTCAAATAATTAGTTTTGAATAAAAAAAAAAATAAAATTAAATATAATGTTCGAACATGGAGAATTGTTAGAACGGATATCCGAGAATACGGCTGCAAAACAATCCATTCAAATCGTGGTGAGTGGCAATTCGACTCAATTCGCTACGAAATTCGAACCTTCCATCGAATTGAATAGAGATAAAAGATACGAGATGGCGTTGGTGAATCTGGAGACTTATTATTCCTTTCCCAACGTCACCGAAAATAATAACTCATTCAAGTATTCCGACGGAGTGGATTGGTTGGAGATTCGAATTCCCAAAGAGAGTTACGACATAGACGATTTGAACATTTACATTCAGAAGCGAATGAAGACGGATGGAAAGGGAAGCAACAAGGTCAGACTCGCTCCCAATCCTAATACCTTACAGACGATGTTGGATTTGGAAGATAATTTTCGAGTGGATTTCAACACGGACGATTCTATAGGCAAGATGTTGGGATTCGATCGAAAGATGTATCGAGGCCATGCGGCATCTGAAAATACGGTCGACATTCTCGCAGTCAATAGCATTCTGGTGAACGTGGACGTGATTGCTGGAAGGTACGTGAATGGTAGCGCTCAACCGACGATCTATTCCTTCTTTCCAAACGTGTCGCCAGATTAAAAGATCGTGGAGCGACCTCGAAATTTAGTTTATCTACCAGTGATTTTAGACACGTTGTATAGTCTCAAAACCACGTTGACGGATCAAAATGGTGAACTGTTAGATCTTCGTGGAGAGAGGGTGACGATACGATTTCACATAAGAGAAATATAAAAGCAAAAAAAAAAATATTGTGTATATATATAGATAACAAAAATAAAATAAACGCAATATTAATTTACAAAATTATTTTTAATATAATTATTAAACAAGAAACAATTGAAGTAAATATATTTTAAAAAACAGAATTATGACAGAATACGTGATTAAAAACGTGAACATATCAGCTGGACAGAGGAAGAAACTTAAGAGAGCGTTAACAACTCGAGGCGAGGTGGTGAGATTCAAATTCACTCACGAAGATCTGACGAGAGGCGGTCAGGATTCATCGCCTGGACCAGAAGTCAAATCAAAAGGATGGAGAAAGCGATTCGCGATGGAAGAGGGTTGACGGTGAGATTGAGTCCCGCTCAATTGAGATACAATTTGAGAATGAGAGGTGGTTTCCTACCGCTATTGGCAGGAATCGCCGCAAAAGCATTACCCTTCGCCGCAAAGGCACTACCCTTTCTCGGTAAGACTCTCGGCGTGGGAGCTCTCACGGGACTCGCTAGTTCGGCAGTTGAGAAATTAATGGGTGGCAGCGGACTGTTTTTGAAGAAGGGAGGAGCCATGTGTCGCGTCCACGTAGACGACAGCGGTAAAGGATTGTATCTAGAACCCGTTAGAGGTGGCAACTCTCTGAGAGGAAACGGTCTCTATCTGAAGAGTGGACAGAACGTTGAGCGACTTCGAATGTTTCACCGTGAAAATGAGTTCCTGTCAACCCAACGCTCTTCAAAGTTACATCGAAAGATATCAAAAACACATACCTTCAGGCTATTGCATTTACGTGAAATGCGCTTTCGACTCACAACACGACATGGTTCCCTTTACCTACATGAAACAGTAAGAAGACGACGACGTGGCTCAAAGGTTCGTGGAAGAGTTAGAATGGAAACTTCAAATGTTAGACGACAAATTCAAAATTCCGGCAGAAATGATCATCACGCGAGAGCAGCAGGACGAAAATAACAGAGCCACCGAATGTCACATATGCAAACAATCGTTCGACGAGAATTCGACGAAAAATAAGAAGGTCAGAGACCACGATCATTACACAAGTCTGTATCGCGGTCCGGCTCACAGCAAGTGTAATTTAAAATATTGAGACGTCGTTTTCTATCCGGTGATGTTTCACAATCTCTCGGGTTACGACAGTCATCTGTTCATGAAAAATCTCGGCACCTCACACGAAGAATTAAATTGCATTGCGAACAGCGAAGAAAGATACATTTCCTTCACGAAATGGAAGCTCATGGAGGAGAAAAGAGTAATCAATGGAGAGACGTTGGAGGAAAAAACGAAATTCATTCGTAGAGCCATACGTTTCATCGACAGTTTTAAATTCATGTCGACCGCACTGGAAAAATTAGTCGATAACATGAGCAAGGATAAATTTAAAATCATGAGCGAACATTTCGAAGAACGAGTAGATGTCATGTTGAGGAAAGGAGTCTATCCTTACGATTACATGAACGATCTAAAGAGATTCGAAGACACCGCACTACCTTCGAAAGAAGATTTTTATTCGAAATTATACGAATCCGACATTTCTGACGAGAATTACGAACACGCTAAAAACGTGCGGAAATCATTCGATATGAAAATCATGAGAGATTATCATGATCTCTATCTGAAGACCGACGTTCTACTCTTGGCAGATGTGTTCGAAAATTTTCGAGACGTCTGTTGTCGAAATTACGATCTGGATCCTGCTTGGTATTTCACTGCACCCGGTCTGGCGTGGGACGCTCTGTTGAAGACCACCGAAGTCCAATTGGAATTATTGTCCGACGTGGACATGTTGCTCATGTTCGAAAGGGCTGCGAGAGGTGGCGTCTCGATGATCTCCCACAGACATTCTGAGGCTAACAATCCCTACATGAAAGAAGGTTTCGATTCGAAACGATTGACTAAATACATACAGTATTGGGACGCCAATAATCTGTACGGTTGGGCTATGAGTCATCCTTTACCGATTGGAAATTTCAAATGGGTGAAGGAACCGGAAGAGATGCAAAAATGGAGAGACTATCCTTGCATTTTAGAAGTCGATTTGAACTATCCAGAAGAATTACACGATCTACACAACGATTATCCACTAGCTCCCGAACTAATGGAACCGAATGAGGGAGATGAGGAAAAACTCATTCCCAATTTATTTAACAAACATAACTACGTCGTCTACAGCGAGAATTTGAAACAATACGTCGATACCGGGATGAAATTAGTCGACATACATCGCATCATTCGATTCGATGAAGAGCCTTGGATGAAAAAATACATCGATCTCAACACGAATCTCAGAATTCGAGCCGAGAACGATTTCGAAAAAGATTTCTTCAAACTCATGAACAACTGCGTGTACGGTAAATCGATGGAAAACATCAGGAAGAGAACCGACGTTCGACTCGTCACGTCTGAGAAAAGAGCTAAAACATTAGTGACGAAACACAATTACAAACACCGAACCATATTCGACGAAAATCTAGTAGCCGTTCACATGCAAAAGACGCACCTGAAGTTCGACAAACTGTATTATCTTGGACCGATCATCTTAGATGTCAGCAAGCGATTGATGTACGAGTTTCACTACGATTACGTCAAACGAAAATTTGGTGATAAAGCCAAACTACTGTTCACCGACACGGACAGTTTAGTTTATGAGATAGAGATGAAAGACGTCTACCGAGATATATCTCAGGACGTGGCCGAGTGGTTCGACACGAGCAATTATCCCGTTGATCACCCATCCAACATTCAATCGAATGGCAACAAGAAGGTGTTGGGTAAATTTAAGGACGAGAGCGGTGGTAAACAAATCGTCGAATTCGTGGGCTTGAGACCCAAACTGTATGCTTATCGTCTAGAAGATGAAGAGATCAAGAAGTGCAAAGGAGTTAAAGCGTGCATGGTGAAGAAAAACATCTCTTTCCAAGACTATAAAGATTGTCTGTTAGGAAGTGGTCCGGTGTATAAGACTATGAAATTGATTCGAAGCGAAAATCATGACTTGTATACTGAAATAGTCAACAAGATTTCGCTGATGGCTGACGATGATAAGAGATTCATATTAGACGATAAAATAAGCACTTTGGCACTCGGACATTGGACTGTGGATCTAACTATAGACGATATGAATATGGATGATTGAATTCCAGATACGATTGCGGATGATAAGATTCCAGATATGATTGTGGATGATAAGATTCCAGAAAATCAAGAGGAATTAGATGGATTCAAAATTATAGAAATCGATAGTAACATCGAGAGTCCAGAAAATCAAGAGGAATTAGACGGATTCAAAATTATAGAAATCGATAGAGACATCGAGAGTCCAGAAAATCAAGAGGAATTAGATGGAATCAAAATGATAGAATACGATAGAGACATCGAGAGACCAGAAAATCAAGAGGAATTAGATGGAATCAAAATTATAGAAAACGATAGAGACATCGAGAATGTTAGTTTAAGAAAAAAGAGAAAAAAACAAAAAAAAATAACGTCATTTTTTAGTGAATTATAATAAAATAAATAATTTAAAAAAATATATACGCATTTATGAATAAGAAAATGAAGATATCCGTAGAAGGTGTCGTCTTACCTAACAAACCCCTATCCAACATCGATCTGTTGAATGCGGCAAAGGATTTGAAAATCAAAGATTTTCTAGGCGTGTTTTCCAGAGATGCCTTGCCGAAGAGAAGACCTTGACAATCGGAATGTGGAATTTTAAATCTAGACGATTCATTGGGTGAAGGCACTCACTGGGTGGCGTGGATCAAGAACGGGAAGAAGAAAAATTATTATTTCAACAGCTACGGAATCTCGCCGCCAAAAGAAATAAAGAACTATTTCAACAAATCGATGGTTCGTTACAACACGGAACAAGTGCAATCACCAGATCAAGTGTTTTGCGGTCACCTGTGTCCCTGCATTCTCAAGAGACGGTCTGAAGGAGATCGATTTCAAGACATTCTCAATGATTTACATTGGAGAGAGATTTTTTTTTATAGTATATATAAAGATAAAAAATTATTTTAAAAAAATTTTAATCGAATAAAAACGAAAAATAAAATAACATAGTTCATTTTTAATAAACTGCGTTTTGAATATATTTTTTCTGAAAACAAAAAATCCCACAACAACATGCCAGTCGATAAATTTGGTAGAAGTGACGACGAAAAAGTCAACCCAAGAAAGAAGAGGAAGACGTTCGAAGTCGACGATGGTTACGACATTGCCAACTTGGACGAACGTTACATTCGGAGATATGAACCTCGAGAAGAACCTTTGAACATGAATGATAAGAAGCTCTACAATCTTCCCTAGCCGATAGATCTCGCAGATGCTGCAACTAAAAAATACGTCGACAGGGGGAACGCCGATTTCGAACGAATCCTGCTAGATAATTACGTGGATAAAACCATGACCGATGATCTCGATCTGAAATCCAAACGTTTGGTGAACGTCGCGAATCCCATAGATCCCACCGATGCCGCGACCAAGAAATACGCGGACAACTCTCACGCGAGATTCGGCGAACACCTGAGAAATAGATACGTTCAGAAAACGATGCACTCGGAATTGAACGCCAATTATAACAAGATAACGAACGTGGCCACTCCCACGAATCCCAAGGACGTGGCGACCAAACACTACGTAGATCTGGAACAGAGAAAGTCTGATGGACGAGAAATGAAATCGGATCTGAATGCGGGATTCAACAAGATATTGAATCTGTCGGAGATCAACGACACGGATGCAGACTCAACCGCGGTCAACAAGGGCTACGTAGATTCTGCCGTGATACAATCACAAGAATACCTAGAATCGCAAGTGGATGATCTCTACCTGAACAAACAATCTGGCGGAACCATGGAGAGTGGCATCAACATGAACGGTCACAATTTATTCGGTCTCGATCACGATCCCGAATTCGATTCCAGCGCAGTCAGCAGAAAGTACGTGGACGACAACTCGGTCTGGAGAAAGGGTGACATCATGGAAGGTAAACTAGACATGGGTGGACACGTGCTCACGAACCTACCAGATCCCGTGAACATGACGGATGCCTGCACCCTGATTTCGGTGGTGGAGAAAGTCAAATATGCTAGACAATTGATCACTGTGTGGGCCGAGGAGGCCGGCACCTTAGATGAAGGAAAAGCTGAGTGGTCTTTCGGAAATGGAGGTAGCGGATCGAAACATGGTCAGGTGGGATATCCCATGCCGCTGGGAGGTGAAATCCTTCAAATGAGTCTGGCTTCCTTGGATTTGAATAACAGAGTGGTCGTCAATCTCATGGTGAATGGAGTAGAGAGCGATAAGAGATACAGCGTCGAAAAGACTGAGAATCAACACGCGAATGTTAGCACGTTCGGCACGCCTCTCAAAGTGAACGCCGGAGACAGGATTAATTTCGTTATGAAAACCAATAATCCCGAAGCCGCCACTTCTGTGGTGAGTCTACTGATCGAACTAGTTCCTTTGAACAAACAGTGAACGCGTGGAAAATAATGTGTGATTATTAAAAACAAAAAAAACAAAAAAAGTAATGAGATCATCTTTAGATCTCATTTTTTTTTTTCCTTTGTCACTTATAACGATGATTAAAAAATTGCATCCTTTTTTTAATTTTCTATCCATTTATGATTACAATTTATACACTTTGCGAATATGGTTGTTGGTTCATCACCAGATCTAGTTTGTTGAGATTCGATTTTTATTTGATGTTTCTTACATTTGCGACATTTTAAAATTGTATTTTTTATAATTTCGTCGTTAGATCTTATGAGATCAAACTCTTCTTTTTCTTTTAAACGATATTCGTCAAAATCACAACTATTCCATCCTTTTTTGTGTTACGTTCTTCATATTCAATTTGAATCAATTTTTCCATGTATTTCATTTTAACGTTGTAGTGATGATTTGTTGTTTTCGTGTCAGAAACATTCATTTTGTTTTCGAGATTTTGGTTTTTAATCAATCTTACATTCACATTTTTAATGTTTATCATTTTTTTTTCACACACTCGTCTCTCATCGAATTTCGACATCTTATTTCCGTCCGATTCGAATTGTAATTCTCTGTCCGACAGGACCAGGGCGAAGGCTTCGGTTTTTCTCAGAACGTTCCTATCGAATTGCATCTTGATCTGAATGTCTAAGACGCTACTCTTGAGTCGTTCACTCTGTTTACTGATGTCGAATACGAACATGGGATACATCGACTTGTATTCGCCGGGAGACATGTTAGGGTTGCTCATCAATTCGTCTAGACCGTGATACTTCTTTCTAAAATCAGCGGCGTCGACGTACAGTCTGCAGTAATCGTTCTTGTCAAACGACGCATTGTAATCGATTGCTGGATATCTCGTGGCGTTCAGAAACACTTGCATGTTTCTCAAATGGCAGTGATCGAACAGCGATGCATTCTTTTCCTGAGACCCGTCCCTATCGGTCTGAAACGCAACCACGATGAAACGCGGTCTCTCGGAAGCGGATTTCACCGTCAATCTCCAATCGAAGTGATTCGTGGAGGGAGGAATGCTAGCCGTGTCGCACTGTCTCATTCTAAATCCACGGGTAATTTACTCTTGGATTCTATGATCTTGTAGAGACGCGCTTTCTCCATGATCGAAGGCTCCACATGCAGAACGAACCACGATATCTTGTGTAGAGTTATCTTACCCGCATCGGTTGCAGTGAGTCTCACTATTGCGTCGTCGTTTCCTTTTCGAATCAACGTCAGATTGTGTTTGAATCCGTACATGATCTTGTTGTAATCGTCCGCAAATCCAAAGATGTGTTTCAAAGGTATCCTGAACGAAAACGTTCCTTTAGGTCTGGACGTCTTGACGACGTAGTCGAATATCAAGGCAGCGCCGGCGCTAGCAGGGCCTACGGTGTCTTTCACCCACAACTGATTAAGTCCTCTAGATTTCGAAAAATCATCAGGATACGTCAAGAGTCCGAACATCGTGGTGGCCTGACCGGGATGAAACACAGATTCTATCTCTTGTCCGGATAACATGTATTTTATGTTACTGAATAGATGCATGATGCCATTATTGGCTAGAGTAACCGTGTCGTCGTCGACGTAGTCGCTCCCATCTTCCTTGGTGAGACGTCCCTGCACCACTATGTAACTCTCGCTAGGATGTACGAATAAATCTTGAGTTTCGACGTTGATTCTTATCTCTCCCGCATTGTTCAAACTCGTTCCGGTTACCGGTTCGTATTCGTGAACCTCATATTCTTGAATACTTTCATCTTTCACTAATCTTTGTGCTATATCTAGTATATTTGTCATTTTAAAGGATTTTTAGTTTTTTTGTTTATTAACTTGCTTTCTTTATCTAAAAATAGTTTTTAATTATTTTTTATTATTTTTTTCTCTCTTATATATATGTGTAAACAAGAAAATGTTAAAGAGAGTAAATAAAAAAAATTTTGTTTTCTTTATCAAAACTTCGTCTTCTGTAATTGTTGTTCGTAAAACTTTCCGATGATCTCTTCTTCATCCAAAGCTTCGATTTCGTAAGTCACCGGATCGGTGTGAAATATTTTGATTATCACAAAGATTTCCGAGGTCCATCGAGGAGTATAACCCTTTTCGAAGTGCTTCTTATAAGCGTAGATTCTCACTCGATCACCGACCGCAAATTTCGGCGTTCTAGACTTCTTCATGATCTTAGATCTCTCAGGATATAGATTCGCGTAGACCCGTTTTTCGTTTCGAGGATCGCTAGCTTCCGCGGGAGTCATCTTGATCGATCTGTTTCGCGTGTTGTTGTAATCTTTGACCAGACCGTTCAGAGCGTATATGTATTTCTTGGTCGAATTCGCTGTGAAGTATCTGTGCATCTTTTCCTTCATCGTTCGATTCCAACGTTCCACCACGCTGACTTTCTCTTCGTTTTCAATCAAGTAGAGGTCTACCAATCGATGAACGTGCTTGTTGTAGAATTCCTTTCCCTTATCCACCCACAATTTACTCGATTTTCGAGAAGACGAGTCGAACACGCTCTTCAGAGCCTCAGTGACGCAAGGTCCCGATTTATTCTTCAAAGCTCTGACCCAACCGTATTTGGAAAACACGTCGATGACCGTCAATAGATATTTAACGCCCTCGTTCCACCTAGAAAACGATCTCATGTCGACCAAGTCGGCAGACCAAATATCATCCAGACCCTTCACGAACACCCTTCTCTTTCGAAATTTACGCACTATGGGTTTGTGTAACTCCTCGGCCAATTCGCTCGTCAATAATCGTTTCTTCTTCTTTTCTGATGCGCTTTTTTTTTAACGCCCCATCCGAATCGACGTTTCACACCGATCAGATTGCCGACCAGCGAACGTTCCATCTTCTCACTCCTGGTCGGATTCGATATGCCTCTCAATTTCCCCAACATGTTTTTATCGCAGACGTCGTTGCGAGTCTTGGTGTCGGGATGTCCGGCGTAGCACAGATCGTGATCATACGCGGCCGCGTCCACCCTATTCACAGGTTTGCTCCAAGATTTGGGTGTCAGATCGGCGTTGAGTCTCTTGTTCAATTTCGTTCTGGGTCCCGTGAAACTGTGACCGGGCAGATGCATTTCGAAAGGTAGATTATTGATCATTTTATTCACGATGCCTTTACCTTTGCTCGCGTTCATTTTTTTTTGACGAATCTAGTCTTAACAGAACCACACACGTCGCAAATTCCGCGAAGCATCTGTCTGTCATTTTTAGTTCGCACTTCTCTAGAATTACTCGTCTCGGTAACTCTCTTACACTTTACACAATACATTTTAAGAGTTATTTAAATTAATTTCGTTTTTTATTTTATATATAAATTTAATAATTAATTCTGTTCTTATTATATATATTTTTTTCAATCGCTGCTCTTGAGTTCTATCATTTTACTGAATTCCTCCCTGGCCTCTTTCCTCCCCTTTTCCACGAGAGAATCCTTCATCTCTTCCTTGATGATCTGACGAGTCTTGATTCTCACGGCTTCTTTCATGGCATCGTATTTCGTTTTCTCGCTCAATATCCCGAAGTATTCTCCGTCCGATATCCTACCGTCTTTCAACGCCATAGAGATCATTTCGGATATCGTGTCGATCTTGGAGTTGGCCAAGACGCGAATCTTGTCGTGTTTCCTCGCCTTCAGATATAATTTCCTACTCAAAAAGTTTCCGAGCGTGCTAAACAGTCCGGCAGCGAGAGCCACTCCTTCTACGGTCAACACGATCGGAATGCTGACCGCGGTCGACAACAATCCGATGCCGGCCGCGTGTAAACCCATGGAAATCATGATGAGTGTCGTGTCGATCGCGTTGACGAATTTCACGAAACGCGAATACTTCTTCTTGAGGGAACGACGAGAATCTCTCTCTCGAGTTAGATACTCTTGGATTCTATTGATTTGATCGATGCGATAACTCTCTCCTCTTTCTCTTTCTTCTAGCGACGGTGCCGTCGGCAAAACGTCGATCGGCTTCTCATCCTCGTCGTCCACTAACGTCGGATACAATTTGTTTCTGGTTCTCATTTTTGTTTTTTTTCTAATATTAGATAAAAAATTTTATGTGTGTATTTATTTTTATTTTCTATTCTCCCTTATTTTATATCAACGAAAAAAACATAGACGTATGCTTCATTCAGCAATAATTTCTTGACGCATCCCTTGTCTTCTAAAGTCATACTTTTACGCGCCAATTTCTGTTCTTCCGAAACTGTAGGCTTGTCTTGATTCTTACAGAAGACTAATCTCTTCCAAAGCGTAATCACATCGTTGAATCTAACGCGTTCGAACGCCGGTTCGAAATACATGATGACCATATCTTCCCTTTCCATCGTCAGACACGAATGATTCTCGTGATCGAAGTCTGGATGATCCGACATCCGACACATCGTTCTAACAAGATGGGACGTAGTTCTTCGTTCACGCAGATTGCGTATGCTCTCATCAGCATGTTTAAAAGAAACCTCGCTCTAATAGTCTGGGAAGCGCACATGATTTACGTATTTTTTTTTATTATCTATTCGATTTGATATATTTATTTTTTTCTAAATAACTATTATTTATATATTTTTTTCTTCTCTCCTATATATATCAATCAAAAAACGTGACAGTGGGTTTGCAGATTCTATCACCCGGCAACACTCTTCACTCAAAACATTTCCATCAAGCGCTTATCAAGATCACCTCGCAATAACGTGCGCCAGTCTCACTTCGAGAAACGCGACGGTGGGTTTGAGAGTTCGAACACGACCTCTTCACGCGAGTCGATTTCCGACCTAAAATCCTCAAGTGGATCTCCGTGTACGTGTACATATACACCTCCATGGGATTTAGTGTTAAAATCGTGTACGTGTACAAGATTTTAACGATTTAGGGTGAGCTCGTATTTTTTAACACTGAATCCTATGGGGAAAACTCATCTGCCGATTTCAATCAAAACGGTACATGTACGTGTACGTAAAACTACGCGCGTCTAGGATACAATTCAGTGTTAAAAAAAATACGAGCTCACCCTAAAAAATCGTTAAAATCTTGTACACGTACACGATTTTAACACTAAATGCTATAGAGGTGTACATGTACACGTACATGTACAGGTGAGCTCGAACTCTCAATTATCACCTACTAGCATGAATACGAAAAATTTGTAAACGCAACACTTTAACGGTATCTGCATTAATGAACTTCAGCAATGTAACTTGAACACAGTGGCAAACACTTGCTAGGAGGGTGCTCCCAACAGTGCCCAGCTATATGAAAAATGTACGTTGTAGTGTCTAGCTTACTGTCGGGTTTGAAAGTCGAATAAAATTAGGCCGGCCCAATGCACCCAGAGAAATATTCGTGGGAAAGCGTCAAGGCAGGTTCGCGGAGGCTAGGTGGACCTCAACTGGTACACCCCGCACCCAACCACCCATCCTACCTCGTCAGTGATCAAGTGTGTCAGATATCAAAATTATAAAAACATTAAGACAGACTTAAAAGAAACTGGGCCCCTTTTGTAAAAAAAAACCCTTAGGAAGCCGACAAAATGTCAAACGACAAAAAAATGACCGAACCGGACCGACAAGCGGCCAAAATTACTGCTAGAACAGTCATCTATAGTCATGTTCCCGTCAAAACATACGCAATTCAGTTTCCTCGTTCCCATCATGCAATGAAGTAGATTGTCTGATCAGTCTCCACTAAAATTTAACATCCTCAGTGGTTTTGAAGGTCATTCAGAAGGCATTTCTGCTTTGTGCTTCGCAATGATCAGTAGAAACAACTATGAAGGAATCCAGACGAAGAATTCTCAGGAAAATGCCTTTTTAAAATTTCTTTACTGTTATGGGAAATGTAACGAAACGAAATCACCCAGTTCGCATTTTAAACTCAAGTATATGCATAAATATGGGTGTAATTCCGCTTATCTTCCTTTATTATGCTGTTTTTCCCGTCACTCTGAGGTGTTCCACAAAAATCGTCTCAGTATTTTTCCAGAAGAGCAGTGGCCCCCGCGGGAATCCCGCGAAGAGAAGCTGTGCTTGTTTACTGTGGTAAACAAGCTCTGTTTCACTGGTAAAATAGGACCCAGTCACTAATGCTTGGGTGCGAGTCCTCTAAAATAGGCAACATGGGATATAAACGATTGACTGACCTTGACTTTATCTCCATGTTGTGGTCACGATTAGCCATTGTGCAAAAGTATATGACCTTAAACACCAGTAAATAAATTAAATAGAAGAGCGGTGGATCCATTTTTGCACCCAGAATGTTCTTCAGAGCCATTGCATACAACGCTAGGTGATTGTTTTTACACGTTGCGTTGGGGGGCGCGGTGACTCAGTAGGTAGAGGTGCAGGCTGCAAGCCGGGAGGTCCTCGTTTCGAATCCTACCTGCGGCAACCGCGGTGTGTCCTTGGGCAAGACACTTCACCCCCATTGCCCATGTGGGGGCACGGTGACGCTGTGTACTAAGGCGTACTGCACGTCGATGGTGCATCTGTCTTCAAACAATGCTAACCCTGCATGTGTGGAGTTGGTATGTTGGGGAGCTGACAGTTGCTCGTCGTTGCTCGGTGGTTCTCTCCGGGTACTGCGACCCCATTGCTAACATGGGGGCACGGTGATGTTGTGCACTAAAGCGTACAGCATGTCGATGGTGCACCTGTCTTCAACCAATGCTAGTATGTTGGGGAGCTGACAGCTGCTCGGCCTTGTTAGGTGGTTCTCTTCGAGTACTCCGGCTTCCTCCACCCGTAAAACTGGCGTGGTCATGGTTAGCCATTGTACAGAAAAATGTGACCTTAAAACACCAATACATGTTGTGTTGGTGTCTCAGTAATGTCTTTAACGGATGCCGATATGAAGCTTCTGATACACGAGGCGGCTTTCCTTCACGCTTTCGGTTCTGCTAAAATGGTTAATAACATGCATGCGCTATCTATTGAATCACAATTTTTTCGTAGCATGGGGAACACAGCCACTTTTACTAAGAATGCTGCTTCTTAGCTAAGAATAAAGTACCTCATTTAGTTCTTAAACCCCTTCATAATGAGCTTTACCTCCTGGGGATCATCATGTAGTAGCTGCACAGTCCGTGATTGCACCCAGTCACTAATAACACCTTACATCTTATCTGCTAT
Organism: Pictodentalium vernedei; assembly: GCA_031216915.1. Lineage (NCBI taxonomy): Eukaryota > Metazoa > Mollusca > Scaphopoda > Dentaliida > Dentaliidae > Pictodentalium > Pictodentalium vernedei. The sequence continues at coordinate 170,053,625 of CM062294.1, forward strand.
TCTTCCCCCTTTTCTGTCTTCTACGGGTGTATTTATTTCTGTATGGAAGACAGATGTTACTCGCGACCACACCAGGTGTGTTTTCGTACGACGTGTCAACAACATCAAGGGATGGATAAATCGCAATTATATTGCTTAGGGAAAATGATAATTTAGGCCTTAGCATGTTTTTTGTTGTACGCATTGTTCACACGGCTTCCTTATTCGATTTATCTGTATGTTTCAGAACGAGAAATCCAATGCATGTTTTAATCCTAAGAAATGTCAGTGTAATTTTCAAAAAAGCTTGTATTTTAGGGTTACTTTCCAGACTGTTTCCATACAGAATGTTTTCAAGGAACGTGTTCTATGAAGCCCGCCATGCTTTATTGCTGAAGAGAGTAATTCTTCAAATTCTGGTTATTAAATAACGCATGTATATATTGTACTGTATGTTGTGCTCTGATTTTGTTTATATGTTCATGCTTATGTTACTATTTTCAACTTTTTTTTCAACCCTTTACCTAACATGAAAAGGAGACTACACTTGCAAACAAAATTCTTGAATAACTAATTTTTTTCACTTTTTGTCTCCAAAACATAGGTTATGACCCCTCTTTGTAACGAGCTCGACGAGCTCGTTCCAAAGAGGGGTCATAACCTAGTTTTTGAGACAAAAAATGAAAATGTAATAAAAATTAATTGGCGATTTTTGAGAATAGCGATGGCCGGTTTTGGTCGTTACGTTGGGTAAATTCCAAAAAATGCTGAATATCCTTATACAGCTCTTATTAAAGTGTCTTCATTATCACAATCTTGTACTATGGCCTCTATTTATATTTATCTCAGACACATTATACATATTTGACTACACGCTCCACCTATCGTCCATTCTGCAGTTGTGCTACTTTGGTAAGATTCGAAGAAATTAAAATTTTATACCAAATTTTATTTCAATTCGTGTTATACTTACCAAAATAAGACAAAATTATGCCCACTCGGCAGTTAAATAAATATTTATATGTGACACCTCCCTGCTTACAAATATACATGCATATGTCTATGAATTAAATTCGGAAATTGAATAGCGCATCTTTTGGAGACGAAATGACAATAGGTGACAGTTCAAGTTGTAATTATGAACACCAGGTTTGTGCACCATGCACTTTTGGCCTCTGGTCGGTCCAGTTCGGTCACTTTTTGTCCTTTGACATTTTTCAGCACCCTGGGGTTTTTTTTTACTCTTGGGGAGCCTTCAAAATTGATCATTGTTATCAGAGAAACAAGATAAGGAATAGGCAGCTGTGTTACTTTGGTAAGTATAATAAGAAATAAAATTCCCAACATAGTGTCCCTATATCCCAATGAATTCTATCTTTTGATTGGTCAGAAAACCTTGGACAAATAGACATGGCAAAGGGTGCATCCAGCATCCAAGGTATATGAGAGTGTTCAACATCCAGGGTATAAGCGCACGCGAAACATCGGATGTGTATGGTTTAAATGAAAGCCTTTCGTTTTTGTTGGCCTCGATATAAAAATTGAACCAAAAAACCTGAAAATAGTCACAAATATCATCAGATTTCAAACAATTCGATCGTATTTTGTCGTTATTAATTAAATAGTCGAAAAATTAAATGAAACCACTTAAGAAAAATAAAATAAGAGCAAATATTGTGTTTCAAACGGGACAAAAACGTTATATCCGCCACCATGTATGGTATATGGGGATTTAATACCGGGATGTCCCATTTAAACACCACGCTTGCGGCTCGGTGTTTACAAACCGACAGCTAGGTATTAAATCTCCATATACCATACATGTTGACGGAGATAACTTATAGTATAAAATTTTAATTTTCCACCTGTGTCTCAACCCGACAAATCTACTGGATACCAAAACGTATTGAATCTCTCTTAAAACCTTCCTTATTATTGTTCCTTTGAAGTCGCTAACAATTCGAGAGATTTACATGGGCTGGCAGTAGTTTATTATTTCTGTAAAATTTTCCTTTCTGCCAACAGAATTCTTAGATTGACTCAATAGATTATTCAATCTATTTAGATGTGTGTCCAATGGCTTAGTAGGCAACATATCAGCAAAGGGAAGGTACAAAGCGGCCGGGCACCTTTGGGATCGCTGTTGCGCCGAATGATTTAGAGTACATTACCTTGTGTTCTATAATCCTACTAATCGAATTTGTGAAGATGACCCTGCTCACTCTATCTCTTTTCATGGAATTCTTGATTCCTTTTTTGCAGGTGTGCCTTCGGCCTGGGTGGATGGTGGAGCTGAACGTCTGACGTCGTACGGGGCCCCATTGCCTTGGGAGCAATGGGGAGCTCCCTATCCAATTGACGGCTACTGCGTGTTGGGACACCTGTCGGCTGCAGAACTGCGTACCCCTCCGTGTGGTATAACAAAGCATTATGTCTGTCAGATAGATATATAGAGTCAAGTACAGACAACCGAAAACCGTATCATTCGATTAGTTTACTCGAATCAAATACGCCCGTCATACATGGCTTTGTACATAACTGGAAATGAATTTGTTTATTTTATCTTTCAAATCATTTGTATATTCTTTTAATCAAATACCATCATTGTCATTGTACAGTGACCTTTAACTAAAACTACAAATTTTAACACTACTTGGCGTTTCTTGCGCTGTCTATGTTCATTTGCAGTGGCAGCTTTTATTACAGTGTGTCGTAAAATGATTGGTTGAATGACCAACATCTGAAGGCCTGGCACTCCCACACACAGGCCAATCACTCAGTGGGATGCTTTGACATCAACACTGATAGAGTATACTGCCCGGGTATAAGTATGTGAGAATACTGGCAGCTCGACGGGTTCACTGCTTGGCAGTAACTCTACCCCTTGTTAGACTCCGTAGTGGGTGGGAGTCGGAGCAATGAACAATTTATAAACATATTATGGGTACAACACAAAATAAAAGACTTAAATAAGCCCGTGATTCATATTCAAATGCTTCTGATCGTGACTCGGATACAAACATTTCTGCAAAATTTGTAATAATATATGCAGCTGACGAAGGTAAAAAGGCAGCTAATATTAAGCTCTTTGCTTTAGAAAAGGCCGTTAAAGGAATTGCTGTCAGTGTAAAAAATGTAAAAAAGCTGAGAAGTGGAGCAATTTTAATAGAATTTAATAAGGAATCCTAGGCAAAAAAACTATTGAACATTGACAAACTTGCAGATATAGAGGTGAGTGTTTTTGTACATAGAACACTTAATAACAGCAGATGTGTAATAAGATCAAAAACAGGAAGCAATTAGCAGGAACTAATGTACTAGAAATACAGAAGGAACTTGAATCACAATGTGTAACAGCAGTGAAAAATATAGAAATTAAAAAATGGATCAGTAATAAAAACAAATACTTGTATTTTATCATTTGATTCTTCTCAGGCACTCAAATCATTCAAATTTGATTATATGAACATCAAAGTGGATGTACTTATACCAAACCCGCTTCGATGCTTCAAGTGCCAGAAATATGTCCATGGGCAAAACAACTGCACGGGTCAACCAATGTGCTACAAATGCGGCCAACAACACCAGGAACCAATTCCATTAAATGTGTAAGTTGTCAGGGAAATCACATGTCATCACCCAAAGACTGCGCTGTCTGGATAAAGGAGAAAACACCTACACATAAAATAAAATGCGAAAAACAAATAAGTTTTAATTAAAGAGGCCAGAGATATTTTTGCCTAGATCATACAATACTGCCACTGGACCCGATGAATACACTACAAAAGTTTAAAACATCTGCCACAGTCTTTACATGAACTTTTACAGTCCATTTTTAACGCAATATGGGTGACTGGCCAGTTTCCGCCTTTTTGGCGTCAGGCAACAACAATCCCAATTCTAAAACCCGATAAAGACCATAGTGAACTAAATAATTAATAGACCTATTGCACTGACAAGTTGTCTGTGTAGAACCATGGAAAGGATGATCAATTTTTTTTATTTTAAATATATTTTTTTTTAACTTTTTCAAACAATTTCAACAAAACTATATCATGTGACCCCTCATTGGAACGAGCTCAATGAGCTCGTTCCAATGAGGGGTCACATGATTTGGTTTTGTTGAAATATTTTGAAAAATTAAATTTTTTGAACTGCTGATTACCTGTTAGATCAAAGCTGGATTAGGGTTCTATGGTTTATCGTTCTGCAAGAAAATCGTATCTCAATCCACTTGATGCAATTCATAGTAATGGTATTAGAATTAGCCTGGGCGCTTTTAATATCACCGATAGAATCAATACTCGTTGAAGCAGCTGAGTCTTCTCTTGAGAAGTATAGAATTAAACTGTCACTCCAATATGTTTCTAAACTGCTTGCTAATCCATCGAAACGTGCTGATAACTGTGATAAAGTATCATCAGCTGTCGTTACTGGTGATGAGATCATCTCAATCAGAATACCACACAAAAGTTCCGTTTTTCAATTGAAGTCAAAGCTTAACTGCTAGCGCTTGAACACATCGATAATGTACGGGGAAGGAAGTTTATCATGTTTTCCAACTCTCTTTCCTCGTTGCTTGCCTTTCTCAACCCCAGGTTGAAGAACCCTCTCAATTTCGGAACATCGTGAGAAGTTGAATACTCTTATGTCTAACCATTATGATATCGTGTTCTGATGGTTACCTGGACGTGTTGGTATCTCCGGAAACACCAGGGCAGGTAGTGCAGCAAAACAGGCTTTAAAGAACGCTATCATTGATTTCAAGATTCCATTCAGAGATTACAAGTCACATATCAGAAAATGCATCAAATCTGTGTGACGAATGGAATGTGATGGAATAACAAAAAACAAGCTCCATCGCTTCCGACCAGATAGTTTTTATCACTACTGGTCTAATAACCTTTGTAGAAAAGATCATGTAATTCTGACACGATGTCATATTGGTCACACAAGAGGGCAATATGCGACCGGAGTGTGTTCCTTGCCAGTAGGGTTTGACATTGAACCACATTATTTTACATTGACCTGATTTTGATCATGCCAGGGGGCAGTATTTCACTGTAGGGTCCCAAAGAGATCTTTTTTATCATACGACCCCTCACAAAATGCTCTTATTTCTTAAAGTTATTAATCTTTTTAATAAATTTTAAAACTGTTTTTATTGTTCTAAACTAGAATCTTCAAGTCTAAACATAAACAGGTTGATTTATAAGTATTCACTTTTCTTGTATCATTAATCATTAGTGTTCAGTCCACTCTTCTCTTTCACATTTCTATTGTAATTATTTCATATTTTTATTCAATAGTTTTTACTTTATTCAAAAATTGATATTTGTAATATCAATTACTTGTATAGACCTTCAGAGGAACATGATTAACAATGCCGTTGCTATGTGAAGCTACAGGCTGTTTATGTACAATTCGTCGCCCTAAAAACAGAGTGTTCTATCTACATTTTTGTCCAAAATGGACAAAGTATTCTATACAATACATGTAAATACCCTCTCTCTCTACCTTTTAACCCTTTACCTACCATAAAAAGCAGACGACACTTGCAAAACAATTTTTTTGAATAACTAACTTTTTCATTTTGTGTCTCAAAAACATAGGTAATGACTCCTCATTGGAACGAGCTCGTTCCAAAGAGGGGTCATAACCTATGTTTTTGAGAGAAAAAAAAATGAAAAAATAATGAAAATTAATTGGCGACTTTTGTGAATAGCGCTGGCCGGTTTTGGCCGTTACGTTGGGTAAAGGGCTGAACACAAATTCATCTGTAAATAACACTTTAACGCCGAATTATAATCCATATTTTTTTTCATCTCCACAAACGACAAATTGGTTAGAATCAATATGCCCTATGTCCAGTGCCCACTGGGGTAAAGAAGTCAAAGGCACAAGCTTTACAAACAGTACGTGGAGAGAGGACTGTGAAGTGAAGTAATCACCCAAAGTATCACTTTCAAATTCTGTACATATGGACAAAAAACACAAGCAATATTTCAGCCAATGGACCTTCGGGTTTATGCTTGTTGTGCTTTGCAACACATTTGCAATTATTGCTTGGGTGGAATTGCCACTCCGTGGGTGATTTAGTGATAATACACTCTACATGTACTGTACATTCATACACTTTTTAAGAAAGTTATGCGATCAGGTTAGGTTGTTCTAACCCTTTAAAACAATTTGTGTTTATTGTTTGATAATTTGTTATGTAATATTCTTTTTCAGGAGAAGATAGAAAATGTGTCCTGAAAGTTTCATATGTTTCAAAAACTGTGTATTTACTTAACATCCATTCGCGAGAAAAATGGAGATAGACCATTACGTTTCTAAAACTTTATTAAAATTATCATTAAGTCTGAATGTTGAATTTTCCTCAAAGTAACTGTTTTAAAAGATTTTGAGACCTCAATGATAGTGAAAACATATACATTTAATTCACGTAAAACAGAAAAACGTACCACATATTGAAAAGAACTAAAATTTTACTGTCAAGAGAACAATTTTCACGAAATATTTTTTGGAGGGACAGATCGTTCTCCTGTTTGTAGTGCATATTATCTTACAACCTTAGACATTTACCAGTACAAAAATGATAGTATCTAGAAAACAGTAGATTCGGGAAGAGTTTCAGATAAAAGAGAAACTAGAACTAAGCAAAAATATATGTATTAACACAGAGAATTACATAAAACAGCATATTAATTCGTAGACAATTATCTCAAAAGGAATATCTTGAAGCCGATCTGTCACGTATGTTGGAAAATGTACAAAAGACAAGGTGATGTCACAAAATCTATATGTGTATAGGTGTATCATTAATTTAGAATTCAACATAGGCTTTCTTATACTTTCTTGCCCCACACAAAGATAGATGTGATATGTGCAAAATATTAACTTAACCCGAACTAAAATAAGCATTGAAATGAAAACCTAATTTGAACAATACAAACGAGATAAAATAGCAACATAAGAAGAAAATATTTGGATATAAGAAAATGAGAGACTGCTGTAGCAGGCTTTGGTCTTCAAAATACCATACCATTACTTGTTCAGCAGTAATTGTAATCAAAGTTTGGGTTCTTTTATAAGAAGAAGCTTAGTGTGTTTAATTTAACAGCACAATTTTCAGTGAATAAAAAGATACTCTGGGGTATGGAATGAAAATGCGATTGTAAGCGTCTTCGGTGTAATATAGAAACAATTGTTACAGATTTTACTCTTTGATCTGACTTGTGTCTCTCTCAAAATCGTAACTCTCTCATGTATTTTGCTTCGAAACGGTTTTTGGTTGACCACCCCCGTTTGAGACACATTCTGCAAACATTATGAACGCAAGGTCAATCCAGCATACAAGAGCTGATAATAGCCAATTAGAAAATGAATTGCAAATTGCTGAACTCTTCAGTCCGATGAGTCATATGCATGTGTGGCAAAGCGCGACACCTAAGTATCCTAAAGTAATGCAGCTTGGGCAGAAATATATTTTTAATTATTAGAAAATGAGTGGGCTTCATGCTTGTTTCTACTTCATTTCCTGAAATAAAAGTTTTGAATAACCCTTTACCCAACGTAACGGCCAAAACCGGCCAGCGCTATTCTCAAAAATCGCCAATTAATTTTCAAAATATTTTCATTTTTTGTCTCAAAAACATAGGTTATGACCCCTCGTTGGAACGAGCTCGTCGAGCTCGTTCCAACGAGGGGTCATAACCTATGTTTTTGAGACAAAAAATGAAAAAATTTAGTTATTCAAGAATTTTTTTTGCAAGTGTCGTCTGCTTTTCATGTTAGGTAAAGGGTTAAAATACTTGTCTAATGAATCACTTTAATATTCACTTGTGTTTTACTTTGTGGCAAAACAGAAAGTAAACTAATTACAGACCTCTCTTTTCCTACTGCGATCGATTCGACTCCCGCGTTATGTCCTTGGACAAGATAACCCCGATTATCCACATGGGGGCAGGATGATGCCGTGTAGTAAAGCGTACTGCACGTCCATGGTGCGCATGTCTTCAACCTATCTATCCCTGCCTGTGCTGAAGTGCGGAGTTACGATGTTGGGGAGCTGGCAGCTGCTCGTCGTTGCTCGGTGGTTCTCCGGGTACTCCGGCTTCCTCCACCCATAAAACTGTCACCGACACGATATGACCTTGGATGTTAAAGTGTCGTTAAAACCTAATAAATAAATAAATAAATTTCCTACTGCTTTTTGTATCTCCATGACACCATTGCTGTCCAAATAGCAAGTGCACAGATCTGGAGAGTTTGCTTATTTACATGCCCGAACAAGATCGTGTATATTTGGAAGTGTCATGTAAAAATGTTTAAAAATTTGGTTTTATACGGTATTCAAAGCTAATGGTGAAACTTCAATCAAAATATCTTGGATAATGATATTAAGTGCACTGTACATGCTATTTCTTACAGGCATAAATTCATTAATACATTTTTCCAAGATTTATTTGAGAACGTTTTTGTCGTGCAGTTTCTTAAACATTTTAAAAAAGTTGTTTGAAAACAACCTTCTCTGTAGTGAAATAATGTAATTAAGAACTCTAGTCTTTATACAGAAGAAGATAGGATTTATTTTTCATTATACACAAAGAATGATGTCTGTGCTGACGGATAAACTTGGCGGATTTTTTTATTTACAGTTTTCATACAATAGTTTGTAAAATGTCTTTTATCGAGTAGAGAAAGAATATAATTTTCGAAATAATTAATGTATAGGCCATCTAGGCTGAAGCTATATCACTTCCATGCAAAGGAAGGAGTTCAAATAGGTAAAATACTTTGTATAAATAGAATTTAAATGCACATATTTGTTATCAGTATGTGAATACCATGCATACACATTAAAGAGAATCTATCATTAAGGAAACAATAAAACAGAATTTGTATTTGAAAATTGCATTTGATGAAAACCTGTTTGAGAAGTTTCACTTTAAATTAGAACTATCTGTAAAACATCTTGGTCAAAGTGATTTCTTAAAAATAAGGAAACATTCTCTTTCAATACTTCCAGCTTTCACTGTTTACACGCTGCTGAACAATAAAGTTTGTTGTACCGCATTTTCACCATAACATGTAACAACATCAATGTGCCCCTTTCTCGAAACTGCCAACATTAAGTTCAATGAGTCTCGCATAGGTTTCTCAGATTTACTAAACATCAGAAAGATAAGGCTTGCCAGGAGCAAGTTTTTCAGCAACAGGTGACTTGTCAGGGGCATTGAGACTGCCAGGCATTATGGATGCTAATTCACGTGCTAGTAAGAAGAACATATGGAAATAATCTCTTTACTGTCAAATAAGTTCCTTTTAAAAGTTTCTGATAATGTTTTCTTAACTGTATATGTCTATTGTAAAACCTTTTCAGAGAAAATAATGTTATTTTTCCAGGTGTGCTAAAAGAACAACAGTTCAAATAAATAAATAAATAAATATTTATTTATTTATTTATTAGTGTTTAAGGTCACACATTTCTACACAGTGGCTATATTCAATTCTTTTTAAGCTACGATTACGTCAGGTCTGTCACTTTGGGGTTCAGAGGGTCAAAAAGGTGATATGGGTAATTTATTTTCTGTTTTTACAAAAATCATTCGATATCTTTCAAAACTCATTCAGAAGCAGAAAAACATAACACAATTAGAACCATGCCCTAATCCTGGGTCAAGGGTCATAATGTGATTTTCTTTTTTCCTTTTTTGCATTAATTGACACGAAATTCTCTAAAACTCATTTTAAATCAGAAAAAAATCACCAAAATGGACTCTTGCCCTTGTCCGGGATCAAGGTTCATAACGGTTATATTGTGATTTTATTTTAAAGAAAACCATCACCAAAACAGACCCTCTTCCTAACACACGGCTAAGGGGTCATATGGGTGATAGGGTGATTTTCATTTTTGTATAAAATTTCTCGAAATCCTTCAAACCTCATTTTAACAGACCACCTTTACATAGGATCTACAGTAGTAGGAGAGTGACAGGTCGATCCTCATTGGAGATAATCCGGGGCGGGGAGACCCCTCAAATGATATCATACTCAAGTGAGCCAGGATGACAGGTGTTTCGGTCGTCCATTTTGTTTACTGGGGGCCGCTATCTTGGTTTCTATTGTGGCACGTGATTGCTATGTAATTCATTGTCTTTTGGTCAAAGACTTCATGTTGGTCTCTGAAGGAAGTTCAACTTGTTGCTTTTATCTGGCAGGGTTCTTCATTCTGTATGTTCGCTTGCTGAACCCTGGCAGAGTAAAGCAACACGATGAAACTCCTTCAGAGACCAACATGAAGTCTTTGATCAGTAGGTTATCAGTTTCTCAATGAAGAAGAGCGCGGGAGAAACTACTTACTAGGAGGTGTATTTGACAGAGAAGATGTCTTGGGCAGTTGATTGTGAACTGCATCAAGTTTATATTGTGGTTATACCGGAGAACAGAATAAAAACAATGAAATGTTATATATACTTGTGTTGTTTTTTTTTAACTAACTGACCAAATACCCCTTTGTAGCGTGAAGTACCCGGATGTAGGAGTCACATGTTTCTTCGACAACTATCCCTTGTAGTATACTACCACAACATAGGTATTCACCAATACCGAGATAAGTCGAAGAGTCGAAAGAGCATTTATTCTTAGAGACAATTGCTCCCATTGCTCTTTGGCTCATTTAAAGTAATCATAAAGAGTCGTAAGAGTTTTTATTACACACTTGTTCTATGAAATCCCCATCTACAGCAACACTAAACCATGTGAAAAATGAAAATCTGTTCCGCACATATATGCGGAACGGAAATCGTTGACGGACTATTTTTAAATAGAAGCGAAATTTCACCAGAATTTTCTACAAATAGAGCAACGCAATTACAATTTGAATCGCCAGCGATAGCTGAAAATCGTCCACTGAGTTCCAATGTGTTCTATGTGCCTGTAAGCACATAGAACACATTGGAACTCAGGGGACGAAATAGTAATACGAGTTCCCCTCGCAAATTTGGTTGGCGATGAAATGTATTGTTTTTGTTGATAGCTGCCAAATGAATTGCTGATTATCCTTCTAATAATGGTTTGTGTAGACGTGAAGGCGTGCAATAAACACAGAACGACACGCATGTTAATGGGTAATCGATATGGCACTTGTGCCATCGCGGAATGGTAAAACTCTAGGCCTGCGGCCTCTCATTATGTCCTACCTCGCTGGCACTCGTGCTATATCGATTAACCCATTAACACGCGTGTGTCGTTCTGTGTATTTACTTTTGGAGAAATTATTCTCATGGCTCTTTAGCTCATTTGATGAAATCGCCATCCACGTATCTCGGCACACAACGCACAGAATTCCATTTTTCCGAGATGAATAGAAGAGTCGTAAGAGTATTTTGTAAAGCAACTGCTCTCATTAACAAATAACTGTTGTTTTCTTTCGGTTTATGCGATATAAACCGAAAGTTTTCAGCACAAGCTTCATAACTCGCGTAGCGAGTTATGATCGCATAAACCGAAAGAAAACAACAGTTATTTCTTATAATTTAATCTGGCGTTAACAGAAAAACATAACTATGTGTGTTAGAGCGAAAGACATGTAATTTCTGCAAAAATACAACAAGTAAACACGGGAAAGTGTGTCACAAAAGGTCACGTCAATCATGTATCAATTCGACGTTTCATTGGCCCGTTTCAATCAATGCTTTGCACAACGTCATCAAGTTATTTTTTGTTGATTTGGTTTGTCGGCATTCATCATTGGCATTCAACTGTTCAGCAGAAATACGCAAAAATATTGGGTTTTGCTTGTTAAACAAAGACTGAAAGTTATCATTTGTCACCCCTCTTAAATTGATAAACTCTGCAGGATCATCGATATTGAAATTTCCATAACATTCCACAGCCACGATGAATTTAGATATTGAATTTGTGAAACTAATAGTATTGTTTGTTTACGTTTTGATTTTCGATCGCAGACGATGGTTATTTAGCAAGTCACGCAACAATATCATTAAAAACAATTTTTTATTTTCCCTCAAAATTATGTTCGAATAAGACCCTTTATTTATCTCCCTCTTCCGTGTTTCTATTAACTTATTTGTTCCCAAACAATTATTATTTTCTCGCTCACTGACGGCGATACTAATATCGATCGATCAGTCGTCTGACACGTCGTCAATGAGGTTGAGCGGGCGGGACTTACCGGTCACCGGGTCTTCAAAATTTGATCAGGCACGCGAGCATGTCGACATTCTAAATCGTTACGTGATTTGGTTTACGCGATTTTGACGAATATCACGCGGCATGCTTTTAACCAATGACACGCGGAAACGGGGCAAAAAATTAAATTATTTACTATACGGTTCATTCGACTGGCTAGAAACCATATATGTCACCAAAGGAAGATATCTCCATGTGTACTGAGAATGGATCGAGGATAGTGGTAACTAGTATTCCTAGTGTTAGACTGTATATAGAATAATGTCCTATGACACTAATGACAGACTAGGTTTGGAATGTAAAACTGTTGCAAGTTAAAGGTTCTTTCGTTAAAATTGCCGGTGTCTGTTCGTCCCACTTTGGTTTCCCGATGATAACTTCAGTTCTAGTTGACCAAATGTGATGAAATTTGGTATGTAGGTGTATAAACATAACATACAGGTACAGTTCGAATCGGGATGCGGTCCGACAATTTCTGCCGCTTTTTCGACTTTATAAACTTTATTTCTTTACAATGGCATAGTGGGGTTTCGAACCCATGCCGAGAGAGTTTCCTTCGGCGCAACCCCCCTAGCGAAACTATACTGACCCACGCACACCACACGGCCGTCGACAGACTTCAGAAAGGAATGCTAGTTAACCAAGTATATAAGAGGTCAGTACAGATCACACGGAATTCTCTCTCAGTTATTTTTAAGTTATCATCAAGTAACTGCATCAATTCTACAAGCCGCACTGCAAGGAAATCAGTGAGAACTTCTCTATCACATTTCCGCGTGCCATAGCATCAAGGACGCTGGTTTTGTTTACAATGGCATCGCGGGGGTTCGAATCCACGCCGAGAGAGTTTTCCTTCGGCATCAACCGCTTAGCGAAACTATACTGAGCAAGACACACCACTCGGCCACCGACAGACCCCAAAAAGGAATTCTAGTTCACCAAGTATATACGAGGACAGTACACATCACACGGAATTCTCTCTCAGTTATTTTTAAGTTATTCATCAAGTAATTGCATCAATTCTACATGCTGCACCGCAAGGAAATCAGTGAGAACTTCTCTATCAAATTTCCGCGTGCCTTAGAATCAAGAACGCTGGTTTTGTTTACAATGGCATAGCGGGGGTTCGAACCCAGGCCAAGAGAGTTTCGTTCGGCACCAACCGCCTAGCAAAACTATACTGAACCACGCACACCACTCGGCCACCGACAGACCCCAATAAGGAATGCTAGTTAACCAAGTATATAAGAGATCAGACAAGATCACACGGAATTCTGTGTCAGTTTTTAGTTATCCATCAAGTAATTGCATCAATTCTAGATGCTACACAGCAAGGAAATCAGTGAGAACTTTTCTATCAAATTTCCGCGTGCACACCACTCGGCCACCGACAGACCCCAAAAAGGAATGCTAGTTAACCAAGTATATACGAGGTCAATATAGATCATCATCGGAATTCTCTCTCGGGTATTTTTAAGTTATTCATCAAGTAATTGCATCAATTCTACATGCTGCGCTGCAAGGAAATCAGTGAGAACTTCCCTTTCAAAATTCCGCGTGTCATAGAATCAAGGACACTGGTTTTGTTTACACTGGCTGAGCAGGGATTCGAACCCAGGTGGAGAGAGTTCTTCGGCACCAACCGCCTAGCGAAACTATACTGAACCACGCACACTAGTCGGCCACCGACAGACCCCAATAAGGAATGCTAGTTAACCAAGTATATAAGAGGACAGTGCAGATCACACGGAAGTCTCTCTCAGTTATTTTTAAGTTATTCATCAAGTAATTGCACCACTTCTCCCAAATAAACCCTCCGCATAACGCAGGGTCAAGGGGTAACATGGTGTTTTTTCATTTTACATACAATTACTCGACATTCTTCAAAACTCGCGTTAAAGCAGTTTAGCTAGGCGGTTGGTGCCGATGGAAACTCTCCGCGTCAGTTCGAACCCCCGCTATGTCTATTTTTTTTAGTTTCCAACCAATAACTTGAGCTGTAATTGACGGAATCAAATACAATTTGTTATGTGGGTGTACCAACATAATATATACGTCAAGTTCAAATCGGGGTTTGGGCCGACATTTTTTGCCTGAGCTATGTCCCCTTTCGACTTCGAAAAATTCAATTGGTTTTTCGGGGGACCTGTGACGGAGCGGCCTTTTATTCTACCAGAATACCCCAAAATTACAAAATGGAAGTAATGCCATATTCCAAACTAGTCAGCACGGACCAGGAAAAAATAAAATTATGATCCAAAAATTTAAATTGTTTCAATTGGACGTTTTTTCTTCCCTACTGGAGTTACTCCAAAAAATCGGGTAGGGTATGTAGACAAACGAAATCCCCAAAATAGAGGAGACATGTCCTTGAAAGGTGGAAATAAAGCGTCGGGTAGGTTTAAACGAGGATTCTGAAAGAAATCGAGCTGTAGAGATACTCCAATTCAAACATACTCTCAGAACACACTTCGTTCTGATAAAGGTGAATATAAATTATATTAAAATTTTCAGAGTCTTACACATAAATGTACTTGTCCCTATATCCCGATAAATTCGGTCTTTTGATTGGCCAGAATGCCTTGGACAAATAGCCATGGCAAAGGATGCACCCAACATCCAAGGTATATGAGAGCGTGTAACATCCAGGGTATAAGCGCACGCGAAACATCGAGGTTTATGGTTTAAACGAAAGCTTTCCGCTTTTGCTCGTCTCGAAATAAAAATCGAACCCAAATACCCGAAAATAGTCACAAATATCATCAGATTTCCGACAATTTAATCATCAAAATAAAATAAGAGCAAATAATTCGGCCCCTGAGTATCAATGTGTTCTATGTACCAGTAGGCATATAGAACACATTGGAACTCAGGGGACGATATGTCAACAAAATACTGTTTACTCGTTTCCTTAACGGCCCAAGGTATGTAACTCCATCTGTTGTCTTTTGCGATAATAAAAACAAAATAATTATCACGAATTTGGTCCAAGTAATTGTGGAGCTGAGAAATGCGTCCACAAATTTATTTCCATTATGTTTGTATTGTGTTTCAAACGTGACAAAAACGTTATCTCCGCCAATGTGTATGGTATATGGAGATCTAATACACGAATGTCTCATTTAAACACATCGTCTTCGGCTCGGTGTTTAAAAACCGACATCCAGGTATTAAATCTCCATTTTCCATACATGTTGGCGGAGATAACTTACAGTAACGGAGGCTGTGAGATTAATGCAAATTGCGGAAATCGGCGAGTTTCGTGCACCTTTAAAGGAAAACGCGAACTTCAAGGAATATAACCATGTTCCAACACTTTGAATTAAATGAAGAAAAGGTGAGATGTTTACAATGAGAGCACTCGCGTAGAACTGATTATCTTTCTTCGGTTAATAACAAACCCGTATTCCAACTGACCACACTGGAGTCTGATTGGCTAATCAACTGCCCATAGTAACCCTACTTTTAATGTGCGCAACGCCAAGGCAAATGTTTCCCGCTATTACTTACGAACCGCGGGAAAGTATATTTATCTGGTATGATAGGTGGGCCTCTGTGATAGATAGAGTTGAAATGAAGGGAAGCCAGATGACAATTTGGGCTTTCTTAGTGCAAGTTGTTTGATGGTGGGAGAGGGAAGTATTCAGTGACAATTATTACTCAAAGATCTAGTTTCCAATAACGACTGATTTTCGTGTCTTTGGCCAAAAAAAATACATTTGATTTTCGAGCAATTAATTTTTCAAATCAATGAGGGATGGGGATTTTACTTTTGTTTATTTTTTTGTGTTTGATAACTGGTGGAGTGCAAAATTATGTTTGGTCAGAAAACTTTGTTCACATGTTCTTGCCGTGTTAAAATTTATGGGAGAGTGCCTTTTTGGGCTCTTCCATACATTTAAATAAGGGAAATTCAAATAGGCTAAATATGTTCACTTGAGAGATTTTATGATGCAACAGAATATGAAGCCTTCAAGAAGACTTTAAGTTGTAGCACCAGCACTTCACAAAAATGCCTAAATTTGGACTTCCAGCACTTTACCCTTTACCTAACATGAAAAGCAGACGACACTTGCAATCAAAATTCTTGAATAACTATTTTTTTCAATTTTTCTCTCAAAAACATAGGTTATGACCCCTCTTGGAAACGAGCTTGACGAGCTCGTTCCAAAGAGGGGTCATAACCTATGTTTTTGAGACAAAAATGAAAACGCAGGACGGTTTTTGTCGTTACGTTCAGTAAAGGGTTAACCAGATAATAAAGGAATATGGAATTCACTTATGTTCAGTTAGATTTATGCGCCTTTTTGAAAAATAAAACCACCCATATAGCATTTGGGTATATTCCGTGGAACAGAGCAAACCTGATGTTTAAAACAAATATAATAAATAGATACTGTATTTTAATCATGTTGAAAAATATGCACAAATGACAATACATCAACCAAAAAAGGTAAAACTTTAAAGTCTCATGATTTCATAATAAGTTTGGAAGACGCTGCAAGCCAATAAAAGTGTTCAGCGAGGAGGTTCGATTTCATTGAGAGAGGTGCCTGCGAACCAAATACTATTTTAGCCTTAATGTATATCAATCTTATTTAATGCATACAGAGGCTGTCGTCTGGTACGTTTCCTGTATTTCAAAAGTATTTATTTATTTATTGGTGTTGAAGATCAAATATTTCTGCACAATGGCTAATCACGACCATGACAGTTTGACGGGTGGAGGAAGCCGGAGTACCCGGAGAGAACCAACGAGCAACGACGAGCAACTGTCAGCTCCCCAACATACCAACTCCACACATGCAGGGTTAGCATTGGTTGAAGACAGGTGCACCATCGACGTGCAGTACGCCTTAGTACACAGCGTCACCGTGCCCCCACATGGGCAATGGGGGTGAAGTGTCTTGTCCAAGGACACAACGCGGTTGCTGCAGGTGGGATTCGAACCGAGGACCTCTCGGCTTGCAGCCTGCACCTCTACCAACTGAGCCACCGCGTCCCCTATTTCAAAAGTACACTTGTTTATATTACCTTGAACTTGAGAACAGTTAGTTAATGCATGACTGGATGTATGTTTAGCACATACGTTAATGCATCAATAAGTATTTTTCGTATGTATCTAGAGAGTGTTTCTATGTCAAACTATACACATGGAACTTAATTAAGCACCCACTGAAATGTTTCATGACAATGAAGTTGCTGTTACTGATTATTATGTCTTAATGATTGCTATGTCTTGTAGTACATTTCATCTCGTGAAACCTGATGTTTCTGATTGATTGCTTACCCCAAATACATCCCTTCGTCTACGTGATGCATGCTACCCACGAACGTCACAAAAAATACTATCATCTACATTCAATATCCGGGTATAAAACAAGAAAATTTGTCGCTTCTTTTATCAGTAAATGTTGACATGGCAAGGGGGAGACTATCAGAGGCACTAGGGTAGCAAATCGTTGGCATGCATGCAACAGGCATGTCATTCAAACCTATTGGAAGGCAACTTGGCTATAGTTTTTCTGTCACCAGCAGACTTGTTAAAAAAAAACTACAAACCAACGATGCTCACGACCGACCAAGGCCGGGACAACCCTGAAAGACCTTTCCCCTGGAAGATCGGAGCCAAGCATGCCTCGTTAGGCGTGAACCCTTTCCTTCAAGTGGGGTTTTGAAACGCCTTTGGCTCCACAACAGGCGTTTGTGCAACAGAACTGTCCGAAACCGTCTCAAAGCACTGGGTTGCAAGAAGGCTGATGTTTCTGGTTGATAGCGTACCCCAAACACATCCCTTCGTCCACGTGAAGCATGCTACCCAAGAATGTCACAAAAAACGCACTATCATCCACATACAATATCCGGGTATAAAACAAGAAACGGGAATAATTTGTCACTTCTTTTATCAGTGAATGTTGACATAGCAAGGAGGAGACTGATAGAGGCACTAAGATGGCAAATCGTTGGCATGCATGCAACAGGCATCTCATTCAAATCTATTGGAAGGAATCATGGCTATAGTCATTCTGTCATCAGCAGACTTGTCCGAAAAAATCAACAAACCAACGATGTTAAGGACCGACCAAGGTCTGGACAACCCCAAACAGAACTCTCCTCGGGAAGAAGATCGGAGTCTGGTGCGCCAAGTTAGGTGCGAACCTTTTGCTTCAAGTGAGGTTATGAAACGCCTTTGGCTCCCCAACAGGCGTTTGTGCAACAGAACTGTCCGAAACCGTTTCAAAGCACTGGGTATGAGGTCCAGACGAGAGTAGGTTCCTGCTTCATGTCGCAGATGGTCACATGAGAATGTGGAGGGATAGTTTCTTTTGGTGGAGGATCAGTAATGATCTGGGGATTGCAAACTTGATATGGTGACTGCACGTGGGATTCTCATTGGTCAACAGTACATCCGGGACATTCTCAATCCGGTTGCCGTGCCTCATTTGGACACCCACCAGTTGGCTACATGCCCCGTATTCATGGACGATAATTCAAGGCCACATCGCTCCCATGCTTCAGAACAACGCTATTATAACACTACCCTCTGGCCTGCAATGAGCCCTGATTTGTATCCCTTGAAACACATCAGGGACTCTCTTAGACGTTGTGTGGTGTGAAAGCAAGGGATCCGCCTGCACAGAATTTGGCCGATTTGGAAGTGTTTGCGAAGTGGAAGCAGTTACCTCTGGACCGTATCAGAAGGCTCAGTGGTACTATTTGGAGGAGGTTTCAGGCTGTCATCCGGGCATGTTGTGGATACACTCGCTACTGACGTCAGACACTGCTATTGTGTTCAGGAGATCACACGTTACTTTTCTTGTCAGTAATTATCGGCATTGTTTCTCCATGGACCGTTCCAGCACCATACTTGTCGAGAGAACATTTTCCATCCAAAACATTAGTGACAAATGATCAATCAACCAGAGAGAAAACAAAATAATTGAGAGCATTCCACCAGATTCCAGTCGGGACTGCAATGAGCCCCGATTTGAATCCCTTATAACACAGTAGCTGCATTGCATGGGGACTGGCAGTAGTTACCTCCAGACCAACAATAGTGACAGAAAGTGTGATTAGCGCCATTAAAATACTGAATATTTTCATCATTGTGTTGTATTCCATTTGTCAATAGACCATTCTCTCAGCAAACAATCACTTTTGGCCATCTGAAAGATAGCATGAAAGTAATGACAGTTTCTATTAATATCACTGCAAGAACAGGGGTGCTTAATTAAGTTCCAGGTGTGTAGCACCAATTACTTCTATCTCCAAGAACATATGCAGAGAATTCAACAAACATTATAAGGCCATAACAAATAAGGACCTCCTTTGTCATCAGCATATTTAGGCTACACCCCGGATTTTTTTATTGCTGCCATGCACACAAGAACCTCAGTAGTTGATTCGTTAAACTCCTATTATAACCTCGGTATTTAGTTTTTAAGTGTTTCAGCTGTTTTGAAAAAGAAAATAGAAAACAAAAGCACGACTTCTAGGAGTGGGCCAGTTAACAGTAATGTGCCCAGAGGTTGAACGAGATTTGATAAATATGTGTCTGAGTTTTGCGAAAGTGTGCTGATAAAGCCCAGCACTGAGTTCTATCCGCAGAGAATGTTCAGTTCAATCCCCAAAGATAGACGGTTAATCGGTGTCAGGACAACTAATTCAAATATTTGTAATCCAAACGTTATGTGGTTTTGCATATTTAGTGGATGATTTTCAGAATCACTTTACTCCACAAACAGCATTTTGAGATAGGAGTATCATGGATGTGATACCTGGATGAGACAGACCTTCTTGCCCATCCCATGCGAACATCCTCATTTGAATCTTTATTTATCGCCAGACTATGCCATCATAGTCTGCATTTTGTAAACAAACATCGCGTACCGCTTCGCTTCATTTGATACAATGACCCAATCCATCTTCACACCACTCGGGAGTTATATATCTTCCACTACACCCACATGACATCATCAAAATCAATAATTTAAAAAGTGACGTCACCTGAATGCCTGCTGTTTCAAATATCTTCAGTATGTTAAATCATTCTGCTGTGAGTTACCGCTCGTGAGTAAATATGTTTGGTATATACGGAACTTTTTGATCCTCGGGGATGCTGGGGATCTCATTGAACCATATCTTACTAAGCGGGTCCTGTCCTCAGGTGACGGAGAAAGGAACGGCCTATTCAACTAACTAGGTCTGCTGCGCAGCTGTTTTTAATTAGGCGCCTTGTTCTCCCACGAGATGCGTGCTGCAGGCCACGGAGGACGAAATATTGGGTGTTTGAGGACTACAATGGTCTCAGTTTGGCAATTATCATTGAGGGTATTGTCCAATAAATCGTCATAGGCCGTTACTTCATGGTGGAAGGTTGCTGGGATCAGACTATGTTCGATCAATCGGGTGCCGCAAAAGTGAACGCCACGTCGGGCAATGGAGTACTTGCTAAACTTACCAGTCCGTTATAACCCCCGTCTCTCTTTTATCGTTATACTTGTTATGAAGAGTTCTCTTTTCCCCATCATGTTCGCTGCACTGTCTCTTGTATGTCCATATGCGTTGTACAGTGATCTTCCTTGTCTGGTGTTGTCGGCTAATCGACTGCTCATTGATCGCGCAGCTGCGTGGATCAATCGGACAGTGGTATGTGTATGCATCACCCATGTCGAGTATGCCCTTTATATACTCTCGAGGTTATTACCACCTCATGTTACGTTGGGACATACGCCCGTCCCTGGGGAAAGGAACTAACATTGCTACCATACTTCTGTTTAATAGCGATTAATTTGTATCCTTCCAAATGACAATTGTGTATTGTTACAGCAAAAGTAAGAAAAAGTTCGTTCATAAACTAGAACTTCGAAACAAAATAGGAAAAATTAAAACTGGAAATGCGGTATCTGTTTACGGCGCCTACCAAAATTAGTCAGTGTGATGATTATCAATATTCAAATTCAGTCTATAAATCTTAACGAAAACGCAACTTGGAATACACCCATTTCATTACATTTGACGGAACTCATTATCTATCTCAAACAAAGTTCATTTGATTTAATTCCTACTTCCTTCAAGGGAAGAAAATGGTTGTTTGAAAATTCGGTATTTTGACATAGCGTTAACTTGTGTCTCGAGTTAAAAATGCGATTAGAAAAGTTTCAAGCAGCTTGTAGTTCATGATCCTCGATTTGAGCAGACTTTTATCGATCGTTACAGCGTCTTTGTTGCAGCACTTTATATCTTTGCGTTTATTTTTCCTGTCGCTGGCTTCCATTAAAACTTTAAATAGCAATCACCCTGACATACAAAAAAATCGAAATATTTATAAACTACAGCAGGAAACTAATGGTCGTAGATAAGAGGTTTATACTCAAATCGGAAGACACGTTCATTATTCAGCTACTTTTCTCCCTTCAGAGTTTCTTTGTGTTTGAATATTTTTGTCTCTTGTATAGATTTTTTCTTCATCTCTCCCATTCTAAACTATCTTAACAAAATCGACTTTCATGTAACTACAGTTACACAGATTTCTATATAAAAACTAAGAAAACAACGGTCGTCTGTTGATAAAACTAACTACTAATGGTAGTGTGGTTTGAATTGGAAAATCTTACTCGAGGGACAAGATATTTGCACCAGACACGATGTATATTGCTCAAATATTTTAACCATAGGGAGCGATTTCCCAAGTCCACGCCCACCCCCTCAAAATCCAATGCAACATCGTTTGGGTCCAAAGGCTGTCATGTGCCACTGGATCTATCTAGAGGCGACTTGGTTGTTGGCAAGCCATAATTACATTTTCTGAAAGGGCGACTGAAAATGTATACAGCTTGAAAATGAACGGAACTAAAGACGAATACACATTAAAGCACTGAACGATGAGACAGAGGTGCACCACGATAACGCGTACACATGTACATTCACATGACATGACGTTGTATTAAGTTGCTTGGTGAGGTATATCTGTACCGCTCTGGAATCTCACACGGATCATATATCTCGGCAGGAAGAAAGGGTGCGCACAGAAAATATATTACCTGGAGCAGTAGCTCGCTGATTACACATTTTACTAATATTTAGCCTACGGACACTATACAACGCTGCGAGAAGATAAAGTATGTATGGTAGTCATTTAAATTACTTTACTCGAAGTGGAAATAAGAGGACAGTTGACGTCATTTTCGAGCTGCATGAAGACTGGAAGCCACATGACCGACCATGCCCAAAGGTCATTACAATTGTGATACAGAAGCAAGCGCGCATGAGAATGATGTGTGATTTGAGGATAAACGAGGTTTTGTATCATGGGGGGCTTCTTAGAGTCCACGAGACGTGCATAGGCGATGGGAAGGTTGTCTATGCGACAGAAGTAGAGTACTTTAGGACTCGCAGTCTCTAAATAGCCTGTTTTGCCTTTTTGGACATTAGTCCGGGTATGTTAAATATATTTTGAGATACCCACCGTGGACGTTTGGGCTATAACACGATCGTTATGGCCAATACACTAAACCAATAACAAAGTTTCCGTTAGGCGATTTTCTTTTGTTAATAGTGCTTTATTAACGCCTTATCATAGCGGTATTCTTATTGCATTGATGGCGATAGGTTTGAAATGTTATGGCGTGTATTGTAAGGAGGACGCGAGATATTTTCACAAGCATTAAACAATGAAAATCAGTGCGTTGCAGGTTTTTCAACTTTCAGCGCCGGCTTGTAGGTCGTATAACTATCGTATCAAAGGCATATAAACAGTATTGAATGTTGATATGTTTTGTGAGGAGCGTCACGTTAACTACCTCGGTGGACGAATAACGACCTACTGACGCATTCGATGGGCGAAATTACAACCGACTGACGCGTTATTGTTATAAGAATATCGCGATATTCAAGTGAAAACGTGGCGAAAATATCTCGTAATTAGACGCAATAGCGCCTGCAAGTTGTCACTTCATTGTAGGCTGTACTGCATACACTAACTATACAGTACAATGCGTGTAGTATGGGTATGTTCGATTCACCTAACGGTACTCTAAAATAGTTTATTATCGTTAAATCCTAGTTTTCGGCTTTCATTTCCTCTCATCCATATGGTGTTGGGAATCTGTTATAACTAAGGACTCCCCAAGCCTGAGATCAAATATTGAATGAACGTGCGTACCATCATGCGGACGAAATAGGTACGTGCAATAGGTACGTCACCGAAACAAGGCCCGATACGCAGGCACACTACATCATAGAATGGCAATGGTGTCTAGTTATGACCACGTGAATAGGTTAATAATAATAACACTTTGGTCAGCCGCTGATTTGTCGCGGTTCTCGGACGAGAAGACCTTGGTTGCCCCTGTACTCCCAACTGCCTCCCTATTCCCAAGCTTCTCCTCTCCTCCTAGCACTCAGAGACGAACTGCTTGATGACATCCCTTGCCCCATTCTTCCCAATCTCTCCGATTAGCATATTAACCCTCTCCTTTGCTTCTCCCCCTGACCACATGTCCTTCATTCTCCCATCCCACTTCCCCATTATACAGCCAGTGAATCTTATTCTGTTAGACTGGTACTTTGGGCATTCTAGTAGAAAGTTTTCCACGGTCTCCACCATGCCCAAATTACACACCTGGCACTCCTTTTCACTCTTTTTCCCAATTTTTCCTCTCAGCTCCAGGGACCGAGACCTCATCTTGACAACAGTACTCTTCAAAACCTGGCTTCTCTTTATCACGCAGACCACACAAAGACCTCTTTGATTTGATCCCCTCTCGCCAATTACAGTTACAATCCTCACATGGCCCTTTCTCTGACGATTTTTTAACTCTGGTTTGCCCACGCGTCCAGGTCCGAGATCTCCAAAGAATAGTTCTCTACTAGCTCCCTCACTTTGACCATTCACTCCGTCTTGATATTTGAGTTGAAAATTTTCAGGAACACTACTTTACACCATCGGCTGTCGGGGAGATTTACCAAATAATTAAGATAACCGAGTTTCAACAGGTCTATCCTCTCCTTCATCGGAGTTGATCCTCATCCACTCAAGCTCACCCCTGATTGCTTCTAGCTCTGCGGCATTACTTGATCCCGTGATCCATCGGCCTGCATCGTTCTGCAGGCTTTCCAAGCTCTTTACGGCCGTCTGGTTTAGGGGTACCACTTCCGTACCGTACGTTATACTTGGCAGACCCACCATTTCCCAGAGGGTTTTCCCCACGAAAACCTTATTGAAACTGTTTCTCCTTATAAGTTTCATTTGGTTAAGGATTCGCTTCCCCTTCAGAATCAATTTATTTGTGTGGTTTCGGTAGATGCCTCTTTCTGTAATGTTTATATTTACCCCCCAAATACTCGTAATCACCTGTCTCTCCTACACTGAGAAGTTTGCTGCTACCTTCCGGAATGCAGAACTCCCCCACTCTCCACCTTCGAGTGGGGTCCACTTTGCGGCCCACAGGTATAACTTTGCTCTTGCTTTCATTAAGTTCGAGTCTCCATTAGCTCCCATATTTCCCATCAATTCCCAGCATTTCGTTAGCCCCTCTTCGCTTTCTGACACTAGCACCATATCGTCTGCAAAAAATAGCCCTGGGATCTTCAGGTCACCAATTGCTACCCCCTCGTCGCTATGCAGGAGTTCATCTCCTAAACCTTTGATGTACAATGCAAACAGAATTGGTGAAAGGATACACCCCTGTTTTAGGCCTATCTCCATAGGCACGCGTTTTGTTGTAATGTTTCCCAGGCTAAGTTCACTCTGTACGTCTCTATATAATACTTTCATAACTCGCCTCCTAAGCCCAGATCCTCCAGCTTGCGCCACATACCCTCCCTCCGTACTCTATCGTATGCCTTTTTGACATCCAAAAAGGCCATAAACATCTTTTTCTTTTTTGCTTTCGCAGATTCTATCATTTGCGATAGCGTGAAAAGATGGTCAGTAACTGTCCTTCCCTTCCTGAAGCCATTCTGGATTTCTCCCAAAAAAACCTTCTCTTCAATCACCTCTTCTACTCTCCCATACAGGACTTTACAGAAAACTTTTCCAATGTTGCTACTGACAGAGATCCCTCGATAGTTATCCAAAACGTCTTTTTCCCCCTTTTTGTGAATAAATGTCACGTTGCTTTCTTTCCACTCCTTTGGGACCTCTTGATTTTCTATGGCTAGATTGAATAGGGCAGTTAGGCTTTCCACGAATTCCTCTCCCCCTGTTTTGATAAACTCGTTAGGAATTTCATCCACCCCTCCCGATTTTCCATCTCTTAATTTTGACATCACCTTTCGCACGTCCTCCGTTTTAATTTCGCTGCACACGAAGTTCGGTAGGTTTTCCTGGACCTGATCCGGACACTCAGGTGGGCTCCCCACGCCCCATCGCTTATCGTTTACCTTTTCCAAGTGCTTGACTAGTTCTGATACGACTTGATCTTGCTCGTCTGTAACTCTGCCATCTAATTTAATACTCTGTGGGTTACTTCCTTTGTTACGTTTATTCACCCATTTCCAAAATACGTTCGAACTCGACCCCATGTCGTTCTTATCGTCCTCATAAGACTGCTATTTCGCACTCTCCGATTATCGTCTTTAATCTTATTTACTTTATTTCGTGCTTGTTGGTATTCTTCCTTTGCTACTGTGGCCTCGTTGCTTTCCGCCCCCTTAAGTTTTCTACTTCGCCTGTATGCAGCACATTTAGCTTTTCTATCCTTTATGGCACTTTTCAGTTCTTCATTCACTCTGTACCCAAGTTCCCGTGTTGGCACCCTGATCTTTTCTGCACTTTCCTTCCCTGCCTCCACCTGGCTCGCAACTATGGCATCGGCCATCTACTGGACATTTCCCCCATGGGTACGGTTGAAAGCTTTGGTTTCAGTTTTTCATTGAACTTCGCCCAGTCAGCATCCTTTTTGAGTTCCCAAATCTCCTTGAAGCTTCCTTTGCTTTTTACTACGTTTTTGGCCCTGATCGTCACTGTAATCAAGTTGTGATCACTATCTACCTCCATTTTACCCTCATTATCCACTTCTACCCTTATCACCTCCCTCCATAAATTAAAATCTGTGGGAATGTAGTGGATTATTGATTTTCTGTCGTTCCTCTCCCAGGTCCTTTTCCCCTTACACCTCGCGATCTTGTTCAGAATCTTTAGACCGAGCTCGTTTGTGAAGTTCAACAGCTTCCTTCCATTCCTGTTGACTTTTTTGACCCCACCCTCTATGCCTTCTTCATTACCACCTATGTGTCGATTAAAGTCACCCATCAGAATTATACCGAGCCCCCTGTTTTGTAGTTCTGTGATATTGGACCTTAGTGTTGAGTATATCGAGTCATTCCACTCGGGTTTGCGTCCCTCCACCGCACAGTACACAATCCCAAGTGCAATACTTTTGTTTCTCAGATTGATCCTTACTCATCCAATTTCTTTCGATACCTCAGCCGAGGTGCTGACATCTTCCAAGTCTGTGGTCAGCGACGGTTTTAAATCCTCTTTAATGTACAAGCCTACCCCTCCCCTTTTTATCTGGCCTTCCGTTCGCCCTACACCTATCCACACGCACATCTTACTTGGTCTACACGTTACTCGTGTCTTACCCATGTTTCGCTTAAGCCCATGACATCAGCCTCCTCTGCCTCGATCAATGTAGCAATTTCACTTACTTTCCGGTGGATGCCCTGAATGTTGCTATAACCCACTTTCAGGTTATCATGACGACTCACGTATCACTCATGCTGCAGTGCTATGTCTTGGGTGCCAAATCTTTAAATCAATTCACGTAACTGGCAACACCGCGTCCCCTGAGTTCCAATGTGTTCTATGTGCCAGTAGGCACATAGAACACATTGGAACTCAGGGGACGACCTGTCACGGAATCAATTAGTGACGTCATCTTATCCCCCCCCCCCCCCCCCACACACACACAAAGAAAACGCAGCATACAATTTTAACTAAATGGTTGAGTAAATGGGTGAGTATGATAAATGCGCGAGTATGGGCGAGTAAATGAGTGAGTTGGATGTGGTATGTTGATGTATGTTGGATGCCGTGGAATGTGTTCGGGTGTGGAATGTGTGATTTGGTGGAAGTGTTGTAGAATGTGGTATGTAGGAGGATTTCTCACGAACGATCTAAAGAACGAACGAACATCGGAACAAATATGGCAACAAGCTGTAGACACGCATCTACACCCCGGTAGTTTTAATGTCTGGAGAATAACAAGGATTGTTGTGTGGAGCCTTGGAGATCGCTATGTGGGACTAATTGATAATCTTAACACTAGATTCCATGATTTTTTGTGATTTTCAAAAGCGATTCCCCCACAAATTAAATTTATTTTATGGACGATTGAGTAACGATGAGTGAAGTGTAAAACTGGATACATTGTTCGACTGCACTGACTCCATATTCAGCTTTCACACAAAGGATTGAATTACTCACCTGAGCTGTGTTCACGATGACTGGCCGTGGGATTGGTAAAGCAACAACAAAACCTATAAGACAATCGTCGTTTCCAAAAATGTATCAATCTTCAAAGAAACGCGTTTCTGACAAGTTATCACCATTGGAAGTCAGTTCACAAAGGAGGCGAGCTGGGTCACTGGAAATTTCTTCATCCCTCACTGCATTTGGTGAATCTGTAATTTCATCTGGTGAGTCTGAAGCCATGTCTTCTATGAGCGATGTTCAACATGAGACTATAGTAAACATGACTGATACGGTACTCCATTCTGACACAACAGCCTTTCATTGACAAACTGGTGCCACATCTCCCAAAGCCTTATCAGTCGAAGACTGATGTCATATTAGACTGCATTGGAACGAAACAGGAGCAAATGAAAGAGCTTACTACCTCTTCTATCCCAACAGGTATTGAAAATGCCTTAGACAACTTAGACAAATTTGTAAGGAGCCAGGTAATGCCTCTTCAGTTCTACATCTATAGGCCGAAAACAAGGATTTGAAGGAGCAGATTAATTCGTTAGAAGCGCGCCTAAAGAATCAGAGAGTGACGTGAGTCGAGAATTGAAGAACAAGAACAACAGAGTAGACGCAACTTGTTGGTTTGTTTGTTTGGATGATTGGTTGGTTGGTTGGTCAGTCGGTTGGTTGGTTGGTTCGTTCGTTCGTTCGTTCGTTCGTTCGTTCGTTCGTTCGTTCGTTCGTTCGTCCGTCCGTCCGTCCGTCCGTCCGTCCGTCCGTCCGTCCGTCGTTCGTTCGTTCGTTCGTTCGTTCGTCCGTCCGTCCGTCCGTCCGTCCGTCCGATCGTTCGTTCGTTCGTTCGTTCGTTCGTTCGTTCGTTCGTTCGTTCGTTCGTTCGTTCGTTCGTTCGTTCGTTCGTTCGTTCGTTCGTTCGTTCGTTCGTTCGTTCGTTCGTTCGTTCGTTCCAGCTGTCCAAGGTGGTTGCCAAAATGGCTGTCAAAATGGACGAATATCGGAACGGTGTCTGGAAATTCTCTGTAACGAAATTCCGACTTGAGCGTAATTGACAAAATATTAATTCTCCTGCTTATATTGCCACAATTCTAGAAAGATAGAATGCAACAACCAGACTGATAACCAGCAATAGACATCAAGATTTAAGTGCGAAATATGCAGGTGTTCGTGATGCAATCCCATCAGCCTGACGGATTCATCGTTACTGTCTGCGGTAACTATACACCTGGAACTTAACTAAGCATCCCGGAAATGTTTCATGACAGTGAAGTTGCTGGTACTGATTATTATGTTTTAATGATTGCTGTGTCTTGCCACACATTCCATCTCGTGAAACATGATGTTTCTAGTTGATAGCGTACCCCGAACACATCCCCTCGTCCACGTGAAGCATGCTCCCCACGAATGTCACAAAACACACTATCATCCACATGCAATATCAGGGTATAAACAAGAAAATTTGTCGCTTCTTTTAGAGATGGCAAGGATGAGACTATCAGAGACACTACAATGGCAAATCGTCGGCATGCATGCTAAGGATCGACCAAGGCCTGGGCAACCTCGAAAGACTTTTTCCCTGGAAGATCGGAGTCTGGCATGCCTCGTTAGGTGTGAACCCTTTTCTTCAAGTTGGGTTTTGAAACGCCTGTGGCTCCCCAACGGGTGTTTGTGCAGCAGAACTGTCCGAAACCATCTCAAAGCACTAGGTTGCTCATCAAGTGTCAAGCTCTGCCCAATTAGCATCAAAGACGACGTTTGGAGTGGTGTATGGCACGACAATATTGGAATCGCAGGACATGGAGGAGAGTCCATTGGCCAGACGAGAATAGGTCGCTGCTCAACGTCACAGATGATCACATGCGAGTGTGGAGGCATCGAAATACTGCTTACATGCCCTGGAGCATCAGGCCTACTGTCTCCTATGGCGGAGGATCAGTAATAATATGAAGATGCCTCTCTAAGGATTGTAAACTTGATATGGTGACTGTATGTGGGAATCTCAGTGATCCTCAGTACATCCGGGACATTCTCAATCCGGTTGACGTGTCTCATTGTGACAACCACCCGTTGGCTACTCGCCCTGTATTCATGGACGACAATGCAAGGCCACATCGTTCCCATGCTGTGAGAGCATTCCACCAGATTCTAATCGGGCCTGCAATGAGCCCCGATTTGAATCCCTTATAACACATTTGGGACTTTCTTGGACATCGTGTGTAAGAAAGGAATCCGCCTGTACGAAATTCGGAAGCTGTATTGCCTGAGGACTGGCAGTAGTTACCTCCAGACCATATCAGAAAGCTGACTGGTAGCATTATGGGGAGGGTTCAGGCTGTCATCCGGCACGTTGGTGATACACTCTCTACTGATGTCAGACACTGCTGTTGTGTTCAGGAGATCACAAGTTACATTTCTTGTCAGTAATTATCGGCATTGTTTCACCATGGACCGTTCCAGCACCATACTTGCCGAGAGAACATTTTTCCATCAAAAACATTAGTGACAAATGATCAATCAACCAGAGAGAAAACAAAATAATTGATCATTAAGCTTTATAATGAAAGCAGATGTGGCCTTTGGTTAAATTAACCAATACAAATATATACAGGTTGGAGCAATAAAGTAGGACTCCCACCCTTCTGCATTGAAAAAACTCCTCGACTGAACATTTAATTGTTCAATGCAGAAGCGAAGGAGAATTACCCAGATAATGTTAAATTGCTCAGATGCGAAAAAGTAATCATGCAAATAAATATGAAGTACACTTACATAATGGATGGAGTCTACTGATGGTTATAATTAAGTATACAAAGGAGAAAGTTATTAAATAGTGAAAACAGGAGGATGACATGAGGGGTGGGTGGGAGGGTGTTTAGAAAATGACCACACCACTTGCTTGAAAAACTGCGACCAAATTGAAGTGAATGCGAGACCTGGATTAACCCTTTACCCAACGTAACGGCCAAAACCGGCCAGCGCTATTCTCAAAAATCGCCAATTAATTTTTATTATTTTTTCATTTTTTGTCTCAAAAACATAGGTTATGACACCTCGTTGGAACGAGCTCGTCGAGCTCGTTCCAACGAGGGGTCATAACCTATGTTTTTGAGACAAAAAATGAAAAAAATTAGTTATTCAAGAATTATTTTTGCAAGTGTCGTCTGCTTTTCAGGTTAGGTAAAGGGTTATTGACATGCACTCACAACTATGGACCAATGATTTCCAATTAAATCAATGCCGAGTGTGTGTACCATTGGTATGGTACGCCACAAGTCACATAAGGAAAAAGAATTTCGATATGTGTAACTAGCGCCATAAAAATACTGCATATTTTCATCATTGTGTTGTCTTTCATTTGACAATTGACCATTCTTTCCACAAACAATCGCGTTTGACCATCTTCACGATATCATGAAAGTAATGACAGTTTTTTATTAACACTACTGCGAAAAAACATGGGGTGCGTTATTAAGTTCCAGGTGTATATAACGGAGACGAATTAAATTCCCTCGTGTAAGTCATCTCACAGATATATCCTTCATACAGTTCTTGGGAACTGAAAATTAGACAGTTGCTCTTGACTCAATATATCATCAAACACCACAAAGCGAAGGCACCAATTCTATGTTACTTCTTCCACAGAGTCAACTGCAACCTCATCTGCATTGCTGCAGCCATTCCCTCGACAATCCGAACATGCAATTACACATTTCAGCCCATTCTTTCTACAAGTGCATGCATTTCCACTGCATGGAGTTTTGCTTGTAAGTTAACATTTGCATGCGCAAAAATTTAAGCAACATTTCGGGGGCCGGTTCGACGTCTGCCATGACTGGCACGAGATGATTTTTATGCAACTTCCAATGCCAATCACAAGGATCAAGTGATCTTTTGTTCGGGGTTTTCCAAATCATAACCTGGAGATGAATCCTGAGGCTATGAATGTATTCTACACGCTCTGTGGGGGGGTAATTTCTGTGGAAGCGGTGGCTTTTTGCTAGTCTATATCATCTTCATAAATTTAGCAAATCGTAGGTCATTCAAAGTGTCATCTATTTTTCCCTTAAACATTATCCTGAACAACTGAATACCAACCTCCCCACTTTTTTGTTGGTTGGCGCTGGAATCAGCCAAAACGCAAGAAATGCATTGTTCGTCTTCCAGTGAGATCTTGTTCATCAAATTGTCTTCTTGTTCATCAAATTGTCTTACCATGCCATAAATTGCGGAGGCTGAGTCGTATCCACTCCAGGCATATCCACCCCAGGCATGAATGAAAAGCATGTGTGGATACCGCCGGACTGCGTCCTGTGGATTTGTGGGTTCCAGACATGAAATAAATGTCAGCCATCCTGTCATTCCAATGATAAATTCGCAGCACTACCAAGTCAGTATCGTCAGCGACAACAGTCACATTTGGCCCACCAGAGGGCATCTCAAGTGCACAAGACACCATCAGTGTGTCTTGATAATCACTACTGTACTGGACATTATGCCCTTCATTCTCTAGCACGCGTGAAAGCAGCCGGATGAATTGAGTAGTATTTTTACTATTCGATAAAAATATCTCATGGTTAAGATGGGCCTTGGTGGCTTTCGCCACTTTTAAATCAGCAAATGACTTTCTAGCACTTCTGAAATGCTCATGGTCTTCGACGGAGAGAGCTTCTTCGTACCCGTCAAAAACGAATTTCGCCACTCCGTATTTTGTCTCGACACATCCGGCATATTGTTCACAAACATCTGTAGTCCAGGCACATTAGACATAAAGATGAGAAAGTAAGGAAAAAAATCGGAGAAAGCTGATTTTTTATATGTTTCCGGGACACACATTGCGGATAAAGTGTGAAAAGTCCCCGCGAATCCGAGTTGAGCTTTTTTAGTTATAGCGTTTTTTTGATGAAAAAAACTTTTTTAAAAAAATTCGACCCAGCTCCATATTTCTCATTCTTATTCGCCTTAGTAGGGTGAGAATCATAAATATCGTGCTGAATTATATTGAGAATACATATCCCCAACAGAAAATGCCAACTTTGTACCAATCCTCACACTCAATGGTGAAATATTCACGAAAATGTACAAAATTACGAAAAAAAATTTATTGTTTTCATACACACAACGGTACACAACGTCCATTAAATCAAATCTACGACTACTTTGGGAGTTAAATTATATATCAAAAATTGCAGAAAAGCAGTGGCTTTATAATGATATATAACAATAGTCATTTATTTCATAATGAACTGGTGAAACGTGTGAAATATTAACCATACCCCCTAAACTCAAATTCAAACGGCATCGACTTTTCTCATTCAAATACCGTATTATACGTTTGTCCAGTGACGTTTGACCAACCACTTTATATCAAAGCAGTGGAGATTGTGTCTTCGTCAGATAAGTTGACAAAAGTTTTCGTTAGACTCGGCGGCTTCCATATGATTATGTCATATTTAGGGGCAATTGGTTCGATCATGGCTGGTAGCGGCTTGGATGAACTTTGGGGGACTGTTTATGCTGGTGGGTCAATCCATCATTTGATCAGTGGTCATGCATATTCAAGAGCAGTTCGTGCCCATTTGCTAACACAAATTGCCATTACAAAACTTGTGTTTGAAGAAAGCCGAACACTAGATAACATAGACTGCACAGAAGTCAATGAAATATTCTGTGGACTTGCCAGAGGTGACTGTACAACAGCTGACGCTGTCAATCAAGAAAGTGTCAACCATCTACTGTCAAAATTACACGAACTGCTCCAGAATGCGCCCGTAGGACGCACAGGAAAGCTTTGGGTACAATACTACGAGCAAATAGGTCTTCTCCAGTTTTCTTGAGAGCAGAGCGCACAGGCGATTGGGAACTCCACACATATTGTGTTCGCAATATGATTCCAGTATTTCACGCAGGTGGTCATTTTGCATACGCAAAAAGTTCTCATCTCTATTTGCAGCAGATGAATGAGCTAACAGAAATAATGCAACAGGATGATTTGAAGTTGTTCACTGAGAAAGGTTACTTTACCATAAGGCGCTCAGATAAATTCTGGGACGGGATATATTCTGATCAGACCATAGAGCAGTGTTTAATGAGAATGTTCAAGCTCCCTGGTGGTCTCACACATGGCAGGGGAATAACCGATAGCACTGTTGCGAAATGGGTACATGGACTACCTCTTTGCCTTCCGATATGTAATGCTCTCGAAAATTTTGTTCATGTTCACACTGGTCATGGCGAACAACATCGGGATCTCCGTTAAAGTTC
This sequence comes from Pictodentalium vernedei, assembly GCA_031216915.1. Lineage (NCBI taxonomy): Eukaryota > Metazoa > Mollusca > Scaphopoda > Dentaliida > Dentaliidae > Pictodentalium > Pictodentalium vernedei. The sequence continues at coordinate 170,087,514 of CM062294.1, forward strand.
ACAATTGACTGATGCCAATGATATCACCAAATTATTGAACTGGCTCAGAGTGCATTCTCCCTTTCAGAATAGAGATCCACTACAATTAGTCTCTGTAGCGACCGGGCTTGTGGCCGACGAAACTGTGAACTGTGACTAAGTTCGCAAAATTGGTGAATGTTGCGCATCGAATGTTGTAAGCAAAACGTTCAACAGCATCAAACTACGACGTGTTGACACTGTGAAGTCTTTCGCATCGATGGCAAATAGCATCAAAGTCCGTGGAAGTAAGGTAGTGATTGACCCCACAATTCTGTTCAACCGCATCACATGTGTTATTCAGTCACAAGCAGAGATGGAAGAGTATCTCAAATATGAACTCGCCCCGAAACCAACAGCATTGTTTGATTCTGCTGGAATGAGGAAGACACAGAAAAGCACGCTCGGTAAGATCCTCAAAACATACGGTTCCGAGCAAACTAAAATCCCAGAACATTCTCTGTTTGTTGTAGATGGTGGATTTTTATTGAGGGCAGTTGTATGGCCTAAACAATCGTCATATAAGGACATATGTACATCATATTCCAATTATCTAGTGAGACATTTTGGGGCGAACGTCGTGGTTGTTTTTGATGGTTATGCTTGTACAATGTCGACAAAGGGCATGGAACAAGCCTGTAGATCTAAAGACAGGTATTCCATTGATATCAATATCTCACCCGAGTTACCAGCCACCACACCCCAATCCGATTTTCTTGCAAATGCCAAGAACAAAACCCAACTGATCGATCTTCTAATGCAGGAGCTATCTGCTATCAATATTCAGTCCAAGCAGGCCGAGGCTGATGCTGATGTACTGATAGCCGAAACTGCACTTGACATCGCTCAAGATGACAACAATGTTGTCGTTGTGGGAACAGACACAGACTTGTTAGTCATTCTTACCTCTCGAGTTCAACCGGGATGTAATATTCACATGATGTATTCCATTACCCCAAACTTACTAGTTTCAGTTAGTGAAATAGCAACCAAAATGGGTGACCATAGAAGCAACCTCCTTGTAGCACATTCTATAAGTGGTTGTGACACTACTTCTGCACTCTTTCGAGTTGGTAAGAAGAAAGTATTCAGTACAATTGTCTCCGATGTTACTAGCGACTCACAACAGTATGTCAACATTATTTTGGCGGATGACAGTACACCAAGTGCAGTAGCCGCTGCCGGGGAACAACTTCTCCTGATCTTATACGGGAGTAAAACTGTTTCCTCTCTCGACCAATATAGATATGTCACTTACAAGCGTTATGTAGCAAAATCTAAACTGAATAAACCTATCGACCTAGCCTCACTCCCACCAAGCAGCGATGCTGCACAACAACATGTCTACAGATGTTATCTCCAGGTCCAACAATGGCTGGGCACTTCGCTTCCTCCGACGGATTGGGGGTGGTCGCTAGACAATGGACTTCTTGTACCGACTGCAGCCACAAAGCCATGTGCCCCCGATAACCTACTGAATCTGATCAGTTGTGGTTGCAAGAGTGCTTGTACAACCAAGGTGTGGGTGTAAGAAGGCAGGACTCTCTTGCTCAGGTTTGTGTAATTGCAGTTCGGATTCTTGTAACAACCACAGAAACACTGTCCTGTCGGAAATTTCTGAGTTCGATGAATAATATGTATATAGGTCATGTCATTTCTGTATATAGCGTTGATAATAGTCAATGTAACTTAATCCATGTTGATTGATTTGTACATTCTGTAAATATTATTTATTGATTTTTGTACATTCTGTAAATATTATTTATTGATCTAATGCTGCCAGACACAGACGTGTCTGTTCGGTCCCAAGCCCGAAAATAGTTGAGTTCTCATGCTGACGAATTTTATGCCAAAAGGGGAACTCGGCCAGAAGCAGAGGGGGTCTTCCATAATGTCTATTTTGTAAGCAATGATAAAAGTCTTCAAAGGGTGGTGGATTTTTTATCGTCTGTCCAACTAACATCCCGTTCTGTACTACGATCCTTTGGGCAAATCCGTTAGGAAAATCGTCATTTTTTGCGTAAATCCGATACTTTTTTGTGAATTTTCAATAATTTTTCGCAGAAATTGTCACAGAATGCACATTTTCCTCTAGGTAAATGTATATTAGACATTATGTAGCTCGAAATACGCGTAAACAAAAAATACAGTTGGATCAATTCGAGGTTACAAAGTTCGTGCGATTTTTTTTTGATTTTTTTCAAACGCGTTTTCGAAAAAAGGCTGTAGAAAAAAAAGCTCATCTGGGATTTTAGGGGACTTTTGTCTAATCGTTTAGTGACATGTACTCGACATTCCCTGAAAAAATCAGCTTTCTCCGATTTTTTTCCCGAGTGAAACCTAATGTTCTTGGGCTACTGAGCAGCTTGATCCTTTCACCAACTTAACACGATGGTCAAGGGCGCCACCAGCAACAACGTCTGTGGTCTGTTTGGGACGTTCAGATTGCTTTCAAGTCTCTGTCAGTCTTTGTGCTAATTGTGCCTTTGTTGGTTTTCATATAAAGTTATCTTTAAACAAAGCAGTTGGGGTTGCTGTTAATTCATATGCGAAGCATTGTGCTGCATTTTTCTTCTCGCTGTGCAATAGCGATCATAAATAAGACTGTGGGATTGATGTGGAGTTTTCCGTTGTCAGCTTTCACTCCGGGTGTTAAGTGGTCCGATGATTTTATGTGGTCGATTTTTTTCACTGTTACTGTCGTGACCAGTTTGCTACCGAATTGCTTCTGTATTTTCTCACCAACTTCTGCTCTTTCGCAATTAATGTTATCTTTGTCATCAGCGGTGAGGCCATAGGACAAAGAGCGAAGCTTACTGTCATTGATATAAAACGGCTTATGGGTATCAAACCGATCTTGGATTTTCAAGACGTCATAATAATCGCACCGGTCCAAGGATGCACCAAGCTCGATGTGCTGTTCTGAGGTTCTTTGCTTGGCATCTGCCAACGTAGTCATAGCCTCGTACACATCTGCACAACGATACATAGTATACACCCATTGTGAACGAACTGGCTCGGTGACTCCTCTCCCTCGTGGCAATCCGCATATACTTTTGATGGAGCTCATCAACACCTGTTCGATTACCAAATCGGTAGATAGTCCTGCCCACTATCTGTCGCCTCTACAACAACATGAAACCCATGCTCCAAAAATGATTGATATAATATAGGAAATTCAGTGGGTAACCCAAGCATCTAGTGGTAGAGTCGATAGTTTTTTTATAAAATGGATATGCCTTGTTGCGGCAAGTAGATTGTGATTCTTGCCGATTGTGATAAGACATGTAGAGGATATCTTGTGTTTTTGAATGGATACCGAAAATTATCTCATAAGTGACCGAGACAAATGTTTATCTTTCGCGAGCGCTTGAGCGAGTGAAAATGACCATTTGTCTTGGTCACACGTGAGGTAATTTTCGTTATCTAATCAACAACACAAGATTTTCTTTTTATTATACGCTTATTATAAGAATATGATAATTCCACTCGTTTCAACCTTGAATTTATGTATGAAAGTAAAAAGCGCATTGAATCATTGAAACGCGGAGGTGATTTGATGGATACTCGGAACAGATAGCGTCTTGCAATCTGATCGAGCTGGTGTTTTTTTTAGTCCAAACAGGGCCTGGAAGTCTGTAATATAAGCGCAGATGACAAGGTAATTTGGAAATGCTGTAAACAAATTTTATCAAAGTGACTTTTAGCGGATTTTGGATATGTTATTGGGGAGAAATTCCTCTTCAAAATGACATCAAGAAACCTTCATTACAAATTCCTTCCGGGTAGACCTCGAAAATGACATACCACGACCAGACAAAAGGAGCTCCCATATTAATGATGATCCAAGCTATTTGATTCCTGTAAAATGAATGCGAATAATTCCCATTAATTGAATTGTTGATTAATCCTTAGCTGTCTTATTCTTAATTATAACCAATCCATCTGTTGTCCATTCATAATATCGATAGTACTTTGCCCCGATTCCAAACTGAGACGTTGCTGCTGCTTAGCAGCCACGTTCCAGTTTGGACTCTTGAATACAGTCAGCGCCCGAACCATACTGATTATGTAAGATCTAGTTCCACCTAAGTGCGAAGTGCAGCTCCAGTAATTATTTATATTGTGACATTAGACTGATATTTTCTCAAACATTATTCTGACACATCATGTAGCCCGAGGTCTTGCTACTCCATCGACCTGTTTATAAGACGTGTTTTGGCTTCATGCATCGCAATATTCATGATTTGAAAGGACGCCGAGCTAAAGGTATCTCTGAGATGTCAAAACATTCATATTTTATATCCACATCGTGCAACACTTCGGCATGCCGTTTGTCGGCACACAACGAGAAACGATTCTTTCATGGAGCTCCATTATCGAACGCTCATCATGATTGACGATCTCACGAAAGATGCAAGGATAGACTCTGTGATTTGTTACCCCTTTACGAAAGGAGCTTATCGTTGGAACGCAATGGTAGTGAGTATAATCATGAGTTAGATTAAAGCAGGACGAACGAAAGGAACTATAAACTTGAGCGCTCAGTACTGTTTAAAAACCCACGTGATGAGCAGTAAATTAGAATTTTTTAAGTTTGTGTCTCATGCCGTCAAGCCATTCTCAGTCTAATGCTTTTTCGACATCGAGTGGGACGGCTGCGCAAATCCTTTTGGAGATAGAGATTTGCAAGTAATCAACCCTTGTGATTTCGGTTGGCCCATTGCCATTTGTTAATGTTGTTTGATTCTTGGTGATTTCGGAGTTTATTGGTGGTTGCACATTCAAATATTTTTCCCGGGCAACCGATGTGGCTTATGGATCTGTAACTCGATTGGTAGTTCGGAGTTTTGACAGGTTTGGAGATTATAGCCCCTACGGCTACTTTCCAGCATTTGTGGAAGTAACCGGCCGAGTGGCAGTGGTTCGGGATAGCTGAAAGTATGTTTTTGAAGGCGAGTAAGGGAGGCATGAAGAACAAATGGATGATGAATGACATGGGGAAAGGGTCAGTTTTGTAGGTGGGGAGAACTATAAAGCGCCAATGGGGGAATTATGAAACTGTTTTGACTGAATGCTAACACATTAGGAGGGAGATTGGGGAAGAATAACCTGGCGGGGAACTGGATTGATGTAGAACTCCCTGTTAGACGACCGTGACAAATCCGCAGAAAGCCAAAAAATATTATTACTAGTGGATGGACTCGTTTTTCAAATGGTGGTATCAGGGATGGTATTTAATAAAGAATACAAACACATAATGCCCCTACGGCTACTTTCCAGCATTAGTGGAAGTAACCGGCCGAGTGACAGTGGTTCGGGATAGCTGAAAGTATGTTTATGAAGGCGAGTAAGCGAGGCATGAAGAAAAATGGATGATGAATGACATGGGGAAAGGGTCAGTTTTGTAGGTGGTGAGAACTATAAAGCGCCAATGGGGGAATTATGAAACTGTTTTTGACTGAATGCTAACACATTAGGGGGGAGATTGGGGAAGAATAACCCGGCGGGGGACTGGATTGATGTAGAACTCCCTGTTAGACGACCGTGACAAATCCGCAGAAAGCCCAAAAAATATTATTACTAGTGGATGGACTCGTTTTTCAAATGGTGGTATCAGGTATGGTATTTAATAAAGAATACAAACACATAATGGTGTGCTAATTTTATCACCGTACCATTTGTATCCAGTTACACATTAATTATACCTTATACAGTACAGTCGCCGTGCACTGGTCGTAATCCACACGTGGGCTGTGATGTCCGCGCATGCGTTTACCAGGCAATAAAAATCATCTTCTGCAAAATTTTAATTAATGAAGCACCGGGTTACACCCGGTGCTTCATTAATTAAATTTTTGATGAAGATTCCTATAATTAGTGTTTGGAATCTAATATTATTCCGCCCGTGAAAATATTGTCCACCTGTGGAAAGCTACCAACGATCACACCGCGGACACCATTTTCCCGAATTTTCTTATTTCCAAAGAACGCAATAGTAACATAAATCTAGCACATGAATATCTGCGTCGATTACCATAGTAATATAAATCGGAAATACAAATCTTACACATGACTTGACAGCGTTTTCGATATTAGTAAAAAACGATTGTCGGTTTTTGCAGCTATACATTAATTAGACCAAAACTACTTATTACTTTTGGAGACTTCCGCAACCACAAAAATAAATAAATAAATTTGAGTCTTATATGGCCTCTGATTACCCGAAACACGCAATGCAAAAATGTTATCTCCGCACCGCAAACCGGCTAATAATCTCACCCAGAAAACCATTTCCGAAACACCCCATTTTACAATAGTAATATAAATCCGCCACATTTCTTCCCACGTTGATCGCCGGTGTGTTTTTAATCAGCAAATCTTGCTTTTCGAAAGACCGAGTGAGACGCCGGCGATAGCCAACGTCGAGGGAGAACGCCCTTTATGTTGTTTTCTCTTTTTTATCGTCGGAAGGTTTTCGCAGGATGTTATTCGCCGAGACTTCATGGTGAATCGTGGATTATTCAGAGATATTCGGGGCCGACATGTAGGATTTTAAATGATCCCCTGGTAACTATGATTTCAATATGTTAATTGCGGTATGGGGTTATTCTGGTTACGGATCAAGATAATATGAGAGTTAACGTCTATCCAGTCCACCCGTTGGAATTATTCTCTTATTAAGGAGTAATGATGGCACGTGACTACATATCAACGATGGCGCTTCCTTAACAACTGTCGTATTACTGGGCCGATTTGGATGCAGTTTTATACATGAATCTGCTCGTGAGCCTGAACTACACTGAGAAGCAGAAAACCAGATCACGCGATCACCATAGCAGGCACGTTGCTAACTTAACAAGGGATTCACAACGGATTCACAACTGTGGCGATTTCGATGAAATATGCAGGCTTACAATTTAGCCAGATACTATACAAACTCCATGACAACATAATCAAACGTCTATTCACAGATTATTAGTGCCAGTGTTAGCTTTAATTATTTCTGTGTTTTTGTTTGTCAATTAGTAGAGAGCTACTGTACCATACTCTAAAAGATCATCATCCTAAATATTGAAACATATTTATTGGGAAGATTGATAAGAATATTTAGGAACAAAATACTAAACATCACTCAATATTACACATATTGCTATCTGTGATAATTCAACATAACATAGCTATCTACCAAATAAACGTAACTCTAATTTATTCGTGTTACTACGTTCTGACAGACATATTTTCCAAGTTGAAATTGAACTCAACAATAAGCATTTGCAGTTTCAATCATTGAGAAACTAGGATTGTTTTGGTCATCACACATTTTTGCATAGCTTTGCTGTACTTTCGTTTTTAGTATTCGTGTGTTGAAGAACAGCTACCCCACCATCACCCCCAACGACTACCCTCAGCCAAGGTTGTACACTTGTGTACCAAATCCCCCATTCATTGAGCACTCACTATTATTGTTATTACACTCTTGTTCATATGTTTGCAGTTACAAATAAAACAAAGTTTTCGACTCACCACATAATCAGTCCAAAGGAAGCATTTCGACATATTTCCAATTGCCACGCACCTCCGTAACACACAATAGCACGGGATGCGATGCAATTGCCAACATTTCGGGAGCAACGCAAAATATTGCGACCAAACATATTCATTCAGTTATATTGGATAGAAATAAACGCATCTGCCGAGTTTAAAGTCGATTGGGCCCATAGAGAATGAGGTGAGTTAGATTTCTGTTGCGCACTGTTATCTATACACCTGGAACTTAATTAAGCACCTCCCTGTTTTTTTCAGAGTGCTGTTAATAAAAACTGTCATTATTTTCATGCTATCTTTCAGATGGCCAAACGTGATTGTTTGCTGAAAGAATTGTCTATTGACAAATGAAAGAGACCACAATGATGAAAATATGCAGTATTTTAATGGTGCTTAATACACATATCTGTCACTTATGTTTTTGATGGGAAAATGTTCTCTCAACAAGTATGGCGCTGGAACGGTCCATGATAAAACTATGCCGGTAATTACTGACAAAACATGTAACTTGTGATCTCCTGAACACAATAGCAGTGTCTGACGTCAGTAGCGAGTGTATCCACAACGTGCCCGGATGACAGCCTGAACACTCCTCCTAATGCTACCAATGAGACTTCTGATACGGTCCAGAGGCAATTACTGTCACTCCTCATGCAATGCTGCTTCCAAATCGGCCAAATTCTGTTGAGGCGGATTCATTGCTTGCACACGACGTCCAAGAAAGTCCCAGATGTGTTCTAATGGATTCAAATCGGGGCTCACTGCAGGCCAAGATAGTGTTTTGTAACAGCGTTGTTCTGAAGAAATGCTCTCGCAGCATGGGAACGATGTGGCCTTGCATTGCTGTCCATGAATACGGGGCGAGTAGCCAACGGGTGGTTGTCAAAATGAGTAACGACAACCGAATTAAGAATGTTCCGGATGTACTGATGACCATTGAGATTCCCACGTACATTCAGCATATCAAGTTTACAATCATGAGAGAGGCATCCCCAGATCATTACTGATCCTCTACCATGAGGAACAGTAGGACAGATGTTCCTGGGCACGTAAGCATTATTTCTATGCCTCCACACTCCCATGGGAACATTTGTGACGTGAAGCAGGAACCTACTCTCGTCGACCTATGGACTCTCCTTCACGTCCTGAGATTCCAATGTTGTCGTGCCATACACCACTCCAAACGTCGTATTTGATGCTGATCGGACAGTGCTGGACGCTTGATGACCCTTCTGGACCTCATACCCAGTGCTTTGAGACAGTTTCGGACAGCTGTGCTACACAAATGCCTGTTGGAGAACTAAAGGCGTTTCAAAACACCACTTGAATCAAAGGGTTACGCCTAACGAGGCTCGGCAGACTCGGATCTTCCCGATGAGAGGTCTTTTGGGGTTGTCCAGGCCTTGGTCGGTCCTTAATATCGTTGGTTTGTTGGCGTTTTCGGAAGTCTGCTGATGACAGAATGGTTATAGCCAAGTTGCCTTCCAATAGCTTTGAATGGCATGTCTGTTGCATGCATGCTAATCATTTGCCACCTTAGTGCCTCTGACAGTCTCCTCCTTGCCGTGTCAACATTTATTGATAAAAGAAGTGACAAATTGTCTTGTTTTTACCCAGATATTGCATGTGGATGATAGTGTTTTTGTGACATTCGTGGATTGGAAACTGTGGAAGTTTGTTCACATCTCATATCATGGCTTGCCACCCCGCACCTGCAGAAATGACATGTTCAGCTGGATATTTAAATGAAAACATTGCATCGTGAACAGCTAACTGATGCCCTCTGGAGAAGATATGTTTTCAGATATTATTATTATGATTTATTGGTGCTTTACATAAGCAGCAAAAGCTATATCGTGGCGATAAAAAGTATGTAGTATAAAATAAGTCAGTATGTTCGATGAAGACGAGTCGTAAAAGCATGTCCTGAGAAATAAAAATCAGTAGTTAAAACATTAATGAGAACATGAGACCAGTTGTTCAAGGAATGCTTTGCTGTGTAACTTAACCTGGTGAATAGATGAGAGGTTAAAAGAATAAAATAAAAACAATTTAAACTTTATTAGAAAGATTGATATCATTCAGGAACAACAGAATCCTGTAAGAATTTGTGTTATAAAATAGGTCTCGAAGAGACGCAACATTTAATACTTCCGCCTGATATGATTAAAATCGGTCAATGTAAAAGAATATGTTCCACGGTCAACATCTGCTGACAAAGAACGCATTCTGGTCGCATATTACCCTCTAACTAAAAGGAATGTGTTAGTCTTGTATGACCGATATGACATCGTGTCAGAATGGCGTGTTCTTTCCGACAGGTTACTGATCAGTAATTGCAGTTCGGTGCATTCGAACGTCACCAAGAGATTCAAGGTTTGTTGATGCAGAGGAGCCTTCACTCGAGAAGCGCCGAATTAAACTGTCTCTCCAGTATGTATCTAAACGTTTGGCGGATCCATCAAATCCTGGTTCTAGTTGTGTTTCGGGCCCTCAAAATGTTGAATTTTTCAACAGACAGAGAAACACATTCCTCCTCTAGGAATTAGAATTAAGCCCCACATGGAGTCCGCCACGCCTGAATCTGCTTCGGTAAAAGAAAACCGTAAACCACATATTCCTCCTTGGCATCTTAAACAACCTTCTGTTATTTGGGACCTTGCTTCTGCCAAAAAGTCCGAGATAAATTCAGTGGAGTTTAAACAAAAAAAAAGTCAAGGTATGGTGGATTAACGTTGGAGTTCTAACCAAATGGTCCACTGTACACCTCTGATTTCTGAAACCACACTGGGCATTCGCAAGTAGATTGTTCGATTCCAGAAACCAGACAAGTCGATCATTGATCATTCTTTTCATGGTTTTACACAGACAACTTGTTAATGTCGATAATTACTTCGGTTGCTGTGATCTTTATCAGGCATTGGAATGGGAATTATTCTTGCTTTTCGCCAGGAAGGTGGAAATTGGCCAGTCACCCATATTTCGTTACAAATTGACAACAAAGGTTCAAGTGATGATTGGGGCAGATGTTTTAAAATTGTGTAGAGTATTTCATCAGGTCCAGTGGCAGTATTCGTTGCCCTATGCAAAGAGTTACTTGACTCTTCCATAGAGAAAGCATCGTTGTAATTTTCTAAATTATTGGAGGTAAATTTAATCTTTTCTTTTTCCTGCTGTTTTTTAATTTTAATGAATTCTGAATTACAATTTCCAGACGACAAATGTTTAAAAAATGTGGAGGCGAATTTGTTTGAAATTTCTTTTTTTGAAGTAATGATTGTGTTGTACTGTTAATTTTGTTTCTTTTCCTTTATTTTTTTAAATAATTTTCCAAATTGTGTTAATGGGTGTGTGCTGACTATTGAAACATAATTTTCCCAAAAACTTTTCTTTTTTTTTACTTATAAGTCGTCGTGTTTTTGCCCGATTGATACGAAGTTTACCCAAATTATTTATAGTGGGTGACCTATTAAATCCCCGTTCAGTTTTCTTGCGGTCTTTTATAGCCTGTTTGCAATCATTATCAAACCATGGTTTGCTGAAACGTTTTAGATTTGCCGAAGTTTTAGGAATGACTGTGTTTGCAATGTGAAGCAACTCTGTCGTGAAATGTTCTATTTGATCAGCACTTTCCTCGAATGTCTCCGGTGTGAGGCGTTTAGAACAAAGCGATGAGAAAGTGTCCCAGTCAGCCGTGTTAAAGTTCCACTGGGGCCCTCTCTCATCTTTGGCCAGAATTACACCTTCCAACACAGTTGGGAAGTGATCACTCCCGCACAAGTCATCTTCTACCTTCCAAGAATAATTGAGGAAGATAGAAGGGCATGCAATTAAGATCAGTTGGTGTATACGAACCAGATGAGGGATGCAGATAAGTGTGTGAACCGTCATGAAACAAACACTGGTCATATTTTGAAATAAACTATTCAACTGTTTTACTCTTTAAGTCTTCATGACTGCATGAATTACCCCAAAGGGGGTTGTGTGCGTTAACAATCACCCAATAGAATGTATGGAGTTGTGAATTGATAAATCAGTAGCTCAAGATCATTCGGGTGTATGGGATACTCGGTGAAACGTAAATAGAACACAACGTAACCGTCTTAATCCTTTACCTAACCTGAAAAGGAGACGACACTTGCAAATAAAATTCTCGAATAACTATTTGTTTTCATTTTTTGTCTCCAAAACATAGGTTATGGCCCCCATATTTTGGACACAAAAAATGAGAAAATAATGAAAATTATTGTAAGTGTGTTTGTGAAGGCATATTAAGGTGAATAACTAAGATAGACGTTCCACGAGCGTGAAGATCACGAGCACCTGCCCAGGCATTATACAAACTGTAATGCTTAAGGGCTGAATGATCTTGAGTGTTGGCATTCTTTAACAGAGTTTCTTGCAGGCAAACAAATAGAAGGTTTATATTTTTGACACCGAAGGCCCAATTCATTAACATTAGCTCACAACCTTTGACAATTCCATTGTACCACATTATTAGTTGAGTGATCCATGTTTGGTTGGTGATTTTGATGGTGGCTGTATGGTACTAATTGCCCCCGTATTTCTTTTTGGAGAATTTTTACGGGGGGACCTACCATGAGAAGAGTTCAGGCGTAGTTTAGTCGAGAACGTGTCATCGGTCCATTCATCGACTGACATGTCCTCGATGCCTTCAAACATGTTTCTCGTGACAACATTTTGAAGGCGTTTAGGCAATCTGTCTGATATTAGTTTATGTTATTCATTTTCTGTTTTCTTGTTCTTGTCTCTGACTCAGATTTTGTTGTTTTTATATTAAAACGTATGTATTAAAAACGTTCGAAATTCATTAAAAGTCAGTATTCCATAGCAATGATAAAATTGAGTTTAAAAAAACTGATTGAATGACTACCCGATCCCCCCAGACGTGACACCCTTTTGGGGGGCTCCCGATTGACAGAACGGGTCACTCGACCATCCGTCTACTCCCGAAGTTGAGGCAAAAGCAGTGTATTGGACAGGTGTCTCCAAAATGGAGATTACCCCTTTTTGGAGATTGCCTTATCCGTGGCCACTGTCTGTCCTCAACTGCCAGGATTCCTTCCTCCGGTTCCTTCGGAACGCACCTCACTGGAGAACAAGGTGCCTGCTGGATGTTAATAGCAGGAAAAATCATTTTGGTCCGGTTTTGCGTAGTTGTATATTCTGCAGCAAACCAGTACAATAGAGTAATTTGAAACCAGCAAACCTGCCCAATTGATCAGGCCGTCCTCTATCAGCCACCTGAGGACCCGCCTAGTAGGGGATGCGCAAACCCGCTTATGTTTTCAGATATTTGGTGTTATTATTATTACAGGATTTTTCATATATAATAATAATAATAATAAATTTGTCCGACCGTTGATTTGTCGCAGTTCTCGGGTGAGAAGGTATTGATTAACCCTGTGTTCCAACGTTTCCCTATAAAAATTGATTTATTTCTGCCTGCACCACTGAAAAGCCCAATCTTCGCGCGATAAGACGATATGTCGTCACCCATTAGGTGTCATCAGTATACAGGCAATACGAGTGTGTGAGACGTGGTCTTTCAAGGTATGCATTCTATTGTGAGACAAATGCGGTACATTTCTCAGATCGGTTTTAGTGCAAAAACATTGTAAACAAAACAGCAAGATGTAATTTTAGAAAGTTGATGGGTGCCGTTTCATTTGAAACGGAAGTGGTGTTTGGAATGTGCAGTATCAGAAATGAAGTTAATAATGATGTCAATGTTTCTAGCATGGATTACATACATTTTAGAAGAAGATAGGATTTGGAGCCATAGAAACTAAAATTGCTCAATTAACATGACGATTAATAAATTTCGGGGGCGGGGGGAGTATTGACCCAACCTCACAGCGCAGTAAGACTGTAGGATTACGCCAGCACTGGGCCATCTCATAAATACCGTGTGCATTCGATGTTTTGATTCTGTCATTTGCTATATACATGAGCATAACGAATCAATAGACCTATTCATGGGCACATTATTAACCCTTTACCTAACTTAACGACCAAAACCGGCCAGCGCTATTCTCAAAAATCGCCAATTAATTTTCAAAATATTTTCATTTTTTGTCTCAAGAAGATAGGTTATGACCCCGCGTTGGAACGAGCTCGTCGAGCTCGTTCCAACGAGGGGTCATAACCTATGTTTTTGAGACAAAAAATGAAAAAGATTAGTTATTCAAGAATTTTGTTTGCAAGTGTCGTCTGCTTTTTCATGTTAGGTAAAGGGTTAAAGGGTGAATAACAATTATAGACATCGAACTATCATCATATAGCCCTCGATTTCCTGTGAATTCGTGGGCAGCTTCAAAAAAACACAATCAACTGCCGAACGTGTAAGTATTACCCATGAATAGTATCATTCAGGAATATAGGCTATAAGATAATAAAAAAATTCCACAGAGAAATTTTAGGAAGATCTCTTTAGCAATCACTGTTAGAAGAGTTAAACTGATGATGTGTGCCAGTCAAGCGAAACATTCAATTACTCTAATGTTATTTTATAATCAAAGCCGACGAAACCATGATTATCTCGCAACTGCATGTCTGATATTTGCACAGGGCTACTGATTGTTTGTGCAAGAGCCACTCCTCTAAATCAACCATGATTATCTCGCAACTGCATGTCTGATATTTGCACAGGGCTACTGATTGTTTGTGCAAGAGCCACTCCTCTAAATCTTTTTTTTTTCAAAAACCAGATGCGATAAAACTACGGATACAACGAATATAGAACAAACACGATTAAAATAATTACAATACACATTGAATCAAAATAATTGCTATTTTTGTTTACAAAAACTATCATTCTACAAACATAAGATGCTATTTATTTTGTGACATCATGGATGAGTTGCTTACCAGCCTCGTGTATTTCTGGATGAAGGTAAATAAATTATCTTTAACCACCTGCAGCTGGGGAAAAAACTTTCATAATAATAATGTTTCACGAAAACAACTCGTGGCCAAATGTGCTTTACATATCCAAGAACAAAGCTAGGGGATCAACATTCTTCAAAACACGGCGGCAGAGCTGCATGGGGGTAAATCCCAAAGCCTTTGCTTTTGTTTACGTATGAATATACTTTCGATTTCCGGTAGACGTCATCGGACGGAAAAAGCATGTAAAAACTACGCCGTGTAAAATCAAATAACGAAAAAGATCGCCTTCATACAGTATACTGTTATTAGATAGAAATTGCACAGTTGCCATATTCAACGCAAGGTATCATGATACCTGTTGAAATTTCTGAGAATTACGATTTTGTTTTTCGATGGAAATTCGCGGTATCGAGTGATTTGCGCATGTCTGTCGAGCATGGAAACCATCTTCAATAAAAAATGCAGACAGTGTTGTCCTTTTCCCAAATGCAGTCCTATCGCTGTATTCGAAAGTGTTTTGAATGCTTAGCTTTGTTCTTGGATATGTGAAGCACATTTGGCCACAAGTTGTTCTGATGAAATTTTATTTTATTATCAGTTCTGGTGCGAATATGTTAGCAGAATTCCAGGAACCAGTGGTGCCTGCTGTCAACTCTATGAGTTGATTACACACATGTGTTTCGTGTTCTCTTCATCCCAACCTTCATTTTGGTGTATAACTTGTGTATATTTAATTTGAATTTAAGGAATATGAGAGGTAAGAATTTTCAAAATAAACAAAATTTCATTACTTATATAGGCCCTTAATTTGAATTTGAGGAATATCAGAGGTGGGAATTTCAAAATAAACAAAATTCCATTACTTACATAGCACCTTAATGTCCATTCCAAAACATTTTTGCAGTATCAGTACCAAGACGTGCCACTTTAAGACAAAAATGGTACATGCAAGGTGAACATAACATCTTGGCTGATGAAGTTGTGACAGAAAATTCAAACATACATCACTGATAGTTTTGGGCAATGTTTAACAGTGTTTAACCTCTGATTGGTCAAGGATAAATACACTAATTGTTTTCCCCTAACACTGGATGGACAAGCATTGTTCAGTTGATAGTAAATAGAGGCAATGAAAAGTGTAATGCTCCAGTGAATCCTTAGCATTCATTCTCAAGGTTACACATCTTAAAACTGAAACAAAAAATATTTTAGAGTGGAGATTAAAACTGTGATTTAAATAATTTAAAACGCACCTCAAAGTTCATCTGTAGATATATGTTTTGGATTAATTGTGGTTTCCGTAATTTAAGGGCCTATATAAGTAATGAAATTTTGTTTATTTTGAAAATTCTCACCTCTGATATTCCTTCAATTCAAATTAAATATACACAAACTGTACATCACAATGAAGGTTGGGATGTATAGAACACGAAACACATGTGTAATCGACTCATAGAATCGACTGTAGGCACCACAGGTTCCTGGAAGTCTGCTGCCGTATTCGCACCAGAACTGATAATTTAATAATATTTCACGAAAACAACTTGTGGCCAAATGTGCGTGCGTGCGTGCGTGCGTGCATGCGTGCGTGCGTGCGTGCGTGCGTGCGTGAAGGGGTGTATGTGGGTTTGTGTGCTTGTAAGGGTGTGTGTGTGTGTGTGGATGGATGTGTAACGCCTCCGCGTGCGGCGAACACGCCCGATGAGTGCGAGTCTGTGTGCGTGTGTGTTTGTGTGCGTGATTGCGTGCCTCTGTATGTTTATTGCTTGTACTTGTTCATTTAACGGTGTATAACTTCAGCCAAATACAAAATACTCTTGTAGAAGCACAACATTTTCATATTCAATCATGTTTAGCCCATTTATATGCAACTTTCTTCTTTTAAACTTTCAGTGCACTAAAAACTTGGGTTGTTTTAAGCAAGAATTCGGAATCAGTTTTCCCCTGCCCGGACCGAAACTGGCGTATCACCAATCATCCCGTCTAGCTCTTTTTGCGGATATGGCGATTGGTATGGTCTTGTATTGCGGCGGTCTGTTCGATGGGAGAAGAAAAGTGTCGCATTTTTACCCAGTTGATAAATACAAGAAAAAGATTATTAATATTTTCAGTCACTTGGGATTTATTCTTATGATTTATGTAATGCTTCCACTTGGCGGTGATATTGAAAGAAACCCGGGTGACGCAAGCCAGCCGAAAATTGTACACTTTAATGTGAGGGGTCTCCGCAATAAAGTGGATTTAATCACGGCTGACTTAGGAAATTTCGATGTGGTTGCTGTAGCAGAGAGTCTTTTTTTCTGAGGAAGTTTCATCGGATCACATTAAAATACCTGGTTTTCATTTCCCTCCGATTCGCAAGAATTGTGACAATGGCCGAGGAGGTGGGATGGTAGCTTATATCAAATGTAATATAGTTTTTAAACACCGGCTAAACTTAGAAGTTCGTGGGTTAGACGTTGTTTGGCTTGAATTGAGGTACGGGAATCACAAACTGCATCTGGGTGTTCTGTGTCGACCACCATCAGCAACCAATGCTTATTTGGGATCTTATAGATGGATCTCTAGCAGCCGCTCGAAATAACATGTCTATAAAAACAATCCTAGTTGTTGATTTTAATGCCAATTGTTACCCGACTACCCACCCCAAAATAAAGTATCTTGAGGTTTCTTATGGTCTTGAGCAAATTGTTGATTCACCAACAAGCACCACTGAACACCAACCAGCAGTTATCTCCTCTCCTTGAGAAAGGAAATGTTATAAGTAATCCCTCTTGAATTGCAACTATATTTAATGATTATTTTGTAAGTCAGTGTAAGACTGTACAAAATAAAGATTTATTTATTTATTTGTTGGTGTTCAAGGTCACATATTTCTGCACAATGGCTAATCGTGATCATGACAGTTTTACGGGTGGAGGAAGCCGAAGTACTCGGAGAGAACCGCCGGGCAACGGCGAGCAACTGTTAGCTCCACAACATACCACTCCACACAAGCATGGTTAGCATTGGTTGGGGACAAGTGCACCATCGACGTGCAGTACGCCTTAGTACACAACGTCCCCGTGCCTTCACGTGGGCAATGGGGGTGAAGTGTCTTGCCCAAGGAAACAGGCGGTTGTCGCAGGTGGGATTCGAATCGAGGTCCTCTCGGCTTGCAGCCTGCACCTCCACCTACTGCACCACCGCGCCTCCAAAAAATAAAGATGTTCCCCGTGTTACTGAATTAGAAATGAAATGTTTTTTTATTCGCAGTTTATCAATTACATTGAAAACACAATAATTGAAATAAAAATCATTTAAACATATTTTGATACACTGCAAGGAAGCGACATAGCAAAGTTAGCTGTCTTTCTGTCGCTTCTTAGAAAAAGCAAAATTTCCCAACAGCAGACCGGCTTCTTTGGGAGGGGGGGTGGGGGGTAGCAAGGCTATCACCTTGGCAATATAGGAAAACGATCACAGCTTTTGTTCAATATGTATTAGAGTACTAGACAAAAGTGACTTGATTGGCATCATAGAGTACAAAGTTCGGAATTGTAGAGTGACAAGGTCTCCATCTTATAATAATAAAGCCAGGCCCGGTGGCCGAGAACTCCTTTAGAAAAGATCTCGGGCTCCGGGCACTGGTTAAGGCACCTCGGTGTAGCTGCACTTAATTGCTGTCTGGATACATCATGGAGCAGATGATAATCGAATCAGGAGAAAGTAAGTGAGCAGGACTTTGCAGTTACCATGGTATGAAATCAAGTCACTAGGCTGCACGTAGAAGGGTATGAGGATCAAGAGTGAACGAATAATACTTTAGCTTCATAACCGAACTGAACTGAAGTGTGTGTGTGTGGGGGGGGGGGGGGGGGGGGGGGCATGGGTGCGTTATAGAAAAGCTGAGGTTGGTTGGTATTATTATCATTTTTCACCTCTAATCCTCTAGCGGCCCCGTTCACTTAGCACAGTCGGGCAGTTTTGTAAGATACAACGAACATTCTCTGAATATGTACTGAGAGATAGGTCCTTCATTTTCTTTTTGAATTGTGACCTAATTAATTTCTGTGAATTCTGGTCGATTGTATTCCACAACCTGAAAACGTATGGAGAGGCAGATCTGTTGAAACTGTTGTCCTTGGTTTAGAAAGTTTCAGTTAGCTCTCTGCCTGGTTGTCATGCCTGTTATGTTTACATATTGCTTAAAATCTTCTTGAATGATATAGGTAATCTGTTATTATGCCAGTCGTGCATAAACAGAAGAACTTAGAGTTTGCAAAGGTCATCAAATTTGAGAATTCTGAGGGACTTAAAAAGAGGATCGGTATGTGATGTTCTTTTTTCCTACTTATAGTGCGTATAGCCTTTTTCCGCAACTTGAAGACTTTCCTTGTTGAAGGTGAATGTCCCCAAATTTGAATTACGTATAGGAAGAGGCTGTGGTTTAAAGAAAAGTACAAGGTTTTCAAAGCATTCAATGACAATATATTCTTAGCCTTGTTGATGGCGTATATGGCTCTAGCTACCTTGGAACAAACATTAGAAATATGATGTTTGAAGGATAAATGTTCATCTACGTGGACACAAAAAATGTTCCTGTTTTTTTTTCATTACAATGGTTGCCAATAAGTTCCAGTTGCGAATCACCTAATTTAAACGCCCTATTACCAATTTGACATAAATCGTTGGATCTATGTATTAATCCAATTTCAATAGAATCAATCGAGGTGTAAGTTTTATTTTCTGTGCTGAACTTTCCCCTCATTTTACTGGATTATTCAACACATCCTTGTCCCAAGGTGTTTTCCCAGAAGTTTTGAAGCATGCAAATGTGATACGAGTTTATAAGAAACGTTCCATAAATTTGAAGGAAAATTACAGACCGTTTTCTTTGACTAGCAGTATCATTAAAGTATTCGAACGTACTCTTTTCAACGTTTCCTTGATTTTCTAAAGGAACACAGGCTATTGACGCCTCTGCAGTTAAGTTTTTTTCCAAGCGACAGTACGATCTGTCAATTAATTGATATCCATTATACTATCAGATGTGCCCTCGATCAAAATAAGGAAATGAGACTTATGTTCTGTGACAAAAGTAAGGCTTTTGACCTTGTGTTGCACGAAGGCTTGATTTGCAAGTTAAATGTAATGGGTAGCAAGTTGAACTGGTTTAGGGACTATCTTACGAACCGACGTCAGACGGTGGTAAAAAATGGTCAAAACTCAGAGAGGAGACCTATAACTGCAGGTGTTCCACAAGGGTCCGCCTTAGGCCCACTTCTTTTAATTATATACATAAACGACTTCGTGAATGATATACAATCAAATATACGACTTTATACGAATGATACCTCTTTGTCCCTAGTTGTAGAAAATGTTATTTTAGATGCCGTGATACTTAACTCGGATTATTAGTAGATGGACAGAAACTTGGCAAGTAAAGTTTTAGTCAAGAAAAAACCGTAACACTTACCATTTCTCGTAAACACATCTCCCCCCACCCCCATCTATACTTGAATAATAAGATAATAAAAGTGGGTGAAAGCCAAAAGCATCTTAGACTGACATTTCAGTACAACGGAAGCTGGGGTGCGCACATAAATAGTATCATAAATAAAGTAAGCTCTAAGGTTAATCGCTTCCGTGGACTCAAGTACAGATTGTCACGCCCGACTCTAGAAACCATCTACAAGTATCACGTACTACCTAATTGTGACTCTGCAGCTGTTATTTGGGATACATGTTGGGCCGACAAATCCGCAGCATTAGAAAATTTGCAATTAGACGCGTTAAGGGGGCGATATGTACCCACGGGGTACAAGTCACGGCAGTTTGTACAGTGAAACTGGGTTTATTGCATTGGGAGAAAGGAGACGACGACATAAGCTTATAACCTTTTATAAAATGAAAAACGGAGTTGACCCACAATATTTAGCGATTCTGGTACTACGACAATTTTTTCAGGTTTCAGCTTACACCACGAGAAATTCTTAATTTCTATTTTAACCATTTTGTCGATCTAAGAACTTTGTCAGGCTCTTTCCTGTCGTCCTCCGTGAGGCTGTGGAATGGGTTGGATGTCTCCCATCGTGACAGTGTCAAAGTTAATATTTTTAAGTGCGTTTTGAGAGACGATGATTAAATTGTTCCAGAGTATTACGGGTATGGTAGCCGGGGAAGTCAGATAATACACTCACAGTTACATTTACGTTGCAGCAACCTCAATGCACATACATGTACGTACCATAGATGGGTTTGAGTACGAAGATGAGGAGCGCTATAGGTTTGTATGTATGCTGGTTTGTTCTCAGAGAGAAATTCTTATAAGTAAAATCGACAACGAACACTTGACTCTAAATAACATTTTGCGGGGTAATCCCCCGTTGTTCGCTCCAGTGGACAAGACAATATTCTTAGCAGTTCAGGAGTAAATCACGAACACTAACAGATTTCAGTGAAAGACTTTCTTAAACTCCCACACTGTAGGTTAAGATGGGTCTCGATCAGTATCACCGTGGGGTGGACTTGGATAACATATCATATTGGCATGCTGGCCTTTGTTTGGTGAGTCGAGGTGGTCTATTATCCTCAAGGGGAGGTTTGGGGCTCAAGACGACGTCGAGAGCATCAAGAATCAAAGAATATTTGAAGTAACGACAATTGGAAAAAACAAAAAAAACACAGCCCTAGCTCCGTAGATTGCCGAACACTGGAAGCAACATCTGCCTTTCCGACAGGGGTTGCTTTTTCTGCGTTTGGTTGCCTTTCGCACTTGCTTGTGATATTGCAAATCTTTAATGCCCCGTGAGATACATTAACACTCGTTGTCAAGGATGGGTGTATCCAAACAGTGTAACTATGTGTGTTGTCCTAATATTATTTGACAAATCAAATATCAAGACTACTACATGAAGTATAATAATAGACTATTCCTACCTTAAAACAACCCAATCTCAAACTTGGATCTTATACATCGTTTATTCTACTGTCAAATTTATAAGCGTGTCTGTGTCATAAGTTGTATAATTTCCGTTGTTCACTTGCACTTGCACCTGCCTGATGTTTACTGTCTGTAAGGCAGAAGCATTGGTAGGGACCTTGCCTGTTCGCGGAAGCCTATTTCATTTCAGTGAAATAAATTATTGTTTATGAAAAAACACTGATGTCAGTAGTATATCATGTACCCGGACGACCCTCATTTGGATGACCTCGGTGGGTGACCTCGCAAGTGATGTCATGTCACGAGACCCAGTGGCGCCATGTTGTGTTGCATGGTAAACCGCGTGAGCGGCCATCTTGTGGCGTCATCCCCACATTGATTCGTGGTGTTAGTGCGCATGCGCAGCACGTGTTGTTAGGGAGATACCTGTTTCCGTCGTCCATTTTGTATACTGGAGGCCGTAATCTTTGTATCTATGGTAGCACGTTGTTGCTATGTTACCCAAAAGCCTACAACAAGACGGGGGTATGTTCGGATGGTGTGTTCCTTTGTACAGGAGTAGTTTCCCGTTTCGTAGAATTACCACAAACAATCCGACAATCCCTCCAAATCACGAAAATCCACCCCAAACTACCGGAATTGACTGTATTTAGTACGGATTTCCCCCGGAATATTTTGTAGTAGAGCAGCACGTAGTGCAATAGGACCGAGAGGGGCCCCGAGGTAAGTTTGATTGAACTAGAGTACATACAATTGCCCAAATAGACCCGACAATCCCTCAAAATCACCAAAACGACAATCCCTCCAAATCAACAAATTTCCAATATCACTTTACTCCTACCCTACCATCAGCCTTTTGAGATACCTGGGTGAGAAAGACCTGTCTCACCCACCCCACGTGAACATCCTCATTTGAATCAATTATAACCGCCAGACTATTTTATCATCGTCTGAATTTTGTAAAGAAACATCGCTACCCGCTTCGCTTCTTTTGATATAATGACCCTTCTATCCACACAAAACTAGAAGGTTATTTTTCTTCCACCACAACCACATGACATCATCAAAATTAATAATTTAAAAGATGACGTCATCAAAATGCGTGCTGTGTCAAATCCCTTCAGTATATTAAACCATCGCTGTCGTGAGTTACCGCTCCTGAACTGCTCGTTTCCGAAGTATATACCTTTGGTATATACGGCACTTTTCTATCCTCGGGGGCTGCTTGGGATCTCCATTGACCATATCTTACTAGTCGGGTCCTTAGGTGGCGGAAACTGAAACGACCTGCTCAGCTGAGCAGGTCTGCTGCGAAATACCTGAATACGCAGTCCCGGACCAATATGGTACCAACCTGTTTTTAAACAGGCGCCTTGTTTGCCAGTGAAGTGGGTGGTGAATGCCATGGAGGACAGAAACCTGGGTGGTTGAGGACTGCGATAGCCTCAGTTGTGGAATCTTCATTGAGGGAATTGTCCAATAAATCGCCTTATGTCGTTAATTTATGCTAGACAGTTGGTCGGATCAGACTCCGTTCGATCAATCGGGAGCCCCCAAAAATGAAAGCGACGACGGGGAATGAGTATTAGCTAAACTTACCAGTCTGATGTAACCTCCTTCTCTCTTTTATCGTTGTAATTGTTATATAGAGGATATGGAATGAGTGTTTTTCTCATATAATATTTATGAAACGAGTCTAAGAATTTTCCGTTTTGGCGAGCCTCTGGCGAGCCCAAACGGACAACTCGGACGAGTTTCATAAATATTATATGAGAAAAACACTCATTTCATATTCTATTTATCATATGACACACACACGCACAAATTAGCCACTTAGTATGACTTTTTAACCCATCACCTAACTTGAGTTGTAGACGGCACTTGGAAAAAACATCCTCGTATAACTAAAAATTTTCATTTTGTGCTTCCAAAACATAGGTTATGACCCCTCATTGGGACGAGCTCGTCGAGCTCGTTTCAATGAGGGGTCATAACCTATGTTTTGGAAGCAAAAAGTGAAAATATAAAAAAAAATGAATGGCGTTTTTCTTGTAGGTAAAAGATTAATACAATATAACCCACCCTAAATAGGACAGATAAAGTAAATTCTCCCTATTGAAATTATGCAAATGTGACCCAGTTGTATTTTGTTCTGCCAATCAAATTGTCTAGTTTTGACATTGACCAATGAAATTGACGGAAGGCTTTATTTATCACTGATTAATATGAAAACAAAATATCAAATGTTTTAAAGTGAACAAAACGGACGAGTCGTATGATAAAAAATAATTCCCCTTTCCCCTCCATGTTGCCTGCACTGTCTCTTGGATGCCAATATGTCTTGTATAATGATCTTCCCTGTCTGGTGTTACCAGACTGCTCATCGGCCGCGCGGCTGCGGGGTTCAATCGGACAGCGGTATGCTTATGCATCACCCAAGTCGAGTGTGTCCTTCATATACTTTCGGATTTATTACCACCTCATGTTAGCTTGGGACTTCGATCCCCGTCCGGGACGACCCCCGTTGTGTCCTTGGGCAAGGCACTTTATCCCGGTTGCCTACATGGGGGAACGATGACGCCGTGTACTAAGGACTACTGCATGTCGATGGTGCACATGTCTGCAACCCTGCATGAGCGGAGCTTGAACACAGTTAGAATGTTGTGGAGTTGACAGTTGCTCGTCGATGCTCGGTGGTTCTCTCCGGGTACTCCGGGTTCCTCCACCCGTAAAACTGTCACGGTCACGATTAGCCATTGTGCATAAGTATGTGATCTTAAACACCAATAAACAAAAATATATAAATAATAGGTTGAGACATACCTCCTTCCCTGGTTAATGGAACTAACTTTGCTACTATATTTCCATGTAATATTGATCAATTTTTTCCTTCCAAATCAAAAGTGTGTATTCTTAAAGCAAAAGTAAGAGAAAGTTCGCTCATAAACTTGGGTTCCAAACAAAATAGGAAAGAGCAAGACTGGAAAGGCGGTATCTGTTTACAGCGCTTACCAAAATTAGTCAATATGATGATTATCCCTATTCAAATTCAGTCTATAAATTTTCCACAAAACGCAACTTGGAATTTACCCATTTCAATATATTTGACGAAACTCATTGAGTTCTCTTAAAGTTCATTTGATTTAATTTGGTTGTTCGAAAATTCGGTATTTTGACATAGGGTTAACTAGTGTCTCTAGTTAAAATGCGATTGGAAAAGTTCCACGCAGCTTGTAGTCCATGATCCTCGCGTTGAGTCGACTTTTGTCGATCATTATAACGTCTTTTGTTGCAGCAGTTTATAACGTTGCGTTTCTTCTTCCTGCACTGACTTCAATTCGAACTTTAAATAGCAACCATCCTTGCTATGTGACAAACAGAATCGAAATATTTATAAACAACTGCTGGAAACTAACAGTCGTAGATAAGAGGTTTATGTTCAAACGGAAGACATGTTTATAATACATCTACATTTCTCACTTCAAAATTTCTTTCTGTTCGACTATTTTTGTCTCTTATATGGATTTTCTCTTCATCTCTCTCTCTGTTCTAAAGTATCTAAATAAAATCGTCTTGCATGTAACTATAGTTGCACAAATTTCTATATAAAACATAGAAGGAAACAACGGTCGCCTTTGCTAAAACTAACTACTGCTGTGGCAACTGATTACGTTTGTATGGATTATTTATTATTCTCAATGCCAGTGGGATTGGGATTGAGAAATCTCACTCGAGGGGCAAGATATTTGTACCAGACATAAGGAATGTGCCTTGCTCAAATATTTACACCAAGGGAGCGAATGTCCAAGTCCACACCCAATCCTCCTCAAAATCCAGTGCGACATCATTGTGTCCGAAGGCTCGCCACGGGTAGCCTAATATCAACCCAGGGATCTGATTTGAACAACCTTGAATCTGACCTTCCTAAAGATGTTGTATATCATGTACCAAAATATTCTGACTGGTGGATATGAATAAGAAGATTTTCAATGATTCGTCCTCATTTTAAACTAAATTAAAATGTTTGGCGCCAATAGGTGGCCCGAATATTAACTAAAAGGCTTAATTTGAAGAAACTTGTATCTGAGTCCCATAAGGATGTTTTATACCAAATACCCAAAGTTTCTGACTGATGGTTATAGAGAAGAATTTTTCAAGAATTTTCCCCATATTGCACTAAGCTAAAATTGAGACTCAACTAGGGAGCCCAAATATCAACCCAACGACTTAATTCGAAGAAAGCTGAATCTAGCCTCGTTAAAGAAGGTGAATATTAAATATCAAAAGAATCTGATAGATGGATCTGCAGAAGATCTGTGAAGAATACTCGCCATATTGCATTACAATCCAGGCTCCCATAAAAAGACCAATTATTAATCGAGGGACTTAATTTGAACAAACTTGAATATGGTATACCATATGTAAAAAGATTGTGCGTCTGAAACGAGCTTTAAAGATTATTGCTCAAATTGGAGTATGTTAAATTTCGAGCCCAAATATTAACATCGGGTTTGAATAAATTTAGATTGACCTCCCTAAGGATGTTGTATGCCAAATATCAAAATATTCTGACTCGTGGACCTGTAGAAAAAGATGTGTAAAGATTATTTCACATATTACACAAAGTTAAAATTCATGACCCCCACAAGGTGCCCAAACATTACATGGGGGACTTGATTTGAACAAACTTGAATCTGTAACCCGAAACAATGTTGAAAAACAAATATTAAAAGATTCTAACTGGTGCCTAGAGAAGAAGAGTCTTTAAATAATACTTCTTACATGGCACCAAGTTGAAGTTCGGGTTCCTGTACTTGGCGCAAATATGAATGAACCGCGGGGCTTAATTTTAACAAACAGCCCCCCCCCCCCCCACCTCCCCCTCCCCACTTATGGATGCTTTATTCCAAATATCAAATTATTCTGATCACTGGTTCCGGATAAGAAGACTTTTTAATTTGTGAAAATATGCTGACTCAGCAGTTTTTCGATTCCCTTTGCAGTACACAATAACACAAACGATGGCATTTTTCACCTTTTCATTCTACTGGTCATTCGAATGCTTCATACAAATAGCAAATCTCTGTTCGGTGCGGATTGGGGAAATATGGGTATTTGAAAAGATTTATATCTTCTATGTCATTCGCTCCCGGGGTTCCCACGGGGATGCATTTTTGGCCCGATTCAAGTACTTATGACTGAATAATACCACATACTAAATTTGGTTCAAATCGACTCACAGGTTCCGAAAATAGAAATATCGAGCGGGGCCAAAACCAATAATTTTGCCCCTCCCATTACAATGGCAAATATTTCCCAACGAACTTCGATGGTACAACATTGATTCTACACCTCAAAAGAAACCCCAGTAGATTATATCAAATAACTGTACCCATTGGTTCATGAGAAGAAGACTTTTCCCAACCCCTCCCTAGGAGCTGGGCCAAGTTGATCTGAACAAAAAAAAATTGCGATGTCAGAACAAGCATCTCAAATATAACTGAAATCGATCCGGCGGTTTTCCAAAAGTCGTGAGCACCATGTGCATGGACGATAGACGGTGAGAGATCACAATAACTCACCCTGAAGTTCAGTCAGGTGAGCTAAAAACTAATACCTCAATTTAACATCAGGTGGCACTTAATATAAAACTGAGTGGACCGAACCCAAATTTGAACTTGACCAACAGGTACTCAAAATATTACTACATACCATCATATCAACTGTCAAATGATGTTTTATATGATTTGACTACTGAGATTACCTTTCAAAATTTAAGATCTGAACAGAGTCCAAGACATTTTTTTCAATTACTTTCTTCATTCGTTGCACTTTGAATAATTTCCTCCCCTGATGGAACCCCCAAGTTGTGTTCTATCATTTATTTATTTATTTATTTATTTATTTATTTATTTATTTATTTATTTATTGGTGGTCACATATTTCGGCATTATGGCTAATAATGACCACGACAGTTTTAAGGGTGGAGGAAGTCGGAGTACCCGGTGAGAACCACCGAGCAACGGCGAGCAACAGTCAGCTCCCCAGATACTAACTCCACACAGGCAGGGTTAGTATTGGTTGAAAACAAGTGCACCATCAACGTGCAGTACACCTTAGTACACAACGCCACCGTGCCCCTACGTGGGCAGTGGGAGTGAAATGTCTTTCCCAAGGGCACAGCGCGGTTGCCGGAGGAGGGATTCGTACCGAGGACCTCTTGGCTTCCAGCCTACGACTCTACCTACTGAGACACCCCGCCCAATTATGCTTTATTCGGAGCTTGGCTAAGAAACCATACGGCTCCGATGGAAGGGCCGCATAGCATGCTTCTATGTTACTAAACCATCAGGAATTGCGGCAGAGGTTTGAAGGACACATAAAGGTCGGAAAGAGTTAAGAGATTTCATTATTGCAGAAATCACATGAGTAAATTGCTTTTCCCATACAACTAACAAGCGCTACACCAGGCGTGGCAAAATTCACCCGTTCAGCAACTTGAACTGTAACATATTTCGAAAGATAGCTGAACATTAGAAAGAATGTGAGCTCAATTAAAACTGAAGTTATCTAGCAATGATGAAATGGTCAGCATTATAGTGGATAACCTAAATAACCAATCCCAGTCTCATAACGTTTGATTCGAATTGTGACCTGATCAGCAACTGAGGACCTGACTGTAAACATATACATTTTTCATGGTTTAAGAAAGCGATTTGGCTACGCAAACTACTGGAAAATAAAACAGACTCATTGTTTTGTTTTGTTTGTTTGTCTTTTAGTTTTGTTTATGGGCTTTAATGACACTTTCAATAGCCAGGTATTACCAACGTACTGACTCCACACAAACAGGGTTAGAATTGGTTGACGGCAAGTACACCTTCGACATGCAGTACGTCTTAGTACACAGCGCCACCGGGCCCACACATGGGTAACTGGGATTAAGTTCATTGCACAACGACTACTGACTCATTTTATAATCTGATGATCCATCTAATTTATTAGCAGGAATGGGACTTCAAATTGATGTAGTCAGAGGCAACCAACACCAGCCAGTTCTGAATTAACAGAGAAATGAATGAGATTGTTAAAAGAGATGGTACGGATTTGTTTTTACATTTGGCGTAGAATGCATTCATTGTATTGCTTAACCTGCCGGTTAGATGCGTAAACAATTTTTTTTTAATATTTATTAAATTAACTTGATGGAATTATGGTAATTTATATACCATCAGAAAGTACAGTAAATTCCCTTTGCAAAAATGTTAGATACATTAACTGATATAGAAGTAAACTGATACACACAGATTGCTGAAGACTAGTGATGTGTGTTCACAAATTGAATTCCAAGGAAAGAAGAATCTTTCATTCCTCTGATAAAAATGACAGTGATCGGCTAAAGTTATTTCCTTCAGAGAAGCCTCGGACCAGTTCCATGGGAAACCCTTCCCAACATTGTTTTAGAATAATTTTCGAATAGAGATACGCCAAAAACTAGTTGTCATAGATTTCAATACTGTACTTCAGTATTCTCAAGATGGCATTGACTCATTTTATTGCAAAGTTACATTTTGCAGGAAGTGGTGAAATGTCAAGAAGTTACGACCTGTTTCGGACTAAAACCTGCACCGTGCAGGATATACTCCTGATAAACCTGCATGATGAAAATCTACATGCGGAGATTGAAATTGGTCCAGTTATAATAAAAAAAATCCAAAATGAGATTTGGCAAAGAATGGATTAAAATTTGAGAAATTTAGGGCTGATCTGGCCTAAAATCGAAAGGTCACGTTGAAAAAACCTAGCATACAAAAAATCATCATCCTCCGATAATAATCACTGAACTTATCACGGCAGAAGCAAAGTGTCTGAAGACGGGCTCACGACAGGTGGCAGCCCCGGATGTCGACATTATGCGTACCATTCTATAGTACTATGGGTATCCATAAAACCTATATCTGACTTGGATAGCTGCACAAACTAGACTTTTTATGCTGAACTAGAAAAAAACGGGACACTCAACCGAAGCGTTAGACTCAGTAGTTCCTTTTGCACACGTGCTTTCCGGCTTATTTGTATCCCAATATTATTTTTAAATTATGATGTATGTTCCTTTAAAAGAGAGTTTGTGAAGGTTTTTGTTTATCCTCCTCCTACCCACACTTACTATGCAGATAACGGATATTACATCTCTCCCTGACTATTGACCAAATAACAGACCCCACTGCCCAAATAAAGCGCCCTATTGACCAGATAAAGATAATGAATGCACAGACTGAGGTCATCTGAACTAAACGCATTTCTGACCTCCAACGGTTTCTATTTGATATCATTGCCCGAGAGAATGTCATGGAACTCCATACGAACACACCCTCGTTGCCACTGTGGCGTTCTTGGAAAGGTAAACCGATTTCCTCCTGTTTTAATTCGGTTGACGATAATAATCAGACAAACTGAAGCAATCCCAATAGAAATCTGAGACATTTTCAGCTATTCGGATTTGTGGCTGCAGCTATAGTGTACTTCTAAATAAATTTAAGTGAAACGGCCATGGATGACACTGAATTCATAGTGTTCGAAGCCATCGAGAAAACAAGAAGCGACAACTTGTCTAACTTGTTCTGTTCTGATATTCCAGGTGCATGTTCGAGAAGGAAAGTTTCATATTCTCGATCTGAGCTCAGTTATTGCAATGTCTACACAACTGGTTGTAGCGATGTGTCCAACTGGGGCGAAGTCTAACTGCCAAATTGCTTCATCCATCGCACGGGGACAGACGGATTATTTTGCGCAGAGATTTTGTTTCTTTTTTTTTTTTTTGCTTGCATAATAAAAAGCTCCACTGACCAGTTAAATCCGGAAGTAAGTCTTCAGAAATCCGTATATCCTCAAAAAAGAGATGTTGGGATTCATTTTTTTTTTCTTTATTAAGATGCGAATTTTTGGTTACGGTCAAATCCGAGGATAAATAAAACATGCAGTTAGTGTCTTCAAATACTGAATTTATTTTTGCTGGTACATGGGGTTCTAATTTGGCTTCCAAATATTCCACCAGTACTCACAAAAATAAATTCATCATTTGAAGACACTGACTGGATATTACAAATTTCAGATATCAATATTTTCAAACCGGAACGAATGTACTAGTATTTATCAGGTCCGAGGAACCCTCGATCGGTCTTTTAAACACTTTTTGGTGTATTTTACATCAATCAGTATTAACCAAGAATTGTATAAGCTTGGCTTTCGGAGAAAAATATAATTGATGTTTTGTCAAAATCAAACTGTTTCCAGTATGTGGACAATATCACACACATCATCATTGTCTTGGTCCCACTCAATGCGCATTCCATCACTTCAAGATGTAACTCAATTCTTAATAGTCTATGCGCAAATAGACTGCGATGAGGAATGACCTTTCAACCAATCAGAAAGCAGCATTAGGTCGAAATCGGAATCATATGTACTTGTATAGATTGACAAATCGATGGGGAAAATCGACTCAAAGTCGACTATTCCAGCCATTTCTTAATCACTTTCTCAGTAACTCCCGCATATCTTTTGAAAACGATCGGCACTCTCATACTAATCGAGATTTTAGAGTCCAAAATTCAAAGGAGAATGGAGGTGAATTTGTTTAAAAACGTTGGCTGCGACAACATTCAAATATTGAAACATCTTGCCACATTTTCATCCTCCCAAAACGGTCAATTATCTATAGTCGGGTAGATATATTTGCCATTATAAACTTCTTTAGCTGTTGAAACAACTCTGCACTGGTAACGGGCATTTAAAGCAGTGCTGCACAGATTTGCTTATCAATGAAAATGAATTGAGGCATCAAGAGTGATTTAGCGAGTCGGGAATTTCTGATTTCTTCTTTGCCGAAAAGTATGAAGAACTCCGTTGGTCACTCATGACGGAAAAGGTAATCTTTACTCCACACCATCGTACCACAGACATTGCGATATCTCATTTCACAGATAAGTTATAGGGTTGTTTCCAAGTATACCATCTGTCCCCGACCATTTAACGCTCTCAAACAGCCGTTGGAGGGTGTGCTCAAAATAAAGTGCATAAATGGACGGGTAAATGGATAATTGTGATGAAAGTGAGAGAAATGTTTAGAATAAAGAGCGTTTTCCCATGAGTTTTCTACGTCAGGCCTCAATTCGAACTTGGTGGACAGGGAACTGCCTACCAGAATCTGTGTGAAAGCCCGGCAAGCAGTTATACTGGGCTTCCTCTGACTGCAAACCAACTATCAGTATAGGGTTTACCGAAGAGCAGAACTTGGACTACAGACATGTCAGATGTCTTTTAAAATCAAAGCGACAATTTACATGAAAAGAAAGCCGCATGTGTTCAGGGTTGTTACTTCTCAGTTATCGTCCGGTGTGAGCCCCGACAACAGTTCAAGAATTCGGCTACAAGCAGTAATTTCAAGAAAGAGCTTTTTCGGAGAATCTACAAGGGCGACAGAATCAATGATTCGGAGAAGATCACAAATTTTTCACTTTTAATTTATTTGTCCGAGATATACTATTCAAAAATAGTAGAGGATATTTGGTACAAGTGAGACATATGAAGAAATATATTTATATTTTCATCAAACAGACAGTTGAGACATTGCACTGTGACATCTAGTGAATGATTTCAGCGATAGTTGGGCGTCTGACAAGCACACATTCCTCGCACTGAGCTGTAGAAGACATGGACGGTCAGTCAGAGAATTTACCACATTCAGTCCAAGGCCTCAATACCTTGTAAATCCTCCTCGGTTCGCGAGACAAGCGCGGATCCGACATAGCATACGCCTCACTAAACGTCCAATATCAGCTTGACTGATGTTATTCCATTCTTCCGCAGTGCAGCAGTGAGTACCTGGACATTGGTAGGGGCTGTTGGCGTTATCGTAGGCTCCTGCCAAGCACATCCCAGAGGTGCTCATTTGGTGAAAGTTCTGGATATAGTGCTGGCTAAGGCAGTGTAGTGATGTTCTGCTCCTGGGGGACCTCTGTAGCGACTCGAGCCCTATGTGCTCTTGCATTGTCATCTTGGTAAATGCATCGGCGGCTGTGGCATCGCGCAAATAGCACCACATGAGCTGCTAACATGGTGTGACGGTAGTAATGCCCTGTGACACGTCCTTGGATGACATTGACATGTAATGCTGTTCTGCTTGTCATGGTTATGCCTCCCCACACAATAACTGATCCACCACCAAAACGATCATGCTGCCTGACGGTTATGTCATGGTATCGTTCGTTCCGTCGCCGCCACACTCTGTCTCGCCTGTCGTGGAAGTTGACAGTGATCTTCGATTCATCGGAAAACATGACGTTGCTCCACCGACGATTGTCCCAGCGCCGGCGTGCTCCACATCAATTAAGCCTTTCTGTGATGTGACGTTCAGTCAAACGTGGAATTATTCGATGTCGTCGAGTGTACAAATTCCAGCTGTGTAGGCGATTTTGGATAGCCTGACCACTGACTCGCACATCTGTCGCTCGGTGCAGCTGGTGTCCAATTTCTGAAGCACTTTGATGGCGGTTATGTAATGCTGGGGTTCGGACGAAACTATCCTGGTTAGCAGTTGTAGCCCTTGGACGACCTGGCCGACGTCTGACATCAAAATTGCCTGTCTGAGGGTAGCGTGACCACAACCTACTAATCACCGATTGAGTAACGTTGAGAGTTTTTGCCAATGCAGTCTCTCTGTTGCCAGCTTCCAACATGTCAACGGCACGTAAACGTTCGTCGCGTGTCAGTCTTCACATACCTCAAAAGTTACGTTTTGACCAGAAACTATTGATGAACGAGTTTATACCAAGAAAAGAACGATAAGACCTCCGAAAAAGCCCGTCCAGTACAAATCAAAATTTCAAAACGTACCCCACAGGCATTAACGCGGCGCGCGTGTGAAAAACCTGCACGAAGTTTTCGTGGGCCGGTGACATTCATGAACCATACTAAACTTGATAATATATTGATGTGTCCAATCACGCGTATCCAATACCATTTTCCGAAAATATCAACATCAGTTTGGATAACGCTTACTTTTTCTGAACAGTGTATATATACATAAACAATGTATTTTTACGACTAACCCATTTTGGGAGCAACGTTGGTTAGTAATTGAGTCAACAACGATATGTGGCTATTCTCATTTCAAAACTAGCTAATTTCTGTATATTATAAAAAGACCGTCTTCAGTCATTTTAGATTAGCAAATTTGATAAATGAGCCAACTCAGGACAGAGAAACGTTCAGACTACAACAAATATGGAATTGGGCTTTATTCAGATTAAAAACAAGGAATCGGATTCACAAGAAATCACAAAACAATCTCAAAACACAGCGCGAGCAATGATACAAAATTGGCTAATTCGTCAGTTTTGGCCAAGTAAGCCACATTGAGTTTGCTTTTTAATGCGATTTGAATCCACCTCGTGTTGATTAACATGATTCAGTAAAATGCTCAGTCAAGTTCTATCTTGTATAGCTACTCAAACTCACCACTGCCCCACCAATTCACAACATCTTTGAAACATTTGTCACAGAATTTACCTCTCTTAGTTCCCAATAGTTTAATCAGAATCTCTAATGGAAAACTTCTTTCCCCTCATAAAAATATGACACAAGCGGCCTTCTTTCAAGTAATAACCACTGAAATTTAATCAGCAAATCAGGAAAGATGATTCATTTCAACACGAGAACGAACTGGGACGTAAATAATTTTGATGAAATCAAAAAATGATAAAAATCGTTTGTATTTATTTAGCTAGGGCCGTGATATATCATAATACAAAAGGTGTCTGCAATGATGATCAATACTTTCTACCAATGACAGACGAGCTCAAATAAACTGAGCTTTTAATATTATTTGTTACGCCTTCCCTATTTTATGTGAACATTTGAGCTCGTCTGTCATTGGTAGAAAGTGAAACACTATAAAATAGGGAAGGCGTAACAAATAATATTAAAAGCTTAGTTCAGCTTACTAAGTCAAAACGGGCAAATTAATTATCCAATTTGGGATCTTTGCCCGATCTGATAGTGATATAGATTTAAGGTGTTATGTAAGTAAGAAAAATATATTTACTATGAAATTCGCGAATCTGCAATTCCATAAATTTCCAATACATATACAGAAATTATACATCAAAATGAAGGTTGTGGTGTATAGAATATGAAACAATAGCAGGCATCAACGGTTCCTGAAGGTCTGCTACCGTATTCTTACCAGATCCGCTAATAAAATAATATTTCATGAGAATAACTCGTGGTCAAATATGCTTCATATATCCCAGAACAAACTTAGGCATTTAAAATACTTCAAATTGTTTGTACCGGGCTTTGGGGTAAAATTAAAAAACTTTTTGTGATTTCGGGGGATCTCCGTATATGTTCTTTACGTACAGGTCAAGGTCATCAAAAGCAAAACGCATCGATTCGGTATTCATTGCCAGCTAAAACGACATTATGAGACCGACCGACCGCCTTCACATCACAGACTGTCACCGTCAGAAAACTGCTGTATAAGGGGTTCGACTACTTACCCTCTAGAACCCCATAGATACCCAATAGAACCTCACAGATACCTATAGAACATAACGGGTATCCCATGGATATCTCATAGAATATTTCACAGTAAATTGTCGGACCCTCCGTGGGTCATATGTGACTTCTTAAATTATTTCACCAGGCATCACTCGTTCCCAGAAATAGTGTGGGTGCAAATGAGCGAGAAAATGGAACATGTGTACATATTACGAACATTGGCTTCACAAAAGTAACGATTCAACAATCAGAACGCTTCAATGACTATAACGTCATGAATCGTGCGGATGATGAAGCCAGATTTCTCATTCCTCTGTGGAATCATTACGAGTCCTCAGGACCAATAACAAACAATAATTTAGATGGATTCCACGATTCCTTAAATTCATCTTTATCTCACTGACATCCAAATCTATTCAGACTCATCAACATAATAAAGAACATTGAAAAGACCGAGAAATTGAAAATGTCTCAAACAAACTTTGGTGCTGCTCCACCTTCCCGGACGCGAGTTTACAGGGAGATTGACAACTGGCCTGAAGGAACAACTTGGCAAGGGTACAAAGACTCAAATGGAATTCCTTGCTGCACCTGGAAGACTTGAGAATTGGGTGATTTGTAAGTATCAATATTCATTTGTGCATACGGGTTTTTTTTATTTATATCATTGTAATAGTACCCTTAGTTTTTTATTTATTTATTTTTTTTTTTTTGTATGTTTTAATAAAACACGATTATTTGTATGATTCTGGAAGAAACATGATTTATTTTTTATTTATTTGTAAGATCCATTCTTTCATTTTTGTACCGAAAATTATTTATTTTCATGTATTCATATTAATGAACATCATGCGAAAGCATAAACTACTCGTACCTAATTAATTGTTTCTTATCTCTCTAACATGTTGGCTCATCCCACTTTAACCGGTAGGTAATAAGTAAAGGATCACCTCTTCACGCAATTAGCTAAATATATAATATACCCATAGTGGCTTGGAGTACCACATGTTCACCAATCGTGTTGAAGTGGTGTTAACCACGAGCCTCGGCGAGCGGTTAACATCACTACACCACGAGTGGTGAACATTTGGTACACCAAGCTACTTTGGGTGTATTTTATTTATACCATGATCGTCAGATTGTCAAGAGTCGCTAATATTTTTTCTCGATTTTACTGAACAGCAAACGTACATACGTGCGAATTTGTTTTTGTTTACATGAGCACCGGAGGGCGGTACTTCCGCTAACAATTTTATCACCGAAACGAAATTGAAAACGAAACTCGCAAATTACAGGGCCTTTTTCATTTTAATAACATACTACTTCAAAGTTATGGATGCTTTATTAACACGAGACAACGCATGTTTGTTAATTTTGGTATCTTCTGGGGTAAACTCATTTAAAACGTAATAAATAATTGCCGGTTTCATTTCACTCTTCGCGAGGCGAAGAGCGATAAATTCAGACAAGTTTGCTTTCAGGTCGAGGTCACCAAAGGTCAGCTTGGATGTAGTTCCAATGTAAGTGTGAATTTTGAATATTTGAAATCCCATTGTTGGCGTGTTCACCACGGTTGGTGTGTAAAGCTAAAATCAGAGGCTTTTAATATATAGTAGAATTGGTAATCATGATATAATATGTTGTTATAGACTGTCTGAGAACTGGGTTTTCTGACACAGGTGATTTATTTACTAAACTTTAATAGTTGCCTTGTTCATTTCACGATGTGTGTTTTGGACTGTGGGTAGGTCGTATTGGAACATATACGTTATTGCGTCAAGGTTGAACATAAGCTCCGAGCCGCAAATCTCAGACCATGTTACCATCAATTCATCACAATAACTTATATTATTAGGTGTACAATGTTTTATAGCGATGTAGGGTGAATAGCAAATTAATGGCATGTATAGCCAATGGGAAGCTACCAAACAATCACGTCTAAGCTCTTAGCCCACAATCGAATCTGCACAACTTAATTGTTGTTGGTTTTATACCTTAAGAGTTTGGGGTGTGAATGGAATTTTCGTTTCAGGTAAGCTTAAAACAATTGATTTCCATGTGAGTAGTAGGAGATGTATGAAACGACCCTCATTGGGGGACCTAGTGGGGGACCTAGGAAGTGACGTCATGTCACGTGACCTGGTGGCGCCATGTTGTGTTGGCATGGTAACCCGCGTGAGCGGCCATCTTGTGACGCCATCTGTATACTGATGCGTGGTGTTGATGCGCATGCGCAGCGCGTGTTGTTAGGGTGATACGTGTTTCCGTCGTCCATGTTGTATACTGGAGGCCGCCATCTTGGTTTCTATGGTAGCACGTGGTTGCTATGTTACCCAAAGGCTTACAACACGACAGGGGTATGTTCGATTGAATCGGAGTAAGGCTATAAAGGGGATTCTCCAAAAGGTATCCTCGATAGGTATCCTCAAATAATACAATTCCAGGCCATAGGTATCCTCAAATACCGAAATGAGGCTAAGAGAGATAGTAAATGAGGCCTCATTGAGGGATTTTTTCATGGCCCTCTTGCCCTCAAAAGAAAACGAGGCTAAGAGGGATAGTAAATGAGGCCTCATTGAAGGATTTCTCATAGCCCTCATGGCCTCATACGACTAAAATGGGGATTCTCCAAAGTGTATCCTCGATAGGTATCCTCGAATAATACAATGCCAGGCCATAGGTATCCTCAAATACTGAAATGAGGCTAAGAGGGATAGTAAATGAGGGCTCATTGGGGGAGTTTGTCATGGCCTTCATAGCCTTAATCGAAATGAGGTTAAGAGGGACAGTAAATTAGGCCTCATAGAGGGCTTTTCTCATAGACCTCATACGACTAAAAAGGGGTTCCATAACCAGAGACGTTTCACAAAAAGGGGTTCCATGGGACGTGGCCATTGGATATAGAGGTGATGAGGATCGAATAGAACTTCGTTGTAATAAGGGGAGATAACTCTGCATAGAGATTACGGGGGATGAAGCAATCTGTTTGGATAGTTAGCGTCGGGAAAGTGAAGTGATTGGATGATCTGGATAAATGAAACAACAAGTGCACTCGGAATAGGGTCAGAACTAACAAGAACAGATCAGAAAAACTAAAAATAGTAATAATAAGCAAAGCTGTTCCAGTTGATAGGCTCTTCTACTCTATTGGAGTATACTCCAGGACAAAGAAACATGGTTAGGTAGACGAAAACTATTGCACAGATAGATAGAAGCAGAGAATTCTGAAAGAATTCAAAATAGTACAACTTGTCGGGTTGTTTGTGGTAATTCTATGAATTAAACGAGGATTATGGGGGGTTCCAAGCCAGAAAATTACTCCTATTCAATCGAACTCATCCCCTGTGCCCCTCGGTACTATAGCACTTTTCCCACTTTCTTAATTTATAGGGTGAAAAGGAGTGCGAGAATCGGGAAGTGCTATTTAAATTGCTATGCGGCTGATCTAAGGCTTTTGAATTATAGTTCATCTCGTGAAAGTTGTTGGTATTTCAGTAACTTTTGGTAAGGCAACAATTACAAGGTTAATAGTTTTTCTTATTATTATTTGATTCTTCAACTTTTGATTGAAAATATAATATTAATTAAACACTAAAATTGAGAATCAAAAGTCGCGTGCGTCTATATTAGATCTAAAGAAACCCCCTCAAGGTGCAGTACTTCAGATGTAGAATCATTATAATCCATGATGCTTTTTTCAGTATTCTATAATCTCTGTTTCAGAATCTCGGTTACATTGTCGACATTTTACTTCCTTGTTTTTGCCGACTCTATGGCTTATCGTGTTTCTGTGCGTAGTTTTGAACATTCTTTTCTATATGCCTGGGAAACTGGCCGATATCATCGTTCCTTGAGTATAACAAAGCACTATCTGCAATGCTTTAGCATTGCTGATGGCGCCTTGATGCACTCAATGAACGATTTTGATAAAAACCCAGTCAACACTGATCGAAATCCACTTCAAAGTTAACCCTTTACCCAACATGAAAAGCAGACGACACTTGCAAAAAAAATTCTTGAATAACTAAGTTTTTTCATTTTTTGTCTCAAAAACATAGGTTATGACCCCTCGTTGGAACGAGCTCGACGAGCTCGTTCCAACGAGGGGTCATAACCTATGTTTTTGAGACAAAAAATGAAAATATTTTGAAAATTAATTGGCGATTTTTGAGAATAGCGCTGGCCGGTTTTGGCCGTTACGTTGGGTAAAGGGTTAAAGGACAACATGGCTGCCAATCAAACAAAATCCTAGTTCACACTGATCAAATTCTGAATGAGACGATAACTTGTTTCACAAGGCTGAAGTTGGAGAACAACTGTTGAGAAAATATGTGTTTGTTGGAAGATAAATAACAATACCGTTCTTTTTATGAAATTTGTTATTTACCAGTTCCTTTTTAGCTTTATTTCATAAAACATGATAAAAAAGAACGAAACAGACTAACGAAACAGAGTAACGCACACAGACAATTAAAATATTAACTGCGAATTAAAATGTAATGGTAGTCCAAACATTGTAATAATTCTTTTGAGTGTTCACATTATGCACTTTTATTCTTGTCTGGATTACAGATAAAATATCACAGTTGTGTATAACAAACAAAAGAAAAGCATTAAACATGTAGGGTTCCGGGGGTGGGCGGACCGTAACAGGCTTGGCAATTTCAGGAGAGCGATTTTTTAGCTCTCCTTACTGCCCCCCTGAAAGAATTAAGGAGAGCGAAAAATTGCCCTCCTAAATATTTTGGTTTGGGATGATTGAGATTACATGTATTATGCTCACATTAAATTTTTGTTGTAAAGCAAAAATGTAATTTAACTTCGAAGTCACATAACATCACGTAATTTCATTTGAAAGTGGTTTAGTGGTAAAAGGTAATGGCTGCAACCATACCCAAACACAGTTGCAATCATTTGAAGCAAAATGGGTCACAGCAATATTTTTTTTTTCCGTCAGTTTCAAGTTCAACAATTGACATCACAGTTTGAGGGGTAATTATTCAAGGAATATTGGCACTATAATATACTACCATTACTACTATCCTGTCACTTGAAGTACTTGCACCAGGACGTGACTGTAGATTCAAGCAGACCTGTTGTCCAAGAAAGTCATACGCCTACCACTACCACCTTCAACCCCCCTGGGGGGGTTGAAGGTGGTAGTGGTAGGCGTATGACTTTCTTGGACAACAGGTCTGGGTACACACACAGGTCTTGTCAAGCGTGTGTCCGGTTGTTGAGTGAGACATCTAGATGTCTAAGAGATTTCGCTTTACCTTAGTAAAGTTAATAAAATCACTGATGTAGTCTGTTGGTTTCAGTTTCAATGAGTTCGTTCAACTGGATACTTAAAATGCTGTGTAAAGCTAATTGCTCTCCTAAGCTGATTGAGGAGAGCGATTTTTTGCCCTCCTGCATTTTTCAGAATGCCAGGCCTGCCGTAACCATGTCTCGCGGAAATTTTTGTTGTCCGTCGAAAAAAATTGTGTTGCTCGAATGCTCAAATTTTCTCTGAAAGCCGCTAATTTGGAAGAAAACTCTTACCATTTCGGGAATCCATTATTTTCATTATGCAAAAACGCCCTTATATTTCGAATATCCTTTGTATGGAAGCATTCTTTATTGATATATGACAATCGAGTCATCATGTACACCAAAACAATCGTGTATTATTTTTATTTTAAAGAATTACTTTTGTTAAACGAGAGTAATTCTTTAAAGTAATAATAATAAACGAGCGTTCTCGACCTGTTTCGTTTTTCATTGTTTTAAAGAAGTATATTCATTTAGGTTTCGAGTTCGTATTGAGGCTCAACAGCCCGGTAACATTTTATATTCTCGCTCCAGAATGTCGCAAAATCTTGAGATACTGGCTTCGGGCTTGCGTGACTGATGAGTATCCTTAATATTATTGACAAGTGTAGTCCTAACAGTATCATTGTTGCTGCATTCCACATCCCTGGGTTCGGGCTTGTATCTTCAGTTACTTCTAGTATATTGTTGCATCAATAATACAAGAAAAATATTGTGCATCTTCCAAGAAACAAAACAATTAAATGATAAAAAGATATATTAAATATATAGTAAGCAAGTAAAATCAAATTAACAAATAGAAAGAATAAATTTAAATATTGAGAAAACAGACATTTGAGGACCTTTTGGCTTTTGTTTTGATGGATTTAATCTTGAGGCTTGTTGTCTTGGAGGCTTTTGCCCTGCACTTTGCAAAAGAGTGTAAACTGAGTACCAACTCATAAACTAACTTGCTTGTTTAGTGATCACTTCGAGACGCAGCATGCAAATCTGTAATCCGGGTACAAGCGGTAGATTACCTGCCAGTCCATGAACTACACATTTGCTTGTTCGGTCATTAAGCTCCTTTTTGACGAACTGCTAAAGGCGTATCGTCCCCTGAATTCAAATGTGTTCTATGTGAAAGTAGGCACATAGAACACATTGGACCTCAAGAGACAGTATATTAATATCCACCTACCCGATGACCAGTTATTAAATCTTCGAACTCTAGATGAAACAATCTTTATTATATGACTACCCAAAATCTTAGCGCGTAGCGGGTATCTATATTATTAGAGGGGCATATGGGTCTTTTTTGGTGGGGATGGGGTGGGGGGTGTTCAAGAATTTTTATGTCGCATGCATATCTCGAGGATAGAAATATTGAGTTGGGCAAGGTACGGAGTTGTTTTCAGTAGTAAGTATGTTCCCCATCGTCCCCCTTTGCCGCAAGAGGAAGCAGAGCATCCGATGACGTCATTTTAATTGTTTTGATATTTTATTTTTATTTTTATTTTATTTTTTATAGTTTTTTATTGGTTTTAAGTTAGTTTTAATCGTTTTTCGGGGAAATCCCAACTCAAGTTCATCTAAGGTCAGAGTTCGGGTCAGGGTAATTAGCCACCTGTTCGATAGTGTTCTGACCTGGTTGTTACTTCGCGTGTCTATCCTTATTGTATTTTCTTGTAAATATCTTCTCACAAAACTGACTTGAAAACTGTCCTTCCACGTGTATCGTCCTTTCATGTGAATTTCTGCTGGAAATCGATGAAAAATTCCTGGAACATACGCCACAAGATAAACTCTCCATTGTAAAACGTAAAAAGGCTTGTCGCTTCCCGTGGAAATTTAACAAATGATGCGTGCACGATAGTCCTCTGCTATAATATAGCTGACTAAACACATGTTCGAACACAGCATGGGTGATAACAGATACATAAAAATAGACCGACCATAATATAAACACAGGTGGAGATGACTGACTAGTTTGATAAACAAAAGTTGGAACACTATCATACAGGTGGCTAATTACCCTGACCCGAACTCTAAAATAAAAAAACTATGAAAAAAATTTAAAAAACAACAAAAATAATTTTTTTAAATTAAAAAAATTAAAATGACATCATCGGCTCCTCTTGTGGCAAAAGGGGGACAATGAGGAAAAA
This sequence comes from Pictodentalium vernedei, assembly GCA_031216915.1. Classification (NCBI taxonomy): domain Eukaryota; kingdom Metazoa; phylum Mollusca; class Scaphopoda; order Dentaliida; family Dentaliidae; genus Pictodentalium; species Pictodentalium vernedei. The sequence continues at coordinate 170,129,940 of CM062294.1, forward strand.
ACTTATTACTGGTGTCTCTTTCGCATTGGTGCGACCGAGGGCATACCATGGAGACCATTTTGAAAAATAAAATCCCCAAATGGCGCCATCAGAAGAACTTAGAGGTTCTAAAGAACTCCAGTTTTGACCAAGCCTGGTATGTCATCTATAATTTTATTATTTGACGCCCCATGCAGAACTCAGGACCCCTGGCTACGCCACTGGTTTGCTTGTCGATTCAGGTTCGCCGGAAAAAGAGAGTCTCAATTTTTCCAGATCCATGTTATGGCTCTCTGAAAAGAGGCCGTCATAACTCCACTGACGTGTGCAGCTTTTCGAGATGACTATTTACAAACTCGAAATAAAAGTCTTGTGACTTTGCGCTGAACACTCTGGGTAAACGCTCCATAGTTTCTCTTTTATGTACATTTCAGATGTATTGAATTTTTAATTATCAACCGTCACAAAATAAACAAGTTATTACAACATTCAGTCGATCTGTGCTGTTACACTCTAGCTCGTTGACGAGACCAGATCCATCAAATCAAACTGGGACCAATACTATAAAAGTTTTACAATTGTATTTTCTAGAATTGTATTTTCTGGTTATGACTTTCAATGGGTTGAAATGAGCCATTAGCTTTTTCAAAGATTCCAGTTGGCAAATTGCCATATCTTCTAAAAAGCTAATGATTCATTTTAGTCAGTTATATTAATAGGTAGAAAATACAATTCTAGAAAATACAACTGTAAAAGTTTTATATTAGTCCCTGGCCTCGTGTAACCCTTTACCTTACATGAAAAGTAGAAGACACTTGCAAAGAAAATTCTTGAATAACTCATTTTTTTCATTTTTTGTTTCCAAAACATAGGTTATGACCTCTCATTGTTCCAAAGAGGCGTCATAACCTATGTTTTTTGAGACAAAAAATGATAAAATACTGGAAATTAATCGGAGATTTTTGAGAATAGCGCTGGCCGGTTTTTTGCGGTTACTTTGGGTAAAGGGTTAACTCACCAGAATTTGACAGCTCAGATGTATTTGCAGTTTTAATATTGTACCACCAAGCAGAGGCACCAGAAAAGACTTTGTTGGATCTACATATAATATGCAAGCAATTAAGAATATTGAACCGGGGTTGGGGTAGAGCTGGGGGGGGTAACTAATCCAACCAAATCATCACAAAAGCTTAACAATTTTTTTTTAGTTCTTATCGTTCATGACAATCATATGAAACCTATCTTAATTTAGATTTGTCAACAATATTTCAAAATGACTTTTAGGAAAGAACACATTACTGAACTACAAACCAACTTCCGGAAAGAATACATTACTGAAATACAAACCAACCCTGTGAGTTTATTTATTTGAATTTCCGGAAAGAACGCATTACTGAAATACAAACCAAGTTTATTATATTTCGATGTTAGAAGAGAAAAACCTTTATCGACCGGCACTTAAGTCAACAGAAAAACGGCCCAACTCTATTTACAAAAAAATTCTTTTTTTTTTGTCCCTAAAACACCAGCTTGTTCTAATGAGGGTCATAAACTATGTTTTTGACGCTAAAAAATTAAAACAATAGTTATTCAAGATTTTTTTGCAACTGTCGCCTCCCTTTCGTGTAAGGTAAAGGGTTAACCCGTTACCTAAGTGAACAGTAAAACGGCCCAGCTCTATTCTGACAACTAAAACTTTACGTTTTAAAACCCTTTACCCAACGAATCGGCCGCATCCGCCCGCGTAATATGCAAATTCAGCAGTTGAAAAAATATTATTTTTCAAACAATTTCAACAAAACCATGTCATGTGACCCCTCGTTGGAACGAGCTCGTTCCAACGAGGGGTCACATATTGTTTTGTTGATTTTTTTTAAAACATTTCAAAAAATGATATTTAAAATAATAAATTTTGATATCGTCTGCATTGGGTAAAGGGTTAAATTTTGGTTCCAGTGAAAGGTCATAAGATGAGTCAAATAATTGATTTGTTTAGTTTAGTTTATTGTAACGGTATAAATCAAATGCAGTTACAATGTAATAACAATACTATAAATTTACAATTGATTTACACCGTTGGGAGATGACATAGCCAGGTTGGCTGTCTACCTGTCATCTCCCACCAATTTAGAACTCCAACACAGCCAACAGTTACGCCGTAAGCCTACAGACTTTTTGATTTACGGACCTGGTGACTCCTTTATACATTTAAGGGTGGACGAGTTATCCAGGAGCAATTATTCAGAAGCAAGTAATAACACGGGTAATTATACGGACACTGGAAAGAATAAATAATGTGTAGATATTTCAAGTCAAGACAACAGAATAACTGCACAACGTTCTGTAGAAGAGTGAAATTTTCAAACATTTTGTCTTATACCAGCGGAGAAGAAAGCAAATAGCTGAACACATCCCGCCCTTCCCCAGATCGGTCAAGAGACTATTTGTGATGAAACTAATTAGTCTAAGTACACATTTCGAGGGGTGGGGTGGGGGGGGGGGGGGGGGTAACCAGGGTCTTTCGGGACACAAATACTCCTGCATTTACATTCCAGCATGGCATGAACAATCGGTATGATAACTCTATTGTCCAGGCTGACACTCGAGGCAGTAGGGGTTGTCGCAAAGAAAGCTTTTCTGATTCGAAGAGAGAAGTCTCTCTTTTAATTTCTTTTTGAATTCATTTCTATTACCTGTTCCTCGCCGGTTTGGATCCAGTTCATTCCAGAGTCTGGGAAAGGCATATACCGCTAGTTTGTCCAGTGCTTTTGTTCGAGTTTTCGTAATTTGAACTTGACCCGACTGTCTTGTATTTGTGTCGGAAAGACTGAAAAATGTTCCGAATGAGCCTGGAAGCTTGCCGTTTTTCCAGTCTAACATGAAAAGACAAGAATGTAATTTAAACAGATCATTGACTTTTAGTATCTTATCCTTTGCGGACAATGGATCTGTGTGGGAGTTGTTTAGTTATTCCCAAAATAGTTTTGCAAGTGTGATCTTCTATTCGTTTTATGCAAAGGGTCATCTAATGTTATTGCCACTTTGGATGAGTTTTACCACCCCGCTAAACTTCATTAATATTCCAGAGAATATATTCTCTGGTATATATATTGACGTAGTTTAGCAGGGTGTTAAAACTCAGTAACTCATGACGTCATGCGTGCGGTGGACGTTAATAAACCCTCAGTCTGTTATTCATTCCTCCCGGGCCGTTAATAAACCGTAACGCCCCCCCCCCCCCCCCAAACCCATGTTATTGATATAATAATGAATAAATGTTGATTATACTGGGTGAACATTAATTGTGGAGGAAGGTGAGGTGGAGGCGAATATGCGGATTATTCCACAACAAAATTGTGATGTTATTCACTTCAGGATCTTAGCTCCTGTGTCCATTTATTTAGTTTATCCTGTAGAGAGACACTAATTCTCCATTTCGCACCTTACTTCATTATTTCGGTAGCCATGTCACCGCAATATGCAAATCTTAACCCTTTACCCAATGTAAAAACAAAAACACACCAGCCAGCGCTATTCACAAGAACTGCCATTCAATTTTCATTGTTTTTTTTTTCATTTTTGCCTCAAACATAGCTTAAAACATAGATTATGGCCCATCGTTGGAACGAGTTCGTTCCAATGAGGGGCCATAAGCTATTTTTGAAGCAAAACATGAAAAAAATTACTTATTCAATAAGTTTGTATGCAAGTGTCGATTGCTTTTCATGTTAAGTAAAGGGTTAAGCGAAAAGAAAAATATCGTATTTGACGACCAATTCACCTCATTCTATTTTCTCACGTACACCACATGAGTGGTACATGAAAAAGATACGAAATTTATTGCCTTCTCTAATCCATATTCTTCAGTGTTCTCGTAAGTACAGGGCCGTGGGCACATCCAAATTGATAGCCGACACTGTACAACTCGCTCTGTCCTTCAAGCATGAGACTAACAAAACGTTGAATAAACCGCTCATGTGTAAGGCGTGTGTTTGTCAAAGGCGGTCAGAAAATATTTTATATGGAATGAAGCATCTATGATATCTTAAAGACCACACTTGTCAGTAATTTTAATGAAACTCATCGGCCACACAGACCCGAAGCCCGCATTTTCAGTGAATATGGGACGACATTTACAAGATTTCGACAGTGTTCTCGATTCGTTGACCGTCGGTACGAACTTGAACCCTAACTTAATATACTTCATTAAAACAATAATAAACGAAACAGGTCGTAAACGTTCGTTATTACAAGTAAAAAAACACTTTTCGTTGAACGAAAGTAATTTTTTTTTTAATAATAATCATAAATAACTGTTTTATTACACGCCTGTTCTATGAAATCCCAATGTCCAACAGCACTAAACTATACAGGAAATGAAAATCCGTTCCACACACATGCGCCGAACGGAAATCGTTGAGAAGACGTTTGGTCATAATGGAAACTGAACCGATTGTGAAATAACTAAATAAAATGTCTAAAAATAAAGGGTATGGCAAGTTTAGTGTGTACGTAAATGTCGAAGAAGAAATAGAGTCGATATGTGAAGGGATAATGAATATCCAGAAGAAGAGTATGAGATTTACCTAAAAGTATATGAGCTTCCGTCTTGATACACCACAGTTTATCACGCCTAAAAATAGGTTTATGTTATGTGTGCGTGTATATATAGAGTATATGGAATGAGTGTTTTTCTCATATAATATTTATGAAACGAGTCTAGGAATTTTCCGTTTGGGCGAGCCTCTGGCGAGCCAAAACGGAAAATTCTGACGAGTTTCATAAATATTATATGAGAAAAACACTCATTTCACATTCTATTTATCATATGACACACACACGCACAAATTAGCCACTTAGTATGACTTTTTAACCCATCTTCTAACTTGAGTTGCAGACGGCACATGGAAAAAACATCCTTGTATAACTAATAATTTTCATTTTTTTGCTTCCAAAACATAGGTTATGATCCCTCCTTGGAACGAGCTCGTCGAGCTCGTTCCAGTGAGGGATCATAACCTATGTTTTGGAAGCAAAAAGTGAAAATATAAAAAAAAATTGAATGGCGTTTTTCTTGCGGGTAAAAGCTTAATACAATATAACCCATCCTAAATAGAACAGATAATGTAAATTCTCCCTACTGAAATTAAGCAAATGTGACCCAGTTGTATTTTGTTTAGCCATCAAATTGTCCAGTTTTGAAATTGACCAATGAAAGCTCCCAACTCTAATTATGCAAATTATGAAAATATGGCCCAGTTGTATTTTGTTCAGTCAATCAAATTGTCTAGTTTTGAAATTGATCAATGAAATTGACGGAAGGCTTTATTTATCACTGATTAATATGAAAACAAAATATCAAATGTTTTAAAGCGAACAAAACGGACGAGTCATATGATAAATGTATTTATGCATGTGCGTAAATATTTAATACAACTGTAAGAACCGTTACGGGGATTGCTCTATCGTCTCGTCATATCCACAGAATGACTCCACTGCATTACCTGGAATGTCCAACCTGATAAAAAGTAAATCATTAACTCACAGAATGGAATTTTCCTTCTCATTGAAAAGAGAAGACAACAAACAATTAACAATAACAACCCAACTTATCTTCATTGAATATCATTTGACGCGGCGAACAAATACTTCCCGTATCGATAATAAAAACGTTTCCCCCCTGAACTGCAGTAGCTGTCCATGCGTTATGCAGGTAAACTATATGGTGAACATTTTGGGTCACACTTTAACCCTAAGAACGCTAACGCATTTTATCTGTAAATGGAATCTATCAAACCATATATAAATGACTAATTATAGATTAACACCCCAACATTACATGGCAATAGGACTGAATTTTTGCGAATCATTTTAATCACTCGGGTTCTTTCTAATCGTTTCCCGTGCAGACAAAATCGCACATCGGTCTCAATGGTTAAGTCCGAATGGGGTGAAACTGTATCCCTTTCGACAAATAATGACACGATTTTCTCTCCGAAGTCAGTTTCGTTCGGCGCTGCATGTACAGACATCGAAGAACACTTAACCATCTTAGTACTGCTCCACCAGATGGGAGATTTCTGACATCCCCGCAAGGAGCGGATAATTTGGAAAAACCTACTAGCTCACTTTGATTGCCATTTGGATGGCTGATGTCACCCGAATTGTGAAATCAGGTGGCGTCGGATAACCAAAATGGGAATCCAAGTTATGTTTATCTACCGTGTATCAAGAGCACACACGATGATTATTAGTCCCTCTCCACGCTGGCGCATCCACACGCCATTTCTAGGTCTCTAATAATCAACAATAATGAAATCCAATGGACTGTCAACGAGGAATAGCTTTCGGCATCTTCTGAAATTATTGTATGCAATGTGTGTTTTCCGGTTTATTTTGAAGATGATGGGCTGGAACTCTTATAAATGTGTATAAAGCTCACTTCACCGCCATCCCACCCCAGAATCTGGCCAAAACTAGTTTATTGTTCCTTTTCAGTTGTCGCATGAGGAACTGAGGAAGGTCCCCACTCACATTTAATCTTTTATGTTACTATTTGTTCGCATTTGGCTTTTTATTTCATGTTTTAGTCCTAAGAAATGTGTATGTAGTTCACATCACTATATACACCTACGGATTACAAACACCATACCAGATGTAACTCTTGGAGAAAACAAACAATTAACACAGAAATACTGCATCTCACTGACTGGACAGCCATCACAATTTCTACTCATACTTTGTTCAACCACATCATATCCGGGAAAACAATGGGCCTCAGATATAATACTCAATGGCGGGTAGTGTAACACTAGATGAGATTCTGGCAAGCGACGTGTATAATTTTTTCAGAAAATTCAATGATACAATCCAGAACCTATCCGCGGAAGATGAAAATGAATCACAGCTTGCCGACCACCACGATACTTGTAAATACTACATGTCCGCGGAATTTCAACAAAACATATCTGGCATCAAGACGTCTCTAAGCATATTTAACCTTAATTGCAGAAGTCTTAACGCCCACTGGGATGCCTAGAATAACTTACCATATACTTTGCAAACTGACGCCAATTTGTTTAACATCATCGGATTGACAGAGACATTCAAATGTCCCGAAGACGTATCTTATAATCTAGCGGGTTACCAAAATATATTAACTAATGTGCGGTCTGGTGATGGCAGGGGAGGTGTTGGCTTATTTATAAAGAAAGCTATAAATTATAAATTACGTCCCGCTTAACCGTCTTTATACCCCAGGTACGTGAAACATTATTCGTGGAGATCATAGGTAGAAAGATTCCACCGACTATAATCGGTGCAATATACCGGCCAAATTCTCAGCCTAGGGCTGACCTAAACCCTTTTCTAACTCAACTCAACTCAATATCTGGCCTTATTAATTCAGAAAATAAAAAAATGCGTCTTACTTGGTGACTTTAATATTGATTTACTTAAAATCTCTGAACATAAACAAACAGACGATTTCATCGATAATATGTTCTGCCGGGGATTTCTGCCCACCGTGACGAAGCCGACCAGAGTGACAGAACACTCAGCAACCCTGATAGACAGCATTTTTGTTAGCAAGGTCAGAAGCTCCTTATCTGGAATTGTTATTACAGACCTCGCTGATCACTTTGGAACCTTCTAGGTAGAAACAAGTTTAAAAACAAATATTGACAGAGAAACAATAAAGACAAAAAACATTTCCCATGAAAATATTAACACTTTCAATGGGAAGCTTTTTGGAACTTGCCTTCAATAATGTGTTAAACACTCATTGTCCTGACAAAGTATATAACAACTTCATAGATCTATTCCAACACGCCTTCAGTGAGAGTTTCCCTTTAAACGAAAGACAGCCAAAAAGTCAATATGACAAAAACAGCCTTGGATGACCAATGGATTAATAACCTCCTCAGTAAACAACCTTAAACTCTACCACAAACAACTGAAAAGCCCTACCGGTGAAAATAAAAGTTCTTATAAACAGTTCTGCCAAGTCTTCAACAAAACAAAACAGAAAAGTAAAGCCACTTATTATAACTCTATATCCAGAGGAAAATTAATATAACCTAAAGAAAACATGACAAATATTAAATGAATTAATCCAAAAAAACCCATTCAAAAATTAAATTATCAGCAACTTTCAAAGTTAATGATACAGAAATCTCCAATGGCGTTGAGATCGGGCGAGAATTCAATAACTTTTTCACTTGTGTGGGAGAATCTACGTCCGCACAGACAGCAGCTTCGAATAAACATTTCTCGAGTTACCTTCAAGGCAATGGTCACCCAAGCAGCTTCTTTATTGAACCCACAACCCCTGACGAAGTTGTCAACATAGACTAAGAGAGTGAAATCTAAAACAAGCAAAGATTGTAACGAACTGACCTCTAGACTCATCAAGGAAAGTATTATTTCTATATCGACCCCCAATCACATATAATAAACCTATCTTTTTGAAACCGACATAGTACCCGACAAGATGAAATTAGCTAATGTTATTCCAGTATTTAAATCAGGTAACGCGAGTGTTTTCAATAATTATAGACCAATTAGCATACTTCCAATTTTCTCCATACTCTTAAAAAAGATGCAGGTTCGCCTTGACACATTCCTAGTGAATAATAACATCATTTACCAACACCAATACGGATTTAGAAAAGGACATTCAACAGTGTATCCGATACTACACCTTCTGGGTCATATAGGAAAGGAAAATAAGAAACCCACCAAAGATAGTGCAGTCTCTGTTTTTTAGACCTGTCAAAAGACTTTGACACAATAAACCATAATATTCTTCTCAAAAAGTTAAGAGTTTTATGGTTCCATAGGTGTTGTAAACAAATGGTTTCAGAGTTATCTCATTGATAGAAAGCAATATGTAGAGTATCTGAACAAACAATCATCACACACCAGAATAACCTACGGAGTTCCACAAGGTTCAATTTTAGGGGCTGTTTTACTTTTGATTTACATTAATGACTTATCAATTGGTACTAACTTGAATCCCCAGTCGTTCGCTGATGACACAACGGGTTATACATCCCATCATAATCAAGAAATCTTATATCAATCTGTCAACACTGAAATAGAAAAATTAAATATGTGGTGCAGAGCTAATAATCTGCTCCTAAACGCCAAAAAATCGAAATATGTCATAATCAGCTCGTCACATACCAAACTTAAAAATAGCAATAATATAATTAGCATCGATAATAATTCTATAATCAGGGTGGATATTAAGGAAACAGAAACCTTTGTCAAATTTTTAGGAGTTCATTTCGATGATAGGTTGAGTTACTCCACCCACATTTCAATGTTGTTCACAAACGTAGCAAGAACTGTTTGGGGAAATAAATAGAGTTAAAAACATTCTACCACACAGAGCGTTAGTCACCCTGTATTATGCGTTAATTCATAGTCACTTCCTGTTTGGCATCCAAATATGGGGACACTCCAAACATATAAACACACTCTATCTCCTACAAACAAGAGCAATCCGAATAATAAACGACAAAGCTTATAACTGTCACACAGATCCCCTATTTCTAAAAGATAAAATACTTAAATTCAAGACCGTTATATACTACATACATTATTATTGGTACATGACTGGCATAACAATGCACTGCCTACCACATTTAATAATTACTTCAGCTCTATTACAAACCAAGATGGAGTTGTGAATAGACAATCAGGATTATTAAAAACAAACACACCTAGAACCAAATTTATTGAATGGCCACCAGCGAACCACTTTCCCGCATAATGGAACACATTTGACAATGAAATACGGAACATACACGATAGAAATGTTTTAAATTGATCTTAACCAACTTACTAACAGGCTCCAGTCTCACTTCTGTCTCCTGCACAAATCCTTATTCCCAAGATTGTAACGTTTGATTAAATACTCGCTTGACTCTGAATCTCATCACTTTGTCCACCAATAGCTTATTTCTCCATCGCTTGAAGGCGGCAGTTTCTCGTGAAATAAGGACATTGTGTGCGATGCGGTGATGTGACAATAAGCGCTTTTCAGTCACTCTTTGAATACTTCAATTGAGTCAACAAAACTAAGCAGTGAGACATTGGCTCACCCGACACAATTCGGAAGATACACGATGATGCGACGCATCCTGTGTCTGATCATTTTGTGTCTCCCTCGCCATGCCAGTCTCTGTATTGTCATTCAGTATTTTTGACGAATCTTTGGTTGTCACCCTGCAGTGCCTCCCGCCGAATTCTAGTTGCCTCCTGTGAGATGAGGCCTTCTGGTTCTTTTCCCCCTTAAAGTAACTGAGCAGAGTGCGATGGATACTCAGAACATTATGGATTTATTTGGTCAATTCCCCATTTTATAAAACAAATATTAATATTTACTAAAAGAGACAAATTATTTTTGTGATCTCCAAGAGCTAAATCCAATTTGCATTAAGGAGATGGCAGGTAGACAGCCAATCTGGCTATGCCATCTCCTTGTAATTCTTGTACCACATAATTAATACACGTTGTTCATAATTTGTATCGCTATTTGTAATTCCCACATGCTTTCCAATTTATTGTACGCTATTAAGGTACATTTATTGCAAAATAAAAATTAAATTGAATAAATATTGAATTGAACTGAGATCTCAAATTTGGTTGGCGATAAAATCTGTTATTTTTATTGATAGTTGTCAAATGAATTTCTGAGTGTCCTTCTGATGATTGTTTTTATAGACGCTGAGGCGTGTAATAAACACAGAACGACACTCGCATATGAATGAATTAACCCATTCACACGCGCGTCTCGTTTTGTGTATTTCTTGTACATGACTACTGCTCGATTGTGACTTTATTCTAACGAACACTTTCATAAAAAGTATATTTGAAACTCAAGCGTATTTTTGCATAATCGAAATTGTGGTTTCGCCAGATGGTCAAATTATTTTCAAATTCCTGGCTTTCACAGAAGGTGTTGGCATTCGAGCAGCCAAACACTTGGCAAAGATCTTTGGACAAACGGTGTAGGTAAAAGACAGTTATCGGCGTCTTAAATCTATGAAAAGAGTGACAAAGTCACGAAACGTACGTTTCTCTGACACCAGTGTTAAATTGTGGCAAAATAAACTCAATGATTTACTACTGGTGTGGTGTGTTTTGTCCAAAGGGAAAGACGGATTGGGGCTGTGTGAAATATGAGACTAACTATTAACAAAGAAGAATTTAGTTCACTGGTTTGCTTGCTTTGATGGAGGAACTTGGTTGAGATTCACGAGGATGAATCTCCAAGGAACCGTGAACAAAAGAGTGACAGCATATATTAACAACACAACAACATAACAGAAATAGGTGTTTGGAAGACTTCAAAAATATTGCGCGTAAGTATACTACTAATAAATTTATAATATTTCTTTGGGTCATCATTTAAATAATGTTTATTATAGGTAATTTTCCATGAAAACAGACGAACACTTCATTTCAAGCCTGTTGCAGGCATCCAGCAACTGAACCAGCTTCAATGGTATTTTGGAACTGGCTGGATTTATTTATACAGGAGGCAGTGCACGTAGCATACGGTGCAGTTGCCGTAGGCTGGCCATATTCCAACCGCGGGCAGTGATGTCCACGCATGCGTTTACCAGGTTATAAAAATATTGATCAGCAAAATATTAATTAATGAAGACCGGGTTGTACTCGGTGCTTCATTAATCAAATTTGTGATGATTATTCCTATAATTAGTGTTTGGGACCCTAATATTATTGCATCCGTAAACGTATTACCCTCCCGTGGAAAGTGACCAGACCACGACGGCCGTACTGCAGAGTGCTGTTATAGCAGAGCGGATAGAGCTTCTTGACTAAGTCCTGATTTGATCGACATTATCTGTCCGCTTTTGGGAGGGCGGGCGGTAAAAAATTTGCAGGACGCTGCATTGATTTTTTTACACCTCCAGCTTTGGTACCTACTCGACCTAAATCCCCGACACTCTCCCCCAGTACATTTGATTTCAAGAGTTTGTTGCTCTATTGGATAGATAAACTATGTATCACACTCTCGGTCTACGATTCGTGTCACTGCTTTGTAATGGACCATCCCCGGAAGACTAAATTAATTGTTTTGCAAAATCAACCATCACGATTGAAATTTGACTGGTAAATTCCCGTAAATTCTGAATGTTTCAACCAATGTAAGATACAAAGAATATACAACACGGCCGCCGTGGACTGTTCACTTTCCACGAGTTGGCAATATGTGTAAATTAATTACACACAGTAACACAGTAAAGTCGACCAGCGCTACTTTCAAAAATCGTTAAACATATTTTATCATTTTTTACTTCGAAAATATAGCTTATGAACCCCTCCTTGGAAGAGGATCGTCGATCCCGTTCCAAGATTAATTGAATTCTACTCCCCAAACCAACTCATTCAAAATATTACGACGGTACGCCCTCTTCTGACGTCACGTGTTTATTAGACGTTTTACGACGATATTTCTGCAGTGTGCTATTTGATCGCGTTTGTGATAAAATACAGTCGAAATCACTTCATCCTAACATTTATTTCTACAAACACATTAGTCTTAATGTCTTCCATTGCCATTAACCTCATGTGCAAGGAAATGACATTGAAAAGGACAGACCACAGCGAAGGTAGAATTCGGGGAACAGAAATTATTGACTGAGTTGGAGTTTTCCAGGTGTTTCCTCGGCGCCGTACAGTTGAAACCAAACGTCCTGTGACTGTATTGTGCACTATTTTGAAGTGATAGCGCGCTGGGTAAGCGCACCCATGTCCCCGTCAAATTGCATCATTAGCATAACTCAGTTCCTGTAGAAAAACAGCGTGCCCAATTCTGTACTATTATACACTAGTAAACAGAGATCATTAGCGTCATTTTTAACCTCTACTGGGATACACGTGCATGTAATGACGTAAATATATATTGAAATTCGACTGAATATACAAACTGAAGAGAGTGGAATACTACTTAATCGCAGCGCCATATATTCTCCACTCGAACAGTACTGATAAATGTTCATAACAGCACAAGAAACACTTGCAAACTTTCATCACATGAACCACCGGGTACAACCCGGTGGTCCATGTGATGAAAATTTGCAAGTGTTTCTTGTGTTTTATCCGCGGAAATTGTAAATAATTACTAAGTGAAAAATCTGTCCCACAGCGATTTAGTAGTAATCCACCATCCACATACTGTAGTCTCAATATCTTCTTTTTGTGTGATCGGTTCAGTTTCACTAACGAACTCGCTTATAGCGCATTTTGCATTGCACAGCGTGAACGATCTTGTGTATTTCAGACTACTTCGTTCTTCTGCAGTAAAGAGAGCATTAACTAATCAGTATTTTATGAGCTAATTGTGACAGGACTTCTAGTTTTAACTGTATGCGGAAGTGAAATACGGTAAAATCTCCAACAAAAAGCACTTGTCACTCGCACTCTATATTGATACCACGATTAAACTGGAACTAAATGAATGAATCTTAGATGTTTAAAGAAAAACATCACCTTCGACGATCCGTTTATTCTTACATGGAATTATTTTGTATCCATGCATTTCAATCACGTCGTTCCTTCATTCAGATGCGTCACGACCAATCAGCTGCGTTTTTATATGCTGTTTTTACATGATGGTCGAATTCCGCGCGTGGCTTTCCTAACACATTTTGCAATGTCTACATTATATCTTGTGGCGTTGAATACACACGATATTCGTTGTATAATACACAAGATAGCCTCTTTTAAACGAGTTTCGAAGTATAACATTATTTGGTCCCAAACACTATGGTGTGCCATTCTGCTTAACAGAAATAAGAAATAATGAACTCTCCAGCTTCCGAGGGACATAAGAGTACGCCCCCCCCCCCCCCCCGTCGGACTTCTACACCCTCCCCTCCTATTATTGTTATTCCCAAACTCGTCCTTGTTTATTACCTGCAAGAACAGCAAAATGAACGTAAGTCTCTCTTTTATGTAGTCGGCGTCAGATGTGGAACTTGATTTTTTACAAAACCTAACTCTCTGTAGTAAGAGTTGTTGAACTGCAATTTCCCATAATAGTAATCACGAGTTCTGTTGAAATGCCATTCCTCAAGGCAATCGTACGCAACAGGCTGATAATCCAAATAAAATTTATTGGCAAACAAGTGTTTTGCTTGGACCAGTCTTGGCAGATCACCAGTTCCAAGTACACAAACAGTACGCACATGCTTTCCACCGCACGGTGCTACGCCTTTCCACTGTTTATATCTGGCGAGATATGATTTGGAAGCGAATGTCTCCGGTGCACCTGGAACGAGAAATGGAAACTCACCAATGAGTCGCGATTTCATATGATATTTCTGTACAGAGGTAACTAAAATCGATCTGAATCAAGGTTTACTGCGGCTCAATTAGATTTTAGTGAACGAGGTTCAGAGAATTCATATCAAATTGTGATGAATTTGAGAGTCTTTGTATCACATAATGTGTTATTTAACCTTTTAAACCCATTACCTCACGTAACTACTAAAACTGATCAGCGCTGTCAACAATGCAAATTGAATGATTTCAACATTTTTTTCATTATTATTGACATAAAACAAGTACCGAGATTGGAAAGTCGATTGTGCTATTAGTTTTCGTAACGCCATGGCGTTTGATAAAGTGAGAACAGCTTTCACGTCATCAAACGTCGTGGATTGGATGAGTTATAACGTTGATTGACTTGCACCATGTTGGGGGGGGGGGGGGGGTACTGTGGCGACGTTGTTCGCTGACATTCCAGCAATCCAGTTGCAAATAAAGTTTCCATGAACAACTTAAAGGTGTTAATTCCCTACCATCACCTTAAAAACATAGAGAAAACCGACTGTCTGTTTTTGAGTAAGTGCCAGATTATCTTAGGAGTGACTGCAAGGAAATAGAAGTTTTCATAAACAAAAGGGTAGGTATCCTTTTCTGTATTATGCATTGGTATAGCAATGTCCAAATTTTTTACCGATATCATGGGTTATTATGCTGATTTTCAGGGAAAATCCACCAGTATCCGCGAAGCACGTAGAGACACACACCCATCAACGAGTTCGGTTCACAAACGCCAAAAATGCACAGTGATAACCAACTGATCACAGTGGGAAGGGCGCGTCATTTCCGGAAAAAATATCTATATATCTGGAACTTAATTAAGCACCCCCTGAAATGTTTCACGACAGTGAAGTTGCTGTTACTGATTACTGTGTTTTAATGATTGTTTTGTCTTGCAGTACATTTCATCTCATGAAACATGATGTTTCAGGTTGATAGCGTACCACAAACACATCCCCTCGTCCCAGTGAAGCATGCATCCCACGAATGTCACAAAAACACCACCATCCACATGCAATATCTGGGTATACAACAAGAAATTTTATCACTTTTATCAGTAAACGTTTACATGGCAAGGAGGAGACTGTACGGGGCAGTAGGATGGCAAATGGTGGGCATGAATGCAAACAGGAATGTCATTCAAAGCTATTGGAAGGCAATTTGGCTATAGTCATTCTGTCATCAGCAGACTTGTCTGAAAAAATCAACAAACTAACGATGTTCAGGACCGACCAAGGCCTGGACAACACTGAAAGACCTTTCGTCGGGAAGATTGGAGTCTGGCACGCCTTGTTGGGCGTGAACCCTTTGCTTCAAGTGGGGTTTTGGATCCCCAATAGGCGTTTGTGCAACAGAACTATCCGAAACCGTCTCAAAGCACTGGGTATATGGTCCAGAAGGGTCATCGGCGTCCAGCTCTGTCCGATCAGCATCAAAGACGACGTTTGGTCTGGTGTATGGTACAACAACGTTGAAATCTCAGGACTTGGAGGAGAGACCATTGGTCAGACGAGAGAAGGTTCCTGATTCACGTCACAGATGGTCGCATGAGAGTGTGGAGGCATAGGAATACTGCTTACGTGCTCAGGAACATCAGACCTACTGTGCCTTGTGGTAGGGGATCAGTAATGATCTGGGGATGCCTCTCTCATGATTGTAAACTTGGTATGGTGGCTGTTCGTGGGCATCTCAATGGTCATCATCAGTTCATCCAGGACATTCTAAATCCGGTTGTCGTGCCTTATTTTAACAACCATCCGTTGGCCTGCAATGAGCCCCGATTTCAATCCCTTAGAACACTTCTGGAACTTTCTTGGAAGTTGTGTGCAAGCAGGAATTCGCCTGTACAGAATTTGGCCGATTTGGAAACTGCATTGTATGAGGAGTGGCAGCAGTTAGTTGCCTCTGGGCCATTTCGGAGGGCACATTGGTAGCATTAGGAGGAGCGTTCAGGCTGGAATTCGGGCACGTGGTGGATACAATCGCTACTGACGTCAGACGCAGCTATTGTCTTCAGGAGAACACAAGTTACAGTTTTTGTCAGTAATTACCCGCTTTGTTTCATCATGGACCGTCCCAGCACCATACTTGCTGAGAGAATATTTTTCCATCACAAATATTAGTGACAGATATGTGCAATTAGCGCCATTACAATACTGCATATTTTCTTCATTGTGTTGTCTTTCACTTGTCACCAGACCATTCTTTCCGCAAACAATCACTTTTGGCCACCTTAAAGATAGCATGAAAGTAATAGCAGTTTCTATTAACACCACTGCGAAAAGAAAACAGAGGTTGCTAAATTAAGTTCCAAGTGTATATTATACCAAAGAATAGACCGTATTTCTTCTAGAATCTTTTTCGCCTTTGTGGGACCATATACACAGAACGGTGGTTCTCTCCGGGTACTCCGGCTTCCTCCACCCGTAAAACTGTCACCGACATGATATGATCCTGGCTGTTAATATGTCGTCAAACCCTGATAAAAAAATATATATATGCACAGAAAGTAATTTAGCAAGTAATAGCACACCTACAATAGATGTTTTTTCACGCATGAGACGCTGAAGTTCATTATTTTTGTGAAATTAACGAAAAACTGTCGGAATTCCGATGCAAACTGAGGGGCTGCCTAGGTATTATTTTTAAAGATGGTTGTGACGTCACACAGGTATCTGGGACATAAATACCTCTATACAAATCGGTTGCTTTGTCAAAGTTTATCTGCAGCTCGAAGTCATCAACAATTCCACTTTCAAAATAATTCAATGTAGTGAATAAAGCCCAAATAAAGAGTTACAAAAACAAATAGGGACTTTCTGGAAACTTACTATCGATCAGACGACTTCAAAGCTCGGACACAGATAACCTTTACGCAACGTAACGGCCAAAACCGGCCAGCGCTATTCTCAAAAGTCGCCAATTAATTTAATTATATTTTCATTTTTTGTCTCTAAAACATAGGTTATGACCCCTCTTTGGAACGAGCTCGTCGAGCTCGTTCCAAAGAGGGGTCATAACCTATGTTTTTGAGACAAAAAATGAAAAAAAATAGTTATTCAAGAATTTTGTTCGCAAGTGTCGTCTTCTTTTCGTGTTAGGTAAAGGGTTAACACGGGTAACTCGAGCGACAGCTTTAACGGAAACTGACCATCGTTCTTTTTGGATTCGTCACTCTTTCATGGCGTTACTTCCAAATACCACAGGGGGCCACGCACCATAATACAGATCATCATTACTTCTTTATTACTGCCTTGCGCGAGGTTTATTCTTGTTATCTTATATATATCATGACAATAGGTACTGAAATATATTTATTAGACCCTTCAATATATTTTCAAGAAAACTTGTAATAAAATACATAATATAGTGTACCAGACAAGCACTACAACTGATAAAGACAGATTATTTATTTATTTATTTATTATTTATTTATTTATTTACTTATTTATTATTTATATATTTATTTATCTGTTTATTTAAGTTTAACGCCATTTTAGACAGACAGGTTCACTTCGTCGGACTCCCCAACGTACTAACTCCACATAAGCAGGGTTAGCATTGGTTGAAGACAGGTGCACCATCGACGTGCATTACGCCTTGATACACAGCGCCACCGTGCCCCCACGTGGGCAATCGGGATTAAGTGCCTTGCCCAAGGACACAACGCAGTTACACTTGGCGAGAATCGACCCGTGGACCTCTCGGTTTGAAGTTCAATGCTGCAACCACGGAGCCACCGCGCTCTCAACTGACTAGTTACTGCCAAGTTACACCGCGTTTACAGAATGCATGTTATCAGGCGCGTCGATAAGATGGGGTTGATAACCCCCACCCCCTCAAAAAAAAGAAAATAACTAATTTTCCAGTCGTAACATTATCGTCCGGACTGGAGTTTAACATATTGATTCTCTGTTGTTAGTAATCATATACTTTCTTAACTGGAACTGGAAGAGTGCTGAATTTTTTTTTTCTTTTTTTCTTTTTTTCTTTTTTTCTTTTTTGTGGTCAAATTTTTTTTTCCCCTTTCTTTGTCTTGTTGGGGACGCGGTGGCTAAGTAGGTAGCGGTGCAGGCTGCAAGCCGAGAGGTCCACGGTTCGATTCCCATCTGCGGCAACCGCGTTGTGTGCTTGGACCAGACACTTCACCCTCATTGCCCACGTTAGGGGCACGGCACGATCGTGTTGTGTACTAAGGTGGACTGCACGTCGATGGTGCACTTGTCTTCAACTAGAGCTAACACTGCTTGCGTAGAGTTAGTATGATGGGGAGTCTGATAGTTACGCGGTGGTTCTCTCTGGCTACTCCGGCTTCCTCCACTCGTAAAACTGTCTGACACGAGGTGACCCTGGATGTCGAAAGTGTCGTTAAACCTCATTAAATAAATAAATAAATTTTGCCTTGTTACAATTCATGTGAGAGTGCCTCCAGGCACTCTCCCATAAATTGAAACAAAGCAAATCCATACAGACAGACTTAACGTCAAAGATGATCTGGAGCACGTACACAGAATACCACGCCTGCTCTCCAGCATAAAGTCCAAATATAGTCTTCTTGCACTCTACCAGTGAAAAGATTAAATTTGATACTTAGACTTCTGTCACACACAGTCTGTCATTTATTTATTTATTTATTTATTTATTTATTTATTGGTGTTTAACTACACCTTCGACAGCCAGGATCACCGCGTGTCGGACAGTTTTACGGGTGGAGGAAGCCGGAGTACCCGGAGAGAACCGCCGAGCAGCGTCGAACAGCTGTCAGACTCCCCAGCATACTAACTCCACACAGGCAGGGTTAGCATTGATTGAAGACAAGTGCACCATCTACGTGCACTACGCCTTAGTACACAACCCCACCGTGCCCCCACGTGGGCCATGGGATGAAGTGTCTTGCCCAAGGACACAACGCGGTTGACGCAGGTGGGATTCGAACCGAGGACCTCTCGGCTTGCAGCCTGCACCTCTGCCTACTGAACCACCGCGCCCCCTCACAGTCTGTCATAGAATTGGAGGTCAGTATTACCCGATTCGGGCTGGTTGGGGTCCAAGCTGACTGTATTCTAGTACCGGTACAATGCGCGTTAATTAAATAAGAAATAGCGTTACGACTATTACATGTATATTTTATTTATCCACTAATAAATTTCCAAGAAGTCTTGAGTTTTTTTATCTATAATCTTGCCTGACGAAGGCATGCATTGATGCTGTAGTTGGAATATTAGTTAGTCGGAACTTGAGCTATCACAGTCGGTACAACCCCCCCCCCCCCCCCCCCCCAATTGGTCATCTTCGTGACACCCCTGCATGTTATTAGCAGGCAATATTTTAAACTACCAACAGTGGTTAAGTTTTTTGTCTAGTTCCACTCAGCGGCACGTGCTTATAAATTTTAAAAAAATGTAACTTAACCCTTCACCCAACGTAACGGCCAAAACCGGCCAGCGCTATTCTCAAAAATCGCCAATTAATTTTCAAAATATTTTCATTTTTTGTCTCAAAAACATAGGTTATGACCCCTCGTTGGAACGAGCTCGTCGAGCTCGTTCCAACGAGGGGTCATAACCTATGTTTTTGAGACAAAAAATGAAAAAAAATTAGTTATTCAAGAATTTTTTTTGCAAGTGTCGTCTGCTTTTCATGTTAGGTAACCTGCTCTTTATCTTTTTTTATAACGATAATGCCCAGCTTCTCAATCACCGTGTGTTTTTTAAACGGTTATTAGTAGCAGTGGCGTAGCCACGGACGGAGGATGGCTGTTGGGTGAGGTGGGGTGTGGGGTAGCTTCGCCTTCCTCAAAAAAAATTGTCTTGGAAATCATTAGTTTTGAATCCAAGAAGGTGTGTATTCCAACAAATTTCTTATGTATTAATGCTCAGAATTCCAACTTCGTGGTTGACAACTACACAAACAAGTGTAGCCGTCAATATTTCGGCGAGAACAGAATGCGTAACAGCTTCAGGGCTTAAAATCTATTAGAGAGTGAGAATCGATTCTCGCAAAATGATTTTCGAAATTAAAATGACGAAAATCAGTTTGATTCTCGCAAAATATTCATTTAATTCTTGCCATAGATTCTGAAAGTGTCCTTGAAGGCCTGTTGAAATCTACTTATTTTTGCTCCTTCATGATAAGCTCAAACTTGGACTTGGCAGTAGTGTCTAGTGAATTCTTGGCTGCCTCTACAGGCAGCCAAGACTTCACCAGAAACCCCTGCCAAGGCACTGTCACTTCCATCAACAAGACCGCCAAAGGCTTGTGTGTGAGGCGTGTGTTCTACATGTAAAAATGTAAGAGAAGAAACTCACCAAATTGGAACTGGGCCCACAATGGTTAAACTCCAGAAAATATGAGTTTCACTATGGAGTATGCGCTGGTTATACTTACAGGGGTGTAACAGTACTCTCGAATTCAAAAACTGAAAATTGATTCTAGCTGCAGGAATTCACGAGAATCAAAACCGATTCTCGTCAATCGAAACGAATTTTAAGGCCTGAAGCTTGCACATGTTGTTGTTGGGTCTGTCTGTCTTGATAGTAGGAACTTGGCCATTACACGCCTTGAACTTACGGGCAAACACCGGACAAAGTTAGAACTTACAAACAGTCGGTGACGTTTACCATGGAGTTGGAACCTTGAGTTATCAGCAAGTAGTGTGTGAAATGTGAGCAGAGTCTGTCAACTGAATAATTTCATGGACTGAACAATATTAGAGTGAACGAACAGTCTGTGATTTAACCCTGAAATTATGACATTCGGACGAGGTCATGACATACCCTTGAGTCATAAAGAAGCAGTGCGTGTACAAGATATGTCCATTGAATCATTTTTTACGGACCGTGAAAAATTTGGAACGGTCTTTAAATAGACTTATCTAATAAACTTCTTTGAAATCTTAAATACACTTCTTTACACGTTTCTATCCCCAGCTGGATCATGACACCAGTCTGGTGTACTCCGAGAAAGTAACTCGACGAGAAAGTAACTCACAGACGTCTATCTTCAAGGAAACTCGTGATAATCTGTTGCCAGACAAAGGTCGTTCGGGTAGATTCTATCTTCTGCTCAAAATTCACAAAGCAGTTAATCCAGATCGCCTTGTTACTTCTGGCAACAATCGTCCTATTGATAGCATTTTTCGAATTTGTTGACTTTTACTCCGGTCGCCTCTTGAAAATTTGTCATCTTATCTGAGAGATTCCAATCAATACCTCAAAATAATGGACGAACTGTGTGGGTTTTCAGATGACACTTTACTCTGCACTATGGGTGTAGTTTCTCTCTGCACTAACATCCCACGATGGAACCCGAAACCGCAGCGAGGCGCTGATCACACAGTCTCGTTCCTCCCCAAAGAATACATTTTAGATCTCGTAATATTTGTTTCTAAATGGACATTTTCAGTTCATGGAACGGCCATGGAAACACGTATGGTTCCATCTTTTTCCAATACTTTAATGGATCGACATGACAAACTGATTCAATTGATTCTATAACGTATGCGTTAGCGCCAGTAGTAGGTCATGTACCCGATCGGCTCCAATTGGCCGGATCTGATACCGGATCTCATGTGACGTCATAGTCACGTGACCTAGTAACGTCGTGTTTGGTTGTCATGGTAGCACATGTGAGCGGCCATCTTATGACGTCATTGCCATAGTGATACGTGGTGTCAGCGCGCATGCGCCGCGTGTTTTGTTAGGGTAATACGTGTTTCCGTCGGCCATCTTGGTTTCGATGGTAGCACGTGGTTGCTATGTTACCAAAAGGCTTATAACAAGACGGGGGAGTGTTCGTAGGGTATGTTACTTTGTACAAGAGTAATTTCTCGATTCGCAGAATTACCACAAACAACCCAACAATCTTTTCAAATCACCAAAAACAACTTTTATTTGATATGAAACCCCACATTGGGCTTTTTTCTCCAATAACCGGGTGTTCGATAGCACTAGAGTATTTTTTTCTGGTTCCGATTTCCCCAGAATCCGTATTTACTTACCACAAACAACCCCATAATTGTTTACTTGGCTCTGATTTTCTAGAAAATTCTCGGTTTCTACCTATGTATCTACAAGCTCTGTTATGACTTCTTTGTTCTATTTATTCTAACTTCCCTAAACACGTATATGTTCTATTTGCCAACATCGGATAGAAGATGTGCCACAACTTTGGATGGGTCTTCACATCCTTAGTGCAGAATGGGGACTCGGGCATGGAGGACCTCTAGGAGCATACGATTCGCCTACAGGAGGCCAAGATCGCCACAAAGGAAGCCCGGAACTCAGAGATGCTGGCTTCATTGTGGAGAATCTGTGTCTCCGACTTCCACGCCCACGAGCCATGCGAACAAGGCGGTGATCCAAGCCGTGGACTACAGCCAGGTACAGGTGAACGACAACAAGAAGGTAATCAACATCTTCGGGAAGGAGGGTCTGCACCATGTGATGGCGGCGCTGATCCAGGAGATCCTGAGCACGAGGCTCCGTGATTTGATTTGGGTCGCACAGCCTGCGAAAGACGAGGCGAGGTGCGATCTGCCCTATTCTTCGGATCTGGTGGGGCGAGGTGTCATCCACCCTTCTCTCCTCTTCTGAGGGTCCTAGGCTAATCTGGAAGGATGGGAGAGGTATATAGTTGTGCGACGAACAGGGGGGGGGGGGGCTGGGTGACTTGGTGGAGCTGGGTGGGTCGGGTGACCTACGGGCCGAGGAGTACATAGTTGGGTGAGCAACAGGGGCTGTGCGGCGTTATATGGTCTGGGGCTGGCCTGACGGCCTACGGTCGTGGGTCTGTTGACCTACGAGGCCCGACCACCCGCCCGCTGCTTTAGAAACATTCTATACAGTCTCACCATTGGAATCAAAAGACCCAGCCCAGACCCATCTAATAAGGAAGCTGTCTTTGGGATGTTCTAAGCTGCCAGCTAAGTCGAGTGAGCCAGAATTACAAGCGGGAGTCAGTTGACAGTTCTATTGCCAAAGACGATATCCTTCCATGCGATGAACTTATGCGTTATCGCCTCACAGATAAAATACGCGCATATCATTTGTTACCACATTTCACCCAGAACCTCTTCAGCATCCTTCCGAAACACTGGAGGTTCATGGAAAAGCTGGTTGTAGAACTTGTGTGATGATGCCTACAGCCGATTCCCTCCAAAGTACCAGAAGTGGCGAAAAATTCAGATTTTTTTGCCGAGCTAACTGAAAATACTCCAATGTGGTTTATCTCCTCCAGTGTGGTCTTTGTGAAATTCAGTATGATAGCAAAACCTGTACTGCGTTTCATTCACATGTGAACAACCACAGGTCATCAAAGAATTAAACTTTTCATTTTTGCAACGGTTATGATTTTTTTTTCTAATTTCACATTGTTGCGGTCACAATGAAATTTACAGAAGTTCATCTCCAAATCTCCATCAATTTTAGTTCGTGAGTGTTTTAAGTTTTGTGTATTCCTTGAAGGGCAAACCCGATGAAGATCTTCGGCAGACAGAAAGCTTGGTGGAAGTTTTTTAATGTGTCATTTTGTACTTAATACAGATCAATTAACTTCTTTAAAACTCAATATACCTGTTTTAAAAAAAACAGTAAATGAAACATACCCAAGACGTTCTTGTGTTATTATTTTAAAGATTTACTTTCGTTTTACGACAGTGATTCTCTTAAATAATTTGTTCGTGTACATGACTACATGATTGACATATACTTACAACGAGCGCTTTTCGAAGATATATGATTGTGGTTTTGTCAAATTGTCAGCATTTTCAATAAGCGGTGTTCAGAGTTACGATGTTGGGGAGCAGGCAGTTGCTCGTCGTCGCTCGGTGGTTCTCTCCGGGTACTCCGGCTTCCTCCACCCGTAAAACTGTCACGGTCATGATTAACCGTTGTGCATAAGTATGTGACCTTACACACCAATAAATAAATAAATAAATAAATAAATAAATAAATAAGCGACGTTTGGAGAGATGTTGGCGTTCGGTAGACCAATAATTTTCCTGACAGAAAACAAAACTTTCAGTCGAAGAGGAAACTCATCAGAACATCAACAAGCAAAATGTCTGCATTTGAGATCGTGCGTTTTAGCTACATCTACTTGCCAGACCTATGATCGCTGCTGAATGAGAAATGGTGAGGGGGTGAATTCTGCAGTTCAATTGTTGACATCTTAGTGATGTTTTTCCACCAAAAATACTTTTTGCCATTCTGACAAGATTTCAGGAAATAGGTGATTCAAAATGTATAAGATGCCGTAGATTTTACTCGACAGTCAATGTGCGAAATGTGTTGAAAGGAAAGTGCAAAGGTCAACGAACGACGTTTCAAATGTGCAGTAATCGAATTTCTGGCTGTATTAGCCGCTTGTAATTGATAGTTAAACTGCTTCAGATAAAACCAGTTGCACCAGCAGCGTAGTCACGGGGTGGGGACAATGTTCACCTTATACATCCAGGCTGAAATCCCTACAACTGGTTCATGAACTCTCACCCTTCTATTTCTTTCGTCATTTTGCTATAGGTATTTATTCACTTTCTGGGTGTGTAGGCCATTAAACGTACTAGGGACGCTCAAATTGGCATGAAAGTGAATGTTCTCCCCGGGGAAGATACACACTTTTAACCCAACACGAACTGACATTTAGTTTATGGGAGATTTTTTTGCCACAATTGACAGCAGAAAAATATGCCCCCCCCCCCCCCCCCCCATTTCATTTAGCCTGGCTATGCCCCACACCCCTCATGGATTTCTCATTCATATTTTCCATGTGTGTGTTGGGGTAATCAGGGTCAGACCCAGTAGGTGTTGAACCAATATTCTTGAAACGCTTATTTTGTAGTTGACTGCTACTTGCTATTCCCTCACTGTTGCTGTGTGGCTGAACAACAAAATTCAATGAGTTGGACATTTACTATAGGCGGATTGATTTGCTCAGGAAACATCCGTGAAGTAGAATTTCACTCAGTAGGAGGAAACTTTGCTTACGCTTCTCAAAATAATACCATAGAGTCAATGTTGGTTGGTACAGTGTGTGGTGGGTACAGTGTGAACTGTGTTCGAGCGCTGCAAATCTCAAATTTTTGGTTAAACGGAATTCCAAATCGAGTGGAATCACTTCTAATTTGATATCTTTAACTTTCTTATAACCATATTTATTGTCAGTCTGCAATCAAGTATTCTATACAAGGGCGACTGGTCAATTTGGGTAGATCAATCAAAAAAGCGGAATATCCCAGAACGGAATCCAAGTAGTTCCAGAAGCGGAACCTACATAAACTTTTCTTCTGTCATCGGGTCTCCTGAACAGGAGACCTGATGATAGAAGAAGAGTTCAAAGAGGATACACACAGTAAGATTTTGGGAGCATTACGAATCGGTGCGACTCGAATCGAGTTATGCGGACTCTTTAAATCGAAGCCGCATTCGGCGCTCATTCAGGGTCTTCGGTACATCAGTTCAACCAATTACCATGATGCTAATTACCCAATCACGTTTGATAATTATGCTGCCAAGACGACTACGTTTGCCATTTATACGGGAATGACAGGAAGACAGCCTTAAGGCCATGCTATTTCCGTGCAGTATAGTTTTAGTCTCTGTACTTATATCCAATTATTTGTAACTTGTATACTGCAAAATAAATTTCAATCGAATTGAATTTCGAAGCCGGGCACAAAACGGTATTCACTTTAGTAGTAGAGTGTCACCTTAGTGTCACCAAATTTTCTATTTCAAGAACTATCTCCAGGCTTCCTCACGAAAACATGCCTTCTCCCCACAGGGAGCGCGAAGATGATCGACTGGGGGTGTAAAGCTGATTTTTATTACACGTCTGTTCTATGAAATCCCCATCTGGAGAAACACTAAACCGTGCGGAAAATCGCTGATGGATTATTTTTTAAATAGAAGAGAAATTTCACTGGAATTTTCTACAAATCGTGCACCACAAGTACAATTTAAATCTATAGCGATAGCTAAACCTACTAACACGGGTTCCCCTCGCAAATTTGGTTGGTGATAAAATGCGTTCTTTTTGTTGATAGTTCGTCCCCTGAGTTCCAGTGTGTTCTATGTGCACATTGGGGGCGCGGTGGCTCAGTAGGTAGAGGTGCAGGCTGCAAGCCGAGAGGTCCTCGGTTCGAATCCCACCTGCGGCAACCGCGTTGTGTCCTTGGGCAAGACACTTCACCCCCATTGCCCATGTGGGGGCACGATGACGCCGTGTACTAAGGCGTACTGCACGTCGATGGTACGCATGTCTTCAACCAATCTAACCCTGCCTGTGCTGCAGTGCGGAGTTACGATGTTGGGGAGCTGGCGGCTGCTCGTCGTTGCTCGGTGGTTCTCTCCGGGTACTCCGGCTTCCTCCACCCGTAAAACTGTCACGGTCATGATTAGCCATTGTGCATAAATATGTGGCCTTAAACATCAATAAATAAATAAATAAATATGTGCACATTGGAACGCAAGGGACGAGTTGTCAAATGAATTGCTGAGTGTTCTTCTAATAATTGCTTTTATAGACGCGAAGGCGTGTAATAAACACAGAACGACACACGCGTGTGAATGGATTAATCGATATGGCACTCGTGCCATATCGACTAACCCAATCGCACGCGTGTGTCGTTCTGTTTTTCCCGGCCGTAATCGCTCATGTCACGAATGATAAAATATTTTAACAACATCACCAAGGAATGCCTTCCTTGAAGGTACTCTTTGATGATGTAGTTGAAATATTTACTCCACTTGGGATCAGCTGAGAAATATTGGCACATTTAGTAGAAGGCTTCATCTTAAGAGGATATACATAATATTCTCTCGTATTCTAAAGTATTTTGTTCTTATGGATGTTTCATGTTACAATTGACCGGAAAGTGCCCGTCGACACTGTGCAATAAATTTGTAACGGAACGGACCCATGAAAACAAATCCTGTCAACCAGAATTACTTACGCACTCTACCAGTTTCTAACAGTAGGTTTTTTAAATAAAGGATTAGGCCTAAAAAAAGGATTAGACATAAAAAATTTCTCATCCCCTCCCGTATGGTCCAATGTAAACTTCAAAAAAATTAAAATTAAAAATTAAAATTAAATGGTTCATGTCTGATATTTTACCCAAGTAAAAAAATGATAAAAAATGCTTTGGCATTGCAAAGTCTTCTTGCACTCAAGGGACGAAATACACCACCACCCATGCTATTCTGTATATTATGGGGCCTAAAACATAAGCCAAGAACATTAACTTTTGATGGCAAAGAAATAATTACAGAAATAAAAAGTAAAATAAAAAACCGCTCGCCCGCATGCAATTTTACAAATAATGATCTGAGAAACAGAAGATCTACTTTGTGTGGTCTTACTGTAAAGATGAAAAGCAACATTTACCAGATTGAGATTCTCTGAAGAGCGTCGTACAGGATGGTGTCCCTATTCATCACATTACGATTAGTATAAAAAGAAACAGCGCAGAGCCAGGATTCTATAACAGGGGGTGCCCTAGCAAGTTTGAAGATGGGAGAGCAAAGATGATGTTTTAATTAAGGTCGTTGTGTGGGGTTCCGGGGCCTCCGCTAGTCCAAACTAGGACCTCCCTTATCCCCTTCAGGGAGGTGGGAACAAAGGACAACGACCCGAGAGTTCAAATTAGGACTAGCCCTCTCCAACCTTCGAGAACATTTAGAACTCTAAGAGCGAATCCGAGGCATTTGTAGCGTGTGTAGTCCTATATTAGAGGCCATTTTGGGGCTCTATGTCATGTGAAAGTTGATTTGGGCCAATGTTTTTTTGGGGTGGGGGGGGGGGGGGAGAGATAGCCGTAACTGCGCCACTGGAAAGAAAAAATGAATTGTAAATATAGCTCGTCCAAAAATATTTTGTTTGACAATGACTATTCGTATTAACAAATGAAGTTACCATATCCAAGTGATATACTGCCTTGATTGGCCTAACACTTTAATGTGATCCCCAGTATATGTTTTCAAACAAGCTTTAACTGGTACAAGTGGTGGATTCCCCAAAAGTTGACTTGTTGTTTTGTTTAGCACTGTCAATGAAGCACCAGTGTCAATTTCCATGACCGTTAATTAACATGTTAACTGGAAAAGGAGGTACTTTATTCAACTTTTAATAGAACATAGTGTACACATCTTCATCACACTCATTTGAATCATCAAGAAAAAAAATTTTCTCGACGAGCTTGGATATGAATTTTTTTGTTTTTATTGTGAAGCTTGGTTTTTGATTTACACACCTTTGATATGTGTCGTCACTTTTTGCAGGAAAAACCTTCTGCATCTTTAAAATGACATGTCGTCCCCTGAGGTTCAATGTGTTTCTATGTGCCTGTAGACACATAGAACACATTGGAACTCAGGGGACGACGTCTCTGGGGAATAAGATGAACCCCCACAGCGGTAACAAAAATTTTTGGTCCACCACTGGAAGATTTTGAAAACTTATTGGCAGGTTTACGTTGCTTATTATCACGATGTCTAATAGTATTTAGTTTTGGAGTCTGATTAAGTCGGCACTGTCTTGTACTGTTCTCGGAAGGTCACTTACACCTTTTACTGCAGTTTCCTTAGATGTCGCAATTTGTAGCGCGGGTGAACAATTTAGTTTTTCTTCTGACAATAATCTGCGCTGCATAAGATCATCGCGAATAACACACACAAGGCGATCGCGTAATATTGTTTCCAAAGTCACCGTAATTGCAATGCTCTGATATTTTTCGTAATTCTGCCACGAAAGTCGAAACAGATTCTCCGGTGCGACGATATCGTCTACTGAATTTACATCGTTGCACGATTTCCGAGGGTTTCGGATTGAGGTGTTTTTGTACTAATTCAACGATTTCGTCAAATGTTTTATCACCAGGTTTATCTGGCGCTTCTAAGCTGTAGATCAATCCACACGTGCGACTGCTAGACACTGTTAATAAAATTGACCTTTTCTTATCAGCATCAGTGATGTCGTTCGCAGGGACATGGCTAGAGGTTTCCGATTGGGGGGGGGGGGGTAGGGTAGTGAATTTCCAACTATGGAGAGGGACCGGGAGGGGGGTTTCCCCTCCCTCCCCCCCCCCCCCCAGTTGGAAATTCAACACCGAGAAAAAATTTGAAAATGAAGCCATGAAAGGGGGCATAAAATTGATTCTAGTAACTGAAATGCCAACACATTTATGAATTATCAGGTTGTTATGATTATTTGGTATTATTCTGGGAATTGAATATTTTCTAAACAAATGCTCAAGCTGAGAACTTTGAGCAATTCACGCAGGAATGGTAAATTTTCGATGTTTCATCATTTTGTAACTGTGAATGATGGAATTAACTCGGGATAACGATTTTACATGATGCGATTTTCTTGAAGTGCATTCCGAGGATTTTTTATTACGATAAGTAAACGTACTATAGAAATCTCGTACCGATTGACATCTTGCATACGTATGAAGCTCGATATTGCGTACACTGCAGTTACAAATAGTAACAGTTAGAAGTTTTGCCGACTTGAAACCGAGTAGAAATTTTGAGAACTAAGGGAGGCATCAGCATCACCATTCACCAAAAAGCTCTAAAATCCAGATAGATGGAATTTTCAACTACCCATGACTTGCCCTCCGAATTTCCAACCACAGGAAATTTTGGCCAGGGTTGAGGGGGTGAAACACCCCCACCCCACCCCCTGCCGCCACGTCCGTGGTCCTTCGCGAAAATATAATGAGTTTGCCTCTCGACAAACATAGGTGTACTTCTAAAATGAAATATTTTTATCTCGTCACCATCTGTGATAACTTGGAGGTAGTAAACAGAAGGTATATGAAACGAGATTTAGTATAAGAATTGAATTGGATTTATTTCGCCATATTTGTTTACAAACATGGGAACTCAGTTAAGTTATTTCCCCTTGATAAAGAGAACAAAAAACGTGAGTCAAACGCTCAGCTATTTTCAGCTGTTCGACACAATGAAAATACTACACAATTTACAAAAAAACATATCATGCGACCCCTCATTGGAACGAACTCGTTACCATGAGGGGTCGCATGATATGGTTTTGTTGAAATTTTATATTTTGAAAAAATAATATTTAAAATAATAAAGTATGTTAAGGGCCAAAATAAGTAATGGAATTTTGTTTATTTTGAAATTCTCATCTCTCATGTTCCTTAACTTTAGATTAAATATACACAAGTTATACATCAAAATGAAGGTTGGGATGTGTAGAACACGAAACACATATGTAATCAACTCATAGAGTCGCCTGTAGGCACCACTGGTTCCTGGAAGTCTGCTACAGTATTCGCACCAGAACTGATAATAAAATAATATTTCATTAGAACAACTTGTGGCCAAATGTGCTTCATATATCCAAGAACAAAGATAGGCATTCAAAACATTTTCGAATACAGCGATAGGACTGCATTTTGGAAAAGGACAACACTGTCTGCATTTTTTATTGAAGATGGTTTCCATGCTCGACAGACATGCGCAAATCACTCGTTACCACGAATTTCCATCGAAAAACAAAATCGTAATTCTAAGAAATTTCAACAGGTATTATGATACCTTGCATTGAATATGGCAACTGTGCAATCTCAATCTAATAACTATATACTATATGAAGGCGATCTTTTTCATTGTTTGATTTTAGACGGCGTTGTTTTTACATGTTTTTTTCTGTCCGATGACGTCGACTGGAAATCGAAAGTATACTCATACGTAAACAAAAGCAAAGGCTTTGGAATCTTCCCCAATGCAGCTCTGTCGCCGTGTTTTGAAGAATTTTTATCCTTTAGCTTTGTTCTTGGATATGTAAAGCACATTTGGCCACAAGTTGTTTTCGTGAAATAATATTAAATTATCAGTTCTGGTGCGAATACGGCAGCAGACTTCCAGGAACCAGTGGTGCCTACAGTCGACTCTATGAGTTGATTACACGTGTTTCGTGTTCTATGCATCCCAACCTTCATTTTGATGTACATTTTGTGTATATTTAATTTGAATTGAAGGAATATCAGAGGTGAGAATTTTCAAAATAAACAAAATTTCATTACTTACATAGGCCCTTAAATAAGCTTATTTCCCATCACGATTGTTGCCTTATGGAGAGAATAGTTATTACCCCCCCCCCCCCTCCCCCCACTCTTTCCTTCGTGTATTTCTAAGCCAGAATCCCATTGAGGCGAAGGTTATATTACTTTGGGAGGCCACGTACTTGTTACATAAAATTGGCGATGAGAATTAAATTAACTTGTATCCAGCAATGCGAACCTGTCTGAAGGGGGAGTATAAAACTGTTAAGAGTAAAACATTTAAAAGAGAAGTTTCCGATACTGATTGTGCGGATGAAACCAACTTACACTAATGTCTTGGATGAAAATAATGAATTTATCTACAATGAAATGGAATGAGCGCGTCTGTGGAAAATAATGATCGCATGAAGTTTGATATTCATGTTAGCCCGGTTTTTTTGCTGCGGGACAAGATACTCAAATGGAGGCAAATCCCATTATTAGAGACACACCAGCGTGACCTGTCAGAGAAGATAACTGCAGTGGAGCAAATAGTTTTGAAGCATGCACAGATAATTTATGGTTTTCTTTTAAAATTTTGATATATACAGTGTTCGCGAATTTTTTTTTAGTGCCAAGTAGAATTTTTGTAAGGTGTTAAACGTGGGGACATGGTGACGTTGTGTACCAAGGCGTATTGCACGTCGATGGTGCACTTGCCTTCAACCAATGCTAACCCTGCTCGTGGAGTTACTATGTTGGGGGAGTCTGACAGATGCTCACCGTTGCTCGGTGGTTCTTCCGGGTACTCCGGAGTCCTCGACCCGTAATATTGTCCGTCATTGGTGACCCTGGCTGTCGAAAGTGTCGTTAAACCCAAATAAATACAAAATAAATAAAAGCTTCCTTAATAGATCAACAGGGGCGCGGTGGCTCAGTAGGTAGAGGTGCAGGCTGCAAGCCGAGAGGTCCTCGGTTCGAATCCCACCTGCGGCAACCGCGTTGTGTCCTTGGGCGAGACACTTCACCCCCATTGCCCATGTGGGGGCACGATGACGCCGTGTACTAAGGCGTACTGCACGTCGATGGTACGCATGTCTTCAACCAATCTAACCCTGCCTGTGCTGCAGTGCGGAGTTACGATGTTGGGGAGCTGGCGGCTGCTCGTCGTTGCTCGGTGGTTCTCTCCGGGTACTCCGGCTTCCTCCACCCGTAAAACTGTCACGGTCATGATTAGCCATTGTGCATAAATATGTGACCTTAAACATCAATAAATAAATAAATAAATAAATAGATCAACAGACTGATTGAGATTTAAAATTCTTAAAGCTAACCCTGCATGCGGAGTTAATATGTTGCGGAGTCTGACAGATGCTCACCGTTGCTCGGTGGTTCCTCCGGGTACTCCGGAGTCCTCGATCCGTAAACTTGTCCGTCATAGGTGACCCTGGCTGTCTAAAGTGTCGTTAAACTCAAATAAATACATAAATAAATAAAAGCTTCCTTAATAGATCAGCAGGCTGATTGAGATTTAAAATTCTGATGTTGGGCTGCTTCATAGAGAGCAACATCCTATGATTCTACCCATTTAACTCCCAACTTTCTGATGTAGACCACGAAGTACAGCCCCCACCCAGTTTGGCAGGAGAAGTGATGATCAACCAAAAATAACCAGTTATGGGGACTATGAAGGCAGGTTGAAAAGAAGAAAGCTAGCCCATTTTGTCCCCAAGAAACACCTAAATAAATCTCCTAACCCTTTACCTACATGAAAAGCAGACGACACTTGCAAACAAAATTCTTGAATAACTATTTTTTTCATTTTTGTCTCAAAAACATAGGTTATGACCCCTCTTTGGAACGAGCTCGACGAGCTCGTTCCAAAGAGGGGTCATAACCTATGTTTTTGAGACAAAAATGAAAAAAATAATGAAAATTAATTGGCGATTTTTGTGAGTAGCGCTGGCCGGTTTTGGCCTTTACGTTGGGTAAAGGGTTAAGAGACAAAATGACTTGTATGATGTTAACCTTTTGAACCTGGGAGGCCCTAAGACTGCACTTGAAAATATTGATTGGTCTACCCCTAAATAATGAGTAAAGTAGTTTCAAGATCAAAAACAGTTTGTCTTTTATTTCCATGCACGGAGAAAGATGGAAAGTCAAGTGTATCACCGACAACACACAGAAGGAGAGCTCATAGATATAATGCCTGCCCATACGAAGCAGAGGTTGCTCGGTTGGTGGGGCATTATTCCAAGTAGGACATCAAACTGAATCGAGTAACATTTTATTCCTCTCTGTGTTTGTTCAAGATCGACAAGAAAGCACATCATAGGGTAACTGTCACATAAACCATGGGTAGAAGATTTTCCGAATGAAGGCTGGACTGAATGCGTGCGTGCGTGCGTACGTGCGTGCGTGCGTACAACTTTGGAGAGGTATATACTGTTATTTGAATCCTGAAACAGTCAGCATATGAGCCACCTTTCTAATTCGTAATCAGCACCTCCATTTAATGTTTCACTGCGAGGAACATGTCAGCGGCGGACGGTCCGATCGGTAGAATACCCAATGGACTTGTGACGCAACCCCCACCTCCACATCCCCGTCTCCTCGCCAAAAAAATCGTCAGATAGCCTAGAAGCTGCTTTCTGCCTAAAATTAGGCCGAGTCGATTGGCCCGGCGTGAGGGCAGGTCAGCGAACAGTTGGAAGTGGACCGATCAGTCGGAAATTTTCCTCGGGCGATCGGGGGAGAGATTCGCCCACAGAACGTTTATCATTGTAGTAAAAATATACCAGAATTAGATTAGATCCCGAAGAGGAACTAATACACAGATCTGAGGTTCAACCCCAGAAGTGGCACAATCAGTCATTTGATCCGTGTCATCCGCAGTTACGGAACTGGCAACGTAGACATCATCGCTGACGTTATAAACGTCACCGCCAGTGACGTCATCAATGATGTTACTTACATACCAATGAGGCCATCAGTAGCATCACCAAGTGGCTTCATCTATGACCTTATAGGTTACATTTTCGACGTCTCTATCACTTACGTTACCAGTGATGTCATTGGTGAAACTGCTGATGTCAGTGATGACACAACGTCTTGACATTACTGACGACGTCATCGATGGCGTTGCTAAACACGTCACTGACGATGCCATTTCGAGTGAACGGCAGATGCTACCTTTCTGGGCAGTGCTATATTAATATTTTTTCTTATGTTGTAAAATGTTCTTCTCAGCGAGGTTATTTGAACATGAGATCAGTGGTCGCAGGTTAAATGTTCTCTTTGTTGAACGAACTGTGCTCAATGCAGGTTCCCATGCCTGTATTACCTTGGGCCCTTCGGATTTCGATTCCATTCGAAATTGTTCCGATAATTCAATTCGATTTTTGCAGATTCGGGCATTTTCGAATCGTCGAGATATTCTCAAAATTCTACCAATTGTCTCCCCTTGACCTCTTCTACAATTGAAACTGGAAGTCCTGACACAATTAGCGCAGAAAATGTTCGTTAGTTAATGCGCTCCTTACTGCAGAAGAATAAAGTAGTCTGAAATGCACAGGAGCCTTTGCATTGTGTAATGCAAATATAATGCGCTATTAGCGAGTTCGGTAGTGAAATCACAAACTGACCCGATCAAACAGAAAGGAAAATTTGAGACTACAGCATATGGGTGGTGGATTACTACTAAATCCCCTTGCGATAGATTTTTCATTTGGAAATTATTTACAATTTCTGAGAACAACTCACAAGAAGTAATTGCAAATGTTCCTAACATGGACCACCGGGTTGCACCCGGTGGCTAATGTGATGAAAGTTTGCAAGTGTTTCTCGTTCTGTTATGAACAGTTATAAATAGTTTTCGAGTGGAGAATATATGGCGATGCGATTGAGTAGTAATCCACTCTCATCATTCTGTATATTCAGTTCAGAAAAGTACAGAGTTGAGAACGCTTTTGTTCAACAGGAATTGAGTTATGCTAATGGCGCAGTTTGACAGGGACAAAAGTGCACTTACCCAGCGCGCGATTACTTCAAAATATTGTATCTCACGTGACTTCCTTGCATTCTGATTGGCTGAAAGATGATACCCTATTTCGTGTAGTTTGCATCCACAGAACTGACCAGGCACTACACCCAGGCACTACACGTTTTCTATTTTTAGCACACTGCTATATCAGTTTTCTTTTCATACTGGGCGAATAAAACTAAACAGCATAAATTTAAATATCGATTCACAGAGGCACAACATCCACAAAATGACCCGAAAAGAAATCATTGTGGAATAATGTATCGCTTTTCCATTGTTGAAGTCACATTTTCCGAGGCGATCATTTTATTCCTTGAGAAGATGATCCATATCTCGTTTCGAAGAGAATGATCCATACCTGGGTCCAACTTTCATGAGAACGCGTCCGGATATGAAAAATCGTTTGTTTCGCTGCTCATATTATTTCGCTATTTAATTAATTAGTATGTTTTGGGCAGTAAACGAACAAATAATGGAATTCAATTGAATCTTCGGTGTTTGTAACCCCTGCTGACCCATTCGGTAATGTGTATGTGTGACAAATGTGTGGAAATTATCAAACTGCGTTGTCAAATTTCGAAACTTTTAGTCTTCATTCGCGAGTTGCGCGATTATAGAATGCACAGTTCCGTTTGGGGGAAATGTTTTGTTTACCCTTGCCGACCGATTCAAAATCTGTCTTCTGCTCATAGCAACAATCCAAGTTAACTGTGTTTTTGAAGAAGAATGTTTTTTAAAAACTACATGGTATTTTTTTCTATATAACGCTGGTTGGTAGGGCTGCTACCTTGGTAATAGATTAGCAAATCGGACAGATGTTTTTCTTGATGGGTGTTCGATATAATATAAGGATTAGTGCATGTCTTGTCGTTGACTACGCCCATATAGTGCCCAGCGAGGTGGTGTAGTTCCCTCCGCTTCGCGGCGGGAACTACACCATCTCACTGGGCACTATATGGGCGTAGTCAACTCCAAGCCATGCACTATTCCTTAAATAGTGCACAATACAGTCACAGGACTTCTAGGTTCAACTACATTATCAGGTCTCCGGCAGATTCCAGTGCCAAAACTTACCATTTTGTACCGCTTTCTGGTTGACTAGATCAAACAGACGAGTCGATGTTGAGTTCACTAAAGACTGGCAATAATACAATATCTACAGTTTTAGCATCGATGAGATTCTTTTTGAGACGCCATTCAATTCAAAATCCTCTATCTGATTTGATTCAAGGTTCGATTCGATCCTGAAATTTCAGATCAGGGCTCTAGTACTATACTACTCAAAGTTTGCTAAGCACCACATATTTGACACATCATTGTGAAATTTTCTTGTGACACATTTGCGATATTTTTGGTGGATATGATTGAGAAATGTATTGAGATGGTCCCTAGTGTTTACATTAGCTGTCTTGACAGGCAAACTTTTCGCGACAGTCACGGAAAACATGTACCTCTTGATTTCCATGATGTTTTCGTCTACTGTCTACATGTACATGAGATGTGTAGGGTATTCAGTCTTCACTTCAATACAAACCCTTGTGATTTAATTACTGAATATGGCGAATGCAAAAGTAAGAAGACATTTGTCTGAAGCAGAAATGTGGTGGGCAGTTGGGATGGAGGAACAAGGGGCTACCCATCGTCAGGTTGGTGAAGCCCTTGGTGTGCACCATACGGTGATCACCAGAGCCTGGGCAAGATTCCAGCAGTATGGCACACAGGTCAGACGACATGGTGGTGGCAGAGACAGGACAACATCTGCATCTGAAGACCGGTTTTTGATCATTCAGGCCCGTAGGAACCGCTTCGACACAGCAACCCAGTTTCGCAGTGACCTTCAGAATGCATCCGGGGTAAATGTTTCGATGCAGGCTATCCGGGCAAGGTTGCACGAAGGTGGTCTTCGATCGAGAAGACCATGTATTCGCATTGAGCTGTCCCAGAACCACCGCCAGGCACGATATGAATGGGCCATGGATCACGTTGGATGGACCAGAGAAGATTGACGGCTTGTCCTTTTTACAGATGAGTCAAGGTACTGCCTAGACCACACAGATAGGCGCTCTAGGGTATGGAGAAGACCAGGAGAGCGATTCCATGCAGCCAACATTGCTGAGCATGACCGCTATGGTGGACGGTCAATAATGGTCTGTGACGGCATCAGCTAGGATGGACGTACAGAGCTCTGCGTCCTGGACCGTGGTACATTGACTGCACAGCGGTATATTGATGAGATCCTGGATGCCCACGTCAGATTGTTGGCAGGTGCAGTGGGTGATAGATTCATTCTAACGGACGATAATGCCCGTCCTCATGTTGCCCATGCTGTCCGGCAGTACCGACAGAGGGAGGGGATTGAGCGTATAAACTGGCCAGCAAGATCCCCTGGCCTCAATCCAATCGAACATGTCTGGAATGAGTTGCAGCTTGCAATTTCAGTCCGTCGAGTCCAACCAAGAAGTGCCCAGGAGCTTGGTGCCATGCTGGTCCAAAAATGGAACAACATCCCACAAAGGACCATCTGGAACCTGATTGGGAGCATGAGAAGGCGTTGTCAAACTGTAATTAACAATAATGGGTCTCATACTCGATATTGAACTCATATCAGTTCGCTCCGTCAACATTTTGGCAAATTTGAAAAATGTCCTCTTTTACCAATAATATCCATTTTCCATGGTTATCGTATTCAAAAGCTAACAAATAATGTCAAACACAAACAAAATCTTAATTTCCGTGCTTAAATCATTAAAGATATAATGAAATATAAAATATATACACTTTTCCTAACAACATTTCAACTAAAACGTAAAACATGTAGTTGGATATACTTGGTGCTTAGCAAACTTTGAGTAGTAGTATATTTACAGTGCAAATATGGAATATGGACTAAAACTTTCCACATACATACTTATTTTCAACACAAATCCATGGCAAAACTGCAAAATGTTGAGCCATTTATGTTCTTCTGTGGGTTGTGGATATATGAAGGCCGTAGGCTGATCCAAAGTATTGTTTCGACTGTCGCCGAGTTTGAAAGTGGTGTGGTAGGCAAATACTTGGCACGCAATACCTTTGCGGATGATTTCTTCGGGAAAATGTTCAAATTTGGTATCAAATATAATTCTCTGGTGGTTATTCAACATTTGAAACGACAGCGTGACAAACTGGCTAGTTCATAAATGTTCAAGGAATCCCGCACAGGCATGGACTGTTAGAACTGGTTACTGATAGTATTAACCCTTTACCTAACGTAACGGCCAAAACCGGCCAGCGCTATTCTCAAAAATCGCCAATTAATTTTCATTATTTTTTTCATTTTTTGTCTCAAAAACATAGGTTATGACCCCTCGTTGGAACGAGCTCGTCGCGCTCGTTCCAACGAGGGGTCATAACCTATGTTTTTGAGACAAAAAATGAAAAAAAATAGTTATTCAAGAATTATTTTTGCAAGTGTCGTCTGCTTTTCATGTTAGGTAAAGGGTTAAATTTAGACTACTATTAGATCTGAACATCAGTTGTCAACATTTTGTCTATGGAAGGAAAGGGGTGGGGGGGGGGGGGGTTCTCCATCAGGGCAAGGATATTTGTGTCTGTCGCTGTTTGTGCCTGCATGTTTGTGTGTTTTAATTTGAGAATGAGAAGTGGGAAAAACCTATTTTATGGTGGACAAATGTCCCATGCCTTTCTCACCCACGCCCCTCCGTAGAGTCGTCATTGTTGCTGAAATACAAAATGTAGTGCAACACTAAGCCTAAACTTCCCATTGTTTTTGTTTCCTCTTTACCAAACCTAACCAACGTCCTACAAGTTTTTGGCTGGTAGTCATAAAATATTATGTTTTGTATTTTATCCAAAAGGGTTCCGTAAAGACGGTTCAACACTTTACCAGCATTTCGATGAAATCCACCCTACACGATACACGAAATTCGCCAGTCATTTTGTTTTTTGGTTATTTCTGAAAGTCTTGTTTTCACAAACATAGTTTATGACCCCACATTGGGACGCGCTCACTGAGCGCGTTCCAATGAAGGTTCATTAACGATGTTCTGAAAGCAACATATGACATAATTTTGTTTAAGGAAGAGTTTTGCATTCAACAAATATATTATATTGACCTGCGAATCAAAAATTTCGGGTCGAACCAATCAAAATTATTTATTTATTTATTTATTGGTGTTTAAGGTCACATATTTCTGCACAATGGCTAACCATGACCATGACAGTTTTACGGGTGGAGGAAGCCGGAGTACCCGCAGAGAACCACCAAGCAACGGTGAGCAACTGTCAGCTCCCCAACATACCAACTCCACACAAGCAGGTTTAGCATTGGTTGAAGACAGGTGCACCATCGACGAGCAGTACGCCTTGGTACACAGCGTCACCGTGCCCCCACATGGGTAGTGGGGGTGAAGTGTCTTGCCCAAGGACACAACGCGGGTGCCGCAGGTGGGATTCGAACCGAGGACCTCTCGGCTTGCAGCCTGCACCCCTACCAACTGAGCCACCGCGCCCCAACCAATCAAAAAGGTGGAGTATTTTAGAACAGAAACAATGTAGCTTCGGAAGCCGAACCTCAGTGAACCCTTCCACCATCTGTTCTCCAGCACGGGAGATGTGATGACAGGTGAAGAGTTCAAGAGGAGACACTTGGAAAGGTTTTGAGAGCATCTCGAGGGTTCGGGGAGCGCGGTGGCTCAGTGGTTACGGCATTGAACTTCAAACCGAAAGGTCCACGGTTCAATCCCCGTCATTGGTAACTGCGTTGTGTCCTTGGGCAAGGCACTTCATCCCCATAGCACATGTGGGGCGCGGTGGAGCTGTGTTCTAAGGCGTACTACACTCCAGTGGCGCACTTGTCATCAACCAAGGCTACCTCTGCTTGTGTGGAGTTAGTACGTTGGGGAGTCTGACAGTTGTTCACCGTTGCTCGGTAAATCGGCTCCCTGCACCCGTGAAACTGTCCGACATGAGGTGATCCTGGCTGTCGAAAGTGTCGCTAAACTTCAATAAATAAATAAATCTCGAGGGTTCGAAAATCTCTGAATCGGCGTGAATCAAATCAACTCATGGAGACAATATCGAATCGACGCGACTGGAATCAACCCATGGAGACAATATCGAACCTATTTTCGGAGATTTTCAGCACCTTAACCCTTTACCCAACGTAACTGAAAAAAACGGACAGCGTTGTTCTCAAAAATCGCCAATTAATTTTCATTTTTGTCTCAAAAAACATAGGTTATGACCCCTCGTTGGAACGCGCTCGTTGAGCTCGTTCCAATGAGGGGTCATAACCTATGTTTTTGAGAAAAAAAATAAAAAAAATGAGTTATTCAGGAATTTTTTTGCAAGTGTCCTCTGCTTTTCATGTTAGGTAAAGGGTTAAGCTTGTGTTCACCATATGTACAAATGTATTATTGTGTAGAATTCTAAAATATAAGATATATAAAAGAATTTATTCTAGCCTCACCATTATACGAGCCTGGTATCTTTAACTGGGGATTGTGGTTCAGTGTGGAGAAGAAAAGTTCATCTGGTATGCGTGTGTTTTTAAGCCACTTCAGAAAATCTTTGGCGGTCTGGTTGTGTAAGACGTAATCGACAAACTTCCGATTGATAACCACGTGTGTAGCTCCTTTAACAATTCTGATCTTATGAGGAGGTTGTCCTGCTTTCTCCCAGCGATCCCGGATAACCCTGGAATGAATACGCAAGAAACATAGTTTATAAAGTTGTAAACAAGCTTGATTCGTAAGTTTAACGGGTGGGCGCGGGGGTTCTGTGCTGGTGTGAAAGTAAGCAAATGCCGGTTATAAAATTCAATTCAATCTGTTTGCGCTGTGAACATGTAAATAAAAAAATGAAATAAACCTAAAACCAACACAAAACCTCTGCCATTGAAGAAACATGATATGACAACATTTTGTCTATATTGTGAATATTTCTGTTGTTGGCGGTACATAAAGTGGCGTCCTTGTAGAAATAATTTCCGATCTTTCCAGTTCTAAACTGCGATATGACTAAAAGTAGATAAATCAGACAAAATTCCACATTATAAAACTTTTTTTTTTGCTACTCTTTATCACGGGGAGATCGAAAGCAAGTACGGTGCTAGCTAATTGTTTAATACCTATTTGATACGGGTTCCCTATTAGTTTGAATAAACGTCCATTATTATCCCTTTGAACCCTGCTGGTATCTTCCATATCAGTTCAATGGCAGCAATTGGAAGAGTCCATCTTCATCTTGTGAGAGTAGATCATTCAGCCGAATGGCTGCACGCTGAAAATATTGATTGGTCTACCCCACATATTTAACCCTTTGAACTGCAGATGCCGCTTTTCCGGCCCAGTAACATGATACTTCATAATTTCATTTAGTAGGTTGACTTTTGCCTGAAGGTGTGGTGTAGACCAATCAATATTTTCAACGTACAGCCCCAATGCTGCACGCTGAAAATATTAATTGTCTACCCCCAACTAAAGAGTATGGACTCTTCCCGTTGCTGACATTGAAATGATATGGAAGATACCACTAGGGTTCAAAAGGTTAATAAGCAGCCATCCTAGTTAACGAAATTTTGACGTATCATCTTCCTGGCCAGGAAAAACGGCCTCTCGTATGGTGTACCGTTTGGGTCAAAAGTCTAAATACACGTCCGACGTATATTTTTTATCGTTGCACCTGTATTTTTCAGTTGCAACGCTATTTCTCAATACAGGTGCACCTATAAAATTTAGCGGTGCACCTATAATTTATACGACCATCGTATATTAAATTGCACGTCCATCGTATAATTTATACGTCCGACGTATAAATACACGATGGACTTGTATTTTCATCGAAAAATAGCGATGCACCTACATTTTTTACAGGTGCACCTACATTTCAAAATACCGTTGCAACTGTAAATTCCGGGTGCATCGATAAAATTTACACGTCCAACGAATATTTTAGAAGAAAATGTACGTCCATCGTTTATTTTCCCCGTCAAAGTATAAGTTCAAAGTATAATTTTCTGAAAATACACGTCCGACGTATATTTTTTTATCGTTGCACCTGGGTATTACAGTTGCAACGCTATTTTCGAATACCGGTGCACCTATAAAATTTAGCGGTGCGCCTATAAATTATACGTCCATCGTATATTAAATTACACCTCCATCGCATAATTTATACGTCCGACGTATAAACATACGTTGGACGTGTATTTGTATCGAAAAATAGCGATGCACCTACAATATTTACAGGTGCACCTACATTTCAAAATACCGTTGCAACTGTAAATTCCGGGTGCATCGATGAAATTTACACGTCCAACGTATATTTCTGATAAAGTACCGTTGCACCTATAAAATGCAGGTGCATCGATAAAAATTACACGTCCAACGCATAATTCTATAAAAGGAAACAAGGTGACCTGATTACCTTAAATGGAGATATAAGTTCAACGTGCGTTTTGTTTCTAGCCAATCAGAAAATTACCGTTGCACCCAGTTACTATAAATAGCAGCTAATCAGAAAATACCTTTAAAACTTGTAAATCCTGGAGCGACATTCGACATGCGAGATAGGATATACGACATACAACATATGCCATAAAATATCCGTGATCACTGCGACCAATCAAGTAATTCGTGTTTTGTTTGGCCAATCCCACTGATGCTTTTATTCTGACTTGTTCATGATCGGGACCGTGGGAACACAGGGCTTCGTTTCAAACAATGATCCAGGAATAAAATAATATTGTAAAATAAGTATAACTGGATTTTATAATATTATTTCATTCCTGAATCATTGTTTGAAACGGTCCCTGTGCCGTAGTGGGGAGGGCACCCGTGGCGTTGGAGTAGACTCAATTTTTTCACCAACGTTCGTTGTATCTGGACCCATGGGAGTCGCCATGATAATTGATATTTCAAAAGGGCCCGACTTTGATGAAACATGTACACCGAGGGTTTAGCAGGTGCCCAATGGTATCCGGCTTATTCGAACCTTGGTTCTTTCGGGCCTTGGTTTGTTCGTACCCTGGCTTTTTTTCGGCCCTCCGGCTCATTGGGACTTGGCTTTTTCGCCCCGCGGCGAAGGAATTTGTCGTGATTGCCGATGGCACGGTCATACTGGAGGGGACGAGACATTTTCCCCGGAAATTTTTTTTTAATTTCGTATCAAAAGGAGCTCTCTGGTGGACTTTTGGTGATTTATTAACATTCTTCGTTTTAGAAAAAAAAAACGTAAAAGGGGGTTCGTTCTCAGCCTGACTCCCCCCACAATCTCCTATCCCACCCGACGACACCTATGAGGCCCCACGTCTTAACACCCGAAACAATGCCGTGATGGCCAACAACCATAAGGACAAGTCCATGGTTTTTTTTTTGGTTTTTTGTTGTAGTTTTTTTTTTTTTGGGGGGGGGGGGGGGGGGCAGGATTTCATAATTTCATAATTTATGAACAGAGGCCAACAATTCCAATTTTAACAACTACTTAATGGGGCTGATTGAAGATAGCCGATTTCCCTTTTGACTTGCGTTCTTTTGGATGGGCTATTTACTTAATCACCACTTGTGCAGTTTATAAGACAGCTACACCGCTTTTTCATATCTATTACCATTTGGCCTATGTTGGCAAGCTTTCTCGGGTTTTGCCTTTATCTTTATGCGATTGTGCAATAGGGATAAAATAGGCCTACAATTACTCTCTGGGTTAAATTTTGAAGTCGTTTAGGCCTAATTACTCTTTTAAAACACAAGGTCAGAAAGTGCCTTTTGATCCAGTGATGGTGTTTTGAATTCCGAACACAAACCTCCCATGGACTTGAGTAATATCTGGCGGGACTAATTCCGCAATCTGATCGTAAAGGCTACCCCTTCGCCCTACGAAGGGGGTAAGCGCTACGTTCAGATCGCTGAAGTACTAGGCGGTATACAGAATAGGATGCGCAGCATCATCCGAGCCACGTAGCGGCGAGATGGAAGGAGAGCACAAGAAGGGGACACACCCTGGTTGGAAAAAAAATGAAATTCGAGACAAACGCAATTTCCTTGACTCTGAGTCCATATGTGTCCATAATTTGTAAGTTGTGAAAGCATTAATAATTAGGCCACATCACGTGGGGGGGGGGGGGGGGGGGGCACTCAGTTGCTTTGGGGGTGGGGCACATATGTTCCATCATTCCCCAGACTTTTTGAGGGAGCAGGCGGTGGTAAATTTTTCATAGGAACCGAACTTTGTGGAGAACAAATGTTTTCTGTGCAAAATTTTGACACCATTCCACACTGCATATATAGCAGGGGTATGTAATGGAAAAGAGATGGGGAGGGTGGGCTTTTTGTTGAAAGCCTTCCCCACGAAACGGTTGACGTCGCTATTGAAGTCGCCATGATGCGCACTCGACGTCATTAAAACGTTGGCCGCTGTTGTTGTCCACTATACAATCTAATATGAC
Source organism: Pictodentalium vernedei (assembly GCA_031216915.1). NCBI lineage: Eukaryota > Metazoa > Mollusca > Scaphopoda > Dentaliida > Dentaliidae > Pictodentalium > Pictodentalium vernedei. Next base: position 170,174,784 of record CM062294.1, read on the forward strand.
GTAAGGATGGTCGGGCTTCTCGAATGGGAGCGATATCGCAGTATAGTATAGGCATCATAGACCCCCTGTAGGTCCTGTTTGCTCCTGGTACTCCCAACTTAATGCTTCATATTATCCCATGACTCGTTTTGGTAGTACGTAAGGCTTGTGCGGCTAGTATTGTGACGTGGGGTGAGAGTAATGCATGGTTGTCTGGTGCGGTAGTATAGGGTGTGTGGTTTGTGCCCCTGTTGGTCCGGTGTTAGCTTCTGGATCTACTATCCATCTAGGACGGTGTGCTAGCCCACAGATGTTATGGGTAATGCGTGATGCTAGGTGAAGCAGTTGAGTGGGTGCGGTAGTATATGTTGTACGGTCTGCACCCTAGTTAATCTACTGTTAGTATCTGGTACTACTAACCCATTGAATGTATTTTAACGCCGGGATTGCTGTAGGTAGTGTGTAATGCTAGGTTTGTAAGTAAGTTTATACGATAGTATTGGCTCCTAGGGTATGTAATTCGAAACGCTAAAACCAAGCTCAAATGTTGCAGTGGGGTCTGTAGGTGCGCAAGAAGGTTTCGGATTTTCAGCGCTGCCACGTGGCTGTGCCACTGTTGCCACTTTTATGTTTTCTTAGACCGTTTCCGGCAGAAGGCTCCTAGAGTATGTAATTCGAAACGCTAAAAGCATGTTCAGATGTTGCAGTAGGGTTTGTAGATGCGCACGAAGGTTTCGTTTTTTTGGGTGCCACGTGGCTGTGCCACCGTTGCCACTTTCGTGTTTTCTTACACCGTTTCCGGCGAAAGGCTCCTAGGGTGTGCAATTCGAAATGCTAAAACCATGCTCAAATGTTGCAGTAGGGTCTGTAGATGCGCACGAAGGTTTCAGATTTTTCAGGTGCCTCGTGGCTGTGCCACAGTTGCCACTTTCATGTTTTCTTAGACCGTTTCCGGCAAATGGCTTCTAGAGTATGTAATTCGAAACGCTAAAATCATGCTCAATTGTTGCAGTAGGGTCTATAGACGTGCATGAAGGTTTTGGATTTTTTAGGTGCCACGTGGTTGTGCCACTGTTGCCACTTTCCTGTTTTCTTAGACCGTTCCCGGTGAATGGCTCCTAGGGTATGTAATTCGAAATGCTAAAACCATGCTCAAATGTTGCAGTGGAGTCTGTAGATGCGCACGAAGCTGTGTCACCTGTGCCACTCAATATGATTTTAGTGTGTCATATAATACATTTCATCTTTTGTATCAAGCATTCATCCAAAGTCAAGGATGCAAATGCGGGGATACACCATAGTCTGCTTTCACACAAATGACACCCCCCTCTAGTTTAAAACGTCTGTGGTTACATAATCCCTTTTCGTCGCATGTGCCCCTGTGATGCAGGTGTTGTGCATTAGAACAAATTGACGCATCCAACATATCTCTATGTGCAGCATGTGATGTGCACTAGCACACCAGCAGATCCCATCAACCACCTATTGCTCCTAACACCCGATCAGCATCTAGATCACCCATGGCTTTCATAGATCTTAGACCACTACTGTTGACTTACACACAGTCACCATCATCTGTCCTATTGTCAACTTCTTCGCTAGTCACCCAATAGTATAGTCTTCTACCAACTCTGCCCTCGGTAAGATCCTTAACAGGCGCAACCAGATTGCTCCATTCATTTTAGCCCGTATTGGTTTTTACATTCCCTTGACCTAGTGCATGCTAGGGCACCGTACACATAAGAAACAGTCTTTTGGTGACCCCGAGATGTGCTTATGTGCTAATTCACAATGTGCAACAATACATGTAACACGTATACACATACGACGAAAAAGAGATTCTGTAACCAGAGGCGTTTCTCAAGAATGGAGTTTCTCTTAGTGGAATTCAAAGCTCTAAAACAGCTCCAGATGGTTTTACCACCTGCTTCCACCATGTCTTCAACTATCTATCCCATGATTATCCTCTATTGTATTCATCATTACTATCGTATTCTACCAGTCTTGTGCCATTACTACTGACTTGTAAGATTACTAAAGACTTGCTAACTATCTCAGATATTTACCGCTTCCCTCGGCCAAGTCTTAGAATGTCAAAATATTATCCATCCTCTACTACGAAACTAGAAACCAATCATGTACCACACAACACTGCATGACCTAGCATTCCGAACTACCCACGGGGTAGTACAAACCATTGGGTGATTTTGTAATACTATGGGATAACACTAGATCTATGGGATACAGATCGTACAATCTATACTACCATTCTATACATTTCTTGTAATACCGCATTACCTAGCATTACGCTTTACCTGTACCAGCCCCGATAGTACAATACGTTCAGTGGGCTAGTAGTACCAAATACTAAGAGTAGACCAACTGAGGCACAGACAATACACCCTATACTATTGGACCAGACAATCACGCATTGCCCCCCCCCCCCCCCCCCCCCCCCAACGTGATGTTGCCTAATAATTGATGCCTTCACAACTTACAAATTATGGACACATATGGACTCAGAGTCAAGGAAATTGCGTTTGTTTCGAATTTCAATTCTTTTCCGACGAGGTGGGTGTCCCCTTCTTGTGCTCGCTTTCCATCTCGCCGCCACGTGGCTCGGATGATGCTGCGCATCCTATTCTGTATACCGCCTAGTATTTCGGCGATATAAACGTAGCGCTTACCCCCTTCGTAGGGCGAAGGGGTAGCCGTTACGTTCAGATCGCTGAATTAGTCCCGCTAGATATTAATATTAATCTTGCCCCCCCCCCCCCTCCTCCCCTAACTATATCCTGGCCATGCGTCTGCTTATTTCGCGCCGTCGCAAGGCCGAACCCTTATTTCTTTATTTTGATATACTTCTTCGTTTGGCCTATTCGTCTTTTGGGAGGGGGCAGTGGTGTGGTTACCCCTCAGTCCCTTTGGTGATGAACTGAACTGTTTTTTTCTTGGTTGAAGGTGGGATCGTGGGAAGGATATCAATTTTTACATCAATTTTACATCAACGTTCGTTGTATTTTGGCCCTATGTCTAAAAACCCGAAACAATTCCATGATGGCCAACAACCATAAGGACAAGTCCATGGGAGGTTTGTGTTGGAAATTCAAAACACCATCACTAGGTCAAAAGGCACTTTCTGACCTTGTGTTTTTAAAGAGTAATTAGGCCTAAACGACTTCAAAATTTAACCTAGAGAGTAACTGTAGGCCTATTTTATCCCTCTTGCACAATCGCATAAAGATAAAGGCAAAACCCGAGAAAGCTTGCCAACATAGGCCAAATGGTAATAGATATGAAAAAGCGGTGTAGCTGTCTTATAAACTGCACAAGTGGTGATTAAGTAAATAGCGCACCCAAAAGAATGAAAGTCACAAGGGAAATCGCTATCTTCAAACAACCCCATTAAGTAGTTGTTAAAATTGGAGTTGTTGGCCTCTGTTCATAAATTATGAAATCCGGCCTCCCCCCCCCCCCCCCCCCCCCCAAAAAAAAAAAAAAAAACAATCATGGACTTGTCCTTATGGTTGTTGGCCATCACGGTATTGTTTCGGGTGTTAAGACGTGAGGCCTCATATGTGTCGCCGGGTGGGATAGGAGATTGTGGGGGAGTCAGGCTGAGACCGAACCCCCTTTTACGTTTTTTTTTTTCTAAAACGAAAAATGTTAATAAATCACCAAAAGTCCACCAGAGAGCTCCTTTTAATACTAAATTTAAAACATTTCCCGGGGAAAATGTCTCGCGCCTTCGGCAATCACGACAAATTCCTTCGCCGAGGGGCGAAAAAGCCAAGTCCCAGTGAGCCGGAGGGCCGAAAAAGCCAGGGTACGAAAGAACCAAGGTTCGAATAAGCCGGATACCCTTGGGCACCTGCCAAACCCTCGGTGTACCTGTTTCATCAAAGTCGGGGCCTTTTGAAATATCAATTATCATGGCGACTCCCATGGGCCCAGATACACAGGTACTCGGCACAAGCTGAGAAATCGAAAGAAAAAAAGATATTTGATACCATTTTTGAATCTATGCTGACGTGCCCCTGTAATGGTATATAAATATTAACAAGGTTCACAACTCGCTTTTCGAAAACGATAGCACTCGTCTTCGTTATACCCCCTCAAATTTGATTCACACAACGTATCCAACAATACCCAGTATCACTGGAAAGGGGAATGAATAAGCTTTACAGTGGTGTTTTACATGACCGTTGGGTGTTCTTGGGTTGTTCATGATAACTGGGAGACGTCGCAGAAAAGGCCGAAAAACATTTAGTCGGACAAGATAGTGCACAGTGGAATGAGGTTTACGAGCGACAATTATCCGATTTATTATAAATAATTCGAGGTCTCATTGTCTATGGAGGGCAGATTCAAATATTAACCATTGGCTACTATTTATGCCTAGAAAACATCGATGAAAATAAGCCAATGGGAGAATGAGGAAAGTTTTTGTCGTGTATCTATGGACGCCGTCAACTTGGGAAAATATGTCAAAGTTTCGACTAAAAGTGTATAAACGTTAAATGTGAACTCCAGAAATGAATAAATGTGGATCCGAGATTAGTAATTGATAAAGATATACGGTTAATGTTTGAATCTGCCCACCATAGACAATGGGACCTCGAATTATTTATAATAAATCGGATATGTGTCGCTCGTAAACCAGATTCCACTGTGCATAAGGCCCTATCTTGTCCGACTAAATGTTTTTCGGCCTTTTCTGCGACTTCTCCCAGTTATCACGAACAACCCAAGAACACCCAACGGTCATGTAATACACCTCTATAAAGCTTATTCATTCCCCTTTCCATGGATACTGGGTATTGTTGGATACGTTGTGTAAATCAAATTTGAGGGGGGCGGGGGGGGGTATAACGAAGATGAGTGCTATCGTTTTCGAAAAGCGAGTTGTGAAACTTGTTAATATTTATATACCATTACAGGGGCACGTCAGCATAGATTCAAAAATGGTAACAAATATCATTTTTCTTTTGATTTCCCAGCTTGTGCCGAGTACCTGTGCCTAGATACAACGAACGTTGGTGAAAAAATTGAGTCTACTCCAACGCCATTTCAAACAATGATTCAGGAATGAAATAATATTATAAAATCCAGTTATACTTATTATGCAATATTATTTTATTCCTGGATCATTGTTTGAAACGAACCTCTGTGCTCCCACGGTCCCGATCAGTCAGAATAAAAGCATCAGTGGGATTGGCCAAACAAAACACGAATTACTTGATTGGTCGCAGTGATCACGGATATTTTATGGCATATGTTGTATGTCGTGTATCCTATCTCGCATGTCGAATGTCGATCCAGGATTTACAAGTTTTAAAGGTATTTTCTGATTAGCTGCTATTTATAGTAACTGGGTGCAACGGTAATTTTCTGATTGGCTAGAAACAAAACGCACGTTGAACTTATATCTCCATTTAAGGTAATCAGGACACCTTGTTTCCTTTTATAGAATTATGCGTTGGACGTGTAATTTTTATCGATGCACCTGTATTTTATAAATTATAGGTGCAACGGTATTTTGTCAGAAATATACGTTGGACGTATAAATTTTATCGATGCACCTGGAATTTAAAGTTGCAACGGTATTTTGAAATGTAGGTGCACCTGTAAAAAATGTAGGTGCATCGCTATTTTTCGATAAAAATACACATCCAACGTATATTTATACGTCGGACGTATAAATTATGCGATGGAGGTGTAATTTAATATACGATGGACGTATAATTTAAAGGTGCACCGCTAAATTTTATAGGTGCACCGGTATTCGAAAATAGCGTTGCAACTCTAATATCCAGGTGCAACGATAAAAAATATACGTCGGACGTGTATTTTCAGAAAATTATACGTTGAACTTATATTTTGACGGGGAAAATATACGATGGACGTACATTTTCTTCTAAAATATTCGTTGGACGTGTAAATTTTATCGATGCACCTGGAATTTACAGTTGCAACGGTATTTTGAAATGTAGGTGCACCTGTAAAAAATGTAGGTGCATCGCTATTTTTCGATGAAAATACGCGTCCATCGTGTATTTATACGTCGGACGTATAAATTATACAATGGACGTGTAATTTAATATACGATGGACGTATAAATTATAGGTGCACCGCTAAATTTTATAGGTGCACCTGTATTGAGAAATGGCGTTGCAACTGAAAAATACAGGTGCAACGATAAAAAATATACGTCGGAAGTGTTTTTAGACTTTTGACTCAAACGGTACACCATACTCTCGTGTTCAACGGGTTAATGAACTGTTAACTGAAGAACATACAAACAACACTGCAACAGCCAATAATATCATTACCAACCCGCAATGAAATATCAGTCTATAATGCAAATAATGCAATAATATGACAATACGCAAGGCGTAAGAAGGAACCCCAAAGTATCCAACATGTTGAAATATTTCATTGCGCAACCATTACTCCAAAAACATTTTGGTTTATTCGGTCGAATTCCTGCAATTGTTTAATTTCAGCCAAACATGAATACGTTTCACAGTACTAAATATTTTCCCATAGGCGACCATTATAATGTTCAGGCGAGAAAAAAATATGGTCGCATCATTTTAAATTTAGCATTCAAATATTTTTTGTCAAGTATAGCCCTTCAGACAACCTTTTTCTGATTTTTAAACAGGGGGTCATGCAACTAATAAAGAAAAACAGAAAGGGAAGTGCAGGTCACAAGTTCATATTTCTCAGGGAATTCCCAAACAAAACACACCAATAGTCAAATAAATTTTTAGGTTCTAAAAGTCCTCAAATCGTCCTCTTTATTCATCTGGAATATTCAACAGTAATGCAAAATGTCAGTAGACTTCTTCAAATGTTTATTGAAACAATATATTTTCCCAAGACTGCTTAGTTTTGGGAATTACATAATTTCCGAGCGCTACTTTTCGAGGCAGGTAAATCTAATTAAAATATTTACAACAGTTATACCTATGAGCAAACCCAACCCTACCAAAGATGCATTTACCTCTTTCATGTGATGAAAGAGTCATTTCTGCAATAGAATCCAACTTTTGGCTTCTGTCTAGTCCAAAGCATGGAAAATTTGTTCTTTTGAAGAGACCTGTCCAATCTGTGGCAAAGGGGCTTAAAAACTGGTATTGCCTCCGACAGAATTTCTACTCTGTTACCTAATATGTTGGGAGGGATAAGAATTCACAGCTTTCTTTGAAACTACCCAAATCCCAAAATAAAACTAAAATCTGCATCAGCACACAAAATCTTTTCACAAAATCTGTTTTAATTAATCAAACAGCAAGATAAATAGTGCCCCACCACCATGAAACAATATGTCAATTTTGTTTCAAAACTGGGGTTGTGCAGGTCTTATAGTTCCTCTAAATTTGGGAGAATCCATTTGGCTTCTTGCGGAAATCGTTTCGAGAATTCAGACCTGCTATGGGCCAGGATCCTATTAGGTCAGTATGATTGAACCCCTGATGCATACTGATAATACACGTTAACCCTTTACCCAATACAGCTTTTTAATTTTTACAACACCAACTACTGATTTCCCCCACCCCGCCACCCCAGGGGCCTTAATCGCTCACTTGACGAGGTGGTTCAGAGAAGTATTTTGGGTCAGATTCAGTTAGTCAAGGTTCATGTACACTACATAGGAATAATGTTATGAAATTATTCATAATTCTAGTATCCATGTCAGATGATTATTAGCATAGGTCTTCCTGATTGCTTCCAATTCTGACAGCTGTAGACAAGTACTGCCAAACTTCCAAGGATTGTTGTGTCACTGCAGCTTGAAAGGCAAATTTTATGGAAAAGCTCTAAGGAATGGATTTGAACATTTATGAATAACCTCGAACCTAACCCACCCCTGCCCAAATATTAAGCCACAGACCCGAAATGAACAAACTCAAATCTGCTAACCCCCCCCCCCCCCCCCCCTCCTGCGATACCAAATATGAAAGGGTCCTGACTGGCGGGAACCAAGCTGGAACAAATTTACATCTGTCCTCCCCAGAGATGTTGTACACCAAATATTAAAGCATTCTAACTAGTGGGTCTGAAGAAAGAGATTTTTAAAGAAATTTTCTCATGTTGCTTTGAGTTAATTTGCACTCCCATAATGAGCCCAAATATTAACCCATAGATTTGGAGAGATGTTGCATTCCACATATGAAAGCATTCTGACTGGTGGATCTGAAGGAGGTCCTCAAAGAAATTTCCTCATGTTGCACTGTTGATATTTGGGTGTCCAAAGGGAGCCCAAATATTAACTCAGGGACTCGATTTGAACCAACCTGAATCTAAACCCCCCTCCCCCCACCCCTAGAGATGCTGTATACCAAGTATCAAAAGGTCTTATACATGGTTCTGGAGAAGATTTTTTTTCAATTTTGGAAAACAATTTATGCCTGCTATCAGAGACATGCTTGGGCCCCCCTGTGGGTGTAGCAACTTTATTTGAACAAACTGGAATTCATAAATGATAAGGAACAAGAATATCAAATTTGGTTCAATTCGGCTCAGTTGTTTATGAGGAGAGGTTGATAATGTAAAGTTCATGCCGGACAGGAAGGACGGATGGTCGACAGACAGAAAGTCATCATTTAAGCGCCCCCTGACTTACAGTCAGGTGTGCTAAAAATAAACAATATTCATCAAGCGTAATAATTATGGATGTTACTGGAACCGACTGATGTGAGCTGGTTCCAATGACAGCCATATTTGTACAAATTTTATTGCCAGTGTCACAATATTTCAGGTCATGTTAGTGTTGTATTGGTTAATTTGCTGCCTTTGTGTTAGGTAAAGGGTTAAACTGACTCAGTTCTATTCATGTGAATCCTAGCAGCAATGTTACAAGAAGCTACATGGTTTCTCACTGGTTTTGTTGCACGGATCTCTGCGGGAATCGATTCTCAGATTCTTATAAACCCTGGCTGAGGCTATGTAATTCACCAATATCAATAGAAAGTGCCATTTTATCTCAACAAATGATGTCAAATATTCTTTTACCAGGTGATGGGGTAAATTATAGCCCTGGATGTGCCCCCCCCCCGACCTCCCAGTATGCAAACAAGAGGCCCCAGGGGGCCTGAGAGCACCCACCTGACATGGTATTGGTAGCCTAAATATCAACCCAGAAAATTGATTTCAACAAGTTGCATCTACTCCTCCTAAGAAAAGCTTATACCAAATATCCAAAGATTCTGACAAGTGGATCTAAAAATGAAAGTGTCAGTGACCCTATAGCTCAACTTGTCAAGACAAAGTCATGTACATGTATAGTATGTGACACAGCAATGACAAACATCCAGGTAATGACCTGATAACAAAGGTACATACATGTATAAAGTATTGTAACGGTCTGTACATAAATACTGACCGTTGCCTGTAACAAATGTATAGGTAAAGTATTGTAAAGGTAGGTGACAGTCAGATGGTAGACTAGACAAAAATCTTTGAGTCCCAGAAAAAAAACCCAAAATATTTGTTCTCATAGCACAGTGATAACAAAGGCACCCCCAAACACACTCGTTCCTGTCCCAAGATGAAAACAAAGGTACCCAATCAGTTTTGTGAAGATCAGTTCATAAATACGAGCTGTATAGAACTTGTGACAAAAAACTGATTGGACCTAATTTTGATACAAAATGGCCACTGGCAGCCATCTTGAATTTTGGAACGCACACAGAAACACTCTTTCTCATCCCAAGGTGATAACAAAGGTACCCAAGAAGTTTTGTGAAGATCGGTTCATAAATACAGCCTCTACCCTGAGCCGTATTGACATGTGTGCTTACATTGTGTAAGTAGCACTAAATAAATCAAAGTTCATCTAATTTGCATAATTTCTGCACGAAAAAAAAACCCCTTATAATATGTGATGTATTCCATGTTACTAAACATTCATACAAAAATTTATTCAAATCAGAACTTTCATACAGAAGTTCTGTACAAAAGACCGATTGCACTAATTTTGGTACAAAATGGCTGCTGGTGGCCATCTTGAATTTCGGACCACACCCAAAAACACTCGCTCTCATCCTACGGTGATTACAAAGGTACCAAAGAAGTTTCGTAAAAATTGGTTCATAAATATGGCCTCTAGTCTGAGCCGTATAGAAGTTGTGTACAAAAAACTGATTAAACCTAAATTCGGTACAAAATGGCCACTGACAGCCATCTTGAATTTTAGACCGCACCCAGAAACACTCGTTCTCGTCCCAAGGTGATAACAAAGGTATCCAAGACATTTCGTGAAGATCAGTTCATAAATACAGACTCTAGCCCGAGCCGTATTGACATGTGTACTTACTGTAAGTCGCACTGAAAAAAACCGAAGTTCATCTAATTTGCATAATTTCTGCACGAGAAAAAAACCTATATTATATGTGATGTATCCCATGGTACTAAACATTCACACAAAAAATTATTCAAATCAGCGCTTTCTTATGGAAGTTCTGTGCAAAAATCTCATGGCACCTAATTTTGTACAAAATGGCTGTCAACGGCCATCTTGAATTTTGGACCGGACCCCAAAACACTCGTTCTCGTCACACGGTGATACCAAAGGTACCCAAGAAGTTTCGTAAAGATCGGTTCATAAATACGGCCTCTAGCCCGAGCCGTATTGGCATTTGCACTTACAGTGCTGAAAGTAACACCAAAAAACATCAAAATTAGTCTAATTTGCACAATTTACACGCAAGAAAAAAAAACATATTATATGTGATGTATCCCATGGTACTAAACATTCACACAAAAAATTATTCAAATCAGCGCTTTCATATGGAAGTTCTGTGCAAAAATATGATTGCACCTAATTTTGTACAAAATGGCTGCCATCGGCCATCTTGAATTTCGGACCGGACCCCAAAACACTCGTTCTCGTCCCACGGTGATACCAAAGGTACCCAAGAAGTTTCATAAAGATCGGTTCATAAATACGGCCTCTAGCCCGAGCCATATTGGCATTTGCAGTGCTGAAAGTAACACCAAAAAAACATAAAAATTAGTCTAATTTGCACAATTTACACACAAGAAAAAAACTCATATTATATGTGATGTATCCCATGGTACTAAACATTCATACAAAAAATTATTCAAATCAGAGCTTTCATATGGAAGTTCTGTACAAAAAACAGATTTCTGCACCGTCGGTACAAAATGGCGGCTGGCAGCCATCTTGAATTTTGGACCACACCCAAAAACACTCGTTCTCGTCCCACGGTCATAACAAAGGTACCGAAGAAGTTTCGTAAAGATCGGATCATAAATACGGCCTCTAGCCCGAGCTGTATCCAATTGTTGACGTACGGACAGACGGACGACGGGCCATGACAAAAGCTCAAATTTGGCTTCGCCAAAGTTGAGCTAAAAATGATTTTTAAAGAATATTCCTCATATTGAACTAAGTTATAATTCGGGCTCCCGCAGGGAGCTCATATATGAACCCAGGGACTTGGCTTTAACAAACCTGAATCCCCCCCCCCCCCCCCCCCCCCCCAAGGATGCCGCACACCAAATATCAAAACATTCCGACTGCTGGATCTGAAGAAGAAGATTTTTAAAGAAATTTCCTCATTTTGAACTGAGTTACAATTCCAGCTCCCACAGTGAGCCCAAACATGGACCTAGGGACATCGCTTGAACAAACTTGAATCTTGCCTTCTAAGGATGCTGCATAAAAAATATCAAAAGCATTCATCTGCTGGATCTGAAGAAGATTTTTTAAGAAAATTCCTCATTTCGAACTAAGTTACAATTCAAGCTCCCACAGTGAGCCCAAATATGGACCTAGGGACATGGCTTGAACAAACTTGAATCTCACCCCTCTAAGGATGCTGCATACCAAATATCGAAACAATCCGACTGCTGGATCTGAAGAAGATTTTTAAAGAAAATTTGTCATTTTGAACTAAGTTATAATTCAGGTTTCCACAGTGAGCCCAAATATGAACCCGGAGACTTGGCTTGAACAAACTTGAATCTCACCCCCCTAAGCATGCTGCATACCCAATATCAAATGATTCTGCTGCTGGATCTTGAGAAGAAGATTTTCAAAGAAATTTGCCTGAAATGCACTAAGTTCAAATTTGGGCTTCTATACTGAGCCCAAATATGAACCCAGGGGGCCAATTTGAACAAACTTGAATCAGACCCACCCCACAATGTTGCATATCAAATATCAAAAGATTCTGCCTGCTGGATCTGGAGAAAAAGATTTTTTATTAGAAATTTGCCTGAAATGCACTAAGTTCGAATTCAGACTTCTATAGTGAGCCCAAATATGAAACCAGGGGGCCGATTTGAACAAACTTGAATCAGATCTACCCCACAACGTTGCATACCAAATATCAAAAGATTCTGCCTGCTGGATCTGGAGAAGAAGATTTTTAAAGAAATTTGCCTGAAATGTTTCTATAGTGAGCCCAAATATGAATCCAGGGGCCAATTTGAACAAACTTGAATCAGATCCACCCCACAATGCTGCATACCAAATATCAAAAGATTCTGCCAGCTGAATCTGGTGAAGAAGATTTTTTAAGAAATTTGCCTAAAATGCACTAAGTTGGAATTCGAGCTCCTATACTGAGCCCAAATATAAACCCAGGGGGCCGATTTGAACAAACTCAAATCAGATCCACCCTACAATGTTGCATACCAAATATCTGTCTGCTGGATCTAGAGAAGAAGATTTTTTAATGTTTTTCCTATTGCCTGCAGTGTTAAAAAGTGTTTTCAAAGTCCCGAAACTGTACCCTATGATAAAACCGATGGCATTTTTTTTTGCACCAATCCTTTCTGTTGGTCCTAAGGAAGCTTCACACCAAATAAAAATTCTCAGTGCCGTGCAATTTTGGAGATATGGCATTTTACATTTTTTCTATTTTTAGCTCCTGCGGTTCCCACGGGAAACGAAAATTTGGCATAAATTAGGTACTTATGACCCAATAAGTCCTCACATAAAATTTGGTTCAAATCTGCCTCTCGGTTCGGAAAATAGAAATTTTGGGCAGGGCCAAAAATTTTGCCCCTCCCATAACGACGCCAAATATAGCCCATCAAACTTCTCTTAAAGAAATCCAAGTCTACACCTTAAAAGGAAGCTGCACACCATACATGTATATCAAGTCACTGCTACTACTGGTTCATGAGAATAAGATTTTGGTGCCCCTTGGGGGCATGGCACCACCCAGGAGAAGGGGGCAACTTCATCTGAACAAATCTGAATTGGCATTAGGTAATAACCCAACATTTGAATAATGTAAAGTTAATGCCGGACGGACGGCGGACAGAATGTGATCAGTAAAGCTCCCACTGAACTTTGCTCAGGTGAGCTAAAAAACTATATTAATTTATAAATAAATTGATGGTGACATGAATTTCCCATTGTTTTTTAATCACATTCTTGCTTCTGAACACATTTCACATTGTGTTTGATATTTTGCAATCTTTGTAAGAAAAAGCCTAAGTTTTCTCAGTTAAGGCACCTCGAGTCATAAAACAGTGATTTTTTCCAACAGAATGACCAGTACCTGCTACTGTGGTGTCTCATGACACTGTTAAAATTCCTAAAATCATCAAATATTATTGATTCATTTGTGCTGTGCTTGTGCTGCAAATATCCACAAGTGCACTTTCACTATTTTGGTTTTAATCCCCACAGGCACACATTCTGTCAAAAGGAGTGAAATTGTAGAAAATATGTTCACAAAGAGGACAAGTTACAGTACAGTCGCTGTGGACGGGTTGTAATACACGCGTGGGCAGTGATGTCCACTCATGCGTTTACTAGTCAATAAAAATCATCATCTACAAAATTTTAATTGATGAAGCACCGGGTTGAACCTGGTGCGTCATTACTTAAATTTTTGATGATTATACCTATAGTTAGTGTTTGGCGTCAAATATTATTGTATCCGTGGAAATATTGCCCATCCATGGAAAGTGAGCAGTACACAGCCACCGTACTGTATTTGTTTCAAGTATATAATATACTCTTTGATGTTAAATATATTTGTGATAGGCTGGGTCCAAAGTACTCAGTACTCATAGTATTCAAGTACCACTTTTTTGATAAACTACTCAATACTTGCCCTTTGTGTGTGTGTGGGGGGGGGGGGGGAGGTTGGAGGGTGAAAGATAGCTGCAAATTATTTAAAATGTTGAGCCAGGCAAATGAAAAGCAAAGAAACATTTCATCTGAAGGACAGACAGACAGACACTCAGTAACAAATTTTGGAAGCCTACATAAAAGTAGTGACTAACTTACAATGAAAAATATAGATAGAACAGCCAGGGCAATCTTGTCAAACAGAAAACAAACAAGAGCCCCCAGAGGGTCTGATGGCATTCACCTGACATGGTAGCCTAAATATCAACCCAGAGAATTTTTTTGAACATTTATCTGCCCCTCATAAGAAAAGCTTATACAAAATATCCAAAGATTCTGACCAGTGGATCTAAAAAAAAAAGGATTTTTAAAGAATATTCCTCATATTGAACTAAGTTATAATTCAGGCTCCCACAGAGAGCCCAAATATGAACCCAGGGACTTGGCTTGAACAAATTTGAATCTCACATCCCAAAGGATGCTATATACCAATATCAAAAGATTCTGACTACTGGATTTTAAAGAATATTCCTCTTATTGAACTAAGTTGTAATTTGGGCTCCCACAGGGAGCCCAAATATGAACTCAGGGACTTGGCTTGAACAAACTTAAATCTCACCCCTCTAAGGATGCAGCATCCCAAATATCAAAATATTCTGAAGAGTGGATCAGAAGAAGATTTTTAAAAAAATATTCCTCATATTGCACTAATCTAATCAGAGAGAGTCCAAATATGGACCCAGGGATTTGATTTCAACAAACATGTGAATAAAACTTCCAAAGATGTTATATGCGAAATATGAAAGCCTTTGCAGCAGTGGAATGGGAGAAGAGGATTCATTAATGTTTTTCCCATTACTAAAATGATTACTCTGCATAAGTCTTGGAAAACTTCCCTATGATAAAACTGATGGCAATTTTTTTTTACCATTCTTTTCGGCAGTTCGTAAGGAAGCGTCACACAAAATAAAAATTCTCAGTGCCATGTAGTTTTGAAGATATGGGTGTTTTAAATTTTTTTTATACTTAGATTCTGCAGTTCCCACAGGGCAACAGGAAAATGTTTTGGCATAAATTAGGTACTTACGACCCAATAAGCCCATCATATCAAATTTGCTTCAAATCAACCTCTCAGTTTAGAAAATAGAAATTTTGGTAAAATTCAGGCTCCTACAGGAAGCCCAAATATGAAACCAGGGACTTGGCTTTAACAAACTTATATCTCACCTCCCTAAGGATACTGTATATATCAAAACATTCTGACTGCTGAATGTGAAGAATAGTTTTGAAGAATATTCCTCATTTTGAACTGAGTTATAATTCAGGCTCCCACAGTGAGCTCAAACATGAACACAGGGACTTGGCGGTTGATACAAACGAAGTTGAACTTTCCCCCTCCCCCTGTAAGGATGCTGCACCCCCCCCCCCCCCCCCCCCCCATTGGAACCAGCTCAATGAGTTTGTTCAAATGAGAGGTTATAAGCTATGTTTTGAGACAAAAATTGAAAAATATAATAAAATTTGAATGGACATGTTTGTATATAGCGCTGCCCGGTTTTGTCCATTATGCTGAATAAAGTTTTAATTATATAAATGGTACAGCAATTATTCAGCTACCTATTGGGGCAATTGGTTAATCGGTTAACCAAGGTTAACCCATGCGATTAATCAATCACAAAAACCCTTTAATCGTTTCAGCTCTAAAATTAATTTAATTTTATTAAATTTCATCTGATGAAAAAATGCTTATATTTTTGCGGGAATGGTAAATATGGATCTTAACAAGTATTTACAAACTTAAGTCTCACCCGCCTAATGATGGTGCATAGCAAATATCAAAAGATTCTGATTGGTGGGTCTGAAGAAAAAGATTTTTTAAGAATATTCCTCATACCCCATAGAGAGCCCAAATATGGACCCAGGGATTTGATTACAATAAACGTGTAAAAAAATCTTCCAAAGATGGTATATGTGAAATTTGAAAGGTTTTGGAGGAGTGAATTGGGTGAAGAAGAGTCTTAAATGCTTTCTCCATTACCCACAGTGTTACAGAATGCTGACTAAGCATTTTTTCAAAGTCCAGAAGAAGTACCCCATTGATAGACCTGACAGAAATTTGTTTAGACCATTCCATTCTGTTGTTCCCAAGGAAGCTTCACACCAAATAAGAATTCTCAGGGCCATGTAGTTTTGGAGATATGTGCGTTTTGAATTTTGTTCTATTTTTAGCTCCTGCAGTTCCCATGGGGGAACGGGAAAATATTTTGGGGCATGAATTAATTACTTATGACCAAATAAGCCCACAAATTAAATTTGGTTCAAATCAGCCTCTTGGTTCGAAAAACAGAAATTTTGGGCGGGGCGAAAATACTTGCCCTCCAACAATGAAGGCAAATAAAGGCCCACAAACTTCTCTTGAACAAAACTGAGTCTACACCTCAAAAGGAAGCAGCACACCACATATCAAATCTCTGCTACTCCTGGTTCACAAGAAGATTTTTTAAGATTTAGGCAAAATTTTTGGGCATGGCCCTACTGAGGAGCAGGGCAACTTGATTTAAACAAAATCAAAATGCAATGTCATAACAAACAAGCATCTCAAATTTCCCTTAAGACCACACAAAGTAGATCTTCTGTTTCTCAGGCCACTATTTGTAAAATTTCATGCGGGCGAGCTGGTTTTTATTTTATTTTTTATTTCTGTAATTATTTCTTTGCCACCAAAAGTTCATGTCCTTGGTATGTTTTAGGCCTCATAATCTATGGAGAAGCATGGATGGTGGTGTATTTCGTCCCTTGAGAGCAAGAAGACTTTGCAATGCTAAAGCATTGAAAAGCCTTCTTGCACTCAAGGGACAAATTTTTCAATTTTTTTTAACTTTGATAAAATATCAGACACAAACCATTAAATTTTTATTTTTTTTAAGTTTGCATTGTTTTAAAAAGAGAGCACGCGGCAGCCAAAAGGACCATGCGGAAGGGCCTGAGAAACAGACTTTTAATTTTTTTAGGTCTAAATCGGTTCAGCAGTTTTGGAGGAGAAGATGCAAACACCATGTTCACGGACGACGGACGGCGAGTGATCACTACATGTACACGTCACCCTGACTGAAAGTCAGGTGAGCTAAAAACTCAGTGGACCATGAGTGCTGCAGTTGGGCGAGAAGCTTGGTTCAAGGCGAGAAGAAACTTGTAGCTGCTGGTTTTCGAAAGTGTTGTTAAAACCCAATAAATAAATAAACAAGAGGCCCTACAGGGCCTGAAGTGCTCACCTTGAACAGAACACAATACAAACAGAGAACAGAACACGATATAAGAGTCCAAAAATGAACCTACATTAAGCAATCCATCTCCATAGGATACACTGCAAATCTTTGAGCCCCTCAGGAGTGACAAAAACAGTCCAAGCATCATGCCTTTTCTTTAGTTGATCATGATGTAAAATGTGGAGCTCCCCTCTCAAGCCCCTTGATACAACCTATGTAGATTACTCTTCACCTCTAGAGGGTACTGAATAAAAATGTCTAATTCTTCAGCTACTTGGCCACTTCTGGCTCCCATAGGGAGCCCAAATATCAACCCAGGCACTCGATTTGAACAAAGTTGAATCTGACCTCCTTAGAGATGCTGTATACCAAATATGAAAGCTAGAGCTGTAGGTTTTTAAATTTCTTGTTCGGTTTCGGTTTTGGTTTTTCAGGTGGAATAAAACCTCGGTTCGGTTCGGTTTTCGGTTTGTTCATGAGGCCAAATAAAATTCAATAAAACTCATTCTTATGTCCGGAGTCATAACTGGATGGCAGTGAAATTGAGTGAAACTCAATGAATGCCCGAAATAAGCTATAATACATGAAGAATCAGGAAGGTCAATATAATAATTACCTAAATATACAGAACTTTTATTGTGCTTGGCCATTTTTCGAGGTCTGACACCCACACGCAACTTGAGCAAAGCTACAAACACAACTAAACTGAAATGTTGGAAATTCACAGAATGTAGCCTTCCCAGAGTAGTAAGAGCACCCAGACACTGCCATTGGCAGTGTCTGGGTACTCTTATTACTCTGGGATGGCTACATTCTGTGAATTTCTGCAGCAAGAGAGTGTTTAATAAAAAATGAAAAATCTTAGATTATGGGATTTCGACAGTTTCGGTTTCGGTTTTTAAAAAAAACTAAAAACCTCGGTTCAGTTTCGGTTAACCTACAGCTCAAATGAAAGCATTCTGACTGGTGGATCTGAAGAATAAAATTTTAAAGAAATTTCCTCATATTGCACTAAGTTAAAATTTGGGCTACCATAGCGAGCTCAAACTTTAACCTACAGACCCGATTTGAACAAACTTGAATCTCACCCCCACCCCCACCCCATCCCCCCGCCCCCCTTAGAGATGTTGTATACCAAATATGAAAGCATTCTGACTGGTGGATCTGAAGAAGAAGATTTTTAAAAAACAAAACTTCCCCATATATCCCTAAGTTAAAATTGGGCTATCAAAGGAAGCCCAAATATTGACATAGGGACTTGGTTTGAACAATCTTGAATCTGACCATCATAACAATGAGGGTACCAAACATTAAAAAATTCTGACTCGTGGTTCTGAAGAAGATTTTTAAAGAAAATTCCCCATAAAATTTGGGATCCTGCATTGAGTCCAAATATGAACCAATGGGCTTCATTTTAACAAACTTGTATCTGACCCCTCTATGGATGCTGTATAGTATACCAAATATCAAAAGATTGAACACTGGTTCTGGAGAAAAGATTTTCTAAAATGTTTGCGAAAATGCTGCGCCAACATTATTCTGATGCCCTCTGCAGAACTCTCTAACAACAACAGAGGGCATTTTTTGTTACAATTCAATTCTAGTGGTCCTAAGGATGCTTCATACCACATAACAGTTCTCTGTTCCAAGTGGTTTGGGAAACATGGGAGTTTGAAAATATTTTTATTTTTTGCTCCTGGGGTTCCCATGGGGGTATGGGTATGCAAGGGGCTTTTTTGCATGAGGCAAGTACTTATGACCCAATATTACCACATACTGAATTTCATTCAAATCGGACCATCGGTTTGGAAAATAGAAATTTTGGGTGATACCAAAAATCTAACCCCTGCCATTACAAAGCCAAACATTGCTTCACAAGTACGTTTGAACACACGTGATTCTACACCTCAAGAGGTAGTTCCATAACGAATATCAAGTCACTGTACCCACTGGTTCATAGGATTTTAAAAATATTTTGGGAGCATTTTACACCACCCCCTCCCTATGGGGCTGGGCATGTGGAGTTAAACAAAAATGTAATACCCCTTTGGTACCATTACTCACACAAACTTTAACTTGAATTGACCAAAACATGGTGTTGATGGATGACAGATGGATGGACAATGGACGGAGAGTGATTAGATAAGCCCTGCTTGACTTTGTCGAAGTGAGCTAAAAAAAAAAAATTAAATGGTTCATGTCCGATATTTTACCCATGTTATTAAAATTGATACATTTGTCCCTAGAGTGCAACAAGGCTTATGCTATAGCATTGCAAAGCCTTCTTGCACTTAAGCGATGGAATACACCGCCACCCATGCTATTCTGTAGATTATGAGACCAAAAACAAACAACGAACATGAACTTATGCATGAATATTATTACAATGAATACACTGTTTTACACAAAGGAATACCACACAATCCAGTGTAGACTGATATCAAAAAGTCCTCCGTAGTGGAAGGGCAATTTTAACAAACATACAGGCCCAAATAAGCTTCATACACAGTGTAAAAATTCCACAAAATTAATAAACATTCATACATGTTTAATAGGAATTAGAAGTATTGTAATTAAAAGTCAATTGTGTGGTTGTTTATACATTTATATTACTTTGTTATCAGGTGTTAAAAAATATTAATATTTGTAAACATACCCACCCATTTAGATTAGTCCCTTCCCATAGCAGTGACACAGACATACAGTACAGTTGCTGGTCATAATCCTTGCATGGGCAGTGCATGATGTCCATGCATGTTTTTTGCAGGTAATAGAAAATCATCATCAACTAGAACTACCACTGAAGGTGATTAATATCCCCGCTTTGGGTTTTTAGAGGAATGCACTTCTGATCATGTAGGCGAGGGCCATAAGGAAATTGATTGATAAATGTAGGAGGAGTTGCGCACACAAGAATTTCATGTAGAAACCCATATTAAATCAAAGTTCAAGAGAGATAACTTGGTTAAAATTGTCGCAGATCAAAAATTTTGGAATATACGCATGTTCACTTAGTAGTGATGATGTTTGAAAGGTTTCTTCAAAATCGGTTCTTTAATGTAGGAGGAGTTGCGCACACAAGAATTTGTTCGGACGAAAAGACATACGGACGGATGGATGGACGGACGTACGGACGGACGTACGGATGGACGTACGGATGGACGTACGGACATACAGGGCGATTCCTATATAGCCCCACTTCTTCGAAGCGGGGGTATAAAATTTTAATTAATGAAGCACCGAATTGTATCCTGTGGTTCATTAATTAAATTTTTGATGATTATTGCTGTAAACAATGTTTGAAAACTAATATCATTGCATCCGCAGAAATATTGCCCACCCATGGAAAGTGACCAGTCCACGGCGGCCACACTGTAGGCTTGGGGGCTGGAGGGGGCACATGCCCTCCCCAATTTCATTCATGCCCCCACTCCTTTCTCCTGTTAACCCATATAATGAACATCCGAAAAGACATTTTAATATCTAGATATTTATGCTTGTTCGCAACTTATTATGGACACAAATGGACACAGAGTCAAGGTAACTGTGTTTTACTGTCTTGAATTTCAATTTTGTTTTTTTTTTGGGGGGGTGCACCCGACCCCCTCCACTGATGAGAGGATCACACTCCCTCTTGTCCTCGCCCCTATCTCACTGCTATGTGGCTCAGGTGATTCGGTGCATCATATTCTTTATGACCCGGCCCCACTCCCACTAGATACACCTATTACTCTTGCCCCTGCATGTAACTTAGATATCCTGGCTAAGCACCAGTATAATGGAAAACTAACATCAAATTGTGTGCTTGTGTACAGTAGCTAACATATTGGAATAGTACAATGTGCTTTGTCAGAAACCTGATCAAGTATTGATGACAAACAACAATTTTCATTGCCAGTAGCTGGTGCCAGTAATAAAGTAAGAATTGCAAATATCACCCTGCATTTTTTCAGCTATTAACTAACATAAAATTGTGCGTTTCATGAAAATTATTTCGTTACTACCTGTTAAAAATTACCGTTTCTTGTTTTGCTCTTTTAGAAAAAGAAATCACTCCTTTTCTGGCGGGCATACTAAACACCGAGGCAAACTGAGGAATACCAAGGTGAATGAAAACAGGAGAGAAACGGGTATGAGGTAGTGTGTTCTTTTCATTATTTATTTATTGGTGTTTAAGGTCACTACAGCTTATTGTGACCAAGGCAGTTTTACGGATGGAGGAAACTAGAGTACCCCAAGAGAACCACTGAGGAATGGCAAGCACCCAACTGTGAGCTCCCAAACATATTACACAAGCAGGGTTAGCCTTGTTCGAAGACAGGTGCACCAAGAACATGCTGTATGCCTTAGTACACAGCATACCTTGCCCCCACATGGGTAGTGGGGGTGAAGTGTCTTGCCCAAGGGCACAAAGCTGTTGCCGCAGGTGGGATTCGAACCGAGGATCTCTCGGCTTGCAGCCTCCACCTCTACCTACTGAGCCACTGCACCCCTGGTGGTGTAGTCCGATTATGTAAATAGATTTAAGCAGTATGTGCGTGGTTTTGATACCATATTTGAGAATTATGGGTGCTGAAGTAATAAGAATGCATAAGAAAGCGCTGAAAAATCTTCCCTTTGGTATTTAGTAGGTAGCTTGGTAAGGTAAAGTGACCTCACCTCAATAAGCAATAGCGTGAACGCCGGCAGCCATCTTTAATATCGGGCCGCACTCAAAAACACTCGTTCTCATCCCAAGGTGATAACAAAGGTACCCAAGAAGTTTCATGAAGATCGGTTCATAAATACAGCCTCCAGCACTAGCCGTATTGACATGTGCACTTACAGTGTGTAAGTAGCACTGAATAAATCAAAGGTCATCTAATTTGCATAATTTCTGCACGAGAAAAAAACCCGTATTATACAGAATTTTTTGTGATTTATTCCATGTCACTAAACATTCATACAAAAATTTATTCAAATCAGAACTTTCATACAGAAGTTCTGTACATAAAACTGACTGCACTAATTTTGGTACAAAATGGCTGCTGGTGGCCATAATGAATTTCGAACTGCACCCTAAAACACTTGATCTCGTCTCACGGTGATAACAAAGGTACACAAGACGTTTCGTAAAGATCAGTTTATAAATACGGCCTCTAGCCTGAGCCGTATAGAAGTTGTGTACAAAAAACTGATTGGACCTAATTTTGGTACAAAATGGCCACTGGCAGCATTCTTGAATTTTGGATCGCACCCCAAAACACTCGTTCTTGTCCCTAGGTGATAACAAAGGTACCCATGAAGCTTGGTGAAGATCGGTTCATAAATACAGCCCTAGCCTAAGCCGTATTGACATATGCACTTACTGTGTATAAGTAGCACTAAATAAATCAAAGATCATCTAATTTGCATAATTTCTGTACGAGAAAAAAACCTCTATTATATGTGATGTATTCCATAGTACTAAACAATCATACAAAAATTTATTCAAATCAGAACTTTCATACAGAAGTTCTGTACAAATGAAAGTGTCAATGACACTGTAGCTCAACTTGTCAAGACATGTACATGTATAGTATGTGACACAGCAATGACAAACATCTAGGTAATGACCTGATAACAAATGTACATATAAAGTATTGTAATGGTCTGTACATAAATACTGGCCGTAGCCTGTAACAAATGTATAGGTAAAGTATTGTAAAGATGGGTGACAGTCAGACGCTAAATAGAAAAGAAATCTTTGAGTCCCAGAGTGGGTCTAACTGAACCCCAAAATATTTGTTCTCATAGCACAGTGATAACAAAGGCACCCCAAAACACACTCATTCCTGTCCCAAGTTGAAAACAAAGGTACCCAAGAAGTTTCGTGAAGATCAGTTCAAAATACGAGCTGTATAGAAGTTGTGACAAAAAACTGATTGGACCTAATTTCGGTACAAAATGGCCACTGGCAGCCATCTTGAAACTTGGACTGCACTCAGAAACACTCGTTCTCGTCCCAAGGTGATAACAGAGGTACCCAAGAAGTTTCGTGAAGATCAGTTGATAAATACAGCCTCTAGCCCGAGCCGTATTGACATGTGCACTTACAGTGTATAAGAAGCACTAAATAAATCAAAATTCATCTAATTTGCATAATTTCTGCACGAGAAAAAAACACGTACTATATGTGATGTATTCCATTTTACTAAACATTCATACAAAAATTTATTCAAATCAGAACTTTCATACAGAAGTTCTGTACAAAAGACTGATTGCACTAATTTTGGTACACAATGGTTGCTGGTGGCCATCTTGAATTTTGGACCACACCCAAAAACACTCCTTCTCATCCCATGGTGATAACGAAGGTACGCAAGACGTTTCGTAAAGATCGGTTCATAAATACGACCTCTAGCCTGAGCCATATAGAAGTTGTGTACAAAGAACTGATTAGACCTAATTTCGATACGAAATGGCCACTGGCAGCCATCTTGAATTTTGGACTGCACTCAGAAACACTTGTTCTCATCCCAAGGTGATAACAGAGGTACCCAAGAAGTTTCGTAAAGATCGGTTGATAAATACAGCCTCTAGCCCGAGCCGTATTGACATGTGCACTTACTGTATGTAAGTTGCACTGAAAAAATCAAAGTTCATCTAATTTGCATAATTTCTGTATGAGAAAAAAACCTGTATTATATGTGATGTATCGCATGGTACTAAACATGCACACAAAAAATTATTCAAGTCAGCACTTTCATATGGAAGTTCTGTGCAAAAATCTGATTGCACGTAATTTTGTACAAAATGGCTGCCATCGGCCATCTTGAATTTCGGACCGCAACCCAAAACACTCGTTCTCGTCCCACGGTGATACCAAAGGTACCCAAGAAGTTTCGTAAAGATCGGTTTATAAATACGGCCTCTAGCCCGAGCCGTATTGGCATTTGCACTTACAGTGCTGAAAGTAACACTAAATACATCAAAGTTAGTCGAATTTGCATAATTTACGTACGAGAAAAAAAACCCGTATGTGATGTATCCCATGGTACTAAACATTCATACATAAAATTATTCAAATCAGCGCTTTCATATGGAAGTTCTGTACAAAAACAGATTTCTGCATCGTCAGTACAAAATGGCGGCTGGCGGCCAACTTGAATTTTGGATCGGACCCAAAAACACTCGTTCTCGTCCCACAGTCATAACAAAGGTTCTCAAGAAGTTTCGTAAAGATCGGTTCATAAATACGGCCTCTAGCCCGAGCCGTATTGAATTGTTGACGGACAGACGGACGACGGACAACTGGCCATGGCATAAGCTCAAATTTGGCTTCGCCAAAGTTGAGGTAAAAACTGATTGCAGTAATTTCAGTACAAAATAGCTGCCGGCGACCATCTAGAATTTTGGACTCTCCCCTAAAACACTCATTCTCACCCCATGGTGATAACAAAGGTACCCAAGAAATTTTGTAAAGATCGGTTCATAAATGCGGCCTCTAGCCCAAGCTGTACAGAAGTTCTGAACAAAAAACTGATTGTACCTAATTTCGGTACAAAATGGCCACTGGTAGCCATCTTGAATTTTGGACCGCACCCAAAAACACTCATTCTCGTCCCAGGGTGATAACAAAGGTACCCAAGAAGTTTCATGAAGGTCAGTTCATAAATACAGACTAGCCCGAGACATATTGACATGTGCACTTACTGGGTATATATGTAAGTAGCACCAAATAAATCAAAGTTCATCTAATTTGCATAATTTCAGCACGAGAAAAAAACTTGTATTATATGTGATGTACTCCATGTTACTAAACATTCATACAAAAATTTATTCAAATCAGAACTTTCATACGCAGGTAGGATTCGAACCGAGGATCTCTCGGCTTGCAGTCTGCACCTCTACCTACTGAGCCAATGCACCCCTGATGGTGTATTCTGATTACGTAAATAGATTTAAGCAGTACTAGTATGTGATTGGTTTTAATGCCATATTTGAGAATTATGGGTGCTGAAGTAATAAGAGTGCACTGATAAATCTTCCCTTTGGTATTTAGTAGGCACATGTAGCTTGGTAATGGTAAAGTGACTTCACCTCCGTAAGCAACAGTGTGAAAGCCAGCAGCCATCTTTAATATCGGGCCGCACCCAAAAACACTCGTTCTCATCTCAAGGTGATAACAAAGGTACCCAAGAAGTTTCATGAAGATCGGTTCATAAATACAGCCTCCAGCCTTAGTGTATTGACATGTGCACTTACAGTGTATAAGTAGCACTGAATAAATCAAAGGTCATCTAATTTACATAATTTCTGCAAGAGATAAAAACCCGTATTATACAGTATTTTTTGTGATGTATTCCATGTTACTAAACATTCATACAAAAATTTATTCAAATCAGAACTTTCATACAGAAGTTCTGTACAAAAAACTGATTGCACTAATTTTGGTACAAAATGGCTGCTAGCAGGGACCAGCCTATATAGGGGGGAATTTTAGGGAGACTTCAAGTCTCCCTCCAGAAAAAATAGGGAGACTGCAGAGTCATGTAGGGAGACTTCATAGGCAAGTGGGAAAAATTAAGAATATTCATGTACCACCCCGCCGCCCCTTCATATTTTCAATTTGTGGTCCTCCATTAACGTACAAATAATCCAGGTCCAGTTGTCTATGATGCATCTGTGCCAGGTTAAAAAATCACAATGTAATTATTGACTGAAAATCCCCCACTGCTACCTTCTACTTCATGACCCCTCACCTCTTCTTCGTGCCAATCCCTCATCACCCTCCTGTGGTTGCCTTTCAACAAAGTCTACTAAGCTAATAATTTCCTAAGTCTGAAAGTGTGAACAGGACCAGATGTAAGAAGGTTGCTTGGGAGGTACTTTGTTAGTTAATAAACAAAATACATTCTGGGGTCGAGTATTTTGTAAAAGAAATGTCATTCCGCATCATTTTTATGGCATTCCGGTGTCATTCCGCGTCATTTGATGTCATTCCGATGTTTAGGAGAACCCTTTTTCAACATCGTCCACATGCACACTTGTGTCCTGTACAAAGCTTTTCTTGACATCACTAAAGCTTTTTTTCATGTGTTTCAATTCCATTCGTGTTTTTCTGGGAATATACAACCCAACAGTTAACAGTCGTCAGCAAATCGAAATGAAAATAATGTGTTATAAAATACGTCCGTTGTGTATACGTTTTCGGTATCCTAAGCGACGTAACCTACTTTCAAACTGGGTTGTTTTGTTGAGTCGCGTAAGTCACCTATTTTCGTTTCGACACTTGAAGCTCCGACTGGAACGCAACAAAATAGAAATAAAAAAATCCGCCAAAAGCGACAATGGACAATTGATTGTCGTGTGATTTCAAATAAATGGACGTTTATTTGACGAATTAAAATGCCCATTTATCACACTCGAGCACATTCGATTTTTGAAAATACTCGTTTTCGTGTAAACCTCGCATCACTCAGTTCAGCCTTTTCTCATTTTGGCCAATTTTTAGAGGGCGACTTGTAATCGCCCCGACTATTTTTCTAGGCGACTTTGGGCTTAAAAGGGCGACATAATCGCCCTAGTCGCCCTCACGGCTGGTCCCTGGCTGCTAGTGGCCATCTTGAATTTCGAACTGCACCCAAAAACACTCGCTCTCATCCCACGGTGATAACAAAGGTACCCAAGACGTTTCGTAAAGATCGGTTCATAAATACAGTCTCTAGCCTGAGCCGTATAGAAGTTGTGTACAAAAAACAGATTAGACCTAATTTTGGTACAAAATGGCCACTGGCAGCCATCTTGAAGTTGAACTTTGGATCGCACCCAAAAACACTCGTTCTTGTCCCTAGGTGATAACAAAGATACCCAAGAAGCTTGGTGAAGATCGGTTCATAAATATAGCCCCTAGCCCGAGCCGTATTGACATGTGTACTTACTGTGTATAAGTTGCACTGAATAAATCAAAGTTCATCTAATTTGCATAATTTCTGTACAAGAAAAAAACCTGTATTTTATGTGATGTATTCCATGTTACTAAACAATCATACACAAATTTATTCAAATCAGAACTTTCATAAAGAAGTTCTGTACAAAAAACTGATTGCAGTAATTTCAGTACAAAATAGCTGCCGGCGACCATCTAGAATTTTGGACTCCCCCAAAAACACTCATTCTCACCCCATGGTGATAACAAAGGTACCCAAGAAATTTCGTAAAAATCGGTTCATAAATACGGCCTCTAGCCCAAGCTGTATAGAAGTTCTGTACAAAAAAACTTATTGTACCTAATTTCGGTACAAAATGGCCACTGGTAGCCATCTTGAATTTTGGACCGCACCTAAAAACACTCATTCTCATCCCAAGGTGATAACAAAGATACCCAAGAAGTTTCATGAAGATCAGTTCATAAATACAGCCTAGCCCGAGCCGTACTGACATGTGCATTTACTGGGTATGCATGTAAGTAGCACTGAATAACTTAAAGTTCATCTAATTTGCATAATTTCAGCACGAGAAAAAAACCTGTATTATATGTGATGTACTCCATGTTACTAAACATTCATACAAAAATTTATTCAAAGCAGAACTTTCATACAGAAGTTTTGTACAAAAAAACTGATTGCACTAATTTCTGTACAAAATGGCTTCTGGAGGCCATCTTGAATTTTGGACCGCACCCCAAAACACTTGTTCTCGTCCCACGGTGATAACAAAGGTACCCAAGAAGTTTCGTAAAGATCAGTTCATAAATACAGCCTCTAGCCCGAGCCGTATTGAATTGTTGTTCCCAAGCAGACGGACAACGGGCTGTGACATAGCCTTAAATATGACTGTGTCAAAGTTGAGCTAAAAATGGGGAGTATCCAGAGTATCACAAAACAAAAACCTATTTGTAAAGGATCCCCCCTTTCAAGGACAATCTGACAGCGCTGGCATTCACCACCATGCTGCCTTGAGGCTGCATTTTGAATTCCTGTGGTTGTTGTTCTTATGAAATATTATTTTATTATTATCAGATATGGTACAAATATGGTACCGATAGCACACTTTCAGGAACCGCAGATGTCTGATGGCGACTGTGTGTCAGTGCGTGAGGTGCACACATACTTTTGGGGTTCTATACACCACATCCTTCATTTTGCTATATAATTTGTGTAAATTTATTTGGAATTTATAGAATTTCAGACTTTGAAATTTCATAGTATTGTTTTTGCCTTAGTTATGGTGCTTTTTAAGTAATGGGCAATTTAGTTTGAAAAAGGGGTTCATGAAGGTTCAGTCACAGGAAGATTCAGCCCTTATACTTTTTCTGAGAATATTCGGTCTCAGTCGTGGTCGAATGTCATCACCTCTGAGGTCAAATCCTCACAGAAATTCTTTTTTTAAATATTCTATGCATTTTTGCAAATACAACATCAGGAGGCTTTATATGTTAGAATATTGGGCTTAATCTGGGAAAATGTCACACGTTAGTAGGGGGTGGGTGTCTTGTTCGAAATGTAGAAAATGTGCAGACAACATTTTCCTTGACAAGCGGACGACTCGGCTTGACGACGAAACGTCCGTATTCCCTTTTTTCAAGCAAACTTTTCCTTACTTTTACAACACCTTAACATTCGGATAATTCAAAAACTGAGTTTCTGTTCGTCTTGATATTTCACGAGATACGTGTCAATACATATCTGTATACAATCGAACCAATATAACAACAATTATCAGTTATATTATCGGTTATATATACGTTTTTTCGATTAAGGTTATAATATCACTGGCAGATAAGCTGCAACGAAATCAGGACTGAGATTGTTCGATCTGAAATGACGAGATCATCAGCTGAGCATATTGACAAACCTCTAGAAGGACAGAACTCGAGTAATAATAATAACACTTTGGCCGGCCGCTGATTTGTCGCGGTTCTCGGATGAGAAGGCCTGGTTACCCCTGAAGTGTAGATATGTAGGCCAATGTATCACGCAAAGCTTTGAGGCGAATTAGTTTGCAACAAAATACATTTGATTCCCAGAGGGGGACAGGCCAATTGCAATTGCATGGGCAATTCGACACCGGAAGTTACGTGTTTTTTTCACTGAAATTTACTGTCCACTTCAAAAATCACATTGACGGCTATAGAGAATTCTGTTCTGGAACACATTTATCTGACGGGGTATGTGGAACCCTTTGCGGGCCTACGGCCCGCTTGGGGTTCCTATAATTTAAATGATAATCAATCAATACAATAGAAATTTTCCAGTGGAGTAATAAACAGTGATGCAATAAAAAATAAACAGGAGCCAATACTATAAAACTTTTATAATTGTATTTTTCGAATTCTATTTTGTGAATATAAATGACGGAAATGAATCATTACAATTTCAAAAGATACAGCAATTTTGCCAACTGGCAAATTGCCAAATCTTTGGAAAATGCTAATGGTTCATTACAGTTAGTTATTTCCATAAATATAAAATACAATTCTGAAAAATACAACTGTAAAAGCTTTATAGTAATGGCCTCTGCTTATTTTTAATTGCATCACTGGTTATTTCACCACTGGACAATTTCTGTTGCATTGATTGATTACCAGCACGGCTATACAATTAGATATAATTTAATTTTCTTTCATGATATCCGATTTGCTTGCATATCATTGGGCAAGGTAAGTTTTTCATAAACTCAGTATTTAATTTTCCTATAGTATGAATGTTTTTGCATTTTGTTCCATAAATTGACGTTTATTCGAACAATAAAAGCCTTAGATAAATTGTTTCTTTATTCACCTAGGAGGTGAAAAGTCGCAATACCGTGATCTGTTTTATGCTTGTCAAAGGTCTGTGGAAATGAAGCGACGATTGTCGCTCAAACGTAATGAAATGAGTTGTATATAATTACATTGTTAATATAGTTATACGTTTTGGGTCCAAATACTCAATTCCCATTGGTCAGCTGGATGAAAATGTCATGACCAAATGTAATTCATTTTCCAATGAACACATTTGGTCGAATTTTGACCCGCATTTACAGTAGAGCGCAGTTGACAGAATGTAATTCGGCTGGTGTTTGGGCGGGCTTTTAACTTTTAGCGCCTCTCGCAGTGATCAACTCCGCTGCTGTTTCTTTGGTGACATTTCCCAACTGTGGCATAAAGCCCGTTACTAAAATACTCGTTTCCATTTCTAAAGTTGTGAAAATTAAAAATCACAGTTGTCCGCTTTGTCTTTTGTGTGAGGGTGGTTTTTCGCCTCGTTCGTTCGTTCATATTTTATTTCGTCTTTCTGCTTTGTTGTTTGGTAAAAAGTAGTTTAAACAGTTACGGAATGCAATTATAAGAATTGAATGCAATTTTTATAATCTTTATTGGAGTATGAACGCGTGGGAATGGGTACAAATTATGTATGAATCCCTTTCGGGATATTCTGTATGACCTTTCGGAATTCATACATAATTTGTTCCCATTCCCACACGTTCATACTCCAATAAAGATTATAAAAATTGCATTCAATTCTTAAATGAATATATGCCGCATGTAAGACAGGCATAGCGACCAAACAATAACAAAGACTTATAAATAATTAACAAAAGTATTAAATAAATGAAACTCGATTTTGAAATACGTACATATCAGGAGCGTAGTGTCCATTCCACTAGCATATTTTTGCAATACGATCCGGATTACCCCCACTTGGCCCGTGTCAGCGTCGATTCCAAAATGTTTAAAACGTGTGGGAATCAACTCCTGAAATTTCTTCAGGGTTTTATGGGATAAACAAAATAAACGTATAGTGCTTTCAAGTAAAAAAATTATTCTACTCATAGAATTAAGAATTAAACCCACTCTCCAGAGGCTCGTCGGTTTAATTCTTAATCCTACTCGTGGAATATTTTTTTCATTTGAAAACACTATAAGTTTATTCTATATTTATACATGCTCGCCTATGTTACTAGTGAAAAGCCTATGTTACTAGTGAAAAGCCTGTATGTTAAATTTTAGCTCTTAACCCCTCTACCGGTGTAAAGCTTCTACTGCGGTTAAAACAATTTACACCTTTTGTCGGGAGTTCATCCACCGCGACCTTTGACATGACGCAATTTGCCAACTTCGATACATTCACACTTCGCGATGTTTCATTCAAACATACGACATTTTGCGGTACTATCTACTACATGTAAATAAATTATTAAGTTTAAAATACCTACCATTAAATATTTAAAATAAAATTTAAGAATTGTTAATAATAATTTGACTGAAAAAGCAAGGTAAATTCAATCAACTTTCACGATGTGTCTAGCTGTCAATCAAGCATTCACGTACAGCCGGAAGTACTGGCCACCGGCGCAGATGTAAACAAAACAAAGCCGTGTGTTTGCGATAAAAAGTGTATTTTTCTCCATTTTAAGTGACAAAGTCGATTATTTATTAAGAGCATGGTATAAATAAAACAAATAGGTACTGGGGCCGGTAATCAGATTTAAACCACTCGTAGAAATAGGGTTTTAACCACTCGGCAGTCCGAGTGGTTAAAACCCTTATCCTACTCGTGGTTTAAATCTGATTACCGGCCCTAGTACCTATTTATTCTATATATCCCACCTATTTATCAAATAAAAAATTGTGGGGGTGCCCGGAGGTACAATTATACTTTAATTACTGTAGGTACGTTACTAGTATTCACCGGCATGTTCACACCAGTTTTTCTCTGAATATTCGTGACCTGGTGTTGAAAATAATACAACTGCCGTGTGTACAAAACATTTGACTGCAATGGGATAAATGGCGGCGACTTCGGTCGCGCAAGAGTACTTTATAACAGAAGTCTAAGGGATTTTTTTAAAATTATTTATTTTATGAACACGTTTCCACATTCAAATTTTACAACGGCCGCCAATTGCGAGACCTTTCCCAGTACACACTCTAATGGAAATATGCTTCATTTTAGTATGTTAAGATAGGTAAACGGACCTGCAGAAGGTTGATATGTGTGATATTCCCCGGCAAAGTGCCGTTGACTCCTAGTACCGAGGCGAAAAAGAGCCAAGTGAACTCGTCCGGTAAGTTCCACTATAAAAAAGGGTTTGATTCTTGGAACAGACGTGTTCGGTTCCCGGTTCGAAAAGTCAGTTACGATACCAGGAAGATTCATGGATCAGACCCGTAAATCAAAGACTGCGTCTTTGATTGTAGGTTCTGATCCAGGACTTTCCCGAACTAACATTCAGAACCGGCAGATTCCCATTCCTGGGAGTAAACCCTAGAGTTTCAACGCGAAGTTGGTCTCGGAAGAAGTTGGTATACTTCGTAATCTCAAAACCTAATACCTATCCTTATGATTCCTAGACTCGGGTCATTTAATTTGCTTGGTAACTGGACTGACCTTCAGAACTGGAAACTGTACAATTACTATAAATTGGGGACTCGATGGAGATCCTCTGTATATTTACAGCCACACACCTGCAGTGCTAACAGAATACATGATGCCTTAGAATATAACCCAGGGAGTGGAGAGCCCGTCGAACAAAATGTATATTCTGTGATAAATGTGAATGACGCTTAAGTAAAGCTTCAGCCAATGAATAAACTTACACCGGTGTGACAGGAATGATAGTCCGTAGGAAAATTAGTCCCTCTGAACTATTATTCCGCGGAATTATAGTCCTAGGTCTAACATTTCTAGGAATAGTAGTCCGCCGGACTACTATTCCTAGAAATGTTAGACCTAGGACTATAATTCCGCGGAATAATAGTCCAGAGGGACTAACGTTCCTACGGACTATCATTCCTGCCACACCGGCACAGATCTAGGTGAAACTTTGTGTCGATTCTTTTGTTCTTTCACATGAATTGAGTCTTTTGTCTTGATGGAAACTGGACTTCGCAGGTATTTTAGTGATAAACACACTGATACCCAAGCACCCTAACTAGCATCTACTCACCTACTCACATATCCTACCAACTCACCCATTTCCTCACCCTCTCCACATACATGTGTTACTACATGTAGGAAAACGGAGAAACCCACGATAAAGGATTGGCGCCCGCCCCATTAATCAGGAAAAATATGCTAAATGTGTCCAAACCATTTCAAAATATAATTCCAGCCTTGATTTCTTCGGGAGAAGTGGTGGAGGGATGGATGTGTACCTCAGCTCTGTGGCGGTTATTCAACACATCATTGGACCGACACTGGAAACGGAGTTGTCCTCATTTGGAAGGTTTCAAGTATTGAAACGCATACATGTACATAAACAACCGGTGTGCGTTTAAAAAGGCAGCTGACTTTTTATCGCGATAATAAAATGCGAACAATTTTATATGTAAATATCTTATCACAACCTCCGCTTTCTTAAACTTCATGCGTGAAGCTTTGACACACAATCCACGACTCTATTGCGTCTCGGCAAATACAGTCAAGTCGGCGAATACAATCACAAAAAAAAAATCATTTTTTGAACCAATCGCCGCACTTGTATGGACAGATTTCCGGGATGTGTGTTGTTGTGTACATGTACAGTATGTGGAGAGTGGACTGTAACCAAATCACCCGGGGTGGAGTCATCACCCAAACTATCATTTTCAAATTTTGTACATATGGACAAAAACACAAAGAATGTTTCAACCAATGGACCTTCGGGTTTAACCCGGAGGTCCATTGGTTGGAACTTTGCCTGTGCTTATGGTGCTTTGCAACAAATTTGCAATTGTTGCTTGGGTGGAATCTCCACTCCGCGGGTGATATAGTAATAATACACTCTCCACGTACTTATATAGAGTATTATAAGCTCCTTCCTGCCACTTAGAGACTACGATAATTAACCCTTCTTGGGTTATTTACCAACCGACTGAAAGAAGATACGAAAAAAAAGCAAAACAAACAGGATCACATTCGGCTAAACTGAATCGCACTTTTTAAAGTTTAATCTCGCCAACAAACAACATATCATACAGATGCTACCACATTTTATCTTACAGTCAACATGTATTTTGTCTATATTAACTCCGCAACTGTCGTGTATCCGGACCACTGATGTAGATGTTTGTATCAGGGGGTCGGATACAAGCACGTTCCTTTCGCGTGGGTTCCATTTTTTTCTTTTTGTTCATCCGTACGAATAAATAGTTCGTTATATATTCGTCTACATTCTTGACTTATCCCCAATATATTGTAAGATAAAATGATTATTACCATCATGTAGATGTACAAAATATGTATCCTAGTCTCGCTCCGGGTTCTAAGGGTAGATCACGACTCGTCTTCGACTCGTCGTGATCTGCCCTTAGAACCCGGAGCTCGACTCGGATACATATTTTGTACATCCACATAATGCTAATGATCTCTCTGTATTGTCAGCCTAACACCCACGTGAATTTCTGTCTCAGTTCAAATTAAATAAATCGTCCACTGAGTTCCTGTGCGTTCTATGTGACAGAACACACTGGAACTCAGGAGACGCAAAGTCGTTAACACTACATTTTTTCATACTGAATCATGAAATAAGTTGCATTGAAAACAGCTTGTCTGAAAGGGGCGTGGTGGCTGAGTGGGTAGAGGTTCAGGCTGCAAGCCGAGAGGTCCTCGGTTCGAATCCCACATGCAGCACCCGCGCTGTGTCCTTGGGCAAGACAATTCACCCCCACTGCTCAAGTGGGGGCACGGTGACGCTGTGTCCTAAGGCGTACTGCATGTCGATGGTGTGCTTGTCTTCAACCAATGCTAACCCTGCTTGTGTGTATGTATGTTGGGGAGCTGACAGTTGCTCGCCGTCGCTCGGTGGTTCTCTCCGGGTAGTCCGGCTTTCCCCACCCGTAAAACTATCATGGTCATGATTAGCCATTGTGCATAAATATGTGACCTTAAACACCAATAAATAATAAATATAGCTTGTCTGAAGAATAGCGGCCTGTTTTACGTACGCACAGTGTAAAATGTTAACATGAACCAGCAATAACGCTTGATTATTATTATCTCAGCACTGACCCAGTCAGCGCAGCTTTTCTTATCCTAGCATGTTTGTCATTTGTCCGTCCGTCCGTCCGTCCGTCCGTCCGTCCGTCCGTCCGTCCGTCCGTCAATATTTTTATTTTAACTTTACAAATGTGTCTCTGTTAGTTGGGGTGCTTCTTATTACTTTACTCAGAAGATATTCGAGAGATATTGCAAGTGGGAAAAAATAACAACATACCGATATTTCGATGTGTTGTTGTGATAATACTTCTGACTGACATTCCCTATAATTGATGGGGTTACCCCGGGGGAATCGGAAACATTCTCCAGGAACATAACTTTCGTCTGAAGGAACATAACTTGTCTTCAGACAAGCTGGTTTCATGTCAAAAATGGACAAACATTGGGGAAAGGGGTTTTTGGGTGGTCTAACAGACCACCCCAAAACCACTTTCCCCAATTTTTGTCCATTTTTTTACAGTTTTCCAACCAATTTCTAACACCCACCCCACCACCCCCTTTAATGGATATCCCCAGTCCCACTCGGTATCCACTGCCTATTACCGACTTCAAACCAAAAGATCCACAGTTCAATCCCCCGCCAGGGGTAACTGGTAACTTGGGCGAGGCACTTCATCCCGATTGCCCTCGTGGGCGCACGGTGGCGCTGTGTACTAAGGCGTACTGCACGCCGATGGTGCACTTGTCTCAACCAATGCCAACCCTGCGAGTGTGGAGTTAGTACGTTGGGGAGTCTGGCTGGCAGTTGCTCACCGTTGCTCGGTGGTTCTCTCCGGGTTCTCGGGCTTCCTCCACCCGTAACACTGCCCGACACGAGGTGACCCTGGCTGTCGAAAGTGTCGTTACACTCCAGTAAATAATGAATAAATAAATGGTATGCCTTGACATCAAGTCTCTTCTGTTTTCGTCCAGCTGTTCTATTGAAGGATATTTATCAGATGTCGCAACTACTAACATTGTTGAGTAAAAAGCTAATATAGTCCAAACCGGTTGAAAAAGTGGCTAATGTCTCATTAGATGATTGCTGCAAATCTTTAAAAATTACATAGTCAACATTTATATGGAAGTAAATGTCATAAAAGCCTATAAAATCATTAAAAGAATTAAAGGTAAAAAATGTTTGAACCGCGGAAAAAAAAATGATTTCTGGCCACTACTAACACCTACCCACCCCACCATACGTTCCTGAAAAAAATGTTTTGACCCCCCCTCCCCTGATTACCCCCTTAATTTTTTAATACTGGCTAAAGTAGTCGCCTAGTCGTGTCATTAACTCAGACTTAGGGGACTGTGCCCTTTGTTTCTTTTTTATTTATAAATTATTTTTTATATATTAATTTCGGTGTGAATTTCCCTACTTCACCTCTAGATTACCCATGTGGGCAGGCGCGTAGCGAATATTGTATAGTAAGTGGTGACTATTTATTTATTTATTTATTTATTTATTTATTTATTTATTGGGGTTGAGCGACAATTTCGACAGCCATGGACACCTCGTGTCGGACAGTTTTGCGTGTGGAGGAAGCCGGAGTACACAGAGAGAACCACCGAGCAACGGCGAGCAATTGTCAGACTCCCCAACGTACTAAAGCCACACAAACAGAATTAGCATTGGTTGAAGAATAGTGCACCATCAACGTGCAGTACGTCTTAGTACGCAACGCTGCAGTACCCCCCGTGGGCAATTGGGATTAAGTGTCTTGCCCAAGGACACAACGGGGTTGCCGCAGGTGGGATTCGAACCGAGGACCTCCCCGCTTGCAGCTGCATCTCTACATACTGAGCCATCGGCCTTCCAAGTGGTGACTAGCCAGTTATTATATTTGTGTGTGGGTTGGGGAAGGGCATGATATCCGTGTGTGCCGGCCTATATCGAAGACAATCTTGTGACTTCATGTTATGTGAAAATTGCGCGGCCAATAATTTTTTTGTTGAGAGGGGCAGCAAAACTCGGGGGAGGAGCTGTCAACCCCTACCCCGTAGCTACGCCACCGCCTGTCGTTTTTTGGTTCATTGAGAGGAGATAGCATCAACCCTACAATCGATGCTCCCTGTAGAGTGTTTGGAAGTCTTTCGTCTGACGATGGTCGCATTCGCAACCTTAGCCTGGAAGCTCAGAGCGCTAATTAACTTTTGTAGAGCCTGATACAGTGGAGCCCATCTAATTGAATATCTCTTAGGTCAATAACCCTGTTAATTGAATATAATGTCCAATACAAAACCATTTACCACACCTCCAGTACAATTTTGACCTGTTAATTGAATATAGGTTATAGAGTAAACTCCTGTTAATTAAATAAAAAATCTTGTAACCTATCGAGAAATTACCCTGACTCTCCCAGTTTTCCTTTTTTGAAAGACATATTTGGCTTCAGTACATACAATACGGGCATTTAATCTATTATATCTTGTTTGACAGAGCTCATGGAGCTCTGTCAAACAAGATATAATAGAAGAAATGCTAAGTTTATCTCTAGAATACAGAAAAGGGACACGGTCCCTGTTAATTGAATACTCCGGTTAATTGAAAAAAAATAAATAAATACCCACCGTCACAGGCCCTCTGAAAATCATGAATTCAACATCTGCATGGGGCATCAACCATTGAAATTACAGGTGACAAACAAGTGAATATTTTCGTTCTCTGGAGCCTCAAAATGTCTTCAAATAGCGCCATTTAGAGCTTATTTTTCAAACATTTTTCGAAACGGACAACACGTGGACCTCTCCAGGGGAACGGACTTTGAAAAATATCTCCGCGACCCCACTAGCGTGAGAGCAAGCCCATATGCAACTCAAGATTTCGTTTTTCGTGAAATGGATGCGAAATGAGGATCCGGGACCCCCAAATACCCTGGTGCCCGCCCTTGACCCTTGTGTAGATTTCTGACCACGCGCCTAGACCATAGTTGTCGTACGGGAGGAGAGGTGAGTACCCCCCCCCCCTTCAGATCCAGGGCGTTGTACCTGCAACAGTACTGAATTTGATAAATAACCACTAAGACTTAGCCACAGTAATACCCACCTCCATCTACATCACATCTGACGATAGTGATGTAACCCAACTACGACTTAGCAGGCAAGTTTTAACCCTTTCAATCCCAGTGACCCATTTTCCGGCCAGGAAAATGATACGCCATAACGTCATTAAACAGGATGGATGTTCAGTAAATGTGTATGGTTGACCAATCAATATTTTCAGCCCCGTGGCTGCACGTTGAATATATTGATTGGTCTACCCTAAATAATGAATATGGGATCTTCTAATTGCTGTCATTGAGCTGACAGAGAAGATACCACTAGAGTCTAAAGGGTTCATTCTTCGCTGCTCAGAATATCAACAACTTGACGAAATTTTAATCCAATCTATTTTTCTGGATGAAAATATATCAATAAAAAGGGCATTGTATCACTGTGCAGTTACACTTAGCCATTTTAATTCATCGTTCTTCAATTTCATTTTCTTAATTTCGAGGTATAGACGCGATTCGGATTTGACGAATTTTGGACATGCCGGTTATGTACTATTACATACGGACAGATGGGACTTTTCAATTTTGGGGGTACGGAGTCGAATAATATGCTTAATAACCAGTATACTTACCGATGAAAAACAGTAATTATCTTGCAGAAAACGTGTAGTTTATGACAAAGTATTTTGTTACGCCATATTTTTTGGTCACTCTCAAAATTACCTTTCCTGCGGTTCGTAGGAAGTTTTGTCTTAAAAGTAGATTGTTACAAAAGTTGAAAGTTATAGTGGGGATGAGCCAATGGTTACACAGAAGCTGTTTAGTAAGGGGTTTTTGAAGGGGTTAGGAGTCGAAAACGAATCAATTCTAGGTTGGCCTTTGCTGGCACAACACGTAACTCTCCATTATGGATTCCTACACAAACAATTATACAACAGGAAGTGGCGAAATCGGTCGCGGATTCACAGAATTCAGTACTCAGTAGCGTGACAGCAATTCTGGACGAAAAATTGGAAGGCTCTCAAGAGGGAACAAGTGCTTCACTGAAATACATTTCAAGCGCTCAGTTGCCATGCATCAATCAGCAGATAGGAGATTCCTACAAATTCAACAATAAGAGTTGTGAAGATCAGTACAGGTCCAACACGAAAGATTTTTCTTCACTTCATAAGGTTAACACAAATTTAATGTCCGAGAAAATCACCATAGAGTAAGTGCATAAAGCTGGAGAATCTGACCAGGAAGGTATAGCTTTAATTGATAAAAGACAGAAACTCATTAAAATCGCCGATTCCTCGGAACATGGGTGGAAAGTGGTAGAAGAATATATATCGATTCTGACGAGAGAAAGTTGTGAAGGGCCAAAACATGTCGTCCCCCGAGTTCCAATGTGTTCTATGTGCCAGTGGCACATATAACACATTGGAACTCAGGGAATGACGTGCATTAAAAAAATCAAAACAGAACGTTCAAAGAAATACAGAACAGATTCAAGATCTGTGCCGTGCAAAGTTCCAGAAACAGCCAGTTCATCCAATCAGTGTGTATGGAACTAAAAACCTGGAAAATGTTACGCCTGTGGTTTGGGTGGCTGTTGGAGGTTTGAATGTCCTGCATTTACAAGCCAGAAGGCCTCTAAGATATTTCTGATAATAATACCATAGGTTAGAACATGCTTTCGTGTAGAACTGTACGTAAACCCAACTTACAAATTGAAGCAAATTCATTCATTTCCGAGCACAGTCAAACATCACGCGTCGGTGAAGCTGATAACGGTAACCGTAAAAGCAATTTAATAGTTAACTGTTCTCAGTCTGCAAAACGTTGGTGTCGCATCATCGTCATCAGCAGATCGTTTTTTGGAAAGACTGACGAATTAGAAAAAGATTAGCTCCAACTCGAATATTCTTGTAATTTTAAACGGTTACACATTACCTTTATTTGAAATTCCGTCTTCAGTTTTTCTACTGTACAACAGAACGGCTTCAGACAACCATTATTGCCACAAAACGTTTTAATAATTAAGAAAAGAAAGCGGTGCTGTCTACTTGGGTTGGAGAAAGAGCGATTAAGCCCGTTCTGCAAAGAGACCACATGGGATACGACTTA
The DNA here is from genome assembly GCA_031216915.1 of Pictodentalium vernedei. Lineage (NCBI taxonomy): Eukaryota > Metazoa > Mollusca > Scaphopoda > Dentaliida > Dentaliidae > Pictodentalium > Pictodentalium vernedei. Next base: position 170,215,159 of record CM062294.1, read on the forward strand.
TCAGGCGTTAATATCCTGTGAGCAGATTGTCTCAGCTGAATGGTTAGCTACTTGTTTCGATACATCAACTCTCCTGGCTCCCGATCCTGCATATCTATCTCCATCTTCTACCCTTTCTTCTCAACAACACAGCTCTTTTGTTCAAACTTTTATTTTGCTAACATCCTGATTGAATAATTCGCCTTATATGTCATGCATAATATGCTTCAAGAAGCCAGCTTACATAAGCCACGTGCTTGCTGCTGAATCCTTTTCCACGACTTGGTAAATTATTGTCGGACTTGAAACAATGTACATTAAGAGTCTGGAATAAATATTGTTTAAACCAACCCTAAATTTGTCATTTGTGAAATAGAAAAACTACTGCGCTTGAATTGTATTTCAGGGTTCCATCGTATATTGTTAGCCCTTTAATAATAGCATTCGGTCGACAAGGAAAACCGAGATCAGTGCTTGATTGCAAACATTTGAATCCAAATTTGTTTAAATTTTTAAATTCAAGGATGAGGACGCCGTTCTTCTCATACAAATCGACAGGGGTGATTATTTATTGTCCACGTGGGGGCACTATGACGCCGTGTACTAATGCGTACTGCATGTCGATGGTACGCATGTCTTCAACCAATCTAACCCTGCCTGTGCTGCAGTGCGGAGTTACGATGTTGGGGAGCTGGCAGCTGCTCGTCGTTGCTCGGTGGTTCTCTCCGGGTACTCCAGCTTCCTCCACCCGTAAAACTGTCACGGTCATGATTAGCCATTGTGCATAAGTATGTGACCTTAAACACCAATAAATGAATAAATAAATAATAAATAACTGTTTGAAAAACATAAGACAGATATGTTTTACAAAAAAATATTGTTATGGTATTATTGTGAATAAATAGTGTATAAAATGAAAACATATACTTACATGTGAATAAAATATTCTGAGCCAGCACACAACTAGGCTTGAGAGCATCAGATGCTATCTGTTTTGTTTGGTATAGTTTAGACTAATATTTTCCAACCCACAACGAAAGGATTATTATATGGGAACCCTTAGTTACCATTTGCAGTGAGGGCTGATGCGAGAAAATTGGAATTATTTCCGATTCTTCGTCTCTTTGAGTGATACATTAATTAAAACGGTTGTTCTGTATTAACTGATGATTCGTATTAAACAGATTGACTGCAAATGTCCTGGTGTTAGGTGGGCAGGAGAAATTGGACATTGTGCTTCGCGTCAGTGGATACTGCTTCACCCTAAAGTGCAATCCGTTCATTTTTGTGTTGAACAAGAATATATCTGTGGGATTTTTTATGTTATATTTGTAAAGATTGAATGTTCTACCAAACATGGGGTGGAATATAGCACACGCATACAAATTACAAAGTTGTTGGAACGTCATTCCTATGGAAAAATCCCATAGTAAAATTGATGTTGACACCAAATTTGCATTTTCAAAAGTCAATGAGATTTTCCCCAAACCGGTTGAAGAAAATCGAGTTACACCCGTTTACTATAGAAAATCCCATAGGCTTTTGAATGCGTATCAGTGTGTGTAATTACTGTTCAAGCAGAAACCGTATTTGGAAATGCGATACGTTACCTATTTTGTGTGTTTCAGAAATTGTCTTCGAAGAAAAACTGTTCTAAGATGATGGTGTGATTACTTCGAGAAACGAGAAAGTTGTTGCGAAGTGCGCCCACAGAGGTTAATTGCAGACCAGTATTGTTAACTAACAGTGATATTGCAGATTTGTTTACAGTTATTCTAATAACAAGCTGAAGTAGTTTCCAGTTTGTTGTTGTGGTAGCTTTCACCAAATCATAATATGCACTGGGTGGAACATCACAAGTCATCACCTGATGCTGAGTTGCAGAAATGTGAATTCTACCACGCAATTCTGCTGGTTAACAGACATCCGGCAGAATGCGGTTTTGACTTGGAGATTCCATAGACAGCTTGCAGACTGACTGGCGGCCTGCTTGGCCCTAGAAAAGTCGCGGATGCCACATCATGGGACTTCCCCGTGGTTTTCCTGTCAGTGGTATGTCGCGTGATTAGGTATTGCATCAGAAAATGGTGTATATAAGCACCCTTTTCTGGGTCTTGTGCCACGTTGTCTCCGGCTCATCGCCAATGCATCGAGAATCTTGGTACCTGTAAATGAATGCCGCTGTTGAATAATAAAATTAAGATACGATTGAACTTTGTTTGTTTGTCAGTTATAAATATTGAGCCGGAGATGGTGAAAATATATTGGCAGTTTTAATATATTAAATGATCAGAAAACTTGATACAAGTGTTCATTGCGTCACTCCATAATTGATACATGACTGGTTTCGTGAAGTTACTGAAAGCTGAGAACTGTCTGAAACCTGCGTTCAATATCGTCTGTGAAGGAGGCTCAAAAAGCCACGGGCGGGAAGGACTTCGTGGTTCTATCAGTTAACACAACGAACTCAGTCCACCTTCACAACTGTAGATCACCTAGGGAGATTAACTCTAATTCCACAATAAAAGTATCAAATCGGATGATTTACCCTGCGAGTACATCTAGGTTGTTGTTTAAGTCAGAAAGAACTGAGTGATTGGACCTCGTGCAAGCATTATATTTCTCTCTCTCAATAAGTAGCGTCTGATGGGGTTGGGGTTTTTTTGGTATCATACTTACCGTTTCTCAGTACTGTCCTCGCTCTTTATTTCACAATCACGCAAATGTTCAAATTTCATGTTTTTAATCAAATGTTTCGCTTTTTATGGAATCTTTTTGTGCTGCATAACCCGTTATCGCCACGATATAGCCCGACCTGCTGACGTGAAGTTAGGCACAAATAAATAAAGAAGATAAATACTCCCTTCACCTCTCTAAAATCCTACGGAGAAGACATGAAAAGCAGACGATACTTGTAAAAAAATTCTTGCACAACTAATTTTTTTCATTTTTTGTCTCAAAAACATAGGTTGTGACCCATCATTGGAACGCGCTCGATGAGCTCGTTCCAAAGAGGGTCATAACTATGTTTTTGAGACAAAAAATGAAAAAATAATGAGAATTAATTGGCGATTTTTGAGAATCGCGCTGGTCGGTTTTGGCCGTTACGTTGGGTAAGATATTTTCCTCCACGACTGATTCGACAACACACACACTCATATTTTTGGCTGGACTGAATGGAAAGAGCTTTGTGCAAAGAAAGCTTATTCTAGTTATGTCTGTAATAAAGTGGTCACACAACCTTTTAAATGCCCATAGAGAACGTTATGCGATGTATATTCATTAAGACTTTTTAAAACCAATTACGTTTTATGTTGAATGTCTAAAGTATCTCTTTCATGCATAATGATATATGTAAATTTAAAAATAGATATTCAAATATTATTTTCGTTACCTCACCACCATTACCGTAAAGAATAGAGATGGAGAGAGAGAGAGAGAAGAAAAACTGAATTAAAAACAATTTCACAGAGAGAGAAACAATTGAACTAGATACGACTACCCAGAAATCATTTAATGAAACAAATGAGCTAAAGAGCCATGAGAGTAATTACTCCATGAGCAATTGCTCTTGCGACTCGAATCTGATCGAGCAAATGAGCCATCGAGCAATTGCTTGATCGAGTGATTCCACATACGACTCTACGACTCGTCTCGATATTTTGGGACTGAAGACTGTGTTGACTTGAGGGGTTATTGGAGGACACTTGTTTCACCTCTTCATCCAGGTACTTCTGTTGGGAAATGTGTAAAAAGGGGTGACCCGCAGTTCTTTGATCATTTGTGTCCCGACCATCATCGAGTGACGACATGCTACCAGTGCGGTTCTGATACTGGTCTAAGGTATTTTCGAGGTCTGATAATGCCAGAAGATACGAGAAGACCCATTGTCGCCGGACAAAGAGTCGGTTCCAATGCAGATATTGTACAAAGTTGTTTACCCAACCATGCATCGCTCGTAGGCATAAAAAACATCACTGCACATCACTGCACAAGAAGAACAGAACTCAGTCATAAAGACCATCCACTGAGAGTTGCCAAAGACCTGCGCCCAATGATTGATCGGAATAAAGTAGTTTTAGAATTTCTATGTGGTGTCGACAAGGAGGAAATGGATGCTTTTCTCAAGCTGCAGGTGGAAGATTACATGTGAAGGTACCTGTTCGTGTAGATGTGTTATCAACATCCTCGAAGAGGACCACTGCATTTGACGGAATTTGGTGACCTGTGTGAACACAAGAGTGTATTGAAGCTGCTTACCTACAAAGATATATCAATGGATATAGAAAGAAGTATGTTACGAAGTTGCTTTCTCTCGTTACTCATCACTCCAGTTCTCGCCGAAGTTCTGAGAAAGGTATGAAAAGGATGTACCAACACCAGATACTCTTTTGTTCTACGACCATGAAAGAGTAAATATATTTTCTCAAAAGTTTAATATGAAGATGCACAAAGAAGTTAGCTCAGAGCGACAAAAGGAAAAACTAAAGAACACTGAAAGACAAATAGAAAACTAGGACGATTTCTATCTCATTCTAATGGGCGTGAAGCCAAGATCTCGATCAAGGCGGCTAACGATGTGCGTGCGTGCGTGCGTGCGTGCGTGCGTGCGTGCGTGCGTGCGTGCGTGTGTGCGTGAGTGCGTGCATGCGTGTGTGCGTCCACATAATTTCACGGTTTTTGGGAGTTAGTTATCCGATATAAGGAACAAACAATGTGAAAATAAACAAAAACGTTTAAAACATTACCTTTTTACATTTGTAATTCCCTCAATATCATTTGCGCCATTGTAAGCTTTCAATATCCTCACCAATTCGAAATTTGTTCTCAGCGGAAATTCTTGTCCTGTTAAGTTTATAAAATATTTCCATTTTTTAAAGTTCCATAAACTTTCTAAACAGATAAGTTCTGCTTCAAGTACAGTAAACTTTCCCCATCGCACATCAACGGACCTTGGAGCAATAAAGATGTTTTGAAAACAATTGACTATAGCAGCAAGTTCTTTCTTGAAGTCCTCTTTCGACTTTAAGTCGGTGTGAATACAAAAGTAGTGTTGTGGTCGATAAATTGAACGTAAAAGTCTCTCTACCTGAGTAATGTCCTTGAAAACTAATATTGAAAAAGCAATTGGAAATTGCTCCTCTTCTACTGTTAAGGAATCGGTAATATAACCCTGACTGGTTATGAACACTGAACAATTCTTTGTTATTTCCTGAAAACTAGGGATTTGAATATAGGGTCTCTGTCTAAACGTTGTATTTTGCTGTTGCTCTATAAATAAAGCATCACATTGTATTCCATCAGCTCTCCTCTTCTTAGTTTTGAACATTCGGTCGATATTCTTACTTTGTTTTCGCGGCATCTCATTGAGACTTTTTGGTACAGACAATTGTTTTCTGGGCGTCGTATTTGAGCTTCTCTGTACAGAGTATTCTTTGATACTTCCATTTCTAATCAAATGTGAGTGTGGGCAAAACACATGGGTAGAATCGCTATCACGCAACCAACCAGATCGAAATGGCGGTGCTCGGTTGCATTTGCAGTTTGAATAGAATCTTCCAAAGTTCGTAACACAAAGAAGAATGATAAAGTTAATAGCGGCAACATAAAATAAGAAAAATCTTGTCTGTGACAAACGTATCATACTAGCTTCGAGTGCGCATGTATCTGAAAAATAGGATGTATTAGAATATTTGGTGACTTTCGTATAAACCCATAAGGAATGTTCTTGTGACGTCAACACGGTAAAGTTCACACTCTCGAGTGATGAGAAAAATCATATAACCGGATTAAGTAACACAGAAAATATTTAGACAGTCATGTTGATGTGTATTATGGGACATGTATCGGCCCATTGCGGAATTTAACCGATGAAATACCTCAAATTGGCAAATAGTATCTGCAGACAGAATGCTCTCTACACGATCTGGGTTGTCAACCGAGCTGACGAGACCAGGGGTCAATACTATAAAACTTTTACAATTGTATTTTTTAGAATTGTCTTTCCTAATTCTGGCGTTAAATGGGTTGAAATGAACCATTCGCATTTTAAAAGATGTGGCAATCTGCCAGTTGGCAAATTGCCATATCTTTTAAAATGCTAATGATTCATTTTAGTCAATTGTATTGATAGGTATAAAATACAATTCTAGAAAATACAATTCTAAAAGTTTTATAGTATTGGCTCCTGATCAGACCTAAAGGCACTGGCATCGTGTTTTATCTCACTGATCTGGTATCGTCAATGAAAGGGTATATTTCAGCCCAGCTTAACTGACTACTGTAATAATTTGTAAACTTCAGCGGGTCTTTAAAAATGGAATATGACACCTTACGAGAAAACAATATGAAAGTATCGATGTTTGTTCGGAGTATTCATGGCAAAGGCACCACGTTGTTTTATTTCGCGTTTGTCACTTCGAGTCTCCAAACGCCAACGTCGGTAACGTCTCGAGAGGCTCGTCAAAGACAGGCACAATAACGATTTGGAAAGGTTGAGACTCTCTTGTTTCATGGCGGGTCTGAATTGATGAGAAAACTGTTGTGGTCTTGAGGAGATATTCGCGGGAGTCATATCATAGATACTTATGACGGTAACTCGTCGCCTGGGTGCTAGAATGTTTTATGTTCCATAGGGGACATAGAATATTCTAGCACTCATGCGACGAACTGATATCTACTCTTTTGGAGCCCTTCTCGTTGATTTGAGCAGATCAACCGCACCCCACTCGTAACCAAATACGACTGATCTGCTTTCATCATCTCAACGGAATCCAGAACACCAGATCAGTTATTGCCATAACAATCTTTTTTTCTCATATACCTTTACAGCCAGGTTAAACACGTGAAAATATAAAAATAATCGAAATAGGCCTAGAGAAGTAAACGAATTTCTGAACACGTAGGGTGAATAGTAGTCTATTACTCACTATCTACGCGTCATTCATTCAACAAATAAATTGTAGTCCAGTCAAAGTACGACTAAAATTGGCAAACCTAGAAAACCAATTGTACAGAATTGGTTTAACCCTTTACCTAACATGAAAAGCAGACGACACTTGCAAAACAAATTCTTGAATAACTAATTTTTTTCATTTTTTGTCTCAAAAACATAGGTTATGACCCCTCATTGGAACGAGCTCGACGAGCTCGTACCAATGAGGGGTCATAACCTATGTTTTTGAGACAAAAAATGAAAAAAAGAATAAAAATTAATTGGTGATATTTGAGAATAACGCTGGCCGGTTTTGGCCGTTACGTTGGGTAAAGGGTTAACGTTTTCTTGAGTCTATGAACCTTCTCCAACAACAGAGAAAAAAAGCCAACCCGAACTCGCGCGCGTTTTTAAAAAATTCTAGATGGCATCCAAGATGACCGCCGATTTCGAAACACCTACCAAGTTGTTTTGATGACATCATACATTAATGAATCGTTATAAGGTAGGCTCTATTACAAATGATATATTTCTACAAAACGCAGAGGTACATTTGACATTGGAATTGTTCATTTGAATTCAGGATGGCTGACAAAATGGCGGCTGGAATTCGAAAAAAAATCTATTTTTTCATATTTTTGGTATGTTTTATGATACAGAGAAGGGATTTGTGCGTATGACAAAATATGCAATACTATTACAGAAGGTAGCCGTCCTCAAATAGCCTGCGTCAATTTTGTCCACAACATTCGCGTGGAACACCCACAATTACAAATGTTATAAGGTTCGCGTAGATTGCAAATGAGCCAAAAGAGGTCAATGAGCTGTAATGATGTGCGAGCGAAACGGCTTCTTTGCGTTCGAGATGACCTAGGCCAAGAGCATTAGGCCAAATGGGCTCAAACCTGGACATTTCTGGTAACAAGCTGATTTTTTCAGGATTGGTCCGGGAACATGTCTGGAATAACATACTAAAAGTCCTCATGAATCCATCGTGGGCACTTTCCGCAATCCAAGATGGCGTCCAAAATGGCCGCCATTTTATAAATTTCTTATAACTATGTAATTAGACAACCAAAATATACAGTTTAAATGTATCAAATTTCTTTGTCATTACAGGTAATGGACCCGCTTTGTATTATCTGTAAAGAAATATCATCAGATACAGTCATCGTTGGAGAGAAGGGACGGAGGACTCTTGTGATGTCCCGTTTTGAACGAGGTGATGGACTACATGATTTATTTGAAAAGACAACGCCACTACTAGTCCATGCTGTTTGTCGCAAGAATTACACAAGAAAATGTTCCATAGTGTCTGCAAAGAGAAAATCATCATGTCTTGAAGAGGATCAAGACGAAGAAACAACTCACCTTCATTCAAGTGTTTCAAAGACATTTATCCTAAAAGACGATTGAATATTTTGTTCTGAGCCTATTGTTCAAGACACTAAACACCCTTTCCGCAAAAGAGGTTCAGTAAGCAGTGTTGAAACCTTAGAATTCCAGACGACGTTATTGGATCGTGCAAGAGAGCGAAGTGACAAGTGGGGTAAAGATGTTTATGATCGTTTGCAACATGCATATGACCTGGTTGCTGCTGAGGCGAAGTATCATCGAGCATGTGCCCAATCATTTCTCAGGACAAAAACTGAAGGAACAACAGCTGACTGTATTCGACAGGAAGCATTTGAGCATTTATGTGAATTTCTTGATGAAAGTGATGAGTGCCAATACTCAGTTCAAGAGCTTTCAGAATACATGGCCCCATTTTTGGAAGGAGGCGAGGGTTACTCACTGAAGCATCTTAAGCGCAAGCTGAAGGATCGATATGGTGATGATCTAGTTGTAACCAGCATCAAAGGAAAATCCAGTATCGCGAGTTTCCGTGATTCAGCTCACAAAATACTTCATGAAAAGTGGAACAGCGATAGGGTGTCAGATGTTGAGAGCCAAAGTGATCGTATACTAGATATGGCTGCTTCAATCATCCTCAACGATATCAGACTGACAGTGTACAATTGTGATGAGTACCCAACATTAGATGGAACTGAAAATGGAGAAACATTAGTACCAAGATCACTGAAGCGTTTCATACATAATATAGTAGACAGCAAAGGCAAAAATCACACAGTTGCAAACAGGAAATGTACCTCAATCGCACATGCCATCATCTCTGCTAGTAGGCCCAGGTCTTTTGTATCACCAATATTGTTGGGAACAGCGGTGTATACACACAAGAAGTATGGCTCACGTGAACTTATAGACATCTTGAGCAGCATGAGTTTTTCAGATGACTATAAAGAAGTACAGCGGTTTGAACAAGCCCTCATGTCAACTGGTGAACCCGCCTATCACCTTGGTGGTTTCTCCCAATTTGTATTTGACAATGCAGACTTTAATGTCGCGACAGTAACTGGTCACAACACCTTCCACAACATGGGTGGAATTGCTTGCGTTACTCCACCAGGGGTTGTTGATACTCCACCTATTAAACGTTCAGTGAAGTTGCAATCAGCTAAGATACTTGGAGAATTTGAACATATTCCAACAAAGACATACAGCAAACCTGCTGTTCCTGGCTTGCAGTCTGTTGAAGTATGTCCTCTCAAAAAACCTGATACAGAACTCAAGTCTCTCCAAACTGCAGTTGTCATGGATTCCCTCTGGGTTGCTGGCTATGTTCTAGAAGTAGATTCATGTTCTTCATGGGGCGGTTTCATGAAAGTAGCCACACAGAGTAATGAATACGAGCAGACGAGAATTGAAACCCTACCCTTTATCAATTTGGACCCTTCTAACCCGAGTACCATCTACACGGCGCTGTGCTTTGCCCAGTCTCAGTGTGAAAAGCATAACTTGAGAATATGTGCAGTAACATTCGACCAGCCCTTGTACATAAAGGCAGAAGAGATTGTGGCTGCTTCACGAGATCTAGACAAAATCATAGTCCGCCTTGGTGGATTTCATCTTCTCATGTCATTTTTAGGCAGCATAGGCCACATCATGGATGGAAGTGGGCTCACAGAGCTATGGGAGACCATATACGCCAAAGGATCAGTAATTCATATGCAATCTGGTCATGCATATTCCCGTTCTCTCCGTGTTAACATTCTTACTGCAGCTGCCCTAATTGGCATATTAATGTCTACATCTGGTACTATAGACAGAATAGATAAGGATAACTTAGCAAGTCTTTACGGTGCACTTCTCAATCAGGAGAAGAAAATGACTGAAGTAGTTGAAGAGCAGTGTGTGAAACAATTAAGTCAGATCATTTCACACCTCCTTGAACAATCGGCGGAACAAAGTAGGACAGGAAAGCTTTGGGTACAGTATATCCGACAGGTGTCTCTTCTCCAGTGTTTCATTCAAGCTGAAAGAATAGGAGACTGGAAGCTTCATCGCAGCTGTGTGAGAGAAATGATACCACATTTCCACGCTGCAGGACATCTTCCATATGCCAAATCTGCCAGGCTGTATCTACAACAGATGGAAGCCCTTGATAAAACCATTCCTGGAAATGAATATACTCTATTTGCAGAAAAGGGATACTTCACTATTCGTCGTGCAGATTCATTCTGGGTGGAAACTTCTCAGATCAAACCATCGAACAGTTCCTAATGCGCCAGTTAAAAACAACAGGTGGGATGACTCATGGACGTGGGATCACAGACAGTACATTGACAAAGTGGGTCCAAGCACTGCCCCAATGTGTTCCCATTTGTGATGAACTAGAACAATTCACTGGAGTACACACCGGTACCTCTGAGCAACACAGAGAACTACGGCAAAGTACCAGGTCAATAGACATTAAAGATAGACGCGTTTTTGTTGAATGGCTGCAGGCACATCCACCATTTGCTGGATATGAAACTGATCGCCTGGTCTCCCTGTCAACTGGCATCGTCGCTGACCCATCTGTCAATTGTGATAAAGCAGTAGAAATCGGTCTAGCAGCAGCATCAGAAATAAATGGTACCAAGTTTACAGATATCAAGCTACATCGCAGTGACAAGGTGAAGACCATTGGGGCTAAGAGTAAGACACTGAAAATCAGAGGACAAAACACAGAGGTGAACCCAACGTTACTATTTAACAGAATAACATGTATCCTGAATAACAGTGCTGAATTGGAGTCATTTTTTGCTTATGAACTTGCTCCCAAGCCACCTTCCCTCTTCAAAGATGGGGTAATGCGAAAGCCTGCAAAGAGTTCTCTGGGTCTCCTGCTTAAGTCATTCACAGACACACAACAATCCAACCTTCCAGAAAATTGTCTTTTTGTTTTAGATGGTGGTCACCTACTGCAATCTGTTGTATGGCCACAACCATCAACCTATGCTGATGTTGTTCAGTCCTACATTTCATACATCCTTAAACATTATGGAGCTCAATCAACAGTGGTGTTCGAGGGATATAGAAGTGGTACTTCAACAAAGGTAGCTGAGCAGAGGAGGCGAGCCCAGAAATGTACCTCTAGTGACATCATATTCGATGAAAATATGGCAACTACTACAACCCAAGCAGCTTTCCTAGCCAACAGCAACAATAAGATGAGACTCATACAAACTCTACGCGAGAAGATGCTTATGACAGGCATACGTGTCAAGCAGGCAGAAGCAGACGCAGACACCCTGATTGTGTCCACAGCATTATCAGTAGCAGAGTTAGAGATGGTGCCAGTCGTTGTCGTTGGTACAGACACAGACTTACTGGTCATGCTGGTCGCGCGTACAACCGCTTCCACAGACATGTACATGCTATGCCGTTGTGATCCTGTCACGGTCTTTAACATACATGAAATTCAGGATGCCATTACAGACACTAAAAATCACTTGATGTGTCTTCATGCAATGACAGGCTGTGACACAGTCTCTGCAATCTATCGTCAAGGCAAGCGTAAAGCTTTCAACATGGTCCATAAGAAAAGGGACTACGACTTGCTTGATACCTTCACAGATAGTGGAAGCACCCACGATGAAGTGCAGAGAGCTGGAGAAACCTTCATCCTCAAGCTTTATGGGGCCAGTGGTTATGAATCTCTCAATGACTACCGTCACATTGCATACAAGCGAATAATGGGTCGCAGTTCGCTGAGCTCAACATTTCGACTGGAAAGTTTACCTCCAACGAGTGCTGCAGCTAAACAACATTCATACCGCACCTATCTTACAGTCCAAGAATGGATGGGTAACTCTTTACCTCCAGAAGGATGGGGCTGGCAATTTCAGGATGGAGTTCTCACACCTGTAGATACAGACATTGCTGTTGCACCCGACACTTTGCTGAACATGGTATCATGTGGGTGCAAACCAGATGGTTGTAGAAGTATGACATGTAGCTGCAAGAAGCTTGGACTATATTGTACCTCGATGTGCAGTAAATGCAGCGGCCTTAATTGCAACAATACAGCACCGACATTGATAGAAACTGATGATGAAGATAATATGGATATCAGCACAGTTGATACAGCATCCGACGACGAGGGTGATGATTGATGGGACATATACGTTTACAAGTTTGGGCACATTTAGGTTGGAGCAAATTTTATCTCTTCTCTGCTGAGATCCTTGTGGAATATTAGGCCTATATACTGCAGTTTCTTAGACTTAAACAAGTGAGGGTCATGTGTGTGTTTACTCATGAATTATTCATCAAATTTGACGCAACCCCCGTTACCTCAAAAAGAGCCTTTAGCTTGAAACCTATTTGATAATTTGCTTTTGGTTAATATGGCGGCCATTTGGGCGCCATCTTGGATGTTGTATCTCAAGCAATTTCTTTGGTGTGATTCAAATTGCCTGAATAAATATTGAATTCCGTCTGGTGTGTCTCAAAAACATATATAAAACACTTTAAAACTGTATTCGGCTTGCCTAGTTACACAGATAAAAGAAAAACAAGAAATGGCTACCATTTCGGGAGACATTTTGAATATCGTAAGTTTCCCAGGCAATTCAATCGATACATCTGTGGTTAAAATGTCCAAATAAGTAATTAATTAGATTTCTTAGGTTTCACAAATAAAAATATATACTTTAAATATGAACAGGGGCTACCTAGTTTCAAAGATATGAGACAACTGGGAAATAGCGTCCATTTTTGGCGCCATTTTGGATGTTGTGAGCATCCCAAGCACATTATTTGTTACTTCTGTGGATAAAATGTCTAAATAAGTATTTCATTTGATTGTGGAAGTCTCAAAACATAGAGATATACACTTTAAATATGCATTGGGGTTACCAAATTTCAAAGATATGAGATAAACAAGAAATGGCGGCCATTTTGGACGCCATCTTGGATTATGGAAAACGCCCAAAGAGGATTTATGAGGACTTTTAGTATGTTCTTGTGTACATATTCATTGAACTATTTTGAGAAAATCAGCTTGTTACCAACGATGTCCACGTTGCAACCAATGCTCTTGGACTAACCGCTCAATGTACATATTTATACTGAGGCTTGCATCAACCAAAAACACCCACCAAATCTCATCTTTATATACAACAATGGCATAAGGAGGTCGCACAAGTCCAAATATTGCAATGTTATTGATACGAAGAGCAGAATGCAAACTACCATGCATGTTATAATAACAGGAATCAGATGTCAACATATCAATATGTACGTTCCTCGGAAATGATGCAATCTCTAAAAATAAACAGCCTTGGGAAAATATAGTGTTTCAATAAACGTTTGAAACATTCTATTGACATCTTGCATTATTGTTGAATATTCCTGATAAAAAGGGGTGACATTCACCAAACACAATGTGAAATGTCTTCAGAAGCCAGAATGTGATTTATAAACTATCATAAATGGGAACTTTAATATCACAGTAGGTTTATCTTCGGTCAATATAAATTAATTTATGAATTATATTATAGATTTTGCTGAAACGGGGCATACCGGAGCGTCCTATTCAGGGCTATATTTTACCACATCAGTTGGGAGAGGAAAATTTGACATCAGTTGTTAGGATAAAATGGCAGAGTCTTTTATATTGGTGATATGAGTAGCTGTATCCCCAGTTTTTTAAACAAAACTGACATTCATATTGTTTCGTAGGGGTTGGGTCACTGTTTTGCTTGTAGCGTGGTTAAATGAAACAGGTACATTTTTTTCCAAAAATATTGTGTGCTGATGCCGATTTTAGTTATATTTTGGGATCAGAGTTGTTTTTAAAGAAAGCTGTAAATTGTCATCCCTCTCAGTTAATTTATTAGGTAACAGGTTAGAAAAATCTTTTGGAGGCAATATCAGTTTTTAAGCCCATTTGACAAGGTTTGGACACTTTTCCTTGAAAGAGCAAATTTCCCATGTTTTTGACCCTAGCAGAAGCGAAAAGGTGGATTCTAATGCATAAATGACTCTTTTATCTCACGGAAGTGGTAAAATGTCTCTTTGGTAGGGTGTAGGATGATTTTTGTTATCACGGAACTAAATATTTGAATTAGAGTTACCCGCCTTGAAATGTTGCAATCTCTAAAACATAAAGGGCCCTGGGAAAATATATTGTTTCAATAAACGTTTGAAACATTATATTGACTTCTTGCATTATTGTTGAATATTCCTGATAAAAAGGGGGTGATTTGATGACATTTGGACCTAAAAATACAATTTACTTTTTGTGTGTTTCTGAAGGGAATTCCCTGAAAAATACGTGCTCGTGACCGGTACTTCTTTTAGTGTCAATGTTTCTCTCTCATTTGTTGCATGACCCCCTGTTTTCGAGTCAGAAAAAAAGTTGTCTGAAGGGCTATATTTGACAAAGATATATGAATCCCAAAATTAAAGTTACGCGATCATATTTTTATTCCACTGAACGTAACAATGGTCGCCTATGGGAAAATATTCAGTTCTGTGATACCATTATGACCACCTTAGAATTACATTCCCCAATCGTTGGGATCATAAGGACGGGTGGATAGGGAAATTATAGATTCCTTTCTAAACGAAAACTATGTCTTTGGATGCATCAGGACACACTATGTGAACAGGTACCTCACATTTCTAACCCAGAGAGCGGAGATATTTCTCTCCTATCAAGAAAATCACAAACAGAATAAAACAAAACAGACAAACCCAAACTTTCAATCTTCATCTACTATTGGCTGCTTCTCATTGTCACAGCTCGTACCTCTACACGGCCCACACATCGCTGTAATTCTGTGCCGACCTTTTTGCAAATGTACTGTGCCGGTGTAACAGGAATGGATGTCCGTAGGAAAATTAGTCTCTCTGGACTATTATTCCGCGGAATTATAGTCCTACGTTTAATATTTCTGGGAATAGTAGTCCGGCGGACTACTATTCCTAGAAATGTTAGACCTAGGACTATAATTTCGCGGAATAATAGTCCAGAGGGACTAGCGTTCCTACGGACTTCCATTCCTTTTACACCGGCTTACAGCCTGTTTTGCAGTTACAGTAAACAATTTTCAGGAGATTTGCGGGTGGTGGTGGTTTGTTTGTTTTCAAAGGATTAGAACGTTGTCCTTGATAGACCATACCCAACCTGTGGCTATCAACGGAAACTTCGCCTCTCCAATCACATATTTGGAAGTACGATCTCGTGCTACGATATTAAGCAGAACCCTGAGTTAGTGGGAGTATTGTGGGGTCAACAGCAGATATCGATTTGGATACATTATCTGTGAAGATGAACCCACGCAAACTGTCGAAGTTTCCAGTCGCCACACCTTTATATAGACATATCAATGCAGACTCGCCAGCTGAGGTTATTTCTTCTTTATTCACATCACAGGGACGTGTACGAAATACCTCAGCGGCAGCTCTAAAGTGTGGTCTGGATCTAAATAGTTTGATAGCAGTAGCTTTGCCGACACCTAAAATCCGTGATGTAGTATCACAACCAGTAAAAGAATGTAGAAAAATAATATGTGCGCATATGTGAGTAGGTAATATAGGCCGTTTCTGGACCACTTGGTACATGTACTGTACGGTACATGAAACATGGTGCGTTTACCATCGTAGGATTCAGTGTTAAATCGCATGCTTGTTCGCAAAAAATGTCGTTTTTTATGGTGTCCCAGAATCGGCTGTTATTTTGAGACTCCTAGAACGCACTTTTAACGTTCAAATACCCGTTGGCGAACGTGTCGAATGTAAAAAAGTGAACAATGTACGAAATTGTACATTTTATTTTACATAAAAATCTTTGTTTACGTTCCCATCGTGGATTAGACCTTCAATCTATCGTTGGTGAACGCGAAAAAAAAAACGCTTTGTCGGTTCTAGACCAGCATAAAAAAACGGTTTGCCGATTCTGGACCAGTGTCCCAGAATCGGCAAACGGCTTTTGAGGCTCTGAAGGTGGTCACGTGACCTGCTAATTAACCAATCAGATTACTTGATTCTCATAAACTTAATCATACAAAGTTATCTCCCCTCGTCGTGGGGGTGGGGGTCACGCCCATCAGAAAAATCGAAGTTTCGAGAAGGTGGTCACGTGACCTATCAAATTGAAGGTCGAGGAAGTAAAAAAAGTGATTGATATATATAGGAGAGAAAAAAAATATAAATAAATAGTTATTTGAAAAAATAAATATATCAAATCGAATAGATAATATAAAAAAATACACACATAAATTTTTTTATCTAATATTAGAAAGAAAAAAAACACAAAAATGAGAACCAGAAATAAATTGTATCCGACGTTAGATGACGACGAGTACGAGAAGCCGAACGGCGTTTTGCCGACGGCACCGTCGCTAGAAGAAAAAGAAAGAGGAGAGAGGTATCGCATCGATCAAATCAGTAGTATCTAACTCGAGAGAGAGATTCTCGTCATTCTCTCAAGAAGAAGTATTCGCGTTTCCTGAAATTCGTCAACGCGATCAACATGACACTCATCACGATTTCCATGGGTTTACACACGGCCGGCATCGGATTGTTGTCGACCGTGGTCGGTATTCCGATCGTGTTAACCATAGAAGGAGTGGCTCTCGCCGCTGGATTGTTCAGCACGCTCGGAAAATTTTTGAGTAGGAAATTATATCTGAAGGCGAGGAAACACGACAAGATTCGTCTTGGCCGACTCCAAGATCGACATGATATCCGAAATGATCTCGATGGCGTTGAAAGACGGGAGGATATCAAACGGAGAATACTTCGCAATACTGGGTGAGAAAACGAAATACGAAGCCATGAAAGAAGCCGTGAGAATCAAGACTCGTCAGATCATCAAGAAAGAGATGAAGGATTCTCTCGTGGAAAAGGGGAGGAAAGAGGCTAGGGAGGAATTCAGTAAGATGACAGAACTCAAGAGCAGCGATTGAAAAAAAATATATATATGTAATAAGAACAGAATTTTTAAAAAAAAAATATTAAATTTATATATAAAATGAAAACGAAATTAATTTAAATAACTCTCAAAAAAATGTATTGCGTAAAGTGTAAGAGAGTTACCGAGACGAGTAATTCTCGAGAAGTACGAACTAAAAATGACAGACAGATGCTTCGCGGAATTTGTGACGTGTGTGGTTCTATCAAGACTCGATTCGTCAAAAAAAAAGAACGCGAGCAAAGGTAAAGGCATCGTGAATAAAATGATCAATAATCTACCTTTAGAAATGCATCTGCCTGGTCACAGTTTCACGGGACCTGGAACGAAATTGAACAAGAGACTCAACGCCGATCTTACTCCTAAATCTTGGAGCAAACCTGTGAATAGGGTGGACGCGGCCGCGTATGATCACGATCTGTGCTACGCCGGACATCCCGACACCGAGACTCGCAACAATGTCTGCGATAAAAACATGTTGGGGAATTGAGAGGCATATCGAATCCGACCAGGAGAGAGAAGATAGAATGTTCGCTGGTCGGCAATCTGATCGGTGCGAAACGTCGATTCAGATGGGGCGTTCAAAAAAAAGCGCATCTGAAAAGAAGAAGAAACGATTATTGATGAGCGAATTGGCCGAGGAGTTACACAAACCCATCGTGCGTAAATTTCGAAAGAGAAGGGTGTTCGTGAAGGGTTTGGATGATATTGGGTCTGCCGACTTGGTCGACATGAGATCGTTTTCGAGGTGGAACGAGGGTGTCAAATATCTATTGACGGTCATCGACGTGTTTTCCAAATACGGTTGGATCAGAGCTTTGAAGAATAAATCGGGACCTTGCGTCGCCGAGGCTCTGAAGAGCGTGTTCCGACTCGTCTTCTCGAAAACCGAATAAATTGTGGGTGGATAAGGGACAGGAATTCTACAACAAGCACGTTCATCAATTGGTCGACCTCTACTCGATAGAAAATGAAGAGAAAGCCAGCGTGGTGGAACGTTGGAATCGAACGATGAAGGAAAAGTTGCATAGATACTTCACGGCAAATTCGACCAAGAAATACATATACGCTCTGAACGGTCTGGTTAAAGATTACAACAACACGTGACACAGATCGATCAAGATGACTCCCGCGGAAGCTAGCAATCCTCGAAACGAAAAACGGGTCTACGTGAATCTATGTCCTGAGAGATCTAAGATTAGGAAGAAGTCTAGAACGCCGAAATTTGCAGTCGGCGATCGAGTGAGAATCTACGCTTATAAGAAGCACTTCGAAAAGGGTTATACTCCTCGATGGACCTCGGAAATCTTCGTAATAATCAAAATATTTCACACCCATCCGGTGACTTACGAAATCGAAGCTTTGGATGGAGAAGAGATCATTGGAAAGTTTTACGAACAACAATTACTGAAGACGAAGTTTTGATAAAGAAAAACAAATTTCTTTTATTTACTCTCTTTAACATTTTCTTGTTTACACACACATATATATAGGGGAGAAAAATAATAATAAAAAATAATTAAAACTATTTTTAGATAAAAAAAAAGTAAGCTAATTAATAAACAAAAAAAAAAAAAAAACCTTTAAAAATGGCAAATATACTAGATATAGCACAAAGCAACAAGTTTGAACAATGCGGGAGAGATAAGAATCAACGTCAAAACTCAAGATCTATTCGTCCATCCTAGCGAGAGTTACATAGTGGTGCAGGGACGTCTCGCCAAGGAAGATGGGAGCGACTATGCCGACGACGACACGGTTACTCTAGCTAATAATGGCATCATGCATCTATTCAGTAATATAAAATACATGCTATCCGGACAAGAGATAGAATCTGTGTTTCATCCCGGTCAGGCCACCACGATGTTCGGACTCTTGACGTATCCGGATGATTTTTCAAAATCCAGAGGACTTAATCAGTTGTGGATGAAAGACACCATGGGCCCTGCTAGCGCCGGCGCCGCCGCCGCCGCCGCCGCCGCGATATTCGACTACATTGTCAAGACGTCCAGACCTAAAGGAACGTTTTCGTTCAGGATACCTTTGAAACACATCTTTGGATTCGCGGACGATTACAACAAGATCATGCACGGATTCAAACACAATCTGATGTTGATTCGAAAAGGAAACGACGACGCGATAGTGAGACTCACTGCGACCGATGCGGGTAAGATAACTCTACACAAGATATCGTGGTTCGTTCTGCACGTGGAGCCTTCGGTCGTAGAAAAAACGCGTCTCTACAAGATCATAGAATCCAAGAGTAAATTACCTGTGGGATTTAGAATGAGACAGTGCGACACAGCTAGCATTCCACCCTCCAAGAATCACTTCGATTGGAGATTGACGGTGAAATCCGCTTCTGAGAGACCGCGTTTCATCATGGTTGTGTTTCAGACTGATAAGGATGGGTCTCAGGAAAAGAATGCATCGCTGTTCGATCACTGCCATTTGAGAAACATGCAAGTGTTTCTGGACGCCATGAGATATCCAGCAATCGATTACAATGCATCATTCGACAAGAACGATTTCTGCAGACTGTACAGCAACGCCGCTGATTTTAGAAAGAAGTATCACGGTCTAGATGAATTGATGAGCAACCCTAACATATCTCCCGGCGAATACAAGTCAATGTATCCCATGTTCGTATTCGACGTCAGTAAACAGAGTGAACGACTCAAGAGTAGCGTCTTAGACATTCAGATCAAGATGCAATTCGATAGGAACGTGCCGAGAAAAACCAAAGCCTTTGCCCTGGTCCTGTCGGACAGAGAATTACAATTCAAATCGGATGGAAATAAGATGTCAATCATTCGATGAGAGATGTGTGTGAAAAAAAAAATATATAAATAAAAATTAAAAAAATTATTATAAAAAAAAAATGAATGATAAAGAAAGAGAATACTTAAGAAGAAACAGACGTGTTTTGATTAAAAATATTTCGCAAGATTCGTTAGCAATAATTCTAGACACTTTAGTCGAAACAGAACCTTTGATATTGACCGATTATATGAGACGTGAAATCGAAAGTAAAATCTTGATAGAAGATAAGACCAGAAAACTTTTAGACACGTTGACGTATAGAGGACCGACTGCTTTTCGAGAATTTATAAAAGCTCTTCAAAATGCTAAAATAGATGTCGACGCGTGTTTTGAGATCGGTGATCCAATTTCACGAGATGAAACATTATGAGAAATAATGTATTAAAACAACCCCCCCCAAAAAAAAAATAAAAGTAATGAGATCTAGAGAGATTGAACATCTTTCTAAATCTCATTACTTTTTTTTTTGTTTTTAATAATCACTCATTTTTTTTTTAATTAATTATTTCCATGCATTCACTGTTTGTTCAAAGGATCTAGTTCGATCAGCAGACTCACCACGGAAGTGGCGGCTTTGGGATTATTGGTTTTCGTAACGAAATTAATCCTGTCTCCGGCGTTCACTTTGAGAGGCGTGCCGAACGTGCTAACATTCGCATGTTGATTCTCAGTTTTTTTGATGCTGTATTTCTTATCGCTCTCTACTCCTTTCACCACGAGATTGACGACCGCTCTGTTATTCAAATCCGAGGAAGCCAGAGCCATTCGAATGATTTCACCTCCCAACGGCATGGGATATCCCACCTGACCATGTTTCGATCCACTACCTCCATTTTCGAAAGACCACTCAGCTTTCCCTCATCTAAGGTGCCGGCCTCCTCGGCCCACACGGTGATCAATTGTCTAGCATATTTGACTTTCTCCACCACCGGCATCCGTCATGTTTACGGGATCTGGTAGATTCGTGAGCGCATGTCGGCCCATGTCTAGTTTACCTTCCATGATGTCGCCCTTTCTCCAGACCGAGTTGTCGTCCACGTACTTCCTGCTGACCGCACTGGAATCGAATTCGGGATCGTGATTGAGTCCGAATAAATTCTCACCATTCATGATGATACCACCCTCCATGGTTCCGCCAGATTGTTTGTTCAGGTAGAGATCGTCCACTTGCAATTCTACGTATTCTTGTGATCGTATCATGGCAGAATCTACATAGCCCTTGTTGACTGCGGTTGAGTTCGCATCCGTGTCGTCGACCTTCAACAGATTCAATATCTTGTTGAATCCCGCATTCAGATCCGATTTCATTTCTCATCCATCAGACTTTCTCTGTTCCAGTTCTACGTAGTGTTTGGTCGCCATGTCCTTGGGATTCGTGGGAGTGGCCACGTTCGTTATCTTGTTAGAATTGGCGTTCAATTCTGAGTGCATCGTTTTCTGAACGTATCTATTTCTCAGATGTTTGCTGAATCGCACGTGAGAGTCGTCTGCATATTTCTTGGTCAGTGCATCGGTGGGATCAATGGGATTTGCGACATTCACCAAACATTTAGATTTCAGATTGAGATCGTCGGTCATGGCTTTATCCACGTAATTATCTAGCCTGATTCGTTCGAAAACAGCGTTCCCCCATCAACGTATTTTTAGTCGCAGCATCTGTGAGATCTATCGGCTTGGGAAGATTGTAGAGCTTCTTATCGTTCATGTTCAAAGGTTCCTCTCGAGGTTCGTATCTCCAAACGTAATGTTTAGTCCAAGTTGGCAATGTCGTAACCATTGTTGACTTCGAGCATCTTCCTCTTCTTTTTGGGTCGACTTTCGTCAGCACTTCTACCAAATTTATCGCCTGGCATGTTGTTTTGAGATTTTTGTTTTTAAAAAATATATTTCAAACGCAGTTTATTAAAAAAATGAATTCTTTCACTTATTTTATTTTTTTCGTTTTTATTCGATTAAATTTTTTTAAATAATTTTTTTACCTTTATATGCTATAAAAAAAATCTCTCTCTCTAATGTAAATCATTGAGAATGTCTTGAAACCGATCTCTTTCAGACCATCTCTTGAGAACATAGAGACATAATTGACTGCAAAACACTTCATCTGGTGATTGCACTCGTTCCATGTTGTAACGAACCATCGATTTGTTGAAATAGTTCTTTATTTCTTTCGGCAGTGAGATTCCGTAGCTGTCAAAACAATAATTCTTCTTCTTCCCATTCTTGAACCATGCCACCCAGTGAGTGCCTTCACCCGATAAATTGTCTAGATTTAAAATTCCGCATTCTGATTGTCGAGGTCTTCTCTACGGCAAGGCATCTCTGGAAAACACGCCTAGAAAATCTTTGATTTTTAAATGCTTCGCCGCATTCAACAGATCAATGTTGGATAGGGGTTCGTTAGGTAAGACGACACCTTCTGTGGATATCTCTATTTTCTTATTCATAAATGCGTATATTTTTTTTTTAAATTTATTTATTTTATTATAATTCACTAAAATGACGTTATTTTTTTTTTTCTTCTTTTTCTTTTTAAACTAACTCTCTCGATGCCTCTATCGATTTCCATAATCTTGAATCCATCTAATTCCTCTTGATTTTCTGGAATCCTATCATTCTTAATCATATCTGGAATCCTATCATCCTCAATCATATCTGAAATCCTATCATCTAAAGTCCAATGTCCAAGTTCCAAAGTGTTTATTTTATCGTCTAACATGAATCTCTTATCGTCGTCGGCCGTCAGCGAAATCTTGTTGACTATTTCGGTATACAAGTCGTGATTTTCGCTTCGAATCGATTTCATAGTCTTATACACCAGACCACTTCCTAACAGACAATCTTTATACTCTTGGAAAGAGATGTTTTTCTTCACCACGCACGCTTTAACCCCTTTGCACTTCTTGATCTCTTCATCTTCTAGATGATAAGCATGCAGTTTGGGTCTCAAGCCCACGAATTCGATGATTTGTTTACCGCCGCTCTCATCCTTAAATTTACCTAACACCTTCTTGTTGTCGTTTGATTGAATGTTGGACGGGTGATCGATGGGATAATTGCTCATGTCGAACCATGCGGCCACGTCCGGAGATATATCTTGGTAGACATCTTTTGTCTCTATCTCGTAAACTAAACTGTCTGTGTCGGTGAACAGTAGTTTGGCTTTATCACCAAATTTTCGTTTGACATAATCGTAGTGAAACTCGTACATCAATCGTTTGCTGATATCTAAGATGATTGGTCCGAGATAATACAGTTTGTCGAACTTCAGGTGCGTCTTTTGCAAGTGAACGGCTACTAGGTTTTCGTCGAATATGGTTCGATGTTTGTAATTGGGTTTCGCCACTACTTTTTTAGCTCTTCTCAGATGTGATGAGTCGAATGTCGGTTCTCTTCCTGATGTTTTCCATCGATTTACCATACACACAGTTGTTCATGAGTTTGAAGAAATCTTTTTCGAAATGGTTCTTGGCTCGAATTCTGAGATTCGTGTTGAGATCGATGTATTTTTTCATCCAAGGCTCTTCGTCGAATCGAATGATGTGATGTATGTTGACTAATTTCATCCCGTAATTGATGTATTGTTTCAAATTCTCACTGTAGACGACGTAGTTACGTTTGTTAAATAAATTGGGAATGAGTTTTTCTTCGTCTCCTTCATTCGGTTCCATTCGTTCGGGAGCTAGCGGATAATCATTGTGTAGATCGTGTAATTCTTCCGGATAGTTCAAATCGACTTCTAAAATGCAAGGATAGTCTCTCCATTTTTGCATCTTTTCCGGTTCCGTTACCCATTTGAAATTTCCAATCGGTAAAGGATGACTCATAGCCCAACCATACAGATTATTAGCATCCCAATACTGTATGTATTTATTCAACCGTTTCGAATCAAAACCTTCTTTCATGTAGGGATTGATAGCTTCAGAATATCTGTGGGAGATCATCGAGACGCCAACTCTCATAGCTCTTTCGAACATGAGCAACATGTCCACGTCTGATAATAATTCCAATTGGACTTCGGTGGTCTTCAACAGAGCGTCCCACGCCAGACTGGGTGCGGTGAAATACCAAGCGGGATCTAGATCGTAATTTCGACGACAGACATCTCGAAAATTTTCGAACACGTCTGCCAAGAGCAGAACGTCAGTCTTCAGATAGAGATCATGATAATCTCTCATGGTTTTCATATTGAATGATTTTCACATGTTTTTAGCGTGTTCGTAATTCTCGTCGGAAATGTCGGATTCGTATAATTTTGAATAAAAATCTTCTTTTGAAGGTAGTGCGCTGTCATCGAATCTCTTTAGATCATTCATGTAATCATAAGGATAGACTCCTTTCCTCAACATAACGTCTACTGATTCTCTGAAATGTTCGCTCATGATTTTAAATTTATCCTTGCTCATGTTATCGACTAATTTTTCCAGAGCAGTCGACATGAATTTAAAACTGTCAATGAAACGTATGCTTCTACGAATACATTTCGTTTTTTCTTCCAACGTCTCTCCGTCGATTACTCTTTTCTTCTCCATGACCTTCCATTTCGTGAATGAAATGTATCTTTCTTCGCTGTTTGCGATGCAATTTAATTCTTCATGGGAGCGAACAGATGACTGTCATAACCCGAGAGATTGTGAAATATCACCAGATAGAAAACGGCGTCTCGATATTTTAAATTACACTTGCTGTGAGCCGGACCACGATACAGACCTGTGTAATGATCATGGTCTCTAACCTTCTTATTTTCCTCTGAATTCTCGTCAAACGATTGTCTGCATATGTGTCATTTGGTGGCTCTGTTATTTTCGTCCTGCTGCTCTCGCGTGATGACCATTTTCGCCGGAGTTTTGAATTTGTCGTATAACATTTGAATTTTCGATTCTAACTCTTCCACGAACCTTTGAGCCACGTCGTCGTCTTTGCACTGTTTCGTGTAGATGAAGGGACCCATGTCGTGTTGCGAGTCGAAAGCGCATTTCACGTAAATGCAATAGACTGAAGGTATGTGTTTTTGATATCTTTTGACTTAACTTTGAAGAGTGTTAGGTTGGCAGGAACTCAATTTCGCGGTGAAACATTCGAAATCGGCGTACACGACGAATGGTACTTTTAACCTTCTATTGCGATTTTCAAACTTCACGATGGTGTTAGGTTTGGGCATTTCGATGGCGACACCTTGATTTTCGTTGCAATATTCCTGATGTTTCGCTAACGATTTTTCGCTCTGAAACATGTTCATGCAGTTGCAACATAAACATATCTTATGTTCATGTTTATTATTTTGTCTCGACAGTAATCGGCTCGGATTTTTAACCCAACAGTAATGACGATCGTCACCATTTGAAATCAATAATAAAATAATTGTCTTTTCTCTTTTGAGATACGAAGTCTTCTGAGAGGATAGATCGTTCATTTTTCATCGTCGTATCCCAAGACATTCACTGCTATGGTGGGATTTTGAGCCTCGAAACGTTCTATGTGTTTTAACTGCATTGGAAAAGTCACTCCAGTCCAATCGAGATTTTTAGAAGTCTCCTCGTAACGAGAAACTCTATCGGAGTGCATTTTGACAGGGTATAAAGTGGAAGTGACTGCCCATTTAAAACACTGATCATCTTTATTTCTCACGTTGACCACGGAGTGTTTTTTAGCTAAGAAATATGGTAATTCCACGTAGGAAGACCCTTTCAATGAATCGTTTTTAGTTATATGAATTTCGAGTTTCAACACCTCATCGAACGTCCAATTACTACCTTCATGTTGATAATTCGCGATAGACGTCAACATCTTGTCTTTCATCTTTTTGAAAACATCCGATAAATCTGAACCTCGAAGTACGGGATCGACGTTAGATCTAAAATATGCATTTTTCATGATGCTCTCGCCAGACTTCATGTCGATTTTATTCATCACGCAATGGAGTATCATCTTAATTTTTTGTCCCACGTTCATGTGTTCAGGAAACAAATCCAATACTTTTTTCTTCACCCATTCCATAAACAATTTTGGATCGATTTTCTTGAACGAGGGAACCACGTCGAAAGTTTTAAAAACGCCTTTGATCACACTCTCCCATTCTACAGGCTTCGATTGGAATAGTTCCGTGATGAGTCGTGCTACATATTCTTCTCCTTTCCCTTCATCGATTGCTCATTGAATTTTGCTCGATATATCTCATTTGTCTAGAATCTGAAGTACATCATTCGTTTTCGTTTTAGTTATTCTTTTCTTTTCTTTTGAAACTTGAAGTTCTTCAACGGCTTTTCGTTTAGTCATCTTCTCCTTTTTCAC
This sequence comes from Pictodentalium vernedei, assembly GCA_031216915.1. NCBI lineage: Eukaryota > Metazoa > Mollusca > Scaphopoda > Dentaliida > Dentaliidae > Pictodentalium > Pictodentalium vernedei. Next base: position 170,241,489 of record CM062294.1, read on the forward strand.
AATTGATGCATTTTTTGACTGTTTAAGTTTATCCACTTCCGATCTTTTGATTTTTTCTTTCCATCATTTTGCAAACAATATTCCCATATGACTTCAATTTTTTTTTATTTAGTTCTATCATTTCTGAAATGTGGAATTTTTAATAGTTTACAAATCTCGTTTAACTGAGGTACAGTTTTCTCATTTAAATTTTCCATTTTTTTATTTGTTTGCTCCATTTGTAAGAATTTTTTTTTTTTTTCGAATTTTGTTTAGAAATAATTTGTTAAAAAAGTTTGTTTTTTTTACTCTTTATATATATATAAAAAAGATTTTTTTGTTTATTTTAATTTTTCTTTAATGTAAAAAATTTTTTTGATGAAATTAATAATTTTTTTTATGTTCCTTAACGTGCAATTTTTTTATGTTCCTTATGTTTTAATTGCTTCAAAAAAAAAAAAATTTTTTTTTTTTTTGAAGGAATTAAAAAAAAAAATTATTTTTTTAATGAAATTAAACAATTTTTTATGTTCCTTAATGTGAAAAAAAAAATTGATTTAATATGAGAAAAAAAAAGGACGTTAAATTTAAACTTTTTATTTATATAAAGAGAAAAAAAAACTTTTACAAAAAAAAATTTTACATTAAAGAAAAATTAAAATAAAGAAAAAAAAATCTTTTTATATATATATAAAGAGTAAAAAAAACAAACTTTTTTAACAAATTATTAAATACAAAAATTTAAAATATATATTATTTGCAAGAATTCATAAAACAAAAAAAAACAAATAATCAATCATGACAACAACACCTAAAAGATGCGAATTGAAATTGAAACAAGTCGAAACATGTAAGAAACTCGCTTGTAAAATCTATAGATTACAATGACACGATTCCATCGAATTGAACGAGGTCGAGACGAAGGGCTTACAGCACAAATACGACAAATATAGCATGCTTTGAAATTGGATGAAGCCATGCTCGATTTGTTTTATGAGTACGAAAGCGATCTGCAGAATATCATCGTTGCCAAAGACAGAGAATTCGACAAGAGCGATTTGTCGTTGCCCTATGGAAGTTACATATATCCAAAAATCTCTCTCTAACTCGTGGACAAATCGGGTGGTGAGAGCGCGTTGACCGAAGTAAAAAAAACTTTAAAAAGTAAAGATAAACATTCAACACATTTGCGAAAAAGGAGAAAACATGAGTGGCAACATGCTAATAACGGACTTGGAAATATAAACAATAGAGAGATTGATTTTTAGCGAAGAAGAAGGAAAAAAAAAAGTAATGAGATCATCTTTAGATCTCATTACTTTTTTTTTGTTTTTTTTTTTTTGTTTTCCTTCTTCACTATTGCCCATATATTATAATAACGTTTCCTTTTTTCTCAAATTTCAGCGTTGTTTCTTCTTTTCTTTTTTTTTGTGATATGTTACGTTTTTATAAGAACACATTTGTTTATCCGAATCATAATTATGAATGAATGTTGTGCATCTCTCAATAACACTAGCATCATTACCATTCTCTTCAGAAGGTAGTGGTAACGGTGGAAAACGTCTCATTCTTTTAAATTTCAACTGCATATCCCGATCTTTATTTAACTCTTTTATCAGTTCTTTCCTAAGATATCCATCATTAGCGTCTAATCGTTTCTCCACATCTTTTTCACACTCTATCTCGTGATATTCATCATTATCGTCTAATTGTTTTTCCACCTGTTTATCCATTTTATATTATTTTATACTTTCTATGATTTATATTTTATATTTATATAATTATATAATTTTTTTTACATTACAATAACATATTCAAAATCGGTATATTCTTAAATGGCAAATTCTCACCAAACAACAAACCCTTGCCGAGTCGTTCAACGTTCCGTCCACTCTTCAGATAGAGACCGTTTCCACTCAAAGAGTTGTCACCTCTAACGGGATCTAGATACAATCCTTTACCGCTGTCGTCTACGTGGACGCGACACACGGCTCCTCCCTTCTTCAAAAACAGTCCGCTGCCACCCATTAATTTCTCAACTGCCAAACTCGCGAGTCCTGTGAGAGCTCCCATGCCAAGAGTCTTTCCGAGAAAGGGTAATGCCTTTGCAGCAAAGGGTAATGCTTTTATGGCGATTCCTGCCAATAGCGATATGAAACCACCTTTCATTCTCAAATTGTATCTCAACTGAGTGGGACTCAATCAATCTCACTGTCAACCCTCTTCCATCACGAATTGCTTTCTCCATCCTTTTGATTTGACTTCTGGTCCAGGCGAGCGAATCCTGACCGCCACTCGTCAGATCTTCGTGAGTGAATTTGAATCTCACCGCCTCGTCTCGAGTTGTTAACACTCTCTTAAGTTTCTTCCTCTGTCCTGCGGATATGTTCACGTTTTTAACCACGTATTGTGTCATAATTCTTTTTTTTAAATATATTTTCTTCAATTGTTTTTTTTTGTTTTAATGATAATTATATATATTAAATAATTTTTGTAAAATTAATATTGCATTTATTTTATTTTTGTTATTTATATATATACACAATATTTTTTTTTTTTTTTTGCTTTTATATTTCTCTTATGTGAAATTGTATCATCACCCTCTCTCCTCGAAGATCTAACAGTTCACCATTTTGATCCGTCAATGTGGTTTTGAGACTATACAATGTGTCTAAAATCACTGGTAGATAAACTAAATTTCGAGGTCGTTCCACGATCTTATAACCCGGCGACAGGTTTGGAAAGAAGGAATAGATCGTCGGTTGAGTGCTACCATTCACGTAGCTTCCAACAATCACATCCACGTTCACCAGAATGCTATTGACTGCAATAATGTTGACCGTATTTTCAGATGCCGCATGGCCTCGATACATCTTTCGATCGAATCCCAGCATTTTGCCTATAAATTCGTCCATGTTGAAATCCACTCGAAAATTATCTTCCAAATCCAACATCGTCTGTAAGGTATTAGAATTGGGAGCGAGTCTGATCTTGTTGCTTCCTTTCCATCCATCTTCATTCGCGTCTGAATGTAATTGTTCAAATCGTCTATGTCGTAACTTCCTTTGGGAATTCGAATCTCCAACCAATCCACTCCGTCGGAGTACTTGAACGAGTTATTCTTTACGGTGACATTGGGAAAGGAATAATAAGTCTCCAGATTCACCAACGCCATCTCGTATCTTTTCTCTCTATTCAATTCGATGTAAGGTTCGTATTTCGTCACGAATCGAGTTGAATCGCCACTCACCATGATTTGAATGGATTGTTTTGCAGCCGTATTCTCGGCTATCCGTTCTAACAATTCTCCTTGTTCGAACATGATATTTAATTTTATTTTTTTTATTTTTTCAAAAACTAATTATTTGAAGATTTATTATTTTCTAATTTTTTTTTATTTTCACGCTCTATCTTATTATCATCAGAAACATAAAACTTGTCGAATCCACACCGATATTTTCCGCGATTAAATTCGCTAGTTTAAGCGATCGTGACGAAATTGTAAAGTCCTCCATCCCAAACCCTCTTGCAGAATCTCCTGAATTCCGCCGCGCTCATGTCGTTTGCGACGTGGTCACTGTAGATGTGATTGAGATTCTTGAGATCTTGGCGAAAGAGACATAAAAAATTAGCGTTCTCCCTTATCGTCTGTCTGGGCAATCGAAAATAATTCTGCGACAGGTAGAAACAGTCCATGTTGCTGTGATGACCCCTAATGTAATACGATTCGCATCGGTTCTGTCTCTCCAAAAGCAGATCGTCGAAAATCATGAGATTCTTATCTTCCGATTTCAATTCTCTAGGATCCGGAACGTCGCTAGCGTTCTCATAAAATCGACACTTGACGCTCGAAGATTCATTTCTCTTCATCAATTCCATCGCCGCACCGTCCAAAATGGTCGAGAGAGGAGCTTCACTTTTGTCGAATTCCTCTCTACTGTCAAAGATTCTGGCTATGACGTCCTTGGGCAATCTACGATCCATGCACTCTCGAAGCAATCTGTATTCGGGTTGAAACAAGCTCTTGCCAAACACAAACAATCTGTCGTAATCCAACCAGTCAGGTCGGGACAACAGATTCATCAACAGATTGGTCTTTCCACAATTCGATTTTCCCACTATCAAGCCTCTTATGCTTTTGGGAAAGAACTCATTATTCGACCTCTTGGTCGCGGCGTCGTTCCAAGACATATCTTTAATGTTCATCTTTTTTTTATTTTTTTTTTTTTGTTATTTTAGATTTTTTCAAACACAATTTTTTATGTTTTTTTCAAACTCAGTTTTTAATATTATTATTTATTTATATTACACCGTTGCGAGTTCTCTTCAATCCAGATCATTTTGACTAAATCTTGTGTGGGTACCACAGCATCCTTAAAATCTTTCCAACTTTTTGGCGTTTGCTCTAACGTAGCTCGCTTCGCCAGTGGACTGATCAACTTGTCGATCAACGCATCGGCTGCCCTCTTGCCAGCCACAGAAGCTATCCTACCACTGGCTTCAGAAGCGGCTTTCTTACCAGCATCCAAAGCCGTCTTCTTACTGACCTCAAACACGGTCGATGCGAGTTTTCTACCCGCATCACTCGTGAACGCTCGCATTATAGAATCGACGATGCCAGAACCGCCTTGAACGTAAGTTCTAACGTATCCCCTGTTCTTTATCACCAACATATTTTATTTTATAATATATATTTTGTTTTCACTGGTAAATCGTTTGTTGTTTAAATACTTTTTATTATTCTAGTGTAAAATTTACTGTTTTTATTTTATGTATTTTTGTTTGTTTGTTTGTTTCTCTCTACTTATTATATACATCAATCCTTCAATTCGTTCATCAGCCTTTTATAATGGTTTTTATTCAAAACCTTCTGTCGTAACAATTCGTCGCATATGCTAACTATCTCATTATCTAATCCTGTGTTACCAGCGCGTCTACTTGCCATCAACAATCTCAATCTCTGAAACAGAGCGTTAAAATCGCTCGGAAGAAAAGTGGTTTCCACCCCTTTACCAGCCACCGATTCGACGAACTTCTTATGCGAATTCCATATAGGTTTCACCACTTTCGTCCACTTGTAACCTCTGCTGGCTTTAGGTCTCGTCTCTCTGTCATCGTTATTTCTCTTCATGGCGTTGGTCTGAACCAGAATGTCGCCGTAATTGTTGTAATCCTGTTCCGTGTAATCACTAGGCTTGTCGTAAAGGAGCAATTTGCACAGTCCGGAAGTTAATTCATGCCTATTCGAGCCGACGGTTAATTCACCATCATCTATTTCCACTTCTGTGTCGTCCACAAAAGTTCTACCATCCGAATCCTTATAAAATCCATACAACAGATCTCTCTTACCACCATCCTCGGACAACGCGACGCTATCAGTGGTAATAGTCGAAGCTCTATCATCGCTCTCACTCACGTCGGTTTCGATTCTCATGGGAACGTAATCCGGTGTAGATTGAAACGAATACTGGTTTGTAAAACTACCGGGCAATGAACCCATTCTCAAAGAACTTTCTTTTAAGGGCCTCAATTCGTCAGCGATCTCCTTCTTGCTTTGCTCTTGAACCTCCGTCACGGGTTTAAATATTTCTGTGGTCTCGCGTTTGAGTTCGATCTCTCCAAGACGTCTGCTTCTGTCAGCCGATTGAATGCCCTTTTTGGCACGTTCATATTCATTTAAAAGCTGATCTCGGCGTTTAGCATCCATCTGTAAAAACTTTTTTTTTCGTTTTTTAAATTATTAATATTTCCTTTGAGTATGCTAATGTGAGTTATTTATTATTTTCAAAATTAAATGTATAATTATTTTTTATGTTTTAAGTAAATAAAAATCTTCTGTCTTTAATATAATGACTAAAAAACAGTCGAGGAAAAACATTTTTCATGACAAACCTCTATAAATGCGTTAAAATCGCATCACAGATTATTCGCTCAATGGCGAACTGGAGAACTTTGAAAAGTTTGAAAGTTTTAGTACATAAGAAACCGGTTTCTGATTTAACGCGTTTGAGAATAATTACATCTGATAATCAAAATCACAAGTAAACACATCAGTAATGTCACGCTTTCAAAAAACGCGTTTAAATCATATCAGTTAATCTTTTGAACTGTTTCCACTTTCATCCATAGAATAGTTTTTCAGTTAAACTATTTAACTGACAATTGACGCTCATTTGAATAAAAAACCCGTAATACATTTCGAGCGTGACAAATGGCGTTCTCAGTAAGATTATACAGTAGAGATTTTCCAAAAAACTTAGTTTTTTTTCTGTTGAGTTTGGAAAATCCCACTATGGGTATTCCCCCCCACTTACGTCAGAAATGGGAAATCCCCGCCTCAAAAGCCGTTTGCCGATTCTGGGACACTGGTCCAGAATCGGCAAACCGTTTTTTTATGCTGGTCTAGAACCGGCAAAGCGTTTTTTTTCGCGTTCACCAACGATAGATTGAAGGTCTAATCCACGATGGGAACGTAAACAAAGATTTTTATGTAAAATAAAATGTACAATTTCGTACATTTTTCACTTTTTTACATTCGACACGTTCGCCAACGGGTATTTGAACGTTAAAAGTGCGTTCTAGGAGTCTCAAAATAACAGCCGATTCTGGGACACCATAAAAAACGACATTTTTTGCGAACAAGCATGCGATTTAACACTGAATCCTACGATGGTAAACGCACCATGTTTCATGTACCGTACAGTACATGTACCAAGTGGTCCAGAAACGGCCTATATTACCTACTTATGTGGGCACCTAAACTATCTTTTGTTTCCTGTATATTCCAGATACCTTTGTTATTCTTAGAGCTTGACCTCGATACAAGATATATCGACTTACAAGTAGATATGTCATGGAAGCATAGAAGAACAAGAAGTTCAGTATCATCCCCTGTGATACACACGGGTGCTTTTCTTGGCATGCTAATCACAGTTCGAACTATGAGAACATCTGCGCCAACATTGGCATGTACGGTACCTCTTCCGCCCTGCTCAAGATATCCACTGAGCAATGTGACGAATGCTTGCTTGTTTTTATTATTACCGAGACACGTCTCCTTAACTCTTTGCATGCTGCTGGTGGATATTCCTGCCCAGCACAGGGTTTCTCTGTCTCTGAAATAAGTGTAATTTGTGCATATATAATCATATTACCTCTCGGTACATTTAGATTATTTTTTCATCAAATCTAGTCATGGCTGCTTTAAAGCAGTCGTGACTAGATTTAATGAAAAATATCTAGCAAATACTCAGCGGGTTAAGAGCTAACACTCGAAAAATGTTTGGAGTCGATGATGCTCTCTAGCCCATCGTTTCAAATCATCTGGAATGTATATTATCGTTAGTTGATACACCACTTGTGTAGCCATCAAAAACCACAGTTGCCCCCGGATAACGGGGCTTGACAAAGTTCACATATGCCTCGCAAATTTGTCCGAAGGTTTTGCCCCATGGGAGCCAATGCAATATCATTCCACAGTCTAACACATATTGAACAGGTCGCAGTCGAGATGGGAATCTGACTTGACTATTGGACGGATAGCCCCCGCCAACGCAGGCTTGTCTACCTCTCTCAGATTATCAGGAGACTTGAACAAAGACGTCGGATATATACTCAACTCATAATAAAACACAACCGACAACTCGTAACGGAATACTGTGCTCAGAGTAACAGCATCCAGTCCCTTGAAGAGAAGCTGTGGATCTATTTTCACAATCACATCACCCACTTTCAATTCACATTTGTCATTCATTTGGATGAATTGACCCTTCTTCTTAAAAGTGTAATCATTGGCATCCATGCCAACCATTTTAGATACAACTCTTTCACCAATACCATGTGCTTTATCGACATTACTGAGATTGGAAACGACGCCAGTCTGTATATTCCTCAGCCCAGTCACTCGTGCGAAGGGATTTCTCTCCTGCAAATGTCTCAGTACAGTTACAGTATTGTGCTCATCTCTGGATTGTCTTGCCTTTTCACAATCTTTGTGCTCCTCACTTGTGTTATATGAACATCCAGATATATTCTGCACGGCGTCATTAATTTTCAGAACAGGCAGGTCTGCGGAAGACATAAGTAGCTCATTCATATTCCGTCATCCCTCTACCTCTGGTGAGACCCCCAACCGTTTTAAGACTTCTTAATTGCTGCTCTATCACCAAGGCCACCCCAATACCGTTCATCACTGAGCACCACGTGATAGCTAGACATGAACGTGAACGCAGCTGCTTAGAAATGTCTTAATTTTACGCGCGAGGCACCATTTAGTATGAATGGTGGGTAATTATGCTAATCGTCCTAGAAATTCAAAACACTGATAGAATAATTAGCGGAATTCGGCTGAAAACGTATTTTTCCATTCAGAGCCTCGTTTTGGCGGTCACTTGGGATATTATATAGTCGAATTTGGTAGCATTTGATGGCGTTTCGTCTGTAGATCACGATACATTTATAAATAAGTTTATATTGTCATACTGTAATTTCAAATAAGGGAGCTAAAATGAGTAATGCATTTTTGTTCGTTTTGGCGGCCATCTTAGATGTAGACTGGTCAGGAAATGGGAAACGGGCTACATAAGAAATCAAGAAGCATTTCTGCAGAACAGTTGGCATACTAACTTTTAAACATAATTTGGGTATGCTAAGTTCAATTCTGCCGTATACCACCTCATATTTGAGGTATTAGACTTTCAAAAGTTTAATTAAAATTGATTATTGTTTTCATGATTTCACTTTTTGATGTTTTGTATAATGAGTGTTTTGTTATGCGTGTCTATATATCATAATTTCAACGCCATGTTGTATACATTGGTGTCACCAACCAACATTAGATTCACATATCAAATAAAATCAATAAGCTTTTTCGTAAACTCGAATGCATGCCGCCATCACAAGTCAGAAGTTAACAGTGACACACTTGACCGGCCGTATCTAAACGATCAAAATATTATTCTTGGGAACTAAATACTCGTTCCAATGAGGGGGTCACACGCTAAGTTTTTGAGGCAAAAATTGAAAACAATAAATTTAAATGGAGATTTTTGTATATAGGCCTAGTCGGTTTTGTTTGTTACGTTGGGTAAAGGGTTCATGCTGTAAATCATCAACGGTATGGCGATTATTCAGATATTTAATTGGACAAGTTATTAATCGGTTAACCTAGATTAATCCACGTGATTAATCGATCAAGAAAACTCCTTAACCGCTTCAGCTTTAGGGCTGAAGACATTTTCCACGTCTTTTCCGTGTACCAGACTTTATGGAATCCATATAGTATCTGTCGAATAAAACATGGATGCGACCGAAATATCTCCCGTTACTACAGACATTAGCAGCAAACATTTCAGCTGAATGACCAAATGTGACAAGATCCTTTGGCTTCCCCATTCCAACAACCAACGCCTGTCCATCAATGACCAAAGCTGAGTTGACAGGATCCTGTACATCCAGTATGGAGGGGGATTGTATATCTGTCGTCAATATTTTAGTGAGTTCTGCCTTATTTCCAGATCGAAGGCACCCATTCATTTCCGCAATTGCTATTGGAACTGGAAGTAAATCGTGTGATAGAACATGGCCGATGTCGACATCCCTCCCCAGGCCCATTGCTATGATCAGTCCCTGTAGTATGGATCAATCATCTTTCAGCATTTTCTGTTTATTTGTTTTAGAAGATGGGAACGCTATTTTGAAGAGAGAGGAAAATGTCGATGGCTTGTTTTTCCACAAAGGATCTCTCAGACTTGAGGAACCATCCACTACAAGACGCTCTTCGATAAAAAATTTCAGTTGTGTTTGGCCCTTTTCCAAAGCTTTTAGTAAGAATTCGTCGTTGCTGGGAGTAACCATATCCTTACTTGCGAAGTTTTGGAGTGAACAAATAGGACCTTTGGAGTGTCTCATACAACTTGTCCTCATCCGATAGATCACGATAATGTCTACCTTTATTTAACCCTTTGTGCTTTGTGTATTGCTCTTCGTCCAAGTTGTACAATTTATGGATATGCCCAAATATGTGGGGGCGTAAGTTTAATGAAAATGACCATCTATTCAAGGCTGTGAGTGTTCTGGTAATTCCAACTATACCACCTCAGTTTTATTACACGCCTGTTCTATGAAATCCCTATCTACCGCAACACTAAACCATGCAGAAAATGAAAATCTGTTTCGCACATATTTGCGGAACGGAAATCGTTGATGGGCTATTTTTAAATAGAAGCGAAATTTCACTGAAGTTTTGTACAAATCGTGCAACGCAATTACAATTTGAATTGCTAGCGATACCTGAAAATCGTCCCCTGAGTTCCAATGTGTTCTTTGTGCCAGTAGATTTGGTGAGCAAATTTGGTTGGCGATAAAATTTGTTGCTTTTGTTGATAGTTGTCAAATGAATTCCTAAGTGTCTTTCTAATAATTGTTTTTATAGACGTGAAGGCGTGTAATAAACACAGAACGACACACGCTTGTGAATGAGTTAATCGATATGGCACTTGTGTCATCGCGGAAGGATAAAACTTGAGGCCTGCGGCATCTCGTTTTATTCTTCCTCGATGGCACTCGTGCTATATCGATTAACCCATTCACACGCGTGTGTCGTTCTGTGTATTTGCCAGTTGCATCTAACCATTCTTGGCTCTGGCCGGGGACCGTTTCGCGGAATGTCCTGTTTGACCTTTTGACAACGAAATTTCCTTTTTTAAATTCGTAACAAATGGCAGGTGGAAGTTGGTGTATTTCACTGAGGTATACAGCACCCTATCTGCCACAATTTGTGTGGTCATATCTCATGAATAATGGAAGAATTTCCCGAAATGAAGAAAGATGCAATTCCCATGTATCATCTCTCTGTGCGCGTGTCAACTTCCATAGCAAAAGCACCAGCTCAATGTTGCCCCTACAGAATCTAAAATTAACATTATCCATGTTGTTGAGGCACGTCTGCAGACATAATCGAAATGTGTCTTGGTCTAATAAGTCCATAAGAGACGAGACATCCTGTTGGAGCAATCGTTGATTTGTTTGCGAGTGAAGGATCAAGTTCTGCAATATTATCTAGATCATTTGGCATAAGTAATCTCCACATGGCCTCAAGTGTAATTTTGTGTAGCCGCATAGCACGTGAATAGTTTTTTCATTCAGGACATGTTCTGCCGTCTTCGGTTTAACAAAACCGCTATCTACCCACGACCCCATTATTCCCGAAGACAGAACACGCTTACCAGTGACCTTAAGAAAATCCATAGCTATATGTAAACCACCAAGTCGAACTACAGGAAACTCCCGGTATGCCATTTCAGGTCCATAAGTTTACAACAGAGGGCTTCATCCGTAGTTAAAACAACATAATGCTGTCCAAGTTCACTGGCAATAAACTTGCAACGTTGAACCACAGAGCTGAGCGTGTCATTTTCATGTGCCAGTGTAGTTATACATAGTACTGGCAATGGCTTCCCAGTCTAAAATATGGGCGGGCTATCATGTACCTCGACCCCTCCACAACAGACATACATTTATATTTTGCAACTTTACATTCACCTATCGGAAGCATACTACAAAACACCCAAGTCAGTTAAATCCGATTGGTGTATTTTTAACTTTATTGCATTACTCCTGCTAGTCTCTGCAAGACTCCACATTACCTCAGGCCTACCTGGGTTCTCTGAATCCAGGTGGGCCTGAGGTGATGTGAAGTCTTACAAAGACTGTGCTATTGATTAGACCCCCGGCTCTGATGGGGCGCACTTTGTTTTAGTCTCAATTAGAATCTGGACTATGGGTTGATAATTTTTGGATTTTTTTTTTGGGGGGGGGGGTAAAAATACCCCCTTACCCAGCCCCCAACCCTCACCAAGGAGAACCACCAAGCAACGACGAGCAGCTGCCAGCTCCCCAACATCGTAACTTCGCACTGCAGCACATCGCAGAGTTAGATTGGTTGAAGACATGTGCACCATCGACGTGCAGTACGCCTTAGTACACGGCGTCATCGTGCCCCCATGTGGACAATCGGGGTTAAGTTCCTTGCCCTAGGACACAACGCGGGAGTCCGAATCGATCGCTCAGACGGTCACCCATCCAAGGACTAACCGGGCTTGACATTACTCAACTTCGGTGATCTGTCGAGAACCGGTTACCCTGTATCGCATTAGGCATACTTCTAGACATATCACTAATTGACTAATTACATTTTTATGATTATTATCAGAAGTTAGTTCATCATGTTTGATGTTTATTTATAACATAAAGTTCTCTTTGAGACCCTTATATTTCAACACGCCGCGAAAACAACTTATCAGCTTGTGTTGTAGTAACCACGCGCAAATCTCCTATTGACGGTATGGCGGGCCGTGACGACAATTCTTTATACCTAACCGAGAATTGTTTTATTTCTAAACATTTAAGACTACTCTCCTGAATATTCCGCCATTTTAATAAACCTCTGAGGCTGCAAGGGAGATAATTCTAATGAGTTTGAATGGAAATACTAACAAAATCAGTTAACTCTAAAATAGACTGAGGAAATACATTTCCTGTTGCTCTTTTCTGTACTGCAGTACGTGGAGAGTGTATTATCATTAAATCACCCCGCATAGTGGAGATTTCACCCGAGAAATAATTGCAAATTTGTTGTAAAGCATAACCATCACAAGCAAAGTTCCAGCCAATGGACCTCCGGGTTAAACCCGGAGGTCAATTGGCTGAAACATTGTGTTTTTTGTCCACATGTACAGAATTTGAAAGTGATACTTTGGGTGATACTCCACTCTACGGGTGTTTTAGTTACAATCCACTCTTCACTTACTATACATTGGAGCTCACAGAGATAGCAAAAATTCACCTTCCCTACTTCTGTGGTGTGCATATGTGACATGAGGAAAGTCACACTCAGTCTAAATGTCTGCATATCTTGCTGGGATGATGAAGGTTATTGATTCATACTGCACAGCAGTCATCTTTGTTTAATGTTCAATTTTTTCAACTAAACCTAGGAGAGGGAGTAGGTTTTGTTTTATTGTTTTACACCGGTGCATCAGGTGGTATTATGATTTTTGTTTATATAAACTTTCTGAAATTTTTCTGGACTATTTTCTCCTTCAATTAACAAGCAATGGTCAGATAAGAATAGGAAGCATAGATGCAAGTTCATGCTCATACATCCATGAAACATTATAGCACACTAAATCAGACTAATTAAATCATAATTTCAAGTAGTTTCAAGTTGATATTTAAAAATACTTACCATGTAATTCAATTTGCCTGATGCAAATTTCCCAACAACTTCACTATAACCATGTGGACAGCATTAGCTGCGGGTACCAACATGGAATTTATATGAATTTGGACTTACCTACGCCCCTAATATGATAGTTAATGTGTTTTAAATGCCCTGGTGGTCATATAATTGATAATAAAAGGTTAAACAAGCACAGAACTTAGTGAGTTTATGTGGAAGAAAAAATTGCATTTTTGGTAATTTTTCCAGCCCCAAACCACCCACCCACCCCTTCCTTGTGTCTGGAAATTTTCGGGTGACCCTTCACCCCCACCCTCCGTTAAAAGGTTATTATTGAGGGTGGCATACATCAGAATCGTGAACAGCATATCAACTTTATACATAAAAGTGTATTATTTAACTTTTCCGCGAAAATCCTTCTGGAAAACCCATCTTCGGACATTCCCTTTACCTAACATGAAAAGCAGACGACACTTGTAAAAATAATTCTTGTATAACTAATTTTTTTCATTTTATGTCTCAAAAACATAGGTGATGACCCCTCATTGGAACGCGCTCGTTCCAATGAGGTGTCATAACCTATGTTTTTGAGACAAAAAATGAAAAAATAATGAAAATTAATTGGCGATTTTTGAGAATAGCGCTGGTCGGTTTTGGCCGCATATCACTTCACTGAAGCGATAACAGATACCTTTCGCACAATGGACGACGACTTATAAAATTACGCATGGGTTACCACGTCACCAGAATTTGTGTTCCCTCGGACACACCCTCAAACATTCATGCTCACCAGCAAACAGAACAACACATAATACATGTGGATAGGTCAGTGCCTCGCGGTGCTATGCTTTATTTCTATAAGAATTATTCTTATGAAAAAGAAGTACATTACAATCAGAACAAAAGACAACATTTCTGCTAACACGACAAAGTGCTGCGGACTTGCAATCCTATCCAAATATAATTTAAAGATGTAAAAATCTTCAATGTTTTAGAAAAAATAAGCGGAGTTCCGTTGTGCACTGTACCGTGATAGCACCTGAACTGAACGATTCATTGACAATCAGCAGCTCTGATTGTTCCGCTCGTGCGACTCCGTGAGTACGAATGTTTGTGTTCACCCGAGAGAATACAATTTCTTTCTAATTCACTCTGTTCAACCGAAAGAAATTACTATTCTTCCAATCAGTTGTCGTTTTCGCTTTTCCATAGTTACGATTACAGGTTCTCATCAAAAGGTTTGAGAGCATTTCTCGCCAGGGTAACTGCGTTGTGTCCTTTAAGGGGCTGTTCAACCCAAACATTGCAGAAAGAAATGTATATGTTAGACTGTCCAAAATATGAAACAACAGCTACATATGTTATGGGTATTATATACCAAATTGTTCCTTATGACATGTAGAACATATATAAAAGTGTGGTTGTATAATGTAAAGGCTGTTGTAAGACGCATGCATATTACATAAGAGGCCTTCTGAATTAGCAAGAGACAAAAAATAATTCAATTTTTCAAAATATTTTAAAAAGCAAATGTAATACCTTGTGTAGTGGTTAATAACATCCAGGGTCCTAAAATCCCATTCCCATAAGTGTATGCTCAAAAATATCACAAAATGCCAATGAACCACCAACTGCAACAGAAAACTCAAAGCACATGGTTGAGTGTCCTTGTGAAAGTAAACAGAGTTGAAAGGTCACTGCACTACATGAAAGATAGTATGGAGGACCATTTCACCCTCAATAAATCTACACTGATTTTTTAACATAATGAGAAATGTAGTGCAAATCACAAAAGAGGCATTGAAAAACAACAGGAACATGTATGTGAACATGTGAAAATAACACTTTCGCAAAAAGAGTTGTTAACCCTTCTGTCAATAGTCAAGGAAAGTCACAAACAATTGCTGAAATTGGTGTTTGTTACATCCTATGATGAGAAGAAAGACTAAAATGATGCTCACAAGTTGACCAGTTGTAAATTAACTCACCATTGCATTCGATGTCAGTTGTGTAGAAATTAAGATGCTCTTTTTTATACCAATTTTGCTACAGTGCTAGCTACAGTCAATGTCACGATAATCTGAAAATAGTTAACCCTTAAGTCCTCAGATTAATTTTAAAGTATTTATGGCCTTTTTCTGCTTACCTTGTTATTGATGACGTGTCAGTGGTTCTACATCACTGCTGGCTGCCTATACAGGCAGCCAGCAGTGATGTAGAACCACTGCCAGGGAAAATTCAGTCTTCATACAAGAGTAATAAAAAAGATTACACAAGAGAGCACCTGCTTCAATGCAAAATAAAAGTGGCGGTTTGGGGCTATATGGGGGCTTAAGGGTTAAAGACATGTGTCAATTGTGGTCAGTACTAACTAGTGCCATGATTGAATAACAGTACTGATAGAAACACACATTATGCACATAGTTCAATAGGTGTGGAGAAATATTCTTCTGATAAATTCTGCTGTTACGGTACACACTCTTATTTAATTTGTATCTAACCCTTTACCCAATGCAGCAGGATAAATGTGTCATGCACAGAAGGACGTTTCACAAATTATAGTTGCAATTTATGTCTCAAAAACCTAGCCGATGATCCTCATTTGAACTACCTCATTCCAATAAGGGGTGATAAGTGATTTTTTAGACAAAAACTGAAAAACAATTCTAATGCAAGACTTTTATTTGCATGTGTTCTCTGTAATCAGTGTTGGGTAAATGGTTAATGTGTGCCAGTACATTTGTGTGGTAAATAAAAGGTCAGGAGATCATATGCACCCTGACTGGGGTGGCAAATCAGAAGTGTAGAATTTATTGTTTGAGGATAAATTTCCTACAATAAATATGGTAGGAGGTGTGAATGAAAACATGATCCTCATAAGAAACCTGCAAATTATACATGTACAGTATGTGGAGAGTGGATTGTAACTAAATCACCCGCTGAGTGGAGTTACACCCAAGCTATAACTTTCAAATTTTGTACATATCGACAAAAAACACAACCAATGTTTCAGCCAATGGACCTCCGGGTTTCACCCGGAGGTCCATTGGCTGGAACTTTGCTGGTGCTGGTTATGCTTTGCAACAAATCTGCAATTATTGCTCGGGTGGAATCTCCACTCTGTGGGTGATTTAGTGATAATACACTCTCCACGTACTGTAGGTATTGAAGAGGGGGCAGAACTCTTCACAAAATATACCTGGTCCAAATGTCCTACATGTCAGCAACAATCCTCAAAAATTGTAATACCCCACATTCCCAAGTATAGTAGGAGCTGAAGGTTACACTGAACCTAAGCAAGGATCTCTGAACTTTTGTTTCAACCACAGCATGGTGATGAGTGACTGCCTAATGTGTATTGAATTGGCAATCCATCCAAACAGTACACAAAGCAATCGACCTCAGGGTAACACATGAGGTTGATTAGTTGAAGCGCTCCATGAATTGCAGATAACTAATCATGGCACATTGAGTTATTAGGGGGCTGGTATTGCCACTCCAGAAGTGTTAAATTGAAAATCCACTCTCCGTGTCCTTTTTAATGTCCATCAGCATATCAATACAGCAAAAGAGTTCAACACACATGCAGGGCTCGAAATGTGCACCTGTCACAGACAGTCAGAAATTTGGTGAGACAGGTAACAATAAATCATACCTGTCACATATGATAGGTCAGTTACTCTTTACCTAACAAATCAGCCAAAACCGCCTGCATAAAAAAAAAATTAACATGCTATTTTTTTCATTTTGCTTTGCCAATCCACAGCTTATGACCCCTCATTGGAACAAGCTCATTGAGCTCGTTCCAATGAGGGGTCATAAGCTATGGTTTGGAAGAAAAGTTTTGGGGAGTTTTTTTCATCTGCAACTGGTGTTAGACAAGAGGTTAATAATGAGTAAATGATTTGATTATGGAATCAAAACATCAACATTAGGGATACCGGTAATATAAACGTTTTGTTTATTGTTGAATGGTATAGCCCAACATACATGTAGTATGCATTTAAAAAACAACTTTTCACACTACTGTACATGTATATACAAATGTACATGCTCATAAATTCACACAAGTAAATCGGAGTTTCCAATGTTCAGGTGAATATTTGAAGTGACAGGTAAGAAAAAAAGTCCACCAGTCATGTGTGATAGGTTGAACATTTGAAACATTTCAAGCCCTGCACATAGGTAATATGCAAATACTTACCAGATATCAATGAAATGCAGAGCCCCACTCAGTAAATATTCCTGAAGGTGGTCAACATCATACAGGTTGTCGTCTCCATCATACTTGATCTTGTACACAGCAGTAGGATGTCAATCACTCCCAGAAACAATGTCGGTAACAAAGCCTGAATACCATTCACATTCCTTGGTGCTTTCATTGGTGATCCACTGATGACTGATCCTGCGTCCGAGAAATTTGTGCAGATGTCTTCTCTGGTAGACTGACGTGTATGTGAAGATGAAACTGCTGCTGGAGGATGATGTGATGAGGATGGCAGCTGAATTGCTGTCGATGGGTCAGTTGTCTTCTTTTTTCTTTCGATCTTTGCACTGTGGGAAGGATGCATATGTTTTTCGTCTCTGAACTGAAATACATGAAATGTAACTTATCAACAGTCTGTACTCATCAGGCATTTCATTACATGAAAAATACCCCGCCCCATATTGATGTGAAAAAAACAACTGCCCGAGAACCAATTAATGTAAGTGAAAATAAATAACTATTCATCATGAATAGATGTGTTAGGGTATGTGGCAAAGTGGATTTTAACTCCAACACACATGGAGTGGAAAATCCACCCAGCCAATTTCTGCAAATGCCTTTGATATGATATAAGAAGCCTAAGGAAAGTCTGATCAAAGGGACCTCGATGTATATCTGGAAAGTCTGTTTTTGCTGACACTTTGATTGCCATGGTTATGCTATTTTGTACGCAGTAACTGATTGGACGGGTGGATATTCCACTCGGTGAGTGTTGTAATGATAATCCACTTACCATACCAGTGACTACTTTACATGTACCCTTTAACCCTTTACCCAACGTAACGGCCAAAACCGGCCAGCGCTATTCTCAAAAATCGCCTATTAATTTTAATTATATTTTCATTTTTTGTCTCAAAAACATAGGTTATGACCCCTCATTGGAACGAGCTCGTCGAGCTCGTTCCAATGATGGGTCATAACCTATGTTTTTGAGACAAAAAATGAAAAAAAATAGTTATTCAAGAATTTTTTTTGCAAGTGTCGTCTGCTTTTCATGTTAGGTAAAGGGTTAAATGGTGCATTGAAAGATACTGATCACAAACAAGTATGAATATCATATTAAGATGTTTGACGGCGGGGGTTGGGAATTGGAATCTCACAAGAATTGTATTGTGTAACAATTTACAAATACATTTTTGGTATCAAAATGTTCCTGGACCTGCAGGAACATGTATAAACAATGACCTGTACATAATTTTATGTTCATAAAAGACACACTGCAGGGAATAATTCCTAGCAACTTTCTCGCAACTCCCTATCAACATTGGAGACTGATGATGAATGAAAAGATTTCCCTGCAATTTCATACTCAGTGACACTCACCCATAACCCTGGCTCTCGAATACCTGGGCTCTTGCCATACCTTGGAGAAGCTAACTCAGGAAGCAACACATTTGGATAAAAAGCCTTTAATTTAGGTAATAAAAACTGTTCCCACAGTGCAGTATCCCTATAAATGCGTTCAATGTGCATCTGATATGGATGTAAAGTTCGTACAACAAAGTCTATCCATTCTCTATTAAAAATATTAACCTGTCCCTGGCACTGATAAAAGTATTGATGATTTGTTTTTAATTTCAACTGACCACTGATTGTGTGTAAATAAAAGTTTTTTTAAATTTTGACAGCATCAAAAAGAGTTATTGGTTTGTTCAGTAAAACATTTTTCACTTCTAATAATCCTGTGGATGTTTGCCCATCACATGCTTCAATTACTAACCCATCTGTTGATGCTGCTAAAAATGGATTGTCTTTATCAATGCATAGCCCCATTTTATTGATCGTTACTTGACAGGCAGACTCTATTTTCTTTATTTTATACTCCTGTATTGTGGAGTCCTCTTCATTTAGTCCATACCTAGTATATTTATTTCCCTTAAAAGAGGAGTAAAAGTTTTTGATTAAGGGCCTTAACTTTTGTTGATGGATTTCGTTTTATGACATCTCCAGAGAATGAGGATGTTAAGCATTTCTTTCTTTCCTGATGCCAAACTGTTGATCTGAACTGATCTTTTGTATTTTTTCTATATTTTCAATCTCAGCATCGGTTACATGAATATTTTCCTTTAGATATTTCTCCTTTTCCATTTCTAATAAATGTGGTGTAATGTCAGGGGTCACATCTAAACACTCTTCTCCATAACTGAGTTTAGCCTTTTTGGAATTTGATTGATGGGATGACTGCATCTTCCTTTTTCGAGCTCTTAACTTCACTTCTGGTTTTCATTTATATTTCTGAGTTATGAAATGTTTTTTCAGCCTTCTACTGTAATACTGTTTAAAGAAATGTCCAGCTGTGGACTCATTGATTTTTTCCCATAGTTTAGGTGCCCAATCTATACCAAAATTTTGCCGCAGGCTAGCACCATAACATCGAGCATGCCATGAGCCAGATTCACACCTATTGACAACCTTGCCCCCGTCAAACTTTGAGCGAATTGACATCCAACACTCGGCTAAGTTTGTGGTAAAGTTACCTAGCAGTCGATCAGTTTTACCTGCCTCTCTGTCTAATAAGTACGAGATGTCACTTAACATAGATTTTTCTATTTTTGAATAGTCAAAACCACTGTCACACCTAGCATCTTGTTCATTTTGTTCGGATAACACATCTTTCCAGAAATGTTCTTCTTGTAGAAGGACATCATTAACTTTATCAGTTGTGGATGATTTAGTCACAGGTTGGTCTTTCTCAATATCATTAGGAGTAAAAGTTTTTGATTTACAAAAATCACTACATTGTTCATGACAACCAAATATATGATGCACAGAGTTTCTAATATCATGATCAAGTTGTTTTATTGCTTTAGTCCTATCAGTAATATTTGATCTCATCCTAATTGCACACCGAACTCCACTCACAAGTCTCTGCCTTACCAACTGTGTCAATTTCCCTTTATAATGTGGTTTATCAGCAACAAGTTTTTCCAAATTTGACCTCAAACATTTACATATATGATTAGCACATTCTAATTTTTTGACATGACCACCCCACACTGGTATTTCATCCTGAATTCTAGCGAAAACACTGCTGTCGCCATCAGCTACAATCCCCATGTACCTCACACCATGCATTTCTTCTGCCTTTTTAAACCCTTCAATAATGATATCAGCCTCCATGGCCTGGCTACTCTGAGTCCAATTTTTGTAACAGTCATGTGGGGAAGGGGTTGTCTTTTTATTTGCAGCAGATACACATGTATAGCAATATTTATTTCTGACACCTACATGTAATAATTTTCCTGTTGCTGCCCCAATGATAATAGCCACACCACCCAAGGCATTGTATGTGTGCTTGTGGGTCCTTTTGCTCCACCCGCCATCACAAATTACGGTTATAAATAACTAATTTTTTTCATTTTTTGTCTCAAAAACATAAGTTATGACCCCTCGTTGGAACGAGCTCGACGAGCTCGTTCCAACGAGGGGTCATAACCTGTTTTTGAGACAAAAAATGAAAATATTTTGAAAATTAATTGGCGATTTTTGATAATAGCGCTGGCCGGTTTTGGCCGTTACGTTGGGTAAAGGGTTAAATGCTGTTGCGCACACCACTCGACTCTCTCTCTCTCTCTCTCTCTCTCTCTCTCTCTCTCTCTCTCTCTCTCTCTCTCTCTCTCTCTCTGGGCGCTGACTGTTTTGCATCAGAGTCGTGTGTTTTATGTTTTTCCCCTAGGGTTGGTCTTCTCTCTTGATATCCCGCAGTTTCACATAGTGTGCAAGAGCCTTTATTTTTGTAAGTATATGGATTGTTTATTTCTCTATAATCTGTATGTTTATAGTAACTGTATTTCAATAACCTCTACTTCTGCTGTATCCGTTAACAAATTTGTATTTGACATATCTGAATAATAAAAAAAATGAAAAAAAAAATGTTTCAAGTGGCCGACGATGATTTAGTTATACTTTATTTATACTTCGACACGGCTTAAAACAGGTTGAGCAAAATGTGTGTGTGTCCGAACTGAGTGATGAAGGAAATAGTTACCGCATCCAGGATAAAAGGCGATATTAATTCTGGCCTCAGGCTGAACGGGACCGCGGGCGTTCAGTGTGGGGTAAACTTCGCCGATGGCGCTGCCGCAGTCAGCTTAGGGCTTGGGGTAGGTGGGGTTGAATTATTAGCTACCATAGTTGTTATAGTTCTAGAAGGGAGCTCACGTGTTTGTGCTCTTGGTAGTATTCTTGGGAAGTTCATTGGCCGACGACTGGATAAAAAGAACAAGAAACTCGCTGCCCTCTGCCTCTTGAAAGAAGCCAAACTTTTCGCTATAACAGATAAATACCAGGCAGACAACAAGATTACTTCACAGCATTTTGACCTTTTACTGGACGAAGAATTGAAATTTGGCGACCAAATGACTGAAATGCGGAGAAAAAGCTCGGAAAGATCCAGCTCCAAAAACGAGTCGGAACTCTTGCGGTTAACATGTACGCAACCTACGATACATCTTATATATTACAGTACGTGGAGAGTGAATTGTAACTAAATCACCCGCGGAGTGGAGTTATCACCCAAGCTATAACTTTCAAGTTTTGTACATATCGACACAAAACACAAGCAATGTTTCAGCCAATGGACCTCCGGGTTTAACCCGGAGGTCCTTTGGCTGAACTTTTGCTGGTGCTGGTTGTGCTTTGCAATAAATTTGCAATTTTTGCTCGGGTGGAATCTCCACTCTGAGGGTGATTTAGTGATAATATACTCTCCACGTACTGTAGGTGGCCATCTCATTTTTGAGAAGCCTCCCCATGGTATTACCTGTTTTAGGTATTAGGTACTTCGTTTTAGGTAAATGTTAAATATTCACATCCTTGAACCGGCCAATTAGAGATTTGATCTATGCGCTTACCGATGGATAAACTTACGTTATGTTTGCTTTATATGATAAAATGTAGTTGTGAACTACCTTTCTTGTTTCCTCGGGGTAAAAAGCGTACAATGTAAAATGGGATGCAAATCTCTTTTCAAATCCAAAATTCTTGAATTCTAGCTTTGCAAATCATGTCCGCGTGGCTGAGCGTAACCTTCAATTAACATAATTTAGGTTACAAAAGACTGTTTTATTTGCTTTGGCGACAGTACAAATTTTTTGCCCTTTCGTCGCCCCATCAAACAGGTTTGGGCAAAAAACAACTCTAAACCCATTTACTTTCTCACCAAATATTTACTAATTTTTTTCAAAACATGTGCTTACACATTTTAGTCACACCTGCAAGCTCAGTTCATTTTCCACCATCTGGACAAATCAGGGAACTTTTAATTAAATGGGGCACAACCGTTAGGAGCGTTTTTGCAGGAAAACAGTTTATTGTAACCATAAATATTACTGGGAGAGTTAGAATCGTAGTGGGAGCAAAATTAGTATCTTTTTTTTCGCTTTCTCGCTCGAAATTATTGACTTATGATTTAATCTTTTGGACACTGGTGGTATCTTCCATGTCGGTTCAATGGCTGCAATTGAAAGAGTCCATAATCATTATTTGGGGGTTGAGCAATTAATATTTTTAGCTTGCAGCCCTATGGCTGTACTTGGAAAATATTGGTTGGTCTACATCACACATTCATATAGCATCCAAGTTACTAAATGAAATTATGATACACCAGACATAGCGGAAAAGAGGCCTCTCGGGTTAAAAGGGTTAAATTATATAATAACGGAAGAAATGTCTGAAAGGATTCTTTGTGATCTTAACTCTTAGAAGACGGGAGTCGAGTTTTCTCGCCTGTGATGTAAAACGGCAGGTAATCTGGCTTTGACGGTTCTGCTATCTTTGGGTTGGGGGAGAACTAAACACGGAGCAGGTGCTTATAGTCAAGTATCGTCTGCCTGAATAGGCAGACGACACTTGACTGGAAGCACCTGCTTACAGTAAATTTGTCGCGGATGTCATTTTCAATAAATTCATTCTGATTCCCAGGCTTCTAGGAGTTAACAAGACCATTGTGAAGAATGTATTTCGATTCGGGTAACTTTTTAAGATCAGTTACTACTCTTTGTGGATCCTACCTTACATACCTTGGTGAGGATCATGTCACCGATTGGAACAGTCTCTTCATCCATAAATTTGTAGATGCCTTGGGGGCATAACGTTCGAAAAACTCTCGAAGTCCTGTTGACATACTCAAGTTGCTTTCATTGTTCAAACAGACTACTTTATCTAACATTAGATTCAGGGTAGGGGAGGTGTGGTGGGTCCCTATGACTTG
This sequence comes from Pictodentalium vernedei, assembly GCA_031216915.1. Classification (NCBI taxonomy): domain Eukaryota; kingdom Metazoa; phylum Mollusca; class Scaphopoda; order Dentaliida; family Dentaliidae; genus Pictodentalium; species Pictodentalium vernedei. Next base: position 170,265,186 of record CM062294.1, read on the forward strand.
AGTGCGACCCTCCCCCGCCCCGCTGCCAGAGATCCGCCACTGTATTTTCAGAAACCTTTGAATGTAGGCAGACATCCTGTTTGGTGGGTGACAAAACACTTACGCACAAGGTCGGATTGATAGAGCGGGCCCTGGAATATGTGTTACACAGGCCTTAAAGGGACCCTTAATTGTCTCGGTATCATCAAAGACTTGAAAACAATGGCGCATTACGTGATTGTTGTGGCCATGAGCGCGTATGGATTTCATGCTCTGAACAAATTCGAAACAGTGTTCCGAAAAACCCCTGTTTATTTTCTAAATGGAACGCCATTCATTTGGAAAATGTTAAACACACAAAACACACGTGTGTCGGGGGGGGGGGGGGGCACCAAAAATTTGCAAGACGTGACGTGGAGGTGGGTGGGTCTCTTGGGTGCGCCAAAAATGTGCATTTCCAACTTGTGCAATTTTTTGAAGATTTTTAAAAATATGTCAATATATCAGCTAATATATACCATCATTTGTGTTTCAAACCTTAAAGGTGATGTTGTACATCACACTCTTAACATAAATACGACATCAGGAGGCTTTATATGTGAGAATATTGGGCTTAATCTGGGAAAATGTCACACGTTAGTAGGGGTAGGGTGTCTTGTTCGAAATATAGAAAATGTGCAGACAATATTTTGGGAAAATTCTCTCTGATGCACTAAATTCAACCCAAGTTATTTATTTATTAATTGATTTATTTATTTATTGATGTTAACGACACTTTAACAACCGGGGTTATATCGTGTCGGTGACAGGCTTGCGGGTGATGGAAGCCAGAGTACCCGGAGAGAACCACCGAGCAACGACGAGCAGCTGTCAGCTCTTCAACATCATAAACCACGACTGTACAACACAATACAAAGTACTACACAGCATAGACAGGGTTAGATTGGCTGAAGACATGTGCACCTCGGCGTGCAGTAGTTTCAGCACACAGTGCCATCGTGCCCCCACGTGGGCAATTGGGGTAAGTTTATTTTGAATTTTAATGGGAGAGTGTGTGTGGGGGGGTGGGGTGGGGGTGTCTGAGAACGGTAGTAAAAAATTTGCACGTAGTGGGTGGGTGGGTGTAAAAAGGAGCCGAATAAAAAATAGGACGTCACGTCTTGCAAATTTTTTAGTGCCCCCCCCCCCCTCCCCTCCCTGCGTGTGTTCGTAATTTTAGAGCCAACACAATCCTCTAACATAGAGTTCCATCTATATTTTGTTTAGTCGGAAATGATTTTACGGACGTTGTCTTTCGTTAACCCTTTGAACTCATAAGACGGATTTTTCGGTCCGGGGCATAATTTCGTCCCATTTTTGTCTTATTATACAGTTTACAGTTTATTTTGAACTTATTCCCATGTAATATGGGGTAAAATAATAATAAATATACAAAACATGTAAAAATTAGAAGCATGGTGGATAAGAGGTCAATATATTGATAAAATAATAACTGCAGTTTGAACTAGACTTTATGATTCTGGAGAATCATGGCTTTTCCCGATGAGATTCCATGATTCTTCATGACCCCACAGTGTCTGATGAATTGTTTTTAACTGTCTCACTGAAGTTCCTTCATTGATGTTATGAGAAAGGTGAGTATAGTAGTCTTAAATGACTCAGTTTGATAAGAAAATTGTTTAGGTAAAAACCATCATTAACGGTGGAGTGGGTTAATATCAATATCGTCGTCCGACAAGTTAATGACCCACAAAAGGAGTTATGTTTGTTTCACACATACCCACTGAGTGCTGTGTCTATTTGAAAATGGTCCATTTTATCTCAAATGTATCCAAAATATTGATGTCTGGAAGCTTGTAGAGGGTTAACAAGTGCTAACAGGAATATTTTTCCATGCAACTTGTAATGTCACACTAAGAACTGCAAATGGCCATTTTTCTTTAAAATCTTCCAAGATGTTTTCAGAGAAATCCCTGCGCATACGCTCTTTTCCAATTCGACGTGACGAAATGCGAAATTCATGTCGCTCTTCATGGAAAGTGATGCCACAACTATTCCTGAACAAGGAGTGAAAATTTCATGAAAATCTGCCTAGAATTGGCTGAGATATGGTGTTTTGGGGAGAGGAGGTAATTGTTTGAATTTGGTCCTCCCTTTTCAAGCCAGTTCGAAAAAAGACGTCGGAAATGGGCGCAGAATCCTTCAGTGCCTCCTCGCTGGAGTAAGTCCACTTAAATGTTACAATTGTGTGTGACTGGTGGAGAGTTGACTGTAAATGGAAGTTGCTTCTTTAAGACAGCCACCAGGGATCCCAACACAACCTTTAAACCTAAGAGAATCTCAGAAGTTTAAAGTCAAGAGAAATTGGCGGTGATTGGGTTTCTGGCAGGCAGGAAAAGATTGACGAAGATTTGCATATTGGACATTAAAATAGCACTTCTGACATACACGAACGATGTTCAGACCGCTGGAGGCAGCGACTTGAAATTTTCAGAACTTGTTCTACGAACCCTGGCCGACATTTTGGGATTTGTTTGGAGTGTCCGGACCGCGTGGAAAACACCACGCATCGCTTGGAATGTGAGAGTACTATTCGTCCCGACTCTATCAGTTTAGAATGGACACGGGCAGTGTTGTAGACGACTGTAGAGCTGCGATTGAGCATAACGTCCCATGTTTCGGTGCCACATTGCCTAACCAGCTCCAAAAGAGCGGCGGGGGAGGGGTATCCTGACACTATCTTTAAAACTTAGATAATCGTCAGAAGTTGAAGTGAAAAGAAATCGGCGGTGAGTAGGTTTTTTGGCGGGAAACGATTATTGAAAATTTGCCAATTAGACATTAAAATTGCACTTCTCACAAACATGAACCGTGTCTAGACCGCTGAAGGCAGCGACTTCTAATTTTCATAACTTGTTCTACGCACCCTGGCTGACAGTTTGGCATCTGTTGCGAGTGTCGAGGCCGCGTGAAGAACACCACGCATCGCGTGGAAAGTGAAAGTACTATTCGTCCCGACTCTATCAGTTTGGAATGGACTTGGGGACTGTTGTAGTCTACTGTAGAGCAGCGATTGAGCATAAAGTCGGAGTTTTTTGTGCCAAATTGCCTAACCGGCTCCAAGGTATTATTTTTCGTCTGTTCATCGCCCAGATCGCCTGTAGTTTATACCGTCACCATACGTTGACGTAGCCTTTTGTCATTTTCGCCACTTTCGACCCAGATTTAAGGGTACCTTCCTTCAACCCCATTTTATAGCAAAATCTAGCCATGCTCCCAACAACGCCCTCTCCCCGTCGGCCTGGGTGCTTCTAAAAATAGAAAGATCAATGGGGAGGGGTCCGTTAGCAAACACACGGGGGCAGGGCAGGTGTACTTGGTGAACAAATAGTTGTGTGAACATCCCCAGAAGTGAAAACCTTTGCTCAGTGGCTGTAATCAAGATGTTAATTTAGACTCCCATTACGGCCAAGATACTACAGAATGCAAATGGGTGGGTGGCGGGCATCATCACTGGATCTAATGTTGTATTTCATGTTTTCTTTTTTTCTTTATATTCTATTTATTTCTCTCTCTCTCTCTCTCTCTCTCTCTTTCTCTCTCTCTCTCTCTCTCTCTCTCTCTCTCTCTCAGTTTAATTTGTGTTTGTCTATAATGTTTATAATATTTAGATTTTGCTAGATTCTGTTATTTATGGAATACGTTCTGCCATATTGTAAATTATTAGTCACTGTACAGGAACGGAGGGGCTTCTAAGTGGTAAGCACTTGTCCTCCAATCCTGATTTGCATTGTCAAATGGCAAATAAAATATGTTCAATCTAATCTAACAGTAGGGGGGGGGGACATGTGTCATAGGTAAAAAAAACAGCAGGGGGCAGGTGTCCTAGGTAAAATAAACAGCATATGGGGGGATGTCCCCGCTAATTAATTTTAATAGGAGGCAGTTGTTCATGGGGCAGGTGTCCTATTCCACTGCCCAGTATTCAAATTTTCTATGGTACTTGGCCTTGACGGAAATAACATTTCAACAAGAAACAACGGGAAACCTATTTGCAATAAAGCTGCAAATATAAACTTGATTTTAGGACCATTCCATGGACATTTTAAATCCTACTGCGATATCAGCGTTTCTTACTCCCGTCCTTTGACCTCACCGCAGTATTTAACCCGAGTCGAGTTCTGACGTCATGCAAGTTTGACCGACATGCTTTCAATTCTGTTATTGACAACAACATATTTATAATTTCGTGCTTACTGATCCGAATTTTGAAAACGACACACGCAATCGCGAAAGCGTTTTCTGAAAAACACGATTCTGCAAAAGGTTTTAGTGAAATTTGATTATTTTTTTTATTTTCAATTTCGATGGCTCTTGTCGAAAAGGTGCTAATCACTGATCGTCCCAAACGAGATCAAAGACACGCCGTAGTTTAATAACAGACAGAGATTCTTCTAAGAATATACATGCGCAATCCTAAAATGCAATAAATCAAGTGTTTTTTCACGTTTTATGAAAGAAATATGTCCAATTGTATCATTGAATCATTTTTAGGTATATATGGGTGAGAAATTTTCTATACGGACAAAATACAGGCTAAATAAAATATTTGCCATTATTTTCCGCAGACGTATTTTTGTCTTTGCTTCTTGGGGAAATCCATGCTGCTAAATACAACGAAGGTGTGTTATTTGATGTGGTCAGAACCGTCAGGTGGTCGGGTCCGAAACCGCGCCTCGCAGAAGATTTAGTGGGGGGTGTCGATTTTACAAGTAATGTAGGCAGCGTACACGGCATGGGCTGTCTGTCTTTAATCCTATAAACAGGGTTAAGGCTTGGTTTTTGAATACCCTTATTTATTTATTTATTTATTTATTTATTTATTTATTGGTGTTTAAGGTCACATACTTATGCACAATGGCTAATCGTGGCCGTGACAGTTTTATAGGTGGCGGAAGCCGGAGTACACGGATAGAACCACCAAGCATCGACGAGCAACTGTCAGCTCCTCAACATTCTAACTCTGTTCAAGCTCCGCTCAAGCAGGGTTACAGAGGGTGAAGACATATGTACCATCGACGTGCAGTATGCCTTAGTACACGGCGTCATCGTGCCCCCATGTCGGCAACCGGGCTAAAGTGCCTTGCCCAAGGACACAACGTGAGTCGTCCCGGACGGGGATCGGACTCTGGACCTCTAGCATAGAAGTACAACAGTCTACCACTGAGCCACCACGCTCCCTTGAATACCCTTAATACTATCATACATTATCCCTCATGAATTCTGAATCTGATAAAAGAGGTTATGTTTACCTATTACATACCCATTTGCTGCCCGAAAACAGCCGATTTTATCAAAATGTTGACGTTTAGCAGCCTATAGCGGGATTAACAAACGACTAGCGGAATATTCTATCTATGCAATTTGTAAGACCTGCCAATGTCCAATTGTTCTTGAAAATCGCCAACAAGCAGTTAGCGAAATCCACAGAAAATGTAAATTTTAAGCTTTTAAGGGGTATCTCTCCTTATCCAGTCTAAAATAGGTTAAGTTTCATTCTTTTAAATACCCTTACTACTTACAAAACTGATCCTCTGTGAATTCTACGCGCAGTAAAAGAAGTTATATTTCTCTGTTACATATCCATTGGGTGCTCTTGATGTCTGAAAACAATCCATTTTATCAACATTTTGATGTTTAGCAGCTCGTGGAGAGTTAACGAATGATCAACGGAATATTTTGTCCATGTAACTTGTAACGTCACATGAAGACCCGTGAATGGCCATTTTTTCTTGAAATCTACAAGATGTTTTTTAAGAAATCCAGGGAAAGCATGAAATTTTAAGTCTTTGATGGGTACCGCTGTTTAACCAGCCCAAAACGGGTTAAGACCAGCCCTAAATGGGTTAATGCTTGGTCTGATGAATTCCACTTCCAAAGAAGGAGGTTATGTTTATCTCGCAGGTACACATTGCGTGCAATGGGTGCCCAAGGACAGTCCATTTTCTCAAAATTTCTATGCTTTGCAGCCTCTGGAGAGTTAACTAACGCTTACCGGAATATTTTGTCTATGTAACTTGTAATGTCACTCCAAGACCTGCAAATGGTCAATTTTTCTTGAATACTTACTAGATTTTTTGGAGAAATCCACAGAAAACTGGAATTTTAAGCTTTTAAGGGGTACATCTTAACCAGGCGAAAATGGGTTAAGACCTCGATTTTTTGAATACCCTTACTACTTACTAAATTTTTCTCTGTCAGTTTTGCATCCGGTAAAAGAAGTTATGTATCTCTGTGGCATTCCCATTTGTTGTTGTTGGTGTCCAAAAACAGACTATTTTTTCAAAATGTTGACATTTAGTAGCCGATGGAGGGTTAACAAGTGCCTAATGGAATATTTTATCCATGCAACCGGTAATGTGACTCCAAGACCTATCAATGGCCATTTTCTGTTGAAAACTTACAAGATGTTTGTAACGAAATCCACGGAAAACATGATTTTTTTAGCTTTTGATGGTATCGCTAATAACCACCCCAAAAGGGGTTAACGCTTGGGTTTTTGAATACCCTTATTACTTACAAAAATGGTCCTCAGTGAATTCCACTTCCAACAAAGGAGATTATGTGTAACTCTCGGACATACATTGCGTGCTGTGTGCGTCCGAAAACAGCCCATTTCAACAAAATTATGATGCTTGGCATTCTGTAGAGGGTTAATAAACGCTCAGCGGAATATTTTGTCCATGCCACTTGTAATGTCACACAAAGACCTGCAAGTAGTCAATTTTTCTTGAAAACCTATGGAATGTATTTAGAGAAATCCACAGAAAATGGGAATTTTTAGATTTTAAGGGGTCTCTCTCTTTAGCCTGCCCAAAATGGGTTAAGACTTCGTTTTTTGAATACCCTTACTACTTACAAAAATGTTTCCCTATAGATTGTGCGCTCGATAAAAGAAATCACTTTTCTTTGTGGCGTACCCGTTGGGTGCCGTTGGCGTCCAAAAACAGCCCATTTTATCACAATTTTGACTTTTAGCAGCCCGTGGAGGGTTAACAAATGCTCACCGAAGTATTTTGTCCATGCAACTTCTATTGTCACATCAAGGCCTGGGAGTGACATTTTTTCATGAAAATCTACAAGACTCGTTTAGAAAAATCCACGGAAAACCTGAATTTTTTAGCTTTTTGGGGGTATTGCTGTTTAACCAGCCCAAAACGGGTTAACGCTTGGTTTTTTGAACACCATTATTACTTACAAAAATGATCTCTGGTGAATTCCACTTCAAACAAAGGAAGTTATGTTTATCTCTCATGTATCGTTTGGGTGCTCTGGGGGCCTGAAACCGGCCCATTTCATCAAAATTTCGATGTTTGGCAGCCTGTGGAGGGTTACCATATGCATCGCCTGATATGTCATGTGTATCAAATGTCGTGGCACAGACAGGTCTATCAATGATGAAAGTTTTAAAAAAATCTACAAGACGTGTTTCGAGAAAGTGCCGATAAACCCCAATTTTGACAGTTTTTTGCCAATTGTGACGAAATAAGGGTTAAATCGAAAATTCCGCTTCGGTACATTTTTAGATTTTGTGCCCCTCTATGCGTGTGCAAAATTTTGTGAAAATCGGTCCTAAAATGGCTTCGGAATCGTGCGGACAAAATGTGTGGAAAAAAAAAAAAAAAAAAACCCCCAAAAAAACCCCCCCCAAAAAAAAAAAATAATAATAATAATAATCCGTAGAAAAACAATAGTCTTTTCCAGAGGGAAAAGCCTAATAATAAGTGCAGTTTGTAACCATCCCTCTGCAAACCGCCGTTGTTAATTTAATTTCCCTGTATATTTATAGGAACCCCAAGCGGGCCGAAGGCCCGCAAAGGGTTCCACATACCCAGTCAGATAAATGTGTTCCAGAACAGAATTCTCTATAGCCGTCAATGTGATTTTTGAAGTGGACAGTAAATTTCAGTGAAAAAACCACGTAACTTCCGGTGTCGAATTGCCCATGCAATTGCAATTGGCCTGGCCCCCTCTGGGAATCAAATGTTTTTTGTTTCGCCTCAAAGCTTTCCGTGATACATTGGCCTACATATCTACACGTCAGGGGTAACCAGGCCTTCTCAACCGAGAACCGCGACAAATCAGCGGCCGGCCAAAGTGTTACTGTTATTACTCGAGTTCTGTCCTTCTGGAGGTTTGTCAATATGCTCAGCTGATGATCTCGTCATTTCAGATCGAACTCTCAGTCCTGATTTCGTTGCAGCTTGTCTGCCAGTGATAACCTCAATCGAAAAAAACCGTACATATAACCGATAATATAACTGATACTTGTTGTTATATTGGTGCGATTGTATACAGATATGCATTGACACGTACCTCGTGAAATATCAAGATGAACAGAAACTCAGTTGTTGAATTATCCGAATGTTAAGGTGTTGTAAAAGTAAGGAAAAGTTTGCTTGAAAAAAGGGTATACGGACGTTTCGTCCGCAAGCCGAGTCGTCCGCTTGTCAAGGAAAATATTGTCTGCACATTTTCTACATTTCGAACAAGACACCCACCCCCTACTAGCGTGTGACATTTCCCCAGATTAAGCCCAATATTCTCACATATAAAGCCTCCTGACGTTGTATTTGTGTTAAGAGTGTGATGTACAACATCATCTTTAAGGTTTGAAACACAAATGATGTCATATATTGGCTGATATATTGATATGTTTTTAAAAAATTGCACAAGTTGGAAATGCACATTTTTGGTGCACTCAAGAGATTCACCCACCCCCACATCACGTCTTGCAAATTTTTGGTCCCCCCCACCCCCAGACCCCCCTCCCCCGGGAATAATTGCAAAATTATAAGATTATGTTACGGAACTTAATATAACAAGTTTTGATGCATTTCTTAACATAATTATAACACGTTTTGATGCGTTTCTTAATATTATTAATTCCTATAATACATTTGCTAATAATTTCGTGATTATTCATTGTAAAGCGCCGGTGATGCTCTTCCAAGAATAATTGCAAAATTATAAGATTATGTTGCAGAATTTTAATAAACCATAAATTTTGATGCGTTTCTTAATATAATTAATTCTTATAATACATTTGCTAATAATTTTGCTATTATATTATTCATTGTAAAGCGACGGTGTGCCTTGATGAATACTTGCAAAATTATAAGATTATGTTGCAGAACTTAATATAACAAATTTTGGTGCATTTCTTAATATAATTAATTCTTATAATACTTATGCTAATAATTTTGCAATTATTCACTGTAAGGTGCCGGTGGAGCTCTTCAAAGAAAAATTGCAAAATTATAAGATTATGTTGTGGAACTTAATATACCGTACATATACTTTAAGAACTTTTACTGTAATAATATAATTTTTTTTGGTAATCCATTGAATAAACAGAAATTAAAATTTATTAGATGGCTGGATAGTTTATTTTGTTCTGACATTTCTGTTTTCAGAATTTCATATGATACACATATATGAAATTTAATGCAAGGAGGTACATTAAGATATATTACAATGGAGGTACATTAAGATATATTACAATAGGTAATATACAATAAATTATACAATAAAATTATTATATAAATAAAAAATGATTCAAAATGCAATACTTGAATACTTTCCCCCAGCAAACGAGTTTCGGACGTGTTGGGTATAAGTGTAGAGGACGACTTGGGTAAAATTGCAGCGGACAATTTGGTTAGCAGACAAAATGGGTGTAATTCGAAAAAGTGATACTGATTAGGTTGCTTTCAGTCCCGTTAGAAACCAAAACAAAGTAATAATGTGTTACTTTTTGGTGCATCTGTATTTCTGAACAGTGCTTCGTAGTTTCAAAAACTAAATGAAAGTGTCAATGACACTGTAGCTCAACTTGTCAAGACAAAGACATGCACATGTATAGTATGTGACACAGCAATGACAAACATCTAGGTAATGACCTGATAACAAAGGTACATATAAAGTATTGTAATGGTCTGTACATAAATACTGACCGTTGCCTGTAACAAATGTATAGGTAAAGTATTGTAAAGGTGGGTGACAGTCAGATGCTAAACTAGAAAAGAAAACTTTGAGTCCCAGAGTGGGTCTGACTGAACCCCAAAATATTTGTTCTCATAGCACAGTGATAACAAAGGCACCCCAAAACACACTTGTTCCTGTCCCAAGGTGAAAACAAAGGTACCCAAGAAGTTTTGTGAAGATCAATTCATAAATACGAGCTGTATAGAACTTGTGACAAAAAACTGATTGGACCTAATTTTGGTACAAAATGGCCACTGGCAGCCATCTTGAATTTAGGACCGTACCCAGAAACACTCATTCTCGTCCCAAGGTGATAACAAAGGTACCCAAGAAGTTTTGTGAAGATCGGTTCATAAATACAGCCTCTACCCTGAGCCGTATTGACATGTGTGCTCACATTATGCAAGTAGCACTGAATAAGTCAAAGTTCATCTAATTTGCATAATTTCTGCACGAAAAAAAACCCCTTAGAATATGTGATGTATTCCATATTACTAAACATTCATACAAAAATTTATTCAAATCAGAACTTTCATACAGAAGTTCTGTACAAAAGACTGATTGCACTAATTTTGGTACAAAATGGCTGCTGGTGGCCATCTTGAATTTCGGACCACACCCAAAAACACTCGCTCTCATCCCACGGTGATAACAAAGGTACCCAACAAGGTTCGTAAAGATTAGTTCATAAATATGGCCTCTAGTCTGAGCTGTATAGAAGTTGTGTACAAAAAACTGATTAGACCTAATTTCGGTACAAAATGGCCACTGGCAGCCATCTTGAATTTTAGACCACACCCAGAAACACTCGTTCTCGTCCCAAGGTGATAACAAAGGTACCCAAGACATTTCGTGAAGATCAGTTCATAAATACAGACTCAAGTCTGAGCCGTATTGACATGTGTACTTAATGTGTGTAAGTCGCACTGAAATATCAAAGTTCATCTAATTTGCATAATTTCTGCACAAGAAAAAAACCTGTATTATATGTGATGTATCTCATGGTACTAAACATTCACACAAAAAATTATTCAAATCAGTGCTTTCATATGGAAGTTCTGTGCAAAAATCTGATTGCACCTAATTTTGTACAAAATGGCTGCCATCGGCCATCTTGAATTTCGGACCGGACCCCAAAACACTCGTTCTCGTCCCACGGTGATACCAAAGGTACCCAAGAAGTTTCGTAAAGATCGGTTCATAAATACGGCCTCTAGCCCGAGCCGTATTGGCATTTGCACTTACAGTGCTGAAATTAACACCAAAAAACATCAAAATTAGTCTAATTTGCACAATTTACGCACGAGAAAAAAACCCGTATTATATGTGATGTACCCCATGGTACTAAACATTCATACAAAAAATTATTCAAATCAGAGCTTTCATATGGAAGTTCTGTACAAAAAACAGATTTCTGCATCATCGGTACAAAATGGCGGCTGGCAGCCATCTTGAATTTCAGACCGCACCCAAAAACACTCGTTCTCGTCCCACGGTCATAACAAAGGTACCCAAGAAGTTTCGTAAAGATTGGTTCATAAATACGACCTCTAGCCCGAGCCATAGCCAATTGTTGACGTACGGACAGACGGATGGACGGACAGACGGACGATGGACCATGACAATAGCTCAAATTTGACTTCATCAAAGTTGAGCTAAAAATGGAAAATAATAACCCTTTTGGATATTTACCACCATTGAAAATGGCATGTCATCTTTTTTCGGGAACTGGGGGAATCTTCAGCCTGGGGAGAACTAGGCCCAGGGAAGAATCATCCAAAAGAAAAGCAGTACACATCTGTTAGGATATTTTAGATACGCTACGATATTCGTTTTAACTCCTGAAAATAATTCTTAAAAAAAATATTAATAGATTGTTCGATATTAATTGAAAAAATATTAATATAATATATCGTCGAGCAATTATCTCTGCAGTAAATTCACATTCAATGTGTTCTGTAATAGGGCCTAATTAACGTCTCTCATCTGTTAGAATGATATCCAATCACTTTGGCTCCAAGTCATTTCGTCCTCTGGTCAATTCGACCTCAAAGTCATCTCTGTCTAGTCACTTTGGTCCCTTGGTCATTTCGGCACCATTTTAAGTGTAGAGATCTATAAAGATCAGTGCATAGTTCATGTTTAGAAATAATGGGTAATTACCTTTATTAAGTAATGTTCAGTTATTTGTATTTACATAGTGTACAGAACAGTTATACATGACATTAAAAATTATCCATGTGTTCAATTTTACATACATTTAAGATGCTATCTGTATAAGTAAGAGAAATTATTTTACTTTGAAATTTTGCAAAGTACCGGAATATGCAGTCATTTATTCATATTGTTATGCACAATTCCTAGTCACCTTTCAGTTTGAGGTTCACAGGGTTTCTTTTTCTTTTTTTTTTCTGAAACAACCACCAAACTGCGATTTTGATACTACCATAAATATGTCCACATTTTCTAAAACACAGAGCAGAATCCTTGTAGTTATGTGCAATTCCTAGTCCCCTTCCAGTTCGATGTCCACGGGGGTCTGATCCCAGTGCCCCACTTCCAAGGCGTACACTCAAACCAAATCATATTACTTACCCTCGCTTCCGGCTCTCATAGATTCATAAGCAAATAAAATTATTCAGGTCACAAGTGATTTCAAATCCCACATAGTCCATGTGCATCTTCGACATGCTGAAACTTTTCTTTTATTTATTCATCATGAAAGAAAATCTACTAGACATATATCATGTATACCTGAATATCTAATTGAGAGGTATATATGTTGAAAAAAAATTAAATAGAAAAATGTTAAAATTCAAACAATATTTGAAAATATTTAAAGAGGCCGAAATGACCTGGTATATTGGGGCTGAATTGACCTGAGGCTGTAATGACTGGGGCCAAAATGACTTGGGGCCAAAGTGACTGGAATTCGTGAGAATTGCATCCAAACTGTCCTCCAACAATTTGACCCAAACTGGATACTAATCTAACCCAAACCATCCTTTGGCAATTTGCCCCAAACTGTTCTCCAGAATAGGGACACATGATTCTTATTGATTTATTTATTGGGGTTTAATGACACTTCGATAGCCAGGGTCACTTCATGTCGGACAGTTTTACAGGTGGGAAAAGCCAGAGAGAGCCACAGAGCAATTACAAACATCTAACGTACAAACAGCACACACGCTGGGTTAGCATTGGTTGAAGACAAGTGTACGATTGACATGCAGTATGCCTTGGTACGCAATGGCACTACGTGGGCAGTGGGAATGAAGTGTATTGCCCAAGGAAACAAAGTGGTTGCCACAGGTGGTATTTGATAGAGGACCCTTTGGCTTGCAGCCTTCACCTCTAAGTACTGAGCCCTTTAACCTTCAAAACTGTATAGTACCACCTAAAACATTTTGTAGAATGACCACATGAAAATTTCACAAGTACATAGTTTCATTATTAGTTTGTGATATTTGTTTTTGCTGTACAGTGGAACCCTGTTAATTGAAGAGCCACTTTGCCAATAACATTATTCAGTTAGCAGGAGTATTCAATTAACAGGGATTGTGTCACTTTCCTGTATTCCAGAGATAAACTTAGCATTTATTCTATTATATTTTGTTTGACAGAGCTCCATGAGCTCCGTCAAACAAGATATAATAGATTAAATGCCTGTATTGAATATACTGAGGCCAAATTGGTCTATAACCAAAGGAAAACTGGGAAGAGTCAGGGCAATTTCTCAACATGTTACAAGATTTTTTATTCAATTAACAGGAGATTACTCTATAACCTATATTCAATTACCAGGTCAAATTTGTACTGGAGGTAAATGGTTTTGTGTTGGGAAATTATATTCTATTAACAGGGATACAGTTAAAACTAGAAGTCCCAACATGAAATGCGCACAAATAGCACGTCGATTTGCGCGTTAATCTATGCGTTATGACCATAGTAAGGCTATCATATTATGTACATATGGCCTGTGCACAAGCAATGTTTCAGCCAATGGACCTCCGGGTAACCCGGAGGTCCATTGGCAGAAACATTGCCTGTGTTTACTATGAGTAATCAGGAGAACCTGCCATGCTTTGGATGCCATTCGATATAGCAATTGCGCGCAATTCCTACGTGCAATTAAGCCTAGATAAGCGCACAATTCAGGACAGGACTTCTAGTTTCAACTGTATACAATTAAGATATATCCAATTAAGTGGGCACAACTGTATAACCCCCCCCCCCCCCCCCCTTCCCCCACACACCCCAATCAAAACCATCATTCAAAGGTCTTGGATTCAGAAAATTTGATTTCTTTATTTATTGGGTTTAACAACAATTTTTACAGCCAGGGCCAACCAACAGTTTTACTGGGGGAGGAACCCAGCCAGAGCACCCAGAGAGAACTACCGAGCAACAATGACAAGCAACTGTCAGCTTATCAACATTGTAACTCCAAGCAAGCAGGGTTATCATTGGTTGAAGACAAGTGCACCATCGATGTGCAGTACACCTTATTTCAGTTGCCGCAATTGGGATTCGAGCTGAAAACCTCTCACAGCTTGTTTTGGGAAGGTTTTTTTTTGTTCCAGCTTCATTAAGGTTTGTTTCATATCGCACTTGTAATTTTGTCATAATTAGTAATCATAAATCCTTAACATAAAACAATAGAAAAAATGCATAGAATATTTTTAAAAACAAAAATTCTGTGAGGATTTGACCTCAAGAGGTGATGACATTTGACCACGACTGAGACCGAATATTCTAAGAAAAAGTATGAGGGCTGAATCTTCCTGTGACTGAATCTTCATGAACTCCTTTTTTCAAACTAAATTGCCCATTACTTATAAAGCACCATAACTAAGGCAAAAACAATACTATGAAATTTCCAAGTCTGAAATTCTATAAATTCCAAATAAATTTACACAAATTATATAGCAAAATGAAGGATGTGGTGTATAGTATGTGTGCATCTCACACACTGACACACAGTCACCATCAGACATCAGCGGATCCTGAAAGTGTGCTATCGGTACCATATTTGTACCATAATTGATAATAATAAAATAATATTTCACAAGAACAACAAACACAGGAATTCAAAATGCAGCCTCAAGGCAGCATGGTGGTGAATGCCCATGCTGTCCCATTGTCCTTGAAAGGGGGAGTCCTTTACAAAATAGGTTTTTGTTTTGTGATACTCTGGATACTCCCCATTTTTAGCTCATCTTTGACAAAGTCATATTTAAGGTTGTGTCATAGCCCGTTGTCCGTCTGTTTGGGAACAACAATTCAATACGACTCGGGCTTCCGTCTGTTTGGGAACAACAATTCAATACGACTCGGGCTAGAGGTTGTATTTATGAACTGATCTTTACGAAACTTCTTGGGTACCTTTGTTATCACCGTGGGACGAGAACGAGTGTTTTTGGGTGCGGTCCAAACTGCAAGATGGCCTCCAGCAGCCATTTTGTACAGAAATTAGTGCAATCAGTGTTTTGTACAGAACTTCTGTTTGAAAGTTCTGATTTGAACAAATTTTTGTATGAATGTTTAGTAACATAGAGTACATCACATATAATACAGGTTTTTTTCTCGTGCTGAAATTATGCAAATTAGATGAACTTTAATTTATTCAGTGCTACTTACATGTATACCCAGTAAGTGCACATGCCAATACGGCTCGGGCTAGGCTGTATTTATGAACTGATCTTCATGAAACTTCTTGGGTACCTTTGCTATCACCTTGGGATGAGGATGAGTGTTTTTGGGTGCGGTCCAAAATTCAATATGGCTACCAGTGGCCATTTTGTACCGAAATTAGGTACAATCAGTTTTTTGTACAGAACTTCTATACAACCTGGGGTAGAGGTCGTAATTATGAATCGATCTTTACAAAATTTCTTGGGTACCTTTGTTATCACCATGGGGTTAGAATGTGTGTTTTGGGGGGGGGGGGGGGGAGTCAAAAATTCTAGATGGGCGCCGGCAGCTATTTTATACTGAAAATGACATTACTGCAATCAGTTTTTTGTACAGAACTTCTGTATGAAAGTTCTGATTTGAATAAATTTGTGTATGATTGTTTAGTAACATGGAATACATCACATAAAATACAGGTTTTTTTCTTGTACAGAAATTATGCAAATTAGACAAACTTTGATTTATTCAGTACTACTTATACACAGTAAGTACACATGTCAATACGGTTCGGGCTAGGGGCTGTATTTATGAACCGATCTTCACCAAGCTTCTTGGGTACGTTTGTTATCACCTAGGGACGAGAATGAGTGTTTTGGGGTGCGATCCAAAATTCAAGATGGTTGCCAGAGGCCATTTTGTACCAAAATTAGATACAATCAGTTTTTTGTACACAGCTTCTATATGGCTCAGGCTAGAGGCTAGAGCCCGTATTTATGAACCAATCTTTACGAAACGTCTTGGGTACCTTTGTTATCACCGTGGGATGAGAGCGAGTGTTTTGGGGTGCAGTTCGAAATTCAAGATGGCCACTAGCAGCCATTTTGTACCAAAATTAGTGCAATCAGTTTTTTGTACAGAACTTCTGTATGAAAGTTCTGATTTGAATAAATATTTGTATGAATGTTTAGTAACATGGAATACATCACAAAAAATACTGTATAATACAGGTTTTTTTCTCTTGCAGAAATTATGCAAATTAGATGACCTTTGATTTATTCAGTGCTTCTTATACACTGTAAGTGCACATGTCAATACGCTAAGTCTGGAGGCTGTATTTATGAACCGATCTTCATGAAACTTCTTGGGTACCTTTGTTATCACCTTGGGATGAGAACAAGTGTTTTTTGGGTGCGGCCCGAAATTAAAGATGGCTGCCGGCTTTCACACTGTTGCTTACTGAGGTGAAGTCACTTTACCATTACCAAGCTACCTACTAAATACCAAAGGGAAGATTTTTCAGTGCACTCTTATTACTTCAGTGCCCATAATTCTCAAATATGGCATTAAAACCAATCACATACTTCTACTGCTTAAATCTATTCACATAATCAGAATACACCATCAGGGGTGCATTAGCTCAGTAGGTAGAGGTGCAGACTGCAAGCCGAGAGATCCTCGGTTCGAATCCACCTGCGGCAACAGCTTTGTGTCCTTGGGCAAGACACTTCACCCCCCACTACCCATGTGGGGGCAAGGTATGCTGTGTACTAAGGCATACTGCATGTTCTTGGTGCACCTGTCTTCGAACAAGGCTAACCCAGCTTGTGTAGTATGTTGGAGAGCTCACAGTTGCTTGCCATTGCTCAGTGGTTCTCCTGGGGTACTCTAGTTTCCTCCATCCATAAAACTGCCATGGTCACAATAAGCTGTTGTGCAGATAAATGTGACCTTAAACACCAATAAATAAATAATAAAAAGAACACACCACCTCATACCCATTTAGACTCTCCAGTTTTCATTCACCTTGGTATCCCTCGGTTTGCCTTGGTGTTTAGTATGCCCGCCAAAAAAGGAGTGATTTTTTTTCTAAAAGAGCAAAACAAGAAACAGTAATTTTTAACAGGTAGTAACGAAATAATTTTCATGAAGCGCACAATTTTATCTTAGTTAATAGCTGAAAAAACGCAGGGTGATATTTGCAAATCTTATTTTATTACTGGCACCAGGTACTGGTAATGAAATTTGCTGTTTGTCATCAATACTTGATCAAGTTTCTGACAAAGCACATTATACTATTCCAGTATGTTAGCGACTGGACATAAGCGCACAATTTGATGTTTGTTTACCACTATATACTGGTGCTTAGCCAGGAAATCTAAGTTACATGTAGGGGCAAGAGTAATATCTAGTGGGAGTGGGGCCGGGTAATAAAGAATATGATGCACAGAATCACCTGAGCCACATAGCAGTGAGATAGGGGCGAGAACAAGAGGGTGTGTGACCCTCTCATCAGTGGAAGGGTCGGGTGAACCCCCACCCCCCCAAAAAAATTTGAAATTCAAGACAGTAAAACACAATTACCTTGACTCTGTGTCCATTTGTGTCCATAATAAGTTGCGAACAAGCATAAATATCTAGATATTAAAATGTCTTTTGGGATGTTCATTATATGGGTTAACAGGAGAGAGGGGTGGGGGCATCAATGCAATTGGGGACCGAATATTCTCAGAAAAAGTATGAGGGCTGAATCTTCCTGTGACTGAATATTCATGAACCCCATTTTTTCAAACTAAATTGCCCATTACTTATAAAGCACCATAACTAAGGCAAAAACAATACTATGAAATTTACAAGTCTGAAATTCTATAAATTCCAAATAAATTTACACAAATTATATAGCAAAATGAAGGATGTGGTGTATAGAACCCCGAAAGTATGTGTGCACCTCACGCACTGACACACAGTCGACATCAGACATCAGCGGTTCCTGAAAGTGTGCTATCGGTACCATATTTGTACCATAACTGATAATAATAAAATAATATTTCATTAGAACAACAAACACAGGAATTCAAAATGCAGCCTCAAGGCAGCATGGTGGTGAATGCCAACTCTGCCCCATTGTCCTTGAAAGGAGGAGTCCTTTACAAATAGGTTTTTGTTTTGTGATACTCTGGATACTCTCCATTTTTAGCTCAACTTTGACAAAGTCAAATTTAAGGTAATGTCATGGCCCATTGTCCGTCTGTTCGGGAACAGCAATTCAATACGGCTCGGGCTAGAGGCTGTATTTATGAACCGATCTTTACGAAACGTCTTGAGTACCTTTGTTATCACGTGGGATGAGAACGAGTGTTTCTGGGTGCGGTCCAAAATTCAAGATGGCCTCCAGCAGCCATTTTGTACAGAAATTAGTGCAATCGGCGTTTTTGTACAGAACTTCTGTATGAAAGGTCTGATTTGAATAAATTTTTGTATAAATGTTTAGTAACATGGAGTACATCACATATAATACAGGTTTTTTTCTCGTTGTGAAATTATGCAAATTAGATGAACTTTAATTTATTCACTGCTACTTACATGTATACCCAGTAAGTGCACATGTCAATACGGCTCGGGCTAGGCTGTACAGTATTTATGAACTGATCTTCATAAAACTTCTTGGGTACCTTTGTTATCACCTTGGGATGAGAATGAGTGTTTTTGGGTGCAGTCCGAAATTCAAGATGGCTACCAGTGGCCATTTTGTACTGAAATTAGGTACAATCAGTTTTTTGTACAGAACTTCTATACAACTTGGGCTAGAGGCCGTATTTGTGAACCGATCTTTACGAAATTTCTTGGGTACCTTTGTTATCACCATGATGTTAGACTGAGTGTTTTTGGGGGGAGTCCAGAATTCTAGATGGCCGCTGGCAGCTATTTTGTACTGAAATTACTGCAATCAGTTTTTTGTACGGAACTTCTGTATAAAAGTTCTGATTTGAATAAATTTTTGTATGATTGTTTAGTAACATGGAATACATCACATAAAATACAGGTTTTTTTCTTGTACAGAAATTATGCAAATTAGATGAACTTTGATTTATTCAGTGCTACTTATACACAGTAAGTACACATGTCAATACAGATTGGGCTAGGGGCTGTATTTATAAACGGATCTTCACCAAGCTTCTTGCAAACCTTTGTTATCACCTAGGGACGAGAACGAGTGTTTTGGGGTGCGATCCAAAATTCAAGATGGCTGCCAGTGGCCATTTTGTACCAAAATTAGGTCCAATCAGTTTTTTGTACACAACTTCTATACGGCTCAGGCTAGTGGCCGTATTTATGAACCAATCTTTACGAAACGTCTTGGGTACTTTTGTTATCACTGTGGGATGAGAGCGAGTGTTTTTGGGTGCAGTTCGAAATTCAAGATGGCCACTAGCAGCCAATTTGTACTAAAATTAGTGCGATCAGTTTTTTGTACAGAACTTCTGTATGAAAGTTCTGATTTGAATAAATTTTTGTATGAATGTTTAGTAACATGGAATACAGTTAAAACTAAAAGTCCTGTCCTGAAATGCGCACAAATAGCACGTCGATATGCGTGTTAATCTACGCGATATGACCATAGTAAGGCAATCAAATTCTGTAAATATGGCCTGTGCACAAGCAATGTTTCAGCCAATGGACCTCCAGGTAACCCGGAGGTCCATTGGCAGAAACATTGCCCATGTTTGCTATAAGTAACCAGGAGAACCTTCCGTGCTTTGGATGCCATTCGATATGACAATTGCACGCAATTCATACGTGCAATTAAGCCTAGATAAGCACACAGTTCGTGACAGGACTTCTAGTTTTAACTGTACATCACAAAAAATACTGTATAATACAGGTTTTTTTCTCTTGCAGAAATTATGCAAATTAGATGACCTTTAATTTATCAGTGCTACTTATACACTGTAAGTGCACATGTCAATACGCTAAGTCTGGAGGCTGTATTTATGAACCGATCTTCATGAAACTTTTTGGGTACCTTTGTTATCACCTTGGGATGAGAACGAGTGTTTTTTGGGTGTGGCGGCCCAATATTAAAGATGGCTGCCAGCTTTCAACCTGTTGCTTACTGAGGTGAAGTCACTTTACCATTACCAAGCTACCTACTAAATACCAAAGGGAAGATTTTTCAGCGCACTCTTATTACTTCAGCACCCATAATTCTCAAATATGGCATTAAAACCAATCACATACTAGTACTGCTTAAATCTATTTACATAATCAGAATACACTATCAGGGGTGCATTAGCTCAGTAGGTAGAGGTGCAGACTGCAAGCCGAGAGATCCTTGGTTCGAATCCCACCTGCAGCAACAGCTTTGTGTCCTTGGGCAAGACACTTCACCCCCACTACCCATGTGGGGGCAAGGTATGCTGTGTACTAAGGCATACTGCATGTTCTTGGTGCACCTGTCTTCAAACAAGGCTAACCGTGCTTGTGTAGTATGTTGGGGAGCTCACAGTTTCTTGCCATTGCTCAGTGGTTCTCCTGGGTACTCTAGTTTCCTCCATCCATAAAACTGCCATGGTCACAATAAGCTGTTGTGCAGATAAATGTGACCTTAAACACCAATAAATAAATAATAAAAAGAACACACCACCTCATACCCGTTTCTCTCCTGTTTTCCTTCACCTTGGTATCCCTTGGTTGCCTCGGTGTTTAGTATGCCCGCCAGAAAAGGAGTGATTTCTTTTTCTAAAAGAGCAAAACAAGAAACGGTAATTTTTAACAGGTAGTTACGAAATAATTTTCATGAAGCGCACAATTTTATGTTAGTTAATAGCTGAAAAAAATGCAGGGTGATATTTGCAAATCTTATTTTATTACTGGCACCAGGTACTGGTAATGAAAATTGTTGTTTGTCATCAATACTTGATCAAGTTTCTGACAAAGCTCATTATACTATTCCAATATGTTAGCTACTGTACATAAGCACACAATTTGATGTTAGTTTACCATTATACTGGTGCTAAGCCAGGATATCTAAGTTACATGTAGGGGCAAGAGTAATACATGTATCTAGTGGGAGTCAAAAAGAATATGATGCACAGAATCACCTGAGCCACATAGCAGTGAGATAGGGGTGAGGACAAGAGGGTGTGTGACCCTCTCATCAGTGGAGGGGTCTGGTGCACCCCCCCCCCCCCCCCCCCAAAAAAAAAAAAAAAAAATTTGAAATTCAAGACAGTAAAACACAATTACCTTGACTCTGTGCTGCTGTGTACTGGTCACTTTCTGTGGGTGGGCAATATTTCTGTGGATGCAATGATATTAGTTTTCAAACATTGTTTACAGCAATAATCGTCAAAAATTTAATTAATCAACCCCAGGATACAATTCGGTGCTTCATTAATTAAAATTTTATTGATGATGATTTTCTATTACCTGGAAAAAACATGCATGGACATCATGCACTGCCCATGCAAGGATTATGACCAGCAACTGTACTGTATGTCTGTGTCAGTGCTATGAGCAGGGACTAATCTAAATGGGTGGGTGTGTTTACAAATATTAATATTTTTTAACACCTGATAACAAAGTAATATAAATTTATAAACAACCACACAATTGACTTTTAATTACAATACTCCTAATTCCTATTAAACATATATGAATGTTTATTAATTTTGTGGAATTTTTACACTGTGTATGAAGCTTATTTGGGCCTGTATGTTTGTTAAAATTGCCCTTCCACTACAGAGGACTTTTTGAAATCAGTCTACACTGGATTGTGTGGTATTCCTTTGTGTAAGACAGTGTATTCATTGTAATAATATTCATGCATAAGTTCATGTTCTTGGTTTGTTTAAGGCCTCATAATCTACAGAATAGCTTGGATGGATGTGTATTCCATCACTTGAGTGCAAGAAGGCTTTGCAATGCTACATGTATAGCATAAACCTTGTTGCACTCCAGCGACAAATTTATCAATTTTAATAACATGGGTAAAATATCGGACATGAACCGTTTAATTTTTTTTTTTTTTTTTCTTTTAGCTCACTTCGACAAAGTCAAGCAGGGCTTATCTAATCACTCTCCATCCATTGTCCATCCATCTGTCATCCATCAACACCATGTTTTGGTCAATTCAAGTTAAAGTTTGTGTGAGTAATGGTACCAAATGGGTATTACATTTTTGTTTAACTCAACATGCCCAGCCCCATAGGGAGGGGGTGGGGTAAAATGCTCCCAAAATATTTTTAAAATCTTATGAACCAGTGGGTACAGTGACTTTATATTCGTTATGGAACTACCTTTTGAGGTGTAGAATCACGCTTGTTCAAACGTACTTTGTGAAGCAATATTTGGCTTTGTAATGGCAGTGGTTAGATTTTTGGTACCACCCAAAATTTCTATTTTCCGAACCGATGGTCCGATTTGAATGAAATTCAGTATCGTGGTAATATTGGGTCATAAGTACTTACCTCATGCACAAAAAAACCCTGCATCCCCATGGGAACCCCAGGAGCAAAAAATAGAAATGTTTTCAAACTCCCATGTTTCCCAAACCACTTGGAACAGAGAACTGTTATGTGGTATGAAGCATCCTTAGAACCAGTAGAATTGAATGGTAAAAAAAAATGCCCTCTGTTGTTGTTAGAGAGTTCTGCAGAGGGCATCAGAATAATGTTGGTGGAGCATTTTTGCAAACATTTTAGAAAATCTTTTCTCAAGAACCAATGTTCAGAATCTTTTGATATTTGGTATACAGCATCCATAGAGGGGTCAGATACAAGTTTGTTAAAATGAAGCCCATTGGTTCATATTTGGACTCAATGCAGGAGCCCAAATTTTATGGGGAATTTTCTTTAAAAATCTTCATCAGAACCACGAGTCAGAATTTTTTAATGTTTGGTACCCTCATTGTTATGATGGTCAGATTCAAGATTGTTCAAACCAAGTCCCTATGTTAATATTTGGGCTTCCTTTAGTAGCCCAAATTTAACTTAGGGCTGTATGGGGCAGTTTTTTTAAAAAATCTTCTTCTTCAGACCCACCAGTCATAATGCTTTCGTATTTGGTATACAACATCTCTAAGGGGGGAGGGGTGGGGGTGGGGGTGAGATTCAAGTTTGTTCAAATCGGGTCTGTAGGTTAAATTTTGGGCTCACTATGGTAGCCCAAATTTTAACTTTGTGCAATATGAGGAAATTTCTTTAAAATTTTGTTCTTCAGATCCACCAGTCAGAATGCTTTCATATTTGGTATACAGCATCTCTAAGGAGATCAGATTCAACTTTGTTCAAATCGAGTGCCTGGGTTGATATTTGAGCTCCCTATGGGAGCCGGAATTGGCCAAGTAGCTGAAGAATTAGACATTTTTTATTCAGTACCCTCAAGAGGTGAAGAGTAATCTACATAGGTTGTATCAAGGTGCTTGAGAGGGGAGCTCCACATTTTACATCATAATCAACTAAAGGAAAGGCATGATGCTTGGACTGTTTTTGTCACTCCTGAGGGGCTCAAAGATTTGCAGTGTATCCTATGGAGATGGATTGCTTAATGTAGATTCATTCTTGGACTCTTATATCGTGTTCTGTTCTCTGTTTATATCGTGTTCTGTTCAAGGTGAGCACTTCAGGCCCTGTGGGGCCTCTTGTTTATTTATATTTATTGGGTTTTAACAACACTTTCGAAAGCCAGCAGCTACAAGTTTCTTCTCTCCTTGAACCAAGCATCTCGCCCAACTGCAGCACTCATGGTCCACTGAGTTTTTAGCTCACCTGACTTTCAGTCAGGGTGAGGTGTAGTGATCACTTGCCGTCTGTCGTCCGTGAACATGGTGTTTGCGTCTTCTCCTCCAAAACTGCTGAACTGATTAATCATTTAAGTGAAATGTGAGATGCTTGTTTGTTATGACATTGCATTTTGATTTTGCTTAAATCAAGTTGCCCTGCCCCAAGTAGGGCCATGCCCCAAAATTTTGCCTAAATCTTAAAAAAATCTTCTTGTGAACCAGGAGTAGCAGAGATTCGATATGTGGTGTGCTGCTTCCTTTTGAGGTGTAGACTCAGTTTTGTTCAAGAGAAGTTTGTGGGTCTTTATTTGCCTTCATTATTGGAGGGCATGTATTTTTGCCCCGCCCAAAATTTCTGTTTTTCGAACCAAGAGACTGATTTGAACCAAATTTAATTTTTGGTTTTATTTGATCATAAGTAATTAATTTATGCCCCAAAATATTTTCCCTCCCCCCCTTGGGAACCGCAGGAGCTAAAACTAGAACAAAATTCAAAACGCACATATCTCCAAAACTACATGGCACTGAGAATTCTTATTTGGTGTGAAGCTTCCTTGGGACCAACAGAATGGAATGGTCTAAGCAAATTTTTGTCAGGTCAATCGTGGGGTACTTTTTCGTGACCTTGAAAAAATGCTTAGTCAGCATTCTGTAACACTGTGGGTAATGAAGAAAGCATTTAAGACTCTTCTTCACCCAATTCACTCCTCCAAAACCTTTCAGATTTCACATATACCATCTTTGCAAGATTTTTTTACACGTTTATTGAAATCAAATCCCTGGGTCCATATTTGGCCTCTATGGGAGTCCAAATGTTGAAATTAGTGCAGTTTGAGGAATATTCTTTAAAAATCTTTTCCTTCGGACCCACCAATCAGAATCTTTTGATATTTGCTATGCACCATCATTAGGGGGGTGAGATTTAAGTTTCTTCAAGCCAAGCCTATATTTTGGCTCACCAGGGTTTTGCAAATTGTGAGAACGGTGATTTCATTCCTCTGATGTTCTTGCAAATGCTTGTTAAGAAGATCCATATTTACCATTCCCCCAAAATTATAAGCATTTTTTCATCAGATAAAATTTAATAAAATTAAATTAATTTTAGAGCTGAAACGATTAAAGGGTTTTCGTGATTGATTAATCGCATGGGTTAACCTTGGTTAACCGATTAATCACTTGCCCCAATAGGTAGCTGAATAATTGCTGTACCGTTGACCATTTATATAATTAAAACTTTACTCAGCATAATGGACAAAACCGGGCAGCGCCATATACAAACATGTCCATTCAGATTTTATTATATTTTCAATTTTTGTCTCAAAACATAGCTTATGACCCCTCATTGGAACAAGCTCATTGAGCTTGTTCCAATATGGGGGGGGGGGGGGGCATAAGCTATGTTTTTGAGACAAACATTGAAAATCTTTAGAATTTCTTGTGCAAGTATCGTCTGCTACCTGCATTTGGTGAAGGGTTGAGAATGACCGTTTTCAGCTACTGATACAGTATAATGATCATACAAGTGAACAAGTATTTTGGCACGTAACTGGCATGCATTTCTCTGTCTCATGCAATTGATGTGAGCCAGTGTGACAATGTTTGTCTGTTTTGGAGCAAGTTTGTTCCATAGTTAACCCATACAGGGTATTTTTTGTTTTTAAAAATTTGATTAACAGTTTCCATCTTGGTTTCAAAAAGTGATGATAAATAGTGAATATAAGCTTACCCAATATGAAAGAAAAATGGTTTGCAATTGGACATTTTTGTATAGCATTTTGCGATGTGAATCCAGCCATCAAATACCCTGCCATATAGTACCGTACTTCAAAAGTAACGGTTAACCGATCAATTACTTTTTTTTTATCAATCAAGATATTGATCATTGGTTAGTCGATTAATCGATGTGAGCCAGTGTGAGATTCAAGTTTGTTTACGCTAAGTCCCTGGGTTCATATTTGGGCTCACTGTGGGAGATTCAAGTTTGTTTACGCCAAGTCCCTGGGTTCATATTTGGGCTCACTATGGGAGCCTGAATTATAACTTAGTTCAAAATGAGGAATATTCTTCAAAAGTATTCTTCACATTTAGCAGTCAGAATGTTTTGATATATACAGTATCCTTAGGGAGGTGAGATATAAGTTTGTTAAAGCCAAGTCCCTGGGTTCATATTTGGTCTTCCTGTAGGAGCCCGAATTGTACCAAAATTTCTATTTTCCAAATTGAGAGACTGATTTGAAGCAAATTTGATATGATGGGCTTATTGGGTCGTAAGTACCTAATTTATGCCAAAACATTTTCCTGTGGCCCTGTGGGAACTGCAGGATCTAAATATAGAAAAAAATTAAAACGCCCATATCTTCAAAACTACATGGCACTGAGAATTTTTATTTTGTGTGACGCTTCCTTACGAACAGCCAAAAAGAATGGTCAAAAAGAAAAATTGCCATCAGTTTTATCATAGGGAAGTTTTCCAGGACTTATGCGGAGTCATCATTTTAGTAACGGGAAAAACATTAAAGAATCTTCTTCTCCCATACCACTGCTCCAAAGGCTTTCATATCTTGCACATAACATCTTTGGAAGATTTATTCACATGTTTGTTGAAATCAAATCCCTGGGTCCATATTTGGGCTCTCTATGATTAGATTAGTGCAATATGAGGAATATTTTTTAAAAATCTTCTTCTGATCCACTCTTCAGAATATTTTGATATTTGGGATGCTGCATCCTTAGAGGGGTGAGATTCAAGTTTGTTTGAGCCATGTCCCCGGGTTCATATTTGGGCTCCCTGTGGGAGTCCAAATTACAACTTAGTTCAATAAGAGGAATATTCAGTAGTCAGAATCTTTAGATATTAGTATATAGAAGCATCCTTAAGGATGTGAGATTCAAATTTGTTCAAGCCAAGTCCTTGGGATCATATTTGGGCTCTCTGTGGGAGCCTGAATTATAACTTAGTTCAGTATGAGGAATATTCTTTTAAAATCCTTTTTTTTGAGATCCACCGGTCAGAATCTTTGGATATTTTGTATAAGCTTTTCTTATGAGGGGCAGATGCAACTAAATGTTCAAATAAATTCCCTGGGTTGATATTTAGGCTACCATGTCAGGTGAATGCCATCAGGCCCTCTGGGGGCTCTTGTTTGTTTTCTGTTTGACAACATTGCCCTGGCTCTTCTATCTATATTTTTCATTTTAAGTTAGTCACTACTTTTATTTAGGCTTCCCAAATTTGTTACTGCATGTCTGTCTGTCTGTCCTTCGGATGAAATGTTTCTTTGCTTTTCATTTGCCTGGGTCAACATTTTAAATAATTTGCAGCTATCTTTCACCCTCCAACCTTCCCCCCCCCCCCACCCCCACCCACACATACACACATACAAAAATCTGGGCTGGCAAGTATTGAGTATTTTATCAAAAAAGTGGTACTCAAGTACTACGAGTACTGAGTACTTTGGACCCAGCCTATCACAAGTATATTAAACATCAAAGAGTATATTATATACTTGAAACAAATACAGTACAGTGGCAGTGTACTGCTCACTTTCCATGGATGGGCAATATTTCCACGGATACAAATTCATACAATAATATTTGATGCCAAACACTAACTATAGGTATAATCATCAAAAATTTAAATAATGAAGAACCAGGTACAAACCGATGCTTCATCAATTAAAATTTTGTAGATGATGATTTTTATTGACTGGTAAATGCATGAGTGGACATCACTGCCCACGCGTGTATTACAACCCGTCCACAGCGACTGTACTGTAACTTGTCCTCTTTGTGAACATATTTTCTACAATTTCACTCCTTTTGACAGAATGCATACCTGTGGGGATTAAAACCAAAATAGTGAAAGTGCACTTGTGGATATTTGCAGCACAAGCACAGCACTAATGAATCAATATTTGATGATTTTAGGAATTTTAACAGTGTCATGAGACACCACAGTAGCAGGTACTGGTCATTCTGTTGGAAAAAATCACTGTTTTATGACTCGAGGTACCTTAACTGAGAAAACTTAGGCTTTTTCTTACAAAGATTGCAGAATATCAAACACAATGTGAAATGTGTTCAGAAGCAAGAATGTGATTAAAAAATAATGGGAAATTCATGTCACCATCAATTTATTTATAAATTAATAAAGTTTTTTAGCTCACCTGAGCAAAGCTCAGTGGGAGCTTTACTGATCACATTCTGTCCGCCGTCCGTCCGGCTTTAACTTTACATTATTCAAATGTTGGGTAAATGTTTATTACCTAATGCCAATTTAGATTTGTTCAAATGAAGTTGCCCCCTTCTCCTGGGTAGTGCCAGCCCCCAAGGGGCACCAAAATCTTCTCATCAACCAGCAGTATTAGAGACTTGATATATGGTATGCAGCTTCCTTTTAAGGTGTAGACTTGGATTTCTTTAAGCGAAGTTTGATGGGCTATATTTGGCGTCGTTATGGGAGAGGCAAAATTTTTGGCCCCGCCCAAAATTTCTATTTTCCGAACCGAGAGGCTGATTTGAATCAAATTTTATGTGAGGGCTTATTGGGTCATAAGTACCTAAGTTATGCCAAATTTTCTTTTTCTGTGGCCCCATGGAAACCACAGGAGCTAAAAATCGAAAAAAGTAAAACGCCATATCTCCAAAACTCCACGGCACTGAGAATTTTTATTTGGTATGAAGCTTCCTTATGACCAACAGAAAGGATTGGTCCAAAAAATTGCCATCGGTTTTATCATAGGGTACAGTTTCAGGACTTTGAAAACACTTTTTAATACTGTAGGCAATGGGAAAAACATTAAAAAATCTTCTTCTCTAGATCCAGCAGGCAGAATCTTTCGATATATGGTATGCAACATTGTAGGGTGGATCTGATTCGAGTTTGTTCAAATCCGCCCCCCTGGGTTTATATTTGGGCTCAGTATAGGAGCCCGAATTCAAACTTAGTGCATTTCAGGCAAATTTCTTAAAAAATATTCTTCACCAGATTCAGCTGGCAGAATCTTCTGATATTTGGTATGCAACATTGTGGGGTGGATCTGATTCAAGTTTGTTCAAATCGGCCCTCTGGATTCATATTTGGGCTCACTGTAGAAGCATTTCAGGCAAATTTCTTTAAAAATATTCTTCTCCAGATCCAGCAGGCAGAATCTTTTGATATTTGGTATGCAACATTGTGGGGTGGATCTGATTCAAGTTTGTTCAAATCAGCCCCCTGGATTCATATTTGGGCTCACTATAGAAGCCCGAATTCGAATTTAGTGCATTTCAGGCAAATTTCTTAAAAAATCTTCTTCTCCAGATCCAGTAGGCAGAATCTTTTGATATTTGATATGCAACATTGTGGGGTGGATCTGATTCAAGTTTGTTCAAATCAGCCCCCTGGATTCATATTTGGGCTCACTATAGAAGCCCGAATTCGAACTTAGTGCATTTCAGGCAAATTTCTTAAAAAATCTTCTTCTCCAGATCCAGCAGGCAGAATCTTTTGATATTTGATATGCAACATTGTGGGGTGGATCTGATTCAAGTTTGTTCAAATCAGCCCCCTGGGTTCATATTTGGGCTCAGTATAGGAGCCCAAATTTGAACTTAGTGCATTTCAGGCAAATTTCTTTGAAAATCTTCTTCTCAGGATCCAGCAGCAGAATCTTTTGATATTGGGTATGCAGCATGCTTAGGGGGTGAGATTCAAGTTGTTCAAGCCAAGTCCCTGGGTTCATATTTGGGCTCACTGTGGTAACCCGAATTATAACTTAGTTCAAAATGAGGAATTTTCTTTAAAAATCTTCTTCAGATCCAGCAGTCGGAAAGTTTCGATATTTGGTATGCAGCATCCTTAGGGGGGTGAGATTCAAGTTTGTTCAAGCTATGTCCCTAGGTCCATATTTGGGCTCACTGTGGGAGCCCGAATGATAACTTACATGTAGTTCAAAATGAGGAATTTTCTTTAAAAATCTTCTTCTTCAGATCCAGCAGTCAGAATGTTTTAATATTTGGTATGCAGCATTCTTAGGGGGGTGAGATTCAAGTTTGTTCAAGCCATGTCCCTAGGTCCATATTTGGACTCACTGTGGGAGCTTGAATTGTAACTTAGTTCGAAATGAGGAATTTTCTTAAAAAATCTTCTTCAGATCCAGCAGATGAATGCTTTTGATATTTTTTATGCAGCATCCTTAGGAGGCAAGATTTAAGTTTGTTCTAGTCATGTCCCTAGGTCCATGTTTGGGCTCACTGTGGGAGCTCGAATTGTAACTTAGTTCAAAATGAGGAATTTTCTTTAAAAATCTTCTTCTTCAGATCCAGCAGTTGGAATGTTTTGATATTTGGTGTGCGGCATCCTTAGGTGGGTGAGATTCAAGTTTGTTAAAGCCATGTCCCTAGGTCCATATTTGGGCTCACTGTGGGAGCTTGAATTGTAACTTAGTTCGAAATGAGGAATTTTTTTATAAAATCTTCTTCAGGTCCAGCAGATGAATGCTTTTGATATTTTTTATGCAGCATCCTTAGGAGGCTAGATTCAAGTTTGTTCAAGCCATGTCCCTAGGTCCATGTTTGGGCTCACTGTGGGAGCTCGAATTGTAACTTAGTTCAAAATGAGGAATTTTCTTTAAAAATCGTCTTCTTCAGATCCAGCAGTTGAAATGTTTTGATATTTGGTGTGCGGCATCCTTAGGGGGGGGGGGGGGGAGGGGGGGGGGAGAGATTCAAGTTTGTTAAAGCCAAGTCCCTGGGTTCATATATGGGTTCCCTGTGGGAGACCAAATTATAACTCGGTTCAATATGAGGAATATTCTTTAAAAATCATTTTTTTTAGATCCACTTGTCAGAATCTTTGGATATTTGGTATAAGCTTTTCTTAGGAGTAGTAGATGCAACTTGTTGAAATCAATTCTCTGGGTTGATATTTAGGTTACCATGTACAGGTGGGCGCCCTCAGGCCCCCTGGGGTCTCTTGTTTTAGGAAAAAATGCATACTGAGAGCTTGGGGGTGGGGGGGGGGGGGTACATCCAGGGCTATAATTTACCTCATCACTAGGTAAAAGAATATTTGACATCATTTGTTGAGATAAAATGGCACTTTCTATTGATATTGGTGGATTATATAGCCTCAGCCAGGGCTTATAAGAATCTGAGAATCAATTCCCGTAGAGATCCGTGCAACAAAACCAGTGAGAAACCATGTAGCTTCTCGTAACATTGCTGCTAGGATTCACATGAAAAGAACTGAGTCAGTTTAACCCTTTACCTAACACAAAGGCAGCAAATTAACCAATACAACACTAACATGACCTGAAATATTGTGACACTGGCAATAAAATTTGTACAAATATGGCTGTTATTGGAACCGGCTCTCATCAGCCGGTTCTAGTATCATCCATAATTATTACGCTTGATGAATATTGTTTATTTTTAGCTCACATGACTGTAAGTCAGGGGGCGCTTAAATGATGACTTTCTGTCTGTCCACCATCAGTCCGTCCTGTCCGGCGAGAACTTTACATTACTAACCTCTCCTCATAAACAACTGAGCCAAATTGAACCAAATTTGATATTCATGTTCCTTATCATATATGAATTCCAGTTTGTTCAAATAACGTTGCCACACCCACAGGGGGCCCCAAACATTTCTCTGATAGCATGCATAAATTGTTTTCCAAAATTGAAAAAAAATCTTCTCCAGAACCATGTATAAGAATCTTTTGATACTTGGTATACAGCATCTCTAGGGGTGGGAGGGATAGGTTCAGGTTTGTTCAAATCAAGTCCCTGAGTTGATATTTGGGCTCCCTATGGACACCCAAATATCAATAGTGCAACATGAGGAAATTTCTTTGAAAACCTCCTTCAGATCCACCAGTCAGAATGCTTTCATATTTGGAATGCAACATTTCTAGAGGGGTGGGGGGCAGGGGGGCAGGGTAGATTGAAGTTTGTTTGAATCGGGTCTCTGGGTTAATATTTGGTCTATCTATTGAAGCCCAAAGTTTAACTCAGTGCAGTATGAGGAAATTTCTTTAAAACTCGTCTACAGCTGTCAGAATTGGAAGCAATCAGGAAGACCTATGCTAATAATCATCTAACATGGACAATAGAATTATGAATAATTTCATAACATTATTCCTATGTAGTGTCCATGAACCTTTACTAACTGAATCTGACCCAAAATACTTCTCTGAACCACCTCGTCAGGTGAGCGATTAAGGGCCCAGGGGGGGGGGGGGGGGGGGGGGGGTAAAAATCAGTAGTTGGTGTTGTAAAAATTAAAAAAGCTGTATTGGGTAAAGGGTTAACTTTTATTATCAGTATGCAACAGGGGTTCAATCATACTGACCTAATAGGATCCTGGCCCATAGCAGGTCTGAATTCTCGGAACGATTTCCGCAAGAATCCAAATGGATTCACCCAAATTTAGAGTAACTATAAGCCCTGCCGATCCCCAATTTTGAAACAAAATTGACATATTGTTTCATGGTGGTGGGGCCCTATTTATCTTGCTGTATGATTAATTAAAACAGATTTTGTGAAAAGGTTTTGTGTGCTGATGCAGATTTTAGTTTTATTTTGGGATTTGGTTAGTTTCAAAAAAAGCTGTGAATTCTTATCCCTCCCAACTTATTGGGTAACAGAGTAGAAATTCTGTCGGAGGCAATAACAGTTTTTAAGCCTATTTGACACAGATTGGACAGTTCTCTTCAAAAGAACAAATTTCCCATGCTTTGGACTAGACAGAAGCCAAAAGTTGAATTCTATTGCAGAAATAACTCTTTCATCACATGAAAGAGGTAACTGTATCTTTGGTAGGGTTGGGTTTGCTCATAGGTATAACTGTTGTAAATATTTTAATTAGATTTACATGCCTCGAAAAGTTACGCTCGGAAATTATCAAATTCCCAAAATTAAGCAGTCTTGGGGAAATATATTGTTTCAATAAACATTTGAAGAAGTCTACTGACATTTTGCATTACTTTTGAATGTTCCAGATGAATAAAGAGGATGATTTGAGGACTTTTAGAACCTAAAAATTTGTTTGACTATTGGTGTGTTTTGTTTGGGAATTCCCTGAGAAATATGAACATGTGACCAGCACTTCCCTTTCTGTTAGTTTTTCTTTTATTTGTTGAATGACCCCTGTTTAAAAATCATTAAAAGGTTGTCTGAAGGGCTATAGTTGACAAAAAATATTTGAATGCTAAATTTAAAATGATGCGACCATATTTTTTTTCGCCTGAACGTATTTATAACGGTCGCCTATGGGAAAATATTTAGTACTGTGAAACGTATTCTTGTTTGGCTGAAATTAAACAATTGCAGGAATTCGACTGAATAAACCAAAATGTTTTTGGAGTAATGGTTGCGGAATGAAATATTTCAATACGTTGGATACTTTGGGGTTCCTTCTTACGCCTTGCGTATTGTCATATTATAAAACTTACCCTTCTCACTGTAAGTGTATACAAAGGCGATACCATTCCAGGAAATAAGGGTTCAAAGGCTTAAAGAGCACAATGAAATAAAAATGAAAGTGTCAATGACACTGTAGCTCAACTTGTCAAGACAAAGACATGTACATGTATAGTATGTGACACAGCAATGACAAACATCTAGGTAATGACCTGATAACAAAGGTACATATAAAGTATTGTAACGGTCTGTACATAAATACTGACCGTTGCTTGTAACAAATGTATAGGTAAAGTATTGTAAAGGTGGGTGACAGTCAGATGCTGAACTAGAAAAAATCTTTGAGTCCCAGAGTGAGTCTGACTGAACCCCAAAATATTTGTTCTCATAGCACAGTGATAACAAAGGCACCCCAAAACACACTCGTTCCTGTCCCAAGGTGAAAACAAAAGTACTCAAGAAGTTTTGTGAAGATCAGTTCATAAATACGAGCTGTATAGAACTTGTGACAAAAAACTGATTGGACCTAATTTCGGTACAAAATGGCCACTGGCAGCCATCTTGAATTTTGGACCGTACCCAGAAACACTCATTCTCATCCCAAGGAGATAACAAAGGTACCCAAGAAGTTTTGTGAAGATCGGTTCATAAATACAGCCTCTACCCTGAGCCGTATTGACATGTGTGCTTACATTGTGTAAGTAGCACTGAATAAATCAAAGTTCATCTAATTTGCATAATTTCTGCACGAAAAAAAACCCCTTACAATATGTGATGTATTCCATGTTACTAAACATTCATACAAAAATTTATTCAAATCAGAACTTTCATACAGAAGTTCTATACAAAAGACTGATTGCACTAATTTTGGTACAAAATGGCTGCTGGTGGCCATCTTGAATTTCGGACCACACCCAAAAACACTCGCTCTCATCCCACGGTGATAACAAAGGTACCCAAGAAGTTTCGTAAAGATTGGTTCATAAATATGGCCTCTAGTCTGAGCTGTATAGAAGATGTGTACAAAAAACTGATTAGACCTAATTTCGGTACAAAATGGCCACTGGCAGCCATCTTGAATTTTAGACCGCACCCAGAAACACTCGTTCTCGTCCCAAGGTGATAACAAAGGTACCCAAGACATTTCGTGAAGATCAGTTCATAAATACAGACTCTAGTCTGAGCCGTATTGACATGTGTACTTACTGTGTGTAAGTCGCACTGAAAAAATCAAAGTTCATCTAATTTGCATAATTTCTGCACGAGAAAAAACCCCGTATTATATGTGATGCATCCCATGGTACTAAACATTCATACAAAAAAATTATTCAAATCAGGGCTTTCATATGGAAGTTCTGTGCAAAAATCTGATTGCACCTAATTTTGTACAAAATGGCTGCCATCGGCCATCTTGAATTTCGGACCGGACCCCAAAACACTCGTTCTCGTCCCACGGTGATACCAAAGGTACCCAAGAAGTTTCGTAAAGATCGGTTCATAAATACGGCCTCTAGCCCAAGCCGTATTGGCATTTGCACTTACAGTGCTGAAAGTAACACCAAAAAACATCAAAATTAGTCTAATTTGCACAATTTACGTACGAGAAAAAAACCCGTATTATATGTGATGTATCCCATGGTACTAAACATTCATACAAAAAATTATTCAAATCAGAGCTTTCATATGGAAGTTCTGTACAAAAAACAGATTTCTGCATCGTCGGTACAAAATGGCGGCTGGCAGCCATCTTGAATTTTGGACCGCACCCAAAAACACTCGTTCTCGTCCCATGGTCATAACAAAGGTACCCAAGAAGTTTCGTAAAGATCGGTTCATAAATACGGCCTCTAGCCCGAGCCATAGCAGCTTTGCACTTACAGCTCTGAAAGTAACACTAAATAAATCAAAGTCAGTCTAATTTGCATAATTTACGCACGAGAAAAAAACCCGTATTATATGTGATGTATCCCATGGTACTAAACATTTATACAAAACTTTATTCAAATCAGAACTTTCATACAGAAGTTCTGTACAAAAAACTGATTTTTGCATCATCGGTACAAAATGGCCACTGGCAGCCATCTTGAATTTCGGACCACACCTAAAAACACTCGTTCCCGTCCCAGGGTCATAACAAAGGTACACAAGAAGTTTCGTAAAGATCGGTTCATAAATACGACCTCTAGCCCGAGCCATAGCCAATTGTTGACGTACGGACAGACGGACAGACGGACAGACGGGCCATGACAATAGCTCAAATTTGACTTCGTCAAAGTTGAGCTAAAAATCATTTTAGCAGCATGGAATTTGATAGTTTGAAAGCATTTAACGCGAGACTCGCGAAAGTGCGGAACCCGTAATATATGGTACATTTGCAACTGGGGCAATCTAATACGGCTCAAACGCACATTCGAGTATGTGTTTTGGGGTACGTGATTGGAGTCCATTTTAGTATTTGGAAGTTGCTGGGCCATCTTCGAATGAACATCTTGCTCACTGGCATATCAATTTTTTTCTAGAAAAAAAGTGATCAGCTGAAACAAAATGGTGTATATTGTTTAAAATCGAAAAAAATAATGTTTAAAATAATAAATTTTGATATCATATGCGTTAGGTAAATGATGTTGTAATTCAGGATAAAGAATTTTGTCAGCTAGGTTTAAAACTTACCTTTTAACGGTGTGTCTGAAAACGGGTCTGTGCTGCGCATCGACGATTTTAAAGTGTTTTTATTATACCCACTGCATACAGTTTACTCAGCGGTATGACTATCAATAACATATACCCATCTGTGCTATCTCTATATATCCAACAAGAAGAGATTTTTTAACCCATTTTATCCTAAATACTTCACAACATTCCTATAAAAAGTTTTTGTACGCAGAATTAGCATATGCATGAAAATGGATAATATCAATAATAATTTTTACAACGAATATATAGTTTTAATCCTTTACCCAACGTAGAAGATAAAATGTATTATTTTAAACATTATTTATTTAGATTTTAAACAAAAAGTTCAACAAAACCATATCATGTGACCACTTATTGGGACATGTTATTTGAATTTTTGTTTTAAAGTGCTCAATTTGAAAATGACACGGACGGTGTTGTCGATTCGTTGAGTAAAGGGTTAACTATTTTATCTACAAATAAACATACTTTTGAACTCACAATATTCACGTTTTTGTTTCGACTGATCAAAATTCTCAGTAAACTTTTACCATTGTATTTCCTAGAAATGTATTTTGTACCTATTAATATAACTGACTAAAATGAATCATTAGCATTTCAAAAGACATGGCAATTTGCCAACTGGCAAATTGCCACATCTTTAAAAATGCTAATGATTCATTTTTACCTATTTAAAGTCATAACTAGAAAATACAATTCTAGAAAATAGTAGGAGATATTTGATAAAAGTGAGATATATGAAGAATTATATTTATATTTTCATCAAAAAGACAGTTGAGGCATTGCACAGCATCTGGTGAATGATTTCAGAGACAGCTGGGTGTCTGACAAGCACACATTCCACGCACTGGGCTGCAGAAGATATGGACAATCAGTCAGAGAATTTACCACATCGAGTCCAAGCCCTCCATACTTTGTAAATCCTCCTCGGTTCGGGGAACAAGCGCGGATCCGACGTGGCATACTCCATACCAACCGTCCAATATCAGGTTGACTGATGTTATTCCATTCTTTCTGCAGTGCAGCGGCGAGTTTCTGGACATTGGTAGGGGGCTGTTGGCGTTGTCGTAGGTGCCTGCCAAGCATATCCCAGACGTGCTGATTGGTGAAAGGTCTGGACTTAGTGCTGGCCAAGGCAGTGTTGTGATGTTCTGCTCCTGGAGGAACTCTGTAGCGACACGGCCCCTGCGTGCTCTTACATTGTCATCTTGGAAAATGAATCGACGGCCGTAACGTCCCGCAAATTGCACCGCATGAGCTGCTAACATTCTGCCCACTGACGAGCACTTGGATCACATGTAATGCTGTTTTTCTCGACATGGTTATGCCTCCCCACACCATGACCGACCCATAACCAAAACGACCGTGCTGCCTAACGCCACCGCCACCCTCTGTTTCGCCTGCTGTGGAAGTCGAGAGTGAACCTCGATTCTTCGGAAAACAATCTACCGCCCCACTGACGATTGTCCCAGTGCTGTCATGCTCCACACCAATTATGCCTTGCTGCGATGTGACGTTCAGTCAAACGTGAAATTATTCGAGGGCGTCGAGCGTACAAAATTCCAGCTGTGTAGGCGCTTTCACATAGTCTGACCACTGACTCGCACATCTGTCGCTCGGTGCAGCTGCTGTCCATTTTCTGAGGCACTTTGGTGGCGGTTCGGATGAAACGATCCTGGTTAGCAGTTGTCACCCTTGGACGACCTGACCGACATCAGTTATCAACATTGCCTGTCTGACGGTAGCGTGAGCACAACCTGCTTATCACCGATTGAGTAACGTTGAGAATTTGAGCCACGGCCACTGCAGTCTGTTTGTTGCCAGCTTCCAACATGCCAACGGCACGTAAACGTTCGTCACGTGTCAGTCTTCGCATACCTCAAAATTTACGTTTCGATCGAAAACTATTGATGAACGAGTTTATACCAAGAAAAGAACGATGAGACCTCCGAAAAAGCCCGTCCCGTACAAATGAAAATTTCAAAACGTACCCTAGAAAAAACCTGCACGAATTTTTCGTGAGCCGGTGACAGACGACCTCAGGGGTCCGTTATAGGGCGCTAAGGCCATGATTGTCCCAACCAGGTCCCAATAGCGAGATTCGGGGGCGGGGTGGCAGTGAGGCCAACTGCAACCGTGTTTCTCGTGCCCAGGCAGTCTGAAACTTTAAATGAAATGTTAACCTACAGGGGTGACACTACCAGTGATTTAGCAGATCTGAGCATGCCGGTGTGACAGGAATGATAGTCCGTAGGAAAATTAGTCCCTCTGGACTATTATTCCGCGGAATTATAGTCCTAGGTCTAACATTCCTAGGAATAGTAGTCCGGCGGACTACTATTCCTAGGAATGTTAGACCTAGGACTTTAATTCCGCGGAATAATAGTCCAGAGGGACTAACGTTCCTGCTGACTATCATTCCTGTCACACCGGGCTTGCAATATGCGTAGTGAAAAGATATA
Organism: Pictodentalium vernedei; assembly: GCA_031216915.1. NCBI lineage: Eukaryota > Metazoa > Mollusca > Scaphopoda > Dentaliida > Dentaliidae > Pictodentalium > Pictodentalium vernedei. The sequence goes on from CM062294.1 coordinate 170,303,967, forward strand.
TTGCTCACTTTTACTTATGACATCCGTCCTCCAGTCCTTTGCCGAGTGCTAAGTGGACGGCACGCAACCTTCAGAAACACTCACTTTGAACAAATGAAATGCGTTGTGTCTTTCGGCATGGCACTCAATCCTGATCGCCTACGTGGGGGCAAGGTGGCGTTGAGTACTAAGGCGTATCGCACGTCGATGGTGCACCTGTCTTAAACCAATGCTCATCCTGCTTGTGTGAAGTTAGTTCGTTCGGGGCTCTGACAGTTGCTCGCCGCTACTAAGTGGTTCTCTCCGGGTACTCCGGCTTTCTCCACACGTCAAACGGCCGTCTCGGGGTGACCCTGGCAGTTGGAAGTGTCGTTAAACTCCAATAAATGAATGAATAAATAAATAAATTGAAAGATAAATCGCCCCTGTCCCTATTATGTTTGGTCCAGACAATCACTGTGCTAATGAGAAGAACATTCATAACATTGGCCCATGCAGATGCTTGTTAATGGAATTTACATATTGGCATTCATATTACGGGAGACATAGATTACCACTAAACCACCGCGGAAAGGTGTTTTCCACCCAGCAATTATTTTCAGATTTAAGGGATTTGCAGAAGGCAGCGCCAGTGGGATTTGAAAGATTGCCAGTGTTGCCTGAACTTTTACTCATAAATGAAAGTATAAATCGGGTGTGAAATTCACCACACAAGCGATGACGTGGAGATCGCATGAAGGGGTTAACCTCCCCCTCCCCACGCAAATTTTTTTAAATAATCTTGTGACTTGCAACCTCCATCTTATCTCTGCGGTGCATGGATGCCCCAACCCAGTGTCCCTTTGTCTTCCTGCCTCACAAACTTATGGGGGGGGGGGGGGTGTTCAGTGCCACCCTTCCCCACTGTCTAATTTTAATAGAGAGAGCGTTTCTGGGGTTGGGGTCAGAGGTGCAAACGAACCCCCTTTTACATTTTTCTTTCAAGAACGTAGAATGCAAATGAATCCACAAAAAGCCACCAGAGAGCTCTGTTCCCAACCCCTTCAATTTATGCTCGCCTTCGGCATCTGCCTTGCGTACCCCCGGTATTCCTTTTTTCTTCCAAGTAAAGACCACTTTTGAAAAATGCCTCATGACCCCTTGACTCCAGATTGGGGAGGTCTATTTTGAAGACGTTTTTCTGCTTTAAAAAGACTATTGAAGGATTTCGAGTGATTTTATGCAAAAAATGTTATTTCAGCAAACGCATTATAACCCATTTGCCCCAGTTAGGGTGAGGGTCAGTTTTAGTGTTTAACCTTTTACCCAACGAATCGCCCGCATCCGCCCGGGTAATATGCATATTCAGCAGTTGAAAAAATATTTTTCAAAAAATTTGAAAAAATGATATTTAAAATAATAAATTTTGATATCGTCTGCGTTGGGTAAAGGGTTAAACAATTAGTCGACTAGTCGTTGTCGTTGCCAACGCTGATATTGCCAAACATCGACTCTCGATTCGAGGGTGCGGTGGCTCAGTAGGTAGAGGTGCAGACTGCATGCCGGGAAGTCCTTGGTTCGAACCCCACCTGCGGCAACCACGCTGTGTCCTTAGTTTAAACAATATTTATTCAAGAATTTGTTATTTGTGTACATTAAGCTAAACGATGTATACAACACAAAATACAACAGAACACAAAATAACAAAGATATACACATAGATATGGGTTGCTATGTAAGGTAGGGATTCGACAGAAAGCTTATAGCTTATGTTAGTCGTCTCCTTAGGTTGATTATCAGTTTTCGCAAGCAGGTAGTGTGGGTTAATAGGTGAGCTCACATATCGTTTCCCCGTGGCCCTGCTCCTGGTACGGCAGATTAACTCTTCACCCAACGAGGATATAAGATGACGGGTACAAACTAAATTATTGAACCACTCGATTTTTCATTATCGACCCAACAGACACAGCTCGTGACCCACCATCGGAACGAGCACGGCGAGCTCGCGCCTACGATGGGACACAGGCAATCTCTCTAAAACCAAAACTGGAAATATAATAAATTTGAGTGATAGATTTTTTGTAGTTCTGACCAGTATTGACATAAAGCGAGATGAAGGTGCCATTGAGAGATGCGGACCACGGGGCAACGATATGTGAGAATGTTTAAACTTCAACATGAATAAAATACAAAGATTTGAAAAAAGACAAATATCTGCCAGCTTGAATACTTAATGCATTAAATACACTCGAGAAAGTCGTAAGAAGGTAGCTTGTTTCATTCGGTTCATCTAGTAAGACATAAAAGTATAGTGAGTAGTGGCCTCGAGCTGCAAGACAATTTAATGGCTGCATGTGGAGGGGGGTATAGTCATCCAGTTTTGGCATTATTCCTGTTTGATAAGATTGATTGAATTAACGTTATGTTGTAAATCAATCAATGGAAACGTTTACTTGCTAAAATGAAGTCATGTACCACTTCAAAGATAAGACGGTTATCTTCGTTATTCAAAAATTCTGAACCAAAGAGGAGTGTTGATGTATCAACTTCAAAGGGTAGCAGGTTAATTGTATAATTACGGATATCTGAGAAAATTGAACAATGAAAGAAGAAGTGATCAGGAGTCTCTTGGTTACCACACTGACAAAGTGGATTTGGTGATAAATGATTATCATATAGATGGGAATTAAGATTACTACACTGCAGTCGTAACCTACAATGATATATTTGGGCTGCACGAGAAGTCGCATTACTGTAGAACCTTGGTGGTCGGTGATTACCGCCGTTCAGGAAGGTCTTGAAATGTATCAGTGACGAGTTCTCGCGGACAGGCAGGGGTAAATTGTTCCATTCGTCAGAAGCGCTAGGGATGAAAGAAGACTTATACAATTGTGTTCGACAAAAGGGAACTCGATGGTTCTGACTTGATCGTAGACTGAACATTGCATTCGTAGAGGAGACGAGTGGTGGGACTTTATTTGAGATATATGGAGGTGATATACAATGATACATCTTGAAAAACTGAATTAGCTTATGTTTACGGCGTCTTTCGTGGAGAGAATCCCATCGTGTTTCCGCATACAGCAATGTTTTACTAGCACTCACGGTTGCTCCCGTAATTATTCTTGCTGCAGCAATCTGTATTTTTTCGAGTTCCGCCATTTTGGACTGGGAACAATTATCCCAAACAGTATCAGCGTATTCTAGAAGAGGCCTAATAAAAGCAAAGTATATTTTTTCCAAGATAATACGGTCAAGAGAAAATTTGTGCCTCCTCAACAGGTCCAAACGAGACCAGGCCTTTGTGCAGATATGATCAATATGGTCATTCCATGTGCAGGTGCTGTTCAGTATTACTCCTAAATGTTTATGGTTGGACACTTCCGATATCCGTGAATCGCCTAAAAATAAAGGTGGATGGGAGATGGGGTTGCTTTTACGTGATATAAGCATACTTTCAGTTTTGTTCGGATTGAATTCAACCAGCCATGTTTCAGCCCAATGTTCAATTGTCGCAAGGTCATTATTGATTATGGTAGAGGCTTGTTCAGGGTTCTCTATAATTAGGTATAAGGAGGTGTCATCAGCAAAGAGGCGTATGCTACTAAGTAAGTTTCTAGTTATGTCATTAATGTATATTAGGAACAGTAACGGCCCGAGTATCGACCCTTGAGGCACACCGGCATTGATGGGTCTCCACGAGGATGCCTCCGATGCTATCACGACACGCTGTGACCTATCCGCAAGATACGATTTTAAAAACAATAACATTTCGCCAGAGACGCCAATGCTCTCCAACTTGTAGATAAGACCAGCGTGCCATACTTTATCAAAAGCCTTACTGACATCACAGAAGACTACTCTGACTTCCTTACCTTCCTTCCTCAAGCGCGCGACAAAATTCGTCGTATATGTCAGTCAGTTGAAGGACAGTTGAATCACCGGGTGTAAAGCCTGACTGAAATTGGCTGAGAACATTGTTGTCAATCAGAAATTGCCACAAGCGTTTGAATACACATTTTTCGAACAATTTACCAACACAGCTGATCAATGATATTGGGCGATAATTGGTAACCGAATTTGAGGGTTGTTTTTTTAGGATCGGAGAGACATTTGCTTTTTTCCACAGTGAGGGGAAGTATGAGTTATTCAGTAGTATATTAAATAAGATTGTAAGTGGCTCGCACAAGGAGGATTTACATTCTTTAAGGAGACGTGGGCTTATTAGATCGGGACCAGACGCCTTGGACACTTTTATCGACTTCATAGCAGAATATACTTCGTCACAATGTAAAGTGATAGAATCAATACCATCGGAAACACGGGGTGGTGCGTCTGGTAAGGAAGCATTCGAATCGTCAACTGTTGAGATAGAACTGAAGTACTCATTGAACACCTCGGCTTTCTCAGCACTTGAAGAGTAAATGTTGTTTGAGTGGATAAGAGTGGGAATTCCTACCGAGTTACCACTACCGATAAGTGTTTTTAGGGTCTTCCACCATCGTGATGGGGGTGTTTTATTGTTTTTCAATGTGGACTGAATTTTAGACAAGTATAACGTTTTAGCCTTTCTAATAGACGATACCACGTCATTTCGTTTAAGTTTATATTTAGCCCAGGCTTGGGGGAGATTGGTGCGTTTAGCAATACGATATAAGCGCTTTTTCTGTCTAATTAATAGCCTTATGTCGTTGTGCATCCATTTCGGCTGGTCCCTTCTCGTGGTAATAACTTTGTTGGGTATGTATTTGGATGCGGTGTCGAGTAAAGTGTCGGTAAATTTAGAAACTATAGTATCAAGATCTATAATATCAAAAAGAGAGTTCCAATCAACATCAACAAAAGCATCGTTTAAAGCTTCATAGTTACCTTGGGCGTAAAGCCACACCCTCCTCTTGAAAGAAAGAAGTTGTGGTTTTATAAATTCAACTTCAATTGAAATTGGACAATGGTAGCGGATCATATCTGGAATAAGAGGTTCTTGCACCTCGCATGCTTTCACATTGATTGTATCACTAATAGCGAAGAGATCAAGCAAAGATGCCGATGATTCAGTAAAACAGGTTGGCCCACTCACGGTCTGTCTTAAATTAAAATAATTAATTATTTCAGAGAAGCCGCTTCTTGATGTAACCATTTGGTTGTCGTTGAAGTCCCCGGTGATAATCAAGTCAGCAATTGATGTGTCTCTGGCTTTTTCAATTGATGCCGATATCACGTCCCATGAATCTGAAGGACTATTTGGTGGCCGATAAAATACCCCTAATAATAAGGATCTCTCCCGCTTTGTAAAAACTTCGGCCCATACGCACTCCGTATTCAACGTTTCAAGGTCCGGTCTTGGTCGAAATGGGATACCATCCTTGATGTAAATCGCAACCCCGCCTCCCCTTGTCGAGCGGTCGAATCGCAATGGTTCATGGAATCCATGGATTAAAACATCGGATGTGGGGTCATTGGTAAGCAGCCATGTCTCCGTCAAGGCCAAAATGTCATATGGTGCGAATTCACATTCGACAATATCCAGTTTCGGTTTTAGGCTCTGAACGTTAAGATGGACAATTTTTAGCGATTCTGATGGTGATCTGAGTGGAGAGAATTTGGACCTGGGTTGGTTTCGATGTCCCCGGACAACAATAGGCTTAGGGCTAAGTAAAGAAAGAGCGACATGGCCAGGGAGGACGAGATTTCTACCTCAGATGTGAATTTTGGCTTTGGTTCATCCACGTCCCTGTTACGATATGGAAATGCTTTGAGAGAATTTATTAATGTAAAGGTAATTGACTCATTGGTCAGCAAATGGAACAAAACAGCCATAGTGAAGCTTTCATGAAGCGCGACACCACTTAAACGTAGTAGCAAGTAAGCTAAGATACAAATACATCTTTCTCTTGGCAAGCAATCTTTTAAGCGGTTAGAGTAGACTTTAAGGTTGAAAGTGCCTATCTGGGCACAGTATAATTCTAGAGAACACATTATATACTAAAAAGTAAATAAAAAGTAAATTGTTGGTGGTAATAAAAGCTTAGTTTCGACAACAAAAATGAACTGAATTCAAGCTGACGTGAAAGAAGGTATGTAGTGTGGAATGAGAAGAGTTGCGAGATCTTACACAGGTAGTTAGGCTGGGTAATACAGTGAAAAATGGGTTTGGGATTCTAATAGATTAAGAAAGTACGAGAAGTGAGCAGAAGTTAGGTTAAGTTGCCTTGTCCTGTTAGCGTTTGTTGGAAGGCACCCTCAGAGCCTCTCAACAAACTTCAACAGGACATATCAACATAAATCAGTTGCGTACTCACGCTGTGTCCTTGGGAAAGACATTTCACCCCCATTGCCCACGTCTGGGCTCCGTGGCGCTGTGTAGTCAGGAGTACTGCACGTCGATGGTGCACCTGTCTTCAACCAATGCTAAGCCTGCTTGCGTGGAGTTTTTATGACAGTTGCTCGCCGTTGCTCGATGGTTCTCTCTGGGTTATCCGGCTTCCTTCACCGGTAAAACTGTCGTGGTCGTGATTAGCCATTGTGCAGAATTAAAACCCCAATAAATGAATGAATAAATGACTCTGGATTTCAAGTAGTTTGAACATGTAGTATTTACTATAAAAAACATTAGAACGTAACATAATTCCGTTATATTGCCTACTGGGTTAAACCGATTGTCAGTTGATTTGTTCAGCTTGTGAAATTAACAACAGACTATAAGATCACAGTGGACATGATGAAAGTTAACTGCGTTGCGTCGGCTCCTTTCAACTCAATGATAGTGGCCGCACTTCACTTGTCGCAATACTGTTAACGGCATAGTTTTTTGGACTTGTCTCCATAGAAAAAATGTTTTTGAGAGAGAGCTTGCCATGCCATTTAATTTATTACTTATCAACCTGCCTCAACAAAGGGTGAATTCAACGTTGTGTTAACACTTGATCCAAAACAGCCTCGGTGTAGTGCTCCACGGTATATCGATAAACCGATATATGCCGCTATTCACACCAATATCGATTGAATACGCGTGTAATTACAAAAATATCGGTTTATCGTCATTACTTATTTACCCACAATTTAATTTTTAAGATGTCTTGCGTTTTTTAACTGTAGCCCCGAATGAATAATATTATCCCTTTATCCAAGGAATCGTCTGCTGGTGCACTCGTAATATACAAATTCAGCAGTTGAAAAGATAATTTTCAAAAATTTCGACAAAACTATATCATGTGACCCCTCATTGGAACGAGCTCGTTGAGCTTGTTCCAATGAGGTTTCACATGAGATAGTTTTGTTGAAATCGTTGGGGAAACTCTGATAAACTAATTTTGAAAATAATAAATTTTGATATCGTCTGCGTTGGGTAAATGTTTTTCGAACCGCATCATCAAGGCATGCTAATTCGTTCGTGCCTCGAGTCTCAATTGTGGTACTTGTGTTCATACATCTGAACAGTTATCGATATACCGGTATACCGCGGTATGTTTTGGAATACCGATACCGGTATTCAGTTTTGAATATCGTGCATCCCTACCTCGGTATGCACACCTATATGTTCAGAGATGTGAAGCTGAAATTTTGAAATTGGAGGGGGGGGGGGGGGTTGGGGAGGGGTATTTTTATTAGGACTAACTTGGCGGTCAAATTTTAGGAACCGGGAGTAGGTAGAAAAGGCCGATTCCGTATCACTTGTACACGATTTTGTACATGTACACGTACATGAATGTACACCTCCATAGGATTCAGTGTTAAAATCGTGTACAAGTACACAAAATGTCGTTTTTTGTGGTGATACAGAATCGGCCATTGTTTTAGATCGCACTTTTAACGTTCAAATACCCGTTGGCGAACGCGTACATTCGACACGTCGCTCAAGAGTGAAAAAAATGTATGAAATTTTAAGAAAATATAATTAAAAATTTGTTTTCTACAATCCCATCGCGGATTAGACCATCGATCTATCGTTGGTGAACGCGAGCAAAAAACGTTTTGCCGATTCTGTATCAGCATCAAAAAGTGGTTTGCCGATTCTGTATCACCTAAGTAGGTATAAGTAGGTATACGTTCACCAACGGGTATTTGAACGGTTAAACTGCAATCCTATCGGGGAAACCCATTTGCCGATTCTAGATCAGAAAATCGACCTCTGTACGGTACATGGAAAAAAGGTGATACCGAATCGGCAAACCACTGCCACGTTCCCGATCGTGTTTGGTACGGTAAAGGGTGCGATTTGATCGGTGAAAAAAACGATTTGCCGATTCATCTCTTGAGTTTTGTGAGACGAAATCGTGATAGAATCAAAGGGTAAAATTGCATTCCACTTGAATGGATTTTAAGAGATAATTGAATTTTAATTGACTCATCTCTCGGTTCAAGAGACATCAATAAAAACACCTTTTGACAAGACACACTTCTAAATTGTTCCTATTCACAAAAGTGCATCTGTTTACTTCAAACGGTATTTTGTTCTTTTGATGATAATTGTCTTTGTTTACTGCAAACAGTATTTTGCTTTTTGATGATATGGAGGTGAGAATAATCGCCGAGGGCTTTGCATTTTATCAACGGTTTTATTGTGAATGACTTTAAGTATATTACGTATTAAATCAGAAATTGTGTTTTCAATGTGCTGTTTAACTATGGCTTTTTTCAACTGAAACAATTTCCATGTAAAAATTTTGAAGAAATAGCTTTGCTCAACGTGTGAGTACTAACGCGGTTTTAACCCAAAATATTACAAGATATTCATGGAGTATTATTTTTTCCATGTTTTATTTTTGCAAAAAAATTCTCGCCAGAGAATTTATTTAAAAGATTTTTCAACTCTTGTTTTTTTTGACTGAAACGATTTCCATGTAAAAATTTTGAAGAAATAGCGTTGCTCAACGTGCGAGTACTAACGTGGTTTTAACTCAAAATATTACAAGATATTCATGGAGTATTATTTTTCCCATATTTTATTTTTGCAAAAAAATTCTCGCCAGAGAATTTTTTTAAAAGATTTTTCAACTCTTGTTTTTTTTACTGAAACGATTTCCATGTAAAAATTTTGAAGAAATAGCGTTGCTCAATGTGCGTGTACTAACGCGGTTTTAACCCAAAATATTACAAGATATTCATGGAGTATTATTTTGAGAATGACTTCAAGTGTGATGAAAATAACTACCTGTATGATTTAACACTTTAAAACGTTGTATTTATAGATGTCTATTTGAGACTAACTCTAAGTTTCTCATTGTCGGAAATAACTGTTGATGTGATCTTTAACACGTTCGAGGGCAAAACGCATTTGAAAAGGTTTATTTTATAAATGTTTTTCCTTAACTGGTTTTAGTTATTATATTAAAGACAGAAGATTTAAAACATAAAAATAATTATACATTTAATTTTGAAAATAATAAATAACTCACATTAGCATACTCAAAGGAAATATTAATAATTTAAAAACGAAACAATGTTTTTACAGATGGATGCTAAACGTCGAGATCAGCTTTTAAATGAATATGAATGTGCCAAGAAGAGCATTCAATTGGCTGACAGAAGTAGACGTCTTGGAGAGATTGAACTCAGACGCGAAGCCACAAAAATATTTAAACCCGTGACAGAGGTTCAAGAGCGAAGCAAGAAGGAGATAGTTGAAGAATTGAGACCCATAAAAGAGAGTTCATTGAGAATGGGTTCGTTGCCCGGTAGTTTTACAAAACAGTATTCCTTTCAATCTACATCGGATTACGTTACCATGAGAATCGAAACCGATGTGAGCGAGACCGATGATACAGCTTCAACTATCACCACTGATAGCGTCGCGTCGTCCGAGGATGGTGGTAAGAGAGATCTGTTGTATGGAATTTATAAGCATTCGGACGGTAGAACTTTTGTGGGCGACACAGAAGTGGAAATGGATGATGAAGATTTAATCGTCGGTTCGAATAAGTATAAAATAACTGATGGACTGCGCAAATTGCTCCTTTTCGACAAGCCTGGAGATTACACGGAACAGGATTTCGACAATTATGGTGACATTCTGGTTCAGACCCACGCCATGAAGAGAAATAACGATGCCAGAGAGACGAGACCCAAAGCCAACAGAGGTTACAAGTGGACGAAAGTGGTGAAACCCATATGGGATATGCATGCACAATACAGGGACATACCAGGGTTATAATAATGTGCCAGTGATGACAAAAAAAAACAAAGATTCATTAAGTTTGGGTACTGCAACATCCAGGGACTGCACAAAAAAGTAAGCGAAATATCAACAATGATGGACGAAGGAGACTTCGATATAATGGGTCTAAGTGAGACGTGGATACGACGGGATGAGCGGGTTGATCAGATGAAGGGTTGCGTGTGGATAGGAGCTGGGCGAACTGAGGGTCAGAAACGGGGTGGGGGTGTTGGCATCTACGCTAAAGAGGAATTACAGCCCTCATTGATTACAGATCTCACAGAAGCAAGGACTCAGATTCCAGTATCCAACGAAATAGTCTGGGCAAAAATCAAGTTAGGAAGCAGGAGTGTTGCCGTTGGTGTTGTATACTTAGCAGTGGAGGGAAGTAAGCCCGAGTGGAATGATTCAATATATACTACTCTTAGATCGAATATCACAGAGCTTGGAAGGAGAGGGTTCAGTATTGTCCTAATGGGGGACTTCAATGGGAACATCGGGAATAAGGAGGAGGGCATACAGGGAGGTGATAGGAAAATTAACACGAATGGGAGGAAGATGTTGGACCTATCAAAAGAGCTTGGTTTAAAGATCCTGAACAGGGATGCGAAATGTAAGGGTAAATGGACCTGGGAGAGGAACGATAAGAAAACAATAATTGATTATATACTCACTGACATTAGCGTATGGAGGGAGGTTATAGATGTAGAAATAGATGACGAGGGAAAAAATGACTTGGGTAGTGATCACAACCTGATAACAGTTAAGATTATGGGCAAAAAGACGAATAGAGACAGAAATACCTTCAAGGAAGTTTGGGGACTAAAACAAGGAGCCGACTGGAAGCAGTTTCGGGAAAAACTAAAACCAAATCTTGAATGTATACCTAGGGATGCAAATGTCCAGAGTATTTCAGATGGCATAGTAAATAGCCTAACAGAGGCAGGGAAGGATTGTATAGGAAGGGTGAGGGTCCCAACGAGAGAGCTTGGATACAGGGTTAACGAGGGACTGAAAAAGGCTATAAAAGAAAGGAAGGTAAAATGCGCTGCTTACAGAAGAAGTAGGAAGCTTAAAGGGGTGGATAACAATGACACGAGGCTAATGAAAGGAGAATATGAACTGGCACGGAGAGAGGTGAATGAGATAAAGAATAATAATAGGAAGGAGCGCAATTGCAGTCTTGCCAGAACAATAAAGAAAACGGGGGGTTCGAGCTCAAACGTATTTTGGAACTGGGTAAATAAACGGGGGGAAAGTAGTGTGCAGAGTATCAAAGTGGATGGGGAAAGTACAGAAGATAAAGGCCGTATCGCTTCAGAGTTAGTCAAGCACTGGGAAAAGATAAACGATAGGCGATGGGGCAGTGGGTCCCCACAAAAAAGAAATACACTGGTGGAGGAGAACCTATCCAATCGTGTATGTAGCGAAATAACGGCAGAAGAAGTGCGGAACGTGGTCTCGAAATTAAAAAATGGTAAAGCGGGAAGGACTGATGAAATTCCGAACGAATTCCTCAAAAATGGAGGGGAGACACTTATTGAAGTCCTGACAAACCTTTTCAACCTGGCTCTGCGAAAGCAAGAGGTCCCCAGAGAGTGGAGGGAAAGTAAGGTGTCGTTCATACACAAAAAGGGGGATAAGGAAGTTCTAGATAACTATAGGGGGATATCAGTTAGTAGTAACATCGGAAAAGTATTCTGTAAGGTCATATACGGCAGACTAGAGGAAGTTATTGAAGAGAAAGGTTTTTTAGGAGAAATTCAAAATGGTTTCAGGAAAGGACGAAGAGTCACTGATCACCTATTTACACTCACCCAACTGATAGAATCAACAAAGGCTGAAAAGAAAAAGATGTTTCTGGCATTTCTAGATGTGAAAAAAGCGTACGACCGAGTGTGGATGGAAGGTTTGTGGCGAAAGCTCGAGGGTATCGGACTGGGGGTGACTTTGTGGGAATCATGAAAGCACTGTATACAGATGTGCAAAGCCAACTCAGTCTAGGGAGTATCACTACAAAACGAGTCCCTATGGATATAGGCCTCAAGCAGGGGTGTATCTTTTCACCGATTTTGTTTGCATTGTATGTTAAAGATTTAGGGGACGAACTAATTCAGAGTGCGGAGGGGGTAAATGTTGGAGACATAAAGATACCAGGCTTATTCTTTGCGGACGACATGGTGTTAATGTCTAGAACTGAACAGGGGCTAGAGAAACTGCTGGAAATTGTTGGTAGATATGGGAACACTTGGCGGCTCGAACTAAATGAAAATAAAGGCAAGGTAATACCCGTTGGACGCAAGGTAGATATGACGAAGAGATGGAGAGTGGGGGAGTCCTCAATCCCCGAAGGGGAAAGCAAACAAATCACTATAGGAGAAACGGGAGAGTATGAGTATCTAGGGGTAAGCATAAATATAACGGGAAGAGGGGTGTACAGAAATTACTCAGCCAAACTGATTCTGAAGGGGAAAAGAATTCTGAACCAACTAAGACTTTTAGGGAAAAATAGTTTCAATAAGGTCTTTGTGGGGAAAACACTGTGGGAGAGGGTGGGTTTACCAAGTATAACGTATGGCACGGACGTGATTCCATTAAACCAAACCGTTATTAAGAAGTTGGAAAGTACTCAGAATGATGCCGGCAGATGGATAACAGGGTCGAGTAATGCTGCAGCTTTGGAAGCAGTAAGGGGGGAGCTTGGGTGGATGAAAATCAAGGACAGGGTAGATTTGGGAAAACTGTCTTACTTTAACTACCTGAGAAACCTGCCTGACAACCGGTGGTGCAAATTGATGCTCGATACCACTTGGAATTCTAATATAGAAACGGGGTGGTCAAAACATGTGAGGGAACTAATGGACAATTACTCTATAGAGGTCACAAACATAGAAGTAGGAATGAAAGAAGGCAAAAGGTTTGTCAAAGAGAGAGTCATGGAAGATTGCAATCGAAACTGGCGAGCAGGGGTTAGCGTGAAAAGATCACTGCAGGGGTTACAATATAAAGAAAAGCCAGCTTTTGAGAAGTACCTAGATGGCACCTTTGGAGGGTCACTGCTGTTCAAACTGAGATCAAGATCACTGGAGCTTCGGGGAAAAATTGGGAGAGATGGGGAAAAGGGATGCCAAATGTGCCACTCTGGAGTAGTGGAGACTCTGGAACATTTTCTCTTGGAATGCCCACAGTATATACCTCATAGAATAAAATTTACTGGAAGAATAATGCAGAAGTGGGGTGAAGAAACAAAGGATGGATGGCTGAAGGGGGACACGAGGGAGAGGGTAGGAATGTTTATTGAAGAAATTGAAAAAGAGGAAGGGAGAGACACTATTAAGCAGTTTATATCTGAATGCTGGGAGGAGAGGAGGGGAAGAAGGGGTGGGGTGCAGGGGGAATGATGGCCTTCTCTTATGAGGACCGCGACAAAACAGCGGCTGGCCAAAGAGTTATTATTATTATTATATGAATAAGAAGTTCGTCGAATCGGTGACTGGTAAAGGGGTGAAAACCACTTTTCTTCCGAGCGATTCTGACGCTCTGTCTCAGAGATTGAGTTTGTTGATGGCAAGTATACGTGCTGGTAACACAGGATTAGATAATGAAATAGTTACTATATGTGACGAATTGTTAAGACAGAAGGTTTTGAATAAAAACCTTTATAAAAGGCTGATGAACGAATTGAAGGATTGATGTATATAATAAGTAGAGAGAAACAAACAAACAAAATATATAAAATAAAAATAGTAAATTTTACACTAGAATAATAAAAGTATTTAAACAACAAACGATTTACCAGTGAAAACAAAATATATATTATAAAATAAAAATATGTTGGTGATAAAAAACAGGGGATACGTTAGAACTTACGTTCAAGATGGTTCTGGCATCGTCGATTCTATAATGCGAGCGTTCACGAGTGATGCAGATAGAAAACTCGCATCGACCGCATTTGAGGTTGGTAAGAAGACGGCTTTGGATATTGGTAAGAAAGCCGCTTCCGAAGCCAGTGGTAGGATAGCTTCTGTGGCTGGCAAGAGGGCAGCCGACGCGTTGATCGACAAGTTGATCAGTCCATCGGCGAAGCGAGCTACGTTAGAGCGAACGCCGAAAAGTTGGAAAGATTTTAAGGATGCTGTGGTACCCATACAATTTAGCCAAAATGACGAGTGGATCTGGATTGAAGAGAACTCGCGACGGTGTAATATAAATAAATAATAATATTAAAACTGAGTTTGATAAAACATAAAATTGTGTTTGAAAAAATCTAAAATAACAACAACAAAAATAAACAAAGATGAACATTAAAGATATGTCTTGGAACGACGCCGCAACTAAGAGGTCGAATAATGAGTTCTTTCCCAAAAGCATAAGAGGCTTGATAGTGGGAAAATCGAATTGTGGAAAGACCAATCTGTTGATGAATCTGTTGTCCCGACCCGACTGGTTGGATTACGACAGAGTGTTTGTGTTTGGCAAGAGCTTGTTTCAACCCGAATTCAGATTGCTTTGAGAATGCATGGATCGTAGATTGCCTAAGGACGTTATAGCCAGAATCTTTGACAGTAGGGAGGAAATCGACAAAAGTGAAGCTTCTCTTTCGACCATTTTGGACGGTGCGGCGATGGAATTGATGAAGAGAAATGCATCTTCGAACGTCGAGTGTCAATTTTATGAGAACGCTAGCTACGTTCCGGATCCTAGAGAATTGAAATCGGAAGATAAGAATCTCATGATTTTCGACGATCTGCTTTTGGAGAGACAGAACCGATGCGAATCGTATTAAGTTAGGGGTCGTCACAGCAACGTGGACTGTTTCTACCTGTCGCAGAATTATTTTCGATTGCCCAGACAGACGATAAGGGAGAACGCTAATTTTCTATGTCTCTTTCGCCAAGATCTCAAGAATCTCAATCACATCTTCAGCGATCACGTCGCAAACGACATGAGCGCGGCGGAATTCAGGAGATTCTGTAAGAGGGTTTGGGAGGGTTTGGGATGGAGGACTTTACAATTTCGTCGTGATCGATTTGACTAGCGAATTTAATCGCGGAAAATATCGGTGCGGATTTGACAAGTTTTATGTTTCTGATGATAATAAGATAGAGCGTGAAAATAAAAAAATTAGAAAATAAAATCTTCAAATAATTAGTTTTGAAAAAATAAAAATAAAATTAAATATAATGTTCGAACAAGGAGAATTGTTAGAACGGATAGCCGAGAATACGGCTGCAAAACAATCCATTCAAATCGTGGTGAGTGGCGATTCGACTCGATTCACGACGAAATTCGAACCTTCCATCGGATTGAATAGAGAGAAAAGATATGAGATGGCGTTGGTGAATCTGGAGACTTATTATTCCCTTCCCAACGTCACCAAAAAGAATAACTTGTTTAAGTATTCTGACGGAGTGGATTGGTTGGAGATTCGAATTCCCAAAGGAAGTTACGACATAGACGATTTGAACAATTACATTAAAACGCGAATGAACATGGATGGAAAGGGAAGCAACAAGATCAGACTCGCTCCCAATCCTAATACCTTACAGACAATGTTGGATTTGGAAGATAATTTTCGAGTGGATTTCAATACGGACGATTCTATAGGCAAGATGGTGGGATTCGATCGAAAGATGTATCGAGGCCATGCGGCATCTGAAAAAACGGTTGACATTCTCGCAGTCAATAGCATTCTGGTGAACGTGGATGTGATTGCTGGAATGGTAGCGCTCAACCGACGATCTATTCCTTCTTTCCAAACGTGTCGCCGGGTTATAAGATCGTGGAACGACCTCGAAATTTAGTTTATCTACCAGTGATTTTAGACACATTATATAGTCTCAAAACCACGTTGACGGATCAAAATGGTGAACTGTTAGATCTTCGCGGAGAGAGGGTGATGATACGATTTCACATAAGAGAAATATAAAAGCAAAAAAAAAACATATTGTGTGTATATATATAAATAAGAAAATAAAATAACGCAATATTAATTTTACAAAAATTATTTAATATATAATTATCATTAAAACAAAAAAACAATTGAAGAAAATATATTTTAAAAAAAAGAATTATGACACAATATGTGGTTAAAAACGTGAACATATCCACAGGACAGAGGAAGAAACTTAAGAGAGCGTTAACAACTCAAGGCAAGGCGGTGAGATTCAAATTCACTCACGAAGATCTGACGAGTGGCGGTCAGGATTCGATCACCTGGACCAGAAGTCAAATCAAAAGGATGGAGAAAGCGATTCGTGATGGAAGAGGGTTGACAGTGAGATTGAGTCCTGCTCAACTGAGATACAATTTGAGAATGAAAGGCGGTTTCCTACCGTTATTGGCAGGAATCGCCGCAAAAGCATTACCCTTTGCCACAAAAGCATTACCCTTTCTCGGAAAGACTCTCGGCGTGGGAGCTCTCTCGGGACTCGCGAGTTTGGCAGTTGAGAAATTAATGGGTGGCAGCGGACTGTTTCTGAAGAAGGGAGGAGCCGTGTGTCGCGTCCACATAGACGACAGCGGTAAAGGATTGTATCTAGAACCCGTTAGAGGTGACAACTCTTTGAGTGGAAACAGTCTCTATCTAAAGAGTGGACGGAACGTTGAGCGACTCGGCAAGAGTTTGTTGTTTGGTGAGAATTCGCCATTTAAGAATATACCGATTTTGAGTATGTTATTATAATGTAAAAAATTATATAATTATATAAAATATAAATCATAGAAAGTATAAAATAATATATAAAAATGGATAAAAAGGTGGAAAAACAATTAGATGATAATGATGAATATCGCGAGATAGAGTGCGAAAAAGATGTGGAAAAACGATTAGACGCTAATGATGGATATCTTAGGAAAGAACTGATAAAAGAGTTAAATAAAGATCGGGATAGATGGTTGAAATTTAAAAGAATGAGACGTTTTCTACCGTCACCACTACCTTCTGAAGAGAATGGTAATGATGCGAGTGTTACCAAGAGATGCACAACATTCGTTCATAATTATGATTCGGATAAACAAATGTGTTCTTATAAAAAAAACGTAACATATCACAAAAAAGAAAAGAAGAATCAACGCTGAAATTTGAGAAAAAAGGAAACGTTATTATAATATATGGGTGATAGTGAAGAAGGAAAACAAAAAAAAAACAAAAACAAAAAAAAAAGTAATGAGATCTAGAAATGATCAACCTCTCTAGATCTCATTACTTTTTTTTTCCTTCTTCTTCGCTAAAAATCAATCTCTCTATTGTTTATATTTCCAAGTCCGTTATTAGCATGTTGACACTCGTGTCTTCTCCTTTTTCGAAAATGTGTTGAATGTTTATCTTTACTTTTTTGAGTTTGTTTACATCGGTGAACACGCTCTCACCACCCAATTTGTCCATGAGTTCGAATGAGATTTTTGGATATATGTAACTTCCATAGAACAATGACAAATCGTCCTTGTCGAATTCTCTATCTTTATCGATGACGATTTTCTGTAGATCACTTTGGTACTCATAAAACAAATCAAGCATGGCTTTGTCCAATTTCAAAGACATGTTATATTTGTCGTAGTAGCACTCTAAGCCCTTTGTCTTGACCTTGTTCAATTCGATGGAATCGTGTCGTTGTAATATATAGATTTTACAACCGAATTTCTTACATGTTTTGACTCGTTTCAATTTCAATTCACATCTTTTAGGTGTTGTTGTTGTCATGATCGATTATTTGGTTTTTTTGTTTTATGAATTCTTGCAAATAATGTATATTTAAAATTTTGTATTTAATAATTTGTTAAAAAAGTTTTGTTTTTTTTTACTCTTTATATATATACTCTCCTAAAAAAGAAAGTGTGCATGCTAAAAAATAACACTAAAAAAAGATACATATCATTTTCATTCATGGAAATTTTATTCGATCACAGATGAATCAATTTGTCATCAACACGAGAAATTTCATTACGCTATGACGAATACTCTTGGTGCCATTGGAGAGTCAAAGACACTAAGGGTCAAACACAAAAGTCACACACTCAATATCTGGTATGACTTCCGTCTGCATCGACTACTGCTGTGCATCTACGCCTCATGGAAGTGAACAAGTTAGCATGGAAGTGGGTTAGGGTAGGGTTAGGTTAGGGTTAGGTAGGGTTAGGTTAGGTAGGGGTAGGGTAGGGTTAGGTTAGGGTTAGTGTTAGGGTTATGGTAGGGTTAGGGTTAGGGATAGGTTAGGCTAACCCTAACCCTACTCTACACCACTGCAGTCAAGCACGACGATGACGTAACATCAAAATCGGACGAATTGCAGGTCTTCGAGGATGTAAGCCGTATTCTCTCAGGCTGTTGATTACTGTTTGAGGATGTATCCGTCTCAGGTTACAGATGTTCCTGGCTGTCGTCGTTGCAGTTTGTTGCCAGTTCCAGAGATGGATGACACAGATATACCGATCTTGTGCGGGGGTGGTAACTCGGGGTCTCCCGGAGTGGGGTCGGTCTCGAACGTCATCATGTTGTGCATGTCGATGGACTAGCCTGTCTGCAGTGTTACGGTGGCAGTTCAAATGCTGGGCAACCTCTCTGTGTGTTCTGCCAGCTCTAATCATTCCCAGGGCAAGGAGACGTTGATTCATTGTCAATCTTGGCATGCTAATGTGGAGTAGTTTTAACAGCAGCACAAGCTTGAACGATATGAAGGCCTTACTTTAGTGTTTAAATACCCAAGGATTCACACTGCTGCATGAATTTTCATACCCTCCACGTGCAAACCATGCCTTTTCACAAACGTGCAGCACGTCATTTAACGTTAATGCAATTTTAATGGGGAAAGCTGTTTTTGTGTTCAATATAACTTATTCATGAACAGGTTAACACTCTTTACACCTACGAAATTATTTCTTTGGAGTTTGATCAATTTCTGCAATGCACACTTTCTTTTTTGGGCGAGTATATAAAAAAAGTTGTTTTTTTTAATTTTTAATTTTCTTTAATGTAAAAATTTTTTTGTAAAAGTTTTTTCTCTTTATATATAAATAAAAAGTTAAATTTTAACATCCTTTTTTCTCGTATTAATTCAATTTTTTTCACGTTAAGGAACATAAAAATAGATTAATTTCATCAAAAAAAAAAAAAATTTTCACATCAAAGAAAATTAAAATTAAAAAAAAAACTTTTTTTATATATATATAAAGAGTAAAAAAACAAACTTTTTTAACAAATTATTTAAATGCAAAATTCGAAAAAAAAATATTCTTACAAATGGAGCAAACAAATAAAAAAATGGAAAATTTAGATGAGAAAACCGTACCTCAGTTAAACGAGATCTGTAAACTATTAAAAATTCCACATTTCAGAAATCATAGAACAAAATCAACAAAAAATGAATCATACAGGAATATTGTTTGCGAAATGATGGAAAGGCAAATGAAATGTCGATAGCAACGACGTCAAAAAATGCATCAGTTGTGAAAAATGAGAAGAAGAAAAAGATAGTAAAAGGAATCGAAATGCCGACGGCGAAAAAAAACAAAAACGTTTCGATTGTGAAAAATAAGAAGACGACTAAACGAAAAGCCATTGAAACACTTCAAGTTTCAAAAGAAAAGAAAAAAAAACTAAAACGAAAATGAGTGATGTACTTCAGATTCTAGACAAACGAGATATATCGAGCGAAATTCGACAAGCAATCAATGAAGGGAAAGGAGAAGAATATGTAGCATGACTCATCATGGAACTATTCCAATCGAATCCTGTAGAACGGGAGAGTGCGATCAAAGACATTTTTAAAACTTTCGATGTGGTTCCCTCGTTCAAGAAAATTGATCCGAAATTGTTCATGGAATGGGTGAAGAAAAAAGTATTGGATTTGTTTTGCAAACACATGAACGTAGGACTAAAAATTAAGATAATACTCCATTGCATGATGAATAAAATCGATGTGAAGTCTGGCGAGAGCATCGTGACAAATGCATTTTTCAGATCTAAAGTCGAACCCATATTTCGAGGTTCAGATTTATCGGACGTTTTCGAAAAGATGAAAGACAAGATGTTGACGTCTCTCACGAATTATCAACATGAAGGTAGTAATTGGACGTTCGATGAGGTGTTGAAACTCGAAATTCATATAACTGAAAATGATTTGTTGAAAGGGTCTTCCTACGTGGAATTACCGTATTTCTTAGCTAAAAAAAAATGCTGTCATCAACGTGAGGAATAAAGATGATCAGTGTTTTAAATGGGCAGTCACCTCCGCTTTATACCCAGTCAAAATGAACTCTGATAGAGTTTCTCATTACGAGGAGACTTCTAAAAATCTCGATTGGACCAGAGTTACTTTTCCAACGCAGTTAAAACATATCGAATATTTCGAGGCTCAAAATCCCACCATAGCAGTGAACGTCTTGGGATACGACGATGAAAAACGAATGATCTATCCTCTCAGACAGACTTCGTATCTCGAAAGAGAAAAGATGATTATTTTATTATTGATTTCGAATGGTGACAATCGTCATTATTGTTGGGTTAAACATCCGAGCCGATTACTGTCGAGACAAAATAATAAACATGAACATAAGATATGTTTATGTTGCAACTGCATGAACGCGTTTCAGAGCGAAAAATCGTTAGTGAAACATCAGGAATATTGCAATGAAAATCAAGGTGTCGCCATTGAAATGCCCAAACCCAACACCATCGTGAAGTTTGAAATTCGCAATAGCAGGTTAAAAGTACCATTCGTCGTGTACGCCAATTTCGAATGTTTCACCGTGAAAATGAGTTCCTGCCAACCTAACACTCTTCAAAGTTACGTCAAAAGATATCAAAAACACATACCTTCAGGCTATTGCATTTACGTGAAATGCACTTTCGACTCGCAACACGACATGGGTCCCTTCATCTACACGAAACAGTGTGAAGATGACGATGTGGCTCAAAGATTTGTGGAAGAGTTAGAATCGAAAATTCAAATGTTATACGACAAATTCAAAACTCCAGCGAAAATGATCATCACACGAGAGCAGCAGGACGAAAATAACAGAGCCACCGAATGTCACATATGCAGACAAACCATGAGAGATTATCACGATCTCTATCTGGAGACTGACGTTCTGCTCTTGGCAGACATGTTCGAAAATTTTCGAGATGTTTGTCATCGAAATTATGATCTGGATCCCGCTTGGTATTTCACCGCACCCAGTCTGGTGTGGGATGCTCTGTTGAAGACCACCGAAGTCCAATTGGAATTATTATCTGACGTGGACATGCTGCTCATGTTCGAAAGAGCTACGAGAGGTGGTGTTTCGATGATCTCCCACAGATATTCTGAAGCTAACAATCCCTACATGAAAGAAGGTTTCAATTCGAAATGGTTGAATAAATACATACAGTATTGGGACGCTAATAATTTGTATGGTTGGGCTATGAGTCATCATTTACCGATTGGAAATTTCGAGTGGGTAACGGAACCGGAAGAGATGCAAAAATTGAGAGACTATCCTTGCATTTTAGAAGTCGATTTGAACTATCCGGAAGAATTACATGATCTACACAACGATTATCCACTAGCTCCTGAATGAATGGAACCGAACAAAGGAGACGAGGAAAAACTCATTCCCAATTTATTTAACAAACGTAACTACATCATCTGCAGTGAGAATTTGAAACAATACGTCGATTACGGGATGAAATTAGTCAACATACATCGCATCATTCGATTCAACAAAGAGCCTTGGATGAAAAAATACATCGATCTCAACACGAATCTCAGAATTCGAGCCAAGAACGATTTCGAAAAAGATTTCTTCAAACTCATGAACAACTGTGTGTACGGTAAATCGATGGAAAACATCAGGAAGAGAACCGACGTTCGACTCATCACGTCTGAGAAAAGAGCTAAAAAATTAGTGGCGAAACCCAATTACAAACACCGAACCATATTCAATGAAAATCTAGTGGCCATTCACATGCAAAAGACGCACCTGAAGTTCGACAAACCGTATTATCTCAGACCGATCATCTTAGATATCAGCAAGCGATTGATGTACGAGTTTCACTACGATTACGTCAAACGAAAATTTGGTGATAAAGCCAAACTACTGTTCATCGACATGGACAGTTTAGTTTACGAGATAGAGATGAAAGATGTCTACATCTCCGGACGTGGCCACGAGGTTTGACACAAGCAATTATCCCATCTATCACCCGTCCAACATTCAATCGAACGACAACAAGAAGGTGTTAGGTAAATTTAAGAACGAGAGCGGTGGTAAACAAATTGTCGAATTCGTGGTCTTGAGACCCAAACTGTATGCTTATCGTCTAGAAGATGAAGAGATCAAGAAGTGCAAAGGGGTTAAAGCGTGTGTGGTGAAGAAAAACATCTCTTTCCGAGAGTATAAAGATTGTCTGTTAGGAAGTGGTCCAGTGTATAAGACTATGAAATCGATTCAAAGCGAAAATCACGACTTGTATACTGAAATAGTCAACAAGATTTCGCTGACAGCCGACGATGATAAGAGATTCGTGTTAGACGATAAAATAAGCCCTTTGGCACTCGGACATTGGACTTTGGATCTAATTTTAGACGATAGGATTTCAGATATGATTGAGGATGATAGGATTCCAGATATGATTAAGGATGATAGGATTCCAGAAAATCAAGAGGAATTAAATGGATTCAAGATTATGGAAGTCGAGGAATTAGACAGATTCAAGATTATGGAAGTCGATAGAGATAGAGTTAGTTTAAAAAGAAAAATAAAAAAATTAAAAAAAATAAAGTCATTTTAGTGAATTATAATAAAATAAATAAATAAAAAAAAATATATACGCATTTATGAATAAGAAAATAGAGATATCCGTAGAAGGTGTCGTCTTACCTAACGAACCCCTATCCAACATCGATCTGTTGAATGCGGCGAAGGATTTGAAAATCAAAGATTTTTTAGTCGTGTTTTCCAGAGATGCCTTGCCGAAGAGAAGACATCAACAATCGGAATGTGGAATTTTAAATCTAGACAATTTATCGGGTGAAGGCACTCACTGGGTGGCGTGGTTCAAAAACAGGGAGAAGAAGAATTATTATTTCGACAGCTACGGAATCTCGCCGCCAAAAGAAATAAAGAACTATTTCAACAAATCGATGGTTCATTACAACATGGAACGAGTGCAATCGCCAGATCAAGTGTTTTGTGGTCACCTGTGTCTCTACGTTCTCAAGAGATGGTCTGAAGGAAATCGGTTTCAAGACATTCTCAATGATTTACATTAGAGAGAGATTTTTTATAGTATATAAAGGTAAAAAAAATTATATAAAAAATTTTAATCAAATAAAAACGAAAAATAAGTAAAATAATTCATTTTTAATAAACTGCATTTGAAATATATTTTTAAAACAAAAATCTCAAAACAACATTCCAGTCGATAAATTTGGTAGAAGTGACGACGAAAGTCAACCCAAAAAGAAGAGGAAGACACGTGAAGTTGGTGATGGTTACGACATTGCCAATTTGGACGAACGTTACGTTCGGAGATATGAACCTCGAGAGGAACCTTTGAACATGAACGATAAGAAGCTCTACAATCTTCCCGAGCCGATAGATCTCGCAGATGCTGCGACTAAAAAATACGTTGACAGGGGGAACGTGGATTTCGAACGAATCATGCTAGATAATTACGTGGATAAAGCCATGACCAACGATCTCGATCTGAAATCTAAACGTTTGGTGAACGTCGTGAATCCTATAGATTCCACTGATGCCACAACCAAGAAATACGCTGACGACTCTCACGCGAGATTCAGCGAACAACTGAGAAATAGATATGTTCAGAAAACGATGCTCTCAGAATTGAACGCCAATTCTAACAAGATAACGAACGTGGCCACTCCCACGAATCCCAAGGACGTGGCAACCAAACACTACATAGATCTGGAACAGAGAAAGTCTGACAAATGAGAAATGAAATCGGATCTAAATGCGGGATTCAACAAGATATTGAATCTGTCAAAGGTCAACGACACGGATGCGGACTCAACCGCAGTCAACAAGGGCTATGTAGATTCTGCCATGATACGATCACAAGAATACATAGAATCACAAGTGGGCAATCTCTACCTAAACAAACAATCTGGCGGAACCATGGAGGGTGGTATCAACATGAACGGTAAGAATTTATTCGGTCTCAATCAGGATCCCGAATTCGATTCCAGCGCAGTCGGCAGGAAGTACGTAGATGACAACTCGGTCTGGAGAAAGGACGACATCATGGAAGGTAAACTAGACATGGGTGGACACGCGCTCACAAATCTACCGGATCCCATAAACATGACGGATGCCTGCACCCTGATTTCAGTGGTGGAGAAAGTCAAATATGCTAGACAATTGATCACCGTGTGGGCCGAGGAGGCCGGCACCTTAGAAGAGGGAAAAGCTGAATGGTCTTTTGGAAATGGAGGTAGTGGATCAAAACATGGTCAGGTGGGATATCCCATGCCGTTGGGTGGTGAAATCATTCGAATGACTCTGGCTTCCTCGGATTTGAATAACAGAGCGGTTGTCAATCTCATGGTGAATGGAGTAGAGAGCGATAAGAGATACAGCGTTGAAAAGACTGAGAATCAACACGCAAATTTTAGCACGTTCGGCACACCTCTCAAAGTGAACGCTGGAGACAGGATTAATTTCGTTACAAAAACCAATAATCCCGAAGCCGCCACTTCTGTGGTGAGTCTACTGATTGAACTAGATCCTTTGAACAAACAGTGAACGTGTGGAAATAATTAATTAAATAAAAAAATAACGTGTGATTATTAAAAACAAAAAAAAAAGTAATGAGATTTAGAAAGATGTTCAATCTCTGTAGACCTCATTACTTTTATTTATTTTTTTTGCTTGTTTTTTTTGTTTTTAATAATTACTCATTACTTTTTTTATTTTGTTTTTTATTTATTTTTTTACACATGTCTCTCATCGAATGATCGACATCTTATTTCCATCCGATTCGAATTGTAATTCTCTGTCTGACAGGACTAGAGCGAAGGCTTCGGTTTTTCTCGGCACGTTCCTATCGAATTGCATCTTGATCTGAATGTCTAAGACGCTACTCTTGAGTCGTTCACTCTGTTTACTGACGTCGAATACGAACATGGCATACATCGACTTGTATTCGCCGGGAGATATATTAGGGTTGCTCATCAATTCGTCTAGACCGTGATACTTCTTTCTAAAATCAGCGGCATCACCGTACAGTCTGCAGAAATCGTTCTTGTCGAATGATGCATTGTAATCGATTGCTGGATATCTCGTGGTGTTCAGAAACACTTGCATGTTTCTCAAATGGCAGTGATCGAACAGTGATGCATTCTTTTCCTGAGACCCGCCCCTATTGGTCTGAAATGCAACCCCGATGAAACGTGGTCTTTCAGAAGCGGATTTCACCATCAATCTCCAATCGAAGTGATTCGTGGAGAGTGGAATGCTAGCCGTGTCACACTGTCTCATTCTAAATCCCACAGGTAATTTACTCTTGGATTCTATAATCTTGTAAAGACGTGCTTTTTCCATGATCGAAGGCTCCACATGCGGAACGAACCACGATATCTTGTGTAGAGTTAACTTACCCGCATCGGTCGCAGGGAGTCTCGCTATTGCATCATCGTTTCCTTTTCGAATCAACGTCAGATTGTGTTTGAATCCATACATGATCTTGTTGTAATCGTCCGCAAACCCGAAGATGTGTTTCAAAGGTATCCTGAACGAAAACGTTCCTTTAGGTCTGGATGTCTTGACGACGTAGTCGAATATCGCGGTGGCGCCGGCGTTAGCAGGGCCGATGGTGTCTTCCACCCACAACTGATTAAGTCCTCTGGATTTCGAAAAATCATCAGGATACGTCAAGAGTCTGAACATCGTGGTGGCCTGACCGGGATGAAACACAGATTCTATCTCTTGTCCGGATAGCATGTATTTTATATTACTGAATAGATGCATGATGCCATTATTGGCTAGAGTAACAGTGTCGTCGTCGGCGTAGTTGCTCCCATCTTCCTTGGTGAGACGTCCCTGCACCACTCTGTAACTCTCGCTAGGATGGACGAATAGATCTTGAGTTTCGACGTTGATTCTTATCTCTCCCGCATTGTTCAAATTCGTTCTGGTTACTGGTTCATATTCGTGAACCTCATATTCTTGAATACTTTCATCTTTCACTATGCTTTGTGCTATATCTAGTATATTTGCCATTTTTTAAAGGGTTTTTGTTTTTTGTTTATTAATTAGCTTGCTTTTTTTTATCTAAAAATAGTTAGGCTTTTCCCTCTGGAAAAGACTATTGTTTTTCTACGGATTATTATTTTTTTTATTTTTTTTTTTTCCACACATATTGTCCGTACGATTCAGAAGCCATTTTCGAACCGATTTTCACGAAATTTTGCACACGCATAGAGGGGCACAAAATCTAAAAATTACCGAAGCGGAATTTTCGATTTAACCCTTATTTCATCAGAATTGGCAAAAAACTGCCAAAATTGGGGTTTATCGACACTTTCTCGAAACATGTTTTGTAGATTTTTTTTATACATTCGTAATTGCTAGACCTGTCTGTGACACGCCCTTTGATACACACGACATATCAGGCGATGCATATGGTAATCCTCCACAGGCTGCCAAACATCGAAATTTTGATGAAATAGGCCGGTTTCAGGCCCCCACTGCATCCAAACAATACACGAGAGATACACATAACTTCCTTTATTGGAAGTGGAATTGGAGTCGAATTCACCGAGGATTATTTTTGTCAGTAATAATGGTGTTCAAAAAAACCAAGCGTTAACCCATTTTGGGTTGGTTAAACAGCAATACCCCCATAAAGCTAAAAAATTCATTTTTTCCGTAGATTTCTCTAAACGAGTCTTGTAGATTTTCAAGAAAAAATTGTCACTCCCAGGCCTTGGTGTGACAATAGAATTTGCATGGACAAAATACTGCGGCGAGCGTTTCTTAACCCTCCACGGGCTGCTAAAAGTCAAAATTGTGATAAAATGGGCTGTTTTTGAACGCCAAGAGCACCCAATTGGTGTTCCACCGAGAAAGGGTCCTTCATTTATCGGACGCAAAATTGATGGGGAAACATTTTTGATAGTGGTAAGGGTATTCAAAAGTCGAAGTCTTAACCCATTTTGGGCTGGTTAAAGAGAGACACCCCTTAAAAGCTTAAAATTCCCATTTTCTGTGGATTTCTCTTAAAGCAACTTGTAGGTTTTCAGGAAAAATTGACTATTCGCAGGTCCTTGTGTGACATTACAAGTTGCATGGACAAAATATCCCGGTGAGCATTTATTAACCCTCCACAGGCTGCTAAGCATTGTAATTTTGTTGAAATGGGCTGTTTTCAGATGCGCACAACACCCAATGCATACCCGAGAGGTAAACATAATCTACTTTGTTGGAAGTGGAATTCACCGAGGACCAACTTGTTAGTAATAAGGGTATTCAAAAAACCAAGCATTAACCCCTTTTGGGATGGTTAATAGCAATACCCATCAAAAGCTTAAAAAATCATATTTTCCCTGAATTTCTTTAGAAACGTCTCATAAGGTTTCAAGAGAAAATCGCCGTTGATTGGTCTTAGAGTCACATTACCAGTTGCATGGATAAAATATTCAGATAAACATTTGTTAACCCTCCATGGGCTGCTAAATGTCAAAATTGCGAGAAAAAAAATAGTCTGTTTTTGGACACCAACAACATCAAATGGGAATGCTGCAGAGAAACATAACTTCTTTTACCGGATGCAAAACTGATAGAGAAAATGTTTAGTAAGTAGTAAGGGTATTCAAAAATTGAGGTCTTAACCCATTTTCGCCCGGTTAAGGAGATGTACCCCTTAAAAGCTTAAAATTCCCATTTTCTGTGGATTTCTCAAAAAAATCTGGTAAGTATTCAAGAGAAATTGATCATTTGCCGGTCTTGGAGTGACATTACAAGTTGCATAAACAAAAGATTCCGGTAAGCGTGTGTTAACCCTCCAGAGACAGCACATTTTGAGAAAATGGGCGGTACTTGGCCACACATTACACCCAATGTGTACCTGCGAGATGAACATAACCACCTTCATTGGAAGTGGGATTCACTGAGAATCATTTTTGTAAGTAAGGAAGGTATTCATAAAACCAAGTATTAACCCGTTTAGATCTGGTTGCAGGGTGATACCCCTCAAAAAGTTAACGATTCATTGTTATCCGAGGATTTCCCTACAAACATCACGTAGATTTTCAAGAAAAATTGGCCATTCTCAGATCTTAGTGTGAAGTACAAGTTGCATGTACAAAATATTGCAGTAAGCATTTGTTAACCCTATGCTGGTTCTCAAACATCAAAATGTTGAAAAAGTGGGCTGTGTTTGCATACCCGCAGCACCCAAAGTTAAGAGGAGAAATCAACATAAGTGGAAGTAGAACTCACTGAGAATTATTTTTATAAGTAGTAAGCATATTAAAAAAACAACCCTTAACCCATTTTGGCCTGGATAAACAATTATACCCATCAACAGCTTAAAATTCATGTTCTCACTGGATTTCTCTGAAAACATCCCGTAGCTTTTTAAGTAAAAATGGCCATTCACAGTTTTTGGTGTGAAATTACAAGTTGCATGAATAAATATTCCTGTTAGCGCTTGTTAACCCTTAACAAGCTGCCAGACATCAATATTTTGGATACATTTGAGATAAAATGGACCATTTTCAAATAGATACAGCACTCAGTGGGTATGTGTCAAACAAACATAACTCCTTTTGTCGGTCATTAACTTGTTGGACGACGATATTGATATTACCCCTCTCCACCGTTAATGATGGTTTTTACCTAAAACAATTTTTTTTTTATCAAACTGAGTCATTTGAGACTTCTATACTCACCTTTTTCATGACATCAATGAAGGAAATTCAGTGAGACAGTCAAAAGCAATTCATCATACACTGTGAGGTCATGACAAATCATGGAATCTCATCGGGAAAAGCCATGATTCTCCAGAATCATAAAGTCTAGTTTTAATTATTTTTTTATTATTATTTTTCTCTCCTATATATATATGTGTAAACAAGAAAATGTTAAATAGAGTAAATAAAAAAAATTGTTTTCTTTATCAAAACTTCGTCTTCTGCAATTGTTGTTTGTAAAACTTTCCGATGATCTCTTCTCCATCCAAAGCTTCGATTTCGTAAGTCACCAGATCGGTGTGAAATATTTTGATTATCATGAAGATTTCCGAGGTCCATCGAGTAGTATAACCTTTTTTGAAGTGCTTCTTATAAGCGTAGATTCTCACTCGATCACCGACCGCAAATTTCGGCGTTCTAGACTTCTTCCTGATCTTAGATCTCTCAGGATATAGATTCGCGTAGACCCGTTTTTCGTTTCGAGGATCGCTAGCTTCCACGGGAGTCATCTTGATCAATCTGTGTCGCGTGTTGTTGTAATCTTTGACCAGACCATTCAGAGCATATATGTATTTCTTGGTTGAATTCGCCGTGAAGTATTTATGCATCTTTTCCTTCATCGCTCAATTCAAACGTTCCACCACGCTGGCTTTCTCTTCGTTTTCGATCGAGTAGAAGTCGACCAATCGATGAACGTGCTTGTTGTAGAATTCCTTTCCCTTATCCCCCCACAATGTATTTGGTTTTCGAGAAGACGAGTAGAACACGCTCTTCAAAGACTCGGCGATGCAAAGTCCCGATTTATTCTTCAAAGCTCTGATCCAACCGTATTTGGAAAACACGTTGATGACCGTCAATAGATATTTGACACCCTCGTTCCACCTTGAACACGATCTCATGTCGACCAAGTCGGCAGACCAAATATCATCCAAACCCTTCACGAATACCCTTCTCTTTCGAAATTTACGCACGATGGGTTTGTGTAACTCCTCAGCATTCTATCTTCTCTCTCCTGGTCGGATTCGATATACCTCTCAATTTCGCCAACATGTTTTTATCGCAGACATCGTTGCGAGTCTTGGTGTCGGGATGTCCGGCGTAGCATACATCGTGATCATACGCAGCTGCGTCCACCCTATTCACAGGTTTGCTCCAAGATTTAGGAGTCAGATCGGCGTTGAGTCTCTTGTTCAATTTCGTTCCAGGTCACGTGAAACTGTGACCAGGCAGATGCATTTCGAAAGGTAGATTATTGATCATTTTATTCACGATGCCTTTACCTCTGCTCTCGTTCTTTTTTTTTTGACGAATCGAGTCTTGATAGAATCACACACGTCGCAAATTCCGTGAAGCATCTGTCTGTCGTTTTTAGTTCGTACTTCTTGAGAATTACTCATCTCGGTAACTCTCT
Organism: Pictodentalium vernedei; assembly: GCA_031216915.1. Taxonomy (NCBI): domain Eukaryota; kingdom Metazoa; phylum Mollusca; class Scaphopoda; order Dentaliida; family Dentaliidae; genus Pictodentalium; species Pictodentalium vernedei. The sequence continues at coordinate 170,334,403 of CM062294.1, forward strand.
TACACTTTACACAATACATTTTTTTTTAGAGTTATTTAAATTAATTTCGTTTTTATTTTTAAATATAAAATTAATATTTCTTTTTTTTAAAAATTCTGTTCTTATTATATATATTTTTTTTTCAATCGCTGCTCTTGAGTTCTATCATCTTACTGAATTCCTCCCTGGCCTCTTTCCTTCCCTTCTCCATGAGAGAATCCAAGGATCATCTGTTCCTTGATGATCTGACGAGTCTTGATTTTCACAGCTTCTTTCATGGCTTCATATTTCGTTTTCTCACCCAATATCGTGAAGTATTCTCCGTCCGATATCCTACCGTCTTTCAACACCATCGAGATCATTTCAGATATCATGTCGATCTTGGAGTCGGACAAGATGCGAATCTTGTCGTGTTTCCTTGCCTTCAGATATAATTTCCTACTCAAAAAGTTTCCGAGCGTGCTAAACAATCCAGCGGCGAGAGCCACTCCTTCTATGGTTAACAGGATCGGAATACCGACCGCAGTCGACAACAATCCGATGCCAGCTGCGTGTAAACCCATGGAAATCGTGATGAGTGTCATGTCAATCGCGTTGATGAATTTCACGAAACGCGAATACTTCTTCTTGAGAGAATGACGAGAATCTCTCTCTTGAGTTAGATACGCCTGAATTCTACTGATTTGATCGATGCAATACCTCTCTCCTCTTTCTTTTTCTTCTAGTGATGGTGCCGTCGGCAAAACACCGTTCGGCTTCTCATCCTCGTCGTCATCTAATGTCGGATACAATTTATTTCTGGTTCTCATTTTTATGTTTTTTTCTTTCTAATATTAGATAAAAAATTTATGTGTGTATTTATTTTATTTTCTATTCTCCCTTATTTTATATCAATGAGAAAACTTAGGCGTATGCTTCATTGAACAATAATTTCATGATGCATCCCTTGTCTTCTAAAGTCAGACTTCTACACGCCAATTTCAGTTCTTCCGAAACTGTGGGCTTGTCTCAATCCTTACAGAAGAGGAATCTCTTCCAAAACGTGATCACTTCATCGATTTGAACGCGTTCGAACACCGGTTCAAAATACTTGACAACCATATCTTCCCTTTCCATCGTCAGACACGAATGATCCTCATGATCGAAGTCTAGGTGATCTCGACATCTGACGCATCGTTCTAACAAGAGGCGACCTAGTTGTTCGTTCACGCAGAATGCGTAGGCTCTCATCAGCATTTTTAAAAGAAACCTTGCTCTAATAGTCTGGGAAGCGTTCATGATTTACGTATTTTTTTTATTATCTATTCGATTTTATATATTTATTTTTTTTAAATAACTATTTATTTTTTTTCTCTCCTACATATATCAATCACTTTTTATTTCCTCTCCTCAAAACCAATTTTATCATGATTTCGTCTCACAAAACTCAAGAGATGAATCGGCAAATCGTTTTTTCACCGATCAAATCGCACCCTATACCGTCCAAAACACGATCGGGAATGTGGCAGTGGTTTGCCGATTTGGTATCACCTTTTTTCCATGTACCGTGCAGAGGTCGATTTTCTGTTCTAGAATCGGCAAATGGCTTTCCCCGATCGGATCGCACTTTAACCATTTAAATACCCGTTGGTGAACGTATACCTACTTATACCTACTTAGGTGATACAGAATCGGCAAACCACTTTTTGATGCTGATACAGAATCGGCAAAACGTTTTTTCTCGCGTTCACCTACGATAGATCGATGGTCTAATCCGCGATGGGAACGTAGAGAACAAATTTTTAATTATATTTTCTTAAAATTTCATACATGTTTTTCACTCTTGAGCGACGTGTCGAATGTACGCGTTCGCCAACAGGTATTTGAACATTAAAAGTGCGATCTAAAACAATGGCCGATTCTATATCACCATAAAAAACGACATTTTGTGTACTTGTACACGATTTTAACACTGAATCCTATGGAGGTGTACATTCATGTACGTGTACATGTACAAAATCGTGTACAAGTGATACGGAATCGGCCTTTTCTACCTACTACCGGGTACATAGTTATTTCAACCCAACAATTAATCAACCTTTCACGCAACGTCAGGCTGCATCTAAAGATATCAAGTTGAAATATGTCACCTGAGGTAATTTTACCAGAAAGAAACATGTGCTAGGTCCCGAATGCGTTTGATCCTTAATGGTAAAACCTCCAACCACAGTAAATCTGGGGCCCAAAGAGCTAGTGAAATAATTTATTTATTTATTGCGGTTTAACAACACTTTCAACAACCAGAGTCACCGCGTGTCAGACAGCGCCACCGTGCCCCCAAGTGGGCAGGGGGGGGGAGTGTCTTGCCCAAGTGCACAACATGGTTGCCTCAGTCGGGATTCGAACCGAGGACCTCCCAGCTTGCAGCCTGCATCTCTACCTACTGCGCAACTGCGCCCCCTAGTGGAATATTAGTGAATAGCAGAGGGACCTCGGGTAGTTGTAAATGAGTGTGAGTTTGTCATAAGTTTTGTTCGGATTGTTTGGGAACCTTCAAACTAATACCCCTAGAAAAGCGACTTTAATTTGAATACAGGTGTAACTGGATTATAGACAACTGATAGACAACCACCAAATTCTGAGTCAGGATGTTTACTTGCCAGGTATGGCGTCATGTAAGGCCCAGCACGATCAATATTAGGCTCTGGAGTATTCGCCTCAAATGACGCCTTACCTGGCAAGTAAACGTCCAGTAACTAATGGTCCCGAGTTCGATCCCCGTTCGGGTCAACCCGCATTGTGTCTTAGGGCAATGACTTTATCCTGGTTGCCTGCATGGGGACACGATGACGCCGTGTACTAAGGTGTACTACACGTCGATGGTGCACACGTCTTCAACCGCTGTAACCCTGCTTTGAACATCTGAGGAGCTGACAGTTGCTCGTCGATGCTCGGTGGTTCTCTCCGGGTACTCCGGCTTCATCCACCTGTAAAACCGTCACGGTCACGATTAGCCATTGTGGATAAGTATGTGGCCTTAAACACCAATAAAGAAATAAATAGTAACTAATGACCTTTCAACGCCGTGATGCATTGTAAAATTTCATCTATTTATCAAATGCAGTTTCCTTTGCTGAACTGGAACGTGCCACTTGTTCCAATTTTTTATTGTCCGATATATTTATTTCTATAGATAATTTTGAAACCTTGAACTCCAAAATCGGTTTCAAATTCGCTGTTGAAGTCCGATGGAAATTTTGGGTTACAATGAACTAAATGAGCAACTTTTAATCATAATACTTTTAGGATCGGCATAATTGAGTTTTGAAGGATTTCAAATGATTTTATGAATGGGTTGGATGGATCTTTCATTTAACGTTGTGTCCTTTATCCAGGACAATATTGGTATGAACACCTACATGTTTAGTGATATGGGGCTGGAATTTTGTACAATTCCTTCAAAGGGCTAAATGTTTTTGTTCGCCTGGAAAAACCTTTGATTCGACAGAATCATTCATCTAGTTATTTTTTTTTTTATTTTTGTTTTTACTTCCTATCTTATTTAATATAAAAAAAAATTATAATGTTATGTTATTTTTTTTTCTCATCACAAAACAGTATCTCATAACATACTGAGAATGGGCACGTTTTTAAAAGACGAATTCGGACACAATAACAGTTCTCAGTCGTCGATCAATTTGTTTCCTCTCTTTACCTGGAGACCGTCTCTGTGTAACCGGACGTATCCTAAAATTAACCCTTAACGGGTGAATAAGTTGGAGATTCCAGATGTTTCTTAGGTGCACTATCTTTGTGCTTGATATAACCCATAAAATAAAGTGTTCAAGAAGATAATATTTAATAAAGTTGAAACATGAGAAATTTCGAGAGGGTTAACAGATAGAAAAATAATGATACCTTTATAAATTGAACCTATGTACTCACATCTATTCACAAACGACCTCGCGCACAAGCCACAGTGTCCATTTCATTGTTATAATGTTCATGAAGGCCTTCACTTCCTCCTAGCGCTAGGTGGTGATTATTAGAGGTGTATCACAGCTGTAGGAATCTTCTGCATGATAGGCTGAAATTAACGACAAAACAGTGTCCGGCTCCTTATTGGGTTATTTCGTGCCGTGTTACAAGCTTTGTCCCCGGGACAACATCGTGATAAAATGTTCATTCACAGGTGACATCCTTGATGATAATGTTCTTCTGTTCCTTGCCAATCTCGCTTACACCAGTTGTCAGTTGCTGGAATGAGCATATTCCTTATCCCTCAACTTCAGGTTCATTTTGTCTGGAGGTCGCGAACTGGACGCATTTCGTTTCATGAAAGCATAACACAAACTAAACGTTGAAGATATATGATGTTACATGCCCATTCTCGCTGGAAAACAGTTCATCCGCCGTGAAGAGCGGACCACAGTTCTTCACTTCTCTACCTTGCCATGGTCAAAACAATTGTGTCTCTCGCACTTTTCAAGCGTCCAATTTCAGTCTACCCTGGGAACATAAAATTTCTCATGGAATAAAATGCTGACTGGTGAGATTCACACTGCTATAATCCAGTTGGTGGATCTAATTTCTATTTACCGTGGGAAGTGAAACCTACTATGGCCAGAAACTGACGTCCACGGTTCACCCTTACCAAGACGATACGCATATGTACCTAAGTTCTGTGACACACGCCCCTACTTAAGATGAACGTCCTCTGTTCATTCTAAGAGCACAGAACTTTCTGAAACCATGGCCCGATGGGTAAATACGGAAGCCTAAGCTAACACAGTAAATAAAGTACCAAATATCGTTAAAAGCACAAAACACAAAGCACAACACAAGCCATCAGCATGGCCCCTGTTGAAATATAACTTCATGTCCCTACTGTCTACTCAAATAATCCACCACAATGTTTAGAGATCCTTTTATCGCCTCGACCTTGAAATTGTAATTTTGAAGGAGCATTGCCCACCTCAGTAGCCTACTATTCTGAATTTTGGAATCCCTTAGATATGACAGTGGGGCATGATCTGTTTGTAGAATGAAATCCTTACCATACAAATAATATTGAAATTTCTTTACAGCGAACACCAAAGCAAGACATTCCTTCTCTATCACCGAGTAGTTTCTCTCCCTTGGCAAAAGCTTTTTGCTGGCATATGCGACAGGGAAGAGACCCTCTTCGTATTGCTGCAGAAGAGCAGCAACTACCCCCGTATCTGAAGCGTCTTGCTGTACTACAAAGTGTCGACTGAAATCCGGAAGCCTTAGAATTGGTGCCTGACACAACAACTCCTTCAACGACCGAAATGCTTTCTCCTGTGGTGAGCCCCATTTAACTATATTCGATTGTTGTTTCTTTGTCAAGTCTGTCAGGGGCGCTGCAATTTCCGAAAAGTTGGGTATGAACTTTCGATAGTACCCGGCCAGCCCCAAAAACGAACGTACCTGCTTTTTGGTTTTTGGGGGCTCTGCCCTTTTTATCTTTCCCAGTTTGTCGTCATCCATAGTGACCTTCCCCTTTCCGACCCGATGCCCCAAGAAGTCTACCTCATGATATCCAATCAAGCACTTCGAGGGTTTTATGGTTAATCCTGCTTCCCTTCTTCTCTTAAATAAATCCCTTAAACTGTCCAAGTGAAGTTTCCAATCTTTGGCGTGGGCTAAAACGTCATCGACATAGTGTTCAACTCCTTTGCTGTCGTTCAATAATAATCGCATCATGCGATTAAACGAAGCTCCGGCGGTCACCAAACCGAATGGCATCTTACAAAACTGAAAGCAGCCATCTGGCGCAGTGAAAGCCGTCACTGGCCGATGCTCTTTCTTCAAGGGTATCTGCCAATATCCCTTGCTAAAATCAAATTTGCTAAAATATTTAGCCTCTTGGAGTTTTACCAAGATACTTTCGGTATCACCCATCGGCTCGTTATCCAACTTGGTGACAGCATTTATTTGCCTAAAGTCGATGCAAAATCGTGTTGAGGAATCCTTCTTTTTGACTAAGACTACTGGCGAATTATATGGAGAGTTAGACGGCTCTATAATTCCCGCCTCGAGCATTTTGTTTATTTCACTCTTTACGGTCTCCCTTTTTGCATACAGAATACCATACGGCCTTACCTTGATTGGTTGTTTCGTTGTCAGCTCAATTCCATGTTCAACCAAGTCAGTTGTACCGGGGTTCTCCGTAAAAATATCTCGAAACTCATACACGAGCTCCAGGGCTTGCCTTTGCATAGCCTCCGGCAACTCGGAACTTACCTTTACATCCCGATACGTCTCGTCGCCACCCAAATGACCCAATGCTAGTAAATTCTCATTGTCTACCACCCCGGGCTCTTCCTCGTCCTCGGGCTCAATAACCGCAATGGCGGTGGCGGCGACTACTGTTTCATTGCAAGCAACTGGCTGCTCCTCTGTCTCCCTTTCTTCATAATGCTTGAGCAGATTAATATCATAAATTTTTGCCTTACCAGCTACATCTACCTTATAATCTCTGTCCCCAACAACTTCCTTATCCGCGTATGGTCCTTTCCATTGCAGCAACAGTTTATTGTTGTCTGTTGGCAATAAAACTATGACCTTTTGTCCTACCTTCAGTTTTCTGCATTTTGATCGCTTGTCGTAGTGGTGTTTGTACCTACCCTGTGCCTCCAATAGGCTCTCTCATGCCAATTTGCACGTTTCTTCTAACCTATTTCTTAGGTCAAGAATATACTGGTACGTGTTTCGTACATCCGACAGTTCCTCTTCCATCCATAATGCCTTCAAAGCCTGCAACAGTCCCCTGACCGACCTACCATACAGTAACTCAAACGGCGAAAACCCGGTGCTGGACTGTGGCACTTCACAATAAGCAAAAAGTACAGCGGGTAGATACCTGTCCCAGTCCTTAGGTCGCTCTTGGCACATCTTTTTCACCATCCCTTTCAACACCCCATTCATTCTCTCACATAATCCATTGCACTTTGGGTTATATGGGGCCGTAAATAATTGTTTTATCGACACCAGTCTACACAGTTCAGCCGTAACGTCGAATGTAAACTGACTCCCTCTATCGCTCAGTATTTCTTTCGGAAATCCCACCCTCGAAAACACTTCCAACAGTGCCTCTGCAATCCTTTCCGTCTCGATTTTGGGGAGTAGTATTGCCTCTAGGTATCGTATTGCGTAATCCACAACTGTCAATATATACCTATTCCCTCTGCCGGACACCGGACTGATTGGCCCAATAAGATCTACCGCCACTCTCTGAAATGGCTCTTCTATAATAGGCATTGTACCCAACGGTACCCTAGGGATACTCCCCTTGGGCACCATTCTCTGACACACATCACATGATTTACAAAATCTACTCACGTCGCCATTCATTCCCGGCCAGTAGAAGCATGCTGCAATCCTATCCAGGGTTTTCTTCTGACCCAAATGTCCTCCCACAATGGCCTCATGGGCCAAGGACATGACCTGTCTCCTGAACTTTTCAGGGACCACAATGTGCTTTACCTCAATCTGCACTTCATCCCTAGGTTGACTGTAAACCTTATACAGAACACCTTTCCTTACCTCAAATCTGTACCTGTGATCTCTCTTGGTAAACATAGCCTGTCCCTCATTGGCAGCTTCCCATAATTTAATTAGAGACTCGTCATCCCGTTGGGCTTGCTTCACCTCTTCAACGTCGACCTCTCCCACCGTTTCAAGTGGAACTACAAGTGGTCTAATAAACCACTAATAAACGGGATTCTCTTCCCATCAGCTAATAATAAATGATCATTCTCAATATTGTTCCTGATATCAATGCACGCAGCGCTCATGTGGTTTCTATTATTAATGATACTCTTACTGTTATCTGATTTAAAACCTACTTGTATTCTTCCCCGACATTCCTTCGCCACGTGACCCTTTCGGTCACAGACGAAACATAAACGGTCATCTCGCACCTGGTTTCTTTGGGGAATTCCCCTTTGCTTGTCTGTCTGCGACGCTTCCTTACTTACCTTATTGAACCTTGGCGGAACATGTCCGCTTGGACCTATCGACCCGTCGTGTGCCTCAACATATTTTGCCCCAAATCTATTAGCTCCTCTAAGTCTTTGGGCCTACGCTCTTTACAAAACAAGGACATTTCCTTAGAACAACTTGACAGAAACTGTTCTCTGATCATCAAATCTTTCAGAGATTCAAACGACTGCTCAACCTCAGCCAGATCTATCCACCTACTGTAAACTCGCCGTAACCGTGCACAAACTGAAAAACAGTCTCCCCCCTCTCGGGTTTGACTTCACGGAACTTAACCCTGAACCCTTCTTCAGTCAATTCATACCTCTTTAAAAGTGCCCTTTTCAAAACAGTGTAGCCGGTCGCTTCAGATGGCGGGAGTGCGGTGTACACATCTAACCCCTTCCCAGTGAGAAGTGGTGAAAGAGAAATTGCCCAATGATCTTCGTTCCAAATTTGACCCTGGGCAAACCTTTCAAAACGTTCTAGAAAGGCGTCCATATCATCTTTGCCTTCTGCAAATGTAGGAAGTTTAGGGCGCAGTGCCTTTACTTCCGGAGCACTGGTCAGCTCCGACCTTGTAGTACCCACCCCAAGTTCAGACCTTAACCTCAACAATTCCATTTCCTTTTCAGTTTCCTCTATTCTAAGTTGGGCCTCCTCCTTTCTAATTTTTGCCTCCTCCCGTTTAAAAGTCGTCTGCCTCTGCAGTTCCTTCTTTTGGGCATCCCTTTCCCTCTGAACAAAATCTGATAACTCCGTACCACTCAGACCCATCTTTTCCCCTAAAGCCACTAGCTGAGTTGCAGTTTCCATATATAATGAACATGCAATATCGACTTTCAACCAGGGACGTCAGTTTCTTCCGCGTAATTAGTTCAAATAGAACACTCATTTAACACTTTTCGTTGGAAGATAACAGCAGGTCTTCCCAGTGTCAGCGCTAGCAGAATTTCGAAATGATTGGTTCCCGAACCTTCGTTTTATAGGTTAATGTGTAAACCTACTAGAAACCGCAAGCCATACGAGTTTCCTTGTATGGATCACTATCCTGGTAGCCTCGCCATATGTAACCGGAAGTATCCTAAAATTAACCTTTTACGGGTGAGTAAGTTGGGGATTCCAGATGTTTCTTAGGTGCACTTTCTTTGTGCTTGATATAACCCATAAAATAAAGTGTTCAAGAAGATAATATTTAATAAAGTTGAAACATGAGAAAGTTTGAGAGAATTAACAGATAGAAAAATAATGATACCTTTTATAAATTGAACCTACGTACTCACATCTATTCACAAACGACCTCGCGCACAGGCCACAGTGTCCATTTCGTTGTTATAATGTTCATGAAGGCCTTCACGTCCTCCTAGCGCTAGGTGGTGATTATTAGAGGTGCATCGCAGCTGTAGGAATCTTCTGCATGATGGGCAGAAATTAACGACGAAACAGTGTCCGGCTCCTTATTGGGTTATTTCGCGCCGTGTTGCAAGCTTTGTCCCCGGGACAACATCGTGATAAAATGTTCATTCACAGGTGACATCCTTGACGATAATGTTCGTCTGTTCCTTGCCAATCTCGCGTACACCAGTTGTCAGTCGCTGGAATGAGCATATTCCTTATCCCTCAACTTCAGGTTCATTTTGTCTGGAGGTCGCGAACTGGACGCATTTCGTTTCATGAAAGCATAACACAAACTAAACGTTGTATATATATGATGTTACATGTCCATTCTCGCTGGAAAACAGTTCAACCGCCGCGAACAGCGGACCACAGTTCTTCACTTCTCTACCTTGCCATGGTCAAAACAATTGTGTCTCTCGCACTTTTCAAGCGTCCACTTTCAGTCTACCGTGGGAACATAAAATTTCTCATGGAATAAAATGCTGACTGGTAAGATTCACACTGCTATAATCCAGTTGGTGGATCTAATTTCTATTTACCGTGGGAAGTGAAACCTACTATGGCCAGAAACTGACGTCCACGGTTCACCCTTACCAAGACGATACGCATATGTACCTAAGTTCTGTGACACTCCGCGTGCTTGAAATACACCGCTACCTTTCGCACGCTTCAGCTACAATCCTTACCATCCGTTTCGACTGGATACACAACTTCTCCTCGCCTCAAAAACAATCCACCCACATTATTTTCTGCGCACCAGAACTGGCCAAGTCAGAGCTCCTATTCCAAAGCCGGCAATACGGTTTTGGTGAAAATGGGTAATGCCTTGGTTGCCAATCCCACCAACAGTCCTAAGAAACCACCTTTCATTTTCAAATTATATCTCAATTGCGCGGCACTCAGTCTCACGGTCAATCCTCTTCCATTACGATGCGCTTTGGCTATTCTATTAATTTGTGTTTTGGTCCAAGAGATTTTGTTATTTTTATATTTAATTTATTTACTTTTTTCTTACTTCCTATTAAAAATATATATTGATTTCATTCTTTCTGAAAAAAGAAATGTGTTAATTTAATTCATTTCCCTATTCTGCCAACTCTTGGTCAACATGAACGCGGTCGGTCGGCAGTAGATCCAGTGGTTCTATAGCTTCCAATGAGACGGTAAATAGTGGCCACAGTGACTCGGAACTCAGCAGCGAGCTCATCTGGGGGTATCCCAGCCTCATGCATACCAATGGCAAGCAACCTATGGTTTTCGGTTAACTTTGGCAATTTTTAAAATGTCGGAAGACAAAAACTATCGTGTTTTCTCAATAACCCAGGCTGTCTAGCACAACATAACACAAAGAAAATCGTTGGTCACCCATTCAATTTGACATTCTCGGGTAGCACGTGCTATTTTGAAATCAGTAGCAAAATTTATCGGTTGGGTGGACAACAACAACATGTCATTAAACTCTTTGCACAACTTCTTGTCCACAAACATGCAACATTAGAACTATTATATTTCATCCATTATGCTATTTTTCACATTTGTTTCTATTATACTTTCTTTTTTGACTCAGTATATATTTTTTTGTTTTGTTTGTTTGTTAATTAACTATTTAACAGATTTTGTTTTCTTAAATTTCTCTTATGTAAAATCGCATCGTAACACATTCGCTGCGAAGATCTAACAGCTCTCCACTTTGATCCGTAAATTCAGTGTTAATACTGTATAAAGTATGAGTTATCACAGGCAAATAGCCTGGATTTCGGGTGCAGGCGAAAACTGTCCCGTGCAAAAACGGCTCCAACTCTCGTTGGCGAAAACGGCACCAACTGGCGAAATCGTCACCAATCTTCGTTTTGCTTTTTTTTAAGTTTTTCTCACATACATACAATAGTATCGAAAATGAACACAATATATTACACATTTGGCCACGAGTTTTTCTCATCAATACAATATAGAACTACAACATTTACACATACATACCGAGACGGTGCAAACCTGATGAAAATACGTGTGGATGGGGCCAATTGAGCAGGCACGTAACCAGGGTTTGTTTTTTTTTGGGGGGGGGGGGAGGGGGCGCGAAAAACAAATAATTCTTCACATTTTAATTTATTTTTGTTAACAGTCAATCATGGTACACCAATACTGGCTACAGTGGTCAATATAAAGATTTTCTAGTATTACCATTTCGTTTTGCAAATGTATCAACCACATCATATGGTTTTTCGAGTAATAAATTACCCCTTTCTGATGACAAATATATGACCCCTAAATCTGACAATCTTTGGTTGACCATTTTGTTTCTCAGATAATCTTGTATATATTGGAGAGCCGAAAAACTGCGTTCAAATTACACGGAATACACTGATAGGGTGAGTGTTAGCTTAAATGCTTTTTGTAAATTTGGCAGTGTTGAGCAGGGAATAATTGTCTTCTCAAGTACCGGTACCAGACCGGTACCACATTCTTGTTTGAAATCATTCAAGTCGACAGTATTAACTGTGTGTATGGGCGATTTGCGAATGGAGACATAACCAGCGCGTGTCACTAAAACGAACGAGTTCTTTAACACGCATGTTATCCCTCTCCTGAATTTCCACAAACAATTTATGCACACGTGAGCGGGGCATAAACACATGCCTGGTCTTTTGAGGAGAGCTATAGCTCCCGTCCTCCATGGCTCCTGCAAAATCAATTGAAGGAGAGCCATAATTTCTCTCCTTAAGAGCTGTAATAGCTCTCCCTAAACCGTCAATTCCCTTATTAATAAATGACTTAAATATAGAATAGCTCTCATGGCACAGGTTTAGGAGAGCCGCAGTAGCTCCTCTAGAAGTCCAGGCCTGTAAACACATATAAACTTTCAGCTGGGGCGAAAAATTCACCTGCTGATTTAACACATCTGCACACATCAACGAGAACCAGGTTTAATCGATGTGAATAACAATGAACAAAAGAAAGCATTGGGAAACTGCACCCTCAAACGGGTTTGAACACCAAATCGGTATTCTGATACAACACTTGCGCCGTCCTAACGAAACTGAGACCGAGATTAAGTCAGTATCTTTGTCTACACAAATGGCAAATTTGTTGAGAATAGTAACCGATGTCAAAAACGGCCAGGAGGGGCTCAGAAGCACAATTGACAGTAAGTTCGATAAATTAAACTAGAGTGATGCCACGCATACAGCCCGACCGTCGCAGAAATGGCAATGCTTAGATGCAAAATAGTCGGAGCCATTTTTTGTTAACAGTTTACTTAACGAATCTGCCATATCTGCACTCGTGATATACAAAATTTGCTATTCAAATTTTATTTTTTCATTTCTCTACTTCAAAACATACCTCCTGACCTATTATTTATTTATTTATTTATTTATTTATTTATTTATTTATTTATTTATTTATTCATTTATTTATTTATTGGTATTTAAGGTCACATATTTCTACACAATGGCTAATCATGACCACGACAGTTTTACGGGTGGAGGAAGCTGGAGTACCCGGAGAGAACCACCGAGCGACGGCGAGCAACTGTCAGCTCCCCAACATACGAACTCCACACAAGCAGGGTTAGCATTGGTTGAAGACAGCTGCACCATCGACGTGCAATACGCCTTTGTATACAGTGTCACCGTGCCCCAACATGGGCAATGGGGGTGAAGTGTTTTGTCCAAGGACACAACGCGCTTGCCGCAGGTAGGATTCGAACCGAGGACCTCTTGGCTTGCAGCTCCTGGCCTATTAATGGAACACACTTGATGAGCTTGTTCCAATAAGGAGTAATAAGCCATGGTTAGAAGTAAATAAAAAATGAAAAAATCTGATGTTTCAGAAAAATAATTTGTACTGTTGGCTTCAACTTGTGTTAGGTAAAGGATTAAAGATGCAGTACATAAAGCAACGTTGGGCTATATGAGTCGATTTTCTTTTTTGCATGTAATAACTCCCAATCCTTCAAAATGTATTTAGGGAATAATTGCCTTAGTGACACTTGTGTGTGTGTGTGTTTTTTTTTTCAAATGACACAATTACGTTTGAGAGGAATTTTGAATGTTGGTCTCTGATCCCCCGCCGGGATTCGAACCCACGGCAACACCGCCTGTCAATCAGGAGTACAGCGTCTAAACCACTAGACCATTGCACACCGTCAACAACGATGGCTGGAATCCAGCTTTTTAGATGAAGTCCTCATGATTACTTGGTTCATCTTCCTTTCGGCAGCAGCATAAAAGTGTGGAACGCGCTGGCTACAGTACGACGAAAGTGCTGTGGATGGCCTCAGATGAAGACTGGCACGGGCTTGTGTGTGTTTTTTTCAAATGACACAATCATGTTTTAGAGGAATTTTGAATGTTGGTTTCTGATCCCCCCGCCGGGATTCGAACCCTCGGCAACACCGCCTGGCAATCAGGAGTACAGTGTCTAAACCACTAGACCATTGCACACCGTCAAAAACGATGGCTGGAATCTAGCTTTTTAGATGAAGTCCTCATGATTACTTGGTTCATGTTCCTTTCGGCAGCAGCATGAAAGTGCGGAACACGCTGGCTACAGTACGACGAAAGTGCTGTGAATGGCCACAGTCAGGCTAAAAATGCATGTGGTACCAAAGAAGAAATATTGCATGAATAGCCCTGGGTGAAGAGGAGGTGTGGTGGGGGTGAGGGGTGGGGGAGAGTGGGGATGTGTTAGGGGAGTCCATTTTTTTCCACATGTGGTCGGTCTAAATCCTTCAGAATGCATTTTGAGAAAAGAAATGGGGATGGGGGTGGGGGTGGGTGGTGGTGTTTGTCTGGGTTTTTAACCACAAACTTTAATCAAAACTGTAAAAAAGCATTTTTGACGAAAGAAAAAAAAGTGCCTAATTGGCACCCCGTGGGGGAGGGGGGAGGAGGGGGCTACGTGAGTTTAAAAAAATGTTCCACGTTGGGGGGGGGGGGGTAAATTTCTGTCCAGATTTTTAACCGCAAATTGTAAAGAAGCATTTTTGACAAAAGGAAAAAAAAGGTTCTGCATGTAGTGACTGTAAATAGTTCCAAATGCATATTGGAGGAAAAAAAAATCCCTAATTGGGGGGGGGGGGGGAGGGGGCGGTGACGTTTGTCTGGGTTTTTAACCAAAACTGTAAACAAGCATTTTTGCGGAAAGAAAAAAAAAGTGCCTAATTAGCCCCCGGCGGGATGGGGGGGTGGGGTGGGGTGGGCGGGGGATGGGGGTACGTAAGTTTAAAAAAAAGGTGCTGCATGTAGTGACTGTAAATAGTTCAAAATGCATTGGAGAAAAGAAGAAAGAAGAATAAGAAAAAAGCCTAATTGGGGGGAGGGGGGTAGGGATGTTTGTCTGGGTTTTTAACCACAAACTTGGAGTCATCCTACCAAGCTACAATGAAATTCTTTCATAATTATGGCCTGTGGAATATTCTAAAGGTTTTCGGGCTTCGGGCCTCTGTTGCCGCCACAGTTGCCGTCACAGTTGCCCAAAAGGGGACGTTCTCATCTAGACATTATAGGAAGTCAACCTATAAAGTTACAATGAAATCCCTCCATAAATATGACCTGTGGACTATGCTAAAGCGTTTCAGGTTTTGGGCTCGGGCAGTCGTGACGGTTGATAGATCATGCCCAAATGGTGAAATTCTCATGTAGACATCATACGGAGTCAACTTATCAAGTTACAATGAAATCCTTCTATAAATAGGACCCGTAGACTATGCTAAATGTTTTTGGGTTTTGGGCTCGGGCAGTCGTGACGGTTGGTAGATCATGCCCAAATGGTGAAATTCTCATGTAGACATCATACCGAGTCAACCTATCAAGTTACACTGAAATCCTTCCATAAATATGACCCGTAGAGTGTGCTAAAGGTTTTCGGGTTTTGGGCTCGGGCTGTCGTGACGGTTGATAGATCACACCCAAATGGAGAAATTCTCATCTAGACATCATACAGAGTCATCGTATCAAGTTACAATGAAATCCCTCCATATTAAACATGATCCGGCAGACTGTGCTAAAAGTTTTTGGGTTTCGGGCTTGGGCAGCCATCACGGTTGACAGATCATGCCCAAACGGGGATGTTCTCATCTAGGCATTATACAGAGACATTCTATGAAGTTGCAATAAAATCCCTTCATAAATACGTCCTGTAGACTGTGCTAAAGGTTTTCGGGCTCGGGCAGCCATACCGGTTGACCGATCACGAACAAAAGGGGACGTTCTCATATAGACATGACCTAAAACCTGCATATGAAATTTCGTGATGATCAGACAAGAACTACTGGGTATAGCCTGTACTTGAAGGTTGAATAAAAAAAACTTTAACCACAAACTTTAACCAAAACTCCAAATGTCAACTAAACAGGAGAACCCCCCCCCCCCCCCCCCCAAAAAAAAAACCACTTGAACCTTCAGTAAAAAACTTTAAGGGGACGTCCAACCTAACTTTGGTCAAATTTCATGTAATTTTCTTTCAAGTCTAAAAAAGTCCCAAAATGAATAACCCCAATAAATTATATACCAAAATGCTTGGAATGAAACATAGAACATGTGGAAACTGAAATTTGCCATGGAACTACTGCCATGTGTAAATAGCACCACCTGAAAGTCTGCTGTGGCATAAGTAAGAGAACAAAATTTTTACAATAAAATACCTCAAAATAAAATAACAGCTGTATTCTATAAACATTTAAGTACATACTCGAAGAAATCTTTTCCTAATTCATGAAAGTAATAAAGATTGAGACCAAACGTTATAAATGGAGTGCTCACTGACTGAAGGCAGACATTTTCTTTTGTTTATGTTTTGATTTGGGGAGTTCAACAAAGGTCAACTTGAAGGAGTCCAGCAGAAGAAGTATGGAAGGACAAAAGAGTGTCTCCCAATATAAAGATGTATGTGTTACTGTAATGGTTTGGAAAGAAAATATGATATTCTCCTATGTAGAATGCACTGCAAAGTCATACATTGTAGTTGAATAAATATATTTACAAACCCCTTGCACTGTATCCCCTTTTATCCCATGCACCAATTTGATAATGATTAAATTGTTAAATTTGTCTGGTTTATCAATAAGTATAATAGCTTTGTTTAACTCTTGGACACCAATACACTCATGATATCTGTTGGAGAAGAAATAAGGGTAACTGTAACCTGTCACTGCAATAAGCCACCTAATGTACTTAAAAGTACATTGTTATTCAAAACACATCAAATCAACCTTACATAACCATTATTGCATGTACTTTCCCCAAGGAGGCTTATTGACATATTGAGATCAGAAGGGCACATCCAGAGGGTCTCACATATTTTTTTCAAGAACGCAGAGCACAAAGCAATCCCAAAAAGGTGACAAGGGAGCTCCATTTGACACAAAAAATTCCTGGGGGAGGGGGGAGAGGGGCTCTCTTCCTTGTATGACTCTACCTCCGGCACTCAAGGCATATGCCTATTTTTCTCAAAGTTTAACTCTTTTTTTCATTTAAAGATCCTGGCCACACATGTTCCAAACACTATAAGACAGGTAACCCTCCAAATAAGTGTATCTGCAAAAATCATGTTACATTGCAAAACATTCTTTTTAGACTTTTAGTTCTGGACCTTTCATGCTTCTTACTTCCAACTATAACACTTAATTTATTGATTAATGGGTGAATAGAAAAGTCCTGCCATAATCAACATTTTTGAGTTCCATAAGCCTTCAAAACAGCTCCGATAAAAGTGTCAAACATCAGATCTGTGGCTTTATACAGAATATTTATTAGGTTATTGCTTGATAAGTAATAGGAACAAAATCTTCACCAGAAAATTCTGTAGCAATACAATTGAGGGTATTAGCAGGCACTTTGCAACAAATTGTAACAAATCAACTAGTTATAAAGAAAATTTTAAAAGAGTGAAAAAGTACCACAACTCTGAAAAAATGTGGGAAGAAACACATGCTACAAGCAGCTACACAGGCATTGTTTCCCCATGATACTCGATCACAACACCAAATATCCTTCAAATTGGAGTAGCAATGGTTGAGATACAAGGGAGAATGTTGGTACATGTAATGATGAATGGTTAAGACTAAGATTAAGAGGACAGGGGTCACCACTGCACGGCCCTAGATGCACCTTTGATTTTCCAACATCCACGTCTGGGGCATAATAATCGCAACACACCCACCTTATCAGTTCATAATTTCAGTAAAATAAAAGAAATTATCAATTTGAATTAATTAATAGATGATGGAAAATATTTGGCTTCCTTCGCCTTCTCGTACTATTTAATTACCACAAACAATATCAGTTTGATGCCGACAAACGAAACTGAACGCATGTGGTCTGGTTAAAAAGTAACTCGGCATGAATAATGATGAAATTGCGAATATTTCGTGTATTTCATTTGTTTAAAAGCCAATTGCAGCTAATATTGACCGTGCATTCCATAATTTGTTTCGCTTTTGACCACACGGCCACGCTGACACTCAGTGACAGCGGTTATATTTATTGTGATATGCAAATTGGGTGATGGTTTCCGGTGAAGAAGATTTGTCACATCTGTCAGTGTAAAACGATCATAAAAGACACTGATCGACGCTTGTATTACTATGGTTGGTTGCAAGAAAAAACTAAATTCTCAGCATCGTCCAAGCGCACCTTATTTAAAAGCACGAATGCATCATTTTCAACCCATCTTCAATCGGTCCTTTGCAGACATCAACACAGTCCGTGGTAACTTACAACATCACAACATCGGGGGAAATCAACACGCTCAATATAGTTCCAGGTCACTTGGAATATACTTCGTGAAAAAGTGATTTCTGAAGCCTTCTGCTTACTTTGTTATGAATATTGCCTTATTTTATGTGTATCGTCCCGATTTTATACACCCGGTTATTTTTTTACAAGTGATTCATGTTGTCTTTCTAGTGCGCAATAATTCAGATTTTTTGTCAACAAAAAAGTTCAGACGGCCTGTAAACACGAGAGGGAATTTCGAACCATATTTTGCAGTTATGGCATTAACAACTCAAGTATTTGCTGTCACCTGTTTGCAAATTCGTTCATACATTGTCTCAAACAAATAAAGGGCGTGATCACGTCCTTGCATCCTTACGATTGCCCAAATTGAGTATTTCTGCAAGAACCACGTCGTAATCACATGACCGGAAAAACATCATTGAAACATGGCCACATCCGGAACATCCAAAATTTGTGTTGGTGTTATTACATTCAAACGTCAAAACCCACCAGAGTGTGTGTCAAAAAAATGCTTTCTCCGAGTCTGTAGTATGTTATCATTATATTGAGGACAAGGCTTTCGAATTACCGATTATTTTGTGGTTTTACCGGTTCGTTACTTACGCCATTTGCAAATTAATCTTCTTCAAAATCCTAAAATTCACTTTTTTTCCTGAAAAAAATTATATGTACCTTTTCTATGCACTTTACTCATTATTTTGATATATAATTTGCCTTTCCTTGCTTCTCTTATCTGTTTCTGAGGCATTGGGAAAAATGTCAAAAAATTGACCAAAGTTAGGTTGGACGACCTCTTAACCACAAACTTTAACCAAAACTCTAAAAGTTAACAGACGGACAGACGGACGGACAAAGGTCATTACTATAGCCCTCACTGTAAACAGTCGGGCTAAAAATCAGTTGTTGAGTTCGGTGGAAAATAAATTGAAAGAATTCAAGGATGACCTTCACCTGCAAATGGCCACAGTATCAAATCGTGTTGACAATCTCATAAAGCGTGTTGATGACCTTCAATTGAGGTTCGAGCAAAGTGATAAGTTCCGTCAAGATGGTACAGTTGAGTTTGATAATATTGGTAATACTGTTAACTTTGGTAAATCCGATGATAGTGATCTTGTTATTATTGCTACAAATATTCCTGAGGAGGAAAATGAAAATACTGTATTGACTGCAAATGAAATAATTTCAGACCTCGGGGATGATACTGAATGCTCTGTCCAAGTGTCGGACGCTATTCGTCTGAAGAAGCGATACGCAGATCGACCAGCTCTGGTTAAGATTACCGTAGGATCGCTAGACCAAAAGGTGTCGATTCTGAGACGCAAGCGGACATTGAGGGAATCTGCAAAGTTTAAAAACTGTTATCTCAGAGGTGGGAAATCCCACATAGAACGGTTAATTGAACTCAATGCTAAAACACTTTTGAATGAACTTCCGACTGGAAAAGATTATACGATCACGGGCAGTGGTAGAATTCTGAAGAAATCAGAATTAAGGAGATAGGATCAAACCCCAGGGTCCATGGACTGTGAGAATTGTACTGACATAAACAAATTATCTATTGGGAATATAAATTTGAATGGGTGGACTAAAGGCAGTATACGATTGAAACAGCGGCTAATTAAGGCAATTAACTGTGACATTCTCTGTATCAGCGAGACTCATTTAATTGGGTCAGACTGTGTTTGTGTTTCTGGTTGCACTTGGTTGGGCTTAAATAGATGTTTGAAACATAAAAAGGCTCCTAAGGGTTCTGGTGGTGTTGGACTGTTAATAAAAGATGTCCTGCTAAATCATTTTGAAGTAAAAATCTTAGATCGATCATTTGATGGTATACTGATTACTCAGTTCAAATCGAAAGTGACAGATTTTGAATTTTTGATTTTTAGCTGTTATTTACCTCCAGAAAATTCTGTTTGGGGGAGAAACTCAGAAAATTGTTTCTGTCATCCTTTAAGGGGTCGTCCAACCTAACTTTGGTCAATTTTTTGACATTTTTCCCAATGCCTCAGAAACAGATAAGAGAAGTAAGGAAAGGCAAATTATATATCAAAATAATGAGTAAAGTGCATAGATAAGGTACATATAATTTTTTTCAGGAAAAAAAGTGAATTTTAGGATTTTGAAGAAGATTAATTTGCAAATGCCATAAGTAACGAACCGGTAAAACCACAAAATAATCGGTAATTCGAAAGCCTTGTCCTCAATATAATGATAACATACTACAGACTCGGAGAAAGCATTTTTTGACACACACTCTGGTGGGTTTTGACGTTTGAATGTAATAACACCAGCACAAATTTTTGATGTTCCGGATGTGGCCATGTTTCAATGATGTTTTTTGGTTCTTGCAGAAATACTCAATTTGGGCAATCGTAAGAATGCAAGGACGTGATCACGCCCTTTATTTGTTCGAGACAATGTATGAGCGGATTTGCAAACAGGTGACAGCAAATTCTTGAGCTGTTAATGTCATAACTGCAAAATATGGTTCGAAATTCCCTCTCGTGTTTACAGGCCGTCTGAACTTTTTTGTTGACAAAAAATCTGAATTATTGCGCACTAGAAAGATAGCATGAACCACTTGTAAAAAAAAATAACCGAGTGTATTAAATAGGGACGATACACATAAAATAAGGCAATATTCATAACAAAGTAAGCAGAATGCTTCAGAAATCACTTTTTCACGAAGTATATTCCAAGTGACCTGGAACTATATTGAGCGTGTTGATTTCCCCAGATGTTGTGAAGTTATTTACTTCCTAGTAACCATGGAATTTGAAGGCGGGTATGTTTGATGTCTGCAAAGGACCGATTGAAGATGGGTTGAAAATGATGCATTCGTGCTTTTAAATAAGGTGCGCTTGGACGATGCTGAGAATTTAGTTTTTTCTTGCAACCAACCATAGTAATACAAGCGTCGATCAGTGTCTTTTATGATCGTTTTACACTGACAAATCTCCTTCACCGGAAACCATCCCCCAATTTGCATATCACAATAAACATAACCGCTGTCACGGAGTGTCAGCGTGGCCGTGTGGTCAAAACCGAAACGAATTATCGAATGCACGGTCAGTATTAGCTGCAATTGGCTTTTAAACAAATGAAATACACGAAATATTCGCAATTTCTTCATTATTCATGCCGAGTTACATTTTAACCAAACCACATGCGTTCAGTTTCGTTTGTCGGCATCAAACTGATATTGTTTGTGGTAATTAAATAGTACGAGAAGGCGAAGGAAGCCAAATATTTTCCATCCTCTATTAATTAATTCAAATTGATAATTTCTTTTATTTTACTGAAATCATGAACTGATAAGGTGGGTGTGTTATTATGCCCCAGACCTGGAAGTTGGAAAATCAAAGGTGCATCTAGGGCCGTGCAGTGGTGACCCCTGTCCTCTTAATCTTAGTCTTACCCATTCATCATTACATGTACCAACATTCTCCCTTGTATCTCAACCATTGCTACTCTAATTTGAAGGATATTTGGTGTTGTGATCGAGCATCATGGGGAAACAATGCCTGTGTAGCTGCTGTAGCAAGTGTTTCTTCCCACATTTTTTCAGAGTTGTGGTACTTTTTCACTCTTTTGAGTTAGAAAATTTTGTTTATAACTAGTTGATTTGTTACAATTTGTTGCAAAGTGCCTGCTAATACCCTCAATTGTATTGCTACAGAATTTTCTTGTGAAGATTTTGTTCCTATTACTTATCAAGCAACAACCTAATGAATATTCTGTATAAAGCCACCAATCTGATGTTTGACAATTTTATTGGAGCTGTTTTGAACGCTTATGGAACTCAAAATGTTGATTATGGCAGAACTTTTCTATTCACCCATTAATCGATAAATTAAGTGTTATAGTTGGAAGTAAGAAGCATGAAAGGTCCATAACTAAAAGTCTAAAAAGAATGTTTTGCAATGTAACATGATTTTTGCAGATACACTTATTTGGAGGGTATATGGACGATTCGGACCATGTACGATTCGGACCAGATTTTTTTTTGGACGATTCGGACCAGATCTATGGACGATTCGGACCAGATCTATGGACGATTCGGACCAGATTTCTGGACGATTCGGACCATGCTTATGGACGATTTGGACCATGTTTATGGGCGTTTCGGACCAAGTTTTTTGGCGGTTGGGATCAAGTTTTGGGGCGATATGGAGCATGTTTCTAAGCCATTTGGACCAAATTATCAGACGATTGCATGATTTGGGCTCGGAGTCGGTTTTTTGGTTGATGTTCTTTAGAAATTCTAAAACAATCAATAAATAAAAAATGACCTGACAAAATACGACACTGAATAAAAACTATTATTATAGTCATTAATGACTCTCGGGTAGTTGAATAGAAAAATGTTTATACAGCACTTAACACATTGGCTCCAGGTACCCTGGTACTGTAACAACATTTTCGCTGAATTTGTTTGTACCTCTTGCGAAGTACACGTTTATTTACCAACAATACTCTCTATAAACACACTTTATGTTGCTTGATCTCATTGCATTCATTCGTTTATATATGCCGAAAATGGTCTTATAAAAGACTGGATTCGACTGACCTCATCATGCGTATTGTCCAGCACAAACCTCCCCAAAACTTGATCCCACCCGCCAAAGAACTATGTCCGAATCGCCCGTAAACATGGTCCGAATCGTCCATGAACATGGTCCGAATCGTCCAGACATCTGTTCCGAATCGTCCAAAAAAAATCTGGTCCGAATCGTACATGGTCCGAATCGTCCATAATCCATTTGGAGGATTACCTGTCTGATAGTGTTTGGAACATGTGTGGCCAGGATCTTCAAAAAGAAAAAAGAGTTAAACTTTGAGAAAAAAGGCATATGCCTTGAGTGTCGGAGGTAGCGTCATACAAGGAAGAGAGCACCCCCCCCCCTCCTCTGGAAATTGTTTGTGTCAAATGGAGCTAACTTGTCATCTTTTGGGGATTGCTTTGTGTACTGCGTTCTTGAAAAAAATATGTGAGACCCTCTGGATGTGCCCTTCTGATCTCAATATGTCAATAAGCCTCCTTGGGGAAAGTACATGCAATAATGGTTATCTAAGTTTGATTTGATGTGTTTTGAATAACAATGTACTTTTAAGTACATTAGATGGTTTATTGCAGTGACAGGTTACAGTTACCCTTATTTCTTCTCCAACAGATATCATGAGTGTATTGGTGTCCAAGAGTTAAACAAAGCTAATATACTTATTGATAAACCAGACAAATTTAACAATTTAATCACTATCAAATTGATGCATGGGATAAAAGGGGTTACAGTGCAAGGGGTTTGTAAATATATTTATTCAATATCTATTGACGGTCATCGACGTGTTTTCCAAATCCGGTTGGATCAGAGCTTTGAAGAATAAATCGGGACCTTGCGTCGCCGAGGCTCTGAAGAGCGTGTTCGACTCGTCTTCTCGAAAACGGAGTAAATTGTGGGTGGATAAGGGGAAGGAATTCTACAACAAGCACGTTCATCGATTGGTAGACCACTACTCGATCGAAAACGAAGAGAAAGCCAGCGTTGTGGAACGTTGGAATCGAACGATGAAGGAAAAGATGCACAGATACTTCACGGCGAATTCGACCAAGAAATACATATACGCTCTGAACGGTCTGGTCAAAGATTACAACAACACATGACACAGATCGATCAAGATGACTCCCGTGGAAGCTAGCGATCCTCGAAATGAAAAACGGCTCTACGCGAATCTATATCCTGAGAGATCTAAGATCAGGAAGAAGTCTAGAACGCCGAAATTTGCAGTCGGTGATCGAGTGAGAATCTACGCTTATAAGAAGCACTTCGAAAAGTGTTATACTCCTCGATGGACCTCGGAAATCTTCGTGATAATCGAAATATTTCACACCGATCCGGTGACTTACGAAATCGAAGCTTTGGATGGAGAAGAGATCATCGGAAAGTTTTACGAACAACAATTACAGAAGACGAAGTTTTGATAAAGAAAACAAAATTTTTTTATTTACTTTCTTTAACATTTTCATGTTTATACACATATATATAAGAGAGAAAAAAAAATAATAATAAAAAATAATTAAAAACTATTTTTTAGATAAAGAAATCAAGTTAATAAACAAAAAACTAAAAATCCTTTAAAATGACAAATATACTAGATATATCACAAAGCATAGTGAAAGATGAAAGTATTCAAGAATATGAGGTTCACGAATACGAACCGGTAACCGGAACGAGTTTGAACAATGCGGGAGAGATAAGAATCAACGTTGAAACTCAAGATCTATTCGTACATCCTAGTGAGAGTTACATAGTGGTGCAGGGACGTCTCACCAAGGAAGATGGGAGAGCGACTACGCCGACGACGACACGGTTACTCTAGCCAATAATGGCATCATGCATCTATTCAGTAATATAAAATGCATGCTATCCGGACAAGAGATAGAATCTGTTTTTCATCCCGGTCAGGCCACCACGGTGTTCGGACTCTTGACGTATCCTGATGATTTTTCGAAATCCAGAGGACTTAATCAGTTGTGGGTGAAAGACATTGTAGACCCTGCTAGCGCCGGCGCCGCCTTGATATTCGACTACGTCGTCAAGACGTCCAGACCTAAAGGATTTGCGGACGATTACAACAAGATCATGTACGGATTCAAACACAATCTGACGTTGATTCGAAAAGGAAACGACGACGCAATAGTGAGACTCACTGCGACCAATGCAGGTAAGATAATCTACACAAGATATCGTGGTTCGTTCCCTCACGTGGAGCTTTCGATCATGGAAAAAGCGCGTCTCTACAAGATCATAGAATCCAAGAGTAAATTATCCATGGGATTTAGAATGAGACAGTGCGACACGGCTAGCATTCCTCCCTCCACGAATCACTTCGATTGGAGATTGACAGTGAAATCCGCTTCCGAGAGACTGCGTTTCATAATGGTTGCGTTTCAGACCGATAGGGACGGGTCTCAGGAAAAGAATGTGTCGCTGTTCGATCACTGCCATTTGAGAAACATGCAAGTGTTTCTGAACGCCACGAGATATCCAGCAATCGATTACAATGCGTCGTTCGACAAGAACGATTTCCACAGACTGTACGGCGATGCCGCTGATTTTAGAAAGAAGTATCACGGTCTAGACGAATTGATGAGCAACCCTAACATATCTTCCGGCGAATACAAGTCGATGTATCCCATGTTCGTATTTGACGTCAGTAAACAGAGTGAACGACTCAAGAGTAGCGTCTTAGACATTCAGATCAAGATGCAATTCGATAGGAATGTTCCGAGAAAAAACGAAGCCTTTGCCCTGGTCCTGTCGGACAGAGAATTACAATTCGAATCGGACGGAAATAAGATGTCGATCATTCACTGAGAGACGAGTGTGAAAAAAATAAAAAACAAAAAAAATAATGTGTGATTATTAAAAAACAAAAAAAAACAAAAAAACATAAATAAAGTAATGTGATCTAGAGAGATTGGACATCTTTCTAAATCTCATTACTTTTTTTTTTGTTTTTAATAATCACACATTATTTTTTTTAATTCATTATTTTCCACGCGTTCACTGTTTGTTCAAAGGAACTAGTTCGATCAGTAGACTCACCACGGAAGTGGCGGCTTCGGGATTATTGGTTTTCGTAATGAAATTAATCCTGTCTCCGGCGTTCACTTTGAGAGGCGTGCCGAACATGCTAACATTCGCGTGTTGATTCTCAGTCTTTTCGATGCTGTATCTCTTATCGCTCTCTACTCCATTCACCATTAAATTGACGACCGCTCTGTTATTCAAATCTGAGGAAGCCAGACTCATTCGAAGGATTTCACCTCCCAGCGGCATGGGATATCCCACCTGACCATGTTTTGATCCACTACCTCCATTTCCGAAAGACCACTCAGCTTTTCCTTCATCTAAGGTGCCGGCCTCTTCAGCCCACACAGTGATCAATTGTCTAGCATATTTGACTTTCTCCACCACCAAAATCAGGGTGCAGGCATTCGTCATGTTCACGGGATCCGGTAGATTCGTGAGCGCATGTCCACCCATGTCTAGTTTACCTTCCATGATGTCACCCTTTCTCCAGACCGAGTTGTCATCCACGTACTTTCTGCTGACTGTGCTGGAATTGAATTCGGGATCAGGATCGAGACCGAATAAATTCTTACCGTTCATGTTGATGCCACCCTCCATGGTTCCGCCAGATTGTTTGTTCAGGTAGAGATTGTCCACTTGCGATTCTAGGTATTCTTGTGATTGTATCACGGCAGAATCTACGTAGCCCTTGTTGACCATGGTTGAGTCTGCATCCGTGTCGTTGATCTTCGACAGATTCAATATCTTGTTGAATCCCGCATTCAGATCCGATTTCGTTTCTCGTCTGTCAGACTTTCTCTGTTCCAGATCTACGTAGTGTTTGGTCGCCACGTCCTTAGGATTCGTGGGAGTGGCCACGTTCGTTATCTTGTTAGAATTGGTGTTCAATTCCGAGTGCATCGTTTTCTGAACGTATCTATTTCTCAGGTGTTCGCTGAATCTCGCATGAGAATTGTCCGCATATTTCTTGGTCGCGGCATCGGTGGGATCTATGGGATTCACGACGTTCACCAAACGTTTGGATTTCAGATCGAGATCGTCGGTCATGGTTTTATCCACATAATTATCTAGCAGGATTCGTTCGAAATCGGCGTTCCCCCAGTCAACTTATATATACTATAAAAAAAAATCTCTCTCTAATTAAATCATTGAGAATGTCTTGAAATCGATCTCCTTCAGACCATCTCTTGAGAATGTAGTGACACAGGTGACCGCAAAACACTTGATCTGGTGATTGCACTTGTTCTGTGTTGTAACGAACCATCGATTTGTTGAAATAGTTCTTTATTTCTTTTGGCGGTGAGATTCCATAGCTGTCGAAATAATAATTTTTCTTCTTCCCATTCTTGATCCACGCCACCCAGTGAGTGCCTTCACCCAATGAATCGTCTAGATTTAAAATTCCGCATTCCGATTGTCGAGGTCTTCTCTTCGGCAAGGCATCTCTGGAAAACACGCCTAGAAAATCTTTGATTTTCAAATCTTTTGCCGCATTCAACAGATCGATGTTGGATAGAGGTTCGTTAGGTAAGATGACACCTTCTACGGATATCTTTATTTTCTTATTCATAAATGCGTATATATTTTTTTTATTTATTTATTTTATTATAATTCACTAAAATGACGTTATTTTTTTTTTTTTTTTATTTTTCTTTTTAAACTAACATTCTCGATGTCTCTATCGATTTCCATAATCTTGAATCCATCTAATTCCTCTTGATTTTCTGGAATCCTGATATTACCATCTTTTAGTAGAACAGATTCGATCGTTTTGTAGTGATTTAACGAATGAAATTTTTTAGACACCATGTCGAAAATGTATTTCTCTTGATCTTTTGACAATTTTTTTAACAGGAATAACAACTGCAAATATCTATTATATTCAAATACGTCTTTTTCGCTACCTGCGAAAAAAGACGACGCAAAAAGAGATATCAAACATAGTTTGTCTCTCTTAGTTCGAATGTTTTCAGAATTTAGGAACTGGGGTTCGTTAGGTAAGACGACACCTTCTACAGATATCTTTATTTTCTTATTCATAATGTGTATATATTTTTTTTTTATTTATTTTATTATAATTCACTAAAAAATGACGATATTTTTTTTTGTTATTTTTTTCTTTTTCTTTTTAAACCAACTCTCTCGATGTCACTATCGATTTCTATATCTTTGAATCCATCTAATTCTTCTTGATTTTCTGGAATCCTATCATCCACAATCATATCTGGAATCTTATCATCCACAATCATATCTAGAATCCAATCATCCACATTCATATCGTCTCTAATTAGATCCACAGTCCAATGTCCGAGTGCCAAAGTGCTTATTTTATCATCTAACATGAATCTCTTATCGTCATCAACCGTCAGTGAAATCTTGTTGACTATTTCGGTATACAAGTCGTGATTTTCACTTCGAATCGATTTCATAGTCTTATACACTGAACCACTTCCTAACAGACAATCTTTATACTCTTGGAAAGAGATGTTTTTCTTCACCACGCACGCTTTAACTCCTTTGCACTTCTTGATCTCTTCATCATCTTCTAGACGATAAGCATACAGTTTAGATCTCAAGCCCACGAATTCGACGATTTGTTTACCGCCGCTCTCGTCCTTAAATTTACCCAAGACCTTCTTGTTGTCGTTCGATTGAATGTTGGACGGGTGATCGACGGGATAATTGCTCGTGTCAAACCACTCGGCCATGTCCTGAGATATATCTCGGTAGACGTCTTTCATCTCTATCTCGTAAACTAAACTGTCCGTGTCGGTGAACAGTAGTTTGGCTTTATCACCAAATTTTCGTTTGACGTAATCGTAGTGAAACTCATACATCAATCGCTTGCTGATATCTAAGATGATCGGTCCGAGATAATATGGTTTGTCGAACTTCAGGTGTGTCTTTTGCATGTGATCGGCCACTAGATTTTCATTGAATATGGTTCGGTGTTTGTAATTGGGTTTCGTAACTAATGTTTTAGCTCTTTTCTCAGACGTGACGAGTCGAACGTCAGTTCTCTGCCTGATGTTTTCCATCGATTTACCGTACACGCAGTTGTTCATGAGTTTGAAGAAATCTTTTTCGAAATCGTTCTTAGCTCGAATTCTGAGATTCGTGTTGAGATCAATGTATTTTTTCATCCAAGGCTCTTCGTCGAATCGAATGATGCGATGTATGTCGACTAATATCATCCCGTAATTGACGTACTGTTTCAAATTCTCGCTGTAGACGACGTAGTTATGTTTGTTAAATAAATTGGGAATGAGTTTTTCCTCGTCTCCTTCGTTCGGTTCCATTCGTTCGGGAGCCAGTGGATAATCGTTGTGTGGATCGTGTAATTCTTCCGGATAGTTCAAATCATCTTCTAAAATGCAAGGATAGTCTCTCCATTTTTGCATCTCTTCCAGTTCCTTTACCCATTCGAAATTTCCAATCGGTAAAGGATGAGTCATAGCCCAACCGTACAGATTATTGGCGTCCCAATACTGTATGTATTTAGTCGACCGTTTCGAATTGAAACCTTCTTTCATGTAGGGATTGTTAGCCTCAGAATATCTGTGAGAGATCATCGAGACACCACCTTTCGGAGCCCTTTCGAACATGAGCAACATGTTCACGTCGGATAATAATTCCAATTGGACTTCGGTGGTCTTCAACAGAGCGTCCCATGCTAGACCGGGTGCGGTGAAATACCAAGCGGGGTCCAGATCGTAATTTCGACAACAGACGTCTCGAAAATTTTCGAACACGTCTGCCAAGAGCAGAACGTCGGTCTTCAGATGGAGATCATGATAATCTCTCATGGTTTTCATATTGAATGATTTCCACACGTTTTTAGCGTGTTCGTAATTCTCGTTGGAAATGTCGGATTCGTATAATTTTGAATAAAAATCTTCTTTCGAAGGTAGTGCGGTGTCTTCAAATCTCTTTAGATCGTTCATGTAATCGTAAGGATAGACTCCTTTCCTCAACATGACGTCTACTCGTTCTCCGAAATGTTCGCTCGTGATTTTAAATTTATCCTTGCTCATGTTATCGACTAATTTTTCCAGAGCGGTCGACACGAATTTAAAACTGTCGATGAAACGTATGGCTCTACGAATGAATTTCGTTTTTTTCTTTCAACGTCTCTCCATCGATTACTCTTTTCTTCTGCATGAGCTTCCATTTTGTGAAGGAAATGTATCTTTCTTCGCTGTTCGCGATGCAAGTTAATTCTTCGTGTGAGGTGCCTAGATTTTTCACGAACAGATGACTGTCGTAACCCGAGAGATTGTGAAACATCACCGGATAGAAAACGGCGTCTCGATACTTTGAATTACACTTGCTGTGAGCCAGACCACGATACAGACCTGTGTAATCATCGTGGTCTCTGACCTTCTTATTTTCCTTCGAATTCTCATCGAACGATTGTCTGCATATGTGACATTCTGTGGCTCTGTTATTTTCGTCCTGCTGCTCTCATGTGATGATCATTTTTGCCGGTGTTTTAAATTTGTCGTATAACATTTGAATTTTCGATTCTAACTCTTCCACGAACCTTTGAGCCACATCGTCATCTTCATACTGTTTCGTGTAGGTGAAGGGACCCATGTCGTGTTGCGAGTCGAAAGCGCATTTCACGTAAATGCAATAGCCCGAAGGTATGTGTTTTTAATATCTTTCGACGTAACTTTGAAGAGCGTTGGGTTGACAGGAACTCATTTTCGCGGTGAAACATTCAAAATCGGCGTACACAATGAATGGTACTTTTAACCTTCTATTGTGATTTTCAAACTTCACGATGGTGTTAGGTTTGGGCATTTCGACGGCGACACCTTGATTTTCATTGCAATATTCCTGATGTTTCGCCAACGAGTCTTCACTGTGAAACGCGTTCATGCAATTGAAACATAAAGATATCTTTCCTTTATGTTTATTATTTTGTTTCGACAGTAATCGGCTTGGATTTGGAACCCAACAATAATGACGATTGCCACCATTCGAAATCAATAATAAAATAATCATCTTTTCTCTTCCGAGATATGAAGTCTGTCTGAGAGGATAGATCTTTTGTTTTTCCTCGTCGTATCCCAAGGCGTTCACCGCTACGGTGGGATTTTGAACCTCGAAACATTCGATGTGTTTTAACTTTGTTGGAAAAGTCACTCCGGTCCAATCAAGATTTTTAGAAGTTTCCTTGTAATGAGAAACTCTATCAGGGTTCGTTTTGACAGGGTATAAAGCGGAGGTGACTGCCCATTTAAAACACTGATCATCGTTATTTTTCACATTGATCACGGCATGTTTCTTAGCCAGGAAATATGGTAATTTCACGTAGGAAGACCCTTTCAACAAATCGTTTTTAGTTATGTGAATTTCGAGTTTCAACACCTCATCGAACGTCCAATTACTACCTTCATGTTGATAATTTGCGAGAGACGTCGATATCTTGTCTTTCATCTTTTCGAAAATGTCCGATAAATCTGAACCTTGAAATACGGGTTCGACGTTAGATCTGAAATATGCATTTTTCACGATACTCTTGCCGGACTTCACGTCGATTTTATTCATCATGCAATGGAGTATCATCTTAATTTTTAGTCCCACGTTCAGGTATCTGCGAAACAAATCCAATACTTTTTTCTTCACCCATTCCATGAACAATTTCGGATCAATTTTCTTCAACGAGGGAACCACGTCAAAAGTTTTAAAAACGCCTCTGATTGCAATCTCCCGTTCCACGGACTTCGATTGAAATAGTTCCGCGGTGAGTCGTGCTAGATATTCTTCTCCTTTCCCTTTGTCTATTGCTCATCGAAGTTCGCTCGATATATCTCATTTGCCTAGAATCTGATGTGCATCACTTGTTTTCATTTTAGTTTTTCTTTTCTTTTCTTTGGAAACTTGAAGTTCTTCTTCAATGGCTTTTCGTTTAGTCGTCTTCTTATTTTTCACAATCAAAATGTTTTTGGTTTTTTTTGACGTAGGCATTTCGATTCCTTTTACTATCTTTTTTTTCTTTTTCTCATTTTTCACAACCGATACATTTTTTGACGTCGTTGCTATCGGCATTTCGTTTGCCTTTCCATCGTTTCGCAAATGTTTCTGTATGACTTCAATCTTTTTTGATTTAGTTCTATGATTTCTGAAATGTGAAATTTTTAATAGTTTACAAATCTCGTTTAACTGAGGTACGGTTTTCTCATTTAAATTTACCATTGTTTTATCTGTTTGCTTCATTTGTAAGAATAATGTTTTTTAATTTTGAATTAAATAATTTGTTTAAAAAGTTTTGTTTTTTTCTTTAATGTGAAAAATATTTTTTTGATGAAATTAATCAATTTTTTTATGTTCCTTAACGTGAAAAAAAATTGAATTAATAAGAGAAAAAAAGGATGTTAAAAATTTAACTTTTTATTTAGATATATATAAAGAGAAAAAACAAAACTTTTTAAACAAATTTTTTAAATACAAAATTCAGAAAAAAAAACAAATAATCGATCATGACGACAACATGCACGATGGAATCTCAACATAAACGTCGACGTTGTTTAATAAATCGTTATTCTCCAAAAAACCAAGAAGAAAAAAATCGTAATTTATATTTACGCGTTTCGAAAGAAAACGATACGATTTGCAATAGAAAATTGAATCGTAATACTATTAGCAACCAAAAATTAATCGACAATGTCGTTCGAACTATTAAAAAAGAAGAAGAAGGTTCAAGACAAATAGAACTCTTACGACTTTTACGCGAAGTCTCACACGAGGTTCAAAACAAATTTCTGCGAAGCAGACACGTGTTCATGTCACCCGATTCCTTCTCAATAGATGATGATAACTGCCAGATGCGAAGGTCAATTTTTAAATGTTCAAAGTCTTGCACGTTCTAAAACTCGTCTGCTTCTTTCATGAATCGAATCAAATCTTCTAAAGTCAAGAATTGAGATAACGTCTTGTTTGCGTGATTCAATGTATTGTACAATTGTTCCTTCATGTGTCCGGATTGTAAAATACCCCTTAATAAACTCTCGTTTTTATTTCTTTCCCATTCTTCGTCTTCAATTTTAATCAATTCCAATGACTGGATCTTCTTCAAATAATTGCAACGACCTTTGGTATTATTTATGTGTTGTACCAAAGGTCTGTCGTTAGGTTCCCAATTCATTAAATGTATGTTGCAACAAAAACATTTAACTCTGTCACTTTTACCCATATAAATGAAACCCGCAGCAGCTAAATCTTCAGGTTTTTGAGCAAGATGTGAAGGCCATTTTTTAAACGATTGAAGTCTTGCACATTCTAAACTATAATTCGGATGTTTGGACTTGATCATTGTTTTTACCACAAAATTGGGTTTGTAAGAATATTTTTTTTCGCATTTTTGTATTTAATGATAATTTGTTAAAAAATTTTTAAATTGAGATGTTAAATTTAACTTTTTATTTATATATATAAAGAGAAAAAAACTTTTACAAAAAAATTTTTTTACATTAAAGATATTAAAATTAAAAAACTTTTTTTTTATATATATATAAAGAGCAAAAAAAAAAAAACAAAACTTTTTAAACAAATTATTAAAATAAAAAATTTAAAATATACATTATTGCAAGAATCCATAAAACAAAAAAAAACCCCAAATAATCGATCATGACAGCAACACCTAAAAGATGCGAATTGAAATTGAAACAAGTCAAAACGAATGAGAAATTAGGTTTTAAAATCTATAGATTACAACGACACGATCCCATTGAATTGAACGAGATCGAGATGAAGGACTTAGAGCATAAATATGACAGATATAAGATGACTTTGAAATTGGATGAAGCCATGCTCGATTTGTTTTATGAGTATCAAAGCGATCTGCAGAAAATCGTCATCACTAAAGATAAAGAATTCGACAATGACGATTTGACGTTGTTCTATGGAAGTTACATATATCCAAAAATCTCATGCGAACTCATGGAGAAATTGGGTGGTGAGAGCGAGTTCACCGATGTAAAAAAACTCAAAAGAGTAAAGATAAACATTCAACACATTTTTGAAAAAGGAGAATACACGAGTGTCAACATGCTAATAACGGACTTGGAAATATAAACAACAGAGTGATTGATTTTTTAGCGAAGAAGAAGGAAAAAACGTGATGAGATCATCTTGAAAACACGAGTATCAACATGCTAATAACGGGCTTGGAAATATAAACAATAGAGAGATTGATTTTTTTTAGTGAAGAAAAAGGGAAAAAAAAATTAATGAGATCATCTCATTACTTTTGTTTTCCTTCTTCACTATTACCCATATAATATAATAACGTTTCCTTTTTTCTTAAATTTCAGCGTCGATTCTTCTTCTTTTCTTTTTTTCTTTTTTTTTGTGATATGATACGTTCTTATAACAACACATTTGTTTATCCGAATCATAATTATGAACGAATGTTGTGCATCTCTTGGTAACACTCGCATCATTACCATTCTCTTCAGAAGGTAGTGGTGACGGTGGAAATCGTCTCATTCCCAACCGTCTATCCCACACTTTATCTATCTCTTTCATCAGTTCTTTCCTTATATATCCATCATTAGCGTCTAACCATTTTCCCACATCTTTTTTTTTTCGCACTCTGTCTCGCGATATTCGTCATTATCGTCTAATTGTTTCTCCACCTTTTTATCCATTTTAAATATATTATTTTATACTTTCTATGATTTATATTTTATATAATCATATAATTTTATATTATAATAACATATTCAAAATCGGTATATTCTTAAACGGCGAATTCTCACCGAGCAACAAACCCTTGCCGAGTCGCTCAACGTTCTGTCCACTCTTCAGATAGAGACCATTTCCTCTCAGAGAGTTGCCACCTCTAACGGGTTCTAGATACAATCCTTTACTGCTGTTGTCTATGTGGACGCGACACACGGCTCCTCCCTTCTTCAAAAACAGTCTGCTGCCACCCATTAATTTCGCAACTGCCGAACTAGAGAGTCCCGTGAGAGCTCCCACGCCGAGAGTCTTTCCGAGAAAGGGTAGTGCCTTTGCGGCAAAGGGTAATGCTTTTTCAGCGATTCCTGCCAATAGCAGTAGGAAACCACCTTTCATTCTCAAATTGTATCTCAATTGAGCGGGACTCAATCTCACCGTCAACCCTCTTCCATCGCGAATCGCTTTCTCCATCCTTTTGATCTGACTTCTGGTCTAGGCGATCGAATCCTGACCGGCTCTCGTCAGATCTTCGTGAGTGAATTTGAATCTCACCGCCTCATCTCGAGTTGTTAACACTCTCTTAAGTTTCTTCCTCTGTCCTGCGGATATGTTCACGTTTTTAATCACGTATTCTGTCATAATTCTTTTTTTTAAAATATATTTACTTCAATTTTTTCTTGTTTAATAATAATTATTTATTTTAAAATAGTTTTGTAAAATTAATATTGCGTTTATTTTATTTTTGTTATCTATATATATACACAATATTTTTTTTTTTTTTGCTTTTATATTTCTCTTATGTGAAATCGTATCGTCACCCTCTCTCCATGAAGATCTAACAGTTTACCATTTTGATCTGTCAACGTGGTTTTGAGTCTATACAACGTGTCTAAAATCACTGGTAGATAAACTAAATTTTGAGGTCGCTCCATGATCTTATAACCCGGCGACACGTTTGGAAAGAAGGAATAGATCGTCGGTTGAGTGCTACCATTCATGTAGCTTCCAGCAATCACGTCCACGTTCACCAGAATGCTATTGACAGCGAGAATGTCGACCGTATTTTCAGACGCCGCGTGGCCTCGATACATCTTTTGATCGAATCCCAACATCTTGCCTATAGAATCGTCCGTGTTGAAATCCACTTGAAAATTATCTTCCAAATCCAACATCGCCTGTAAGGTATTAGGATTAGGAGCGAGTCTGATCTTGTTGCTTCCCTTTCCATCCGTCTTCATTCGCGTCTGAATGTAATTGTTCAAATCGTCTATGTCGTAACTCCCTTTGGGAATTCGAATCTCCAACCAATCCACTCCGTCGGAATACTTGAACGAGTTATTCTTTTCGGTGACGTTGGGAAAGGAATAATAAGTCTCCAGATTCACCAACGCCATCTCGTATCTTTTCTCTCTATTCAATTCGATGGAAGGTTCGAATTTCGTAGCGAATCGAGTCGAATCGCCACTCACCACGATTTGAATGGATTGTTTTGCAGCCGTATTCTCGGCTATCCGTTCTAACAATTCTCCATTTCGAACATTATATTTAATTTTATTTTTTTTATTCAAAACTAATTATTTGAAGATTTATTATTTTCTAAATTTTATTTTCACGCTCTATCTTATTATCATCAGAAACATAAAACTTGTCGAATCCGCACTGATATTTTCCGCGATTAAATTCGCTTGTCAAATCGATCACGACGAAATTGTAAAGTCCACCATCCCAAACCCTCTTGCAGAATCTCCTGAATTCCACCGCGCTCATGTCGTTTGCGACGTGATCGCCGTAGATGTGATTGAGATTCTTGAGATCTTGGCGAAAGAGACATAGAAAATTAGCGTTCTCCCTTATCGTCTGTCTGGGCAATCGAAAATAATTCTGCGACAGGTAGAAACAGTCCACGTTGCTGTGTCGACCCCTAACGTAATACGATTCGCATCGGTTCTGTCTCTCCAAAAGCAGATCGTCGAAAATCATGAGATTCTTATCTTCCGATTTCAGTTCTCTAGGATCCGGAACGTCGCTAGCGTTCTCATAAAATCGACACTCGACGTTCGAAGTTGCATTTCTCTTCATCAGCTCCATCGCCGCACCGTCCAAAATGGTCGAAAGTGGAGCTTCACTCTTGTCGAATTCCTCCCTACTGTCAAAGATTCTGTCTATGACGTCCTTGGGCAATCTACGATCCTTGCACTCTCGAAGCAATCTGTATTCGGATTGAAACAAGCTCTTGCCAAACACGAACAATCTGTCGTAATCCAACCAGTCGGGTCGGGACAACAGATTCATCAACAGATTGGTCTTTCCACAATTCGATTTTCCCACTATCAAGCCTCTTATGCTTTTGGGAAAGAACTCGTTATTCGACCTCTTGGTCGCGGCGTCGTTCCAAGACATATCTTTAATGTTCATCTTTTGTTTTATTTTTTTGTTTGTTATTTTAGATTCTTTTCAAACACAAATTTTTTATGTTTTTCAAACTCAGATGTTTTAATATTATTATTTATTTATATCACACCGTCGCGAGTTCTCTTCAATCCAGATCCACTCGTCATTTTGGCTAAATCTTGTATGAGTACCACAGCATCCTTAAAATCTTTCCAACTTTTCGGCGTTCGCTCTAACGCAGCTCGCTTCGCCGGCGGACTGATCAACTTGTCGATCAACGCGTCGGCTGCCCTCTTGCCAGCCACAGAAGCTATCCTACCACTGGCTTCGGAAGCGGCTTTTTTACCAGCATCCAAAACCGGCTTCTTACCGACCTCAAACGCAGTCGATGCGAGTTTTCTACCCGCATCGCTCGTGAACGCTCGCATTATAGAATCGACGATGCCAGAACCGCCTTGAACGTAAGATCTGACGTATCCCCTGTTCTTTATCACCAACATATTTTTTTTTTATAATATATTTTGTTTTTTTCACTGGTAAATCGTTTTGTTGTTTAAATACTTTTATTATTGTAGTGTGAAAATTTACTGTTTTATTTTTGTTTGTTTGTTTGTTTCTCTCTACTTGTTATATACACACCAATCCTTCAATTCGTTCATCAGCCTTTTATAGTGGTTTTTATTCAAAACCTTCTGTCTTAACAATTCGTTAGATATAGTAACTATCTGATTATCTAATCCTGTGTTACCAGCCCGTCTGCTCGCCATCAACAAACTCAATCTCTGAGACAGAGCGTCAGAATCGCTCGGAAGAAAAGTGGTTTTCACCCCTTTGCCAGTCACCGATTCGACGAACTTCTTGTTCATATCCCATATGGATTTCACCACTTTCGTCCACTTGTAACCTCTGTTGGCTTTAGGTCTCGTCTCTCTGGCATCGTTATTTCTCTTCATGGCGTGGGTCTGAACCAGAATGTCGCCGTAATTGTCGAAATCCTGTTCCGTGTAATCGCTAGGCTTGTCGTAAAGGAGCAATCTGCGCAGCCCATCAGTCAATTCGTATCTGTTCGAACCCACGATCAATTCATCATCGCCAATATCTACTTCTGTGTCTCCTACAATAATTCTTCCCTCCGAATCCTTATAAAATCCATACAACAGATCTCTCTTACCGCCATCATCATCAGACGATGCGACGCTATCAGCGGTGATAGTCGAAGCTGTATCGGTGGTGATAGTGGAAGCTGTATCGGTGCCGGTCTCCGTTTGAATTCCCGTGGGAACGTAATCCGGTGTAGATTGAACGGAATGCTGATTTCCAAAACTAAGACGCAACGAACCCATTCTCAAAGAACTCTCCTTTATAGGTCTCAATTCTTCGACTATCTCCTTCCTGCTTCGCTGTTGACCCTCCGTCACGGGTTTAAATATTTTTGTGGCTTTGCGTTTGAGTTCCATCTCACCAAGACGTCTGCGTCTGTCAGCCGACTGAATGCCCTTCTTAGCACGCTCATACTCTTCTAAAATTCGATCTCGGTGTCTAGAATCCATCTGTAAAAACATTTTTCGTTTTTAATTGTTTTATTATTTTCAAAATTAAATGTTTAATTATATTTTTATGTTTTTAAGTTAATAAAAAAATCTTTCCGTCTTTAACAGGGGGGGGGGGGGGGGGGGTCTTCCAAAAAATTCCGGACACAAGGCCTAAAATATTTTTTTCCACCTTTTGACCACCACCCACCCACCCACGTGCAAAAAAAATTTTTTTTCCTCTGACCACTTGGACACCCACACCACCAACTATATTTTTTCAGTGTATCACCACAGTGGGTAATGAAAAATTATTGTACTGAGCTTCAGTTGTCAATCCTTGCCTTAATTTGAATCCTAATCTACTGTCTAAACTAATTATGTACACATCAACCAGCATCAACAAAAGCATTTAGATTTCACTAAAGAAAATTGTTATTAACTCCTTTGTTATCAAGCATGCATTTATTTTTACTGGGAAAAATTTCATTGTTATTTTTCGTTGTGACTGTTGAGCATTTGTAATTCATGCATTTCAATAATATGCCTATATACACTCTGGCGTAGTATACTGGCATATTATTGAAGTGCATGAATTACAAATGCTGAACTGAAAGTTCTGGCCATAATGCTCTCATAATAATTATCATTCATGTGTTAAGTTCCGAGACTGAAGAAACAGTTTAAATTTAGTGAAGAAGTTTTAATTTTAATGACCTGACTACAGGCTATGGGTCTAGGCTTGAGGTTTCAGCCAATTGTCATTACTCAAAAGATAGTAGACAGCGTAGGAAAGCTGAAAATCTGTCACCTAACACTATTGTAAATCTCACTGTCCGTCCTGGTCCGTCTCCGAAAAAATGTCAGCACTGATTTCTGCATATAACAGCATATAATGTAAGAATTAGACTATTTTTGTGAACATCAAATAGAGGATTAAAATAATCTTCTTTTGCTGCATTGTATTATGCTCAGCTACTCATCTATCTACTCTGGCTCAGTCAGGGTCAGTTTTCAATTCAAATATTAACTGTAACTTTTGTTTCATGTTTTCACGAGATAGCCAGACAAACCCTCTGTGAAAACCCCGGTACTATCACTATGAGCTTGAATTAAGTAAGTGGGGTTTTATATCAAAGATGCACAGTGAGAATTTTCATTAGTTTCGGGTTACAAGAGCTCTACTCAGAGAAACTGGGCATTTAGATTATTTTCCGTAAATTTTTTACATTATTTTAGATGTTCTGCTAAACACATTGCTACTCATTGTAAAATCCAAATAGTGTCGTGGTGATTCAGCTATGAAAATTATGTTAACCATTCCCAAATTAAAATTCATAAATTTCCACTGATTGTTTTTAGTCAAACTAGAGTACACAATTCTTTAATGCATCTAATTTAATTTACATAAAAGAGAACAAATTCCCTAATCAGCCTAGTGGGGCCTTATTCACTAACCCTACCTGACAAACAGGTGCCTATTAGACTACTAAACAACAATATAGCCTTGTTATGTGAAAGTAATTCGAAAAAAAACCACCAGGAAAAAAATTGCAACTCCAGGAAAAAAGGTGTTTTGGCCCCATCCGACCACCCACCCACCCCGGCCTTGTGTCCGGATTTTTTTGTAAGACCCCCCCCCCCCCCCTGTCTTTAATATAATAAACTAAAAATATTCACATTTCAACTCAGTGTTGATTGAATTAGGAAAGTTTAAAATACGTTTTAAGCAGTACATGACAAACCGGTTTCTGATTTAACGCATTTTGATAGTAATTTACGTTTTGTCAAAGGAATTTCATTCACATATCAAAGAACCATTCACTCAGTTTCGAATTAAGAGAGAATCCCTTTGATGACGGTTAAAACATTTCAACACACAAAAGAAAACTGTTTTTTTCTAATTTTAACGTTAAAGGAACTTATTCATTCATTTTAAATCTCTCTGATCGCTATCGTGAATATATTAAAAATTTTACCACTCAAAACCTAATTGAGCGGAAAATGCGTTTAAACATTCCGTTAAGTGTTTATTAAGATTACTTCACAAGAATTCTGATTCTTTTCTCTAATTCGGATGTCTAAACTCAATTTCTCTTCGTCACATCGAACCAAGACATGAATGTCTATTTTTTTACAGATCATATTTATAATTGACTCTTTTTGAACGAAAACCTCATTCAGTCATAACGATAACATGTGTTAGTTTTTACTTCAGGAAAACGTGACAGTGGGTTTGCGGATTTCTAACACCCTGACAACACTCTTCATTCAAAACATTTCCATTAAGTGCTTATTAAGATTACCTCGCAATAACGTGCGTTAGTTTTACTTCGAGAAACGCGACAGTGGGTTTGCGAATTCAAACACAACCTTTTTACACGAGTCGATTTCCGACCTAAAATCCACAAGTGGATCTCCGTGTACGCCTCCATAGGGTTTCAGTGTTAAAATCGTGTACGGACGCGGATTGTTAGAATCGGCAAGATGATGTTTTAGAAACGACAAAATGTTTTTTTGCTCGCAATTGAACACTGAATCCTATGGAAAAACTCATTTGCCTATTTCAATCAAAACGGTACATGAACGTGCACGTAAAACTACAGGCGTCTAGGATACAATTCAGTGATGTTTCAACTCAAAGTGGATTCTAATACACCCTAAAAAACGTTCAAATCGTGTACCTGTACACGATTTTAACACTAAATCCTATGGAGGTGTACACGAATGTACGTGTACACGAACACGTACATGTACAACTGTGTCAATATCCGCACGTATCACCTACTTACAAAGAATCGAATGAGTTAAAAGTTGACGAGCAGTGCGGATTTAGGCCAAATAGTTCGTGCGTTGGTAATATCTTTTCATTGAATACAATCATTCAGAGAAAGCACAAGGTTTTCGCTACATTTATAGATTTTAATAAAGCGTTCGACCGGGTTGACCGAGATATGCTTCTGTTTAAGGGGTCGTCCAACGTAACTTTGGTCAATGTTTTGACATTTTTCCCAATGCCTCAGAAACAGATAAGAGAAGTAAGGAAAGGCAATTTTTTTTATCAAAATAATGAGTAAAGTGCATAGAAAAGGTACATATAATTTTTTTCAGGAAAAAAAGTGAATTTTAGGATTTTGAAGAAGATTAATTTGCAAATGGCGTAAGTAACGAACCGGTAAAACCACAAAATAATCGGTAATTCGAAAGCCTTGTCCTCAGTATAATGATCACATACTACAGACTCGAAGAAAGCATTTTTTTGACACACACTGTGGTGGGTTTTGACGTTTGAATGTAATAACACCAACACAAATTTTTGATGTTCCGGATGTGGCCATGTTTCAATGATGTTTTTCCGGTCATGTGATTACGATGTGGTTCTTGCAGAAATACTCAATTTGGGCAATCGTAAGAATGCAAGGACGTGATCACGCCCTTTATTTGTTTGAGACAATGTATGAACGGATTTACAAACAGGTGACAGCAAATACTTGAGTTGTTAATGTCATCACTGCAAAATATGGTTCGAAATTCCCTCTCGTGTTTACAGGCCGTCTGAACTTTTTTGTTGACAAAAAATCTGAATTATTGCGCACTAGAAAGACAACATGAACCACTTGTAAAAAAATAACCGAGTGTATAAAATCGGGACGATACACATAAAATAAGGCAATATTCATAACAAAGTAAGCAGAATGCTTCAGAAATCACTTTTTCACGAAGTATGTTCCAAGTGACCTGGAACTATATTGAGCGTGTTGATTTCCCCCGATGTTGTGATGTTGTAAGTTACCACGGACTGTGTTGATGTCTGCAAAGGACCGATTGAAGATGGGTTGAAAATGATGCATTCGTGCTTTTAAATAAGGTGCGCTTGGACGATGCTGAGAATTTAGTTTTTTCTTGCAACCAACCATAGTAATACAAGCGTCGATCAGTGTCTTTTATGATCGTTTTACACTGACAAATGTGACAAATCTCCTTTACCGGAAACCATCCCCCAATTTGCATATCACAATAAACATAACCGCTGTCACTGAGTGTCAGCGTGGCCGTGTGGTCAAAACCGAAACGAATTATCGAATGCACGGTCAATATTAGCTGCAATTGGCTTTTAAACAAATGAAATACACGAAATATTCGTAATTTCATCATTATTCATGCCGAGTTACTTTTTAACCAGACCACATGCGTTCAGTTTCGTTTGTCGGCATCAAACTGATATTGTTTGTGGTAATTAAATAGTACGAGAAGGCGAAGGAAGCCAAATATTTTCCATCATCTATTAATTAATTCAAATTGATAATTTCTTTTATTTTACTGAAATTATGAACTGATAAGGTGGGTGTGTTGCGATTATTATGCCCCAGACCTGGAAGTTGGAAAATCAAAGGTGCATCTAGTGCCGTGCAGTGGTGACCCCTGTCCTCTTAATCTTAGTCTTACCCATTCATCATTACATGTACCAACATTCTCCCTTGTATCTCAATCATTGCTACTCCAATTTGAAGGATATTTGGTGTTGTGATCGAGCATCATGGGGAAACAATGCCTGTGTAGCTGCTGTAGCATGTGTTTCTTCCCACATTTTTTCAGAGTTGTGGTACTTTTTCACTTTGTTTATAACTAGTTGATTTGTTACAATTTGTTGCAAAGTGCCTGCTAATACCCTCAATTGTATTGCTACAGAATTTTCTGGTGAAGATTTTGTTCCTATTACTTATCAAGCAATAAGTAATAAATATTCTGTATAAAGCCACAGATCTGATGTTTGATACTTTTATCGGAGCTGTTTTGAAGGCTTATGGAACTCAAAATGTTGATTATGGCAGGACTTTTCTATTCACCCATTAATCGATAAATTAAGTGTTATAGTTGGAAGTAAGAAGCATGAAAGGTCCAGAACTAAAAGTCTAAAAAGAATGTTTTGCAATGTAACATGATTTTTGCAGATACACTTATTTGGAGAGTTACCTGTCTTATAGTGTTTGGAACATGTGTGGCCAGGATCTTTCAAAAGAAAAAAAGAGTTAAACTTTGAGAAAAATAGGCATATGCCTTGAGTGCCGGAGATAGAGTCATACAAGGAAGCGAGCCCCCCCCCCCCCCCCCCCCCCCACCAGGATTTTTTTGTGTCAAATGGAGCTCACTTGTCACCTTTTTGGGATTGCTTTGTGTACTGCGTTCTTGAAAAAAATATGTGAGACCCTCTGGATGTGCCCTTCTGATCTCAATATCTCAATAAGCCTCCTTGGGGAAAGTACATGCAATAATGGTTATGTAAGGTTGATTTGATGTGTTTTGAATAACAATGTACTTTTAAGTACATTGGATGGTTTATTGCAGTGACAGGCTACAGTTACCCTTATTTTTTCTCCAACAGATATTATGAGTGTATTGGTGTCCACGAGTTAAACAAAGCTATTATACTTATTGATAAACCAGACAAATTTAACAATTTAATCATTATCAAATTGGTGCATGGGATAAAAGGGGTTACAGTGCAAGGGGTTTGTAAATATATTTATTCAACTACAATGTATGACTTTGCAGTGCATTCTACATAGGAGAATATCATATTTTCTTTCCAAACCATTACAGTAACACATACATCTTTATATTGGGAGACACTCTTTTGTCCTTCCATACTTCTTCCGCTGGACTCCTTCAAGTTGACCTTTGTTGAACTCCCCAAATCAAAACATAAACAAAAGAAAATGTCTGCCTTCAGTCAGTGAGCACTCCACTTATAACATTTGGTCTCAATCTTTATTACTTTCATGAATTAGGAAAAGATTTCTTCGAGTATGTACTTCAATGTTTATAGAATACAGCTGTTATTTTATTTTGAGGTATTTTATTGTAAAAATTTTGTTCTCTTTCTTATGCCACAGCAGACTTTCAGGTGGTGCTATTTACACATGGCAGCAGTTCCATGGCAAATTTCAGTTTCCACATGTTCTATGTTTCATTCCAAGCATTTTGGTATATAATTTATTGGGGTTATTCATTTTGGGACTTTTTTAGACTTGAAAGAAAATTACATGAAATTTGACCAAAGTTAGGTTGGAC
This sequence comes from Pictodentalium vernedei, assembly GCA_031216915.1. Taxonomy (NCBI): domain Eukaryota; kingdom Metazoa; phylum Mollusca; class Scaphopoda; order Dentaliida; family Dentaliidae; genus Pictodentalium; species Pictodentalium vernedei. The sequence continues at coordinate 170,378,785 of CM062294.1, forward strand.
GTCCCCTTAAGCTTCTGAAATTAGGACTGGGCGGTTACATGTACCGTTCAATTCGAAACATGTATGAAAACACCTCATCGGCAGTTAGAATAAATGGTCACTTAACTGAAACTTTCCAATGTAATAGTGGGGTAAAACAAGGGGACAATCTTTCGCCAACCATGTTTACCCTGTTTATCGACGATTTAGCGAGAGAGATCAAAAGTATTAATAAGGTGGTCGTTGTTGGGGAAGATAATGTGGCAATTCTTCTGTATGCAGATGATATAGTCGTTTTATCTGAAAATGAACAAGATATGCAAGATTTACTGAATGTGGTTACTGACTGGTGTAGGAAATTGCGTATGTCAATTAACCCTTTACCTAACATGAAAAGCAGACGACACTTGCAAAAAAATTTCTTGAATAACTAATTTTTTTCATTTTTTGTCTCAAAAACATAGGTTATGACCCCTCGTTGGAACGAGCTCGTCGAGCTCGTTCCAAAGAGGGGTCATAACCTATGTTTTTGAGACAAAAAATGAAAAAAATAATGAAAATTAATTGGCGATTTTTGAGAATAGCGCTGGCCGGTTTTGGCCGTTACGTTGGGTAAAGGGTTAACGAAGCAAAAACAAAAGCTGTTCATTTTAGAAACCCACGTAGAAAGAGAAGCGCCTTTAATTTTAAAATCGGTGACAAAGATATACAATTTACCAATAAATATAAATACTAAGGTATTGTACTGAACGAATTTAAAGATTTTGGTGAAACAACAGATGTCCTAGCTAAATCTGGTGGACGATGTTTTATATGGGAGCGATATTTTCTAAAATTAGTAGCTATAAAGACATTGGGTACAAAACTTTTGTGAAAATGTATGAAGCCTGCGTTTGCCCAGTTTTAGACTATGCCCTAGGGGTCTGGGGGTTTAAAAGGTATTCAAATATTGATAATATACAAAGTAGAGTATGTAGGGATTTTCTTGGGTTACACCGATTCACCCCTTCTTTGGCAATTAATGGTGATATGGGCCTAAGGTCTTGTATACTATAGAACGTAGATGGATTAATATGGTAAGGTATTGGAATAAATTGATAAACATGGGAAATGACCGATTGGCTCACAGAATTTTTCTGTGGGATTATACACACAGTTCTAACGGTTGGTGCTCCGATATGAAGAAACTTTTTGACTCTATCGACAGTATTGATATTTTTGAAAGTAGGTCCTCATGCAATATCGGGGAAGTTCAGGGTTTAATTAAAAATTCTAATGATGCCAAATGGTTGAACAGCCTTCGATTCACTCCTGAACTCAGAACATATATCCTCTTTAAACCCGCTTTTGAAACCGAGGATTATATAAATATGAATTTGACCCGCCAACGTCGGTCCTTTCTAGCCCAATTTCGATGTGGAATTCTCCCAATTCGAATTGAGACTGGTAGATTTAAAGGTGAAAACCCCAACGAGAGATTGTGCACATTTTGTGGCAAAATGGCAATTGAAAACGAAACTCATTTTCTCTTAGAATGTTCTTTATATACGGATCTGAGATCATCCCTCTTGAAATCGGTATCCGTTGAACAAAAAGAACAAATGGCAAAATCGGATATAGAAGCTCTAAACATTCTAATATGCTTTTACTCCAGGCAGTGTGCATCATTTATTGTAGAGGCATATAACAGGAGAAATAGCAAGATATATCTCCGAACATAATTTATTGTAGAGGCATATAACAGGAGAAATAGCAAGATATATGGCCGAGATATATCGCCGAACATAATTTTAAAAGATGGATAAGCTCACAGATGAGTGTGTTGGTACCCAAGACGGGCATTCTTATTTAGACGTGCATTAATTTTTAGTTATTGACACTTTGGGTGTGAATCATAATTAGTCGAGGCCGCTATTAGGCATTCCATTTATTTCATTGTCTCTCCTTCCCTTTCTTTCTCCGGGACAGGGGCTCACGGCCCCCCATTGGGGCGAGCACGTTGGGCTCCTCCCAATGTGGGTCTGTGGGCTATGGCCCGGAGAGAGAAAGTGGTGGAAATTGGACTGACATGAAATATTGAGATATAGGTGCTGTCGATTGTAGTTAGTGTTAAGTAAAGCAAACAACTTCGAATGTGCACCGTCTCGGCAACTAGATGGCGACCCGCGGCCCTTCCTCGGACCGGCCTCTGTGAGGACGATCCTAGGAATGGCCGCGTGTCGCATTTTGGACGCATCGACTGAGTCTACCCGGTCGTACAATTTCAAAATAACTCAGTAAGCAGACGAACACGACTGGAGAGACAGAGAGAGAGAGAGAGAGAGGGAAAGGGAGAGAGAGAGAGAGAGGAATAAATATAACGATTTCAAGGATACATGTGACATATAGGCCAAATTGGCCGTATGCTTTTAGATAATCTTGACAGAATACCACCAATTCAATGTATAGCATATGTCAATAAAGATTCACTTACTTACTTACTTACTTACTTACTTACCTAACACTGTGCAACAAAATTAAAGCTTCCTAATCCAAATAATTTCATTTCTCTCACAATTTATTGGGTAAGCGCTTCGGCGTTCAGTTTGTCTCAAATTGTCTGCCCCATGAAATTGGAGAAATTCCTCTTTTACGACATGAATATATAATGTGAGATCAAATAGTTCCATGCACCGAAGGCACTCTGGGGCGGTTTGAGGCAAGCCCCTTTCGACTCTTCGACGATTTGAAATAATTAGTTGAAGCTTTTTCACAGACGCCGACCATGATAGGAAGCAGTAGAGGAGAAAAGGCCAAGAGAGGAAGCTTTGATGGTCTTATTGGTGATCTGGTTGAAGTGTTAACCTCCCTCGGGTGAGGACCAGTGTGAGAAGGGGGCCTCTCGACAAAGGTGCTACCTCTCCCGGAAGCTGATGTGGTGTCTTTATCAGACAAGTATAATCTGCCACTTGTTAAATATTATTTCCCCAGGCCTTCATTGGCAAGTATAGTCTGCCTCTGTTTATTGTCGGAGAGGTTGATATGGCTTCTGCGGGAAGGCTTCTTTCACAGGAGTAAACCGAGACATGTACAAAACCAACGAGCCCTTTTCGGAGTCTACCCATAAAGAAAGCCTCGAACTTCGAGTGCAGACCTGCATGTTAACCTATCTGGCAGAGGCCTCAATGCGCTCTAGTAGCGTTTATTTAAAAAAAAAAAGGGGGCAAGAAGAGGGACGCAGGACCAACGCCCCCCCCCCCCCCCCCCCGAAGGTGGGTGACCACCTCTGGGGAAGGAGTGAAGGATTATCAGAATCCTTAACGGTTACAAAGTATCCTTAGCGGTTATAATAATTCCGTAACGGTTATTGGGGAAAAGAGAGAGAGAGAGAAAAAAACGGAAAAGAAGTGCATGTGTTTGTGATGAGTGGCTATCTTTGTCTTGTAACGTATACCTATCGACCAGCTGGAATAAATTCGTTATCAATGACCTTAATAAACTGTAGTAACAAAATATACTCTATCGACAACAAGCCAACATAAGTGTAAGTGTAACTTTATCCTCTGGGGCAGCTGGATTATTAAGTAGCGTTATCAATGAAATTAGTTGATAGGCATAACATAATAAACTCGACCGACAATAATTAACTTAATGCGGTAAACCCGAACTTTAAACCAAATATATTTGTAATAAATTTTTATTTTTTCCAGAATACTTGGGGGGGGGGGGGGCGTGCGACCCCCCCCCCCCCACCCCTCCGGTTACGTTTTTTCAATTGGAAAAGAGTAACCCTGTTCTGGGGACTGTCGGGTTTGGACTGCTTCCAGTCCACACATGGCGCAAAAGACCTTAAGTTTTTGCTTTGGTACGTCCTTTGAAAGGACGTACCAAACCATAAACTTAAAATATGGGCGTTCAGGCCATGTTTGGGCTAACCCCCTAGGTTCTGACTTCCGTGCCAATAGTAAACAAGGTGGTTGTATCGTGAATCCGGGTTGTATAGTAGTAACCCCGGGGCTCGGAACTTTGTGGGGCCTGGGTTTGGCCCAGGATTCTTGGGTTAGGGCTGTTCCAAGCCAAGGACGTACCAAGCCATAAAATTAAAACACGAACTTCTAGGTAATGTTTGCCTCCCCCCCCCCCCCCCCCCCAGGATCTGACCTCTCCGCCAGCAGTAAAGATGGGGGGGGGGGGGTTGTATCGTGAATCCGGGAGCGTTTACAAAAAGGCAAGACGAGGGACCCAGGACCAATACTCGCCTATCCAGGGGTAGATGACTATCCCTGCGGATGGAGCGAAGGATGATTAGAGTCCATAACGGTTATGAAATGTCCTTAGCGGTTATAATTTGAATAGTTGAATTTAGGGTCTCGGTTGACCTCGGGGTGTTTATCGGTGAAGCTGTCGAAAGCGTGTTTGACTTTGCCGTCATACCCAGGGCTTTCATGTGGGCGGTGAGTTTTCTTGAGGAGGTCGGCATACGGGCGTTTGGTAGACGAAGATTTCTTTTTCTTTTTCTGTTTCTGTTCCGTTGGCTCTTGTGGCTTCAGTGATGGTGATGGTGGTTGGTGCTATCTTTCCCTTCCTCTCATGTGAATCAGTGTGAACGGGCCCGCGAAAGGTGCTACAAATCCCAGAGGTGGGTTTCGTCCGATACTTGATGGTGAGCTGAACGCAGCCACTCTCAACATGGATATCCCAGTTGAGAAGTGAACTGGAGTCCAACACCCTCTGGGTATCCTTAATTTTCTTCGGCAGGAAATCCCTGGATAATTAAAGAACCTAAAATGCACCCGCACTGAAGCTTAAATGGCAGAACAAAATGAATTAAATAATGGTGTTATTTTCGCCATCCGAACTGGTGCCGTTTTCGCCAGTGCAATTGGTGCCGTTTTCACCAGTGCAATTGGTGCCGTTTTCGCCATCATTGGTGCCGTTTTCGCTCACATGGTGACGTTTTCGCCAGGTGCCGTTTTCGCTATAACCCTAGATTTCTAGGTTGCTCTGTGATCTTGTAGCCTGGAGAAACGTCCGAAAAAAACGAGTAAATCGTGGGTTGTGTGCCACCATTCATGTAATTTCAATCGACCACGTCCACGTTCACCAAAATGCTGTTGATAGAGAGAATGTCCACCACATTTTCCGAGGCCGCATGTCCTTCGTACTTTTTTCGATCGAATCCCAACATCTTTCTAAAGGCGTCCTCTCCTGCAAAATCCACTCGATAACCCTCGCTCACGTTCAATATCGTTTGCAAAGTGTTGACGCTGACAGTTATGTTGATGTCAGTTCCGTCTTGACCGTCGATCTTCATTCATTATAGTCTGAATGAGTTCAAATCGACTATATATATGCTGTAACTGCCGTTAGGAATGCGAATCGTGAACCAATCCGTTCTATTCGAATATATATAAGTATTATTTTTCTTCGTTATGTTGGGAAACAAATAGTACATCTCCAGATTTACCAGTGCATCTCATACTTCTTATCCCTCTTCAATTCGATCGGCAGATTGAATTTCGTCATGAATCAAGTCTTGTCATCGCTCACCACGATCGAAAAATAATCTTTTGCAGTCATATTATCGGTCGTTCTTTTCGTGTTCTATGCTATCCTTTCTAATGATTGAGTTTCGTGGTCTCGCAATATTTTTTAAAAATATTTTATTTAACATATTTTATTTTATTTATTATTATTTTTACTTTCTACTTAATATGTTTTTTCTACTCATTATTAATTGGAATCGTCCGGAATAAAAAAAATTTCGAATCCCTTCCTATATTTTCCATAATACTTATTACTCGTCAGATCGATGACCGCGAAATTGTATCACAGGGTTGTTATTTTAAGGTCATTCTAAATTTTAAAAATAAGTAAACAATTCGAGTTATTTAGTACGGTGGCTGGTTTAGGACCTAGGAAATATTTTTTTTATCTCGTGCGCACGAGATACTAAGTCGTGCGAACGAGATAATAAGTCGTGCGCACGAGATAATAAGTCGTGCACACGAGATAATTATCTCGTTCCCACGAGATACTAAGTCGTGCGAACGAGATAATAAGTCGTGCGCACGAGATAATTACCTCGTTCCCACGAGATACTAAGTCGTGCGAACGAGATAATAAGTCGTGCGCACGAGATAATTATCTCGTTCCCACGAGATACTAAGTCGTGCGAACGAGATAATAAGTCGTGCGCACGATATAATTATCTCGTTCCCACGAGATAATTATCTCGTTCGCACGAGATACTAAGTATAGCTTTTCATTGCCACGTGATTAACTGATGTTCACGGTAAAATACCTCCATGTAACTCCTTCTTTCAATGATAAATTTATAGAATAAATCTTCAGCCGCGGTGTACATATTTCTCGATCAAGGGACTGAATACAATCTTCACAAGATTGAAACAAATGTTTTTTTTAAAACATATTCTGACATGTGTTATGTAAAAAGGTGTTTTGCAGATCATACGATAATCTTGCTTGCGTAGTGATCCTAATTATTTCAAGCATTCGCCAAAGAACAATTTTGTTATAATCCATTGTTTATAGGGAACTATTTTATTAAAGAATTTATACACAGTAAATGCTCTTATGATTTAATTAACCCTAGTTAAACTGTGACACCCTGGATGATTTAATTTTATAAAACTTTGTCGACCGAATAATACGCGAATCCATTTGGTACTACTATGGAAGTTCAGCAATTATTCAGTCCTTAGGCATACTACTTGGTAAATCTGCCCGTCGGACGATGGTCCAAATTAATGTTCCAGAATATTTGGAATTCAAACACAAAGACGGGGTGGATAGACGAATGAGGTAGTTTATTTATTTATTTATTTATTTATTTATTTATTTATTTATTTATTTATTTATTTATTTATTTATTTATTTATTTATTTATTGAGGGCAGAGTTAACGACACTTTCGACAGCCAGGGTCACCTCGTGTCGGACAGTTTTACGGGTGGAGGAAGCTGGAGTATCCGGAGAGAACCTCCAATCAACAGCGAGCAACTGTCAGACTCCCCAACGCACTAACCCTTCACAAGCAGGGTTAGCATTGGCTGAAGACAAGTGCACCATTGACGTGCAGTACGCCTTAGTACACAACACCACCGCGCCCCCACGTCGACAATTGGAATTAACCCTATCAACACTGTCACCCTAGAAGGTATCATTTCAGTCAAAACTGTCAACGGCGAAATGGGCGAAACCAGTCTGGTTTGTTGGGAGGATCAGTAAAAATTTAACCCAACTGCTCTGTCGAGCTGCTGGATTAAATTATTACCGAGCCTCGCTTCCGATTTTTTGCTCCTTACACCGTCTGCTCGTCCACTACAAATTTTTTCTTCACGCAAACATTTATGCGCACCGGGTTGAAAGAGTGTTAAGTGTCTTGCCCAAGGACACAACGCGGTTGCCGGACCTGCATCTCTACCTACTGAGCCACCGCGCTCCCGAGGTAGTCAATATTGAACTATGGGAGATATCTGACTTAGAAGTGACCGCAACCCAGGATATAAAAATCGACAAAGAAAGAGTCATGGTCGATTGTAACCCGAATTGGCGAGAGGGGGTCAAAGCAAGTAGGTCTTTGGGTGGCCTGCATAATAAAGAAAAGCCAGATTTTGAAGAGTACCTTGATGGCACATTGGGGGAGGGGGTACTGCTGTTCAAGATGAGGGCGCAGTCGCTGGAGCTTAGGTGGAAAAGTAGGAACAATAGTGAAAAGGAGTGTCAAATGTGTAATTTAGGCGTAGTGGAGACCCTAGAACACTTCCTATTAGAATGCCTAAAATACCAGTCTAACAGAATAAGATTCACCGGGCGTATAATGGGGAAGTGTGATGGGAGAATAAAGGACATGTGGTTAGTGGATGACGCAAAGGAGAGGGTTGGTATGCTTATCGGAGAGATGGGGGAGAATAGTGTAGGGGATGACATCAAACAGTTCGTCTCGGAGAGTTGGGAGGAGAGTAGAGCCGTGGAGATAGGGAGGCATTTGGGAGTACAGGGCAAATAAAATCCTTCTCACCTGAGAACCGCGGCAAATCAGCGGCCAGCTAATTACTACTAGGCTGTAACAAAAATATACTATTCAAAAAAGTAGGGGATGTTCAAACTGAAGTTGATATTTTCAGAAAAAGTTATTGGATACGCGCGCGTTTGGACACATGAATATGTTACCAAGTTTAATGTCATAATGAATGTCACCACCTTACGAAAACTTCGTGCAGGTTTTTCGCACGAGCGCCGTGTTAATGTCCGTGGGGTACGTTTTGAAATTTTCATTTGTACTGGACGGGCTTTTTCGAAGGTCTCGTCGTTATTTTCTTGGTATAAACTCGTTCATCAATAGTTTCTGGTCGAAACGTAACTTTTGAGGTAGGCGAAGACTGACAGGTGACGAACGTTTACGTGCCGTTGACATGTTGGAAGCTGGCAACAGACATACTGCAGTGACTCAAATTCAAAACGTTACTCAATTGGTGATTAGAAGGTTGTGGTCACGCTACCGTCAGACAGGCAATGTTGATGACAGGCGGCAATCAGGTCATCCAAGGGCGACAACAGATAACCAGGATCGTTTCATCCGAACCACAACGTTACCGCCATCAAAGTGCCTCAAAAATTGGACAACAGGTGTACCGAGCGACAGATGTGCGTGTCAGTGGTCAGACTATCCGAAGTCGCCTACACAGCTGGAATTTGTACGCTCGACGACCTCGAATAATTCCATGTTTGACTGAATGTCACATCGCAACAAGGCGTAATTGGTATGGAGCACGACTGCGATGGAACAATAGTCGGTGGAGCAACTTCATGTTTTCCGATGAATCGAAGTTCACTCTCGATTTCCACTACAGGCGAAACAGAGTGTGGAGGCGGCGGAACGAACGATACCATGACGTAACCGTTAGACAGCACGATCGTTTTGGTGGTGGATCGGTTTTGGTGTGGGGAGGCATAACCATGACAAGAAGAACAGTATTAGATGTCATCCAAGGGCGTGTCACAGGGCAGTACTACCGTGACAACATGTTAGCAGCTCATGTGATGGCATTTGCGCGACGTCACAACCGTCGGTTCATTTTTCAAGATGGCAATGCAAGAGTACACAGCCTTTACCAGCACTAAGTCCAGAACTTTCACCAAACGATCACGTCTGGGATATGCTTGGCAGGCGCCTGCGACAACTCCAACAGCCAACTACCATTGTCCAGGAACTCGCCTCTGCACTCCAGGAATAATGAAATAACATCAGTCAAGCTGATATTGGACGGTTGGTGAGGAGTATACCACGTCGGATCCGCGCTTGTCTCGCGAACCGAGGAGCATTTACAAGGTATTGAGGTCTTGGACTGTATGTGGTAAATTCTCTGACCGACCGTCTATTCTTCTACAGCTCAGTGAGTGGAATGTGTGCTTGTCAGACACCCAACTATCGTTGAAATCTTTGAACCAGATGTCACAGTGCAATGCCTCAACTGTCTTTTTATGAAAATATAAATATATTTCTTCATGTATCTCACTTTTATCAAATATCCCCTCCTTTTTTTGAATAGTATATTTGGGCTCAATAGAGGAGCGCGGATTTTAACTTAGTGCAATATCAGAAAATTTCTTTAAAAATCTTCTTTTCAGATCCACCAATCAGAATCCTTTCATATTTCGTCTTCAGCATCTCTTGAGTGATCAGATTTAAGTTTGTTCAAACTGAGAACCAGGGTTAATATTTAGGTGGATACCGAATTTTAACTTGGTGCAAAATGAGATAATTTCCTTAAAAATCATCTTCGGATTCTCAGGCAGAATCCTTTCATATCTGGTATACAGCATCTCGGGGGGGGGGGGGGTATGTTGGCTCCCTATGGTAGCCCAAATTTTAACTTAGTGCAATATAAGGAAATTTATTTAAAAATCTTCTTCAGATCCACCAGATAGAATCCTTTCATATTTGGTATACAACATCGCTTGTTCGCTATTCAGAACAGAATTCTGGGATTCGATGCGTGCTAAAATAGAAACTTAATTCCAAGTCAATTTTATAAGGAGCCATGTTTATTAAGTAACCTCAAGAGGTGTGTAACTATGATTAATCCACATAGGTCGTATATCAAAGGGGCTCCGTAGTGGAGCTCCACTTTGAACATTATGATTAACTGAAGGAGAGGCATAATGCTTGGACTATTTTAGTCACTACTGAGGGGTTCATGGATTGACAATGGATCCTATGGAGATTGATTTCTTAATGTAGATTCATTCGTGGCCTCGGTTTATATCGGGTTCTGTTCAAGGTAAGTGTTTCAGGTTCCGTGGGGCCTCTTGTTTATCATCAGGTCTGCTGTATAGGGTGGGCGGGTAAGTGGGTGGGGTATCTGGGGGTCGTTGGGCGAACGGTTCGGCGAGGGCTGGTAGATACTCGGGCAGTGGGTCGGGCGGGCAGGCAGGCGGGTTGGAAGGCAGGCAGTCACGATAAAAATCGCGATGCCATCTCCATGTGTTCAAGTGCATCCATGTGCTAACCCATTCGAATGACGTTTTGTAGGCATATTGGGACGTCGTACAAACAGCCTTGCGAATCTAAAATAATAAATCTTCGGCCTTCCGCTGATTTGTCGCGGTCCTCTAACGAGGAGGCCTACATTAACCCAGTGCCCCGCCGGGGTATTCCTACCCCACTTTCCCTCATAATCTCCCAGCATTCATTCAAAAACTCAAAAACTGTTTCACAATCCCCCCATTGGCCCCTTCCCCAACTATAAAATTTACCCTTGTCCTCATCCAATTATCCTTCATGTTTCCATCCTATTTTTTCCATTAGTTTCACAAGGAGCCTTGTTCTTCTTGGCAAATATTTGGGGCATTCTATAATGAAACGTTCCAGGGTCTCCGTTACACCGAAGTCACACATTTGGCACAATATTTCCTCGCCTTTCCCGATTCTCCCCCTCAGCTCCAGTGACTTGGATCTGACTTTGAACAACAATGACCCCCAAACGATCCGTCCAGGTGCTCCTCAAAAGCTGGCGCATCCTTTTTATATAACCCGTCTAAACAACTCTTGGTCCAAATTCCAGCTCGCCAGTTTCTAATGCAATCATCAAGCACCCTATCCCTTATAAAGCTCCTCCCCCGCTGCAGTTCCCCCATTAGATCTTCAGTCTTTATAGAGTAGCTCTCCATCCCGTCTGAATGTTAATCAGATGAAAAATTCTTTCCGGTTCATTAAGCATTTTCTTTGACAAACCAAAGACGCTCAAAGGAAACGAACCAACCAGCCGTAGTTCCAAATAGATATCATACGGCACTGGTAGCAAGGCGGTCTTCTTTCTCGCTCGGATTGCGATACGGTTGCGACACATTTGCACCGGTGGGTCAGTGTTACATGAAAAAAGGAGCATCTTTTATCGTCATGAAAGTCGATTTTCGACAAAGTTATCTGTTTTCAAATTATTAGATGAGCGAGGAAGATCCAACTAAGTATCAAGTGATTGTTGAGGAAACACCCGTGACATCAGCAGAAAATAAAACAAGAAAATTATAGTAATGCTATGCAAAAAAGGGCGATGGGAAAAATGTCAGTGATTCTCCACTCCACCGTGTAGATACAAATGTGGCTTCGTGTATATTTCAGTGGTCTGAAGATGAGTTTATTTCGTGTCATTAACCTCGTTATTATCTTATTATTACCATGTGCTTGTGGGACACAACAGCGCTGGTATGAAAACATAAACACGAAGAAATTCCTTTTGGTAAGAATTAAACACCAGAACAGGGTCGACCTCCCAATGTATGTCACGTAACACCCATAACAACCGGCGCGACTCCCTAGCAACGGGCAAACAACTGGGCCTATTTTAACCAAATTTGGTATCTGAGCCCATAATACATTGGGAGGTCGACCCATTGGGCCATTTATCATGTCGCGTGCCATAGTAACCAAAGAGACTCCCTAGCAACGGGCAGACTATTACACCGATTTTACCCGATTTGTTATGTGGAACCACAATACACTACGACTTCAACCTATTGGGTTATTGACCATGTTGCGTAACTCCCATAGCAATCGACCCGATGTCATAGCAACTGGCAAACTACTGGGCCGATTTCATCCATACTTGGTGTATGAAACCATATTGGCTCGGGAATTCGATCTGTTGGGACAATGACCGTGTCATTTCACACCCACAGCACAACCGGTGCGACTCCCTTGCAATGGGCAAACTACTGGGCCTATTTTAACTAAATTTGGTATCTGAGCACATAATGCATTGGGAGATCAACGCACTGGGCCATTGGGTCTACCCACATGTTTAATTGAAATGCTTTTTTTATTTATGCGCACAACTTATTCAGTGACTGGACAAACCTCTCGATACTCAAATCACGTTGATCCGTAGCAATCGCCTGCTCCCTTACATGATAGCTTAATTAATGGTGAATTTTTCTGCTATTTCAAAGTTAGGACTGTGAGTGGACCAGAAAAAAAACTGACAGTGCAACAACTTCATTTTATCTCCACCCCATTTCCATTGCAATGAACTAAATATTTACTCGATTTCTACTAAATTTTATATATAGTACCATGAGCGACATAGAAACCAAATAAACCACGCGGCAAACTGGCCTGGCTCTTTTTAATTTAAATACAGAATTTTATCATTCATATCTCTTTCTGTGATATGTATCAACGCAAACGCAATTCTGGGTATGCCTTAAATCTTTGAAGCATTACGGTATTTTTCATTAGAAGAACAAAAATAGGAACATAGCCGGTACATCTGTTCTGGTGTTTAAATCTTACCAAAAGGAATTTCTTCGTGTTTATGTTTTCATGCTAGCGCTGTTAGTAGTAGGACAGGGTCTGGACGTCACCTATTTGGGGGACCCCAGCTGGGGGACCCCGCAAGTGACGTCATACCGCAATGTATTATGGGTAGCACGTGGTTGTCATGGTAACCCATGTGGGCGGCCATGTTGTGACGTAATTGTCATGGTGATGGGTGATGTGAGTGCCCATGCGCCGCTCGTGTTGTTAGGGTGATACGTGTTTCCGTCGTCCATTTTGTATGAAGGGGTCCGCCATCTTTGTTGTTTCTATGGTGGCACGTGGTTGCTATGTGACCCAAAGGCTTCTTATAGGGCTAATAGGTCTGTAACAGGTATGTTCGATTGACTGGGAGTATTTCCTGGAACGACTTCCCTGTATAATTACCCAAATGAGTCCGAGAATGGCCGTAAATCACCGGAAAGTATTTTGTTTAACCGAAATGGACGTGTTTAGAGTAGCATGTAGTGCTATAGATTTTTAAAAAAATCGTGTTCGATTGAAAGGGAGTATTTATGGCTCTACATAATTACCCAAATAAACCCGACAATCCCTCCAAATCACCAAAATCCACTCCAAAACTACCGAAATGGACTTGGTAAGGCCTCATTTTGTTTTATGAAGGCTCGAATTTTGTTATTCCGGGTCAAAATACTCGTTTTACCTCTGTTTCGTGTCTATCAGCACACGCAGCACATCAGCACATACAAAATGTGCCAATATGTGCCTGTGTGCAAGTGCACAATGTGCGCACAAAACATGCAGCACATACGCACATACGAGTATTCGAGGACCAGTGTTTGGGGCCCAGTGTTTGGGGAACTAATGATTACCAGGCTTTGGGACTAGTGAGACCAATGTTTGGGGACCTGTAATGTATGTTGGGGGAACTAGTAAACAAATAACATTGGCTCCTAGCTCCTGTGTGGCTCCTATACAGCTCCTGTACAGGTAGTCTTTCCAACAGCTTACATCTTGGGAATGCCTTTTTAAGAATCCCTTTTGGAAAACACCTGTGGCTATAGAATCCCTTTTTGGTCGCATGTGCCTATGTGCTAGGGCACATTGTGTCACAATGTGTCCTAGCACATAGGCACATGCTTTATGTGCCAATATGTGCTTATGTGAAAAGGCACAATGTGCCCTAGCACATAGGCACATACGGGTATTTGAGGATACCTATGGCCTGGTATTGTATTATTTGAGGATGCCTTTATAGGATACCTTCTGGAGAACCACTTTTTTGTCATATGTGCTTATGTGAAAAGGCACAATGTGACACAATGTGCCCTAGCACATAAGCACATGCTTTATGTGCCGATATGTGTTTATGTGAAAAGGCACATTGTGTACAATCACATCTCACGGTAGTTTGGGGTGGATTTAGAGGAGCGGAGGAATAAGCCAAGATCTTGTTTGCAAACGGTAACACAGTTGGCAGCAGAAACTTTAGTACCGAGTTAAGAGACGGTGGTTAGACAATATTTCTGACACTGGTCCCCAAACATTGGTACCCATTAGTCCTCAAAGCCTTGTCCCTAATAGTCCCCCTAAACACTGATCCCCAAGCACTGGTCCTCAAACACTGGTCCCCACTAGTCCTCAAATACCCGTATGTGCGCATGTGCTGCATGTTTTGTGCGCACACTGTGCACTTGCACACAGGCACATATTGGCACATTTTGCATTTGCTGATGTGCTGCGTGTGCTGATAGACACGAAACAGAGGTAAAACGAGGATTTTGACCCGGAATAACAAAATTCGAGCCTTCATAAAACAAAATGAGGCTTTACCAAATCCATTTCGGTAGTTTTGGGATGGATTTTGGTGATTTGGAGGGATTGTCGAGTTTATTTGGGTAATTATGTAGAGCCATAAATACTCCCTTTCAATCGAACACGACTTTTTAAAAATCTATAGCACTACGTGCTACTCTAAACACGTCCATTTCGGTTAAACAAAATACTTTCCGGTGATTTACGGCCATTCTCGGGCTCATTTGGGTAATTATACAGGGAAGTCGTTCCAGAACATACTCCCAGTCAATCGAACATACCTGTTACAGACCTCTTAGCCCTATAATAAGCCTTTGGGTCACATAGCAACCACGTGCCACCATAGAAACAAAGATAGCGGCCCCCTTCATACAAAATGGACGACGGAAACACGTATCACCCTAACAACACGAGCTGCGCATGCGCACTCACATCACCCATAACCATAAAAATTACGTCACAACATGGGTGCCCACATGGGTTACCATGACAACCACGTGCTACCCATAATACATTGCGGTATGACGTCACTTCCGGGGTCCCCCAAAATAGGGGACGCCCAGACCCTGTCCTACTACTGCTGTTGTGTCCCACAAGTATTTGGTAATAATAAGATAAAACGAGGTTAATGACACGAAATAAACTCATCTTCAGACCACTGAAATATACACTAAGCCAGATTTGTACCTACACGGTGGAGTGGAGAATCACTGCCATTTTCCCCATCTCCATTTTTTGCATAGCATTACTATAATTTTCTTGTTTCCTCAACAATCATTTGATACTTAGTTGGATCTTCCTCGCTCATCTAATAATTCGAAAACAGATAACTTTGTCGAAAGTCGATTTTCATGACGATATAAGCAAGTTAAGAGATGCTTCTTTTTTCATGTAACACTGACCCACAGGTGTAAATGTGTCGCAGCCGTATCGCAATCCGAGCGAGAAAGAAGAACGCCTTGCTACCAGTGCCGTATAATATCTATTTGGAACTACGGCTGGTTGGTTCGTTTTCTTTGAGCGCCTTTGGTTTGTCAAAGAAAATGCTTAGAGAACCGGAATGAATTTTTCATCTGATTAACATTCAGACGGGATGGAGAGCTACTCTATAAAGACTGAAGATCTAGAGGGGAAACTGCAGCGGGGGAGGAGCTTTATAAGGGGTAGGGTGCTTGATGATTGTATTAGAAACTGGCGAGCTGGAATTTGGACCAAGAGTTGTTTAGACGGGTTTTATAAAAAGGATGCGCCAGCTTTTGAGGAGTACCTGGACGGATCGTTTGGGGGTCATTGTTGTTCAATGTGAGATCCAAGTCACTGGAGCTGAGGGGGGAGAATCGGGAAAAGCGATGAAATAGTGTGCCAAATGTGTAACTTCGGTGTAACGGAGACCCTGGAACATTTCATTATAGAATGCCCCAAATATTTGCCAAGAAGAACAAGGCTCCTTGTGAAACTAATGGAAAAATAGGATGGAAACATGAAGGATAATTGGATGAGGACAAGGGTAAATGTTATAGTTGGGGAAGGGGCCAATGGGGGAATTGTGAAACAGTTTCTGAATGAATGCTGGGAGATTATGAGGGAAAGTGGGGTAGGAATACCCCGGTGGCGCACTGGATTAATGTAGGCCTCCTCGTTAGAGGACCGCGACAAATCAGCGGAAGGCCGAAGGTTTAATATTATAGATTCGCAAGGCTGATTGTACGCCGTCCCAATATGTCTACAAAACGTCGTTCGAATGGATTGGCACACGGACGCACTTGAACATATGGAGAAGGCATCACGATTTTTATCGTGACTGCCTGCCTTCCAACCCGCCTGCCTGCCCGCCCCACTGCCCGAGGATCTACCAGCCCTCGCCGAACCGTTCGCCCAACGACCCCCAGATACCCCACCCACTTTCCCGCCCGCCCTATACAGGACCTGATGATAAACAAGCGGCCCTAAGGACCCTGAAGCTCTCACCTTGAACAGAACCCGATATAAACCGAGGCCAAGAATGAATATACATTAAGAAATCAATCTCCATAGGATCCATCGTCAATCCATGAGCCCCTCAGTAGTGACTAAAATAGTCCAAGCATTATGCCTTTCCTTCAGTTAATCATAATGTCCAAAGTGGAGCTCCTCTACGGAGCCCCTTTGATATACAACCTATGTGGATTAATCATAGTTACACACCTCTTGAGGGTACTTAATAAACATGGCTCCTTATAAAATTGACTTGGAATTAAGTTTCTATTTTTAGCACGCATCGAATCCCAGAATTCTGTTCTGAATAGTGAACTAGAGATGCTGTATACAAAATATGAAAGGATTCTATCCGGTGGATCTGAAGAAGATTTTTAAATTTTTAAAGAAATTTCCTTATATTGCACTAAGTTAAAATTTGGGCTACAATAGGGAGCCAAAATATGAACCCAGGGACCCAATTTGAACAAACTCGATTATACCCCCCCCCCCCCCCCCCCCCCCCGAGATGTTGTATACCAAATATAAAAGGATTCTGCCTGTGAATCCGAAGATGAGTTTTACGGAAATTACCTCATTTTGCACCAAGTTAAAATTCGGTATCCAATTGGGAACCTAAATATTAACCCTGGTTCTCAGTTTGAACAAACCTGAATCTGATCACTCAACAGATGCTGTATACGAAATATGAAAGGATTCTGATTGGTGGATCTGAAAAAGAAGATTTTTAAAGAAATTTTCTCATATTGCACAAAGTTAAAATCCGCGCTCCTGTATTGAGCCCAAATATACTATTCAAAAAAAGGAGGGGATATTTGATAAAAGTGAGATATATGAAGAAATATATTTATAGTTTCATAAAAAGACAGTTGAGGCATTGCACTGTGACACCTGGTTCAAAGATTTCAACGATAGTTGGGTTCCGACAAGCACACATTCCACTCACTGAGCTGTAGAAGAATGGACGGTCGGTCAGAGAATTTACCACATTCAGTCCAAGATCTCAATACCTTGTAAATCCTCCTCGGTTCGCGAGACAAGTGCGGATCCGACGTGGTATACTCCTCACCAACCGTCCAATATCAGCTTGATTGATGTTATTTCATTCTTCCTGGAGTGCGGAGGCGAGTTCCCGGACAATGGTAGTTGGCTGTTGGCGTTGTTGCAGGCGCCTGCCAAGCATATCCCAGACGTGATCGTTTGGTGAAAGTTCTGGACTTAGTGCTGGTCAAGGGAGTGTAGTGATGTTCTGTTCCTGTAGGAACTCTGCAGCGACACGGGCCCTGCGTACTCTTGCATTGTCATCTTGAAAAATAAATCGACGGTTGTGACGTCGCGCAAATGGCATCATATGAGCTGCTAACATGTTGTCACGGTAATACTGCCCTGTGGCACGGCCTTGGATGACATCTGATACTGTTCTGCTTGTCATGGTTATGCCTCCCAACACCAAAACCGATCCATCACCAAAACGATCGTGCTGTCTAACTGTTACGTCATGGTATCGTTCGATCCGCCGCCTCAACACTCTGTTTCGCCTGTAGTGGAAATCGAGAGTGAACCTCGATTCATCTGAAAACATGAAGTTGCTCCACCGACTTTTGTTCCATCGCAGCAGTGCTCCATACGAATTAAGCCTTGTTGCGATGTGACATTCAGTCAAACGTGGAATTATTCGAGGTCGTCGAGCGTACAAATTCCAACTGTGTAGGCGATTTCGGATAGTCTGACCACTGACTCGCACATCTGTCGCTCGGTACACTTGCTGTCCAATTTCTGAGGCACTTTGATGGCGGTTTCGTAACGTTGTGATTCGGATGAAACGATCCTGGTTATCTGTTGTCGCCCTTGGATGACCTGATTGCCGTCTGTCATCAATATTGCCTTCTGACGGTAGCGTGATCTCAACCTTCTAATCACCGATTGAATAACGTTTTGAATTTGAGTCACTGCAGTCTGTCTGTTGCCAGCTTCCAACATGCCAACGGCACGTAAACGTTCGTCACGTGTCAGTCGTTGCCTACCTCAAAAGTTACGTTTCGACCAGAAACTATTGATGAACGAGTTTATACCAAGAAAATAACGACGAGACCTTCGAAAAAGCCCGTCCAGAACAAATGAAAATTTCAAAACGTACCCCACAGACATTAACACGGCGCTCGTGCGAAAAACCTGCACGAAGTTTTCGTGAGGTGGTGACATTCATGATCCACATTAAACTTGGTAACATATTCATGTGTCCAATCACGCGCGTATCCAAGAACTTTTTCTGAAAATATCAACATGAATTTGGATATCCCCTCCTTTTTTTTAATAGTATATTTTGTTACAGCCTAGTAGTAATTAGCCGACCGCTGATTTGCCGCGGTTCTCAGGTGAGAAGGATTGTATTTGCCCTGTGCTCCCAAACACCTCCCTATCTCCACGGCTCCACTCTCCTCCCAACTCTCTGAGACGAACTGTTTGATAACATCCCCTACACTATTCTTCCCCATCTCTCCGATAAGCATACTAACCCTCTCCTTTGCGTCATCCACTAACCACATGTCCTTTATTCTCCCATCACACTTCCGCATTATACGCCCGGTGAATCTTATTCTGTTAGACTGGTATTTTGGACATTCTAATAGAAAGTGTTCTAGGGTCTCCACTAAACTAAATGACACATTTGACACTCCTTTTCACTGTTGTTCCTACTTTTCCACCTAAGCTCCAGCGACTGCGCCCTCGTCTTAAACAACAGAACCCCCTCCCCCAATGTGCCATCAAGGTACTCTTCAAAATCTGTTTTTTCTTTATTTTGCAGGCCACCGAAAGACCTACTTGCTTTGACCCCCCTCTCGCCAATTCGGGTTACAATCGACCATGACCCTTTCTTTGTCGATTTTTATACCCTGGGTTGCGATCACTTCTAAGTCAGATATCTCCATTACATAGTTCTATATTGACTACCTCGGGAGCGCGGTGGCTCAGTAGGTAGAGATGCAGGTCCGGAAACCGCGTTGTGTCCTTGGGCAAGACACTTAACCCTTTTTCAACCCGTTGCGCATAAATGTTTGCGTGAAGAAAAAAATGGTAGTGGACGAGCAGACGGTGTAAGGAGCAAAACATCTGAAGCGAGGCTCGGTAATAATTTAATCCAGCAGCTCGACAGAGCAGTTGGGTTAAATTTTTACTGATCCTCCCAACAAACCAGACTGGTTTCGCCCATTTCGCCGTTGACAGTTTTGACTGAAATGATACCTTCTAGGGTGACAGTGTTGATAGGGTTAATTCCAATTGTCGACGTGGGGGCGCGGTGGTGTTGTGTACTAAGGCGTACTGCACGTCAATAGTGCACTTGTCTTCAGCCAATGCTAACCCTGCTTGTGAAGAGTCAGTGCGTTGGGGAGTCTGACAGTTGCTCGCCGTTGATTGGAGGTTCTCTCCGGATACTCCAGCTTCCTCCACCCGTAAAACTGTCCGACACGAGGTGACCCTGGCTGTCGAAAGTGTCGTTAACCCCCCCCCAATAAATAAATAAATAGACTACCTCATTGGTCCATCCACCCCGTCTTTGTGTTTGAATTCCAAATATTCTGGAACATTAATGTGGACCATCGTCCGTCGGGCAGATTTACCAAGTAGTATGCCTAAGGACTGAATAATTGCTGAACTTCCATAGTAGTACCAAATGGATTCGCATATTATTCGGTCGACAAAGTTTTATAAAATTAAATCATCCAGGGTGTCACAGTTTAACTAGGGTTAATTAAATCATAAGAGCATTTACTGTGTATAAATTCTTTAATAAAATAGTTCTCTATAAACAATGGATTATAACAAAATTGTTCTTTGGCGAATGCTTGAAATAATTAGGATCACTACGATCTGCAAAACACTTTTTTACATAAGACATGTCAGAATATGTTTTAAAAAAAAACATTTGTTTCAATCTTGTGAAGATTGTATACAGTCCCTTGATCGAGAAATATGTACACCGCAGCTGAAGATTTATTCTATAAATTTATCATTGAAAGAAGGAGTTACTTGGAGGTATTTTCTCGTGAACATCAGTTAATCACGTGGCAATGAAAAGCTATACTTAGTATCTCGTGCGAACGAGATAATTATCTCGTGGGAACGAGATAATTATCTCGTGCGCACGACTTATTATATCGTTCGCACGACTTAGTATCTCGTGGGAACGAGATAATTATCTCGTGCGCACGACTTATTATCTCGTTCGCACGACTTAGTATCTCGTGGGAACGAGATAATTATCTCGTGCGCACGACTTATTTTCTCGTTCGCACGACTTAGTATCTCGTGGGAACGAGATAATTATCTCGTGCGCACGACTTATTATCTCGTTCGAACGACTTAGTATCTCGTGGGAACGAGATAATTATCTCGTGCGCACGACTTATTATCTCGTGCGCACGACTTATTATCTCGTTTGCACGACTTAGTATCTCGTGCGCACGAGATAAAAAAAATATTTCCTAGGTCCTAAACCAGCCACCGTAATTTAGAATAAATGCAAGAAAGAAACTTTTTAATAATCAGTGTGAGTAAACTGGGTAAGCGCATTAATTTAATTAAGTTCGTATTCGGAAAGCGTTCTTTGTTCAGTCGCTGCCATGCAGGGACTGTATAAACAATGCATTCCAAATTAGAACTTATCTAAAAGTCAGTTCATGTCACTGCAAGTCATCAAAGCCGTCTTTTCTAAATTAGCACCTTTGCCCAAATAAAGTTTTTGATTGGTGATGCGCGCGCCTATATAAGACCCCTCGAGTTAACTTCAAGACAGACTCGCTAGGATGGAATAATCGTTAGTTCACGCGGTGCAGTAAAGAGTTAATGTATTTGTGTGGTTCCGGTAAGCCGTCATTTGGACGACAGGATTCCCGATCTGATGATTTGCATCGAGGGGAGACGCCGAAGAAGAATCGATGAGTTTTTGTAGTATTTAGTTTATAGTATTTAGTTGTGATAACACGTCGTAGTTACATAGTTATTAGTTAACAGTTTTAAGTGTATTAGTGAATCTGTGTTATTAGATGATCAGTTGTTATTATTGCGAGTTGGAAGCACTATTAGCAGGAATTGTAGGTGATAAGATATTCTAAAGGGTGAAATTTAGTATTAAAGGTAATTTCCCATAATGTGGTAGGCGCAACAGGATAAATGCGCGCATGAGTGGTTGAGTGAAAGATTTCGTGATTTCTTGTCAGTAGTCGCAGCTTCGACCTTTCTCTTCGAATATAAATTTGGGAAACAATTTAATTTTTGACAATATTTTAGTACTTATTTTCGGTGGGATTCAGTGACGAGTCACAAAACTCATTTCAGTAGTGTTGAGATTATTTATTTAGGATTTGTTGGCTATTTGTAAATAAGAGTATAGAAGATTTATATATAAAAATTGTTGTATTGTTAATAGTCTTTATCTTATTAATAAAGAAGCCCTGAGTACCCTAGGAATTGATGGAACCTCAGCCCCGCCAAGAAATTAGCCCATGCTAGGTCATTACCGTTGAAAGCAATTGATTAAAGCGCGGCGCTACTCTGTGGCTTGTGAATAAGCAATTGCGATCTACAAAAGTGAGCTAGTGAAAATCCCCTGTCCACGGTGAAAGAGTATCTTAGGTCCCCAGCAAGGTTGATCAACCCCAGCCTTGGCCCTCCGCTGACAAGCGCCCTCTGGCAAATAAATATTCACTCTCTCCAAGACGTTGCCACGGCGGCGTTCCAGGGGACAGTAATTTCTATTTATCAGAAAGTGCTAACACCTGTATAGACACCTGAATGAGCGATTCCCCAGTGGAAGTAACGCGTGGTTCCACTTTACAGGCGGACCGTTTGGTCATATTTGGTGGAGAATCCGAATTAGTTCATCTATCTAGCTTGAACCTTTCCCAGTACTCTCACTAGACTAACAATGGGTTCCACAGAAACTTTCCGAGAGATGTTTGATTACATTCGTGACATTGAGGAGAAAGTCATTCAGCAAAATGCAATTCGAGCTGCCCAGATCTCATGTAACTCTGACCCACATAAACACTGGAATGACTGTGGCCAGCGCCAACTACACACTGAAAGAGATTTCTCAAGACGTCGGGAGTATCGCCCGTTTATAGGTAAGAGGCGGCAATTTCCCTTGTGCCATAGATGCGGAAGACATTACCATAACTCATCAACTTGTCCCGCTAGGAATTATAGGTGTAACACATGTAAGTGCATTGGCCATGTCAGTTCAACATGCAGATTTAATGCGATACCTGTACTAAGCACCTCAGTTAGTACGGAAATGGATGGAAATAAAGTCGACGTTAGGTTGGAAAATATATATACTAGAATTCCTGCACTGGTTGATACGGGAGCCAGTCGCTCCTGTATATCAAAAGAAATCTTACAGTCCGTTCGCTTGTGGGGCAAAATTGAAATTCTTCCTCCTAGTATTAGACTCATAACGGGTGTAGACGGCAATTTACTGAAGGTTTTAGGAGAAACAAATTTACATTTATCCCTGGGTAGGCTAGATATGACTCAAACTTTTTTAATTTTAGAAAAAATGCCAGCAGACATTATTTTAGGTATGGACTTTTTAACTGAAAACAAGGCTAATATTGGTCTAGGTCAGAGAACTCTTATACTGCAGAATGGTATGACACACGCTCCAATAAACAATATCGAAGAACAACCTAATTGTGCAAATAATGTAACAGAGCTAGAGGACGTAACTTTGGAACCCCGAAGTGAGACTATTATACCGGTACGTGTGGGTTTTGATAGAATTACTTCGCGTGTAGGTATTATCGAGCCGGATTCAAATTTAGTTAGTCACAAGAACATTTTGGCTGCACGTACGCTTGTATGTTCTCAGGATATTTCCAAATTGATTTAGACCAGGATTCCAGACACAAAACCGCTTTTGTCACCCACAGGAGAGTTCATCAATTAAAAAGACTTCCCATGGGCTTGATGAATAGCGCTTCAAGTTTCCAGTTGGTCATGGTTGAAGTCCTTCGAGATTTACAATGGCACTCATGTTTGTGTTACGTAGACGACCTCTTCGTGTTTTCTAGGTCTTTTGAGGAACACTTCCAGCACTTATCACAATTGTTTGAGGCCTTGCGTAGAGCAGATCTAAAGTTGAAGCCTTCTAAGTGTGATTTCGCTGCAAAGGAAATACGCTATTTGGGGCACGTTCTTTCTAAAGATGGCATTTCTGTTGATACTTCGAAAACGGACGCTGTGTCCTCGTTCCCCCGTCCAAAAAACCTCAAAGATGTTCGTGCTTTCCTTGGTCTCTGCAACTATTATCGACGTTTCGTCTTCAATTTTTCGCAAAAAGCAGCACCTCTCAATAATCTTCTCAAAAAGAATGTACCATTTCAGTGGGATGCAGAATGTGAGAAGGCCTTCAATACCATGAAAGAGGCCCTGACAAAACCTCCAATTTTGGCTTTCCCAGATTTTGATGAAGAATTTTTTTCTGTATACAGACGCGTCAGGATATTCAATAGGTTATATCTTAGGTCAGATGGATGAAAATGGTAAGGAAGTGGTTGTCTCATATGGAGGCAGGTCTCTTTCTGAAGCAGAACAAAAATTTGGTATTTCAGAACGCGAATGTCTCGCAATAGTTGAAGGTATTAAACACACTGTTTATTTAGCGAATGGTAAGTTTACCGTAATCTCCGATCATGTTGCTAATTCATATTTACGACACCTTAAACAATGTAACGGCAGATTAGGCCGCTGGTCGCTAAAATTACAAGGGTATAATTTTGAAATCATCCATAAAGCAGGTAGAAAGCATTTGAACGCGGATGCGCTATCACGACGCGAATATCCACAAGTTACAAAACCGACAGTAAGCGATAATGCTCAGGCCACCGTGATGGCCACAAACAACGTTAAAGAACACGCGGCGTCTCAAACACAAACCGAAGAGGTAATACAACAGTGTGACCCAATAGATTCTATTACGCGCGTCGCAGCCGTCTCCGAGGCTGACATTAAAAATAAACAAAGATCGGATCCGGACGTAAATGTTTTTATCGAATATTTAGAAGACAGAATATTACCCGAAGACGATAAAGACGCTAGAAGAGTCATTTTGGAAGCAAATGACTACATTTTGGAAGATGGAATCCTGTATCATCTCTACTACCCAAAAGGTAAGGGCCATAGAATAGACCGTTTAATTAAACAGCTCGTGGTGCCACTCAGTTTGAGGAATGATGTGCTATTGTCATATCATGACTCACTGCTGGGTGGACACCAAGGTGATACGTGTTTCCGTCGTCCATTTTGTGTACTGGGGCCGCCATCTTGTTTTCTATGGTAAAACGTGATTGCTATGTTACCTAAGGCCTACAATAGGACAGGGGTATGTTCGGAGGGTATGTTCGATTGAATCGGAGTATTTTCTGGAGCGACTTCCCTGGATAATTACCACGACAACTTGTATTATTTCGAATTCTTCCAGAATTCTCTGCTTCTATCTATATATGCAATAGTTATCGTTTATCTGGCCATGTTCCTTTATTCTAGAGTATACTCCAGTAGCGTAGAAGAGACTATCAACTGGAACAGTTTACCTTATTATTGCTATAATTAGCCATTTCTGGTCTATTCTTGTTAGTTCTGACCCTATTCTAAGTACTCTTGTTATTTCATTTATCTAGATTGTAACTAACCAATCAGATTGCTTGATTTCCCATAATCTGTATGCAGGGTTATCTCCTTGTGTATAACAAAAGACTATATCCAATGGCCATATCCCATGGAATCCCATTTTTTGCAAAACACCTGTGGCTATAGAATCCCTTTTTTGTCGTATGAGGCCATGAGGGCTATGTAAAAGCCCTTAATGAGTCCTCATTTATTATCCCTCATACCCTCATTGAATTTTGAGGTTATGAGGACCTTGAAAAATCCCTCAATGAGGTATACTTTACTACGACTCTTAGCCTCATTTCAGTATTTTACAGGTATACCCTATGGAATCCCATTTTGGAAAACGCCTGTGACTGCGGAATCCCTTTTTGTCGTATGAGGCCATGAGGGCTATGTAAAAGCTCTCAATGAGTCCTCATTTATTATCCCTCATAGCCTCATTGAATTTTGAGGTTATGAGGACCATTAAAAATCCCTCAATGAGGCATAATTTACTACGACTCTTAGCCTCATCTCGGTATTTGAGGATACCCATGGCCTGGTATTGTATTATTCGAGGATACCTATCGAGGATACCTTTTATAGGATACTTATCTGAGGATACTATATAGGCTGTACATATCCCTATAGGTCTCTTGCTGGCCCTTAGTACTATTAATCCACCTGATGCTTTATGTTATCCTATGACTGGTATAGGTAGTATGCAATGCTAGGCATAGGGGTATTGTGGGTATGGGGTACTGCCTGGTAGTTTAGAACGGTACTATAGTATGGCGGTATATACACCTATGGGCCCCTGTTAGTGGATGGGTTCTATTAACCAACCGATTGCTTTGTTTTATTATATGGCTGGTATATATAGTACGCTATGGTAGACTTAGTGATTTTGTGGGGGTAATGCTTGGTAGTTTAGAACGGTAGTATAGCATAGGCTGTACAAATCCCTGTAGGTCTCTTGCTGGCCCTTGGTACTACTGATCCACCAGATGCTTCATATTATTGAGCGGTATTCTGGTGTGGGGTCAATGCCTGGTAATACAGAACGGCAGCAGAGTATGGTTGGTATATTCCCCTATAGGTCCCATCCTAACCGTTCATAGTATTAACCTACGAAATGCTTTGTATCATCCTGTTACTGGTAAGGTGGTACGTAATACCAGTAGTTCCTGCCTTATTCCGAGTACTCTTGTTGTTTCATTTATCTAGATCATTTATATAAATTATAATTAACCAATTAGATTGTTTGATTTCCCATAACCTGCACTTAATCGTACGGAGTTATCTCTCTTCTGTCGAATAAAAACCTATATCAATGGCAATATCCCCGGCACCCCAATTTCGGCACCCCTTTTTTGAAAACCATTTGGCCTTCGGCACCCCTTTTTTCTGAAATGAGGATAAGAGTCGTATTAAAAATCCCTCAATAATGAGGGATTTTTAATACGACTCTTATCCTCATTTCAGAAAAAAGGGGTGCCGAAGGCCATATGCTTTTCAAAAAAGGAGTGCCCAAATTGGGGTGCCTTCTAGAGAATCCCTTTTTTATGAAATGAGGATAAGAGTCGTAGTAAGAATCCCTCAATGAGGTCTAATTTACTACGAGTCTTATTCTCCAGAAGGCACCCCAATTTGTGCACCCCTTTTTGAAATTTCAGAAAAAAGGGGTGCCGAAGGCCATATGTTTTTCAAAAAAGGGGTGCCCAAATTGGGGTGCCTTCTAGAGAATCCCTTTTTTATGAAATGAGGATAAGAGTCGTAGTAAAAATCCCTCATTGAGGTCTAATTTACTACGACTCTTATTCTCCAGAAGGCACCCCAATTTGGGCACCCCTTTTTTGAAAAACATATGGCCTTCGGCATCCCTTTTTTCTGAAATGCCGGGGATATTGCCATTGATATAGGTTTTTATTATACAGAAGGGAGATAACTCTGTACGATTAAGTACAGGTTATGGGAAATCAAGCAATCTAATTGGTTAATTATAATTTATATAAATGATCTAGGTAAATGAAACAACAAGAGTACCCGGAATAAGGTAGGAACTACTGGTATTACGTACCACCTTATCAGTAACAGGATGATACAAAGCATTTCGTAGGTTAATACTATGAACGGTTAGGATGGGACCTGTAGGGGAATATACCAACCTTACTCTGCTGCCGTTCTGTATTACCAGGCATTGACCCCACCCCAGAATACCGCTCAATAATATGAAGCATCTGGTGGATCAGCAGTACCAAGGGCCAGTAAGAGACCTACAGGGATATGTACAGCCTATGCTATACTACCGTTCTAAACTACCAAGCATTACCCTCACCCCCACAAAATCACTAAGTCTACCATACCGTACTATATATACCAGCCATATAATAAAACAAAGCAATCGGTTGGTTAATAGTACCAAGCACTAACAGGGGCCTATAGGGGTATATACCGCCATACTATAGTACCGTTCTAAACTACCAGGCAGTACCCCAACCCACAATACCCCTATGCCTAGCATTGCATACTACCTATACCAGTCATAGGATAACATAAAGCATCAGGTGGATTAATAGTACTAAGGGCCAGCAAGAGACCTATAGGGATATGTACAGCCTATATAGTATCCTCAGATAAGTATCCTATAAAAGGTATCCTAGATAGGTATCCTCGAATAATACAATACCAGGCCATGGGTATCCTCAAATACCGAGATGAGGCTAAGAGTCGTAGTAAATTATGCCTCAATGAGGGATTTTTAATGGTCCTCATAACCTCAAAATTCAATGAGGCTATGAGGGATAATAAATGAGGACTCATTGAGGGCTTTTACATAGCCCTCATGGCCTCATACGACAAAAAGGGATTTCACAGTCACAGGCGTTTTCCAAAATGGGATTCCATAGGATATACCTGTTAAATACTGAAATGAGGCTAAGAGTCGTAGTAAATTATACCTCATTGAGGGATTATTCAAGGTCCTCATAACCTCAAAATTCAATGAGGGTATGAGGGATAATAAATGAGGACTCATTGAGGTCTTTTACATAGCCCTCATGGCCTCATACGACAAAAAAGGGATTCCATAGCCACAGGTGTTTTGCAAAAAATGGGATTCCATGGGATATGGCCATTGGATATAGTCTTTTGTTATACACAGGGAGATAACCCTGCATACAGATTATGGGAAATCAAGCAATCTTATTGGTTAGTTATAATCTAGATAAATGAAACAACAAGAGTACTTAGAATAGGGCCAGAACTAACAAGAATAGACCAGAAATTGCTAAATATAGCAATAATAAGGTAAACTGTTCCAGTTGATAGGCTCTTTTACGCTACTGGAGTATACTCTAGAATAAAGGAATATGGCCAGATAAACGATAACTATTCCATATATAGATAGAAGCAGAGAATTCTGGAAAAATTCGAAATAATACAAGTTGTCGGGTTGTTTGTGGTAATTATCCAGGGAAGTCGTTCCAGAAAATACTCCGACCCAATCGAACATACCCTCCGAACATACCCCTGTCCTATTGTAGGCCTTAGGTAACATAGCAATCACGTGCTACTATAAAAAAACAAGATGGCGGCCTCCAGTACACAAAATGGACGACGGAAACACGTATCACCTTAACAACACGCGCTGCTCATGCGCACTCACACCACGTATCACTATTGAGATGACGTCACAACATGGCTGCTCACGCGGGTTACCACGACAACCCAACATGGCGCCACTGGGTCACGTGACATGACGTCACATGAGATCATCCAAATGAGATCATCCAACCTTTCCCTCAAAAGCCCGAGACAGACTACTGATGTGTAATTTGGGCATGGTGGAGACCCTGGAACACTTTCTTCTAGAATGCCCAAAGTACCAGTCTAAAAGAATAAGATTCACTGGGAGTATAATGGGGAAGTGGGATGGGAGAATGAAGGACATGTGGTTAGGGGGAGACTCAAAGGAGAGGGTTAATATGCTAATCGGAGAGATTGGGAAGAATGGGGCAAGGGATGTCATCAAGCAGTTCGTCTACGAGTGTTGGAAGGAGAGGAGAAGCATGGGAATAGGGAGGCAGCTGGGAGTACATGGGTAACCAAGGCCTTCTCGTCCGAGAACCGCGACAAATCAGCGGCTGGCCAAAGTGTTATTATTATTATTAGTAATAGCGTTCGCTGAAAAATCTCCCCCTCGGTATTTAGAAGGTAGGTTGGAAATTAGTAGTCACAGCAGCCGCATCTCGATAAGTGACAGTGTGAATTATTAATCACATTTAGACTTGTTAATTTGTTCTCTTTGTGGCTGTCGGCAATTGCAATTAAAGCCTGCTTCCCAAAACTCAACACACATATTATGTGCCGGGCTACATCTCTAGTGATCTGTCGGCTCCGAAGACAAGGTGGTGATAACCATCCCATTCAGGGCTGCTTAAGCTGCAACACGGGAACAAAATTGTATGCTCGTGTATCCACCTTTGTAGGAATACATGAGAAGTCGGCCCCAAATGAAGTCTGCTCATGAGAGAAATCGGCCCAAAACAAAGTCGGCCCACAAGAGAAGTCGGCCCTTGGGAGAAATCGGCCCCAATCGAAGTCGGCCCACAAGAAGAGAAAGATGGGGCCAGAGGCATGCAAAACGAGGCGAGTTGCAGATGATATAGGAACTGGGGAAGAAGAAGAAAATTAGTTATAGCGGGGAGTAGCATTGTACGTGGGATTGACAATGTGGTTTGTGGTCCTGATAGTTTTAATCGAACAGGCTTGTGCTTTCCGGGGGTGAAGGTGGAGTATCTGAGGGACCGAGTAGATGGTATTGTGGCAGGTCAGGATCGGAACCGGTAGTGGTAGTGGTGGTCCATTTGGGGACCAACAATATCAGGGAGAGAAGGTCACTAAGTTTGGTGGAGTCGTGTAGAGGTTTAGTCAGAAAACTGCTAAGTAGGAATGCAAGAGTAGTTGTATCCGGGAATCCTCCCTGTTTTTGGGGGTGGCGACGAACGGAACTCAAGGATTTTGGCGCTGAATGGGGAGTTGGAGGACTACTGTGTTGACCTGGGAATACCCTTTATCGACAATTGGGTCACGGTTTGGGGCAACGCGAACATGTACGGGCGTGACGGGATGCATCTTAGCAGGATGGGGAAACGGGTATTGGGGGATAAAATTCTACGGGTAGCGGAGCCTTTTTGGAGAGGAGCGGGGTGGGATGCCAGAGGCAAGTATAACAAGAGTGGACACGGGTGGGGTGAACAAGAGCGAATAAATTTACCAAGGCTAGCGCCAGAAAATAATGGGACCAGTAAGCGAAAGCCAATGAATCTCGGTACCCTGAAAGTGGGTTATAGCACCATCCAGGGTCTCCACAGGAAAGTAAGTGATATTGCTACATTGATCGAAGCAGAGGACTTTGATATCATGGGCTTAAGCGGGACGTGGGTAAGACGCGAGCAACGGGTAGACCAAGTAAGGGGTGCGTGTGGATATGTGTATGGCGAACGGAAGGCTAAAGGAAGGGGGGGGGGTAGGAATGTACAATAAAGAGGAAGCTGTCAGCACCTCGGCTGAGGTATCGAAAGAAATTGGATGGGTAAAGATCAGTCTAAGAAACAAAAGTATTGACTTTGGGATTGTGTACTGTGCGGTGGAGGGAAGCAAACCCGAGTGGAGTAACTCGATGTACTCAACACTAAGGTCCAATATCACAGAACTAGAAAACAGGGGCCTCGGTATAATTCCGATGGGTGTCTTTAATGGACACATAGGTGATAAGGAAGAAGACATAGAGGGCGGGGACAAGAAAGTCAACAGGAATGGAAGGAAGCTGTTGAACTTCACAAATGAGCTCGGTCTGAAAATTCTGAACAGGAACTCGAGGTATAAGGGGGGATGGATCTGGGAGAGGAACGACAGAAAATCAATCGATTATATTCTCGCTGATATCAATTTATGGAGGGAGGTGATAGGGGTAGAAGTGGATAATGAGGCTAAAATGGAGGTGGAGAGTGATCACAACTTGATTACAGTAACGATCAGGGCCAAAAACCTAGTAAAAGGCAAAGGAAGCTTCAAGGAGATTTGGGAACTCAAACAGGATGCTGACTGGGTGAAGTTCGAAGAAAAAATGAAACCAAAGCTTGCAACCGTAACAAGAGGGCAGTGTCCAGAAGATGGCGACGCCATAGTTGCGAGCCAAGTGGAGGCAGGGAAGGAAAGTGTTGGAAAGATTAGGGTGCCAACACGGGGACTTGGGTACAGAGTGAACGAAGAACTGAAAAGGGCCATAGAGGGTAGAAAAGCTAAATGTACTGCATACAGGAGAAGTAGAAAACTTAAGGGGGCGGAAAGCAACGAGGCCACGGTAGCAAAGGAAGAATACCGAAAAGCACGAAATAAAGTAAATAAGATTAAAGCCGATAATCGGAGAGTGCGAAATAGCAGTCTTATTAGGACGATAAGCATGACAGGGGGGAGGGGGGGGGGGGGCGAGTTCGAACGTACGTATTTTGGAAATGGGTGAATAAACGTAACAAAGGAAGTAACCTACGGAGTATTAAAGTAGATGGAAGAGTTATAGACGATCAAGATCAAATCGCATTAGAACTAGTCAAGCAATGGGAAAAGGTAAACGATAAGCGATGGAGCATGGGGAGCCCACCAGAGTGTCCAAACCAGGTCGAGGAAAATCTATCGAACTCCGTGTTCAGCGAAATTAAAACGAAGGAGGTGCGAAAGGTGATCTCAATATTAAGGAATGGAAAAGCGGGAGGGGTGGACGAAATTCGTAATGAGTTTATCAAAAAAGAGGGGAACTCTTAGAAAGTCTAACTGCCCTATTCAATTTAGACATAGAAAAACAGGAGGTCCCAAATGAGAGAAGAGAAAGCAAAGTGACATTTATTCACAAAAGGGGGGGGGGGGCGTTTTGGATAATTATCGAAGGATCTCTGCCAGTAGCAACATCGGAAAAGTTTTCTGTAAAGTCCTGTATGGGAGATTAGAGGAGGTGATTGAGGAGAAGGGTTTTGTGGGAGAGATCCAGAATGGCTTCAGGAAAGGAAGGAGAGTCACTGACCATCTTTTCACGCTATCTCAAATGATAGAATCCGCGAAAGCAAAAAAGAAAAAGATGTTTATGGCCTTTTTGGATGTTAAAAAGGCATACGACAGAGTATGGAAGGAGGGTATGTGGCGCAAGCTTGAGGCTCTTGGCTTGGGAGGAGAGATTGTTGGAATTATGAAAGCATTATATACAGATGTACAGAGTGAACTCAGCCTGGGAAACATAACAACAAAACGTGTACCTATGGAGATAGGCCTAAAATAGGGGTGTATCCTTTCGCCAATTATTTTTGCATTACACATCAAAGGTTTAGTAGATAAACCCTGCATAGCGACGAGGGGGGTAGCAGTTGGGAACTTGAAGAGCTCGGGGTTATTTTTTGCAGACGATATGGTGCTAGTGTCAGAAAGCGAAGAGGGGCTAGCGAAAATGCTGTGAATTGTTGGGAAATATGGGAGCAAATGGAGACTCGAACTTAATGAAAGCAAGAGCAAAGTTATACCCGTGGGCCGCAAAGTCGACCCCACTCGAAGGTGGAGAGTGGGGGAGTTCGGAATTCTGGAAGGTAGCAGCAAACGCCTTAGTGTAGGAGAGACAGGTGACTACGAGTAACTGGGATAAATATAAATATCACAGGAAGAGTCATCTACCGAAACCACACAAATAAATTGATTCTGAAGGGGAAGCGAATGCTTAACCATATGAAACTTATAGGGAGAAACAGTTTCAATAAGGTTTTCGCGGGGAAAACAATTTGGGAAATGTTGGGCGTGCCCAGTATAAAATACGTACGGAAGTGGTACCCATAAATTAGATGGCTGTAAAGAGCTTGGAAATCATGCAGAACGATGCAGGCCGATGGATAACGGGGTTGAATAATGCCGCAGCACTAGAAGCAATCAGGGGTGAGCTTGGTGGATGAGTATCAAGGGCAGGATAGACTTATTGAAACTCGGTTATCTTAATTATTTAGTACATCTCCCCGACAGTCGATGGTGTAAAGTAATGTTCCCGAGAAGTTTCAACTCAAATATCAAGACAGGATGGATGGTCCAAGTGAGGAAACTAATACAGAACCACTCATTGGAGATCTCGGACCTCTGATTGGAGATCTCGGACCTAGACGTTGGGGCAAACCAGGGTAAAAAATCGTCAGAGAAAGGGTCATAGAGGATGGTAACCGTAATTGGCGAGAGGGGGTCAAATCAAAGAGGTTTTTGGGTGGCCTGGGTGATAAAAAGAAGCCTGGTTTTGAAGAGTACCTTGACGACACCTTTAGGGGGGGTCACTGTTGTTCAAGCTGAGGTCGGTCCCTGGAGCTGAGGGAAAAATTGGGAAAACAGTGAAGAGGAGTGCCAGATGTGTAATTTGGGCGTGGTGGAGATCCTGGAACACTTTCTTCTAGAATGCACAAAATACCAGTCTAATAGAATAAGATTCACTGGGAGTATAATGGGGAAGTGGGATGGGAGAATGAAGGACATGTGGTTAGTGGGAGACTCCAAGGATAGGGT
This sequence comes from Pictodentalium vernedei, assembly GCA_031216915.1. Classification (NCBI taxonomy): domain Eukaryota; kingdom Metazoa; phylum Mollusca; class Scaphopoda; order Dentaliida; family Dentaliidae; genus Pictodentalium; species Pictodentalium vernedei. The sequence goes on from CM062294.1 coordinate 170,412,568, forward strand.
TAATATGCAAATCAGAGAGATTGGGAAGAATGGGGCAAGGGATGTCATCAAGCAGTTCATCTCCGAGTGTTGGGAGGAGAGAAGAAGCGCGGGAATAGGGAGGTAGTTGGGAGTACAGGGGTAACCAAAGCCTTCTCATCCGAGAACCGCGATAAATCAGCGGCCGACCAGAGTGTTATTATTATTATTAAGAGAAGTCGGCCCAAAACAAAGTTGGCCCACAAGAGAAGTCGGTCCATGGGAGAAGTCGGCCCCAAACAAAATGGACCGACTTCTCTGCACACACTTTGTAGTAGACTTCGAGTCAGGAATTTTGCTAGCAATCATTATTTTAATTTAAACAATATTTTATTTGAATAGAAATGGTATGTTACATGCTAACAATAAATAAACACATATTTAAAGAACAGAGTTAATAAATAGCACAGAACATAACTTAGCAACAGTATAAAGGGGGATTTGACAGAAAGCTTTGAGCTTATATGAGTCGGCTCCCCACATTCAAAAACCTACGCTGTTTTCTGTGTGGCAATGGTTGACTATGTGTATCGTCACCTAGTAACCCAGTATTCGGTGCCTATAATATGTAATTCCACCATATCCCATCGACCGACTGCCTTGATCATGTCGTTCGAAACAACATGGTAGCCAGCTAGATGCCGACGAAGGATATTGGTGTTGGGAAATTAATACTCGGTCCCGAGATGACGACAACTATGCTTAGTTTAATTTAATGTTTTTGGGGTCCAAGAAAAAGAATACAGAAAAGTAAGAAATAGTAGGAAACGAAGTGTATATACACAGGGGGACAAGAAGTGGTTGGTAAACCGACCTGAACACGTGTACATGTAGCTCGGAAAAGTATGCATGTTGAAGCACTATCAGCAGCAACCAGTCATACCTGGATTGGAAGCGCATATTACCCGTGGGCTACCCATAAGGAAACTCATGTGTTGCTCATTGATTAAAACGTTTGCTCGTTATAATGAAGTCATGAACAGAATAAAACATAAGGCGATTTTCGCAGCTGCTCAATGATTCTGAGCCAAACAGCAGGGTTGACGCATCTGTTTCAAACGGGAGGAGACCAATCGTGTTATTGCGGATATCTGAAAATATTGGACACTCTAACAGAAAGTGACGGGATGTCTCGCGCATTCCACATTGACATAATGGATGAAGAGATAAGTGATTGTCGAACAGATGAGAATTGAGACAACTGCAACCTAAACGAAGTCTACAGTGATGTATCTGTGCCACCCGGGATTTGGCTCCAAAGTAGAAAGGTGGTGGACAGAGGTTCCCACCATTCAGAAATGTTTTGAAATTACTTAATGATGCGTTTTCTCTAACGCTTAACGGCAACTTATTCCACTCGTCTGTAGTACTTGGAATAAATGAAGATTTATAATGTTCTGTTCGACAAAATGGCACTCGATGATTTGGGGCTGAATGAAGAGTCGGGTTCGTGATCGATATGAGCGGAGGAACTTTGTTGCTGATGTAAGGAGCCACCATGCGATGATGCATTTTGAAAAACTGAATTAGCTTCAATTTTCGTCGTCTCTCAGGCAAGGGATCCCATTTTGTTTCTGCATATAAAAGTGTCTTACTAGTGCTGACCGTTGCCCCGGTGACAATTCGAGCAGCTGCGATCTGAATTTTCTCCAATTCGGCTAATTTAGTTGTTGAACCATTTCCCCAAACAGTATTATTACCATATTCAAGGAGCGGTCTTATGAAAGCAAAGTATATTCTTTCAAGAATTTTACGATCCAGACTGAATTTGTGTTTACGCAACAAATCCAAACGAGGCCAGACTTTGGAGCAAATATAGTTGATATGGTCATTCCATGTACAGGTGCTATTCAAAATTACTCCCAGATGTTTGTGAGTATTGACTTCAGATATCTGTGCTCCTCCTAGAAAAAGTGGCGGGTGTACATTGGGATCATTCTTTCGTGAGACGAGCATGCTTTCAGTTTTAAGGGGGTTAAACTCAACCAACCATTTTTTTGGCCCAGTGGTTTATTGTCTTGAGGTCGTTGTTTAGTATATTGGACGCCAGCTCGGGGTTTTCGACTATGAGATACAATGAAGTGTCGTCTGCAAAAAGGCGTACATTGCTAAGCAAGTCATCGCTTATATCGTTGATATAGATAAGGAACAGTAGGGCGCCAGTATTGCTCCTTGGGGAACACCGGCGGAAACTGGTCGCCACAACGACACCTCGGCCGCGAGGACGACCCTCTGTGATCGATCGAATAAATATGATATTATAAATGACAACAGGTCCCCTGAAATGCCGATTTGTTCCAGCTTATGAATCAAACCAGCATGCCAAACTTTGTTGAACGCTTTACTAACGTCGCAGAAGACCACTCGGATCTCCTTGCCTTTGTCAAGGGCATGGCAGAATTCATCGTATATGTCAGTTAATTGTAAAACAGTTCAGTCATTGGGTCTAAACTCCGATTGAAACTGACTAAGCACATTATTATCCACTAAAAAAGCCCACAGGCGTTTCAAAATGCATTTCTCGAATAATTTACCAAGACTGCTCAGTAAAGAGATGGGGCGGTAACTGGTAACCAAATTCGAGGGTTGTTTTTTTCAAAATTGGGGAGACATTAGCTTTTTTCCACGCCACTGGAAAATATGAATTGTTGAGCAATATGTTAAATAATAACGTAAGAGGCTCATAGAGGGATGATTTACATCCACTTAAAAGATGGGGACTGATTAGGTCTGGGCCTGACGCTTTGGAACCCTTAATTGATTTCATTGCTTCAAATACTTCAGTACAATGTAGAGTTATGTTTTCCAGTTTATTTAATGGTTGGGTTGACAGGTCCGGAAGTGTGGTGGACGAGTCGTTAACTGAAGAGATGGAACAAAAATATTCGTTAAGCAACTCAGCTTTTTCAAGATATGCAGTATATACTTTGTTCGAGTGATTCAAGGTTGGGATCCCTCTTGGTCTATTGCCCCCGATGTATGTTCGAAGGGTTTTCCACCACTGTGCTGAGCTTGTTTCACTGCTGCCAAGAGTGGATTGCACTCTAGAAAGATGTGAAGCCTCGGCTTTTCTAACAGCCAATACTACTTCATTTCGTTTTGATCTGTATTTTGCCCAGTCATAATGAAAACCAGCCCATTTGGCTATTCGGTATAGACGTTTTCGTTGCCGTATGAGTAATCGAAGTTCGTTGTGGAACCAGTTCGGCTGGTTCTTTCTCGACGTTATATGTTTGTTGGGTATAAACTTCGATGCTGTGCTAAGAAGGGTTTCAGTAAGATTGGACACTATTTTGTCAAGAGATGGGTCGTCAAAAACGGAATTCCAGTCCTCGTTATTAAAGGCAGAGTTTAGCGCTTCACGGAATTCCAGTCCTCGTTATTAAAGGCAGAGTTTAGCGCTTCAAAATTACCTTGGGAGTATAACCAAATTTGTCGTCTAAAAGTTTGAGGTGGTGATTTCGGAAATTCGACTTCTAGAGTGATTGGGGCATGATAGCGGGTCATGTTTGAAATAAGGGGCTCCAGAACCTCACATACTTTCACGTTGACAGTATCGCTTACAGCAAAAATATCCAGCAACGAAGCTGATGTTTCTGTAACACAAGTCGGTTCACAAACGAGCTGTCTAAGATTATGACAAGAAATTACATCTAATAACCCGCTTGTGGAGTGAACCATCTGATTATCGTTACAATCGCCAGTAACAATTATATCTGAAACTGATGTGTCCTTTGCCTTTTCGATAGAGGTTGATAAAGCTTCCCATGAATCAGGTGGACTGTTAGGTGGACGATAAGATACCCCTAATAAGATTGGTCTTTTGTGATTCGTAAATACTTCAACCCACAGGGACTCAGTATTCGGTGTCTGAAGATCAGGTCTCGTTTGAAAGTGAATACTCTCTTTAATCTAAATTGCAACCCCACCACCCCTCATTGCTCGATGGAATCGCATAGGCTCGTGGAATCCTTGAATGAAGATATCAGAGGAACTATCATTGCTATTAAGCCATGTTCCTGTGAATGCTAAAATATCATGGTTTGAGGACTCATATTCGATAATATCAATTTTGGGTTTTAAACTTTGGATATTAAGGTGGAAAATTTTTAGGTTATTGTAATAATAATAATAACACTTTGGCCAGCCGCTGATTTGTCGCGGTTCTCGGACGAGAAGGCCATGGTTACCCCTGTACTCCCAACTGCCTCCCTATTCCCACGCTTCTCCTCTCCTCCCAACACTCGGAGACGAACTGCTTGATGATATCCCTTGTCCCATTCTTCCCAATCTCTCCGATTAGCATATTAACCCTCTCCTTGAGTCTCCCCCTAACCACATGTCCTTATTTCTCCCATCCCACTTCCCCATTATACTCCCAGTGAATCTCATTCTTTTAGGCTGATACTTTGGGCATTCTAGAAGAAAGTGTTCCAGGGTCTCCACCATGTCCAAGTTACATATCTGGCACTCCCTTTCACCGTCTTTCCCAATTTTTCCCCTCAGCTCCAGGGATCTCGACCTCAGCTTGAACAACAGTGACCCCCCAAAGGTGCCATCAAGGTGCTCTTCAAAACCTGGCTTCTGTTTATCACGCAGGCCACCCAAAGACCTCTTTGATTTGACCCCCCTCTCGCCAATTACGGTTACAATCCTCCATGACCCTTTCTCTGACGATTTTTTTACCCTGGTTTGCCCCAACATCCAGGTCCGAGATCTCCAATGAGTAGTTCTCTACTAGCTCCCTCACTTGGACCATCCACCCCGTTTTGATATTTGAGTTGAAAATTCTCAGGAACATTGCTTTACACCATCGGCTGTCGGGGAGATTTACCAAATAATTAAGATAACCGAGCTTCAACAGGTCTATCCTGTCCTTGATCCTCATCCACCCAAGCTCACCCCTGATTGCTTCTAGCGCTGCGGCATTACTCGACCCCGTTATCCATCGGCCTGCATCGTTTTGCAGGATTTCCAAGCTCTTTACGGCCGTCTGGTTTAGGGGTACCACTTCCGTACCGTATGTTATACTTGGCAGCCCCACCATTTCCCAAATGGTTTTCCCCACGAAAACCTTATTGAAACTGTTTCTCCCTATAAGTTTCATTTGGTTAAGGATTCGCTTCCCCTTCAGAATCAATTTATTTGTGTGGTTCCGGTAGATGCCTCTTCCTGTAATGTTTATATTTACCCCCAAATACTCGTAATCACCTGTCTCTCCCACACTGAGAATTTTGCTGCTCCCTTCCGGGATGCTGAACTCACCCACTCTCCACCTTCGAGTGGGGTCCACTTTGCGGCCCACAGGTATAATTTTGCTCTTGCTTTCATTAAGTTCGAGTCTCCATTTGCTCCCATATTTCCCAACAATTTCCAACATTTTCGTTAGCCCCTCTTCGCTTTCTGACACTAGAACCATATCGTCTGCAAAAAATAGCCCTGGGATCTTCAAGTTCCCAACTGCTACCCCCTCCTCGCAGGAGTTCATCTCCTAAACCTTTGATGTACAATGCAAACAGGATCGGCGAAAGGATACACCCCTGTTTTAGGCCTACCTCCATAGGCACACGTTTCGTTGTAATGTTTCCCAGGCTAAGTTCACTCTTTACATCTTTATATAATGCTTTCATAATTCCAACAAACTCGCCTCCTAGGCCCATAGCATCCAGCTTGCGCCACATACCTTCCCTCCATACTCTATCGTATGCCTTTTTGATATCCAAAAAGGCCATAAATATATTTTTCTTTTTTGCTTTCGCGGATTCTATCAATTGGGATAGTGTGAAAAGATGGTCAGTAACTCTCCTTCCCATCCTGAAGCCATTCTGGATTTCTCCCAAAAAACCCTTCTCCTCAATCACCTCCTCTAGTCTCCCATACAGGACTTTACAGAAAACCTTTCCAATGTTGCTACTGACAGAGATCCCTCGATAGTTATCCAAAACGTCTTTTCCCCCTTTTTGTGAATAAATGTCACTTTACTTTCTCTCCACTCCTTTGGGACCTCTTGATTTTCTATGGCTAGATTGAATAGGGCAGTTAGGCTTTTCACGAGTTCCTCTCCCCCTTTTTTGATAAACTCGTTAGGAATTTCATCCACTCCTCCCGCTTTTCCATCCCTTAATTTTGATATCACCTTTCGCACCTCCTCCGTTTTAATTTCGCTGCACACGAAGCTCGATAGGTTTTCCTCAACCTGATTCGGACACTCTGGTGGGCTCCCCATGTCCCATCGCTTATCGTTTACCCTTTCCCAGTGCTTGACTAGTTCTGATGCGACTTGATCTTGCTCGTCTGTAACTCTGCCATCTACTTTAATACTCTGTGGGTTGCTTCCTTTGTTACGTTTATTCACCCATTTCCAAAATACGTTCGAACTCGATCCCCCTGTCGTTCTTATCGTCCTAATAAGACTGCTATTTCGTACTCTCCGATTATCGTCTTTAATCTTATTTACTTTATTTCGTGCTTGGTGGTATTCTTCCTTAGCAACTGTGGCCTCATTGCTTTCCGCCCCCTTAAGTTTTCTACTTCTCCTGTATGCAGCACATTTAGCTTTTCTTCCCTTTATGGCTTTTTTCAGTTCTTCGTTCACTCTGTACCCAAGTTCCTGTGTTGGCACCCTGACCTTTCCTACACTTTCCTTTCCTGCCTCCACCAGGCTCGCAACTATGACGTCGGCCATCTTCTGGACACTGCCTCTCTTGGGTACGGTTGCAAGCTTTGGTTTCAGTTTTTCACTGAACTTTGCCCAGTCAGCATCTTTTTTGAGTTTCCAAATCTCCTTAGAGCTTCCTTTGCTTTTTACTAGAGTTTTGGCCCTGATCGTCACTGTAATCAAGTTGTGATCACTATCCACCTCCATTTTACCCTCATCATGCACTTCTACCCCTATCACCTCCCTCGATAAATTAATATCTGTGAGGATGTAGTCGATTATTGATTTTCTGTCGTTCCTCTCCCAGGTCCATTTCCCCTTACACCTCGCGTCCCTGTTCAGAATCTTCAGACCGAGCTCGTTTGTGAAGTTCAACAGCTTCCTTCCATTCCTGTTGACTTTATTGTCCCCACCCTCTATGCCTTCTTCATCATTACCTATGTGGCCATTAAAGTCACCCATCAGAATTATACCGAGCCCCTTGTTTTGTAATTCGGTGATATTGGACCTTAGTGTTGAGTATATCGAATCATTCCATTCGGGTTTGCTTCCCTCTACCGCACAATACACAACCCCAAGGGCAATACTTTTGTTTTTCAGACTGATCCTTACCCATCCAATTTCTTTCGATACCTCAGCCGGGGTGCTGATGTTTTCCAGGTCTGTGATCAGCGATGGTTTTAAATCCTCTTTAATGTACATGCCTATCCCTCCCCCTTTTTTCTGGCCTTCCGTTCGCCCTACACCTATCCATACGTACCCCCTTACTTGGTCTACCCGCTCCTCGTGTCTTGTTTCGCTTAAGCCCATGTCGTCAAACTCCTCTGCCTCAATCAATGTAGCAATTTCACTTACTTTCCGGTGGAGACCCTGGATGTTGCTATAACCCACTTTCAGGGTGTCAAGGTTCATTGGTTTCCGCCTACTGGTCCCTTTATTATCTAGTCCCTGTATGTTTGTATATCCCACTTTGTGTACCTGTTCTTTCCTTGGGAAGCTATTCCTATTGGTTTGGATTTTTGGTCCCTTTTCCTTATCCCCCTTGTCCCATTTTTTACACCTATGGTTCGTGACACACTTTCTGTGATTATTCCCCCCTTCACTGACCCCCCCTCCCCTCCCTATACCAAAAAAGGCTCCACCACCTGCAACATATTTCTTCCTAAGACCTCTGTACCCCTTGGGCTAAGGTGGAGACCATCCCTTCCATATAGGTCATTTCTTCCCCAAAACGATCCCCAATTGTCTACAAAGGGTATCCCAAGTTCCTTACAATACTCCCCCAATTCCTCGTTGGTCCCAATGATCCGCGAATTACGCTCGCCCCCACCACCTAGTACTGGGAGAAGCCCCGAAACCTCTACCTGTGCATTCTTGGCATTCAGTTGAGTTATTAAGTCCTTGTAAGTCTCAATAAGCTGAACTGATTTTCTCTCCCTGATGTTGTGAGAATTGACAAAATGGCATGTGTTGGGACCGGGGTTTGTTTCAATATCACCGGCCAGTAATATAATTAAAATCAAATAGAAAAGAACCGTAATGATAGAAATAAATATTATTTTCCATATCACCTAGCCAATCAGGGTATGCCCATTATTGAATGTATTACTGTTTGATTCGGGTTGATATTTCCAGCAGTGGTTATAATTATCATTTGGGGTCTTGTCGATACAAAAGAAGATGGCCGTAATTATAATAAAGCATTCATAAAGCCGCAAACCACAGAGACGCATGAGCAGGAACATTAATATGCAGAGAGACTGGTCACATCTTAATCTGCCTTTGATGTCGCGTGCTGACACTCGTAGATTGTAACACCCGATCCAAGCGCGATATAATTCAGTGCAACACATTATGTTATCGCTTCATGGTGAAATAACCTTGAAGTTTGGTCGAGAGTCACAACATTGGTCAGTAAACGCAAGACTTTATATGGAGGGCACATCGTGTTCAGGCAGGCTTTAGATGACGTGGGACAGTTTTCCAGAGAAAAAGTGATTGGGCAAGATGTGAAAACGGAAAGGGTAAACAACGGAAAGAAAATAAAAAAGGTAACATTCTGTACAAGATGCACAATTTGCATCGGCATGTTAGTGGGGAAAAAAAATCTGATGAGTCTGGTGAGATGAAGTCAGCTGACTAATTTTATATAATTATTTGTGTTAAGGGCCATTCGTTCATGTGCAACAATGAAAAATCATGACAATAGCACAGATATAGTCGCAAGTTTGGAGGATAAGCAATTAGCAGGAATATTCAATTATCAGGAATGTGGTTGTATTTTTAGTTTAAACAATATTTATTTCAGAAAACATGTTGAAGGACAGATTACATATTAACACAATGGTACATAAACTGAAGTGGATTCAGCAGTAAGCTTGTTTAGCTTATACAAGGCTGTCTCCGATACATTTTAAACCTTTCGTATTTAATGGCTGGTACGGAAGTATTTTTATGTTCTTTGGCATGATTAAAAAAAACTGTGTACAAACTGCTCGAAGACAAGTGAGTGATCGAGCTAACTGAATGGAGATAAAGAGAGAGGAAAAAAATGACAAAATTGCAGAATGACCCAAAGAAAAATTGGTGCCAGGGTGACGCGGCATGCAGTGATTGGGGCGTTAGAATAGTCACGGTCTCGTGTTCTGAGCTACTGGAAACGTTTACTCTGAAGAATAAATTTGTAGACCTGCTGGAATATGAATTTGTTGGTTGGCAAGTCGTAATATTCACAACCATAAAGCAAAATGTCGGTTGTAATCAAGTGGGGTATGGAACCCAATGTTTGCCTTCGCGTGTGGATGTACATGGGACAATGGAAGAAGTAATGGCCAGTAGTTTCGCGTTCACCACATACACACAGGGGACTATCAGAGAGGAAGTTGTTGTGTAAGTCACTGTTAAGATTACTGCAATTAAGACGTAGACGGCAGTGGAGAATTTGTGCACGACGTGAGGTATGATTGTAAAAGTAGGTGGGAACCCGATGTCTGTTACGATTCAGGTAACTCTTGAAGCTTGAGACAGAAGTATTTTCTTTAACTTCAAGCGGTACGCTATTCCATAATCGTGTGGTAGAAGGAAGAAATGACATGTGGTACGCGTTTGTTCGACAACGTGGAGCTGCAATGTTGTCGCGTCGGAGATTATAATTATGAGTCACAGAGGTGGGAGGGGGAATTAAGATGGACATATATTGGGGTACAAGGCCATGATACATTTTAAAATACTGCTGGAGTTTGTGATTTGTTCGTCTTGTTTCTAGAGTTTCCCAGCCAGTTTCCAAATAGAGTCGAGATTTGCTAGTGCTCTTGGTACCCCCTGTCACAAGTCGTGCTGCTTCGATCTGTATTTTTTCTAGATCATCAGCTTCAGTGGCGGTACAATTGTCCCATACAGTATCGGCATACTCAAGTATTGGGCGAACATAAGCAAAATAAATTTGCTCCAGGCTTTTCCGATCGAGTCTGTATTTGAACCGTCTCAAGATATCCACGCGCTTCCAGGCTTTTTTGGTTATTTCTGCAATATGAGAGGACCATGATCCTCGATTATCAAATGTTAGTCCTAGATGTTTGTGGTAACTGACCTCGTTGATATCAGTCTCAAACATGTGAAGAATTGGGTGACTCGGCTGATTAGTTTTACGAGTTATTAACAAGGACTCTGTTTTGGCGGGATTAAAATTTACTAACCATCGGTTGGACCATTCCTCGACTCGCTTTTTAAGTCAGTTCCAATGATTTCAGCAGAGATTTTGGGGTCTTCAACAATTAGATAAAGTGTTGTGTCGTCTGCAAATAACCGAATACTACTAGTGATGTTCTCAACTATGTCGTTGATATAAATCAGAAATAGCAAGGGTCCCAGAATGGATCCTTGGGGTACCCCTGCCGGTACATGTTTCCAGGATGATGATACCGAATTAAGAACGACGCACTGCTGTCGTTCATCCAAGTATGATTTAAACCACTGTAGGAGAGAGCCAGTGATTCCGATGTCTTGTAGCTTGTAGAGAAGTCCTTTGTGCCAAACCTTGTCGAAGGCCTTGCTCACGTCACAAAATATCACACGTATCTCCTTTCCCTCGTCTAGTGCATAACTGGAGGCATCGTAAATGTCAGTTAGCTGCAAGACAGTGGAATCAGACGGCAGGAACCCAGACTGAAAAGGTGTTAGGAGCATATTAGTCTTCAGAAAAGTGAGGATTTTTTGAAAGACACATTTTTCGAATACTTTACTCAAACAACTCAACAGGGTAATTGGGCGGTAATTTTGAACTAGCTTGCTATCGCCTTTCTTGAATACAGGGGTGACATTACCTCGTTTCCATTCAGGTGGGAAAAACGATTTTTGGAGCATTGAGTTGAAGAGCGTTGTTAAAGGGTGACACAAGCTAGATGAGCATTTACGGAGTAGGTGGGGGCTGATATTGTCGGGCCCACAAGCTTTGGAAACATTAATCGATTGGGGAGCTTTGAGAGTATCCTCGGGCGCGATAGTGATTTCGCTGATTTCAGCGCGACCAACTTCATCTCGAGTTTGAGGAAGGGGATGACTAAAATCATCGATCGTTGAGATATTACAGAAATATTTATGAAACAGTTCTGCCTTTTCATTGTCTGACACAAATAGTTTGTTGTCATCCTCAAGTATGGGAATTGTTTGTTTTGTGCGGGAAAGAAGACTCGTGAATGTTTTCCACCAGTCAGAGGTACTCGTTGTTGAAGAGTTTAATTTTTCGTCGATTTTAGAAAAGAAGTTCAATTTTGATTTGCGAATTTCGGAGACTGTTTGGTAGCGTTTGAGCCGAAATTTCTCCCATGACGATGGAGTATTTTTATTTTAGCTTTTCGATAAAGCCGTTTACGCTGGCGAATTAATTTTCTAATATTATTATGCATCCACGGCGGTTGATTCGGTCGACATGTGATCATCTTGTGTGGGATAAATTTCGTTGCATAGTGTTCAAGTAAGCCAGTCAATTGGGGCGCGTGGTCTGGTAGAGGTGTTTCAAGCCAAATAGTTACCCAGTTGATATCACTGAGCGCGCTGTTAAGCCTATCGTAATCACCTGCACTGAAGCACCAGATTTTTCGTTTGTAAGTATTAAATTTTTTTTTTAGGGTTTTAAGAGACCACGTCACCGGGCAATGGTATCTTGTGAGATCCGCAAAGAACGGATCATTCACTTCAACATTATTGATATTGGTGAGTGCTTGGTCATTTACGATAACGAGGTCAAGCAGGGTGTCGGAATTTTCTGTAAAGTACGTCGATTCCTGAACTACTTGCGTGAGATTATATTCACTAAGAAGCTGTTGCATTGGTCCGTTTGGGCGACCATGCTGGTTGTCGTTGAAATCGCCGGTTACAATGATATTTGGTATATTTGTGTCTAATGCTTTGTCTAGTGATGCGGAGATCAGACTCCATACGTCACTAGAAGAGTTAGGTGGTCGATAAATTACACCGAGAAGGATCGGGCCATGCTCAGTAAAAATTTGAACCCATAGACTTTCAAGGGTTTCAATGTTCAGGTCCCATCGGTGTTTGAAGCAGATGTAATTCTTCAAGTAGATGGCAACTCCACCACCTCGACTACCACGGTCATTTCTCAGCGGCGGGTGAAAGGATGGCAATTCAATGTCAGAGTCGCAATCGTTGGCGTCCAACCACGTCTCGGTGAAGGCACAAACATCGTAGGACAACGCCTCACAAGCAATAACGTCAATTTTTGGTCGTAGGCTTTGGATATTAAGGTGGAGGAAGGACATGCCATTGGGAACAGCTGACCTGGTGGAGGTTGTCGTGGCAGAATCAGATGTCGATGGCCGTGGGTGTTTGCCTGGACCTGGGTTAATCTCAATGTCACCTGCAGCAATGCATAGTTTTAAAAGCCATAAAGCAATACCCACAAGAACATAACAAACAGGGGCGTAACATTTCATTCTGATAGCGCTTACCACTGAATATCTAATTAAAGATAGTGGTAAGCTCATTGTCGATGATGCTACCAGATTCGGATAACTACGTGTACAATACGGACGACTGGAATTGGAATAAAGTGACCCCATGACACTATTGAGAATGTAAGAGCGTGTCTGCTCGTATCCGATGGTATGCGTTAAAATCAACATAAGTCTAAGACCGTTTAAGCCGTGGCTGTGGAACAAGTAAACCAAGAGGAGTGTTTGTGGATCTAGTTGCTTCTTACCCTGCATGCCACTGCCAGCGATAGCGGCGAAAGAGCCCACTCGCATTCGGTAGCTAGTTATGTCACACATCAAGTGAATTTAGGAACTTGTGAAGAAATGTAGTGGGTCCAATCATCCGCACAGGATGGCATACTCTGGTCAATTTTTCTTGGGTCATATCAGTGGAGAGAACATAACTAGAAAGTGAGAATAAAAAATCAATCAAGAATGAGAACAATATATTTACATGTACAAGAAGTAATGGTGTTGAGACACAAAACGAGTTCATGTTAGGAACACGCTTTCCAGCAACTGGTGTATTCCACCTTGGGGAACTGGTAGTGTATGATTCTTGGGACTAATTTTCGTTCGCATTTTCAAGTAGTTCGCTAAGTTTGTTTTGTAGAAAAATACTAGGAATGATAGTGGGTGCATGCATGTCAACATGAGGCTCCAAGCATCGGCCCATGATGCCATGGCATCCCATGGTAGAACCATGGCCTGCCATGCCACCCTGGACCGTGCTGCTAAGGACCGTTCAATCCCATCACATGTAAATACGCAGAACTTTCTGAGCTTCACGGTACGAGAGATGGGGAGAGACACAGTTCTATGAAAAATCAGAGGGGGAGGGGGTGGGGTCTGGCAAGAAACCATATTGAAAATTGTCATTATGGTATTATATGCGTTTCAATCAGGGTAAAGGTTGGGTATTATAATTCACGGGTAAGGTCACTCTCAAGCACCAGAGAGATATTTCGCATGGCTCGTCAGATGGGTGGGCCCATGGGAGTATCTATAAATGGAGTATCAATAATGCGAGGCGTGTCGCGAAAGTAACGAAAGAAGACACGCGAAAGTAACTCGAAATAGAAACTTTAATTCTAATGCAGCATGGGGCATTTGGGAACCAGGCAGGTGCAAATCGCCCCTACGGAGAGTTCTTCCTTGTCCTGGATAAGAATACCACAAGTGACAAGGAAGAAACCAAAGGGTGACGCAGGTGATGGCGATGGGTCATGCGAAATAGTACACAGCAGGGCCCACAGGAGGCTAGAACTTAGGATAATTTTTTGCAGGTGAATTGTAGGTGATAAAGTTAGAACATTTGGTCAATTATAGCAGGGCTCGAAGCTATATCAGTTGAGCTTCTGGGGTTACCGCATACCACGTACACAGCATAATTGTCTAAGCTAAGCAGACTGTTTGGTAGCTGAAACAGAGAAAATTATCAAAATATTTAGAAACAAATCTACATTGATAAGTGAAACTATACAAGAGCACTAGTAATATACTTACACACTTGGAGTAATAACATATCCGGGCCGAGGACCAGGTGTATAACTTATCGCCCTCTTATGCGCGACTTGGGCACACAGCGGACAACCTTCAGAGTATAACCATCCACAGGCTAGTGGACTGCACATGTAAGTGAGTGCCCACACAAATACAACGGCAAGTACAAGAGCAAGTCAGCAAAAAAATAGTCAAACTGTATGTACAGATATAAACAGGCTTGATGGAGGTGTTAAGTTAAAACTGCAGTATATTATCGTTAATTTCCCACCAAGTAACAAAACAAAGAGAGTCCCTACTTACGTTATGATAATCCTTTACCCACAACCAATGGAAAACAAAAATTGTAAGTGAAGTTCGCGAATATCTAAGTATTACATTTCTGTCGGATGAGCACGGCTCACGATGACTCATTCCTACGAGCTTCACGAGCTCCATCCAGTGTGAAGTCAATAGCCTTCCATTCTAGACAATAGCTGGAAGTGTAACAGGGTTTGAGATGTAGTGTGTGTGTGGAGCTGGACGGTTAGGCGGAAACGTTGGATAAGGGCCCAAGTCTGCTGAGATGGTTTCCCATGATACCTAGGCACAGGCTAATTGACAGGTATTTACTTAATCTTGTTACAATTTGAAGGGGGTGCTAGTCGACTTTGTTATTGTGTACCTCTACCGGGAGTTAAGGGGGCTTGCTTATCAAATTTGAGATTGGGTGTCTCTGTGGGTCATTGCTGGGCTGGATTAGTATGGTAGGAGGGCGGTAACGCAACTTTTTCAATATGACGATGAGCTAGAAAGCACCACGGTATTCCGAATGAGGGTACCTTTATTATGACACAAGAGCAGGGGTTAAGCCACATGGCTGTTAATCACAATCTTGGAAGCGAAAAGCATGCCAGAAAAGAGGCCAGGCGAATAGCTGTAAAGAGGCTCCAGGTCAGGTCTATAGAGCTGATTTGCAGTTCTCTCTTCGGGAGGCCTTTGTATGCAGCGCCATGCTCGCCGTGCTTGTGGTTGGCATATTGAGCTGTCATTAACGTGCTCAATTGTAACAAACTGAGAGGCCATAGGTGTAGCAGTCGTCTCCCGCTAAGCATCGTCTGCACATACGAGCAGACGACATCCACCCAGAGACAACTGCTTTGGTTAGACCTTTTATGTAGCAGATGCTTCTTGTCAGGCGCAATCTGCCAACTCAGCCAGATGACATCTGACAAGAAACAACCACTAGGTCAGGCTGAGCCACATTCCGGAGATTTATTATTCGGTTTGACGGTTAGAGCAGACGACATCCAACCCGAAATAACTATACTGATTGGGCCAGTTGTGTAACGGATGCCTCTAGTTATGCGCCATCTGCTTTTGCAGGCGGACGACACAAGACCAGAAGCAGCCGCTATTAGGTTGTATGGATTATCATGCAAATTTTGTGCCAAATATATCGAAGATCCGGAAGTCCGAAGTTCAACGGCTGGTTATTCAGTAACTAGGCTTTCGCTTCATACAAAGTGTCGCATGGTCAAAACGCCAGGTGTTGTCCTGCCGGTGACAACTTGTATGGTTAGACAAGTGGCGTAGCAAGTGGTAGTACTCATTCGCACAAGAGATGTGTGGCTTGGGTGATTTTACAAGTGGGGGTTCAGGGAGTTGTAGGGTGGGTATAATATGGAATACTGAGATATAGGGTATAAGTTATCAGATATAATTATTGCTGCGAAGGGCGAATTGACACCAGCAGTCTAAATTTGTCTTCGATAGAAAGCATCTTGGCACTGGTAGTAATTCGATGCACGGTGTCATCGAACTCCTTAACAAATATGACACCGTCATGAGTCCATGAACCTGCCACTTTCTTGTCTTTAACCAGAAGACGACCCCTGCCCGCAAGAGCTACCCTATCCTTAGTAAGATGTTCATTGATATAGATGTTTTTCATTGACTGTTCACCCTTCAACTTTCGACGGCCCCTGTAGAATTTGTCACGTGTGCGGTAGCTAACAAATTTCACGAGTAAGGACCTAGGAGGACGGCTTTGAGGGGGACCTGAGCGATGACTTCTCTCTATGTCACTAATTTGCAACGGAACGCCCATTGCATTGGCAACGTCAAGTACAAGATTGTCGGTGTTTTCTGTACTGGTTTCTGGTATACCACTGATTCTTAATGAATTGCGCATGCCATACTGGCGCAGATCTTCCAATTCGTTATTGAGGTTGGCAATTATTTGCGACTGTTCGTCAACCACCATTTCAAGTTCGCCTATCCGCTTTTCAACACTTGAGATCCGACCAGTAATAGCAGTTTCGACAGACCTCATCATCATTTCCTGGAAAATGCTCTGCACTGTTGGATCCTGCAAGGCTATGATAAACATTGACGCAGCTTCGGGTCTACTTTTTGGAGGCGTCACGTGCGTGGTAGTTTCCGATTCGTCAACATTCAGCTGGTTCTTCTCTCCAGAGCCTATGTCTGAGCCTGTGTCACTCAGATCAAGCCCCAAGCCAGTGGAAGACTCCATTTCGGTGTCAGTGTCAGTGTCACTTTCTAGTATAGACGATTCAGAGAGGAGAGTTTCTTTGGGCCTTTTGGGGTCCTGGCTTATCGACGCAGCACTTTCGTTAGAAGATCTACGCCTTTTGTCTCTATCAAGCTTGGTAGTATTATTACCATTCATAATAAGATGACATTTCACTAGAATGTTACTATATTTTCAAGAAGTTGTTTGCATTGACTCCCCAGGAGATCGACACTTGTGTGGCCCTTTACCTAACATGAAAAGCAGACGACACATGCAAAAAAAATTCTTGAATAACTAATTTTTTTCATTTTTTGTCTCAAAAACATAGGTTATGACCCCTCGTTGGAACGAGCTCGACGAGCTCGTTCCAACGAGGGGTCATAACCTATGTTTTTGAGACAAAAAATGAAAAAAATAATGAAAATTAATTGGTGATTTTTGAGAATAGCGCTGGCCGGTTTTGGCCGTTACGTTAGGTAAAGGGTTAAGCAAATGTCTCGGTCGATTCAGTCCAATTAAGGTCAAAAGCCAGAGTCGAGTCGCAATCAGTTGTGTCTCGATCGTGAGTTCAAGTTCAAGATGAAATGACAAGCGAGTTGCCGCTCATGCGTGACGGCTGTGATTTAGCACTTTGTTGTATATTGAGTCCAGTGTCTAGCCAACTGCCCGGTACAGTTACAGCCAAAAGACAATGTAACATAACGATTCAAAATTAAATGTTTATATTGTTTATATTATATGCACCAAACGGGTTTTACTGTAATCTAGGGAGAAGAGTCAATGACATCTCAGATCAATGGTTACTTTTATTTTGTCATGTGGTCTTTGTAAGACTTATCACTCGAGAAATTTGAAAAGAACCGTTGCAGACACTGACCAGTTAGCGAGGCCAACAAGCAGCGAAACATGGAAACATTATTTGTAACAATCAGTAACAGTTCGTATTTATTCGTCAGAAACTTAATCACAAGTTACCACAAGTTGAATTTACACCTGTCGTCCAGGCCAATCCATTTTTCCCATGAATTGCACAAACAAATATCAAGCTAATAACTTTCTACATAACTAAACACTCACAGAAGCAGGTAGATAGGGGTGTAAAGTCCAAAGGCAGTGGGGAGTGCAGCACCAGAAACAGATTTGATGTGCTCGATTCGGAAGAGACAGAGGAGGAGATGGAGGTAGTTGCAACAGATAGTAGCTTGGGGTCTAGGCCAGGAAAAAGGAGGAGGGATCCGGGAGAAGACCAGGGGAGTAGTCCAGGTGGTTCGGGGCCTGGAAAGAGACAGAGGGACAAGAATAGGAGTAATCCTAGGTCAAAGATACCGATACCGATATTGATTCCGAGTGGGGCTGTTGGAGAGGAAGAGGACGCTGTAAACAATAGGAGACTAGAGGAGATAAATAGGGCGAGGGCCAAAAGTAAGTTGGTGGTTGCGGGAAGTAGCATAGTTCGGGGGATCGACAAGGTTGTCTGTGGTCCGGACAGTAAAAATAGAACAGTTCTGTGCTTTCCGGGGGCTAAAGTGGAGGACCTGAGGGATAAAGTGGACGGTATTGTAGCTGGGTCGGGGCCTGATCCGGTAGTGGTATTACATGTGGGGTCCAATAACATCAGGGAGAGGAAATCAGTTCGTTTGGTGGACACATACAAGGACCTAATTAGTAAGCTACTTAGCAGGAATGCTCGGATCATCGTTTCAGGGGTGCTCCCCGTTATGGGTGGTGGGAATGAGAGGAACTCACGGATTATGGCACTAAACGAGGAGCTGGAAGAGCACTGCAAAGACTTGGGAATACATTTCATTGACCACTGGGATTCATTCTGGGGACAAGGAGAGTTGTATGGGCGAGACGGATTGCATTTAAGTAGGATGGGTACAGACCTGTTGGGCCAAAACATTTTACAGGTGGCTGGGCCTTTTTTGGAGAAAAGGGGGGTAGGGGACCACAGCCGATAACCCAGAGGGGCACAAATGCTGGGAACATAGGAAGAACAACAAACATGCACAACACAGGGACATACCAGGGTTATAATAATGTGCCAGTGATGACAAAAAAACAAAGATTCATTAAGTTTGGGTACTGCAACATCCAGGGTCTGCACAAGAAAGTAAGCGAAATATCAACAATGATGGACGAAGGAGACTTCGATATAATGGGTCTAAGTGAGACGTGGATACGACGGGATGAGCGGGTTGATCAGATGAAGGGTTGCGTGTGGATAGGAGCTGGGCGAACTGAGGGTCAGAAACGGGGTGGGGGTGTTGGCATCTACGCTAAAGAGGAATTACAGCCCTCATTGATTACAGATCTCACAGAAGCAAGGACTCAGATTCCAGTATCCAACGAAATAGTCCGGGCAAAAACCAAGTTAGGAAGCAGGAGTGTTGCCGTTGGTGTTGTATACTTAGCAGTGGAGGGAAGTAAGCCCGAGTGGAATGATTCAATATATACAACTCTTAGGTCGAATATCACAGAGCTTGAAAGCAGAGGGTTCAGTATTCTCCTAATGGGGGACTTCAATGTGCACATCGGGGAAAAGGAGGAGAGCATACAGGGAGGTGATAGGAAAATTAACACGAATGGGAGGAAGATGTTGGACCTATCAAAAGATCTTGGTTTAAAGATCCTGAACAGGGATGCGAAATGTAAGAGTAAATGGACCTGGGAGAGGAACGACAAGAAAACAATAATTGATTATATACTCACTGACATTAGCGTATGGAGGGAGGTTATAGATGTAGAAATAAATGACGAGGGAAAAAATGACTTGGGTAGTGATCACAACCTAATAACAGTTAAGATTATGGGCAAAAAGACGAATAGAGACAGAAATACCTTCAAAGAAGTTTGGGGACTAAAACAAGGAGCCGACTGGAAGCAGTTTCGGGAAAAACTAAAACCAAATCTTGAATGTATACCTAGGGATGCAAATGTCCAGAGTATTTCAGATGGCATAGTAAATAGCCTAACAGAGGCAGGGAAGGATTGTATAGGAAGTGTGAGGGTCCCAACGAGAGAGCTTGGATACATGGTTAACGAGGGACTGAAAAAGGCTATAAAAGAAAGGAAGGTAAAATGCGCTGCTTACAGAAGAAGTAGGAAGCTTAAAGGGGTGGATAACAATGACACGAGACTAATGAAAGGAGAATATGAACTGGCACGGAAAAAGGTGAATGAGGTAAAGAATTAAAATAGGAAGGAGCGCAATTGCAGTCTTGCCAGAACAATAAAGAAAACGGGGGGTTCGAGCTCAAACGTATTTTGGAACTGGGTAAATAAACGGGGGAAAAGTAGTGTGCAGAGTATCAAAGTGGATGGGGAAAGTATAGAAGATAAAGGCCGTATCGCTTCAGAGTTAGTCAAGCACTGGGAAAAGATAAACGATAGGCGATGGGGCAGTGGGTCCCCACCAAAAAGAAATACACTGGTGGAATTGAACCTATCCAATCGTGTATGTAGCGAAATAACGGCAGAAGAAGTGCGGAACGTGGTCTCGAAATTAAAAAATGGTAAAGCGGGAGGGACTGATGAAATTCCGAACGAATTCCTCAAAAATGGAGGGGATGCACTTATTGAAGTCCTGACAAACCTTTTCAACCTGGCTCTGCGAAAGCAAGAGGTCCCCGGAGAGTGGAGGGAAAGTAAGGTGTCGTTCATACACAAAAAGGGGGATAAGGAAGTGAAGTTCTTGATAACTATAGGGGGATATCAGTTAGTAGTAACATCGGAAAAGTATTCTGTAAGGTCATATACGGTAGACTAGAGGAAGTTATTGATGAGAAAGGTTTTTTAGGAGAAATTCAAAATGGTTTCAGGAAAGGACGAAGAGTCACTGATCACCTATTTACACTCACCTAACTGATAGAATCAACAAAGGCTGAAAAGAAAAAGATGTTTCTGGCATTTCTAGATGTGAAAAAAGCGTACGACCGAGTGTGGAGGGAAGGTATGTGGCGAAAGCTCGAGGGCATCGGACTAGGGGTGACTTTGTGGGAATCATGAAAGCACTGTATACAGATGTGCAAAGCCAACTCAATCTAGGGAGTATCACTACAAAACGAGTCCCTATGGATATAGGCCTCAAGCAGGGGTGTATCTTTTCACCGATTTTGTTTGCATTGTATGTTAAAGATTTAGGGGACGAACTAATTCAGAGTGCGGAGGGGGTAAATGTTGGAGACATAAAGATACCAGGCTTATTCTTTGCGGACGACATGGTGTTAATGTCTAGAACTGAACAGGGGCTAGAGAAATTGCTGGAAATTGTTGGTAGATATGGGAACACTTGTCGGCTTGAACTAAATGAAAATAAAAGCAAGGTAATACCCGTTGGACGCAAGGTAGATATGACGAAGAGATGGAGAGTGGGGGTGTTCTCAATCCCCGAAGGGGAAAGCAAACAAATCACTGTAGGAGAAACGGGAGAGTATGAGTATCTAGGGGTAAGCATAAATATAACGGGAAAAGGGGTGTACAGAAATTACTCAGCCAAACTGATTCTGAAGGGGAAAATAATTCTGAACCAACTAAAACTTTTAGGGAAAAATAGTTTCAACAAGGTCTTTGTGGGGAAAACACTGTGGGAGAGGGTGGGTTTACCAAGTATAACGTATGGCACGGACGTGATTCCATTAAACCAAACCGTTATTAAGAAGTTGGAAAGTACTCAGAATGATGCCGGCAGATGGATAACAGGGTCGAGTAATGCTGCAGCTTTGGAAGCAGTAAGGGGTGAGTTTGGGTGGATGAAAATCAAGGACAGGGTAGATTTGGGAAAACTGTGTTTAACTACTTGAGAAACCTGCCTGACAACCGGTGGTGCAAATTGATGCTCGATACCATTTGGAATTCTAATATAGAAACGGGGTGGTCAAAACATGTGAGGGAACTAATGGACAATTACTCTATAGAGGTCACAAACATAGAAGTAGGAATGAAAGAAGGCAAAAGGTTTGTCAAAGAGAGAGTCATGGAAGATTGAAATCGAAACTGGCGAGCAGGGGTTAGCGTGAAAAGATCACTGCAGGGGTTACAATATAAAGAAAAGCCAGCTTTTGAGAAGTACCTAGATGGCACCTTTGGAGGGCCACTGCTGTTCAAACTGAGATCAAGATCACTGGAGCTTCGGGGAAAAATTGGGAGAGATGGGGAAAAGGGATGCCAAATGTGCCACTCTGGAGTAGTGGAGACCCTGAAACATTTTCTCTTGGAATGCCCACAGTATATACCTCATAGAATAAAATTTACTGGAAGAATAATGCAGAAGTGGGGTGAAGAAACAAAGGATAGATGGCTGAAGGGGGACACGAGGGAGAGGGTAGGAATGCTTATTGAAGAAATTGAAAAAGAGGAAGTGAGGGACACTATTAAGCAGTTTATATCTGAATGCTGGGAGGAGAGGAGGGAAGAGGGGGTGGGGTGCAGTGGGAATGATGACCTTCTCTTATGAGGACCGCGACAAATCAGCGGCTGGCCAAAGAGTTATTATTATTATTACAGTTGCTGGAAGCGAATTGAAAAGCGACTACCGAACCGCCATGTTGAAATGCCAC
Organism: Pictodentalium vernedei; assembly: GCA_031216915.1. Classification (NCBI taxonomy): domain Eukaryota; kingdom Metazoa; phylum Mollusca; class Scaphopoda; order Dentaliida; family Dentaliidae; genus Pictodentalium; species Pictodentalium vernedei. Next base: position 170,434,810 of record CM062294.1, read on the forward strand.
CCATTTGTATTTTTGTGTTCTAGGTTGAACTGAGCATTTTCCCTATTATATCTTGTTTGGCAGAGCTCAGTGAGCTCTATCAAACAAGATATTACAGATTGAATGCATGTATTTGATGTACTTAGGCCAAATTAGGTTGATAAACAAGAGGAATTCTGGAACTGGCTAAGTAATTATTTGACGTATTGCAGAATTTATATACAATTTGCAGGAGTTTTCTCCGTTACCCATAAGCAGTTAAAAATCATTATTTTGAACAGTTGAGGCCTTCGGTTTCTTATTACCCAAGCAATTTAATACATTTAGATCAGCCTGAGGGTCCGAATCCTCCAAAGTCAGGGTCCGAATTCTCCGAGGTCCGAATCCACCAAGTTGGGGGCCGAATTCTCCAAAATCTGAATCTTCCAATTCAAAGTGAGCCTGTTCCAGTGGGGGGCGCGGGCGGTGTACCTCGACATAACGGATGGAACAAATAGCATAGAACTTGTTTACTGTTTACTAGTGTCATATAACATCCATGCCGGATGATCATTCATTCATTCATTCATTCATTCATTCATTCATTCATTCATTCATTCATTCATTCATTCATTCATTCATTCATTCATTCATTCATTCATTCATTCATTCATTCATTCATCCATTCACATTATCGGTGGATGGATGGATGGATGGATGGATGGATGGATGGATGGATGGATGGATGTGTGGGTGCTTGACTGATCGAGTGTGTGGATGTGTGACTGACTGGCTGTTTAGGGCAACAAAAAACTATTAGCTCACGATAGTTTTCACTCGGCTATTCACCCTTTGCTCTGCGTAGCGTCCAAAACCGACCAACGCTTTTCACAAATAACCACCGAATCTGCGTGCTCATCAAAGTGAGCCTGTTCCTATGGGGGCCGTGGACGGTGTATCTCGACATAACGGATGGAACAAGTAGCATAGAACTTGTTTACTGTTTCCTAGTGTCATTCATTCATTCATTCACTCATTCGTTCGTCATTCATTCATTCATTCATTCATTCATTCATTCATTCATTCATTCATTCATTCATTCATTCATTCATTCATTCATCCATTCATTCATAGTGTTACTAGTGTCATTCATTCAATCGTTCAATCATTCGTTCTCTCATTCATTCGTTCGTTCGTTCCTTCCTTCCTTCCTTCCTTCTGGGTGGACGATCGGATGGATGGATGTGTGGAGTGCTTGAGTGATCGAGCGTGTGGATGTGTGACAGTACCTCCACCTTATTTATTTTTGATCAAGAGCACTTAAACAATTCATCAGATAATTTATACCCTGTAGTGCCCTCTCGCGCTAAATCGTCAATTTAGCATCATTGGGGTCGTGAGCTGGAAGACAAATCGGTCTCTCAATAATACTTCTTATGAATGTCGTCTGTTGGTCGTTTTAAGGGCTGTTATGTTTATTAATTGTTAGTTATTAAAATGTACATTCCATGATGTAATTATGCAATATTATTCATTAACAAATGAACTTTTAATTAGGGAAACTATACCTTGAAATACAGCCAACGCTAGTTCGTCAACTTAGTACCAGTGAAATAACTTTAATCCCAAATTCTCATCCGGTTGATCATTGACCGTCTGCCAAGTGTAACGTCAAAACTCTCGGCGCCATTGACAACTATTCAATTTTCAAGATTTGTACACTTTTGTTTGTTTTTCGGTTTTTTTTTTTTTTTTGTCTCTGAAATAAGGCTTATGACCCCCTCGATGATGATAGTTCATTCATTCATTCATTCATTCATTCATTCATTCATTCATTCATTCATTCATTCATTCATTCATTCATCCATTCATTCATTCATATTACTCCACCTCGTCTTTTACAAATTCACTCACTCATTCTCTATCCCCATTGAATCCATTGTTTTACTGTAAAGTCCTTTAATTGTAAATTTATTTGTTCAATCATTCATCCAAGATACCATATCACTTTGATGTGATGTTAGGTAGGGTGATGTTGCACCCGACGTACTTGTATATAAACTACAATCTTTTTATCCTGTTTGTACAGAAAATTTTCGTTTCTAAACAAATTCCCAATTACATACTATTACCGCAACAGACTATGACTAGAAATGAAAAAGAAATAACGTCTCAACCCGTCCAACAGTTGAACTATATCTGGGACTTAACCTCCTTTTATCTTCATCTTGGAACAATATATTGTAGTTATGTTTTATATATTTGTCCAGCGAGAAAGGATGGTAGTATGTTGGTGAATTATGGCGGGTAACATTACACTCGACGAGGTGCAGGTAGACGCAGAGTACGACTTTATACAGCTCTATAATGAGAAAATATGTTCCTTGACAGAAAATGATGAATCCCCATATAAAAACCACGCAACTGATTGCAACTACTTTTCGCCTAGAGACTTTCAGTCAATGGTTTGTAAAATAGACGCAGGATTCTCAATATTCCATCTCAATTGCCAAAGCCTGAAGGCCCATTGGGATTCCTTTCAAAACATGCTATATAACCTACAAACAGGAAAGAACTTCGACATAATAGGACTTACCGAAATTTTCCAAATTCCTCCAGTGATGTCGTTCAGTCTGGATGGCTATGCCCCGATTATTAAACGTATGAGACACGAGAATGATGATGGTCGAGGAGGGGTTGGTCTATATATTAAAGAAGGAATACCCTACAGAGTTCGTAATGATATTTCGTTCTTTATTCCCCATGTCTTCGAATCTCTGTTTATTGAAATTAAAGATAAATACCAACCCAGAATTATTGGCGTTATTTATAGACCCAACACTCCTCCTAAAGCCGACATCAACCTTTTCTTATCAAAATTAAATGAAATAACGAATGTTTTAAATGCCGAAAATAAAAAAGTTTATATTATGGGGGATCTTAACCTGGACCTTTTAAAAGCAACTACACACTCAAAAACGGAAGAATTTGTTAATCTCATGTTCAGTCAAGGCTTTCTGCCGTATATCATCAAGCCTACGAGAGTAACCTGTCGTTCTGCTACTCTGATAGATCATATCTTCTCTAATAATGTTTCACAAGCAGCATTACCTGGAATAGTCATATCTGACGTGTCAGATCATTTTGGTGTTTTCTATATTGAGGAAAAACCCAAACCAAAAGATACACCACACTTTACACTAAAAAGAATAACAAATGCAGAAAGAATAGTTGAATTTAAAACACTTATCTCGCAAAGTGATTTTAATCCTGTAATGCAGTCGAATTGTCCCAATGAGTCATATGAAACCTTTCTAAACATCTATATGGAAGCCTATGAAAGAGCATTCCCTCTCAAACGTGTTAGCCGGAACAAAAAATTTATTAAAAAACAGCCATGGATGACAAGGGGGCTTGTAATATCCTCCAACAACAAAGAAAAATTCTACAAGAAAAAACTCCAAGCTCCCACCGAAAGGAACTCAGAAAACTATAAAAACTACTGTAGAATCTTCAACAAGGTAAAAAAAACAATGTAAAGCTACCTATTATAGAGATATCCTAAACGAAAAGAAAAACAATATGCGAAGAACGTGGCAGATTTTAAACGAAGCCATCAATAAAGGAAAACCTGAAGCCAGATTACCATCGTTCTTCATCCAGGACAACATCGAGTTAAGTGAGCCCCATGCCATCGCAGAAGAATTCAACAATTTCTTTATCAACATTGGAAAAAACACATCCGAACAGATTCAGAAAACTAATAAGTCCTACACAGATTACATGGACAACAATGTCTCCAATAATCTCTATTTAATACCCACAAATCCCACAGAAGTCAACCGAGTAGTAAATAAAATGAAGCCAAAATTATCTAAAGACTGCGATGACATCACAACCTTTTTTCTTAAGCATACGATAACCGAAGTATTGGATCCTCTAACACATGTAATTAACAACTCTTTCCTAAACGGCAAAGTACCAGACAGGATGAAGATCGCGAAGGTGATACCCATATTTAAAGCGGGTGACGAGCACAGCTTTACAAATTACAGACCTATCAGTATACTTCCGGTATTCTCAAAAGTAATGGAAAAACTCATGGAAGTGAGGCTAGAGAGTTTCCTCAATAGGTTTAATATTTTATACCCTCACCAATATGGGTTCCGAAATCGACATAGTACTATTCATCCAGTTCTTCAGCTCCTTAAAAGCATTGCAATAGAAAATAATAAAGAAGAAAAAAACAGCACCTTAGCACTGTTCCTGGATTTGTCAGAGGCTTTTGACACCATAAATCACGAAATACTATTAGGTAAACTGGAAAAATATGGCATCCGAGGTGTCACCAACAATTGGTTTAGAAGTTACTTGTCCAACAGGTCTCAATATGTCACGTACGGAGAACACAAATCGAACTTCGCCAAACAGAGTTGTGGTGTACCACAGGGCTCGATTTTAGGCCCTATTCTTTTTCTTTTATATATAAATGATATAGGTAACTCAACATCACTCAATCTTTTATCATTTGCCGATGACACCACTGCACACTGCCCGGGCTCCGATAATAATCCCATTACATCGTATTTCAATGACGAGCTCCAGAAACTATTTGAATGGTGCTCTGTGAACCAGTTAATGCTGAATGCTAAGAAAACCTCGTACATCATACTTAATCCAAATAAAGGTAGGAACAATAATCTTTGTCAAGAGGTAAAAATAAATAACCAAAACATTAACAAAGTTGGGGCCACCGAAACAGAAAAATCTGTTAAATTCTTGGGAATTAGCATTGATGAACATTTATCCTACAAGGCTCACATATCCCGATTATGCTCGAAAATAGCACGCGCAAACTATAGTCTGAACAAAGTTAAAAATATCCTCCCCCACGGAGCTATGAAAACTTTGTATTACGCCCTCATACATAGCCATTTGGTATACGGAATCCAGGCATGGGGCAACTCAAGAGCTATCAAAAAACTAGCTGTCCTGCAAAAACGTTCAATACGAATAATTAATAACAAAAAGTACAATTCTCATACAGATCCCCTGTTTAAAGAAAACCAAATACTCAAGGTTGATGATTTGTTTAGGCTACATGCACTACTGTTCGTGTTTGACTTGCAGAACGGCAGATTACCGGTGTCTTTCAATGATATATTTAAAATTACTGACAATCCATTTGGTAGGAGAACTAGACAGCCAGGCCTCCTATACATAGAAAAAACACGGACCCAAACTCTGGATAAATTTCCTTTATACTCCTTCCCGAAACTATGGAATGCTCTGGATGACACAACTCGTAATATTAGCGAAGAAGCATGCTTAAGAACAAGCTAACTTCCACATTCATTTCCTCATATTCCAGTTATGTCAGCTGCAACAATCACTACTGCCCTGATTGCACTTCGTAAACTTCGTAAATTGTCAAAGTCATGGTCCGCGTCTAAATCTGGAATCCTCGTCTTGTGCAACCTGTCGCGCTTCCTCCTTACAGTGGTGCTATGTAAAATACTATATGGATATAAGTAAGAACTTGCAAATAAAAGTCTACACAAATAAATCAATAACATTCGTCATCCTACGATGATGATGCAGCTAACGTAGACACCACACCCAAACATCATGACCAACCTCCTTGTCGCAGTCTAAACGATACGAACTTCACGATGGGACTTGTTGCCGCCCTCATGTGTTATGATAAGTAGTGGAGGGAGTCCTATAGGCAGGTTGCTTCTTGCCTACCTCGAATCACCGTCTTTCCGCTGGCGAAAATGAAACACTAATACTCTAATATCAGAAAAGTAATGATTCGATCGTCATTCTCCATCATGTGTCACATAATTGGCTCTCAGTTCATTCTTTCAGTCACAGTCTGTTGGCAATCACCCCATCTTCTTCCAGGGGGTGGCAGGTAGACAGCCAATCTGGCTATGCCACTTCCTACGGTATACTTCACATTACATTTGTGCAATATGTTTATTTGTAACCATTTTACATGTATGTGTACCGTGAATAAAGAATCTGAATCTGAATCTGAATCCAAGGTCCGACTTCGTCTATATTCGTTGTCTTCTCGTTTTCATAGTCCTTAAATGGACCTCAACACTAAGTTGCCACTGTACATATTCTCAGGAACTGTAATTAGAATGTGCTACTCAAATGATTCGTCCATTGTTCGTCTTTTGTCCTTTTTTTTAATAAAATGAAATTAGTAAAGGTTTTATTCTTATTTAGTATTGCTGCATCCATTTTCCCTGAGAGAAAATGGAGAACAGCAAACAAAAATGGACAATATGTCCAACGATCGGACATTAAAGACAACAAAATCGGACATCATGTCCAAAAAAAATCGTACATTTTTGTCCAACGATCGGACATTATGTCCCCACAAAATCGGACATTTCCTTGTACGAAATCGGACATTTTGTCTAGAAAATCGGATATTTTGGCGATCGGACGTTTTGTCCAGACCCCAATAAAACTATTTCCTAATCTGAAAAATTCGACTCGCCTGTCAAAATGCTCGATTTTTGCGTGGTGTTTAGTTTAAACAGTATTTATTCAATAATTGACATGTGTATACATTTCACAATAACATTTGACTATTAAAAAATGAACAACACTAGATACAAAAGTATACACAAAACAAGAAAGCATATTGTTGTGTATTAGAGGGATTCGACAGAAAGCTAAAGCTTATGTGGGTCGTCTCCCTGTCAACGTATAACTTACTCCTGTAGGTGGTACAGATGAACGGAAGAGCCCAAACGTCGTTGTATGAAGGCCGATATCCTCCCTTCATTGTAAATTTACTACGTTAGTTACTACGATTGGAGATCAAGCGGGTTAAGCGTCACATCAGAATAGATAGGGAGCAGAGGAAGGCGCCTCGACTGCCAGGCAACGACGGGTGGGATTGTTTAAACTTCAATGTGAAATGAAGGGAAAAACAGAAGAAAGAATAGACGCACTGATAGATCGAAAGAAGAGGAAAGGAACTAATATGATGCAATCAGCTTGAATACATGATACATAGAGATTATCACCATTATGCGGATGCAAAGGAGCATGGGACCTCCACTGACAGCACACGACGAGTCGAGGACCAGTCGCGATTTGTCTCCAGAGGCCGGTACAAGACTCCGACGCATACTTTGCACATGCAACAGATGATAATGATGTATTTATCAGGCAATATCTTGGGAATAAGTCTGAGTTAATACAGACCAAGTACATGTTGGATGTATGTTAAGTAAAATTTACACACAAGAGAATCGTAAGTAGGCAACTTATTAACTTCTAGTTCATTTAGTAGCGAATTAGGTGAAGTAAACTTCAAGGCGCTAGAAGTTGGAAAGCGCGAGAGGGCATTCCACAACAGGCGTTAGACTTTCCCACTCGGAGTGGGGGTGGGAACGTAGTGTTGGGCTTCAACTATTGGAATCGCTTGCTTGATAAAATGAAGTCATGTACAACTTCGAAAATAAGGCAGTTTTCATCGTTATTCAAGAATTCTGAGCCAAATAGAACCGTGGGCGTATCTGCTACATATGGGAGTAGATTAATCGTATAATTACGAGCGTTTGAGAACAAAGGACAATGAAAGAAAAAGTGATCAGTAGTTTCACGTTCACCACACTGGCAGAAGGGACTGGGTGATAGGTGATTATCGAAGAGGTGGGAATTAAGACTGCTACAGTGCAACCGCAGCCTACAATGGTATATTTGAGCCCTGCGAGATTTTGCATTACTATAGAACTTTGGTGGTCTTTGGTTACCATTACTGAGAAACGTTTTAAAGTTAATCAATGACGAGTTCTCACGGACAGGTAACGGCAACTTATTCCACTGGTCCGTAACGCTGGGGATGAAAGAAGACTGATACAATTGCGTTCGGCAAAAAGGAACTCGGTGGTTTTCACTGGATCGAAGACTGCGTGATGAATTCGTCAAGGAGATAAGTGGTGGAACTTTGTTGGAAATGTATGGAGGTGACATGTGATGATACATTTTGAAGAACTGAATTAGTTTATGTTTGTGGCGTCTTTCTTGCAAGGATTCCCACCGGGTTTCCGAATATAATAACGATTTACTGACACTAACTGTTGCTCCGGTGATGATTCTTGCTGCTGCAATTTGTATTTTTTCGAGTTCCGCGACATTTGTCACAGAACAATTATCCCAGACAGTGTCTGCGTATTCAAGAAGTGGCCTAATAAAGGCGAAATATATTTTTTCCAGGACACTGCGATCGAGGTTAAATTTATGTCTCCTCAACAAGTCTAGACGAGACCAGGCTTTGGAGCAAATGTGGTCAATGTGATTGTTCCATGTACATGTATTATTTAGTATGAGTCCTAGGTGTTTATGGTCAGAAACTTCCGATACTTGTGAGCCACCTAAATACAAGGGTGGGTGAGAGTTAGGATTGCTTTTACGCGATATACACATACTTTCAGTTTTGTTGGGATTGAACTCGACCAACCATGTTTTGGCCCAATGCTCGATTGTAGCCAAATCGTTATTAATTATGACCGCAGCTTGCTCTGGGTTTTCAATGATTAGATATAATGACGTATCGGCAGCAAAGAGGCGAATACTGCTGAGTAAGTCGCTAGTTATATCGTTTATCTATATCAAGAACAGTAAAGGTCCAAGTATAGACCCCTGGGGTACACCGGCATTGATTGGTCTCCATGACGACGACTCAGAGGCTATCACAACTCGCTGCGACCTATCCGAGAGATACGATTTTAGAAATAGAAGTAGTTCACCTGAAACGCCAATACTCTCCAGTTTGTGAATAAGACCAGCATGCCATACCTTATCAAACGCCTTACTGACATCACAGAAAACCACCCTAACTTCTTTGCCTTCATCAAGCGCACGACAGAATTCGTCATAAATGTCAGTCAGTTGGAGGACAGTTGAATCACTTGGTGTAAAACCTGACTGAAATTGACTGAGGATATTATTTTCACTCAAAAACTGCCACAGGCGTTTGAAGACACATTTTTCAAATAATTTTCCAACACAGCTAATCAACGATATCGGGCGATAATTAGTGACTGAGTTTGAGGGCTGTTTTTTTAGAATTGGGGAGACATTTGCTTTTTTCCATAATGAAGGAAAGTACGAATTATTCAGTAAAATGTTGAATAAAATTGAGAGTGGTTCGCAGAGAGAGGATTTACATTCTTTTAGAAGACGCGGGCTTATTTGATCGGGACCAGATGCCTTGGACACCTTTATCGACTTCATTGCGGCGTATACTTCACTGCAATGTAGGGTAATACTCTCAATACGCTGGGAAACATGGGATGGTGGATCTGGTAAGAAAGCATTCGAGTCGTCAACTGTCGAAATAGAACAGAAGTATTCATTGAACACTTCAGCTTTCTCAACACTTGAAGAATATATTTTGTTTAGATGAATTAGGGTGGGAATTCCTGATGCATTACCGCTACCGATTAGTGTTTTTAGGGTCTTCCACCACAGAGATGCTGGTGTTTCATTGCTTCTCAATGTGGATTGGATTTTTGCAAGATGCTGGGCTTTGGCCTTCTTGATGGCCGATACAACCTCATTCCTTTTAAGTTTATATTTGGCCCAGTCGTGTGGGAAATTGGTACGTTTAGCAATGCGATACAGACGTTTTCTCTTTCTCATTAGTAGTCTTATTTCATTATGCATCCATTTCGGTTGATCCATTCTGGAAGCAATAGATTTGTTGGGTATATGTTTGGATGCAGTATCGAGTATTTTGTCAGTGAAATTTGTAACTATGGTATCGAGACATAAAGTATCGAGGATAGAATTCCAGTCGGTGTCAGAGAAAGCCTCGTTCAGCGCATTATAATTACCCTGAGAATAAAGCCATATCCTTCGCCTAAAAGAAGGTGGGTTTGATTTCAAAAATTCGACTTCGATTGAAATTGGGCAGTGATAGCGGGTCATGTCTGGAATAATTGGTTCGAGGACTTCACATGATTTCACGTTGATTGTGTTACTTACAGCAAATAGATCTAGCAATGAAGCAGATGTTTCAGTAAAACAAGTTGGTTCACTCACAAGTTGTCTGAGGTTAAAGTAATTGATTATTTCAGAAAGGCCACTTCTTGAAGAAACCATTTGGTTGACGTTGAAATCACCCGTGATAATTAAGTCACCAACTGACGTGTCTCTAGCTTTTTCGACGGATGCTGATATGGCATCCCATGTATCTGGAGGACTGTTGGGTGGATGGTACAATACTCCTAATAATAACGATCTACTCCGTTTTGTAAATACTTCAGCCCATATACACTCCGCATTCGGTGTATCAAGATCCGATCTGTGTCGAAACGAAACACCCTCTTTAAAGTAAATGGCAACCCCACCTCCCCTTGAAGAGCGATCGAATCGCAATGGTTCATGGAACCCATGGAGTTGGACATCGGATGAGGTGTCATTGTTTTGAAGCCATGTCTCACTGAAGGCCACAATATCAGGTGGCCTGCGTGGTGTTTGCATCCGGATGAATACAACACCGGCAGCTGCTCGTCGTTGCTCGGTGGTTCTCTCCGGGTAATCCGGCTTCCTCCACCCGTAAAACTGCCACGGTCATGATTAGCCATTGTGCATAAGTATGTGACCTCAAACACCAATAAGAATAGGAACATGTTGATGTTCGAAAAATTCCCCCGTTAATTTTTCAGAGCATGATGTGAGTTCCTTGCGATCAGGGTATATGGCTTATTCGCCCCTTGGCTCATTCGCCCCCTGGCTTATTCGACCCTCCGGCTCATTCGCTCCCTGGCTTATTCGACCCTCCGGCTTATTCGACCCCCATGTTTTTTTAACTGAAAGCAATGACGGCAGTGTCGCATGAATTGAAAACAAAGGGTGGAATTTTGATGCTTAGACTTCCTTCTATTAATTTTGAACTTTATTAAAAATTAGACTTAACAATCGAGTCTGTTTGCAATGAGTTGATACAGTGTTGTGATAACAACATGATTAGTAATCGGTTAAATCTTGTCAATTTCAAAGAATCATTTGTACTTGCACATGAGACACAAGAGTTGTAAAAACAATTTCACGGTTTTCGGCAAACAAGAAACGGTCCTACTGAAGAATAATGAAAACAACGGTGAGCAGTTTTTTGATTTAACTAAAGTAAATCAACATGATTAGTAATCGGTTAAAATCTTGTCAATTTCAAAGAATCATTTGTACTTGCACATGAGACATAACAGTTGTAAAAATAATTTCACGGTTTTCGGCAAACAAGAAACGGTCCTACTCAAGAATAATGAAAACAACGGTGAGCAGTTTTTTGATTTAACTAAAGTAAATCAAGGCAGCGCTAAGAAAACAATGTCAAGTCAAGATCCCTATGTAACTCCCGGATACTCAATTTCAAATATCAAATTACTTCACAATGTCCAGTGATAGCCACCTTTATGTTGCTTGTGTCAATACTGTGAGACCACGCCAAGAAGCTGTTGAGTGTGACGGACCAACCTGCCGGCGCTGGGTGCACAGTACCAGTGGAACAGGTATAACAAGAGATGTTTACTGGCAAGCCAACAGACAGCTTATGAGTATTGAATACATCTACCAACTGTGCAGACCACTTAGTGATGATGTGTCAGAAATTGATGGGCCTCTGGAGAGCACAAGAGCATCCATGGATACCAGAGGGAATGATGTCCCAAACTTCAGCCTCGGTTTCCAGGCATCCAACATACCAGCTTCATTTGGGAAGCTAAAAGAAAAGGCACTGAAGGAAATCCAGACATAACCATCAAGGATTGCCATAGGCTTGGAAGATTTTTTTGACTATGTGGAAAGTACATGGGTAGAAAATCCCACTTGGCCCATCGACTCATGGACTGTTTTCAACAGAAGCATCCGCACGAACAACGATTGTGAGGGATGGCACAACAGGTTGAATCAGCGAGCGAAAAAAGGAAATCTACTTTTCTATCTTGTGATCACTTTACTTTTTCAAGACGACACTACCGTCATTGCTTTCAGTTAAAAAACATGGAGGTCGAATGAGCCGGGGTCGAATAAGCCAGGGGGCGAATGAGCCGGAAGGTCGAATAAGCCAGGGGTCATATGAGCCAAGGGGCGAAGGAGCCCAGATGCGAATAAGCCGGCATTCGGGTTCAGCATCTCTGCTTTCGGATTCCTTATGTTATGTTATGTTTTTCGAAAATTCCTCCGTTAATTTTTGAAGCACCTTGTGTGAACCCCACATCATCCTATTTTTGAGTTTTGAGTTCCCATTAAAACCTGATGGGGAATTTTACCACATATTTCAATGGGAGGAATCTGAACGTACATGTAGAGGGGTAACCACTACGCTTAGATCGCTGAACTAAATCCACGCCGGTATTGTCTTACGTGGGTCCATGAAGATTCGGCCTCGGGAAAATTCGGCACCATCAAAATAAGTGGGAAGATTCGGCCTCAACGGAGGCCGAAGCTTCCCACTTTCGAGGCCGAATCTTCCCGATTTTCTTTTTACATTTGGGTCGTTTAAACTTTTTGTAAAAATTTTTTAATGCTTCTTGTAATTATTTTACGCTTTTAAATTGGGATAGAACTGAAAATAATTACTAACCTTTACGTAAAAATCCTTCACCTTTCCACAGAAATCCGATAAATCCCCCAAAACACTGTTTATTGTTCACTGGACAAAAAGCTACTGAATTACTTTTTTTTGCTTCTGCTGCTGTGAATGAATGCATGAAAGGTTTTAGCGCGCCAAAGGCGCGCAGTGATGATGTGGTATTTACAAATCCCTTGCGACCCGGTTAACCTTATTTTATTTCACTTGGATCACACAGGCCTAGCTTTCCTATCGCCCAAAATGGAGTCTGAGGGGGGTATAATAATAATAATAACACTTTGGCCAGCCGCTGATTTGTCGCGGTTCTCGGACGAGAAGGCCATGGTTACCCCTGTACTCCCAACTGCCTCCCTATTCCCACGCTTCTCCTCTCCTCCCAACACTCGGAGACGAACTGCTTGATGATATCCCTTGTCCCATTCTTCCCAATCTCTCCGATTAGCATATTAACCCTCTCCTTTGAGTCTCCCCCTGACCACATGTCCTTCATTCTCCCATCCCACTTCCCCATTATACTCCCAGTGAATCTCATTCTTTTAGGCTGATACTTTGGGCATTCTAGAAGAAAGTGTTCCAGGGTCTCCACCATGTCCAAGTTACACATCTGGCACTCCCTTTCACCGTCTTTCCCAATTTTTCCCCTCAGCTCCAGGGATCGCGACCTCAGCTTGAACAACAGTGACCCCCCAAAGGTGCCATCAAGGTACTCTTCAAAACCTGGCTTCTCTTTATCACGCAGGCCACCCAAAGACCTCTTTGATTTGACCCCCTCTCGCCAATTACGGTTACAATCCTCCATGACCCTTTCTCTGACGATTTTTTTTCCCTGGTTTGCCCCAACGTCCAGGTCCGAGATCTCCAATGAGTAGTTCTCTACTAGCTCCCTCATTTGGACCATCCACCCCGTTTTGATATTTGAGTTGAAAATTCTCAGGAACATTACTTTACACCATCGGCTGTCGGGGAGATTTACCAAATAATTAAGATAACCGAGCTTCAACAGGTCTATCCTGTCCTTGATCCTCATCCACCCTGTCAAAGCTCGCGGTTAGAATACTATTGCACAAATCTGATTAAAGTTAACTTTAGAAATGTTTGGTAATGTGTTTATTCAATGCAACAATATGAGACAGTAATTAACAGCTTGACGACTGTGAAGTGTTGAATTGAAAGTTATGATTGTTCTTGCCCTCAAAGTACAAGTCCGACATTGTTCTTCTGTTTGTTTATACAGTGATATGCATAGTTTTGATTCGGAAAAAGAAAAGATGAGACACGTTTACGTCTTTTAATCTCCCGACAGATGAGGTATATAACGTCCGTGGTTGCAGCTGTTGTTCACACACTACGGCATCCTATCTCCCAGAAGGCTTGATGGATGACTCCCGGTTTCTTAAAACTAAACTGTTGGAGCTTTCTCCACATCTTTTTTGTAACCGCTATGGTCATATACCGGGGCCGCTACCAAACCGGCGTTGCTGTTTGGTTTTCTTTTCTCTTCTTCCCTTAAACTTGCCATCGCACAACATTACATTCTGGCTCGCCACCATGGTGGGACTCAAACCTCTACCATCGCCGAATAGAGCTCGCTCTCTAATAGTTTTAAAGGCGTTGAGGGATTGAGTATTGACCATCTAACACTCCAGCGTAAACTGCCGGGTATTCTAACCGCGTGCATAACCCCCTCAGACTCCATTTTGGGCAATAGGAAAGCTAGGCCTGTGTGATCCAAGGGAAACAAATAACGTTAACCGGGTCGCAAGGGATTTGTAAATCCCATACCGTCCCTGCGCGCCTTCGGCGCGCTAAAACTTTTCATTCATCTGTTGTTCACAATTGCAATCATGTTCCCTTGCCTGAAATGTTCAAACCCGAAGTTAAGGCTAGACAGCATGCAATATCTTGTGATGAGTGCGGAAACTGGCAACACAGAAAGTGTGATAGGGATATCAGCTATCAGGAATACGTGGATGCTAGGAGGTGAAACACAGAGCTCAACTGTACTTGCGAAGCATGCAGCAATAGAATGGACACAGGAGACAACGTATCCAGTTTGCTTGAAGATGAGAGTAGAAGTTTTTATAAACTGGTGCCGATATTAATTAAAGAAGCACACATTGTCAGGGTGAATGTTACAGCAGGAGATTTGGAGACAGAGACACGTCAAAAGTATACAAAGATAGCAAAGAAATTAGAAGAAATATGGCAGAAATATAGAGATAATGACATAACAACTTCAAGACTTTTGAAGACCTGTGGTACCATTTATAAAGTAGGGTGATTTTTGGTGTGTATATATGCAGTGCCACATGTTGTGGATGAATCGAATTGTGTCAAAGATGTTTTATTGTCAAGAATATTGTAAATTATTATCAAACTTTATTTACACATGCAATTAATCGAACTATGTCAAAGATATGTTTTTTGTCAAGAATATTGTAAATTAATAATTATCATTAACTATTCACAAATGCAATGACAATCTTTTCGTAATCGGTAAACAATAAATGATAGATGAGTTTTAAGAACATTGTTATGTTTTTCTTTATGTTTTAATTGCAATTAAAACATTACCAAACAATAGATTGAAGCGAATCTCATTCGTCACTGGCATCTACGCTAAAGAGGAGGCATCTACGCTAACGGGGTGGGGGTGTTGGCATCTACGCTAAAGAGGAATTACAGCCCTCATTGATTACAGATCTCACAGAAGCAAGGACTCAGATTCCAGTATCCAACGAAATAGTCTGGGCAAAAATCAAGTTAGGAAGCAGGAGTGTTGCCGTTGGTGTTGTATACTTAGCAGTGGAGGGAAGTAAGCCCGAGTGGAATGATTCAATATATACAACTCTTAGATCGAATATCACAGAGCTTGAAAGCAGAGGGTTCAGTATTGTCCTAATGGGGGACTTCAATGGGCACATCGGGGATAAGGAGGAGGGCATACAGGGAGGTGATAGGAAAATTAACACGAATGGGAGGAAGATGTTGGACCTATCAAAAGAGCTTGGTTTAAAGATCTTGAACAGGGATGCGAAATGTAAGGGTAAATGGACCTGGGAGAGGAACGATAAGAAAACAATAATTGATTATATACTCACTGACATTAGCGTATGGAGGGAGGTTATAGATGTAGAAATAGATGACGAGGGAAAAAATGACTTGGGTAGTGATCACAACCTGATAACAGTTAAGATTATGGGCAAAAAGACGAATAGAGACAGAAATACCTTCAAGGAAGTTTGGGGACTAAAACAAGGAGCCGACTGGAAGCAGTTTCGGGAAAAACTAAAACCAAGTCTTGAATGTATACCTAGGGATGCAAATGTCCAGAGTATTTCAGATGGCATAGTAAATAGCCTAACAGAGGCAGGGAAGGATTGTATAGGAAGGGTGAGGGTCCCAACGAGAGAGCTTGGATACAGGGTTAACGAGGGACTGAAAAAGGCTATAAAAGAAAGGAAGGTAAAATGCGCTGCTTACAGAAGAAGTAGGAAGCTTAAAGGGGTGGATAACAATGACACGAGACTAATGAAAGGAGAATATGAACTGGCACGGAAAAAGGTGAATGAGATAAAGAATAATAATAGGAAGGAGCGCAATTGCAGTCTTGCCAGAACAATAAAGAAAACGGGGGGTTCGAGCTCAAACGTATTTTGGAACTGGGTAAATAAACGGGGGAAAAGTAGTGTGCAGAGTATCAAAGTGGATGGGGAAAGTACAGAAGATAAAGGCCGTATCGCTTCAGAGTTAGTCAAGCACTGGGAAAAGATAAACGATAGGCGATGGGGCAGTGGGTCCCCACCAAAAAGAAATACACTGGTGGAGGAGAACCTATCCAATCGTGTATGTAGCGAAATAACGGCAGAAGAAGTGCGGAACGTGGTCTCGAAATTAAAAAATGGTAAAGCGGGAGGGACTGATGAAATTCCGAACGAATTCCTCAAAAATGGAGGGGAGGCACTTATTGAAGTCCTGACAAACCTTTTCAACCTGGCTCTGCGAAAGCAAGAGGTCCCCAGAGAGTGGAGGGAAAGTAAGGTGTCGTTCATACACAAAAAGGGGGATAAGGAAGTTCTAGATAACTATAGGGGGATATCAGTTAGTAGTAACATCGGAAAAGTATTCTGTAAGGTCATATACAGTAGACTAGAGGAAGTTATTGAAGAGAAAGGTTTTCTAGGAGAAATTCAAAATGGTTTCAGGAAAGGACGAAGAGTCACTGATCACCTATTTACACTCACCCAACTGATAGAATCAACAAAGGCTGAAAAGAAAAAGATGTTTCTGGCATTTCTAGATGTGAAAAAAGCGTACGACCGAGTATGGAGGGAAGGTATGTGGCGAAAGCTCGAGGGCATCGGACTGGGGGGTGACTTTGTGGGAATCATGAAAGCACTGTATACAGATGTGCAAAGCCAACTCAGTCTAGGGAGTATCACTACAAAACGAGTCCCTATGGATATAGGCCTCAAGCAGGGGTGTATCTTTTCACCGATTTTGTTTGCATTGTATGTTAAAGATTTAGGGGACGAACTAATTCAGAGTGCGGAGGGGGTAAATGTTGGAGACATAAAGATACCAGCCTTATTCTTTGCGGACGACATGGTGTTAATGTCTAGAACTGAACAGGGGCTAGAGAAATTGCTGGAAATTGTTGGTAGTTATGGGAACACTTGGCGGCTCGAACTAAATGAAAATAAAAGCAAGGTAATACCCGTTGGACGTAAGGTAGATATGACGAAGAGATGGAGAGTGGGGGAGTTCTCAATCCCCGAAGGGGAAAGCAAACAAATCACTGTAGGAGAAACGGGAGAGTATGAGTATCTAGGGGTAAGCATAAATATAACGGGAAGAGGGGTGTACAGAAATTACTCAGCCAAACTGATTCTGAAGGGGAAAAGAATTCTGAACCAAATAAAACTTTTAGGGAAAAATAGTTTCAACAAGGTCTTTGTGGGGAAAACACTGTGGGAGAGGGTGGGTTTACCAAGTATAACGTATGGCACGGACGTGATTCCATTAAACCAAACCGTTACTAAGAAGTTGGAAAATACTCAAAATGATGCCGGCAGATGGATAACAGGGTCGAGTAATGCTGCAGCTTTGGAAGCAGTAAGGGGGGAGCTTGGGTGGATGAAAATCAAGGACAGGGTAGATTTGGGAAAACTGTGTTACTTTAACTACTTGAGAAACCTGCCTGACAACCGGTGGTGCAAATTGATGCTCGATACCATTTGGAATTCTAATATAGAAACGGGGTGGTCAAAACATGTGAGGGAACTAATGGACAATTACTCTATAGAGGTCACAAACATAGAAGTAGGAATGAACGAAGGCAAAAGGTTTGTCAAAGAGAGAGTCATGGAAGATTGCAATCGAAACTGGCGAGCAGGGGTTAGCGTGAAAAGATCACTGCAGGGGTTACAATATAAAGAAAAGCCAGCTTTTGAGAAGTACCTAGATGGCACCTTTGGAGGGTCACTGCTGTTCAAACTGAGATCAAGATCACTGGAGCTTCGGGGAAAAATTGGGAGAGATGGGGAAAAGGGATGCCAAATGTGCCACTCTGGAGTAGTGGAGACCCTGGAACATTTTCTCTTGGAATGCCCACAGTATATACCTCATAGAATAAAATTTACTGGAAGAATAATGCAGAAGTGGGGTGAAGAAACAAAGGATAGATGGCTGAAGGGGGACACGAGGGAGAGGGTAGGAATGCTTATTGAAGAAATTGAAAAAGAGGAAGTGAGGGACACTATTAAGCAGTTTATATCTGAATGCTGGGAGGAGAGGAGGGGAAGAGGGGGTGGGGTGCAGGGGGAATGATGGCCTTCTCTTATGAGGACCGCGACAAATCAGCGGCTGGCCAAAGAGTTATTATTATTATTACTACAAGGAAAATCTAAGTGTTCACACCTTGTGAATACTTACATTTTCCCTGCTGTCACTCATGAAATAATCCCTTTTCTACTCACTAATCCTCTTTCTACTCGCTCCATAACACTTGGTATCATTCTATCTCTCCCGAGGCCGAATCTTCCCGGCAGGCCGAATCTTCCCGAGGCCGAATCTTCCCGTTCCCCCTTACGTTACGTTCCCAGACTGGGGATCGAACTCGCAAACTTTTGGCTCCCGCCCGAGGGCAACGCCTTACGCTTTAGTGCTATTGCAGGTATCAGGTCGTTTCGGCACCTGGTCATTTCGGCACTGCTTTTTAGGTCGTTTCGGCACCGGGGACAAGTCGTTTCGGCACCTATATTAGGTCGTTTCGGCACCGGGTATTTTCAGCATTATATATCTAATAAAATTTATTTTAGACTTTTGATATTTATCATTTCTCTTCAGGATTGTTTGTTTTTATTTGCTGAATGTTGTTTGTACCTTTATTGTCGGCTGTTTTTTTCCCTTATGATTACTGTTCAATGTTGTTATATTTAATGATAAGCTACCAACAGTTTTTTTTGTACCTCCATTGTCGGCATTTTTTCTGATGATTATTTTTACATTGCAGTGTTTTTACATGTACTGATAAGCTATCAAGATTTTTTTCCGTACCTCTATTGTCGGCATTTTTTCTAATGATTATTGTTCCATTATTGTTTACACACATGATGAGCGGTTCCCTGGCGATTGTTTTCATAAGTGAGAGTATTTTCTATATAACTGACCAGATTTTCAATCTTGTCATTCATCTACGAAATGTCTTCAGATAGTTGTCTACAGTGCAATACAGCAGTACGGCCCCGACAAGAGGGACTCCAGTGTGATGGTTGCTCGGGGTGGCAGCATCGAAAATGTGGAACCGGTGTAACCCAGCAGGAGTACAGATTGGCAAATAGAGAGAACAGGGATATTGAGTGGTCATGCGCTACTTGCAGTCGACCATCAGCCAGCATCAGCAACCACGACGCAACATTTATAATACAACATTCGTTTGGGCCAGATGAATCGACAGAGCAAGCACCTACACAAACAAGGGAGTCATTCAATGTTGAATCTTCTTTCCGTGATAGACAGCCATTAATTGAAGATTCTATCACAGAAGACGTCCCAGCAACATCTTCTGTGATAGAATCATTTGGCTTTAAAATTGTAGATGGTGGCTCGAAACGGGGGAAAAGGATGCTTGTGAGTGATGATGGCTTCAGCTTCACAGTCAAAAAGCAGAAAAACGATCATACCTTATGGAGATGTACGAAAAGATCCAAAGATGTCAACTGTCCAGCTACTGTTGTCCAGGACGGCGAATGTTTTAAAACAGGACTAAAAGGACACGTACATTCCTCGGAGCCCGGGAAATTTATAGCTGTCAGGATAAAAGCACAGGTAACTATGCTTTACTATGCTTCATTCTTTACTATGCTTTACTATGCTTCATTCATCCCTCGTTCCTTCATTATTTTAATGAGTCATTCTTTAACGGTGGGGTATTTCTGTTTAGATAACAGTTGTAATTAATCGCATTATTTCGAAAAATTTATGAGAAAATCGCGCAGATATGGATGTCCAGACACATCAGTTTGAATTATTTTCTTGTAAATTTAACGATTCATGCTAATAACGGCGGGGTATTTCTGTTTAGATAACAGTTGTAATTAATCACATTATATCGAAAAATTTATGAGAAAATCGCGCAGATATGGATGTCCAGACACATCAGTTTGAATTATTTTCTTGTAAATTTAACGAGTCATGCTAATAACGGCGGGGTATTTCTGTTTAGATAACAGTTGTAATTAATCACATTATATCGAAAAATTTATGAGAAAATCGCGCAGATATGGATGTCCAGACACATCAGTTTGAATTATTTTCTTGTAAATTTAACGAGTCATGCTAATAACGGCGGGGTATTTCTGTTTAGATAACAGTTGTAATTAATCACATTATATCGAAAAATTTATGAGATAATCGCGCAGATATGGATGTCCAGACACATCAGTTTGAATTATTTTCTTGTAAATTTAACGAGTCATGCTAATAACGGCGGGGTATTTCTGTTTAGATAACAGTTGTAATTAATCACATTATATCGAAAAATTTATGAGAAAATCGCGCAGATATGGATGTCCAGACACATCAGTTTGAATTATTTTCTTGTAAATTTAACGAGTCATGCTAATAACGGCGGGGTATTTCTGTTTAGATAACAGTTGTAATTAATCACATTATATCGAAAAATTTATGAGAAAATCGCGCAGATATGGATGTCCAGACACATCAGTTTGAATTATTTTCTTGTAAATTTAACGAGTCATGCTAATAACGGCGGGGTATTTCTGTTTAGATAACAGTTGTAATTAATCACATTATATCGAAAAATTTATGAGAAAATCGCGCAGATATGGATGTCCAGACACATCAGTTTGAATTATTTTCTTGTAAATTTAACGAGTCATGCTAATAACGGCGGGGTATTTCTGTTTAGATAACAGTTGTAATTAATCACATTATATCGAAAAATTTATGAGAAAATCGCGCAGATATGGATGTCCAGACACATCAGTTTGAATTATTTTCTTGTAAATTTAACGAGTCATGCTAATAACGACGGGGTATTTCTGTTTAGATAACAGTTGTAATAACGGGGTACATGTATGTCTGTTTAAATAGAGATATTGGTTTTTTTAGGCTAAAATGAGGGCTCATGAATCAGTTTTTGAAAAGCCAGCGCCACGTATTGTAGAAGATGCCTTTCGAGACAACGCAAATATTGCTGCACCCGAGCCAAGTAGACCTAATCCTTCCTATTTGGTGAGAGCTGTGAACAGAATACGACAGAATCTACGTCCTCATGATCCTGCCGATTTGCAGTTTGAGCTGGATGCCGCATTTCTAGAAAGCAATACACCAAACTTCTTCCGACATGATGTCGAGGTACAAGATCGGCGGCATCTTATATTTTATACCAACAGACAACTTGACCTTCTTGCAAACGCCAAAACATGGTACATGGATGGCACCTTTAAGGTCGTCAACAAACCTTGGGTCCAGTTATTTTCCATCCACGCCTTCGTCAAAACTGGAAACAACACGAAACAGGTTCCTCTTGCCTTTTGCTTCATGTCTGGCAGACGAAAAGACGATTATTATGCTGTTCTACGAGCCATTGATCACCAACTGCCCGAGCAAATCGCTCTGAAGAGATTTGTAGTAGACTTTGAAGCAGGTATGTGGCAGGCAATACGTGAGCGGTTTGAAAATATCCCAATCCAAGGCTGTGTATTCCATTGGTCACAGGCGGTGTATCGTAAGGTTCAGGAACTTGGATTGCAGACTGAATATAATAGTAAAGATGAGGTGTACACCTTTTTGAGAAGAGTAATGGCTTTGCCGTTTCTACCACCGGAACACATTCCTGAAAGTTTTGACCGCCTGGCTGAGAGAGCTTCAACACACACACTGCAAAATTTAATGGACTATATCGAGAGAACGTGGATAACTGGAAGCGTGTTTGATGTTTCCAGCTGGAGTGTATTTATGTCCAGTGTGAGGACGAACAATGATACCGAAGGGTGGCACAATCGGCTAAATTCACGGGTGAATTCAAGAGGTTCAGTGCCCTTTTATTTACTCATCATTGAGATGTTCAAAGAGGCTGCAGCAATTCCATTGACAATTAAACTGTTATCAGAAAATAAGCTTCAAAGGAAACAAAGAAAGGAAGTCATGAAAACACAAGGACAATTGTTCGAACTATGGGATAGGTACACTAAAAAGGAGATTGGGACAAGTAAATTGCTGAAAAAATGTGCAGGAATTTATGGACCGTAATTGTGAAATGTTATGTAAATGTTAATGTGAAATATATGAGATAAATTAATTGTGCAGTGCTATGGGGTATGAAAACTATAAACAGAATATAATGTGAAATATAAGAGATATATTTATAATGTAAAACAAATTTTATAACTAGAATTGTTTGTCTCAAAAGCATAGCTCATGATCCCTCAGTTGAACGAGCTTGTTAAGCTCGTTCCATTGAGGGTTCATAAGCTGTGTTTGACTGCAAAGGGTAGTAAATTTACCCAATAAAATTTTATACATGTTGAATGAAAACACAAAATGGTTCAAAGATATTGATGTTCTTATGTACAAATATATATAATATAATATATATAATATAACATTATTCAAAGATATTGGTGTTCTTGTCTATATATTGCACGATATTCACCAACCAACCACAATCCCCTATTCACCTCCCCATTATCAAGTCACGAAACGCCTCGACTCGGTGCCGAAACGACTCGATTCAGTGCCGAAAACGCTCGGTGCCGAAACGACTCGACTCGGTGCCGAAACGACTCGACTCAGTGCCGAAACGACTCAGTGCCGAATCGACTCGGTGCCGAAACGACTTATTTTGGTGCCGAAACGACTCGAGGCCGAAACGACCCGATGCCGAAACGACTAGCATTCCTATTGCATACTTAATTTCGAATTTGTGCCTGAGTCAATATCTAAATCCATGTTTGTATCATTTCTTTCCAGTTTTATCCCTCCACCACAGAATCATGTCAACAGGTGTGATAAAAAATTACAATTTACTTAAAAAAACATTTGTTACTCACAACGGAACCCCCGCTATTATCACATTCTCGCTAAGAGATTAGACCGGTGTTTTTCAAAACAGGATAATAGATGTGCCTGGGTCATTTCGAAGAAATGATTTCACCCATATACAAACTAATCACCCAAATGTTAGTAAAAATAAACGCTGCTGGTTGCGGGTGCTGGTCAAAACGTCCCCAAACCAAAACGTCCCCTATTTTTTTTGGCCAAGAGTTGGTCAAAACGTCCCCAACAATTGGTCAAAACGTCCCCAAGAGTTGGTCAAAACTAGTCCAAACTTGGACCCACAGTCCGTAATATAATTTTTGGCGTTGGTACGACCTGTAGGTCCAACGCTCTCGATACCTGTGCTGTACTATACGACCTGCAAACGATTTACTTGCAGGTCTATCTCGCCTCGTGGGAACAATATGGCATATCCAGAAGCTTTTTGTTATTATGTGACCGAAAGAAGGATAATTGTAAAAAACAACCTCTATGTCGGAAGCGCTTGGTCACCGTATTGTTCAGAAACGAAAGATTCATATCATCGAAGTGGTTCGAGAAAATGAAGTTGGCAGCCATGTTTTGTATTTTGAAACATAATGACGTCATTCCTTCCTAGGTTTCAACCAGGGATTCCCTGATTGCAACCAATCGCTTAAGGAAGGAATGACGTCATTATGTTTACGCCTCAGAACACAGCGTCATCGTGCCCCCATGTAGGCAATCGGCTAAATTTAACTAAACGAATCATTGGTCAATAAGTCCATTCAATTTATGCGGCGATGGTGAGCCGTATAGGCCTAAAATAACCGGCCTGAGGGAGTGTTACATGTACAGTAAGCCACCCTCTCTATTTATCATTACAAGTACGTTTACCGCATTCTTAATAACATTTTTTACAGTGTTCAAATCGATCAAAATAATAAATTGTTCTTGTCTTTGTTAAGTTTACCTTTTTCTTAACAGTGGTGGTTTTCTTTGTTGAAGTTTTTGAAGCTTTTGGTGATTGGTTGGTCCTGTTGGTTTTGTTTCCTTCCAATTGTCCGTTCGTATCATCCTTAGATGCTTTTGTGGCTTTGCGCCGGCTCTGCTTGACTGGACGGTTTTCCTTATTTATCAAATCACACTTCATTTTCATTGCTGTGTACTCGCCAGCATCTAGTACCTACAGTGTAAATGTAAATAAAAAAATAAGTGAATCGGAGAGACAACTCACACGGAACCGTTTGTGTGTGTGTGTGTGGGGGGGGGGGGGGGGGGGGGCACGTACTTTTTCAGCGTTTCAACTTTTCTGTAATATATTATTTGGCCCAAGAATTTCACCTTGGACACTTCAGTCCATTTCTTCAACTTCAGCCATCTTCCAACCCGACAGTCTGCCTTCGGGATGAAAGATGATTGAAGCAGAAGAAACGACAGACTGTAGTGTGTCATGGTACATTTACCGACATACAATTTTTCTCCCACTGGGCC
The DNA here is from genome assembly GCA_031216915.1 of Pictodentalium vernedei. Taxonomy (NCBI): domain Eukaryota; kingdom Metazoa; phylum Mollusca; class Scaphopoda; order Dentaliida; family Dentaliidae; genus Pictodentalium; species Pictodentalium vernedei. Next base: position 170,459,432 of record CM062294.1, read on the forward strand.
GAACCATTGTAGCCCTTTGAGCCCCTCCACCTTTATCGCGCTTCAAACGCCTCCGCTCTCATATACACCCTACCTGAACATGTGTTTTAATCCTTCACATACATGTAACACACGATATCGAATTGAGAAGGGGGTGGTCTCTTTTTGGGATCGACCGCCAGTATTAAGGAATAGTGTATTATGTGTTATTTTCTAATTTGTTTGACTGTTGACATGGCTGGTTTCTTATAAAAAGTCATTAAAACTGGCGGTTATCCGAAAATGGTGAGCGCATAGTTCGTCTTGTTTCTTTAATATTGTGCACACAATGGCGGCTATTAACGTAACATGAAGAGAGATTTGGGGCTACTTCTTTAATATTCCAACCGCTTCCGAAGCAGTTGAATACTGAAGAAGTTGCCCCAAAATGCGTCTGAGAGAGATAACTTTTCAAACATTTCCTGTGGGCAGTGCCTGATTTAAGAATGGGCAGACTCGCATTAGTTCGTCTTTCGAGGAACATAATATGACAAAATTCCCTGCCAAATGATTTGGCAGGGATTTTTGTCATATTATGTTCCTCGAAAAACGAACTGCATGCACTGGCATTTTTTTTCTCCCCCACATAATCGATGGAAATAATTCGTAAAAAAAACAGTGGAATTGAGGTTAGTACATTCGCGAGACTTAGCTCCCCCGGCAAGATATTCATTAGACATTAGTGAATAATCAAATTCAACTTACCTCAGCAGTTGCAACCTCTCCCTGTCCTCCATACTGTACTTTGTATTTACTGCCAATTGTTATAGGCCAGTCTGGTTCAGTAAGTTTGAAAAATTTTCTTGCTCGCACTTGAGCTTTTCCATCTTCGTCGTATCGGACAAGGTAGTCACTAAACGTTTTAGTTAGTTGCCTGAGAGACATTCTTTTTTGTTTGTGGAAACGAAAGGTAGTGATATATGTATTTAGATACAAGTGATATAGCCACCGAGCTGATGGCTTATATACTGTGGTAAGGGCATGTGTTTACAACAATGTTGTTTTTGGTTGTTTTTGTCGCAACATCGGTCGCAAGAGATCACAAGCTCCGAGGACTGAAAGTGTTAACATTGTTTAGCAACACAGACATGAACAGCTTGGTGAAGTTAACACTTTTCAATGTTATGTTTATTTTATTTACTTAAGGCTTGGATGCTTTTCGATGTAGCCGACAAGTTTTTTTTTTTTTTGCTGTGAAAATTTGTTTAAACATTTATTGATGCATGACTTAAAATACAAGGGGGAAGCTGAAAGAGTTGTTTTTGTTTGTTTTGTGCTTTGTAAAATTCTTGTATGATTTTAATATGGGTGTGTATAGCTAATAAATACATACAACTTTAAGATTTCATTCATTTCATCGTCCCTGCACGCCTTCGGCATGCTGAAACCTTTCATTCATTCATTCATTCTTTTGTTGCTATTCCCAATATCTCCAGTAAATGCAATTTTTTTTTTTTTTTTTTTTGGGGGGGGGGGGGGGAGGTGTATACATGCAGGCAGGCCTATGAGTCAGACGAGTAGCAAAGATATCAAAGTTGATGGTGGTGGTGGTGGGAGGGGGGGGGGGGCAAATATAAAATATCTAGGGAGCATACAGAATGGGGTGCCCTAAAATGGAAGGGGGGGGGGGGGGGGGGCTACGCCACTGGTGTGAGTTCGATATACATTTCCTTGAAAGTACTCCCCTGTTAGGCGGTGAGCTTTGATATGAGCTGTTGTCGGTAAGATCGGCGCGGAAGGGCTTTGATATGAACTGTTGTCGGTAAGATCGGCGTGGAAGGGCGGTATGTTTTTATTAAACAAGGCACTGCGAAACTTCAGTTCATGGACTCATTCCAGGGAAACTTGTATACATACATGTATAGGGCGGCCTATTAGTAGCAAAGATATCAAAGTTGGTGGGGGGGGGGGGGGGCAAGTGTAATATATCTGGGGAGCATACAGAATGGGGTGCGCTAAATGGTGGGGGGGGGGGGGGGGGCTACGCCATTGTTGTGAGTTAAAAATACATTTCTTTGAAAGAACTCCCCTGTTAGGCGGTTGGCTTTGATATGAGAACTGTTGTCGGTAAAATCGGCGTGGAAGCTGGGGCGCTGTGAAAAAAAGTACCAACGATCATATCACTCATCACTTTCTTTCCTGCTGAAATTTGATATTCCATTCAGGACCTTGGAGGAAAAACAACAGAATTAAGCCTTATTTTCGAATTAACGTTAGTGTTTATTGTGTTCGGAATGCCGTCTTAATCTGTGACGAAGAGAAGGCACGGTTTCAATGGGGGCAAATTACGATTTCATCCGTATAGTCCGTGATGTGGAGTCATGACTTTTCCGGAACGTTCTTCTAAAGTTCTGTGCGGTTTGTTGTTTTCTGTCTGTATCTTGTATTTCTTTATTGAACCGACATGTACAGTAGCAGTAAAGTGCCGATTATACGGGCCCTTTTTAGATTGAACTTGGGATGTTTTTTTTTTTGTGCGTCGGAGCATCAATTCGACCACGTGGTTTCATGCTGAAACATTCGAAACTGCCATGTTTTCTCAACAGGCCGGGCGCCATATTTTACGATTAGTCTGGGGACACCGTGATTTATCGTTCAAGAAAAATGAATGCAGTCTGTCGTCTTCCTGGCCTTCTGCAGTTTATTTTTCATGACATCTGTTCTCATAAATATTAAAAATTTATCTTTCTGTGAATTAAAAATTTCGTACAGGAATGTTGCCGTGCGTTTTCATTAACATACTTCATGATGTAAAAAAATATGACGCAAACTAAAATGATAATACAACAATAACAAAAAAAAAAAAAACATGATCAGTTTGATACGTTTATTTCTTTCAACTAAAACTTAATCGGGCTGGTTTCGTCAACATTGTTGTGTACACGTAGATGTAAACCCGGTTGAGCACCGCGTCAGAACAATAAAGCTTGTATTAACGCACCTCCACTACTAAATTACACCAGCTACTGTTCGACCGAAACAATAAACAGTCGACTTAATCCTCTGTTCAGTAAATCCCGGTGGCCAATTATCGCCACCGTGTTCAACCGGGTCAAATTTGCGTTTTCCACCTATCGCGGGGCTGGGTGTTGGAGACGTAATCCACTTGTCACGTACTGTAACTACGAGATTCTGCTCTGTATTTTACTTAGAAACGTGGGCAGCAGTCCCAGCACATATTGTCCATAACGGTTATAAAAAAGGAAATATTATACCAATATGTGTTATTGAAAGATGGGAGTCACCCATCAGCCTATAAGGGTAGAGTGGACGCTGAGCCTTGGCCATCTGGTCTGCCTTCAGCGGAACGGATGACGGGGTGATGGTAGGCGCCCCCCCCCTCCCCCCCCCCCCCCAACGACAAGAAAATTCCCACTCACAGACATACACTTAAAAACGCTTAAAGGGTTGTTATATCTTTATTCATATGTTTATTTATTTAAAATGTACACTGGTCCCAGCCAGGCAAGTTTGTTTCAATCCTGTCTTGGTGCATGGTTTCCAGCGTGGTGAGGCAATCCTCACTGACTCCACACACTTTAATTCTATATTGTATAATTTTAATTTTCTGTGACTTTTATTAGATCCCAAAAATTTGTCCACATGCGTTTGTCGTCTGAGAACTGCGATAGTTTAAAATATCAACTGTTTTTGTTACCATAAGCCGTTGTTACTTTAAACATTTTGGTGACTTCCACTGTAACTAATATTCATACAAACTACGATGTGTTTCCACCATGCCATAATTATCCCACAATTATAATGAATTAACAAATGACAAATTTGGACAGAATAAATAAAGTAACAGGTCATTCCCACTTTCAATATCGGTGACATAAACCAATGATATTTTTTAGTCCTTTTTGCAATAAATTTCATCCAGGGAAAAATTCAACTAAATATTCCCACAAGCTGGAAAAATCAGTTAGCGTTTTCATAATAGTATTACCAGATTACCAGATAACGCTGCATAAAATCCACAAACAAACAAGAAAAAAATTATCGTTACACCTATTTGTCACAACTTTTTCTTAATAATTTAATTAAACGCTTCATCGTGTTGATTCCGATTGGCTGTTCCACGAGCCATGTGATTGTCATATAATAGTAGTCTATTGTTCTAGGCCTTCTTTGATCCCTATACAATTATTTCATTGGTTCATGTCAAAAATAGTGTTAAAAACTGGAGTGGTCAAATTAATGTATGTTTATTAATCATTCTCTCTGGTGTAAAATGCGTAACCCTTCACACTATGGAGTGGTTGCTTAGTAAAACATACATTATTCCACAAAATTCAGTTCGCCATACTCCCTTCACGTCTTACCACTGTTTTCCCCATAGACAATACTGGACCCCTCTGACATAATTTGCAAGATTTTATTATAAACTTGTTTTTTAGGATACCTTGTTTTTATTTCTCTGCTTTTTTTAGTAATAATAATAGTAATAATAATACCTATCTGTCTATATTTTGTATATCTGGTGTGTGATGTCTATTGTAGTGCAAAAATGTGCATTACTACACTGTTATTGTCTTATACATGATATGTTACACTGTATTATACTACGCCCGGTCATGTATGTCATTTTTAACGATGTTCATAAAGCAATTGGGACAGAATAAATAAAATAACAGGCCACTCCCACTTCCAATCAATATCGGTGACATAAACCAATAATATTTTTTAGTCCTTTTGCAATAAATTTCATCCAGGGAAAAATTCAACTAAATATTCCTAGTATTTCCTACAAGCTGGAAAAATCAGTTTACCTTTTCATAATAGTATTACTGGATAACGCTGCATAAAATTCACAAACCAGAAAAAAGTATCGATACACCTATATGTCATAACTTTTTCTCAATAATTTAATAAAACGTTTCATTGTGTTGATTTTCGATTTTCAATTCCACACGCCATGTGATTGTCTTATAATAGTAATCTATTGTTCTATGCCTTCTTTAATTCCTATACAATTATTTCATTGGTTCAAGTCAAAGATAGTGTTAAAAACCGGGGTGGTCAGTTAAATGTGGTGACAGTACGAGTGTGCTTTAAAATTCGTTGAAATTATTTCATTAAATTATGACCAACATAAATTCTAGTGAGTGATCCTTTAAAGTATTTCAGCATTCGCAAACCTGGCGAAAAAACTGAGTTAATTATGCAAAAACGGGTGGTGCTTTTCAATAAATACTTGCGAAATAATTTCAGGTTGTGTCGTAGTGTAGTAGTGTAAGCCATAGTAGGCCGTATGTTAGAATTATTTCGCAATTATTTACTGAGATGCTAATAGGCCCTATTTACAAATGATTTAGGCCTGCCCCCTCCTCCAGTCCAAAAATAACCTCAAATAATGTATTTTAATTTTTTGGGCTGGGTACGTCTTTCAAAGGACGTACCAAACGAAAATTAAAATACAGGCTTTCATGCCATTTTCGACTACCCCCCCCCCCCCCTCCAAGTTTCTGACCCCTGTGCTAACGGTTAAGAAGGGGGCTGCATCGTGAATGGAGCTCTGCACTTGACCAACGGTTGTAATTTGTGACTGCGTGATTCTTGAAGTAATAACTTTATTAAATCAACTTAACGTAATAAAGTTATCACTTCAAGAATTGTGCAGTTAAAAGCTATAATTCTTGATCTCTGGATACTCGTTGACGAACTTGAGAATTCAAAGCATGCTGCTAAAAACGACGGCCCAAAAAAAAAAAAATAACGTGATTTTTGGGTACCAAAACCCACCGGAAGTTTCCATTTATAACTGATTAAAAAATTTTTTTTTGGGGGGGGGGGGGGCCACCCCACCCCTATCATCGATCGTTACTCGCGTCCAACCCAATCAACGCTCGTGCTTGCCTTTGGCATCTACATCAGTATCCCGACACTTTTGAAAGGATATCTGTGACAGAATTAACCCTGGTGTCCAAATTTCCATTTCACCGGCACTGGTATTAATAAGTGTTCTCCATATTCATAAGGTACGCGCGAAATTAGGGGAGGCACGCATAAATATCGGCCTGACAGAAGCGGGGATATTTATAATTAATGTTTTGTAAAACAGTAAATTTGTTTTAAAATAACATCGCAAGTTTTTTCAATGACCTCATCAAGAAATAACAAAGGGGACGTTTTGACCAACTATTGGGGACGTTTTGACCAACTGTTGGGGACGTTTTGACTAATTTTTGGGCACGTTTTGACCAACTATTTGGGGACGTTTTGACCAAAACATTTGGGGACGTTTTGGTTTGGGGACGTTTTGACTAGGATTCCTGGTTGCTATTCCATTCCCGTCGTATTAAAAGGAGAAAGTTGGGGTATATTCAATACACTACGTTCGTTGTGGAGTATAACAAAAACGCTGCCGCAGTGTGTTCACTGTGGAGTTCCAGTGGGCCAGAGTATTTGATAAGTGGAAGACAGTTTTCAAAACTGTCGATCTATTTGAAATAAGTTCCTGAAGTTCAGAAAGTAACTTTGCGGAAGTTCCTCAGTGTTATTAATCCTTTGTCTTGTTGGTACTTAACTGGATTACAGTGTTGTCACCTACATTATTCTATTGTTAATAACTGATTTTTTATTGATTGCATCCAGTAATTTTGTGTGGGATTTCCCTTGTGACCCGAATAACTTATTTGTATTAATTCTTACAGAGGATTTCCCTCATTACGTGTACAGTACCCATATGAGACTGGTCAATTAATACCCCAGTTATTGATGCTAAATTTAGATTAGTGCTGTCTATTTATAGAGGAACTATTTATGAGTGGGTGTGTACAATTAATTACTTATCTTCATTGACAACAGAGCAACAATAACAAGAACATTGGCTTTGGTATATTTTATTTTATTCAAATGTTTCAACTTTTAACAAGCGATAAACTATAGAAACATAATACATTGCACATAGATATTAGCATAAATAAGTTTGTTTTTTGCACATAGATATTTACATAAATGAGTTGTCTTTTTTAATATTTTAACTTCATTTGTTTTCTTATAACTAACATTACAGTACGTTGAACGTGGATTGAAACAAAAAATGCCGCCGCGGTGTGTTCACCGTGGGGTTCCAGTGGTCCGCAGTGTTTGATCAGTGGAAGGCAGTTTTCAAAACACTGTGACCCGCCGTGGTCACGAGCATTAAGGATTAGCTTAATTGCCTTTGCATGTCAGTTTCTCTGCTGATTAATAATTACTGTCTTGTGACGTCAACTGGCAAGACAACTGCGTTTGTTACTGGTTGTAGATAATTTATTTTAAATTAAAATTGGAATTTTGAGGAGGCAGACGGTGACTATTGCCGTGGTTTGAAATTGTAAATTGGGAATAGAACAGTCAGTTCCATTTGGTTAAGTACAAAGTCCTCGTCACTTTCAAAACTAAACTGTTGTGTTTGCGTGATCAATTTGATGGAGGAAATAAATAAACCATACTTGAGAAAAACAACTAATATTCGCGAAGTTTCCAATTTCACATTTTGTTTACAGCTGTAGGCCAACGCGTGATGAACCGTGTTTTTCTTGGGTGGGAAGTGGGGGCAAAAAAGCCTCCTGCGTCAGGAAAGCGCCCACGGTGCAGGCTAATGATCGAAGTGATACCACTTGAGTTTACGACATTGAGTCAACTCGACCACCCCATGCTGTTTCTCGTCTTACTCTTCTCTGGCTACGCAATTAAAGATTCTCCTAAAAAGGATATAGTAAAAAGAAAATATTGTGTTTTTGAATGACTACCCAAAAGTATCTCACTCGTGACTGAAACTAATGATTATTTCACGGGGGGGTGGGGGGGGGGGTGGTGGTGGATAGGAGATATTTGCATTGTTGTTATTTGTATTATCTATTGAAATAGCCAAGCCTGTGTGTATGTAAAAATACGTGGGTGAATGTAAGGGAGATACCGAATTAAAATATCTGCGAATGTGCCATTCTCAGCGAGAGTACACTTCAGTGGGAAAGAGATAGAGACAGATATACGTGATGGGGGGGGGGGGGGGGGGGGGGGAGTAAGAAAAAGTGAAAGAAAATTAGTACACGAAAGTATATGCAAGTGCATGTGGGCATATGTCTGCATATTACTCTGTGTGTGTGTGGGGGGGGGGGGGGGGGGGGGTGTCCGCAAGGGTGTGTGTTGGTGTGCGTGCATGTGTTTTGGTTTTTCAGGTTTGGGTTTTTTGTTTTTTGGGGGGGTTTGGGTTTTCTTTATGAACTACTTTAAAAAAAAGACCTACCTCTGATGAAAATGTACCTCATAAGCCTCCATAGGCTGGATTTCATAGAAATATTTTGTAAATACTCTATGTATATTATGTATGTGTATTGAAACGTGCCACTTAAATAAAATATTCTACTACTACTACTACATTAAAGTAGTCGGGATTGAAGTGATCAATTGAATATAGTAGATTAAACTACCACCTGCACAAGGTGTGAAATAACATCTGAGTGGTGCGACAAAGCACAGAGCTGTCCTTCAAACCAACATCTGTTTTGACACCTCTGCACATGACAAGCTTGAGAAAAAATAAGAGACAAATCAACATTTTTAATTACTTTTTATTAATTCAGAAATCATAATTATAACCATATGTAAATAAAATCAATAGAAAATAATATGTTTTTTTATTTTTCAATAATGACATGCCGATCGACAAGCCAGACCACCACACATCATAACCTTAGCTCAAACATGACCCAAAATTTCGTATTATAATTTTTGGGTTGAGATTTTAGTTCCTCTATCGGAGATTTTCTGCCGCCACCCCTGATTTTTGCGTGCAGCTAGCACATAAAAAATTTCAGTGTCTTGGCAGTGTGAGATTCAGTCATCCATACCACTCCTAAATGGTGAACTAAATAGTTCCCCCCCCCCCTCTCCCCATCCCTGGAACGAGGCAATTGGACCCCAGACTCCCACAAACCCACACGCACAAATAGGCCTATATCATTGATTGCTTGCCCATCTGCCCCTCCCCATTCCCTCCCTATCTTGGCCAGTTTTCCTTGCTAGTGCATGCAGGTGCTTCAATATATGGATTCCGAAAGCGTCTTGGGCTGAAACGTTCCAGGGCCACCACAAGCATTCCTTTTTCGTTAATGTAGTTTATTTATGTTAATTCCACTCTCAACATGTACATTTTAACATTCAACTCTGAACTAAGCTTTTAAAATCGTAAATCGGATTCCCTTCCTCCCCAACCCACAATTTATTCAAAATTCAGTTCCCGGTAACATGATTCTTCTCCGTCAATAGCTACAGTTAGGTAAAAGACTGTCTGGGGAATGTCCAGATATTGTGCTGGTCAAGTTATAATTTTTTCAACTCACATCGATGATTTCAGCACGGTATCATATTTATTTTGTCATAATTCCTCGAGTTCTGAATCGATTTTGATGAACAACATTCGGAATCGCAATACCTTTTAATAACTTTTTCAAATATTGAACTATCTTTTTAATATTTCAAGTAAAAGTAAAAGTAATCTTTCACTGACTGTGAAAAAAATTGATCTAATTAAGAGCCGGTGACTGAGAGATCAAAAGATAAACCGACGTCAGCCGAACATCCCATCACACAGTTTGACATATTCATGCGAGATTACAAACACGATTCAAACTCCATATTGTGATCGTTTTTTTTGCCATATTAATGCTTTTTATTATCAAAAAACATGTATGGAGCATACGTATTCAATTTATACTTAAGTGCAATTCCTAACAATCACTAAACAACAATGAACTGAAACTATTTTTGGTGGAAGAATAAACCTGATTACCGCACTTGCAAAAAACACAAGTTAATTATAGACAAATTGAAGTCAGGTGGTGGGGTTTTGAGACCCCCACCTCGTAGTGTAATTAGTGGGGTCTCAATTTCTGTGTTCATATGGGCAGCGTACATGACATGCTAGCGACTCAAATAACTTTATTTGCTAATGAATCCACGAGGGTCGGAAGTGAGGGCCAAAAATCTTATTTGAGTCTTCAAATAAAAGAGAATTTTACAAGATTAATTAACAAGACGTAACATACGCGTTGTGTCAAATGAACCAATTAGTCACCTCCAGTCTGTTTCCATCCCCTAAGATTAAAATACTGTGTAAGTGTTTTATAAGGGGGGGGGGGGGGGGGGGGGGTCTGGGAGATTCTTTAGGTGGGGGGGGGGGGGGTGGTGGTGGTTCTGGGCTTTTGGGGAACGATAAGCAGATAAAGTTATCACAACAGACACTCGGCACAAGCTGAGAAATAAAATAAAATGATATCTGATACCCTAGCATTTTTGGATCGATGCTGTTGTTCCCCCATAATGGAATATAAATATTAACATTAATATTTATATTGCAATTTGATAAATACAAAAGTGCTTTATTTCGATTTCCCAGCTTGTGTCGAGTACCTGTGGGAGCAAAGGAAATCCCTCATCATTCCTGTGCGCATTCAGCATGCTGAAAGTTTTCATTCAAAAACTTAATGGATGCTAATATAGGTGTCAACACTGTAATCCAATTAAGTACCAACAAGACAAAGGATTAATAACACCTTTGCGCACACGGAGGAACTTACGCAGAGTTACATACTGCAAATAGACCTACCATTTTCAGAACACTGTGACCCACTGTGGTCACAAGTGTTACAGATTAGGTTAATTGCTTTTGCATGTCAGTTTGTCTGCTGATTAAAAAACAATACTATCTTATGACGTCAACTGACAAGACAACCGCTCTTGTTGCTGGCAGTAGATAATTCATTTTAATTGGAATTTAGAGGAGGCAGACTCACTCTATTGCTATGGTTTGAAGAAATTGTTAATTGAGAATAGAGCAGCCGGTACAATTCATTTAAGTACAAAGTCATCATTTACAAAGTAAAATCAACCAGCCTACCCTCTTTCCCGTCTCATTCTTGTTGGGCTACGCAATTAAAATAGTCGTGATTGAAGTGATTAGTTAAAGTAGATTAAACCACCACTTGCACAAGGTGTGAAGTAACATTTGAGTGGCGCAACAAAGGACAGAAGCTGTTCTCCTTCAAGCCAACATCCATTTTAACCCCTTTGCACTTGACAAGCTTGAGGAAAAACAAGAGACTGAAATCAACATTTTCAATTATTTTTTATTCAGCATAATCATAATTATAACGATATGTAAATAAATTCAATAGAAAACAATCACTTTTTTTCCAATAGTGACCTGTCGATCCCATCCCCCCCCCCCCCCCCCCCCCCCCCCCCTCCTGCGGCCAAACCACCACACATCATAACCCTACCTAGTCCAAACATGGCCTGAAATTTCGTATTTTAATTTTTGGGTCTTGTATACGTGTCTTTAAAACCCCCAAATTAAAATACGGTCTTTCAGGCCATGTTTGGCACCGATCCCGGAATACTACGAAAACAAAACCTCACCAGCTTGGCTATGCACTGCTTAAAATGTTTATTGTTGGAGGCAATTGGAAAAAAACTAATAGATTACACAAGAAAAGAAAGCATGACATCAAATAACGGCTGAAAGGAAAAAGTTTTCTTCATTCACTTTTCATCCCAGATTTTGTATTTTTTATATTCTTTCATTTCCTGTCAAGTGAATTATTGTAGAAATTTTTTGAATACAACAGAAGCAGGGGCGGGGAGAGGGTGGAGCAGGGTAATAACTCAGGCTACGCTTGCCCCAGGATTCTTGGGTAAGGCCTCTGCCCCTCCCCAAGTTCTGGCTCCTGTCCCAAGCCTACCCACTGCCAGTCCCAAGCGAGAACCAGCAAGATAAGTTGCCCATCTTTTTGGAATTCTGACTGCCACACCTGAGCCCTTTGGTTCAAATCCCATCTGTGGCAACCACGTTGTGTCCTTGGATAACACACTTCACCCCCATTCTCACATGGGGGCATGGAGGCATTGTGTACAAACTTTACAAAGGTGTACTGTTGATGGTGCACCTGTCTTCAACCAATGCGAACCCTGCTTGTGTGGAGTTAGTATGTTGGGGAGCTGACAGTTGCTCGGTGGTTCTCTTGGAGTACTTTGGCTTCCTCCATCTGTAAAACAGTCGTTATGATTATCCATTGTGCAAAAAATATGTGACCTTACTTAAACACCAATAAATAAATAATATTAATGAGCCCTTTCCAACTTTAGTACCATTGTAACCATTTTGGTTCTACACAAGAGAACTAGTAACTCTTACTATTAACGCATTTCAACCACTAGTTCTATTGTTGTGTAGAACCGAATGTTAAGAAGGGGTCTGTATCGCAAATGACCAATGGTTGTAATTTTGGACTGCATGATTCTTGAAGTGATTACTTTATTAAAATCAACTTGATGTAATAAAGTTATTACTTCCAGAATTGTGCAGTCAAAAGCTAAAACTCTAGGTCACTGGATACTGATTGATGAACTTGCAAATTTGAAACATGATGCTAAAAAATGACATTTTGACGGCCAAAAAATAACATGATTTTTCACCCCAAAAAGCTGCCAGAAGTCTCTTTGTGGTATCTGCATCAGTATCCGAAACAGATAAAACCCTGGGGCCTGAATTTCCACTTCCCCACCCTGAAAAGCAGACAATTCAAAAATACACTTTGAAATCACAAAAGTACATGCTGTTTTTATGTGTACCCATACTATGTATGGTACACATAATGCCGGCATCCGGGGTGACCAACCGTCGTTCGTCCATCCTTTGTCCGTCCATCTGTCCGTCCATCCGTCCGGCGTCTGTATCCATTTCTTTGGCATTCGATAACTTGAAAAATATTGCTTGGATTGTCAAGTTACTTTGCATTTATGTTCAGGTTACTGATGTGCCGAGCTGTATAGTTTTTGGTGTAAATCGGATAATTTGATCCTGAGATATTAACCCTTTATCCTTCAAATTGAAAATTTCTCCAATCCCTTTGGCATTCGATAACTTGAAAATTATTGCTTTGATTGTCTAGTTACTTTATATTTGTGTTCAGGTTACTGATTTGCCGAGCTGTATAGTTTTTGGTGTAAATCTGATAATTTGATCCTGAGATATTAACCCTTTATCCTTCAAATTGAAAATTCCTCCAATCCCTTTGGCATTCGATAACTTGAAAAATATTGCTTGGATTGTCTAGTTACTTTATATTTGTGTTCAGGTTACTGATGTGCTGAGCTGTATAGTTTTTAGTGTAAATCTGATGATTTGATCCCGAGATATTAACCCTTTATCCTTCAAATTGAAAATTTCTCCAATCCCTTTGGCATTGGATAACTTGAAAAATATTGCTTGGATTGTCAAGTTACTTTATATTTGTGTTCAGGTTAGTGATGTGCCGAGCTGTATAGTTTTTGGTGTAAATCTGATAATTTAATCCTGAGATATTAACTCTTTATCCTTCAAATTGAAAATTCCTCCAATCCCTTTGGCATTCGATAACTTGAAAAATATTGCTTAGATTGTCAAGTTACTTTATATTTGTGTTCAGGTTACTGATGTGCCGAGCTGTATAGTTTTTGGTGTAAATTGGATAATTTGATCCTGAGATATTAACCCTTTATCCTTCAAATTGAAAATTCTTCCAATCCCTTTGGCATTCGATAACTTGAAAAATATAGCTTGGATTGTCTAGTTACTTTGTATTTGTGTTCAGGTTACTGATGTGCCGAGCTGTATAGTTTTTGGTGTAAATCTGATAATTTAATCCTGAGATATTAACCCTTTATCCTTCAAATTGAAAATTCCTCCAATCCCTTTGGCATTCGATAACTTGAAAAATATTGCTTGGATTGTCAAGTTACTTTATAATTGTGTTCAGGTTACTGATGTGCTGAGCTGTATAGTTTTTGGTGTTAATCTGATAATTTGATCCCGAGATATTAACCCTTTATCCTTCAAATTGAAAATTCCTCCAATCCCTTTGGCATGAGATAAGTCAAAAAATATCAATCCAATTGTCATGTTACTTTATATATATCTTCAGGTTACTAATGTCGGCATCCGTGGTGGCCCTCTGTCATACAGCTTTCTACAAGTTGCGCGTATGGGTACACATCTGACGATTTCATCGGCCTATTTTTTTTAGTTTTTATACGCCTGTTTTGAAAAAACGGTCGTATTATGGTATACTGCTGTCCATTTGTCTGTCCGTCCACACGTCGTACAATAACTCGAAAACGCTTCGCTTTTTGTGATTTTGGATGGAAAGTATATGTTGATGGTAGGAATCTCCCTTTCTGTTTGTGTCGCTGTCAGATATGTCATTCCAGAGTTATGGGACTTTATTCATCAAAATATTAGCAGTTTTCCACATGTCGAACAATAACTTGAAAATGCTTAGAGCAATTTTCATGATTTTTTGGTTGCAAGTATATGTTGATAGAAGGAATCTCCTTTTCGATTTGTATCACTGTCCGATCTGTCATTCCAGAGTTATGGGACTTGATTCGTCAAAATATAGGCAATTTTCCACATGTTGGACTTTGAGCAATTTTCATGTTTTTTGGTGGCAAGTATATGTAACCTGACAAGTACACATGTATACTCATATTGTGTGCTTCCCTCTTGTAATTAATAACAAGCGTATCATGCTCTCATGGCCCAGCTGTTTGTTTGAAATTCCACTCATTTATTTGTGGAAAGCACATCAGCACGTCCATTTACCAGGTTACTTTTCACTGGACATCTCAATGCCTCATTAATTTTAGGTACAGTTCTGTCCTTACATGCCTATTGGTCATGAATACTGGATAAAAATACAAAACATACCATTTTAGATATGTTTTTCTGATGGCGTCTAGTTCCTTTTTACTAGCACACCTGAGCAAAGTTCAATGGGAGCTTTACTAATCACTTTCTGTCTGTTGACCGTTGTCATCCATCCGGCGAAAACTTGACATTATCGACTTCTCACAAACTACTTGACCAACTTCAACCAAATCTGGTGTGCATGTTCTCCATCATATGTCAATTCAAGTTTGTTCAAATAAAGTTGTCACACCCACAGGGCACCACAAAGGGCATAACTCTGATAGCACCCATAAAATACAGAAAAAGTCTTCTTCAAATCCAGTGGTCAGAATCTTTTCATATTTGGTATACACCATCTCTAGGGGGATCAGATTCAAGTTTGTTCGACTCGAGTCGCTGGGTTAATATTTGGGTACCCTGTCGGAGACTGAATTTTAACTTAGTGCAATATGAAGTAATTTCTTTAAAAATCTTCTTCTTCAGATCCATCAGTCGGAATCTTTTCATATTTGGTACACAACATCTCTAGGTGGGTCAGATTCAAGTTTGTTCAAATCGAGTTGGTTGTTTAATATTTGGACTCTCTGTTGGCGCCCAAATATTAACTTTGTGCAATGCGTGGAATATTCTTTAAAAATGTTCTTCTTCAGATTCACTAGTCGGAATCTTCTCATATTTGGTATACATCATCTCTAGGGGGGGGGGGGGGCAGATTCAAGTTTGTTCAAATCGAGTTCCTCGGTTTATATTTTGGCTCCGTATGGGAGCCCGAATTTTAACTTAGTGCAATATGAGGAAATTTCTTTAAAAATCTTCTTCCACCAGTCATAATCCTCTTATATTTGGGATACATCATCTGTAGGGGTGTGGGGGGGGGGGCAGATTCAAGTTTGTTCAAATCAAGTTACTCAGTTAATATTTCGGCTCCTTATGGGAGCCCGAATTTTAACTTAGTGGAAGACAGTTAAAACTAGAAGTCCTGTCACGAACTGTGCGCTTATCTAGGCTTAATTGCGCATAGGAATTGTGTGTAATCACCATGTCGAATGGCACCTAAAGCATGGCAGGTTCTCCTGGTTACTCATTGCAAACACAGGCAATGTTTCTGCCAATGGACCTCCGGATTACCCGGTGGTCCATTGGCTGAAACATTGCTTGTGCACAGGCCATATGTACAGAATTTGATAACCTTTCTATGGTCATAATGCATAGAATAACGCGCAGGTCGACATGTTCTTTGTGCTCATTTCATGACAGGACTTCTAGTTTTATGAGGAAATTTCTTTAAAAATCTTCCTCTTGAGATCCACCAGTCAGAATCCTCTCATATTTGGTATACATCATCTCTAGGGGAGCCAGATTCAAGTTTGTTCAAATCGGGTCCCTTGGTTAATATTTTGGCTCACCATTGGGCCCAAAGTTTAACTGAGTGCAATGTGAGGACATTTCTTTAAAAACCTTCTTCAGATCCACCAGTCAGAATTCTTTCCTATTTACATGTAGTATATATCTCAAGGGGGATCAGATTCAAGTTTGTTCAATTTGAGCCCCTGGCTTAATATTTGGGCTCTCTATGAGCAGGGGTGAGGTGGCAGGGGGGAGTACTTGAGCACAATCTACAGGCCATATATATGAAGGGATTTCATTGTAACTTGATAGGGTGACTCATTTGGGAATAATTTCACTGTGACTTGGTAACTTTTGTTGACATATATTAACTGTGTAGGCCACATTAACCTACAGTTAAAACTAGAAGTCCTGTCACGTCTAGTGCAGAAAATGCTTGTTAGTTAATGTGCTATCTAGTGCAGAACAGTCAAGTAAACCTCGTTAAATATGCGTTAACTTCTGTGCTGTGTTACGTAGAATGTAGTGTGCTATTCACGAGGTCGTTTACACTGATCCCCGACACATATAATTAGGAAAAGAAATGTGTTGTAACTGGACTCGAACATTCGTTGATATCATTTCGAATCAGGTTCACCTGGTAAATTACATGTAGTAGTGACAATGAAAGGAAAAAACGCTGAAAAAATTGTCGAAATGACCAGTTTTAATTTTCACAAGAAGCCCTGACATTGAAATCGAAGTCGCTGCCAAATCGGATAATCGTCATAATAAAATATGTTTTGACACCAGCATTTTATCAATTAATATCTGTGACTTCGTTCAACTTGGAAAACATGGATAAATCTGTTCGAAAAATCATCATAAAAAAATCCAAATACCAATAATACCGCTCAGTCTCCCAAATGAATTTGTAATGAGCAACTTGCAGCAAATTTTCAGTATCATTTAAAACCTTCTCTCTCATTCCATTTTGAGGCCTTGTTCATATCACTAGCCCTTCCAGTAATAACAAACACTGTGGTCTGCGACGAGCTATTCAGTACAATGGGACTCGCTCAGAGCGTCCCCTAACCAAAAATCGCCCCCATCATTTTGATCCGAACCATCCCTGCTATTTGACGCAAATCGATCTTCAGTGGGCAAGCCGTAAGCCTGGCAAACTATTTCACTCTGCCCGTCCCCGAATCAAGGCTGCCCAAAACCCCCAAAACCTTAGCACGGACTAAAGGGATTTCATTGTAACTTGGTAGGATGAGTCCGTATGATGTCAAGATGAGGACGTCCCCTTTTGGTTGCGATCGGTCAACTGTGATGGCTCCACAGGCTCGAAGCCCGAAAACATTTAGCACAGTCTACAGGCCGTATTTATGAAGGGATTTCATTGTAACTTGATAGGATGACTCATTTTCCAATAATTTCACTGTAACTTGGTAACTTTCATTGACATACATTAACTGTGAGGGCCACACAGGGCTTGCCTTGAGGCGGGGCTGATCAGCCCAGGCCCCGAGATCAGCCCCGAGGAGCACTTGCTGGGGGCTTTTTTTCAAGCCCCGACATTTTCCACAAAAAAGCACTAACAATAATGGACAAAATGGAAAATCAGCCCCCGAAAAGGCCCCGACCTCAATATGTGGGGCACTTTTTTTAGGCCTCGACCATTTTACTCAAGGCGAGCCCTGGCCACATTAACCCTCGCCCTCAGTTCTTTAGTACAGTCTACACCTCAAATTATTTTTTTTTAAACATTGCATACAGGGAACAGAAATTAACATATTCTCAATTATCACAATTCTTGTCGTATTTCATAATCCTTTCATAAACATTGAACATTGTCCTTTTCATCAAACACAACACACGGTTATTGACACTTTCATTCATAAACCCATTCTGACTACCAGTTGTTCTCTTTCTATTTTTTTTTTCTTTTAATATTTGTTACATATCAGTAGTTGGGGATTACTCTAGATTTAGAGGATTATGCTTTCCCTTAACATACAGGTGGTGTATTTAAGACCCAAGTTATATATCTGACCAATTATATACTTGGCCAGTGAAGGTTGATGGGGTAGCTGGTGGAAACACCACAGTGTATTCACAGAAGGAATATCAAATGGGCTACATGTATGTTAAAGATAGATATTTTATTTTAGTGTTCATTAACTGAGAGAGTGCTGGAAGCCCATAGTTAGTCTTTTTTCTGAAGTTCAGGCACTGCAACTTAAAGGCTTCATATTCTGTGGATGTGCTTCATTTTATCTTTAAAGTGATATTAATAGCTGTATAAAATTGGAATTTATTCATACATCATGGAGTACTGAATATATATATGTATATACTGAATTCTTTTAAAACAGATACCTGATTATTTGTTTTTTTCTTTTCATATTTGATGAAATGAAATACAGATGCTTTTGGAAGACAGGTAAGTTTCATTGCTTTTGTTATTGCAAATAAATCGAGCAATGCTGAGACTGCTTTGTTCTGTTTTTCTTCTGTTAGGCAGATATTGCCGTTCTTTAATGCCTTGCATGCTGCGCAAGACAGAAAATCACTTGCCATTAAATAAGTGAACATTGAGGTTATTTAACCCAATTTTCCCCTGTACATTATAGAGACTTTTAAACCAATGATTTGATGAGTAAAATTTTGATGAATTTTTCTTGAAATCCAGTCATGGCTGCTTCACAGCAGCCATGACTAGATTTACTAAGAACAATATTTGAAAATTACTCAGCAGGTTAAGACCAGCATGTAAAATTGTTTTCTCTCTCATGTTGAAAAGTTATTGGAAATCGAGGTATAAAGGCTGCTATCCCAATCAGCCTTATGTACATATTTCAAGTAGGCTTCATTTACTTCTAGTTAAACCTGTGTTTCACATTTTGACCAATTGTGCCCCAAACTGAACTCAACAATACCAACAACACGATACTATCACAACATGATAGGAACTTTTACTGGTGGAGGGCTGAGTGCTAGATGCCCCTATCATGGCTCTATTAAAAAGTACTAGAAGCCACTTTAGTGGCTTTTTACACTGGCCGCATTAGCTCGAAGAAGCAGTAGAAGAAAAAAAATAAATAAAATTATTTGGTTACAATTTATTAGAGGGTGCCAACATGCACTCCAGTAAATCATGACAAAACATTTATGTACAAAATCTTGCAAAACTTAGGCTACTCATGTTTGTAGTGTGGTATCTTTGAAAAAATACCCAGGTTCCAAATCGCCATTGATAAATAATTTAGCACTCAAACAGTTAACCCTCTACCTAATGAATTGGCTGCATCTGCCCACATAATTTACAAATTAAGCAGTGGCAAAAAATAAATTTTTAAGATTTTCCAACAAAATGATATCATGTGCCCCCTTGGAATGACCTCAGTGTGTGAGAGGTCACATGATATGGTTTGGTTGAAATATTTTGAAAAATTTGAAAAAATCCTATGTAAAATAATAAATTTTGATATTGTCTGTGATGGGTGAAGGCTTAATACTTAAACGCCTATTTCCAATTTTTACCACCTCAGAACAGGTGCCCCAAACATGTCATCAAGAAGTGATCTTGCTGACAATATATATAATACCAAGGCACTCGTTTCTTTTTAGGTTTGGAAGATAGAAGATGACTTGTGTGGGAGTGACCACTTTCCAATTGTGTTGGAGAGTGTAGTTCTGGTGGGTGATGAGAGAGTGCCCCAGTGGAACTTTAGAAAAACTGACTGGGACACTTTCTCATCGCTTTGTTCTGAATGCCTCACATGGGAGAAATTTCAAGATAGTACTGACCAAATAGAACATTTTACAAACGAGCTGCTGGACATTGCAAACACAGTCAGCCCTAACACCTCGGCAAATCCAAAACGTTTCACCAAACCATGGTTTGATAATGAATGTTAAAAGGCTATAAAGGATCGCAAGAAAGCAGTCCTTCGATTTTGAAAAACCTAGGTGCGCATTTAGTTGCTCGCTGCTTTTGGGATTCAGGCACGCACTTTTTGTGGGGCGCGCAACATATAATATCAGAAAATGAAAGTGAAACGATAGTGACCTGTCAGGTAACCGGACAGGTTACTAGCGTTTCCCATCCATTCCCTGGTGTATCGGTCCCACCAAAAAGCGAGCCTTGTAAGTCAACACGCCAATTTCCAGATGTAATATTATCATGCATTGATTTTGTCCATAAAGTTTAAGAAATTTAAAAAAACTAAAGTTACCTTGACATTTTGTTTCTCATTTCGCCTTTTCGGGGATTTTCGGCCGCCAAAAAGAAAAAGTACTGTGTAATTCGACTGAGATTTGTACAAAGTCAAACTCTACTTATCCAATAAACTTTAAAGCCGCGCACATAATTTTCAGGTTCAACTAGACTTCGAGAAGTATTTTCCCAGCGAATTATCTAATCATAAGAATAACATTGTAATCCAGTTGCACACAAGAAAACAGGTCTCACGGTATTCCAGATTCAAAATGGAATTTCCCACTGCATGATGATGACCCAGTCACATTGACACAGTTGAAACTTGATGACGCCACTCTAATTGACATATTGGACACACCTACATGTACGTCCGATGCTTTCTTTCATTCTCTGCATAACAGATTTTGCAACAGTCAATTCAACTAAAACTGACAAGATGGCACTGATGGCGATTGGCCACGCCTCTGAAACACTTCATTCAAAAGTTGACAAACGAACTTAACTTGTGTAGTGACGGTCTTATGGCCAGATGACTGAATCTCAGTTATCACATTGCCAGACCCACTTGTAACTTGTTCCAACATAATGTATATTACAGTTACTGTACATGTATTGTACTCACGCGTTAGTACAGTTACACGCATATCTAAGATGATCTTCAAAAAACCGTCAAACTTCAAAGCGTTAACTGCTGCTTTGATGTCGGGTCAGTGTGATAATATTGGAATGAAATTAACGCACCGACTTGAGCAAGATTTTCGAGGCGCGCTTTTGACTGCTCGCTGGTTTTGAAATCTGCGTGCGCCATGGTGCGCAAGCGCCATAGCGTGCCTCAAAATCGAAGGACCGAAGAAAGCTGAAAGGGAATTTAACAAGTCTCCAACCACACATTATTTGGATACACTATGTATAAAACGGGCAAAAACAAGATGACTTATAAAACCAAAAAAGAAAAGTTCGTGGGAAACGTATGTTTCTAAAATTAACCCAAACACTCCCATCACTAAAATTTGGAAAATGATTAAAAAGATTAAAGGAAATGAAACAAAATCAACTGTACAACACCTGAAGGAAAACAACACACTAATTACATCCAAAAAAAGAAGTTTCAAACAAATTGGCCTCCACATTTTCTAAACATTTGTTGTCTGAAAATTGTAATCCAGAATTTATCAAAATTGAAAAACAGCAAGACAAACAGAAGATCAAATTTACCTCCAATAATTTAGAGAGTTACAATGAACCTTTCTCTATGAAAGAGTTGAGTAACTCTTTGCATAGAGCAAAGGATACTGCCACTGGTCCCGATGAAATACACAACAAAATTTTAAAACTTGCCACAATCCTCACTGGACCTTTTATGTCAAAATTTTTAATGACTTTTGGGTGACTGGCCAGTTTCCACCTTCCTGGCAAAAAGCTACAATTATTCCCATTCCAAAGCCTGATAAAGATCACAGCAACCCAAGTAATAACAGGCCTATCGCGTTAACAAGTTGTCTGTGTAAAACCATGGAACGGATGATCAATGATCAACTTGTCTGGTTTCTGGAATTGAACAATCTACTTGCGAATTTTCAGTGTGGTTTCAGAAACCAGAGAAGTACTGTGGATCATTTGATTAGACTAGAAATATTTATAAGAAATGCCTTTGCCAGAAAAGAACATGTAGTTGCAATTTTCTTTGACCTAGAAAAGGCATATGATACAAAGTGGACGTATGGAATTTTAAATGATCTTTTTAACATGGGGTTGAGAGGGCATATGCCTCTTTTTATTGACATTTTTTTTTAAAGGGCCGCCAATTTCAGGTTCATGTTGGATCAATGTTATCTGATCCACACAAACAGGAATTGGGGGTTCCTCAGGGTAGTATCTTATCCGTTACCCTTTAAACATGAATGCTATTGAGTGCAAACTTCAGCTCTACTTGAACAGAATTCAAAAATGGGCCACAGAAAACAGTTTTAAGTTTTCAAAGATGAAAACAAATTGTGTTCATTTTTGTAAGTTTCAGAAACATCACCTCGCTCCGGAGTTAAAAATTGATGGGAGTTCTATTAAAGTTGTTAAGGGAGTGAAATTCTTAGGTTTGTTGTTTGACAACAAACTGAATTTCACTTCCCACATAAAACAACTAAAAGTTAAATGTAAGAGAGCACTGAACCTACTGAAGGTTGTTGGTAGCACTGATTGGGGTGCTAACCAAAAAAATGTTACTCCATCTGTATAGATCACTTGTTCGATCAAAATTAGATTACTGTTGTATTGTTTACGGTTCTGCAAGGAAGTCATATCTCAAACCACTTGATGCAATTCACTATAGTGGTATTAGAATTAGTCTAGGGGTTTTTCGAACATCCCCAATAGATTCGATGCTTGTTGAAGCAGAGGAGCCTTCCCTTGAGAAGCGCAGAATTAAATTGTCTCTCCAGCATGTATCTAAACTTGTGGCCAATCCTTCAAATCCTGTTTATAACTGTTTCAGACCTTCAAAACATTGAATTTTTTAACCGACACCAGAAACATATTCCTCCCCTGGGAATTAGAATTAAACCCCAAATTGAGTCTGCTAAAATTGATTTCGATTCTATAAAAAAAACCCGCAAAACACATATTCCTCCTTGGCATCTTCAAAACCTACTGTTATTTTGGACCTTGCTTCTACTAAAAAATCTGATAGCAATTCCTTGCAGTTAAACAAAAAAATGCCAAAAAATAAAGTCCAAGTATAGTACATATACAAGGATCTATACTGATGGATCTAAAGATGGTGACAAAGTATCATCAGCTGCTGTCACTGGTGATTGTATCACCTCAATCAGAATACCGAATGAGAGTTCTATTTTCACAGCTGAAGTTAAAGCTATACAACTCGTGCTTGAACACATCGCGAATATACAGGAAAAGAAGTTGATTATTTTTTCCGACTCTCTTTCCTCTTTACTTGCTTTACTCAACCCCAAGTTGAAGAATCCTCTCATTTTGGAGCTTCGTGAGAAGTTAACAACTCTCATGTCTGACCAATATGATATCGTGTTTTGCTGGTTACCAGGACATGTGGGTAGCGCTGGTAACACCAGAGCAGACAGTGCAGCAAAACAGGCTTTAACCAAGCCTCTCACTGATTTTAAGATTCCGTTCAGTGATTTGAAGCCTCATGTCAGTAGTTACATCAAATCTATGTGGCAGGCAGATTGGGATGGGGCAACTAATAACAAGTTCCATCGCTTCCGACCAACTATTTCTGATCACTACCCATCCAGTAACCTTTGTAGAAAAGATCATGTTATTGTGACACAATGTCATATTGGTCATACAAGACTAACACATTCCTTTTTGTTAGAGGGTAATATGTGACCAGAGTGTGTTCCATGCCAGCAGGTGTTATCAGTGGAGCACATTCTTTTGCATTGTTCTGATTTTAATCTTGTTAGACGACGGTATTTTAATGTTCGAGACCTATTTTACAATACAAATCCACATAAAGTTTTGTCGTTTCTGAAGGAAATCAACCTTTTTAATAAATTTTAAATTGTTTGTTTTTATTATTTCAAATTCACGTTCATTGATGTCTGTTTCACGGGTTGATTTACACAGCATTTTCTGATCACTTGATCTCATTTTCACCTTACTGTGTTCACTGATTAATTTTTTTCCTCATATTTCATTGATTGGTTTTTAATTACCTCATGGCAAATGATGATCTATTTTAGAATTCATACTTTTGATCGCCACGATATAGCCTTAGCTGCTGATGTGGCATTAAGCACCAATAAATAAATAATAAATTTCTTTTTAGGTACATGTATGCACATTCCAGGGTGGTACATGTGGTAAAACAATTAATTATTGATGACTTATTGATTTAAATTATATATGTACAGGTTTCAGTGTACATACAAAAGTACAGTTGGATTATTAAATACAAATCTCTGGATATGGTAAAGAGAAAACTTAATACAATCACTCATTTATAACTTACGATCAAGTTCAACATTGTTTTAGTTAAATGTAAATGAATACCTGATACATAACCTGCTGGTGGCATCCATGTGTTTCTCAATTTTTGCTAATACACAACATCTATATTGTGAGGAAAAACCTACATACCACATAAAAATGGCAAACAGTTAATTATTTCGGTTCCAAATCTCACAGGATACAGTAATTTTTTTAAAACTTTGATTTGTAACCGGTGTACCACATCAGGATATCTCCTCCCAGGGCAAAGATATCCTTGGTTATCTTCCCCTCCCCTTCCTGAATATCTTCCCCCACCGACCAATTTTTTTTCTTAGGTTTCTTCAATGCCATTTGATGTTCAAATGTTGAGACATACATTTTTGGCATCAATTTCAGGTGTTTGAGTTTAGAGAAAACATCACCCCCATCAAATGGCAATTTCATTTGGGGCAGAAATAACAAAATCATTCATTCAGTTACCTCAGCTCAAAATGATAGGCATATTTTCCAACAGTTGGCTCATATGGTACTACTGATCACATTATAAAGGATCTATGTTAACCATTCACCGAATATTCCAAATTGGTGCTTTGTATTGTATACAGTACTGCCGCCGTGGACTGGTCACTTTCCACAGAAGGGCAATTTCCACAGATGCAATAATATTAGATTCCAAACACCAATTGTAGGAATAATCATCAAAAATTTAATTAATGAAGCACCGGGTACCACCCGGTGCTTCATTGATTAAAATTTTGCTACTGATGATTTTTAATATTTATTGCCTGGTAAATGCATGCGTGGACATCACGGCCCACGCATGGATTATGACCAGTCCTCAGCGACTAAACTGTATGCATATTTGGGATGTTATATCCAAGCCTGAATATCTTCCCCTCTCTGATACCCCAACCCACCCCCCTCTTCCCATCACCGATGACAATTTTTTTCTTGTTAATTCAATGCTATTTGATGTTCAAATGTTAAGACATGCATTTGTCACCACAATATCAGGTGTCATGAGTTGGGAGAAAATAGAATTTTGGAAAAACTTTCACCAGTTTTTGATATGGTGATTATTATACAATTTCCTTAATCCTGGTGCAAATGACATTACTCTTTGGTAGTGTGATGTTTTTTCAAGACATAAATACCTGAAATGGGTGACAAAAATGTATGTTTTGAGCATTAACAGCATTGAATAAAGAAGAAAAAAAAATTATCATGGCTACATGTACACCCTGTAGTTCTTGTTCAATCATCACAAAGTTTCATATGCAGGTTTGAGGTCATGTCTAGATGAGAACATCCTTTTTACGTGTCGATTGGTCAATCACGATGGCTGCCTGAGCCCAAAACCCGAAAACCTTTAGCACAGTCTACAGGTCGTATTTAATATGGAACTTGGTAGGATGACTCCGTATGATGTCTAGAGGAGAACTTTCCCATTTGGTCGCGATCTGTCAATCGTGACGGCTGCCTGAACCCAAAACCTGAAAGCTTTTAACAAGTCTACAGGTCATATTTATGGAGAGATTTCATTGTAACTTGGTAGGCTGACTCCATATAATGTCTAGATGAGAATGTAACCTTTTCGTTGTGATCGGTCAGCTGTGACGGCTACAGGGGCCCAAAGCCCGAAAACCTTTTGCACAGTCTACAGATAGTATTTATGAAGGGATTTCATTGAAACTTGGTGGGACGACTCCAGATAATGTCTAGATGAGAACATCCCCTTTTGGTTGCCATCGTTTAACCGTGCCAGCTGCCCGACCCCAAAACCTTTAGCACAGACTACAGATCGTATTTATGAAGGGATTTCATTGTAACTTGGTAGGATGACTTAGTATAATGTCTAGATGAGGACACTCCCTTTTGGTTTTGATTGGTCAACCATGATGGCTACACAGGCCTGAAGCCCGAAAACCTTTAGCACAGTCTACAGGCCGTATTTATGAAGGGATTTCATTGTAACTTGATTGGATGACTCGTTTTGGAATAATTTCTCTGTGACTTGGTAACTTTGGTTGATATACGTTAACTGTGAGGTCCACATTAACCCACCCCTCAATTCTTTAGCACAGTCTACACCACAAATTATTTTTATTGAAAACATAACATACAGGGAACAGAAAATAACATATTCTCAATTATCACAGTTCTTGTCGCATTTCATAATCCTTTCATAAACATTGAACATTATCCTTTTCATCAAACACAACACACAGTCATGTTTAGCTACAGTGTCATTGACACTTTCATTTACCTATTGTAGTGCCCATGTGACTAGATATAAAAGATAAATTTAAATTACCTTTTATATCTGGATGTACATGTTTTGGTGCAAAAGGATAAAAAAAAATGTTATCAAACCAATTTTTTTTATTTCTCATCCTTTTCTGGCCACCCAACATTATTATTTCAAAACCAAATGTGTTCTTTTTACATTCTTGAAAGAGAAGTCTTTTCATGCATTCATGCATATGACAGTTTTTCTGTACAGTTTTCACAACTTAAAAGGTGTAATTGTTCTCCCCAAAATGTTCCTACCGTGGTTATGCTAAAAATATAGAGGATATCTAGTGTTTTTGAGTGGATACCGAAACTTATCTCATGAGTGACTGAGAAAAATAAACATTTTTCTCGGTCATGAGTGAGATAATTTTCAGTATCCACTCAAAAAACACTAGATTTTCTTTTTATTATATGCTTTTTATAAGAATCTGATCATTCCTATTGATAATTCCACTTATTTCAACCTTGAATTGATGCATGAAAGTAAACAGTGCATTGATACGCGG
Organism: Pictodentalium vernedei; assembly: GCA_031216915.1. Classification (NCBI taxonomy): domain Eukaryota; kingdom Metazoa; phylum Mollusca; class Scaphopoda; order Dentaliida; family Dentaliidae; genus Pictodentalium; species Pictodentalium vernedei. The sequence continues at coordinate 170,486,490 of CM062294.1, forward strand.
AAGTGATTTGATTGATACTCAGGACAGGTAGCATCTTGTGATCCGATTCAGCTGGCAAGTTTCATGCATCAGTTCAAGGTGAATACGTGTTGAATCATTGCTGGAAATAATCGGTATCCACTCAAAAACACTGGATTTTCTTTTCGTTATACATTTTTAGAATAAATTGATCATTTCCAGTGATAATTTGACTCATATTCACCTTGTAGTGATGCTTTGACAGCTGCCATTTTGATTGATACCATGAAAGTGAAAATTTCTATATCTTCACAGTGGGGATACGATTTCTTTCTTTCCGCATTCTTTTCGATAATCTATCAATTAGCTAAACCTAAAATTGTGCATTACATGTATGCCTCTATCTGCATTTATGATTGGATGTTTTACTTTTCTGAATGACCAATTCATTGGCACATTTTCCATTCTTTTAGCAGAGCTTTTCTCTATAGCCCATATTCAGTTAACAGATGAAAACTTGAAATTGGTATTGACAACATGGTAAATGGTTTAGTGTTCAGTGTTTATATGCAGTTACATGTAATAGAATTCAGTTAAGTGGAGTCCACTGCATTGTGTGTGATGATGCCATTTGGAAATACATGTTAATCTTCCTTTTACCATCTCATTTAAACAGTTGCCTCCCTTTGTTCATAGTGTTATTGAACCTGCATTTGCAGTTTTGTTTAATTCTGTGTTCTTATTAACAAAGCAACACCAGAATCTTTTTGCAAACCTCATAAAAGGTTATTTTTTCAGATCTGTGCATCTCTATTTAAACAGTCATCTTCTTTAACTCTCAAGAGTTTGGACAAGTTTGGACATATTACACCGTTTCCCTACCTGTGATTACACCATTCCCCTATCTGTGAGTCTGGAGGTTAAGTAGTGGTTTCTAGTCAAGTCGTGGCTGCCTTTACAGTGGAACCCTGTTAATTAAATAGCCACATTGCCAATGAAAATTATAAAATTAATCAATTAACAGAAGTTTTCAATTAACAGGGATTGTGTCATTTTCCTGTATTCTCGAGATAAACTTAGCATTTATTCTATTATATCTCATTTGACAGAGCTCTGTCAAACAAGATATAATAGATTAGATGCCTGTATTGGATGTCCAGAGGCCAAATATGTCTATAAACAAAGAAAAACAGGGGAGAGTCAGGGTAATTTCTTGACAGGATACAAGATTTTTTTATTCAATCAACAGGAGTTTACTCTATAACCTATATTCAATTTACTGAATTTAAATTTGTACTGGAGGTATCATAAATGGTTTTGTGTTGGGAAATTATATTCATTTAACAGAGTTATTCAGTTAAGAGATACATATATCTAACTAAGTGTGCCCCACTGTATAGGCAAGCAAGACTAGACATGAAACCACTGCCAAGATACATGTACTGTCTTGATTCTGTAGAAGACACCCCTATGGCTGTATGTTAGAAGGGATGCACAAATTGAATATTTGAAATAACCCCACAAGGGTTATTCAAAAGGAATTTGCATAACACTTTTTAGCCAAGATACAGTTAAAACTAGAAGTCCTGTCATGAAATGCGCACAAATAGCACGTCGATCTGCGCATTAATCTACGCATTATGACCATAGTAAGGCTATCAAATTCTGAACATATGGCCTGTGCACAAGCAATGTTTCAGCCAATGGACCTCCGGGTTATGGCAGAAACACTGCCTGTGTTTGCTATGTGTAACCAGGAGAACCTGCCGTGCTTTGGGTGCCATTCGATATGGCATTTGCGCGCAAATTCTTTCGCGCAATTAAGCCTAGATAAGAGCACGGTTCAGGACAGGACTTCTAGTTTTAACTGCAAGCCAAATCCCATTGGTCTCTCTTTTTTATTAGTGTTGTTGTTTTTTAATCAACACAAAAATGAAATATTTTATCTTTTAGCATTGTGCAGTTGATCTTCTTTTTGCAATTACATTATGATGTCTCCACCACCTACCTCTTCAACCATGATTGGCCAAGTATATAACTGGTCAGGTTTATAACTTGGGTCTTCTTCAAAATACACCACTTGTATGGCAAGTGACTGCATAATATACTAACTTCAGAGTAATCCCAGAGTGCTGACAAGCAATAAATATTCAATAAAAAATACCCTAAATACTCCAAAAAGCAACAATAGAAAGACCACTAATAATCGATACTCAGAAAGGCTTCATAATAAACTTGGTTATAACTCTAATTTGAACCATGTGATTTTGGAGGTTATCGTATAAAATTTTGAATAACCTTTGGACGAACTTAATGCAAGGTTATCCGATTTGTGCTTCCCTGTGTTCGGGCACTTGTTCTATCGTCTCAAACTATGTCACGGTCAGAAATAGGCCCATAAGGGTTAAGAATTCAGAATTGATTGTATACAGGTGTCTGTACATGTACATTTTGTTCACTATAGACTACAATAAAGCAGAAAGCTGTAGGAGCAACTACACCATACAATTACTTGCAGTCATTTAGGGTGAAACATTTCTGTAAATTGCTTTTTTTATGCTACCCCAAAAAATTTTGCAGGAGCATACATGTATAGTCGCCACTTTGTCTGTCTGTCGATCCATCCGAAACATATGGTATCCGGATGATACCTCTAGTTTGCTTTGATGTATGACTTTAGAATTTTGCAACATTACCACCTACCAGGAAATGCAGGTCAAGTTGATTTTCACCATTTTGGCATTTACAGTTCCAGAGTTATGCCCCTTGAAAAGTCACAAAATGGTAAAATTAATGGTTTCCGGATGATAACTCTAGTTTGCTTTGATGTACGACCTTATAATTCTGCAACAATACTACCGACCGTGAAGTGCAGATCAAGTTCAATTTTTACCATTATGACATTTACCCTTTCAGAGGTATGCCTCTTGAAATGTGACAAAATTGTAAAATCAATTGTTTCCCGATGATAACTCTAGTTTGCTTTGATGTACAATCTTATAATTTTGCAGCCTTACTATATACCATGAAATGCAGGTCAAGTTCTATTGTCATTGTTATGGCACTTACCATTCCAGAGTAATGCCTCTTGAAAAGTCTCAAAATGGTAAAATCAATGGTTTCCAGATGATAACTCAAGTTCTCTTTGATTTGCAACCCTATATATTTTTATACTGTACCAATGACCCAGACATAGCTGGTGCTAACTCTTAAAATATAGGGCCAAACACAAATTTTGCCCCCCAATCCCCAAAATTTGCATCTAAAACCAAAGAAAACATGTCCTGAATGGCCCTCCACACTTCACCTCTACTGCGCATGCGCAGTGTCAAGGACATTCCGAAATTGGCGCCATTAATCATTCTCAGTTTGGCCCTTCATCAGTTAACATCTGACTGATCTTTGTGCTTGTAAATCTCAGTTTAAATGATGCCAGACACATAAATATTAGTGAAATGGTGATTCTAAGGAGGATATAGAAGGAGGAGAGGAATAATGTGTGACAGAATATTATCAGGGCTGTAACTTAAAAATTTTAATGAAATTATGTTAAGTTACCTATTTTCGAGGCAGCAGCCATTTTGTTGTCATTCTTCTTTTTTAGTTACACTGATTTTTCAGTGTTTTTCTCTCTCCCTTTCCTTTAAGTCCCCTCTTGCTATTCTCCCATGCTTTTGGCATAGTTTCTGTAATTATTATTACTAAAATTTATTGGGAGTTTTAGCTGAATAACAGAATGAATTCTGTTCTTTTCCCCATGTTTACGTCTTCACCTATGGGTGGTTAGGCGTTGTGTTCTGCATCTACCATCTGATGTTCTGCAGTTTCTTCCCTGGAAGTCTCTGTTTGGCATCAGATAGTGTATTTTTGGTAACTGATTTTGGGCCTGGGTGCCTGGAGTCTTATTTTAGTGTTTTTACACTCATTGTTTACATTTACAACAGCCCTCTGTGTGAGGGGGGGATTTCTTGAAAATAATATCTTGATGTTAATTTAATCATAACTAGATACATTATTATTGTTCGTAAGTGTTGCATAAATTGTTTAAAATATTTTTAAATTTTTTGTCCACACTTAGGCTTGGGATCCATTGGGGCTCAACGTTACTTTTCAGAAACTTGGGCTGTTCTGAAAAAATATTTTTTCAAAATATTTTGATTTTAATTATTTTTTCTATGTTAATGGATCATATTATTATTATGTATTTTGATTGTCAGGGGTTGGTGCGAGTACCAGGACTTTGTTTTCTTTTCACATTGAAAGGATTTTGATCAATTGTAATAAGAGGAAGTCTTCCTCTGACTTTTATAATCATTCTATATGTAGTCAGTGTACTCGCATTAACTCCTGTTCTGTATCTGATGATTTCGATGACAACATGGGAAGCGTATGTCACGGTATGTTAGTGGGGAATTGGACATTCTGGTCCTTTCCCCGCAGGGTCACTCTACTTTATCAATTTCTATTTCAGACGATCAAGATTAGGGTGATGTATCTGTGATGTCTTCCAACAGTGTGCCTCCGTCGTTAATGAAGGGCTAGCGGAAAAGTGCTCATGTAAATACGCCAATTGCCTAAGAGGACCCTAGTAGGTTTGATGGCCTTTGACGTCCGCTAGCTCGCCCGGTGTAGCATCCATTCATCGAATGGTTCGGCAGCCGGGTTCGTCCGTTGCGGTCTAGAAGGAGTTTTGGGGTGATGCGAGCACTATAAATCAACCAAATGCACACCCAGTGATGGCGGATTAGAGGGAGAACGGAGGAAGCCTTTTAGTCCGGTTCATAGTTCGTTCTGGTCCATCCGGACGGCGAGCGAGAGAGGCCCCTCTCTCGTACAACAACATCTGGCCCCAGATGTTGTGGTACAAAATGTTTCGCATTCGGAGCATACGTCCGCCGCTCGGGACGCTCCGACATATAGTCAGTCCGGAGAGACTGTCAATAAGGCTTCCTCATTCTCATGGTAGCGCACACGACCGCTCTTGGCTACGTGACCTCGGATATCCAGTCAGCTTTGCCAGTCAGAGAATCATCGGCGACCAGGTCACACCATCCGGTAGCCAGGGACACGAGGCCTGCAGACTCCGGACGTTCGCATAGAAAAGTGTGCGGGAGTCAACGTATACGGAGCTTCCGGCAGCAATGCATCGTAAGACCGCTACTGCACAGGCCTCGGGGATGGACGTGCTATCCTAAATAGCACAGCTTATCGCAGCATCCCAGCAACAACTGAATCGGTCGCATAATGTTTTATCCGACGATGCTGGGTTGTGACGCTCCGCTGAAGCGGGTACGGACGTCCGAAAATTTCATCCGGTCCGACGGGATACTGAAAGGGATTCGGAGGATTTCGAGCTTTCCCTTTCGGAACAACATATGCTGTTGTGTATGTCATCCGACTTGATCTTCTACAGGTTCTTTCGTCGGACCAGAATGCTGCAATGCCGGATAAGAAACTGATAGCGTCGGTGGACTTAGAAATTTTTGGTTCGGTTCAGCGACATCGTCCCTCAGTTCCGACATAGTCCAATAATGTCACACAAACTTTCGAATTATTGAACGACGCTATATATTTATTATTATATGCTTGCTATTACCAAGCATTTCTGGTTTCTTGTTCGCAAAGTTACGGAGATGTCTTTTAAAAGTGTGCCTTGGTCGTCATGGTTAATAAGGCATAAGTGCTCATGGAATTTGTCTATCGCCTAAGAGGTCCCTTGTAGGATCGACGGAGTGACATTCGCTAGCTCACCCGGTGTAGCGTACATTCATCGAATGGTTCAGCTGCCAGGTTCGTCCGTTGCGGTCTAGGAAGGAGATTTGGGTGATGCGAGCACTATAATTACTTTAGTACTCACCCAGTGACGGCGGATTGAGGACAGATCGGAGGAAGCCTGTTAGTCCGGTTCCTGGCTTCTCCAGGTCCGTCCGGGCTGTGAGCGAGAGAGGTCCCTCTCTCATCCAACAACATAGGGGACCGCATGTTGTGGTTCAGATATTTTACATTCGGAGCATATGTCCGTCGCTCGGGGCGCTCCGTTATATTGACAGTCCGAGAGACTGTCGATAATGCTTCCTCATCCTCACAGCAGTGCACACGACCGCTCATTGGTTACGTGACCTCGAGTATCCGATCAGTTTCGTCATTCAGTGATTCCACGGCGAACAGGTCACGCTATCCGGTAGCCAAGGGACACGAGGCCTATACACTCCGTTCGCTCGCATAATAGTAATATGCACGGGGTAACGATCACAGAGCTTCCAGCGGCAATGCATCGTAGGACCGCTTCTCCACAGGCCTCAGTGACGGACGTGCTTTCCGAGTTAGCACAGTTTTTTCGCAGCATCCCAGCAATCGACAGTTTCTCGGTCGAATCAGGAATTATCCGACGGCGCTGGGTCGGTGCGGTCCGCAGTTGCATCAGGTACGGACGACCGAACACTTTATAGGGTCCGACGGGATGGCGAAAGGGATTCGAAAGATTTCGAGTTTTCCCTTTCGTAGCATCGGAAGCTGCCATACATATCTTCCGGCATTATCTTCCAGTGATTGTTATTTCGGACTACATTACTGCGATGTTGGATAAGAGACTTATAGCGTCATTGGACACGGAATTTTGGATCGGTTCAGGGACATTGTCCCTGACTTACCGACACAGTCCAATAATGTTATTAGAACATGTGTATTATTATCGACGCTATATATATATAAGCCTGCTACCAAGCATTATAGTTTAGTTTCTTGTCCGCAATGCTCATTTCTGCCTTTTATCATTTATACGAATAATTTATTTTGGCAGAACATGGCATACCGAGAGTTCATATGCGTCTAGACGGCGTGGTTAAAGACTGGAAATAATCTTTTTCGCCGTCTATGTCTTTTCCAACCACAATGTTGGAAACGACAATGATGTCTAATAGACTTAACTTAGATGCTTTATCATACGTAATCCACCTTACTGAGGCGTTATCATTACGTCTTCAAGAGAAAGAATTCCGGGATATGATCCTCAATGTGATTTCTTTTGAGGGCAGTAGTTTGTTCACGTATAACTCCGCCCTTCAGTGGCTGCTTGGAGTTGGTTAGACGTGACGCAGCCCTAGCTACATCCACGCGCGTGGATAGTAAGGTGAAGAACTCTCTCAGAGTCGCTTCGTTCTCGGAGAAGCTTCTCTTCGACGGCAACTTTTCAGCAATCCATGAATTGCTCGATTTACACGTTCTCTTGTCTATCTAGTGTAGCAAGAGATTCAGACTGGGGCAAACATTCGGTGGTTGACTCAGAGAGTGCCACTGCAGTTGCCGAATCCGAGTTTTATAATTATGACGGTTGCCAGTCAAACAGGTTGGGATATAATATTGATCCCAACGGATTCGAAGTGCCAGGGTCTTTGGGTTCCGCAGTCTCTGAGCAAGCACTTATCTTCCACGGAATTATGTTTTTTAGGCTTGCTTTATGTCATTGGATGAACATCCAAATCCTGTCCGTTAATTCGACAGTAGTGGCGTATCTCCGGAACCAGAGAGGCACTCATTCGTTTCCGTTATTCAATTTAATGGAAAGAATCCTTCTGTTTGTTATAGTACACCAAGTTCTACTTCGGTCCGTCATATCCCGGGTCGTCTGATTGTATTACCGGACTCCCTTTCACTTATGGGTCGCTTGTTGCCGTCAGTATGGACTCTCAACAAACAAGTATTCAATCAGATTTGCTATCGATGGGAGCGCCCAATGATAATTTATTTACGACACAACTTGCTAATCAATTGCAGACGTATGTGTTTACATGTCCGGATCTCTGAGCTTATGTTGTTAACGGCTTAACGCTCTATTGATCTAATAGGACGAAATGATAGGATAAGCGTATCCTCCTGCGCTGTTGTTTCAGCAAGTATTGCTAAGATAAACAACCACAATTCATTTCTGTTGATAGCATCTCTGTCTTCACAGAGACCGTGGGTAAATTTACTCTGATGTCTACTGTGGGACTTAACGCGAAATCTTCCTCCATGAGAGGATCTTTTTTCGCTGGGTAAAATCGTGTCATCTTTATCACAACCCGCAAGGTCTCAACCTTCACGTATTCCGTTGTGAGGTCCTTATTGCATTGTAAGCATTGTACTGGACGAGCTTTGGACGCGATTTCTTACTATAGGAGAACCTCTTCTTCGCTATACTATGCGGCTAAAGTGGAGGCTCTTCCGTCGTTGGTGTAGGGATCATTATGTTGATATTGTTGATCCCTCCATACTAGTCATTGCATCTTTTTAGTATACTTGTTTGATAAGATCTACTGCAGCCTGTTATTATTAAGGTTATAGGTTTATGTTACCTCATACCTATGCACTCTATGATAGTTTACAATTGAGTCTTATGTCTCTTTATCTAAGTCAGTTAGTAACTTTTCGATAAATAGACTTAGAATCATTAGATTAAATTTCTATACGGAATTTAACTTCGGTTCTTATTTAGCTAAGTAATCATTTGAGCCTCTGGAAACAGTAGTTTTCAAATTCTGACCTTTTTGACAGTAATTCTGTTGGCTTCTCTTTTACTGAAGAGTCAGTGAGTTTCTTGCACTATCGGTGGACGATTCTCACTTTCGTAGTATCGGAAACACTATTTCCTTTACTATTAATGTTGGATTTTGGCATAAGAGTCAGGCTCCTAATTAATATCCGGAACCTATTGTTATTAAGGTCCTTCCGTCTTCGTACGGGCATAGGCCTTTACTCTGTCCGGTTAGAGTTTATGTATTTATAAACAGATATCTGTTTATTACTATGGGCGTAAGCTTCTTCTGTCTTTGATGCCTAATAGAAGGACGTTACGCTCCATTCTATTGCTAATGGATTCAATTAACTATCGATACTGCTTATGGTATATCATTGACTCAGCAGTTGTGTTTGAGATTTCGGCTCATGAAGTAAGAGTTCTTCTACATCTTGGGCTTACATTAATAGTATCGCTATTATAGATTTTTGAAGGCTGCTCATTGCGCTCAGCCATCCACATTCATGAATTTTTATCTCAGAAATATCGAGTCCATTTCTGGAGGCCTCTATTGTTAGGTCTATTATCTACTGCTCAGAATGTCATTCATTTAACAGTTGCTACTATAGCTAGGTAGGCTGTCTGTTGCGGCAGTGACTCCGTTCTGCTGCCCTCTTCGCCCTGGGCTATTTGACCCAGGGCAAGAAAAGGGGGGGGGGGGGTGTTCCCTTGGGTCACCTGTTTTACTATGAAAACAAGGGGATACCTCCTCCAGAGTTAGTAATTCTGAGCTGTTATTGGGATGGTTGTTTAGTGAGAAGTTTATGTTTTAAAAATTCATTCAGGTCTTAGTTTTTAAAGTATAGCTTTTGAATATAGCACGTGTCAACGGACATTATTATACATTCCTCAGACACTTTTAAGGAGTATAAAGAGTCTCTATTCTCTAGACTCGCTTTATTTATTGGCTTACTTTAAAAATTATTAGTATAAGGATTATGCTAGATATTAATAGAGTACATGGATGTATGATGCTCAATTTTGGAAGGTGTTGTATCTTTCTAATTTATCATAAATAAGAAAGATACATGTAAGGCCTAATACTTTTTTTTCCCTAGAGGGGATGACTATTTTATATAATTGAGCGTATTCCATCTTGCTCTATGTCCTTGGCCCTCCAGCCTTTTTACTATTCAGCTATGTCTGAGTCATTGGTACAGTATAAAAATGTTAAAAAATTTATAGTAATTTATATATTTTTTATACTTACCAATGACCCAGACAGGGATGGCCCTCCCAGGAGTTGGGAACTCTTACCTCCCCGCTGAGTACATAGCGCTTCCCAGGCACTGGTTATGAGAATGATTAATGGCGCCAATTTCGGAACGTCCTTGACACTGTGCATGCGCAGTAGAGGTGAAGTGTGGAGGGCCATTCAGGACATGTTTTCTTTGGTTTTAGATGCAAATTTTGGGGATTGGGGGGCAAAATTTGTGTTTGGCCCTATATTTTAAGAGTTAGCACCAGCTATGTCTGGGTCATTGGTAAGTATAAAAAATATATAAATTACTATAAATTTTTTAACTTTTGCAACATTGCTACCTACCATGAAATGTAGGTCAAGTTTGATTTTCACCATTATGGCATTTACCCTTCCAGAGTTATGTCCATTGAAACGTGGCAAAATGGTAAAGTGATAAAACATAACTTATGGTATCTTATTAAATGCTCAGGGCATGTATAATCAAACCTGCTTATACATTCACCCCAGTTAAGCAGTGACCTGTCTCCAAAGGCCAGTTTAATGTCATTCCCAAGGAGCTTTTAACTTTTTGGTCTATTCTGCTGTTTCACAGTTCTTGAACATTACATATGATGATTGAAGTACATGTACATTTGTCGTTAACAACATGTTTAGTCTCTTCTTTTTGCTTTAGAAGGGCTAACATACTGAATACGAAAAGAAAACTGTAAAAACAAAGTACCCCGGTAACTATATGGTGGTTTCCATTCTAATAGAACTTTGCCTCCACACGCCCCGAAATATACCCATTTACAGATGTGACTCAACACTCTGAAAAGTCAGAGAGAGCAAAACTTCTTCAAATTTACTATGGCATGCACCACCTTCTCATAGAAGGGTGAATCACAAGATAGAAAATCACGTGGTTTGATTGAGAAGACAGCTGGAAAATAGGGAACATTTCTTCTAGCCACAAATATACCAAAAGTTACATGTACTGTATGCTATGATAGAAAACATAAACTCAATTTATAATGCAGTAACGAAACACTATAATTTGTTATCTTATAAAATATCAATGGATTGGACTGCTTTGAACTGGTCCAGGCATGAATATGGACCACAGTGGCAGGACTGGATGAGATCACCACCTCACCACTGGACTGGCCCACAAATTTTGGTTTATTATTAAAATAGGATATTAGTAACCAACACCTGGGGTGGAAATCCTCAAAAGTGCACATCACAGGTTTGAACAATTGGCTAAACTTGACTTTATATAGTTTGGCCACCATGGACTGGTCACATTCTACCCGTGGGCAATATTTCCACGGATGCAGTAATATTAGATTCCAAACATTAATTACAGGAATAATCATCAAAAATTTAATTAATGAAGCACCTGGCACTACCACGGGTAAAAGCATGCATGAACATCACTTCCCATGTGTAGAATATGACCAGTCCGAGGTGACTGTTCTATACTTGTGATGTGGTCATTATATAGCCGTAGATCTAAAAGTCACCATAGGCACCAATAAATGAATAAGTGGTGTGGAGTCCAGTCAGGCAATCATTGGCAATCATTTGAGAGAAAAGAAATGTAAAGTGGATAAGATACATCACTCAGCACAATTGTTGGAGTGCATTCTATACATGTACATAAATTATACCTCTTGAAGTTTATGTTTGACAAATCTTAACCCTTTACCTAACATGAAAAGCAGACAACACTTGCAAAAAAATTTCTTGAATAGCCAATTTTTTTCATTTTTGTCTCGAAAACATAGGTTATGACCCCTCATTGAAACGAGCTCGACTAGCTCATTCCAACAAGGGGTCATAACCTATGTTTTTGAGACAAAAAATAAAAAAATAATGAAAATTAATTGGCGGTTTCTGAGAATAGCTCTGCCTGGTTTTGGTCATTACGTTGGGTAATGGGTTAAAGAAGTTCAAAACTCTCACAACGAATCATCCAGTGAATTTTCAAATTTCATGGTGAACTTGATCTTGGACCAAGCATGGTTTAAATCTCTACCCCCTCCCCCGTCCCCCATCCCCCCTGAATTGAACATTGTGAGTCTGAACACTGGGAAAAACATCTATTACGTGACTCTCTGGTCATTTTGGAATAATGTGAGATAGGCAGTGTGCTTAATACATGTAAATAGATCATAAGATGGAAACTGTTTATAAATACAGTGGAGGCTAGCTCGCTTAATTGAATATTTCTTAATTTACTAACCCTGTTAATCTGTTAATTGCATATAACTTCCAGACACCAAACCCTCTGCCATACGTTCAGTACAAACTTGACCTGTAAATTGTTAATCGCTCATGAGTTATAGAGTAAATTCCTGCAAACTGAACAAGAAAATCTTGTGATTTGTCAAATAATTGCTCTGACAGTCACTGGAATCATCACCCTGCTTTCCAACCCATGTGACCTCAGCTCATCCAATATAAGCATTTATTCTATTACAGTACACTCACTGTGGATTGGTCGAATCCATGCTTGAGCAGTGATGTCCATGCATGCATTTACCAGATAATAAAAATCATCAGCAGCAAAATATTAATTAATGAAGCTTACATGTAATATATCATTAGGATGCATGAGATCGGCCGAATCCCGTTAACTGAATACTGCTGTTCACCTTTTACCTGATGATTCAAAAACATGGGTTACAACCCCTCGTTGGAACAAGCTCAGTCAACTCATTCCAAAGAGTAGAGCTGTAGGTTAACCGAAACCGAACCGAGGTTTTTAGTTTTTGTTTAAAAACCGAAACCGAAACCTTCGACATCCCGTAATCTAAGGTTTTTCGTTTTTTATTAAATACTCTCTTGCTGCAGAAATTCACAATGGCAGTGGCTGGGTACTCTCACTACTCTGGGAAGGCTACATTCTGTGAATGTCGGACATTTCAGTTTAGTTGTGTTTGCAGCTTTCCTCAAGTTGCGTGTAGGTGTCAGACCTCAAAAATGGCCAAGCACAATAAAAGTTCTGTATATTTAGGTAATTATTATATGTGCCTTCCTGATTCTTCATGTATTATAGCTTATTTTGGGCATTCATTGAGTTTCACCCAATTTCACTACCATTCAGTTATGATTCCGGACATAAGAATGAGTTTTATTGAATTTTATTTGGCCTCATGAACAAACCGAACCGAACCGAGGTTTTACTCCACCTGAAAAACCGAAACCGAACAAGAAATTTAAAAACCTACAGCTCTACTAAAGAGGGGTCATAAGCTATGTTTTTGAGATGAAAAATAATGAAAATTAAATGATTTTTGTGAATAGCAAAAAATAAAAATTGGGTCAGGGTTAAGTAGTTGAAAAAAATATATTTTTAAAAAAATGTCAACAATACCATATCATGTGACTCCATAGTGAAACGAGCTCATCGTTCCAGTGAGGGGGGTCACATGATATGGTTTTGTTGAAATTTTTGGAAAAATTTGAAAAAACAAAAACTAAAATAATAAATTTTGATATCCTTTGCATTGAGTAAAAGGTTAATTGGATATTTTTCACTAGATTAGATTGAAAATGAAACATTTCAGAACAGAAACAATAAACTATATATACTATATATTTATTTAGTTATTTATTGGGAATTAACGACGTTTTCGACAGCCAGGGTCACCTCGTCTCAGAAGTTTTACATGTGGAGGAAGCCAGAGTACCCAGAGAGAACCATCAAGGAATGGCAAGCAACTGCCAGACTCCCCAACATACTAACACCACTCAAGCAGTGTTAGTATCTGTTGAAGACAAGTGAACCATCGATGTGCAGTATGCTTTAGTACACATCATCACTGTCCCCCATGTGGGCAATTGAGATTACATGTAAGTGCCCTGCTCAAGGACACAATGCAGTTACCCCTGGCAGGGATCGAACTGAAAACCTTTTGGTTTGAAGTCAAATTCTGTAACCACTGAGCCATGGCAATTCCTATTATACATTTACATGTTTGTAACTGAAGTATATCTACCAAAGAAAATGTAAGTGGTCATATCTGGCAAGTGCTATTAGTAAAAATTAGCGTTCAAATTTTATTATTTTTTTCATTTCTGGACTTCAAAACATAGCTTTTGGTCCCCTCATAGGAAGGAGCACATCGAGCGCATTCCAATGAGGGTTCAAACCCATGTTTTGGGAGCAAAAAATAATTATACCCCACAAAATGAAGTTTAGGGGGGTATATAGGAGTCAACTTGTCGGTCGGTCTGTCGTTGTCGGCAGTCCGTCCAACTTGTGGAGCGAACTACTTCCGCAGTTTTAGTTGCATTTTCATGAAACTTCAGAAAAATGATCAACGTGATGAGGGGAAGTGAGTTTTTTCCAGAACGGATTCAAGATGGCCGACTGGTGGCCATATTGGATTTTGCAAAATACTTGTGGAGTGAACTACTTCAACAGTTTTCGACACAATGAGGAGCAGTGCATGACATAATTTTTTACCAAATCAAATTCAAGATGGCCGACTGGTGGCCGTATTGGATTTTTTTTTTACTTAGAAAAATTGAATGCCCCTTTTCAGTCACCCACGCTATGCCACCGTGGGGGTATACCAGACAGACCCTCTCTAGTTTTTTTTAGTTATTCAAGGATTTTTTGGCTTGCATTATTAGCTCAACTTGACAAAGTTGAGCTGAGCTGTTGCCGTCACTTCTCGTCCATTGGCGTACATGTACGTACGTGCGTCCACAGTTTCCTTTGGCACATTGCACAGGTTGCATTTATGATTGGATCGCTTTGAACCTTGGTATGCTTGTTTGAGGTGGTCTCTAGATGGGAGCAATCAATATTTTTTCATTTCCGTCAAAAAATGTTTCAGCTGGCAACGACCTTTGGCCTTAGTTTAGTTGGGAATCAATATTTCCCTCTGGCACAACCTACAAGACACATTTATGATCAGATCACTTTGAAACCTGGGAAACATATTTGGGGTGACCTCTAGATGGGAGCAGTGTGTGACCTCTAGATGGGAGCTATCAATTTCCTTCTATTTCCGTTGAAAAATGTTACCATTGGCAACAACCTTTGAACTTAGTTTAGTTAGGCATCAGTATATTCCTTTGGCACACCCTACAGGGCACAGTTATGATTGGACCACTTTGAAACTTGGTATGCCTGTTTGAGGTGACCTCTAGATGGGAGCTGTCAATTTTCATCCACTTCTGTCAAAAAATGATGGTGCTGGCAATGACCTTTGATGAAGTTAGTGAAGTTAGGCATCAATATTTCCCTTTGGTATGCCCTGCAGGGCACCTTTATGATCAGATTGCTTTGAAACTTGGTATGCTTGTTTAGGGTAACATCTAGATGGGAGCAATGTATTTTCTTTTATTTCAGTCAAAAAATGTTGCCATTGGCAATGACCTTTAAACTTAGTTTTGCTAGGCATCAATATTTCCCTTTGGCACAACCTGCAGGGCACATTTATGATCGGATTGCTTTGAAACTTGGTATGCTTATTTGGGGTGACCTCTAGATGGGAGCAGTGTATTTTCTTTTATTTGCATTGAAAAATGTTGCAATTGGCAACGATCGTTAAACTTATAGTTTAGTTAGGCATTAATATTTCTCTTTGGCACACCCTACAGGGCACATTTATGATCAGATTGCTTTGAAACCTGCCATGCCTGTTTGGGGTTACCTCTAGATGGGAGCAATTGATATGCATACATTTCCGCCAAAAAATGTTGTTGACAGTGACCTTTGAACTTAGTTTAGTCAGACATCAATATATTAAATTGGCACATTTATGATTGGATTGCTTTGAAACTTGGTATGTTTGTTTGATGTGACCTGTAGATGGGAGCTATCTGTTATCCGGTCCATTTTCGTCAAAAAATGTTGCTGTTGGCAATGACCTTCAGTGAACTTAGTGCATCAATATTTCCCTTTGGCACACCCTGCAGGGCACATTTATGATCAGATAGCTTTGAAACCTGGTATATTTGTTTGGGGTGCCCTCTAGATAGGAGTTATCAATCTTCTTCCATTTCCATCAAAAAACGTTGCCATCAGCAATGATCTTTAAAATTTGCATTTGTGCATCAATATATTCCTTTGGCATGGAATTCATTGTAACTTGGTAGGATGACGCCATATAATGTCTAGATGAGAACAACCCCTTTTGGTCGCGATTGGTCAACTGTGAAGTTCACAGGGCCCCAAAGCATGAAAACCTTTAGCACAGTCTACAGGTCATATTTATGAAGGGATTTCATCATAACTTGGTAGGATGACTCCAGATAATGTTTAGATGAGAACGTCCCCTTTTGGTTGCGATCATTCAGTCATGATGGCTGCCTGAGCTCAAAACCTTTAGCACAGACTACAGGTCGCATTTATGAAGGGATTTCATTGTAACTTGGTAGGATGACTCAGTATAATGTCTAGATGAGGACATCCCCTTTTGTTTGCGATCGGTCAACCGTGATGGCAGAAATTAACATATTCTCAATTATCACAAATCTTGTCATATTTCATAATCCTTTGGTAAACATTGAACATTATCCTTTTCATCAAACACAATACACAGTCAAGTTAAGCTGCAGTGTCACTGACACTTTCATTTAACTTAGTATGCTCATTAGGCAAAACCTCCTGGTAAGAGTTATCGATTACCATTCATTTCTGTGAAAAAGTTTTCATTTACAATTACTTTTAAACTGCATTTGTACATCAACATTCTTTAGCCAGCTCTACAGTTTACATTTGAAAATGCATGGATTAATCTGATGTTGTGAACACACAATGCTTTTATGTTGAAGTTTCACCAAACAACATTGGAACCAGTGATATTCAATTTTGCCATTTCACTAAAAACTTACAAAGTTCAATTTTGTCAAGTTGAGCTACAGTGTCATTGTCACTTTCATCTTTTAGTCATGGTAGGTAAAAGGGTTAATTTTTTTAATTTTTTTGGTGGGTGGGTGGGGGTGGTGGAGAGTGTATTATCACTAAATCACCCACAGAGTGTGGATTCCACCCAGGCAATAATTGCAAATTTGTTACAAATCATAATAAGCACAGGCAAAGTTCCAGCCAATGGACCTCTAGGTTAAACTCAGAGGTCCATTGGCTGAAACATTGCTTGTGTTTTTTATCCACATGTACAGAATTTGAAAGTGATACTTTGGGTGATAACTCCACTCCCTGGGTGATGTATTTACAATGCACTCTTCACGTACTGTACATAATTACACAAATTTCTCTTGATTGATCACATAACCTGGACAGTAGTTTTCAGTCAATTCACAGCTATATGCAGGCATGCATCATTTCCATATTAAAGTACATGCATTTGAGAAGCAGGTGCTCCCGTTTATTGCTTCAGTCATCTGAAAAGAATTCTCAGTAGAATTTTAAGTTATATCTACAGTGGTGCTGTCTATTATGTAGATATTTCCTGGGATTCTAGTCTTGACAACTCTGTAAAGTCATTGAATTTGAAACCATGGAGATCAGTTAGAGAAAATTTTTAAAAAATAATTTAAAAGACCAGTTCTATATCGTTTGAAAAATCAAGCTATTTCCTTCAAATGTAGTTTGTGTGTTAATGGTGAGTTTGGCATACAAAGTAAGTGCGAGATTGTTCCATACAAAATCTTGCAGAGCTTTTGCACAGTTTTGTCATGTTGCGACTCAAAAGAGTACCTGTTTTTTGAATGAATGCATATTTTTCATTACAATTTTAGGTTGAAGTTTCACGATAAACTAAAAACCAAATTCATTTTCATCATGATCACTGAATCTCTCTTTTTAAGAACAAGTACATTGTATGTTTTGAAAAATAAGCAGCATGCTGTTGACCTTAGATAATACTCTTATAATAAAATAATATATCTCATTTTTTATTAACACAGTTTTGGTTTATGCTCACGATGCAAGCTGTGTGATAAAGCTATACTTGTAACAAGGCACCAAGTACAGTAGTTTTGCATCAACTCAAACTCCATCAATTGGAGTTTTCCAGTTCAGCCTCTGCCTTACATGTACATGTATAAATTGATGAAAAGTGGATTACCACTAAACTCTCATAGAGTGAGATTTCCACCTAGACAATAACTCTGAAATTATGTGCAAAAGCGTAAGAAGTTCAGTACTACATGTATGATCACAAAATCAGACATATCACAAGAGCTCATCATGCCTGGGTCACTTTCCAGTCAAAATTTTCAGTCTGCCTTTCTCCTGCGACATTACAAAATCTCACCTGTCGAAAAAGAAATATAGTAGAGCCACCGTGTACTGGTCGTAATCCATGTGTGAGCAGTGATGTCCACACATGCATTTCAAGGTAATAAAAATTATCATGAGCAAAATGTTAATAAATGAAGCACCGGGTTTTACTCCGTGCTTCATTAATTAAATTTTTGATGATTATTCCCACAGTACGTGGAGAGTATATTTTGTCGCTAGGTAGCCCGCGGAGTGGAGATTCCACTTGAGTAATAATTGCATATTTGTTGCAAAGAATAAGAAGCAGAAGCAAAGTTCCAGCCAATGGACCTCCAGGTTGTACCCGGATGTCCATTGGCTGAAACATTGCTTGTGTTTTTTGTCCACATGTACAGAGTTTGAAAATAATACTTTGGGTGTCAACTCCACTCTGCAGGTGTTATTGGTTTTGTATTCACTCTCTCCATTGCCCGTGTGGGGGCACGATTGCCTGTGTGGGGGCACGTGTACTAAGGCATACTGCACGTCGATGGTACACATGTCTTCAACCAGTCTAACCCTGCCTGTGCTGCAGTGCGGAGTTTCGATGTTGGGGAGCTGGCAGCTGCTCGTCGTTGCTCGGTGGTTCTCTCCGGGTACTCCGGCTTCCTCCACCCGTAAAACTGTCACGGTCATGATTAGCCATTGTGCATAAATATGTGACCTTAAACATCAATAAATAAATAAATTTAATCCACTCTCCACGTACTGTATAACTAGTGTTTGAAATCTAATTTGACTGCATCTGTGGAAAGTGACCAGTCCGCGATGGCTGTAGTGTACAAGGAAGTTGAATCGGAGATGCTATTTTCATTTGAGTTTTGTTGATGCAGGCTTAATTTTGCAGTATATTATTCACGAAATATCAATACACTGGTCTAGGTGTGTCCCAATTTGATCACGAATACAGACACTTTTGTCTTCACATTAATGTACAAGCCAAATTTTGGCCAGTTGACCACATGCTTCAACCAGCAAGTTTAGAGCTGAAATGAATATCAGATATCAGAGGTTAAATATTCATTCAAAATATTTGTACATGTATAGTCTTCAAATAAATGATTTCCTTTTTGCAGGTGTACTGTAAGGTTGCCTCTTTATATACAGTACGTGGAGAGTGTATTGTCACTAGGTCGCCCGCGGAGTGGAGATTCCACTTGAGTAATAATTGCATATTTGTTGCAAAGCATAAGAAGCAGAAGCAAAGTTCCAGCCAATGGACCTCCAGGTTGTACCCAGATGTCCATTGGCTGAAACATTGCTTGTGTTTTTGTCCACATGTACAGAGTTTGAAAATAATACTTTGGGTGTCAACTCCACTCTGCCGGTGATTTGGTTGCAATCCACTCTCCAAGTACGGCACAGTACAGTTGCCATGGACTCATCGTAATCCACATGTGGGCAGAGATGTCCATGCATGCATTTACCAGGTAATAAAAATCATCATCTGCAAAATTTTAATTAATGAAGCACCAGGTTGTACCCAGTGCTTCATTAATTAAAGTTTTGATGATTATTCCTCTAATTAATGTTTGGAATCTTATATTATTGCACCCATGGAAATATTGCCCACCTGTGGAAGGTGACCAGTCCATGGTGGCCGTACAGTTAAAACTAGAAGTCCTGTCACGAATAGTGCGCTTATCTAGGCTTAATTGCACGTTGGAATTGCGCGCAAGTGCCATATCGAATGGCATCCAAAGCACGGCAGGTTCTCCTGGTTACTCATAGCAAACACATGCAATGTTTCTGCCAATGGACCTCCGGGTTACCCGGAGGTCCATTGGCTGAAACATTGCTTGTGCACAGGCCATATGTACATAATTTGATGGCTTTACTATGGCCACAACGCACACATTAACGCGCAGATCAACGTGCTATTTGTGTGCATTTTATGACAGGACTTCTAGTTTCAACTGTACTGTAGGAGTATTTATTATATGACAGGGATGCACAAATTTAAAAATTTAAGATAACCCCTCAAAGGTTATGCCAAAAATATTTGCATAACCCTTTTGAGATAACCCCAATCCCATTGGGATTTAATTTGTCAGATATTTTTTTTTAATTGGTAAAGTGCTCAATTATTTTGGGTCACCACAATTTGCTCTATTATTTTAGACCACGGCACTATCCCCAAAATTGTGACAAGGCAAATCCTCACAGACAATAATGTACCTTCAAAGATACAGTTAAAACTAGAAGTCCTGTCATGAGATGCGCACAAATAGCACGTTGATATGCGCATTAATGTACGCGTTATGGCCCAAGTAAAGCTATCAAATTCTGTACATATGGCCTGTGCACAAGCAATGTTTCAGCCAATGGACCTCCGGGTAACCCGGAGGTCCATTGGCAGAAACATTGCATGTGTTTGCTATGAGTAACCAAGAGAACCTGCCGTGCTTTGGATGCCATTCGATATGGCAAATGCGCGCAATTCCAGCGCGCAAGTAAGCCTAGATAAGCGCACTATTCGTGACAGGACTTCTAGTTTTAACTGTAATATGAAACGCATCCACAGAATGTGAAGCCTTTAAGTGTGGCACCTGCACTTCAGAATAAAGACTAAATATGACTTTCCAGCACTGTACCAGTCAGTGAACACGGAATAAAATGTCTTGTCTTTAGATGTGTTCAGTTGATGTTCCTTCCATGAGTACACTGTGATGGCTCCACCACCTACCACTTCAGCCTTTATTGGCCAAGTATATAACTGGTCAGATGAATAACTTTGGTCTTCAAAATGCACCACCCTTAATGTACAGTACAGTTGCTGCGGACTGGTCGTAATCCATGTATGGGCAATGATGACCATGCATGCATTTACCAGAAAATTAAAAATCAGCAGCAACAAAATTTTAATTAATGAAGCACCAACTTGTACCCAGTGCTTCATTAATTAAATTTGTGATAATTATTATGTGTACCCATACTATGTATGGTACACATAATGCCGGCATCCGGAGTGGCCATCCGTCGTTCGTCCATCCTTTGTCCGTCTGTCCATCCGTCCGTCTGTCCGTCTGGCATCCGTATCCATTTCTTTGGCATTCGATAACTTTAAAAATATTGCTTGGATTGTCAAGTTACTTTATATTTGTGTTCAGGTTACTGATGCGTCAAGCTGTATAGTTTTTGGTGTAAATCGGATAATTTGATCTTGAGATATTAACTCTTTATCCTTCAAATTGAGAATTCTTCCAATCCCTTTGACATGAGATAACTCAAAAATATCAATCCAATTGTCATGTTGCTTTATATATATCTTCAGGTTACTGATGTCCCGAGCTGTGTAGTTTTTGGTGTAAATCTGTTATTTTGATCCTGAGATATTAACCCTTTATCCTTCAAATTGAAAATTGCTCCAATCCCTTTGGCATTCGATAACTTGAAAAATGTTGCTTGGATTGTCAGGTTACTTTATATTTGTGTTCTGGTTACTGATGTGCCAAGCTGTATAGTTTTTGGTGTAAATCTGATAATTTGATCCTGAGATATTAACCCTTTATCCTTCAAATTGAAAATTCCTCCAATCCCTTTGGCATACGATAACTTGAAAAATATTGGTTGGTTTGTCTAGTTGCTTTGTATTTGTGTTCAGGTTACTGATGTACCGAGCTGTATAGTTTTTGGTGTAAATCTGATAATTTAATCCTGAGATATTAACCCTTTATCCTTCAAATTGAATATTCCTCCATTCCCTTTGGCATTCGATAACTTGAAAAAAATTGCTTGAATTGTCAAGTTACTTTGTATTTGTGTTCAGGTTACTGATGTACCAAGCTGTATAGTTTTTGGTGTAAATCTGTTATTTTGATCCTGGGATATTAACCCTTTATCCTTCAAATTGAAAATTGCTCCAATCTCTTTGGCATTCGATAACTTGAAAAATATTGCTTGGATTGTCAAGTTACTTTATATTTGTGTTCAGGTTACTGATGTGCCGAGCTGTATAGTTTTTGGTGTAAATCTGATAATTTGATCCTGAGATATTAACCCTTTAGCCTTCAAATTGAGAATTCTTCCAATCCCTTTGGCATTCGATAACTTGAAAAATATTGCTTGGATTGTCAAGCTACTTTATATTTGTGTTCAGGTTACTGATGTGCCAAGCTGTATAGTTTTTGGTGTAAATCTGTTATTTTCATCCTGAGATATTAACCCTTTATCCTTCAAATTGAAAATTGCTCCAATCCCTTTGGCATTCGATAACTTGAAAAATATTGCTTGGATTGCCAAGTTACTTTACATTTGCTTTCAGGTTACTGATGTACCAAGCTGTATAGTTTTTGGTGTAAATCTGTTATTTTCATCCTGAGATATTAACCCTTTTTCCTTCAAATTGAAAATTCCTCCAATCCCTTTGGCATTCGATAACTTGAAAAATATTGCTTGGATTGTCAGGTTACTTTATATTTGTGTTCTGGTTACTGATGTGCCGAGCTATATAGTTTTTGGTGTAAATCTGATAATTTGATCTTGAGATATTAACCCTTTATCCTTCAAATTGAGAATTCCTCCAGTCCCTTTGGCATGAGATAACTCAAAAAATATCAATCCGTTTGTCATGTTACTTCATATATGTATTCATGTTACGCTTGTGCCGAGCTGTATAGTTTTTGGTGTAAATCTGATAATTTGGTCCTGTGTCAAATTGAGAACTCCAATCCATTTCTTCGGCATGCGATAACTCAATAAATATTAATCCGATTATCAGGTTAATTTATATATGTATTCAGGTTACTGATGTGCAGTGCTGTATAGTTTTTTATTTAAATCTAATAATTTGATCCGGAGATATTAACCCGTTATCCATCAAATTAGGCACTCTTCCAATCCATTTTTATATGTACCCATACCATGTATGGTGTACATAATGTCGGCATCCAGGGTGACCCTCCGTCATACAGCTTTCTACTTGTTGCGCGTATGGGTACACATCTGACGATTTCATCGGCCTATTTTTTTACAATTGGTGTTTGGAATCTAATATTATTGCCTCTGTGCAAATATTACCCACCCATGAAAGTTACCAGTCCACGGTGGCCATCTTGTAAGTGAAAGTATAATTCCTTAACCCTTTACCTAACGTAACAGCCAAAACCGGCCAGCGCTATTCTCAAACATCGCCAATTAATTTTCATTATTTTATTCAGTTTTTGTCTCAAAAACATAGGTTATGACCCTTCATTGGAATGAGCTCATTGAGCCGATTCCAATGAGGGGTCATAACCTACGTTTTTGAGACGAAAAATTTAAAAAAGTAGTTACTCAAGAATTTTTTTTTGCAAGTGTTGTCTGCTTTTCATGTTAGGTAAAGGGTTAAATTCTGTGTAATGTCCAACTACTGACAAACAATAAACATTAAACACACACAAACGACAAATAACAAAAATAGGAGCACAAGAACAATAATGCGCCGTAAAGTAGATCTTCTGTTTTTCAAGCCATTCTTTGTAAAATGGCATTTGGGCAGACGTTTTTAGCTCACCTGACTGAAAGTCAGGATGAGGTTTCGTGATCACTCACCTTCCGTCATCCGTGAACTTGGTGTTTGCACCCAGGACTCGATTTAACTGGATTCACAAAGCAATTATCGAATCAATTTTCAACTGTAGCTAATCAATTTAACGTGACAAAAACATAAATAATAGGAAATGCTAATCAAAATTTATCCAAGTTAGTATATTGCTATTCAATTTTTAGCTTAACTTAAAGTCAAGATAAGCTGTTGCCATCACGCATGCAGAAGTCTGTTAGTCTGTAAGTCTGTTCACATTTTCCTTTAGCACAGGCTACACCCCATAGTTCTTATCCGATCATCACAAAATTTCATATGCTGGTTTGAGATCATGTCTAGATGAGAACGTCCCATTATGGTTGAGATCGATAACCATGATGGCTGCCCGAGCCCAAAACCCCAAAACCTTTAGCACAGTCTACAGGTCGTATTTATGAAGATTTCATTGTAAGTTGGTAGGATGCCTCTATATAATATGTAGATGAGAACATCCCCTTTGGTCATGATCTGTCAACTGTGATGGCTACCCAAAACCCCAAAACTTTTACCACAGTCTGCAGGTCATATTTAATATGGAGGGATTTCATTGTAACTTGGTAGGATGACTCTGTATGATATCTAGATGAGAACATCCCCTTTTGGTCGTGATCGGACAACCCTGATGGCTGCCTGAGCCCAAAACCTGAAAACCTTTAGCACAGTCTACAGGTCATATTTATAGAGGGATTTCATTGTAACTTTGTAGGTTGACTCCATATACATGTAATGTCTAGATGAGAACATACCCTTTTGGTCGCGATTTGTGAACAGTGGACGACTACAGGGGCCCGAAAACCTTTAGCACAGTCTGTAGGCCATATTTATGACGGGATTTCATTGTAACTTGGTAGGATGACTCCAGATAATGTCTAGATGAGAACGTCCCCTTTTGGTCACTATTGGTCAGCTGTGATGGCTACAGGGGCCGAAGCCTGAAAACCTTGACCTTAGTCTATAGGTCATATTTATGAAGGCATTTCATTGTAACTTTGTAGGATGTCTCCAGATACTGTCTAGATGAGAACGTCTCCTTATGGTCATGATCATTCAGCCGTGACAGCTGCCCAAGCCCAAAACCCTAAAACTCTTAGCACATTCTACAGATCATATTTATGAAGGGATTTCATTGTAACTTGGTAGGATGACTCAGTATAATGTCTAGATGAGGACGTCCCCTTTTGGTTGCGATCAGTCAACCGTTGGTGGCTACATAGTCCCAAAGCCCCAAAACCTTTAGCACAGTCTACATGTACATGCCGTCCGTATTTATGAAGAGTTTTCATTGTAACTTATAGGATGACTCGTTTTGGAATAATTTCAATCTAAATTGGTAACTTTAGTTGATATAATTAACTGTGAGAACCACATACATTAACTGTGAGGGCCACATTAACCCACCCCTCAATTCTTTAGTACAGTCTACAACCCATATTATTTTTATTGAAAACATAGCATACAGGGAATAGAAATTAACATTTTTTTTTTTTTTTTTTTTTTTAAATTTTTTTATTAGGGTTTAATGACACATTAATAGCCAGGGTCATATCATGTCGGTGACAGTTTTATGGGTGGAGGAAGCCGGAGTACCCGGAGAGAACCACCGAGCAACGACGAGCAGCTGTCGGCTCTCCAACATCGTAACTCTGAACTCTGCAGCGCAGCACAGGCAGGGTTAGATTGGTTGAAGACATGCGCACCATCGACATGCAGTACACCTTAGTACACAGCGTCATCGTGCCCCCATGTAGGCAGTCGGGTTTAAGTGCCTTGCCCAAGGACACAGCGCGGGAGCACGAATCAGTCGCTGCAATGGTCACCCATCCAACTACTAACCGTGCTCGACGTTGCTTAACTTCAGTGATCTGACGAGAACCGGTTACCGTGACGCCACCGTGCCCCAGAAATTAACATATTCCCTATTATCACAATTCTTGTCTTCTTTCATAATCCTTTCATAAACATTTAACATTATCCTTTTCATCAAACATAACACACAGTCACGTTAAGCTACAGTGTCATTGACACTTTCATTTATTTTTGCAATTATTCCTGTGCTGTCAAAAAGTTCATGTTCTTGGTTTGTTTTACGTTTTAGTCCTCATAATTTACAGACTAGCATTGGTGGTGGTGTATTTCATCCCTTGAGTGCAAGACGGCTTCGCAGTTCTAAAGCATTGCAAAAGTGTTGTTGCATTCAAGGGACAAATTTGTCAATTTTATTGATTTGGGTAAAATACATGTATCAGATATAAACCATTTAATTTTTATTTTTTTAAGTTTCCATTGGTTATAAAAAAAGAGCATACAGCAACCAAAATGGCCATGCGGGAGAGCCCGAGAAACAGATTTTTACTTTTTTAGGCCATATAGTTGATAATTCAAACTAATTCTTGTTTTACCTACCTGAACTCAGAATGGATACTGGCTTGTGATATGGCAATAAACTTTTCCTTCAATTATCACATCAGTTATTTCCTTAATTGTACATCATGCTATAACCACTACTGATAGAGAAGCTGATCAGTAACATACTCAATATTAAGTGTAAAAAATGGATTTATTTGATGAGATGACAAAATAACATATGCTTTCCAAAGTCACTTCCTTTGTATATCCACAGTAGCAATGTCAGCTCCCCCCAAACAGTGCACTTTAACCTTGTGTTGACAGAAAAACTGTTTCTGATCATGGATTTTCAAATCTGACACTGCACAGATTATCCTGAATTATTTCTTCTATCAATTTGCACAGAAATTTTATGCACTTTTCATCCAATACTTAAACTTAATTTTCTTCTGTAACAGACTCCGCTGAACTTCTTGAGGAGGAGGTGAAAAATGAAGTTTGACATTGGCATGTAAAGAGTTACTTTGCTTTGACTGGTAGTAACTTAAGTTTAAAAAGAAATCAGGTTAACCCTCTGCATAGCGATGTCGAAATACAAAAATGTCAACCTCCATATTTCTCCCATAATGCAACTAGGACTTGAACCAATTAAATTTTGTTTGACAGAGCTCATTGAGCTCTGTCAAACAAGATTGAATTGGTTAAATTGTTAGCTGCATTATGGGAGAAAAATGGTTGATATTTTTGTAGTTTGACATCAGTGTCAGAGGGTTAACTTGTAGCACACTTCACTCTCAAAGTTCCTAATGTTTACATAATGTTCAGTATACTTAATATAACTACAGAAACAAATTTATTGTTTGACAGGTATTGTATGTGCCTTAGGAAATTAATAACTCTAAAATGTAGAATAAATATTTGAAACTGTTCGGTTGTTATTCATTTAATTTCAGTTTAACTATTTGAACTGAGTAGTTTGTAACATTTTGGACATGGTACATGTACATTTGTGTTTTTACATGTACCTAGGCTCTGACAAAGTCAGCAAAGCTTGTCAGATACTGATTTGTCTGTAATCTGTCTGCCATTGATATTTTGTTTGTCAGGCCATTATTTCCTTTCTACCTTACACAACATGATGAAACTTTTTACACATATATATCATCAGTAGACATTGCATGCCACATTAACATTCCATACCCCAAGATCAATGTCACAGCTACGCATCAAATGTTAATAATGTAATTTATTTTTTTCTCTGAACTATAACTTCTCCATTACATGACGTAAATTGGTGAATATATCCCTAGTAGACTTTGTGGTGTGCACCACATTTATATTCTGTGTCTCAAGGTCAAGGTCATAGCTGAGTGTCAAACATTTTTCTTGCTGACATTTAACTGACCAGACCATAATTTCTTTACTTCTTGATATACAGTACGTGGAGAGTGTATTATCACTAAATCACCCACAGAGTGGAGATTCCACACAAGCAATAATTGCAAATTTATTGCAAAGCACAACCGGCACCAGCAAAGTTTCAGCCAATGGACCTCCGGGTTAATCCCGGAGGTCCATTGGCTGAAACATTGCTTGTGTTTTTTGTCGATATGTACACAATTTGAAAGTTATAGCTTGGGTGATAACTCCACTCCATGGGTGATTTAGTTACAATCCACTCTCCACGTACTGTAACTAGATAAGACCTCTTGCACATGCATATCATTAGTTGTTCATGCGTCACCCACCAATTTACCTTTTATACTCCAAGAACAAGGTCACATTGTGCATCTCAGGCATCCATTCATCCTTCGTCAGTATTTTTTTTTCCAGACCATAATTTCCTCACTACTTGATAAAACTTATTACACATAACACATCAGAAGACAACATGTCAAGGTCACATTTATGTTTCAAATGTTAATAATGCCATTTCTCAATAACATGTTTTGCGGGTCCATAACTTCTCTACAACATTACACAACTTGACATAAATTAATGAAACTTCTTTCAAATAATTATATGTCATCAGTAGACGATGATGCGTCGCACATCACATTTACATTCTGCAGCTCCAGGTCAAGGTCAACGTTGACCGTCAAATGGTAACAAAGCCTTTATTAGTGACAATTTTCCTGTCCAAACCATAATTTCTTTACTTCTTGACATATAACTACATGTAGATGAAACATTATGCACATACCTATTGTCATTAGTTGTCGTGTGTCGCATATCAAATTAACCTTTCACACCCCAAGGTCAAGGTCACTGTTGTGCATCTAATGTCAATAATGGCTTTTCTTGGTGACATTTTCTTGTCTGGAAAATGTAAATTTGTGAGTAGTATCAGTGATTTTAATCATCATTTTAGTTAATAGGTGAGAATGCAAGGTAAACGTGTTGTTTATTTTCCCTCTCTGTCTTACTTTTATCCTGCATGTAGCTGCTCCTAAAAGCAGTGACCCTGCACAGTGCTGTATGCTAATTTGTTGACATGATGTCTATATGCAAAATACATGTGGACAAACATTCTGCTACTATAATCTAGAGATGGATGGTTATGATTTTTGTGGTTCGGTTTTCCATTTTGTTTTTTGGGGGGTGAAAAACTTGGGTTATGGTTCAGTTTTCAGTTTTTATCCAGTCCCATTAAATTCATAAAAGCATGAGTAATTACACAGGTGAAATAATTGACAAAATCTATCAGGTTTGGATCTAAGGCCCTCTTACATCACTTTGGAGTTCAACAGCTTGAGTGAACAACATATAACTTTATAGAAATGTGGATGATGATTGTTTAAACTTTAATGATCAATTGATGCTTGTGGATGCACATTGCACAGAACAAAGTCAACAACCCTTCCAGAAATTGTAGTTTTCACGTTCAAAATGGAATAGCTACATCTGTTATATTACTAAGCCATTGTGGAATTAAACATTTTAAATCAAAATATCAAATGTAGTTCAGGTATGAACCACGTCCCCCAAAAGCAACCAAACAAATCACATTGTTCACTTGGTGATTGTTTTTCATATTTATTTTTATCAAATCATGGTGTGCCAAAAGCCGTAAATGATTTCTGCATCGAAAACAGATACAGATAGAGTTCAAAGTATTCTATTTTGGAACATCGGTACAGCGTGATCATAATGTGAATAATACCTTTGTGGGACATTTTGGTTCTGTTTCCTCGAATTCACTGAACTGTAGTTTGTGCTTTGCCTTGAGATGCCTTCTCAGGTTGGAGGTGTTGCCGTATTCAGCAGAATACAAATTGTTACAGGTGTTGCATTGAGAATGGTTTGCGTCTTTCTTTGTAAAATATTTCCAAATATCGGCCTGATTTTTCGACGACATCATGAAACTGTGTACATATGGGTATTCTGCGAATCCTACCAAATTCCATTTGTACATATAATTTGCATGGGAGTCGATTAGTTGGTGGGCCCTCGTAAGTTCGGAACTGTCAAATAGATACCATTTACAAAACAGTAACTGGTTAGTTATTTAGTCCATACATTGATTGAATGGGAAGGAAATTGTGGAGAGATAAAAGTATGAAAGTTTTTAAAGAAATTTTTTTGAAACTTTCAGAAAACCATGCCACCAGTTTTTCACAATGGGTGGATCGTTTACTCATTTTTAGCTCAACTTTGGCGAAGCCAAATTTGAGCTTTTGTTATGACCCGTCGTCCATCTGTCCGTACGTCAACAATTGGATACGGCTCGGGCTAGAGGCCGTATTTATGAACCGATCTTTACGAAACTTCTTGGGTACCTTTGTTATGACCGTGGGGTGAGAACGAGTGTTTTGGGGTGTGGTCCGAAATTCAAGATGGCTGGCAGCCGCCATTTTGTACCAACGATGCAGAAATCTGTTTTTGTACAGAACTTCCATATGAAAGCTCTTGATTTGAATAATTTTTTGTTTGAATGTTTAGTACCATGGGATACATCACATATAATACAGGTTTTTTTCTCGTGCGTAAATTGTGCAAATTAGACTAATTTTGATGTTTTTTGGTGTTACTTTCAGCACTGTAAGTGCAAATGCCAATACGGCTCGGGCTAGAGGCCGTATTTATGAACCGATCTTTACGAAACTTCTTGGGTACCTTTGGTATCAAGGTGGGACGAGAACAAGTGTTTTTGGGTGCGGTCCGAAATTCAAGATGGCCGATGGCAGCCATTTTGCACAAAATTAGATGCAATCAGATTTTTGCACAGAACTTCCATATGAAAGCGCTGATTTGACTAATTTTTTGTGTGAATGTTTTTTTCTCGTGCAGAAATTATGCAAAGTAGATGAACTTTGATTTTTTCAGTGCCACTTACACACAGTAAGTGCACATGTCAATACGGCTCGGGCTAGAGTCTGTATTTATGAACTGATCTTCACGAAATGTCTTTGGGTAGCTTTGTTATCACCTTGGGACGAGAAAGAGTGTTTCTGGGTGCGGTCTAAAATTCAAGATGGCTGCCAGTAGCCATTTTGTACCGAAATTAGGTCTAATCAGTTTTTTGTACACAACTTCTATACAGCTTAGACTAGAGGCCATATTTATGAACCAATCTTTACGAAACTTCTTGGGTACCTTTGTTATCACCGTGGGATGAGAGCGAGTGTTTTTGGGTGTGGTCCAAAATTCAAGATGGCCACCAGCAGCCATTTTGTACCAAAATTAGTGCAATCGGTCTTTTGTACAGAACTTCTGTATGAAAGTTCTGATTTGAATAAATTTTTGTATGAATGTTTAGTAACATGGAATACATCACATATTGTAAGGTTTTTTTTTTTTGTGCAGAAATTATGCAAATTAGATGAACTTTGATTTATTCAGTGCCACTTCCACAATGTAAGCACACATGTCAATACGGCTCAGGGTAGAGGCTGTATTTATGAACCGATCTTCACAAAACTTCTTGGGTACCTTTGTTATCACCTTGGGACGAGAATGAGTGTTTCTGGGTGTGGTCCAAAATTCACTGGCTGCCAGTGGCCATTTTGTACCGAAATTACATGTAGGTCCAATCAGTTTTTTGTCACAAGTTCTATACAGCTCATATTTATGAACTGATCTTCACAAAACTTCTTGGGTACCTTTGTTTTCACCTTGGGGACAGGAACGGGTGTGTTTTGGGGTGCCTTTGTTATCACTGTGCTATGAGAACAAATATTTTGGGGTTCAGTCAGACCCACTCTGGGACTAAGATTTCTTTTCTAGTTTAGCATCTGACTGTCACCCACCTTTACAATACTTTACCTATACATTTGTTGCAGGCAACGGTCAGTATTTATGTACAGAGCTTTACAATACTTTATATGTACCTTTGTTATCAGGTCATTACCTAGATGTTTGTCATTGCTGTGTCACATACTATACATGTACATGTCTTTGTCTTGACAAGTTGAGCTACAGTGTCATTGACACTTTCTTTTTTTTGTAAACCGAAACTGAACGGTTTCCACTTATACCATAATCTATGGTGGAAAGGATGTCAAGGGAGAGTTTATTTGGCAACCATACTGCACATTTATAATATGATTGAATGAGAGAAAAACAAATCAAGCTTCATGAACATGTGTAAATAAAAATACTTTTTTCAGATTGAGACTAATTGAGCAACATTCAACAGAAATACAGCATTGACAGGAAGATTTGCTTTTTGGAAATTGTCCCATATGTTACTTGCTACACCAGTAGAAACTTGAGGCTCTAACAAACAAATCTGTTCTTGGCTTACTGGGTTGACTTAAGTTGAGAGTTATTGAAAAACCTTTAACAGAAATATACAAATGTAGTATTGGTAGGAAGATTTGGTTCTTGGCTACTCTGTGGGTGGAAATTGGCTCATACCTTTGCTGGCTACACCAGTAAAACTTGAGGTCGTAACAAACAAATCTGTTCTTGGATCACTTAGTAGACTTAAGTTGAGAGTTAGTGAACAAAATTCAACAGAAATACAGTATTGGTAGGAAGGTTTGGTACTTCTCCCCCATGCAGGTGGAAATTGGTCCATACAATACTTGCTAGACCACTAGAAACTTGAGCCCCCAACAAACAAATCTGTTCTTGGATGACTCGGTAGACTAAATTGAGAGTTATGAACAACATTCAACAGAAATATACTATTGGCAGGAAGATTTGGTACTTGGCCACTGTGCACTTGGAAATTGGTCCAGACAATACTTGCAAGACCACTAGAAACTTGAGGCCCCACAAGCAAATCTGTTCTTGGATTACTCGGTAGACTAAATTGAGAGTTATGAACAACATTCAACAAAAATATAGAATTCGCCGGAAGATTTGGTATTTGGCCACCTTGTAGGTGGAAATTGGCCCAATCAATACTTGCTACACCAGTAGAAATATGTGGCACCAACAAGCCGATCTGTTCTTGGATCACTCGGTAGACTAAATTGAGAGTTATTGATCAACATTCAACAGAAATACAGTATTGGCAGGAAGATTTGGTACTTTGCTACTATATGGGTGAAAATTGGCCCATACTACACCAGTAAAAGTTGAGGTCCCAACAAGCAAATCTGTTCTTGGATCACTGGGTAGACTGCTATGTGGTCCATGAACTGCAAATTTGCGTGTTGGTTTTTCAAGCTTCTGCTGGTCAAGATAGTGTCCAAATAGTAAGCCCCACTTTACATGGTGTAACTTTGTTCTTGAAGAATTATGGGATTTGTTTCTTTCATCCTCGATGACACCTTATCCATTTTAGAGTTTTATTGCAGATTACTGTTTGTCAAGTATTTATGTTTATATGCAGATTGGTATTGACCATTCAACATTTTTACGTACTGTTTTGTCTAACTCTCTATGCAACGTTCCTGCCTTATGTGGACAATGCTACTAAAATATTGGCTCCACGTGGGAACCCTGTGAAGTGATGTAGTTCTTGTTTACTGTGGTAAACAAGCTCTCTTTTACTGGTCAAATAGGACCCGGTCACTGATGCCTGGGGTGGAAGTCTTCTAAAATGGGCAACATGGGTATAAACGATTGGCTGGACTTGACTTAATATCCTTGTTGTGGTCAAGATTAGCCATTGTGCAGAAATATGTGATCTTAAACACCAGTAAATAAATAAATAATTAAAAAATCAGCAATCACAAAGTATATTTTCAGTTTTTGCCTCCACAACATAGCTCACCCCTTATGACTCCTATTTCGAAATGATCTCAACAAGATCGTTCCACTGAGGGTTATAAACTGCATTTCAGAAGATAAAAATTAAACTGTTAAGGGTTAAAAGTGTCTCCCGCTATTCAAGTTAGGTATGGGGTTCATCCTTCCACACACACACACACACACACACACACACACACACACACACACACACACACACACACACACACACACACACACACACACACACACACACACACACACACATAAAAGCCAAGAACATGAAGAAACTGCTGTGATGGTTAACATGCTATCTGTATACCCCCCCCCCCCCCCACCCCACCCATCACCCTTCTGCCATTTACCACAACTCAACCAGACCACATGATAAAAATCGAAACGATTATAGGTTTAACACAAGTTTTCAAATCTTAGCTTTTCTGATGTTCCAATGTACACACGTATTTTTCTTAGTTGAAAAATAAATCAAGCCTCTAGAGGTGTCAAGTGAAATTGGTTCTAATTTCATTAAATATGTTGTCTATCTGTTAAGAATACAGACCGTTAAGTCAACAATTATAAGTTTGATGCTGGAATCTATTTCCCAAATTGCTGATTGAATACTGTTTATTTTGTGTGACTTTCTGATCATATTACAGTGAATTGCATACTTATATAAATTACTTCTAAACTCACATTACATGCACCATGGCTTAAAAGAAACTTTTCCGCATGCATTAACTGGTAGAGAGCTAAATTATTTTTGGTCATCAAAAGTATATATTGCCATTTCTTTGGAGCGATGTGGCTCAGTGGTTGTGGCAATGAACTTCAAACCGAGATGTCCACGGTAGGGCTGCACGGTATATCGATAAACCGATTTATACCGGTATTCAAACCAATATTGAATGAATACCGGTGTAATTACAAAAATATCTGTTTATCGTCATTATTTATTTACCCTCAATTTAGTTTCCAAGATGTCTTTCATTTTTTAACTATAGCTCCGAATGAATAATATTATCCCATTTATCCAAGGAATCGTCTGCTTCAGCCCTGGTAATACACAAATTCAAAAGTTTCAACAAAACTATATCATGTGACCCCACATTGGAACGAGCTCTTTGAGCTCGTTCCAATGAGGGGACACATGATATAGTTTTGTTGAAATCTTTGGTTAAAATCTGATAAACTAATTTTGAAAATAATAAATTTTGGTATCGTCTGCATTGGGTAAAGGTTTTTCGAACTGCATCATCAAGGTGGGCTAATTCGTTCTGATGCCTCGAGTCCCGATTGTGATACAAGTGTTCATATATCTGAACAGTTTTCGATATACCGGTATACCGCTTTATTTTTTTGAATACCGATACTGGTATTCAGTTTTGAATATCGTGCAGCCCTAGTCCACGGTTTGATCCCCACCATGGATAACTGTGACTTGTCCTTGGGCAACGCACTTAATCCTGATTGCCTACATGGGGGCACTGTGTACTAAGGCATAATGCACGTCAATGGTGCACCTGTCTTCAACCAATGCTGACCTTGCTTGTGTGGAGTTGGTACACCATTACTCAGTGGTTCTCTCTGGGTACTCTGGCTGCATCCATCAATAAAACTTTCCAACACGAGGTGACCTTGGCTATGGAAAGTGTCCTTAAACTCCAATAAATAAATGGATTGCTATGTCTTTGTATTGTTACAATTTATTGGAGAGTGCCTATAGTCACTCTCCCATAAATTGTAACAAGGCAAATCCATGTAGACAAGATATATATTATCGTCAAACATAATATGAAGCAATTCACAGAAAATGAAGCTTGCTCGTAATGTTGTACATTGTACTTGCACCTTACAATGGAGTCAAATTCTCTGGTTGAAATTATCTTTCCACTTTTATCCCCACAGCACTTGTCTAACCTAGCAGAAAAAAATGTGAGAACATTGATTCTGAGAATTCAGGGTTCGCACAGCCTTAAAAAGTCCTTGAATTTTATTCAAACTTTTGAATTTTGTTTCGTCAGAAAATGTTCATGAAAAGTTCTTAAAAATCAGTCAGGCTCTTTGAATATCCTGGATTTTTCTACTGTTGTTGCAGCTTGTTTAAGTGAGTCTTGCCTTTTGCTCATTTTCACTTTTATTTACTTAATTTTTTTTAAATCTGAGGAAAGAAGTCATGCATATCAGAAATAACTGGTGGAGTGCTGTATGCCAACATCAGGTTTAACAGAAAAGTAAGAGTACTGTTATCAAGTTTTCTCTCATTTATAAATACACTTTCTTCACATAAATTTACTTTATTATAAATCACTGGAGAGTGCCTGCAGGCAATCTCCAATGGTTTGTAATAAAATAAATATTGAAGAATAAATTTTAACCATCAAATATAATCATCATTCAGCCAGTTGTGCAAGAAATAGATTTTAAAATGTAGGTGAGATTTCTGGGAAATGACAATGTGTCAGAAAATTGCGGCTTGATAAATGATTATTAGTCCCCTACGGGAACCGTAAGGGGACTATTGGATTGCACTCCGTCTGTCTGTCCGTCCGTCCATCTGTCTGTCCGTCTGTCTGTCTGTCTGTCTGTCTGTCTGTCTGTCTGTCTGTTTTTTATGTTACCACCTCTCCCTCCAACATGCTTTAAGCTACACCTTTCATATTTGGTACATGGATAAATGGTTCTGGGGGGATGATGCACGCTCAAAATTTTTTTTTCAAAATCCAAGATGGCGGAATGTCAGCCATTTTTGTTGTGTTATTGAGGCTTTTTTTCTCTATTTTCATGTTACCACCCCTCCCACCAACATGGTTCAAGCTACACTTTGGATATTTGGCACATGTATAGAGGGTTGGGAGGGGATGATGCACGTTCAATATTTTTTTTTCAAAATCCAAGATGGCGGCATGGTGGCCATTTTTGTTGTGTTTTTTTAAGCTTTTTTTCTCTATTTTATGTTACCACCCCTCACTCCAACATGGTTCAAGCTACACTTTTTATATCTGGCACATGGATAGAGGGTTGTAATGGGATGTTGCACGTTCAATATTTTTTTTTCAAAATTCAAGATGGCGCCATGGCAACCATTTCTGTTGTGTTTTTTAAGCTTTTTTCTCTATTTTATGTTACCACTGCTCCCTCCAACATGGTTCAAGCTACACTTTTCATATATGGTACATGGATAAAGGGGTTGTGAGGGGATTATGCACGCTCATTATTTTTTTTTCAAAATCTAACATCTGTCTGTCTGTCCGTCTGTCTGTCTGTTTTTATGTTACCACCTCTCCCTCCAACATGCTTCAAGCTACACCTTTCATATTTGGTACATGGATAAATGGTTCTGAGGGGATGATGCACAGTCAATATTTATTTTTCAAAATCTAAGATGGCAGAATGGCGGCCATTTTTGTTGTGTTTTTTAAGCTTTTTTCTCTGTTTTATGTTACCACCCCTCCCTCCAACGTGGTTCAAGCTACGCCTTTCATATATGGCACTTGGATAAAGGGTTGTGAGGGGATTACGCACGCTCAGTATTTTTTTTTTCAAAATCCAAGATGCTTAAAAACTCTAGTGTCTTCTGTGACAAAAACACCTTATGTCACAAAAGTGCCATAGGGGACTAATACCACCTCGTTGGTCAAATACTTGTTTGTCCCTGAAATGTCCTTGAAAATCCTTGAATTTTATTTTTTGTGTCCTTGAATGTATCATCTCTGTAAAATGTTAGTTTTCTTGATTTCATCTTGATTTTGTAGTATTTTAATCGTGAAATCTCGACCCATGGTGTGTAAGTGCATCCTGTTCATGAGCTGATTGGGAAAAACACCATGTTTGTTATCACAGTAATGTGAAATATGTATATAGTGGTCTGGTTCTTGGTTACCTTTACATGTACAGTTAAAACTGGAGATCCTGTCATGAAATGCGCACAAATAGCACGTCGATCTGCATGTTAATCTACCCGATACGATGATAGTAAGGCTATCAAATTCTGTATATATGGCCTCTGCACAAGCAATGTTTCAGCCAGTGGACCTCCGGGTAACCCGGAGGTCCATTAGCAGAAACATTGCCTGTGTTTGCTATGAGTAACCTAAGAACCTGCCGTGCTTTGGATGCCATTCGATATGGCAATTGCACACAATTCCTACGCGCAATTAAGCCTCGATAAATGCCCAGTTCGTGACAGGACTTCTAGTTTTAACTGTACAGTACATTGATGAATGGAGTGGACAGTGAATTTCAACCAGATCAGGACTTACTCATGATCTGTCAGATCTGATCAAAGTTGTATCCACAGCCCTGTAGATGAGTCATTGTATCCACAGCGCTGTAGATGAGTCATTGTATCCACAGCCCTGTAAATGAGTCGTATCCACAGCCCTGTAGATGAGTCGTTATATCCACAGCCCTGTAGATGAGTCTTTGTATCCACAGCCCTGTAGATGAGTCTTTGTATCCACAGCCCTGCAGATGAGTCTTTGTGTCCACAGCTGTGTAGATGAGTCTTTGCATCCACAGCCCTGTAGATGAGTCGTTGTATCCACAGCCCTGTAGATGAGTCTTTGTATCCACAGCCCTGTAGATGAGTCTTTGTTGGTATTTTCATTTGTCTTTCTTGATTCCAGTAATGATCTCATATTTAATTTATAAAATAAAATGTCTCAACATCCCACCCCACCCCACCCCACCCCACCCCAGTGAAGACATGTTCCCAGATTACGATCTGATTGAAGAAGAGACTGTTTTTGCGGTCACAGTATTGCACATATTGGTGAACATCAGCCTAAACTTACATGTACTTGCAAGACCACAAGAAGGTTGAGGATTCTGCAATCAATTTTGCCTGGCAGCAAATTTACAAATGGTGGAAATAGTGTAGCCCATAAAAAGCAACGGCTTCTTGTTTCCTCAATTTTTTGTTGGACTAACCAGAAAATGTAAACACAATACAGAGGTTGCCAACCAGCTGGTGACCCTGTACTAAATCACTGTGAGTACAATTATACATGTAGTTGAAAACTAGTTATAGTACAGAGTCTGAAATCTGATGAAAGCTATTGCCATCATGTGTGCAGAAGTCTGAGAGTCTGTTTGTCTGTGAGTCTGTCTGTTCACATTTTCTTTAGTACAGGCTGCACCCTCGTGTTCTTGTCCGGTCATCAAGAAATGTCATATGCAGGTTTGGGGTTATGTCTAAGTAAGAATGTCCCCTTTTGGTCGCATTTAGTTAACCATGATGGCTGTGCAGGCCTGAAACACCAAAACCTTTAGCACAGTCTACAGGTTGTATTTATGAAGGGATTTCATTGTAACTTGGTAGGATGACTCCATATGTCTAGATGAGGACGTCATATTTTGGTCGGGTTCTGTCAACCATGATGGCATCAGGGGCACGTTACCTAGATTCCTTTAGTACAGTCTAGAAGTTGCATTTATGAAGGGATTTCATTGTAAATTAGTAGCATGACTCGGTATAATGTCTAGATGAGAATGTCCTATTTTGGTCATGATCGGTGAACTGTGATGGCTGCCCAGACACATGACCTAGTTTTTACCACAGTCTACAGTTCATATTTATGAAGCGATTTCATTGTAACCTGGAAGGATAACTTGGTATGATGTCTAGATGAGACTGTCCAATTTTGGTCACGATCGGTCAGCTGTTACCAATGCCTGGTCACATGACCTAGATTCCTTTAGCACTCTCTACGGGTTGTTTTTATGAAGGGATTTCATTGTTACATGTACTTGGTAGGATAACTTGGTATGATATCTAGATGAGACTGTCCTATTTTGGTCATGATCGGTCGGTCAACCTTACCTTGACTGCTGGACCATCATGTGTCCTAAATTTCTTTACCAAAGTCTATGAGTCATATTTATGAAGGGATTTCATTGTAACTTGTAGGATGACTCATTTTGGAATGATTTTACTGTAATTTTATAACTTTGGCTGACATACGTTAACTGTGAGGGCCACATCAACCCTGGCCTCAATTCTTTACATATTCTCAATTATCACAATTTT
Organism: Pictodentalium vernedei; assembly: GCA_031216915.1. Classification (NCBI taxonomy): domain Eukaryota; kingdom Metazoa; phylum Mollusca; class Scaphopoda; order Dentaliida; family Dentaliidae; genus Pictodentalium; species Pictodentalium vernedei. The sequence goes on from CM062294.1 coordinate 170,525,516, forward strand.
TGTCTTATTTCATAATCCTTTCATAAACATTGAACATTATTCTTTTCATCAAACATAACACATAGTCAAGTTAAGCTGCAATGTCATTAACACTTTCATTACAAACCTCTCTACCCCAATATGGTTCAGTTCAGACAGAAGTTCTGCCTGGAGTTCAGACAGACCTTACTAGTTGGCCCATACTGGGGGTAGAGGGATTTGCAAAAAATGAACACAGGTTCAACAGCATTTAGAGAATGTTTGTGATCAATGAAAAATAGTTCAGGAGAGCAATTTGCTCGCCTAAATAGTTCCCAGGAGAGCAAATTTTTTGCCACTCTGGATTTTTCAAAAAACCAAGCCTGATGGAAGTGTTGAAGTACAAATGTTTCCTATAATATACATTACAGTCATCGTGGACTGGTCACTTTCTATGGGTGGGCAATATTGCCATGAATGCAATAATATTAGATTCTAAATACTAATTATAGGAATAATCATCAAAAATTTCATTTATGAAGCACCAGGTACAATGCGGTGCTTCATCAATTAAAATTTTGTTGCTGATGATTTTTATTAACTTGTAAACGCATGTGTGGACATCACTGTACACACCTGGATTACGACCAATCTACGGTGACTGTACTGTAACTAGGAATTTAGCTCTTTGAACCCTGACTACGTTCAACTCCAACCAAGCCAGAACATAAGCAGATGTCTAGGTTGGAGCTATCAAATTTTTCTGAATTTTGTTGAAAAACATGGCTGGAATTGTCAACAATTTCATTAGCATACTCTGCCGACCACATTTCTCCCCGATCTTTTTCAAATTTCACACGTAGTTTTGCTGTGATATCTAGATGGGAGCTATCAAACGTTTCTGAATTTTGTTGAAAAACATTACCGGCAGTGGCCATCTTGGCTTTGGCATATAAATTGTCAACAATTCCATTAACAGACCCCTACAGGCCGCTCCTCTCACCCAATCTTTTTAAAATTTTATATGTAACTTTGGTATGATATCCAGATGGTAGTTATCAAATTTTTCTGCATTCCATTGAAAAAGATAGCCGCCACCGGCCATCTAGGATTTGACATATAAATTGTCAACAATTCCATTAGTACATCCAACAGGCCCCATTCCTCACCCGATTTTTTTTAGCTTCGATTTGTAGCTTTGGTGTGATGTCTTTTCTGCAGAAACTTGAGTGAGTGACATGGCATTACTGGATCTTTCTATTCAGTTCAGTCCCTTTTTCTTCAAGTTGAGCTGCAGTGTCATTGACACTTTCATTTATATTTCTTTTGGTTCACGTTTTTTTTACCATGATGCCTTAACCCTTATGGGCCTGGACAAGTGTCCAGAATTCCCACCAGTGGACAGCCTTTATATGCCCAGAGGTCTAGCAGTGATTTCTACTTACGTCTTGGCTGCCTTAAGAGGCAGTCATGACTGCAACTAGAAACCACTGCCTAAATAATTTGCCTCTTCATCAGAACCTCCTCATGATGACATGTTAAGGGCAGCTGTTTTGCAGGTGTAAAAGTTTGAAATAGACTTTTAAGGGTTGGTGAATTCACTTTACTTGCTTTGAGAGTGAAAATTTGTTGGATGCAGAAGTTCCAAATATTCCAATAATGCCTGAACAAATTCCCCACTGCTAGTTTCATTTAGTGATGATTTCAAAATGTTGAAATTTCATTCCTGCCATACATCCTGTCATACTAAGGTACATGTATCCTATAGGGTCCTTCGACTCCCACATTTTCGATTTGATTCAAATCTCAAATCATAACATGTCTAGTATTCAAAATTGAATTGAACCTTGAATCAAATCAATGGCATCTTGAAGAGGACCGAAGGTGATTGGGAGTGCTACAAACCTGACTGATTTGTTCCGACTGATAGCTCAAGTCTTGATTGATAAAATAATCCAACTATATCATCAAGGCATGCCTTCGTTGAAGGCATGCCTTGATGATGTAGTTGGAATATTACCCTGTAAGAATTATAGTTCACCGTCGACATTGCTTGGAAACCTTAAATTTGCATTTAACAGTGGTAGGGACTAGTGATATTTGAAGTACAACTTTCATTTGAACTACATGTTTTGTGAGACGATCAATATGACTGATACCAAGCTATATTCCTACGAAAAAGATTCAAGAAGAAACGAAGAGGGCAGCTAATTCTGAATTGAACCAAATATCTACTTTAGATTTGAAATTGAATCAATTCTTGAAGCTTCTTAGGGCCCTAGTATCCTGATATCTAATGTCTGTTTCAGTGTCAAGTTTAGAGAGGTTTATACATGTAGGTACAGTGAATCACAACTGTTTTTCAACTCTAGTTGATATATATATGAATAAAATGCAGGGATATGACACAGGTGTCTGTTTTATATTGTCTTCCCTATGACATACATGCTCCATTCTGAAATTTACTGCCAGATGTTCGGATACAGCATGCAATGTTTGGATATTTAATTTGTACTACAAACAAAATAATCACTAAAATAAACTCAGCAAGTTAATAGACTTGAGAGAAGGCAATTTCAAATTAATTGTTTGTCTATTGGGGTTTAATGACACTTTCAACAGGGTCACATCATGTTGGACACTTGGTGAGGTGGAGTATCTGAAGAAAACCACCGAGCAGTGGCGTGCAACTATCAGCAGACTTGTCATTTTGAGGCATGCGATTGCCCTGGGCTGCAGTCGCCCGCCCGCCCGCCCGCCCGCCCGCCCGAGTTCAAAATGCTGTGGACGATAAATGTCCGCCACTTTCTGCGGCCCATTAATTCAGTTGAAGGCACCTCAAAATTGGCCGTCTCAAACGGCAATTTTTGCAGATTGGAAGAGGTAACAATGTGCAATTTGTGAAGTTCATTGTGTGTCGTCGAAGCAGTCATCCAGAGACACTAAGTAACTTTCCAAATACGAGCGGGAGGTCTGCCAATTCCAAAGTTGTCATTAGTTATTACATTGTACATCAGACTGTGACTACTCTCGTGTCACGTGCAATTACAGGGAGTGTCATCCCCAATCCAGTTCGACCCGCTGATGATTTGTCTGAGATGTTTCGTCCCAAAATCGAAGCCAGGATGAGCTAACTGTAACACTCACTGTTTGTGAGTGTCATGGGTAACCTGGTATCTTGCATCCAAATATTCAGGCATGCATCTATACATTATGTGATGACGTACATCATAATTACACAAACCATGTACCTTAAAATGATATTCGTTGTCTACCCAGCAGGCTGAAACAAAATGGCTCCTGCAAACCGTAAATGGCCCTCCTGGAGTAATTTTAGATGAACCCAAAATGACCCTTCTGGTATGATTTGAGGCAAACCATAATGGTCCTCCTGCAATTTTCAAAATGACAAGCCTGTATCAGATGCTCCAACTTACTGAGAACAAGCAGAGTTAGCAGCAGTGGAAGGTAAGTGCACCATCGACGTGCAGTACACCTTAGTACCCAGCATATGCCACCACTGTGCTACCACATGGGCATTTAGGATTAAGTGTCTTGCCCAAGGACACAATGCAGTTACCACTGGTCTGTATCAAAGTGTTAACCTTTTGGTTTGAAGTTGAATGCTCTGACCACTGAGCCACTACAGTTAAAACTAGAAGTCTTGTCACAAACTGTGCGCTTATCTAGACTTAATTGCGCGTAGGAATTACGCACAATTGCCATATCGAATGGCATCCAAAGCATGGAAAGTTCCCCTGGTTACTTATAGCAAACACAGCCAATGTTTCTGCCAGTGGACCCCCGGGTTACCCGGAGGTCCATTGGCTGAAACATTGCTTGTGCACAGGCCATATGTACAGAATTTGATGGCCTTACTATGGTCATAACGCGTAGATTAACGCACAGATCGACGTCCTATTTGTGCGCATTTCATGACAGGACTTCTAGTTTTAACTGTATACTCCCAGGGAAAGTGGTGTTGATGTTATTAGCTCAGCTTGACAGTGTCAACTATGAGCTATTGGGATGGGTTGCAGTAAGTCGTCCATCCGTATGTCTGTCTGTCCATCTGTACGTCCATCCATAACATTCCTCTTTTCATCCACAATTCCTTTAGTACATACTACAGGCCACAGCTCTCATCCAGTCTGTTTTCAGTTTCAGATTTCATATGCAGTTTTACGGTAATGTCTAGATGGGATCTGCTGAGTTTTTCCGAATTTCATTCCAGCAGCCATCTTAGATTTGGCTTATAAATTGTCAGCAATTCCATTGGCACACCCTACAGACCGCATCTCTTACCCGATCTCTCACTCGTTGAAAAACATGGCTGCCAGCAGCCATCGGGTGAGAAATGTGGCCTGTATTGTGTGCTTATGGAATTGTTGACATCAATTGGCTTTACTGGAGCTTTCTGTTCACGCATGTAGTTCAGTTCCTTCTTGGGCAAGTTGAGCTGCAGTGTCATTGACACTTTCATATTTTTATTTGGACAATGTATGATACTGAAATAGTGTTCCCATACACATTGTCATTCATAACCACCAACCACTTCCTGCATGATAATCCCACACTCATTGATTAACATTTTAGTCACTTCTTGAAAAGCCAATAGCGGATGCTTTTCACAAAAATCACCATTCGAGCTCTAATATTTTGTTTCAGCTTTTGGCTGGCTTATTTGAACTTGCCAACAAACTGTGTCAAATCATTCAAGTATATTCCCCATCCCCCACACACACACTTAAGATGAATAAAAAAATAACACTTAAGATCAATATTTTTATTACTACCTGTATTATTATTGTTATTTAACCCTTTACCCAACACAGACGATATCAAAATTTATTATTATAATTAAATATCATTTTTCAAAGCATTTCAACAAAACTATTTCATGTGACCCCTCATTGGAACGAGCTTGTTCCAAAGAGGGGTAACATGATATGGTTTTGTTGAAATTTTTTGAAAAATAATATTTTTTCAGCTGCTGAATTTGGATATTACGTGGGCGGATGTGGTCGATTCGTTGGGTAAAGGGTTAACCAATGCAGACTATATCAAAATTTATTATTTTAAAGATGCTTCCTGTTGTAACACAGTTTTCAAATTTCTTATCTCAGTAATAATGTAACAGCACAGTTATGAGCTCTTTTTTTGTAAGGCAAGGAATGTTGGGGATTGCACTATTGTAGATTATTGAAATATATTGTTGAATGATACTGGTAATTCAGCTTCATTTACAGTATTATGACTTCAAAAGCAGACAGAAAATCTTTGATCAGATTGGAGGGGGGGAGGGGTGGGGGGGGGAGGAACTGGTTTATTTTCCCCTGTGAGGGAAGATAATCAAGAGGGTGAGACATTGTGGGACACTGGTTCAAATTTGAGTTTCAAACTCTGTGCCACAAGTGTCGGAAACTTGTATATGTGATATACTGCGGTCCTCGAAATTAACATCTACTTTCAGCAATTCTGTTGCATTGGCTAACGTCATCAAATTTCACGACGGCAATTTAGTGTCTTCATAAAAAATTCAGTGGGGGAAAATTGTCTGATAAATAAAAGACTTTTTGTGTGTTTTCCTTTCAGTTCTCATTCGTGAACTTGTGTTTACGAGTAGGGTTAACCCTTTACCCAATGCAGACGATATCAAAATTTATTATTTTAAATATCATTTGTTCAGATTTTTAAAAAATAATTCAACAATAATATCATGTGACCCAGGCCTGGTCGTTTGAAAAATTAGCGCGAGCGAAAAAATCGCTCTCGTGGCATATACATGCGCGAGCAAATCGTTCCCGCTACATGATTCTGGACGGTAAAGGCCGTCCGTTCATGGGTGGGTTTGTGTTTGATGTTTACAGTTACCGGTACTGAAGTTGAACTTCAAACATGGGCTGGTGCACGATACAGAAACGAAAAAACAGAAAGTTGCTTCCAATATCATCATTCATGGCCAGAATTCCAATTAACAAAATGCTGACATACCTTGAATCCGTGTTGTATGAAGTTGTTTGTTCTGTATAATTAATAATCCGCATTCAAATAGAAGGCTTCCATCATAACATTTGCAATATCAACATGTATTTATTTATCCACGTGAGACAATTGTCACATTTGTGTTGAAAATTAATGTGGCATTTTGGGTCTTGACTCTATCACATGATTACTAAATCAAGTTACTGTCCAATCAGACAACACAGATTTAAATTATTTGGCGCCCGTTTGAAAGAAGCCAATTGATTAGTAGAATTGTTTTACTACAACCAATCACATTAGCGAAGTAGAAATTATGAGATTTTATCATTTATGAATAAAAAATTTGGTTCATTTATTCTGTGGAACTGATGGAACAGTGATTACAGTATTAACACAGTACCAACAGGCTACAGTGATTTGAATAAGCATGTGCTTAAAACTGTTCCGAGACACAAAGGAGAATTCTGAAATAATCCATGCTCTTGACGTCAGACGATAAACTTGTCAATTGCAGACATTTTCGACACCGACAGTCAGGAATCCTTTGATGTGCATCATTATTTGACACTGGAATTCAATTGTTATCCAAGTGTACAGACAGTGTTCCAGACAAAGAATATTATACTGACCCTGTTCAGTGCCATATGACTGATGCCGTGTTCCCTTCAACTCAATTATGGATACTTACCAGGATCGGGAATCGGCCATTTGCGCGCGTGATTTTTTCGCTTGCGCGGGGTTGAATTTATGCGAGCGATACGCAAGCGATTTTACCGCTCGCGCCAGAATGCCAGGCCTGGTGACCCCTCATTGGAACCAGCTCAATGAGCTCATTCTAATGAGAAGTCACATAATATGGTTTTGTTGAAATATGTTTTTAAAATACTTTTTTTTCCAACGGCTCCTTTTGTAAATTATGCAAATGGGTTCTGCTGATTTGTTAGTTAAAAGGTTAAATAAATAACACCAAAAATCTTGAACATGCAGTGATACAGTACGGCCGACATGGACAGGTCACTTTCCACGGGTGGGAAATATTTCCATGGACGCAATAATATTACATTCCAAACACCAATTATAGGAATAATCATCAAAAATTTAATTAATGAAGCACTGGGTTCCACCCAGTGCTTCATTAATTAAAATTTTGCTGATTATGATTTTTATTTGCCCGTTTTGAAAAAATGGTTGTATTATGATATACCTCCGTCTGTTTCTGCCTGTCTGTCCATCCATCCGTCCACACATACAATAACTCGAAAACGCTTTGAGCAATTTTTGTGATTTTTTGGTGGAAAGTATATGTTGATGGAAGGAAGCTCCCTTTCGATTTGTGTCGCTGTCCGATTTGTCATTCCAGAGTTATGGGACTTTATTCATCAAAATACAGGAAATTTTCCACATGTCGGACAATAACTTGAAAATGCTTTGAGCAATTTTCATAATTGTTTGGTGGCAAGTATATGTTGATGGACGGAATCTCCCTTTCTATTTGTGTTGTTGTCCGATATGTTCTTCCAGAGTTATGAGACTTTGTTCGTCAAAATATAAGCAATTTTCCACATGTCGAACAATAACTTGAAAATGCTTAGAGCAATTTTCATGATTTTTTGGTTGCAAGTATATTTTGATAGAAGGAATCTCCCTTTCGATTTGTGTCGGTGTCCGATATGTCATTCCAGAGTTATGGGACTTTATTCAAATTAATGAACACAGTATGTTGTTGGTTATGATTATTGTACAAGAATATAAAAAAAAACTGACAAGTACACATGTATACTCATTTGTGTGCTTCCCTCTTGTAATTAATAACAGGCATATCGTGCGCTCATGGCACAGCTGTTTATTTTTAGCTCACCTACATCTGTAAGTGTGGTGAGCTATTGTGATAACCTCGGGCGTCGGCGTCCGGCGTGTCCAGTATTGTAAGATTTAATGTTAAAGTTAATTTCTCAAACATCAGTGGGCTCAGGCCTTTGATATTGCATATGTAGGCTGTATGGGACTATCAGAACAGTATTTAACCCTGATACTACGACTTTTTTCCAAATTTCCCCTAAAATTTTCTGCCAAAAGTTGTTGTAAGAATTTGCGTTTAGAGGTTGTAAGAATTTGTGTTAAAGTCAGCTTTTGTGCAGATTGTGCTGCTTTAACTTCTCATTACTGTTGATTTTCATATTTCAATAACAACTGTAGGTATTAACCCTACTGTATGCAGAAATTTAGCGAAAATTTCTTTTTTTTCACTCAAAATTTTCATGTTTTTCTCGGACTTAGTAAATTTTAAGTTGTAAAACTTTGTGTTTAGGTGAGTTGTGTTTCTATGTGTCTTTCCAAGCGATTAATATTCTACACTTGGGTTACTGAACTCCATTGCAGTAATATTTAACCCTCATTACATGCATATTTGAGGAATTTGAGGCTGATTTGTTGTAAGAATTAGCGTTTAGGTGTTGTAAGAATTTGCGTTAAAGTCAGCTTTTGTGCAGATCGTGATGCTTTAACTTCTCATTACTGTTGATTTTCATATTTCTATAACAACTGTAGGTATTAACCCTACTGTATGCAGAAATTTAACGGAAATTTTCTTTTTTTTCAGTCAAAATTTTCATGTTTTTCTCGGACTTAGTAAATTTTAAGTTCTAAAAGTTTGTGTTAAGGTGAGGTGTTAAGGTGAGTTCTCAAAGATCAGTGGGCTCAGGCCTTTGATATTGCATATGTAGGTTGTATGGGACTATCAGAACAGTATTTAACCCTGATACTATGACTTTTTTCCAAATTTTACCTAAAATTTTCTGCCAAAAGTTGTTGTAAGAATTTGCGTTTAGGTGTTGTAAGAATTTGTGTTAAAGTCAGCTTTTGTGCAGATTGTGCTGCTTTAACTTCTCATTACTGTTGATTTTCATATTTCAATAACAACTGTAGGTATTAACCCTACTGTATGCAGAAATTTAATGGAAATTTTCTTTTTTTACAGTCAAAATTTTCATGTTCTTCTCGGACTTAGTAAATTTTAAGTTGTAAAACTTTGTAAACTTTGTGTTTAGGTGAGTTGTGTTTCTGTATGTCTTTCCAGGCGATTAATATTCTACACTTGGGTTACTGAACTCCATTGCAGTAATATTTACCCCTCATTACATGCATATTTGAGGAATTTGAGGCTGATTTTCTGCCAAAACTTGTTGTAAGAATTAGCGTTTAGGTGTTGTAAGAATTTGCGTTAAAGTCAGCTTTTGTGCAGATTGTGGTGCCTTCACCTCTCATTACTGTTTATTTTCTCATTTCAATAACAACTGTAGGTATTAACCCTACTGTATGCAGAAATTTAACTGATTTCTTTTCTTTTTTTTCAGTCACAATGTTCACGTTTTTCTCTGACTTACTCAATTTTAAGTTCTAAATGTTTGTGTTAGGCCCCACAAAATAGATCTTCTGTTTCTCAGGCCATTTTTTGTCAAATTGCATGCGGGCGAGCGTTTTTTTATTTTATTTTTTATTTCTCTAATTATTTCTTTGTCATCAAAAGTTCATATTGTTTTATATATTAGGCCTCATAATCTTCGGAATAGCATGGGTGGTGGTGTATTTCGTCCCTTGAGAGCAAGAAGGCTTTGCAATGCTAAGGCATTGCAAAGCCTTCTTGCACTCAAGGGACAAATTTATCAATTTTTTAAATTGGGTAAAATGTCAGACAAAAACCATTTAATTTTTATTTTATTTAAGTTAACATTGGCTATAAAAAGATAGCATGCGGCAGCCAAAAGGACCATGTGGGAGGGCCTGAGAAACAGATTTTTTATTTTTTTAGGCCTTAAGGTGAGGTGTTAAGGTGAGTTCTGTTTCTATGTGTCTTTCCAGGCAATTGATATTGTACGCATGGGTTACTAAACTACATTGCGGTAACATTGCGCCCTTATTACATGCATATTTGAGGAATTTGAAGGGGATTTTTGGGACTTATATTCACTTTCTTTAAAAAAAAATTTTTTTAACTTTTTTTTTATTATTAAATACTTTCTCATACTTGTTACTAGTAACATTAAGGCTTATTTTAGTTGTTGATGTGATGTATTTTTGTTGGGACTTATAGTCACTTTCTTGAAAGAATGTTTTTCCGCAACTCCTCTTTAACCAATGAATGTACTTCAATTACAATTTCAGTGATTTATGAAAGCCTTTCCTAATTCTTATTTATGATTTAATATCTGGCCTCACGATTCATATTCTTAATCATAAACATTTCTAAAAGAAAAAAATGCTTTTATATCCAATGATTCTATGTTGAATTGATATATAATAAATGCAGAAATATAGACTTTCCAAAGCCATCACATAAACCACATTAATCATTTGATGCCTAGTTAATGATTTATATTAACTAAATATTAGGCATGTTACATTGGAACGACATTATCAAGCGTGAATGTAGGTGAGCGTTGGGATGTAACATCCCTCTTGTTACCTGATAAACATATGCATGGACATCACTGCCCATGTGTGGAATAGGACCAGTCCACGGTGAGTGTACAGTACATCCATTAATAATGAGACGTGAGAGCAAGGTTTAATAAATTTTGGAGGCTTTTCACTGTAAATTTAAGCACACCATTTTAAACCATGTTAGGAGCATTCAAATTGGGACTGGAGGAAAGGTCAATAAATAATAGACTGAGCAAAGGATAAAATATAAAATACTACTTATTACATACAAATGTATTAATGGCCTGGCTCTGGAATATTTATCTACACTTGTTAAGCCCTATATCCCAGTCCGGAATCTCCGCTCCTCTGAATCCTATAATCTGGTGGTACCAAAGTCTAAACTTGCAACAGCAGGTGACAAGAGCTTTCATATGTGCTGTATCGGCTCTCTGGAACTCCATCCCAGTGCATCTAAAATCTGTATTGACCATAAATCAATTTAAGTCCGGTTTCAAAACCCATTTGTACGAGCCGGCCTTTTTCTGTTGATTTTGTAATTCCTGATCATTACACATAGTTTTATGAGCACGCGTGTGCGTATGTGTCAGTTACTTTTGTAAAGCCATAGAGCACAATGTGGATTTTAGGCTTAAACATTATTATTATTAATGGTTTGAATTCCTCGCGGGAACCCCGGGAAGTGAAGCAGTGCCTGTTCACTGCGATAAACAGGCTCTGTTTTACTGGTAAACAGTCACCAATGCTTGGGAGGTGCAAACCCTCTCTAAAATGGGCAACATGGCTTATTAACGCTCACCCCTTGTCTTGAGTTGATACTCATGTTGTGGTCATGATTAGCCATTGTGCAAAAATATGTGACCTTAAACACCAATAAATAATAATAATAAAATAATAATAATAATAATTGTTTGAAAACTACAATTCCAATTGTTTCACATGTAATTATTCACATGTCTATAAGCTCCACTGCAGTATTTCAAGTGATGTTAAAAGAATAAACACTCACACTCAACCAATGGTAGGTGCACTCGATAGTAAATGAAGATGGAACAGAATTGTTCTTTAAGAAAAAAATTGAACCATACTGGAGGATACATTTGTATATCACAGAACAATCCATTAAGGCATTAATGTGCATTACTAAAGCAAGTAGAATATATCTAGGAAAACTGGCTTTCACTTGCCTTCCAGGTAGTGTTTTTTAACAACCAAGTTATATACCTAGCCAGTTGTATCCTTGGCTAATGAAGTTGAATGTGTAGGTGATGGAGACATCACCATGTATTCGTGGAGGAAGATCAATTGAACAATGCTAAAGATAGATATTTTATTTTTGCATTCATTTAAGTCTGATAAAAGAGAGTGGAATGGGATTGGGATTACATTGGCCCAAAGGGGTTATGCAAATTTTTTATGAATAACCTTTGTGGGATTATCTTAAATTTTCATTTTATGCATCCCTGTTATTATGCCCCCGACTTGAAAAGTCAAAGGGGTATCTAATGAAGACCTTCATCCGTCCGTCGGTAGCAACATTTTCCCTTGTATTTCAGCCACTGCTACTCTGATTTGAATGATATATGGTGTTGTGATAGAGCATCATGGGGGAATGATACCTGTATAGCATGAGTTTCTTCCACACATATTTTCCAGAGTTATGGCCCTTTCTCGACTTAGAAAATTTTTGCCAGGTTAGTGGCATTGGCTCACGCTTTGCGTTGCCCCTCTTGTTTTTATTTGTTTTTCTTGATTTTGTCTTGATTTCATAGTATTTGATTCTAAAAATCTCGACCAACGTTATGAAAATCTTTTGCAATCAGATCGAGATGTGATTGAGAAAGGGATCTGTTTTGAAATCGCAGTACTGTGAGATAAAAACTACACAAGTTTCCAAACTTTTGAGTTGATATGGTTACTAGCACTGAGAAAAGGCGGGGATGGGTGGAAATTGCCCCAGAATTTTTGGTATTTCAAAAAGCTGAAAGTTATGGGAAGGCTTTTGGTACGTACTTCCCGATGCTGGTGGAGGTGGCGGGAGTAAGTATACATAGCTGCATTACTGATGAGGTTCCATTCATATAAAAAAACCCCACTTGTTCAAGTTTGTTGGTTTTCCACCAGTCTTTCCTGCACCTTGGTGGTCATGATTATCTTAGGAGAAAAAATGCACCATACACACATATACAGGTAGTAAATTACCCAAATTGTAAGGAAATATTTGAGTAGATATTGCCAAGAAAATGCAGGAGAATCCTTCTCCTGGCATCAGTTGAAAACCATTTTCTAAAGGGGCGGGGTTAGATCCCCCACACTCACACATACACTTATGGCTTCATGCCCCCGGCATTTGCAGAGCTCATAACACCACATTCTATCGCCCTCGGCGACCTTGGATCTAGTTGGTTTAGTGCCTCCACACCTCCTTTCTTCTTTCTGACTCTGACAACCTGTTTGCCATGATCTACACCTCTTTTGTCTTTTCGTGAAACTACTGGTTTACTGAGTACAGTGTAAATGTATGGGTGTATGTGAACCTCATGAGTGGCCAAGTATCAAATTACCTTGTGTGCTCTTTAGAGTATAATTGAAGCTGTATTGGATTGTTCAGAAAAATGCTTTTCAATTTATTGTCTTATTGTAAGGGTGTGGCAGTTGCAGCATGTAGAAACAGATAAGGAGCTTTATGTCATCTGAATTACCAAGACTTCCAGCACTAGGACAGTCAACAAATGACTAATCTTGGTTCTGTTCATGCACATATTTTCATGTTTGATCATTAATGCAGAATAAATAATGAAAACCTTTAGTCAGCAGATGGTACCAGATAGGAGTGTGAGAGTTGGAATAGCCCACAGCAGTTTGGGTAAACAAGGGATTCATGTTTGCACTCTTCATCACAATGCAAGGTGAACTAAGTTGCATGTTAACCCTAACTATAACACTTCCATCTCTACAAACATAATGTAGATAGCTAGCATAGGGTGATATTAGGAAAGGAAATGCACCACCCCCACCCCCCAACACATACACACACATTGTACTGCAGAATGATTTTGAAAATGGAAAAGCTGAGTCTAAGGTCAAATAAAAAAATACATTTGGTTCTCAGGCAATTAATTTTTCAAATCAATGAGGGAGGGAGGCTTTTTAGCTCACCTGACTTTCAGTCAGGAGAGCTATAGTGATCACTCACCGTCCGTCGTCCGTCGTCCGTCGTCCGTCGTCCTGCGTCCGTCGTCCGTCGTCCGTCGTCCGTGAACATGGTGTTTGCGTCTTCTCCTCCCAAACCGCTGAACCAATTTAATTGATATTTGAGATAATAGTTTGTTATGACATCGCAATTTGATTTTGTTCAAATCAAGTTGCCCCGCCCGTGGGTAGGGCCACACCCAAAAAGTGTGCTGAAATCTTAAAAAATCTTCTTCTCATGAACCAGCAGTAGCAGAGACTTGATATTTGGTGTGCAGCTTCCTTTTGAGGTGTAGACTCAGATTTGTTCAAGAGAAGTTTGTGGGGCTATACTTGGCGTTGTTATGGGAGGGGCAAAATTTTTTGCCCCACCCAAAATTTCTATTTTCCAAACCGAGAGGCTGATTTGAACCAAATTTTATGTGAGGGCTTATTGGGTCATAAGTAACTAATTTATGCTGATTTTTTTTTTCCCGTAGCCCCATGGGAACCGCAGGAGCTAAAAATAGAAAAAAATTAAAACGCCCATATCTCCAAAACTGCACGGCACCGAGAATTTTTATTTGGTGTGAAGCTTCCTTAGGACCAACAGAAAGAATTGGTAAAAAAAAATTGCCATCGGTTTTATCATAGGGTACAGTTTCGGGACATTGAAAAAGTGCTGAGTCAGCACTTTTTAACACTGTAGGCAATGGGAAAAACATTAAAAAATCTTCTTCTCCAGATCCAGCAGGCAGAATCTTTTGATATTTGGTATGCAACATTGGAGGGTGGATCTGATTCAGGTTTGTTCAAATCGGCCCCCTGGGTTCATATTTGGGCTCAGTATAGGAGCCGGATTTCGAACTTAGTGCATTTCAGGCAAATTTCTTAAAAAATCTTCTTCTCCAGATCCAGCAGGCAGAATCTTTTGATATTTGGTATGCAACATTGTGGGGTGGATCTGATTCAAGTTTGTTCAAATCGGCCCCCTGGGTTTATATTTGGGCTCAGTATAGGAGCCCAAATTTGAACTTACTGCATTTCAGGCAAATTTCTTTGAAAATCTTCTTCTCCAGATCCAGCAGGCAGAATCTTTTGATATTTGGTATGCAACATTGTGGGGTGGATCTGATTCAAGTTTGTTCAAATCGGCCCCTTGGGTTTATATTTGGGCTCTGTATAGGAGCCCAAATTTGAACTTAGTGCATTTCAGGCAAACTTCTTTGAAAATCTTCTTCTCAAGATCCAGTAGGCAGAATCTTTTGATATTGGGTATGCAACATTGTGGGGTGGATCTGATTCAAGTTTGTTCAAATCGGCCCCTTGGGTTTATATTTGGGCTCAGTATAGGAGCCAAAATTTGAACTTAGTGCATTTCAGGCAAATTTCTTAAAAAATCTTCTTCTCCAGATCCAGCAGACAGAATCTTTTGATATTTGGTATGCAACATTGTGGGGTGGATCTGATTCTATTTTGTTCAAATCGGCTCCCTAGATTCATATTTGGGCTCACTATAGAAGCTCGAATTTGAACTTAGTGCACTTCAGGCAAATTTCTTCAAAAATCTTCTTCTCCAGATCCTGCAGGCAGAATCTTTTGATATTTGGTATGCAACATTGTGGGGTGGATCTGATTCCAGTTTGTTCAAATCGGCCACCTGGATTCATATTTGGGCTCACTATAGAAGCCCAAATTCGAACTTAGTGCATTTCAGGCAAATTTCTTTGAAAATCTTCTTCTCAAGATCCAGCAGGCAGAATCTTGTGATATTTGGTATGCAGCAACCTTAGGGGGGTGAGATTCAAGTTTGTTTAAGCCATGTCCCTAGGTCCATATTTGGGCTCAATGTGGGAGCTTGAATTGTAACTTTGTTCGAAATGAGGAATTTTCTTAAAAAATCTTCTTCTTCAGATCCAGCAGTCGGAATGGTTTGATATGTGGTGAGTAGCATCCTTGGGGGGAGGGGGGATTCAAGTGTGTTAAAGCCAAGTCCATGGGTCCATATTTGGGCTCCCTGTGGGAGCCCAAATTATAACTTAGTCAATATGGGGAATTTTTCTTTAAAAATCTTCTTCTTCAGATTCAGCAGTTGGAATGTTTTGATATTTGGCATGGAGCAACCTTAGGGGGCTGAGATTCAAGTTTGTTCAAGCCAAGTCCCTTGGTTCATATTTAGGCGCACTATGGGAGCCTGAATGACAACTTAGTTCAAAATGAGGAATTTTATTTAAAAATCTTCAGATCCAGCAGATGAATGCTTTTGATATTTTTTATGCAGCATCCTTAGGGGGGTAAGATTCAAGTTTGTTCAAGCCATGTCCCTAGGTCCATATTTGGGCTGATTGTGGGAGCTCGAATTGTAACTTGGTTCAAAATGAGGTATTTTCTTTAAAAATCTTCTTCTTCAGATCCAGCAGTCGGAATGTTTTGATATTTGGTGTGCAGAATCCTTAGGGGTGTGAGATTCAGGTTTGTTAAAGCTAAGTCCCTGGGTTCATATATGGGCTTCCTGTGGGAGCCCGAATTATGACTTAGTTCAGTATGAGGAATATTCTTTAAAAATCTTTTTTTCGATCCACTGGTCAGAATATTTGGATATTTGGTTTCAGCTTTTCTTAGGAGGAGCAGATGCAACTTGTGGAAATCAATTCTCTGGGTTGCTATTTAGGCTACCATGTCAGGTGAGCGCCCTCAGGCCCCCTGGGGCCTCTTGTTATTTTTTCTGTTTCATAACCGATAGAGCACTAAATTATTTTTGGTTGGAAAGTTTGTTCACATTTTCTTGCCTTGTTAAAATTTATATAGGCACCGTCCCATAAATTGTAACAAGGCATCCCTGTGGGAACCCTGGGAAATGAAGCAGTGTCTATTTACTGCGGTGAACAGGCTATGTTTTATTGGTAAAATAGGACCCAGTCACCAATGCTTGGGAGGTGCAAACCCTCTCTAAAATGGGCAACCTGGCTTATTAACGCTCACCCCTGATTTTGAGTTGATATCATGTTGTGGTCATGATTAGCCATTGTGCCAGAATACGTGACCTTAAACACCAATAAATAAATAAGTAACAAGGCAAATTCATACTGACCAAATAATTTAATTTCACAAATAATATGAAGCATACGCACAGATTGTGTTCAGTTATATTTAGGCACTTTTTTCCGTGAAATAAATGCTGTCCCTATAATAATTGAGCTGTTTTGTACAGAAGAGAGCAAATTATTTATTTACAAAACAAATATTACGCCAAACAAAATTACATAATTGATTCTCAGGCATTTTTTCTTTTAAATGAATGAGAGAGGGTGGTTTTTATTTTTATTTTATATTCCTTATGGAATGGTCGCTGATGCTCAAAATCCAAGTGTGAGAGCCTAACCTTAAAGACTAGAGCTTCCATGTTGATTTCACTGCTAGTTTTTTTTTGTAACAGCGATTACTTAACACAAAATCAATATAGAACAACTAAAATGGAGATCAAAAACAATAAGGAGTTTTTTAATTGATTGAGTGGTAGAAGCCACAATCGGACTCATACAAATTTGTTCTATTACAAATTATTGGAGAGTGCCTGTTGGGACTCTCCAGTAATATGTAATAGAACAGTTTTTGATGAACAAATTTCAGACCACCAAAGATAATCAAGTCCTCAACCAGTATCAATGTATACTATATAATGCATCGCAAATCGTGATGTGATGCCGTTAAAATCTCAATGGAGTTTAGTACATTTAGAATTTTGCCTCCAAAATTGACATGTTGAACGCAGGCTGAAAAATGAATGCGCCAGTGCCTGAGAATCAAAAGATTAATTTTCTTTAGCCTTATAAATAGACACTGTGTTTTAATTATGCTTTGTTGAAAACTTTTGACTATAAATACACTGATCAAAAAAGGCAAATTTCTTTTAAGTCTCACGATTTCAAATTTTGAAAGACACTGCAAGCCAATAAAAATGTTCAGTGAGAGGGTTCAATTTCAGTGAGGGATTGCCTGAGAACCAAATGCTGTTTTTTAGCCTAAGGTTAGATTTTTTAATGCATGTGTTGTGAGGGAGGTGGTGAGCATAGGTACATGTAAGCTTCAATGTGTTATTTTTTTCAAACCAGAAGTTGTTTACTAACCAGAAACCATAAAAATTGAAATTTTCCAAGTCGAAAAAAGTTGAAAAAGACCCATAATTCTTGAAAAAATGATTGGACTTGTGAAGAATATCCTTTCCCCCATGATGGTCCATCAGCATACCAAGAATCATTCAAATCGGACATGCTCTGACCGAGATACAAAAATCTAAAGTTGTTATGGATGGACAAATGGACGGCAGATGGATACCATTACTAGATCAAAGGCCCATAACTCTTGAATAAATGATTGGACTAAATCCAATACAAGTGAATATCCATTCCCCCATTATGGTCCATCAGATTACCAAAGAGCATTCAAATCCGACATGCACTGACTGAGATAAAGAGGACTAAAGTTGTAAGTGTCAGACAGATGAACGGATGGACCCCATTGCTAGATCCCCATCAAACTTCACTTTGGTGGGGGATAATAACATAACTTAACCCATTGCAGCCAGTTGTAAAACTACCAAAATTTCAAGTAGCAATTTTTCCCTTAATGCAACTAGGAATTTTACCAGTCTTGTTTGACAGATCTCATTGAGCTCTATCAGGCAAGATTGAGTTGTTTAAATTACCAGTTGCATTATGGGAAGGATTTGCATCTTGAAACTTTAATATTTCAACATCAATGTGTAAGGGGTTAACCCTTAAGCCCCCATATAGCCCCAAACCGCCACTTTTATATTGCATTGAAGCAGGTGTTCCCTTGTGTAATCTTTTTTATTTCTCTTGTGTGCAGACTGAATTTTCCCTGGCAGTGGTTCTACATCACTGCTGGCTGCCTGTATAGGCAGCCAGCAGTGATGTAGAACCACTGCCAAGTCATCAATAACTACGTAAGCAGAAAAAGGCCATAAATACTTTAAAATTAATCTGAGGACTTAAGGGTTAAATTGCAAAATTTTACTGTAGCATGTAGCATTGGGTGGATTTGACCGATTTTATACATTAGGGTTAAAGTAATTTCTTCAACCGAATAATTGCTTATTCCGCTGGGAATTTTTGAAGTGGGGAGTATTGTGTTGAGTGGGGAAATAACCAATTAAGATCAACTTCATAATTATAGAGAGTCTATTTATACCTATGTACATATATATTTATATATATACAGCGGGAGTGTACTTAAATTTTTTCCTTTATTTCTAAACCTGTTACAAACACAATATCTGCAAACAATATCTGTATTTGCTACATCAGGAGAATTTGGGAAAGTGGGACCATATTTATCCGCTGTGATGCTGATGATATGGGGTCTGGTTAATAGGGGTGCTTAGTGCAGTACTTGCAGAGCCAACTTAACTGGATATTTCTAAATGGAATAACCATTTCAGTTGCATACAACTTCCAAACACCAAACCATTTCCCTACTTTCAGTACAAATTTGACCTGATAATTCATCGCCGGAGTTCCAATGTGTTCTATGTGCCTCCTGGCACATAGAACACATTGGAACTCAGGGGACGAATTGTATATAGGTTAACTTTTGAGTAAACACCCCCCCCCCCCCCCCCCCCATTAACCCTTTGCACACTGATGTCGAAGCATCAAAATTTCAACCTGCTGATTTTTCTCATAATGCAACTAAAAATTGAACCAATTCAGTCCTGTTTGACAGAGCTCATTAAGCTCTGGAAAACAGGATTAAATTGGTTAAATTCATAACATTTTGACAAAAATTGAAATTTCACTATTTTTATATCAGAGGACAGAGATCATTTTAATAAAGGGGGCATGGTGGCATTGCGGTAACCATTTCTCGTCAGATTACCGAAGTTAAGTAACGTCGAGCCAGGTTAGTCCTTTTATGGATGACCGCCTGAACGATCGATTCGGACTCACATGTTGTGTACTTGGGCAAGGCACTTAACCCCAAACCCTGATTGTCCACATGGGGGCATGATGACGCTGTGCACTACGGCATACTGCACGTTGATGGTGCGCATGTCTTTAACCAGTCTTACCCTGCCTGTGCTGCAGTGCGGAGTTACGATGTTGGGGAGTTTACAGATGCTTGTCGTTGCTTGGTGGTTCTCTCCGGGTACTCTTGCTTCCTCCACCTGTAAAACTATCACTGACACGATATAACCTTGGCTGATAAATTGTCATTAAACCTTAATAAATAAAAAAATCATTTTAATAAAAAATATCATGTAAACTATCAAGGAGTAACTCTGACAACTATTGGTATCCCTAGCTTTAACCTTTTCACTGCTGTAGGTCCATACTGAATACAGACCTAAACTTTGATGCTGTGTGCTATACGTCCGTACTGAGAATGGAGTTCTTATATACATAGAATAGATACAATGTGCAGTGTTATTCTCAATACAATGCACATTGTAACAAATGTAAGAGACAGACCATGTGACGTCAAAGATTTGTTCCGGTATTTTCCATTGTTTTTACGGAAATACCTGAGTCAACTTCATGTCAAGTTCCCAGTTAGAGTTACATTTTCTTGTGCTCTTGAGAATATGAAATGACTGACCGAATGCCACTATCCCGAACCAGTTCCAGCAACCGAAAAAAATGAAACCCCACAATGCTGCTGCCGAGTTTGTGCAAAAAATGGTCAAAAAAAGAAATTCAGATATCACTGCTCAGCCTATCCAAGTGGCCCTGGACTATGTTATTACCCATGTTCGGGTTATACAACACCAAAATTAGGAACTGGAACTAAACAGATTCCAAAAGTGTTCAGTTATGTTCTGGCAGGTTTAAAGTTACAAATTCTTATATGCTTTGTCTTTTTTCAATTTTTAGCTCAACTTGACAAAGTCAAGCTGAGCTATTGCCATCACTTCTCATCCGTCGGCGTACGTACGTCCACAGTTTCCTTTGGCACACCACACAGGTCACATTTATAATCAGATCACTTTGAAACTTGGTATGTTTGTTTGGACTGACCTCTAGATGAGAGCTATCGATTTTCTTCTATTTCTGTCAAAAATGTTGCTGCTGGCAATGTTCTTTGAACTTAGTTTAGTCAGACCTCAATATTTCCCTTAGGCACACTCTACAGGGCACATTTATCATCAGATTGCTTTGAAACCTGGTATGCTTGTTTGGGGTGACCTCTAGATGGGAGCTATCGATTTTCTTCCATTTCCATCAAAAAATGTTGCTGCTGGCAACAAACAACCTTTGAACTTTGTTTAGTCAGGCATCAATATATTCCTTTGGCACACCCTCTAGGGCTCATTTTTGATCAGATCGGTTTGAAACTTGGTTTGCTTTTTGGGTTTACCTCCAGATGGGAGCTATCGATTTTCTTCGATTTCCGCCAAAAAATGTTGCCGCTGGCAATGACCTTCGAGCAACTTAGTGCAGTTAAGCATCAATATTTCCCTTTGACACACCCTGCAGTGCACATTTTTGACCGGATCACTTTGAAACTTGGTATGCTTGTTTGGGGGTGACCACTAGATGGGAGCTATCGATTTTCTTCCATTTCTGTCAAAAAATGTTTCCGCTGGCAACGTTCTAAGAACTTAGTTAAATCAGACCTCAATATTTCCCTTTGGCACACCCTATAGGGCACATTTATGATTGGATTGCTTTGAAACTTGGCCTGCTTGTTTGGGGTGACCTCTAGATGGGAGCTATCGATTTTCTTCCATTTCTGTTAAAAAATGTTGCAGCTGGCAACATTCTTAGAACTTAGTTAAGTCAGACCTCAATATTTCACTTTGGCACACTCTACAGGGCACATTTATGATCGGATTGCTTTGTAACCTGGCATACTTGTATGGGGTGACCTCTAGATGGGAGCTATCGATTTTCGAAAATCTGTTAGTGCCTGTTATACTGCAAAATTTCGTTGATAAATCACCAATTTGGCAATTACGAAAGCTTAATACCACATAAGTTCTCAGAGTATGCATGTTTAGTGCTGGGAAATAACATCCAAAATAATATTTGCATTTTTGGGAGTTGGGGTGTGGGAATATCGTTATAAATGATACAATCACACAATATTGTTCTCTTGTGAAGATTGTGGTTTATTCTGGTAAATAGTGTCAATACGTTTTTTGTAAGAATACAATACACTTGGCTGTATTAAACAGGAAGATACCGAGCACACATACTTTGTGTCTTAATTGAATAATAACTGATGTTAATGTGTGTTGTGAAGTTGTTTGATGCATTGTTTACAAAAACGCACACAGCGTCAGAATATATTATTTAATGTTCATTATTCAACTTGTTACCTCCCTTGATGTGTTTCTTCAGGTTTGACATGCTATATATAAAATGAACTTGACAAACTGAAAACATGTTTGTGACAGTCATGCGACTTATATGTTGCGTAACAATCATTTACCATCGAAAAAAAGAGTGTTTTTAAGTTTTTCTCCAATTTTAATTTCTTACTGTATTGTGATGCTTGCATCATGAAGTACTATAGACTACCGACTGAACACATTTTATTAGCTCAACTTTGGCGAAGCCAACTTTGAGCTTATGCCATGGCCAGTCGTCCGTCTGTCCGTCAACAATTCAATATGGGTCAGGCTAGAGGCCGTATTTATGAACCGATCTTTACGAAACTTCTTGGGTACCTTTGTTAGGACCGTGGGACGAGAACGAGTGTTTTGGGGTCTGATCCGAAATTCAAGTTGGCTGCTGGCGGCCATTTTGTACAGACTTAGGTGAAATCAGATTTTTGCGCAGAACTTCCATATGAAAACGCTGATTTGAATAATTTTTTGTATGAATGTTTAGTACCATGGGATACATCACATATAATACGGGTTTTTTTCTCATACGTAAGTTATGCAAATTAGACTAACTTTGATGTATTTAGTGTTAATTTCAGCACTGTAAGTGCAAATGCCAATACGGCTCGGGCTAGAGGCCGTATTTATAAACCGATCTTTACGAAACTTCTTGGGTACCTTTGGTATCACCATGGGACGAGAATGAGTGTTTTTGGGTGCAGTCCAAAATTCAAGATGGCCGGTGGCAGCCATTTTGTTCAAAATTAGGTGCAATCAGATTTTTGCACAGAACTTCCATATGAAAGTGCTGATTTTAAAAAATTTTTGTGTGAATGTTTAGTACCATGGGATATATCACATATAATACGGGTTTTTTTCTTGTGCAGAAATTATGCAAATTAGATGAACTTTGATATTTTCCGTGCTACTTGGCCATTTTGTACCGAAATTCGGTCTTATCAGTTTTTTGTACACAACTTCTATACGGCTCAGGCCAGAGGCCGTATTTATGAACCGATCTTTACGAAACTTCTTGGGTACCTTTGTTATCATCGTGAGATGAGAACGAGTGTTTTTGGGTGTGGTCTGAAATTCAAGATGGCCACCACAGCCATTTTGTACCAAAATTAGTGCAGTCAGTCTTTTGTACAGAACTTCTGTATGAAAGTTCTGATTTGAATAAATTTTTGTTTGAATGTTTAGTAAAATGGAATACATCACATACAGTACGAGTTTTTTTCTCGTGCAGAAATTATGCAAATCAGATGAATTTTGATTTATTTAGTGCTACTTATACACTGTAAGTGCACATGTCAATACGGCTCGTGCTAGAGGCTGTATTTATCAACCGATCTTCATGAAACTTGTTGGGTACCTTTGTTATCACCTTGGGACGAGAACGAGTGTTTCTGAGTGCTGTCCAAAATTCAAGATGGCTGCCAGTGGCTATTTTGTACCGAAATTAGGTCCAATCAGTTTTTTGTCACAACTTCTATACAGCTCGTATTTATGAACTGATCTTCACGAAACTTCTTGGGTACCTTTGTTTTCACCTTGGGACAGGAATGAGTGTGTTTTGGGGTGCCTTTGTTATCACTGTGCTATGAGAACAAATATTTTGGGGGTTCAGTCAGATCCACTCTGGGACTCAAAGATTTCTTTTCTAGATTAGCATCAGACTGTCACCCACCTTTACAATACTTTACCTATACATTTGTTACAGGCTACGGTCAGTATATATGTACAGACTGTTACAATACTTTATATGTACCTTTGTTATCAGGTCATTACCTAGATCTTTGTCATTGCTGTGTCACATACTATACATGTACATGTCTTGACAAGTTCAGCTACAGTGTCATTGACACTTTCATTAGGGCCCCGCCGAGAGGCGGATGCCCTATAGTGATCGCCCTGTCCGTGCATCCGTCCGTAATCTTTCTCTCTTAATAGATAAGGTTTTGATATTTGACATGTGGGTATATTATCTCAAGACGATGTGTCGCATACCACGGTTGCCATGCTTTGATCTTGAACTTTGACCTCAAGGTCAAATTATTCCGAATTCGGGGGTTTTTTCTGACAAGTTCGTGTCCGGGTTGTAACTTTTTTCCCTTAATAGATAGGGTTTTGATATTTGGTATGTGGATAGATTATCTCAAGATGACGTGTCGCATACCAAGGTTGCCATGCTTTGACCTTGAAGTTTGACCTCAAGGTCAAATTATTCCGAATTCGGGGTTCTTTTCTGACAAGTTCGTGTCCGGGCTGTAACTTTTTTCCCTTAAGAGATAGGGTTTTGATATTTGGTATGTGGGTAGATTATCTCAAGATGATGTGTCGCATACCATGGCTGCCATGCTTTGACCTTGAACTTTGACCTGAAGGTCAAATTATTCCGAATTCCGGGTTCTTTTCTGACAAGTTCGTGTCCGGGCTGTAACTTTTTTCTCTTAATAGATAGGGTTTTGATATTTGGTATGTGGATAGATTATCTCAAGACGACGTGTCGCGTACCAAGGTTGCCATGCTTTGACCTTGAACTTTGACCTCAAGATCAAATTATTCAGATTTTTTTTTTTTTCTGACAAGTTCGTGTCTGGGCTGTAACTTTTTTCCCTTAATAGAGAGGGTTTTGATATTTGGTATGTGGGTAGATTATCTCAAGACGATGTGTCGCGTACCATGGTTGCCATGCTTTGACCTTGAAGTTTGACCTCAAGGTCATTATTCCGAATTCAGGGTTCTTTTCTGACAAGTTCGTGTCATGGCTGTAACTTTTTTCCCTTAATAGATAGGGTTTTGATATTTGGTATGTGGATAGATTATCTCAAGACGACGTGTCGCGTACCAAGGTTGCATGCTTTGACCTTGAAGTTTGACCTCATGCTTTGACCTTGAAGTTTGACCTCAAGGTCAAATTATTCAGATTTTTTTTTTTTTTTTTCTGACAAGTTTGTGTCCGGGCTGTAACTTTTTTTCCTCAATAGATAGGGTTTTGATATTTGGTATGTGGGTAGATTATCTCAAGACGATGTGTCGTGTACCAAGGTTGCCATGCTTTGACCTTGAAGTTTGACCTCAAGGTCAAATTATTCAGAATTTGGGTTTTTTTCTGACAAGTTCGTGTTCAGGAAGGGATTTTAATCAGATTTTACCTATTGCTTGAAATATTTTAGTATTACGGTTCACACCAGTTTATACCTAACATCGGTTAGTTGCTGCGGGGCCCGCAGAGATGGATTCCATCTCCGTGATATCTAGTTTATACATGTACCCAAAGCAATGTTGTACAGTACCATGTCCATGATTGAAGACCAGTGACATCGATCAGCTGGGAATAATGGCGATCTCGTACCGATTGCAGATGGTAAATTCTGTAATATCTCGGCTCTGAAAATCCTTAAATATTCTGATATGCACTTCACATGTTTTTAATGGCAAACTTTATTGAAAAGGCCAGATATCAAAGAGATTTTAATAGTCAGTGTTAAATATAGAATAACTGGAAACTGCCAGTTGTCATAATTGGCCGATGCCCCATAACCGGCCATTTCCGATTGCCATTTCCGATTATCGGTTCATCACTAGTCGAAACCCAGTGGAGGTTCAAAGTATGAGTCAAGGTCATTGAGGTCACCCAGGGGTCATTGAGTGCATTTTTCAAAATTGCTGGTTATTGTATTTTATGCCCCCCAAATGCATTCTCAAACCTCATACATGTATTTTTACATTAAAGAAGGTGGCAGGTGGTTGTTGAAAGAGGGTCACACTCTTATCTCAAGCATGGTATGATGTATGCACCTGCGACCAACACCAAATGAGTCAAAACTCAATGGAAGTTTGAAATATGGGTCAAGGACAGTGAGGTCACCAAGGGGTCACTGAGTGCATTTTTCAGAATTGTTGGACTTCACAGTTTTTGTACCCCTAATGCGTTTCTGAAGTTCATACATGGATTTTTATGCTAAAAAAAGTGGACAGTCCAACAATTTTGAAAGTGGATATTTATTTATTTATTAGGGTTTAACGACACTTTAACAGCCAGGGTCATATCATGTCGGTGACAGTTTTACTGGTGGAGGAAGCTGGAGAGAACCACGGAGAAACAATGAGCAGCTGTCAGCTCTCCAAAATCTTAACTCTGAACTCTGCACCGCTGCACGGACAGGGTTAGATTGGTTGAAGACGTGCGCACCATTGACGTGCAGTACGCCTTAGTACACAGCATCATTGTGTCCCCATGTAGGCAATCGGGGTTAAGTGCTTTGCCCAAGGACACAATGTGGGAGTGCGAATCAGTCACTGAAATGGTCACCCATCCAACTACTAACCAAGCACGATGTTCCTTAACTTCGGTGATCTGATGAGAACTGGTTAACGTGACGCCACCGCGCCCCCTCTTGAAAGTGGATAATGCTCATATCTCAAGCATGGTATGACCTGTGGATGTTGGACCAACAACAAATTACTTGAAACTCAATGGAGGTTCAAAAGTTATGTCTTGCAGGGCCATATCCAGGAATAATTTGGGAACACCGGTCCGTATTTGCCACAAGCATATCCGAAGGCAGTAGGCCTGTGGTGGTGGTAGGGATGGTGTCCCCTCCCATTGATGGAGGTCCAGGAAATTTTTTAAAATTTAATGCCCTGAGTGCAAATTTGGGGCCTTCTGGTGCTCCAATTTGAAATTTTCCAGGAGGTCAGTATGGCTCATAAATCACACACAAATTATGAAATTCAATTCATGGAAATGATGGGAATTTTTTTTTTATACCAGTCATATTCTCATATATAGGCAGTGAGACATGCAAATACCACTTCATTGAAACTGTCCAATGTTCAGAATGAGTGAAAATACCATGGACAGGGCTCTGCATATAATTGGACCACCACCCATCGCGAGACATGAACGAACATATTTCAACATAAATAAAACGAATCAGAAATCAATGAGTTCGGAACAGAAAGTGAAAGTACGAATTACCATATTTTCTGCACATTTTATTGGTACATCAGGCATAATTTTAGTCAACTTCAGCACCCTAGTAAGGGAATCAAGTGATTAGTTAGCATTGTGTTGTATTAAATCGCATATAATTTTCCTGAACAAACTTTTCCAAGCATTTCATCAATCAAAAGGGTGGAAATTATTGCTCAGAGTGTGATAAATTTGGGCTCGAGGATTTTGGGTGCCCAAACCTGTATACTGGTACCAAAAATGTCCTGGATATGGCAATGCTTTGGAAGATAATATTAAAAAGAAGACCAACGTTGCCGAAATCGATATATTAACAATAATTGAAGAAATGTTGAACATCACTCCCATAACACCTCTCAATATTTATTGTCAGTAATATTTCAGTTTTCAAAATTTTGAATTAATTTTCTGAGTGTATTGAAAATTTGAAATAATACTTTAATATACTCACTGAACACGAAATATTTCCAAATTATGCACATTTAATCACTCACCACAAAATATATTATAATTATATTTGTAAATTGTAAATATCAGCATTAACCCTTTATCCAACGTAACGACCAAAACCAGCCAGTGCTGTTCTCCATAATCAACAACTAATTTTGATTATTTTTTTCATTTTTTGTCTCAAAAACATAGGTTATGACCCCTTGTTGGAACAAGCTCATCGAGCTTGTTCCAACGAGGGGTCATAACCTATGTTTTTGAGACAAAAAATGAAAAAAAAAATTAATTATTCAAGAATTTTTTTGCAAGTGTTGTCTGCTTTTCATGTTAGGAAAAGTGTTAAGCTATTTATTTGCCAACTGCTATATAGTATCATTGGTAAGTGTACTTGACTGTAGACATCAAAGTGTTAATATCATGTCATGCCTACATGTTTACTCACAAAAGAGCATACTTTTGTAATGACTGCTGGGAGATTTGACTGGTACTTTTTGAATGATGAGAGAATTCTTTTCCTCAGAGCTGCTACATCTAATTCAATGAAATTCTTTCAAGGAATGTCTTTGACAGATGTAATTGCAATTTCCATCAACCATATTGTAATTGGAAAAGAATGAAAGTGATGGCAAATTTATTCACTGGAGAATTACATGTATCAGTGAGCAGTTTAACTCTTTGCCCAACGTGAATAGTGTCTTAGTGAGAACCCTGTGGAGTGGAGCATTGCTTGTGTACTGTGGTATACAAATTCTGATTTACTGGTAAAATAAGGCCCAGAAACATACCTGGGATGGAAGTAAGTGGGGAGCACTGGCGAAGCGAGACCAGTTCTCGTTAGATCACTGAAGTTATGCAACGTCAAGCCGGGTTGGATGGGTGATGAACTGATCGTTAATTCAGAGTGTGTAACTCTGTGATGTTGAATCTCATCCCAGCTGTGAATGTTGGGAATGTTCATGAGTACCGTGCAATCCTCACCGAATCTAGGTGTAAAATAGGAGCCTGTTGAGTTGCTTGCCTTGCAAGTCCTTCTGTGGAGCACCAGCAGCATGCTCAGTGGAGTTGAGCTGAGAATGTCAAGGAATGAACAAAGAATATGTATGCCTATGACAAAGGGTAATAATTCAAGTCAGAGAGCACTGCAGTGGATTCTAAATGTTAACATTGCATTGCATTGCATTGCAAGTCCTCTGCAGTGGGCAGCATTGGTATCAATGATTGGCTAAACTTGACTTTATACCTATGTTGCAGTCATGATGTTGCCAAAGATGCTGAAAATAACATTGAACACTAATAAATAAATAAATAAATAACACGAACAGCAGAGACCACATTTGCAAAAAAAACATTATTTGTAAAAAACAAACAAAAATTTATTTTTTGCTTCCAAAACATACTCTTTTCCTTGCATTGAAATTTCATCTGCATTATTTTTATGCATATTTGACATTATAAATTTTGGGGTATATGGGTAAAAAGGATTTTATTACCCATCAAATGGTATTTCACCTGGCAGCTGTTGAACAGCATGTTTGTAGATATAAATCATTTGGGTGACTCATCTCGTAGGGTGCATATGTAGAAATTTAAACTTGTTAAGTACTAGAAACCCCTATTTGGGCTACATTGAGGGCTGCTGATGCCATGATAGAAAAGGCTTCATAGACTGTTGATGTGCCTCATAATCATAATTATGGAAGGAAAGATTCCCATGGGAAACCTGGGAAGAAGAGCAGGTGGACTTTACTCTGGCAATTTTCTGAAAAAAAATGCTTTTGTGTAAAAAACTGAAATTTTAATACTAATTTAAAGTTATAGAATGGATGGGGCAGAGTTTACTTCTAGTTGTCCAGGTAGGCCTGGATGGGGCAGAGTCTTACTCAGAGGAGCCCATGTAGGCCTGGATGGGGCTGTCTTACTCAGAGTAGCCCAGGTAGGCCAGGATGGGACAAAGTGTCTTACTCAGAAGAGCTCAAGTAGGCCTGGGTGGGGCAGAGTGTTACTCGAATGAGTCCAGGTAAGCCTGGATAGGAAATCTTACTTGAACACATAGGCCTGGATGGGGCAATCTTATTTGGTGGAGCACAGAAAGCTCTGAATTGGGAAATCTTGCTCGGATGAGTTCAGGTTGGCCTGGATGGGGCAATCTTACTTGGAGGAGTTCAGGTTAGCCTGGAAGGGGCATTCTTACTCGGAGGAGCCCAGGTAGGCCTGGGTGGGGCAATCTTCCTTAAATATAGAGGATCCCAGGTTATCCTGGATGTACCAATCTTACTCAGAAGACCTAGGTAGGCCTGAATAGGATAATCCTACTTTGAGAAGCCCAAGTAGGTCTGGATGGGGCAGTCTTATTTGGAGGAGACCACATACATGGATGGGGCAGTCTTACTTTGAGCAGCCCAGGTTGCCCTGGATAGGACAATCTTACTTGGAGGAGACTAGGTGAGCCTGGATGTGGCAGTCTTACTCAGAGGAGCCCAAGTATGCATGGATTGGACAATCTTGCTCTGAGGATCCCAAGATAGACCTGTAAGGGGCAGTCTTACCCACAGGAGTCCAGGTACGCCTTGGCAGGCAATCTCACTTGGAGAAGACCAGGTAGGCATGGATAGGGCAATCTTACTTGGAGGATCTCAGGAAGACCTGGACAGGGCATTCTCACATGGAGGAGTCCAGGTAGGCCTGGATAGAGTAGAGTTTTACAGAGACTATTAATGGGCACTAAGTGAACTCTCGCTGTCAACAAGATAGGATTGGTTAAATTTCTAGATGCATTATGAGAAACAATTGATGCATTAAATTTGGGTGTTTTTTTTTAAACATCATTTTTGCAGAGGGTTAACAGTTTACCCTGTAACCTATATGCAATTAAGAGGTCAAATTAGTACTGAAGCTGCGGTTAATTGTTATTGTCATTGTTTGGAAGTAATATGCAGTTAACAGGGTTATTCAGCTACAAAATATCCAATTAAGTGGGTTCTGCCATACCGCCCAGCACTGGTGTCCTACAGCCCTGTGTTGGAATTTTTAAAAGTGTCGTATGTGTCCTTTTTGGTATATTTAATGTTTGAATGTCATGTGCTGTTGGAAAGAGCTTTTTCCAGTTGTGTGCCTCCTAACAGATTATTGGTTAACTGGTTGAGTGCTAAAAAAACACTATCAGGGCTCTATTGAAAAGTGTTAGAAGCCTCTTTAGTGGCTTTACCCTGGATGCATTAGTTTGTTGTTTGCTGAGCAGTAGAAGAAATGTTTTTATACAAAATTGTTCTGTTACAATTTATTGTGTCATTCCCACAGGAACCCTTTTCATCTGAAGTCCAATGCACTAACCACTATGCTTCCATTTTTAAATTTCTTTAAATTAACTGGTTGAGTGCTAAATTATTTTTCAAAGGTGATTTGAAACATGGGAATTTTTTTCAAGGATCCAACATTACCAGCAAGAGTATCCATAATCTAGCAAGATTTTGTTCATAAATAATTATTGTGTTATAGTTTATTGGAGAGTGCCAATAGGCACTCTCCAATAAATTGTAGCACCACAATTTTGTGAAAAAAAATTCTTCATCTGCTCAGCAAACAACAAACTAATGCATCCATGGTAAAGCCACAAAAGTGGCTTCTAGCACTTTTCAATAGAGCCCTGATAGTGGCTTTTAGCACTCAACCAGTTAACAAGTCACTGATTGACATCAACTGTACTGTAAATCAGGATGAAGTGGCCATAGATACTAATCTGTATATCATTGTGCAATATTTTGATGAGGACACAGACTTGGTTGACCTCTCAAGCACATTAAGCAAGCACCTGTCTCTCGAGCTGAGTGTATATCTCATAGTACAGTCAGTTAGTACCGGTGTCAGATTATACGGCCACTTCAGCACTCTCTCAACAAGTTCGCTCACTGGAGAACCTTGTGATTCTATGTACAAATAAAACACAATTATAGCTGATAGCATGCAGATAAAAATGTTTGTTTAGAATGTTGAAGTGACTTTCAGTTGAATATTAGGAATGCCTGGTGGTAATATGTGGCTTTAGGATTCATGATTTTCAACAATCACAGCATATATGTGTGTATATGTAAAAACAGGATATATGTGTCTCTTGACTTTTTCCTTCCTGCATGGTGTAACATGTTTGCTATGAAGATCAGACTGTAAATTCGTTTAGGTGGCAGACACAAAGCTATAATGGAGAATAGAAAGGTTTTTGATAAAATCTCTGGAAAGAGTGGTGAAGTGACTTTTGTTAAATTAATGATGTCTCCACCTCCATCAGTGAGTACACAATTTTTTGTACAGTCTTTGTCGAAAAATATTGAAAAATTACAAGTTCATTTGACTAATGCTGTTGGCATGATCACTTGAATAAATTTGAGTTCACTTTTACTTTTAATGCATGATTTGCAAACATGTGCATCAAGTTATAGATTCAGTTTCCATTGATTGAGCTGAAAGTAGAATATCGATATTTGCTCCTAAGATGCTGGCAACCAGGTTAACCCTTCCTTTTCAATCTTGTATACATAAATGTTTTGCGTAAAGCAAAGGTTTACGACTCATGAGTAGATAATACATTATAACACAATCATTGTGTGTATTCATTGTTACCTGATACAATATAGACATTGAGAAATGTTCTACAGTACGGCTGCCGTGGGCATAATATTAGATTACAAACACTAATTATAGGAATAATCATCAAAAATTTAATTAATGAAGCACTGGGTACAACCTGGTGCTTCATTAACCCTTTACCTAATGAATCCACCCGCATTATATGCAAATTGAGCAGTTGAAAAAATTTATTTTTTCAAAATATTTCAACAAAACCATATGTGCCCGACCCCTCATTGGAATGAGCTCAGTGAGCTCGTTCCAATGAGGGGTCACATGATATGGTTTTGATGAAATATTTTGAAAAATTTTTAAAAATTATATTTAAAATAATAAATTTTGATATCGTCTGTGTTGGGTAAAGGGTTAATTAAAATTTTGCTGATGATGATTTTTATTACCTGGTGAACACATACGTGGACATCACTGCCCACATGTGGATTACAACCAGTCCACGGCAACTGTACTGTAGATACACCGCCAGGGTTTGAATTAACCTCCCAAGATTGAATAGCAAAATACTCTGCAAATTCAAAATTTGAATAGCATTTTCCTCAAAATGGTATAAAAATATAGCAGTTGTATCGCTGAAACAGTAATTTTGCATCGCAAATAGCGATGCGATAACAGTTATTTCGAACCCTGTTCACCATGTATGAAATCCAGCCCAAGAGTAAGAAAGTCATGTAAGAATGCATCTGATTGGTCGTAATGCATCTGATTGATGATTTGAATGAAATTCTCCCATACAAAACAGTGTCATGCAAGAAAGTAAACAGACTGTCAAAGATAATATTTTTCTTTAAAATTTTAAGCTTTATTCATTTAATTCCAGCTCAATACATAAAAACTGTAGAGTGTAGGGTACAGCACTCATGAAACAGTTGAAACACTCCAGCTCGGGTCAGTAATTTCTGTTCCCTGTACTCCACCTTTGTTATGTTCTGCATTTGTAAATGCCTTACTAGCCAATAAGATCATAGATCTTTTAATCCGACAGCTCTTTAGGGCTGTAGGATTAAACTCTCACTGAAAGATCCCCCCCCCCCCCCCCCCCCCCCCACAAATACAAGATAGACTTGGATATTTTGATATATGCAAACATGTCTATTTATTTATTTATTTATTTATTTATTTATTTATTTATTTATTTATTGGGGTTTAATGGTACTTTCAACAGCCAGGGTCATCTCATGTCAGACAGTTTTACTGGTGGAGGAAGCTGGAGAGAAACACCGAGCAATGGCAAGTAACTATCAGACTCTCCATTGTACTAACTCCACACAAGCAGGGTTAGTATTGGTTGAAGACAAGTTTACCATCGACGAGCAGTATGCCTTTGTACACAGCACCACGTTGCCCCCACGTGGGCAATCAGGATTAAGTACCTTGGTGCAAACATGCATAAGATACTCCCATTTTGGTTTCTGGGTCGAAAGTGTTAACCTTTTACCTAACATATCAGAAATATCTGTTAAGCACTTAACTGGACAGACGGATCAGTGATATTTAATCCAAAAAAAAAAACAAGATAGACTTGCAGATTTTGCTGTATGCAAAACATACATTTGTGTATAACATACTATCATTCCAGAATCTGGGTTGATAGGGTTAATCCTGTACCTACAGTACAAGTCAAAATAAGTTGCAGGGTAACTGTATCTTTCTCTTCCTACGCTGATAAGACCAGAATCTGACATCATTTTCTGGAAAGCTCTCACTGAGAGCTTTCCAGAAAATGAGCAGATTCTGATGTTATCAGTGCAAGAGCAGCAGTATACTTAGTTTATTGTAGTTATGCTACAACTTATTTCGACTTGTACTGCAACATATCAGAAATTATCACCAGTGATAAACACAAAATTTGCCATTTAAAGTCTATCAGTTTTTTCAATTCTCACTTACAAAACATTGGTGATTGTCATTCCAATGAAGGGGGCACAAGCTTTGATTTGGAAATGAAAAATGAAATTTTTTGTTATTTTAGACAAAAACTATTGTACAGTACGTGGAGAGTGAATTATAACAAAATCACCCACTGAGTGGAGTTATCATCCAAAGTATGACTTTCAAATTCTGTATATATGGGCAAAAAACACTAGCAATGTTTCAGCCAATGGACCTCCGGGTTTAACCCGGAGGTCCATTGGCTGGAACTTTGCTTGTGATTGTTATGCTTTACAACAAATTCGCAATTATTACTTGGTTGGAATCTCCACTCTGTGGGTGATTTAGTGGTAATATACTCTCCACGTACTGTATGTGCCATGGGTTAGAAATAGGA
This sequence comes from Pictodentalium vernedei, assembly GCA_031216915.1. NCBI lineage: Eukaryota > Metazoa > Mollusca > Scaphopoda > Dentaliida > Dentaliidae > Pictodentalium > Pictodentalium vernedei. The sequence continues at coordinate 170,559,755 of CM062294.1, forward strand.
GATGGGTTAAAACTTAATATAATGTTTATTCATACTTACAGTTAAACCAACCCAGATGCCAGAATGGTAGTATCTTATATGCGTTTGCATATAGCAAAATCTCCAAGTCGACCTTGTATTTGGATGGTTGGGAGGGGGGGGGGGGTGGGGAGGGGGGGGATCTTTTGAGTGATAATTTAATCCTACAGTTCTTAAGGGCTGTTGGGGTATTAAAGCATTACTGATCCTCCTGTCCAGTTAGATGTTTTAACAGATATTTCTTATATGTTAGATAGAGGATTAACTCTAAAATCTTGAAAGCTATCTATTTATTTATTGGTGTGTTAGGTCACATATTTCTACACAGTGGCTAATGGTGACCGCAACATGGAGATGAACACAAGTTCAGTCAATCGTTTTATGGTAGGAGATTTTGTGGCAATTTTTGTGTGGCTGCTTTTGAAAAACTTTTCATGGGATTTTCCTATTGGAGTGAATATTTCGTCCCTTGAGTGCAACAAGGTGTCATCTGCAATGCTTCAGCATTGCAGATGACACCTTGTTGCCCTTAAGAGACAATTTCCACCTCAAAAGAAACTGAAACCCATATATTTTGAACGTAGGGAGCATGGTGGCTCAGTGGTAGACTGTTGGACTTCTTGAGGTCCTGAGTTTGATCCCCGTCTGGGACGACCCGTGTTGTGTCCTTGAGCAAGGCACTTTTTCCCGGTTACCTACATGGGGCACGATGATGCCGTGTACTAAGGCGTACTGCACATCGATACTGCACATGTCTTCAACCTCTGTAACCCTGCTTGCATGGAGCTTGAACAGAGTTAGAATGTTGAGGAGCCGACATTTGCTCGTCGATGCTCAGTGGTTCTCTCCAGGTACTCCGGCTTCATCCACCCATAAAACTGTCATGGTTACGATTAGCCATTGTGCATAAATTTGTGACCTTAATCACCAATAAATAAATTTCAAACATAAGGGAGAAAGTAGATTCAGATTTCTTCAGCAGTTGGAAATTCACAGGTAGCAGTTGGTTTTTCAACAGAAAAGGAAAAAAAATAATGAAAATTGAAGGGTGATTTTTGTGAGTAATGAGTTTCGGCTTCGACATTGGGTAAATGCCTTTGATTTGAAACAATCCTCTTTTGGTGTTGAATCCCTCATTGGAATCCTGGCAAATTAAGCAATGCTTGTTTCCTGTTGTAAACAAGCTCTGTTTTATTGGTAAAATACATGTAGGACCCAGTCATCAATGCTTGGGGTAGGAGTCCTCTAAAATGGGAAACATGGGTATTAACAGTTGACTAAACTTGACTTGATCTCCATGTTGCAGTCACGATTAACCTTTTTGTAGAAATATGTGACCTTAAACACCAATAAATAAATAATATGATGCTAACTGTATTGCATTTGTTTTTTTTTCAAAAGTTGATTCACTATTTCAGAAGTTGACAGATTTTGTAACACTAAATGAACTTTGCTAATTCACTGTTGATATATTCTGCATGACTAATGTATCAGCTTCTCACACAGAAAATTGTCTGCTCACATGTTTACAGACATGAGTGATGTATCCAAAAATGGTTTAAAATTCGTTCATATCATTGTGACTTTTTAATGCTATTCCTAATTAATAAGTTGTGGGATAATTAATTACAGGTATGGAAGCGTGGTGGCTCATTGGTTAGACGTTTGGACTTTAACCCTTCACCTAACAAATCGGCCGGATCCACCCACGTAAGTTACAAATTAAGCAGTTGAAAAAATTAGATTTTTGAAAACATTTCAACAAAACCATATCATGTGACCCCTCATTGGAACGAGCTCATTGAGCTCGTTCCAGTGAGGGGTCACATGAGATGGTTTTGTTGAAATGTTTTGAAATTTTTTTAAAAACAATAATTAAAACAATGTCTTTTGATATCGTAAGCGTTGGATAAAGGGTTAAAGCAAATAGTCAACAGTTTGATCCTGACTGAACTCACTGCTCTATATCCTTTGGCATGACACTTAATACTGATTGCCCATGTAGTGCATTGTGGCATTGTGTACTAAGGCTTACTGTAAGTCGATGGTGCACTTGCCTTCAACTTTTGCAAACTCTGTTTATGCCTGTTAGATAGCCTGATAGTTGCTTGCCATTGCTCAGTGGTTTGCTCAGGGAACTCCAGCTTCCTCCACCTATAATACTTTGTCACGATGTGACCCTGGATATTAAAAGTGTTGTTAAACCCCAATAAACAACTATGGTAAAGGGTGTCCCCATTCAATGATTATAGTGGATTGGCCGCTGAAGGCCCTACTTTATTATATGACTACCCTGAATATCCACTCAGTACCAAAATAGTTGGGAGCGCGGTGGCTCAGTAGGTAGAGGTGCAGGCTGCAAGCCGAGAGGTCCTCGGTTCGAATCCCACTTGCGGCAACCGCATTGTGTCCTTGGGCAAGACACTTCATCTCCATTGCCCGTGTGGGATCTCCATTGCCCGTGTGGGGGCACGGTAGTGTTGTGTACTAAGGCGTATTGCACGTCGATAGTGCACTTGTCTTCAACCAATGCTAACCCTGCTTGAGTGGAGTTAGTATGTTGGGGAGCTGGCAGTTGCTCGCCGTTGCTCGGTGGTTCTCTCCAAGTACTCCGGCTTCCTCCACCCGTAAAACTGTCACGATCATGATTAGCCATTGTGCATAAATATGTGACCTTAAACACCAATAAATAAATAACCACAGTAGATTGCCCATCAATTCTGTTTTACCAGAAAACGAGAGTATCAGCTTTTCCAAAATCATATGCCTGCCTCAAATGAGATTCTTGTTTTATCATTGATTGTCACTGCATGTTGTTCGGAGGTTTTTGAAGCAACAATTTTACAACATGAAATAAAAACTTGAGTGACTTAGTGCTGAACACTCCAGACAGATATTCATACTTTCTTTATCACTTTACTATGCCCTGACCTCCAGAAGAGGTTTTGGTGAGCATATACTTATGGGCTCAGTCCGTCTGTCTGTAGTTGAGTACTTTTGTTCTTCCTTACAATCGTTTTGCATTATAACTTAAGCATCAGTAGTCAGATTTGGATGTCCGAGTTAGTATGGTGACAGACCAGCATGAGGAAAGAATATGCACATATTGTCTGTTTTGTCCTTGTAGACATAACAGAGTTATCATCCTTGTTACACTTAGAAAACTTTCCATACAGACATTTTGCATTAACTTTCCATACAGACACTTGCATTATAAATCAGGCATTGGTTGTTGAATTTCCTGTGGTAAGGTGAGAGACCAGCATAGAGAACAGGGTATCTACATATTGCTTGTTTCATCCACGAATACTTACTAGAGTTGTGTCCCTTGTTGTAAATAATAAATTGTCCCCATGAACATTTTGCAATATAACTTGAGCATTGGTTATCAGGTTTAGATGTTCTTTGGCCCAGTATGATTGGTGGAAAGGATATCCACTTATTGTGGATTTTGTCCATGTATACTTACCACACATGCCCCTTTTTAGACAAAGAAAAATGTCCCTTAATTTTCATATTGTTATTTTTTGTCCATGAGGATAATTTTTATTGAATGCCAGCAGGCAGTTGAATAATTCTTATATCTCCCATGTTGAATGGGTATGCAGGGAAGCTGAACTGCATTAGTCTGCATATGTGTTAGTATGTTTGTTCAAAATGGCAGATGTTTATGCTGTCTTGAGAAATGCCACCTTGGTATTGCAGGACGTGGGGGCAATGCTTCTGGTTGCTCTATTTTCTTCTTGTTTACATTTCAAGTGGTGTTTCCACTGTCATATACATATAATAATCAAATTATTACAACAGTTAGCTAATCTGGGTGTGACATTCCATCTTGTTGATGAGAAACACATCAGTCATCTTTGTGTGTTTTTTATCCCCCACCCAAACGAAGTTTGAGGGGGATATAGAAATGAGGTTCATCCATCCTTTTGTTTGTTCGTTTATTTGTTCATTTGTTCGTTCATTCATCCATCCATAACAACTTTGGACCTTCATATCTCAGACAGTGGATGTTAAGATTTAAATGATCTTTGGTATGCTGATAGACTGCCATGGGGGAAAGGATATTCACAAGTAACAGGTTTTGTCCATTTTTGTTTCCAGAGTTATGGGCCTTTTTCCACTTTTTTCAACTTGGAAACCCTTCAACTTAGAAACCCTTGGTGGGGGATACCGTTGGCATTGCCCATTGTTAAAACTGTGGCTGGTTTGAAAATGATGTTGCCGCTTGCTGGTTCTCTTACTGGACCTTCAGGGTGCACTCATTTCACTACAGGCCTCTCCCCTTGGGAAACCTGGGAAGTGAAGCAGTGATTGTTTTCTGTGGTAAACAAGCTTGTTTTACTGGTAAAATAGGATCCAGTCACCAGTGCTTGGGGTGGAAGTCCTCTAAAATGGGCAACATGGGTATAAACGGTTGGCTGGACTTAACTTTATATCCATTTTGCGGTCACGATTAGCCATTGTGCAAAAGTATGTGACCTTAAACACCAATAAATAAATAACAAATATTAAAACAGGCCTCGACATACCTGAGAATGGCCATTTAGGTTATGTAGAGGCTTTGCTGATCGTAAAATATGTGCATGCACTATGGTTTAACCCTTGACCCAACGTAACGGCCAAAACCGGCCAGCTCTATTCACAAAAATTGCCAATTAATTTTTATTATTTCTTTCATTTTTGTCTCAAAAACATATGTTATGACCCCTCTTTGGAACGAGCTCGCTGAGCTCATTCCAAAGAGGGGTCATAACCTATGTTTTTGAGACAAAAAATGAAAAAAGTTAGTTATTCAAGAATTTTGTTCGCAAGTGTCGTCTGCTTTTCATGTTGGGTAAAGGGTTAAGGCAAAATAATACAACATTAATTAAATTCCTAATCCCGCATGTTTTACCACTCAGATTTGACAATCTTTCGGAACTAACCTTACACAAAGGTTGCCCATTGTATCCACCTTTGAATCAAGTGGCATGCTGTTTACATCTTCATAGAATTTTCACTCAAATAAATAGCAACAACTAATGCACGATTTCGCCAAAGTGAGATCATCTCGTCAAAGCGAGATCGTGTATTACTTGTTGCTATTCATTTGGGCAGAAATTCTGTTAAAGCATAAAAATGTAGAAGAAGGGAAAGCACCTCTTTTTACCAGCATATTGTATAGCCTAACCTGGTAACTGGTAGAGCTGTAAATTATTTTTGGTCATAAAAATTTGTTCACATGCTTTGCCTTGTTACAATTTATGAGAGAGTGCCACATGTCACTCTCCCATAAATTGTAACAAGGCAAGTTCATGCAGATGAATTAAATTCCCTTCAAAGATAATATGAAGCACATCAACTGAATATGAAACCTTTAATATGCAGTTCCTGCACTTGAGAATGAAGCCCAAATATGGGCTTCCAGCACTATCAGTTATTATTATGCCAGTAATTGTTAATGACAATCAGCTTCAATATCTAGTGACCGTATATGCAGACTGTGTATCATCGAGCTGACCATATATAGAGCTTATATACGGTCAGTTCTGACATTTTGTTTTCGACATCCAACGCTCGCTTCGATGTTTTTCCTAATTTCACGTGTTCAACGAACAACAAATAATTTTGCGAGTGTGTCTGTTGAGCAACTTACAACTTTTATATGTTTCTTCCAGTCTTTGAGAAATTTTAATAAACAAATGTAAATAAATACAATAAATAAACCACTAAAACAACATGTATAGAAGCCAACTGGCACTGTCTGAAAGGAACTCAAGCGAGAATCCTTACCCCAATAATCTGCCCTTTTCAGTTCATGCAAATATTTTCGAGTTACTCCCCCTGGACTGTAAATTTTATCGTCGGTTTTGTTTTGAATGATTGAACTTGAAGGTTGATCGATATCGAACATAAATTACACTTATGGTTGTGTCTCTTTTGAAGGACTTGCATAATAAATACGTTATGGGGATTTCAGGGGGCAGATACAGTACGTGGAGAGTGTATTATCACTAAATCACCCGCAGAGTGGAGATTCCACCCGTACAATAATTGCAAATTTGTTGCAAAGCATAACAAGCACCAGCAAAGTTTCAGCCAATGGACCTCCGGGTTAAACCCGGAGGTCCATTGGCTGAAACATTGCTTGTGTTTTTTGTCGATATGTACAAAATTTGAAAGTTATTGCTTGGGTGGTAACTCCACTCCATGGGTGATTTAGTTACAATCCACTCTCCACGTACTGTATGGTGTGATGTAAGGCTCAGCGAGATCAATATTAGGATCGTCCTTCGGCCTCGCCTAATATTGATCTCACTTCGCCTTACATCACACCATATCCACCCCCTGGGATACAATGTAAGCTTTTTATTTCCAGGCCTAGCATTATTGAAAAACGGAAAGAAGGTCTCAAGGAATTTTCCCGATAAAGAACTTCTCCGGTGACTGACTCCACTGTGGAAGTTTTATAGCTGCAACTGTACTTCATAGTTGTGGTGTTTTTTTTTTCCTGTGTTTGATTATTATGTTTGAAAGGTTGTTACCTTAAGTGGAAACATAATCAACAACATGATACAGTTGATTATTTATTTGTACAGGTTCCAATTTTATTGAAGTATTCTATTTGTGGAAAATCACCTGGAACTTAACAGTCATAACAAGTACCTTGGTTAACTCAATGTAAGGTTTACAAGCCTCTGGTCTATTCTTAAAGTTTTAGATATTCTCATATTCACAAATCAATCTCATTCAGATTAAATTGATAATATTCAGATCATTACATAATTCATTTCTTGGAAAGGTTTTTTTTCTCAAAATTTTCATTATTGAGGAGTCAGGAATTGTGAAATTTATTGTGGTCAGGTTTGAAGAAAGAAGTATTTCCTTTCTGATAACATGTGATTGATTGGTGGACAATTATTTATTTATAAACTTATTATTATTTTTTTTGAACATTTCAGGTATGTGTTTTTTTGTTTAGGATACATACATAGAAACTAGAACAATAGAACTCTGCTATTGAATATTCACTTTTCTGCTGAGAAATATTAAATTTTAACAGTAGTATTCAATTAACAGAAATTGGGGGTGCGCAGTGGCTCAGTAGGTAGGGGTGCAGGCTGCAAGCCGAGAGGTCCTCGGTTCGATTCCCACCTGCGGCGACCGCGTTGTGTCCTTGGGCAAGACACTTCATCTCCATTGCCCGCGTGGGGGCACGATGACGCCGTGTACTAAGGCGTACTGCACATCGATGGTATGCATGTCTTCAACCAATCTAACCCTGCCTGTGCTGCAGTGCGGAGTTACGATGTTGGGGAGCTGGCAGCTGCTCTTCGTTGCTCGCTCGTTCTCTCCGGATACTCCGGCTTCCTCCATCCGTAAAACTCTCACGGTCATGATTAGCCATCGTGCATAAATATGTGATCTTAAACATCAATAAATAATAAATAACAGAAATTGGTTATTACAGTGAGGTCCATTCCTTTACTTGACTGCAGTATGACAAGAACCCTCCACACCAATTGCCCCTGTGTACTACGGTGTACTTGACTTCAATCGATGTTAACCCTGTTGTGCAGAGTTAATATGTCAAGGAGTTTGACATTTGCTTGCTGTTGCTTGTGGTTCTCTTCAGGTACTCTGGCTTCCTCCACCAGTAAAAACTGTCTGACAAGAGGTAACCCTGACTGTCAGAAGTGTTGTTAAACCCCAATAAATAAATCAATAAATAATGACAAGAAATCGAGGGTTATGTTTTGCCAAATTGCCACAACTACTGTCAATAGAAGTCCATATATCAGAAAAACTTCCATGTTCACAAATATTGACTCCTTACATGTTTAGATGAATATTTCTTCAAATTTAATCATGGCTGCTTCACAGCAGCCAAGACTATATTTGATGAGAAATATCTTGAATATAGTTAGCAGGTTAAGCTTGTTCAAAGCCTAAAATGCTGGACAAGTTGGTTTTTTGTGATGGTAAACCAGACATAGATTGCAGCATGCCTGATGGACAACCAGATTTTTTCACTTTGTGCAAGCCCTGAACCCTCCATGTACTGTATGAAGGGATTGTTACGTGTATTCCCTGTAAAGTACAGTAGTATAGCTGCCATAGACAGGTCATTTTCCATGGGTGGACAATATTTCTATGGACACATTAATATTTGATTCCAAACACCAATTATAGGAATAATCATTGAAAATTTAATTAATTAATTAGGTACAACCCGGTGCTTCATTAATTTAAATTTTGCTGACGATGATTTTTGCTTATTACCTGGTAAATGCATGCATGCACATCACTGCCATCACATGGATTATGACCAGTCCATGGCGGCTGTACTATAGAAGTCTCTCATGCAGCAGAGAAAAGAAAGACACAATGTTGTGTATTCATTTCTATTATTTGAGACATACGATTTAAAACATCAGACAGAATCAAGGATAATCCCCTTCCAAAGAACTGTGCAAACTCACACAAGTCTGTTGGATTTATACACTAATGATTGCTAATGCCTCTTGGGTTGAACAATGAGGACTTTCACTCATTCAGCAATTTCTTTACTATACAGTCTTGCCAAAATAATATATTTCCTGCACTATCCCTGAAGATTGGGAGATCTCTATAAATAACACTTTCTGTGTCATTGTCAATTTTATCAGCAACCTGAATCTTCTCATTTTTAGGTTCCTTGACTGAAGGTTAAGGGATCGTCCAGATCTTCAAGTTGTTCCCTGGACTCAGTATAAATGGCCACTGGAAAGTTAGTTGCATATTTTTTCCGATGCGGTGGAGCCCACTTAATTGGATATTTCAGAATTGAATAGTCCATTTAATTGCATACAACGTTCAGACTCCAAATCATTTGCTGTTTTTATTGGGGTTTAATGACACTTTCAACAGCCTTGGTCACCTTGTGCTGGGCACTTTACAGATGGAGGAAGCCAGAATATCAAGAGAGAACAACAGAGTAGCAACATGCAACTGTCAGTCATCTCAACGTACTTATGTTGCACAAGCAGGGTTAGCAATTGTTGAAGACAAGTTTATCAGTAACATGCAGTACATCTTAGTGCCTTGTCCAAGAATACAATACAGTTACCAAATCATTGGTTAAATAGTCCATCTAATTTACAGGGTCAGTAAGATTTTATTAAATGTGCCCAAATGATACCTATTTAAATGACAGGAAATACCATTTATTACATGCCTGTTCTTTGAAATTTCCATCTACAGCAACACTAAATCATGCGTAAAATAAAAATCTGTTCCTCATATTTTTATATAGAAGCGAAATTTCACTGGAATTTTCTACAAATCGTGTGCCGCAATTACAGTTTGAATTGCTAGTGATAGCTAAAAATTGTCCTCTGAGATCCAATGGATTCTATGTGCCAGTAGGTACATAGAACACATTGGAACTCAGGGGAAGAAATAGTAACACAGGATCTCCTTTCAAATTTGGTTGGCAATAAAATGTTTTCTTTTTGTTGATGGTTGTCAAATGAATTGTTGAGTGTCCTTCTAATAATTGTTTTTCTAGACATGAAGGCATGTAATGAACACAGAACGAAACGCTCATGTGAATAGGTTAATCGATACAGCACTTGTGCCATCATGGAAGGATAAAACTCAAGGCCTGTGGCCTCTCGTTTTAACCTTCCGTGCTGGCACTCATGCCATATCGATTAACCCATTCACACGTCATTCTGTGTATATCCTGGGTGGGAATATCCACCAGTATCTTGCAAGGAGTTAAACTCTTGTTAATTAACCCTTTACCGAACATGAAAAGCAGACGACACTTGAAAAACAAATTCTTGAATAACTAATTTTTTTCATTTTTGTCTCAAAAACATAGGTTATGACCCCTTATTGGAACGAGCTTGACAAGCTCATTCCAGTGAGGGGTCATAACCTGTATTTTTGAGAAAATTAATGAAAATTAATTGGCGATTTTTGTGTCGCCGCCCCACGAAGTGGGGAGCGACATATAGGGATTACTTTTGTCGTCTTGCGTCGTCCTCGTCTTCCGCGTCACACTTTCTCTTATCTGCCACTCCTCTTTAACCTATGAATGGATTTGGATTAAACTTTCAGTGATTCTTTATCACATAATGGCATTGTGCACCTCCTATTTTATTTTTTGATCCGCTGTATTTTTTCCAGAGTTATGCCCCGTCGTCTTGCGTTGTCCGCGTCATCATCCGCGTCACACTTTCTCTTATCCGCCACTCCTCTTTAACCTATGATTGGATTTTGATGAAACTTTCAGTGATTCTTTATCACATAATGGCATTGTGCACCTCCGATTTTATTTTTTGATCCGCTGTATTATTTTCAGAGTTATGCCCCTTTTCCACTTAGAATTCTGTCTGAAACGCCAGGCGACACACGGCTTCCATGGAAGACTTACATCTAAGTTTTGAATAGCGCTGGCCGGTTTTGGCCGTTATGTTGGGTAAAGGGTTAAAATCTTGTGATTAACTCAAAGACTGACTCTGACTGCCACTGAATTTGTTGTTTTTGTTAACCTATTTGGCCTCAGTCCATCCAATATAAGTATTTACTCCATTTTGTCTTCTTTGACAAAGCTCTATCCCTGTGGAAACCCCAGGAAGAGAAGAAGTGTGTTTTTACTGTGGTAAACAAACTGGTAAAAATAGGACCCATTGACCACAACCATTCACCAATGCCTCCCCGTGGGAGCCCCAGGAACTAATGTAGTGCTTGTTTACTATAGTATACAAGCTCTGTGTTACTGCAGTATACAAGCTCTGTGTTACTGGTAAAATAGGACCCATTCACCAATGCCTACCCTTGAGAACCCCAGAAAGTGAAGCAGTGCTTGTTTACTGTGATAAACTTGGGTGGTAAACGAGCTGTGTTTTACTGGTAAAATAGGACCCATTCACCAATGCCTGGGATGGAAGTCCTCTAAAATGGGCAACATGGGCATATTATTTATTATTATTATTATTTATTGGTGCTTAAGGTCACATATTTCTGCACAATGGCTAATCATCACCACGACAGTTTTATGGGTGGAGGAAGCCGGAGTACCCGGAGAGAAGCAACGGCGAGCAACTGTCAGCTCCCCAACATACTGACTCCACACAAGCAGGGTTAGCATTGGTTGAAGACAGGTGCACCATCGACGTGCAGTTTACCTTAGTACCCCACGCCGCCATGCCCCCAAGTGTGCAATGGGGGTGAAGTGTCTTTCCCAAGGACACGGCGCGGTTGCCGCAGGTGGGATTCGAACTGAGGACCTCTCAGCTTGCAGCCTGCACCTCTACCAACTGAGCCACCGCGTCCCTGCAACATGGGCATAAACGATTGACTAAACTTAACTTTATCTCTATGTTGCGGTCACGATTAGCCATTGTGCAGAAATATGTGACCTTAACCCTTTACCTAACATGGAAAGCAGATGACAAAATTCTTGAATAACTAATTTTTTTCATTTTTTGTCTCAAAAACATAGTTTATGACCCTTCGTTGGAATGAGCTCGTTCCAACAAGGGGTCACAACCTTTGTTTTTAAGAGAAATAATGAAAATTAATTGGTGATTTTTTAGAATAACGCTGGTTGGTTTGGGCTGTTACGTTGGGTAAAAGCTTAAACACCAATAAATGAAAAAATAAATTTGACAAAGCTCTGTTACCTGTCGTGAAGTCATTCCAAAATTTCCAAGTTACAGCACAGTTGCCGAGCACTGGTCGTAATCCACACATGGGCAGTGATGTCCAAGCATACATTTACCAGGTAATAAAAAACAATATCAGCTAAATATTTATTAATGAAGCATCGGGTACAAGCCAATGGTTCATTAATTACATTTTTTTTTCATTATCCCTATAATTAGTGTTTGGAATCTAAGAATATTGTATCCATGGAAATATTGCCCTCCTGTGTAAAGTGACCAGTCCATATTGACCAAACTGTACTACAGTGACTGAATAGATGTTAAGTTGTTTTGTGAACTGCAGAGGACAGCCCATTCTACCCAAATTCACATGTTGAAATTATTATCTGAATAGAAATGTGTTCCAAATTTATTTGCAGTAATTCTGCATCATATTCCAGCTGGTAGGATAAATGTGATGGTGAAAGGGTGCAGCTTTATGACAATATGTCTACAAGTTCAGTCTAAGTTTGATTTTTTATCTCGGCAATAAACAAGGAAACACAGTCAAAAGTTGTAAGTTGGTTCATAATTTTCTTAATATATGACATTAGTGAGACCTAATGTTGGATGTATGCCTATAAATTGTTTGAATCACCTGAGAAAACACTACAACTCTCAGGAGTGGTGTGCTAATTTCAGAGAACAGAAGGAACAGTCTTACTTCTTGTATCTCAGCCCAGCAAATCTATGATAGAACTCAAGGGTTCAGCTGCCTGCAGAATTAAGATGATAATGTACATGTAGGATTTCCATATTACCATACTGAAAAAAAACAGTCTTATTATTACCACACACAAACAAATCATATGATTACTATTCACAAATATTCTATCATATAATAATGTTCTCAGCTTAACTTGATGAACTGAAGGTAAGTTAATCCAATGGTTTGTGCAGACATCTCATCCCCTTAGTTCCAATGTGTTCTATGTGTCTACTGGCACATAAAACACACTGGAACTCCAGGGATGATCTGCTAGTCTGTCAACAATTTGTTTAGCATGGGCTATAGCCCATAGTTTATTTCCGATCATCAAATTTCCTATGCATGTTCAGGTTCATACATTTGAAACTAGAAGTCCTGTCACGAATAGTGCGCTTATCTAGGCTTAATTGCGCGTTGGAATTGCGCACAATTGCCATATCGAATGGCATCCAAAGCACGGCAGGTTCTCTTGGTTACTCATAGCAGACACATGCAATGTTTCTGCCAATGGACCTCCGGGTTACCCGGAGGTCCATTGGCTGAAACATTGCCTGTGCACAGGCCATATGTACAGAATATGGTAGTTTTAGTTGGGTCATAGCGCGCATATCAACGTGCTATTTGTGCGCATTTCATGACAGGACTTCTAGTTTTAACTGTACATGTACCTGCATGTATATGAGAATGCCACAACAGCCATGTTGGATTTCTCCATCACAGGCTACAGGTCGCATTTGTGCATAAATGTTATTAAATTTTTGTATCTTGACTCAGTATGATGTGTAGATTAGAACATCAGATTTTGGTAACGGTAGTACTCCCATAATAACCTCTGTGACAACCATCTTGGATTTCTTCAAGTTCAGAACACTTTCCACAATTCATTCAGCACAATTCATTCAGCACAATTCTTTTATGATCATCACTAGATTTCATAAGCATGTTCAGTTTCATACCAGATGAGAACATAAAAGGCATGTGTCACTGTCGGCTGCCCGACATGGCCACCATATAATAGCCACAGGTCGCACGTATGTATCAATTTTCTTGTTATATGGTGGTAATTGTTGGCTGCCCACATGGTCACCATGGCAACCTTCTTGGATTTCTTAAACATACCATACAGGTTGCATATTTACGTCAGTTTTATTCCAGTTTGACAGGATTGACTTTGGCAGGATGACTTTGTATCACAAGGAAATGAGAATGTCATATTTCAGTCTTGGTTAGCCACCTTCAGTGGCCACCATGACAGCTGTCATGGATTTCTTAATCAGCACACCCTACAGGCTGCATTTATGGATCAATATTCTTTAAACTTGGCAGAAAAACACAGTGGAATACAGGAGTACTATAATAATATATAACACTTTGGCCAGCTGCTGAAACATAGTGGAATGCAGGAGTAATATCATAATATAATAACACATCAGCCAATACTACAGAATAGTGGAAAACAGGAGTACAATGTACTATCATAATATAATAACACTTTAGCCATCTGCATATTTGTCTCAGTGCTTAGGTGAGAAAGACACGATTGACCTGGTGCTGTCAAATGCCACCCCCTCCCCACACCGCTTCTCTCCTTCCAACACCCAGAAATGCACTGTTCAATGATATCTCGCTACTGAGTTTGACATTATTCCCAGTTTCCCCAATTAGCATACTAACCCTGTCCGTTGGGTCACCCAGTAACCACACATAATTCATCCCCCTTCCTTCCCCATTATAACCCCAGTGAATCTTATTCTATCAAGGTCTCAAGCCTAACCAGAGAGAGGTTCCCAGAGGATAAATTGGGGGATTCTTAGCCCACTAGATGGGTAAGGGTCAGCAAATTCACCCTATGGGGACCTCATTCTGCAAATGACAGATTGCTTATTTTCAGGCTTGGGTCACACTTGATCGCTGCTGCTCAGTGATTCTCTTGGGCTTCCCCCACTTATAAAACTGTCTAATGTGGTGTGACCCTATCTGTTGAAAGTGTTGCTAAACCCCGATAAAACAATCAAGGTTCGTGATTTTTTCAAAATTATCATTCTACTTTTCTCCCCTTGCACCATAGAATCTCAGCCTTCACAAGAACATTGAATTTGAGATGCTATTTTTGTTTGTTTCCGTTGCTTTGGTCTTGATTTTGCAATATTTTAAATAGGAAGTTTCAACCACTGGTACAGTACAGCCACTATGCAAGCCAGAAAATAAGCAGACGGCCATCTGCAAAATGAGGTTCCCAGAGGGTGAATTTACCCTCTGTGAACCTCAGTCTGAATCAGGGTCTCAAAACTAAGCAGAAAGAGGTACCCAGAGGATAAATTGTCCCACTGTATGGGATAGGATCATCAAATTCACCCTCTGGGGACCTCATTCTGCAAATGTCATACTGCTTATTTTCAGGGCTGCCTCTATGGATTGGTCACTTTCCTTGGGGTGGGTAATATTTCCACGGACACAATAATATTAAGATTTCAAACACCAATTATAAGAAGAATCATCAAAAATTTAATTAAGAAGCACTGGGTACTGCCCGATGCTTCATTAATTAAAATTTTACAGATAATGATTTTTATTACCTGGTAAAAGCAAGCATGGACATCACTGCCCTCGCGTGGATTATGACCAAGCCACGGTGACAGTACTGTATGCAGGTATGTTGTGACCTAGTTGTGATCTCATCAAGAAAAAGACCTTGTTTGTGATCACAGATAAACAAAACCACATATTCCACTACACATTTTATATGGTGACTACCATTAAATTCTCTGTGTGCATTGAACTGCAGCTTGTTAACTTTCAAAGTGAAGGGAGAAATGTAAACAGGCTGTTGCAAAATTTTGCAAACTTGTAATTTGTCAGTTTGACATTTAGAGTAGTTCCAGATGTGTCCTGTGATTTTATTTTACCTGGCTGGCTACCTGCCATGTAATCATTTGTGAAGTATACTTCAGCATATTCTTGTCATTTCTAATTATGCAAATATATTATCAGCTTTATTGTTCATTTATCATTGTTCACTTTTCCATATACATGTACCTGTTGCATGTTTGGAAATGTGCTACAGTGTATTCAATGGCAGACAAGCGTAGATCGGTGCCTGAGGCCATCCATAGGTGTCGCATTATCCCATGCATCGCTGAATATTTTTTTCAGGCTACTTTCATGTTGGCATCTTGATTTCATGGTTTTATTGACATAGTTTGCCACCCCAAGAGATGACTCTTTGAGTGGTCACCATCCTTCCTTTTCCCCCACCTCACCCATCTCCTATTGACCATCACTGAGTTCGTTGTCATTAACTCTGGGTATTCTGATATCAGAGAAATATTGTCTTCTCTGGTAATCCATTGTTAAACGACATTATTTCAGATATGCACTCACTATTTTCTTGACCAAATGAAGCAAATTTCATTGTACCATATAAAAACTAAAATCTCACTATTTTTGTGCAGAAATCTTTTTTTATATTGTCAACTCACTTTCTAAAAATTTCTGTACATTCTGGATGTTAACTGGTAGAGTGCAGAATATTATTTTTCAAAGGTGATTTGTAACATGAGTATGTTTTTCAAATATTCTATTGCTACCTGCAGTGAGAGCCTCAGTTCAGCAAGATTTTGTGAAAGAATAATTAATTTGTTAACATGTATTTGACAGTACCTGTTGTTAGAAATATTTTTTGTTCTACCCTTTGTTCTGCTGCTGAGCAAGGGTGTGTGGTGGCTCAGTGGTTATCGTACTGGACTTCAAACCAACAGGTCCATGGTTCCAGCAGGGGTAACTGCATTGTGCCTTTGGGCAAGGCACTTAATCCCGATTGCCCACATGGGGGCACTGTGGCACTTTGTACTAACGCATACTGCATGTCGATGGTGCACTTGCCTTCAACCAATGCTAACACTTCTTGTGCGGAGTTAGTATGTTGGGGAGTGTGACAGTTTCTCACTGCTGCTCAGTGGTTTTCTCTAGGTACTCTGGCTTCCTCCACCCAGAAAACTGTCCGACATGAGGTGACCCTGGCTGTTGAAAGTGTTATTAAAACCTAAATAAAATTAATAAATGAATGACTGCTGGGCAACCATCATGCTAATGCATACACTTTAGATCCAAATAAACATACAGGGTGGACTAAGAGTACAGAGTGGAAAAATAGTCCAAACACAATGACAGTACAGCACAGCATAAGAGTACAGAGTGGCAATTAGATATTTTTTAGAGAAAATAAAACTCATAAAATAGCTGTAGAAATCAAATATTAGTCTAGTGATTTGTATATCATTATAGTGTTGTTCATTTATTGCAAGCCTATACTTTTATTTTCATAAAATACACGTTTTTTCTGCAAAAAATGAAGTGAACAATAAAATAAAAAATTTTTGTATTGTCCTTGAACAATACAGATCGCATGTGCAGACTATTTAACTATTTCTTTTTTTTTACGTTTGGGTTATTTTGGGCAATAATTTGTGTTTTTTTTTTAGTAAACTGTGGGCGTGCATTAAATACAGAACAGCATGCCAAAGGCTTCGAGTTCAATATTATCCCTCTGCCAAAACCGATTAATAATTTTTAGTAAACTGTAGGCGTGGAATAAATACAGAGCAGCACACAGGTTCAAACTGTCATTTTTTACCGCACTTGATTGATTTTGGCAGAGGGATAATATTGAACTCAACACCTTCTTCTCATTCGCTATTATACCTCCGCCCAAATTGAGCTCATACGATCAAAAATGACAGTTCGACTGCAAATACCGTTCTATATATTTATTGAGTTATTAGTCCCCTACGGGAACCGTACGGGGATGATAGGATTGCACTCCGTCTGTCTGTCTGTCCATCTGTCCGTCCGTCCATCCGTCCAACCAAACGCCTGTCTGTCTGTCTGTTTTTTATGTTACCACCTCTCCCTCCAACATGCTTTAAGCTACACCTTTCATATTTGGTACATGGATAAATGGTTCTGAGGGGATGATGTACCCTCAAAAAATTTTTTTCAAAATCCAAGATGGCGGAATGGCGGCCATTTTTGTTGTGTTTTTTAAGCCTTTTTTCTCTATTTTCATGTTACCACTCCTCCCACCAACATGGTTCAGCTAAACTTTGCATATTTGGCACATGGATAGAGGGTTGGGAGGGGATGATGCTCGTTCAATATTTTTTTTTCAAAATCCAAGATGGCAGCATGGCAGCCATTTTTGTTGTGTTTTTTAAGCTTTTTTCTCTATTTTATGTTACCACCCCTCACTCCAACATGGTTCAAGCTACACTTTTTATATCTGGCACATGGATAGAGGGTTATAATGGGATGTTGCACGTTCAATATTTTTTCTCCAAAATTCAAGATGGCGCCGTGGCAACCATTTCTGTTGTGTTTTTTAAGCCTTTTTCTCTATGTTATGTTACCACTGCTCCCTCCAACATGGTTCAAGCTGCACTTTTCATATACGGTACATGGATAAAGGGGTTGTGAGGGGATTATGCACGCTCAATATTTTTTTTCAAAATCGAAACTCTGTCTGTCTGTCCGTCTGTCTGTCTGTTTTTATGTTACCACCTCTCCCTCTAATATGCTTCAAGCTACACCTTTCATAAATGGTACATGGATAAATGGTTCTGAGGGGATGATGCACAGTCAATATTTATTTTTCAAAATCTAAGATGGCAGAATGGCGGCCATTTTTGTTGTGTTTTTCAAGTTTTTTTCTCTATTTTATGTTACCACCCCTCCCTCCAACATGGTTCAAGCTACGCCTTTCATATATGGTACATGGATAAAGGGTTGTGAGAGGATTATGCACGCTCAATATTTTTTTTTCAAAATCCAAGATGCTTATATACTCTAGTGTCTTCTGTGACAAAAACACCTTATGTCACAAAAGCGCCGTAGGGGACTAATACCACCTTGGTGGTCAAACACTTGTTTCAGTTGGATTAGGAATCCAGAGAAGCAAATTATATTAGAAATGAACATCTTAATATAATCTGTAGCTTCTCTCAGGTGTATTTCCTAGAAAAGTACGGACCGAAAGAAGCAGTGTACACGGTGGTAGAATGTTAAAAAATTAATAAACATATGGGTATGCTTATTCGGGTCCCAAGAGTCCAGTGTAAAGCCACTAAAGTGGCTTTTAGAACTTTGCAATAGAGCCAGGATAGTGGCCTCCAACACCCAACCAGTTAAAAGTGTTGGGAATTACATCATTCATCTACACATTCCTATTCATGTGAACATATTAAGACTGAGGGATGAACATGAAAAAGTCTACCCTTGCTCCCGAGGACACATTTGACATTGCTGTATAGAGGTGTCCTACACCTGTATAAATCTTAGCTTTGATTAATCCTTTCATCTTATAATTAATTCAAATGTTAAAAGTTACCCTGTAGGAATCATGAAGCAAGATGAAGGTGGGACAAAGTATCTTGGTGTTTATATTACAGGTGTTTGTACATGTGAGAGAAAAAATTAAGTTTAACATGTACACATCAAATCAGTAACAAGATATTGCTATAGACTACATCTGCCTTCAGACATCAAGTGTTTGGGAGTGTTACTCTAAACATGTAGTGGGAGTGCGCAGTAATTAGAGAGCTAATAACATTGACTACTTCATTGCCACAGCCTATTTCACTTTGATGGTTCATGTATTTTTCTTTCACTGATGAAATTTTGTTGAATAATTTTCTGTTGGAAATAGCTCACAGAACCCTTTGTAATCAGGGCAGTATGGTAGAGTACACTTAACCCTTTACCCAACGTAATGGCCAAAACCGGCCAGCGCTATTCTAAAAAATCGCCAATTAATTTTCATTATTTTTCATTTTTTGTCTCATCGAGCTCGTTCCAACAAGGGCTCATAACCTATGTTTTGAGACAAAAAATGAAAAACATTAGTTATTCAAGAATTTCTTTTGCAAGTGTCGTCTACTTCTCATGTTAGGTAAAGGGTAAATTGGATATTTCTGGTACATTTGCCTCCAACCTCTTCCCAGTTAATTTTATATACATGTAACTTCCAAACACCAAACTATTTACCATACCTTTAGTACAAGTTTGACATCACTACAACATACCCCCCTACTCCCCCCCCCACCAACAGCCACCCACCCACCCACCCACCCACCCCACTTCCAAGCTTACAAACACCAATATTTTGTAGGAAAAAATAATTACATTACTTGAATGCTTGTTTGTCTTACTAAATGTTTCCCTTAATATTCTCATTAATTATTAATAAACCGTCAGTGCCAAACAGACAAGTGATACATCAATGTAAAGCTTAGTGTCTCCTCTTTCTCTTGACACCAGGTATTCGAGAACACACCAAAAGGTTCAAGTCAGAAACAAATAGAAAGAAGGTTGGTTGGACTGTTTTGATAAAGGAAGTTGTATACCTTGTTACATTTATAAATCTATTGAGGGTGTGCTGAGTACCTGTGATACATTTGGCGATACTGAGGTGCTCCAGCTTTCTACAGTACAGTCACTATGGACTGGTCGTAATCCATATGTTGGCAGTGATGTCCACGTATACATTTACCAGGTAATAAAAATCAGCAGCAAAATTTTAATTAATGAAGCACCGGGTTTATGATTATTCCTATAATTGGTGTTTCTAATCTAATTTTATTGCATCCGTGGAAATATTGCCAAACTGTGGAAAGTGACAATCCACGGTGACTTCACTGAACACACACATGATTCTCACCGACCTCAAGTTTGTAAAACCCAACTGAACCATCAGCAAATAATCTAAAAATGAATTGTAAAAAAACACTCAATTCACAGAAGGGGATGGAGAGGGTGGAAGGTTTCTTAAATCGAAGGTAATTAATCATTCTATCCAGTACATGCCATGGCAGCATCCATCAACATCATCAGAATTGACACCAAAAACAAAAAAAATTCTGATTGGCCCTGAATATTCAGGTTGGCTAAAAATTTGGCACCAGACAATTCTTGTCCGGTCCCAATACTGCATGGTCAGCTGAAGGGTTAAAGAGAAAATTATACATTGACAATGAAGATATATTGTTGAATTCTGAACCATTAGCCCATAAAAAGATAAGAATCTTACTTTTGTTCAAGTATGTTCAGGATACTGCATATGTTATTTGAGGGAATGCTTGATTGAATAATAATAGAGAAGTGATAGTTCTTATCTACAGGCTGGTGATACAGACAAGTCAAATACTCATGACCACCAAGAAGCAGGTGTCTGGCAGAGCTTCTGTATTATATACATACAACATGTGGTTTATAGTTCCTAATATATGGCATTTAGTGCTTGAGGGGACTTGGTGGATCAAGAGTGATTGGCAAGTTTAATTATATACACATGATCCTGAATTATGAAGGTGGTTTATGTTACGAGGAATGCTCATGCCTGCTAAAGTGTTGATCACTGCTTGATGTGGGCAGGTGATGGGGAGGGGGTGGCTGATTATGCAGTTGTATTGTGTGTTTTTTTTACTTCAAACATACTTTTCACAACCTGGATCAAATAGGTATGAGTTTTTTCAACAAATTTGCTAAAGTCATTGAATTCATGGCCTTTTAACTGGTAGAGTGCTGAATTATTTTTGGTCATCAAATTCTGTTCACATGTCTTTTCCTTGTTATAATTTATGGGAGAGTGCCTATAATCACTCTCCCATAAATTATAACAAGGCAAAGCCTTACACACATATGTGGGGGTGTGGTGGTGTTACGGTAACCGGTTCTCATCAGATTACCGAAGTTAAGCAACGTCGAGCCTTGTTAGTCCTTGGATGGGTGACCGTCCGAGCGATCGATTCGGACTTCCGCATTGTGTCCATGGGCAAGACACTTCACTCCAATTGTCAACATGGGAGCATGATGACGCCATGTACTAAGGCGTACTGCACGTCGATGGTGCACATGTCTTCAACCTCTGTAACCCTGCTTGAGCAGAGTTTGAACAGTTAGAATGTTTAGGAACTGACAGTTGCTCATCGATGCTCAGTGGTTCTCTCAGGGTACTCAGGCTTCCTCCACCTGTAAAACTGTCATGGTCACGATTAGCCATTGTGCATAAGTATGTGACCATAAACCCCAATAAATAAATAAATAATACACACATATGAAGTATTTCCTTGGAATATGAAGCCTTTCAGCCTTGGTACCTGCACTTCTGAACAAAGAGGGCGCAGGTGATGGGGAGGGGGTGGCTGATTATGCAGTTGTATTGTGTGTTTTTAGCTCACCTGACTTTCAGTCAGGAGAGCTATAGTGATCACTCACCGTCCGTCGTCTGTCGTCCTGCGTCCGTCGTCCGTGAACATGGTGTTTGCGTCTTCTCCTCCCAAACCGCTGAACCAATTTAATTGATATTTGAGATAATAGTTTGTTATGACATCGCAATTTGATTTTGTTCAAATCAAGTTGCCTCGCCTGTGGGTAGGGCCACACCCAAAAAGTGTGCTGAAATCTTAAAAAATCTTCTCATGAACCAGCAGTAGCAGAGACTTGATATTTGGTGTGCAGCTTCCTTTTGAGGTGTAGACTCAGATTTGTTCAAGAGAAGTTTGTGGGGCTATACTTGGCGTTGTTATGGGAGGGGCAAAATTTTTGGCCCCGCCCAAAATTTCTATTTTCCAAACCGAGAGGCTGATTTGAACCAAATTTTATGTGAGGGCTTATTGGGTCATAAGTACCTAATTTATGCTGATTTTTTTTTTCCCGTAGCCCCATGGGAACCGCAGGAGCTAAAAATAGAAAAAAATTAAAATGCCCATATCTCCAAAACTGCACGGCACCGAGAATTTTTATTTGGTGTGAAGCTTCCTTAGGACTAACAGAAAGAATTGGTAAAAAAAAATTGCCATCGGTTTTATCATAGGGTACAGTTTCGGGACTTTGAAAAAGTGCTGAGTCAGCACTTTTTAACACTGTAGGCAATGGGAAAAACATTAAAAAATCTTCTTCTCCAGATCCAGCAGGCAGAATCTTTTGATATTTGGTATGCAACATTGGAGGGTGGATCTGATTCAAGTTTGTTCAAATCGGCCCCCTGGGTTCATATTTGGGCTCAGTATAGGAGCCCGATTTCGAACTTAGTGCATTTCAGGCAAATTTCTTAAAAAATCTTCTTCTCCAGATCCAGCAGGCAGAATGTTTTGATATTTGGTATGCAACATTGTGGGGTGGATCTGATTCAAGTTTGTTCAAATCGGCCCCCTGGGTTTATATTTGGGCTCAGTATAGGAGCCCAAATTTGAACTTACTGCATTTCAGGCAAATTTCTTAAAAAATCTTCTTCTCCAGATCCAGCAGGCAGAATCTTTTGATATTTGGTATGCAACATTGTGGGGTGGATCTGATTCAAGTTTGTTCAAATCGGCCCCCTGGGTTTATATTTGGGCTCAGTATAGGAGCCCAAATTTGAACTTACTGCATTTCAGGCAAATTTCTTTGAAAATCTTCTTCTCCAGATCCAGCAGGCAGAATCTTTTGATATTTGGTATGCAAAATTGTGGGGTGGATCTGATTCAAGTTTGTTCAAATCGGCCCCTTGGGTTTATATTTGGGCTCAGTATAGGAGCCCAAATTTGAACTTAGTGCATTTCAGGCAAATTTCTTTGAAAATCTTCTGCTCAAGATCCAGAAGGCAGAATCTTTTGATATTGGGTATGCAACATTGTGGGGTGGATCTGATTCAAGTTTGTTCAAATCGGCTCCCTGGGTTTATATTTGGGCTCAGTATAGGAGCCCAAATTTGAACTTAGTGCTTTTCAGGCAAATTTCTTAAAAAATCTTCTTCTCCAGATCCAGCAGGCAGAATCTTTTGATATTTGGTATGCAACATTGTGGGGTGGATCTGATTCAAGTTTGTTCAAATCGGCCCCCTGGGTTTATATTTGGGCTCAGTATAGGAGCCCAAATTTGAACTTACTGCATTTCAGGCAAATTTCTTAAAAAATCTTCTTCTCCAGATCCAGCAGGCAGAATCTTTTGATATTTGGTATGCAACATTGTGGGGTGGATCTGATTCTATTTTGTTCAAATCTGCTCCCTAGATTCATATTTGGGCTCACTATAGAAGCTCGAATTCGAACTTAGTGCATTTCAGGCAAATTTCTTCAAAAATCTTCTTCTCCAGATCCTGCAGGCAGAATCTTTTGATATTTGGTATGCAACATTGTGGGGTGGATCTGATTCCAGTTTGTTCAAATCGGCCACCTGGATTCATATTTGGGCTCACTATAGAAGCCCAAATTCGAACTTTGTGCATTTCAGGCAAATTTCTTTGAAAATCTTATCAAGATCCTGCAGGCAGAATCTTGTGATATTTGGTATGCAGCATCCTTATGGGGGTGAGATTCAAGTTTGTTCAAGCCATGTCCCTAGGTCCATATTTGGGCTCACTGTGGGAGCTTGAATTGTAACTTTGTTCGAAATGAGGAATTTTCTTAAAAAATCTTCTTCTTCAGATCCAGCAATCGGAATGGTTTGATATGTGGTGAGTAGCATCCTTGGGGGGAGGGGGGGATTCAAGTGTGTTAAAGCCAAGTCCATGGGTCCATATTTGGGCTCCCTGTGGGAGCCCAAATTGTAACTTAGTCAATATGAGGAATTTTTCTTTAAAAATCTTCTTCTTCAGATTCAGCAGTTGGAATGTTTTGATATTTGACATGGAGCAACCTTAGGGGGCTGAGATTCAAGTTTGTTCAAGCCAAGTCCCTTGGTTCATATTTGGGCTCACTATGGGAGCCTGAATGACAACTTAGTTCAAAATGAGAAATTTTCTTTAAAATCTTCAGATCCAGCAGATGAATGCTTTTGATATTTTTTATGCAGCATCCTTAGGGGGGTAAGATTCAAGTTTGTTCAAGCCATGTCCCTAGGTCCATATTTGAGCTGATTGTGGGAGCTCGAATTGTAACTTGGTTCAAAATGAGGAATTTTCTTTAAAAATCTTCTTCTTCAGATCCAGCAGTCGGAATGTTTTGATATGTGGTGTGCAGAATCCTTAGGGGTGTGAGATTCAGGTTTGTTAAAGCCAAGTCCCTGGGTTCATATATGGGCTCCCTGTGGGAGCCCGAATTATGACTTAGTTCAATATGAGGAATATTCTTTAAAAATCTTTTTTTAGATCCACTGGTCAGAATATTTGGATATTTGGTTTCAGCTTTTCTTAGGAGGAGCAGATGCAACTTGTGGAAATCAATTCTCTGGGTTGATATTTAGGCTACCATGTCAGGTGAGCGCCCTCAGGCCCCCTGGGGCCTCTTGTTTTTACTTCAAACACACTTTTCACAACCTGGGTCAAATAGGGGTGAGATTTTTCAACAAATTTGCTAAAGTCAGCGAATTCATGGCCTTTTAACTGGTAGAGTGTTGAATTATTTTTGGTCATCAAACTCTGTTCACATGTCTTTGCCTTGTTATAATAGAAATTATAATTATAAATTATTACTAATTATAACAAGGCAAAGCCTTACTCACGTATGATGGGGGCGCGGTGGCATCGCGGTAACTGGTTATCGTCAGATCACCGAAGTTAAGCAACGTCGTGCCTGGTTAGTCCTTGGATGGGTGACCATCTGAGATCGATTCGGACTTCCATGTTGTGTCCTTGGGCAAGGCACTTAATCCCGATTGTCCACATGGGGGCACGATGACGCCATGTACTAAGGCATACTGCACGTCGATGGTGCACATGTCTTCAACGAATCTAACCCTGCCTATGCTGCAGTGCGGTGTTCCAATGTTGGGGTGCTGGCAGCTGCTCGTCATTGCTCAGTGGTTCTCTCTGGGTACTCTGGCTTCCTCCACCTGTAAAATTGTCACCAACACGATATGACCTTGGCTGTTAAAGTGTCGTTAAACCTAAATAAATAAATAACTTCTGAACAAAGCCCAAATGTTTGCTCCCAGCACTCTACCAGTTAAAATGTAGAAATTTTATTTGCTATAAATTTGCATGAAAATGATCTCAAAAGACCATTTTCATGGAAATTTATAGAAAAAAATATCACTCTGCTAACAGGTTCAGTGGGTGTATTTTTATACCCCCAGTGGGAGTATATAGGAATTGCCTTGTCTGTCTGTTCATCTGTCCATCATCTCAAAATTCAATCATGAATAACTTGTAAAGTACTTGGTCGAGTGACTTTATATTTGGTATGCAAGTGTATCCTATTGCTGTATACCCATAGTGAAATGCAGGTGTCATTCGAGATTTTATTGCCAGAGTCATTGCCCTTTATTGACTTAGAATTGGAGGCCAGAATACATGTAACTGTAGAGGACTACCAAGTAACTTTTCAACTTACCAAAGGGTTAGCTCAGGAATCTCAAATTTTGGGTTGAATAGAATCAAATTTGGAAGATAATGAATCATGAATCAAATCTCATGGCTTTTCAAGTTGTGGATATTGGACACTCTTACAGATGTAGAAATAGCAAATATTGTCAATCTCCACTCGAATGTTATATAAATAGCCACTCATCGGTGTGGGCGAATCAAAAGCAAGCGGAATATGCCAGAAAATGAATCAAAAGAAATTTTGGAAGTGGAACCTCCTTCAACCATTCTTCTATTAACAGGTCCCCTGTACAGCAGGCAAGAAGAGTTCAAGAGGAGACACTTAGTACAGTTGAAACTAGAAGTTGTGTCACTATTAGCTCAGAAAATGCTTGTTAGTTAATGTGCTTCTTACTGCATAAGAATGAAGTAGTTTGAAATACACAAGAACATTTGCACCCTGCACTGCGCAATACAAAATATAATGTGCTATTAGTGAGGTCGGTAGTGATATCACACCTGCTCTCACTTAGGCAATAGGTGCTCCCACTTGGGCAATTAGTATTGTGTGCCCAGGGCTTATATTTTTATGAGAATCAATTCACGTACACATTCACACAACAAAACCCGCAAAGAATCCATTTAGGTTCTCGCTGCACCTCTGCTACGATTTGTGTGAAAAGAATCGGGTCAATTTAACCCTTTACCTTAAAAACGGCAGGAAATTAACCAATCAAGGCTAACTTGACCTGAAAAATCCTGACACGTCAATAAAATTGAAAAAATATGGCTGTCACTGGAACAAGCTGAATGATCCACAGATCCAGTTCCAATGATATCCATATTTGTATGGTTTTCTTGGTAAATATTGGTGTTTTTTTTTTTAAATATCAAATTCAGTTTATGTTTTAAAAATTAAAAAGCTGTGTTGGGTAAAGGGTTAGCATGTGTTTTAAGGATACAACTGGGGTTCAACCATGGTGGCCTCATGGGATCCTGGGACACTCATAGCAGGTATGGATCTCGCAACCATTTTCGCGAGATCCAAATGGATTCTTCCAAATTTAGATAAAATGTAAGTCTTGGCGCCATGCCCAAGGACACAAAATGGATCAGGATTGAACCCACAACCTTTCAACTTACAGTTATAAATGTGCTAACAAATGAAGCACACTGCCCCCAACCCATTGGCATATTCAAAAGCATCCTTAAAGGTATTTTGAGACCAAAATATTTTCTAAGTTAAAAAAGTGAAAAAAGGCCATAACTCTCAGAAAAATTAATGGACGGAACCCGTTCCTTGTGCAGGTCTATCAGCATAACCAAAGGAGATCCCAATCTGATTGATGGCTTTGAAATTACAATCCAGAAAATACTGAAACCAGAAAAGTTGAAATTTTCTAAGTCGAAAAAGGCCTATAACTCTAGAAAAATAATGGGACAGACCCCGTTACTTGTGGATATTCTTTTGCAAAGCAGGTCCATGAGCATACAAAGAATAAATCAAATCCAGCATGCAGTGAATGCAATACAGAGGTCAAAAAAAATTTTCTAAGTCAGAAGAATGAAAAATGGGCCATAACTCTGGGAAGAATTATTTTTAGGATGGAACCCGTTTCTTGTGCATATCTGTTCCCCCATGCAGGTCTAGCAGCATACCAAAGGAGATCCAAATCTGACTAATAGCTTTGAAGTTACAATGCAAAATGTTTGTATAGACAGGCAGATGGACAGACAGACAGATGGATGGATGGTCGGAGGGCTTCACTAGATACCCTCGAAACCTCCCTCGGAGGTAAGGGGGGCATAATAAATGTCATAAGTGCTAAACTTTTACTATGTTGGCCAGGCCATATTTTGAATCCTTGCATTGAATAATCTCCAAGTTCCCAGTGCTCCTTTTTAGCTCACCTGACTTAAAGACAACATGAGAGATTGCCATCATTTGGCATCCGTCATCCATTGTCTGTTGTCCATTATCTGTTAGCTTTTGCATATCAGTCTTCTTCTTCAGAATCCTGGCCTAATTATACCTCCACAAAACAAAGTTTTAGGGGGGTATATAGGGGTCACCTTGTCTGCCGGTCGGTCGGTCGGTCGGTCGGTCTGTCTGTCATCATCATCGGTCCATTGCACATGTAAATTTGTGAGAGAACTACTTCTTCGGTTTTAGTCGCATTTTCATGAAACTTCACAAAAATGATCAACAAGATGAGAAGCAGTGCGTGACACAATTTGTTTCCCGATCAGATTTAAGATGGCCAACTGGTGGCCATATTGGATTTTTTTTTTGTAAACTTGTGGAGCGAACTACTTCCACAGTTTTAGCTGCATTTTCATGAAACTTCACAAAAATGATCAACATGATGAGGGGAAGTGCGTGACATAATTTTTTCCCCACTCGGTTTCAAGATGTGCGACAAATTGAATGCCTCTTTTCAGTCACCCACACTAGGTGATATGCCACGGTGGGGTATAGCGGGCGACAGACCATCTCTAGTTCCAACCAAACTTGGCACAAATTATCTTTGTTGGACACCCTTCCAAGTTAAATAGAGGTTGCTAAGCCCGATGGGCTGAGAGCAGTACCTGAAATCCTCAAAATTCTTTAAAAATCTTTTCATAAAGCACCAGTACTTTGAGAATTGGTATGCAACTTCCTTAAATTATCTTTGTCGGACACCCTTCCAATAGAGGTTGCTACAGTTAAAACTAGAAGTCCTGGGTTTCCTGGAGGTCCATTGGCTGAAACATTGCTTGTGCACAGGCCATATGTACAGAATTTGATAGCCTTACTATGGTCATAACGCATAGATTAACGTGCAGATCGACATGATATTTGTGCGCATTCCATGACAGGACTTCTAGTTTTAACTGTAAGCCCGATGGGCTGAGGGCTGCATACCTGAAATCCACAAAATTCTTTAAAAATCTTTTCATAAACCACCAGTACTTTGAGATTTGGTATGCAACTTCCTTGAATTATCTTTATGGGTCACCCTTCCAAGTTAAGTAGAGGTTGCTAAGCCTGATGGGGGTGCGGTAGTATCGGAAATACAAAACATTCTTTAAAAATCTTTTCATAAACCACCAGTACTTTGAGATTTGGTATGCAGCTTCCATAAATTATCTTTATGGGACACCCTTCCAAGTTAAATAGAGGTTGCTAAGCCTGATGGGGGTGCGGTAGTATCGGAAATACAAAACATTCTTTAAAAATCCTCTCATAAAACACCAGTACTTTGACATTTGGCATGCAACTAACTTCAGCGATGAAGATTCATGTTTGTGCTATGAAAGTTTTGGGCAACATTTGAGCTTATATGAGGAAGGGCAAAATTTATAACCCAGCCCAAAATTTCTATTTTTGGAACCAGATAGCCTGAACCAGATAGCCTGTTTAAACCAACTTTGTTATGCTGTATTATTTGGCACTTGATGTGCCCAAATGTTCTTTCATGTCTCTGTTGGAATGCTAAGAGCTACAAATTGAAAAAATACAAAGTCTATATTTGAAACTACCAGAGAAAAATGTTGTTATATGATATGAAACTTTTAGAACCAGTTACTCCCCCCCCCCCCCCCCTCTCTCCTCCCCTCGCCCACCAAAAAAAACGCAAAATGCTCGCAGTTTTTTCAGGCTATTGGCAAATTTATTTATTTTTTTATTTAAGTATTCATTTATTTATTGGGGGTTTAACAACATTTTCGACAACCAGGGTCACCTTGTGTCAGACAGTTTTAAGGGTGGAGGAAGCCTGAGTACCCGGAGAGAACCACCGAGCAACTGTCAGACTCTCCAACATACTAACTCCACACAAGCGGGGTTAGCATTGGTTGAAGACAAGTACACCATCGACGTGCAGTACACCTTAGCAGGCTTGTCATTTTGAGGTGAGCAGTCACCCCGGGCTGCAGTCGCCACCTCAGTTAAAAATTCCGTGGACGGTAAACGTTCGCCTAACCCCAATTTCTGAAGCCCATTAATTCAGTCGAAGGCACCTCAAATTCGGTCGTCTCAAACGGCAATTTTCGCGTTTTGAAAGAGGTAACAAAGCACAATTTGTGAAGTTTGTAGTGTGTCGTCTACGCAGTCACCTAGAGACAGTAAGTAATTTTCCAAATACGAGCGAGAGGTCTGCCAATTCCAAAGTTGTAATTAGTTATTACATTGTACTTCAGACTGTGACAACTCTCGTGTCATGCACGATTACGGGATACATCATCCCCAAGCCAGTTCGCCCCCTGACGATTTGCCTGGGACGTTTCGTCTAAAAATCATTGCCGGGACAATTCGTCCCCCAAATATGATTGGTTCGCCCCATGTTATCGGCATCTGGCGGTGAGCACAGTGCACTGGCTTGTACAGTCATCATGTAATAGATACGGGCTTGGTTATTGGATGCAAGATAACAATAACACTCACTGTTAGTGAGTGTCATGGGTAACCTGGTATCTTGCATCCAAATATTCAAGCCTGCATCTATAGATTACGTGATGACGTACATCATAATTTCACAAACCATGTACCTTAAAATGATATTAGTTATCTACCCAGCAGGCTGAAAAAAAATTGCCCCCGCAAAACATAAATGGTCCTCCTGGGGTCATTTTAGGCAAACCCAAAATGGCCCTCCTGGGGTGATTTGAGGCAAACCATTATGGCCCTCCTGCAATTTTCAAAAAGACAAGCCTGCCTTAGCGCACAACGCCACCGTGCTCCCACATGGGCAATTGGGATTAAGTGTCTTGCCCAAGAACACAATGCAGTTGCCGCAGGTGGGACCTCTCAGCTTGTTGCCTCCATCTCTACCTACTCAGCCATCGTGCACCCAGACTATTGGCAAAGGGGACACTCATTTAATACTGCTGGCTATGTGAATAACCCTGAACAATCTTCTACTCACGATGAATTACTTGCTGCAGTGATTTAATATTTGGTATGCGGCGTCCTTTAATGGTGAAGGGTTAGTTTTGTACAAAAAATGGTCCTCACATAATATTTGGGCTGGTCCTGGGAGTAGAAGATTTTATGATCCACCCCCTCACCCCAACAAAAAATTAACTTTGCCTAAATTATACTTATTCTGGTGGTAAGAGATTTGCTTTTCCATGGGACGTGTTAAATAACAACACAGGAGTGGGTGATTTGTAATGAAAAAATCCTGTAGTGTGAGATGTTTATGATAGACTGATTTGGTAGATAACCTATAATTTATGATATTTGAGTAAACATCAAGTGTATATCTGTCTGGGTATGTATTCTCAAGTGTACAGTCTTTCCAGGTTTATTCATTGTCATGACAGAATTGGATCAGCAATTTACCACATGTGCTTCTTATATGATTCATTTATCTCCCCTGGGTACATTGCTTTTTATGTGTACCCATACTATGTATGGTACACATAATGCCAGCATCCAGGGTGACCATCTGTCGTTCGTCCATCCTTTGTCCGTCCATCTGTCCGTCCATCTGTCCGTCCGTCCGTCCGTCCGTCTGTCTGTCCATCTGTCCGTCCGGCATCTGTATCCATTTCTTTGGCATTCGATAACTTGAAAAATATTGCTTGGATTGTCAAGTTACTTTATATTTGTGTTCAGGTTACTGATGTGCCGAGCTGTATAGTTTTTGGTGTAAATCTGTTATTTTGATCCTGAGATATTAACCCTTTATCCTTCAAATTGAAAATTTCTCCAATCCCTTTGGCATTCGATAACTTGAAAAACATTGTTTGGATTGTCAAGTTACTTTATATTTGTGTTCAGGTTACTGATGTGCCGAGCTGTATAGTTTTTGGTGTAAATCTGTTATTTTGATCCTGAGATATTAACCCTTTATCCTTCAAATTGAAAATTCCTCCAATCCCTTTGGCATTCGATAACTTGAAAAATATTGCTTGGATTGTCAAGTTACTTTATATTTGTGTTCAGGTTACTGATGTGCCGAGCTGTATAGTTTTTGGTGTAAATCGGATAATTTGATCTGGAGATATTAAACCTTTATCCTTCAAATTGAAAATTCCTCCAATTCCTTTGGCATGAGATAACTAAAAAAAAATATCAATCCGATTGTCATGTTACTTTATATATTTATTCAAGTTACTGATGTGCTGTGCTGTATAGTTTTTTATGTAAATCTGATAATTTAATCTGGAGATATTAACCCTTTATCCATCAAATTAGACACTCCTCCAATCCATTTCTATATGTACCCATACCTTGTATGGTGTACATAATGTCGGCATCCGTGGTGGCCCTCCATCATACAGCTTTCTACTAGTTGCACGTATGGGTACACATCTGACGATTTCATCGGCCTATTTTTCACAAACCTCATCAACTGGTTTCTTAGAGCTGATTGTTTGTGATGAATTGACCAGACATGTTGGGCTGATGAGTGGTGGTTGTAGGTAACAAAGACAGTTACATGGCATCAAGGAATTACAAATAACATAATGACATTAATGTGATAAAAGACAAAACTAACGAATATAGTGGGAACATAACAGCCTCAGATGTGGACTTCACGAGCTTGCCCACAAACCTCACCCATGCACACACCCACGTACACATGCACAAACACTCTTATACTGTATACTTATGTGTGGACATGTGCCAACAAACATAAAAACAGCACAAACATAACTTAGTGATGAAGCTAAATCTCATACATAGGTACAAAATAGGTCGCTAGCACATGGGGGCTGGGGAAAAGGTTTCAGTTTGGTTGAGAATGCCTGTATGGTAGGCATTCTCCATTAAACCGATACCGTTTTATATCCATAACAAAAAGGCTCTTAGACATGGTAGAATGAGCAAGCAATTTAAGCACTACTGAATAGGAGTACATTATACCTGTAACATGATTCGGGTGGGAATTACAAGTTGGGGTAGTTAAGGAGAAAGCCATGAAATAAAATGATAGCTCTCATGGAGCTTTGTCAAACAAGATATAATACAATAAATGCTAAGTTTATCTCCAGAATACAGGAAAGTGACACAGTCCCTGTGAATTGAATACTCCTGTAAAATGAATAATTTTCATTGGCAAAGTGGCTATTCAATTAACAGGGTTCCACTGTACTTGATTACGCAGCTGAATATTTTGATGCTTAGTGGGTAGAGACCCAGTTCACCCCTTACAAACAGAGTGCTAGAGTATTTGGACACCCCAAAGAACTGTTTGAAAAATTTTGTTTGCAGTTTGTCAACGACAAATTTGTCTTGATTTGTCGCAAATGTTATCGGTCAGCAACAGTATAAACAGTTGAAATAAATCAGCTCTCCTTACTTCGCATCTGTATGTATTGATAGGATCAATTAACGCCGAGAATAGCCTTATACACATGTCAGCGTTAATCTCCCTGGGGCTCTTTCTGTCGGAGGAAATAAAAAGCTTTCTGACTCTTGCTACACAAGTTATCAATGTGCACCTTCCTCGATGACTTAAAGTAGACACCCAGATATTATTAGCTCACCTGACTGCAAGTCAGTGTGAGGTATTGCCATCACTTGGCATCCGTCGTCTGTCATCTGTTAACTTTTGCAAATCTGGCTTCTTCTCCACAGCCATTCAGCAAATTCAAACATATATTGCACAAACCATCCCTGGGGTATACCCTTTCTATTTTGTTCAAATGGAGCGGCTGCCTTCTTCGGGCTCTGGGCAATAATGCCAGAGCCTAAAAATCTTTAAAAATCTTCTTCTCGTGAACCACCAGAGAGATTGCCTTGATATATGGTATGTAACACTCTTTGGTGTTGAAGATTAAAGTTTGTTCAAGAGAAGTTGGTAGATCATATTTGGGCTCTCTGTGGGCACATACCCATTTTGGGCTCCACCCAAAATTTCTACTTCAAGAACCAATGGGCCGATTTGAACCAAATTTGGCATGTAGCATAAGTGGGTCCAAAGTACTTGATTGATGCCCGAAAAAAATTTTTGGTTGCCCCGTGGGTATCCCAGGGTCTAAAAATAGAAAAAAATCAAATGCTCATATTTTCCAAACTGCATGGAACAGAGAACTGTTATATGGTATGAAGCATCCTTTTGACCAGTAGAATGGATTAAAAAAAAAGGCCATCGGTTGTGTCAGGGTGTTCTGTGGGGAGGGGGGGGGGGGGGCGTTTGATAAAATGCTGAGTCAGCATATTTGCAAACATTGGAAAAAACATTTTCTTCAGAACCGCTGATCAGAATCTTTTGATATTTCATATACAGCATCCATAGGATGGTCAAATACAAGTGTGTTCAAATTTACCCCCTCGGTTCATTTTTGGGCTCAACAGAGGAGCCCAAATAATTAACTTAGGGATCTATGGGGAATGAGCTTTAAAAATAATCTTCTTCAGAGCAAACAGTCAGATTCTTTTGATACTTGGTATACAACATCTCTACAGGGGTCAGATTGAAGTTTGTTCAAATTCAGTCCCTGGGTTAATATTTGGGCTTCCTATGGAAGCCTGAATATTAACTTGGTGCAATATGGGGAATAATCTTTAAAAATCTTCTTCTTCAGATCCACCAGTCAGATTCTTTTGATATTTGGTATGCAGCATCTCTAGGGGGTTAGATTCAAATTTGTTCAAATGGGATCCCTGGATGAATATTTGGGCTCTTTATTGGAGCTCAAATTTTAACTTGGTGCAATATGAGAAAATTTCTTAAAAAATCTTCTTTTTCAGACCCACTAGTCAGAATCCTTTCATATTTGGTATGTGACATTTCTAGAGGTGTAAGAAATTGTTCGAATCGACTCCCTGGGTTAATATTTGGGCTTCCTATGGGAGCCTGATTATTAGACCCCTATCGGCATCGGCGGAGGGGACTCTAGGTTTGCACTCTGTCCATCCGTCAGTCTGTCAGTCACACTTTAGTTTTCCGGTTTCATGCTGATTGCCTTATTCTTGTGTGAGTTATGGCCCTTGGAAATATGGAAAAGCGCCAAAATATCAGTTTTCCGGACTTTTTCTGGAAACGCTTCAACAAAATGATTTCATTTTTGGTAAACTACTATAGAACGATGACTTACAGATCAAGTTTGAGTTTCATGCTGATTGCATTATTCTCGTGTGAGTTATGGCCCTTAGAAATATGGGAAAAAGCACCAAAATATCAGCTTTCCGGAGTTTTTTTTTGGAAACACTTCAACGGAATGATGTCATTTTTTGGTAAACTACTATAGAACGATGACTTACAGATCAAGTTTGAGTTTCATGCTCATTGCATTATTCTTGTGTGAGTTATGGCCCTTGAAAATATGGAAAAGCACCAAAATATCAGTTTTCCGGAGTTTTTTTAGAAACGCTTCAACGGAATGATTTCATTTTTGGTAACCTACTATAGAACGATGACTTACAGATCAAGTTTGAGTTTCATGCCCATTGCATTATTCTTGTGTGAGTTATGGCCCTTGGAAATATGGAAAAGCACCAAAATATCAGTTTTCTAGACTTTTTGGGGAAATGCTTCAACAGAATTCATGCTAATCACATCTAGGTTATAACATTTGTATAATTATTAATGCTCATTAGTCCGGTAGGGGACATTGTATTGCTTCGGCGATACGTGCGCTCTTGTTAACTTGGTGGAATATGGGGGATATTCTTTAAAAATCTTCTTCTTCAGATCCACCAGTCAGATTCTTTTGATATTTGGTATGCAGCATCTTTAGTGGGGTTAGATTCAAGTTTGTTCAAATGGGATCCCTCGATGAATATTTGGGCTCTTTATTGGAGCCCAAATTTCAGCTTAGTGCAATATGAGAAAATTTCTTTAAAAATCTTCTTTTTCAGACCTGCTGTCAAGAATCCTTTCATATTTGGTATGTGACATCTCTAGAGGTGTAAGATTCGAATTTGTTCAAATCGAGTCCCTAGGTTAATATTTGGGCTTCCGATGGGAGCCTGAATATTAAATTTGTGCAATATGGGGAATAATCTTTAAAAATCTCCTTCTTCAGATCCACCAGTCAGATTCTTTTCATATTTGGTATGCTGCATTTCTAGGGGGGTTAGATTCAAGTTTGTTCAAATGGGATCCCTGGATGACTATTTGGGCTCTTTTTTGGAGCCCAGTTTTAACCTAGTGCAATATGAGAAAATTTCTTAAAAATCTTCTTTTTCAGATCGACTAGTGAGAATCCTTTCATATTTAGTATGTGACATCTCTAGAGGTGTAAGGTTCAAATTTGTTCAAATCGAGTTCCTGGGTTAATATTTGGGTTCCCCGCGGGAGCCCAAATATTTACTTTGTGCAATATGGGGAATTATCGTTTAAAATCATCTCCTTCAGATCCAGCAGTTAGATTCTTTTGATATTTGGTGTACAACACCTCTGGGAGGGTTAGATTGAAGGTTGTTCAAATCAGGTCCCTGAGTTAATATTTGGGCTTTTTATTGAAGCCCAAAGTTTAACTTGGAACAATATGAGAAAATTTCTTGAAAATTCTTCTTCAGATCCACCAGTGAGAGTCCTTTCATATTTGGTAACATCTCTAGGGGTGTCAACTTCAAGTTTGTTCAAATCGATTCGCTTGTTTTTTCTTGTTTTTTTTGGGGTGGAGTGGGGGGGGGGGGTGCTCTAGAAAGAACCACAGTAGTTTAAAACAAAACAAAATTTCGTTCGGTTGTTGTTTTTTAATACTTCACAGAACAGAGTTTTCTATGAGATGAATGGCCAAATAAGTTGCCTTTGGTTGTGTCAAAGCAAATCAAAACAATTGCTCTTGCTGCTGATCACTTGCTGATACACTCATCTGTTTTGACAATTTGAGCCAGGTGAGCATTTTTGGCTCACTTGAGCCTCTGGTTTGTATTGTTTACAAGTGTTCATGCAGTCATCAAAACTAGTTATGGAGTCACCAAAACAATGAAAGCTGGAAAAAAAATTATGGGGGGGGGGGGGGAGGACCTTCAGTTCAGTTTTTATACCCCTCGCAACGAGTTGAATCATCTTGTCGGTAGACATAATTTTGTCCGAAGTTTTTTTATGGGCCAATCTGCTCGAAATTTGGTATGAATGTTCACCACCAAAGGAACCTGTGCATCTGTGATTGAAGTCCCGGTCGGATTATATTTTCCAGAATTATGCTCCTTTTCAACTTGAAAAAGCAGGCCTATAATTTTGTCCTGAGATTTTCTCCGATGTTTTTTCCTTTGAAACTTGGTATAGATGTTTACTACCATGGGAATCTGTGCACCTGTGATTATTGTTTCAATTTTTTTGCCAGAGTTATGCCCTTTTTCATCCTAGAATTATCATGGCAGCATGGGGTATGGACAGGCCCATTTGGGACAGTCACACCTCTAGTTGAATCTTTACCAAATATTCCAGAAAGAAAAAGAGAAGGTTTTGATGAATTTAAGGCCTAAAAATGCAATTAATTGATTGCATGTTTTCTTTGGAAATTCCCAGCAAAAGTTTCCATGATAATAACAATGTTACTTCACTTCCTGGTGGAAATTCTCTCTTACATGGTGCTTTACCTCTAATTTTCAGTGCAGAAAAGTCTGAGGAGCATTACTTGAGAAAGATATTTGAATGCTGAAATTAAAATGAAGTGATAATTCTTTTTTCACACGAACATTATATGATCGCAGGTGTCAGTGAGGGGTCAGAACCATCATATGATATGATTTTGTTGAAATATTTCTAAACCAATTTCTAAAGTTAATATTTGGACTCAAGAATCAAGTCTGTTGAAAGAAATTTTCAAGATAATATTTGGATTTGTGCTAGTTAGTAGGGACAAGATTTTTTGCCCTACCCAAAATTTCTATTTTCCGACCAGTGGACCAATTCAGACCAAATTGGTTTTATGCAGTAGTGTTAGGGGATATATACATGATTTATGCCCGAAAATTTTTTTTGCATCCATGTGGGAACTCCAGGAACTAATGAAAAGGACAATGTTCAGTGTTTATGAAAGGATTATGAAATAAGACAAGAATAGTGATAATTGAGAATATGTTAATTTCTGTTCCCTATATGCTATGTTTTCAAAAAGAATAATTTGAGGTGTAGACTGTACTGAAGAATTGAGGCATGGGTTAATGTGGTCCTCACAGTTAATGTATGTCAACAAAAGTTACAAAGTAACACTAAAATCATTCCAAAACAAGTCGTTCTACCAAGTTATAATGAAATCCCTTCATAAATATAACTCGTAGACTTTACTAAAGGAATCTAGGTCATGTGACGGTTCGGCAGTCACAGTTGACTGATCATGACCAATATAGGAGAGTCTCATCTAGATATCATACCAAGTTATCCTACCAAGTTACAATGAAATCCCTTCATAAATATGAACTGTAGACCAATCTAAGTCACATGCCTGAGAGGCCGTCACGGTTGACCGTTCATGGCCAAAATAGGCCGTTCTCATCTACACATTATACTGAACTATCCTACAAATTTTCAGTGAAATCCATTCATAAATGCAAGCTGTAGACTGTGCTAAAGGAAGCTAGGTAATGTGCTCCTGCGGCCATCACTGGGTCATCCTACAAAGTTACAATAAAATCCCTTCATAAATACGATCTGTAAACTGTGCTAAAGGTTTTTGGGTTTGGAACCTGCGCAACCATCATGGTTGACCAATCGCTACTAAAAGAGGGTGTTCTCATCTTGACATGACCACAAACCTGCAGATGATTCGTGATGATCAGACAAGAACTACAGGGTGTAGCCTGTGCTAAAGAAAATGGGAACAGACTCACAGACTTCCGAATGTGTGATGGCAATAGCTTATCTTGACTTTGTCAAGTTGAGCTAAAAATACAATTGCCCATATTTCCCAAAATGCATGGAACAAAGAACTGTTATATGGTATACAGCATCATTTAGACCACAAGAATCTACTGGACCCAAAAAGTCTCAGTGGGTTATGTTATGGCTCCCATATTTCCGAAAATGCATGGAACAAAGAACTGTTATATGGTATACAGCATCATTTAGACCACAAGAATCTACTGGACCCAAAAAGTCTCAGTGGGTTATGTTATGGCTCCCATATTTTGGTAATGGAAAAAGTGCTGTGTAGACACTTCAGAAACTACCAATCAGAATCTTTTGATTTTCTGTATACTTCATCCTTTGGGGCATCCAATTCTAATTTGCGCAAATCAAGGTCCCTGAATTTTCCCCGTGGCAACCCCAGCAAGTGATGCAGTTCTTGTTTACTATGGCAAACAAGCTCTGTTTTACTGGGTAAAATAGAACCCAGTCACCAATGCTTGAGGTGGAAGTCCTCTAAAATGGGCAACATGGGTATAAATGACTGATTAAACTCTGCATTATCTCCTTGTGCAGAAAGATGTGTCCTTAAACACCAATAAATAAATAAATAGTTCCCGAGTTCTTATGTGAGTTCCCTATGGGAGCCCAAATTTTAACTTAGTGGAATGTGAGGAAAATTCTTGAAAGATCTTCTTAAGATTCACCAGTCACAATTCACAATATTCTCATATTTGATACACAGCATCCTTTGGTGGTGTGGGAGGGTGGGGGGGAGGGGGGGGTTAGGGTGGGTTAAGCTTGTTCAAACCAACTCCATGGGTTCATATTTAGGTTCAGTTTCAACTTGTGCAGTATGATGAGGGATATCATTTAAAAATCTCTTTTCAGATCCACATCTCAAAATATTTTTATATTTGGTATATATATACATCATTTCAAAACAAGTCCATGGTTTCATAATTTGGTTCCTTATATGAACCTGGATTTTAACTTATAGTACAATACAAAAAGTATTTCTTTAGAAATCTTCTTCAGATCCACTAGTCAGAATCTTTTCATATTTGGTAGACAGCATCCGGGGGTGGGAGTAATTTTTTAAAAATGTTATAATGCGATTTTAGTAGCGGTGCATATCGACTTTTAAATTTAAAGACCGATACATATCGACCATGGTACATATGGACTTAGGTTCAGCTGCGTGTGCTATGACATCGATTTCAAAGAATTCTTAACACTTGTGACATTGTACTCACGCATGTGTCTTCGATTAGTACACGTAATTTATACACTCAGGTGATTATCGGCACTCATTTCCATGATTCAGATTGAAATTAATAAATGGTCCATGTTTTTCCCTACTTTCAATAGCGTTAAGTAGACAAATCGGTCAGATTTCCCAAAAGGTGTGCAGGGAATGAAATTCAAGTCATTTTAAGGTTAGTTGTTTCATCATAGTTTCATCAATAAATGACAGCAGGGACCGACCTGGGCATGCGCCAGTGCGTATTTGGTTCTGAAACATCAGGACCTGGCTCTTAAATCTCAGAAATAGGCTTCTCAGTTGGCACGTAACTTCGCAGATCATATTTTGATATTCTTTCGATGGATAATCGAGAGAGACACTCTTGCATGTATTATATATATGATTATCATTTATCATTGTTGTAGAGTGCTTAAGTTAAAACTTCAAGTCTTAATCACCAAGCATTAATCTTCACTGTGGTTTCTGATCAAGTCTTGGCTGCCTAAATAGGCAGCCAAGACTTGATCAGAAACCACAGTGAAGATTAATGTTTGCTATAGTGTACTAAATGAAAATGATGAGAGCTATTACATACTTGCAGTGTGTGTTACAAACAGCAGTGTGACTCCGTAAATTGAAATCTGGCGCATGAATTGAAAAAATAGGCTCCGAGGCTAGAGCGTATTTTAAATAGTCCTGATCTGTCCCTGTGACAGT
Organism: Pictodentalium vernedei; assembly: GCA_031216915.1. NCBI lineage: Eukaryota > Metazoa > Mollusca > Scaphopoda > Dentaliida > Dentaliidae > Pictodentalium > Pictodentalium vernedei. Next base: position 170,600,136 of record CM062294.1, read on the forward strand.
TTACTCTTCCCACCCCCCACCCATTTATTGTCGTCGCCGTTGCAGTTGTCATTCAGATTTGCAACAGCAAAATGATTGCTGATGTGAATTTCTCTTAATTTCGAGGACCGATTAGGGATGCCATCTGTTTGTGAGGTGTACAAAGAAAGCACAACCAGAAAGCCCAGATTGGTAGAAAATAAAAACATGTCTCAATCATGTCATTGTCCTGTCCTTGTTTATTGCCATATCACTCCATTTCTTAACATAACTGATGGATTCCAAAACACTTAATATTTCACGCAATTTCAACCCCAAATTCTTACCGACCCAGGAAGTCTTTTCAGAAGGAGGCTTTTTTTGTTTTTCAGCAAAATTTAAACCTATGTAGTTTGTTTGGCAGGAAAGAAAGTGTGTGGGGGGGGGGGGGGGGGAAGAGATATCCTTATTCAGAGTGTTTTGGTGATCGTCATTGCATGCACAGGGAGACACTTACTTTTTGCCTGTGCCTTTCAGATTTGTTAACACCAACGCCCTTATTTCTTTCTCGCTTCCTCTCTCTAACCCACTGTAATTTCCTTCTCAACAACTTGATCCAGGTGAGAATTTTTGGTTCATTTGATTCTCTGGCTGATTTGTCATCTGACTTCATGACATTTTGAGTGCAAAAACACAACTTTTGGATGATAAAATTGACCAATGGCCACATTTTTTTCAGTGCAGTGATAAAAAGAGAAGAGAAAAAAATTTTGTCAAAAATATTGAAACTTCTTGTTCTGTCTTGACTGGGAAACATGTAAATGGATAACAAAATACTCCTTCAAACCTGTTTCAGGTAAAAAGAAAAAAAATCACTTCATGTAGTGTTTGCTTTCACAATTTTGTCATCGGTGCTGCACATTTCATTTCACTGCTGTTCAATAAACATCAAAATTGATTTTTAACTGAACTGTTTTCCATTCAGTGCACCTTATAGATGGAGAGTTCTCTCCCTTGATGTGATTGGGTTGCATCAGATTCTTTCTGAAAGCTGTTTGTGTTTATGGAAGTTGTATTGATGAGCAATTGCTGTATTATATTACAACTCTGTTTAAATGATTCTTAAATTTTCTAGCAGGATAGAAAGTTCCACCATGCAAGAAATATAAACCTTCTAGCCAACAAATTCTCAAAAGATATCAGGAAAAAGAACAAACATGTTTATTTTTGACATATCTGTTTTCATATTGTAAATCAACTCAAGGCAGGCTGTTGTCACTTTTTTCATTGGTGAGTCTTCTATAAGTTATTGTATGATCAACATGGCATTTTTAAACGGGTTTACCCAAACTGTTAGGCTTTTCCCGTAATATAGGGATTCTCTTTGCCCCATTGCAATTCATGTCTCTTCAAATCATGATCGGTCACCATAGGAATCCTGGGAATTGAAGCAGTGCTTGTTTACAGTGGTAAACAAGTTCTGCATTGTGGCTAAAACAGGACCCAGGGACCAATGTCTGAGGTGGAAGTCCTCTAACGTGCAGATTAGATATAAATTGGTTAAACTTGACTTCATAATTGATAAGTTGATATCCCCATAAATGCTGAAAATGACCTCAAGCACCAATAAGTAAATAAACATCATTACCCAGGGAGGAAATGATGGCATATTCTCCAAAATGAGGCATTAACTCCTTGCCTGTTACAGGTGAAACATGCTGCCCAGGTCAAAGGTACCCTGTAAACTAAAGGTATAATCCTGGCTTTTCTTAACAAAAATAAAATACACCCCTTCAGATAGGAGTAATCCCTTTATCAATGATTTCCTGATCCAGTACTCAATTGAATTTCTCATCAAATCAAATCATGGCTGCTTGGCAGCCATGACTTGATTTTATGAGTAATTCTAGAAAATACTCAGCAGTTAAAGAGTTAATATATATCATAAACATTTGTTCAACCCTCTGCATACAGATGTTAGAATATTAAAATTTGAGTTGCCAATTTTTCCTGCAATGCAACTAGCTACCAATGCAACCCTTAATGAGTTTTGTCAAACAGGATTGAATTGGACCAGTTCTTAGTTGCATTATGGGAAAAAATTGCAGTATGAAATTTTTATATTTTGACATTAGTACACAGAGGGATGATTTCCTTTTAATTTATATTTTGCACGCTACAGTTTTGTCGTACCGAGTTACATGATAATTCCACAGTTTATGGGTAACAATAGGAAATACTAAAAAATATCTTAATGAACTTCTTGCCAAAATAATTTCACTTGTCATATTCAACAACTTTATCACAATTTGTGAGAAGTTGTCTTAATATTAAGCACTTGGTATCATATGGGGCAGTGTCGGAAATAGCGGAAGTACTAACAAACTGTCTTTTGATCTCAAGCTAATATACTCAAATGTGTTTAAAACTTTTGTTTCACCGAGTTAGTACAAGTTTGTTCAAATCATGTGTACCTTGGAAACAGTAGGAAAACTCTCCGTGAACAGCTTGCCTCAAAGCCTTCCTGTTGGCAGTACAATCATAAACTACCAGCTCAAAAAACTCTCTTGTTTTGACATGCAACAAACAGCTTTGCTACTTCTACACGTTTCAGATCCCCAATCAAATTTGTCACTTTTTCTTTCAAACCACACAGCTTTTCACTCCACCTCACTTCCCCCAACTCCCATGAATTTATGTTTTGAGGTACCATTTGATCCCATACTAGTTCTTCATCATGAAGTGTTTTTCAGGAAATGCCTCAAAAGTTTTGAAGAAGCCGTTTTTTTTCATGATGAGTTACCAGACACTTTGAATTGACTTAACAGATAGAGTGTTAAATTATTTTTTGTCATCAGCATTCATTTTTTGCTCAACTTGATAAAGTCACGCTGAGCTATTGCCATCACTTCTCGTCCGTCTGCGTACGTACGTATGTTAGTATGTTAGTACCTTAGTATGTACATCCACAATTTCCTTTGGCACACCTCACAGGTCGCATTTATGATCAGATTACTTTGAAACTTCTTATACTTGTTTGGGGTGACCTCTAGATGGGAGCTATCGATTTTCTTCAATTTCCGTCAAAAAATGTTGCCGCGGCCAACGTTCTTAGAACTTAGTTTAGTCAAACCACAATATTTCCCTTTGGCACACCCTACAGGGTACATTTACGATTTGATTGCTTTGATACGTGGTATGCTTGTTTGGGGAGACCTCTAGATGGGAGCTATCGATTTTCTTCAATTTCTGTCAAAAAATGTTGCCGTGGCCAATGTTCTTAGAACTTAGTTTAGTCAGAAGACTCAATATTTCCCTTTGGCACACCCTACAGGGTACATTTATGATCGGATTGCTTTGAAACCTGTCATGCTTGTTTGGGGTGACCTCTAGATGGGAGCTATCGATTTTCTTCAATTTCTGTCAAAAAATGTTGCCGCGGCCAACGTTCTTAGAACTTAGTTTAGTCAAACCACAATATTTCCCTTTGGCACACCCTACAGGGCACATTTATGATTTGATTGCTTTGAAACCTGGTATGCTTATTTAGGGTGACCTCTAGATGGGAGCTATTGATTTTCTTCAATTTCCGGCAAAAAATGTTGCCACGGCCAACGTTCATAGAACTTAGTTCAGTCAGACTTCAATATTTCCCTTTGGCACACCCTACAGGGCCCATTTATGATCAAATTGCTTTGAAATCTGGTATGCTTGTTTGGGGAGACCTCTAGATGGGAGCTATCAATTTTCTTCAATTTCTGTCAAAAAATGTTGCAGCGGCCAACGTTCTTAGAACTTAGTTTAGTCAGAAGACTCAATATTTCCCTTTGACACACCCTACAGGGTACATTTATGATCGGATTGCTTTGAAACCTGGCATGCTTGTTTGGGGTGACATCTAGATGGGAGCTATCGATTTTCTTCAATTTCCGTCAAAAAATGTTGCCACGGCCAACGTTCTTAGAACTCAGTTTAGTCAGACCACAATATTTCCCTTTGGCACACCCTACAGGGCACATTTATGATTTGATTGCTTTGAAACCTGGTATGCTTGTTTGGGGAGACCTCTAGATGGGAGCTATCGATTTTCTTCAATTTCCATCAAAAAATGTTGCCGGGGCCAACGTTCTTAGAACTTGGTTTAGTCAGAAGACTTGATATATCCATTTGGCACACCCTACAGGGCACATTTATGATCGGATTGCTTTGAAACCTTTCATGCTTGTTTGGGGTGACCTCTAGATGGGAGCTATCGATTTTCTTCAATTTCCATCAAAAAATGTTGCCACAGCCAACATTCTTAGAACTTAGTTTAGTCAGACCACAATATTTCCCTTTGGCTCACCCTACAGGGCTCATTTATGATTAGATTGCTTTGAAACCTGGTATGCTTATTTACGGTGACCTCTAGATGGGAGCTATCGATTTTCTTCCATTTCCGTCAAAAAATGTTGCCACCGCCAACGTTCTTAGAATTTAGTCTAGTCAGACCACAATATTTCCCTTTTGTACACCCTACAGGGCACATTTATGATCGGATTGCTTTGAAACCTGGCATGCTTGTTTGGGGAGGCCTCTAGATGGGAGCTACCGATTTTCTTCGGTTTCTGTCAAAAAATGTTGCCACTGGCAAAAAAACTGACATTGGTCCCAATGATCTTCAATTTTTCCATTTCATTTATAACTTACCAAGTTCAAGTTTGTCAAGTTGAGCTACAGTGTCATTGACACTTTCATTTTCACATGTCTTTGCCTTGTTAGAAGTAATGGTAGAGTGCCATTAGGCACTCTACCATAAATTTTAACTAGACAAATGCTTGCCAACAAAATAGTGTCACTGTAAAGATAATATTAAGCATATCTTCTGAATATGAAACCTTTAACTGGTAGTGCTTGTACTTGCGAATCCAGTTCAAATATGGGCTTCCAGCACTCTACCAGGTATACAAGCTTACATCTGCACATTTTGTCTTAGTAATTTTTCATTGATAAAAATAATACTGATGCTGGCTAATTGTTCCCTGCTGAATGAGGCTTGGATGATAGGGAGTGAGATAGTTGGAAGACAGTCCTGAAAAAACTGTCATGGCTTAACCCAAGGAGATTAAGACCCAATTATGGGAAAAACGAAGCTTTTCACCCCTAGCTGGAACAAGGCACATCAAGATTATTTCAGTGAGTCCTAAGTTCAGTTTTTAAGCAAAAAGTGAAATTTTATAGTTATCCAAGAAAAAATAGCAAGCATCGTCTGCTATTCATATTAGGTGAATGGTTAATATATGCTGATCCATGCAAATTATGTTCATAGGCCATTTTTTTGTGAAAAACTTCTGTTGAAACACATGCTTTGTGCTCAGTAATTATTGTCTCCCCTGATGAGCACCATATACTTGCACTTCTTAATCTTCAGACTCTTATTGGGTGACTGTGTGGGTCTGATTCTTAGCAGATAATATATTTATGCTCTCACACTTTGGGAATTCAAAGCAAAGCCTAACTAAAACCGTATATCAGTTTGGGCAGTGACACACCTGTTAGCAGTTTTATTTACATTATTTGATTTCATTTTTAACTTCTTTTTGTCCATCCTAAATATATACAAATGTTGTTCTAATTAGGTAATCATGATACATGTAGCAGAAATAATTAAATGAATTCCAAAACAGCTGTTCTCATAAAGGATGGGTGTATCCACCATATGCCTTGGTATAAAAAACAGAGGAAAACCCATGGAAAGCATGGAACTATTGACTAATATTATACCAATATGATATAAGCATTTAAGTAGAGCTGAAAGCGCCAAGAGTCCTTAACAGCTGTCAGAAGATGTTGGAAAAGAACTTCTGTGGCAAAACTGAGGAAGGTCTAGGAACTATATGAGTCCAAGTGCTCATGTCTAGTGTTACACTTTGGAAAAGGAAGGTTGAAAGGTTGCACAAGGAATGACACAGGGCAGTATATGAGCTCCAGTTGGATGTGAAGTTCAAATGTCATATGAAGACTGGTGACTGGAACCTGTTAAGATGGTTGAGTAGGTAAAACATTCTGCCCTCAATGATATGAAATGGAAATATACTGTGATGGTAACTGTCCAAAGGTGAAAGGAAACAGGCTTGGAAGGTATACGGTGTATATGAGTTCTGGCAACCATAGTTATATTAATTGCACAGTGTTTCAGCCGGCTGTTCGGGACTGTACTACCCTTCTGAGATTTGTATTTCCTGATTCTGAAAGCCTCAGGGAATATGATCTCAGAAGAGCAGTACAGTTCTGTACACCCAGCTGAGACACTGTTTGACAAATTTATTACCCTACCCCTTCACTGTGTCGAGTTTTGTTTTATTTTATAAGCCTCAAATGGTATTCCAGTGATGAAAACCTTGATAAAAATAGTGATTAGAGAAACTGAAAGAAACATATCTTCTTTATTATTGAACAAGAACGATTTCTTTTCACTTGAACTCAAACATTTGGGAGACTTCAATTCAAGGACATTGGGAATGATGCATTGTTATTATTGTGGGACACAAGTTGATTTTATAAGTGTTTTGTTCGATACCTTGGTGCATCAAGACCGGTTCTCATTAGATCACCGAAGTTAAACAACATCGAGCCCGGTTAATCCTTGGATGGGTGACAATTCGGGGATTGCTTCGGGTGCTTCCTGTAGTAGTGGCTTGTGTGCGATTGGCGAAGTTTGAGCGAGCAATTCTGCGAGGTTGCATCACACGCCAGCTGTGGATGTTGGGAATGTTCACCAGTACTATGCAATCCTGACTGTACTTTGGTGTAAAATAGGGACCTGTTGAGGTGCTTGCCTTGTTTGCCCGTCTGTGGAGCACCGGCAAGTATGCTCCATTGAGTTGAGCTGAGAATGTTATAGGATGAACAAAGGGTGTGAACACCTGTGATACGGGGTAATAATGTAAGTCAGAGAGCACTACGGTGGATTCTAGATGTTAACATTGCATTACATTATATTGCATTACATTGTGTGTTTTGGAGAATTGGGGATACTATATTCAAACTTGTACAAATGCTTTAATAAGTTTCACTGAAGAGATAATTCATATAACGAGGTTGCATGTTTCTCGAAACCACAGTGGATCTGTAATGTTGAAATATCACAACAGAATCCCTCTTCTCAACAGTAAATTCGGACATTGGGGATATGTACACATGTTTTATTTCAAGTTTTTAGAATATTCCTGTGAAACAATATTCTCATTGTTTGTGAGTCTGAATGTTTATTAGCACTGAAGGATATGTTCTAGGTGATGGGTGAAATGGAAATCGGTGAAGTGTAATGCAGAATATTTGTATACCCCTTTTAGCTGTCACATAATATTCTCCATTGAACTTTGTACACCCCATTGGAGTTAAATGTAGTGTACTGGATGCATCGGTTACTGACCAATCAGGAAGCTTGTTTGAATTTTAGGTTGTGAAGCAGGGGCAATATTTCATTTAAATTTAGGAGAATCCATTTGGATTCTCACGAAAATGGTTGTGAGAATCCATACCAGCTATGAGTGTCCCAGCTCCCATGAGGCCACCATGGTTGAACCCTTGTTATATACTGATAACACATGTTAACCCTTTACCCAATACAGCTTTGTAATTTTTAAAACATAAACTGATAATATTTTAAAAAATAAACAACGTTTACCAATAAAGCCTTACAGACATGGATGTCTTTGGAATCAGCTCACTGAGCCAGTTCCAATGACAGCCATATTTGTTCAATTTTATTGACAGGTTATTTCAGGTCATGTTAGCCATATATTGGTTAATTTGCTTCCGCTATGTTAGGTAAAGGATTAAATTGACTCAATTGTTTTCCCACAAATCCAAGCAGAGGTGCAGTGAGAATCTAATGGATTCTCGCTGGTTTTGTTGTGCAGATCTTTGCGAGAATCGATTCTGAAACTGCAGTGAGTTAGTTGGTGTTGTTGAAACATCCAGATTAGCCTGCAAGGCAACTAACATGAGACCAAAGTCATCTAATGAGTGATAAGGTGATAAATAGTCCAGTAATGGGCTCAAAACTTCCCTAGAAGTACATGCATGGAGAAGTACCATATTATTAACACGAAGTGCCCATTTGCAAATTTTTGCGTAAGTCACAGAAAATGGCTGACAGTTTGCATGAGGAAAGTTTTTTTTTATTTTTGTTCTTTTCTTTTAAGGGGGAGGTCGGGGGGGGGGGAACCATTGTCTTCAGTATTTTTTTTTATAAATCATTGGACCTTTCATTGAGTGCATGGACCAAGAAGTACACAGAGAGGTATCGTACTATTAACATGGGGTGCCCATTTGCAAATTTTTGCATTAAGACACTGGAAATGGCAGACAATTTGCTTGAAGACAGGCTATTTAGATTTTGTTTCTTTTGTTTTAAGGGGGAGGGGGAGGTTAGTTCATGAACTATTGTTTTCAGTTCATGGACCATTGCCTTTAGTACTTTTTTATCAGTCATTGGACCATTCTTCAGTACACAGACCATTTGCAGTACAATCCAGTGAAAGGATCTCTTTCTGTGTATAAAACATATGCCATGAATGTTGAGTTGCAAATGGGCACCGCTAAGAAAGTCCAGCATCAGGCCTGGTGACTAAATTCCTCTACTGAACGCTAGGAAGCAAGGCTAGAAATGAGCCTAATTGTGGGTTATGTTCCCCTTGAATGTTCCATTGGACAACAGGAGGCAAAAGGCTTAGCTCAATGTCAGGAAGATGAAATGAATAAATAATCATACTTTAGAAATGAATAAAAGTACTGGAGATAGAATTCTGACACTTTGGTAGGAGTAATAGATATTAAAAGAAACTGCACCAGAGCCGATGTCACCAGACAAGCACAACTAAAAACACCAATAAAAGGACAACAGACACCAGTTGTGCACCACATGTGTCCCTTTGTTTATAGGCTAAAATTAAACAGGGTGAAACAAAATTCATGCAATCAGGCTGAGAAACCACCTATGTGAGGGTGATGTGTGCGTAATTTACATGCCTTAACTGGTTAAGTTCTAAGTTATTTTTGGTCGTCAGAATTATCTCTGAATTATATGCCTGGAAAAATGCCCACCCATATATTTTGACCCGTCCATGATGGCTGTACTGTAATCGGTCCTCTTTATTGCAAGCAGATGAATGGTAAATAGGTTATCTCAAAATTCGAGATTTTATTATCTGCTTCATACTATGTTGCTGAAAAATACCAATAAATAAAATAAATGACAAAATAACATCATTTCTGTTTGGCTTTATCGTTATCTTGCTACAAATTAGTTTAAATGGTATGCTTGGCTAGTTGAGGGGTTAATGTAATTCCCTGCACACTGGAGACAAAAAAAATATTCAATGTTTCAATCTGCAAGTTTTCCCCATAATGCCACTGGGATTTAACCATTTTAGTCATGTGTAACAGAGCTCTGTTTTGAATTTTTTTGTTTGTTTTTTTTCTCCTATTTTATTGGGGTTTAATGACACCTTGGGAGACAATCACCAAGCAGCGGTGAGCAACTGGCAGATTCCCCAGCACACTAACTCCAACACAATCAGGGTTAACATTGGTTGAAGAGAAGTGCACTATCAACATGCAGTTTGCTTTAGTACGCAGCACCACTGTGCCCCCACATGGGCAGTCAGGATTAAGTGCCTTGCCCAGAGACACAATGTAGTTACCCCTGTTGGGGACCGAACTGTAGACCTTTCAGTTTGAAGTCCAATGCCATAACCACGGAGTCGCCACGCTCCCTGACAGAGCTCTGTTCAATTTGAAGTTTCATCATGGGGAAAACATTGCCACTGGAAATTCTGTATTTTGACATCTGTATGCAGTGTAGATGTTGGATGAGTGAAGATAAGAATTGTTTAGGTTGTTACCATTTGATTAAAATTTTTCTCAGAATATCAAGTACCATCAGACATATGGTTCCTTGAAAATTGCTGATAGCAGTGCTCTGGATGATCTTTCAGTCAAGACCTCATGTTTCTTTTAGAGGCTCCCAGTAGGTTGTAAATTCCAAAACTATCTTGAAAGATTAAGTTACCATGATGAAAAGTTTTAAGTAGAATTCTTACCATAAAAATTCAACTCTATTGTTAACCTTTTAACCAATGCTCAGGATTTCAAAATTTATTATTTTAAATATGGTTTTTAGTTCAACTTTGACGTAAGTCAAATTTGAGCTTATGCCATGGCCAGTCGTCCGTCATCCGTCTGGCTATCTGTCCATCAACAATTCAATACGCCTCGGGATAGAGGCCGTATTTATGAACCCATCTTTACAAAACTTCTTGGGTACCTTTGTTATCACTGTGGGACGAGAACGAGTGTTTTGGGGTCTGGTCCGAAATTCAAGTTGGCCGCTGACAGCCATTTTGTACAAAATTAGGTGCAATCAGATTTTTGTGCTGAACTTCCATATGAAAGCACTGATTTGAATAATTTTGTGTGTGAATGTTTAGTACCATGGGAGACATCACATGTAATACGAGTTTTTTTCTCGTGCGTAAATTTAGCAAATTAGACTAACTTTGATGTATTTAGTGTTACTTTCAGCACTGTAAGTGCAAATGCCAACACGGCTCGGGCTAGAGGCCGTATTTATAATTATACCGATTTTTACGAAACTTCTTGGTACCTTTGGTATCACCGTGGGACGAGGAGAACAAGTGTTTTTGGGTTCGGTCCAAAATTCAAGATGGTTGATGGCAGCCATTTTGTTCAAAATTAGCTGCAATCAGATTTTTGCGCAGAACTTCCATATGAAAGCGCTGATTTGTAGTAGATATATCACTATTTTGTGTACTATATGGGTAAATAATTGTACAGTTGTGCAGGTGTCCGGAGATATTTTGGACGAGGCAAAGCCGAGTCCAAATATTGGAGGATACCTGCACAACTGTACTATTATTTACCCATATAGTACACAAAATAGTGATATATGTGATTTAATCCACAGCCCCTCAATGTTAACAAAAGTCAAAAAAATTATATTTTAGAAAGTTTGACACGAGTAAAACCACATTTTAAAACACTTTTTGCTTGCTCTACCCCCAAAAAACAAAATGGGCATAACCCATTGTTTGCTTGCTAGAAAGTCTATTGAAGTTATGACATGCATCAGGAGTTCAGATATTGTGAACAGATCTGTGGCTTCAAAGTGAACTCACATCATGACGTAATTTGTTCTCCTGCTGATATAATGTCTCAGCTCAAGGGTGGAATACTTATTCAATCCCTCATCTCAGATAAATTTAATTATCGTTCATTTTTAAAGCATTTGGAAGAATAATTTTTTTTTTTATCTGAAGAAGAGGTTCGCTTTCCCTCAGGGGTGGCGGGTGGTGGTGCCTGATTGCCGTCTTAATATTTGAAAAAGGGCGTTTTTTTTAGGTTATTTATTTATTTACTGGTGTTTAATGTCACTTTTCTGCAGCTATGGCTAATTGTGACCGCAAAAAAAGGTGTAAAGTCAAGTTTAGTCAATTGTTTACACCCATGCTGCCCATTTTAGGGGACTTCTACCCTGGGCACTGGTGACCAGGTCCAATTTTACCAGTAAAACTGAACTTGTTTACCACAGCAAACAAGCACTGCTTCACTTCTGAGGTTTCGGCAGGAGTCCTTTTTAGGTTACCAGGGCTGTTGGTTATTAAAAGCAACAAAAAATTAAAAAGTACATTATAATTTGGACACGATGCACACTCGGTTCAGTAGCTCTGTCGAGAAAAGCTTGTCGGTGATTCATGTGTTAGAAAGTTTTTCACACCTCCTTTACAGCATCTTTACTTTTGAATGATTATGATTACAGTACCATGACAATCGTACAAATATCTAGTTATTGGGACTGTTTCAAAACCGTCCCAATATCCAGATATTGGTACTGTTTTACTGAGCTGTTCTCATCAAAACCGTACTTGGTATGATTTTATAGGGCTTGTTTTCATGATAGAGAACAAAAGAAATATTAGGTAGCTGTGGATTAAGAATAATTTTTTGTGTGAATGTTTAGTACCATGGGATACATCACATGTAATACAAGTTTTTTTCTCGTGCAGAAATTATGCAAATTACAGTTAAAACTAGAAGTCCTGTCATGAAATTCGCACAAATAGCATGTTGATATGCGCGTTAATATGCACGTTATGGCCCAAGTAAGGCTATCAAATTCTGTACATATGGCCTGTACACAAGAAATGTTTCAGCCAATGGACCTCCGGGTAACCCAGAGGTCCATTGGCAGAAACATTGCATGTGTTTGCTATGAGTAACCAGGAGAACCTGCCGTGGTTTGGATGCCATTCGATATGGCAATTGCGCGCAATTCCAACGCGCTATTAAGCCTACATAAGCGCACTATTCGTGACAGGACTTCTAGTTTTAACTGTAGATGAACCTTGATTTTTAGCTCAACTTTGGCGAAGCCAAATTTGAGCTTATGCCATGGCCAGTCGTCCGTCTGTCCGTCAACAATTCAAAACGGCTCAGGCTAGAGGCCATATTTATGAACCGATCTTTACGAAACTTCCTGGGTACCTTTGTTATGACCATGGGACGAGAACGAGTGTTTTGGGGTCCGATCCGAAATTCATGTTGGCCGCTGGCAGCCATTTTATTAAAAATTAGGTGCAATCAGATTTTTGTGCAGAACTTCCATATGAAAGCGCTGATTTGAATAATTTTTTGTGTGAATGTTTAGTACCATGGGATACATCACATGTAATACAAGTTTTTTTCTCATGCAGAAATTATGCAAATTAGATGAACTTTGATTTTTAGCTCAACTTTGGCGAAGCCAAATTTGAGCTTATGCCATGGCCAGTCCATCTGTCCATCTGTCTGTCAACAATTCAATATGGCTCAGGCTAGAGGTCATATTTATGAACCGATCTTTACAAAACTTCTTGGGTACCTTTGTTACGACCGTGGGACGAGAACGAGTGTTTTGGGGTCCGATCCGAAATTCAAGTTGGCCGCTGGCAGCCATTTTGTACAAAATTAGGTGCAATCAGATTTTTGCGCAGAACTTCCATATGAAAGTGCTGATTTGCATAATTTTTTGTATGAATGTTTAGTACCATGGGATACATCACATATAATACAGGTTTTTTTCTTCTGCGTAAATTATGCAAATTAGACTAACTTTGATGTATTTAGTGTTACTTTCAGCACTGTAAGTACAAATGCCGATACGGCTCGGGCTAGAGGCCGTATTTATGAACCGATCTTTACGAAACTTCTTGGGTACCTTTGGTATCACCGTGGGACGAGAATGAGTGTTTTGGGGTCCGGTCTGAAATTCAAGATGGCCGATGGCAGCCATTTTGTACAAAATTAGATGCAATCAGATTTTTGCATAGAACTTCCATATGAAAGCGCTGATTTGAATAATTTTTTGTGGGAGTGTTTAGTACCATAGGATACATCACATACAATACGGGTTTTTTTCACGTGCAGAAATTATGCAAATTAGATGAACTTTGATTTTTTTCAGTGCTACTTGCACACAGTAAGTACACTTGTCAATACGGCTCTGGTTAGAGTCTGTATTTATAAACCGATCTTCACGAAACGTCTTGGGTACCTTTGTTATCACCTTGGGATGAGAACGAGCGTTTCTGGCTGCGGTCCAAAATTCAAGATGGCTGCCAGTGGCCATTTTGTACTGAAATTAGGTCTAATCAATTTTTTGTACACAACTTCTATACGGCTCAGGCTAGAGGCCGTATTTATGAACCGATCTTTACGCAACTTCTTGGGTACCTTTATTATCACCGTGGGATGAGAACAAGTGTTTTGGGGTGTGGTCCGAAATTCAAGATGGCCACCAGTAGCGCCATGTTGTACCAAAATTAGTGCAATCAGTCTTTTGAACAGAACTTCTGTATGAAAGTTCTGATTTGAATAAATTTTTGTTTTGTATGAATGTTTAGTAAAATGGAATACATCACATATAGTACAGGTTTTTTTCTCGTGCAGAAATTATGCAAATTAGATGAACTTTGATTTATTCAGTTCTACTTATACACTGTAAGTGCACATGTCAATATGGCTCTGGCTAGAGGCTGTATTTATCAACCGATCTTCACAAAACTTCTTGGGTACCTTTGTTATCACCTTGGGACGAGAACGAGTGTTTCTGGGTGCCGTCCAAAATTCAAGATGACTGCCAGTGGCCATTTTGTACCGAAATTAGGTACAATCATTTTTTTGTCACAACTTCTATACGGCTCGTATTTATGAACTGATCTTCATGAAACTTCTTGGGTACCTTTGTTATCACTTTGGGACAGGAACAAGTGTTTTTGGGTGCCTTTGTTATGACCATGCTATGAAACAAATATTTTGTCGCCCACCTATACAATACTTTACCTATACATTTGTTACAGGCTACAGTCAGTATTTATGTACAGACCATTACAGTACTTTATATGTACCTTTGTTATCAGGTCATTACCAAGATGTTTGTCATTGCTGTGTCACATACTATACATGTATATGTCTAAACAAGTTGAGCTACAGTGTCATTGACACTTTCATTAAAAATCTTCTTCTTGGCAGATCCACCAGTCAGAATGCTTTCATATTTGGTATGCAACATCTCTAGGGGTGTCAGATTCAAGTTTGTTCAAATTGGGTCCCTAGGTATATATTTGGGCTTGCTATGGTAGCCCAAATTTTTAGAGGTGAGCCAATTAGTAAAATACCCCATCAGACGAATGCCGCTTATTTTAGACAACAATCAGCCGATACCGAATGCCGATGTCAGACGGTTTCTTTATTATTCAAGCGTACTGCAGAAGTTGGCTCATTTATTTAATTTACGTGCCAATAATCCCCATCAACCCGGAAGATAACACACTTTTAATACTTACTTAAATAAGTTAAAGAACAGACATCAAAAGTTAATAATTCACTCATCCCAGCCCCCCCCCCCCCCCCCAGCTTTCACCTTGGTTGACCGAAAGACTACCATAACTGCACAACTCCCAACTACCATCTGAAGTTATAAATCTTCTCAGAAGCGTGAATTCCACATTTCCTCTGTGCTTAAAATTGAAAAATAGGCAGATGTAAAATTGATATTTACATGATAGCGGTTTTTCACCCTTGAATGTATATAAATATATTTGGAAAAAAATGTTTTGTGAAAATCAAAAGTCGTCGTTGGAACCACACGTTTTAAAGTGGGAGTTTCTTTTCAGTAAACTCATATATGGGATTGTGTCACACGAGTCATGACGTTGCAGTGCATTATCAATTTTTATCACATGCTCCACACATTTCAACATGAGAAAACTTCAGTGGCATCGTGTTGATAAATCCCGCACTGAATGGCCTGATATTAAACTTATTGCACCCAAATCTCTCACAGTTAACACAGATTACTAATATAGAGGAATTATCTGTCCAATATGGGAATAAAGAATGCCAATAAATATTTAATGAGATGATGAGCATGGTTGAAAGAAATGTTGCCACGTTTTGCAGAATGCAGTACAGTTTGGGCGGTGAAGAGCATCCGTATTCACATGGTGGATAAAAAACAACTCAGTACACAGTTACACAATCAAAATCTTTAATATAATATTCTGCCTTTTCTTTCATGAACCATCACTTACCTGATATCAGGAACAGACGAGTGATGTACCGATCGCTTGCCACAGATTGTCCCACAAAGGGGAAGAAAGTTCATTACAAATCATCCATAACACTTTCACTGAGTTTCAGACAATTGGTGAGGGCCGATGCTGAACCATCCAGAACCGATGGTGAACCGATGGGTGCTTATCGACCGAGTGCCAATGTTACAAGGATTAATCGTCTCGTCTCTACAAATTTTAACTTAGTGCAATATGAGGAAACTTCTTTAAAAACCTAAAATCTTCTTCTTCAGATCTACCAGTGGGAATGCTTTCATATTTGGTATACAGCATCTCTAGGGGGGTCAGATTTAAGTTTGTTCAATTTGAGTGATGGGTTAATATTTGGGCTCTGTGTGGGAACCTGAAATTTAACTTTGTACAATATAAGGGAATTTCTTCAAAAAATCTTCTTCTTCAGATTCACCTGTCAGAATCCTTTCATATTTGGTTTACAACATCTCTAGGGAGTCAGATTCAAGTTTGTTCAAATTGGTTCCCTAGGTTTATATTTGGGTTCCTTATGGTAGCCCAAATTTTAACTTAGTGCAATATGAGGAAATTTCTTTAAAAATCTTCTTCTTCAGATCCACTAGACTGAAGGCTTTCATATTTGGTATTCAATATCTCTAGGGGGGTCAGATTCAAGTGTGTTCAAATCGGGTTCATAGGTTAATATTTGGGCTTGCTATGGTAGCCCAAATTTTAACTTAGTTGTGAAGAAATTTCTTTAAAATTTTTCTTCTTCAGATCCAACAGTCAGAATGCTTTCATATTTGGTATACAACATCTCTAGGGAGGTCAGATGCAACTTTGTTCAAATCAAGAGCCTGGGTTAATATTTGGGCTCCATACGGGAGCCGGAATTGGCCATGTAGTTGAAGAATTAGAAATTTTGTATTCTGTACCCTCTAGAGGTGTGTAACTAAGATTAATCCACATAGATTGTATCAAGGGGCTTCATTGGGGATCTCCATATTTTACATTATGATCAACTGAAGAAAAGGCATGATGCTTGGACTATTTTTGTCACTCCTGAGGGGCTCAAGGATTGACAGTGTATCCTATGGAGATGGATTGCTTAAGGTAGACTCATTCTTGGACTTTGTTTTCATCGTGTTCTGTTCAAGGTGACTGCTTCAGGCCCTGCGGGGCGTCTTGTTTTTATATTATTATACCTCATCTACAAATGTTATGCTACTCTGCCGTGTAATCCTATTAAACATTTCACAATGTTCCACCCGCATGTGGCTTGTCTCCCATTATTATATATTTATACAGTCAGATATAAATACACAGGACGACATCATGAATGTAACATAGTTGGTAAGTTGCACACACATTTATGTTTTTAGCTCACCTGACTTTCAGTCAGGAGAGCTATAGTGATCACTCACCGTCCGGCGTCCGTGAACATGGTGTTTGCGTCTTCTCCTCCCAAACCGCTGAACCAATTTAATTGATATTTGAGATAATAGTTTGTTATGACATCGCAATTTGATTTTGTTCAAATCAAGTTGCCTCGCCCGTGGGTAGGGCCACACCCAAAAAGTGTGCTGAAATCTTAAAAAATCTTCTTCTCATGAACCTGCAGTAGCAGAGACTTGATATTTGGTGTGCAGCTTCCTTTTGAGGCGTAGACTCAGATTTGTTCAAGAGAAGTTTGTGGGGCTATACTTGGCGTCGTTATGGGAGGGGCAAAATTTTTTGCCCCGCCCAAAATTTCTATTTTCCAAACCGAAAGGCTGATTTGAACCAAATTTTATGTGAGGGCTTATTGGGTCATAAGTACCTAATTTATGCTGATTTTTTTTTCCCGTAGCCCCATGGGAACCGCAGGAGCTAAAAATAGAAAAAAATTAAAACGCCCATATCTCCAAAACTGCACGGCACCGAGAATTTTTATTTGGTGTGAAGCTTCCTTAGGACCAACAGAAAGAATTGGTAAAAAAAAATTGCCATCGGTTGTATCATAGGGTACAGTTTCGGGACTTTGAAAAAGTGCTGAGTCAGCACTTTTTAACACTGTAGGCAATGGGAAAAACATTAAAAAATCTTCTTTTCCAGATCCAGCAGGCAGAATCTTTTGATATTTGGTATGCAACATTGTAGGGTGGATCTGATTCACGTTTGTTCAAATCGGCCCCCTGGGTTCATATTTGGGCTCAGTATAGGAGCCCGATTTCGAACTTAGTGCATTTCAGACAAATTTCTTAAAAAATCTTCTTCTCCAGATCCAGCAGGCAGAATCTTTTGATATTTGGCATGCAACATTGTGGGGTGGATCTGATTCAAGTATGTTCGAATCGGCCCCCTGGGTTTATATTTGGGCTCAGTATAGGAGCCCAAATTTGAACTTACTGCATTTCAGGCAAATTTCTTTGAAAATCTTCTTCTCCACATCCAGCAGGCAGAATCTTTTGATATTTGGTATACAACATTGTGGGGTGGATCTGATTCAAGTTTGTTCAAATCGGCCCCTTGGGTTTATATTTGGGCTCAGTATAGGAGCTCAAATTTGAACTTAGTGCATTTCAGGCAAATTTCTTTGAAAATCTTCTTCTCAAGATCTACCAGGCCAAATCTTTTGATATTGGGTATGCAACATTGTGGGGTGGATCTGATTCAAGTCTGTTCAAATCGGCTCCCTGGGTTTATATTTGGGCTCAGTATAGGAGCCCAAATTTGAACTTAGTGCTTTTCAGGCAAATTTCTTAAAAAATCTTCTTCTCCAGATCCAGCAGGCAGAATCTTTTTATATTTGGTATGCAACATTGTGGGGTGGATCTGATTCTATTTTGTTCAAATCGGCTCCCTAGATTCATATTTGGGCTCACTATAGAAGCTCGAATTCGAACTTAGTGCATTTCAGGCAAATTTCTTCAAAAATCTTCTTCTCCAGATCCTGCAGGCAGAATCTTTTGATATTTGGTATGCAACATTGTAGGGTGGATCTGATTCCAATTTGTTCAAATTGGCCACCTGGATTCATATTTGGGCTCACTATAGAAGCCCAAATTCAAACTTAGTGCATTTCAGGCAAATTTCTTCAAAAATCTTCTCCAGATCCAGCAGGCAGAATCTTGTGATATTTGGTATGCAACATTGTGGGGTGGATCTGATTCAAGTTTGTTCAAATCGGCCCCCCTGGGTTTATATTTGGGCTCAGTATAGGAGCCCAAATTTGAACTTAGTGCATTTCAGGCAAATCTTCTTCTCAAGATCCAGCAGGCAGAATCTTGTGATATTTGGTATGCAGCATCCTTAGGGGGGTGAGATGCAAGTTTGTTCAAGCCATGTCCCTAGGTCCATATTTGGGCTCACTGTGGGAGCTTGAATTGTAACTTTGTTCGAAATGAGGAATTTTCTTAAAAAATCTTCTTCTTCAGATCCAGCAGTCGGAATGGTTTGATATGTGGTGAGTAGCATCCTTGGGGGAGGGGGGGGGGGGGGGGGATTCAAGTGTGTTAAAGCCAAGTCCATGGGACTATATTTGGGCTCCCTGTGGGAGCCCAAATTATAACGTAGTCAGTATGAGGAATTTTTCTTTAAAAATCTTCTTCTTCAGATTCAGCAGTTGGAATATTTTGATATTTGGCATGGAGCAACCTTAGGGGGCTGAGATTCAAGTTTGTTCAAGCCAAGTCCCTTGGTTCATATTTGGGCTCACTATGGGAGCCTGAATGACAGCTTAGTTCAAAATGAGGAATTTTCTTTAAAAATCTTCAGATCCAGCAGATGAATGCTTTTGATATTTTTTATGCAGCATCCTTAGGGGGGTAAGATTCAAGTTTGTTCAAGCCATGTCCCTAGGTCCATATTTGGGCTGATTGTGGGAGCTTGAATTGTAACTTGGTTCAAAATGAGGAATTTTCTTTAAAAATCTTCTTCTTCAGATCCAGCAGTCGGAATGTTTTGATAATTGGTGTGCAGAATCCTTAGGGGTGTGAGTTTCAGGTTTGTTAAAGCCAAGTCCCTGGGTTCAATATATGGGCTCCCTGTGGGAGCCCGAATTATGACTTAGTTCAATATGAGGAATATTCTTTAAAAATCTTTTTTTAGATCCACTGGTCAGAATATTTGGATATTTGGTTTCAGCTTTTATTAGGAGGAGCAGATGCAACTTGTGGAAATCAATTCTCTGGGTTGATATTTAGGCTACCATGTCAGGTGAGCGCCCTCAGGCCCCCTGGGGCCTCTTGTTTTGTTTGGAACTCAATCATGTCTCACCAGAGTAACATTTCCACACTCTTCTCACTAAAATGGGGGAGTTTGAATTGTCCTGATTATCAGGCTATCAGAGTAATAAAATTCAGTGCGAAAAATCATCGAGAATGCAATTCTTCAGTAATAAATTTCTTGGACTCCCCCCAACAACACAAATTGTTGATCAGTGCTGAAATGATTAACCCAAACATTCCATTCCTTCTAAATTTTGGAATGCATCACTTTTGCACAGGGTTAATTATTCAACCCACTTGCCAAGGTTCACGGGTTAAATAATAATTCCTGTTGTGGGATAAAAAAAATTATTTTGACACTTGAATATTTAATCAATATAATTCCCAGGGTGACCTTTATAATATAAAAAAAAACAGACCGTAATTGAAGGAAGTTGTTGATAGTTATATACATAGCCGCAGTCATCTTATTTCAATTGACCAATTAAAAAGGGAAGTGGCACTAAAACAGTTTGATGCTTTCACCTCTGTTTTCTATATCTGTGATTTATATCTAATCATTACCCCAGGAATTCCCCAAGGGAACCCTGGGAGGTCAACTGGAGCATTGCTTGTTATTGTAGTAAAACATTTTTTTGCTTTACTGACAAAATAGGACTTGATAACCAATGCCTGGGGTGGAACTCCTCTAAAGTGGGCAGCATTGGTATAAACGATTGACTCAAATTAACTTCATACCTATGTTGTGGTCTTCAGATAATCATAGATGCTGAACGTGACCTTAACCCTTAGGTCATTTGATTAATTTTTCTTAACACTGTTTATTCATTATTGTTGGCTGCCTGTACAGGCAGCCAGCAATAATGTAAAAACTCTGTCGAGATAAATGTTTCCTACGGGTAGAGTTCTCAAAGAAGAATACACCCAGGACACCTTTTACAGAGCAATATAAAATGAGCAATTTGTGGCTGTATGGGGAGTCCGGGGTTAAACACCATTAAGAAGAATAAGAAGAACTGGACATGTTTCCAGAAATTATACCCCATCATATGCCCCTTGGGAACCCCAAGAAGTGAAGGAATGCTTGTTTACTGTGGTAAACAAGTTCTTCTTTACTGGTGAAATAGGACCCAGTCACCAATGCTTGCGGTGGAAGTCCTCTAAAATGGGCATCGTGGGTATAAACAATTGACTAAACTTGACGTTATCTCCATGTGGTGGTCACGATTAGCCATTGTGCAGAAATATGGGACCTTAAACACAAATAAAAAAATGAATAAATATCCCATCAGATTCTCTAGGTGCATTGGATTTACAGTGATCTCTATTCAAGTCCTAGCTGCTAGTAATATTGAGGGCATAAATTGGGGGAGGGGCGAGGTGCTGTAAGGGAGGCAATTGGGTATGAGGATACACAAATCCCAAACATTTTTGTCTTGTCAGAAGTAATAGAGCAGAGTACAGTTGCCCGTTAGTTTGACTCTTCCTAGACATCTATATATGGATAAAACTTTCGCATGTGGTTGCCAGTTTGGTGATATGTAAGTTTGTTGATCTAGCACTATACAGCAAGACCGCCGTGGACTGGTCACTTTCCACGGGTGAGCAATATTTCCACAAACTCAATACTATTAGATTCCAAACACTAGTTACAGGAATAATCATCAGAAATTTAATTAATGAAGCAATGGGTACAGCCTGGTCCTTCATTAACTGGTAGAGTGCTAAGTTATTTTTGGTCATAAAAATTTGTTCCTGCGTCTTTGCCCTGTTACAATTTATGGGAGAGTGCCAAGAGGCACTCTCCCATAAATTGTAACAAGGCAAACCCATATATACAAAGAAATTTCACTTCTAAGATAATATGAAGCACATCCACAGAATATGACACCTTTAGACTGGGGTACCTCTCTTCATATTAAAGCCCTGACTTCTAGCACTCTACCAGTTAATTAAAATTTTGCTGATGAGGATTTTTATTGCCCAGTAAACACATGAGTGGACATGGCAACTGTACTGTACATTCACCTAGGCAATTCAGCCCAAGAAATGTAGGTATCTATACATAAGAACTGCTTGAAAAATTCATTTCATAGTCATGCAAACATGGCTCCCCCTCCCCCCCCCCCCCCCCCCATACACACACTCAACACACACAACACAACACATCCTACTCCAGTATCTGAAGGGGGGCACGGTGGCTCAGTAGATAGAGGTGCAGGCAGCAAGCCAAGAGGTCCTCGGTTCGAATCCCACCTGCGGCAACCACGTTGTGTCCTTGGGCAAGACACTTCACCCCCATTGCCCAAGTGGGGGCACGATGACGCCGTGTACTAAGGCGTACTGCACGTCGATGGTACGCATGTCCTCAACCAATCTAACCCTGCCTGTGCTGCAGTGCGGAGTTACGATGTTGGGGAGCTGGCAGCTGCTCGTCGTTGCTCGGTGGTTCTCTCCGGGTACTCCGGCTTCCTCCACCCGTAAAACTGTCAGTGTCATGATTAGCCATTGTGCATAAATATGTGACCTTAAACATCAATAAATAAATAAATAAATAAATAGTATCTGAAGATAGTTGACATAAGACATAGTTACCTGTATTTAGTTGACTGTTTAAATAATATTTGTGGATTTTGGCAGAAGTCATTTTCATGATATGACTTTTTAAAAAAATAATCTCAGTTTTCAGTAGCCATTTCAACTGTCATCTTAAATTTTCGTAGAAAGGACACTTTTTTATTCCGTTCACATCCAGACTGAGCATTCCAGGGAAGCTAAAAAGGTTGGTTTTGTTTATTGAGGTGGAGGGGTGCATAGTACATGTAGGTGCCATTAGCTCCTTATCTAATGTTGCACTCTTTCTAATGTCACTCTCTTCAACTCACCAATCTGACCCAAGCAGGGTTAACATTGGCTGAAGACAAGTTTACCATCAACATGCTGCACACCCTTTGGTAGCAACTGGGATTCAATGTCTTGACCAAGGACAAAACACAGTGACATGGGTCAGAATCAAACTTTAGCCATTTAATTTAAGTCCACTGATCAATGAGTTACCATGTTCCAAATTGGTCAGTACTAAAGTAAAAAGCCAACATACATACCTTATGGACTCGGTTGAAATGTACTAAAATTGGATATTTCTTATCTGGGCTTTAAAGCATCATTGAGTTGCTCGGTATTTTTCACTGAACTAAAGTTTCTGTTCATAAAATTAACTGTCTTACAACTGATAGAGAATGATGTTCAGGGAAACTCCAAATAATCATAAGAAAAAAAACTTGTGAACAAAATACAGTTGAACATTGACGAAACCATTCAGTGTTCACCAGTATAGTGGAACCATGTTAATTGATTTGATGAAAATTACCTGTGCTGAGATTGTTTTCAGAGGAAATGCCCAGCACCATCTCCAGGTATTGTCAGTAGTGGTTCTCAGAAATATGTAATTTCAAATCTTAAATCACCTCATTTGTTGCCTGGCCACCAGAATTTTTGTTCAAAATTTGGAGATGGCACAACATGAATACTGATAACAGTGAATATGGCGAATCCCAGTTAAAAATCTCTATCCGATAAAATTTGTAGCAGAGTCAGATACTTTTTCCAATGAAGTATCTCTCAGCCCGTTGTCCACAAAGATAATTTCTTGACATAAGGAAGGAAAAAGTTACCTAATTATGAAAATTGAATTTTCGGAGTCAAAATTCCTCCAAGGTTATATTTGCTTTTTAAGTAATCGGTCGAGTTCCAAGTCTCAATCCTGAAATTTGACTATGATTCCACCTAAACATTATTTAGTGATCTAAAAGTGAATTTGGGTTGGAAATTGAAATCATTTGTTCAATATTGAAAAAAAAATTTAAAATATACACTGCCAACCGGGACAACGAGGGTTGTAACATCGCAGAACACCCTAATTTGAATTTTTGGCAAGCGGGCCGAGTTATTGCCTCTGATATATTGTTTTTATCTGTACTTCTTCTGAAGAGAGTACCATGACTTGATAAAAGGAACCAACCCAAGTGACATCACGTTTTCTTCTAAAAATGTCGATGTGTCACAGTGATTTATGACAGAATGTATTGCAGACATGATTGCAAAAAACTGTGGTATGTCATAAATTCAGAAATGTTTATGCCAGCTTATTATGATTGTGCTATATAAAATCAGTTTATGTAAAAGAAATGTAATAGTAAAAATGAAAACGAAAAGTAATAAAGAATTTTGCATATTAGTGGATCCAGTATATATACGGTTTCATTTTTAGCTCACCTGGCCTAAAAGGCCATGTGAGCTTTTGCTGTCACTTGTCATCTGTCGCCCGTAAACTTTTCACATTTTCATCTTCTCTGGAACTGCTGATCCGATGTGAACCAAACTTGTCAGGAATGGTATATGGGAGGTCCTCTACAAATGATCCTCATTTCATTAGGGATCTGCGAATCACAAATTTCTTTTCGATTGAATCTCGAATTGAATCGTGTCTCTGATATCGACATCGAATCGAATCCTGAATGGAATCTTAAAAGACAAGTTATTTCATATTGCATCAAACGGAAGTTACGGAACACTGTGATGACCCTTACGCGATGGAGTGAACACCTTAAACACCAATAACTAAATATTCTCTGTAGCACCGTCGCTGAAATAGCTAGGCCTATTGTCCATAGTTTTAGTTTTTGAAGGCCTAACTTGTTACTATTCACATTCTTAAGAACGTGAATAGTAACAAGTTAAGCCTTCAAAAACCAAAACTATGGATAATGTTCTGGGTGAAATTCACATCTTACCTAACGATTAAACATTGTCAGTTACTCAAATAAATAGGAATTGAGCCTACATGAATGAATTTTCTAATGACAGTGTTATCCTATTTTTGTTGGAAATGTAACAAATTGAAGTTAGTACGAGAGATTCGAAAAAATCGAATCCTGAGACTGATTCGGGATCGATCTTGAAGCATACGTATGATATCGATATCGAATCGAATCTCGAATATTCGCAGGCCCCTACATTTCATTCCCATTGGATGAAAAACATGGTTGCCAGAGGCATTCTTTGTTTCCGGTTGGTGGATTTTCAAAAATCTTCTCCGAAGCTACAAAGCCAAATGTTTTGAAACTTTGCATGATCGATCACTGGGAGCCCCTCTACCAACGATCCTCATTTAATGTTAATCAGATCGCAAACATGGCCACAATTGCAGCTTATAGTTACCATAGAAACCCTATGGGAAATCACATTTTCATCTCCTTCCCTGGAAATACTGAGCCAAGGTAAATCAAACTTGGAAGGAATGGTCTATGGGAGGTCCTCTACAAATGATCCTAATTTTGTTTGGGTCGGTTGAAAAACATGGCCACCAGAGGCATTCTTTGATTCTGATTAGTGGATTTTGAAAAATCTTCTCTGGAACTACAAGGCCAAATGTTTTGAAACTTCGCATTATTAATGACTGGGACACCATCTACCAATGATCCTCATTTAATTTTGATCGGTTTACAAACATGGCCACAATTGTGGCTTATAGTTACTATAGGAACCCTATGGGAAATCACATTTCCATTTCCTACTCTGGAACTACTGAGCCGATGTGAACCAAACTTGGTCTGTGGGAGGTACTCTACGAACGATCCTCATTTTGTTCCTGCTGCATGGAAAACATCTTATTGGTGGATTTTGAAAAATCTTCTCTGAAACCACAAGGCCAAATGTTTTGAAACTTCACATGGTTGATGACTGGGACACCCTCTACCAACGATCCTCATATAATGTTGACCAGGTTGCATACATGACCGCAACTGTGGCTTATAGTTACTATAGAAACCCTATGGGAATGCTGGTGTGCCTAAGAAATCCTTTTTTAACTTTTTTAGGCCTTATTGGCTAATTTTGCAACCTTCTTTTTCATATTTACCCATTTTTAATAAATAAATAATGAACTGCATGCATGTATACCTTTTGGGGATAATTTCTTTTAATTCTTATCTTGCCACCCCAACTTTTACCGTATTTTGAGGACCTTTTTTTGAGTATTTTTAAAATATTTTTCACCAAATCTTGTCATGGCTGCTATGAAGCAGTCATGACTAGATTTGATGAAAAATTCATCTAAATTTATCTCAAGAAATCATTGGTCAAAAAATCTATTCAATTTGTGGGGATATATTTGGTTGAATGTGCCCAAATTCTACTGATTTAAGTGGCAAGAGATTTTATAGGCCGGGTGGGAACTGCTGCTGTAAGGAGTTAATGCTTGTTTCGCTGTTGTAACTATCTGATTAATTCTTGAAAGGGAAGTGCAATGGTTCTGTTGTTAGAGGAATACGAGCATTGGACTTCAAACAGAAAGGTTGATGGTTCGATTCTGACCAGCAGTAACTGCATTATGTCCTCAGGCAAGACACTTTATCCTCATTGCCATTGTGGTGGCATGGTGACTTTGCATACTAAAGTGTTTTACATGTTGATAGTCAAGCCTGAAAATAAGCAATCTGTCATTTGCAGAATGAGGTCCCCAGAGGGGGAATTTATGCTGACCCATACAGTGGGCTAGAGCCGCCCCCCCCCCCCCCCCACCCCCTCCCCCCTCAATTTATCCTCTGGATACCTCTTTGTGTTTAGGCCTGAGACTTGATTCAGACTGAGGTTCACAGAGGGTAAATTTGGTAATGCTACAGATGGCTGCGGTGGACTGGTCACTTTCCATGGGTGTGCAATATTTACACATACGTAATAATAATACAGTTTGGTCACCGTGGACTGGTCACTTTGCACGGGAGTGCAATATTTCCACGGATGCAATATTCTTAGGTTCCAAACACTAATAATAGGAATAATCTTCAAAAATTTAAATAATGAAGACCTGGTTACACCCGGCGCTTCATGAATAAAACAAATTTTGCTGATGATGATTTTTATTACCAGGTAAACGCATGCGTGGACATCACTGCCCACACGTGGATTACGACCAGTCCACGGCGACTGTACTGTAGCATCACCAAATTCACCCTCTGGTGACCTCATTCTGCAGATGACAGTCTGCTTATTTTCAGGCTTGTTGAAGGTGCACTTGTCTTCACCTCTGCTTGTACAGAGTCAGTAAGTTAGAGATTCAGACAGTTGCTCGCAAATGCTTTGTGGTTCTATCAGGGTACTCCAGGTTCCTTCACCCATAAAACTCTCTGTCATGATGTGACTCTGGCTGTTGAAAGTGTCAATAAACTCCAATAAACAAACAATTCTTGAAAGACCAATCTGTGTTCTTTCCAACAATGAATCAGATGTTAGTGTTAATTAGCACAATTCAGAATGTTCACAACATCATAATATACGCAACAAAACTCATAATAGTCATGATAGGTAGGCTGTTAAGGGCAAACAAACATCCACACTTTCACTCTTTTTTTGCCAGTAAATAAATGGTACATTCTGTGAACTTGGTCGTAGCTCTAAATGGGTCAGTCAGAGGCAGTGTGTTTTTGAGACTTGCACTGATTTATGGTTCAACCCTTTACCCAATGCAGAATATCAAGATATATTATCTTAAATATTATTTTTTCAGATTTTTAGCACACCGAAGGGAGCTTAACTTATCACAGGCCGGCCGGCCGGCTGTCGTCGTCCGTCGTCGTGAACATTTTTCAAACGACTTCTCCTCTCAAACCACTGGTCCGATTTTCACGAAACTTCATGTAGATGTTCATTACTATATGGCAATTCATGTTTGTTCAAATGAAATGGCCACGCCCCATGGGGGCTCTGTATGGGGCATAACTCTGATAGCACTGTATGAATTATAGAAAAATTATTAAAAAATCTCCAGAACCAGTGGGCAGAATCTTTTGATACTTGGTATGCAGCATCTTGGTATGGGTCTGATTCAAGTTTGTTCAAATCGGCCCCCTGGATTCATATTTGGGCTCACTATAGAAGCCCAAATTCGAACTTATTGCATTTCAGGCAAATTTCTTCAAAAATCTTCTTCTCCAGATCCAGCAGGCACAATCTTTTGATATTTGGTTTGCAACATGGTGGGGTAGATCTGATTCAAAGTTGTTCAAATCGGCCCCCTGGATTCACATTTGGGCTCAGTATAGAAGTCCGAATTCGAACTTCGTGCATTTCAGGCAAATTTCTTTAAAAAATCTTCTTCTCCAGATCCAGCAAGCAGAATCTTTTGATATTTAGTATGCAACATTGCGGGGTAGATCTGATTCAAGTTTGTTCAAATCAGCCCCCTGGATCCATATTTGGGCTCAGTATAGAAGCCTGAATTCGAACTTAGTGCATTTCAGGCAAATTTCTTTAAAAATCTTCTTCTCAAGATCCAGCAGGCAGAATCATTTGATATTTGGTATGCAACATTGTGGTGTGGATCTGATTCTAGTTGGTTCAAATCAGACCCCTGGGTTCATATTTGGGCTCAGTATAGGAGCCCAAATTTGAACTTAGTGCATTTCAGGCAAATTTCTTTAAAAATCTTCTTCTCAAGATCCAGCAGGCAGAATCTTTTGATATTGGGTATGCAGCATGCTTAGGGGGTGCGATTCAAGTTTGTTCAAGCCAAGTCCCTGGGTTCATATTTGGGCTCACTGTGGTAGCCTGAATTATAACTTAGTTCAAAATGAGGAATTTTCTTTAAAAATCTTCTTCAGATCCAGCAGTCAAAATGTTTTGATATTTGGTATGCAGCATCTTTAGGGGGATAAGATTCAAGTTTGTTCAAACCATGTCGCTAGGTCCATATTTGGGCTCACTGTGGGAGCCTGGATGATAACTTAGTTCAAGATGAGGAATTTTCTTTAAAAATCTTCTTCTTCAGATCCAGCAGATGAATGCTTTTGATATTTGGTATGCAGCATCCTTTGGGGGGTAAGATTCAAGTTTGTTCAAGCCATGTCCCTAGTTCCATAAAATTTGTCTCTCATGACTTATTCCTTTGTAGTGTTGATGAACCATGTCTAACTGAATGTGCCCCCAAATACTTCTTTGAACCACTTTGTTTGAATCACTTTGCCCGGTGAGTGATTAAGGCCCCTTGGGGCCTCTTGTTTAAAAAAATGTCAACAAAACCATATCATGTGACCCCCTCATTAGAATGAGCTCATTCCATTGGATGATATGATTTTGTTGAAATTTCTTGAATTTTTTTTTTTTTCAACTATTAAATTTGCACATTATGCAGGCGGCTGTGGCCAATTCTTCAAGTGGCCTTTCCTGCAAAATAAAAGTGACATTACTATTATTAATTTTTGGAGAAAGACAACAACATCATGATTATTAAGCACCATCATGATTATTAAAATGAGTTACTGTCATTAGAATATCTGATCAGCAAGTCGGCCAAAAAACAACACCTGGAAACAGCATTTGTTTGAAGAAAATATTGTAATATTTCGTCAATGTACACCATCCAGCCTTGTCAGACTTTAACTTTGCATACCTGTGAAGAGGAATATTGTACAGCAAAAATGTTTTGCATAATCTCCCACTATTGTGTACCACATCTCCTTGAGTTCCTTTGATGCACATCAAATTTATAGGAGTGAAACACAGGTATTGTCAAGTGACATTTGTGGGAATTTTGTACAACTGTAGCTGTCACTCCCGTAATTTTGGTAGGCTTGCCATCACTATTATTTGGCATGATTACTTTTATTTATATTGAACACCAAAATGTGCAGCATCTTTATTATTCGGCCATCACTATTATTTGGCAGAGGAGAGTATATAGATTAAATCAGTACTAGAGCTGGTAATCAGATTTAAACCACGAGTAGAATAAGGGTTTTAACCCCTCGGCTTGCCTTGTGGTTAAAACTGATTGAACCCTTTTTCTGTGAGTGGATTAAATCTGAATACCGGCCCTAGTACCTATCTGTTTTATTTATACCATGCTCTTAATAAATATTCAACTTTGTCACTTAAAATGCAGAAAAAATGACACTTTGAGTTTCTATTGCAAACACATGGGTTTGTTTTGTTTACATCTGTGCCGGTGGGCAGTACTACCTTCTGCATGTGAATGCTTGATTGACAGCAAGACACATTGTTAAAGTTGATTGAATTTACCTTGCTTTTTCAGTCAAATTATCACCAATTCTTAAATTTTATTTAAAATATTTAATTGTAAGTATTTTAAACTTAATAAGTCATTGCACGTAGAAGATAGTACTGCAAAACGTCATATGTTTGAATGAAACATCGTGAAGTGTGAATGTATCAAAGTTGGCAATTTGCATCATGTAAAAGTTCAAGTTGTATTAACTTCGACTATTGGTGCAAATTTTTTTTTAACTGCAGTAGAAGTTTTACACCAGTAGTGGGGTTAAAAGCTAAAATATAACATACGTGCTTTTCACAGGTAGTAACATAGGCAGGGATCGACCTACATGTAGTAAGTAACCAGTGTGAATTTGACATCTAAAATTCTGATTTGGCTCCTGAATTTCAAATATAGGCTTCTAAGTTGGCTCGTAATGCAAGACCTCCATTTCCTCTAGTGGTCACTTATGAAGCAAAGTCTTGACTGGATACTATTGTTATTAAGTATTATTGTGGCGATATAAAAAT
This sequence comes from Pictodentalium vernedei, assembly GCA_031216915.1. Lineage (NCBI taxonomy): Eukaryota > Metazoa > Mollusca > Scaphopoda > Dentaliida > Dentaliidae > Pictodentalium > Pictodentalium vernedei. Next base: position 170,630,509 of record CM062294.1, read on the forward strand.
ATTTTTCAATCTTTTGAGAAACAGCTTAAATTATAAGACTTCATGTTCTGTAAATGTGCTTCATATTTTCTTTGAACTGGAATTATATCATCTGCGTGGATTTGCCTTGTTACAGTTTATGGGAGAGTGCCCTTTTAGGCACTCTCACATAAATTGTAACAAGGCAAAACACATGAACAAATTCTGAAAGTCGACAATAATTTAGCACTCTGTTGGTTAACCCTTTACCTAACATGAAAAGCAAACGACACTTGCAAATAAAATTCTTGAAGCACTAAATTTTCTGATTTTTTACTTCAGAAACATAGCTTATGACCCCTCATTGGCACAAGCTCGTTGAGCGTGTTCCAATGAGGGGTCATAAGCTATGTTTTTGTGACAAAAAATGAAAACGTAATAAAAATTGAATGGTGAATTTTGTGAATATAATAGCTGGCTGTTTTATTGGGTAAAGGGTTAACCCTTTACCCAAAATGAATCGTCCACATCCACCCGCGTAATATGCAAAATCAGCAGCTGAAAAAATATTATTTTTACGAAAAATTTCAACAAAACCATATCATATGACCCCTCTTTGGAATGAGCTCATCAAGCTCGTTCCAAAGAGGGGTCACATGATATGGTTTTGTTGAAATTTTTTTTTTAAATTTTAAAAATGATATTTAAAATAATAAATTTTGAAATCATCTGCATTGGGTAAAGGGTTAAGAAGACTCCAAGACAGGTTTTTATTTTTAAATGCTCAAGTCAGTCCCCTAACATAGGCGAGCATGGTAATAATATCACTTTGGACAGCCGCTGATTTGTCGCGGTTCTCGGACGAGAAGGCCATGGTTACCCCTGTACTCCCAACTGCCTCCCTATTCCCACGCTTCTCCTCTCCTCCCAACACTTGGAGACGAACTGCTTGATAATATCCCTTGTCCCATTCTTCCCAATCTCTCCGATTATCATATTAACCCTCTCCTTTGAGTCTCCCCCTAATCACATGTCCTTCATTCTCCCATCCCACTTTCCCATTATACTCCCAGTGAATCTCATTCTTTTAGGCTGATACTTTGGGCATTCTAGAAGAAAGTGTTCCAGGGTCTCCACCATGTCCAAGTTACACATCTGGCACTCCCTTTCACCGTCTTTCCCAATTTTTCCCCTCAGCTCCAGGGATCGCGACCTTAGCTTGAACAACAGTGACCCCCCAAAGGTGCCATCAAGGTACTCTTCAAAACCTGGCTTCTCTTTATCACGCAGGCCACCCAAAGACCTCTTTGATTTGACCCCCAATTACGGTTACAATCCTCCATGACCCTTTCTCTGACGATTTTTTTACCCTGGTTTGCCCCAACGTCCAGGTCCGAGATCTCCAATGAGTAGTTCTCTACTAGCTCCCTCACTTGGACCATCCACCCTGTTTTGATATTTGAGTTGAAAATTCTCAGGAACATTGCTTTACACCATCGGCTGTCGGGGAGATTTACCAAATTATTAAGATAACCGAGCTTCAACAGGTCTATCCTGTCCTTGATCCTCATCCACCCAAGCTCACCCCTGATTGCTTCTAGCGCTGCAGCATTACTCGACCCCGTTATCCATATATGAAGAGGGTTAAAAAAAAGGGTTAAAGAGGGTATAAAAAGGGTTAAGAAGATAGTAGTTCTTAGCTGTTTAGGGTCATGTTTCTCATATCAAAATTAGACTAATTGCTTGCAATAGTTTGACAAGCTGAGAGTGTTTATACATTCCTTAAACTATTTGAAGTGTTCTTCACCCACTGAGAGCCTCCACATTCTCTTCAACAGCTGAGTGATTATAAATATTCAAACTGTCAGATTCAAAATGTCACATGATCAGTTTTTACTACTGCCTTCTCTGAATCACTGACTGATGCTAGTTCAGCAGCAAATGAACACATGTACATTCTATTTTTACATCTGTTTATGTTATTGGCCTACCTTTTCAATACAAAGTACAAAAGAAATCAAACCTTTGTTGATGATTACCAGTTTATTTGTGTAATCCATTCTCTGCATTGACTTTATTGTCACAGCAGCTTGCTTTGCTGAAGTGGTGACTGGAATATTTTGTAGATGATTGGGCTATTTTAATTTTTTTACATTCATCTCCATTCAATTGGATTGGATTTCTTTGTACTGATCAGTTTTCAGTGGAAGTGTTTCATGTTCTCTCTGAGAACAGGGAGATTCTTCATTCTGTTTTCCTTTAATTAATTTCAGTTGGGTAACAATGTTTGCTTCCAATGAGGATGGTTCATCGGTAAGTGTATTTCTTGGGAGTATCACATTTTATACTGGTTATTGTTTAGAGTCATCATGACACAATATCCATGTTTTTATTGCTGTGCCAACAGTCAGTTCCAACTGCATTTCGCAAATGTTTTCTGGGAATCTCAGATCTTAAATTTTGATAATTGCTTGTGTGTGATATCATTTAGTGATGGGAGAATAAAACCTTGATTCCAGAAACCTATATGCAGTTACAGAGCATAGATAGCAGGATGGTATGTCGACGGTGTGTAATGTCGTCATCGATATACCATCCATCACAGAGATAGATAATCCGTCCAACTTTGTGCCAACATTCTGTCCAAGTAACGTAATTTTACTATAGCTGATTATCGCTGGTTAATTAAGGCTTTGTGCTCATGTTTTTTTACAATAATTGATGCACATTCTTGAGTGCTTTCACATGAAGTTACAACATGTGGGACTGGTGAATGTTTTTACAACACTTCGTATCTCATATGGCTTCTGTAGCCATCTGTTTAGTTTTCCAGTTAGCTATGCGATTGCTGTTCAAATTGTCTATATCTTGTGCGATCTATGATGTCTTTGGAACTGGAAGAAGGGGGTAACGACCCGAGGATCCTAATTTGGACAACAGTATGACCGGCATGGACTGGTCACTTTCCATGGGTGGGCATTATTTCTACAGATGCAATAATATTAGATTCCAAACACTAATTATAGGAATAATCATAAAAAATTTTATTAATGAAGCACCGGGTACAACCCGGCACTTCATTAATTAACATTTTCCTGATGATGCTTTTTTTATTACCTTGCAAACACATGTGTGGACATCACTGCCCACGCATGGATTATGACCAGTCCATGGCGACTGTACTATAGGCCACCCCTCCCCCCCCCCCCCCAAATTTTTTTTTTTGCAAAATTCAGTGCTTTAAGAATGAAACTAGGATGCTCTGGTTATTACCCTCTCTTCCCACATCCCTAATGTGAAGTGGGAGGAGGGTGTAATGACCAGCGGATCCTAGTAAGGACTAGCCACCCCCTGCCCAACCCTCCAAAAATCCAGTGTTCCTGGAGTGAAACCAGGACCCTTCAGTCATCATTTTTATTTTTAAATTCTCTCTTTAAATTATTTCAGCAGAAATAAAAATAAAAAGTGCTTCCCCTGTTATTTAACTAAAACTATTTTGCTTTTCACTGGGCATGAAACCATAACTTGAAAATGCTAGTGTTTTCTTTTATGTTTCATAAAAACGTGTGTATTTTCTTGTATGTTCATGTTTGTATATTTAAACTCTTAATAAAAATCAGTATATAACCAAAATTACTTATTTGTTGTCATTTTTATCTCCATTAAAATAATCACCGTCCAATGAACGCAATGTCGGTGGAATTGACTTCCGACATTCTGTGTAAAAAGTATTAACATAAAACGACACTGACATTCCGTCCCGCATTCCAGTACATGTACAGTATGGCCGCTGTGGACTGGTCACTTTCGACAGGTGGGCAATATTTCCACAGACACAATGATATTAGATTCCAAACATTAATTATAGGATTAATCATCAAAAGTTTAATTAATGAAGCACCAGATACATGTACAACCTGATGTTTCATAAATTAAAATTTAAAATTTTGCTGAAGATGATTTTTATTACCTGATATACGCACACGTGGATACATGTATCACTGCTTACACGTGGATTACAACCAGTCCACGGCAATTGTACTGTCGATATTGGATGATTTGGCTAAACTTGACTTCATAGCTACATTGTATGTTGTAACCATGATGTTGCCATATATATATTATTTATTTATTGGTGTTTAAGGTCACATATTTCTGCACAATGGCTAATCAGGACCACTGATGTTGCCATAGATGCAAAAATGACCTCAAACAGCAATAAATAAAGGGTCCATCGTTTCACCCAATTACACCCAATTACACCCAATTAACACCCAATTACACCCAATTAAACCCAATTAACACCCAATTAATATATACGTCCACTGAATTGGGAAGTTATTGTTTCTTGGGACAAATTCTCGAAGCAAGACTACAGCGCGCCAGTCGAACTTGACCCATTAGTACTAACTAAGTCGGAACAGGCAGAGATCGTTCACTTAGTCTGGGAGAACCCCCCCTCCCCACACACTAATGTCAAATGTTTTTTGCTAATTTTGTGTACATCTAGTCCAAACCTCCTGGGCCGTGGCGTAGTCAAATATAAGTTTACGTCCACAGGATAAATATTATATTACGGCCTGTGATGTCAAGTTTGGACCAGTTTAGATGTAAGCAAAATGGTGCCACCCATAACCACTCTTTCTCTCAACTTTAGGGACCTCTTGGAATTAGTGATAGCTCACTCCCCACCCCCCACCCCTCACTACACACCCCACCCCACACTATTTTTGACACATTTCGCCGCCCGTGCAGTAGCATTGACTCAGCATTAGTTTCGATCTGTGCATATGAAATGTGCCTTTCCACTAAATTGAACACCAACTCTCTATCAGCTCTCGGGTCCTTATTGAAATTAGTGGGAGTGCCCATCTTGTATAGGCTATATTTCGTCCAAACCTGGCCTTACAGTCGGTAATATAATGTTTCGGTTTGGCACATAGGATGTTTGCCTACCAAACTAAAACATATCACGGCCTGTGAGGCCACGTTTCAACTAGTGCAGATATTGAGATATTGTGTATTCAAAACAAAACTGTCCGACAAAGTAACGGGTTCCATCGGCGCACTATAGTCTTCTTCCTAGAATTCACCCCAAAAATAATTTTTTGACGTTTTTTTATTAATTGGGTATTAATTGGGTGTTAATTGGTGTTAATTGGGGGTTAATTGGGTTTAATTGGGCGTAATTGGGTGTAATTGGGTGTTAATTGGGTGTAATTGGGTGAAACGACGGACCGATAAATAAATGAAAAATTGGATGATTTGTGTTTTCTTTCATCCTTGGGTGCAGTACGGCCGTAATGGACTGGTCACTTTTGGTGGGTGGGGGGGGGGGGGGGGGGGGGGGGGGGGGGGGGGGGAGGGGCGGCAATATTTCCACGGACGCAATAATATTAGATTCCAAGCATTATAATTATGGGAATAATCATCAAAAGTTTAATTAAGGAAGCACTGATGATGATTTTTATTATCTGGTAAATGCATGCATGGACATCAGTGCCCACGTGTGGAATATATGATGAGTTCACAGTGACTGTACTGTAATTATACCCCCACTTTCGAAGAAAATGGGGGTATACTGGATTACATGCGTCCATCCATCCATCCGTCTGTCCATCCATCCATCCGTCCGAGCAGACATATTGGGGTTTAGGTGGCTATTTGTTGGTAGAAATGGGGGATTAGGTGACTACCGCAATTTATGCGACTAGTCACATAGTTAAATGTCATTATTCTAGGGTGGGGCTTAGAGTTGGGGTGGGGTGGGGTTAGGGTCAGTGTCAGTAAAAGGTAGGGTTAGGGTTTGCTACCACCCCAAAAATTTTTCACCCAAAAAGTTGTTTTAATACAATGGACATGCATTTTAGTTAAAATAGACTAGGAATATATTGAATTTTCATTAGCCTAGGGTGGGGTTTAGAATTGGGGGTGGGGAGAGTAGGGTTAGGGTCAGTAAAGGGTAGGGTCAGGGTTTGCTACCACCCCAAAAATATTCCCCCAAATCACTTGTTTTAATATAATGGACATGCATTTTATTGTTCATGTAGTCCCATAAAAATAGCCACATAACTACCAATTTGTTAGGATGTCCGTCTGTGCGTCTATGTGTGAGTCCATCCGAAAATATTCATAACGTAAGTAAATTATTATTTTTTATAATATTTGTTGGTCATAGGTATGCCCACTCTAGTTATTTTTTTATTACTTCACTTAGAAATTGTGTCCGTCCGAGCCAAATTTTGTCTGTTCAGCCTGTATCTCGGGCATCGAATGTTCTATTGCAATGAAATTTGCCATGAACACTGCTTATGGTATAGGCTTTAAAAAAAGGATTCAACGAAATTTCTCACATTCTCCTTTTTAGACTTATCCCCCTTTTTTGACATAGAAATTGCAGGAAATAGACATTATTTGTCTGTTCAGCCTGTATCTCAGGTATGGGTTATCAGATTTTGGTGAAATATGGCATGCAGTTTGCCTATGACAAAGGCTTCTGCCTCATTGCATAAAACTTCCAAACACCAAACAATTTACCATACCTTTTGACTTAGAAATTGTTGGAAATTGATGAAAACTTTCGAAGAAAATGGGAGGGGGCATATTGGATTAGGGTTATCGGATTTCAGTGAAATATGGCATGCAGTTTGCCTATGACAAAGGCTTCTGCCTCATTGCATAAAACTTCCAAACACCAAACAATTTACCATACCTTTTGACTTAGAAATTGTTGAAAACTTTCAAAGAAAATGGAAGGGTGGGTGGGGTGTATACTGGATTGCGTCTGTCCATCTGTGCATCCGTTCATCAGTCCGTACGAGAATATTCATAAATGATATTTGTTGGTCATAGGTATGCCCACACTAGGCAGTACACCACGTCGGGGTAGGCACCGGACGAAAGTCCAGCTCTTGTTGAGTCAGTAATCAGAGATTTTTGGGAATGTTGAATTTCCTCATTCCACATTAGTCAATGATTCAGCCATCTGATCAATACAAGAAAGTGGAGCAGTGATTTTTTACCATTTCTTTTTTTATTGTTTCATAATAGGACCCACTTATCAGTGCATGGGATGAGAGTCCTCCAAGATGGACAGCTTAATTATAAATGATTGGCTTACATGTAGCTTGACTTTATACTGGTGTTGCCATCATGATACATGTGCATGGACATCTGTAGTCATAGATGCTGAAAATTATCTTGAACTCAACTAACACATGTAGTAATAATAATCAGTGTGAGTGTGTTGGCTCAGTGTTTTATTAATAGTGCATTGAACTTCAAACTGAAAGATGAATGGTTTGATCCTGACCAGTGGTGTTTGCTCACCACTGCTCATTGGCAAGCCTGAAAATAAGCAGACTGTCATCTTCAAAATGAGGTCCCCAGAGGGTGAATTTGGTGAGGATACCCTGCACAGCAGGGTAGCATCACAAAATTTACCCTTTGTGAACCTCAGTCTGAATCAAGGTCTCAAGCCAAAACAGAAAGATATACCAAGAGGATAAATTGGCCCACTATATGGGATAGCATCAGCAAATTCACCCTCTGGGTACCTCATTTTGCAAATGACAGGTTGCTTATATTCAGGCTTGCTCATTTGTTCTCTCCAGGTACTCCGGCAGCTTCCTCCACCCATAAAACTTACCGACTTAGAGCTGAGATTATCAGTTATATGTACATCTTTATGAAAAAAATAATACAGGTCTTCAAAATTTCCATCTTCTGATTTTAGAAATTTGAAAAAGGAGTAAATTAAGGTAACCCTAATTCATCTACAAGTCTACATATAAGCTCTGTAAATTCAAGATGTAGGGCAGAAATTCTTGGGTCATGTGTAAGATTTTTAATGAATTATGACTAAAATATCTTCATCAGAGAGTAGGAACATCATCTCTATCTTTTCATTCACTCAGATGTCATAATCCATCAACAAAGGTCTATAATGATGTCACTTCAATTTATAAAATGTTGAAATATTTTTTCAGTTAAATGTAAGGACATACATATTACATACACATACATGTATCGCATCTGGAGCCAGTTGTGTTATGTTACAATTGCCGGTTCCAGAATTGTCTTTTCTACTTGTGCATACATGTGCGATATAATAAGTGATATGAACAATCAGCATTTTAAAAGTTTCAAGATGTTGCCAGACATTCCCCCAAACAATTCCCCCCCCCACCCCCCCCCCCCCCCACCCCCCCCAATTGGACATTATCCCAACCTCAGTTCTTCCCCACTTTTTCCAATCCCACATCCCCAGTTTTGCCATCACCCTAGTTATGCAATTTTCCCATTTTTTGTCATTTTAAACATTGACTTTCTTTTATGAAACGTATATTAACCCTTTACCCAACGAATTGGCCGCATTTGCATGGGTAGCATAAAGATAATATGCAAATTCAGCAGTTGAAAAAATATTATTTTCCAAACAATTTCAACAAAACCATATCATGTGACCCCTCGTTGGAACGAGCTCGATGAGCTCGTTCAATGAGGGGCCACATGATATGGTTTTGTTGAAACTATTTGAAAAATTTTAAAAAAATGATATTTACAACACAAAATTTTCATATTGTCTGCATTGGGTAAAGGGTTAACTCTTAACCATTTGAACCCAAACGGTTGCTTTTCCAGCCAGGAACATGATACGCCATAACTTCATTGTATAGGATGGCTGTTCAGTAAATATGTAGGGTAGACCAATCAGTATTTTCAACTCGCATCCCGAGGCTTCACGTTGAAAATATTGATTTGTCTGCCCTAAATAATGAATATGGACTCTTCAAATTGCTGCCATTGAACTGTCATGGAAAATACCACTGGAGTTCAAAGGGTTAAGGAATATTGGCAAAATAGATTTCAGTTTTATAAAAAGGGAAATTCACAAACTTTTCATTATGATAACATCACTTGAAGCAAAACCATGACATCCCAACCACACCCTGCCTCAGTTTGCAATTTGTTCCCAAAATAGACATCAAAACTTTCAAAAGATCAAGTACGGTATGGGCGGGATGTCGTTTTCGTACGAGATGTGGAAAGAGAAAAATCCACCACTTGTACAAAAACTTCATCTTTGGCATATTTTTGGCCGCCCAGCCGCTTAGTGCTGGTAAAGAAAGGAATTGGAATCGGTCCATAAAGTACATGATCTATTTGATGGATGCTCTTTGTAGTACTATGTATTTTTGTAAATAGTTGTGTTGTTATTGGCTGTACTTTATCCATAACAATTTTGAAAATTTTTTAGTAAATTAATAAAGTATAGCCCTCAATCATCAACAGTGTCTTTGGAGTTATTTTGTTTTGCATGGGTATAGTTAAAACTAGAAGTCCTGTCACAAACTGTGCGCTTATCTTGGCTTAATTGCGCATAGGAATTACGCGCAATTTCCGTATCGAATGACAACCAAAGCACGGCAGGTTCTCCCGGTTACTCTAGCAAACACCGGCAATGTTTCTGCCAATGGGCCTCCGGGTTACCCAGAGGTTCATTGGTTGAAACATTGCTTGTGTACAGACCATATGTAAGAATTTGATAGCCTTACATGGTCATAACACGTAGATTAACGCACAGATCAACGTGCTATTTGTGCACATTTCGTGACAGGACTTCTATCTAGTTTTAACTGTAGCATAAATATCAGGTTGATGGTAACATCAGCCAAATTTATGCTACAGTGCAACGTGATGTCTTACAGTAATTTTGGTGGTTACTGTACATTAGTCTTCAGGAATTATTATCAATCAGTCTTGGCTGACTGCACAAGAATACAATGTGGGAAGTCAGACTAATTTGTCACGTGACGCAGCTCATTTGTTTTATCTGTATTCCGCGGAAGTGGAAAGGGTTACTTGTGAAACAAGAAAGTAATTTGGCAAAGTAGTTCGTCTTCCCAGTTTCAGTAACAGTATCTCATTTAGCATAACATAAGTTTAATTATAAAAGTTTATTTTAAAGAGTATTTTCAACCCACCACCACCCCATCATCATCCAGGTCTTACCTTAGGGGCATATTTTTGGCCGCCCATCAGCTTAGTGCTTGTAAAGAAAGGTATTGGGATCAGTCCATAAAGGACATGATCTATTTGATAGATGCTCTTTGTAGTACTACAGTTAAAACTAGAAGTCCTGTCACGAATAGTGCGCTTATCTAGGCTTAATTGTGCGTTGGAATTGCGCGCAATTTCCACATCGAATGGCATCCAAAGCATGGCAGGTTCTCCTGGTTACTCATAGCAAACACATGCAATGTTTCTGCCAATGGACCTCCGGGTTACCCGGAGGTCCATTGGCTGAAACATTGCTTGTGCACAGGCCATATGTACAGAATTTGATAGCTTTACTTGGGCCATAACGCGTACATTAACGCGCATATCAACGTGCTATTTGTGCGCATTTCATGACAGGACTTCTAGTTTTAACTGTATGTATTTTTGTAAATATTTGTGTTGTTATTGGCTATACTTTATCCAATACATTTTGGAAAAATTCGAAGTAAATTAATAAAGGATAGCCTTCAATCATCAACAAGCGTCTTTGGAGTTATTTTGTTTTGCATGGGTAGCATAAAGATAATTTACCATTTACATTGACATAATGTCAGATCAGCACAAGTTTGAAAATTACAACAATGACATTTGATAACTGGTGGATACATTTGATAGTGGCTTTACATGTATAACCAAACAAAAAGTGTTTAAACATTCCTTTATCCATCTGGTTACCACACTTCAGGGATGATTCAATAATGTTACCAAATATCATTTATTGACTTCTCAGATAATGTGGAGCACTTGTGATTACAAAAATCAATGTGCACACTTTGGAAACAGTAAAGTTTTGGGTAATGCAATTGGTTTGTTTTTCAATACTTCAAATTGGATTGGTACATGTATATGGTGTCATTCCATTAAATTACCCCAAGATAGAGACATTCAAGTTCAATGTTGTGCCAAAATTACGGTACAGTCGCCGTGGACTCATCGTATTCCACACGTGGGCAGTGATGTCCATGCATGCATTTGCCAGGTAATAAAAATCACCTGCAAGAATTTAATTAATGAAGCACCGGATTGTATGATGATTATTCCAATAATTAGTGTTTGGAATCAAATATTGCATCCATGGAAATATTGCCCACCTGTGGAAAGTTACCTGTCCATGGCGGCTGTACCGTACAAAAGTTGAATTATTGAAAAGAAATCTATAATCAAGGAGAGGCTAACCAAGCAACATGTTACTTCTAGGAGGACCTTGGTGCACATTTTTCCATGTGTAAGGGGTGAGGTCAACCCAATATTATTTTTATTTGATCAATATGAAAGAGGAATGTAGTGTGGATTGGTGTTCGTTTTCTTAGACTTTACCTTGTATAGGCCCGTAAAATTTTCTACATGTATGTTCCACAACCAATATACAGTACGGCCACCGTGGACTGGTCACTTTCCACGGAGTGGGCAGTATTTCCACAGACGCAATAATATTAGATTCCAAACACAAATTATAAAAATAATCATCAAAAATTTAAATAATGACGAACCAGGTACAGCCCGGTGCTTCATTAATTAAAGTTTTGCTGGTGTTTATTTTTATTACCTGGTAAACGTATGCGTGGACATCACAGCCCAAGCGTGCATTACGACCAGTCCACGGCTACTGCACTGTAGGAAGGTATTTGTTACTATGTGAATTACTTTCACCAGACTCAGTTAGGTACTATGATTGGTATGTAGGTATCCGATGGGCCCTCACCCATGATCAGGCCTGGAAATAACCCACAAACAACCGTTTAGGTTACATAAATTGTAAAATACTCAAGGGAATAACAGGTTATGACCAAGTAATACAACATAACTTTATTAAATTACTACTCTCGCATATTTTAACGGAAGGATGTGACAGTCTTTCGGAACTATCTCATCTCAAAGGTTGAGTATTGCATTTACATATGAATCAGGTCAGGAAATAAAGGGCAGATATCGTAATCTGTTAGCAGGAAGCTGTAGGTCACGCTGTATAGAATGGTCGTAACCCATAGATAAAGTGTGTTGTGATGCTTCTCTGCCTTCTCTGTTTTTACTGCATCAGTAATGCTGTTTTACCTCTTGGTGGGATTTCCACCTGAATAAATATCAATTACGATTGCGGGTTCTCGCTGAAGTGAGATTCCCTGTTAGTTGTAAATATTTATTTTGCCGGTAATTATTTTAAAATCGAAATAGCATGCCACCAGCCTTGGAGTCAAGATAGTTCCAAAAGATTGTCATGTCTTTTCGGTAAAATATGTGAGATTAGTAATTTAATAAAGTTAATTGTGTTGTATTACTTTGTCGTAACCTGTAGCTTGTTAGTGTATTTTACAATAGTCATAGCCCACACGTAACCTAAACGATCATTTGCGGGTTATATCCAGGTCTAATAGAATGGCATCTGTTTCCATCTTAAAAGAATCTCAACCAAAATAAATAGCAATAACTAATGTGCAATCTCACTGAAGCGAGATCGCTCGTTAGTTGTTGATATTTATAGGGGCAGAAACCCCATTAAAATGTAAAAAAGGATGACTGGCATGGTAAAAAGAGAGAATGTGGAGAAGCAACATAACACCCTTTTTCCTATGAGTTACTACCATTCTACATGTATATAGCTTAACCTGCCAACGAATTATGATATAATCCCTTTATTTCCCGCCCTGATAATCTTAACTTGATGGTCCAGTAGAATTTATTTATTGGATTTAACGACACTTCCGACAGTCAGGGTTACCTCGCGTCGGCCCTTTTTTTACGAGTGAAGGAAGCTGGAGTATCCGGAGAGAACCACCGAGCAATGGTGAGCAACTGTCAGACTCCCCAATGTACCAACTCCACACAAGCAGGGTTAGCATTGGTTGAAGACAGGTGCACCATTGACGTGCAGTACGTCTTAGTACACAGTGCCACCATGCCCCCCACCCGGGCAATCAGGATTAAGTGCCTTGCCCAAAGACACAATGCAGTTACCGGGGATCGAACTATGGACTTCTCAGTTTGAAGTTCAATGCTGTAACCACTGAGCCACCACGCTCCCAGTCCAGTAGAAACTTGAGGACTGAAAATCTGACATTAACCTACACAAATAGTCTATCTGGAGGTTCCTGAATTACAGAACAACAGATTTGCTTGCTGCTAAAATAAACGATAACCAAAGGAAATAAGTAAAAAGGTACCTTGTACAGAAGGGGTTGAAATAAGTTGCTACATGTAACCACAAGGAAAACTGTGTTAAATATTTAGCTCAACTTGACAAAGTCAAGATAAGCTATTGGCATCACATGTGTGGAAGTCTATTAGTCTGTTCACATTTTCCTTCAGCACGGGCTACACTCCATAGTTCTTGTCCAATCATCACGAAATTTCATATGCAGGTTTGAGATGTCTAGATGAGATCGTCCCCTTTTGGGCGCGATCGGTCAACTGTTATGGCTACAGGGGCCTGAAGCCCCAAAACCTTTAGCACAGTCTACAGGTCAAATTTATGAAGTGATTTCATCGTAACTTGGTAGGATGACTCCAGATAATGTCTAGATGAGAATGTGCCCTTTGGTCATGATCGTTCAACTGTGATGGCTGTCCGGGCCCAAAAACCTTCAGCACAGACTACAGGCCATATTTATGAAGGGATTTCATTGTAGCTTGGTAGGATGACTCAGTATAATGTCCAGATGAGGATGTCCCCTTTTTGTTGCAATTGGTCAACCAGGATGGCTATAAAGGCCAGAAGCCCAAAAACTTTTAGCACAGTCTACAGGCCATATTTATGAAGGGAGTTCATTGTAACTTAATAGAATGACTCATTTTGGAATGAATTCACTGAAACTTGGTAACTTTGGTTGACATACATTAACTGTGAGGGCTACATTAACCCACCATTCAATTCTTTAGTACAGTCTGCACCTCAAATTATTTTTATTGAAAACATAGCATACAGGGAACAGAAATTAATATATTCTCAATTATCACAATTCTTGTCATATTTCATAATCCTTTCATAAACATTGAACATTATCCTTTTCATCAAACACAACACACAGTCAAGGGTAGTTACAGTGTCATTGACACTTTCATTTATTGTCGACATTTGTAACCTTTAGCATCATATCTTTGCTGGGGCAGAATTTTCCGAAAATAGGAGAATTTGATTCTCGCAAATTTACTTCTGAACAGTAGAAAAGAATTAGCATCATGTCATTTTGATTCCAGAGGAATTTTTAAAAAGTTTGTCCTTGCTTAGGGAACTCTAACAGAGAGCTATTCAGAAAACATTTCTTTTGTTTTTCCAACAACAAGAACATGAATATTCTGTCGAGGTGTCCATGAACCTCAACTTTCCTTGTTTAAAGTCATGTTTCTAGTGGACAAGCACATATGAGTATGTAGAATTCTTTTACAAATGTTTAATCACTGCTATGAAGTGTCAGTATTCCAATTTTTGTATGGCTCCTCTCTGAAGCACGCCGTATTATGGTCTGTCTGTCTGTCCCTCCCATCCACTCATCCATCCATCCATCCCTCCATCTGTCAGCCCATTCATCTTTTTGTCTAACTGTCCATTCATCTATCCATCCCCATCCATCCATCCATCCATCCATCCATCCATCCATGTTCATCCATCTGTCCATCGATCCATCCATCTGTCTGTTAGTTTTTGTTTTTCCACCCAATAACTTGAAAATGAAACGAACCATGAATCCTATTTTTTTGTGGTGGATAAGTTGTGACTAGAGGAACATTCCGTTTGATAATCAGTTTTCTGCCATATCCAATATTGATGCCATGGCAGCCATCTCATTAAACTTGTGCTGATCTAAAATCTTTTCGATGCAATGCAAAGGGTAAATTACATGTTCCTACTGAAAGATTTGAAATCTATTTCACAAACGTTATTTATTTATTTATTGGTGTTCAAGGTCACATATTTCTGCACAATGGCTAATCATGACCATGACAGTTTTACGGGTGGAGGAAGCCAGTGTACCCAGAGAGAACCACCGAGCAACGGCGAGCAACTGTCAGCTTCCCAACATACCAACTCCACACAAGCAGGGTTAGCATTGGTTGAAGACAAGTGCACCTTCGACGTGCAGTACGCCTCAGTACACAGCGTCACCGTGCCCCCACGTGGGCAATGGGGGTGAAGTGTCCTGCCCAAGGACACAACGCCATTGCTGCAGGTGGGACAGGGTTCATACAGCTCTTGAAAAACCCTTGAAAATGAGTTTTTTCTTGAAAAACCCTGGAATTTGAAATTAGCCCTTGAGAAACCCTTGAACTTTCAGAAATCTCTTGAAAAACCCTTGAATACCAAGCTATTTCCTGGGCATTGTAAATATGTGTATTCGCCTTTTACTTGTTTGTTGCGCTCGTGTCGCTCAGTTAATGGAATAATGGTATTGTGTTTCTTGGGGTTTTGGTTCTCTACCTCTCTATCCCAGAACTATGAATGGCAGAATTAACTTAGTTTACCTGTTTAAACCCTGAACCATTTTCTTGTCTCTTTGGCTGTGAATAAGAATATTATCTTGCATATATGACCGATGAAGAACCCCCCCCCCCCCCCCCCCCCACCACCCTCCACACACACACACACACATCTGATATAATAAATATAGCATGACTTTTCATTGACTATGTCAAAATAGTGGTCCTCGAGGAGAGAATAGTCCCTCCGCTACTCGTCGGGACTATCCTCTCCTCGAGGACCACTATTTTGGCATAGTCAACTCAAAGCCATGCTATATTTATTAAGTAGTATATGCGTGTAATAGTACAGAGTTGGGCATGTTGTTTTTCTGCAGGAGTTGAGTTATGCTAATGATGCAGTTTGACAGAAACAACAGTAACCTTACCTAGCATGCTTTTACTTCAAAACAGTGCTCAATACAGTCACAGGACTTCTAGTTTCAACTTTAGTATCTTATCAAGGTGGACAACTCGCTCTTGGTTCATATTATCGGCCAGTTAAGTTTGAAGCCAGTATCAGCAAAGTTTGATAATTATACAATAACATGATTTTGTAGGGCGTTCATTAATGGCCCGGCAGGAATGATTAAAACCCCAAGGGACTGTTAGCGGACGGAGACGGAGTCGAGGCCTGCTAATAGGCCCAAGGGCTTTTAATCATTCCTGTGGGGTCGTTAATGAACCATAACGCCCTACAAAATCATGTTATTACTATTATTACCACATGGAATCTTAATAAATATTCAAAGGCACAAGGTACATGAAGGTATTGCTTCATTGGATTGTCAAGGAGAGAAATAATGTACTACTGAACTCAACATAATTGAATGAACAAAAAACAATCACTTTCATCACAGCATTGAAGCTTTTTGGGCTAACTTAGTAAGGTCACTTCCCATAGTTGCACTATTTTCCATTAAATTAAGATCAATTTCATCGAGTTCGCTAGATTGTGACATTTTCGATCTAGAAGTTCAATCAAATATCGTCTGTTTTTGTTTGACAGTTGAAGAAGTCACATGAGTGATCAGCTGACAATCGTCTTGTTCACATCAAAATTAGGCGAGACATAAGCCAAGTTCAGGCGAAATTGACGAACAACTAACGATATATTATTTACAATGTATGTTACCTGACGATGATCATCAGATGATTATACTCTCAAACGAAATGCTCTTTTCTCACGAAATAACGGAGAGCTCAAGGAAACGAGTAAGAAACGATCAATTTAAACACGACCGCGTTCAAAATATATCGATATTTCTGGGAAGTGAAGGAGAGTAACAGGTCGGTGGTTTGATGCTCCGAAATGCTGAATGAACATTGACGTCACCGGGCCGCCGAGCCAATAATGAAAATCAATTTTATTATTGGCCAGCCGTCATCGGGAACAGGGCGAATACACAAAATGAACGCCCTCGTTTTTAGTGATATTAGCTTAAGGATTGGCCCTATAAAGTGGTAATAATGGGCAATTCTGGGAGAGAAATTATATCTAATACGTAAACATGTACATGTATATTGTAGGTGTGCGATAACACACCTCAGAAATGAAGCAGTGGTGTTTTTCTCGATTAGATCATAATCAGGTCGTTGAACACCAGTAGGTCGATATTTCATGAATAAAATATTGCAAAATCAAAACAGAATCAAGAAAAACAAATGGAATCAGCATGTAAGATTCAATGTTCTTGCATTACTCTTCCGAAGGGTGAGATACTAGTCGTTCCCCCCCCCCCCCTCCCCTGAGTTCCAATGTGTTCTATGTGCCAGTAGGCACATAGAACACATTGGAACTCAAGGGACGTAGTGTGTGGGGAGAAAAGCAGAATGATAATTTTGACCGGATCACAACCCAGTCACTATCCAGTTGAAATTCTCATCAGCTTTTGTGATCACAGTTCTGTACATAGATTGCAACCCTCTCATGAACTTGTCAAAATCATTGTTTTTAATGTAACCAGCTCTGTTTTACTGTTTAAATAGGACCCAGTCACCAATGCTTGGAGTGGAAGTTCTCTAAAAAGGAGCGACATGGGATTAAAGGATTGATTAAACTTGACTTTATCCCTGTATTGTGGTCATGATTTGCCATTGTGCATAAATATGTGATCTTAACTGGTAGAGTGCTGGAAGCCCATATTTGGGCTCTATTCTTGAGTGCAGGTACTGCAACTTGACGGCTTCAAATTCAGTGGCTATGCTTTGTATTATCTTTGAAGTGATATTATTTAGTCAGTTAGGATTTGCCTTGTTACAATTTATGGGAGAGTGCCCACAGGCACTCTCCCATGAACTGTAACAAGCCAAAGACAACTGAACAAATTTTGATGGTCAAAAATAATTCAGCACTCTACCAGTTAAACAGCAATAAATAAATGATTAACCATTGTGAAAAAATATGTGACCTTAAACAGCAATAAATAAATAAATCTTTTGCTACACTATTAAATTGCAATGTTTGTTTAATGATTTAGTATCCAGAACTGTATTCTGTGTTGAACTTGTGACTGTTTATGTCTAATTGCCTTGCTATGTGAGTCTTAATACTGAGAAGTTATGGGAGTGATCTGAACCCCTGAATCATAGTGTTTTAATGGCCTAGATCTGTGGTGAAATATTTAATTGCAGCTCTGTGTAAAACAAACCTACTTTTGTTTGTGTGTGAGTGATAATTTCATACCATATCAATGTAATGCAGTAGAATGGTATGTACATGTGAAATTACAGCTGTGGTGAGAACAGATGCCCTATATACTCACATGTAACTATTCACCTCATTTTGTTGTTATTTATTCTGTTACTGAAAAAAGCTATTCATTGGATTTACATGTTGAAAGGTTTTCATTTTTGGAATTCACTAAAAAAAAACCTTTTTCTCAGTCCATTCCAACGAGGGGTCATAGGCTGAGTTTGAATGCTTTTTGACAATAGTACTGGCTGGGTTTGGCTGTTACATTGGGTAAAGAGTTGATATAGATGAGATTTACACTAATGCTGTACAATGCATAGGGTTTGTTACTCAGTCAGTAATTTATTTTATAACCAGAAGAAGTGACTAATCCTGTGCAATGCACAGGGCTAGTCATACTTTCTAGTTAGAAAAAATTGGAAACTGCCATATCATACACTGCATGAAAATATACCCACACCTAGGCTGTGCATGCACAGGGTTAATCGCATAATAGAGGTGATCTTATTTATAATCAGAAAGAAAAGAGTGGCTCACTCTGTGCATTGCATTAGTACTCAAACGATAAGTCGACTAGTCGATGTCAACTCTGGGCAAACCGTAGTCGACTATCAATTGTGCAGTCGACTAGTCGGAGGAGTTCAAGCTTTTAGGTAAATAGTATCCCTTCTGTGCCACTGTGAGACAGTTTGAACAGCAGTATTGGGCAATCAATGTATACATCTATTGCCATCTAATAGTAGTGACAGTAGTTTGTTTTAACTGGTACTGGTAGAGTGCTGAATTATTTTGGGCTATCAGGATATGTTATTAATTTGCCTTGTTGTAATTTATGGGAGAGTGCCTATAGGCACTCTCCCATAAATTGCAACAAAGCAAATTAAATAAGACTATATAATTTCACCCAAGTGAAGCCAAATTTGGACCTTCAGCACTCTACCGGAACACCAACACTGTTATAAGGAGACAAGTTATCACCAATGACTAGTCGAAGTCGACTTGACTTTTAGGTATTGACTAGTCGACTTTGGAATTCACTAGTCGTTTGAGCACTACATTGCACAGACTTCATTGGTAAGCTAACATACATGTACGTACGTATGCACTGTCTAACAATAAGCATTGCACAAGATTATTTGATGGGCTGCCATATCACGCATACAGTTAAAACTAGAAGTCCTGTCCTGAAATGCGCACAAATAGCACGTCGATTTGCGCGTTAATCTATGCGTTATGACCATGGTAAGGCTATCAAATTCTGCACATACCGCCTGTGCACAAGCAAAGTTTCAGCCAATGGACCTCCGGGTAACCTGGAGGTCCATTGGCAGGAACAGTGCTTGTGTTTGCTATGGGTAACAAGGAGAACCTGCCAAGCTTTGGATGCCATTCGATATGACAATTACGCACAATTCCTGTGTGCAATTAAGCCTAGATAGGCGCACAGTTCGTGACAGGACTTCTAGTTTTAACTGTATATCTATCCTTCCCCATTTCTTGTCATCACATTTTAAAGAAAACAGATATTTTTCCCAAATTTGATATACATGTATAGCTTTTTGGTGATACTGTAATATCATGAATAGGATTGTGAACCAGCTGTGTCCAAGTATTTCTTTTAGAGTTATTGCCCTTATTGGACTTGGAATTTCTTTTCATCACATCAGATCACATGACCATTTTTTGTCACCACATTTCCAAGAAAAACTGTTCCAGATTTTTTTCTTCTAAATTTAATGCATGTATACAGATTTTGGGTGATAAAATTATGAAGGGGATCGTGAACTAGCTGAGTCCAAGTATTACTTTGAGAGTTATTGCCCTTGTTGAACTTAGGAGGCAGGTTTGCCATGGGAACCCCAGGAAGTGAAGCATTGCCTGTTCACTGCGGTAAACAGGCTCTGTTTTACTGGTAAAATAGGACCCAGTCATCAATGCTTGGGAGGTGCAAACCCTCTCTAAAATGGGCAACATGGCTTTTTAACACTCACCCCTGGTCTTGAGTTGATACTCATGTTGAGGTCATGATTAGCCATTGTGCAAAAATATGTGACCATAAGCACCAATAAATAAATAATAACTTAGGGGGCAGGAGATTGACTATCCCATGAAATTGTGCTTGTTGAATCAGATTGATGACACTAAGTAAAAACCCGGCCAATAAAAAACATGAGAACTGTTACAAATTGCAAAATCTATGAGGAGCTCAACATCAGAAGTCAATCCGAGATTTTTATTCCAATATGTGTATATGCATGATCAAATTATTACATTGTCATTGATTTAAAGCAACTTGCATTTTATCCTCACTAAAATCGCTATATGTATTTTTTTCCATATTTTCAATAAATCGTATTGGCCATTCAATTTGAATCAAGATTTTCTCTCAATTTAGTCATTACAAGTATTGCATTTTCTGTTTCTTCACTCAGTTTGATCCAGGGTACTGTAAATCAATCCTTACCTCTTCCATCACATTATGTTGATGATACATGAATATTTTTTTTTTTATTTCAGTTTGTAAATCCAGAGCAGCCTGGATATGTTGGATTTGCAAATTTGCCAAATCAAGTACACAGAAAGTCTGTTAAAAAGGGATTTGAGTTCACTTTGATGGTGGTTGGTAAGTTATTTTATCTTACAATAAGTTTGTACTCTACAGTACATTCACCGTGGACTGGTCGTAATCCACACGTGAGCAGTGATGTCCACGCATGCGTTTATCAGGCAGTAAAAATCATCATCAGCAAAATTTTCATTAATGAAGCAGTAAGCAGGATTATACACATCTTCACTGTTATTTGAATATTTTTCTGACACTTTAGTTTGCATCCTCATGGAAATGGTAGGAAATGGATTAGTACTTGGTTACTGCAGTACATGTAGTTTTACTCATATTATAGTATCTGGTACCGGTGACCAGTGTCTGGGTGTTTATTGGGGTTTAACAACACTTTCAATATCCAAGGACCCAAGGTCATATCATATTGCAAGTGCCTGGGTGGAAATCCTCTTAATTGGGCAGGTATAGAACAGCAGCTGTGGACTGGTCATAATCCAAGCATGGGCAGTGCTGTCCACACATGCATTTACCATGTAATAAAAATATAATCAGCAAAATTTTAATTAATGAAGTACCGGGTTGTACCCGGTGCTTCATTAATTAAACTTTTTTATGATTATTCCTATCATTAGTGTTGGGAATGTAATATTATTGTGTCTATGGAAATATTGCCTGCCCGTGGAAAGTGAACAGTCCACAGCGGCCGTTCTGTATTAATTACCAGAATACATTGTGTATCGGAGCTCCTGAATCCTGATACAAAATTCTGTATCCTACAACTGCAGTATATAAGCACATGCTTAGTTATTTGTTTACATTTATATTTGAAAGAACATTACCAGCTTCTAAAGGATGTTTTGAGTGAGACCGTAAACTTATCTGATGGAGAAAAAATTTCAAAAAACATTTCTCCAAAGTATAATTATCAAATTATGAGGCCACATTGTTTTATGTTTCTCTGTCTGAATCATTGGAAGCAGTCAGGTTGATACAAAATGCGGTTACAGCACCCAGTTTTTTTCACTCAGATTAAGTTTATTCCAGGAGAGGGAACCTTTAGGGCTGTTGCATACAGTTTTGATGAAAACAGCCAGCTTTTTGTGAGTTTGAAAATAAAATCTGAAAATAAAATGCCTAGTTAATCAAGTATTTTGCTCTACAGTTGAGAAAAATTATACATGTAAGATAAATCTTATCACAATTATGTTTATGTACAAAAACTTATAACAGAGTTTCACTCTAGTTTATGAGGCCATATCTCATTTTTAGCTTAACTTGACAAAGTCAAGATAAGCTATTGGCATCATGCATGCGGAAGTCTGTTAGTCTGTGAGTCTGTGCGTCTGTTCACATTTTCCTTTAGCACGGGCTACACCCCGCAGTTCTTGTCTGATCGTCATGAAATTTCATATGCAGGTTTGGGGTCATGTCTAGATGAGAACGTCCCCTTTTGGTCGCGATCGCTCAACCGGTATGGCTGCCCAAGCCCAAAACCCGAAAACCATTAGCACAGTCTACAGGTCGTATTTATGAAGCGATTTTATTGTAACTTGGTGGGATGCCTCTGTATAATGCCTGGATGAGAACGTCCCCTTTTGGGCATGATCTGTCAACCATGATGGCTGCCCAAACCCGAAACCCAAAAACTTTTAGCACAGTCTGCAGGTCATGTTTAAAATGGAGGGATTTCATTAGGGCCCCGCTGTGAGGCGGACACCCTATAGTGATCGCTCTGTCCGTGCGTGCATCCGCCCGTGCATCCGTCCATCCGTCCATCCGTCCGTAACAAAACTTGTCCGGGCTGTAATCTTTCTCTCTTAATAGATAAGGTTTTTATATTTCACATGTGGGTATATTATCTCAAGACGATGTGTCGCGTACCAAGGATGCCATGCTTTGACCTTGAACTTTGACCTCAAGGTCAAATTATTACGAATTCCAGGTTCTTTTCTGACAAGTTTGTGTCCGGGCTGTAATTTTTTTCCCTTAATAGATAGGGCTTTGATATTTGGTATGTGGGTAGATTATCTCAAGACGATGTGTCGCGTGTCATGGTTGCCATGCTTTGACCTTGAACTTTGACCTCAAGGTCAAATTATTCCAAATTCGGGGTTCTTTTCTGACAAGTTCGTGTCCGGGCTGTAACTTTTTTCCCTTAATAGATAGGGTTTTGATATGTGGTGATAGATTATCTCAAGACGACGTGTCGCGTACCAAGGTTGCTATGCTTTGACCTTGAAGTTTGACCTCAAGGTCAAATTATTCAGATTTTTTTTTTTCTGACAAGTTCGTGTCCGGGCTGTAACTTTTTTCCCTTAATAGATAGGGTTTTGATATTTGGTATGTGGGTAGATTATCTCAAGACGACGTGGTACTTACCAAGGTTGCCATGCTTTGACCTTGAAGTTTGACCTCAAGGTCAAATTTTTCAGAATTTGGGTTTTTTTTCTGACAAGTTCGTGTCCGGGAAGGGATTTTAATCAGATTTTACCTATTGCTTGAAATATTTTAGTACACTACAAGTCGGAAGTAGTTGTAGGTAAACCGCAATTATCTCGCGGTTTTGTGCACGGTTATGAACTATATAAAAACGCGAGTTTCGTTTCCGTGCCACTAATAAAAACGATAACCGCGGTTGCCGATCGTTTGCGACAGGGGTCAGAAACGTAAATAAATGATAGTGTTAGTCTTGTGGGAAGAAACGAGACGTGGGTTTTGATGAAACTGCACTGTGGCCTTCAGTCATAAACGCAAATAAACGATACCAACAATCATTTATGATACGATATATGCACATGCATGTATATACACATGTAAAGCAAAAATCCGAAATCTGTTGTTGGCGTTTGCAATGCTCCAGTCGTGCAATAAAAAATTTAGAACGTCGTTCCATTCGAAATATTTCCTTTTAGTACAAAATTTCCAATTTGGCAAGTAATAGGGGAGACTGTCAAATAATAAATAACACGTGGGTGTAAACACCACGACAGCGAGTTGCCGAGATTATCTTGAAAAATCATCTGATGTGAATATAATGCATAATCCATTGTATATTTGAACAAGTCAAAAGTGAAGTTGAAAATTTTTTTTTCGGTGTTATTGTAGTCGCGAATTTTTAAGTAGGCCTGCCAAAGGCAAAGAAAGCCTTCAAAATCTCAATACCGCTGCATTGGAATAACAACAAACTACAAATTCATCAACACACTGTTGTTCTTTATTTCTTAATGAAAAAAATTCCAATGCGACATTTATGAAGAAATAATACGGCCAAGTTAGTTTGGTTTCGCCAGTCGTCATATAAGTAAAAATTTTGCAGCTCTAATAAAAGTGTTGGGGGTACGATTGAATTTCACGGCTCCAGAGCACAAAAAATGTTAAGAATTAGGCTAATTACACCGTAGGCCTATATGTACATGCACCAACTAAAATTAATGACGGCACCTGCAAGTCTTTTCATATTTCCGAACGCACTTGTGAAGATTCGGTTGAGCCTTTCTCTTTGGAAAATAAGCTGTCACCGTACATAAAAGCCTATTTGTTTACACCAGATACGAACCCCCACCAGGAAATGGAAGCTTGGGCTGGAAAATAAGCAAGGAAGCAGAATATTAAATACGGGATAACAGGCACTGTTGTGGACTACTTTCAAAACTGATGAAATTTCCCGGAATGGCACCTACCCCCCCCCCCCCCCCACCCCACACTTCCATCTTCCTCATGTACCGACAGTTAGGCCTGCATGCCGTCAACGTTCTGTCCCACAACCCAGTATTCTTTGCCTCTCAGGCCCAATAATCTGTCACAGTTTAATGGAAGAAAATAACATGTTTTTCCAACACACGTAAAAAATTATCCTCTATCAAAACACCACCTTCTTCACTTTCCAAAGTGTATCCGAGTGACTGAGGAGTCATCCAACAATTTTAATAAATTAACAACACCTAAACAGAAAGCAGAAGTAATATGTTTCATAAATTTTTTACTGCCTCCCCCCCCCCCCCCCCCCCCCCCACAGTGGTACCATACTAACCCGCACGTATCTACTGTCTAAACTGCATCCAAGAAAAATACAGAACTCGAAAATTAAACCGGTCTGTTGGCCTACAGTTACTCAACTTTGCGTTTCCCAGGCGTGGGTTAAATTCACTGATGCATTGGTTCGCGAATTTCCACTACACGGGCGAACTTTTTACTAATACCTCAATTGGCATGCCAGGTAACAAGGAAATTCAAATGAATAACGTCTGGGCTACTGTGATTTTCAGCAGTGCAAAAGCCAAATACTCGAATGAAATGTTTATGTGAGGCGGTTGTTTTGTGGTGAATAAACATTTGAAGAAATATGCGAATGACCATTTAATCTAATGAAATATGTTTTGTTGGGATAATGCACGTTAAAAATAAAATGTTCATCAAACAAAAAACAACGAAGAATGGTTCTAGCTTTAATTTGTTTATTTGTGTGCTAAACACGAAAATGCGAATTCTCGTCTGAACACGTGCTCTGTACAAAACACAAGGCACCTTCTGCCCACCTAAGTTTCGGACCTGCATGCAGTTGAACCCAAGTTCCATTTAAAATACACCATTCCAAGAGAAACCTTAGAGGAGTACACACACACACCATAATTTATAAATGCACATTCTTGTCAGGAACCCTTGGAAGCAAAGAGTGCTGATCTACAGATGTAGACATTTATCTACTGCACCAAAGAGATTGTGGGATGGGGGTGGGCATACTGAAACAGGCTCATTGTCGAGAGGGATGCAACATAAATTATGGACACAAGCAGACTCAGTCAAGGAAATTGAGGTTTTTTTTTAATTTCACATTTGTTTCAGGGGCACCCCAACGCACACACCAAGTGAGGGGTGCTTCCTCTTGAGCTCCCCCCCCTCCCCCCCCCCCCCCCATCTTGCCACTACTTGGATCGGGTAAAAGGCTCAAACAATGTTATTCTTCCCAATGGGCTCCTCTTCTCTCACCACGCTCTCGCAAATCCTTAGACACGAAATGATAAGCGTTTGTATTAAGATGCAGTGGAATTTCAATATTCAAATGCTTCATGAATTCAGAAAAAGGTATGGCTGCTATTGAATGTGCTGAGAATAAAATGTCACTGTAAGTACACTGAAATAAAGGAATGCAGAGCGTCGGGAAACAATACACAAGTCGGGAATGGATTAATTAATACCATTCTCAAAATATTTAATTCAAGTTCATGAATACTTATTTACTTTTCGGGGTGCATTGTGAGATCCAGAGCATTGTTTTTTTGTAAACAATAGCTTCAGAAGGCTTGCACAATAATGTACAGCGAATTTCACGAATTGGCTGTATTTATGGCACCAACATGATATTAGCAATTGTTGAAATTTTATAACTCAGATTAACCAGTTCGCCAGGACAGACACAATTAGTGGGTGTCGAGTAATCAATAGCTTCCGGCGAAATTGACACCTTCCTCGAGTTTTATTTAAAGTAACAATCTCCGGTGCCTTGGAATTTAATTTGAGACCCCAAATTTCAAAAACAATGTGACTCGTCGGATGAATACAACGGATTAGGTAAGGTATCGGATTCCACCAGATTATCAGCCAATTAATACTAAGGAATGACCTCTCTGACCAATGACCAAGGGGACTACATTTCATTAGCATCACGGAGTAGTGACGCGCCTCAATTAGCGCGGTCTTTTTCTTAGTCTTTAATTCACTTTCAAATAAGTTTTTGGTGCGAGGAGCGTCGTTCAGAAAATCCGGATCGGAACGCTTATTCACGGAACACATTGAAGGAAAATTTTACAGGTTAGCTTTCTTCACTTCTTTCCTTGTCCCTCCGTGTTTTTCAACTTGTCAATTTCAATTAAGCAATTTCATTAAGGTTTTAGTTTACATACGCAAATGGGTGATTCGCAAGTTCGTGTCGCTGTCCTTGGACATTCCTTCATCAACAGACTGGCCTGCCACCTCCTTGGGCACAAAACCCATAAAAACAGGTGTCACCTACCGGGCCCACATTATAACTATGCTCCAGAGCTAAACTTGCCCGTGAACCGAGGACGTCGGGTCGTCGTTCGGCTTTTTGGCAAATCTGGAGGTACCCTGGACTCACTCCAGCAACAATTGCAATTTTTGAAAAAATTCCGCCCACACAACGTGATACTGCAAATCGGAGGCAATGATCTTTCGACCTCACGCCCAGAAACGGTGGGCTCTGAACTTGACGAACTTGCGGGTCAGCTACTTGCCGAATATGACGTGTCTAACGTGGTTGTTTGTCGTGCCTTTTACCGCACTCGCGTGAGAGGGCATAAATCGGTCGAGCAATACAACGGGGATCTCGAGGTTTTCAACAAATACACCTCCGTTGTATTGCCAGACCGCTCTTCAAACATTGTTTTTTGGAACGATAAACGCCTCCATGGCACTGCCCGGAACATGCTGGTGGATGGAGTTCATTTCAACGGTTCAGGACAGAGCAAGTATGCCCGTAGCATCCGTGGGGCCATTTTGTTCTGTCTCAATCATCTTCCCGGCAAATAATTTCAATTGCCCACTCATTGGCCTCGCATCAAACGCCAATATAGGTGGTACCACGTCCAGCAACCACGTCGCCACCCAACTAGTATTGATGCCTAATTTGGTAGGCTCTGCTTCTATTCGCTTATGGCTAATTTGGTAGCCCGTGCCTAATTTGGTAGGCTATTTCTCCGTATAGACAGCTGCATTACCGACACATACATAGTTGGTGCATTGGCCTAATTTGGTAGGCCGTTTTTTCTATGCTTTTTGATGAATTTAAAGGCTGTGTTATTGTTACTTTACAGGCTAAAGTGGTAGCCTTGGCTTACTTACATGTAGGTAGGCTGTTTATATATGCCTATAATTTTGTTGCCAATTTACCTGCATTAGGGGGTCACCGAACAAACCGGTGTCTGGAGTGAATGCACCTTGTCTCAATCAATTTATTCTGGAACACAGTCAAAATTCCTATTTTTCTCACTTTTTCCCCGCTGCCCTGGCATAAGTCCAGAAAGGACATCAGTTGGGCACCATCTCATGGTGATCCCTTTCATTCGCGCAGTCCAAGGTGAAATTATTCATTCTATGCCACACCCTTTTGTTGGATGACCCCTTTAATTCACGATAGCC
Source organism: Pictodentalium vernedei (assembly GCA_031216915.1). Taxonomy (NCBI): domain Eukaryota; kingdom Metazoa; phylum Mollusca; class Scaphopoda; order Dentaliida; family Dentaliidae; genus Pictodentalium; species Pictodentalium vernedei. The sequence goes on from CM062294.1 coordinate 170,658,390, forward strand.
TGGGCCTAATTTGATAGGCCGCTTTTTCTGTAAATATTTCTAAATTTTAGGGACTAATTTGGTAGTCCCGTGTGACCTATGTGGTCGCATATGCATGCTGCCTTATTCAGCCCATGGACACCCATTGAGGCTTTGGCTTTGTTGCCCGGCGTCTCATTGAGTGTACTTACTTTGTTGTTGCTGCCAGGGGTGAGATATTTCCAGAATCCGCTGAGGTCCTCGCATTTACACACAGCTTGGATAATAAATAATAATAAAAAAAAAAAAAAAAAAAAAAAAAAAAAAAACACTCAAACAACAACCAATCAACGAATTTTGTTTAAATATAACTTTAACGGCTTTCCTTTCAAGCGGTTAATTTTCCCTTCTTTCAGCGGATTTGGTTGCATGCCTTCTCATCCCTAGGTCATGACTTTGAAGGTGACCGCAGCCATTTAGTTTTCACCAACCCCCTTTTGTCCCTCTTTTGTTTTCGTATTTTCAGCATGCCACCCAAACGGAGGAGAACCCAGCTACAGGATGGTCTATCAAAAAACTTTCAGCCAAGAGGAGGTAAACGTCGCCAAGCTACCAGGACGCAGCCCGTGCAGCCTGCTGATCCCCAGTGTGAGGTTACACCCTTAGATCTGACAGTCCGAGGCACAGGGGCTCCAAGCTCCACCACTACCACAACAAGTACTGTTCCTGTAGCAAACCAGACTGCAACACACGGCGCTTCGGACCAGGGCAATCAGGATATTTCACGACCTGTACAACACGCGGCAGTGGATGGCAGGGCGCCACGAGGCAATCCCTGGGATTTCGGCACATCACCGCCGCCCACATTTCAAAGGACATTACCCCAGTCCTCATGTCACGCCAACACATATAACATTAGGGACCCTCTACCAACACATCCTTTATTAGCTCCAGGTGTTCCTGGAGGGTCCCATGGTCTTCTGAACTCAAGTGGGGACACACTTAATGCGACAGTGCCTTTGTTCAACACCTCCGCACATTATGCACCTGCACCACATATGGCTCAAATTCCACACAGCACGACCTTGATGGGTCCTCAGATGCCAGCGCCAAACCAAGCAACTCTACAGGAAACAATCACACAAGCAGTGTCTTCAGCCATGGCAGGGTTTTCAGCAGGTGATCGTTTTTTCCTTACTAACACTCTAAATCAACCACCTCATGTTCCTTCTCTTAACCCTTTCAGTGGAGTTGGGGCCATGGATCTCACACGGGGCACCAATCCAACACAACCTGCTTTCGCTTCCAGTGATTCACTCATCACCACTCGATCGCCACTTTCTACGATGGTTAGTGCAAAGCTCCGTAGCCAGATCTGGGCTAACGAGTTCATCAACTTAGCCGTATTGCTACCGGCACAAAGCGCTCAACAGACGACTTACTCAATGACACTGTGTGACTCGGACGGGTCGACACCCTCCCTGGTATGGTTGCCAAAGACCCCAAGGGCGTTAACTTCCATACACCAGTGGATTACAACCTTTGAGATCTTCATGGCAATCTACGTTGAAAAGTTCCCAAGTGAGATTCAGGCCCTGCTCGCCTATCAGTCCAAAATTAGGAAAATGTCATCAGATGGCTACGACTGGGTCCAATATGACCAGCAATTTAGGGCACTCCGCCAGCACGACCCTACCTTACGTTGGGACCAGACCCATTGGGAATTCTACATGGAATCGTCACCCCTGGCACGGGCTCCGTTCAGCAAATCCTCCAATTCAACAGTGCGCACAGGTAAGGGAGGCCTGTACATTCCCTTGGGATTCTGCAGAAAATTCCATTCCAGTCAACAGTGTACGGGTGCTTGTAACTATTCCCACCACTGTCCCCGGTGTTCACAGCCACACCCCTTACAGCGCTGCAGCAAATCCGGGGGGTTTCGCCCGCCCTTTCGTGGAGGACACAATTTTCGGAGGAATTTCGACAAGTCCACCCCCACTCGCAACAACCCAGGTTCCACTACCAACACCAATAAAAATTAAAACACTGCGTCACCTCTAAAATGGCTTTGACGAATCTAAGCGCACTTATTTGCTGGAGGGGTTTTCGAACGGTTTCCGTCTTGGATACTTAGGTTCCTCATCACACCGAAATGCACCAAATTTGAAGTCTGTGTCAGATTACCCGGGTCTTATCCGTGACAAAATTTCCAACGAGCTGAGCTCTGGTCGGATAGCGGGTCCCTTCACAGCAACTCCTCTGGAGAATTTCGTCATCTCCCCCATCGGAGTCGTACCAAAGAAGACGACAGGGGAATTCCGCATGATCCACCATCTCTCGTACCCACATGGCGATTCGGTCAACGACAAAATAGGGCAAGATTTCAAATCCGTCCATTACTCATCCATTCAGGATGCCATCAGTACAATTTGTGATTTAGGGCAAGGTTGTTTCTTATCAAAAATGGACATTCAGTCCGCCTTTCGTTTAATACCAATACATCCCGCAGATTATCCTCTTTTAGGTTTTAAATTTGACAACTGTTTCTACTACGATAAATGTTTGCCCATGGGTTCCTCGTCCAGCTGTAATATTTTTGAATCCTTCAGCTTGGCCATCCACTGGATCGCTGAACAGAAGTTCAATATCTGTCACATCATACACGTTTTGGACAACTTTCTTTTCGCGGCCCCCCATCGGCATACATGTCACCGCTATTTAGATGTCTTCATGGAGCTATGTTCCCACCTCGGAGTGCCCATCGCACAGGAGAAAATGGTGGAGCCTTCAACCTGCATTACATTTCTCGGTATTGAACTAGATACGGTGGCCATGTGCGCGCGCTTACCTCACGACAAAATACAAAAATGTAGGAACCAGCTCCACTCGATGAGGGGGCGCACCAAAACCACTCTTCGGGATTTACAGTCGCTACTAGGCTTATTGAACTTCGCGTGTTCGGTCATTGTACCCGGGCGGGTTTTCCTTCGCAGGATGATCAATCTAACAATTGGAGTGAAATCACCCCACCACCGCATTCGCATAACCCAACAGGTGAAAGATGATATTTCTCTTTGGCTGCATTTTCTCGACAGTTACAATGGCAAAACCTTTTTCCTGGACACTTATTGGCTGTCCAATGATACATTGCATTTACACACCGATGCAGCATCGACCATAGGTTTTTCGGCAATCTTTCAGCACCGTTGGTTTTACGGCAGGTGGTCGGAGGGGGAACAAGCTCTGAATATAGCCGTGCTAGAGTTCTATCCAATTGTATTAGCATTGCATATTTGGGGCACCCTCTTGGAAAACAAATGTGTGGTCTTCCACTCCGATAATTCTGCCGTCGTTTCAGTTATCAATTCCCAAACTACAAAGGATCCCACGCTCTTGGTGCTATTGCGTCGTTTCGTATTCGCCTGCCTAAAATACAACATTCTGTTCAAATCTAAACATATCCCCAGTGTCATCAACTTACCGGCTGACGCCCTTTCTCGTTGCCAGGTCAACCAGTTCAAGAAGCTGCTGCCCTCTGCCCAGTCGCAACCAACACTGGTGGACAAAGCTCTGTCCCTCGAGTTGGTTGAATCCATGAACAACATCATCGACAGTGCCTTATCAGTCAGTACCAGGCGACAGTACATCAACGCTCAACAGAAATTAGCAGCTTTCTGCCGCTCACTCACGATACCCCTGTTGTGGCCTGTTCCACAGCACTTACTTTGCCTTTTCATCGCTCATCTTTTTAGGAACTCGTATTCCCCAAGGTCTATTATATCAATCCTTTCCACAATCGGCTACTTTCACAAAATCAACAACTTATCAGATCCAACCAGCAGTTTCCTTATTCGGAAGATGTTATCCGGACTTCAGCGTTTAGTACCTGCCATTGATGCCCGCTTGCCGATTACAAAGCCGTTGCTCGCCAAACTAGTAAGGGCTTCGTTTTTGTGCTCTCGGACTCACTGGGAAAGTCTCCTATTCGCGTCGATTTTCACTACAGCTTTCTACACTTTCGCGCGACTCGGTGAATTTTGTCCAGCCAAATCTGCAGACTCACCCCGAGTGGTCCAATTTTCGGATTATCAGATAACGGAAGAGGGTTTTGCTCTCACTTTTAGGCATTTCAAGCATAATCTAACCGCCCGTCCCCACATTGCGCGTGTGCGTCGATTGGCTGCCCAACCATGCCCAGCACTCTTGCTGCAGCAGTATATACAACAACGCGGGACTACGGTTGGGCCACTTTTTATATTACCGGATGGGTCTCCAGTGTCGCGCACGAAGTTTAATCAAGGGCTTAAACGCTGTTTAGAACTTTGTGATCTGAGCACAACTGTTTTTAAGGGACACAGCTTCCGCATTGGGGCTGCCACGATGGTGGCAAGCCTTGGTTTCTCGGATGCCCAGATCCGCATGATGGGCCGCTGGAAAAGCAATGCTTTCCTCCATTACATTCGTGCCTCCCCTCTCTAGGTTTCGCATCGCCATCGCCATTCAACCCCCCCCCCCCCCCCCCCCATTAAAATAGGCCGGGTAACCAATACCGGTGGTTTTCGCTAGACATACAATCACGTATATTTCATCAGCTACCTATCGAACCAGTAACACACAGGTTCCCGCTGTTTACAGGCCACAACAGATCACGGGTGTTTTTGCTAACCAGATGGACAGGGTGCGACAGTGTTGCGCAGTGCATGAGCATTGTGCTTCGTTTTTGCTAGTACACTGCCTATACACAACGAATCGGTCACACAGTGTTACTTTGTCAATAATTCTGATTTTTGTGTATATTCATATATTACTGAGACAACCCCCCCTCCGCTGACCTCTGGGAATCCAAGCCACATACTCGCGGTAATGCTCGCCAGTCCAGCTACTTGATCCAGATGCCGCGTTTTGTTTGAGGACCACGCATGAGCCGGTCCTCGGGACCCACGAGCCTTCCAAATATCCGGTTTATTGCAGTTGCTGAGCTGCCCCAGCCACGAAATCACGAACTGTCTATCATTACCGCATCCCTGTGATTCATCTGAGGGCACCGCATGAGCCTGTCCTCACCGTTCTATTCACAGGCGAGTTTTTTGCTTACAACCAAACAGCTGCATCAAGGTCAGTGGAGAGGTTCGAAGACACTAGTGGCATGAGCCCCTTATTCAATTTTGGTTGTCCCAGACGTCGCATGAGCTCGCCTGGAGTTTTCAAACACAATCACATGTCGAGGAGCCGTACCGGTCACTAGGGGGTCGAAGTGGGCGTTGATGATCCCCCCGGTTCCACGCTGCTTTCAACCTGGACCAAAATGAACATCAAGCGCAGCATGAACCCGAGGGACCATCTTTGGCGTAGGACTCGCCCATCTTCGTATAGGTTAAATTTTAAACATCACTTGTATATAGATTTTGTTATATCCAATTTGTTTCTTCTTTATTTCTTCATTATTTTAAGTGTTTTGTTCATAAAAATTTTATATTCGGCTTTGCTGCCATTGAAATGAATCGGGAATTTTAAATAATAAAAAAGAGGCAGCTTAGTCCATTTTCTATCAAACATTCTTTTGGTTTTGTTTTCAATCACCCCTTTTGAACAATACTATGTTGGTGCCATAAATGTACAGCGAATTTTACGAATTGGCTGTATTTATGGCACCAACATGATATTAGCAATTGTTGAAATTTTATAACTCAGATTAACCAGTTCGCCAGGACAGACGCAATTAGTGGGTGTCGAGTAATCAATAGCTTCCGGCGAAATTGACACCTTCCTCGAGTTTTATTTAAAGAAACAATCTCCGGTGCCTTGGAATTTAATTTGAGACCCCAAATTTCAAAAACAATGTGACTCGTCGGATGAATACAACGGATTAGGTAAGGTATCGGATTCCACCAGATTATCAGCCAATTAATACTAAGGAATGACCTCTCTGACCAATGACCAAGGGGACTACATTTCATTAGCATCACGGAGTAGTGACGCGCCTCAATTAGCGCGGTCTTTTTCTTAGTCTTTAATTCACTTTCAAATAAGTTTTTGGTGCGAGGAGCGTCGTTCAGAAAATCCGGATCGGAACGCTTATTCACCCGCCGCCATCCCCTCTCTACCACCTTTCTAAATTTTCTCATACCTTTTATCTACGGCCTTATTTTTGAATACCGGCTCTCCCGTCCCTCCTTGGGAGCTCCGTCCGCAGTTTGACTTACTACATTGTGTCTGTCCTGGGCGTAGGACTCGCCCATCTTCGTATAGGTTAAATTTTAAACATCACTTGTATATAGATTTTGTTATATCCAATTTGTTTCTTCTTTATTTCTTCATTATTTTAAGTGTTTTGTTCATAAAAATTTTATATTCGGCTTTGCTGCCATTGAAATGAATCGGGAATTTTAAATAATAAAAAAGAGGCAGCTTAGTCCATTTTCTATCAGCTGATTGATTTGTATAACGGGCACTTAATCCAATTTCAGTGAGTGTCTAATTGCCACCAGTTCAATTACAAAACAAACTACTGTAATTAACCACCCGTGAAAACACGAAAGGGGGACGGTTACTGCTATTCTAAGAGTGCTTTTTCCATTGTTTTTTTCTTCTTTTTATCTGAACTACCCACTATCTGCACTATTTGAATGGCAAAAGGAGATCTGCTGCATTTAAATGATTGACATTTTTTAAAATGTTGGCGTTAGAATCTAAATGCACTCAGACATTGAAACATTTTGTAATGTACAATGGAAGCATTGTATAAAACTCAGAAAACATCGACAATGTTATTTTCACTGATAAATCTACGATCCAAATGAGAAACTCTATAAACAAGTGTTACAGAAAATGGGGTGAAACGACAGTACTGACTCCTCAACACAAACACCCTTATTCTGTGCATGTTTGGGGGGAGGGGGGGGGGATCTAGCAAAAGGGTGCCACTAGGCTCACAAAATTTTCAGGGAGAGTGGGAGGAGGCGACAAATTCCCTAGATGAAGAAATTCAGTTTATTTCAAACCAAAAATTCAAGTGAAAGCCATGCAGAATATGGCAAAAACTGAATAGGGACGAATTGTCTTGGTTCCCAGGCGCATGTGTTGAGCAATGATCTTGTCACGTACAATCGACATGTGCGTTATTTTTTTTTTTTTTGGCAGTCTCTACCCTTAGAAATTGGAACATTTTTTAAATATTATGGCGAATAAAGACTAAAACTCATTCTGTTGTTTTTTTATCACATAAACATCTTCGTCCAATGAAGGAAAGCAAACAGAATATCAATTTACCCCAAATTGACATCCATATGATTAGGGTACATGTAAAAACCTGGGGTTTGCACATGCATGTGTTACATTTGGAACTGTCCTTAGTCCTTTAGAGTACAGAATGAGAAGGTGGGATGTGCATGGAGTGGAGAGGGGTGGGGTGTCATATACCGGGGCACCGAACCCTTTATTAAGTGATAAATGACATCAGACGTAGCTAAGCATATTACGGTCAAGTCATTCATGACAAGACTGAGGCGATGAAATAGAAAGTATTTTTTTCTTTCAAATTGGAAACTTCAGAGCATTTAATCGCCAGATTTTTTGGTGAATGGCGCAATAGAGGGCGGAGAAGTGAAATGGGGTATTGGGAGTTGGTGGGAGGGACAATTGATACATAACTATGTTCATGTCGTTTTGAATTTGAATGGCGATTTTTCCGTATTGCACAGGCTGATTTTTAGCCTGCAAGTGGTTCAGGTGACCTCGTCCGTGAATATAACTAATAGGTAGGCAATTGGCATTTTTTTTGGGGGGGGGGGGGGGGGGGCTGGGGATGGAGGGGGGACACATTGCAAAGTGGTGGTTTTTGTAAGGGGCGAGGGATAGTGTTAAGTGATAAATAGGGTGAGATGTTTGGAGGGAATTTTTGTGAGATCAAATAGCTACATGCTATGCAGGCGATTTCTGTGCTGCTGTCTTTTCTTTTAGTTTGCTCTTGTACATTCAAGTTGAAGCACATGTGCCAATGCTCGTTATTTGCCGAACGGAAGAATGTTTATCTTCGTTTATAATCGGGAACAGAAAGGAATTGTTACATGATATCCCTGGAGGATAACCACGAAAAAACCCCCCGATAAACGCGTTTATCTTCGTTTACAACCGGGAACAGAAACGAACTGTCAAACGATACTCCTGGAGAATAACCGCGAAAAAAACGATAAACGGGTTTATTGAAAGTTTACAACCGCGTTTCGATTCCTGATTATACCGCGGTTGTTCCTACAACTACTTCCGACTCGTAGTGTATTACGGTTCACATCAGTTTACACGGAACATCGGTTAGTTGCTGCGAGGCCCGCAGAGATGGATTCCATCTCCATGATATCTAGTTGTAACTTGGTAGGATGACTCCTTATGATGTCTAGATGAGAATTTCCCCATTTAGGCGTGATCTGCCAACCGTGATGACTGCCCGAGCCCAAAACCCGAAAACCTTTAGCACAGTCTACAGGTCATATTTATTGAGGAATTTCATTGTAAATTGGTGGGTTGACTTCATATAATGTCTAGATGAGAAAGTCCCCTTTTGGACGTGATTGGGCAACTGTGACAGCTACAGGGCCCTGAAGCCCTAAAACCTTTAGCACAGTCTACAGGTCATATTTATGAAGGGATTTCATTGTAATTGGTAGGATGACTCCAAATAATGTCTAGATGAGAATGTCCCATTTTGATCATGATCATTCAGCCTTGATGGGTGCCCGAGCCCAATAACCTTTAGCATAGGCAAAAGGTCATATTTATGGAAGGATTTCATTGTAACCTGTTAGGTTGACTCCATATAATGCCTAGATGATGACATCCCCTTTTGGTCATGATTGGTCAACTGTGATGGCTACAGGTGCCCGAAGCCCGAAAACCTTGAGCACAGTCTACAGGTCATATTTATGAAGGGATTTCAATGTAACTTCGTAGGATCACTCCAGATGGTGCCCAGATGAGATTGTCCCCTTTGGTTGCAATCATTCAACCATGATGGCTGCCTGAGCCCAAAGCCCAAAAACCTTTAGCACTGAAACCTGCATTTTGAGCTCACCTGACTGAAACTTTTGAAAGTCAGGATGAGCTATTGTGATCACTCACTGTCCATCATCCATAAACATGGTGTTTGTACCTTCTCCTCCAAAACCGCTGAACTGATTTCAGTTAAATTTGAGGTGATTGCTTGTTCTGACATTGCATTTTGTTTTTGTTCAAATCAACTTGCCCAGCCCCATAGAGAGGGGGTGGGGGAAAATGCTCCAAAATATTTTTAAAATCTTCTCATGAACCAGTGTGTACAATGACTTGATATTAGGAATGGAGCTTCCTTTTGAGGTGTAAAATCAAGTTTGTTCAAACGAAGTTCATGGAGCAATATTTGCCTTTGTAATGGGAGGGGCAAGATTTTTGGCCCCGCCCAAAATTTCTATTTTCTGTACTGATGGTCTGATTTGAACCAAATTTGGTATGTGGTATTATTGAGTCATAAGTACTTGATTCATGCAAAAAAATTTTCTTGCATCCCTGTATTTCCCAAACCATATGGAACAGAGAACTGTTATTTGGTATGAAGCATCCTTAGGACCAGTAGAATGGAATGGTAAAAAAAATTGCCATCGGTTGTGTCAGGATGTTCTGGTGGGGGGGGGGGGGGGGGGGCATAAAAAAATTGCAAAAATTATAAAAAAATTCTTCTCTAGAACCACTGATCAGAATCTTTTGATATTTGGTTGACAACATCCATAGGGGAGTCAGATACAAGTTTGTTAAAATTAAACCCCTTGGTTCATATTTAGGCTCAATACAGGAGCCTGAATTTTAATTTATTGCAATGTGGGGTATATTCTTTAAAAATCTTCTTCAAAACTACCAGTCAGAATCTTTTAATGTTTGGTATACATCATTGTTATGAGGGTCAGATTCAAGATTATTTAAATCAAGTCCCGTAGTTAATATTTGGACTTCCTATGGGGGCCCGAATTTTAACTTTGTGCAATATGGGAGATAATCATTAAAAATCTTCAGATCCACTAGTCAGAATCTTTTGATAAATATTTGGTATTCCGCATCTTTAAGGAGGTTAGATCTAATTTTGTTCAAACCCAAGTCCCTGGATTAATATTTGAGCTTACAATATGAACCCTAATATTAACGTAGTCCAATATGAGGAATAATGTCCAATATGAGGAATAATCTTTAAAACTCTTCTTCTCCAGAAACACTGGTTAGAATCTTTTAATATGTGGTATACAGAATCCTCACATGGGTTGGATTCAAATTTGTTCAACACAAATCCATCAGTTAATCATTGGGCTCTCTATTAGAGCCTGAATTTTAACTTAGAAAATAATCTTTAAAAATATTCTTCTTCAGATTCACCAATCAGAATCTTTTGATATTTGGTATACAACATCCTCAGGGAGGTCAGATCTAAGTTTGTTCAAACCAGGCCCCTGGGTTAATATTTGGGCTCCCTATTGAAGCCTGAATTATTAGTCCAATCTAAGGAATAATCTTTAAAACTCTTCTCCAGAACCACTGGCCAGAATCTTTTTATATATGGTATACAGAATCCTTACAGGAGTCAGTATCAAGTTTGTTCAAATGAACTCCCTTGGTTAATAATTGGGCTCTCTATGGGAGCCTGAATTTTAACTTAATGCAATATGGGGAACAATCTTTAAAAAATTTCTTTTTCAGATCAACTACTCAGAATTTTTTGATAATGAGTATACATTATCCTTACAGGGGTCAGATTCAAATTTGTTCAAAGCAAGCCCCTCAGTTAGTATTTAGGCTTCTTATGGCAGAGCAAAATTTTAACTTAGTACAATATGGGGAATAATCTTTAAAAATCATCTTCTTCTGATCCAGCAGACAAAATCTTTTTATATGTGGTATACAGCATTTTTAGGGAGTTTAGGGAGTTTAGATCTCATTTTGTTCAAACCAAGTCCCTAGGTTAATATTTGGGCTCCCTATTGTAGCCCAAATTTTAACTTAGTCCAGTATGAGAAATAATCTTTAAAACTCTTTGTCTTCAGAAACACCAGTCAGAATCTTTTAATATATGACAACAGGGATTGAATTCAATTTATTCAACTCAAGTCCATATTTTAATGATTGGGCTCATTATGGGAGCCTGAATTTTAACTTAGTGCAGTATTAGGAATAATCTTTAAAAATCATCTTCAGATCCACCAGTCAGAATCATTTGATATTTGGTATACAGCATTCTTGGGGACGTCTGATGTAAGTTTGTTCAAATCAAGTCTCTGGGTTAATATTTGGCTCCCTATTGGTTCTTGAATTTTAACGTAGGAGGAATAAGCTTTAAAAATCTGCTATTTTTTATACAGCATCCTTAAAGGGTTCAGATTCAATTTGTTCAAATAAAGTCCCTGGGTTGACATTCATTTTCGCTATTGGGTGGGTGGGGGGGTTCAAATTTTAACTAAGCACAAGATTGGTAATATTCTCAAATCAACCAGAATCACTTGATATTTGGTCTCTATTTCGATAAGACTAAAAACATATAAATAGCTCAAGAAAACAGGTCATGAGAGGTTACGGCCAAGAAAATAGGCATAACCTGTAAATAGGCAATGTACCCTATTCCTTATCTGCAGGCCTGTTTCAGTGCACTGTAAATTTTAGTTTATTTTTATTTTTTCAGGTGAATCGGGTCTAGGAAAATCAACACTAGTAAACAGTTTGTTTTTAACAGATCTCTATCCAGAGCGACATATACCAACAGCTTTAGGTAAAAATTAAGCAACAGACTTTAACCTTTGATCCACATACAGCCACAAGCTGCCCCTTTTATATTGCTCTGCAGAAGTTGTCCCAAGTGTGTCTTTACTTGATTACTCTACTGGTACAGGTCTGGCATTTTCAGAAGAGTGATTTATTTGCTCGCCTACTGCCGGCCTTAAAAAAGACTGAGGAGGGTGAAAAATAGCCCTCCTAGCCATAGAAAATAATGATTACCACAACAGCCTATTCCTAAAGCCCACAGGTTTTCACATCTCTGCTATGTTAGTGGTCTCTGCAGTATGGCCACACTGCCCCTCCCACTCCTCTGGGCCTTACCAAGGCCCAGAGGTGTGGGAGGGGCAGTGTAGCTCCCACAGAGACTACCTGGTTTGCACCATCAAATAAAATGTACAAATCCCACTAGGCAGAATTCATTAATAGTACAACTTCATTTTGCCACTTTTAGCTTTTGTAAGCTTGAGGAGAGCTAATCTCTCCCCTTGGCCATGTGAGTAGAGCGGTTTTTAGCCCTCCTGCATTTTTAAGAATGCCAAGCCTGCTGGTAGGATGCATTTATCTTGAGAGGGTTTTATATCATTGTTGACTGCTTATACAGGCAGCCAACAATAATGTAGAAACACTGTTAAGCCATCTGCAGCTGTATATATGGTAGTTATTAACGTATAATTAATCTGAGGACTTCAGGGTTAATGTGTACATAGGATTCCATGTCAGTTGCAAGCAGCACGTATACACAATCAGGGTATTTTTTGTTTTCAAAATTTTGATGCGTGGTCTTCTCCCCCAACCGGAACATTGATTAGCAATTTTTCGCCCTCCAAATATTAACCTTGGTATAAATTGATTTGTAGTTTTAGACTAAGGTTAATTAATTCTCATTTTAGTGCTATCCAACCCATTTCATTTTATTTTTGTCCAAAATACCATGCTGTGCACATTTCTTCATCACTGGCACCTAAATTCATGGCTGATGCTGCCCTCGCAAATTCAGAAATTTACCCTTCCGTAATAGTTTGCTGTAGCAAATTTCATGTGTTCAACAAAGTTAATGATAATTAAAATGCAGTCCAGCATGCATTCTTTTTTATGGGTTTGCATTTCTGACACACTAATAAGACAGTAAGTTTGCTTACCTCAATTTACTTATTCCCTTGAATCAACCTGTGTCACTCGTTTGTCACTGGCTGATTACGTTCAAGAAAATCCAGCATAAATACAACAACTGCACATATGTACAGCACAAATTATTTCTAGAGGGGTTACGGTAGGAAAAACCAATAACATTGAATGATTAAATCAGTGACTGGACATAGTGACCTAGAAAGTGCAACATGCCTTAGTGGGATAATCCAATCAGTTGTCCCTGTCTTGTTGTGTCCATAATTGCAATCTCAGCGATTAAAGATCATGCATATCTGACAGTCATACTGGCAAAAATCTTAGAAAGATTCTGTATCACAGTGTGTGAACCATTTTTAGCTTAACTTCACAAAGGATGGGTTGCGAATCATCCATCTGTCTGTTCCTCTGTCCATCCACAATTCTGCAGCTCTCAAATTTCATCCGTAGCTTTGGGGTAATGTCTAGATGGGAGCTATTGAATTTTTCTGAATTTTGTTGAAAAAAATTACCGCCAGTGGCCATCTTACATTTGGCAAATAAATTGTCAACAATTCCTTTGGCACACCCTATAGGCCACATCTCTTGCCCTTCCTTTTCAAATTTCATAAGTAACTTTGGTGTGGTCTGGACAAGAGCTATAAAACTCTTCTGAGTTTCATTGAAAAACATGCCTGCCAGTGGCCATTTTGGATTTGGCATATGAATTGCCAACAATTTTATTAGCACACCCTACAGGCCACATCTCTCACCCAATCTATTTTAAATTTTATGTGTAGCATTGGTGTGATGTCTTGATAGGAGATGTTGACTTTTTCTGAATTTCGTTGAAAAATATGCCTGCCAGCAGCCATCTTGGATTTGGCATATAAATTGTCAACAATTCCGTTAGCACACCCTACAAGCCACATCTCAGATCTCTCACCTGATCTTTTTTAGCTCACCTTACTGCAAGTCAGAGCTATTGCCATCTCTTCATCCATTAACTTTTGCAAACTTGACTTCTTCACAACCACCTGGCCAAATTCAAACATATATTGCACAGGCCATCTATGGAGTATACCCTTTCTATTTTGTTCAAATGAAATAGCTGCCATATTCAGACTCTGGTTAATGTCCCAAAAGCTTAAAAATCTTCTCACGAACCACCAGAAGGAATGCCTTTATATTTGGTATGGGACATCCTTTGGTGTTGAAGATTAAAGTTTGTTCAAGGGAAGTTGGTAGGTCAATATTTGGGGCCAATTTCAACCAAATTTGGCATGTAGTATAAGTGGGTCCTAAGTAATTGATTGATGCCCCCTCCCAACATCCCTGTGGCAAACCCAGGGTAAAAAAAAAACAAAACATATCCCAAACCCCAAGGAGCAGAGAACTGTTATTTGGTATGAAGCATCCTTAGGACCAGTAGAAGGGATTTGTTAAAAAAAATTGCCACTGGTTCTATCAGGGTGCCCAGTAGTGGGTATTGAAAAAATGATGAGACAGCTTGGAGGGAAATCTCATTCACTGATAATCTTGAATGACATGTGGAATAACAATCATGCTGTTCTTATCACATTTTCCTGTCAAAAACATTCTTATCTGTTATTATCAGGAAATGAAATTGTTCAGAAAATTTGATCAAACCCTTTAAATGCTGTGCAAATGTTTTTAGCTCAACTTGACAAAGTCAAGCTGAGCTAATCTCATCACTCTCCATCCATCATCTGTCCGTCATCCGTCAACACCATGTTTTGTCTTCTTTTTCTTCTTCTTCATTAAGTGCACCCCTCGTCTTCCGAGTATATTTGCACTAGGGTGCATCCGTGACACAGAGGACATTTCTATTTACATTTAAAAATTAAAAGCAGGCTGATATTTATAGGACTTGGATGTCAACTAGTCTCTGCTTGAAGGCTTCAAGAGAGCTAGTCTCCAGAACTGACATGGGGAGAGAATTCCAGTATCTGATGGTGCTGGGAAAGAACGAGTGCTGATATGGTTGGATTCTGGCTTGTGGCTGTAGAAATTTGATGTTGTGGCCTTTGGTGTGACAGCAGGTGGCTTCCAAGAATGTCAACCAGCTTGTTGTGGACCCTATAAGGCATGATGGTTTTTGCTTGAGTTCTTCTGAAGCGGAGTTCGTCCCATGCAAGCTCTTTCATCATTGCTGTGACACTGCTGGTCTGATGGTAATTTCCAGTCACAAATCTCGCCGCATGTCATTGGACCGTCTCGACTGCGTTGATGTTACGAGCAGTGTGGGGGTCCCAGACAAAGAGTCATACTCTAGGCTTGGCCTAACAAAGGTCTTATAGGCCTGCTCCTTTGCCTGCAGGTCACACAATTTGATGTTTATGGCGAAGGAAGGCGAGTGTCTGGTTTGCCTTTTTGGTGATGTCGACGTGGGTGTTCCAGGATAATGATTTGTTTATGGTGACGCCGAGATATTTTGCATTGTTCATGTGATGGAGGGTATGGCCGTGGATCGTGTAGTCGAAGTGCAGTGGGCTTCTACGGTTAGTGATGGTGATTACTTCGCATTTTTCATGGTGGAACTGCAGTAGCTACTTACTTACCCTCCCATTCCTGGAGTTTCCTCAGGTCATCTTGTAGGTCATGCAGTCTTGGGTGGATCTGACGTTCCTGTATAAGAGACAGTCGTCCGCAAACAAGCGAGCACGAGACTGGACACAGGCTGGCATGTCGTTGATGTAAACAAGGAATAGTAGGGGGCCTAGGACTGTTCCTTGGGGTACTCCTGACGTCACGTTGCATCTCGGTGATGTTGCTCTGCCTATGACTACTTCCTGTGTTCGGTCTACCAGGAAGTCTCTTATTCAGTCACTGATGTTTCCTCTAACTCCTCTAAAACCACAGGGCTAATTCAAGTGAAAGTTTGTGTGATTGATGGTCCCGAAGGGGCATTACAATTTTGTTCAACTCAACATGCCCAGCCCCATAGGGCGGAGTGGGGGAAAATGCTCCAAAATATTTTTAAAATCTTCTTCTCGTGAACTAGTGTGTACAATGACTTGATATTTGTTATGAAGCCTCCTTTTGAAGTGTAGAATCAAGTTTGTTCAAACGAAGTTTGTGAAGCAATATTTGGCTTTGTTATGGGAGGGGTAAGATTTTTGGGCCAACCCAAAATTTCAATTTTCTGAACTGATGGTCCGGTTTTACCAAATTTGGTATGTGATATTGTTGGGTCATAAGTGCTTGACTTGTGCAAAAAAAAATAATTCCTGCATCCCCATGGGAACCCTGGGAGCTAAAAATAGAATTTTTTTCAAACACCCATATTTCCCAAACCACACGGAACAGAGAGCTGTTATTTGGTATGATGCATCCTTAGGACCAGTAGAATTGAATGGTAAAAAAAAATTACCATTGGTTATGTTACGGTGTTCTGTAATGTGTTTTCCAAAGATTTTGTTTCGTGTTGAACCCTTTCAGTGCTATGCACATGTTTTTAGTCCCCTACCGGCATCGCCGGAGGGGACTATAGGTTTGCACTCCGTCCATCCGTCAGTCTGTCCGTCTGTCAGTCTGTCAGTCACACTTTAGTTTTCCGGAGTTTTTTTGGAAACGCTTCAACGGAATGATTTCATTTTTGGTAAACTACTATAGAACGATGACTTACAGATCAGGTTTGAGTTTCATGCTGATTGCATTATTCATGAGTGAGTTACGGCCCTTGGAAAAATGGAAAAGCACCAAAATATCAGTTTTCCGGAGTTTGTTTGGAAACGGTTCAACGGAATGATTTCATTTTTGGTAAAGTACTATAGAACGATGACTTACAGATCAAGTTTGAGTTTCATGCTGATTGCATTATTCTTGTGTGAGTTACGGCTCTTGGAAATATGGAAAAGCACCAAAATATCAGTTTTCCGAAGTTTTTTTGGAAACGCTTCAACGGAATGATTTCATTTTTGGTAAACTACTATAGAACTTTGACTTACAGATCAAGTTTGAGTTTCATGCTGATTGCATTATTCTTGTGTGAATTATGGCCCTTGGAAATATGGAAAAGTGCCAAAATTTCAGTTTTCCGGACTTTTTTTGGAAACGCTTCAACGGAATGATTTCATTTTTGGTAACCTACTATAGAAGGATGACTTACAGATCAAGTTTGAGTTTCATGCTGATTGCCTTATTCTTGTGTGAGTTATTGCCCTTGGAAATATGGAAAAGCGCCAAAATATCAGTTTTCCGGACTTTTTCTGGAAACGCTTCAACGGAATGATTTCATTTTTGGTAACCTACTATAGAACAATTACTTACAGATCACGTTTCATTTACACTCTGTCCATCCATCTGTCAGTCTGTCAGTCTGTCGGTCGTACTTTAGTTTTCCGGACTTTTTTTGGAAACGCTTCAGCGGAATATTTCATTTTTGGTAACCTACTATAGAACGATGACTTACAGATCAAGTTTCATTTACACTGATGTCCATCCATCCATCAGTCTGTCAGTCAGTCTGTCAGTTATACTTTAGTTTTCTGGACTTTTTTTTGAAACGCTTCAACAGAATGATTTCATTTTTGGTAACCTACTATAGAACGATGACTTACAGATCAAGTTTCATTTACACTCTGTCCATCCGTCCGTCAGTCTGTCAGTCAGTCTGTCAGCCATACTTTAGTTTTCCAGACTTTTTTTGGAAATGCTTCAACCGAATGATTTCATTCTTGGTAACCTACTATTGAACGATGACTTACAGATCAAGTTTGAGTTTCATGCTGATTGCATTATTCTTGTGTGAGTTATGGCCCTTGGAAATAAGGAAAAGTGCCAAAATATCAGTTTTCTGGACTTTTTTTTAGAAAAGCTTCAACAAATTTCATGCTGATCACATCTAGGTTATAACATTTGTATAATTATTAATGCTCATTAGTCCGGTAGGGGACATTGTATTGCTTCAGCGATACGAGTGCTCTTGTTTTTTTCTTTTTTCTTGGAAACATTTATCTGATTCCTGTATCCATATCTTTAATTTAACCCTCTCAAGACTGCAATGTGGGTTCCAAAGATTTTATTGATGCCATGATGAAACAATTTCAATGCTGTGCACATGTATGTTTTTTCTGGTTCCTTGGAAAAAAATGATCTGATTCCTGTATGAACATCTTCAATTTAACCCTCTTATGACTTCAGTGTGTTTTCCAAAAGATTTTATTTTATGTTGAACCCTTTCAATGCTTTGCACATGTTTTTTTCTGCTTTCTTGGAAACATTTATCCGATTCTTGTATGGATGTCTTTAATTTAACCCTGTCAAGACTTCAGTTTGTGTTTCAAAGATTTTATTGATGCCTTGATCAAACCTTTTCAGTTCTGTGCACATATATGTTTTTCTGGTTTGTTGGAAAAATTTCTCGAATTCCTGTATGAATATCTTTTATTTAACCCTCCCAACACTGCAATGTAGTCTCCAAAGATTTTATTTCATGTAATACTGTTACGAAACCTATTTCTTATTTCTTTAAAAATATTTTACCCCGAAATAAGCCTCCATAAATTCTCTTTCTGTTTTGTTTATTTTTGATGCTTTAACCTTTTTCACCTTGACTTGAATTTACTGGAGGGGGCGTGGTGGCTCAGTAGGTAGAGGTGCAGGCTGCAAGCCGAGAGGTCCTCGGTTTGAATCCCACCTGCGGCAACTGCATTGTGTCTTTGGGCAACACACTTCACCGCCATTGCCCACGCGGGGGCACGGTGGCGCTGTGTACTAAGGCATATTGCACATCGATGGTGCACTTGTCTTCAACCAATGCTAACCCTGCTTGTGTGGAGTTCGTATGTTGGGGATCTGACAGTTGCTCGCCGCAGGTCAGTGGTTTTCTCCGGGTACTCCAGCTTCCTCCACCCGTAAAACTGTCATGGTCATGATTAGCCATTGTGCAGAAATATGTGACTTTAAACACCACTAAATAATAATAATAAATAAATTTACTTGTGGCAGTAAAATTCTGTTTCTCTGGTTTGAAATCTTTTTATTCTTTAAAACCACTGAGCCGAATTCATTCATTTATGGCACAGACCGTCTTTGAAGTAAACCTTTTCTCCTTTGTTCAAATGAAGCTGCTGCCTTCTTCAGGCTGGTGGAGTTTACTCATCTAATTTTCCCCTCCAAATTACTATATCCCTTAGGGTGGGGTTAATGCTCCATAAGCCTAATATGCTTTTAAAAATCCTTGTTTGATTTCTTGTTTGGAACTTACTTTAGTGATGCAGATTCACTTTTTTCACAGAAACTCAGTAAGTCAAAATTTGGGTTTCCAAATTTCTGCTACACTCAAAATTTCTATTTTCAGATTCAGTGGGCAGGTGTGAACCACATTTGTCATCTAGTATATAACTGGGTCATAAGTGTTTCATTTATGCCAGAATTTTCTTCTTTTTTGGGGGGTGTGGGGGGGGAGGGGTGGGGGTAGAGAGAACCACAGTAGTTGAAAACAAAACAAAAATTTTGTTCGGCTGTTTTTAATACCTCGCAGAACAGAGCTTGCTAGAAAGCTTTCCTAGGACCAGAAGAAATGAATGGCCAAAAAAAGTTGCCTTTGTTGTGTCGTAGCAAATCAAAAACTTGCTCTTGCTGTTTATCACTTACTGATGCACTCATCTTTTTTGACATCTTGAGCCATGTGAGCATTTTAGGCTCACTTGAGTCTCTGGTTTAAATTTCAGATTTAGCTTTGGTGTGATGTCTCGATGGGAACTATAGAATTTCTCTAAATTTTGTTAAAAAAACACCAATAGCCATCTTGGATTTGACATGTAAATTCACAACTCCATTAGCACACTCTACAGGCTGGATCCCTCCCCCGATCTTTTTTTCTGATTTCATATGTAGCTTTGGTGTGATGTCTTTTCTGTGGTGGTGCGGTGGCGTTGCGGTAACCGGTTCTCGTCAGATCACTAAAGTTAAGCAACTTCGAACCTGGTTAGTCCTCGGATGGGTGACTGCCTGAGCGATCGATTCGGACTCCCACGTTGTGTCCTTGGGCAAGGCACTTAACCCGATTGTCCACATGGGGGCATGATGAGACCGTGTACTAAGGCGTACTGCACGTCAATGGTATGCATGTCTTCAACCAATCTACCCCTGCCTGTTCCCCAGTGTGGAGTTACGATGTTGGGGAGCTGGTAGCTGCTCGCCGTTGCTCGGTGGTTCTCTCCGGGTCCTCCGGCTTCCTCCACCCGTAAAACTGTCACGGTCATGATTAGCCATTGTGTATAAGTATGTGACCTTAAACACCAATAAATAAATAATAAATATGTCTTTTCTGTAGAAACTTGAGCGAATGCCTTTATATTGGTTTAGTTTAGGCACAGCTTACACTTACTTTGGGCGACCATCAGTCGTCGCTTACAAGGGCAGACCATGGTTCAGCCCCTGATAGGAAAATTTTAAATTCCGGGGTCCCAAACCTCCCATTTCATTGCATCTGAGGAATATTTTGAGGTTTTTCACAGCAATATTTATATTTAGGTTTTCACATTCTGAGAGCTGGTAATTGCAGAACAACAGAAAAAAAATCATTCATACAGATACTTACTTACTGACAATACCGGCCCATGGTGGCATGGATGATCCAGCTCACCAACGATTGCATGTATGGGGGGTCCGAAAATATCCTCTGTAGAACGTAACATCATATCATGTCCTAGCATCGGACACCAATTCCTAACCATGTTGCAACAGTGATCAAGGCTTTGACCATTAAAGTGACTAATAATTATATCTACAGGCCCTCTTACTTACTAACATTGTTATCAGTTTTCATGCAGGATGAACTTGACAAAAAGACTGAGTTTAAAATTTTCCCGCCATACACTTTTCAGCACATTGCTTTTTGGCTCCATGTGTTGATGTGTTGATGCTTTTCAAGTTATCAAAGGCATAAGGCTGTAAAATGTGAAGGGCCTAAAAGCCTTATTGGTCCTGAGAAACAATGTGTTTAAAGTGCCTTCATTCAAGCTGTTTTCAAGACATTCCATGACCGGAAACAATTTGAATGAATGCACTCTGTGATTTCCAATGTCAGGTGCCACTTCAAATTAATCAAACTAAAAAGGATTGAAATTCAATGAATACAGATATCTGAATCTAATGCTTTATGTGTACACTCCATACGAAAATATTATCCAAAAATCAACTGAGTGTGTTGAGTAATTACATAATGTCAGACGTCCACTCACTAATCAGTGTTGATTGGACTGTATTGGGAAAAGATTCGCCAATTAACATATTAATTTCTGTTCACTAAATCTTTTTTTTGTACCTGATACATTCTGTTTGGGAATTTTGTATATCAAATAAAATCTTTAAAGGTGAAAATCGGTTCGGTAAATCCCATTATTTTGTGTGATAAATTTGAACCAAAAAATGAGAATTTTGCCGATCTACATTGCATGAAATATTCTGAAGTCATTGGAGACCGGCAAACAAACTCAGTATTCAGTCTGTTTTTCAACCGACACGGAAAGTTATATATTGCTTATACATTTTTATTTTTGAACATCAAGGGAATTTACCTGCTTTTGTCAGGGAAATAACATCATAATCCACCCAAATGTCAAATTATAACACGATTTTTGTCACATATCTGGCAGCTATTTACAGCCTCGGAAATTCAGTGAAGTGGATTGTTGTCGAAACAGATCAGATCCACCCACGCATGCCTTTTTACGGAGCTATTTTAAAACATGGCATCCAAATTCAACTTCCGATCGATAAAGCGTGTCCCCACGAAAACGAAATGACACCATACCAGGAACTCGAAATGGCCGAGAACACTAGTTTTGCCATTTTTTGTGGGGGCTGGGGTGGGGAAAGGAAGGGAAAAAAATCTACCAAACTCATTACTCTCAACCCAACTCGGGTGATGTCATGCATCATACTGATCCTACGAGGATAATTAACCCCCCCCCCCCCCCGCCCCACCCCGCCCCTTCTTCGTGAAATTCTTGAACCACCACTGCAAGGAGCCACCCGTCTTCTCGGTTGTCTCTTAACCCTTTACCCAATGCGGATAGCAGACGCTGTTTACAAAATAAATTCTTGGATTCTTGGATAACATTTAAAAATTTCAAACTTTTGTCTGAAAACATAGCTTATGACCTCTCATTGGAATGACTCTACTTCATCGAGCTCGTTCCAATGAGAGGTCATAAGCTATATTTTTTGGACAAAAATTTAAAACATAATAAAATTTGAATGGAGATTTTTGTGTATAGTGCTGGCCGAATTTGGCCGTTGATGTTGGGTAAAGGGCTAACAGAAAAAATTTTGCGAGCAATTTAGTCAGTTATTGAAAGTTGTTTTGACGAGTGGGAAATCCACCTGCAGATGTCGCTTGCAGTAATTCATTACCTCCGTACTTTGGAGGTTGTGCAGCTATAACATGCCTAAACTATGACGTCCGAGAATTTGGAAAACCTGAATATATTACTGCTGGTTTAAGTAAAAGGAATAAGAAGTGGAACTGGCATTCATTTGATTTACACGGAGGCGAAAAGGCGTGAATATTTTGAGTAACAAGAACAAGAACGATACTTATTTTGCACTGAAGTTTATTTAGTTTATTTAGAAAAAATATATAAAGTTTGAATGGAGAATTTTGTATTTAAGGTGGGTCGGTTTTGGCAGTTTCGTTGGGTAAATAGTTAACAGAAAGCTTGCTAGCGGTTTTCATGCTTTTTCCTGCGTATTGGACGATTAATTTTTTTAATGAATAATGCATTCTCATTTAGTTCATCTAAACTATTTCGGAAAAAAGCTTATGCTACAATAAAAATTAAATCACCAGGTTTTAACTTTGAAATGTTCGGGCACACGGCACAGAATCCATAATCCCGTGTCGGAAAAGCTATTGCCGCAGCGAAACGCCAAGATGTATCGCCATGACTGTCACATTGTTGTTTCAAAAACACCATACACCCAGAAAACATTTTATTCACTGAAATACTCGTTCCATTCCATAATTTCATTTAAAAACTACAGATGAACCATTACGAGAATGAAGGAAGACAAGATCATTTCGACGGAGACAATCCGACCTTCAATTATACGGGGGGAATCCAAATCATATATCAGCGAAAATTTTATTTTAATATGAAAACAAATTGAAAATCTCACGAATTAACGAATGGATTTTTTCAATTCCTATATTAAACTGCAGTATAGAGTTCTGGAAATGAAAGTTTTTAGCATTTGTTTCTGAATATTTTATTAAATGTAGGTTTTAGAAATTTTCTGACTGAACAATATAATTGCTAATCAGGGACAGTCTCTGAAAGATTTTCCCTTGGGAAACATTAATTGGTTATGTAATCCTTCTCACGTGACCGCTCTAAAACAGCTTTTCATAACTGGTCGTTTTTACACAAACGACGCGGTATTAACAAGTGCGGTTTTGTATGCAATGTACATGTAATGAAATTTCAACCCTTTCTTATTTTTTAACAACTAAATTTGTTTCATTTTCGTTGTTATCTCACACAGGGCCAGCTGCCATATTGTGATAATCGATGGAAATTATCAATATTTTATCCCCCACCCCCCAATAACTACAAAATGAATTGGAATATCTATTCTACAATGTAGCTTTAAAAGAATTATTTTGCTGTTACTTTTTACAAAGCACCAGTTGTTGCTTTGAAGTAAATAATTGCAATTACTATGAATAGAGGAAGTCTTGTGAATCCATGTATTGCATAATTCCCACTCTTACCTTCCATTTGACAACACAGTGATGGTACAGAACAGAAAGTTCAGTAACAGATGGACCTGGTGACTCGCAGGACTATCAATGTGACTGTCCATTACAGCCAAGGCATAACTGCCAAGGTCTTAGTAGCGATCTTGCTGACAAGACCGTCAACGACTTTGATAGATGTTCTGTGATCACAATACTGGGAATCTATACCCACAGGAGTTGAGTGGAATGAAGAGAAACCATCTATGGTGAAAAAGATTAGGCCCACTTCACACTGTATGAAGGTAGTCCAGGGGCAGGAGTGAAAATTCTACCCTTTCTTATTTTGTAACAACTAAATTTGTTTCATTTTCATTGTTTTCTCCCCCCACTGCATGTGTAACATACGTCTGTCCAGGGTGAGATAGCAGGGAGAGACAGATGTATCTCACCCCACCCATGTGACGTTATACATTTATAACGTAATTATGACGTTATGCATATCGTATAGGTTTTTTGCTACCAACAAATTCATATTGACGTCATCAGAATGCCGTGTGATCAAAGTTTGATGCTCTAAAACTCTTTAAACCCCAAGATGCCACCCTTCCTAATTGATTTTGTGGTATATACCTATAAATGAGTTGATTATATCAGCACATGACCGCCGATTACCTCTGGCTAAAGTTACCGCTGTATGGTGGGGGGAGAAAAATAATCCCTGATGGGTACAGGTGTGGGATGGGAAAATCTCACCCTCGGGACAAGATATTTGGTCCAGACACTCGAAGCCGAGTGTCTGGACCAAATATCTTGTCCCGAGGGTGAGATTTTCCCATCCCACACCCATACCCATCAGGGATTATAATAATCTCACACAGGGCCAGCTGCCATACTTTGATAACTGATGGAAATTATCAGTATTTTATCCCCCCCCCCCCCCCCCCCCCCCCCCCACCAATAACTACAAAATGAGTTGGAATATCTATTCTACAGTATAACTTTAAAATAATTATTTTGCCATTACTTTTTGCAGAGCACCAGTTGTTGCTTTGAAGTAAGCAATTGCAAATTAATATGAATTGAGGAAGTACTGTCAATCCACTATAAAGTATTTCATGATTCTCACTCCTGCCTGCCAGTTGACGACACAGCGATGGTACAGGAAGTTAAGTAACAGATGGACCTGGTGACTTGCAGGGCTATCAATGAGACTGTTCATTACAGCCAAACCATAACTGCCATGGTCTTAGTAGTGATCTTGTTAACAATCTTGTTGACGAGACTGTTAGTGACTTTGATAGATGTTCTGCGATCACAATACTGGGAATCGATACCCTCAGGATTTGAGTGAATGAAGAGAAACCATCAATGGTGGAAAAGATTAGGCCCACTTCACCCTGTACAAAGTTAGTCCAGGGGCAGGAGTGACAGAATGCATTTTAATTATCTGGTGAAAGACTAAGACAATGTTACATCTCAAAGAAGGATTTATTGAAATAAGAGTTTACGCATACTTGTCCATAGGTTTTTATGAATGTTCAAAATTAAATGTTCTTTCAACTTTGTTCAATGTAATTTTAAATATCGTTTTTTGTTGAAATCTCTGTCAAAAATGTCTGTAATCGTTGTGATATCATTCTCGTCAAATTTCAGACGGAACATTTTAATGTGCATTAGTTTGTCCTATGTTTCATCTTTGGTAGATAATTGATGCTCACCACATACTAATGTCATACCCCTTTCAGATATTGCATTTGACAGAGGAATTATACAACATATAGACAGTAAATAAGACACATTGTTGTGTGCTTTGTTGTGCAGATCGGCTGTGTATAATTGTTCTAGGGAGCGCAGTGGCTCAGTGGTAGACTTTTGGACTTCTATGCTAGAAGTTTCGAGTTCGATCCCTGACCGGGACGACACACGTTGTGTCCTTGGGCAAGGCACTTCATCCCGGTTGCCTGCATGGGGGCACGATGATGCCTTGTACTAAGGCGTACTGCACGTCGACGGGGCACGTCTTCAACTGCTGTGACCCTGCTTGAGTGGAGCTTGAACAGAGTTAGAATGTTGAGGAGCTCACAGTTGCTCGTTGATGCTCGGTGGTTCTCTCCAGGTACTCCAGCTTCCTTCACCCATAAAGTTGTCACGGTCACGATTAGCCATTGTGCATAAGTATGTGACCTTAAACACCAGTAAATAAATAAATAATTGTTCTAACACTCGCTCAAGAGTTAGCTATGATAAGCTGTCGCATTTTCAAGAAACTGATTTCATCTCCGCTAGCCATCAACTCCTATTTTGGTCCAATTTTTCTTATTGATTCTGATTGTTTTTGCTCTAGTTTGTTGTTCAGATGGTTTAATTGAACTGACTTTCTTCATCCATTTTGTGTTTGAATAAATTCACATGCTGAATAAACTGTTTGTTTTCATCTACTTCATTTTGTAAAAAAGCATCAAGTTCAGGTTGGTTATTGTAGCAGTCATTTGACAGTAGAGCTGAAATGGTTAAAGGGTTTTCTTGGTTGATTGATCACAGGGATTAACCTTGGTTAACCGATTAATCACTTGCCCTAGTTGAATAATTGCTGTACCATTGATGATTTGCAGCATTAACCCTTAACCCAACTTAACATACAAAACCAGCCAGCTTTTTACAAAAATCTCCATTCAAATTTTATTATTTTCAATTTTTGTCTCAAAAACATAGCTTATGACCCCTCATTGGAATGAGCCCATTGAGCTCGTTCCAATGAAGGGTCATAAGCCATGTTTTGGGAACAAAAATTGAAAAATGTATTAATTCAAGAATTGATTTTGCAAGTATCGTTTGCTATCCGCAATGGGTAAAGGGTTAAGAATGGCCATTTCTAGCTACTGATACAGTGTAATCATCATGCAAGTGAACAAGTATGCCAGCATGTAACTTGCATGCCTTACTCTGTTTCATATAATTGATGTGAGTCAGTGTGACAATGTTTGCCTGTTTTGGAACAAGTTTGTTCATTTGTTAACTCATAAAATAAGTAGTTCAAAAGTAATGGTTAATCGATCAATTACCTTTTTGATCGATCAAGATGTTGATCATTGATTAATCGATTAATCAGTTTACCATTTCAGTTCTATTTGGCAGTCTGTCATAAAATTTCAGAAGTCTTTCTAAATATGCATAAATAGACTGGAATCGGATAGAATTGTTGTGTCCTTTTCATTGTCGCATATTGGGTTGACAAATAGTTTAGTTAAGCTTTCCACGATTATTGACTTGTCATTGTAGAAGGCTTTGTCAATTTCCACTGATAATGCTTTGCAAAATGGTGAAATAACCTCTTCTGAGTTGCCTTCATTTCCAGGCACGTCACAAAGCCCTTAGAACCATCCCTGTATGACATTGTATGTTCCAGGTACTGATCAGCTTTAGAGTAGTACCCCTTTGAAGATTTAGGAAATGACTGAAGGAATGCCTTAATAATTTCAACATAGGCAGTGATTTGAGAAATATTTGTTTTTGGTTCCTTGAGTAGAGTTGACAGAGCATTTGTCTTCTCTAAAATGTCAGTGAGCATTAGCAAAGTGCATATATTCTCTGGCTTGGTCAACTTCTCATTTATATTAAGATATTTTGTATCGCCATACTTAGTGAACACGTTAGTGAATGTGACCAAAGTCTCTGAATAACAATCACATGCTTGTTTAGAAGCATTGAAGTGTGAGAGCCAACAGGTTAAATATGCCCTCAAGATCTGAAGTTCCTTTCCCGAATTTATGGTTTGAATGTGCCTGAAAACAGTCTTGGCAACATTACTGTTGTTGATAGCATCATATATTTTGGAAAGTATATTATCAAATTCACATAATTCTGGAAATTGTTTTTTCAGAAGCGATTGCCAGTGTATCGCAATGACATAAACTACTGAGGGGTGCTCTTTTTTCCACAGTCCCCCCCTCCCCTTTTCCCAGACATAGTGTTTGTCCTGTTAAAACATATAAAATGGACATTTTCGAAAGGTAGTTCGTATTTTTGTTAGCTCATGTTTCATATTTGAATGTAAGACATTTGCATCAAATAACTTCTCAGAATTAAGAACGATGGAGTTTTGCACATTGATCTGATGGATATAAATGCACAGGGTACAAGGTCCCCTCGGACTTTATTGGGATCAATCCACATGGTCCTTATCGTTGTTCGATTGACTATCCTCACTGAAAAATGTGAAGTGGTTGGAATTCTGTATGCTGGATTTAATTTTTGTCACACAAAAAATATTTATTGATGTGAGTAATTCTTCCACTGAATTCCCCTTCAAGTTGAGTGCATATTTTGAATTTCTGAATACAAATCTTTTGTTACTGGCTCTCCAAGTTCTTTAGATATGAAGTGGATGAAATCAACCAGGTGAGACTTGGGCAAATTATGCTCAACATGTCAAATGATAGTTTTTAGCTCAGATACAAGTTTGTTAAAATATTGCCCATTGGTTCAATTTTGGGGTCATCAATACAGGTGCCTGAATTTTTAACTCAGTGTAATATGGGGACTATTCTTTAAAAATCTTCTTCTTCAGAACCACCACTCAGAATCTTTTAATGTTTGTTATACATCATTGTTATGAGGGTCAGATTCAAGATTGTTCAAACCAAGTCCCTAGGTTACTATTTGGGCTTCCCACTATGGTAGCCCAAATTTTTACTTAGTGCGATATGAGGAAATTTCTTTAAAAATCATCTTCTTCAGATCCACCAGTCGAAATGCTTTCATATTTCGTAAACAACATCTCCCAGGGGGGTCAGATTCAAGTTTGTTCAATTCTAGTGCCTGGGTTAATATTTGGAATCCATATGGGAACCTAAAATTTAACTCGGTACGATATGAGAGTGAGAATTTCTACAAAAATCTTCTTCTTGAGATCCACTAGTCAGAATGCTTTCATAGTTGGTATACAACATCTCTAGGGGAGTGCGGGGTCAGATTCAAGTTTGTTCAAATCAGATCCGTAGGTTAATATTTGCCCTCGCTATGGTAGCCCAAATTTTAACTTAGTGCAATATGAAGAAATTTCTTTAAAATTTCTTTTCTTCAGATCCAACAGTCAGAATGCTTTCATAGTTGATACACAACATCTCTAGATAAGTCAGATTCATTTTTGTTCAAATTGAGAGCCTGGGTTAATATTTGGGCTCCTATGAGCCGGAATTCGCCATGTTGCTGAAGAATTAGAAATTTTGTATTGTGTACCCTCTAGAGGTGTGTAACTAAGGTTAATCCTCATAGGTTGTATCAAGGGGCTTCATAGGGGAGCTCTGCATTTTACATTATGATCAACTGAAGAAAAGGCATCATGCCCGGATTATTTTTGTCACTCCTGAGGGACCCAAGTATTGACAGTGTATCCTATGGAGATGGATTGCTTAATGCAGACTCATTCTTGGACTCAGTTTATATTGTGTTCTGTTCAAGATGCGCTCTTCAGGCACTGTGGGGCTTCTTATTATTATGTGTGACATATCGTCCCCTGAGTTCCAATGTGTTATATGCACCAGTAGGCACATAGAACACATTGGAACTGAAGGGACAATATATTGTCTATTCCTGACAACAACTGTATCATGTGAAGCATCCATATATCCACTTATTCCTCACTGATTAATCAATCTCAAAGCAACTTTTTGGTTATCTTGACTACATTTATGTAATCGAGAATTTAAGTAATCAGTTAGATGATCCTTTGGATGGGCATCAAGATTTGACCTCAAACTAATAAATGCCATGTTTGTGGGTTCTTTTTTGTCATCGGGCAAGGAGAACACAGAGCATATTCTGCAGTGGAAACCATCCTTACTTAAAATGAAGTCAGAGAACAATGAGAGAATGGACATTATGTTTCTCTGCCTCAAATGACATTTTTCACTGTTATTTTCACTGTTATTAGGAGAATCAACATCATCATCATAGGGGTAGAGAGAGCCACAGTAGTTGAAAACAAAACAAAAATTTTGTTCAGCTGTTTTTCAATTCTTCACTGAACAGAACTTGCTAGGAAGCTTTCCTGGGACCAGCAGAAACAAATGGCCAAAAAAGTTGCCTTTGGTTGTGTCATAGCAAATCAAAAAATTGCTCTTGCTGCTGATCACTTACTGATACTCATCTCTTTTGACAACTTGAGCCAGGTAAGCATCTGCTGTAACCTGTCGCTTACAATGTTTACATTTGTAAGTTTTCTTATCATTTCGATCAGAATATGCCACCCACAGGCTTTTAGATTTTTGATCCACCTTGATGAGTTGACTTTTTGTCAATTTCGCAGAAAAATGTAAATACCGAAATAATCTATATTTTGATTTGGTTTCGGTATGGCTTTTGGTATCCTCACAATACCAAAACCGTACAGAAAAAATTGGCATACTGTACAGCACTAATTAACAAAGATCATCATTTAATTTTTATAATAATCATTTTTCATTTTTTGTGTTAAAATCATAGCTTAGCCCTAAAAAAAATAAAAATCTGTTTCTCAGGCCCTCCCGCATGGTCCTTTTGGCTGCTTCATGCTCTCTTTTTATAACCATTCCAAACTTAAAAAAATCAAAATCAAATGGTTTATGTCTGATATTTTACCCAAGTTAATAAAATTGTCCCTGGAGTGCAAGAAGGCTTTGCAATGCTTTAGCACTGCAAAGCCTTCTTGCACTCAAGGGATGTAATACACCACAACCCATGCTATTCTGTAGATTATGAGGTCTAAAACATAAAACAAACCAAGAACATGAACATTTTAATGGTAAAGAAATGATTACAAAAATAAAAAATAAAATAAAAAAACGCCCGCCCGCATGCAATTTTACAAAAAATGGCCTGAGAAACAGAAGATCTACTCTGTGAGGCCTTATGACTCTTCATTTGAAATGATCTCAACAAGCTCATTCTAGTGAGGAGTCATAAGCTACGTTTTTGACGGAGAAAAATTAAAAAAAATAGTTATTCAAGAATTTTGTTTAAAAATATTGCCTGTCGTCTTTTGTGTCAGGTAGAGTATTATTTATTTATGTATTTATTTACGTATTTATTTTTTATTGGTGTTTATGGTCACAAATATCTGCATAATTGCTAATCATGACCATAGGTAAAGTATTAACATTTCTACCAATCAAATAGGTTGAATTTTCATCGGAGGAAGAAATGACTACTTTATTGATTTACAGCTACAATAATTTAATTTCATGAAAATGATGAAATTTGAGGAAATATTTTAACTCATTTTCTAACAAAATAGCTCAATCATTCTCTTGTGACCAATTATCTACAAATTATCTTGTTTTCTTGTGAGAACTATAGATTAAATGTTGTTACATTCATGTACATCTATCCTTTCTGGAAGGAGCTCTTCTGGAGACAAAAGACAACAAATATTGTTAAAAAGAAAGAAAAACTAGAGTTACTTTGGAGAAAAAAATATAAATAAGATACATGTATTATGATGCTCTACATGAACTTAAGAGTCAGAACACCCATAGAGTGGAAATTCCACCCTGACAATAATTCTTAAATTGTTTCAAAAAACAAATTGCTTCAGTCGATGGACCATAATGTTGAATATTTAGAATCCATCAACTTAAATTTTGTGTTTCTTGTACTTGTAATAGAATTATTGCTGCACACAATATACATGGAAATGACAGAGTCTGAATTTCCACTCTCGGGAGGTTTTATAAAAATCCACTCTGGGTCATACAATGTATGTGTAAAAATTGTCAACTTGTAAATCTTAATCAAATAATTTCATTATGAGACAATAAAATGATATTGTGCTTAATATGATACAGTAATAACCAAAATAATTTGTAAATTTATCACAGAAATATGTCAACTTTACATGTATTTATTTATATAATGTGAGAAATAAATTCTAAAATTATCATAAAATTTATCTCATTTGTTTTGATTTTGATGACTTTTTTTTCTGACATGATTGATTATTTGGAATGTTATTAAAAATAATTTCACATTATTGTATGATTACTAATGAAGAAATAATACAAATAAAACGTTCTTAGTGTAAATCTACAATTTATTTTGATTATTACTGCAGCTTTAATTCTTAACATGCTAATTATTTTCCTGAATTTCTCATCAAATGAAGTTGTGGCTGCTTTAAAGCAGACATGATTTGATTTGATGAAAATACAGTAGAAAATCAATACATTGTACATTTTAGAAAGATATCAGTGATTTATAAGTTATATGAAGTATTAAATGTTTGAGGTGAGATACATTGGGGGTGCAGTGGCATTGCGGTAACCGGTTCTCGTCAGATCACCAAAGTTAACCCTTTACCCAATGAATCGGCCGCATCCGCCCGCGTAATATGCAAATTCAGCAGTGGAAAAAATATTGTTTTTCAAAAAAATTCAACGAAACCATATCATGTTACCCCTCGTTGGAACGAGCTCGTCGAGCTCGTTCCAACGAGGGGTCACATGATATGGTTTTGTTGAAATTTTTTTGAAAAATTTGAAAAAATGATATTTAAAATAATAAATTGTGATATCGTCTGCGTTGGGTAAAGGGTTAAGCAACGTCGAGCCTGGTTAACCATCGGATGGGTGACCATCTGAGTGATCTACTCGGACTCCCGCGTTGTATCCTTGGGCAAGGCACTTAAACCTGATTGTCCACATGGGGGCACGATGGCGTCATGTACTAAAGCGTACTGCATGTTGATGGTATGCATGTCTTCAACCAGTCTAACTCTGCCAGTGCTGCAGTGCTGCAGTGCTGAGTTACGATGTTGGGGAGCTGGCAGCTACTCGTAGCTCGGTGGTTCTCTCCGGGTCTTCCCGCTTCCTCCACTGGTAAAACTGTCACGGCCATGATTAGCCATTGTGCATAAGTATATGACCTTAAACACCAATAAATAAATAAATAAATAAATGTGAGATACATTAAGAATCAAATTAAATTGTTAGTTTACTACAAAAATATTTCTATTTTATTGTACATTAATAATGCTAGATACTGATATAATTTATTGTAAAGTTTTCAGACAGAGAAATGATGTCAGAAGTTGATATTATCAGTATAGGAATTTTGTTGTTATTTTGTTTTTTTTGTTGTTACAACTTAATTTGATTTCTACTGTAAATGTTAACAAGCCTGAAAATAATTTTTATTGGGCTTCCAGACAAAATGTCAGACACCAAATGAATCATGTTTGTCATTTAAGAATGATATCTGACATATTACAAAATGGAGTTTGAGTATTCAAAATGATGTGTTTTGGGTGTCCATGTACCTTCATCTTAAAACTGTTCAGAATTCATCCAACCATACCTTGTTTGGCAGGGCTCAAACAAGGTATGATTGGTTTCATTCTGAATTGGAACTGAATTACCCTTTAGACATAATTTAGATACATGTATGGCCATATCAAATGTATTCCTTCACATTCTGTTAATACTGATGAGCTGTACAGTCACTTTCTTCACACTTTCCAACTTGCCAGAACCAGAAGTCACAATAATCATTAATTTTATGCTTGCTAGTTATGTACATGATTTCCAGCATGCACTATGTTCTGATCACTGAACTTCATTGATAATTTTGGCATCAGACATTTTGACATGAATTTAAACCTCAGTCAGACATTAGCCTTTTTGTACCTGACATTGTCCTTGTCTGACCACTTATTTTATGGTATGAATGTTAATATACGAATCACATTTATTCTCCTCTAAATATCTGGATTTTATTTGAGACTTGTACAGCTAGAGTTCTGTTACGTGAATTATAACTTATAGACCAGGGACTAGTCATTAATTGTTGTTGATTGGATAAAATTGTATGGACAAATTGACCATCTTTAGTTAATTGAATTACGCGCATGTTATGAACATAACAACAGACGTACACATCCCCACACTATTACAACATAAACCACTTGGATACTGTAAATCTGTGTGTGTGACTATATTAATGACTGTCTGTAAATTTTTAGTCATACTAACCACTCTATGACCCTTATCTGACACCAAGATATAATTATTGTCAGTCATTGTTACATAAAGTGGTTCATTAAATATTTTATTTGATTGATTTATAATTTTGTTGTTAGCCACACAAAGTAAATCATCTTTTTCTCAGGCCAAAATTGCAGGCAGGCGAGTGTTTTTTAGCTCACCGAAGGGAGCTTAACTTATCACTTGCCGTTCATCGTCCGTCGTCGTCGTCCGTCGTCGTGAACATTTTTCAAACGACTTCTCCTCTGAAACCACTGGTCCGATTTTCATGAAACTTCATGTGGATGTTCATTACCATATGGCAATTCTTGTTTGTTCAAATGAAATGGGGGCTCTGTGTGGGGCATAACTCTGATAGCACCGTATGAATTATAGAAAAATTATTAAAAAATCTTCTCCAGAACCAGTGGGCAGAATCTTTTGATACTTGGTATGCAGCATTTTAGTATGGCTCTGATTCAAGTTTGTTCAAATCAACCCCCTGGATTCATATTTGGGCTCACTATAGAAGCTCGAATTCGAACTTAGTGCATTTCAGGCAAATTTCTTAAAAAATCTTCTTCTCCAGATCCAGCAGGCAGAATCTTTTGATATTTGGTTTGCAACATTGTGGGGTGGATCTGATTCAAGTTGGTTCAAATCGGCCCCCTGGATTTATATTTGGGCTCAGTGTAGAAACCTGAATTTGAACTTAGTGCATTTCAGGCAAATTTCTTAAAAAATCTTCTTCTCAAGACCCAGCAGGCGGAATCTTTTGATATTTGGTATGCAACATTGTGGGTGGATCTGATTCAAGTTTGTTCAAATCGGCCCCCTGGGTTCATATTTGGGCTCACTATAGGAGCCCAATTTGAACTTAGTGCATTTCAGGCAAATTTCTTTAAAAATCTTCTTCTCAAGATCCAGCAGGCAGAATCTTTTGATATTGCGTATGCAGCGCATGCTTAGAGATTCAAGTTTGTTCAAGCCAAGTCCCTGGGTTCATATTTGGGCTCACTGTGGTAGCCTGAATTATAACTTAGTTCAAAATGAGGAATTTTCTTTAAAAATCTTCTTCTTCAGATCCAGCAGTCGGAATGTTTTGATATTTGGTATGCAGCATCCTTAGGGGGTGAGATTCAAGTTTGTTCAAGCCATGTCCCTAGGTCCATATTTGGGCTCACTGTGGGAGCCCGAATGATAACTTAGTTCAAAATGAGGAATTTTCTTTAAAAATCTTCTTCTTCAGATCTAGCAGTCGGAATGTTTTGATATTTGGTATGCAGCATCCTTAGGGAGGTGAGATTCAAGTTTGTTCAAGCCATGTCCCTAGGTCCATATTTGGGCTCACTGTGGAAGCTTGAATTGTAACTTGGTTCGAAACCAGTTCCGCTTTACTGGTAAAATAGGACCCAGTCACCAGTGCTTGGGGTGAAAGTCCTCTAAAATGGGCAACATGTTGATCAACGATTGACTAAACTTGACTTCATCTCCATGTTGTGTCACGATTAGCCATGGTGCATAAATATGTGACGTTAACCGCCAACAAACTTGGTTCGAAATGAGGAATTTTCTTAAAAAATCCAGGAGTCGGAATGTTTTGATATGTGGCGTGTGGCATCCTTGGGGGGGGGTGAGATTCAAGTTTGTTAAAGCCAAGTCCCTGGGTCCATATTTGGGCTCCCTGTGGGAGCCCGAATTATAACTTAGTCAATATGAGGAATTTTTAGCTCACCAAAGGGAGCTCAACTTATCACTTGCCATCCGTCGTTGTGAACATTTTTCAAATGACTTCACCTCTGAAACCACTGGTCCGATTTTCATTACTATAGGGCAATTCATGTTTGTTCAAATGAAATGGCCACTACCCTTGGGGGCTCTGTATGGGGCATAACTCTGATAGCACCATATGAATTGTAGAAAAAATTATTAAAAAATCTTCTTCTCCAGAACCAGTGGGCAGAATCTTTTGATACTTGGTATGCAGCATTTTGGTATGGGTTTGATTTAAGTTTGTTCAAATCGAGTCCCTCAACCAATTTTGGGGCTCACTATGGGGGCGTGAATTTTTACTTAGTGCAATTTAAGAAAAACTCTTTAAAATCTTCTTCTCCAGAACCAATGGTCAGAATCTTTTGATATTTGGTATGCAGCATCTTGGTTTGGGTCTGATTCAAGTTTGTTCAAATCGAGTCCCTTGATCAATATTGGGGCTCCCTATAGGGACATGAATTTTTCCTTAGTGCAATTTAAAGAAAAATCTTCTCCAGAACCAGTGGGCAGAATCTTTTGATATTTGGTATACAGCATCTTGGTATGGGTCTGATTCAAATTTGTTCAAATCGAGTCCCTTCATCAATATTGGGGCTCCCTATAGGGGCATGAATTTTTCCTTAGTGCAATTTAAGGAAAAATCTTCAGAACCATCATGCAGAATCTTTTGATATTTGACCAGAAGCATTGTCCCATTCAGTCCTGTTGATGTTTTAGCTCCACAGAGAGTATAGATTTACTCTGTAGAACCTTAAGAATAGCTTTTGATAAAATTTGAGGCTTAACAGTATGGCCCCTGGGGCCTCTTGTTTAGTTTATTTTTAGCTCACCTGACTTTCATTCAGGAGAGCTATAGTGATCACTCACCATCCGTCGTCTGTTGTCCGTCATCTGTGAACATGGTGTTTGCGCCTTCTCCTCCCAAACTGCTGTACCAATTTAATTGATATTTGAGATAATAGTTTGTTATGACATCGCAATTTGATTTTGTTCAAATCAAGTTGCTTCGCCCCTTGGTAGGGCCACACCCAAAAAGTGTGCTGAAATCTTAAAAAATCTTCTTCTTATGAACCAGCAGTAGCAGAGACTTGATATTTGGTATGCAGCTTCCTTTTGAGGTGTAGACTCAGATTTGTTCAAGAGAAGTTTGTGGGGCTATATTTTCCTTCGTTATGGGAGGGGCAAGAATATTTCACCCTCCCAAAATTTCTATTTTCCATACCGAGAGGCAGATTTGGACCAAATTTGATATGAGGGCTTATTGGGTCATGAGTACTTAATTTATGCAAAAAAAAATTTTCCTGTCGCCCCATGGGAACCACAGGAGCTAAAAATAGAAAAAAATTAAAACGCCCATATCTCCAAAACTACACAGCAGTGAGAATTCTTATATGGTATGAAGCTTCCTTAGGACCAACAGAATGGATTGATCAAAAAAAATTGCTTTCGGTTTTATCATGGGGTACTTTTCTGGGACACTGAAAATTTGGGGGGCCGGGTGAGACTTGGAAAATTTTGGACCAAAATCCGGAAATTTTTTGTTGTTGTCTTTTAAGCATTTCGGTCAATTTTAAGACAAAAAAATTTGTTAGAATTTTGAACCAAAATCTGGAAATTTTTTGTTGTTGTTTTTTATGCTTTTCGGTCAATTTTAAGACAAAAAAAAAAAAATTATTTTTACACTGAAAATTTGGGGTCCGGGTAGGACCTTGAAAATTTTGGACCAAAATCCAGAAATTTTTTTTGGTTTTTTATGTGTTTCGATAAATTTTAAGACCAAAAAAAATAATTTTTTTTTACACTGAAAATTTAGGGTCCGGGTGGGACATCGAAAATTGTGGACCAAAATCCTGAATTTTTGTGGGGGGGTTATGCATTTCTGACAGTTGAATCTGAGAATGGGGGGGGGGGGGGGGGGAGGTTATGCGTTTTGGTCAATTTTAAGACAAAAAAATTTTTTTTTTACACTGAAAATTTGGGGGCTGGGTGGGACTTGGAAAATTTTGGACCAAAATCCAGAATTTTTTTTTTTGTTTTTTATGTGTTTCGGTCAATTTTAAGACAAAAAAAAATTTATTTTTTTTAAACTGAAAATTTGGGGTCCGGGTGGGACCTTGAAAATTTTTGACCAAACTCCTGAATTGTTTTTTTGTTTTTTATGTGTTTCGGTCAATTTTAAGACAAAATTTTTTTTTTTTTATACTGAAAATTTGGGGTCCGGGAGGGACTTTGAAAATTTTGAACCAAAATCAAAAAAATTAGTTTTTTATGCATTTTGGTCAATTTTAAGAAGAAAAAAAAAATTTGGGCTCAAAATATTTTGTTTGGGACTTCGAAAATTTCCAAACAACAATAAAAAAAAATCTGTTTTTATACATTCATCTCAATTTTGGGACGTAAAAGTGCAGGAACTGAAAATAGAAGGAAAAGTCCTGTGTATTGTGTGGGCACAACTGCTTAATCTAGTTGGTATATGCTTTTCTTAGGAGGGACATATGCAGCTTATTCAAATCAAGTCACTGGTTTGATATTTAGACTACCATGTCAGGTGAGCGCCATCAGGCCCCCTGGGGCCTCTTGTTTATTTCTGTAATTATTTCTTCGCCGTCAAAAGTTCATGTTCTTGGTTAATAAAGCATTGCAAAGCCTTCTTGCACTCAAGGGACAAATTTATCATTTTTTTTAACTTGGGTAAAATATCAGACATAAACCATTTAATTATTATTTTTTTAAAGTTTATGGTTATAAAAAGAGAGCATGCGGCAGCCAAAAGGACCATGTAGGAGAGCCTGAGAAACAGATTTTTCATTTTTTTAGGCCTCATCATTTATATTTCTGACAATGTTTTTATAACAGAAAGTAATAATAAAACTATCATCCATTCTACAGATTCCATAATGTACGTCTGACAGTTGAATCTGAGAATGAAATGTTAATGATTTTATTTTGTATTTTACAATGTGATTTGTGTCGAGAATTGTGATGACTGCTATATTTCTATAAACACACAGATCCCAGGATTTACCTGTTAAGTCAACGTATGTAATTAGTTGACCTTCTGAATTTATGTGATGTAATTTGTTGGGGGCTTGTGTCGCTACTAACATCTCCCTACCTGTGTCCAATATAAACTTTATACTGTAGATCATGCACAACCCATACAACTCGAAATCTCTGTGAAATACAATCTGTTTGATGGGTCGTTCATTAATTTTACATATTGGATCGAAAGTCAAACCATGACCTTTGGCACCAATCGATCCACTGGGTAGTTTGGTCTTGGAAGTCCATGTTTTGACTTGTTCGTAATGTTGTAACAGCAATAACTTGTTCCAGACTTGAATATATATTTGTATAAATATATATTTGTATAAATATCTACATTTCTATTAACTATTTCATTATTAATTTCAAATGACAACTCACTCGCTTGGTTCAAACGTTTTTCAATGTTTGAAACCAAGCTAGAAAATAAGTAGACTGTCATCTGCAAAATTGTGTCCCCGGAGGGTGAATTCAGTGATGCTACCCTGCACAGCAGGGTAGTATCACTAAATTTACCATCTCTGAACCTCAATCTAAATCAGGGTCTCAAAACTAAACAGAAAGAGGTACCCAGAGGATAAATTGGCCTACTGTATGGGATGGCATCATCAAATTCACCCTCTAGGGACCTTATTCTGCAAATTTCAGATTGCTTACTGTCAGGCCTGTTTGTAACTTTATCTTCATTATCCAATAAAAAGTTGAACAATCTTTCCATTCCAGATTTTGTATCAACATTTGATTTAGATTTAACGTCACTTGGATGTATGTCTTCCTCATCGTGTTGTAAAGAATGAAATCTGGGGTTCCTGATTTCCATTATTTCTTTGTTTAATTTTTCACTTTTATCTATAATATTTTCTGTTTCTTCTCTATTCATCAAATAATGATGAAATGTTGGAAAGTTAATCTTTTCCAACATTCTCTAGTTTTTAGCTCATCTTGACAAAGTCAAGCTGAGCTAATCTCATCGCTCTCCGCCCATCGTCCATCAACACCATGCTTTGGTCTTCTCCTCCAAAGCTACTGGGCCAATTCAAGTGAAAGTTTGTGTGAGTGATGGTCCCAAAGGGGCATTTCATTTTTGTTCAACTCAACATGCCCAGCCCCATAGGGAGGGAGTGGGAGAAAATGCTCCAAAATATTTTAAAAATCTCCTTCACAAGAACCAGTGTGTAAAATGACTTGATATTTGCTATGGAGCTTCCATATGTGGTGTAGAATCAAGTTTGTTCAAACGAAGTTTGTGAATTAATATTTGGCTTTGTAATAGGAGGGGTAAGATTTTTGGCCCCGCCCAAAATTTCTATTTTCTGAACCGATGGTCCGGTATGAACCAAATTTGGTTTGTGGTATTATTGGGTCATAAGTACTTGACCCATGTAAAAAAAAAATTCCTGCATCCCCATGGGAACCCTGGGAGCTAAAAATAGAAATATTTTCAAACGCCCATATTTCCCAAACCAAACAGAACAGAGAGCTGTTATTTGGTATGAAGTATCCTTAGGACCAGTAGAATTGAATGGTAAAAAAAATTGCCATCGGTTATGTTAGTGTGTTCTGTAATGGGGCATCAAAAAAATGCTGAGTCCGCATATTTGCCAAAATTTTTAAAAATCTTTTCTCCAGAACCAATCATCAGAATCTTTTGATATTTGGTATACAGCATTCATAGGGGTGGGGGGGGGGGGGGTGTGGATTAGGGAGTCAGATTCAACTGTGTTCAAATCGAGAGCCTGGGTTAATATTTGGGCTCCCAATGGCCTGGGAGCCGGAATTGGCCATGTTGCTGAAGAATTAAAAATTTTGTATTCAGTACCCTCTAGAGGTGTGTAAGTAAGATTAATCCACATAGGTTGTATCAAGTGGCTTCATAGGGGAGCTCTACATTTTACATTATGATCAACTGAAGAAAAGGCATGATGCCTGAATTATTTTTGTCACTCCTGTGGGACACAAGGATTGACAGTGAATCCTATGGAACTGGATTGCTTAATGGAGACTCATTCTTGGACTCTGTATATATTGTGTTCTGTTCAAGATGAGCGCTTCAGGCCCCGTGGGGCCTCTTGTCTGTTATAGTTTCATCAGAACATGAGGACTGGTCACATTACTAGAGTTAATGTGTGTCTTAATTTTCTGGGTCACTGAGAAAAATGATTGCATGGTGTGCTTCTCATTCTCAGCACCATCATTTGAACTTCTGTCCCGTTTTTTCCTCTTAGTTTCGTATGTGGCAGAATCTTTATTGTGTGATTTTCCGCTCATTCGTGGCCTATCTCTCAAACTCATTCGTGTTTGCTTGAAATTTGAAAAAGAACTCCCGTGGACTTATATTAATATGGGGAAATGACACAGCTATAAATAACATCGGTCAATGTTACCAAACTTGACCAAGAACTCGCTGAAGAGTCTTCGCGGAACTCTGTAGTATGGAAATGAACATGACGACATGTCCGAGTTTGGTTGAAATGTTTTTTGGTTGAAATGTTTAGTATATATCTCCACAAGCGGCATTTCACGATTAACGCAATTTTTTTTTTCATAGCACCTCAGTTTCATGAAATATTTGCCTAATTATTTAACACCAACTCTAATTTGGGCTCATTTCTTAGTAATTTTTAGTAATGGTTACAAACTTGGATACTTATATTCTATCACGTCATACTACTTCCGGTTTCAAATAAGATGCGCACACACCAAGGCCATGAAAATCAGTGCGCAGTTAATTTTTGAAGCAAACGGACGTGGTCTGTTTGCGGCCATGATTTAACACACGTGTCGAAATAATTTTCGCCTTGTTTTGTGTATTCATTAACTTTCAAACATTAGTCAAGTAACTTTTAATGCAGTGTGCTTTGTCTACAATGCTGTTGTGACAATCTTACATTACATGATGAGGTTGTGTATTTCAAACATTTGTATTTTCTACAACGACATTGGTGTTGTTGTGGGAAACAGGCTCGGCTGTGACCAGCATGGCCGAATTGAAAATGGCACACAAATCACTTGACCAGGACGATATTCTCCTTTCTTCAACTTCTAAAGGCAAGGGAAAAAGACTTCCAGCTCTGCTAAGTTTTCAGAGCCTATGTTGGGTTTCACTTCACGAGCAAACTCAGACAAAAATAAAATAGCTTCACATTCGTCTTCGACGTCAACAAAAGACAGTGAATAACCATCCACTTTACATCAAAGGTTCCAGCTCCGCCAATGTCAGTCGCTATGAGCGTTTCATTTTTTAATCAAGAAGCATTGCTTATTCTACGTGAAATGAACTCTTACCAGACTAAAACCACAAACTCGATTGAAAAGTTAACTGAACGAGTCAATCAGATTGAGAAATTTACTGACTCATTTGATGATTCTCAATATTATTATGAGGACAAAGGCAATGATTATGCTGATGATGCCAGGCAAGATTTGGGGCCTGATGTCAATCCATAGGACATTTCAGGGCTTGCACCAAAGAAACTTGGGTCTGAGAGTGAGAATATTATCTTCAATAATGTTATGGACAAATTCACTCAGGCTGTCACCGATTGCGATCTAAATGAAAATTTGGCATCCTTCATCAACACAGTGTTTTGAGAAGGTATCTCTGATGAACGCACTGCAGACATCTTTAAGGAAATTCTCTAACAGAACAATTGTGAGTTGTTGGTTAAAACTCATGTCAATCAGGAAATTTTGTGATTCTTAAAGCCTCAGACTGATGACGTGAAAATGCAAAATATTCAGAGCTTTCTTATTAAAGCTTCCAGCAATTTTTCAAAGTTATGAGATCAAGCAGGTGAATCTATGGATGCAGACACGTTAGATATTGCCACCGATGGCTTAGCTTTGCTGGACATTCTAATCGGCTCCTTAATAATAAAAGGAAAGATCTGCACAGGCCTGATTTGGACAGTAAATTTACTTATTTGTACTCACCTTTTCTACCCTACGCAGACAATTTGTATGGAGATGATGTCAATAAGAATATTTGTGATATACAAGACATGAATCGTGTGTCCAGAAGCATTGGAAGAACTTTTCCTGTACAATGGGGTGTATTCCGTGGCAGACGAGTGAGATATTTTCAGTGGCGAGCATGTGGTAGAGGCAGAGCTGCTTATCAGCAAGCCAGTCAGCCTGTGACTGCTGGGCCCTCAAAAAACTTGAGAGGGTACAAGAAGTAAATGCAGATGTAAGTATTGATTTTTTGGCAGGCAATATACAACATAAACTTGAAAACTGGAGAAAGATAACAGGCGATCCGGTTATTTTGAATCTCGAACAACATTGGACGATCGATTTCCATAAGGGGTGCAACCCCATTCGGTCATTCAGTCACAATTATCAGTTCAGTGATTTTGAACATGATATTATTGATAGAGAAATTTCAAAATTAAAATTTGGCATTTTTAGGAGGTATGTCACATACCAAATGAATTTATCTCTCCAGTTTTCACCCATAAGAAGAAGCAATCAGATGACTCAGAGTATCGAATGATTTTGAATTTGAAAGATCTCAATATTTTTATTCCCAATCATCACTTTAAAATGGATACTCTGGACGTCTTACATTTGATTACACCTTCTTCCTTTATGGCTTCTGTTGATTTATGCCATGC
Source organism: Pictodentalium vernedei (assembly GCA_031216915.1). Taxonomy (NCBI): domain Eukaryota; kingdom Metazoa; phylum Mollusca; class Scaphopoda; order Dentaliida; family Dentaliidae; genus Pictodentalium; species Pictodentalium vernedei. The sequence goes on from CM062294.1 coordinate 170,701,379, forward strand.
CTATTATTCTGTACCAATCAGCCTCAGAAAGTTAGGTAAAGTTTGAAAATTTGAACATTCTGGACATTTATTTCAATACACAGTCCTGCCAAATGGTTTTTCTTGTGCCCCGAGATTGTTTACAAAATTGTCCAAACCAATTTATTCCACCTTTCGGAAGATGGGACATAAACATTCCAGCTACATTGATGATTCTTTGTTGCTGGGCGACAGTCTTCAAGACTGTCAAGACTATATTGCAGACACAGTACAGGTAATGGAAGCCCTGGGGTTCACAATCCACATGAAGAATTCAGTATTAACTCCACAACAAAGTATTAGTTTTCTGGGGTTTATTAATAATTCAGTCAACATGTCTGTCACCTTGCCTTCAGATAAGGTGTCAACTCTTGTTAGTGAATGTCAACATGTGTATGGTCAACAGTCCACCAATATTAAAACCACAGCTCGATTGTTGGGACTTATGATTTCTAGTCTACCGGTAGTTCACTTTGGGCGTATTTACTATAGGCAACTTGAGGTATCAAAAATCGCTGCACTAAAATGTTCGAAGGGAGATTTTACTGCAGAAATTGAGATTACTCAGGACATAAGAGATGATCTCCATTGGTGGATCACTCAGTTGTCTTTTCAGAAGAGGTTGTTGCATCATGGAAACCCCGATAAGATTATTACTACCGACGCCTCTCTGCTTTGCTGGGAGCTGTTTGTGACAATGAGGAAATTGGAGGTCGCCAAACACAAGCTGAAGCTGACATCCATATCAATTATCTCGAGTTACAGGCGGTCTGGATGACATTGCAATCCCCCTGTAACCAGTTATCAGATATCCATATACTGATAAAAACAGATAACACCTGTACTGTCGCATATCTCATTGATATGGGAGATGCCAAATCTTGTACCTGTAACAGGATGGCTTTCACTATCTGGGCATGGTGTATTAAACGGTCGATATGGATATCTGCCACTCATATTCCGGGTTCTCATAATGCAGCAGATCCTCTCTCTCACCATTTTAACAATAATCTTGAATGGCAACTCAATCCAGTATATTTTGGGGCCATAACCCATCTCTGGTGCATGCCACAGGTGGTCATGTTTGTGTCAAGGCTTAATAAACAGATTCCTACATATGTGGCATGGAAGCCTGACCCTGAAGCTGAGGCAATTAATGCATTTTCTTTTCCTTGGACAGATATTTATACCTATGCTTTTCCACCTTTCAGTTTGGTGAGCAAAGTAGCTTAGAAATTATGGGTCGACAGGGGAGAAGGTATCCTGGTTGCACCGATTTGGCCACCACAGAACTGGTTCACGTCAGTAATGAATGTGCTAGTGGACACTCCACAAATTATTCCAGTGACTCGGATTACACTGTTACTACCTCACAAGGATGTGTTTCACCCTTTTACCAGAAAACTTTATTTGATGGCATGTCGGATTTCAGGGAGGCCCGAACTGGTTCACGTCAGTAATGAATGTGCTAGTGGACACTCCACGAATTATTCCAGTGACTCGGATTACACTGTTACTACCTCACAAGGATGTGTTTCACCCTTTTACCAGAAAACTTTATTTGATAGCATGTCGGATTTCAGGGAGGCCCTTGCACATAGAAATATTTCAGACCAAGCTACAGACATCATCATGCATTCTTGGAGATCATCTACTAAAAAACAGTATGTAGTATATATCAAAAGGATCGTGAAAGGAAGGAGAGTGCAATTCATACCTCTCTCAGTTCAGTGTTAAATTTCTTAACACTAGTTATTTCATTTTGAATGTAGCTACAGTGCAATTACTTCAGCTCGGAGTGCTTTGTCTGCTCTCGGAATTATCTGTGAGCAGTTTACGATTGGTTTGCATCCTTTGATCATTTTATTTTTGAAAGGTGTCTTCAATTTACGTCCACCACATTGTAAATATTCCGAAACGTGGGATGTGTCAGACATTCTCAGTTATCTTCGAAAGTTATTCCCTGCCAAGGTTCGTAGTTTAAAGCTACTTTCTGATAAACTAGCTATGTTGATTACTTTAAAGTTAGCTAGCAGAACTCAATCCCTTAGATTGTTAAGTATACAAAATATGGAGTGGTCTTCCAAATCATATATGTTTTTTTTATCGTGAAGTTTTAAAGCAAACACGGCCAGGGACAAGTAACCCTGTGGCAGTTTTACGAGCATCCCCACCAGATAGGCGGTTGTGTGTTGTTTTTGTATTAAAAAATCTACAGAGAATTCTCCCCATTAGACATGGGTTTGATTCACTTTTTCTAAGTTATGTGAAACCACATAAACCAGTTCGTAAAGATACAATCAGCAGATGGTTGAGAACAGTGTTAATGTGCTCAGGTATCGATTGTTCATGGTTTAAGGTACATAGTATTCGGAGTGCAGCTACCTCAAAGGCACAGGCTAGTTCCCAGTCTGGATATTCTGAAGGTGGCCAGATGGTCTAACAAAACGTTTGCGACTTTCTACCACAAACCTATTGAAAAGCCATTGGCATTTGCAGATGCTGTGTTGTATATGTAATACAGTTAATTATGCTCTCATGCAAATTGCCAAAATTTTCTGGGCTCCGAAGTCTCATTTGAGACCAGAAGTAGGATGACATGATAGAATCCCCCAAATAAACAAGACTTACCTTTGGAAGATGATTTTTGGTTGGGATTCTATTCAGTAATACACTACTGGAGGGATCAAATGCCCTCCATTTCATATTATTCTTCATCTTACCCACCCATCAAATATAGATACATGTACATGTCTGTTTCCATACTTGTCTCTCCAGTATTTTTGCTGTCAGAAAATTTTTGGAATCATGTACCAACTTTTAAGGAATGATTTTCATGGCCTCAATGTGCACGCATCTCATTTGATCCCTCCAGTAGTATATGGCAGAATAGAATCCCAATCAAACATCGTCTTCCTAAGGTAAGTCTCATTTATTTGGGGGATTAAACGAATACACCATTTTTATAAGGACAAGGGAATTTTTATAAGCTTTTGCAAACCAAATCAGAGGATTTAAAAAGACACTATAACATGCTGGATTTCAGACAGTTATGCTCAAAGCTAGCATGGATACCACAGTGTTTAACTCCGTACATGCTGCTGACGGCTCTTTCTGCCAAGGACAAAAAATCACTTGCCACTAAAGAAAGTAAAATTTTAGCAACCTCGCCAAAATTCTACCGATTTTTTGACCAGCGATTTCTTGAGTCCATCTTTATTGAATTTTTTACCCAAAAAAGTCATGGCTGTTCCAAAGCAGCCATAACTGGATTTGATGGAAATTTTTTTTTTAAATATTCAGCGGGTGAAGAGTTAAGCCATGTTCTATTTAATGGGTGACATTTAATGGGTGTCTTCCACCAGTATAGCCCGACACAGAAAATGTGACATTAAAACAATCATGGAAGTGACAGATATGGAGGATGTTGAATTACCAGAAACAACCCGACAATGATGTAAAATATCCAAATGAACCCAAAATTCTACCAGTCTGCAAAACTGATGCAGATTTCAGAAAACCAGGAATACATTAGAACTTGTCTTGAGAGACCATCCTTTTTGCCAGGATAAAATGGTCTCTCAAAACAGGTGGTCGCTCATGTAAGGTCCATTACAGTACACGCATGTTTCATTCTGTGTTTATTACATGCCTCCACATCTATAAAAATAATTATTGTGACACTCAGCAATTCATTTGGCAACTATCAACAAAAGGCACATATCACCAACCAAATTTGCGAGGGGAACCTGTGTTACTATTTCATCCCCTGAGTTCCAATGTGATGTAATAAATCACAAGTTATAATCTAGGCATCTACAGTTTGGGAAAAACATTTATGTTTTATATTAAAAACAGTGTATTAACTGGTAGGGTGGTAAATTTTCTTCAAATGTTGTTCTGAAACCTGACATTTTTTTCTCTGGAAATGTTCATCAAAATAATTATGTCTGTGTTTGCTCTAAATTTTTATTATTTCAAATATTTTGTTTTCATTTATTGGTGAGTGCCCATTGGCTCTCTCCAATAATGGAAAACAAAATATTTCACTTTCCATGTAAAGACTTGTTAGTAGAAGTAGATGTCACAATTAAACTTACACAGCATATGGATGGTGTGTCACAAACAAAATTCAAGATTGTCCCACGTTACTCCCACCAAGGTCAAGGTCTCAGTCAAAATATGGAATGAACATGCACATCAACTTGTTCATGTCTGGTCTGTGACTTTTTAGTGGAAGGAGATTCCAGAGTGCATCATACGCAACATATGAACCACCACTATATAGTGTGTTGCATGCAAAATTCACAATTGGCCCATCAAGATAAAGGTCACAGACAGAATCAACATATGTATCAACTTTTAGTATCTGCCCCCCTAACATTTTAGTGGAAGGCGATATAGCAATGAAACTTATACAACATAATTATGTACCTCCACTAGGTGGTGTGTCGCTTACAAAATGTTCTGTACAAATATGTGCTCTGGGGCATGTAGCAAAATATTGGGAGTTTCTGGTAGCCATCCTGGATGCCATCTTGCAATTGAATATGTAAAGTACTGGAAGTTTACAGAGTAGCATAATTCAGATTCGGATTCAGTGCAAAAAGTTACCCTAGAAACAACCAGAAAACATTTTACTTCCCGACATTGCAAGGTTAGTACTAAAATGGCCATTTGGCTGCCAGTCTATTCATTTAACTGACGATATGAAGTTCCTTTTTTCAGAAAAAGTTGAACAGACAGTGAAGATTGATGCATCTACTGTAGAAATAGAAGAGAGGGGAGTGAAGCTTAGATTGACAGTGGTAGATACACCTGGATTTGGTGATTCATTAAATTCTATTGAATGGTAAGATATTACCTGTGGCTGAGTGCCAAATTATTTATCACATGTGATGAGTAACTCAAAGATGTCATGCTTCCTAATGCAGCCAGGGGAGGCTTAGTTTAGCAAAAGTTTGTTCATAATAATTGTTTTGTTGAAATTTATTGGAGAGTGCCTATGGATATCTCTTAACTGAATAACCCTGTTGATTGAATATAATTTCTCAACACAAAACCATTTACCTTGCCTCCAGTACAAATTTGACCTGTTAATTGAATATAGGTTATGGAGTAAACTCCTGTTAATTGAATAAAGAATAAAAAAATTGTAACTTGTCAAAATTTTACCCTGACTCTCCCCAGTTTTCCTTTGTTTAAAGATCTATTTGACCTCTGTACATCCAATACAGGCATTCTCATTGAGCTTTGTCAAACAAGATATAATAGAGTTAATGCCAAGTTTATCTATAGATTACAGGAAAGTGACACAATCCCTGTTAATTGAATGCTCCTGTTAATTGAATAATTTTCATTGGCAAAGTGGCTATTCAATTAACAGGATTCCATTGTATAGTGGCTGTCAGCATAGAGACATAATACTGGTCTAAGTACACAGCTCACTTGTGATCAATCAAATTGAAGAACAGTGCTGTCGTCACAAAAGTGGCTTCTTTCTCGATCTAATAAAAAAATATTTACACGAGAAAACTGATATTTCATTAGGGACCATGGTCAAATTAAGACTGAAAGAAGAAAAACACACAGAAGAAGCATTTGAGATGTAATATTTTTGCATTTCCTTTTTCAACAGGTGAGATTCTATCATGCTGTTGGCAGGAAAGCAGAATGAGAATTTTGACCTGACAGCAACCCAGTTCGATCTAGTTCAAATCTCAGTCTGTTTTTAAGATTTCAGTTATGTAACCAATAAAAGTGTACAAATATAGTCAGATAGTTGGTAAACCCAACTATCTGTGTTTATTCCACAACAGGAAAATTCAAAATTAATTTCCAGCTTGGGCTCAGTGCAAACAGAATTAGATTGACTAATGTTCAGTTTGCACTTGTGCCGTTCAGCTTGAAACAACTCGTCTACAGGGCTACAGCCACATTGGCACATTCTTCAGGTATGCTTTATCATCAATTGCAGGCTCACGGGTCAATCGAGACACCCCCCCCCCTCTAGGGTAATTAACAAGAAACAAATGCGCATGAATATCGCAGTTGACCCAGTGTAATCTCCTTGTTCCCGCTGGAACATCCAATGGATTTCGGGATTATTTTCTTTGGTGAATTTGCAAGTCATCTTTTGCCGATCTTAACGGCAGGTGGTAACCATTTTCCTGGCATTCAGATCAAAAAAACATTACCAGCGAGACATCAAACTCTTGCTGTTGTTGGCAACATTTTCCATTTTTCTCAAATAAGATATAGAGGATCTGTAATGAGTTTCTCTATGATATAAGATTTATGAAACGAGTGTAGACAATTTTATTTTAGCGAGCCTCTGGCGAGCTAAAATGAAATTGTCGAAACGAGTTTCATAAATCTTATGTCAAAGAGAAACGAATTTCAGATTCTTTTTATCACATGACACACACAAACGAACTTGAACCGATTTATTTTTAACGAGTCTGTGTTCCCGTACATGGAAAAAAAATTAACCTACTTTCTCCATGTTGACTGAATACGTTCAATACTTCCGCTTTACAAAATAGTTCTCAAAACAAACTGTCTTGTTGACATTTAATAAACAGACTGCAACAAAACCCTCATTAGTAATTCAATTGTCAACAATAAGAGATGCAAATCCAAAGAAGGGATTTGCAATTTCTATATTTTATAAACTTTAATCCGAGTCACTGTCGGACACAATGATGCACCTACGTTTCTGAGCGGGTTGGGCTGATGATGTTTCTGGGTTATGAATGTGTATTTCAAAGTGCCCACCATAAATGTTGCCTGTGAACATATTCTGTAGTCTACCTGCAAATTGTGTGTTTCGATCAATGGAATTTGTGTTAGAAATTGACTGGTTTTGATATTTAAACTACATCTGTGTCCATGGATTTAGGATATTGAGGCCTATTTTCAGTTTGAAGATTGGAGTTAGATAACACACGAGAAATTTGTTTGTGTTGTTGTTCATTGATATGGCTGTAATTGTTAATTGACTGGATATTCTTGTGTCCTGTGATTTGCATAATCTGGTGAGCAGGGATGTTATTTTCACTAAGTTTCTGAACAAGATGTTTGCGAGCACTGTGATTTGTAAGTTTCTTTTCTGGTGACAGACCAGCTGCTTTTGCCATTCGCTTCATGAATGATGGAGGTAAGTTTATTTATTCCAATCAGCTGTCTTTTAAACCACTGATCACCGACATTCATAATATCTTGTTTAGTATGTGTTGCTATATAAAAAGGGTCACTTTCGTCACTGTAACCCGAGGGCCTTAAAAGAGAGTACTTTTTAGCCTGACTGTTTACAGTGAGGGCTATAGTAATGACTTTTGTCCGTCCGTCTGTCTGTCCGTCTGTCCGTCTGTTAACTTTTAGAGTTTTGGTTAAAGTTTGTGGTTAAAGTTTTTTACTGAAGGTTCAGGTGGTTTTTTTTTTTTTTTTTCTTCTTTTCCTGTTTAGTTGACATTTGGAGTTTTGGTTAAAGTTTGTGGTTAAAGTTTTTTATTCAACCTTCAAGTACAGGCTATACCTGGTAATTCTTGTCTGATCGTCACAAAATTTCATATGCAGGTTTTAGGTCATGTCTACTTGAGAACGTCCCCTTTTGGTTGTGATCGGTCAACCGGTATGGCTACCCGAGCCCAAAACCCGAAAACCATTAGCACAGTCTACAGGTCGTATATATGAAGGGATTTCATTGCAACTTCATAGAATGCCTCTGCATAATGCCTAGATGAGAATGTCCCCGTTTGGCATGATCTGTCAACCGTGATGGCTGCCCAAGCCCGAAGCCCAAAACTTTTAGGGCAGTCTGCTGGTCATGTTTAATATGGACGGATTTCATTGTAACTTGATATGATGACTCTGTATCATGTCTACATGAGAATTTCCTCATTTGGGCGTGATCTACCAACTGTCATGACTGCCCGAGCCCAAAACCCGAAAACCTTTAGCACAGTCCACAGGTCATATTTATGGAGGGATTTCATTGTAACGTGATAGGTTGACTTCATATGTCTACATGAGAAAGTCCCCTTTTGGACTTGATTGGGCAACTTTGACGGCTACAGGTGCCTGAAGCCCGAAAACCTTCAGCACAGTCTACAGGTCATATTTATGAAGGGATTTCCTTGTAACTTTGTAGAATCAATCCACATGATGCCCAGATGAGAATGTCCCCTATTGGTTGCGATCATTCAACCATGATGGCTGCGGAGCCCGAAGCCCGAAAACCTTTTGCACAGTCTACATGTCATATTTATGAAGGGATTTCATTGTAACTTGATAGGTTGACTTCATATAATGTCTACATGAGAAAGTCCCCTTTTGGACTTGATTGGGCAACTTTGACGGCTACAGGTGCCTGAAGCCCGAAAACCTTCAGCACAGTCTACAGGTCATATTTATGAAGGGATTTCCTTGTAACTTTGTAAAATCAATCCACATGATGCCCAGATGAGAATGTCCCCTATTGGTTACGATCATTCAACCATGATGGCTGCCCGAGCCCGAAGCCCGAAAACCTTTAACACAGTCTACATGTCATATTTATGAAGGGTTTTTCATTGTAACTTGATAGGTTGACTTCATATAATGCCTAGATGAGAACATCCCCTTTTGGGCAACTGTGACGGCAACAGGGACCCGAAGCCCGAAAACTTTTAGCACAGTCTACAGGTCATATTTATGGAGGAATTTCATTGTAACTTGATAGGTTGACTTCAAAAAATGTCTAGATGAGAACGTCTCCTTTTGGGCAACTGTGATGGCAACAGAGGCCCAAAGCCCGAAAACCTTTAGAATATTCCACAGGCCAAAATTATAAAGGGATTTCATTGTAGCTTGGTAGGATGATTCCAAGTTTGTGGTTAAAACCCAGACAAACACCACCACCCCCCTCCCCCCCCCCCCCCCCCCCCCCCCCCCCCAATTAGGCTTTTTTTTCTTTTTTTCTCCAATATGCATTTTGAACTATTTACAGTCACTACATGTGAAACCTTTTTTAAAACTTACGTACCCCCATCCCCCCCCCCCCCCACCCCCTGGGGGCCAATTAGGGACTTTTTTTTTCTTTCGTCAAAAATGCTGGGTTACAGTTTTGGTTAAAAACCCAGACAAACACCACCACCCCCCACCCTTCCCCAAATTAGGCATTTTTTTTTTCTCCAATATGCATTTTTAACTATTTACAGTCACTACCTTTTTTTTTCCTTTTGTCAAAAATGCTTTTTACAGTTTTGGTTAAAGTTTGTTGTTAAAAATCCCGACACAAATTATCACCCCCACCCATCCTCCTCACCCATTTTTTAGCTCAACTTGACAAAGTCAAGCTGAGCTATTGCCATCACTTCTCGTCCGTCGGCGTACGTACGTATGTACGTACGTACGTACGTTAGTACGTTAGTACGTACGTCCACAATTTCCTTTGGCACACCTCAGAGGTCGCATTTATGATCAGATTAATTTGAAACTTGGCATGCTTGTTTGGGGTGACCTCTAGATGGGAGCTATCGATTTTCTTCAATTTCCATCGAAAAATGTTGCCGCGGCCAACGTTCTTAGAACTTAGTTTAGTCAAACCACAATATTTCCCTTTGGCACACCCTACAGGGCACATTTATGAATTGATTGCTTTGAAACCTGGTATGCTTATTTAGGGTGACCTCTAGATGGGAGCTATCGATTTTCTTCAATTTCCGGCAAAAAATGTTGCCATGGCCAACGTTCGTAGAACTTAGTTTAGTCAGACCTCAATATTTCCCTTTGGCACACCCTACAGGGCACATTTATGATCAGATTGCTTTGAAACCTGGTATGCTTCTTTGGGGAGACCTCTAGATGGGTGCTATCGATTTTCTTCAATTTCTGTCAAAAAATGTTGCTGCGGCCAACGTTCTTAGAACATAGTTTAGTCAGAAGACTCAATATTTCCCTTTGGCACACCCTACAGGGTACATTTATGATCGGATTGCTTTGAAACCTGGCATGCTTGTTTGGGGTGACCTCTAGATGGGAGCTATCGATTTTCTTCAATTTCCATCAAAAAATATTGCCGCGGCCAACGTTCTTAGAACTTAGTTTAGTCAAACCACAATATTTCCCTTTGGCTCACCCTGCAGGGCACATTTATGATTTGATTGCTTGGAAACCTGGTATGCTTATTTAGGATGACCTCTAGATGGGAGCTATCGATTTTCTTCAATTTCCGGCAAAAAATGTTGCCACGGCCAACGTTCGTAGAACTTAGTTTAGTCAGACCTCAATATTTTCCTTTGGCACACCCTACAGGGCACATTTATGATCAGATTGCTTTGAAACCTGGTATGCTTGTTTGGGGAGACCTTTAGATGGGAGCTATCGATTTTCTTCAATTTCCGTCAAAAAATGTTGCCGCGGCCAACGTTCTTAGAACATAGTTTAGTCAGAAGACTCAATATTTCCCTTTGGCACACACTACAGGGCACATTTATGATCGGATTGCTTTGAAACCTTTCATGCTTGTTTGGGGTGACCTCTAGATGGGAGCTATCGATTTTCTTCAATTTCCATCAAAAAATGTTGCCGCAGCCAACATTCTTAGAACTTAGTTTAGTCAGACCACAATGTTTCCCTTTGGCTCACCCTACAGGGCACATTTATGATTAGATTGCTTTGAAACCTGGTATGCTTATTTACGGTGACCTCTAGATGGGAGCTATCGATTTTCTTCCATTTCCGTCAAAAAATGTTGCCACGGCCAACGTTCTTAGAATTTAGTCTAGTCAGACCACAATATTTCCCTTTTATACACCCTACAGGGCACATTTATGATCGGATTGCTTTGAAACCTTTCATGCTTGTTTGAGGAGGCCTCTAGATGGGAGCTATCGATTTTCTTCGGTTTCTGTCAAAAAATGTTGCCACTGGCAAAACAAATGACATTGGTACCAATGATCTTCAATTTTGCCATTTCATTTATAACTTACCAAGTTCAAGTTTGTCAAGTTGAGCTACAGTGTCATTGACACTTTCATTTTTCTTTCCTCGAATATGCATTTTGAACTATTTACAGTCACTACATGTGGAACCTTTTTTTAAACTCACGTCAATTAGGCACACTCCCCCCCTACCCCCCCACCCCCCACCCCCACTCGGTGCCAGTTAGGTTTTTTTTTTTCTCTGCTCAAAATGCATTCTGAAGCATTTGGACTGACCACGTGGAAAAAAATGGACTCCCCTGACACACCCCCACTCTCCCTCACCCCCACCCCACCTACTCCTCACCCAGGGCCATTCAAGCAATATTTTTTCTTTGGTACAAAATGCATTTTTAGCCTGACTGTTTATAGTCAGGGCTATAGTCATGACTTTCGTCGGTCCATCTGTCGGTCCATCCATCTGTCTGTAAACAATTGGTTTCTGACTGATAACTCCAGTTTGGATTATTTGATTTCAACCAAAGTTGATATGTGTATTTTCCAGCTAGTAATACAGGCCAGGTTTGAATATAGGTTCCACAACTCCCCCCACCCCCACCCCTCCATGCCACCACACCCCTCCATGCCCCCCCACCCCCCACCCCTCCATGCCCCCCCCCACCCCCCACCACACACACACACACACACACACAAATGTGTCACTTAGGCAATTATTCCCAAAATGCATTTTGAAGGATTGGGAGTTATTACATGCAAAAAAGAAATTTGACTCATATAGCCCAACATTGCTTTATGTACTGCATCTTTAATCCTTTACCTAACACAAGTTGGAGCCAACAGTACAAATTATTTTTCTGAAACATCAGATTTTTTCATTTTTTACTTCTTACCATGGCTTATTAGTCCTTATTGCAACAAGCTCATCAAGTTTGTTCCATTAATAGGTCATGAGGTATGTTTTGAAGTAGAGAAATGAAAAAATAAAATTTGAATAGCCAATTTTGTATATCACGAGTGCAGATATGGCAGATTCGTTAGGTAAACTGTTAACAAAAAATGGTTCTGACTATTTTGCATCTAAGCATTGCCATTGCTGGGACAGTCGGGCTGCATGCGTGACATCACTCTAGTTATAAATATTCACAGGACACCTTTCTGGTAAATCAAAGTTACACCACATTCTGGGTGGCACACTTCGAACATCTCTCACATTGTCACCAGGGCGAGTTTTTGTTTGTCTTTCTATAAACTGTAAATATTCCTGGCCATTTGGGTCCTTGTGCAAACTAACATCCCCCAACACATTTTATGGTGCTCATCTGAGCCCCGTAAACCAAAGTGAATAGTGTTTAAAAACCACAAGGAGTTTATTATAGATTCGGGTGTCGAAGAACCCAGTTGACCGCTTTGCCACAAAATGTCAATTTCATTGTCACTTATTGGCTCGCCTTCATTTCCCGATTGCCCAAGCCACTTCGTTTCAGTTGTCGTTGTTTGGCCTTCAATATGTCTCTCACTTTCACAAATTCTACACTACTAACTATTGTGTGGCCACAATTAAAACGTTTTAAATGTCTGTCAATACTGGAAATAAATCCACGCAACGAGCTTGGTTCATATTCAGAGCCGTCAGATTTTCTGACTGACAGGATAAATTTGCATAAAATAACACACAGTTCACTGGGCATTATGTTGTGAATTTCACGATGCTCATTTATATCATTACTTTGAAGAAATTTTCTTACTAACTTCGTATCATAAAAGGTCTTGCTTAAAGTGTTTTTATTTGTTTCTTTTTCAACAAATCCATCTATATCTTCACCGCTGACATTAACAAAACGACGCTGTTGAGTAGCGTCCATTTGCTTAGCAACGCCAACAGTTTCTTGAAAATCTAGCATCTGGTAGCATTCAGCGTATAATGGGCTCAAACGTTCTGCCGAGAGAGTCACTTCAAAGTCGATACCTATTATTTTCACAGTGTATAACAAGCCTTTTGTGGAATCAATGATCTTAACAATTTCCCCTTCTCCTTTTCCATCTATTTTCACAATTTCGTTCACTCGATAGTTAAGTACACGCGACATGTTTTGTTTGTAAACAATGGAGTGGTACAATATGAATATTAATTAGGTGATGAGGCTTAAAATTCAGCCAATGAAAATCCTTGCAGGTCATATTACACATGTTCTCATATAGAAGAATATCATATGGACTTTTTCATTGAACTTTACAATAGTCATGTGATAAATTGTAATATGAGTACAGTAGGTTCCACTCAACTGCATTTTGCTTATGATAATAATCAGTTTGATTGCCGCTTTGCAGATCACATTGGCTTCTGTATTTGAAATATACCAGTTATCATTAAATCCCCTCTCACCCCCTGTGGAAACTCTGGGAAGTGAAGCAGTGCTTGTACAATGTGGTAAACAAGCTCTGTTTTACTGGTTAATCCTTTGGACACTGATGGTATCTTCCATACCAGTTAAATGACAGAAATTGGAAGAGTCCATATCCATTATTTGAGGGTAGAGCAATTAATATTTTCAACGTGCAGCCTTCAGGCTGCACGTTGAAAATATTAATTGTTCTACCACACACGTTCACTTAGTATCCATCCTACTTAATGAAATTATGACTTATCGTGTTCCTGGACGGAAAAGCAGCCTCTCGTGTTGAAAGAGTTAAATAGGACCCAGTCACCAATGGGCAACATGGGTTTAAACAATTGACTGTACTTGACTTTGTATCCATTTTGCGGTCACAATTAGACATTGTGTAGAAATATGTGACCTTTAACACCAATAAATAAATAGCATTAAATTTATTATATCTTGTTTGATTGAGCTCTACAGCCAGCAGTATTATGTAGGATAAGCTTAAACTTGTTGATATGTGTATTTCTCTTCTTTTTTTAATCCCTGATATATTTGTGTTTTTTTTAAATTCTTGATAAGTTTCTTGAAGATTTGTTGTAAAATGTGCAAGTTTGTCAACAAACTTTTGATCAGAGAGGGTCTCTCAGTTGGTCAGGGTTCTTATGGGTCATGGAAACCTGAAAACCTCTTGGATATTTGAAAATATTTTTCCAGGCGTGAAATGAGGGTAATTTTGTTTCTTGTTTGGAAAAGTCATGGGAATTTTTCAAGAAAAGTAATACTTGCCAAAAACACAGCCAATTCAGTGTGTAGAATGAGAATTGCAATCATAATTATATTTTGCGTTAATTACCGGTGATAGTACATATAAGACCTTTTTGTAAATAGAACATGTAATTCTTTATGACCCCCGTGGGAACCCCAGACTGTGGTAAACAAGCTCTGTTTTACTGGTAAAATAGGACCAAGTCACCAATGCTTGGGGTTGAAGTCCTCTAAAATCGGGAACATGGGTATAAACGATTCAATGAACTTGACTTCATCTCCATGTTGCAGTCACGATTAGCCACTGTGCAGAAGTATGTGACCTTAAACATCAATAAAAAAATGAATAAATAAATTCTTTGATTCATTCATTAAATGTTTAATGTTTTATATAGATTCTTACAAGTCTATGTAATGTGGTAGTGAGAACAAAAGTGGAATTGTTTTAAACATCTGGATAATCGTGGGCTTTTCCAGGACCCAGAGGCTTGAAAATTCCACTTTTGTTTCTATGTTTGTCCCTGATATCTCATTAACCCTTAAAGGCCTAATTCCTACTTTTATCACTTTTTTCAGCAACAAAACAGGTACCCCAACATGATGTCTTTGTGAAAACTTGCAAGTCACTTTCAAAGCGCTTTGGCAACTTTTTCTAGGCAAGTCTTGGCTGCCTATAAAGGCAGCCAAGACATGCCAAGAAACAACTTCAAAGTAACAGTACGTGGCCTGTCAAAAGTTTAGCAAAAATGTCTTAAAATCTGCAGGCCCTTGAGAGTTAAAGTATTGGAAAATTCACTTGAAATCCTGGAAAAGTAATGGAATTTTATCTAAAAAAAATGTGTACAAACCTGGTTGATTGCTTTGCAACAAAAATCCATTGGAGAGTCATCTCCCCTTTGTGAGTTCATTATTATAGACTCTACCGATACAGTACATATCATTTGTAAATTTTCTTGTTTATTTACAGTTTTAAACCAATTATACAGTATGTCGATGACCAGTTTGAAAAATACTTACAAGATGAGAGTGGCTTGAACAGACGTCACATTGTAGATAACAGAGTTCATTGTTGTTTCTATTTCATAAATCCTTCTAATCATGGGTAAGTTTTGCCTTTTGGTCAATTTATTATGCCCTCTCTCCACCCTCTGCCCACTCCCAGAGAAGAGATTTTGCAAAGTACTCAGGCTGTCCTTCCATCTATCTTTTCAGCCATTAGTTTGAAGTTTGTTAATGCAATAACTTGAACAAAGGTTATTAGATTGTAATTAATTTTGGACAAAGGCACCATAAGCATCCGAGCGCTAAGGAGGCAGGGGTATCCCTAAGGATATTTGACTCTGTGTATGAGTTGAGACTGGGAGTTTACTCTCAATAGTATTGACATTGTTAGCTCCCCTTGATGAAGTTCAGCTGAGCTTATCTGTTCGCTCTCTGTCTGTCGTCCGTCGACACCATGTTTTGGTCTTCTCCTCCAAAACCACTGGGCCAATCCAAGTGAAAGTATGTGTGAGTGATGGTCCCAAAGGGGAGTTGCATTTTTGTTCAACTCAACATGCCCAGCCCCATAGGGAGGAGGTGGGGGAAAATGCTCCAAAATAATTTTAAAGTCTTCTTCTCATGATCCAGTGGGTACAATGACTTGATATTTGGTATGGAGCTTCCTTTTGATGTGTAGAATCTAGTTTGTTCAAATGAAGTTTGTGAAGCAATATTTGCCATTGTAATGGGAGGGGCAAGATTTTTGGCCCCGTCCAAAATTTCTATTTTCTGAAGCGATGGTCCAATTTGAACCAAATTAGGTATGTGGTATCATTGGGTCATAAGTACTTGACTCATGCAAAAAATTTTTTTCTTTTTCCTGTGTCCCCGTGGGAACCCCAGGAACAAAAAATAGAAATATTTTCAAATGCCCATATTTCCAAAACCACACAGAACAAAGAACTGTTATTTGGTATGAAGCATCCTTAGGACAAGTAGAACTGAATAGTAAAAGAAAGAGCCATGTCAGGTGTTCTCTGGGGTTTGGGGGGGGGGGGGGGGGGCATCGAAAAAATGCTGAGTCAGCATATTTACAAAAAAATTTTTCTAAATTTCTCCAGAACAATGGTCAGAATCTTTTGATGTTTGGTATTCAGCATCCATACAGGGGTCAGATACAAGTTTGTTAAAATGAACCCCCCTGGTTCATATTTGGGCTCAGTACAGGAACCTGAATTTTAAACTACGGGCAATATAGAGAATAATCATTAACTAAGATGTGAGTCTTCCATGGAAGACGTGTGTCACCTGGCGTTTCAGACAGAATTCTAAGTGGAAAAGAGGCATAACTCTGGAAAAAATACATCGGATTTAAAAATAAAATAGGAGGTGCACAATGCCATTATGTGATAAAGAATCACTGAAAGTTTCATCAAAATCCATTCATAGGTTAAAGAGGAGTGGCGGATAAGAGAAAGTGTGACGTGGACGACGACGCAAGACGACAAAAGTAATCCCTCTTTGTCGCTCCCCACTTCGTGGGGCGGCGACACAAAAATCTTCTTCAGAACCACCAGTCAGAATCTTAATGTTTGATATACATCATTGTTATGAGGGTCAAATTCAAGATTGTTCAAACAAGTCCCTTGTCCAAATTGTGTCCATGGGTTAATATTTGGGCTCCCTATGGTAGCCCAAATTTTAACTTAGAGCAACATGAAGAAATTTCTTCAAAAATTTTCTTCTTCAAATCCACCAGTCAGAATCCTTTCATATTTGGTATACAACATCTCTAGTGGGGTGAGAGTCAAGTTTGTTCAAATTGAGTGCCTGGGTTAATATTTGGGCTCCCTATGGAAGCCATAATTGGCCATGAAGCTAAAGAATTGGAAAGTTTTTATTAAGTACCCTCTAGAGGTGTGTAACTAGGATTAATCCACATAGGTTGTATCAAGGGGCTCCATAGGGGAGCTCCACTTTTTACATTATGATCAACTGAAGAAAAGCCATGAATGTTGGACTATTTTAGTCACTCTTGAGGAGCTCAAGGATTGACAATGTAATCTATGGAGATTGATTGCTTAATGTAGATTCATTTTTGGACTCTGTTTATATCGGGTTCTGTTCAAGGTGAGCACTTCAGGCCCTGTGGGGCCTCTTATATATGTATAGAACTCACCTCACCAATTGTATAGCTTTTTAGCTCACCTAACTGAAAGTGAGGGGGAGCTCAAGTGATCACTTTCTGTCCATCGGCCATCTATCCGTCCATCCATCGTGAACTTTACGTTATCGACTTCTCCTCCTAAACCCCTGGGCCAAATTTGATATGCATGGTCCTTATCATATGTCAATTCAAGTTTGTTCAAATAAAGTTGCCACGCTCCATAGGGAGGGAGTGAGGGAAAATGCTCCAAAATTGTAGAAAAATCTTCTCATGAACCAGTGGGTATATTGGCTTGATATTTGATATGTAGCTTCCTTCTGAGGTGTAGAATCAATTTGTTCAGACCAAGGTCTTGAAGCAATATTTGCCTTCATAATGGGAGGGGCAAGATTTTTGACCCCACCCCAAATTTCTATTTTCTGAACCGATAGTCCGATTTGAACGAAATTTGTTATGTTGTATTATTGGGTCATAAATACTTGATTCTGAGCTTGAATTTTAGCTTAGTGCAATATGAGGGACTTTCTTCAAAAATCTTTTTCTCCAGAACCCCCAATCAGAATCTTTTCATATTTGGTACATAACATCTCTGGGAAGATCAGGTTCAGTCTCTGCCTTAAAATTTGGCCTCTCTTTTGGGGTGGGGTGGGGTGGGGAGGGGATAGATTGGGGGGATCCAAGTTTGTTCAAATCCATTCCTAAGTGGGGTTTTTTTTTCATAAAATTTGCTTTTCAAACTGCAGTGACATAATAACCCTTGGACGTTTGGCAATGCTGGTCTAATAGTCAAGAATTTCTCAGTTACAGTTCTTGGAAAGTAAAGTCTTTTCCACTAGTGCAGTAATGGCAAAAGAGGGCTCATGCTGACATCCTGACTGCTGGACACGAAAATCCAGGTGCCCTCCTGTGTCTGATATAATTTGACAGATCAGTTTGAGACATTTAAAGAGTCCGAAAACCCTGAGTGTGTGTTGATGATGCTCAGAAATTCTCATTTTCGGCTGGGAAATCTCAAGAATTGTGCTAGGTTTCATTTGGAATGGCAAATATTTTTTTCAGTTTCTGTTGAATCTTATGGAGGTATGTGAGGCGGGGAGCTGAATATTATTCATGGCCATACAATGTTTACATGAATACTTTACAATTAATAAAATGCTACTAAATTGAAAGGTCTGCTAAAAATGTCATATTTATGTTGATAAGAGCTTCCGCAATTAAATTGTCAATATAATACCCAGGATGTTAAATTTATCATATTAATGCATTCAACATGTGAAACTTCGACCAACCTACGTGTTATTGCTATCACATTTTTACGATATTCAGATAACAAATGTGGGAAAGTATCCCCCAATGAAGCATTAATAGAACTTCTGCCTTTTCACTTTATTATATATTGGCTGTACTGTGGTTAACAGCAAATCAATGAACAGTGAAGTAATTTTTGCAGTTATTT
This sequence comes from Pictodentalium vernedei, assembly GCA_031216915.1. Taxonomy (NCBI): domain Eukaryota; kingdom Metazoa; phylum Mollusca; class Scaphopoda; order Dentaliida; family Dentaliidae; genus Pictodentalium; species Pictodentalium vernedei. The sequence continues at coordinate 170,720,072 of CM062294.1, forward strand.
AATTCCTTTCATGTTGACACAATACCCTACAATATCAATTTAATTAAAAAATAATAAAATGCAAAGAGCTTCAATGAATAGTCTTAGGAAATTTAGGAGTTCTACAAGAAACTCTAAAACACCCAAGGCCATGTTGAGTGAGTGCTGCACATTAAATTTTAATTTCTTTTTTTTCCCAAGTTTTTCTCAGCCAAAATTAATTGAAATTTTTAATCTTGAAATTTTTAATCTTGATTGTTTCTGTCGAAAAGCTTTTGAATGACAATGCACAATTATAATGGGATGTTTAGACTACTGTTATAACTATACAATATCTGTTATGCTTGGGTTAGAACTATTTTCAAGTTTCTTTTCAGTTTCTCACACAAAATAGACTTTGAAAATTTCAAGAAAATTTTACTTCCATCCAATAACTTGTTAGAAGTGCACCCCACTAGATATCTGCACTGTGAATCACAAATTTTAAGTTGAATCGAATCAAACAAAGGATATTTAATCAAAGCTCAAATCGACTACAATGTACCACAGCCTTTCAAGTTGAGACTATTGCACCTTTTTACAACAGTATATATTGCCAGTCTGAGAAGAGAAACCTCATTTCACTCCTCTTCTGCCATCAGGTTTCCTATAAAGGAGACCTGACAATAGAAGAAAAGTTCAAGAGGAAACAGTAGGTAGGATTTTGAGAATATTTCGACGACATGAAAATTTCCAAATTAGTACAATGCACTCGAATCAATGGGATATTGAATCAAATGTTTAAGCTTCAAGGGTCTTGGTCTGCTTGGGCATTTCTTTGGGTTATTTTTATAAAAAGTAGTGTTTACTCATACTGTAACATAATCACAAAAGATTTTTTTTTTTTAAAGATGTAACGTGATCTGGTCTTAACACATGAAAACAACAGTGGATAAAGATTTCAGAAATAAAATATTGAAATATCAAGACAAATCACGAAAAAATACAAACAAAAATAGCATCTCCGATTCAAAGTTCGCAGATTTCTTCTCCAATGGGTTAGTTTCTAGAGTGCAGTAGGCAGAAAAATGGAAAAGATAATTTCAACCAGACAAATTCAGTGGAACCCTGTTAATTGAATAGCCACTTTGCCAATGAAAATTATTCAGTTAACAGGAGTATTCAATTCACAGGATTGTGGATTGTGTCACTTTCCTGTATTCTAAAGATAAATTTAGCATTTATTCTATTATGTCTTGTTTGACAGAGCTCCATGAGCTCTGTCAAACAAGATATAATAGATTAAATGCCTGTATTGGATGTATTGAGGCCAAATAGGTCTATAAACAAAGGAAAACTGGGGAGAGTCGGGGTAATTTCTTGACAGGTTACAGGTTTTTTTATTCAATTAACAAGAGTTTACTCTAGAACCTATGTTCAATTTACAGGTCAAATTTGAACTGGAGGGGTAAATGGTTTTGTGTTGTGAAATTGTATCCCATTGGCAGGGTTTTTCAGTTAAGAGATATCCAATTAAGTGGGCTCCACTGTACCCCAAAATGATCCAATCGAAATTCTCTGTCCACTTTTGTGATCACAGTACTGTAAGTCTGAGATTGTTTTGTTTCAATCCATGTCTACTCATGAAGATAAGCATATTAAGTTCATTCTTAATGACAGACACACATTAATGTTTGGGTTGAAATAAATTATAATTGAAAATTAATTTTAAGAACTGAATACAGCATAAACATTTATGGTTGTTCTGTTTGGTAGAGACAGGGATGTAAATTTTCAGCCAGCCCATTGTTGGATTTCTAATTTCTTGTTTTGTTCTGGGTTCTGTTTTTCATTCCAGCTTTTGGTTGAATCATTCACTGGAACCATATGTTGTTCCATATATTTTAACTTTTCCATGTGTTCCATGTTCTGAACATTTGTAAATTTTAAAATCTATATTTTCCATGACTTGAATGAGTGAAACAGACTGAATGAATTTATTTGTTGATTGCTGAAGAATACCAACATTCCATCAAAATCCAGGTCTGTGATGGAAATCCACTTGATGGTAATAACCAATTTATCGACCTTGCTTGCCTCTGGGTCCTAACAGACTCATCAGTATATACCCAGAGATGAGGGCTCAACTTTAGTACACCATCTCAGAAAACTATATGGTGGTAATAACCTAAATATATTGCCAGAGTGCTGTTTGTATGTGATCAGGTGAAGGTTTTTTCGATCCTTGGACAATATGTGCCCTATTCTGGATAATTTGCACCTTCAGTTTTAAACAATTCAGACTTTCACCTGGGTGGATATAGGCACTGACTGAGGTCCAAAATATTCAAACCCGAATTGCCTACATTCCCAGGTGTTAGAGACCATCGTGGAAAAAAGATCTTCACAATTTCACAGGGATTAAAGTTTTATGGCTGTTCTACTCACTCCTACTTCCCTGTAGAGATTTTAATAGCAGTTTTAATTTTTTCAGGTTGAAGCCTCTAGATGTATCATTCATGAAAGCAGTTCATCACAAAGTTAACATAGTTCCAGTATTAGCCAAAGCAGACACATTAACTAAACCAGAAGTTAAAAGGCTTAAAGAAAGAGTAAGTGACATATTAGCTGAACAAGAAATTTGATGACTGAAATATACACTGAGTTACGAAACTAAGTGCATGGCTAGACGGTCTAGCTTTGAGGGATGTGCCCCCCCCCCCCTTCTAAATTTCCATCTGTAACCCCTCCCCTTCCTTGAAATGAGACTTTTTCAACTGCAACAGGTAAATTTTCAATTGTTGAAAAAATGCAAATGTTCTTTTTCTCTTTGTGTTCAGGTTTTGCTAACTTTGAGTTCTAAAGTTGGAAATTTTGACTCCAGCTAGGAAAACATGAAATTTGGTTTAGAAAATCACTAAATTTCATTTAAAAACAGCTCCCAAAACATAACATGCCTCAAAATCCACAACCACGAGTAATGCAACTTCCAACTGTTGGTAGCTTGAGGCTTGAAATTTCTAACTACTGAAAATTTTGGCAGGGGAGTGGGGAATAACCCTTGCAACCCCCTCTCCCCAGCCTTTCCACATTCCTGTAAACACCCTCAAGGAAATGGAAATGCAACCATGGGTTGTGTGTTGCCATAGCTCTCCCCTATTTTTATATCATGTTGGCTATGGAGGGGAAGGGTTTTCACCCATTTCCGAACTGCTTACCAGCTCTATCAGAAATTGAAAGGTTGAGTGAGGGTGACTGATGCCATGACTGATCATATGGCCATGATGACCTGTATTGCAGTGAATGTTTTGCTTTCAGCAGCATACAGGGAGTTGGCAGATTTGAGAGTGGAAATGTTGTGACGGTGCAGCAACCTCAAACCCTGGCCTGGCAATTAAAAATGCTGGAGGGCTAAAAATCACTCTCCTCACATGGCCTAGGTGAGTGATTAGCTCTACTCAAGCTTACAAAAGCTAAAAGTGGCAAAATGAAGTTGTACTATTAATGAATTTTGCCTAGTGGGCTTTCTACATTTTATTTGGTGCTGCTAACCAGGTAGTCTCTGTGAGATGGCTACACTGCCCCTCCCACACCTTGGGAGGGGCAGTGTGGCCATATTGCAGAGACCACTAACATAGCAGAAATCTGAAAACCTGTGGGTTTTAGGAATAGGATGTTGTGGTAATCATTATTTTCGAAGGCTAGGAGGGCTATTTGTTGCCCTCCTCAATTTTTTTAAGGCGAGCAGTAAGTGAGCGAATAAATCGCTCTCCTGAAAATGCCAGGCCTGCAAACTCTCGTAATATCAGTCTACTTTGGATCTTCACCCTCTGCATGCTGATGTCGAAATATCGACAAGATGAAAAATTTTACTATGATGCAACTAGTAGTTTAACAAATTCAGTCTTGTTTGCTAGAGCTCATAGCACTCTGTCAAACAAGACTGAAATGGTTAAGTTCCTAGTTGCATTATGGGAAAAATTTGCACTGAGCAGGTGCTTCTAGTCAAGTGTCAGGCAGACGACACTTGACTAGCAGTACCTACTTTACTGTAAGTTTTTCGCAGTATGTTATGTTCAGTAAATTCATTCTGATTCCCCGTCTTCTATGAGTTAAGGCTACTTTAATCCTCCCACATTTTTCATTGGTTTTTTACACAACTTGCTGTGACATTCATAAAGTTTGGCTACTTTACTCCTCCCACATTTTCTGTTGGTTTTTTACACAACTTGCTGTGACAAACGAGTGTGCAATGCACATGTGGAAATGAATTTTTTTTATTTGATGTTTTATTCCAGAGTTATGGCCATTATTCATGGCACAATTTCCATCACAATCATTTGTATACTTAACTCTTCCTACATTTTTAGTTCACCTGACTGAAAGTCAGGGGGAGCTCAAGTGATCAGTTTCAGTCCATCCATCCGTCTGTCCATCTGTCCATCTGTCGTGAACTTTACATTATCGACTTCTCCTAAACTCCTGGGTCAAATTGAACCAAATTTGATATGCATGGTCCTTATCATATGTCAATTCAAGTTTGTTCAAATAAAGTTACCACTCTCCATAGGGTGGGGATGGGGGAAAATGCTCCAAAATTCTATAAAAATCTTCTACTCGTGAACCAGTAGGTACAATAACTTGATATGTGATGTGAAGCTTCCTTCTGAGGTGTAGAATCAAGTTTGTTAAAACGAAATTTGTGAAGCAATATTTGCCTTCGTAATGGGAGGGGCAAAATTTTGGGCCCCGCCCAAAATTTCTATATTTTTATACGACAACCAATGGCCCAGACTAGCTGGTGCAAACCCGAAATTATCAAGGCCAAACACAAATTTTGAACTCCCCAATCCCCAAAATTTGCATACAAAACCAAAAATTAAAAGTCCTATCTGGCCCTCCATACTTTTGCTCTCTTTGCATGCACAGTGGTCAGAAAGAGCAGAATTGGCACCAACATCATTCTTTGTTTGGCACTAAAGTCCGTAACAATTAGTTGACATCTGTGCTTTAAAATCTTTTTAGCTCACCTTGCCTAAAAGGCCATGTGAGCTTTATTCATCACTTGCCGTCTGCTGTCCGTAAACTTTCACTATAGAAACATCATGGGAAATCACATTTTCCTCTTCTCTGGAAAAACTGAGGTGACGTGAAAACAAACCTGGCAGAGATAGTCTATGGGAGATCCTCTACAAACGATCCTCATTTTGTTTCCCGTGAGTTGAAAAACATGCCCACCAGAGGCATTCTTTGATTCTGATTGGTGGATTTTCAAAAATCTTCTCTGAAACTGCCAGGCCAAATGTTTTGATACTTCACATAAATGATGACTGGGACTCCCTCTACCAACGATCCCTGTTTAATGTTGATCAGATTGCAAACATGGCCAAAATTGCAGCTTGCTTATAGTTACTATAGAAACCCTATGGGAAATCACATTTTCATCTTCTTCTCTGAAAGTACTGAGCCAATGTGAACCAGTCTTGGCAGGCATGGTCTATAAGAGGTTCTGTACAACTGTTACTCATTTTATTCCTATTGGGTTAAAAAACATGGCCGCCAGAAGCATTCTTTGATTCTGACTGGTCAGTTTTAAAAACTCTTCTCCTCTGAAACCACAGGGCCAAATGTTTTGAAACTTTGCATGATTGATGACTGGGACACCCTCTACCAACGTTCCTCATTTAATGTTATCATGTTTCAAACATGGCCACAATTGTGGTTTATAGTTACTATAGAAAAGCCCTATGGAAATCCCATTTTCATCTTCTCTCTGGAATTACTGAGCCGACGTGAACCAAAACCTGGCAGGAATGGTCTATAGGAGGCCCTCCACAAACGATCCGCTTTTTGTTCATGTTGGTTGAAAAATATGGCCACCAGAGACATTCTATGATTCTTTTTGATGGATTCAAATGTTTTGAAACTTCACATGATTGAGGACTGGGACACTTTCTACCAATGATCCTCATGTAATGTTGATGTGATGTTGCAAACATGGTCACCATTGCAGCTCATAATTACCATGGAAAGCCTATGGAAAATCACATTTTTATATGTAGTTCCAGGTGAGCGATTACAGGCTCTGTAGAGCCTCTAGTATAAGGATGCCAGACACAAATCAATGCCAGAGTTGGTGGAGCCAAGGCTGTTAATGCACGATGGAAGTGAACTACGGTGGTTTCCAACGTTCAGGGCTGTAACTTTATAATAATTATAAAAAAAATTTCATCTTTCCCATTTTTGGGACATAACCTGATGTCATCATTCTTGCTAATGATTATTCCACCGTTTGTTCAGTATTCCTTCCCTATCCTTCCATGAACCCTTCCTGTTAAACTCCTAAGCTTTTTGGACTATTTTTAGCTCACTGAAGGGAGCTCAACTTATCACTTGACTTCTCCTCTGAAACCACTGGTCCGATTTTCACGAAACCTCATGTGGATGTTCATTACTATATGGCAATTCATGTTTGTTCAAATGAAATGGCCACTTCCCTTGGGGGCTCTGTATGGGGCATACCTCTGATAGCACCGTATGAATTATAGAAAAATTATTAAAAAATCTTCTTCTCCAGAACCAGTGGGCAGAATCTTTTGATACTTGGTATACAGCATCTTGGTATGGGTCTGATTCAAGTTTGTCCAAATCGAGTCCCTTGATCAATATTGGGGCTCCCTATAGGGGCATGAATTTTTCCTTAGTGCAGTTTAAGGAAAAATCTTCTTCTTCAGAACCAGTGGGCAGAATCTTGTGATATTTGGTATACAGCATCTTGGTATGGGTCTGATTGAAGTTTGTTCAAATGGAGTCCCTTGATCAATTTTGGGGTTCACTATGGGGACCTGAATTTTTACTTAGTGCAATTTAAGAAAAAATCTTTTAAAATCTTCTTCTCCAGAACCAATGGGCAGAATCTTTTGATAGTTGGTATGCAACATTGTGGGGTGAATCTGATTCAAGTTTTTTTTCAAATCAGCCCCCCTGGATTCACATTTGGGCTCAGTATAGAAGCCTGAATTCGAACTTAGTGCATTTCAGGCAAATTTCTTAAAAAATTTTCTTCTCCAGATCCAGCAGGCAGAATCTTTTGATATTTGGTATGCAACATTGTGGGGTGGATCTGATTCAAGTTTGTTCAAATCGGCCCCCTGGGTTCATATTTGGGCTCAGTATAGGAGCCCAAATTTGAACTTCGTGCATTTCAGGCAAATTTCTTTAAAAATCTTCTTCTCCAGATCAGCAGCCAGAATCTTTTGATATTGGGTATGCAGCATGCTTAGGGAGGTGAGATTCAAGTTTGTTCAAGCCATGTTCCTAGGTCCATATTTGGGCTCACTGTGGGAGCCTGAATGATAACTTAGTTCAAAATGAGAAATTTTCTTTAAAAATCTTCTTCTTCAGATCCAGCAGTCGGAATGTTTTGATATTTGGTATGCAGCATCCTTAGGGGGGATCAGGTTCAAGTTTATCCAAGCCGTGTCCCAAGGTCCATATTTGGGCTCCCTGTGGGAGCCCGAATTATAACTTAGTCAATATGAGGAATTTTTCTTTAAAAATCTTCTTCTTCAGATTCAGCAGTCGGAATGTTTTGATATTTGGCATGCAGCATCCTTAGGGGTGAGATTCAAGTTTGTTCAAGCCAAGTCCCTGGGTTCATATTTGGGCTCACTGTGGGAACCCGAATGATAACTTAGTTCAAAATGAGGAATTTTCTTTAAAAATCTTCTTCTTCAGATCCAGCAGTCGGGATGTTTTGATATTTGGTATGCAGCATCCTTAGGGGGGTGAGATTCAAGTTTGTCCAAGCCGTGTCCCTAGGTCCATATTTGGGCTCCCTGTGGGAGCCCGAATTATAACTTAGTCAATATGAGGAATTTTTCTTTAAAAATCTTCTTCAGATTCAGCAGTCGGAATGTTTTGATATTTGGCATGCAGCATCCTTAGAGGTGAGATTCAAGTTTGTTCAAGCCAAGTCCCTGGGTTCATATTTGGGCTCACTGTGGGAGCCTTAATGATAACTTAGTTCAAAATGAGGAATTTTCTTTAGAAATCTTCTTCAGATCCAGCAGTCGGAATGTTTTGATATTTTCTGTGCAGCATCCTTAGGGGGTGAGATTCAAGTTTGTTCAAGCCAAGTCCCTGGGTTCATATTTGGGCTCACTGTGGGAGCCCGAATGATAACTTAGTTCAAAATGAGGAATTTTCTTTAAAAATCTTTTTCTTCAGATCCAACAGATGAATGCTTTTGATATTTGGTATGCAGCATCCTTAGGGGGTAAGATTCAAGTTTGTTCAAACCATAAAATTTGTCTCTCATGACTTCATTCCTTTGTAGTGTTGATGAACCATGTCTAACTGAATGTGACCCCAAATACTTCTTTGAACCACTTTGGCCGGTGAGCGATTAAGGCCCCTTGGGGCCTCTTGTTTATCGAAATTTTTTATTAAATTTCTTGGGAGTTTAACATGTATTACAGAATTTTTATTCTGTTTATCCCCATGGATACATCCTCACCCTAGGGGTGTTACGTCGTTTTAGTCTTGCATCTTCTATCCGATGTAGCTTTGCATCTGGTAGCATTTAAATTGGTTTCTGACTTTGGGCCTTTCTGTGCCTGATGTCTTGTTTCCGTTTTTTTCCTTGACGTTGTTCACATTGGCAACGTCCTCAAATATGTAGTATTTCATATTATATTACTGTGGAGTTACTTTAGGATACATTGATTATTATTCTGGTAGTGTTGCTCATAATATTTGGATTTTGTCCACACTTAGGCTCAATTGGGATGCCCTTGGGCTCATTATGTTCCTTTTGGGAACTTGGGCATTTTTTCAAAATTTTTTCAAAAATTATTGAATTTAATTTTGATTGCGATTATTCATGTATCTTTATCATATATTTTGTTGTGGAGTTTGTAGGAGTGCTATCGACTTTGTCTTTTGATTGTAATTACGAAGCTTACTGCTCTAAATTGCAAGGCGAGGAAGTCTTGATAGTAAGTGGAGCTTACTCCACAGATTTACATGCTAGTTGCCTTGCCTGTAGTCGATGAACTCCTGCAGATTCTTGTCTACTGTGTAACTGGCATGACAGACATTGGAGACGGGTGTTGTGATGCATTGTTGGTGGTGAGGTTCCTATGCCGGTACTCTCACCGTAATATAATTCAGGTTTTTCAGTTTCTATTTTCAGAGGAACATGAACATGGTGATGGTATTGTGACACCCATGCAAAGTGTGCTACCGTTGTCACACTCTGTTGAGCAAATAGAGCTAGCTGCAAGGTGCTCATGAATATTAAGCAAGGGATAAGGCCTCTAGTTAGTGTTCTTAATCCCTTGCAAGCAGATAGCTCGACCGGTGAAGTGGTTACTCTGTCCATAGGAGCTGTGACACCAGGTATGTCCAGTGTGGTTGAAGGAAGTGTAGATTTTGTAGAGCGAGCACCTTAAAAATAAAAGCTCACCCAGCGACGACAGAAATAGGGAGGAAGTCAGCAAGTTTCTTGTTGGGAGGCTCAATGAGGTCTGACAAGGCCGAGAGCGAGAGAGGCCCCTCTCGAACCTAGCAACGTCTGGGTCAGAGGTTGTTATGAGAAACTTGCACAAGCCGGAACCAAATTTTCTTTTCCGGAGGTTCGGCGAGGTCTGATAAGGGAGTCGTCCCTCTCTAATCCACAACAGTTGGCACCAAATGTTGTTTTGAGAAACTTGCAGGAGTCGGAGCATACGTTCGCCTGTCACTCAGGACACTCCGTCAAGTCTGCAGCCGGGATCGGCTTCAGTCACGGCTTCCTCCACTATGTTATAAAAGCACACATGACTGCATGCTAGCTACCCGACTTCGGATATCCAACCAGTTGCATGAAGACGGAGCCAGTCTTTCCCTGTGAAGTTGGACCATCCAGTAGCTAGCGATCCGAAGCTTTGTCATTCGGGTCGTTTGGAGAAGAGATCTATCTCCTATCTCCGGATCTTAGTCCCAGGAGTAGCAAGCGGCAAAAAAACAGATAACCGCTACTCCTCACAGCTGAATCTGTTGGATGGCGAAAGGGACAGGGAAGAGGATTAACCTTTCCTTTCAGAACAGCATATGGTAGCAATGAATTTTATTTATCAATACTATACTAACTTTGTTCCACCTGATCAGCAAGCTGCAACTACTATAGAGAAACCGCTGTCATCTCAACAGGTGTCGGGGGCCTTCGGCCATGTTATCGACGCCATATTCACCTCTCTAGTGCTAAAAGGAAGGCAGTTTCTTATTGACATCTTCAATAATACACTGTTCCTGGGACTGCGTTTATTTAACGGTTGGAGAAGATGTTCAGAGAGCTCCTCTGCGTTTAGATGAGCAGGCCGGGGATGAAAATATGTCCCTACCTGCTTCATTCAATATATGCTCGGAAGTGATGGAATGTGCTATTTCATCCAATAGAGCTAATCTGGACATGATGTCCTACACAGGTCGCCTCACCAGAGCTATGGCGCAATGTCTTAATGGGAAGGAATTTGAGGATGTTTGTTCCTTGCGTAGAGTTCTTTCCAGGGCAGTCATGTATGCCACTACAACTCTGCCCTGGCAGTGACAAATTGGGAGTTGATCAGACATGATGATGCCCTTGCATCATCATCACTTATACATGACAAGGTGAAAAGCTCTCTCCGAGTCACTCTGGTCTCCGAATATACTCTATTTGACGATGAGCTTTCGTTAGTCTATGAACAGGCTATAAGAAAGCTTCCAATACACTGCTACTGAAGTCTGCACCTCAACATGCTTCAACAGACCGGGGTAAGAGAGGTCGTTCTACTTAATCAGCTGAGGGATTTTCTTGCGAGGGTACAATTAACCCTCTTATACTTACTCTGGTGGTCGTCAGTATAGCGACTCTGATAAGGGGCACAGGTCTGATCCAGACTGTAGGTCAGACACCCCTAGACAATGGGATGAGGTTGTTTGCGGGGAGAATGTGGTTTCTCCTTTCGTAAGCCTTGTTAGTCATACAGGGGATAAATAAGACCTCTATTACTTACCAGTTGACAGAGGGTTATCAAACTTTCTGAGAAACTGGTTTCAGGCACGGAAGATCAGTGGGTGAAAGTGTTGTGTCTCGGAAGGCCTATGGCCATGATTCCAAACATAATCCCCACTTACAAAATGTCTGCATTGGACAAATTTTCTGGCGGATCCCTTCAAAAGGGAGTCACTCCTGGTGAAGGTACAGGCTCTCTTATTGAATGAAGCAATAGAGATTGTCGAGAATAGACTTCTGTTGCTTTTCACTTAGTGGAAAGTTATCAACCTCGCAAAAAAGTGGATGAAAATTGCGGCGGATCAGTGGATGAGTATGTAGTATCGGCAGTCCTGCAGTCCTGCAGCCAACAGTCCGAGCAAAGCTCCCCTTACTACAAGTACGTGTTGGTCAAATCTTCCGGCAAATTCTTCCAAGAGTGTTTCTCCTTGCGGAGGTATAGGCTCTCCTATTGAAGAAAAGCAATAGAGGTTGTCTAAATATTCTCCAGGTTATTTCAAATCACCTGTTTTTCATCCTGAAGTCGGACGAATAGTGCATAGATAGGCTGAGACAGCTGTCTTGTTTGGAATAGTTCTGTTAGAGGGAATAAGTTTGTCTTTTCCCTTTTGGTGTTCTATTCCTTGGCGTCAAGACATTTAATGTCATTGTGGACATCATAGTCGCCTTATGTACTGTTACAGCAGTCTTTTCTTGAGGCTAGTGTTGTAAGTCTCCATTTAGTGAGCTTTGAAGGCCGCAAGTGACACAGATATGTCTTCAGGTAGACGAAGATACATAACTGCGTAGCTACCTTGAAATTACTGTCTCTTTGGGAATTACAACAGTTAAAATAGCGGCTTGTCATTCCCTACCTTGCGCGACAGTGGTTGTAAGTCTCCAATTAGTGAGCTTTCAAGTCGCTAGTTACACCGAGATATCTGTTAGAGGAGGTTATTCTCTTCCTACCGGTATGGGTTGGTGTTAGTTATATGAGGCGATAAGCTCTATTAATGATGCTATATTTACCTTGTGTAATTATGTTGATACGGTGTATTTGTTCATCACGTCCCTCTCCGTCCTTAGTGGCATTATGGAGTCGGTCAGACGTGAGGGAGCCCTGCGGTTCCTATTCCATTTGATGACTGACGCAAGAGCGATTCAAGTAAAGGGGGGGGGGGGGGGGGTCGATATGAATTTTTGTCAACCCCACCCCACCCCCGTGCCTACCAATGTGTTAAGGGGCAATTACAGGGCAGGACAAAGTTTTCCTCCTGTAAGCCTCGTATGCATTTAGTATATACATGCCTTTCATGGCTTCTCGATTGGCGGCTGGGTTATGTTCTAATGGCATCCTCATGGGCACATCCACTTTCTAGTTGGTTTGTTTCCTGTGGTTGTTCGTTTATAAGTCATATACGAGCATATGATTCTTTATCAATAAAAATGCTAGTCTTCGTGTACCTGTATGGTTGACATGTCGGTTATCTGAGTGACATTCTCCAATGTGGCAATTAGTCCACTCTTATGACATGAGTTTATTACTCAGTTAACTACATATTAACGTCGATTTACTCATTCAGTTTCCTGGTTACACATGTATCACTCAGTCATACTGTGGTTACAAGCTGTATTCAGATGAGTGCATGTGGGATTTCATTGCTCGAGTGCATAATATGTCTATTTTTAGGCAGATGCATTGTTGCCAGACCACATAAATTCTTGCTCTGCTTATAGAGGATCAGTTATGGAACTGCCAATAGGCCGTCTATGTATATGTTCTCATTTTTTATGCCCCCCGACTTAAGTCGGGTGGCATATAGTGATTGAACTGTGTGTGTGCCCGTGTGTGTGTCTGAGCCAATAACTCGAAAACGGTTAGGGCCACAGTCATCAAACTTCACACAATTATAAAGGACCATGGGAGGATGTGTCACACACTATAGCCGGGTTCGTACCTTCAAGGTCAAGGTCACATTTCAAGGTCTCACTAAAAATCGGTCAATATTCGTTATGGTCACAATTGACCTTCATATGTTCAGGATCACAAATCATGTCTCAAGCATAACTCCAAAACTATTAGGGCTACAATCATCTAACTTCGCTCAATTATAAAGGACAATTGGTGGATGTGTCACACACCACAGCCAGGTCCGTAAAGTCAAGGTCACATTTCAAGATCACACTGAAAATCATCAATATTTGTGTCTCAGCCATAACTCAGAAACGTATCATATTACAATTGTTAAACTTTTTACAAATGTTAAGGACAGTCAGAAGGTGTGTTGCACATAATAGTTTCTGCAAGGTGAAGGTCACAAGGGGGTGGGGGCATGTGTTACCTTAGTAACATTTTTCTTGTTGGGATCATTATTCGATGTAATATATTCTTCTCTGAACACTCATTGGTTGTTACGGACCTAGGAAACTATGAATTATTTCGGGGATGGTCCGTGACAGGTCTCTTAATCATATCTCGTTCCATGTTCTAATACAAATTTCTATGAAGATACAGTACACATTCTCGTATATTCAAACAGTTCATTGGAGTGTTATTATTGGAATCAATTGTACACCTGAACGGGGCCGTCTGTAGGTTGCGTTAGAAATGTGTTAATCCTTCAGATACTGTTTAGTTGGTATTAATTGGACAGGTGTATGGTCGTATACTTTATATTACTGGTTTTTATCCTATCTACGTATTCCGACTCCAGTATATGTGAGAAGCATGCTCTGTTAATTACCGCAATCGGCACAATAGCCTTAGCTTCTGAAGTGATGTTAAGCACCAATAATTAATAATAATTAATAACAGGGTGCTTATTGGGGGAATATATTTGGATTATTTAGTATCACTTTGCACTGATTCCAGAGCTCTCCTCTCTTTGTTTTGAAGAATATTCCTTCAAAAAAAATATTGGGGGGGAGGGCGGATGATTTTTCTTGTAAAATCTCCTCCGGCTTGATAAGTGTGTAACAATGAGTGAAGCTATTTTTGTCTGTAGGTTATATCTGATCCTAGTTACAGCTTAATATTTATATATGGCGTATGTTTATGGGGGTTAGTCTCTCAGTCTCAATTACACCATCCTAATTTATGGGGCTTAGTCCAGACTGGTCTTAAATTAAATTGGGGGCTCATTACACTCATTTAGCATAATCATTCATGCTAAGAATATGAAATTCCTTTGATATGGCTCCGTATTTATGATATGTCTTCTCTATTATTGTATAGAGAGACATACATGTAATTCCTTTTAAATGTATTTTCTTTTCACCTTGGAATGCAGGCTTAGGCACTTTATTTGGTCTGCTAATTCTTAAGCCCTATGCATTCTGCCTTTTTACTATTCAGCTCGTCTGGGCCATTGGTTGTCGTATAAAAATATGATAAATTTTAAGTAATTTGTATATTTTTTATACTTACCAATGGCCCAGTCGGGGATGGCCCTCCCATGAGTGGGCACTCATACCACCCTGCTGAGTTATTATTAGTACATTCATCTACAAAGAATGTTGTTGGTGCCAATTCTGGTCTCTTCCTGACCACTGCTCATGCGCAGAGAGTAAAAGTATGGAGGGCCAGATAGGACTTTTAATTTTGTTTTGTATGCAAATTTTGGGGATTGGGGGGTTCAAAATTTGTGTTTGGCCCTTGATAATTTCAAGTTTGCACCAGCTAGTCTGGGCCATTGGTAAGTATAAAAAATCGGTTTTTTGGCATGAAGCATCCGTAGAACCAGTGGAATCGAGTGATAAAAAAAATTGCCATCGGTTTTGTTAGCATGTTCTGAATGGGAGGGGGAGGGTGGGCATCGAAATATTTAAAAAAAAATTCTTCTCCAGAACCACTTATCAGAATCTTCTGATATTTGGCATACAGCATCCATCGGGGGGTCAGGTACAAGTGTGTTCAATTTAAGCTCCTCAGTTTGTGTTTGGGCTCAATACAGGAGCCCAAATCTTAACTTAAGGAAATATGGGAAATGAGCTTTAAAAATCTTCTTCAGAACCGCTGGTCAGAATGTTTTAATATTTGGTAAATATCATTGTTACGAGGGTCAGATTCAAGTTTATTCAAATCGGGTCCCTGGGTTAATATTTGGGCTCTCTGTTGGTGCCTAAAGTTTAACTTAGTGCAGTATGAGGAAATTTCTTTATAATTTTTTCTTCAGATCCAACTGTCAGAATCCTTTCATATTTGGTATACAACATCTCTAAGGGTGGGGGGGGGAGGGGCTGGCTGTCTGTCTGTCTGTCTATGGGGTGTGTCAGAAGATTCAATTTTTTCAAATCGAGTCCCTGGGTTAATATTTGGTCTCCCAATGGGAGCTTGAATTTTAACTTAGTGCAGTATGAGGGACTTTCTTCAAAACTCTTTTTCTTCAGAACCACCAATCAGATCTTGTCATATTTAGTATATAACATCTCTTGGAAGATCTGATTCAGTCCCTACCTTAAAATTTGTGCTCTCTTTGGGTGGAGGGGATAGGCAAGGGGGTCCAAGTTTGTTTTTTTTCCATAAAATTTGCATTTCAAACTGCAGTGACATAATAACCCATGGAAGATTGGCAGTGCTGGTCTACAGCTGATAGAATTGGAAGCAGTTGGGAAGACCTATGATAATAATCATCTGACATGGACACTAGAGTTATGAATAATTTCATGACTTCATTCCTCTGTAGTTTTGATGAACCATGACTAACAGAATGTGATTTTCTTCTTTGTACCACTTTATCAGGTGAGCGATTAAGGCCCCTGGGGGCCAGTTGTTCTTTAGTTTTTTTGATTCCTTACAATTCTCATCTCTTGGCGTCCCTTGTCGTCCCATGTTCGGCGTCCATAAACTTTTCATCTTCTGTAATCGCTGACCCGGTGTGGACCAAACTTTGCAGGAATGGTCTATGGGAGGTCCTCTACAAATGATCCTCATTTTGTTCCTGTCGGATGAAAAACATGGCTTCCAGAGGCATTCTTTGATTCTGGTTGGTGGATTTTCAAAAATCTTCTCCTTTGAAACTGCCAGGCCAAATGTTTTGAAACTTCATATAAATGATGAATGGGACCCCCTCTACCAACGATCCTCATTTAATGTTGATCATGTTACAAACATGGCTGCAATTTAGAGTTACTATAGAAACCCTATGGGAAATCACATTTTCATCTTCTTCTCTGGAACTACTGAGGCAACGTGAAAACAAACCTGGCAGGCATAGTCTATGGGAGGTCCTCTACAAACGTTCCTCATTTTGTTCCCATGGGTTTGAAAACATGGCCGCCAGAGGCATTCTTTGTTTCTAATTGATGGATTTTGAAAAATCTTCTCTGAAACCACAGAGCCAAATGTTTTGAAACTTTGCATGGTTGATGACTGGGACCCCCTCTACCAATGATCCTCTTTCAATGTTGATTGGTTGGTAAACATGACCACAATTGCAGCTTATAGTTACTATAGAAACCCTATGGGAAATCACATTTTCATTTTCTTCTCTGGAACTTCTGAGCCAAAGTGAACCAATCCTGACAGGGATAGTCTATGGGAGGTCCTCTACAAATGCACCTCATTTTTGTTACCGTGCATTGAAAAACATGCTGTCAGAAGCATTTTTTGATTCCGATTGGTGGATTTTGAAAAAAATTTTCCCCTGAAACCAGAGAGCCAAATGTTTTGAAACTGTGCATGATTGATGACTGGAACACTCTCTACCAACAATCCTCATTTAATGTTGATCGTGTTGCAACCATGGCCACATTTGCAGCTTATAGTTGCTAGAGAAACTCTATGGGAAATCACATTTTCATCTTCTCTGGAACAACTAAGCCGATGTGAACCAAACTTTGCAGGAATGGTCTATAGGAGGCCCTCTACTACCGATCCTCTTTTTGTTCCCATTGGTTGGAAAATATGGCCACCAGAGACATTCTCTGATTCTGACTGATGGATTTTGCAAAAATCTTCCTCTCTGAAACTACAAAGTTAAAATGTTTTGAAACGTCACATGAGTGAGGATTGGGACACCATCCTCATGTAATGTTGGTGTAATGTTGCAAACATGGCCACAATTGCAGCTCATAGTTACCATAGAAAGCCTATGGGAAATCCCTTTTTTATATGTAGTTCCTGGTGAGCGATTACAGACTCTTTAGAGCCTGTAGTTTCACAGTTTTTACTTTTGTTGGTACCCTAATTAATTACATTGGTATATAATTGCACCAAGCCTGTGACCAACTTGAAAGGTTGATACCATGGTTCAGATGTATGTAATAACCATGTTATAAAATTTACTTTGTTCATTCTGCTCATTATATGGACGTTATAACCAGAACACTCCACAGGTATCTGGATGTCAACAGACTACTGTGTCTTTTCAGTTACCATTCAAGACCATTATTTGAGCTACTATGATCCTATAAAGTTTAAATTAATGGGTAGTGACTGGTATTTGTCCTTTCTGTCAATTTGCTCAGTTTTGGTCATGGTTTAATAAAATTTGACTGTTGGTTTTGGCTAAGCTGAAATATAATTTTTTTTCATTTCTGCAGATTATGGATCAGATCAATTCCTGTGGCATTCAGACATATCAATTACCAGAATGTGATGAAGACGAAGATGAAGATTATAAAGAACAGTGCAAACAACTGAAGGTAAACTCTCACAATCTCAAATTCTCCACTTCAGTGTAGGACTGTTTAACCCTTAAACGCTTGGATAATTTTACATAAATTCTACCATATTACAACTTGGGAAACTACAGGCTTGGCATTGGATTCAGGTCAAGTCTTGGCTGCCTGCAAAGGCTGCCAACACTTGACCAGAAACCACTGTCAGGGTGCTTTAACTTTTGTCTGAAAAACTAATTCAAGACTGCTTGTTGGAGCACCTGTTCCATGAAAACAAAAGTTGTCAGAATAAGGCATTTAAGGGTTAACTGTCACTACGCTTGCCCTTTCTAGAATGGGAACATTTTTGCTTTTGCAGATGGATGGTACAGGAACAACTGTTCAGTTGTAAAATTTTACCTCTGTTTCATTATCGTTTGTGATAAAAAAGTGTTGAATGTCAGTTCCGATTTCAGTTATTTCTTCTTATTTAAACAAACGGGAAAAACTCAACGAAATTCTGAAGCTGTAACAAAAGCTACCTTTTTTTTAACTATAAGGCTTTCCAAGAACTCCTTGATAATGGACCTGTGACATGATATAACATCTTCATAGCGACATTCCATACGAGTGTGGATCCCCCACATCAACACATGTTTTTGTGTTTAACTTGATTGGATATGCCATCAAAAGAATGAATATGGCAATATAACTTTCAATCCAGCAATGTTTCCTCCCCATGCATATGAATGACATCACACTCATATTTGTTTCTGAAAAATCCCTTGGTTGTAATTTTCTGTCGTATACTGATTATCACATGCGTTCTGAACGTCTGAATGGGAATTACAACCATGTCAGATTCAATAGTGAATTCACACCACTCATTGACTTAGCGAGTTTAACCAACAGAGCAGTGTATCAACTTTGAGAAGTTTAGCACATGTTACATGCAGAATGTAATCGAACAATAACCCCATGTGTACACTGAAACTACCAGACCAGCACTGGTATAGTTTATTACAGGAAAATTGCATTTCAAGCACTTCTGCACAATCAGTCAATCGTATTTGCTTTCAAACACTTCTGCACAATCAACTTTGTATGTTGATTAAACATGGTGTTTTGACTTAACCCTTAGAGCCTGGAGATTTTTAAACATTTTTGCTACCCTTTGAAAGTCTACTGCCAGTGGCTTTACAGTTGTTTCTAGTCAAGTCTTGGCTGCCTACTGAGGCAACAACTGACAAGCTCCCTTGAAAATTTCTATTTCAAGAACCAGTGGAGCGATTTGAACCAAATTTTATATGTGGCATTAATTGACCCTAAGTACTTCATTCATGCCCCCAAATGTTTTCGCGTGGGAACATCTGGCACTAAACATAAAAAAAAATGAAATGTCCAATATTTTGCCAAATTCTCAGACTAGAGATTATGTATTTGATATGAAGCTTTCTTCTGAGCAGTTGAAACAATTGGACAAAAAAATTGCTGGCGAATCTCATATGGTTCATTCAGATTCCATTTTCTCCATACCCATAACCTTTACAGTTTAGGACAACTTGGTCCAGGTGAGCATTTTTAGGCTCTCTTGAGCCTCTAGTTTCCTTGTGTCAAAGAAATAACAGACACCTCAGACTAGTCAGCAACTGAGTCTTTTAACCCTTGGGGACACGAGATTTTTTATACATTTTTGCTATACTTTGAAAGTCTATCTCCTGTGGCTTTGCAGTTGTTTCTTGTCAAGTTTTGGCTGCCTACAGAGGCAGCCAAAACTTGCCTAGAAACAACTGACAAAGTACTTAGAAAACAAGTTTCAAGTTTACCCAAACAATGTACGTTGGGATACCTGTTCCTTTGGATTAAAAACGTTATCAAAGTCAGAATTAGACCCTTCAGGGTCAAAAGGGTTTCCAAATTCTGCTGCTGTTTTTGTACAGACTTGACATGTGGTGTATTTGTCTTGTTAACTCCGTTTTTTGAAGTATATCCCCACAGGACTTTTATCATCCTTTTTAGCATTTTGTGTTTCATCATTGGTAAGCACAGCCTTCTCTGCTATGACTGAGAATTACATGTGAATACAGAACCTGAAAGAATGTTTTTTTTATACTGCAACCAATGGCTCAGACTAGCTGGTGCAAACTCAATATAATTCAGGGCCAAACACAAATTTTGAACCCCCCAATCCCCAAAATTTGCATACAAAACCAAAAAATTTAAGTCTTATCTGGTCCCCCATACTTTGGTTAAATGTGCAATCGCAGTAACCAGGAAGGTAGCGAAATTGGCGCAAAGCATCATTCTTTGTTGGGCCCTAAGTCAGTAAACAATGATCTGACATCTTTGTTTTAAATCTCCTTTTTTGAGGACACCAGACACAAATCAATGAAAGAATTGGTGGATTCAAGGCTATAAATATTATGATGGAAGTGAAAAATGGTGGTTTTAAATGTTCAGGGCTGTAACTTTATAATAATAATAATAAAATTATTTCATGTTTCCCATTTTCGAGCCTGATGGCAATCATTCTTGCTAATGATTATTCCACTGTTTGTTAAGAGTTCCTTCCCTATCCTTCCATGAACCCCTCCTGTTAAACTCCTAAGCTTTTTGGCTATTTTTTATTGAAATTTTTTATTAAATTTCTTGGAGTTTAACATGTATTAGAGAATGTTTATTTTGTTTATCCCCATGGTTACGTCCTCAATAGGGGTATTAGATCGTTTTGGTCTTGCATCTTCCAGCCGATGTATCGTTTTTTCTTTGTATGAAGATGTAGCTTTACATCTGGTAGCATTTGGATCAGATACTGACTTTGGGCCTTTTTGTGTGTCTGATGTCTTGTTTCCATTTTTTTTCCTTTGACGTTGTTTACATTGGCAACGTCCTTAAATATATGTGGTACTTAGTATTATATTACTGTAGGATACATTGATTATGGTTTCAAACGTTCAGGGCTGTAACTTTATAATAATTATACTACTCAAAGTTTGCTAAGCACCACATATTTGACACATCATTGTGAAATTTTCTTGTGACACATTTGCGGTATTTTTAGCTTAACTTTGGCAAAGCCAAATTTGAGGTATTGCCATGGCCCGTCGTCCGTCTGTCCATCCGTCGCGCCATACACACGGCTCGGGCTAGAGGCCGTATTTATGAACCTATCTTTACGAAACTTCTTGGGTACCTATGTTATCACCGTGAGACGAGAACGAGTGTTTTTGGGTCTGGTCCGAAATTTAAGACAGCCGCTGGCAGCCATTTTGTACCAAAGTTAGGTGCAGTCAGATTTTTGCGCAGAACTTCCATATGAAAGCTCTGATTTGAATAATTTTTTTGTATGAATGTTTAGTACCATGGGATACATCACATATAATACAGGTTTTTTTCTCGTGCGTAAATTATGCCAATTAGACTAACTTTGATCTATTTAATGTTACTTTCAGCACTGTAAGTGCAAATGCCAATACAGCTCGGGCTAGAGGCCGTATTTATGAACCGATCTTTACGAAACTTCTTGGGTACCTTTGTTATCACCTTGGGACGAGAACGAGTGTTTTGGGGTCCGGTCCGAAATTCAAGTTGGCCGCTGGCGGCCATTTTGTACAAAATTAGGTGCAATCCGATTTTTGCGCAGAACTTCCATATGAAAGCGCTGATTTGAATAATTTTCTGTATGAATGTTTAGTACCATGGGATACATCACATATAATACAGGTTTTTTTCTCGTGCATAAATTATGCCAATTAGACTAACTTTGATCTATTTAATGTTACTTTCAGCACTGTAACTGCAAATGCCAATACAGCTCAGGCTAGAGGCCGTATTTATGAACCGATCTTTACAAAACTTCTTGGGCACCTTTGTTATCACCTTGGGACGAGAACGGGTGTTTTTGGGTGCAGTCCGAAATTCAAGATGGCTGCTGGCGGCCATTTTGTACCAAAATTAGTGCAATCAGTTTTTTTTACAGAACTTTGTATGAAAGTTCTGATTTGAATAAATTTCTGTATGAATGTTTAGTAACATGGAATACATCACATATAATACAGGTTTTTTTCTTGTGCAAAAATTATGCAAATTAGATGAACTTTGATTTACTCAGTGCCACTTATACACAGTAAGTGCACATGTCAATACGGCTCGGGCTAGAGTCTGTATTTATGAACCGATCTTCACGAACCTTCTTGGGTACCTTTGTTATCACTTTGGGATGAGAACGAGTGTTTCAAAATTCAAGATTGCTGCCAGTGGTCATTTTGTACTGAAATTAGGTCCAATCAGTTTTTTGTACACAACTTCTATACGGCTCAGGCTAGAGACCGTTTTTATTAACCGATCTTTACTTTCAGCACTGTAACTGCAAATGCCAATACGGCTCAGGCTAGAGGCCGTATTTATGAACCGATCTTTACGAAACTTCTTGGGCACCTTTGTTATCACCTTGGGACGAGAACGGGTGTTTTTGGGTGCAGTCCGAAATTCAAGATGGCTGCCAGCGGCCATTTTGTACCAAAATTAGTGCAATCAGTTTTTTGTACAGAACTTCTGTATGAAAGTTCTGATTTGAATAAATTTTTGTAGGAATGTTTAGTAGCATGGAATACATCACATATAATACAGGTTTTTTTCTCGTGTAGAAATTATGCAAATTAGATGAACTTTGATTTGTTCAGTGCTACCTATACACAGTAAGTGCACATGTCAATATGGCTCAGGCTAGAGTCTGTATTTAGGAACTGATCTTCATGAAACTTCTTGGGATACCTTTGTTATCACCTTGTGACAGGAACGAGTGTTTCTGGGTGCCTTTGTTATCACTGTGCTATGAGAACAAATAGTTTTGGGTTCAGTCAGACCCACTCTGGGACTCAAAAGGTTTCTTTTCTAGTTTAGCATCTAACTGTCACCCACCTTTACAATACTTTACCTACACATTTGTTACAGGCTACGGTCAGCATTTATGTACAGACTGTTACAATACTTCACATGTTCCTTTGTTATCAGGTCATTACCTAGATGTTTGTCATTGCTGTGTCACATACTATACATGTACATGTCTTAAACAAGTTGAGGTACAGTGTCGTTGACACTTTCATTGGTGGATATGATTGAGGAATGTATTGAGATGGTCCCCATTGTTTACATTAGCTCTCTTGACAGGCAGACTTTTCATAAGTCATGGAAAGTATGTACGCCTTGATTTCCATTATGTTTTCGTCTACTGTCTTCATGTAGATGAGATGTGTAGGGTATTCAGTCTTCATTTCAACACAAACCCTTGTGATTTAATGATTGAATATGGCGAATGCAAATACAAGAAGACATTTGTCTGAAGCAGAAATGTGATGGGCTGTAGGGGCGGAGGAACAAGGGGCAACCCATCGTCAGGTTGGTGAAGCCCTTGGTGTGCACCATATGGTGATCACCAGAGCCTGGGCAAGATTTCAGGAGTATGGCACACCAGTCAGAAGACATGGTGGTGGCAGAGACAGGGCATCATCTGCAGCTGAAGACTGGTTTTTGATCATTCAGGCCCATAGGAACTGCTTTAACACAGTAACCCAGCTTCGAAGCTGTGACCTTCAGAATGCATCCGGGGTAAATGTTTCGATGCAGACTATCCGGGCAAGTTTGCACGAAGGTGGTCTCCGATCGAGAAGACCATGTATTCGCATTCACCTGTCCCAGAACCACCACCAGGCACGATATGAATGGGCCATGGATCAAGTTGGATGGACCAGAGAAGATTGACAACCTCTCCTGTTTACAGACGAGTCAAGGTACTGCCTAGACAACACAGATAGGCATTCTAGGGTATGGAGAAGACCAGGAGAGCGATTCCATGCAGCCAACATTGCTGAGCATGATTGCTATGGTGGAGGGTCAATAATGGTCTGTGGTGGCATTAGCTGGGATGGACGTACAGAGCTCTGTGTCCTTGACTGTGGTACATTGACTGCACAGCGGTATATTGATGAGATCCTGGATGCCCACGTCAGATTGTATTCAGATGCAGTGGGTGATAGATTCATTCTGATGGACGATAATGCCCGTCCTCATGTTGCCCATGCTGTCGAGGAGTAACGACAGACGGAGACGATTGAGCATATGGACTGGCCAGCAAGATCCCCTGATCTCGGTCCATTCGAACATGTCTGTAATGAGTTGCAGCTTGCAATTTGAGTCTGTCCAGTCCAACCAAGAAGTGTCCAGGAGCTTTGTGCCATGCTGGTCCAAGAATGGAACAACATCCCATGAAGGACCATCTGGAACCTGATTGGGAGCATGAGAAGGCATTCTCAAGCTGTAATTAACAATAATGGGTCTCATACTCGATATTGAACCCATATCAGTTCGCTCCGTCAACTTTTTTGCAAATTTGAAAATTTCCTCTTTTACCAATAATATCCATTTTCAATGGTTTTCGTTTTCAAAAGCTAAAAAATAATGTCAAACACAAACAAAATCTTAATTTCTGTGCTTAAATCATTAAAGATATAATTAAATATAAAATATACACACTTTTCATAACAATATTTCAACTAAAACGCAACTAAAACGTAAAACGTAAAACAGGTAGTTGGATATACTTGGTGCTCTGCAAACTTTGAGTAGTATATAAAAATTATTTCATGTTTCCCATTTTCGGGACTGCTAATGATTTACCTACTGTTTCTTAAATGTTCCTTCCCTATCCTTCCATGAACCCCTCCTGTTAAACTCCTAAGCTTTTTGACTGTTTTTTATTGAAATTTTTTATTAAATTTCTTGGGAGTTCAATAACGTGTACTACAGAATATTTATTCTGTTTATCCCAATGGTTATGTTCTCACCCTAGGGGTGTTGGGTCATTTTGGTCTTGCATCTTCTATCCAATGTCTCGTTTTTTCTTTGCATGAAGATCTAGCTTTGCTTTTGGATAGCATTTAAATCGGGTTACTGACTTTGGGCCTTTTTGTGTGCCTCTTGTCTTGTTTCCGTTTTTTTCTATTGACGTTATTTACATTTGGCAATGCCCTTAACATGTAGTATTTAGTATTATAATACTTTAGAATTACTGTAGGATACATTGATTATGATTCCTGTAGTGTAGCTCAAACAATTTGGATTTTGTCCATACTTAGGCTCTATCTGGATGCCCTTGGGCTCATGTTGTTCCCTTTGGGAACTTAGGCATTTAAAAAAAAAATTTCGAAATTTTTTTTATAATTGTTTTGAAATTAATTTGATTGCCATTATTCATATATCCTTATCATGTATTTTTGTTGTGGAATATGTAGGAGTGCTGTCGACTGATTGTAATTATGAAAGCTTACTGCTCTAAATGCAAGGTGAGGAAGTCTTCCTCGGATTTACATACTTGTTGCCTTGCCTGTAGTCGATGCACTCCTATGGATTCTTGTCCTACTTGTGTAAATTGGGTTGACAGATGTTGGAGATGGGTGTCGCGATACGTCGGCGGCGAAATTCCTATTCCGGAGCTGTCACCTCAGGGTAATTCGAGTTTTTCAGTTTCTTTTTCCGAGGAACAAAAAACATAATGACGGTATTGCAGCACCCATCCAAAGTGTGCTGCCGTCGTCGCGCTCTGATGAGCAAACAGAACTGGCTGCTAAGGTGCTCCTTAACATTGAACAGGGAATAAGACCTCTTATTCCAGCAGCCAGTTCAACCAGTGAAGCGGCCAACCCGATAGTGGGAGCCGTACCAGTGGGTATGTCCATTGCAGTTGAAGGAAGTGTAGAATTGGGTAGAGCGAGCACCTCAAAAACTAAAGCTCACCTAGCGACATCGGCAAAAAGGAGAAAGCCTGCAAGTTTCTCGGTGAGGTCTGATAGACCATGAGCACGAGAGCCTACTCTAACTCAACTTTAGAAAAGCACACACAACCGCACGCTAGCTACCCGACTTCGGATATCCAGGCAGCTATGTGAAGATGCACCCAGTCTTCGCCCGTGAAGTCGGGCCATCCGAAAGCTAGCGATCCGAGGCTTCGTTCATTGCGATGTGCGGAGAAGAGATCTACGTCGGGATCCCTGTCCCAGGAGCAGCAAGCAGTGAAAAAAACAGGAGACCGCTGCTCCACAAGCCTCTGTAACAGACTTGCTGTCGCAGATTGCGCAGCTCATCGCAGCTTCCCAGCAAGTGCAAGAGCAACCTTCCGCAGACTCCGGTGTGAGCTGTTGGACGGTGCTGGGTCGGTCCGGTCATCTGTGCATACAGATGCAGTTGACCGAAATTCTCAGCTGAATCAATCGGATGGTGAAAGGAATAAGGAAGATTACCCTTCCCTTTCGGAACAACATATGGTTGCGATGAATTTCATTCATCAATACTATCCTGACCTTGTTCCACCTGGTCAGCAAGCTGTGGCTGCTACGCAGAAACTGCTGTCGTCGCTAGAGAGAGATTTTGTGTGATGGAAAGATGATGTTCTTTCCTTCCCGGAACAATCTTGGCGGGTGTCAGAGGCCTTCGGCCATGTTAATGCCATATTCAACCTAGCAAGTGCCAAGAAGAAAGGTGGTTTCTTATCGGCATCTTCAATCAATATACCATTTACTGGACCACGTTATTTTAAAACGGTTGGAGAAGATGCCCAGAGAGCTCCTCTGCATTTGTATGAGCAGTGATTCTGGACACTATGTCTTACGCAGACCATATCACCAGGGCTGTGGTGCAACATTTAAATGGAAAGGAATTTGAGGACGTTTGTTCCTCGCTAAGAGTTCTTTCCAGGGCAGTCATTCATGCCATGTGCCCTGACAGTGGCAAATTTGGAGTTAGTTAGAAGTGATGCAGCCCTTGTGTCATCACCAATTATCAACGACAGGGTGAAAAGGTCGCTCCGGTCTCAGGACACACTCTATTTGATGACAAGCTTTCGTTAGTTTATGAACAAGCTACCAAAAAAAGCTTCTAGTGCACTGCTGTTGAAATCTGCATCTCAACAACACGTTTCAGCAGGCTGGAGTAGGCGAAGTCGTTCCACTTCACAATCATCGAAAGGGAACTCCTCGCGAGAGTACAGGAAACCCTCTTACGGTTACTATGGAGGTTGTCAATATAGCGACTCGGGAAAGGGGTGCAAGCCTTATCAAGACTTTAAGTAGGAGGCCTCTAGGCCAATGGGATGAGGTTCATCATGGGGAGGATGTAGTTTCTCCTCCTGCAAGCCTCGCAAGTCGTACAGGTGATGGTCTAAACCACTGTTGCTTTCCAGTTGGCGGAAGGTTATCAAACTTCGCGAAAAACTGGATGGAAGTCACGGAAGATTAGTGGGTGAGAAATGTAGTCTCAGCAGGCCTGTGGCTATCATTCCGAGCAAAGTCCTCACTTACAAGATGTCGGCGTTCGACAAATCTTCTGGTGAATGCTTCCAAAAGAGAGTCACTCCTTGCGGAGGTACAGGCTCTCTTATCAAAGAATGCAATAGAGGTCATAGAGAATCAAAATTCTCCAGGTTTTTACAGTCACTGTTCCTCGTACCGAAGCCAGACGAATCGTTCTGACCGGTGATAGGCTTGAGCTGGATAAACAAATTGATCAAAGCTCCAAAGTTCTATATGGAAATCTTTCGGTCGGTAAGAGCGAGCATTCAAGTGGACGACTATGCGGCAAGCATAGATCTAAAGGACGCCTACTTTCATGTCCTGGTACATCCGACATTCAGAAATTATCTGCATTTTGCCATACAAGGAGAGGTTTATCAGTTCAGAGCAATGTGGTTCGGTCTGAACCTAGTTCCTTGGGCTTTCACTCGAATAATGAACTCGGTAATGTCATATTTCCGAGCTCACTCGGCAGTGGTAATGTTGGCTTACTTGGACGACATTCTTCAGAGATACAGCGACAGAATAATTCTTCAGAACGATGATCAGAGTCTGCTTCAGTTGTTCCGACATCTCGGTTTCATAGTAAACAAGAAAAAGTTGGACCTAGCTCCGTCCAAGTCCTTCATTCACTTGGGAATGAGCTTCGAGACTCTCAACAATCTGATTCATCTGCCATTACCCATAGCGAAATTAGTTGTTATGCTCGGTTTTGTCTAAACTCTCCCGCAGTGACTGCGAGGGAGTTTATGCGACTGATGGGGCTGTACGGAGCAGCTGATGATCTTATTCCGATGGGCCGTCTATGCACACGTCCCCTCCTGATCTGATATTCTTTACTCAGAACTGGAGTGTGAAGATGCATTCGCTCAAAAAAAGGATTGTTTTAACGGACCTAGTAAAACAAAAGGTTCAGATTTGGGCAGATCTTCAGTGGTTGGCTCAGGGAGTTCCACTCCAACTACCGGATCCGGCCTTCACAATTATAACAGATGTGAGTCTTAACAGATTGGGGGTGCATCCCTAAGTCCAGCAGACTTGAAGTGTTAGGGTCTTTGAGACCCTCAGTTCCTGGAGAAGCACATAAAGATCAAGGAGATGATGTCTATCTGGCTAGCACTACAACATTGGATTGTTCAATTAGCAATTGTCCATGTTCAGATTTTGTCCCACAACTTGACGGTAGTAGCTTATCTCAGGAACCATGGTGGCACTCATTCGATTCCTTTATGTGAATTAACGGAGAAAATTCTCCTATTCGCTCTTAGTCATCACGTTCACCTCTCAGTCCGTCATATACCGGTTGTATGAACGTACGGGGCGGAATGATAGGATGTGCATATCCTTCTGCTCTGTTGATTCAGCAGATTCTGTTAGAAATCAAACAGTCTCACTGCATAATCCTGCTAGTAGCACCTCTGTCGTCACAGAAATCCTAAATCAGTCTTCTCAGGTGTCTGTTATGAGACATTCTCTGGAAGCTTCTTCCTTGAAAGGACCTTTTGTATCAGGGGAAGTCCCGCACACTGCATCACAACCCGGAAGGTCTCAACCTTCACGTATTTCCGTTGTGCGGTCCTTCCTGCATGGAAAACATTTTACAAGACAAGCAGTGGATGCAATTTCTAACTGTAGGAGGACCTCCACTTCGTTGAATTACGCATTGAAGTGGAGGGTTTTCTTCTGTTGGTGTATGGACTAGTATCTAGACATCTATGATCCGTCCATTCCACAGACTGCCAATTTCCTGGTCTACCTGTTTGACGTACTCAAGCTGCAGCCTGTCACTATTAAGGGCTATAGGTCTATGTTATCAGACACTTATGCTCATCATGATAACTTGGCTATTGGATCAGATTCTTCTTTATCCAAGCTAGTTGGAAATTTCTCTATTAATAGACCTAGAACCCTCAGATTAATTCCTAAAAGGAATTTGGCTTGGGTTCTGTTGAAGCTTCAAGAAGCTCCTTCTGAGCTGTTAGTCGAAGTAGAGTTCAAATTCTTGACCTATAAAACGGCCTTTCTCTTAGCCTTTGCATCTGCCAGAAGAGTTAGTGAACTTCATGCATTATCTGTCGATGATTCCTATTACCGTAGTGTGGGTAATACTGTCACCCTTACTACGGAAAAGGGATTTTTGGCTAAAAATCAGATTCCGGATAATCGGCCAGAGCCTATTATCATTAAGGCTTTACCATCCTCGGACAACCGTAGACCTTTGCTGTGTCCAGTTTGAGCAATGCACATTTATAAACGTTGAACAGGTTTTATTAGAAAGGGAAGAAAACGATTCTTTCTTTCGTTGATTCCTAACAGAAAAGATATATCTGTTCATTCTATCGCTAGATGGATTCAGTTGGCAATACATATTGCCTGTGAAAGTCTATCTTCGGTTCAACAATCCGTCAACAAGATTTCAGCGCATGAGGTTAGAGCACTGTCCACTTCTTGAGCGTATTCTAACATTATATCCATTGCTGATCTTATGAAGGCTGCATACAGGACACGGCCGTCTTCATTTACCAAGTTTTACCTTACAAATTTCCATCTCCGCTGACCTTAGATCTTTGGGTCCTCTTTTTGTTGCTCAGAATATCGTCTATTAATATTACATTTAGAAGATGTTTAGGCAGTCTACGTGAGCACTGACACCATTTCACTGCCTTCTTCATTCTGAGGAATTTTCCTTCAGAGCAGGGGGAAGGGAGGGGGGGAGGCGGTTTTCCCTTATGTTATCTGGCTTTATAGTGAAAAGCAAGGGAATGCCTACTCCAGAGACAGTAGTCCAGCGTTGGTGCTGGGTGGTTTTAATGTGTATCTTGGTGTGAAGCAAAAACTGTCTCATTTATGTACTGTTTTTAAAGTGTAGCTCACTGTGAAGCATTTGTATATGTTACGTGTCAAACGAGCATCTCTGTACAATCCTCGGACACTGTTAAATGAGTATAATGCATCACATTCTCTGGACTAGATTTGTAATTGGTTTCCTTCACCGAATTAGCATAACGGGTTATGCTGGTATTAAATGGAGAAATTATGTAATTCTCAGTTACATTGTTGGTGTGATGTCAATCTCTTTTCTTATAAGAGAAGGACATTCATAATTCCTCTGTCTGCTCCTATTCCACTGTAGGAGCTATTCTTTATCGAAGTAATTGAGAGATTGGATTTTCCTTTAAGTCCTAGGCCCACCAGCATCTTTACGATTCAGCTAGTCTGGGCTATTGGTTGTAGTATAAAAATATGATAAATTTAAAGTAATTTGTATATTTTTTATATTTACAATGTTCCAGACAGGGATGGCCCTCCCATGAGTGGGCACTCGTACAGCACGTGGAGAGTGGATTGTAACTAAAACACCTGCAGAGTGGAGTTATCACCCAAGCTATAATTTTCAAATTTTGTACACATTGACAAAAACACAAGCAATGTTTCAGCCAATGGACCTCTGGGTTTAACCCGGAGGTCCATTGGCTGAAATGTTGCTGGTGCTGGTTGTGCTTTGCAATAAATTTGCAATTATTGCTCTAGTGGAATCTTCACTTTGTGGGTGATTTAGTGATAATACACTCTCCACGTACTGTACCTCCCCGCTGATTATAACATTTAGCAGGCACTATAGAAAGAATGATGCTTGGCGCCAATTTTGGTACCTTCCTGGTTACCGCGCATGCGCAATTAACAAAAATATGGAAGACCAGATAGGACTTGAATTTTTCGGTTTTGTATTCAAATTTTGGGGATTGCGAGGTTCAAAATTTGTGTTTGGCCATGAATTATATTGAGTTTGCACCAACTAGTCTAGGCCATTGGTAAGTATAAAAAATATAGAAATTACTTTAAATTTATCAATTTTTTTAGACATGCATGGTTGTAACTTTCAGAAGTTTTTTTTCCCACAACTGACACCAAGGAGACTTTTCTCTTATCCAGACCTCTCTAGGTAATTTTGCCATTTGTTAGTGCATTGGACTTTTTCATGTCGCATGTTTGAATCCTGCTAGAGTCTCTGATTTGTGAGAGACACTTAACCCTCTGCACTCTGTCAAACTAGAACATTTTTCAGCAGCAAATATTTCCCATAATGCAGTTTGCTATTAAAGCAAATATACCTTGTTTGAAAGAGCTCAGCAAGCTCTGTCAAACAAAATATAATTGGTTAAACAAGGGAGAAACAGAGTGATTGGAGGAAATTCTGTTGCACTACCAGAGTACTAGGGGTTAATAGCACTTGCTCATGTGGGGGCATCATTGAAGGTGTAACTCACATTGATAGAGTTTGCATGCCACTCCTGAAAACTGGAAAAAGAACTCAATGGTTTCAAGGTTGTATAATCTCCTGGAAAAAATAGACATTTATCTTTTTTTATGGTACTAGAAATTCTGAAAAAACAGGAGGACATTACTTTAGTCTGCAGCTGTGCATGTTATTGCAGTCACTTAAAATTGGCGTGAAAATCATTGTTTAATGTAGGATAAACAAACCTTCAATTTTACATTGAATAATAGTGACAGGATCATTCCGTCAATACATAAAGATTGCATTTTTCAACAATTTTAGCTAGAGAAGGCAGAGTTTCGTACATAGTTAACACCTGTAGTGGCTAATTGGCAATGTGTGACATGTACCTTTTGCAACAAAACATACGACATGGTCATGGTACAATTCTCAGAAAACACACATAGAATCTTATTCAGTGACAGGGTTCATACATTCTTGAAAAGTCCTTGAATTTTAGTAATACTCCTTGAATTTTAAAAATACAGAAAATGTCCTTGCAAAGTCCTTGAAAATCGAATAGACTCCTTGAAAGTCCTTGAATTTCTTTTCACAGTGTTGTAGCCTCTGTGATAAGGGTTCATTATAAACTTTTGGTATTTGATATAAAAATTAATATAAATAAATTTATGATGTATAATAAACGGGAAATGGATGATTCATATTAGACTGGGTTAAGTGGACAAGTACAAAGTAGTGTGTATTTTTTGCTATAACAATATTGGATGTTTCATCCAAGATGGAAAATGCATAAACTCCTTACATGCTGCTGGTGAGTTTTCCCTGTCCAAGACAGGATTTATCCTGCTGCTGAATGAAATAAGTATAATTTGGGCCCATTTAATCCAATTTTTTCTCTGCAAATTGAATGGATTTTTTTTACCAAATGTTTCTTAAGTTAAATTTAAATGAATCTTTCATCAAATCGAGGCATGGCTAATTCACAGCAGGCGTGACTAGATTTGATGAAAAATATCGTAAAGACACTTAGTGGGTTATTAGTTAAAGAAGGTAGGTTGTTTTGTAAAAAATGATATTCTGTCAGAAAATTGCCTCTTCAAAAATGGTAATATTGCCTTGAAATACCCTTGAAAAGTCCTTGAATTTTTAGCTTAACTTGACAAAGTCAAGATAAGCTATTGCCATCACGCGTGCGGAAGTCTGTTAGTCTGTTCACATTTTCCTTTAGCCCGGGCTACACCCTGCAGTTCTTGTCTGATCATCACAAAATTTCATATGCAGGTTTGGGGTCATGTCTAGATGAGAACGTCCCCTTTTGGTTGCGATCGGTCAACCGGTATGGCTGCCCGAGCCCAAAACCATTAGCACAGTCTACAGGTCGTATTTACGAAGGGATTTCATTGTAACTTGGTAGGATGCCTCTGTATAATGCCTAGATGAGAACATCTCCTTTTGGGCATGATCTGTCAACCATAATGGCTGCCCAAGCCCGAAACCCAAAAACTTTTAGCACAGTCTGCAGGTCATGTTTAATATGCAGGGATTTCATTGTAACTTGGTAGGATGATTCCTTATGATGTCTAGATGAGAATTTCCCCATTTGGGCGTGATCTGTCAACCGTGACGACTGCCCGAACCCAAAACCCGAAAACCTTTAGCACAGTCTACAGATCATATTTATTGAGGAATTTCATTGTAACTTGGTGGGTTGGCTTCATATAATGCCTAGATGAGAAAGTCCCATTTTGGACGTGATTGGGCAACTGTGACAGCTACAGGGGCCCGAAAACCTTTAGCACAGTCTACAGGTCATATTTATGAAGTGATTTCATTGTAACTTGGTAGGATGCCTCTGTATAATGCCTAGATGAGAACATCCCCTTTTGGGCATGATCTGTCTACCGTAATGGCTGCCCAAGTCCAAAACTCAAAAACTTTTAGCACAGTCTGCAGGTCATGTTTAATATGGAGGGATTTCATTGTAACTTGGTAGGATGACTCCTTATGATGTCTAGATGAGAATTTCCCCATTTGGGCTTGATCTGTCAACCGTGACGACTGCCGAGCCCAAAACCTGAAAACCTTTAGCACAGTCTACAGGTCATATTTATTGAGGAATTTGTAACTTGGTGGGTTGACTTCATATAATGTCTAGATGAGAAAGTCCCATTTTGGACGTGATTGGGCAACTGTGACAGCTACAGGGGCCCGAAGCCCGAAAACCTTTAGCACAGTCTACAGGTCATATTTATGAAGCGATTTCATTGTAACTTGGTAGGATGACTCCATATAATGCCTAGATGATGACATCCCCTTTTGGTCATGATTGGTCAACTGTGACGGCTTCAGGTGCACGAAGCCCAAAAACCTTGAGCACAATCTACAGGTCATACTTACGAAGGGATTTCATTGTAACTTCGTAGGATCACTATTGTATTTATGGAAGGATTTCATTGTAACTTGTTAGGTTGACTCCATATAATGCCTAGATGATGACATCCCCTTTTGGTAGTGATTGGTCAACTGTGATGGCTACAGGTGCCCGAAGCCCGAAAATCTTGAGCACAGTCTACAGGTCATATTTATGAAGGGATTTCATTGTAACTTGGTAGGTTTGACTTCATATAATGTCTAGTTGAGAACAGCCTCTTTTTGTCACCATTAGGCAACTGCGGCGGCTACAGGGGCCCGAAGCCCCGAGGTTGACTTCATATAATGTCTAGATGAGAACAGCCCCTTTAGGACACCATTAGGCAACTGTGATGCCTACAGGGGCCTGAAGCCCGAAAACCTTTAGCACAGTCTACAGGTGATATTTATGAAGGGATTTCATTGTACCTTGGTAGGATGACTCCAAATAATGTCTAGATGAGAACGTCCCCTTTTGGTTGCGATCATTCAGCCTTGATGGCTGCCCGAGCCGAAAACTCCAAAACCTATAGCATGGTCTATAGGTCATATTTATGGAAGGATTTCATTGTAACCTGTTAGTTTGACTCCATATAATGCCTAGATGATGACATCCCCTTTTGGTCGTGATTGGTCAACTGTGACGGTTTCAGGGGCCCGCAGCCCGAAAACCTTTAGCACAGTCTACAGGTCATATTTATGAAGGGATTTCATTGTAACTTCGTAGGATCACTCCAGATGATGCCCAGATGAGATTGTCTCCTTTTGGTTGCGATCATTCATCCATGATGGCTGCCCGAGCCCAAAGCCAAAAAGCCTTCAGCACAGTCTACAGGTCATATTTATGAAGGGATTTCATTGTAACTTGGTAGGTTGACTTCATACAATGTCTAGATGAGAACGGCCCCTTTGGACGCAATTTGGAAACTGATGGCTACAGGAGCCCGAAGCCCGGAAACCTTTAGCACAGTCTACAGGCCATATTTATGAAGGGATTTCAATGTAACTTGATAGGATGACTTATTTTGGAATAATTTCGCTGTAACTTGGTAACTTTCGTTAACTGTGAAGGCCACATACATTAACTGTGAGGTCATATTAACCCACCCTCAGCTCTTTAGTAAAGTGTACACCTCATATTATTTTTATCAAAAACATAGCATACAGGGAACAGAAATGAACATATTCCCAATTATCACAATTCTTGTCTTATTTCATAATCCTTTCATAAACATTGAACATTATCCTTTTCATCAAACACAACACACAAGTTAAGCTACAGTGTCATTGACACTTTCATTTATGTCCTTGAGTGTATGAACCCTGAGTGAGTCAGTCCTCGAAATCTTTCAAGTTAAAACTTTATGGACCTGGATTGTCATCACCATGATCTTGGTGTTATTTATTGTATTGTAAAGATGGAGGTCAGAGATGACATTCTGTCCATCAGCAGTTAACATGTTTTCTGCTATAATTATTCCATAAATTTAAGCTTTGTATTTTATTTTTGGGCTTGTTTACTGAAGCAGTGACTGTAGTCTTGGACACAGGCCCGACTCACCATTTTATTTTTTTGAACTTGTGTACCAGCTCTAAAATCACAAGAGAAGTGTATCACAATGCATTGGGTTGTCATCCCATTCCAACTGAGAGTAAAAATTGTGTGTACATGTGGATTTGTTTTCTCACATTTTATTGGATGGAATACCCATAACCTGGTCAGCTCACTTACCATGGCTTTTTGCAAAACTGCTATTTCAGTTCTATTAGTTTTTCAATTTTTTCATAAAAAACATGGGTAACAATATCTCATTGAGCCATGCTTGTTAAGCTCATTCCACTGAGTGGGTCATAATTTATGTTTTCAAGGCAACAAAATGAAAATTGTAAGTTTTCAGGTCATTTTCTAAGAATTGTATGCTCTTCATAACAGATTCATGGTTAACCCTTTACCCAACAAATCGCCCACATCCGCCTGTGTAATATGCAAATTCAGCAGTTGAAAAAATATTATTTTTCAAAAAATCTCAACAAAACCATATCATGTGACCCCTCGTTGGAATTTTTTGAAGAAATGATATTTAAAATAATAAATTTTGCATTGGGTAATGGTTTAATGGCCTTGTATTGACATTTTCAGTCCAATCTTCAATAATTTGATATCTGTGTTGAAAATCCAAGTGCAGTTCTAAGAGCTTCGTGATTATAATTTGGAACCAAGATGTAGCAAGAGTTCGATCGCACTTCTCAAATTGACAGCACTGATGTGAATTCAACATATATTCTCTTTCACATTTGATTTGAACATGATTTTTTTGTTTGTTGTAGAGTGCCATTCCATTTGCAGTTGTAGGTTCCAACACTATAATTGAAGTTAAAGGCAGAAAAGTGAGGGGACGGATGTATCCTTGGGGTGTAGTAGAGGTTGAAAATCCAGAACATTGTGATTTTATCAAACTGAGGACTATGCTTATGTGAGTATAAATGGAACACTCTGACTCGTTCGTGCAGTTTTTTTTTCTTTATTTAGCTGATGTTTTTCTGCTAACCCTTAATGGCATCAAGATTTTTTACATTTTTGCAAGTTTTTTTGCTACAGTCTACATCTTGTGACTTTTGCCTTTTTTCTAGACAAGTCGTCACTGAACAATATAAACAGCCAAGATCAGTCTAGAAACAACAGCCATGGTACTCAGAATGTAACGTGCTAGTGTTCCCAGAGCAGCATATAATGGCACCTGTTTTGTTGCAGTAAAAAGTGATTAAAGCGGGAATTAGTCCCTCAACCCTCACCAAAACTTAACCCTGCAACAAAACAGGTTCCCCTATATGCTGGTTCTGGGAAAACTAGCATTTTACATTCTAAGAATCATGGTCGTTGTTTCTAAACAAGTAATGGCTGCTTATTTAGGCAGCTAAGACTTGCCAAGAAGCAACTGCAAAGCTGCAGGATGAAAACTGTCAAAATATCGAAAAATATATGTAAAACTCTCCAGGCCCTTGTTAGGGGTGCAAAGAGCTCTTTGTAACCATATATAACATAACCATACAATCTTGGAAATAAGCATTCTGTCCTTTGCAGAATGAGGTCTCTTCAGGGTGAATTTGCAGATGTTATCTGAAACAATGGGCTAGAATCTCCAATTTATACTCTGGATACCTCTTTCTGTTTAGGCCTGAGACCTTGATTCAGATGAGGTTCGCAGAGGGTAAATTTAATAATGTTCCCCTGCTGTACAGCAGGGTAACATCACTAAATTCACCCTCTGGGGACCTCATTATGCAGATGACAGTTTGGTTATATGGTTTGTAACCATATGGTACAGAAAAGTATTCCATCAGTAAATACAGCCAGCTACAGTTGATTTACAAACTCCAAACCATTTACAATACCTTCTGTTCTAATTTTACCTGTTATTTTCATAACTTATGCAGGACACTCTTTTTAGTTGAATAATAAATCTTGTGATCTATCGAAGGATTCCTCTTACCAGCCACTGCAAAATTTATTAAACAATCCAGCCTCAGTACATCCAATATATTCATGTTAAGGGAATTGACCAAATTCCTGTAAAATGAATATTTTTTATTGACAAAGTTACAGTTCAGGAGACAAGGTTCCACTGTATACCAAGTTTCTGTCAGTAATGAAAAATAGGTGGTCACACAGTTCGATCCTGACACATCTCATCTGCAATGGGTCCTTTTGCAAGACACTTAACCCTTAAGGGCCTGGATAAAATTCCTGAATTTCCACCAGCCTGCAGCCTCTATATGTCCAGTGACTTAGCAGAGATTTCTAGTTAGGTCTTAGCTGCCTTAACAGGCAGCCAAGACTTGACGAGATACCACTTCCTACTTAATTTGTCTGTTGTCAACAGGACCTCCTCATGATGGCATGTTAAGGGTACCTGTTCTGAGGTCGCAAAAATCAGAAATAGGCCTTTAAGGGTTAATGCTTATTTCTCAAGTGGAAGCATGGTGGTGCAGTATGCTAAGTATGCTAAGATGCTAAGCCTGTCGACAGTACACATGACTTCAACTGCTGCTGACCCTGTTTGTGCAGTCAACCCTTAATATGCATTTTTACCTCATCTTCGCTAAAGTCAGTAGACACATTATGGGTTGACTGGCCAGTGCATAAACTGTCATATGGTTCACAACCTTGTGCAATATTTTTATGACGAACTCAGACCCCCACTCGCCAATTTTGGCGAGGGGCATTACGTGTTACCCTTATACGACCATCTGTATGTACGTACATTCATACATCCGTCCCAAATATGGTTTCCGGATGATAACTTTAGTTTGACTGAACAAAATGAAGCAAAATTTTATACATATGTTTATAACCATATAATACAAGTTGGGATTGATAATGGGCTTGGGCTGATATTTTTTGGTAGAGTTATGACCCTTTTCCGACTTAAAAGACATGTTGATATTGGTTTTTTGATGGTAACTTGAGTTACAGGCGTCTGATTTCAATCAAACTTGGAATATAGCTTACAGTAGACAGTACAGGTTTGATTTTGAGTGTGGTGTGATAATTTTTATCTGAGTTATGGTTACTTTTTATTTTTTGTTCACCACTAATATAGTTTATCATGAAGAGTGGGCATTAGAGTCCCATGGACACATTTGGTGGCTTGCACTATCGGTGCTATGGCTTAATGCAGATAAGATAAGATATTTATTAATTCAATACCAAATCAACAAAGATAAATGACTAGAAACTCATGTTTGTGAGTGAGAGGGTGGGAGCATAGCCATCCATCGTTGGTGTTGCACTTGTTTAAAATTTTTATACCGTATTAAAAGTGTGTGGAAGCAATGTTCATCTTTTTCCTCAGATAATGACCTCTTTTCCCAGAAAATCGCATTCAGATGTTAATATTCCACTTTCTGCTTCCAGAACATAGCTTATGACCCCCTTATTGGAAAGAGCTAAAAGAACACAGTCCAATGAAGGAGTGATCAACTATGTTTATTTTGCACAAAAATGAAAATATGTTCAAGAAATGTGTATACAAATGGTCTCGTCTAGTAGCAGTTTTTTTCAGACTTGTGAAATCTTCCTCTGGTCTGGTAATATTTTCATGTTTACCAAACAAAATATTCCATGAGAGTTGGTTGAGTTTTGCAAGAACTGGGAGTTTATGAAATATTAGAGATTACAAGAAAAATATACCATTCTCTACACATGATTAACCCATTACTGTACATAAAAGATATCTAAATTTAATGTTTTAAAAAAATAATTTTTTCAATTTATTCAAACAATTTTAACAAAACCATATCATGTAACCCCCTCATTGGAATGAGCTCTATGAGCTAGTTCCAATGAGGGGTTCACATGATATGGTTTTGTTGAAATTTTTTGAAGGTTAGTTTTCTTTTGTTGCTTCTTTTAATTATGCAGGTAGATGTGGCCGATTTGTTAGGTAAAGGGTTACTACCACTATGGATTAAAAGTGAAGAGTTGAGTATTTCAGTCGTTATATCTTGTTGGACAGAGTTCTCTGAATGGGTGATGCCAAGTTCTAAATGCACTGATTTCTACTTCAGAACACATATGCAAGATCTGCAGGAAGTAACACAAGAAATTCATTATGAAAATTTCCGTGCCGAAAAACTTGCCGCAGGTGGCCCTGCTCCTCCAAGAAAAACGTGAGTATTAGTAGTGTCTCTGTTACTGGGGAGAGGATTTTGTGGATAACAGCTGTGAATACCATGAAAGATACAAATATATTATCACAATATTTATTTACAAATTTTTTTAAGTGTAATGCTCTTTTTTCTAAGGTCATATCTTAACGAGTCACAGTCAAGATATAGCCTTAGAAGCAAGAGCATAACTCTGATAGAATAGTTCATACATAAACGTAATGGTGATGGTGGATTTACCTTAAAAGTTGTATCTGTTCTATCAGTAACTAGAATTTTGATTTCAGATTTTATTTTCAGTCTCATAAAACTCTGGTCATTTCTGTTGAAACTGCATGCAGCTGTCTTGATGTCGCTGTGCATTCTTTCAACTTGAATGTATTTTTATAAAGAAATATAAAAGCAATGGTTTCATAATGCAATGTATTAACTGGTTGAGGGCTACATTATTTTTGAGGATCTGGTTAATTATGTTCATCAAAATTTGTTTTATGACAAATTATTGAAGAGTGCCCACAGGCACTCTTCAATAATTTGTGAAATAAAACAAATTTATATAGACAAAATATCATTTGCATTTGACTGAATATGAAACGTGAGCAAGGAAAAAGTTGGCTGTTGCTCTGGTACCCACATATTTTTATACTAATAACCAATGGCTCAGACTTAGCTGGTGCAAACGCAATATTATCAAGGGCCAAACACAAATTTTGAACCCCCCCCCCCCCCCCAATCCCCCAAATTTGCATAGAATACCAAAAATTAAAAATCCTATCTGGCCCTCCATACTTTTAC
Source organism: Pictodentalium vernedei (assembly GCA_031216915.1). NCBI lineage: Eukaryota > Metazoa > Mollusca > Scaphopoda > Dentaliida > Dentaliidae > Pictodentalium > Pictodentalium vernedei. Next base: position 170,760,099 of record CM062294.1, read on the forward strand.
CATTTGCGCATGCGCAGAAGTCAGTAAGAGACCGGAATTGGCGCCAACATTATTCTTTGTTTGGCCCTAAAGTCAGTAACAATGATCTGACATCTGTGCTTTAAAATCTCCATTTTTGAGGATGCCAGATACAAATCAATGCAATAATTGGTGGATCCAAGGCTGTAAATGGATGATGGAAGTGAACAATAGTGGTTTCAAACATTCAGGGCTGTAACTTTATAATAATTATAAAAATTATTTAATGTTTCCCATTTTTGGGACATATACCTGTCATCATCATTCTTGCTGATGATTAATCCACTGTTTGTTAAGTATTCCTTCCCTATCTTTCCATGAACCCTTCCAGTTAAACTCCTAAGCTTTTTGGCTATTTTTTATTGAAATTTTTTTTTAAATTTCTTGGGAGTTTTAACGTGTATTACAGAATATTTATTCTGTTTATCCCCATGGTTACGTTCTCACCCTAGGGGTTTTAGGTCATTTTGGTCTTGCATCTTCTATCCGATGTCTCGTTTTTTGGCTCACCAACGTTAGTTGTGTGAGCCTATGGCATAGCCCTCATGTCGGCGTTGGCGTCGGCGTCCGCTCTCAAATATTTTGAACTTTTGTGTACAGGTTTTGATTTTTTGGCTTTTCAAATTTTTTTTTAGTTTCAGCATATTGCTATAGTGGTTCACTATAACATTTAACTCTTTTCCAGGGTATTTTGTCGTAATTTTAACCCTTTGAATCAAATTTTAGACTTATTTTGATGTTTGCGTGCAGGTTTTGATGGTTTTTTTTTCCTTTCTTTCAAGTGGAGATTTACCTTGCAGCATATGTCCATGCTTTCTATTGTATGTAAACATGCATCTTAGGACTATGTTTGTATTATTTAACCCTTTTCCTGCTGAATTACTTCAATTTTGGACTTTTATGTACAGCTTTCGGACTTAGGCTTACAGCTTCTTACTTTTATGTACAGGTTGTGATAAAAAAAAACAATTTCAAGTGAGGTTGACCTCACTGCATATTGCAGTGGTGGTTATTATAACATTGATATCTTTCCAGTGCATTTTTAAAAAATTTTTAACCCCTTGAATAGATTTTTAGACTTATTTTGATGTTTGCGTGCAGGTTTTCATGGGGTTTTTTTTTTTCCTTTCTTCCAAGTGTAGAGTTTCTGCATATTGCTATGGTGGTTCACTATAACATTTAACTCTTTTCCAGGCTATTTTGTCTTCATTTTAACCCTTTGAATCAAATTTTAGACTAATTTTGATGTTTGCGTGCAGGTTTTTATGTTTTTTTTTTCCTTTCTTTCAAGTGGAGATTTACCTTGCAGCATATGTCCATGCTTTCTATTGTACGTAAACATGCATCTTAGGGCTATGTTTGTATTATTTAACCCTTTTTCTGCTGAATTACTTCAATTTTGGACTTTTATGTACAGCTTTTGGACTTAGGCATACAGTTTCTTACTTTTATGTACAGGTTGTGATAAAAAAAAAACAATTTCAAGTGATGTTGACCTCACTGCATATTGCAGTGGTGGTTATTATACATTGATATCTTTCCAGTGCATTTTTAAAATTTTTTTAACCCTATGAATAGATTTTTAGACTTATTTGACGTTTGTGTGCAGGTTTTCATGGGGTTTTTTTTTTCCTTTCTTCCAAGTGAAGAGTTTCTGCATATTGCTATGGTGGTTCACTATAACATTTAACTCTTTTCCAGGGTATTTTGTCGTAATTTTAACCCTTTGAATCAAATTTTAGACTTATTTTGATGTTTGCGTGCAGGTTTTGATGGTTTTTTGGCTCACCAAAGTTAGTTGTGTGAGCCTATGGCATAGCCCTCACGTCGGCGTCGGCGTTGGCGTCCGCTCTCAAATATTTTGAACTTTTGTGTACAGGTTTTGATTTTTTGGCTTTTCAAATTTTTTTTTAGTTTCAGCATATTGCTATAGTGGTTCACTGTAACATTTAACTCTTTTCCAGGGTATTTTGTCGTAATTTTTACCCTTTGAATCAAATTTTAGACTTATTTTGATGTTTGCGTGCAGGTTTTGATGTTTTTTTTTTCCTTTCTTTCAAGTGGAGATTTACCTTGCAGCATATGTCCATGTTCTATTGTATGTATACATGCATCTTAGGCTATGTTGTATTATTTAACCCTTTTTCTGCTGAATTACTTCAATTTTGGACTTTTATGTACAGCTTTTGGACTTAGGCTTACAGTTTCTTACTTTTATGTACAGGTTGTGATAAAAAAAAAAACAATTTCAAGTGATGTTGACCTCACTGCATATTGCAGTGGTGGTTATTTATAACATTGATATCTTTCCAGTGCATTTTTAACCCTTTACCCAACGCGACAATGTCACTTTTGACTCTCACCTACGAACACGCCAGTCTCCAGTTTACCGACGTCAACGAACGCGACGTCATGAAAAAAACTAAATTCTCAAAACAGCCTACTGCAAATTTTCTTTTCAGGTTTCCACATCGTCAGATATCCATTAAATAAAATTTATGTGTGTCTCTGTGTTGTTCATTCTCTATGCCTTTATCCCAAACAATCAAAAAATGAAGAAACTTGAAAGAAAATGGGTTTATTATTATTGTTAGAGCGATTTATTTAGACGCCGAGCCTGTGAAATGGTAAAGTACGAATTTGCCGGAAAATTCAAAATCGTTAAAGATGTCGGGTTTTCACAGAAAGCATGCGAAGAAAGTCATTAAATATACCTTTTCAGGCTAATATTTTCTATTTTGGTAAGTATGTGTAATTTTAACCAAGTATGGAATTGGCATTCATTAAAAAATTAAGTCCAAATTATCATCAAAGCAGGTTAAAAAATGTGGAAAATTCGAGCCAGCCCATTCGTTACTGCGGTCTGTTCATGGAAGGAATTTCAAGTCAAATCTCTTGCAAATATACAGAAAGCAAAAATCAATCGAAATGTGATTTCTTTCCCTCGTTATAAATTAAAATATGGCACATGGTGGCAATAATAATGAATAAATGATAAAATCGTGGAGTCCCATGGCAATCTGTCACATTCGGCATAGCCTAATCGGGTTTTTTTTGTTTGTTGTCTTTGTAGCCGGTTCGTAACATTCAATTCCTGGTGAAGTTAAATAAGTAACAATTTAAAGTCTTTCACATTTCTTCCCACTAATTCTATAATAAATTTTTTTTATAAATATCTACACTTGGAAATAAGTGAACTGTGAAAAGAATGAAAAAAAAGCAGAAATCTTCCAGCAATTTAATTGTCAGTCTCGCTGCCATTGTTAAATTTTAAAACTCCGATGTGCGCTGTTAGTAGGTCGACATCTACGGAATCCCGAACGACGCCATCTCATTTTCACGACAACGTTCAGATCGCATGGCACTGAACAGCAACGAAATTGGCCGCGTTTTCTTCTTTCCGGTTGATTTCAAATTGGCCAACAATCGAGTGATTGTGGAGGGAGTTTTATTTTTTAATTTTTTTGCTTATTTCAACGTAATATTTGATTAAGTCAAAACATTTATTGATTCATAAAATGCTGAGTTTGTTTCATTATTACACAACCAGCATTGACGAAACTAATCTGTTTTTTTTTTTGTTTGTTTATTTTTCAAACTATATAACAAAGCCATTTGACAGGCTGATCTGTGAGTGGGTTAAGGTTTGATCTCCACGAGTTCCCCTCCACCACCACCCCCCCCCCCCCCCCCCCCCCCCCGCGTTTTGTATCTAGACCCAAATTCAGGGAGATAACAAGCTTTGACAGCAGAAACTCTGCCAGGTACATATCCAAAATATTTAAACGCAAACGTGTGTCCAGGAGAGGGGGGGGGGGGGGGGTTATCGACGCGCTGAGTAGGCAGTCGACACTCTTTTATATGCTTGTTTGTTGTTTGATGTTGAGAAAGTAAAAACGTTAGTCCATAGGAAATGAATGAGGAACTAACGAATGCGCTTTCCCATTTTTTGGATGTAAAATGTGAAAATAACTTTCAGCTCCAATTTGGTAAAATTAGTGTTCAAGGAAAAATGCTCAGACGTATCAAATTTAGGCATGCATTGTTATGAGCCCTGCAGCTACATGTAATTGCACCCCCCCCCCCCCCCCCCCCCATCCCCCGAGAAACTTGAAGAATTCAAATAGTTTTGTTTCCTGTCACGGGAAGTGTGTCAACTAAACCTAGTAATAACGGGCTTAACCGATGGAGCAGTTATTATTTGGGTGAGTTGTTTACCAAATTCGTGATATTTACCCAGTCCTTCAGAAATATAGTCCGAATAGTTCATTAAATCTATGTAGACGAATCTAACCATAAGAAAATCTGGTCTGATAAGAATTGCCTCTTATCAAGTTGAAAAATGGAAAAAGGTTCTTTTTTTGTTTCGCCTTTCGGATTACATACATAATAAAAAAAACCTTACAAGATCGAGACGGACACATGCTGGCAAAACTCCTTTTGGTTGAAGAATGAAGTGCCCTAGAAGCCGAAACATCCACTTTCCACGTCGTGAATTCATACTGAATGGGACAATATCATTTCTCATGTCAAGTCTTGTGGGACACGCAACACTACGTCAGTCTTAAAATCAGGTGATGTGGATGTGCTTGTCGTTGAATGAACAAGACTTTCCAATCAGTTGATGTTAATAAGTGAGGGAGCAGGATGACCGTATGAAATTGTAAATTATTTGCAGTTTTTCCGCATTTGTCGGGAGATCGTTGAGGACAATGTTCAGGCTTCACCCGTTCACGACGCATGGGATAGCTGACGTCAGTTCTCAATCCGAAATTTATAACACGGCTATCATGCCATCAGTCAGTTCATCCAGATCCCAGTGTTGGCTTATTTTTACCAACCAAAAGTGAACACGTAACACATATCAGAATCGCTGTGCTTTGTGGGTACATTTGGGAGAGGTGCTTTGCTAAAGGCAGTGTGGGCGCCAGGATTCTGAAAATTTGGGGGGGCGGGGCAAATTGGATTTGAAGGGGGGGGGGGGGGTTACAGGTCGAGATGCCGATTGCCGCAGGCCCGATTCGTTAAGATAGGGAGGGAACTCCCCTTCCCGTCGGGTGGGGTCTGGTGAAAATTTTTTGATTTCATCTTGTCTCAAGCGATTTCCGGACTCTGATTCACATTAAAAAAAACTCACATTGTTGAAGGCACGAATTTATGCCGACGCGTGTATCAGTACGACCTATCATGTATGTAACTATCATATTACATATTAACCTACCTAAGTGTATGCCTAATCGAGTGAACATGACAGGAGAATGACATGGAGTCTCTCTTTTGTGTGCTCGTGTTGTATTCAGCACAAATACACAAATATCACCAATGAATGGATCAATAACGGATCAATTGGTGGTGGTGTGGGAGGGGGGGGGGTCAGAAAATAGTGAGGGTGGGTACCCTAGCCCCTTCCCCTATGGCACCGTTGAAGTACCAATAAAAACAACTATTTAACCCTTTTCCCAACGAAACGACCAAAGTCGGCCAGTGCTTTCCACAAGTATTGCTATTCATTTTTTTTTTTAAAGTTTCATTTTTCTCGTAAAAAACATTTCATTTATTTAGATTCCTGAAATTCTGGGCGTGAATTCCTATTATCTGTCATTGAAACAAAGAGGTGCAAGACCCTGTACAAGAACACCGAAATCGAACCGAAGCAATTTTTAAAAAATCGCGAAAGTCGATGTTATACCCATAATGCAGTTTTCTGTTGCTGTTGTGCGTTTGCAACATGGAGCGACGTGCCACTCGCATAAAAGAAAGTCAGCAAGTTACAATTTTTTCTCTCGATAATTTCATAATTCATAATAGACATCTAATTGGGATCAGGACAACTCGGACCAAAGACAACTCGGACCACTTTTGAAGACAACTCGGACCAACTTTGAAGACAACTTGTCATGTCTCAGTTTTTAATAAATCGTTTAAAACGTGACGGGTTGTTATGTGTCTTTCCCCACCAACCCGAATCTTCGTTTGTCCACTATTCAGGTCCGAATTATTCACCGAGTCAGTCCAAGTTGCCTAGAAAGTTGGTCCGACTTGTCTTCAAACTTGGGTAGACTTTTTCAAAAGTTGGGCCGAGTTGTCCTGAAAGTTGGTCCGAGTTGTCTTCAAAAGTGGTCCGAGTTGTCCTGAAAATTGGGCAGACTTGTCTTCAAAGTTGGTCCGAGTTGTCTTTAAAGTTGGTCCGAGTTGTCTTCAAAGTTGGTCCGAGTTGTCTTCAAAGTTGGTTCGAGCTGTCTTGGTCCGAATTGTCTTTGGACAGATTGTCTGTAATTCATCTAATTAAGTTGGTCCGAGTTGTCTTCAAAGTTGGTCCGAGTTGTCTTCAAAAGTGGTCCGAGTTGTCTTGGTCCGAATTGTCTTTGGACAGATTGTCTGTAATTCATCTAATTAACATAAGAGCGTATGGTCAATAGTCAATAATCACACTAAATTACATCAGGGCTTGCCTTGAGTCGGGGCCGATCGGCCCCGGTCCCGATCGGCCCCTTCTCGGGGCTTTTTTTTCGGCCACGACTTTTTTTGTGTTGGCTCCCGAAATCTCAATGTTGGAAGGTTTGGGCAACAAAATTTTGCGAGATTAATCTTTCCATTCACGTCTCATTCACGCAAGTGTGATTACAATAGAAGCAGCAAATAACAGATAAAATAATAGTACAAA